>JBAJHW010000004.1:182504226-187304226 GCA_037013535.1 Intellagama lesueurii
TTAATCTGGGAGAAGCATTACCTCCACAACCTGGGCATCATTCAGCCACTTGCTGAGCACTTTCTGGATGAGCTGGAAGACTTGCTGCAGCACCACCACTACCTGCAGGAGGAAGAGGAGAACATAGGAGGTCATTCTGGAATTGCTTTACATAATCCAAGGTCTAGGCAGAGTTTATAACCATTCAGAACCACAGGCAGAGAAGGGATTAGAGCACTCTTTCAATACCACAGACTGTCTCACAACATCTGCAAGAGTGACTTGCTCATAGATTTGCAGCTGCATTCTCTTCTTTTCAGTAGGAAATGTAAACAAAGTTGATGTCTCTCTCTGAGGGGTGTTCTACACTCATCTGTAATAACTCAAAAGTCATATCAAAGAGCTTGGATCACTGATCTAAATAGGCTCAATCTAATATTTAAAAAAATACTAATAAATTGGCATGCCTTGCACAGCCTATTGCTCACCACTTTTGATAGCATTCTGTGCTAACTCCTTTGCTAAAAGTTAGAAGAAGCTGCTTATAGTTACTTGACAGGGAAGAGAAGCATACACCTAAGTGGGTAGCTGAATATACTTGGGCACAACTCTCGTAGTAACACCCACCGGATTGGGACCCTGTGGCACTGGCAGCTTCTTGACCTCCGTGCTCTCATGATCATCATCATGATGGCTGATGTCCAATGTGGTGAACAGATTGGAGAGGAGGCCCAAGATGTGGATGATGGCCAACTTGTTGGATGGGTTTGGCTGTAACGCAAGTAATCATTATAATCATCACACTAGACACATAACAATCACTCAAATCAGGTATCCCAACTGGCAGTAAAAACAGACTGCAGAATTACAGAACATAGTTTGAAGCCCAATATTTCATACCTATCCAGCTTTCGTGCACTAATTTTAAAGGCCTCAACCTTTCTTATGGAAAGACTGGCAGCCTTTACCAGGCAAGTGATGCAGCTCACCGTTTCATCAGCTAGCTTCTCCAGTTGCTGGATGTATGGACTAATAAGCGAATGCAGGTTCTTCAAAATCTCTTCTACTTGGAGGGCAGAGAGTAAGAAACCCAACGCTTGCATCAGCCACATGCATTGGCTTGTCTGGGAGAGAAAACGAAATGGATAACATGCTCACTTTTACCCACTAACCTTGAAACCTATTCAAAATGACATTTTAGCTGAATATCTCTCCAATACCTAAGCCATCACTAAAGCATAAAGATGAGCTCTGCTATGTGAGGGTCAATCCAGAAATATGTCTTTAATGGTACAGCTCAGCAGCAGAATTGCCAATGAGATATAGATGACCAGGAGCACAGGTCTTTCATGTTGCTTAGATTATAGAAGAAAAGCATCATAATGACTGTCCCTGTGTAAACTCTCTTTCTTGAAATGAGACACTTCATCTATTTCTGTAATCCTCCTTTCTTTGACTATAATGCTCAGTACTGCACAGTACTTGAGAGATAACTGTGTCTTCTGTATACACTTTGACCTTTTGTAGCACTGAGAAAAGAACAAACATCTTACCTTATGAATCTGCTTCATTAGCACATCCTACAGAAGGAAAGATACACGAAAATCAATTTTCTCTGTATGGTATAGATTACTATACAACTATTTCACAAGAACATCATATGACAACTCTGGCAAGCAAAGAAAGGTTGGAGGGCATGGGATTACAGAGAAAACTGGACTACTGGGAAAAATAGTCCCTACTGTGAATGATTTGCAGTGGAGAAGGAAATTGTTATAGGCATCTGGTTATGTGCACTTTGCCCCCAAGTACCAGCATGCCAGCCACAAGGGTCAACAGCTCTGCTCTTCTGCATGTGCTGCAAATATAACTTTCTCATTTTCAACATGAAGTGTGAAAATACATTCAGGAAAGCAGAGAGCTGAGCCCCCTTGAGCAAATTTTGATAGCAGCATTAGTTCCAAGCTTCCAACTTCCTCAGCTGTCAGGACTAATAAGTGGCTACTTTGAGACTGGTTGATTCCTTAAGTTATTTTAGGGATCTTTGCCTTCAACATTTGTAACCTGCCAAAGGGCAACAGAGAGTGCAATTCTGCTGATTCTCCCCCCACCTCTCAAGGTATTCTCTTTAGAATGTTACTTCTGACTGTGGTAGACGGATCCCTCCTGCACACTTATTTCAAAATTAGAGTCAGTTACTTAAAACTCCTAGCTTTTCACTGGCTCATGAGATAAGGCTGGGAAATCTTTTCTCCAACCAAGGGTTCCGTGTTCCAAGAGAAAAGTAATTATGGAACACATCTTGATAGTTAGTAGAGTTGCAATGGGACAACATGGAGGGCAACAGTTTCTGTGGGAAAGAGGTTTGTGTTAAAAGTAAAATAAAACCACTATCATTTCTCCGCTTGTATCTATTCCTTACTACTTAGCTCAAATGCAAGGGAGTATGTACAGCACAGAAAGGAGAGGGGGGGGCTACAAATTCCTGCCAACTGTCCTGAAGCTGCAGTTAGGCAAATGAAGGGGTCTGGCTAATGGAGGATGAGGATCAAACCAACACTGAAAGACTTTGCAAACTGCAGCGAGGCAATAGGTTGGAGATTCCTGTGGCACAGATCTTTCTTTCAGTTACCTGTGAGACAGCAACAATGTTGGCAGCATAGGGCGGCAAGTCATATTTGCATTCACGGCAGATCTTCTTAAGGGTGGAGACGCTAGAGATAGATAACTCTGGATTGCCCAGAGCCTGCAACACTAGGGGCAGGACATTGTTGATCATTACAGGGTGGTCAGCCAGCCACTCTGAGAGAGCCCCTAAGCAGAGAAGGAACACACAATCAGAGCAATTCTACTTCCTGTCCTAAACAGATCAGTGCAGCCAATAATAAGGACAGAAGCCCCTTTTTTACCATGTAAGAATTTATGGCTCAAACAATTCACACTGAAACACACATTCTAGCACACACTTAATGGGCACTAGGGCCAACAGTTACTTCACCAGTATTGCAGGGGCTAGGTAGTCTAAGGATCTCTGAGGTTAAGCTGACCTTTCAACACCTTCTCCCTCCCTCATGCCCAACCTCCTTACCTATGGTGAACATGACTGTGTCTGCAAGCTGCACATTGCGGATGCTGATGTGAGGGATGAGACCAATGAGGCCAGGCACCACATCTGAGTAGTTGACATCTATGGTCTCTGCGATGGATTGGAACCCATAAAGTAAAGCCTCTGTGTGCTGCAAGAAAGACAGATTTGTACACTGAGACATGCTTTTAAATTCTACCTATAAAACCCCACACACATATTGACAGCACAAAAAACCAATAAAGAAACAAGCACTGACACTGAGGAGTAAACAGGGTGGTTGAAACTCCATTGCTCAATGAGGGCAGTGGCAAAAAATGATAACATACTGAAACAGCTTCCACTCTGAATTCCACTTTGACAAAAGTGCAGGGCAGTTCCCAAATAAGAGGTCTCGTATCTAGTTATTACAGATAATCCTATAAAATTAATTGTTTCACCAGTAAGCATTCCTTCATACCTAAGTGAGGTGATTTCATGGATCAAAGTGCGTCATTTCCCAGTGATACTTACTATCTTTGTATCCCTAGCCTACTATCGTGAATGGTGTTTGACTATGTAATACACAAGTTAGTCACCCATGTCCCCTACTACCACAAGGTTGAGGCATGGGGAAGAAGAGGTAGAACACAGCTTTATTCATTCTTATCTTCCTGCAGACCTTTCTACCAGTGTATAGACTGCTAAAACTACAGCATATGTAGGGTGCTGGATTTTTTGTACATGTAATACTCTATCAAGGCTCCCATGTGCCTAGACTGTAAAGGATGGCTCAGGCTAGGTTCTTACTTCACTGTCACAGTGATGAATGAGGAGCCCCTGTGGTCACTGGTACTTGACACCCATCACTGTTCACCATGCCAGCAGCCTACTGGAGACACACCAAAGTGGGCACATACTGTACATGTCAATTAGCTACCATTCAGGAACCCCTGACTCCACATTAGTAATCTCATGGCAGCAGACAGGTAGCTACGCAGCCTTCTCCAAAATAAAAAAACAGATATCTCCACTATTAGAAGAAGTAGGACTACCAGAGCCTTCAATTTTATCAGTAAAAAGTAAATAAATAAATTTACACCCTATGATATCTCCCTGTATGTTATAACATACAAGGAGTTCCTGTACTTCGGAATTTTTTTAAGCATTGCATTATCTGGAATGAAGCCAGATAGCTACTAGCCTCATAGCTATCCAACATTTTTGCAGAATTGGATTCCTGCTACATAATAAATGAGCTGTGCCAAAATACCATTAAAAAATACCAGAGTGTCAATCTTTAGGACAAGAAGTAGGAGATGTCAAACTGGATCTCAATGCAAATCTTCAGTCTTTGTTTTATAAGTTACCACCCCATATGCACAACTGTAAAGATATGAGGTGTCCGTATTTCAGCCCCAATTAACTTTAAAAAGCTTTTAAGAAAACATAAAATGTAATTGTCCACCCACATTCATTGCTCTGAGATTTAACATATTTCTCCTACAATTAAGATCTTCTGCATGCTACTCCACACCTCTCTTCTGCAATGCTCCCTTCACACTCCTGGCCACTTCTGTCCCTGATATTTCTTTTTTTTAAAAAAATTGTTATCACTTTCAGTCTTTCTCATTTAAACCTGTCTCCATAATAGTCAGGTTTCCTCTGAGGACAGATATTACCACTCACCTGCCAGGAGGACGGCTGCTCTGTGTTGGTCAAGAGGCGACCCAGCTTGTCATATAAGCTGCTTAGCAGCTCTGCTCCCAGCATTTCATACACATACATCAAGGTATCTGAGATGTCCACTCTAAGGAACAAAAGAGACAAACATCACAGAGCTCTTCCAGTCTACAGAATGGCAGCTGAACAGAAACATTTGATACAACCCTTATCCAACCCAAGATCTATATAAACTTTAGTTCCAGTGATGCAGAATTAACAATACCCCCTTTTGTATATCACAAGCAATGTACAATGCATGCTGTTTGGCAAAAGTCTAGTACCGATATATCCGAAACTGCTCCTTTTCATCCGAGGACCAGCAGTTGTACTCTTCATCAGAGGGAAACTGAGCTTTGTGCAGAAGCACATCCACCAGTTGGAAATAGACTGGACGATATACCTGCTGGTACATGGCCTGTTTTTCTGGATCAAAAGAGAGGATGTCATCCTGCAGAGAAAAAGTTCATTTCTCAAATGGACGCTGGAAAAGTTAGCCTAGAACTCCAGGTCTCCAGTTGATATAACACAATCAATCCCCAAGCATTTCAATGGGGTCAGAAATAAATGATCTCTTGTTGTTACTGAAATATCTATAAGAGGAATTTGGAAATCCCTATCTAAAGCCAAGCTACCTCACACAAATACTCTAGTCTGATTGTCTAATGTAATCTCAAATGGTTTAGTATAAGGTTATCCTAGAACTCCTCTCTCAGTATCCCAAACTCCAAAACCCTTCCCAACTAATGCCAAGACGCTGCAGCAATCTCAAAGTAAGAACCAGATATTTCCATTAGCCCCAATTAGCAACACAATTTATTTTGTTTTGTTTTATTTAAATACTTTGGTCTTAGTCTGGGCACAATCAATAAAAGGAAATTTAATTTTTTTAAAAAACAATTTAAAAAAATTCAACCTAAACAAACAAAACGGATCACAGTTCCATCACCCTTAAATGAGAATATAAAGCAAAGCTGCAAATTAACACTGCACTCTTAGTCCACTATCTTAGCAATGCCTGCCTATTTCAGTCTACTTTCCCCAAGTAAGCAAGAACAGAAGCTGTCACAGGCCTGTGAAATCACTTCCACTTTCAATCACTATCACTTTGTTCCCACATACACAGACCAAGAATTAATTTCTTGCCACTGTGTATCAACAATTAATCCACAGAGGACATTGGGCATCTCCATGCTGCTCAAGGGCCTTGCATGGGCAAGATGACAATCCAGGCAAGGTTAATACAAAAGCAGAAATATAGATCTGGAAGATAGTCTTGGCCATTGAGTTCAACCCATAGTTTTGCTAAAACTCCTAATCCATACCTAGTTGTGGGGGCTGAAGGATTAAAGTTTCCCCAGAGGTACTTCTGCTATGCCAGAGATGCAGAACCTTTCATTATTGATTTTTTGGGCTACAACTCCAACAGTCCCTTCCTACAGAAAGGAGCTTGTAGAAGATAGAGAGAAAAATATGGAGGTCTAATGGTATTCCACCCATGAACTACAAAAAGATAATGAAGGAGATACACAAGGATGATAGCTAAACACTTTAACTATTATTCTCTTAATAGCTGCATCCATGTGCCTTTCACAAAGCAGGTAAACATCTTAGGAAGCTGAACGTTTTGGGAAGCTACGGGTACAGTGGGGACTGCAAGGATATATGTTGGTGTGGAGTAGAGACTGAAGAAAAACTCTCTGTTCCCTATTAGCTTTTCAAGGTGCTGCTTCAGTTCCACTGCCTCTATTTTAACAATGTTCCTGTAAAATTGGTTGCTGCACCAGTCACACACTGAGACAATGCATGATCTCATCCCGTCTCAAGCTGGCACCCAGAGAAGCAGCAGCTCAATAGTTAGCCTTGCTCTTAGGCAGTGCAGGAGTGTGTCAGGCTAATCTGCCATGCTAATGAGGCTTCTGGGCTCCAAGCAGCGAATGGAGGGGGAGGGCACGTCAGGCTGGACTCCACTGCTTCTAAAATGTATCTCAATGTAGCAGCAAGTATACAGAACTACAGACATGTCCAGATCTGCATCTGTACTCAGAACTGGTGGAGGAGCAGGACTGCCTGTCAGACAAATCAGCTAAGCAGAGCTGTTATCTAGATGGCTCTCTGCATCATGGTCACTGACAGAAGATGAGATATTCATGTAACTCTGATTGCTATGGAGAAGAGAAAAATATCATTTCTACACTGAACACTGGCAGGAACTTTGTTTCCACCAAAAAGATAGAGTCAACAGTAAAAATGTTCTTTAGCAGAAGGAAGAGGGCTCTACAGAATAATGGCAGGCCTCTGTAGTAGTTTGGGCCATACTGAAGTGCTCAGTATCTTTCTCTGAGAGGCCAGAATTTCACCTGCAAACCAAATTGCTGCAACACTCTGGAAAGTCTTAGGTAAGCAATGTTCTCAGACACTCTTGGTCATTTTCTCTGCTGCCTCCTGGAATACAATCAAATTGGTATAAGTTTGCAGCACCATGTGCAAACAATGCAACATGAATGAAGTCAAGAGAGCGGCATAATGACAGTTCAGCCATGTTACAAAATCTGGGCTTTAAAGTATGAAGGGGGGGGACCAAGAATTTCCAGTCTAATAAGCCCAGACTGTCCAGTTCTTCCTTGGAGGCCCAGAACATTCTTTTGCATTCAGTCCGGAGCTGATACCAATACCAATTACATGATACATGTCTGTTTATGCAGAACAGCTAGCAGAAGCACCCAAATTGCAGTGAGGAATGAGCAAGCCATATCAAGGTAGGAGAATGCCACTAAGAGAGTCATCTTCAGGAAGATAGCTAGCACTTACCTGTAGTGTATACCAGAAAGTGAGGGTAAGTGAGCTTGTTGTCTCATTCACAGGATAGTGTCCTGGGATCCCAGTGCAGAACATTATCATGTTGACCAGTGCCAGGAAGCTTTGCCAGTGGTCTACCTGCTCCAAGAGGGCTCTGTGGGAAGCAGAAGATGGGCAGCATCAGGAATCTGCTCTATCATGACAGAGTCATGGGAATAGCAGGCTTATTACATTCAGGATAACAAATGCTACATCAAATGGATTGTGTAGTTTTGGATTTTAGATCTCTATCAACTTCCACCTTCAGCAATCATTTGAAGGTCTGTATTGTCTCCCCATGACTACACAGAGATAATCCAGATTACTCTGTCAATCTCTGAGGTCTCTTAAAATGGGATTTGGAAGACCTGTGGGATGCCTAGCTGCAAGGAAGCCCATTTGGGCAATGGAAAAAAAAACTTTTTTCTGATTCACAGTGAACAGTAAAGAGCCCTCAAGGTTTAACTCTACTTTTTTTAATGGATAGTTACAAAGTTCTGTCACCATGCTCCTCACCGGGAATGATTCTCTCCAAGGGCCACAGCAATACGGCATATCCCATGAGATGTCTCCATATCTCTGCTCTGGACTGCTTGACGTAGCTGTTCCTGTAGTTCCAATACAGGCTGAATGAGCTTCAGAAGTGTATTCACATACCTACCAAGGAAGACAGGTGATAAAGATGGGGAACATTCTTTTCTAGGAATTTAAAACTATCCCTACTGGATGAGATCAAAGTTTCATCTAAATCAGCCTCTTGTTTCCAGAGTGCTTCTTCAAAATGATCATGATGGTTATAACATCTCTCTCTTAGTCCCCAACAACTGGCATTCATAGATATGGTGCATCTAAACACTGAAGTTCCATTTAAGGTAAAGGTTCCCCTTGACATTTAGTCCAGTCGTGTCCGACTCTAGGGCGCGGTGCTCATCCCCGTTTCCAAGCCATAGAGCCAGAGTTTGTCCGAAGACAGTTTCTGTGGTCACATGGCCAGCGCGACTAGACACGGAATGCCGTTACCTTCCCACCGTGGTGGTACCTATTCATCTACTCACATTTTTACATGCTTTCGAACTGCTAGGTTGGCAGGAGCTCCATTTAGCTTTCATGATTAACAGGCTTCAGGAGACCTTTCTCTTATGAATTTGTGTTATCTCTTTAAAGTCATCAAAGCTAGTGGATGCCACCATCCATGTCTTTTGCCATGACCTTTGCAGGAAGAACTACATTTTCTGGATCAGTAGACCGAGTGACTTGGCATGGTAGTGCTCAGAAGGGAAAAAAGATAACCCACTCTACCCACTTTTTCCACATTGTTTTGATTTCATAAAACTCTGGCTTCCCACCAGTAGTCTTTTATTTAACTTTTTTAATTTAAAAAAACCTCTTATCTTTAATCTATCTTAAAAGATACCACCCCATCGACACCATCCCAACATCAGAAACGGACACTACCTACGTCAACCTAAGAAATCCAATCTAACTGCAAGTCAAGGATGTTGTCCTCTTTAGGCCTGTCACAAGGAAACTATTATCCTATAAACCAGGTTGTCAATGCCCATTTACCTTTTTGGAAGTGTAGTTTTCCTGATAAGAGGTTTGCTATACCTCTTAATGATTCTCCCTTGCATTAAAGATTTTGATAACATACATTAACATATATCCTCTTCAAAATCACATGTATAAAAAAGATCTCTAGTCTACAAATTTTGCTTGGAGAATGTATCTAGCACTTTCATAACACAGTCATGTAGCACCTTAAAGGCCGTCAATATATTTTGGCATAAACATTTACAGTTTAGACTCTACATCAGATACATAAAAGCAAGCCAGAAAGATTGCAGGTTTATACAAGTAGTGGAATGAAGAGATACTAAAGCTAAAGTTCAAAATACAACTGAAGAAAATGCATGTTAAACATATCCCATTCCCAATGAGGCTTAAGAACACAGATTACTACTGAGCATGTGGAACAGATAACACATTTATTTCTTTTCTCAAATGGGTGCCAGAGACTAGTTGACATCAAGCCATGCTTTGTTCACATGACCTGAAAGCATGCTTTAACCATTCATAGACTGCAAACTTCTTTCTGTAGTGAGATGACCATCATAATCTCTGTTTACACCAAATATATCAAATTGTCTGTCATCCTTTGCAACCTCAGTATCCCAAGATACTGAAATGTCTCCACACTAGTTCTTTGCTGTCATTTTAAATATCAGATTTGTATCCATTTATTTTCTAAGTAGGAGGATGACTTCTTTGGCTCATATAAGTATAGCACTGCAGACATATGATGATATGTCATTCTGCACAGCGAACAGGAGAATGAGCATGTGAGGCTTTGGCTGGTAGTACATAGTCCAATTATAATGGTTAGATACTGTATAGATTTTTTGGCTGGATAGCTCAGTGGCTTAGGTACCTGGCTGCAAAGCCAGAGGCTGAGAGTTTGATTCTCCACTATGCCTCCTAACTTGCTTTCAGCAAAAGTTCTTAAAACCCTTGTGCAAAGGTTTCAAGTCAGCCATGTCGATAGCTATTTAAAATAAAAGTAGAAGTATTTAGATTTACCTATGATAATCTACAAAGTACTTAGTGTAGTGGACAGAGTGAATGACTAGGACTCTGGAGACCAGGGTTCAAATCCCCACTAGGCTATGGAACTCACTGCGGAACTGGTAAAACTAGTCCTTAAATATTTCACACCTTGAAAGCCCTATTAGGGTCACTATAAGTCAGTTCTGACTTGACAGCACATAACTAACTAATTATAATATATAGAACTAAAGAAGGATACAGTGCAAGTTAAAAATTAGACTTTAATTTTTAATGCTGCAAGATGAAGGGTGGTCTCTTGATCTCTGAAGAGTCTTAAATTTTTGGGCAGTAAAAATAAAATTCATAAGCCTACTTAGATGACCACTCAAAGGAGCAATGCCGTAGATCACTTATCTGTGATGCTACCAGTAAATAATGCTTCCCTCTCTTTGACTGAGGCAAGATCCTGTTCTCCAAGGATCCTCAATGTCCTTATCAGTAGCCACACTTCACTCTAACATTTCTATCTTGCTTTCTGTTACCTCTCAGAGTCTTAATTCTGTATTTAGCAATAACTTACTATTCATTAGTGTAATGTGACAAAATGCATGCTGCAAAATATGATTGTTAAGCTCTAATCTAAAATGACTCTCCCAATATCTAAAAAAAATACCAAAGACTATATTGCATGTTGAAAGACTATTTAAAACACATGCTTAAGCCCAAAAAGCATGTCTAATAGAGCTAGAGGTCAGAAATGATTTCCTGAATCCCTCCCAATCTAGTTTCCATCCAGTTCCATCTGAAACAGTATGGATACCAAAAGAAAGATTAAAGACAATGTAATCCTACTAATTATCCTGGTACATCCAAAACTACTGACAACTGCACCTTTCTAGACAGACTGTCCTGGATGAGACTGGGAATACAGTGATTTGGTAGTTCAATTTCTACCTGGATAGAGAGTTTCAGAGGGTGATGTCGAGAGATAATTTCTCTGCCCCATTCTGCAGAGCTCTACAGGATTTAACATCTAAGAATAACTTCCCTGACAAACTCAGTTTTGCCATATACATTTAGATTTCAAGTTTTGGACTTTAAATTCTTCACACTAGTACAACCCTGATGAAGTGGTGTTTTAATCCACAAAAGTTTGTTTATCATATGATGATTTTTTAGTGATCTATAAAGGTATTGCCTATTTTTTCATTTGGATTTCATTTTGTTTTGACCACACAACTACCCTTTATTTCACTGGAATTATGAGGATATCAAGAAATTGCCACTGCCCCTGTACCAACAAGAAGACACATGGACTCTCAACATCAGCAGAGCAGGACTGCAACCATTAGGTAATATCATTTTGGCTTTAATCTGACCCCAATTGGCTAAACCTAGTGCATTTACTAAATTATCGCCCCAATTCTCAGATGGAGGACTCAAGTCACACATACACATCCCAGCCAAGCAGAAACATATCTATTTCGAACAAAGGCCAAATGGAAAGGTGTGGGTACACACATGGCCTGTGCTTCTTTGTCTGGAGAACTGGGTTGGTACACTCATTCCAAAGCTGCATAAGTTGTAACTGTAAACATAAACCAGAGTCCTGACTTCTATTTAAGAGACAAGCCTGGCAAAACCCGTTTTGCCAAGAACTGCTGGACTTAACATCTAAGAGCAACATTTTTGGCAAAATCCATCTCGCCATGTATGTTTCCATATCCACTTCCAGGGGATGTTTAAGCACCTTGGAAAGATTAAGGTGCAAGAAACAACCACAATCCTGCCATAATCTTAAGATCCTCTGAGGCTTTTGTATGGGCCCTGACCACTGAAGCAAGGCAGGTGGGGATCCATGACTGAGACTTCATTGTCTGGAATATTCTCATCCCAAGAAGTTTGTCTAGTGCTGCCTGATTTCCTTCCAGTAGCATGTGAATATATTTTTATTCACCCAGGCTTTTTAGTCTCAACTGATCACTTCAGCTTTTTGTCTCTTGTTCTTTTTTCACTGTCATATTGAATTTTACGTTTTAAAGTTTTTAACTACTTTGCAAGGTTTGTTTAAAACACAATATACAAATGCTTAAATACACATCTTTAGACACTTATCTGGGATGAAAGATGAAGGGAGGAATGCATACCTGAATCTTCATCACAACATCTCCATCTCCTACTTATATCAGGCAGACATCCATATAGGCACAGACCTAAATGGTGCAATTCCTCCTCTATCCCAAAAACACACACACAGAAACAAAGCAACAACAACCAAGAAGCACCTCCATAATTCCACCCTGCATAAGTAGAACAGCTATATAACATACAACATTATGTACACAGAAGGGACCACTTCATCTGCCTGCTACTTCACCACATGAATGAGAGCTTTGGGTTGTGTAAGAATTTGACCTGCACACAACACACTAGAAACCAGACTGTTAGATTATTCTCCTTAATAACTGCACATTATTACTACTCTCATCAACTGAAGCCCATCAAGCCCTAAACTTGTGCTCTATATCTGACTGGAGAGCCTATCAAGCAGGAATATCCCAGGGTGACACAAACAATGTGGCTACCACTGTCCACAAAACAGCATGGTAACAATACCATCATAACAGCAGCTACAGAAGTCTTGTAGCACTTCAAAAGACTAACAAACATGCTGTGATCTTGAGTTTATTTATTTATTTATTTATTTATTTAATTTATATGCTGCCCACTCTACCCAAAGGTCTCTGGGCGGCTTACAACAATTAAAATACAATAAAAAAGATAAAACAATTAAAATACAATTTGCGTACATTAGAGCCAAATTCATCTCCCCCCCCCCAATTTTCCTGGGATTTATTAACTATGCAAAAGTAAAATCATAATCTGTTTGTGCACCAGGACTAAAAGAATGTTCTGATTTTATTTGAAAATAAATTATCTTTGTTTAGCCTTCAGAAAAAAATCTGGATAGGGTTTCCTTGGTCCTCAATCCTTGTTCTTCTGCCATACCACAATATTTTAGAAAGACTGCATTCTCATTCACTGTAAGCATAAAATATTTTGAAATTAAACGGAAATTTGAAAATGTATGCCTTTCACATAATTTATTCCAACTGAAGAATCTGGTGGGTGAGTTCGACAAAGTCAAGACCCCTAAATATCAATTTCTTCAAATCAAAAGTACAAATGCTCACATAGTGCTCTCAGGGGGCACCCAGACAGCTACTGCCTCCCTATGCATAACAGCATTCCAGAATCATAGAAGCAATTTCATGCCCGTCAATATCTCTGCTGCGACCAATAAGTGATTGTAACCATGACAACAAGCACAGAGGAAATGGAGGGGAATAGCAATGGATTGCCCCCAGAGAGAGACAGTGCCGGCGGCTAATCGGCCAGCTGTCGGTTACCTGGCTGTTGAGGAACATTATCTGAAGACACAGCCATTCTGCACTTGCTTGTATACCCCCTCATCACACATACTGCCCATGAATACAGGTGGAAAAATGCACCCATACACAGGCATACAGCACTGAACAGTTCAAACACCCATCTTTTCTCTATTAGCATCTTCACAGAAGGGCTCTACCACTTGCAGGACTAGACCCAATGCTGACATTATTTTTTCAAGACCTCAACAATAAGTAGGACCACTACCATATTGGTGTACTGGAATCATTTCACAGAATGTCAGCTTCTGGTGTGAAGGAAGCTTAATGCCATGGAACACTCATCTACAGTTACTGGACATATAACACTGGAGAATGAAAAGCATTTGGTCAAGTCACAGGTATTTAGAAGCTTGGTCTGGAATGAAGGTTTAAAAACAGTCTGCAAATATAGGAAGTGGAGGTAAGCAAAGAAAGTGGGCAGGATGTTATGCCTTAAGAGTCAACTTCAGTGTATTCGGTTCTGCACTGGTATGTGCAACAATGGAAGCGGAGGAAGAGAATGCCAGCTGCAGTTGTTGCTGGAAAATGACAGAAATGTGTGCATTGAGACTGTCAGAATGCATCCAGAGAAAACACAATGGGGGGTGGGGTGGTAAAAACAACCGCAGCTCACTCCAAGCAACTGCCATGAGTGAGAGAGAGAGAGATGCTCAGTAGCAGAGACGTAGTAGCAGAGAAATGAAACAGATTTTAATTGTGTTGTTCCAGCCAGAATCACATTGTTACTGCTTTACTCTACACAACAGCTTCCTCATCAGCTGTGATGGAGTTGTGACACACATGCAGCTGATATGCAATTTGATTATGTTTTTAAATTATATGTTAACCTGTGGTGTTTTTAAGAGCAACCTGGGTGTCTGCTAATGTATCTACTCTATTTACAGAGGCTGAAACAAAGAGAAGTGCTTTGTTGCCTTGCACCCCACCCTGCAGTCCCTTGCTACCATTGTTCCACATGACAGAGAGTTATAGCTGTCCCAGGCTCTCTTCTTCTCCATTTAAAACAATGCCTCTGGGCATGCATGTGCAAACCCACACTCACAGTCACTGAGTCACTATTTTACCTAGAAGCTACAACAGATAACTAGATATTGACACCACTTTCTCAAAGCAGTCCCTACAATATATTCACCCTGTTTCTCTCTGGCCATACCAATGCTTTATCATTTCGGACTGCCACGTGACCTTCTTTACTCCATCACTATTTATTTTATATAATGGTAAGCACGAGGGCTGTTCTGTGGTCTGTGCTCTAATGCTTATATATTTATAGTGACACTACTGGAGCAATGATAATACTGCAAAAACACTAGGAGATACAAATCAGGCAACAGAATTATCTCTTCCAGTGGGTCACTGGATTGTTACAAATATATGGCTCCAGCAGCAGCCGTGCCAGATCCTGAAATCATGAATTGCATGACTGCACAACACTTAAGTCACCAAGCTACTTATCCATTAGGGAACTACTATCCAATGCCAAGCATTATTTTCTTTAATCCTTGTTGTTGTTCTTTAGTCGTTAAGTCGTGTCCGACTCTTCGTGATCCCATGGACCAGAGCACGCCAGGCCCTCCTGTCTTCCACTGCCTCCCGGAGTTGGGTCAAATTCATGTTGGTAGCTTCGGTGACACTGTCCAACCATCTCATCCTCTGTCATCCCCTTCTCCTCTTGCCTTCACTCTTTCCCAACATCAGGGTCTTTTCCAGAGAGTCTTCTCTTCTCATGAGATGGCCAAAGTATTGGAGCCTCAGCTTCAGGATCTGTCCTTCCAGTGAGCACTCAGGGTTGATTTCCTTCAAAATGGATAGGTTTGTTCTCCTTGCAGTCCAGGGGACTCTCAAGAGTCTCCTCCAGCACCACAATTCAAAAGCATCAATTCTTCGGCACTCAGCCTTCTTTATGGTCCAGCTCTCACTTCCATACATCGCTACTGGAAAAACCTTAGCTTTGACAATGCAGACCTTTGTCGGCAAGGTGATGTCTCTGCTTTTTAAGACGCTGTCTAGGTTTGTCATTGCTTTCCTCCCAAGAAGCAGGCGTCTTTTAATTTCGTGGCTGCTGTCACCATCTGCAGTGATCAGGGAGCCCAGGAAAGTAAAATCTGTCACTACCTCCATAGCTTCCCCTTCTATTTGCCAGGAGGTGATGGGACCAGTGGCCATGACCTTAGTTTTTTTGATGTTGAGCTTCAGACCATTTTTTGCGCTCTCCTCTTTCACCCTCATTACGAGGTTCTTTAATTCCTCCTCACTTTCTGCCATCAGAGTGGTATCGTCTGCATATCTGAGGTTACTGATATTTCTTCCGGCAATCTTAATTCCGGCTTGGGATTCATCCAGTCCAGCCTTTCACACGATGTATTCTGCATATAAGTTAAATAAGCAGGGAGACAATATACAGCCTTGTCGTACTCCTTTCCCAATTTTGAACCAATCAGTTGTTCCATATCCAGTTCTAACTGTTGCTTCCTGTCCCACGTATAGATTTCTCAGGAGACAGATAAGGTGGTCAGGCACTCCCATTTCTTTAAGAACTTTCCATAGTTTGCTGTGGTCCACACAGTCAAAGGCTTTTGCATAGTCTTTAATCCTACATATTTGATAAAGCTGTGTAAAGATGCAGAAGGAATTTTAATTCTGTATATTTGATCACATACTCTGGAAAAGACATTCAGCACTCTCCTGTATTATTTTCACTGTGGACATGCCAATCACTTTAGGAATCGCTGTCTTAGGCCATCTAAATGTTGGAACATTTCCCACAATGTGTAATTTGTTATAAACCTGGACACTTAATTTTTTCCCCAAAGGTGCCCTCCAGGCCTTCAGTCTTGTCTTCTAATATTTTCCAAAATAGTCTTCCTTTTAACAACATGTATGGCCTCCTAATATTCACTGTTCTATCTTTATTTAATTGAATATTTGTTCAAGTGGAAAATTAGTTTTAGGTCCCAGACTATCTCTTAAGGGAAAGCACTATAACTGGCCATGGATCAATCATGATGTCAGTCATATCAAACTTCAAATAGTTGTTTTACCTAAAGTGTCTGGAAACTTCAGCGGGTCCAAAAATGTAGCAACCAGATTGCTAACGGGCTGGTCACAGGGATAACATACCCCACCCCACCCCGTTACAGTAGCTCTGCTGGCTGGCAAACCATTTCCAAGCACAATTCAAAGTGCTGGTTCTAATATATAAAGCCCTAAATGGCTTGGGTCCAACTTATCTCAAGGACTGTATCTCCCTTTATGAGCCTGCTCAGATGTTAAGATCATCAGGAGAGGCCTTTCTCTCAGTCCCGCCACCCTCACAGGTGAGTTTCGTGAGGATATGGGAGACAAATTTTTCTGTTGCTGCTCCCAAATTTTGGAACTCCCTCCCACAGGAGGCCTGGCTGGCCCCATCTTTGCTGTCCTTCTGCAAGCAGGTGAAAATATTTTTAATTAATTAATTAATTAATTAAAACTTAGGCCCTTAAAGCAATTATGCTGCCAATTCAGGTAGAATTATTCATTTCTACAATAAACAAGGGACCTTTGGCTCTCCAGATGTTTCAAACTAATGGTGAGCTCTCATTGGCATGAACAATGGTGAAGAATTGTGGGAACTGTAAAAAATACCTGCCTTATACTGACTCACCATTCACACATCACAGGTCCACTTTCTCACCCAAAACCTGAATAAGCAAACCCAATGCAAAACAGATCTGCCAGTACTGTGGTTACCTCAGCCCTTTGCAAAACGTAACCTATTGTCTACTGCTAGATCTCCGAATGATTTGCAGTATATTACAGTGTGGCTTCTCATTACCAGTACTTTCATAGGGATCGGGGGGGGGGGGGGGGCTTTCCATGACTGGTCTGTACTAACAGTTTATTTGTCAGCTACAATGTTCTTCATCTATAAGCAGGAAGAGTAATCATTTATGTCCCATGCTTCCAGTGGGTAGAAATCTAATGCTAACAACAGAAAGATGCTGTTCAGCTATTCTGTCTTTTCTTCTTTAACAGTCTTTGGGGGAAAGAGACAACGGACTAATCAGCTGGAGAAGCACAGGAGACTTACAAGCTGAAGAGGGCCTTCTCTGTTGCTGCTCCCAGACTCTGGAACTCCCTCCCACAGGAAGCTAAGCTGGCCCCATCTTTGCTGTCCTTACACAGGCAGGCAAAGACTGTTCTCTTCAAGCAGGCTTTTCCTTAATGACTCGTGGTCTGACAGGAGTTTTAAATAGATTGTTGTGCTCTGTTGTTTTAAATATGTTTTAATATTGATCTTAGCTACCATTTTAATATAATACTTGCTTAATTCTTTTTTAATATTTGTATACTTACTGTTTTTAGCTTTTAAATACTGCTTTAATGACATAAGCTGCCTTGTGTCCTCTTGAGGAGGAAAATGGAAAATAAACAAACAAACAACATCTGAGCTGCCTATAAAATTCAGTGAATGAGGCAGGGCAATGGCATAATGAAAGTCTCACTAGTCACTCAGAATCTTTTTTCATCTCAGTTCAATTGGGATGTTTCAGTATGTAGTGTTAGATTTTCTAATTTCTGGTAATACAAATATAGAATCCTCCAGTGTAAGATTATGAGGTGCAGTAGACACTTTAATGCCTCCACTCCAAGCCACCATGGTGTATCTTCCTCTCGCTAGTAGATGTCAGAATTGTAGCAAAAACTGACAATAGATTATGTAACATTGCAGCTTGTCTACTGCCAAGATAACTAACACTTTTATATATTGTTCCCTAAATGTACTTGGGAGAATGGTGGTACTAATTTTAGTTATGTTAATCTAAAATTTAAAACTTTTTCTCTATGGCAGGGGTGGGTAATATCAGCTGGGCAGAAGACCATTTTTCAGATTTGCCAGCACCTGAACAGCTGCATTCCTTGCGGGGGAAGCCCTAAAAGGGGGAGGGGGAGATGTATCCAAAGAAGGTAATTTGAATATATATTTTTATTACCCTTAAAAAAAGCTATAATGGATTTTGTTAACTGAAAAATTGTTGTCTCACATACCCTCACTTGAACAATTTAAAAATTAAGGGGCACTAAATATTGAGGTATACTACGAGCCTTCAAAATATGGCAAAATTCCTCCCAACCTCAAGACAATACATCTGCCTGAATTGCTCTTTAAACTGAATGACTTTGTTCACAATTCCTACATTTGCCAAAAGAAAAACAAGCTACCTTGTATCCAAATACATCACATTGGTAAAGCTAGTAACACAAAACACACTGTTAAGATGCTCCAGAGGAAGAAAAGGAAATCTTGAGGAGCATGCCAAGCCACCATTGCACCTAAGACTCTAGATTGTTTCTAGAGGAAAATCCCAACGCCATGAGGTACTCACACTTCCTCTATCCCCTTTGTTCTTCCAGATCTGAGTCAAGGAACTCTCAGACCTTACAATACATACTTGAGAAAGAAGGGGCAACTATTTCCACTGTTCCATGGATCTCAGGGGGAAATCTTTACTTGGTAGCATAATGCTAACAGGTGCCAGAAGATGAATTGGGGAAGAGAGGCTAAATAAACTTTTTTGCAATAAACCCAGCCTTTGAACTCAGCATGCAGAGAGCAGAGCTTATAGTGCCCCCTCACAGAATTCTTGTGTATGTATGCTTGTATTCTGCATCTCTGCATATAGCCCCCACCCTGTTCCATCAACCAGCACTACATGGGGCCTTCCAGGCTTCAAAAGTTATCCACTTTTAAAGCAATTTAGGCACACACAAAAATATCAAGTTTTAAAGCATTACTACCCAATGTACATCAAACTTACTTATAAAACCTTCAGAGGATGAGACTCTATACGATTCTGGGGAATTTGATTCTATCTATGCTTATGAAGAGCACTTTCTTGAAATCTAAAACAAGTGTATTCTATTCCAACTTGAATACAACACTCCTTTCCTTCAGCGTTGCTAGCAAACAACAATTTACTCTGCCATTCTTTCACATACTTGAAAACTGGTACTGTGTTCTATGTAATTTTCTTTTCCTTAGGATGCATATCTCAACCTTTCCAAATCTATATTTGGTGCTTAAATTGTTCTTCCATCTGAGGAACTACATTACTAGTTTCTGCATTAACATGTTTTGCTGTTGAGCCTGTGGGCAATACGGAGGGGAGGACAAACTGTATCACTGGCTCTGTCCCCCAATTTGCGTGTTCGTTTACTTGCAGACTCACACTGATATACTGTATTTTTCCGTGTATAAAATGACACTTTTTCCTTAAATAATTAGACAAAAAATTGAGGGTCGTTTTATACACGGAAGGCAGCCACTTTTCCCTGCCTTTTGCGAAGCCACGGGGCTTAGCAAAAAGGAAGGGAAGGCTCCCTTCGGGTAAAGCAGCGATGAAAGGGCTGCACAATCACAGCCCTTTGATCCTGAAGCCCTTTCATGGCTGCTTTACCCATTTCCTAAGCCCCGCGGGGCCGTGGCTTCTCAAAAGGCAAGGAAAAGCGGCAGTCAAAGTGACCGCCACTTTTCCTTGCCTTTTGCGAAGCCATGGGGCTTAGCAAAAAGGAAGGGACAGCTCCCTTCCTTTTTGCTAAGCCCCATGGCTTCGCAAAAGGCAAGACAAAGCAGCGGTCAAAGGGAGCCCTTTGATCCCTGCTTTTCCCTTCCTTTTGCTAAGCTCCGTGGCTTAGCAAAAGGAAGGGAAAAGCAGGGATCAAATTTTCTAATGTGGGGTTAGAAAAGGGGGGGTCGTCTTATACATTGGGTCATCTTATAAATGGAAAAATACGGTAATCACAACACAAATTGTCCCTGCTAGGCAGGATAATATTTTCAGAGGGATTGAGAGTCTTGGACAATTCCCCTTCTCACTGAGCTTCGACACTGTGCCAGAGAGAACAGCTGAGTTCCAATACACACACCAACTTCTTTATCACTGTCTAGCTTTCTCCTATACTGTATGAGGCAGGGAAGTAGAAATAGCAACCACCACAATATAGGTTAACAGACAGATGATTTAAGATTGAATAGAAAAGATAAGATTCTAATAGGACAGAAGCCCAAAACCTAACTATCTGAGCACACTGTAAACTTGCTGAAGATCACAAGAAGATGCATGGTATCCTTTCCTAGCAGTCAGATCAAAACATAGCCAAGAGATGAATTTGAAAATGGGCTCTGAGTGCAGAATGCCAGTGTCTGAAGCTTTATAGTTCATATTGCCTCATGAAAATCAATGGGTTGTGATTATGTAATACTAATAAGTCTTCACCTAATTTGAATATTGGCTACTTCTGTTTTTACAAATTAATATATCAAAGGGTGTTAACGCTTGTTCACAAGCAGGTGTTTCAACTGAATAGTTCTTCACTCTCATCAAGCTTTCTTCTCCTTCAAGAAAGATTCCCAGCTTTATGTACTGGTATCTTCTAACTGCATTTACTATTCCAGTAGCAACCTTCTATAGATACAAAACTTGCCTCTCAACCCAAAATGTTCTCTCTCTCTCACACACACACACACCCCTCTGGCCTAGAATTAGAGCACTGCTGAAAGAGTTGACATATTTTCTGTTAAAATTGGAGCCCTCCTCCTCAGAATACAAAAACTGTACATGGAAAACAGCAGCTTCCAGTAGAGGCACAAAGCTCTGCAAAACCATAAGTGAAATTAACACTTACCTCTGAGCATCAGGCTGAGAAATGGCATTGACTATGGCCTCCACAGCTGTATCAAAGAGTTCTGGATCATGCAGGGAAGTGAAAGCTGCCTGGATCAAGCTCTCACATTCCATCAGAGGAATCTCCAGTTGCACCCAACTGGAGAAGCACTTCAGCACCTTCTGCTTAATAAAGCTGGGAGAGTCTTGCTGCTGCAGCAATTGCTCTAGAAGTGGGAACACGGAACTGCACTCCTGGGCCAAGACACTACGAACCTGCCCCTTACGGTATTGAGGCAAGCGGCTGGTTTGGAACTCCTCAGGCAGAACAGTCAGTAGCTCCAGGAGCGCAAGGCAACGTGCTCGCCCATCTATGTTAGAGTCCTCTGCCTGGAACATGCGTACCATGTCAGCAACAGCACATGGCCAGGCTTCTGGCATCATGTTTAATGCTAATGAAGCCAGTGCCACACAGAGCCGGGTCAACACAATCTTGGAACCGCTGGCAAAACGAGTTATGTGGCTGAAGAGCTGTGACTTGAGACTCTCATACTGATCAGCTGGGATGTCATTCCAGTAGCGGGAAATCTTGATGTGGAGGGCACTGGCCCCAAAGTACTGGATCTCAGGCACCTTGTCCATCTCAAGAAGCAACCAACTGAAGTGCCAGGCTTGTGGGGACACCTGAGCTTGCATCAGCCATTTCTGAGCCAAGTTCTTGTTTTCTATGTTGGGGTCATAATACAGTTGGTGGAGTGCCTGCAAGGCAGGAGACAGCAACTTATTCAGCATCTTCTGCATCATCACAGGCAAAGATAAAAAGAAAGCAAACTCAAATCTATGCAACCAGTACCTGCGCCCTGAAACATGAATCCTCTTCATATTATGGGTAGTTTATTTCAACAGCCCTACAGAACAGTGGTCCATGGATTGTTTTCACCACCCTAGCCACAAGGAAGTTTTTGAAATAAATCTCCATTTGACAATAAAAATATAATCCCTGCTCCCAAGGAGACGAAGAGGGCAAATATTGTTGCAATGGGGATAACATTATAGGCTCCAGGTATTATTATAACTGATGACAACCCAGAAGTCATAGACTGACAAAATATTTCTATTGCAAACAACAGGAAAAAAACTCAGCATAAGGTAGGTGATCCAGATCAGTCTGCATGAAAAAGAAGATACCTGGAATGGAAAGGGTTGATTAACATTTAACAGTGTGAGAGAGAAAATGTAGCAATTTTTTATATCCATCTTCAACAAAGGCTTAGAGTTCACATAAAAGCAGCAGCTTTGTGTTTTAGAACATGGCTTAGCACTAAATGGAGATAAAGCAGGGGGCAGGATGAAAACTTCATGCAGAGGCAATTTCTTTATTTTATTTATTTATTTATTAAATTTATACCCCGCCCATCTAGACCGAAGTCTACTCTGGGCGGCTAACAATAATAGGTGAAAGTAAGGAAACCAGAAAGGAAACCAGAAAGAGTGATGAACCCTTCCTCAGACCTAGCTGGTTTTCTTTAAGTTGGGTAACAAAATTTGAATCAACTCTCAACAGAAGAAAAATAGTTGGTTTAAAACATTATATTTTTCCATATACCACATCTCCATTTAAGATATGAGGTTTTAAGTTTTAACCTGTAAACTGCCCAGAGTAGTGCTTGTACTAATGGGGCAGTATATAAATCAAATATATAGCTCGCTGGATAGATGAGTGCTTTAGGTATCTGGCTGCAGAGCCAAAGATTGGCAGTTCAGTTCCCCACTGTGCCTCCTAGCCAGACTGTGCAGTCATAGGCAAGCTGCACAGTCCAAGGATGTCCTCAGAAGAAGAGAATGGTAAACCACTTCTCTGTATTCTCTACCTAGAAAATCCTGGAAAAGGTTGCCATAAGTTAGAATTGATTTGACAGCATGCAATTTTTATTATTTATAAATAAAATAAAATAAATACCCAGCACAAACAACAAAGGACAAGAGATTTCATGACTATATCTAGTTATAACCTAGATTCAATGCCACTTGCAGTACACACATTGAAAAATTTACCTTCAACCAAATCAAATGCTGCTTTTCCTCTGTACTTTATATGTGTGAATAAGAGCCTAGTTTGCTTTGATTCTGGTTCTTTCCCGGGCATAATCAATTCCACTGCGAGTAAAACTGAAGAACCAAACCTAGACAGTTAGCTTTCTTCAGGCTCTCCCATTCTCCTTCTCTGCATGATTAGTGTTCTTTCGTTGGGCTCTCCTTCAGAGAAGTTTTAAATGCTAATTTTAAAAAATTCAACAACAGTGGCATTGAGCCATGCAGGACAGAACTCTCTAGACAATGCAAAAAAAATTAAAACAGAAATCACATAGCAGACCAGCTTAGCAGACACAAACACAAGAACAACACAGAGACTAGAAACAAAACTGAAAACATATTTATGGAAGACTTTGACAAAGGAAAAGGTTTATTATGAAACCATGAAGCTCCAGGTTTTACTTTTGAACTATACCTGTAAAGGATGCATTAGCTGATGACCAAAACATACTTTGTGCAACTATTGGCTGATTTTTCAACCCAAAACACATGCACAAAAACTAGTGAGGAAATTGTGATGCATCCAAAGATACCACATGTGTGCCTTCCTCATACAAATATCAACCCACAAACACATATGAAATGCCTACATAGTACTCTGCTGTGTAGCAGTTTTCTAGCCACACAAAACCCATTGAAAGATAAGGGAAACAATTGTACAGTTTCTGTGGTTTTGATCAAGGGCTGATATGATTCCTAGGAACTACCAAAAACAAAACAAAACAAAAAACAAAACAAAAAACAGGAGTTAGCAGTGTTTTTGAGTTTTCAGAATGAAAGAAGGCATGCAACCCTTCCCCAGTATTTAGGTCAATGCTACTTAATTTATACATAAATGACCCAGAGTGAAAGGTAAATAGTGAGACAGTCTGATTTGCAGATGAAACATTGTACAGGATGATGAAATGTGTGATACTGTGAAGATCTCCAAAATGCTATCTCCTGTATAGATGAATGGGCAACAAAATGGTGTGTGAGTCAATATAAATAAATTCACACTTATGCACACAGGGACAAAGCAACACAAAAAAATCTAATATATGCACTGATGGGACCTAATAAGACTATTACCATTCCATTCTGTTGATCTCTCGCATGCTTAGTCATCCAACAGATAAAGCAGACAAACACATGCATGAATTTCTGCCTAAACTAATCATGTTCAAACCTCTGCCTGATCACTTGCTCAGCTGGGACCTCAAATCTCCAAAGACTTTATCCAGCTAGTGCTTGAATTTACACAATGCCTGCCAAACTAGCAACATGTGGGAGTCCTTGCCTCTATGCAGGAGAAGCAAGATCACTATGCAGCTCATGCAAAGGAGCATTTCACTGCTGTTGAATTCTCAGACCAGTTTTATGGGTTCAGTATTTGAGGTCACTAACATGTACCATGTCGAGTCCTGTGACTGAGGTGAAAGACACAGAAAAACCAGGTTTGAAATGCTGTGCTATTCTTAGGTCAAGAGCAGACATAGTAAAGCATGTAATGCTGTATCTTAGACAAGCATGTAGCACAAGTTTGCTATGCAAGAGGTGTGGTCTCTACTAGCTGAATATATTGAATACTGAATAAATACAAATACTAATATTAAGCATACCGTATACAACAGGCAATATGGTATGCTAACATTTCAGCTGTTCAGGTTACTTACTTTTTCCCAGAGCACATAACCCAATATAGGGCAGATCTCTTAAAACTCTCAAGCAGATCACCCTAGTTATATCATAACTTGTTCAAGGAGCACAAAAGCTAACATATAATCTCAGGTTTGGGGTCTTAAAAAGACAGTCAGGCAGCTGTAGTTGTTGCTGCCACAGGCATCCCTTGTACAGTGCTTTTGCAGAACCAGAAAATAACAGTTTGTCTCCTTGACAGCACTGAATAAATAACAGCAAATGGAATCTTCAAACTTGCAGAGACTGAAGAGCAGGGTGGATAAAAACCAGTGATTATTTTAAAAATCAAATCATGATTTAAATCACTATTTAAATAAAAATATATTTTTAAATTTCAATCGTCAAAAAATCTAATTGTTAATTTAAATCATAATATAAATCAATTTGATTTAAATCAAATCCACCCTGCCAAAGAGGAAGTGAAAGACTGAGATTTACAAGTAACAACAGAACGAGGACATGAGGACACTATGGATCACTACCTGCCCTTGCACACATATTCTACAAACTGCATGAAAATGAGGCCCAATCATTCCAGACAAATTGCCGCTTGCTCAACCAAGGGGAAGTGAATATGCACTTATTAGACCAACAACATGTTCAGGGCAGAGCCTCATAACCCACTGACCTACCCATAGCTGTCCCAATGGGAGGGACTGTGTTGCTACTGGCTCTGCAGTAATTGCCTCTCATCTTCTGCAAGGCATTCTGGGTTGTTTTCTTTTCATCCCTGCCCAAATGACCCAGCATCCTGATACTTCCAGTAGCACACCCAGTTGCCACCAAGCAACAGCAACCATGGCAACCAAAACATCATCTTTTTATTCAGGCAAAGTCCTAGACCTCTCCTCTATGGCCTGGCAGCTGCCAGCAATCCAAATAAAGGAAAGAAAGGTTGCTGCACAGTATCCTGGCTCTGCAGCACTGAATTCCGAGAGATACCATTAAAGTCACAGTCGTAGCACAATCCACCTTTCCTCTCAGGTTTTCCTCGCACTCACTTGAACCAAATACTATCAGACCTGTATTCTCTAATCCTGTGCCAGCCAAGCTGTCAGACACATCAGTCTGCAGCAAGTGCAATCTCTGTGTTGAAAAACATTGCTGGTGCTGCCTTCTGCCTCTCCATCTTGCCAAGTACATAGTTCTATCATTCCACAGGTAGCAAAGCACAGCACCGATTACTTTAACCAATTCATATGTTCTCTTCAGCACCAACAGATCATCAAGGAGACCATGGGGTAGTTAAGAAAACTGATGGAGCACCAGAAGAGCAGTTTACAATAATAGTTCTTGTTGCAAACAGAATGCCTTTATTCTCACTTGCTTTTTTGTAGGGACATAAGCTCCAGAGCTGAAATCACAACATTTTTGTTAATGTACAGATTCTTAATGAAAATATCTGTTTCAAACCTCCCAAGACTCATTGCAAGCCAAAGTGCACTTGCCTTGGAATTTTTTACATTGGCAAGCCTTGCAAATGTGTTTTGAAGAAATAAAATAGACACAAAACTATGCAAGTTTTTTTTCCAAAAATGTGAACAGCTAAACACACACACACATCACACATGTATAAAACCAAAATATATGCACAAAAGTTATGTAGTCCATAGGGATGTGTGTACAAAAATTATCCAACATGTAAAAATGTATGTATTAGGAAAAGCATATAGAAAATATGTACAAACTTCTTTGTGGAAAGAAAAAACTAGATCTTACAGCCTAATACAAACAAAAGATGAGGCAAGAATGAGGAAGGGATTCTGAAAAATGGAATGGAATTAAGACCAACAGCTTTCACACCAGCAGATGACAGCTAGTACACAAGGTTGTGCCAAGTTATCTAGAGCTCTTGGAACCAAAGATACTCGTCATTGGAGAAGCAGCCACCTTTAATCCTGTCATAATGTGAGGTAGGGGCGAGCTCCATTCAATCCATGTCATTGGCTACAGTACTGACTTTGAACTGGCAGAAAGACTACTAACACTGTGGTTCATAGAACAAGCCTGAAACAATAACTCAGAGATCAGGTGAGAAGACACATAAAAGCAAAAAATTGTACTAGTGGCCATTAGCATTCTTCAGGAATTTAGGTTTTCATTTTAAATAAAATGCCTCTACTGGAAAAGGAAGTAGATCAGGAAAGCTATTCCTATTTGCCAATAGGGAAGTGACATCAGGTTGTTTTGGCAACAGTAAATCAGCAACAGCATTTTTCAAGAGTCAAAAAGGCAGATTCACTTGCATTTCTATTCCCCAGTACCTCAGTCCAAAGGCAGCTGTCTCAACTGCCACATCATCCAGCCCAGCAGCTCACAATCTCAAATTAGAAGCGACAGAAACCAAACCTCTTTGAACAGGCAAGACCCGGGTTTCACTTCCTTGATGATTTAACCCTCACCTCAAGATATACTGACATAGTCATATATATATACACATGCTCATAAATAAAAGGGAAACAACTTTTAAGGATGTAGGGAGTTTTTAAAAGGCACATAAGAGGAATAGAAGAACCAACCACAAAGACGGGAGCTCCAATGCCCAAACCTAAACTACATACAACAACTTGAAAAGATCTCATAAAAGACAGAAACAGGAAAATGCAGGCTCCTGTTTTGCTGCATCATATTGCTGATATTAATCTAGATTAAACAGTACTAATAATATTTCTAAGGGGATAGAAGTGTTTGTGCATTTCTACATGAACAACTTTGTTCAACTACCTAGGATGTCATCAGCCAAGGCCATGCAAAAAAAGCATAAGAAATTCCCTCAGGCCACTCTTCCCATAAACAGCAAATGATCGACCATAAACCAGAGAAGTCACTGTGGGACAAAGTAGACTACTACTGCTCTTTCTGTTTATCTAATTGGAATACTTAATTTGATAATACAAACTTTAGACATTGGAAACATTTCCTTACACATTCTCACTCAGAGCCTCAGAAGAACGCAGTTTTAACTAGTTCTTTGTGCTTTTTTCTGAACAAGAACAAAAAGTAAGTAAAAATAGAGGCAAGAAAAGCAATTCCAGTTACAGCCAATCCAAGGCATACACACTGCTTTGTAAGATTGTGCTAGACTAATGTGTTGAACTAGTCACTCTTTATTGGAGAAGTAGTTGCCTTTAATCCTATCATAGCATGAGGTAGGGGAGAGCTCCATTCAATCCACATCATTGACTACAGTACTTTGCTTCCAAGGATGACTGTTACATAGACTACACTGCACGAATCAAATTATTATTTGCAGTTTCCAGCTTTCCTTCTGACAGAACTCTTACACTTTTCATTATTTAACAAACATGTGATTGCAGGAAATGAGTCAAATGAGGCATTTCCTGTCATTCCATGCTGGAACAGCTTTATCAGAATTTCTGGATCTACAGTGGTGCCTCGACTTACGACCATAATCCATTCCAGAAGAAGGACGTAACTCGAAATGGTCGTAAATCGAAGCACCATTTCCCACTGAAATGCATTGGAACGCGATTAATCTGTTCCAGAAGAAAAAAACAAACAAACCCAAAAATAAAATAAAAATAAAATAAAAATAAAACACTGCAAGCCCCATAGGAACGCGCTGGGGCTACAAAAAAACAAACAAACCCAAAAATAAACAACGGAGCAAGCCCCGAAGGCGCTGGGGCTTTAAAAAAAACAAAACCCAAAAATAAACAACGGAGCAAGCCCTGAAGGCGCTGGGGATTAAAAACAAAACAAAAAATAAGCAACGGAGCAAGCCCCATCGGAAGGCGCTGGGGCTGCAAAAAATAAAAAAATAAAAAAATAAATAAACAGAGCAAGCCCCGAAGGCGCTGGGGCTTTAAAAAAAAAAAAAAAAAGCAACGGAGCAAGCCCCATCGGAAGGTGCTGGGGCTGCAAAACAAAACAAAAAACAAAAAATAAACAGAGCAAGCCCCGAAGGCACTGGGGCTTAAAAAAAAAACCACACAGAAACATAACCTCCCCCCCAGCCCAAACCCACCCTGAAAAACCCACCCAGAACAGTTTTTAAAAAGCAGAAAGCAGCACCTTACCTTATCCAGCAATCCCAAGCCTCCCTGCAAACAAACACACTCACACTCAGAAGCAGAAGCCAGGCAGTCCCAAGCCTCCTCCGACGCACTCACTCTAACCGTTGGGGCGAAAGAGCTACAAAGAAGCAGCCTCTTCGCCTACCAACGGTTAGCAAATTTGAATTCCCCGCATGGGAGTCCCTGCAAGGGAAGCATGCAAGACCCATCGGAAATGGGGGGAAAAAAAACCAAAAAGCAACCAAACCCCCCAAGACCCATCGGAAATGGGGGGGGGAGAAACCCAACAAACAAACAAACCCCCCAAGACCCATCAGAAATGGGGAAAAAACACTCCAAAAAGATACCAAACCCCCCAAGACCCATCGGAAATGGGGGGAAAAAACCAAAAAACAAACAAACCCCCCAAGACCCATCACAGCACAGAAACATAAACCCCCCCCAGCTCAAAACCACGCTGCAAAAACACCCGGAACAGTTTTTAGAAAGCAGAAAGCAGCGCCTTACCTTACCAAGCAGCCTCCTCCGATCGCACACTCTCTAACTGCTGGGGCAAAAGAGCTACAAAGAAGCAGCCTCTTCGCCACCAACAGTTAGCAATTTGAATTTCCCACCTTTTTCCCCTGCCTTTTTGTGTTCGTAACTGGAAGCTCCGGCCGCAAGTCGAAGCAAAATTTTGCGGCCGGAGCTGGTCGTAACTCGAAATGGTCGTATGTCGGGATGTTCGTAAGTCGAGGCACTACTGTATTCATCTGGCAGAAACGAAGGGCCAGGAATGTGGATCACATATTGTTGTAGAGCAACTCCTTGCTGCCCTAGACATTGAAAATGTCCTATTCTAGTCCAATCAGACAACAACAAAGTCTTCTAATCTGGAAATGGCAAACTCAAAAGAAATGGAATGGCTCTAATATTGAGGCAAGATCTAGCACATGCAGTTAGGAGCTATAATGTAAGGTCTCACCAAATAATATCAGACTCCATGCAAATTAAACCCAACAACATAAATATCATTCAAGTCCATGCTCCAAATACAGATGCTGAGGAAGATTAAATTGAAAGCTTTAGTGCAAGCATCCAGGTGGAAATTGATCACACATCAAAAGAGGACATGTTTATAATCATAGGTGATTGGAATACAGGAACAAAGCAGAACCAAATGTTGTAGGAAATTTTGATCTAGGGGTCACAAACTAAACAGAAGAATGACTTGTAGTCTTCTATGAAGCCAATAAACTGTTTATTGCAAGTGCATGCTTCAAGCAACTGAACCATGCCTGTACACATGGACATCACTAGGTCAATATAGAAATCAAATAGACTAGCAATTGGAAGCAGGAGGTGGAGAAGTTTCATTCTCTTGGCCAAAACAAGACCACAACCAAATTGTGGTACTGATCATGAGCTGCTAATATCAAATATTAGAGTAAAGTTAAAATAGAACACTAAAAGAATCCTTGTGCCAAACATAATTTAAACAACATTTCTGATAAATTCAAAGTCCAGGTAAAGAACACATTTGCATTACTAAACTCAATGGACCATGAAGTAGAAGAACTGTAGACTGAAACCAAGATAGCAACAAACCAAGAATTAGGATATAGTTCAAAAAAATTTTGGCCTGTTCCTGCTCAGTGATTTCATGGCTGAATCTGACCATAAGCACTTAGATTCAACTAGATCAAGCCCCCAAACTGTGACATATGCCACAAACAGGTAGAGCCCAGCCTAGAAACTTAATACAAGATTAATCTGAAAATACCAAGAGAAAAGAAATGGTATCTCAATCTGCTTTGCCAGAGCATCACTTCCTGCTACTTGCAGCAAAAAAATTTTTTTTAAAAAAAAACAAAAAAACCCACACCTCAGGCTGGAAAAGCAGATGTATGTTCAGCAGAATCTGCTATAGTCAGAGACTTGTACCTTAACCCCAATCTTTTAACGTTTCTTACAGCATGACTGGGCACTGAATCCAGATGATATGGCATGGTCTTTAGTAGTAGGGACTCACATCCTTCACTCCACCAGCCAGCTAATCTCTACATTTACAGCTGCATCTTCTGGTTATGTCTGAAACAGGCAGTGCTAGGCAGCAAAGAAGGGCAGAGACACACTGGAGGGGGGATGGGGAGCTAAAGATTCCCTCAAAGCCTGCTGCTATCTTTCCCAGCCAGTGTGGGAGCCATTCTGGCATATCCAAATGACTCCAACTTCTACACTCCCAGCTCCCTCAAGCACTTGCTGAGCCAATCACCACCTGGGGGTATGCTGACCTTTCCTGATGTCAACATTTGCTCCACTGTATGTGCACACAAAGAAACCATCTCTGTGTTCCCTCCAAGGGAAATTATAAAGAAGCATTACCCAGTAGTAGATTAGGCTACAGAAGCCAACATCACTACGTAACTTTGAAGAAAGGTGTTCACCCTGAATTTATGCACTTTGAAAATGTTTCCCATTACATCCTCAGACCAGAAGTCTGCTCTCTTTAGCCATACATCTATTCATATAAAAATGGAAGCTAGCAATGTACAGTGGTGCCTCGACTTACGAACTTAATCCGTTCCGGAGGATGGTCGTAAGTCGAAATGGTCATAAGTCGAAGCACCATTTCCCATTGAAATGCAATTAATCCGTTCCAGCCGAAGAAAAAAATCAAAAAAATCACTGCAAGACCCATCGGAAACGCGATTAATCCCTTCCGGCCAAAGGGGGGGGGGGGGGGAGAAAAGCAAGCAGAGCATGCAAGACAGATGGAAATGGGGAAAAAGCAATGCAAAAAACAAACAAAGCATGCAAGACAGATCGGAAATGGGGAAAGAGCAATGCAAAAAGCAAACGAAGCATGCAAGACAGATCGGAAATGGGGAAAGAGCAATGCAAAAAGCAAGCGAAGCATGCAAGACAGATCGGAAATGGGGAAAGAGCAATGCAAAAAGCAAGCGAAGCATGCAAGACAGATCGGAAATGGGGAAAAAGCAAAGTACCAACAAACAAACAAACCCCCAAGACCCATGGGAAATGGGGAGAAAACACTCCAAAAAGCAACCAAACCCCCCAAGACCCATCGGAAATGGGGGGGGGGGAACCCAAAAAACAAACAAACCCCCCAAGACCCATGGGAAATGGGGGGGGAACCAAAAAACAAACAAACCCCCCAAGACCCATCACAGCACAGAAACATAACGCCCCGCAGCCCAAAACCACGCTGCAAAAACACCCAGAACAGTTTTTAAAAAGCAGAAAACAGCACCTTACCTTACCAGGCAGCCCGAAGCCTCCCTGCAAACACACACACACGCTCTCAGAAGCAGAAGGAGGCAGTCCCAAGCCTCCTCCGACGCACACTCTCTAACTGCTGGGGCGAAAGAGCTACAAAGAAGCAGCCTCGTCACCACCTACAGTTAGCAATTTGAATTTCCCACCTTTTTCCCCTGCCTTTTTCTGTTCATAAGTGGAAGCTCCAGTCGCAAGTAGAAGCAAAATGTTGCGGCCAGAGCTGGTCGTAACTCGAAATGGTCGTAAGTAGGGACGTTCGTAAGTCGAGGCACCACTGTACATATAACCACACGGTGTGCCTTGGTAAGAAGTCAGCATTTGGATTGTCTCAGGGAGAGGGGAGAAAAGTAGCAGAATCCTTAAGAGTGAACTGGTGCAAACCCAGCTGATGGCTTGCAGAAGGAGATGGATACAAATCAGGGTGTAATAGGGAATGACTACTCCCAGGCAACTTAAAACACAATGGGCAGCTGAGGTAGATTAAAGATGCTTTAATACTGACTGAGAGAACACAGACTACTCTTCAAAGCTATAAGGGGAAGAGGAGGTATGCTTTTTAAAAAATAAAGCCAAATCATCACTCTGCAAAATAAAGAGGTTACCTACCTGTAACCATAGTTCTTCTAGTGGTCCTCTGTGAATCCACACAATTGGGTTGTTCTGCGCCTGAGCTGAACGTCTCGGAAGTTTCTAGAGCTTAAAGACATGTGATTAGTGGGACGTTCCCCCATGGAGCGCATGCTCCGCCCATCCAAAGTCCCCTCAGTTCCTGATAATTGTCCGCTGGGTAAGAGAACTATTTAAGATAAAACGTGACTGACAGAGGGGAGGATGAGTGGGATGTGTGGATTCACAGAGGACCACTAGAAGAACTATGGTTACAGGTAGGTAACCTCTTTTTCTTCTTCGTGGCCTCTGTGAATGCACACAATTGGGTGACTAGCAAGCTCACTTACCGGATGGTGGGACGTCACGGTAGAAAGGATGCCAAGACAGCTCTGCCAAAACCAGCATCACTCCGTGCTCTGACATCCAAACGTTAATGCCTGATAAAGGTCTATGGAGTGGACATGTGGCCGCACGGCAGATGTGAGGGAGTTCAATCCCATGCTGGAAGGCAGTGGACGTTGACAGCGCTCTGGTGGAATCTGCTGTTAAGTGTTCAGGCGATGATTTGCCTGACATCTCATATGCCAATGATATAGTTTGGACAATCCATCTAGAAATAGATTGTGGGGAAGCTGGTGCTCCTTTATGAGGACCATGAAAGCATAGAAAAAGTCTGTGTGATTTCCTGAAGGGCTTGGTCCTGTCAATGTAGAAGGCGAGAGAACATCTTACGTCGAGTGAATGGAGCATGCGCTCGAGAGGTGTTGATGGTGATTGTGAGCAGGGATTAGAGCAGACTGATGAGAGTGTGCCGTCCCCTCAGTCGTCTAAAAGGGAAGGTCAAGAGAAGGGAGATGAGATAGAGGAATCAAAGATGCATGAAGCAGAAGAAAAGATGAAAGGGTTAAAAGAGGTAGAAAAGGAGGAGGCGTTAAAGGTGCACGAGAAAAAGAAAGGGTTAGAGGAGTTAGAGGTCCATGAGACGAGGAGGGGGTTAGAGGAGGTAAAAGTGATGGGAAAGGGGGAGGAGTCAGGAGAAGGGGTTCGAAAGGAGGTGGACATTTTCCTGACAACGGAGGAAAACGGACAATCAGGAGAAACACAAAAAGTAATACTGTATAATGATGATTGGAAAGAGATAGAACCATGTGATCCAAAGTTATTTAGAGTACCTAGGAAAGGCTTAAGTGAAGCATGTAGACGCAAAGAGGCTGAAGGTATAAAAGAAGGAGTGAATGTTAAAGAGGGAGTAAAGCAAGTAATTGAAGGGTTACAGCCGAAAGAATGGACAGTATTGGTTTATCCAAGGGGACAAGGTCCTATGAAATATGTCAACAGACCCAAACCTCTTCAACTGGACGAGAAACCCCTGGAGGGAGAATGGGCCAGACCCCCATGTTGCGGGACTATCTGTGCAACTCGGAGCGGGTGTCTGAGGAAGCCGACAGATCAAGAGAAATTCGCGAAGACGTACCGTTGAGGGAAGAACCGTTAGAGAAACCGTTATGGGACTGTTCACCCGAAAAGTTGTCGTTTAATGATCCAGTTGGAATGATTAAAGAAAAACAGCCGAGTTTTGTTAATAAAGATTTCTTTAATGAAACTCCTTTATTGTCATTTCATTTACAAAATGAGGAACTGTCAAAAGTAGTAAGCAAACCCCGTCACAGTGATGGAAAGAGAGTTGGTAAGATGATTGGTTGATTAAGATGAAATTTTGATACAACTTTGGGTAAGAAGGAGATATCAAAGTATAACGTGACCTTATCCGGATGGAACTGGATGAAGGGTGGATCAGAACAAAGGGCAGCGAGTTCACTCGCTCGTATAGCAGATGTTATTGCTACCAGGAAGTTTTCAATGATAACAATTTGAGATTGCACATAGCCATTGGTTCAAAGGGAGGGTGCATAAGTATATTGAGAAAAAGTCGTAGGGACCATTGAGGGATGATACGTTGGCATGGAGGATGAATATTGTTGAGTCCTTTGAGAAATCTTTTTACAGTCGGGTGAGAAAAGAGTTTAGCTGATTTAGAGTTGGGAGGTTGATGAGCTATGATAGCTGAGATATACACTTTCAGAGTGGAGTAAGAGAGTCCGAAGTTAAACAGATGAAGGAGAAAGGTGAGTAAAGTTTTCAAAGAGACTGGTGTTGCAGGTAAGTTGTGTGAATCAGTGAAAGAGAGGAATGCTTTCCATTTATTTTGATATAGCAGCTGGGTCGAGGGCTTTCGAGCTCGATCAAGCACGTTCTTTATGGCAGGAGTATCCTCCAGGCTGTCAGATTCAGAGATGGTATGTCTGGGTGGTATATCATTCCGTTGTCCTGTGTGAGAAGATTGGGGATCAGAGGGAGCCTGAATGAGTCTGTTGACATCGACGTGAGGTGAGTGAACCACAGTTGCCTCGGCCACCACGAGGCCAGGCGGATTACATTGGACTGGAACTGTCGGATTCGAATGATAGTTTTCTGTATGAGTGGTATGGGAGGGAATAGATAGAGTAGGTCTCTGTCCCAGTCTATCATGAATGCGTCTCCAATTGAATTTTTGTCGGCACCGGCTCGGGAACAATCATGTTGGCATTTGGCGTTTCCTCGTGAAGCGAAAACGTCAATGGTAGGAGTGCCCCAGCGGTCGCACAAGATATCAAAGATGGAGTCGTTTAGGGATTCATGTATCCTCGATGTCAAGCGGCTGAGGTAATCTGCGAGGGAGTTCTCTTCTGTGGCTATGTGGACTGCTATCGGGAAGATGTGGTGAGGTACAGGAGGGATAAATAATGTGTGCCTCCCTGCTTGTTCACGTAGGAAAGGGCTGTAGTGTTGTCTGTGACGAGTTGGACTGCATGTCCTGCGATGAGTGGCAGGAAAGCGTGAAAGGCTCTTATAATTGCTAAAAGTTCGAGATGATTGATGTGCAGTAATTTCTCTTGATTTGTCCATAGGCCATGAATCTTGTGCTGCTGGCACTGTGCTCCCCATCCCGACGGGCTGGCATCGGTGGTAACTTGTATCGTCGGTTGAAGAGGAAGAAAAGGTATTCCAACAAGTAGATTCGGGAGAAACGTCCACCAGGTTAGTTGACGGGCCAGTTCGGGTGTTACTGTTAAGTCTCAGAGACGGATCGAATAGAGACAGGTACCACGATTGAAGTGATCTCATTTTGAGTCGAGCATGTTGTATGACCGAGGTTGTCGAGGCCATGAGTCTGAGAAGATGTTGGACGTGATGGGCTGATACAGAAACTAGAGGTCAAAAGGGCTTAATAGCCTTTTTTAATTTGAGGATTCTCTCTTGTGGAAGGAAGGCTCGTAGAGAATCAAACTGGGCTCTGATGTAGGTGGCATTTTGAGAAGGTTCGAAATGTGATTTTGTGAGATTCACCTTGAGGCCAAGATCTCGAAGTGTGTCGAGAGTAAGATGGGTGGCTCTGATGGCATCGTGATAAGATGTTGAGACTATTAGCCAGTCATCTATGTAGGGAAATATGTTGATACCTTGAAGTCGAAGCTACACAGCGACTGGTGCCATGCATTTTGTAAAGGTTCTCAGTGCTGTGGAGAGCCCGAAAGGGAGAGAGCAGAACTGGTATGTGGTGTTGTCGAATCGGAACTGAATAAACTTGTGGTGATACGGATGAATAGAGATGTGGAAGTAGGCGTCTTGGAGATCGATCATGACGAACCAATCTCCCTGCAAAAGGAGAGGAATGATAGTGTCTAACGTCAGCATTCTGAAGCGTCAAGGTCAAATAAATTTGTTAAGATTTCTGAGATCTAGAATAGGACGGAGTCCTCCATCCTTTTTGGGTACTGTAAAGTATCTGGAGTAGAAGCCGTAATGCAGGTCAGATGAAGGGACTATGGTTATGGCTTGTTTTTGAAGAAGAAGAGAGACTTCTTCTTGAAGGATTGTAGAATATGGGGTATTTTTGATTCTTCCAATCGGTGGAGAGGAATTAAATTCAATAAAGTAGCCGTATTTGACGATAGAGAGGACCCACTGATCGTTAGTTATGGATTGCCATGCATGAAAGAATGGGCTTAGTCTTGTTTGAAACAGAGTTCGAAAACGGAGGGATGGTAGCAGGAATTTATGGGTATTGCATACCCTTCTTTTGAGGTCGGCGAAAGGGCTGGCAGGGTTGTTGTTGCTGATTCCGAAAGGACAACGGTACCGAGGTTGAAGGTCCTTGAAATGGTTTGTCAGATGATTGAGGTTTATATTGTCGATATGGCTGAAATTGTTGGTACGATTGCTGATAGAATGGTTGTCGTCGGTATTGTGGACGTTGGTATTTGTAAGTCTGTTGAGTTGAGTAAGATCGGGCTGTCTTGCGTATTTTATGAAGATTTTCCATTACCTCATCAGTTTTTTGATTAAAGAGTCCAGTTCCATCAAATGGCAGATCTTCAATTCTAGATCTGGCATCGTCTGAATGTCCAGTAGATCGAAGCCATGCATGGTGCCTTAAGGCGATAGAAGTGGCCAAAGACTTAGATGCAGCATCTGCAGTGTGACGAGATGCAATTCTTTGCTGCTTAGCCAATGTAGAGGCTTCTGTATGAATGTGGATAGCTTCTGTTTTAACTGATTCTGGAGCTGATTCTAGTAGAGGCAGAATTTTGTTCTATAGTTGTCTATGGTACGCTCCCATCGCCGCTTGATAGTTCGCCACTCACAGTATGAATGAAGTGAGAGAATAGAGTCGTCTACCAAGTATGTCCAGTTTTCTTCCTTCCCTGTTTGTGGGAGCAATGGAAGATTTGTTACGGGCTCTTGATTGGTTGGATTCGACTATTATTGAGTTCAGTGTAGGGTGCTTGGTGAGAAAGCCGGTATCGGGTCCGTGTGTCTTATAGTGGTTTTCAGTTCGTCTGGAAATCTGTAAAGATGAGGGGGGTTTGTCCCAAGATTCTTTGATTAAATCAAGCATGGCCGGAATAAACGTCAGACTGAGCGGAAGTGTTTTGTCTTGATTGATGTCATCAAAGACTAAGTCGGGTTTCGGTGGTGGTGGCTCCTCGATTTCAAGTTGAAGGGACTTGGCCATTCTCGTAACCAGTTGGGAGTACGAAGTAAAGTCTTCTGACGGAGATGGTGGATGGTTCTCATTGACATCGGAAGTCGGTGTTGGTAAGTTTGATGGTGACTCCTGTGATGTATCTGAGCCAAAGTCTTGAATAGATGAGGAGGATGAAGATGGAGATAAGTCTCGAGGTTTCTGTGTCGATGGTCATGCAGGAGGAGGCTGAACTGTAGAAGGAAGCCGTGTGGGGTGTCTTTCTGTATCGGTAGGAGGAGGAGATGGACCTTTGTAAGTAGTGGTGACTTGTAATGACTTTTGAGGGAGGCCTTTGGAAGACTGTTTGGAACGTTTGGATTTGGAATGTTGAAGAGCCGGTAAGGAACGTTTTAGAGTCGGTTTGGCTGGAAGGGTAGAATAGGTCGGTACGGAATGTTGAGGTCGGTGTCGAGGGGGAGATGGAGAGAGTGACGGTGAATATCGAGATGGATATGGTAGGGTATATCGGACTCGTTTGGGTTCCTCATAATATAGTTGTTCTTGAGGATCTTCAATTAAGTAAGGATCAAATTGATAGTATCTCTCCCTCTCTTCATATCGTGATGATTGTGGGTAGTAGTAATACTCCCGATGTGTAGGGTCGTACCAAGGAGGTGAGAAGTGTTTTCGTTTCTCTCGGTGTTTCCTCGGAGAGTGGTGTGGTGACTCAGAGCCAGAAAGCTCGATCGGAATTGCCCGCCCTGATGATGCAGGGCTCGAATGGGCCGAGGCCTGGCTGGATTGCACATCAGCCGGAGAAAGGCCAACACTAGGCGACAGGCTACCAGTCAATGCTGGAGCTTGGGCTGCTGGTAAAGGAGGGTCGTCTCTCTCAGAAGTGGACCCTGGAGCGTCTCTGGATGATTCTTCCATGATGGGAGATGGAAGAGTCGGCTGTGGTGGTTCAAGATGAGTTGATGTGGTCTTTTTTGTCTTTTTTGATGTCGCTTTGTCCTTCTTTTTAGAAGAGTCTAGAGCTCAAGTTGAGGTCTTCAATGTCGACACTGACTTCGACTTCAATGCGGACTTCAACTTCTCCTTGGAGTGCGGAGAAGGAGTCATGGAACTAGGAGCAGGCACGGGTGGATTTTGCCGCTCTATTTGAGTGTCCGGGGACCGTGTAGTCTCCATGGAAGCCGCGGGTGGGTTGACAGATTTCTCCCAAAGGTAAGACCTCAATCTTTGGAGGCAAAGTTTGAGAGCTGGTTTCGTAAGCCTCTTACACACGGCACAGGAATGGGTGGGATGTTGTTCACCCAGGCAAAACAAGCAGCGGTCGTGCCCGTCGGTTAGCGGGATTTTGTTGGAGCAGATCACGCACTGCTTGAAAGGGCCGGGAGTGGCCATAAAGAGCGGGGGGAAAAGGAGGGGAAAACGGTTGAGGGGGGGAGGGAAAGGCAAAACGCGGGTAGATAAAAACTGGAAAGAACTCACAGGGGAACGTCGAAAGAGAGTACAATAGTAAGTAATGATGATCAAAATAGAATACGATTGTTTAGAATGCTCTGACTGATTAGAATGCTCTATTTCTCCAAAACAGGTCTGATCGACACAGCGGAAAAAAGGAACTGAGGGGACTTTGGATGGGCGGAGCATGCGCTCCACGGGGGAACGTCCCACTAATCACATGTCTTTAAGCTCTAGAAACTTCCGAGACGTTCAGCGCAGGCGCAGAACAACCCAATTGTGTGCATTCACAGAGGCCACGAAGAAGAACCTTAATTAATGGGGAAAGGAATCAACTGGTCAAGGCTGACCATCTGGCTAATAAAACAAGTCTGTATCAATTCTGCAGCCTGCAGAATTATTCTGTTTCTACTAGACACCAGAACAGGCAGAGGATCTAGTGAACATACATAGGCTTGCCAATGTTTTGCAAAGCAGGGTTTTTGAACAACCTCTCAGTATCAGCACATAGCTTCTGTTTCTCTAACTTCTGAGTATGGGATTTAATTCTGACAAACAGACAGAGCCATCTACCTTTCTAACTTCTTGGTATTAAGCTAGAGCTAAGATAACGGATCTCATCTGGCAAATAAAATCTTAACTACGATCTACAATACATGTGCTTTACTTGAATCCCAGTATTAACTATTATTTCTTTTCACCACTATACACAGTGATTATTCCTTCTCTTTCTCTCAGTCGATGTTAAATATACAGCTCACCAAAGTCCAGGGAGGATAGCAGGGGTCTCTTCATTTTGACACAGTAAAAGAGCTGGCCTAATGCTACAAGTATAATCTCTGACCCTTTATTCAATCTCTTTTCATTCACATACCTACCTGACAGTCTAAAAAGACTATTTCTCTCAGCCTCCCTGACACATAGGAAGAAAACCTGCCTGCTTACCAGTACTGTTTCTCACACTCCAGAGAAGTACTCAATACATGGCTATTATTATATTTTGAATCAGAATCTAGTTTCCAGTGGGACCAACACACACGATTTGAAACATATTCAAAAGCACCACAGTGGAGAACTGTGGAACAACTGCTTCACAGAGAAGTTCTTCTTCAGCTAAGCACAGTGGACTAGTTCAATGTGTTTGCCAGGAAATGATGTACAGTTAAGATATTCATGTGAACTAAGAAGCAAGGTTAAAATAGATTATGCCACAATAGACTGTTTTGCACAATGCTATATGTTGAGGAGCCACTCTCCAGGGTTTCTAACAGAGCTATTTTTCATTGCATTCATGGCCTGAGCCTTTAAGCAGGAGTTGCCAAGGACATGTCTGCAAATCAAATGTGTTACTACCAAGTCGTGATCCTTCCTCTGAAATACTACTGAAATTTTGCTCGAATGTTGGCATATAGCACAGATTTCATAGTTTCCAAAGACCATCTAAAAGAAAGAATAAGAGATGGGAAGAGAGAGATATTCATTCTTCTGTTGTACAATAGAAAGGGCAAACAAGAACTTCACGAGACACAGTTCAAAAGAAGCAGAGGAATTTCCCCCCTCCCCCACACCATTCATATAGCTTGTAGGCTTCACTTAATCATTCTGTAATATCTACATTGGGATCCTCGTATTAAATACAATGGTACTTCCTTATTAAAGACAGTGACCAAAGTTAGCCTACTTCATCAGGTTGGGATGAAAATAAGTAATGGCAATATAAACCACAACCTTCCTAGTGCTTATATGTACAGCTCCCAAAACATTATCCTTTTGAATTATAGTACTAGTATTATAATAAACAAAGACCCAGAAGAGGAGATGTACTCAGAGCATAAACATTCACAGGAACAGTACAAGTAGCAACACTGATTAGTGCCCTTACCAGTGTATTAAAACACACAAAAATACCCATACCAATGCTGCTATAACCTTTGAACTGCAGAGCTAGAAGGGACCCTTTGGATCACTGAGTCCAGCCCCTGTCAAGAAAGCACAGTCGGGAATTGAACTGCCAAGCTCTGTTTCCGTAGCCAGATACCTATGCCATTGAGCTATCCAGCAGTTCTTAATACCCCCCTCATAAATGCAAAGTCAATTTAAATGATTCCTGTAAATTAGAGAACACATGGAGTATACAGAAAAGGAAGGGGAAAGGGCAGATGATTACACACCTACAAGAATGAAACAAACAGAATGAAAACGTGTGTACATCTTCCCACAGAATGAGGTTTGTCCTCTAGGTGAGTTTCTAAAGGTCAGTCAGCTTTCTAAAACTAGTGAATATTTGTGGGGAGCAAAGATGAAGGGCAAAGCCTGTATAAATGAAGAAACACAGCTCAGACTATACCATGCCCTGGGCTCAAGGGAGCAGCAGAATACATCACTGATATGCTGTCAAAGCACAGCATCACTTCTACCGATCACACCCCAAACCAGCAGCAGAGTCATTCCCCAGCCCAGCATGAGAATTTTCCACGAGGAAGAAGCAAGTTGGGAAGGCTCCCAAATTATGAGATTAGGACCAATACTGGTACTACAGGCCACTACAACTGGGTGGTTCAATAGGTTTCAACAGTCCAGCAGCTGGAACTGAGAAGAAACATCAGGAACCAATAGCGTGCTAAGGATGGTTCTCACCTCTTGAAAAAGATCAAGATAGAACAGCAGAGACTGAAATGGAGAGGTGAATAGGGTGGGGACTGGGGAGAAATACAGCGGAGTCCCTCCTTCTCAATCCCAGGCATGGAAACTCATAAAATAGGCTGGAATATAAGACCAGACACTCCCTTTTGCTCCAACCAAGGCGTGATGAACCCAAAGCATTTTTGGCAGGTGCATATATATGGCCACTCCTCCCCACCCACTCATCCACCCATCCTGGCAGCACAGCCCTCACCTTTTCTACATTCTCCACGGTGAATTCCAGGTTCTGCTGGAGCTGGAGGGCAGGCTCCCCTCGACGCTCCATGGCACCGGCGCGGTCACTGTCTGAGCCTCACTCGGCAAGTTGCGTTGGGGCTCAGGCTACAGAAGGGCAGGCAGAAGGAGCGGCGGCATCTTGAGGGGAGGGGGGGAGAGAGGAAGAGGAAAAAAAAACAGCAACCCCCAGTGGAGCAGTAGGATGACCCCAAAAGAGGGAAAGGACGATTTCTTCGTCTGTCTTCTCCGGGGAGGGAGAGTGTTTGCAGCGTGTCAACCGAGTTTTTAAAAGGGGAAGCCTGCCTGATTCTTCCCCGAAAGGTTTCTTTTTAAAAGGGAGAGGGGTCGACCCGTCTCTCTGCTATAAGGGGAAGGGGCAAGCCTGCCTCTCCCCACTTGGCCTAGGGCGCTGTGTGTTTGTGGGGTGAGGGGCACCGTTTCTACCTGCTTGTCTTCAGGTAAAGAGGATGACAAAATACGCCGCCTGCTCCCGACAAGACTCGGGCTGAATTAAAACGACCTGCCTCCGTCCTGGGCATCTACTTCTGCCCCTACCTTCGAGGAGGGACCCTGATAAACGGCCGCTAATATTCGACGCGGAGGGAGGGTTGGGGGCAGCTGTCTGACTGTCCTTCTGCCCTTAATGGCGGAGGAGGTGCCTGTCCATCGCTTGCCGGAGGGAGGGGAGGCGAGAGGAAGGCGCTTGCCTGCTCCCCACTCACATGGCCTCTGCGCTCAGCTCTCTCGCGGCCAGTCGGTCTCCCTGCCTGAGATGGCAACCGCCACCGAACCGCCCCCCCTCCTCCTCCTCCTCCCCCCCCCTCCGCGCGCGCTCTATCCAACTAATTGACTGACAGTTGGGCCGGGCACCCAGCGGGGCAACCAAAGAGCGGATGAGTGAACGTAGGGGCCTCACACGCGAAACCGAGTTGTGCACGCCGAAGGCCCGCCTGTCGGCTCGTTCGCTTGTCTTTCTTTCAGGCGCCGTTGGACACCCTCTCCCTCTGAGGCCCAATCTTGCCTTCTGGAATCATGGGAGTTGTGGTTCTGAGCGATACAGAGATGGCTACGAATTGGGCGAGGCCTAGAAACGTTTACACGGGAGTCTGCCTGTCCAGCCCTGGCTCTCTCGCTCCCCCTGGTGGGAAAAATGGCAAAACTCAACTCAGGGGCTCCTATGCGATGGCGAAGACAAGATGCTGAAACTCGCGCTTCAGTAGCGGAGTCCGATGAAGGTATGTGGTAGCTGTGTGGGAGTTGCAGTCCCAAAAAAGTAACGCTCCTTAGCTTTGGGTAGCATAGTAGAGGACCTAGATATAGGGAATTATTTATTTATTTATTTATTTATTTATTTAAAATATTTGTACCTCACCACAACTGGCCCCTACCATAATGGCACAGTGAGGCGGCTAGTCCTAGTAACATATCTTGAACGGCGTAATTAAAAATGTGAATTATTAGTTATTTAGTTGTGTATTATTGCCATTTTGGCACTTTTTGTATTTTTTTAGGTCGCTTGTTTATGAATCTCCAATTTTTGTAAGGTATGCTTATGTAGAAGTCTAATATCTACTTACTGAAATCAGCTGATTTGTAATGTAATGATTGCTGCCAGCTTAACCTTGCCTAGAACTACTTCCTTGTCCCGATATTACTGCTACTACTTTGTACTACTGTTGTTTACTGTTTGGGATGGAGAGAGGCATAAGTGAGCTTGCCTTCCTCCAGATTAACTTGGTAGGTCTGGGTTTCTGGCACCTTGAAATGGGTAACTGATGCTGGGCTCCATTTGTTGCTCTACCTCAGGCAGCAAAATGCCTTGGACTGACTCTAAGAACAACATATCTGCTACTGAGCTATTATTTTCAAGAAGGGGCAATGATGCTGATCTCCATTCAGACCAGCAGATCATCTTCCAACTGCAGCTTAGTGTCCCATCACAACTATTTCTCATTCTCAAAATATCCATGTACCGAAGCTTCATAAACATTTGATAGAACTGGAGTCCTAACTGATCACAAGAGAGTTACATGAGTGCAAGTGATGTCACCATTTGTGGTCTGCCTCTTTGGGGACTTCTCTTTAAATACAAGAGAAAAGAAGAGAGAGTGAAAAGAGTGCTCTGTCACCCTATCTTACTGGTAGTGTTGAAGACAAATTGAACTGACACTCCTGTCCAGTTCTTTGCAAGGCATGGAGGGGATGCCATGCTTTCCTTTATTTCAGGCAGCCAATTGTGCTGAGCCAATCCTGACAGAACAAAATGTATTTCTTGTTGAGTTCTATTTAGGATAATGATTTGCGTGTGTGATATGTACAGTCGGGTACATGTGTGTGCTATGTACCCATTGAGTCAGAATCAACTTAATCAACTTATAGAGACCATAATAGAATTGTCAAGGTAAGTGAAATATTTAAAGAAGGTTATTACTAGTTCTACCATCTCTCAATGAGTTTCCATAGCCAAGTTGGGATTCAGATCCAGGCCTCCTGGTATGTGACTCTGTCCACTACACTACACCACACTGAGAATCTGTCTTAGTACAGTGTAAATGCACTCTTACACATAGAAAGTCCACAGAAGATACAGTCTTCCTGTGCAGTAGATACCAGTATAAACACTGCTCAAGCTACTTCTCCAATAACAGCCAGCCCAAGATTTATTAGGAGGTTGAAAAGCATTTACTTAACTAGCAGCCTGTTCCTATGCTGCATTTGGCATGTCTAAGCCTCTTGATCTTAGAGAGTTTAGATAGATGAGACTGGGCATGAGTCCCTGAGTCTGTAACACTTAGTCTACATCATACTACTCCAACCTTTACCTAAAATGCATTTTGGGCAGCGTACAATTTGCCTCATAGGCTCAGGGTCAGGATCAGTCCAGCAGTTTGGTAAGCAGCATGATTCCAGTGCATGAAAAGTTATGCCATAATAAACGTGTTAGTCTTTAAGGTGCTGCAAAACGTTTACTGCTTTTGTTGCAACAACATGGCTACTCCTTTGGAAACCAAGGAACCTGTCTTTTGTATGAGCAGTATGGTAGTATTGACTTTTAATCAGCAAACTCCTAGCCAAACCCAAGCAGTGATTTGGAGACAGCATGTTTACTATTCAACTAAAGGCAGCGGCACTCTCCTATCACCCTTGCCCTGACCAAGCTGCTTCAACCCAAGCTCCAAGAAGGAAAATCCTATTTTAAATGCAGACCTACTTCTGGAAAATGGGATGTCATAACAGGGATCACTTATTACAATACCATGTTGCTAAGGAAACATACACCTCTCCAAACTACTGAGGACTGCACTTAAGCTCAAGGAGAATAGGGAGGTTTGAGGGGATGGCAGATGATGTCTCTAGTCTTGCTAATCGGAACATCTTGGCACATCAACCCTGTGAGCCCTGACTCTACCGTAACATTGCTTTTGAGTAATGTAATGATTGCTGCCAGCTTAACCTCACCTTGAAATGGAAAAATACAACAGCCCCATCTTTAAAACTGGGTTCAAAGACAAAACGAAACAGTACATTGTCAGAAGTGAATAAAATGACATGTTCTAAGCATTTCAGAGAACAGAAGCTTTCTAGAGTCTTTTTTACCTTATTTTCCATACTTTTTTTTATAATATTTCATTGAGCAAGCATCTGATGCACATTTACTGCTGGAAAGATATTCGTGAATTGAATTGGTATGCATATTTGTTGTTTCTCTCCCTTCCCCATGGATATATACACAAAGCCAGCTTTGCCTTAAAAGACTTTATTGCTACAGGAAGTTGCTGCTGTACAAAAATAGAGTTTATGCAAATGCAAATAAAGGGCAAAGAATATAAAATCAGGAAAGGAGGAAGAGGAAATGCCTTTGCTTAGACCAAGTGGGAAAAGAGAGAAGGAACAGCTGGCCACAGGCCGGGGCATAATATCGCCATCTGCTTTCAATGGTACCCCAGGCCTGGTTCTCAGCATCATAAATAGGTGCCACCAGGAGTGTGTGTGGTGCAAACAAATAAATAAATAAGTTAGAGAATAAATAACTTTGTTTATAAAATGTCACTAGTAGGGTAGGGCAGTCCCCTCGCCTTGCTGTACCAAGTGTTGGCTGACACAGGACTCATGAAATGGCAAAGATCTCTTTTTGCTTCCAGAGCCAGCCTGACAAGTGCAGTGGCCATACTCCAAGCCATTGCTGGTACGTTCAGAAATGTCACAAACCTGGATGTCAACACCACCATTACTTTATAGGACAAGCCTCTTCTCTAGCTGCAGATGCCTTGACATTGTGGCAGAAATGTACCCTTCATCAGCTGTGCTTCATGATTTCCTCCCTGTCCTCCAGATTCCACCTGCAAAGGGCCTCTTCTCCCCAGCAGATGTTCCCCAGCAGTTGAAGGCTCTTAGAAGGAAGAGAATCCCAGAACAAAACCAAACATACGCTCTCATTCTCAAGAAGTGTCCTGATTGTCTAGTACAGGAGTGATGGCAGTAAGAACAGCTGGGCCTCCAGGACAGAGGGAAGGTACAAAGGAATCTTTGCAGGCTGATCCTGAAGCTCCTACTAAAGACTACAAAACTAGCCTTTATGCTCAAAACACTTGCTCTCTGATGGAATCAGAGCAAGTTGCTAGGGCAAAAGAGATATGGAGAGAACACGGGCTTCACAAACGATGGAGCTGAGTGACCCCATCAAGCAACCTATGTGTTTAATCTGGCCAAAGAAGGACTAGTGGTAAGGAGGGGGCACTTAAGGAGCTACCCATTAGCACCACAGGTCTCTCAATTGACATCCCTATCCTTATCTCTTGATTAAAGTTTGGGAGGTGGAGACCCAAAAGGTGAGTAAGTTCACAACACCGTTGACTGACCAGGAGAAAGATCCAACCAGAATGAGCTTCTGTTACTCTCATAGGTTAGTCTGGGTTTAGTCTTGCCATCTTCTTGCAGATCCAAGGGTGGGGGTACACCATAAAAGTGTCCCTCACATATGTAGAGGAAGTCCTGGGCTCAACTGTGCTGAGAATACCACACTCCCCTCTTGTATATTGTTCCCTTGCTGCTTCCATCTAGCTTAGAGAGCCCGTGTAGAGACGGAATGTCTCCTCTCTCCATGAGCCATAGACAGGGAAGGCTCATGACACACCAGCAACATGAGCGGGAAAACCTGTTACCTCAGTGACACTGTGAGGACTGAGCAGACAGCCCTCTCAGCCCACACAACCACACTCAGCTGCCAAGATTTGGCTCACAGTTTTCCATGCATGCCGAACATCCATGAAAGAGAAGTCTTCGTACTTGGTGGGGCGGCAGCAGGGGTGAGAGGAAGGGCGGTCGTGAGGCCCGGGCACAATGGCGTGTTTCTGTAGCAAGCTACTCAAGGTCAAGTCATAGTTGGTACGGGCATGCTGGCATGACCCACTGCAGTACTTGAACTTTACAATCTCATCGGACTCAAAGCCAAGCCCCAGGTCCCGCACCTTCACCATGAGGCTGTGCAGGCGACAGTTGCGGCCCCGGCTTCCACGGCCAGCCTTCCTGGATCCTTTCCTAGCCTTACTGGAACTGGATGGGGAGCGCTGGGCCCTGAGTAATTCCAATGCACTCAATTCACGTATAGTCACGTTTTCTCCTAAAAGGAAAAGAAGGAGGCAAGTCAGGGGGGATTTGCCATTTTCTGAAGGAGAAAAGAAAGACACAGGAGAGCGCTAGGCCCTATGAAACAAGGGAGGGAACATGGGGCTGGGCTACATCGTAGTAAAGCTGCCCCTTCTACCCTCACTGTATCTACTCACATAGATGGTTTCCATTCCCCAAATTGTTGAAAACCTGTTTCCAAGGAGTGGGGTAAATTGCTTTAAGAGTAGTGAAAGATTAAATTAAAAAAGTAGTTCTCAGCCTTTTGTATCTTATATCCCAATAATTGCTCTATTTTAAAAAACCTTTAGTGCTGTCATGATATAAAAGCTCACTTTTTCCCTATGAAATGATATGTACAGTAGTAGTAGCAGAACAACAATAATTCCTCTTATTTTTTTATTATTATTATTAAATTGTTTTACAATTTACAGTAAACTGTTGAACAGAGGGAAGTGGTGATTAGGTCAAAATAATGTTCAAAGTTACTACTAGCTGTGAGCACAAGGTCAGAGATGGAGAATCCAGGGGAGGTAGAGTTAATAGGGAGCAGAGTATCATGGCTGAAGGAGATCATGGGGACTGAAGGAGAAAAAAATATCTTAGCAATTGTTATGAAAATCTTGTATTCCACTTAAGCTGCTTGTGTATGCCATCAGTGGCATCTATACTACTACTTAGAAAATCACTTAACTAAAGCACATGAGAGAAGGCAAGATGGAGACCATTGGGTGAACATTGAGGGAGAGCTGAAGATCCAAAAATGAAATGTTCATGGCTCCCCCCTTTCACCAGGGATGTGCCAGGTTCCTACCAAGCCAGTAGCTCCATGCGCTCTGTGATGGTGCTTCCCTGCTGTTTTCCTCCACAGGGGCTGGACTAGCAGTGCCCAGACTTCCAGAGGTTGATCCCAATGTCTGGTTATGATGCCAGGTCTGTGGTGTTGCCATGACTGCCCCAGCAAACAGTGACAGCAGAGTGATTGCACTCCACAAGCCCCGCTCCTAGGAAAAAGATGATGTCACATTCCTGTCAGCATGCTCAGAAACAAAGCTTAGGAGGGCCCCCTGAGAAACAAATGAAAGTCGAATAAATGGGCAATGTGACCTGCTAGAGTCTCAGAATTACTGAATAATATATTTGTATATGATAATCTTCTATGAGCATTATGTCTGTCTCCCCAAATCCATGTCAGCCACGTACCCTGTCATGTGAAGAGATGAGAATTCCAAGGAGTCTGTTTCATCACGTGTACATCCAGTGAGAAGGAAGAGCCACATACAGATGCAGCAAAATAGATATGCCAGAGTTCACTACACATGGCAGCATATAAGCAATGTACTGGCACATCTGTAAGACAACTGCCATGTGCAATGGAACCATTTGAAGCTCCTAGGAGGGGAAAGGTCGGGCTAACAATAGAAAGTAAAGAACCAGGGGAGCAACCTGTAAATGTGTGTGTGTGTGGGGGGGAGACATTCCATCTTTCTTTCATTAGAGAGAGGTGGGATCTTCTCCCTTTGGTGAAAGTTTCTGTACCCATCCATTGTCTCTATACCTACTAAGCCCATGTCAAGAGGAACCACTGGCAAGGCTGACTCACCCTATATTGTACCTGTTGAACAGGGAGAGTCCTGTAGGTGGAGGGAGATCTGTCTGCTCTGTGCCTTGGCCCCTCCACTCTCCACTCCATCCTACCTGCAACACAAAGACATTGTTCAGGAACCAAAACCCATTTTCTGGCTTGCATAGCCTAATTTCTGCTCCTGTAACTTACTAGGTAACTCATCCACTATGCCCAGCTCTGCACCTCTCAGCACACCAAGATTCTCTGGATAAATTATTAAGTCCAAATAAATAAAGGCATCCTAGATTACCCACTGAAGACTAGAGCTTGGGAATGTTGCTTTAACAAAATACAACTCCCAGAATGCCCCAGTCTACATGAGCAGCAATCTTATTAGCAGGAAGACTCTGGGAACATTTATTCAAAAATTAATTTCCCAAAGCTCTGTATAGTTTTTTTTATCCCAGCTATTTTATATTTTGGAATGTGATATATGAACTTGTTTTGGGATGTGACTACATCAGGAATGGGCCTGAGGATATGAGGCATTTCTACAGCTCTGTGTGGGTGACAGGATGGGCGGAGAGAAAATCAGCAGTTTCTCTGGCATCAGCATCCACCACAAGCAGGTATTTTACAAGAGAGAAGATCAACATCACCCTAGGGAGTATATCTGTAGAGTGACTAGACATCCCTGGAACAAAAGGATTTCTGAAAGAGCTCCAACTTTGACACGATGCAACTTGTGGAAATCTAATCTTTGAAGACTTTGCAGTGCTTCACACTTAGGGCAATACACATACTAGCACCTTCAGGGGTTTGGAGTGCCTGCCTCCAGGCTTGCTACTAGGTAATGCTTATATAGAAGAAGCATTTATGAGAAGTAGTATATCCATATGGGAACTCATGGTCACCGGATGCAGTCAAAATGATTGGTTGGTTTCAGCACGTGCACACACACCTATTTTGCAGATGATTCTGCCCCCCAGTTCTGCTTCCTCTGAGGTATGTTTGTTTCCCCCATTTAGACTGTAAGAGCTTCAGGGCAGGGGCCTGTTCTCTTGCACTCTGAAAACAAGTGAAGACCCTTATGGCATCATAAATAATTATATACATAATATGCCAAATGAAGTCATGATGTCTTAGAGCACAGAGACCCTTGCCTCATGACTAAGTACTTAAATCATTCCCATTCTCCAGCTATCTTCATGTGTTAATGTTCATTGTCAGTTGTTTCTGTCTATTCAGTCCATCCACCTCTCTCTCTTTTGCCCTCCCATATTTGCAGTGAATATTTCCTCTGCATCCTTTCTAGTTGCCTAAGAAAGGGGATGTCTCTGTGTTAGATATTTCATGCTGTGAAGCCCTGCAAAGTATCTGGGACACTTCCTGTCCTCACAGCATCCTCTGACCTGCAGCCACAGGGACAGCTCCCTGGCATACTTACTAGAAACAGCACTTAGAAAGACCATGTGCAGAGACTGAAAGCAGAAGTCCACAGAAAATACAACAAACTGCTTTTGTTGCCTCATGATCCTCCCTTGTGAAGGTTGCTTACTCCTTGCAAATCGTCCTTCAGTTTCACCTGCATTTGACCTCCACATTCTTATATAGGGGAACAGCAGGAATCCCTCCTTGTGTGTGCAGAGATGCACTTTCTCAGGCCCCCACAAGATGGCAACACAGAATCAGGATTTTGCAGCTTCTTATATGACCTACACATAGATCATGAAACATATTACATCAGTGGATGGGACAGGAATCTTGATCCTCACAGAGAAGAACCCAAAGACACAAGATGCCTTCATATTTTTTGATAGATGGCTGTGAAAAAGAGATATTGAAGGGATGCCCTGGCCTTAAGTCTAGGATGCCCTTGTCTGTCCTGTAGTCAAACACTGACTGCAGAGAAAGGAACATGTTCTGAGCATCAACCTGTACAAAAGGTGGGAAGTTTGGCCTTAGGAGGTGGCTCCTGGCCTCATCTGATGTGGTTCTCAGCCTAATTTCAAGAGCCCCCTGCAAGAACAATCTGTCTCTTTTCCAGGGGTCCTCTAGGAAAGGGTTGGGAGAGAGACAGAGAAATGGACATCACCTATTTTTTGCTATAAACCCATACCCTATTGACTTCAGACACACTCACCATCAGCATGAGGCCTCCAACACACTGCACCCCCAAGGGTATACAGCTTCAGAAAAAGCTTTCTCATCCCTGCTCTAGCACATGGACTATCTTATCTCGCAATTTTTTTTAACTTCCCATTTGGGTCCAGAAACCAGCCATATTCCAATGGGTGCCACTGAATGCCACAATTCAAATGTCTTGTTGACTTTCTTGATCTGCCACTCAGCAGATCTACATGCAAAAAAACTTGCATGGTCCCCAGCCATACAGAAACTAATGCACAATAGAGATTGGTTTTCATATATTTCATATCAACACAGAGTAATAACCATATGGATTGTAGAGTTTGTGGGAGTCATGAACTTCTAGCAACAATTGTAGTGGCTTCAGACAATTTCCCACTTTTTCAAGAACTTTGGGTGGGGAAACTATGCTTGCCCTGAATATCACACACACACCAATTGGTTTGACATTGTTATTGTGCTTTGCACAATTATTAATGAAGAACTAGATCTGAATTCAATTCCCAGAAAAATCCAAAGGAGCTAAGAACAAAGTCCTTAGAAATAGTAAGTTGGTTCATTTTTTGACTTTGAAGAGTGAAGTTGGACAAGAAAGCCCAGAGGTGTCCTTTTAGACTCACTACTGAAGACTGGTACCAGGTATATGCTAGCACAACTGGCAAGGGCAAATCATGTGATACCTTTTCCAGCTCTGCCACCCAGCTTTTCTCTTAAGACCTAAGAGACTGGTGGTGCCAACATTCAGTGATCAGGAAGGGATGTTCAGGATGGGTGCTGTGAGAGCCAAATTAGTAGGCATAGCAAACAAAACCATTGATTCTGTTCATCACAGGCATTTACACCAACAAATGAACAGTAAGGAAGAAACATGCAGTGGTGACATCATCACTCACAGATTATGAAGCTTTATCTGAGTGAATGCAAGGATGCTGGTACCTCAAGCCATTACAAGTCCCTCAAGCCTCCCCCGAGGATGAATATATAAAAGATAGGAGGAGAAAATCATCTCTTTATGGTGCCTTGAGCTGTCCTAATAAGTGACATGGTGACTGTAATGCAGTCATTGCAGAATTGCAGGAATTTCTGAAGGAAGTTACTTTGAAGATGGATGTTTATTTTCCAAAATAAAGAGATGTTACCAGCAAAGCCTTATTTGAAGTTGATGAACAGCCAATACACATTTGCACCTACTCTTCTATCACTATGTGTGCATCCTGCTTACTCCATAAAACATCATGACTATGCTATGAGGCCCCTAGTGGCTAGATGCACCAATCAATTTCTGCATTTTGGAGACTCATCTCTAGACACCAATCCATTTGTGAAGCAGTCTAATTTGTTTTAAATTAATGCACCCCAAAATCCCACAAACAGGAGCCACGAGACTCAGTAAGACAGCAGGGTAGAGAAGAAATTGCGACATGATGCCACTTTACTCCAAACAAGAATCACAGGTACATTTGGGCTATGGAGCTACACAAAAGTCATTCTAGGATGGGTGCCCCTGCAGTAAAGTAGAGTGGGACAGTCTACTCCAGTGGTAATGGGAATTGGAAAACACATTTTCACTGCAATATGGGGCATGTTTGCCCAAGGCTAGGTCCTGCTATGTTCAGTGATGGTAACTCCTAAGTAGGTGTGCAGAGGACTCCAGACCCAGAATTAGTCAAGCTATGGAGATGTCAAAAACCTCCTGCAATTCTTTAGTTCTCTCTGGAAATCTGTGGAACATGTCTGAAAGCTGTTTGGCGTGCCTACAATCCAGAAGAAAATATGGCCTCATTATAGGCCTGGGCTGGAAGCACCATGAGTTTTAAATAAATCCAGATGAGCTACTAGAGATGTTCCAGAAGACCACTGAGCACCTCTTTCTCATCAGGGCAAGAGGAGAAGCTGATTTTGAGAAAGGACCCAGCCAAGATCTACAGTTCTTTACACACAGGAGTCTGTACATCTCCCAACCCTAGTTCCTTACATGCACCACCAACTTCCAGGTTTCTCTGTCTGGATTATCTAAACAGGAATCGACAGCCAGACGTGACCGGAGGGAGACCTCGCTAAGGTGCAGGGAACCCGAGGTAAGAGCGCGCCTAAGATGTGAATTTGCCTCCGGAATGAAGGCACCGGAGGCTCGCTCCGCAGTACTTCGTCCCGCCCGTGGGGGAGAGCCAGCGCCGCCAACCCGTCCCCCAAGTCAGCCGAACTACTTATTACTCCGTACCAACCCCCAGCCACCCGCATCTGCCATGCTGCCTCCTCTGTTGCCCCATCTCCCACTTTCTAATCCGCCTCACCACTCACCGTGCGCTCCGTCTCGGCAGATTGGGCGCCTCTTGTTGGGCGCAGCTTTGCCGGGACCATGCTCCGAGGATCCGGGCCGGGAAACGCCTCCCTCTGCCCGCGGGTACCGGCCCTTCCAGGGCATCGAATCCGCTCCCTGCGCCAAAGATACGCGGTCACTGGTGGCCAGCTTTAAGCGATAGGGAATTCACCCCCTCCCGGAACGACTATGGAGGGCGGCCCGTTCCCTCTGCCAGATCGTCTCTCTCCCCTTTGGGACGGATCCTGGGACAGAAACACATTCGAGCGCACCTCCCCAACCTTCACTTCCCTCGGGATCTGCCGATCGCCAGCCCCTTCCCTCTCTTACCTCCCGGCGGCGGCGGCGGCGGCGGCTCTTCGGCAGCTCTTGCGCTCAGCCGGCCCCGGGGGCCATGGCCCGGCCCTGCCGGGATCGCTCCCTCGGGCGCCCGATACTCACGTCGTCCACATGGCCAACAGGTGCCCGGCTGGCTCAGCGCCCCCCTGCGGGGAAAGATCGGGTTAGAGCGGCTGACCAAGTCCTGGTCGGAGTCGGGCGGGCAGCCCCGATCCAGTGATCCCCATCCACGCCGGGCCGGACTCACCGCACGCGGCAAGGGAAGGAGCCAAGGGGGCGCGCAGTAGCAGCCGCCGCCGCCGTCGGCGGGACTTGGACCTGTGGCCGGCAGGACTCTGGTGGAAGCGGCCTCTGGGAGGGAGAACAGAACCGGCTCCATCTCCGCTCCGGACAGACTCTGCTGGTATCAAATTCCAGCCGCCGCTGTCACCTGATCCCCAAGGCGGGGCGGGGCCGGGTTCGGCCCGAGAGACAGATCCGCGGATGGGACAGTCACCCTCCAGATCCCGGGTCCTTTCTCGTCCTCCCCCACCCCAAACTCCTTTGCCGCCGCCGCCTTCCCTGGCGGGGCCAAGCGAAATCGACACAGACGCCGCCCACTTGACGCCACCTGAGGGTGCCGAGTTCTTGGACTCTCCGTGCAGGGAACATTTTGAACCCAGCCAAGCAACGCCACACGCCTTGACCCGCAATCACCAATCCCCCCTACCTCGGTGCCGAGAGAGAAGTGGCGGTGGCCGATGGGGCGCACATGGCAGGATTGGGCGCAGCACAAAGAGAAAGAAAGAAAGAATGCGTGCAATGTCTGTCTCGGTCTCCCTCTGGACAGCTTAGCAGGGAAACCGCGGATGGGTGGGTGAGTTCGTGCGGATTTACACTAGTGACAAGAATGCCCACTGGAAACAGGGAGAGCCATCTGAAGGCTCGCAGGAAACAAGGGGAGCTGTTAATCCCCATTGGCATGCCTCAGCTCCACTGGAATAAACAGAAGTTACAAACAAGCTACAAGCAAAGTGAGGAATGGATTCTGAGAGAGAATGGAATTACTCCCAAGGAAAGACTACATCACCCTTCCTCAACTGTGTACCCTCCAGATGTGTTGGGGTACAACCCCCAAGCACTCTGCCCAAATCAGCATGACCATTGGGGGTGGTGAGAGCTGTACTCCAACACATTTAGAGGTTGAGGAAGACTGGCTCACACCAGCACCTTGAAGACCTATGATTTAATCAAAGTGAATAGTCCCTTTACAATGCAGATTGCAACTACAGTATTCCATTCTTCCTTCCTATGGCCAACAGCCATCCTTCAAATGATGAGCCTCTCCATGCTAAAAGTTCTCCACCAAGTAACACAACGCTACTGGATGATACTCCGCCTTCCTAGCCTGACAGGACTGACAAGTAGAACGTACATTCTGCTTATGCTCTACTAGCATAGCCTTCAGGAACTCAGGGGGGCCTGCACAGCAAGATGGGGCAGTAGAGTAGGATTTTGTAGCAAGTCCACATTGAAATTGAAAGCAGCAGGACAAGAGGAAGACCAAATACAAGATGGATTGACACCATAAAGGAAGCCACAGCCTAGAATTTACAACAGCTGTGTGGAGCTGTTGAAGACAGGACATTTTGGAGGTCACTCATTCATAGGGTTACCATGTTGGAGGCAATTTTACAGCACATAACCACTACCACATTGATAGGGAGAAATTATGGAGTGTCAGAACCTGAGAGACTGGAATTATGGTTTATGTGGATGAAATGCCAGACATGGGACTCCAGTAGGTATTCCTCTCATTAATTTCAGGTAGAGTCACTGGGCTGTAACATTGCAGCCCTTAGGAGGGAGATCTTAGGTGACACAGGAGGGTGGATTTTGTCCCTTCCCTTCCCCACAGCAGCTGATCCTCACAATCACAATGCCCAATGAGGACCATAAAGAGTCCTGAGCCAAATTAAAAGCAAACAGGTTATATTTGGTATGTGTTCAAAGAATGCAACCCACCACGTCAGATAACGTGATACTGTTTTTTCTGCAATAGGCTACCCCACTGGAAATTAACATAACAAAGTTGTCCGCGCAATAAAAGCCTCTCAGAAAGAGAGAATGGCCAAACAAGTGATTGTTCTTGCATCTGGGGAGGGGGAAGTGGAGAGCAGCCCCCAGTTACCCAGTGGTGTCAAAACCTCAAATGGCTGTTGCATCACAGCAGAAACTGCCATCTGCCCTGGTGGGCATTGTCTTCCTCAACTGAGGATGCCTCAGCAGTTCCCCAGTGTGCTAAGACTGGGGCTGATCCTGCTGATTGAACCACGGGGCAATCGGCTTGGGATGTTGCTCTGCCCACTTTCACTGTTGCTGGGTACAGTTGTTCCATTTTCTACTTCCAGGTGCCCAGAAGCTCTTATAGTGGGAGCAGTTCTTAGTTGCAGGGCACTGCAGTTGGTGGGAATGCAGCCAGGTCACTTTGCAAAACAGACACCCACCAACCTGCTCTCTCTGGTTCTATGGGCAGACACAAGGAACCCCCTGTTGTCAGGCAGGGACAGTGGAAGCAGTGCGCTGTACATTCCCATCCATTCAACAGCACATGCCCTCCTACCCTTTGGTTTACTCTAGACAAAGGCCTCTCTAGAATGGCTCTGCTTTTGCTGGGAAACACACACACACACCCGCCACCCCAAATAGAACAGAAATCTAGCAAACAGCTCTTTGGGCTGTCTAGTTTTGTACTCTCTACCTTGACTGCTGGCAGACACACTCCAAAAACAATACTCTTTTCCAGGCCTATCTGGAAATTCCAGGGGTTGGATGCGGGACTTTTACATGGAAAGGACATGCTCTCCCACTAAGCTATGGCCCTTTCTTGCTGACAGAGGGCTGGGCCTATGCTGGACATCATCACTGGCATTCTCCACATGTCCCACAAACCCTCTCCTCACACCAGGTGGATGATGGATTAATTCACTCCCACATAGCCGCCGAGAGTAGACCATGCTAATCTGTTTGTGGGCACACAGCCCAGTTCTTACCTCCAGCCCTCTGTTCCACTTTGTGCTTCGCCTGCTTGCAGGTTGAGGGGCTGCAATGCCTTGGCTCAGCAGAACCTCCCCTTAGGGCTCCCCACTGGCCTCTCCTCTTGGCAGCCTTGGCCAGGGATGTGTCCCCGGCTGTCTTTCAGGCTTCCCTGACAGTGAACAGTTCTCAAGGGCACCAACGAGCATCCCGTTCTGACATCCCCTCCTCTTCCTGGCCTGCTGTTGCACATAAGCCCCTTTGCTCGGTTTCTTGCTGGCTGCACTTGCCCTCAGCTGCTCTCTCTTGCCTCTAATTAGCTCTTCCAATGAAGTGAGCCAAATGGGGTGCTGCTCTTGGCACAGGATCTAAACTGGCATCACTTGACAAATTGCCAACACAATCTCTTTGGGCTTATATAATAATTCTTTGCTCTGAAGCCTAACTGGACACTGATTAGTGGTTTCCACTGCTGGACTGCAAACAATCCTGGGGTATGCTTCCACACCTCACCCTCCTTCCCATCCCCTCCGCCTTGGGCCAGCTATATATAGGCCAAGCATTATTTACTCTGAGCCACATAGGATCTTACCCGTGAGTGCATTCTCTTAAATCCGTTAGGATTATCCTATATGACAGCTCCATTTCATTAAAAGTGTAGCCACTCCTCCCTTGCTTACACTTGCCATGGAAGGGTTTTAAGTATTATACCTCCAAGTAAACTGTTTGCTAAAACAGCCCTCTTTTTTGGCAATTTCAGCAGAACAGCGCATCTCTTTTAGACCCATCCAGAATGTAATGGCAAACATAGCCCAACTCGTATCTAGAAGGGAGGAGGACCCGGAATCTTGTACAGCTTGGCTTCTGAGGTGGGAGGGTCCAAGTTATTGCTTTCCCTGCACCAGCACAGGGCACGTTCCACTCTATGCATAACTGAAAAGTTACACACATGAGACCGCCGTTTCCTTATTTTGCTGCTTCTTTTGCAAAAAAAACAGCTCAGGCACTATCCATTGGGTAGTCTTCTGGTTCCAAGCCCAGGCTTGTTCCTGCATCTTAATTTAGATTAATGTTTATTGTCTTGTGCATAAGTCGTAATAAGGTTAATTTACTGCATATTTTCTCAGTCAGTCTCACTGAGGGTTTGGCTCTTCCCCTCCCTGAACGGTTTCTCTTCAAGTTGGTAATTCTATAAGCAACTATGAGAACTGGTGCCTTTACTTCATCTTTCCTCCCTATCCCTTTTTCTTTTTCTTTTTGTGTCATGTCTTTCAGACTGTAAGCCTAAGGGCAGGCCTATCTTGCTTTTAATCAGGATACACTGCTTAGCAAATTATGTGCAAGTTATAAATTATTGCAAATACTACTACTACAAAGTAAAGAGCATTAGGAGCAGGAATTAAGAGGATTGTACTAACAAGAAGATATTTCAGTCTGATGTACAATAGTTATGCTGAAAGAATCCAGTTTTCCCAAGGTCTCAATTTAGTACTTTATATATATTTTCTCAAGCTTTTTGGTCACTTGGAACTGTTGCTACTGTTTTATATTATTTTTAGTCCCTGTGTTGATTTTGTTGCCATTATGATTTAAAAAACAAACAAAAACAGATCAGTGTACTATAAGCCGTCTTGTGTATTCTAGAAATGGAAAGTAGGGAAAAATAATATTCTAAAGTAAAGATTGCTGTTTTCATAATGCGTAAAAATGAAGACTTCTTTAAATAAGAAGGTACATTTATTTTGGTTTGGTAGCAGAAATATGGTTGTATATAGACTTTATGATCCGAATCTTGGAAGAACTCCTTCTGTGGTGCAGACAGCCAGAAACACACACAGATGACGAATGCAACAGCAGCACCTGTAGAGAGAATAAGATAATTTGCATCTAAAGGTGAACACCAAAACAATGTACATCCTGTACAGGACCACATATATTTTCAATTGAAGCACATAGATGGCACTGGAGGTGGAAAGAAGCATCCTTCTCTAATATCTGGTCTAAGCTGACTTGAGTCATAGGACATACATCACACTGAAGCTGGTTTGTTTGTTTGTGCAGGGCAGAAATTATTATTTTTTCCCCAAAAACCCAAAGCCTGTAAAACAGCCTCTTTTAAAAATGTAACAGAGCCTTGTGGTACCTTAAGGACTAAAACAGGGAACAAATTTGTGTAGGCAGTCCCTTTCATCAGATCGATACCATGTTATCTTGAGCTGTAGGTATATATAAACATGGTAGTAGTATTGGAGATTTCCAGTTTACCCTAAGCCAGCGCAGGAACCTCTTTGCTTCCAGACAGGATTTTGTCTAAGAAAGAGGCTGTAAGAGATCTTAACAACTTAGTAACAGAATAACATTAGTAGTCACCTACAGATCACACTTGAGACCACTAAGTAGTCACCACCAGTCCTTTCTGGACAATAATGCTTCTGATATCAGGCTTTGAGGGGTCAGCCCATACTTGCCTATAGGCAATCTCCTAACTTTAAATGACTACCAACACAGAACAGGCAAAACACCATGGTGGAGATGGCAATCCCGTCACAAATCTAAGTGCCAATTATGCCCCCATATGTACACTGGCACCACTATCAAGGGTCCCAACAATGTCATCCACCACAACAGGGGTTATTTTACTTGTTCATCTTCTAATGTGATTTATGCCATCTTTTGCCAGCAATTAGGATTAGGCATCCTTCAGTCTCGAGAGACTATGGTAACGTGCTCTGTATGGAGGACTAGGAACAGCCTCTAGTGTGGCTGAGAAGGCCAATTCGAGAGTGACAATCCCTTCCACACTGAAGACAAATACAATCTGTCCCCTGTCCATCTCCCTGGTTTTGCTGCTTTCGGGACTGCCTCTTTGCCTTGGCCTGCTGGACAAGTGTCTCTTCAAAATGGGAGAGGCCATGATGCACTGCCTGCCTCCAGGCTGAACGCTCAGATGTCAAGGTTTCCCATCTGCTGAGGTCCATTCCTAAGGCCGTCAGATCCTGCTTGCAGATATCCTTGTATCGCAGCTGTGGTCTCCCTCTGGGGCGATTTCCCTGCACTAATTCTCCATACAGGAGATCTTTTGGAATCTGACCATCAGCCATTCTCACGACATGCCCAAGCCAACGTAGACGTCGCTGTTTCAGTAATGTATACATGCTAAAAATTCCAGCTCGTTCTAGGACTACTCTATTTGGAACTTTGTCCTGCCAGGTGATACAAAAAATGCGTCGGAGACAACGCATATGGAATGTGTTCAGCTTCCTCTCCTGCCGTGCACAAAGGGTCCAGGACTCACTGCAGTATAGAAGTATACTCAGGACACAGGCTCTATAGACCTGGATCTTGGTATATGCCGTCAACTTCTTATTAAGCCATACTCTCTTCGTGAGTCTAGAGAACGTGGTAGCTGCTTTGCCAATGCGTTTATCCAGCTCGACATCTAGGGAGAGAGTGTCAGAGATCGTTGAGCCAAGGTACACAAAGTCATGAACAACCTCCAATTCTTGTGTGGAGATGGTAATAGAGGGAGGTGAGTCCACGCCCTGGCCCATGACTTGTGTTTTCTTCAGGCTAATTGTTAATCCAAAGTCTTGGCAGGCCTTGCTAAAGCGATTCATGAGTTGTTGGAGGTCTTCAGTAGAGTGGGCAACAACAGCTGCATCATCGGCGAAGAGGAAGTCCCACATGCATTTCAGCTGGACTTTGCTCTTCACTCTCAATCTAGAGAGATTAAAGAGCTTTCCATCTGATCTAGTCCGGAGATAGACACCTTCTGTTGCAGTTCCAAAGGCGTGCTTCAGCATGACAGCAAAAAAGATCCCAAACAGGGTCGGCGCGAGGACACAGCCCTGTTTCACTCCACTTCGGATGTCAAAGGGATCTGAGGTTGAGCCATCAAAAACTACAGTGCCCTTCATTTCCTCATGAAAGGACCTGATGATGTTAAGGAGTCGAGGTGGACATCCAGTCTTGGGAAGTATTTTAAAAAGGCCGCCCCTGCTAACCAAATCAAAGGCCTTTGTGAGATCTATGAAGGCCACAAAGAGTGGCTGTTGTTGTTCCCTACATTTCTCCTGCAACTGTCGGAAGGAGAATACCATGTCAGTGGTGGATCTATTAGCTCAAAATCCACACTGTGATTCTGGATAGACTCTGTCTGCAAGCACCTGGAGTCTCTTCAGCACAACACGGGCAAGCAGCTTCCCTACAACGATGAGAAGAGAGATGCCACGGTAGTTATTGCAGTCGCCCCTGTCTCCTTTGTTCTTATACAATGTGACGATGTTTGCATCCTTCATGTCCTGTGGTACTCCACCTTCCCTCCAGCAAAGACAAAAGATTTCATACAGCTCGGTGGTGATGATCTCTTTACAGCACTTCAGCAGGGATGTTATCCTTCCCAGGTGCCTTGCCGGAGGCGAGGGAATCCAAGGCCGCTTTTATTTCTGCTAAAGTTGGTTCGCTGTCCAACTCTTCCAAGACAGGTAGGCACTCGATGTTATTTAGTGCCTCTTTGGTTACTACATTCTCTCTGGAATATAGCTCAGAGTAGTGCTGCACCCAGCGTTCCATCTGCTGTGCTCGGTCCTGGATGATCACACCTGTAGCAGACTTAAAGGGAGCAGATTTCTTCTGTATTGGACCTAAAGCCTGCTTGATACCATCATACATTCCCTTGATGTTACCTGTGTCCGCTGCTATCTGTATCTGAGAGCAGAGCTGAAGCCAATAATCGTTGGAACATCTCCTGGCAGCCTATTGGACTTTGCTACGAGCCAGTTGAAGAGTCTACAAGTTGTACTCACTAGGACAGGCTTTGTATGCTGCTAGAGCTCTCCTCTTATCCTCGATGGCTGGCATCAACTCCTCCGAATGGGCTTCGAACCAGTCTGCTGTCTTTTTGGTCTTCATGCCAAATGTGGACAAGGCGGTGTTATAAACAGCGTTCTTGAAATATTCCCATCGTTCAGGTGCATTTGCATCAGTCGGGCCTGGAAGGGTTTCCTCAAGCTCTTGGGCAAATTCCTCCACTTTTCTTTGATCGCGAGTCTTGCTGATATCAATACGTGGTCTTCCTTCCTTTTTCGTATGATACAATCTCTTTGTTCGCAGTTTTACTCTACTACACACAAGGGAGTGATCAGTATCGCAATCAGCACTCTGGTAACTGTGTGTGCTCGTAATACTAGGAAGGCTAGAACATCTAGTGAGGATCAAATCGAGCTGATGCCAATGCTTCAATCTTGGATGTCTCCAGGAAACTCTGTGTTGAAGCTTCGTATTAAAGAACGTGTTGCAGACACAAAGACCATAGTAACAGCAAAACTCCAGCAAGCGTTGGCCATTTTCGTTCATCTTCCCAATGCCAAAACGGCCTAGACAAGTGGGCCAAGAATTGTGATCAGCACCAACTCTAGCGTTAAAGTCTCCGAGAATGAACAGTGGCTCTCTCTCTGGGATTTTTTTGATAGTAGCTGCCAGATCGTCGTAGAATTTGTCTTTGACTTCTGTTGTGGACGACAGTGTTGGTGCATATGCACTAATGAGGGTGACCGGTCCCGCTGATTAGTGGAGCTGCAGAGACAAGATTCTTTCACCACCACCACCCCCACAGTAGGTGGAACAATGGATCTCAGCAGAGTATTTCTGACCGCAAAGCCAACACCATGTTCCCTGGTCTCATTCAATGGTTTTCCCTGCCAGAAGAATGAGAAGTTTTTTTCTTTGACAGATCCCATGTCTGGCAATCTCGTCTCTTGCAGGGCAACAATGTCCATCTGCAGCCTACTCAGTTCCATGTCGATGACAGCTGTCTTGCGCACGTCGTCTATTTCCTGCAGGTCGTCAGAAAAGCCAGGGGTCATTGTCCGAACATTCCAGGTGCCCAACTTTAGGGCAGAAGTTTTTTTATGATTGTTGCATGGTGCAGGGTTATCGATCTGCTTGTCGGCTTTCACCCTAAACCCCACGCACCCCGTGAGGTTAACAGACCATGGCGAGGTAGCACCTTATTGGCTGGGGACTGCCCAGCTTAAGGCGGGCGGTAGCTACCTAGTGAGGTGCAATGACCTCTCCCACCGTCGGAAGTAGCCCCTGGCGTCATGCTCTACGCCAATCGAGCAAAGACTTATAACCGGTAACTGCTACTTCCCGTGTTGTTTCGACGCTGTATGCGAAGCTGGAGTGTCCTCTCCAGAGCACGAGGCCTGGGTAAAATAATATGGAGGATAGGCTGTTACCCAAGCAGCAAATCCCCCCTCTCCATGTCGCTGAAATAGTCCAATGGAAAGGCAAGAGCCAATACAACTGGTTCCAGTGACGTCGCAGGAGTTGCCAGAACGACACGAACTGCCTCCGGGACTCCGGCTCCGGATTTTGCCTTGAGGTTAACTCCTGAAGCCTTTTCCATCAGTGGATATAGCCACAAGGCAGTGGAGGTTTGAAATCGGAGTTTTCCTTCTCCTAGATGGGCTGCCTTCCAAGGCTGACGAGCCCCACCTACCCGGCCTGCTCCCCAACAGTGCGGAGATTAGAACACAGGCCTCTAGCTGCCGGACCTTGTCTTCCAAGAGGACCACCAACTAACACTTAGAGCATTTCTACCCAAGCACCTCATTGGCAAGGAAACAAACATGCCACAGGTGTTCCAAGTGCAACAGAACCTGCACTCTCTATCTTGACTGATTGGTCAGTGAATTAAAAAAGGGAGGAAGTCTGATCCTACCCCTAAAACTTTCCTGCCCCCCAGGTGTATGCAATGCTATTTGGCTTTCCTATTTACCAGATTAGAGTCAAAAATAGAATCAGAGAATTTCGCATGCCGTTACACAGCTCACCTCCTGCCTCAGCTCCTCTTCAGGAAAAGGGCTTAGAGCTTATGCCAGCCCACATTTAAAGCCAAAACCCCACCCCCTCAGACCATGCGGTCAGGGAGAACAAAGGTCAGCCTAGAAGAAAATACCTCACCAAATAAAATGTCCTCCCAAACACAGCTCACCTCCTGCCTCAGCTCCTCTTCAGGAAAAGAAGAGCCAGCAATACCAATTCTGTATTCTATGTATAATAATAATTGTGTGATGTCAAGTCAATCCTGATTTATGGTGACCTTTTTCAGGGTTTTCTAGGTCAAGAATACACAGAAGTGGTTTACCATTCCCGTCTTCTGGGGTCACCTTTGGGCTGTGCAGCTTGCCCAAGTCCACACAGGCTGGCTTTTCTCACAGGAGGCACAGTGGGGAATCCAACTCCCAGCCTCTGGCTCTGCAGCCAGATACCTAAACCACTGAGCTATCCAGCCAACTGTATTCTATGTATAGCAATCAGGATAATCCCTGCGGGGAGTAGGGAGAATGGACACAAATCTGACATCAGAATGGTAACATAGAGAAAACAGTTTCCAAACACTTCAACCTCCCGGACACTGTTAGAAATCTCAGAGTGGCTATTGTAGGGGGAAGAAAATGCAAAGGGAGACTTGAGAGGGAGACAGCAGAAACTAGGTACATAAACACGTTTTAGTGCATCTCCAAGGATCTAAACAGAGATCAACGCTTCTTAGTGTACTACACACATAACTGAGCAATGTTTTATGGGTATAAAATAGTTGTCTCCCTCAACAGATTCTGACCTCTGTCCCAGAAACATTTATTTGACAGCTATATCTATTTGGCATACAGTTTGTCACCCTGGTTAGGGCTTGCAAGCCCAGTTAGTTTATAGTTTGATAGTCCCTTTCTTGTGTTGACAAAGCATTGTCACTGTCTCTTAGGTGCATCCTCACCTGGTCATAACTTTCACCACCAAGGAAATAGCTGTTTGTTTGTTTTGTTTTATTTCTGTGCTGCCTTTCTCCCAATTAGGAGACCCAAGAGAGTGCAGGTATGTACAAAGACATGTACAGTATTTGTACTCCTTGTGTCTGAAGAATCCATGGAAGCTCACACTGAAATAAGCCTGTTTGTCTTTATTATAAGCACCACACTCTTCTCTCTCTCTCTCTTTCTCTAATTGTGCCAACCTGCTGGGACAGGTTAAGGCAGTTACTTATTTGGAATCAGATACTTTTGTTTCACATTGATTCTGTAAACGCCATCTTGACTTGCTAGCTGGGACAGGCATCACACCTCACCCCATTTCTTTTATACCATCTTTGCCTGATGAAGAGCTCTGGAGAATGCAAGAGCTCAAAAAGTTGCTTGTGATTTTTAGTGATCCAATGAAGTTATTGCTCAGTCCAGAATTTTGTTTCTCTCCCATTATAGCTGCGCTGAAAAACCTCCTCCCTTCACCTGTCTTTTGGAATGCTGATTCAAAGTTTTGCCCCAATAGCACTGACAGAATGTAATAGTAAGGAATAAATATGTGTGAATGAGTTTAAGGGGAAAGAGGACTAAATGCATGAGTCTGTAGGGTAAAGTTTGCTTTTCTGAAACTATTTAGGCACATTACAGTGTTTAAATTAGTTGTTGTTCACCACCTTTCCCCAAATCCACCACAGCAATCCTAAGCCATTTGGCTTCAGTCTGTGCTATATGCAGTTCATAGAGGGGGACATGTCTGTCATTTTCCCATGGAATGACTGTTTCCTGCTCTGAATGCATGAGATAAGGTGGGCTATAAATAAAATGAAGCAAATTCCTTGCAACCAGCCAGCTTGACCTTCAAAAGAAAGAAATACCACAATCTCACACAGCCTCACCTACAGCTAATTTATTCTCCAGGTGTAGGTTGAGGGAGAATAATGGAGTGGGTGGCAAGGGAACATGAAGGGTTATAATTCTGAGAACTGCCACCTGGCCTACACAGGCAGTCTTAATGGCAACCTTCATACTCAAAACTCTGACCGAGCTAAGATGATTTGCATGTGGAACAGGGGTCGTTTGACTTTGGAATTAGCTCTCGTATCAGGTGGGGGGATGGGTGGCCTGTTCCAGTCAGGAGATGCCTACACTTGTTCTCCTTGCTAGACCAGAAACACTGAGCTCTCTCCAGCAGAGTGTTAGAGTAGATAGTTCAGCTTTCTGGAATAAGGTAGGCTGTAATGTGGCAACTCAGAAACACCCTATGAATTAATGACCTCCAGAATCTCTTATCACAGGTAGAACTACATGATATGGATTTTGAAATTCTCTGATTTTTGCTACCTCCGATAAAATTCTGGGCCCTTTCTGGATGATTGTGGGACAGAGTGCTGTCTATGCTTGGAATACATAAGGCTTATCCAGTTGATCTTCAGAGGAAATTTTGAAATAGCAACCAAATTACCACTTGTGTTTGTGGGGAAATAATATTTTCTCAGCAATAAATAGCTCTTTGTTTTTCTTACTGGCAAAAATTGCTTCTACTCCCAGACAGCATGTCAGCTGCAGCATCATGTAAGGTGTGGAATGCAGTTTTGGCATGTCAAAGGCACTTTTTAGCTAGTGCTAATGATGTCACTGGTGACAAACCCTGTAACATTAAAAAAAAAGGATTAATTCACCCCCCCTTCTTTTAACTGTTTAAATAATTAAGTGTTCCATCCTGTAACATTTACAGATGAAGCTCTTTTTGTAACATTATTAAAAAAAATTTAAAAAGAAAATTTATGAACTCCACCAAGACTACAACTTAACTCTACAGGACTATATATTTCCTACCTACCCTTCCATTCTCACGGTGGCCAAAAAATTGCCTGCACCACCCCTTGCATGATGCCTTATCTTCAAGAAGCTCTGTCAGAGGTAGTAGGCATTATTGAAATAGAGGGGTTTCAGAGGACAGCAAGGCTCCTCCTGAAGCAAGAGGTGTTCTGTCTTTTCTACTCTGCCATGCAGCAGCCGATAAGATAAAAGGAAGTAGGTTTTTTTACATAGCTAAACTAATTCACTACCACAAAATGTAACAATGACCACCAAATTAGATGGCTTTAAAACAAGAATAAACAAAGTCATACATAATAAAGCTGTGGATGAGTACAAGTAATAATGTCTATATATTAAATTCAGTATATGGGGCAATGTGTCTTGAGATAACAGTTGTTAGGGAACATGAATGGAGATGGTGCTTTCACCCTCATATAATACTTCAGAGATTTTCATAGGCATCTCGTTAGCCAATGAGCAAACAGAATGCTGGATAAGATAGGATTAAGGTCCCATCTCGCAGGCGTCTATTTAACTTTCTTAAGAGAACTGTGGTTGTGGAGAGGGACAGAAATTCCATCAGCCAAGCACTGAACCATGTTTTCACAACTACTACTTCCTCAACTGTTACTAGGCCTTCCATTAAGGTAATCACAAATATATTGAGACTGTACAGCCCAAGCCTCTGTTACAGAATATTGATAGCAATAATACTAGGGCATTTATATAATGCATGTTGAAGACTGGAACATGTGTCATACATTATAGGTAATAAATTTTTAAAAAACACACGCCAATCAATATTTAACATGCAATTTGTGCCAAAACTTCTGCTTGCTTTCTCCTCATATGTGGACATGCAGAAAAATGATTACAATGTCCTCCATCAATGATACCTACCCCTCTATTCTTTAAGCAAGATATTAATGAAAAGTATTGGAAGTTCTTTCAACCCAAAGTGGATATTTCCAGATGTTGTTAGATTGTCCTGTGTGTGTTAACTCAACACAGGGGAAGAGTTAAATGTTATATTACTCACATGATATGTTCGAATTATGGCAGACAACATGCAAAATCTTCTCCCAAAATTTCTGAAAAGAAAGTATAACAATTGGGAGCTTGGTTTGTTTCACAGTTCTTTCTGGAAATATTTAATAATATTCTTTGTGTAAAGATCCTACATATTTACTTAAACAAATATGTCTTCACAAACTGACAGTCCCTCCTACACACATCTCTGTTATTCCTCCATGCAGCAAAGCTGTCCTACCCCATCCTTCCCATGGAGACAAGATTTTGCATTGCTAGCTCCAGTTCAGCTACTGTTGTGCTATCTTTAGCATTAGCCACTTCTTCAATTTATTTTCTTGTCATTCCAAATATTCTATTAAAGGAGCATTCATACATTTTTCTCCATTCATGCCCAGAGCTAGTTCGGATGGCCACTACTGGAAAATTTTACACCTTTTAAAGTATTGCATATATGTGATAAGGACCATTATATGGTGCAGGACTTTCCCCATTACTCAGAAAACTGGTGTAGCATAATGTCTAAGAGGTGATATTATGAATGAGGAAGTCCCTAGACTGAACATCACTTTGGCTGTAAACTCACCAGCTGGCCTTAGAAAGTGCCTCTTGGCCTCATTCCTATCATCTGCAATATGGGGAATAGAAACTGTGTCTTTCCATACAGGACTGCTATAAGGATGACAACAAGATTATATGTGTGAAGTGCCTTGAGCACTTGTAAGGGCTGTACAAATGTTAAGCATTATCATTTGTTGTTGTATCCTTCTTTTTCCCTCTAGGAGTAGTACTATTTGTCCAACCAACACTTACATTAGCACATTAGTAGCAAGGATATTGCTGGTGGTGGTAATGAATTGCCCCTCCCACTTTTGTCTTTTCTGGGGCAAGTGTGACTCTCCCTTACTAAAGAAGGAAGTGAGGCAATGTGACTGGGACTAGGATTGATTAAAATGATATGCTGTCTATATTTTATGAGGTTGTTTTATATTAATAAAAGTGATAAGAGTTATGTTCAGACTAATGCAGAGAACCTTTTAAGCCTTTGGTAATTCTCTCAACTGAATATATTGTACTGGGGAGTGAAATGTATGCTGAGGCAAACTGGAATTCAGAAAGAAAGTTTTAGTTTAAAGCAGTCAGAGATGGTTAAAAGATTACTGGTTTCTCTTTTTTCAAGGTACAGAACTTTATACATAACAACAATGAGGATTTAATATGAGTGTTCATTGTGTTTCTTCAGGTACTTCAGTATCTACTGAAAAAAATCTGCTCTTTCTATAATGGTCTTATAGCTTTTCCTTTCACATTAAAAACATTTCTAGTCCCATTCTAGTTCTTCTTCCTCACCCTGAGAAAATCTTATATTAGCCCCACATACCTAATTCCCTCTAACCCCCTTCATAGTCTGATCTGATAGCTTAAGTGTCCTCACCAGTCTTCAAGATCTCCCACTCTCCACTGATTGTCTGATGTCTTGCTGAGAGGTGATTGGCTGGGATGTGCTTAGTTCAGTCCCAATAACTGACACAGCAAGCGGCTGCCAGAACTTCATAGCCATTCCTGTTTTTGGCTATTTTTGCAATAATGAATTATTTCATACTTTTTTTCCTTTTAACGTTAACTTGCTTATGCAACCAGGGTCTTGCTCTGTTACAGGCAATGATTAAACAAATAAAAACAAGGCAAGGCAATTTCAAGAAGATAGCAGTACAATGAAATTACTACTAAATAACTTTGGAATCCCTGTCTGTTATGAATGTGCAGCTGTTGGAACAGGGTTTCAGCAGTGTGTGGAAATAAAAATATGAAAGTCCAGGATAATCAATTATGATGTCCAGAGGATTTGATTGTATCTTGTGTTGCTTTAGTATGGTTATCAAGTGAACGTTGCTATGAAAACAGTGAGCAATAAAAAATTATCAAGTTACCTTCAAATGATTGTCTATTAAATGCATTCATATCCTGCTTTTCTTCCTCAGAACCTGATAAAAATGAAATCATTAAAAAACACTGATCAATATTTTTTATTTTTTTTCTTGAGAACTCTTCCTTCAGTTCAGTGTTTTGTTGCAAGTGACCCACAATATCCAGCACAGTAGCCTTGCCTGTCTGCTGCAGCAAAAATGGTTACATCCTGCAGCAGTTTTTAAACATAACATATTTATTGTGGCATATACTTTGGCATATGCCACATTTATGATGGCGTAAGTATCTGTACAAGATGGCCTCTAGTCCACCAATACATTTGTCTAACGTTCCACTAGCATCTTTGTTTAAGTAACAGGTTATTGTTGAGAGAACAGGACTTTTCTCGTAGCATTCATTGTTGTTTCGATTAACATTTAGAAGGTGATAGCACAAAAGTCCAATTGCCAATGAATTATGGCAAAATAATTTCTAGCATCACATTCTCATGTCATTTCATGATCTTAAAGGGTGGTTTGACTGAGGAGTCAGAAGTGAATTCTTTCCTCTACTACGAGTATTCACCCAGCTACACTGTCCTTTTTTCCCCCTCTCTCCATCTTTCTTTTGTCCTTGTTTCCCACCCCCACCAATTGATTATATAAGTCAAACATAGACTAAATAATGGCCAAAATCTGTTGCTTAACATATTGAATAATTTAAAATTACGGAGAATTTGACTCACCAAATCCCCACTGATTCAATGGGCCTACTCTAGTTGCAACTTACTAGGCTAAGCAACAGGATTTCAGACAATGTATGTGTAGGCTACAAGTGCAAATTGTTTATGATGTGACTTCAACAGAATTTAACACATCAGTAGCCCAAGGGGAAATGGTTTAATATATATCATGCATCACTATTTGTATAATTTAACAGATTTTTCCCAAAAAAACATTACTCTTTTCTTTTTCTTTTTTTTAAACTTTTCTTGGGAGTACTCATGCATGCTTATGCCATGAATACTAATTTTTGCCAAGTCCTGCTCAATGATTTGTGTACTTCTCTGTCACTGCTGTTCAGAGAACACAGGCATCCAGTTGTGGAATAGGATCCCTCCACCCCCAGTCATGCAAAGTAAGGTCAATGCTCTTTCTATGTGTCTATTGCACTTAGACCATGGAAGATTTGCATAGATGCTGTGCTGTTAGTAGCATGTAGCTGGGGCACACCCTGACTCATTATCTAGATAAGCTTATAGCATTTGATAACTATCTAAAATGATTATTCAAGTCCAGCTCACTGCTTTTGCAAGATTCAAGATTCTCTTCTGTTATTCAGTTGTCATTATAAATAAGTAGTTTTCCCTAGCATTTCACTGCCCTAAAATTTGCATCTGTTGGATTTGCATCGATTGCCTGCATCAATGCAAATAATGCCAGGAACATAAAGCTTATACTGTGAATTAAGTAGAGTTTTTTTTCTAGAGGGGGCAGATGTGTTACTTTCTTGTGGGGGAATATGTCTTGTGGCATCTTATGAACTAATGAATTTATTAAGACAAACTTCATAAATATTTGTCAACTAGAATTTATTTCATCAGCTGACAGCCCCTCAGCTGCCTAGGGATTGGGCTAATTTTCTAATGTCTTTGACAAATAAAATCACATGGGGCTGTACAACACTAGCTTCCACCAGAGTCAGATTATTTGTCCATTTTGTCCATCATTGTTCCAGTGGTTCAAAACTGAGAAGCAAGAGTTCAAGGTGGGTTACTGCTAGGAATGTTAATTACACCTGTGCTTTGTTTTCATGACCTTGTGTTTTTTTGTGTGTGTGTGTATCTTGCAATGCTTTTATATTACAAAGCTATTTCTTAATGGAATTAAATTTAATTACATTTCCTACCCAAAAATCTACTTTGGAAGACAACTAACCTATCCTAACCTATAGCACTCCATACCACTCTGAATATGTCTAATTTTAGAAGCTGAATAGGGATGGGCCATGTTAGTACTTTTATGGGAGACCAGTAGGAAACAACAAGGATCTCCGGGTAAGGCAAGGGAAGAAACCTTCCTGAAACCCTGGAATGCACCTGCCAGTCAGAGCTGACAATACTGAGCTAAATGCATCAGTGGCCTTACCTGTTATAAGTCAGTTTCCTTACATAAAATAAAACTCACAGCAAGTAACATAAAACTAGTTGCCTGTGTATTTGAACCATAGATTCTCTGGCATTTAACAACAGGCTGCTGTGTTTACCAAAGAGTCAACTGAACTATACTAAATAACAGTGAACTAGACTGAACAAGGATTCCATCCCCTGCTCCCATATTAACTAGTATATGGCTAAAATTCCCACCGGCTTTCACCTTACACATCAATGTGCACATAATTCCACCTGTGATTTGTGTTTACATGTGTGAACAACTACATTTTTTAAGAATGGAAACAATGTTTCACATAATGCTGCCTCTGCTAGAGCTCCTCAACCCAGCAGCAGTAGAATAACTGTAATGTAAGTGTGGGATGTCTCACTCACTCTTTAAAAATAATTTAAGAAAAGGTTATAGAAATGCTGGAACACTGCAGTGTGAGGGGTATTTTTAAAAGCTGCTTTTAAAAGAGCTATGTTGAGTACTTTCGTATTAAGGTGAAATGTTCAATCTTTAAATTTTTAAAATTAAATTAATTATCACTTTACAGCATAATTGAATCAAAACCAGAATTTAATAGATTTTAATGGGGGATATTCTCTCCATCCATCATATCATAGGCATAAGCCACTGGACTGCTGTGACCATCACACAACCATTGAACAAGTATCAAGTGAACTGTGGATCTTCTTGCTCCTAGCCTAGCCTCATGGTTTATTCTGTGGTTGTCAAAAACTGGGTGGATTGATTCTGACCAGCAACAGGTGCCCATTGGGAAGAAGAGATTTTATGCCTGATTCCCAGCCCTACCGCAGACATTTCTGTTTCACTATGCCTTCCTTCCCTGCAAAGACAGAAGCAGAATAGAATGAGATCTTGTGAAAGCTGTTCTACTCTATGAACACATCTCTACATCATCTGCTCATGTTGCCAATGTAACATGCTATCTGAAACTATAACCTAACTGGTGTGCCTTGGCAATGGCAGTGTCTTTTCCAAAATAGCATTCTTTTAACATTAATGGGAGATTTGCTGTAAAAACTGCACAGTGTGATCAGACGAAGCTTCATGTGTATGCAAGTTGCCATTATGGCATTAATTACACAAGAAAATCTGAACTCAAATAATCTTGGCTTGGGCTGGTCTAGGGTAGCCGGCCCAGGGTAGTTAGATAAACATAGATACCAACTATTCACAGGCAGTAGCAACAACAAAAATTGTTGTTGTTGTTTAGTTGTTAAGTTGTGTCCGACTCTTCGTGACCCCATGGGCCAGAGCACGCCAGGCCCTCCTGTTATCCACTGCCTCCAGGAGTTTGGTCAAATTCATGTTGGTCATTCATTCATTGGTCAAAAATATAACACCCCAATTACTTGTAATTAGAGCAAGCCCACTGCTTTTGTACTGCTTTTCAGTCATTTGGCTACAGGCCCAGCTGCAACTTAAGTTGGGTCTTTATAGTTAAGAAGCAACTTCCTCAATGCCACAGAGCTGTCACACCCTGCTACTAGGCAATAAGACCTTTTCTGTGAGAATATAGAGCTGAAGTAAGAGCTGTGGAGATGAATATTTAGTGAGTCCTTTCTCTGCTTTATAGTAACAGCTAGATATTAACTGGTGGGGTATAGAAAGGAAAAGAACAACTGAATTGATTGCTTGAAAAAAAGAGTTTACATACATAAGACCTATTTTTTCGAGTGTCTTTCCCCCACACTTTTAAAAAATATTTCTGGAGAAAATACGTGAGACAAGTGTTCCCTATCTCCTATTTCTAAAGAACATTTCCTTATATTTTGGGAGTTGCTTCTTTGTGTATGGTGTTGACAGCAGCATTTTCATGTTTATATTCTGTTGCAAGCCACCCAGAGCAGTGGCTTGACACTAGATGGGTGGGATAGCAATTTAACAAATAAATAAATACATACATTTGGAGTCCAGGAATGGGATGCAGTCTAAACTGCACTCTGTAGACATCCATCCACTTTCCTGCTTGAGACATAGCTGGGAAAAAGACAAGGATCCAGAAAGGAACTTTTATAGTTTTATTGCTTCCATGATATGAATGTCACAAGTGATTTGGAGGCTCAGACATCTCCTCTTCTCTTCCTTGCCTATGAGGAAATTTCAAACCATAGAACCTACACTATTTAATAAACTCTGCATGTTTTAATACTTCTTCCCAAGCATGTCAACAGCCCATCGTTCATCCACCAGAGTCTGGTTCAATCCCTCAGCAGAACATGCTAACCAAGACGCAGTACTCCTTCTAACACTTTGCATGCTTTGGATGATATAGAAAGACAGTGTTTGTACTGTGCCAGGGTAGGTGACAAATAGCAAGTAGTGTGAACAAGCATATATTTCTGAAGACCAGTGACATCTGAGCAGCACCTTCCCATCCTGCCCAAAAGCTGTAGGCCCACTAGGCAGGCAAAGATGCTGCAGTAGGAGGGATTTGCAAGATTTTCACAGAAGTATACAAAACAATTTGTAAAGTAATGATTCTGCTATTGAAGAAATGGTCACAAAACTTGAACCGGCATCAAATATAGCAATAGTCACAAACAATATCTGATTTCACAGAATATCCACAGAAAGTGCCTGAAGGCAACTGTGTCAAGATCCCAGCCAGTATATAGCAGTAGCTACTTCTAGGACACTACAGACTCCACCAGTTTCCAAGGCGGAGGAAAGGCAAGGACAAGCAGAAGCAGCTGGAGAAACAGAAGTGTTTTATTACCTCTGCAGCACCCTCACCATCCAAAGGTACAAGTGGGTTGTCTTTAGCAAATTACTCTCTCCTTATTTCACTTCACTATGTGTAAAATGCAGGACTGTGACACTTAATCAATTAGTTGGCTAGACTAATAAAACAATTTGATGGACTGAAAAGGTGTTCCAATTAATTCAGCTGCAGATATTTAAAATATATTAATATACTTATTAAAAATTTGAGATGATACGCATCATCTTAACAAAGGCATTATCCTTTCTCCCTGTAGCAGGAGACGTCTCTCAAGATTATTACTTCTAAGACAGACAGATGAGACAGACAGATATACACACCACTTAAAGTAAATTAACTGAGGAATTCTGTATCAGAATATTGGTTTTGTTCATATGCAAATGTGACTTGACTGCCCAGCACCGTTAATTGACTACAATTCACATGATCAATCAGCTGTTTTTAATTTGGTGATAGTAGTCAAATTGAAATAATAACTGTAAATTTCACATTACTGAGAAGTTTAATGAACAAAATTTATTACACTCCCTCCTTGATGCAGAAGTTGAACGCGACTGCCGGCGAAGACCATGTCTTCTCTAGTAAGGTAAAGATGTAGGTTACCTCCTGGGCCTCAGAGCTGAGACCGTGTTCCAAGCTGATTGAACTCCTACATTTGAGAGGAGAACAACCAGTTTCTCCTCTTTCATTCTTGCAATGGAATTAACATCTGCAAATGAGCAATGTCTGTGTTTCTCCTCTGGGAGCAGCAGCAGTCCTTACACAGTAAGGTAGATAGACTGAAAGCACAGAAGAGCATCCTTTCCTACATGGCCAATGAAGTGGAAAAGGTACGCACTGAAAAACAGCTAAGGTGCAGTTATGCTAAGATAGGAGAGCTTTGGTTGCACAGACTGGCAGAAGAGTGAGTTTGAGCCGATCTCCTATCATTTTACATCCTCCGAAATAGCAGTGGCTCCACTTCAATCAAGAAATCACAACTGCAAAGGGGTCTAAGTGAAATGTATTCATAGACCCAAGGCAAGAGAATGAGGCAGGCTTAACACAGCCCATGTAGCACAAGAGCTCACAACAGCAGTAGTTTAATCCTCTAGCGGTATATCACTCTTGACATGATCCTACCACAGCCTTGCTATCTATGTCTCTTGACTGCCCAGCGCTGCTAAAGAAAATGAGAGAGCCATACTCTCCCACTCAAACTCTTTATGGGTCTACAGAACACATACAATTCCCCCCTACTACTTGCAGTTACAAAAATACATGCTTTTCAGGAACTTCCATTATGTTTCTCTGCACTTCATGAATGTAGATACGTGATTCCCCCCCCCCCCCCGGAACTCTATAGCTAGTGGGGCAAGGAGTATCTGCCAATCAACTTCTTCTTGTGCAAGTGGTGCTTTCAAGTAGTGGTTCTCAACCTGTGGCTCTCCAAATATCTGGCAGACAGACAGACCAAACATTGAGAACCACTGTTTTGGAGGATATGCTGCAAGGCTAGCACAGAGATGAAAGTTAGAGTGATCCAAGTTGTAATTCCATGAGACAGTCTTGTAAAAACTAAATACTTGGACTAATATGCCCTGTACACTTAGGAGAGCCATTCCTTATCTGCTTTTGAAGCTCAGAGACATGAAGAGCATCAGAGTAGATAAAATGTAGATGATTATAGACTTCTGCACACCTATGTTGCTAGATGCTGAGCAAATTAGATGCATCATTTCCAAAAAGAAAATCTACATCATAGTAGAGCAGGAAATTTTTAAAAAAGCTAAAGAAGCTCTATTCAAATGAGTTGAATTCAAGCAAGAAGGCTTACAGGATATCCAACATGTACTCTGAATATAAAACTTGAATCAGTTGATAAAGAAAGAGTACAGGAAGCTAGAGAAGGGATCAAGATACTTTTAAAACCACCCTTCACATTACAAAAAAGAGAAAAGCTGTATGTACTATACACTATAGTGCGGTTAGATGAAGGATTAGTCTATGGTACCATGGGCAAAAGGTGGAGTGCTAAATACAAAAGAGGACAAGAGTCCTCTACCTTGAACAATTATGTAGAAGAGGGATTTTCTGCACACCTATACAGTACTGTGTGACAAGCAAGATGCCCACTGAAAATTTCTCTTCTACACATCTGTCAAAGGTGCCAAACTCCTTGTCTCTTGCATTTGTCTAATCTAGCACAAGAGACCTGGCAAGGGCTAGAGTAGCTAGAAAAATACATTGAAGTGTGTGCCTTCCACAGCATGAAAACAAATGAAGATGGCCCGTTTTTGACAATTGGTTTGTGTCACTTTGCTTCCACCTAGAGGTCTAGCTCCCTATCTTTCTCTGTTTTGACTTATCTCCTAAACCTCCTTTTCATTCAGCAGCAAACCTCAGTCCACTGGAGAACCTCCCATACCTTCTCAAACATTTCTATAGTGCAGAATCGATATTAACCATTTTTAAGTGGGTGGTGCTCTGCACTACCAATGAATGTACCTTTCTAACATAACAAATCTCTCCTGACAGATGCATGTACATATGGAGAAAAGTATAACATGCAACACAGATGCACTGTACACTTATCCAGGTGCTGCAATTACCTTCACCCAGGCAGGTTGGCAAGCCAATTACTTGTCAGAGATATGCAGCAGCTCCAACATTTGCCTTTTCAGCCTAGTACTTGCTACTGTAATACTTGCCCACAGGATACATAGGGCCAAATTCACATGATTAAGAAAATAAGAACATCCTTGTTGTATCAAACTGAAGGTCCATCTTATTTGGCATCTTACTTCTCATAACCAAACAGGACATGAGGGCACAGCCTACTCCTAGTCTTGCTTTCCAGCAGCTGGTATTCAACAACATTCAAAGGTTCTATATAGCCAGACTAACCAATACAAATTGATAACCTTTTTCTCCCTGAATTTGTCTAATTCCTCTTTAAAGCCATTTAAGTTAGTAGCCATCATCGTACCTTGAAACTGTGGATTCCACAAATTAATCATGCACAGTTTGCAGACAAGCTGGCTATAAGCTCCCAACACCACACCTCATTACTCTTTGTTGGATAAGCTCTTTCAAGATCATGTGGGCCAATGAATCAAGCAAGCAACCCTCCCTATGAGGAACCACCATTCAAACCAGTCACACTTTGATACCAACCAAGGAAAATGGCACACTGCCATGCTCAACCCAACCTCCAGGCACACTAGATTAAGCTTTTGCCCTTTGGGTGACCATAAAAATGTCTACATTCTGCCCTCATCCCACCAAGACTTCAGTCATAGGCCTGCAAAGGCTCAGTCAAGGATAGGAAACAACGAAGAGTCTTGGCACCTTAAAGACTAGCATTTTATTTGGCATAGCTTTTGTAGACTTTAGCTTGCTTCTTCAGATGACTCTTCTTTCTAAAGTTCAAAAAACCTTTGGCAACAACATATGCCAAATATAATTTGTTAAGCTTTAAGTTGCTACAAGACTCTCCATCACTTTTGTTGCAACAAACTTAACAGTAGAGATGGAGGTATTCATGTTCATATACGAACACGAATACCCCTGCACAGGTGAACATAAGGGTCCAGGTCTGTGGGACCAGACCGTCCACTCACCCGTCCACTGCTGCTGCTGGCTCCGCACTCCCTTCCAATCGCTCCAGAGTTCACAGTCGATTAGTCACTCCTGGCAGAAGGAGGGAGGACGAGCCTCCCTGCCAGGCTGACAAGTGACTAGTTGACAGCAAGCTCCGGAGTGATTGGAAGGGAGTGTGGAGCCGGCAGCAGCAGCGGATGTGTAAGTGGACAGTTATGTCCACCTGTGCGGGGGTATTTGTATTCATATATGAATACAAATACCCCCATCTCTACTTAACAGGGTTACCCCCCACCCCACCCCTTTCCCACAACATTAGGATGACTAACCAGGAACTTTTATATCATTAAGTAATTGCACTATACCAGAACTATTCTCTTAGTCTTACCATTCTGAATATGTCTTTAAAAATTGTTATGAGAATATAACTGTGTCTTTCAGTATATGAAAGAATACTCAGTGCCCCTATTAACAGCTTCTGAATTCTGTTCAGGACACTGAGCAGGCAAAATGCATACACACACTTCAGAAAGCAGGCTGATGTCCCTGGCACATACAAGATAATTATTCTTTTGGCTGTTTGCATGAAAACTGCATTCTCACATTCCCTCCATCCAAGGAAAGGCAAACTAATTAATTTAAATGCACTATTGGGTCTACCAGTAGTGCAAAATATAAATGCACATCTGACAATCAGAAGTAGCATCCTCAAGAATACCACTTGAACGCACAGATCCCCAAACAATGGATGTAATTCCACTCTCCCCACAGTACGGTTGCTTTGCACAATGTATTTCTTTCCAAAACAAATGGTACACAGTTGTGCAAATACTGCAACTGAGATTTAGGACAGAACAGTAACAAATGCACATGTTTCTGTCTCCTTATAAAGGCTGCAGAAAGGTTTGGAAACAGATTGACAGAACGCCTGACATGTGAAAGCAAAAAAAAAAGGCAGCTGTCAGCCAAGTATTTTCTACCTCTGTCCCCAGAAAAGCTTAAACACTATCAAGGTAGCAGTCACTGAAAGCAGAGTACAACAGAACGGGTGAAAATTCACTGGCAACATTAGTTGCCAAACACTAATGCATCTTTGTCGGACAATTTGAACCTGATCAAAAAATAAATTATTATTTCCCCAAAAAAAGAAACAAATACTTGAATTCTTCAAAATCATGAAGATGTCACAGAGAACAAATACTGGGGTATTTCCAGCAAGATTTGTGGCCAGCCTGCTGAACAAGTAGAAATCCCCAGCACAATGAGGTGGGTTCCATGAATAATATTACTCAAAACGTAGCCAGATAAATGTTGACAGCAGTAGCTGCCTCACATGAAGCAGGGAATTAGGAAAGTCAGTAGACCTCTCAGTCAGTCCATCTAGGGCAAAGAGAGGTCACAATACCTTTAAGTTATAGCAGCACCAACAACAGACAAGTCTTGGATGGACTCAAGCTCCACAAAGGAGCCATGGCTGGCACAGAGAAAGAGTAAGTGCAATGCAACGTCCAGTGTCCCATGGGGCCTGTGCACGGGCCAGGCTCCATTTTGCACACTGATATATTCTGTGTGATTCTCAAGTTTTTTTGTACACAAGAATGTGCCATACATTCATGCACTACCACCTCTGGCCCGGATCCTGTTCCATTTGGCACAATTCTGTTTTGTTCCACTGGCCTATTTTTGTTCTCTCCAGTGATTTTCCAACTCCAACACTGCAGCGCCTCCCATTCTGAGTGAGGGACCTGCCCCCTCAGGCCAATAACTGCCAGCCCTGAGAGAGGCAGACAAAGCAAGCCAGGGAGACTTTCCAAGGGCACGGTGCGTCTCTAAGAAGCTGGGATTCTTGCCAAAGACCTCTTGCCGCCCTTGTTCTCAGCTGTATGTGCATGGCGATGCCCTTCAGCACAGTGGCTGTGCCTCCTCAGATTCCACTGGTGAGGTCTGTGATTACTCGTGCTTTCACCAATTTCCGTAGGAATTCCTTCTCCCGCTGAATGTTGTGTGTCCATGACTGTAAAGGGAAGGGCAAAGAGAAGATAAAACAAAGAGAAGATCAAACACTATCCTGCAAGTTCATGTCTATTAGCAGTTTTAGGATTTGGAGAGTCCAGGTCAACAGATTGCCTTATAAAAGTTTCCACCCTTAAAAAAAAAAAAAGAGGGCGGGGGGAGAAGCATTCTCATACATGTCTAATAAAGATGTGAATTATAATCTGTCTTCACTACATAGAAACACAGGCAGGAAACAACTTTGCCAAAGGAGCTCTCTTAGTCAATCTAAAACTAATAAGCATGAGACAAAGTCAGTATGATAAAGGGAGATACCTCAGCCATAGGGTACATACAGAAGTTCACATACCATGGGTTACATACTCCTATACCATGGATTATTTCTTCAAATGAACAAAAAAGTGCTTCAAATGTTAAAATCACCTCTTAACATGCTGATCACCTTTATTTTCCTATAGAGGTTTAAAAGAGTAGCAAAATAGTGCACTCTTCAGTGCATGACTAGCAGCAGCAAGACATTTTTATTTAAGCTGGCTCTCAGTTGACTAGATGACAAAGATGATTTTGAACTAATTGATCTGAAGTAAAAACCAAAGAAGTATAATCTTGGATAATGCAGCAATATGCAATCAGGAGCCATCGCCCTCAGAATGATCAATATGTCAGCTAGAAACAGAACTGAGCAAACTTGAGGATATAAATATTTTTTACTAGAACTCAAGGATCTATCAATCATATTGTAAGAAAAATACACTTAGAATTAAAGAATTCAGAGCTCAAGAATTTGAATACCAGAACTGAAGACAGTTTGATGTCATTCTCTGTAAACACCTACTTCTGGCGATCCTATACCTTAATTTCAGCATAGTTTGGGATAAGAGGTTATTCTGTCGCTGCTTTGTTAAATATTGGGAATCAGAAATCCTTGCAAATCCCCCAGAAATCTTCCCATAGATCCAGATCTATCTCTGCACACTTCTGACTTAAACCATGGATCTTAGCACTGAAATTCAGTTTCCTATTCCTTCTTATTGACTGACTGACTGATTAAAACATACACATTTTAAAAGAAAGCTCTCATGATGTGAAGATTACGGGCCACTACAGAGAGGATCCACTGACCTTTCAGCCATACTACCTTTGCTTTTTTTGGTATGGGTACTTGCCAGGAGAGCTCAGTGTGCTAGTATTGGGAAAGCTTGCTGTGAGACCCTTCTCCCAACACTCTTGAGTTTTACTTGTTCCTTTATTTTATTTATTTATTTATTTATTTTATTTAACTTATATGCCGCCCACACTACCCAGAGGTCTCTGGGCGGCTTACAACATTTAAAATACAATAAAAAGACAAAACAATTAAAATGCAATTAAAATATATACTCTAAAAATTGCCATCGGACCCACAGCTGATATCATTTCAATTAAAAGCCTTCTGGAACAGGAAGGTTTTGACCTGGCGCCGAAATGTCATCAGCGTCGGCGCCAGACGAATCTCAGTCGGGAGGGCATTCCATAGTCTGGGGGCAGCTGCCGAAAAGGCCCTTTGTCTACAAGCCATCCCTCTTACCTCCTTGAGGGACAGCTCTTTCAAAAGGGCCCCCTGGCTAGATCTTAACTGCCGGGTAGGTTCATATGGAAGGAGGCGGTCCTTCAGGTATCCAGGGCCCAAGCCGTTTAGGGCTTTATATGTCAAAACAAGCACTTTGAATTGGGCCCGGGCAGCAACTGGTAGCCAATGTAACTTAAATAGAATCGGCTTGATATGGTCCCTAGCGGCCCCACCACTCACCAGCCGCGCAGCTCGATTCTGGACCAGTTGCAGTCGCCGGACCATCTTCAAAGGCAGCCCCACGTAGAGCGCATTGCAGTAATCTATGCGAGATGTTACCAGTGCGTGTGTAACTGTCATGAGACTCCGCTCGTCCAGGTAGGGCCGTAGCTGGTATAATTTCCGCAGCTGAAGGAAGGCGCCTCTGGCCACCGAGTCCACCTGGGCTTCCAGTGTTAGACTGGGGTCCAGGAGCACCCCCAAGCTGCGGACCCTGTCCCTTAGGGGGAGTGTAACCCCATTCAGGGCAGGGAAATGGCCCTCCAGCCTGTCCGGTGAAGCACCCACTAACAGCACTTCCGTCTTGTCTGGATTGAGTTTCAATTTATTAACCCTCATCCAGTCCATTATCAGGTCCAGACACGAGTTCAGCACAGAAACCGCCTCACCTGGATTGGTGGAAAACGAGAGGTAGAGCTGAGTATCGTCAGCATATTGCTGACTCCTCAGCCTAAACCTCCTGATGACCTCTCCCAGCGGTTTCATGTAGATGTTAAACAGCATGGGGGACAGTATTGAGCCCTGAGGAACCCCATGACATAAATGCCATGGGACAGAGCAACTGTCCCCCAGCACCACCCTCTGGACACGGTCAGCCAGGAAGGAGCGGAACCACCGTAAAGCGGTGCCCCCAACTCCCAACCCAGCCAGCCTATCCAGAAGGACAACATGGTCGATGGTGTCGAAAGCCGCTGAGAGGTCCAGGAGTATCAACAGGGTCACACTCCCCCTGTCTCTCTCCCGGCAAAGGTCATCATACAGGGCGACCAAGGCAGTCTCCGTACCAAAACCCGGCCTGAAACCCGATTGAAATGGATCCAGAAAATCCGTTTCATCCAGCAGCGCCTGGAGTTGCCCGGCCACAACCCGCTCCAACACTTTGCCCAAATAAGGGAGGTTCGCCACTGGTCGGTAGTTAACCACCAGCCTTGGGTCCAGGTTAGGCTTTTTAAGGAGTGGACGAATTACCGCCTCTTTCAAGGTGGTAGGGACCACTCCCTCTCTCAAAGAGGCGTTCACGGCCTCCTGGACCCAGGTGCGAACCCCCCTGGCAGATCTTCCAATTAGCCAAGATGGGCAAGGGTCGAGCGGAGTGGTGGTAGAACGGACAGATCCAAGCACCCTGTCCACATCCTCAGGTCTCAACAATTGAAACTCATCCATTAATACTTGACCTAAGCACGGCACACTGGACACATCCTCTGATTCTGCAGTAACGGTGGAGTCCAACCCACTGCGAATCTGAGCGATTTTTCCCTCAAAATGAATAGCAAACTCATCACAGCGAGCTGATGAGCAGTCCGGGACCTCCACCGGATTTCCCGGTTGAAGAAGATCCCGGACCACCCGAAACAGCTCTGCTGGACGACATTCTGAGGAAGCAATACGGCTGGAGAAATATTGCCGTTTCGCCAGCCGTATTGCCACGAAATAGGCCCGATAATGGGCTCTAAGTCGTGTTCGATCGGACTCCCAGCGGGATTTCCTCCACCTGCGCTCCAGCCGTCTCCCCTCTCGCTTCATCGCCCGCAGTTCAGAAGTATAGTGCTCCAAGGAGAGACAAAAACTTTCAGGCTGTTGCTTGTGGCTGCAAACCAATTTTGCAAGGTAGAAAATCCAAAAAACCCACAAAGTACGCATATCGTCCGAGTGCAAGGCACTTTCCATGTACCACCAACCCCTTGATCTGTCTGAGTAATGACATAGCTACAAAATTTTATTATCTTTATTACAGGTGTTTCAAAAAGACATGCATGTTCAAAAGTTGATTTAATGCTTCCAAAAGAATAATAATGTTGTGAAGCAGTTCCATATTAAAAGCAAAACAAAACTGAGTTGAGAGATTTAGGCAATTAAGAATCAGACCCATGGAAAATATTAAAAACTAACTAACTAGATCTATACTTACAAAGTAGCATGGTTCCAATGCACACACAGAGTTCAGCAGAATAACAGGTACAAGTTACGTGCTGAAAGATGAAGCAAGCAGGCTAACTATGCAACAACTTAAGCTGCATAAGTGAACCATTCTTCTGTTCTTCCTTATACCCCATCATCACTTCTCTGGATGGGTCAACTCTTTCAACCAATCAAATCATGTTATTTCCCAAACTACCTAATTGGCAACTTCTGCAAAAGTAACTAATCAGATATTGCAGGTGTCATTAATTTCAGTACTACGAGACTCCAAAGAGAGAGGATTCTCATAACATTCTTTCTAACTTCAAGGTTGCTGATAGCACTTTTACACAGGCACAGCTAGTCTCTCTAATTAGAATATGCTTCTCTTCTCCCATCCAGTTCAGTTCAACTATCATGTACAGCTTTCCACAGACTTCAGGGAATGAATTAACCCTCTCCTGTGTTCATGGCATAGGAGTACCTGAATTTTCAATTAAACTGCATAAGAAATATCTGACCTGACACTGGTGAGCTCCCATGTCCTGTATTTCTCTGTCTCATTTGTTTCAATTCACGTGGCAGACCTAAATGGCACAATGCTTTCTGCATTCCATGTCTTTTACATGTTGTATACATATGGCTAGAAAAAAATATCAAGATGTTGGATCTTTCTTAAAATTTTAAAAAAGGACTTAGGAAACAGGGCAGGGAAGAGTTCTTGCCCTCTCAGTCCTGCTACCTGCACAGGTGCATTTGGTGGTGACACGGGAGAGGGCCTTCTCCATTGCTGCTCCCAGACTCTGGAACTCCCTCCCACAGGAGGTCAGGCTGACCCCATCTTTGCTATCCTTCTGCAAGCAGGTGAAGACCTTTCTCTTTAGACAAGCTTTCCCTGAGTAAATGGTTGCTGAGTGGGTTTTTTTTAATGGACTGGTGTACCTTACTGCACTGAATGTGTTTTGATGTTGCTTATATTTTTTGTATTGCATTCATTGATCCTTTTAGTACTGTTACTAACTTAATATTATCTTTTAATTATTGTAAGCCACCTTGGGTCTTTTTTAAGGAGAAAAGCTAAAGGTTAAAAATATTTTAAATAAATAATATGCTTGGTAGGACATGCTATGCATAGACTCCTGCAAGATTATTGGAAAGAGGGACAGAAAGAACAGATGAAAGACATAGGAGAATGTGTATGCAGCAGATAGGAAGAGAGGGTGTATATACAATGGATGCACATGCAAAAGGAGAAAATGGGCAAGTGAGCATCATAGATGGGGAAGTGGGGAGAGAGATCAGAAAAAAATTCTCCTTGAGTTTGTTAATTGATTAGCAAAGTGAGTATGTATTGTGGGTGAGTGCTATGTGTGCTGGAATTTATCAACTGAAGTGCCTGAACATCTTCAGATTTAGAACTATTGTGGTTAACTTCATTATCTTGTTATGTGCTGTAAAGTCACTTCAGACTTATGGCAACTCTCACACAGCTTTTGAGGAATGTGAAATTTCAAAGAATGGCTTATCATTGTCATGCCCTAGTGAGTTTTTCATGGTAAAACAGGGATTTGACCCAGGTCTCCTGAGTCTTAGTCCAACTACGTCACACTACATCACACTGTCTCTCACTGACTGAAATCCTGTTCGCTTATGTTGCCACAGAGGAAGTTTGCCAGGCTTTGTGCCCAGGCAACCAGCATTGTGCAACTGATTGCACAGAGCCCATTGTAAACATTGCATGGCATGCATGCAGATCTGCTTCATGAAGAGCACTTCTGCCCTGCTATGATTTGCAGTATTGTTGCCGCAGCTTCACATTGCACACATGAAGCTGCACAACACATCAGCCATTATCTTACTGTTATTTTATTTTGTAAGATTTATCTTTTTTCCCCTGATAGCCCTCTATTAACATGGAGCACCACTTTCAAATCCAACTGGATTTGAAATCAAAATCCATTATAAAAAATTTACCAAAATTTTGGGATTCAATAGTTCTGTATTCTAATAGTTTCATGTGGCACCTACTGGAAGAAACACACTTTCCTAACAATTGGTCTTTAAATCTGCCTCAGTAATGTGGTGATACAAGGCAAACTAGAGGCTTTTTGTTCCCTCAGGAGCCTCAGTGTTAAGATGTTTGCATTAATTAGAGGATCCTGCTGTCTCCTGGATCACATCCTATCATAAATTTAGCTGAATGAAAAAAAATAGAGATCTTCATGCAGTACACAAAACCTGAAGTCAATCTCTGATCTTCAGATCCTCCTTCTTGAGCTTGCTTTGACCAATCTTTCGGATGCATGTCTACTTACCTAATCTGCAGAAGCAAATAACATATACTCTGCTAACACAGCAAGAAAGGACATTCATTTCTTATAGCTCTAGACTCCCATCACTTATATGATTCATTCTCTTCTATTAGCTACTGTATTTGCACCTATGAAACAAGGGCCTATACCTCCATGGTCACTCTCCATTCCTGTTCATCTTATTTGCTTGCTAGAAAGCAAACAGAAGCAGAGTTTGAGAATGCTGGGAGCTGTACTGTATCTAATAGGTTAATCATGCAGAACATTTCAGACATGGTTATTAAGGGGCCATGAAGACAGTTAATCGCTGTCTCGTGCCACGGCTGGCAGAGAGTGAGCAATAGAAGCACAGCTGAGGTCATTGGGATATGTTCTCCGAAAGGATAAGGAGAACACACTTAAAGCCCTATTTTCTTTGCAAATAAAACTTACCCTGCAGGCACAAACTAACTATATAGAGTTTAGCAAAACTCTAGGTCACAGGTCCTACAATCTGCTTATTACAGCTGGCCTTCAGGGGTTTTAGAAACATCTTCATCCAGCATGCCCACAACAAATTTTGCCTCAGACAGATACAACACAACAAGCTTTGGCCCTCCACGCAGGAGACAATTAGCACCTCTTTAACCCTTATGTATTTGCCAGCATCTCTGCACCAACACTGACCTATTCACACAGAGTTTAGGTCCTATTACTGTTTAAACACTAACAGTCTTTTCATACACTGGCAAAATATCAGGCACATCATTGCAGTTGGACTCCAACGGCTGATTCCGGGGACAAGCATCCTCAGTTTTACAAGGGCAATTAAGACATGTTGTTGGAAGAACTGAGGAAATTCCCAGAGAGAGACGTGGGTAAATAGGCATCTCATCCAGCTGACAGAAAGTGACAGGTGGAAAGGGAATGTCAAAGAGTCACAGGGACCAAGTTTAGAAACTGTGTATAATAACAGTCTTTATTCCTGGGTCCTTGAACTTCCATGTTACATCCTTTACTGCCATGGCAAAGTAGAAAGGAGTTTTTTCCTATCTGTTCTGCAAGTTACAGGAAGAATATAGAAAGTTACTTTTCAGACTGCAATCCCCCAACTAGAATGGTCACTGGTTCTGCTCTGACATGGTTTCACACACTCTAACTCCATTTGGCATACGATAAAGAAACAAAAAACCTTGCCTAACCTGCCTTAATGGTCTTATTGGCTATTTGTATTTAATCTGTGGGATTCCAGGCTATCATATATAAATTAAGCACACCCACCCACCAGCAATTTCATTCTGGAGAATATTCCACCATGGCAGTGGAACAAATAGCTTTACCAGTATTAAGAAAGGCAGCCTGAAGACATATTCTGTTAGTGTTGCAATATACAAATCCACATAGAAGACAGGAAAAAAATCATCTGCAGCAAAATCTCAATTACAGAAGAAAATCTTACTCCAAATGGCAGGCACGACTAATAAGCTACATTCTTGTGATTAGTTAATGTGAGAAGAGAGAGGATGAGTGAAGGAAAGTGTGTACATTTTTTAAGGAAGAATTGAGAATTAAGGTCTTTGGAATACATCTTGCTTACTGATGTCACTTTTAAAGTTGGCAGCCCATGTGTTAGTGGCAGATCACCTACCACATTCTTCGGATCACAAGTCAATTAACATGGTGAGTTCTGTGCACTCATAGGAATAAATTGGTGGAAATCCTTTCTGCAATAGCTACAAGTCTTTCTAACTTTATGTAGGAAACTTTAGATCACACAGTGACATTTCCTTGTTTCTCTTCCTGATAGATGCTCTAGATGACAACTGGGCAACTGTTCAGTTGGGTTAGAAAAAGTGTAGACAGAACAATTCCACAAGAGGCTCAGGGGCATAATGATCTGTATCCAGTTTCCTCATTGTTTTTCTATTCACTAAATTCCTGTAGTAGTGGACAGTTATGGCAAACAAGTTTAACCAACAAAAGGGGTTTGCCCTATGACAATACTGGGCACAGTACTCTTTAACTGTTCAAAAAGCACAAATCTAGGGTTTCTGATGAGAAATGTCATGACAATATTAGCCCCAGGCATCCCAGGATTATTATTATTGACACTGAGCCCTTGAAAAACACACGTGTGTAGCCTGTGAGGCAAAACCCTTTGCCCACTATTTTCATGCTCTCCCCTTCTCAGTCTCTCATTTTCACTCTGAACTGCTCTCAGTTGTGCAAACAAACTTGCTGACGGTCTGAGGGAATGGCAAGAGCAACATGTTTCTCTGTGTCCCAGCCAGAATACTCCATATGGTATTAAGAAAAAAACCCAATCCCTGCTCCCTGGGGATCAAGATAGGATTTCCTCTGTTTACAGGAATAACTGGACTGTCTGATTTTGTGTTCTGTCAGTAGTAACTAGAGCAATGGGAAGAGACAGAAAGCCACAAAAACAAACAAATAAACCCTGAAAGGTGAAATGTATTCCTTGGCAAAATTGATTGCACTAGTTGTGAATATGCAAGACTAGAGCACTAGGATGGCAATGTAACATTTTAGCAGTCTTCCCTTTGTAATTGATTATGCATGCACAATTTCTAAATTGTTTTGAATATGATCAGTTGTAGAATGTCAATTTCCTTGCCTTTTCCTCTTTCTTGCTATCTCCATGTGCAAGCATCTAGTTGAGAACTGTACAAGGGCTGGATCGAGACACATGGTAAACCAACCCAACAGGAAGAAAAGCTGCTCAGCCATTGCCAATTAGCTTCACTTCAGTGGATGGACCCCTATTATCAGATATACTTATCTTGATGATTAGCACACCAAAATCCTATAAAGATTAAATCACAGGAGAGAAACTCATAAGTCGATGGCCCCTGTTGCTTAAGAACAGCAGGCTACGGCTAGGGACACTTCCTGAAATGTCCTGGTACTAATGTATTTGCCACCTGACAGAAAGCCAGCCATATGTCAAGGAAACTGTGCTGCTGTCTCGCTGCAGCAAAAGCTCCCTATTTACCATCTGTTGATACCCAGTTCTAACCCACTGAAAGTCTCCTCTAGTTAACTAGTTATATACACAAGTTTAGTTCTATTGAGTTAATCTGCACTGAGCTTTGCCTTTAAATCTTCATTTTCTTTCTGTGCCTTTTGCACAGAGGTTTTCAAGAGGTGGCACTTCTGAGCACATGTTTAAGGCATCTCTAGGGAAACACCAGTCACAGCTATACAAAAGGAAAAAGAACAGAATAGTCAGAGAGAAAAGACCTTAAGTCTTCTGTACCTGTAATATTGAGTAGAAGAGGGGATTCTAGCCTGTGCAACCATGCCATGCAAAGGTGAAAAATACTATAATTCCTACTTCAGGAATATAAATACATAAATATGTTAAATAACTTCTCCATCTTTGAATATGTTCACCATCTCCTACAGATGAGGAATCACATTCTTAAACTAAACTGAATTTTAAAAAAAATCAAAAGGTTCACGTGGCAAATTTATATGCAGAAAAAACAGATATCATTGACTATGTTCATTCTTTGATTCTTTTGTCTCTTTTATGGCCCAGCTCTAAGTACACTTTCTAAGAAATAAGTCCAAGTAAGCTTAATTTTCTACCAGGTAAAAAAATTCTGCTTTACTGTAGAAAAGCTGGATTCAAAGGCCAGAATCTATTTGCACATCAGAAGGAGCACAACACTGCTTTCAGTGTTCCATGCTCTCTCACAGCATACATACATACATTTGCAAAAGCCACAGATCACCTCCCTCAATTTCAACAGGACACATGAGCAAGATATTTCCTTGTACAAGCTCCAAAAAAGTCCCACCACTCACACAACACAGCACTGAGAATGTAACAGGGCAACAGGATGCTGGCCAAATGTTCTTCTACTTCGCATCTGACTTAAAATAATGTTAGATAGGCATGAGCTAATTGTCTTTACTAGAATTAAACTGGACCAGTGATAGGAATCAATCCTTTCCCCTTTCGAAACCTAGTGAAACCTATTCAGTTTGACTCTGCCTCCATGTGGCTGGTGAAGGAAGAACCTTTGGCAGTAAGAGCTAGTACCCAATGGGAATCAAGGAGGAAGCTAAACTTTTGGTTTTGTTAGACATACAGCTTCCAGTTAGCATAGGCACCAAAGTGCAGACATACCTAATAGTGAATGAGCTAATCGACGAAAGCTAAATATAACTGTTGAGATACAGAAACATATACTTTTAAGAGAATTACTGTGAAACCATCATTATTTTGTTGAAAATCCTTGGGGAGAGGAAGAGCTATAGTGTATCAACTACCCTGGTATTGTTGTTTAACTTTGATAGATCACAAACAAACAAATAAGAAACTATCTTTTATTTGGGTTGCTACAGATGAAGAAATATAAGAGGCTCATTGAGTTTTGGGGGTGTTTGTATGGGTGCTGTTGTAGCAGCAAAGGCATGAATTAACTGCCTCTTAGTACAGGAATCTTTGTCAGATAAAAACAATTATGGCCACGTGAAGAGTGTGATGATATTGAAGGAGAGTGGGATTTGTAGTAAGAGAAAATGGAGTCAGATAGGTTCTGTGTGAAATGATTTGAAGGCATTGGAATGTGTTTTTCTGTCAAGCCTGGTACAGAGTGGATTCTGAAAAGAGTGCAAGGACGAAAGAGGCCCGTGTGAAGACTCAACATACCATCCTAATTGGAAGAAGATAAACAACACCTGCATCTTCATGGGAATTGGGAGTGGAGAGTGGTGTTATGCCTCTTTGAAGTTAATTGGTTTACAGCTATGAAGAAGGAGGTCCGAGGAATGTACAAAAGATGGAGGAGAGGAGGTGTTAGAGAGGTTCTCTTAGCTTATGCCAAGCTGGGAGAAATTCCTGATGGATTGAGAAATGTTTACAGAATGTAGAATGGTAAGGAGAAGGAGGGGTGGGAATAGTTTAGATATATAGTATTTCTTATTTTAATTTCTTATTTTAATAAGAAATAACAGCTTTATTTAACTATTGTAATCTTTGGACATGTTTTTATACTACTGCTTTTGCAAACAAACTGTTTCTATGAATCTTTATTTTCTTAATAAAAATAATTATAAAATCTCAACTGAGGACTAGTCTCTTGGATCAGCAGGGTTAGACTAAATCCAGAGGAGTGGAAAAGGTCAATAACTGGCTACCTTAGAGAAGTCCTACCTTACTGAGTTGTTGTGAGTTCTGAGGAATCACAAAGCCCATGTTTAAGTACTTTCAAAGTACTGAGTAAAGTGAAGTGTTCTTTAATGGTCAGGCTTGTCCATGGCACAGATGTTATGCTCTGCTGAGGATTGAGGACTTACCTCAGTAAAAAAGAGATAGATGTGTGACCACAGTGGCTCCCTGTCCAAACTCCATACTCTCCTTAGGGAGATTTGGGCGCCACATGGTGGCAGCGGTGGGATGCAAACAACCTGAGCTGATTGAGAGACTAACCTGTTTAGAAACAGTTTGCATGTTCAAAGAATTCTAGAATAAGGCTGCTTTTCGTAAGTTGTTATTTTGCTTAGGCAAGATGACAGGCAGGGGGTATGGGAAACCCCCACAGGACCGTCTACCACAAGAGGTGGTGGAGGTTGGCGTTGCGGAAACTGGAACTGTGGATACTTCATCGCCTGGAAGTACCAGAGGCAGTGAACCAGGCAAGGGAGCCGTCTGGAGCTGTGGCTACTGGAGATGCCAGAAGCAGTAAACCAGTGCTGCGGGTGCGGCCAGAGTCAAGTCCTACCTTACTGAGTTGTTGTGAGTTCTGAGGAATCACAAAGCCCATGTTTAAGTACTTTCAAAGTACTGAGTAAAGTGAAGTGTTCTTTAATGGTCAGACATACAGCTTCCAGTTAGCATAGGCACCAAAGTGCAGACATACCTAATAGTGAATGAGCTAATCGATGAAAGCTAAATATAACTGTTGAGATACAGAAACATATACTTTTAAGAGAATTACTGTGAAACCATCATTATTTTGTTGAAAATCCTTGGGGAGAGGAAGAGCTATAGTGTATCAACTACCCTGGTATTGTTGTTTAACTTTGATAGATCACAAACAAACAAATAAGAAACTATCTTTTATTTGGGTTGCTACAGATGAAGAAATATAAGAGGCTCATTGAGTTTTGGGGGTGTTTGTATGGGTGCTGTTGTAGCAGCAAAGGCATGAATTAACTGCCTCTTAGTACAGGAATCTTTGTCAGATAAAAACAATTATGGCCACGTGAACCTTTTCTCTCTCCTTCCATGATTTGAATGGAGGCTTTCTCTTCTTTTTTAAGGTGCATGAACATGGAAGACTGGTTTGCCCATGTTGCTTAATTATTACTTTGATCTTCCATGTGTTTCTAAAAGACTGCTGTAGGTATGGAAAGGCTGCTGTCCCAGTGACAATGCCCTATTGCCATTAGGGATATATGTCACTATGCAGGAACAATGTACATGTCTTTGAATATTCCAAGGCAGTTAACATACCTGTGCTTACAGCATTTGCTATCCCAACCTCCACCAGTGAGGTTGGGATAGAACCAACCTGAAATAACCACCAGTGTTTTAGCTCATACAGTCTCTTTCTCAGATGAGAGTTCTACACAAGCAAAAGATGGCAGGTAAGCCAAATGAAGGAGGAAGAAGGTAAGATGCACATTAGCTGCCAACTTGAATAGTGCCTTGGAATACACCTAGCTCTAGAAAGGGGTGTGGGACTGTTTTGCTATTGCTCTAATACCACGGGTAGTTTTTTTTTGTTAGGGACATTTAACTACTGAAATAACAAAGAAACTTGTGATACCTCAAACAGTTATTGTGCCATCAGTTTTCATGGAGTAAATCAGATGCAAAAGTACCTGAGAAGACTTTTCATCTTTCAGCTGCTATTCTGCCTTTTCTTTTCAAAATGTGGTATCTATCTAGTTGTCTAAATCTTTAATCATCCCTATTGAATGTTGCAGTACAAGTGAATCACAGCTTCTTTTCTTCAATTTAAAATGACCAAACACTACTCACTTCTGCTTCCTCAGGTATCTCTGGACAAGTTAGGTTGTTAGATTCAGTTGAACCTCAGGGACACATAGCAGAATAAAATCTGTATCTTTAGAGAGGTCAAAATCCAAAATACAAGTCTTTTTTGGAAAACAATGACAGCTACTGACAAGGGTAGACATCATAGTGGCTGCTACACAGAGAAAGGGAGAAGCAAAAGGAAGATGGCACATCTGCTCTAGGGACTTCAGGAAAAATGAGGTTGATTCTCTGGTCACAATCCACAGTTTCAGGTTGGAAAATTGACAGTTGCTAAGATAACAGGTCAAGGACAATATTGCAGAAGGCACACAAGTAGAACTGGGAACAATCCAGACTAGAACGTAAATTATTTAAAAACATATATTATACTCCTGCCCGTTGTAGATTCTGAATTCTGCATTCAGGATATACCAGAATTTGGCACGCCTGAATACAATTTGGAACTTAATTTTCAAAAAGGGACATTATTTGTACCTAACTACCAACATGAATTTGACCAACTCCGGGAGGCAGTGGAAGACAGGAGGGCCTGGCTTGCTCTGGTCCATGGGGTCACGAAGAGTCGGACACGACTAAACGACTAAACAACAACAACAAACTAATTTTAATACTCTGTTGCTGAGGCAGATGTATTTAAAAATATCCCTTGAATATTTGTTCAGAGAGAAGGGAGATTATCGTAAAACACACGGTAAAGAGAAATAGTAAATATATTGAGACAGACTGAATGGGGATAAGTAGGAGGGACTGGGCCATGTGATGCTTATTACCCTGCCTGATTATTAGAATTTCTAGTCAGATTTTTTTTCTGGTTTTTAAACAATGTTATTAAAATGTGATTGTACTTTTTTACCCTTATCTACATTGCAAGCATAAATAGAATGACTGAGATCCTGTTGTGGAACAAAGCAGAGGGAACTGGTACATCCACTGGCAGAAGTACAAATGGAAGACTGAGTCTCAAGATGTATAAAAATGGTAGCAATGCAGATTTTATTCTTATCTAAAAAGCTCAGGCTTGACACATTTTGGTGGTGGCCTTCTTCAGGAACTAAGCAAAAAATAAACATATATTAATTTAGACAGGTAGCATACATTTTGGAAGCAAACTGCTGTAAATGAAGAAATCTCTGTAGATTTTATCTGTTGCATGCTGAGTCATGCAACTTGGCATGCAACAGATAATACCTATTGAAATTTCTTAACTTACAGCATTTTGTATCTAAAAGTTATGCCATTTGCCTGAGTGCAACAAGTTTTTAGCCAGTATAATTCAATTATAAAAGGAATTCAGAATGTTATAATATGAACCACTAGCTTTGACTTCAGATGCTAATTTACAGGAAGCAAATTATTTGAGTACTTTATTTATTGTAATTTAAATCATACTTTTTGTCAAAAAAAAAGTCCTAACAAAAGAGAGAGGTGGGACTTCGTTAGAGGAAATCTGGGTCTTTTTATCTTAGATTATCATAAAGTCTAATGTTGAGATTAAAAGAGACTTTTTATCTTGAAATACAACTTACTAAAGGTAGTCTAAAAACCAGACATTCACAGCCTACAACACATCTTGTTTGGCATTTGTTCAATAACATATCAGCTTTTAAAATTCATTTTAATTGAGTATGAAGTATATAATGGTAAAGGCTGGAGAGATGAACATAACTTGAATTTTTGTATCTTATTCCCAGATTCCATAAGCAAAATATAATAAAACAAAGAATATTAAAATATTGTGTATTATCTGCTTTATAGGGAATGGCTGGAACAGGAACATCATACTCTCTTTGAGGGATTCTCTTCCTAGGCCAAATGGCAGAAAAGGTCTGAGGATCCTGGACTACCATGGGAAAGGGTAACAGAATTTCCTGCCTGAGGGGCCAGGATCCTAGCTCACAAGCCAGAGCATGAAGAGGAACCACCAGCCTATTCCAGAGGGTGCCAGCAACTGGAAACATAGCCAAGGCTTCAGAGTTTCAGACCACAGTTCAGAACGATTGTCTCAAAGTGAAAGACTCTTGCAGAGCAATATCCTTCTTGTGAATAACCTATCCCCTGCTTGCAGCTAAGGCCTGGGTGGGGTTCTGCAAGCTCAGCTCTTTTAAGTCTCAGTTCTAGGCAAGGATTGTTGGAAGCAATCTCTACAGAATGACTTGAGTCCCTGTGAGCACATTCCTTTACTCCTGCTCAGTTGGGCTTCCTTTGTGACTCACCTTAGACTGCCTTTGAACCTGTCTTTTGATTGCCCTCACATGACATTCTGGCTGTTCGGCTGAACCCCGCTGGCTAGAATATTAGCATTAATTTGAGTCATTTTTCAAGATGGTGCTTGCCTGCATTATCTGCTCTGTGTTTGGCACTGGTAGGTTAGACTCTGAACTGTTTGGACCTTACCTCTAAATTAGAGCTTTGGAGAGTTTTTCGACAACTCCCAAAATCTCACAGCCAGCATGGCTGTGTCCAAGCTCTACTTTGGACTCTGCCTTGTCTGGAGGAAGGCATATGTTTCTCAAACCAAACCACCTCAGGCTTCTATAAAGCCTGGAACGTATAAAAATACTGCATTCTGGATCTGGTTATGTGTTTGCACCTCTTTTCAACAAGGGGACTCAAAGGTACAGGGGCCATTATTGACTGTGATCTGGAATCTATAGGGACAGATTTGCTGCTACGAAGATGACAAATCACCTGTCAACATATCTTCATGCCTCTGTTTGCAGCTCCTTTATCCACTGACCTCCCTGGCCCTCAGAATATCCTTTGAAAGTCAAAAAATTGTACAGTGGAAATTTATCTCTAATATGCTCTACTCCATATATGTATAAACACAAACACACATACGCACATGGGCACACACACACATGCAGAGCAGGGACAGTCTCTCCCTAGAGTATAATTTGTATTAGGCTTGCTTTTTATCCCAAGCTGGAAGTTGTTTTTGTTAAAATAAATAAATAAGGATTTTTTTTCCAGAATGAGGGAGGCAAATGAACTCCATCGCTCATCACTGCAGGTCTCTAAAACTGTATCATGGCTTTGTGGATCCCCCTACCTCAACCCCTTTCCTTTCAAAGCTGATCCTTCTTTCAGTCAGTACTATTTCTTATATTCCCAGGGCGACTGGTCAGGCAGGCTTGAGAAGCAGCATGTTGTCAGTCCATTAATCACTAGGTTAGACTTAAGTTGTATTTTAAGTGAATCTTGTTCTTCATGCTTACCAGCAATACTATGATTTAATCTGGCAAACAATAGGGCAAGTACTCTCAAAAAGATTCAGTGCTATTTCCCCCATCTCAACAAATCAACATCTGAACATTGTGCCATCGATCTGGAATTCGACATTAGTTCCAGTCTTCTCAGTTCTTCTATAGGAAGTGTGTATTTCCATATATTTGTATGATTCATATAAATTTTCCAAAATTTTACATCTGTTTCAGAATCTGGAACTATGTATGTGGTCATTTAAACAAATGTTTAGGGGCCAACCTAAATATGATGGCTCTAGTTTGATAGGTTAAAACCAATAATTTTCCCTGTCACACAGAAAGAAGGATCTACAATTTAAAAAGCAAGCATGGCTTGTGGACAACATTCCCTCTAATTTTCATCCGCTTTGTGTGCGAGCCTTGCCTGTCTGCGTGGGGGGTTTCATCCGAAACCCAGAAGTAAACAGGCATCAACCCCAGTTGCCGCTGCATGGCATCGATGGAGCTCTGCACACCCGCACATGCGCACACCTTACAGGGAACAATGCTCATGGATATGGAAAACTGCTTTTGTTGGTGCTTTGATTTTATTTGAATCTTTTATTATTTGTTTATGAAATGCAATGGCCTCCTCCCTCTCCTCCCCATAATAATTATCAGTTTATTTTAACATTTTACCAATTTTTTATAAAATAAAATATTACCTGAATGTTCTCCCTCATTGCTCCTCCCTGCCTTGTCTCCCAACACCAACTGAGATTATTCAACATTTTACTGAATTTTTACCGAATATAAACAGAGAGGTTACTTACCTGTAACTCTGGTTCTTCGAGTGGTCATCTGTGAATTCACACTAATGGGTTTAATCTGAGCTTGCGCAGAGGTCTCCAGAATATTCTAGAGCTTTATGATACGTTCGTCAAGGACTGCCCCCCTAGTACACGTAATCCGCCCGTCCTGGCAATTACCTCAGTTCCTAAGAAGAGCCCGCAACTGCATCAAGGTGATACAGGAGTGACGGACAGAGGGGAGGACGGGCGGGAAGTGTGAATTCACAGATGACCACTCGAAGAACCAGAGTTACAGGTAAGTAACCTCTCTTCTTCTTCCTGGTCTCTGTGAATGCACACTAATGGGTGATTAACAAGCTAACTTACCAGAGAAGGGACGTCACGGAAGAACAGAAGAAAGTACAGCTCTCCCAAATGCTGCATCCTTTTTGGCTCTCAGATCCAGGCGATAATGGGTGGCAAACGTAGACGGCGTTGCCCATGTGACAGCCTTACAAATGTCTGGGAGTGGTACTCCACGAAGAAAGGCCGCAGAGGTAGCCAGAGCTCTGGTAGAATGAGCCTTAATACCAACAGGTAGAGGCTGTTTGGCGAGTTGGTACGCCAGTTTTATAGTTGCAACGAGCCAACGGGATACAGTTTGAGACGAAATATGAGAACCTCTGTGAGGGAGGTGCGGTGTTACAAAAAGTCGTTTTGATTTGCGGAAGGAAGAAGTCTGTGAGACATAGAAAGGAAGTGCACGTCTAACGTCCAACGTGTGTAAAGACCGCTCTAGGTCAGTCGTAGGTGACGGAAAAAAGGTAGGTAAAACAATAGATTGGGAGAGGTGGAAATCCGACACAACCTTTGGTAGAAAGGAGACATCAGGGAAAAGGGTGACCTTGTCCAGGTGAAATTGAAGAAATGGAGGATCGACCCGGAGGGCAGCAAGCTCCGAGGCTCTACGAGCGGAAGTAATGGCAACCAGGAAGAGTGTCTTAAGGGAAAGGAGACAGTAGCAAGTGGCTCAAATGGAGCACGGGTAAGCCAGTGAAGAACAACAGGTAGAGACCATTGTGGGGATGGTTCAGGTGCAGAAGGACGCATATTGGAGACAACCCGAAGGAAGAATTTTAATGTGGGATGACGAAAAAGCATAGCAAAATTGGAATCTTGAGGCTGATGAGCTATTATAGCAGACAGGTAAACCTTGAGAGTAGAGAGGGAGAGTTGCTTGCGAAAGAGATGGGAAACTGAAAGACAGCTTGCAGGGTCGTAGGACTGGTTGGAAGATGATGTTGAAGAGCAAACCTTGTGAAGACAGTCCATTTATACGAATAGAGCTTAACAGTGGCAGGCTTTCGGGCGTTAGCTAAGATGGCATCTACCGAGGGTGAATCCTCCACACCGTGAGATGGAGAGTGTGAAGATTGGGGTGGTGAGTTCTGCCTTGATGTTGCGAGAGGAGGTGAGGAATGAGAGGCAGTCAGAGTTAATCTGTAGCGATGGAGTGGAGCATGATGAACCATGGTTGCCTTGGCCACCAAGGGGCAATGAGGATTGTGTTGGAGCGATCGTGACGGTTCTTGGCTATTGCTCTGAGAAGGAGAGGAATGGGGGGAAAGAGATAGATGAGATGTGTGGTCCAGTCTGCCATCAGTGCATCTCTGAGGGATCCGTGTCCCATGCCTGCCCTCGAATAGAAGAGGGTGCATTTGGAGTTTTGGGATGTGGCAAACATGTCTATGCGTGGTTGACCCCAGATCTTGCAAAGGTGGTGAAATACGGACTGGTCTAGAGTCCATTCGTGCATCTGGGTATGTAGTCTGCTGAGAGTGTCCGCTACAAAATTGTCTTGAGTAGCAATATGTACTGCTATGGGAAAAATGTGGCATTCTAGACACCATTCCCAGAATTGGACAGTGAGATGTAGCAGTGGAAGGGAATGGGTGCCTCCTTGTTTGTTTATGTAAAACAACGCGGTGGGATTGTCGGTTGTGACTTGAACGGCATTGCCAAGAATGATGGGTTCGAAGGCTCGGAAGGCCTTGAAAATGGCTAAGAGTTCAAGATTGTTTATATGAAGAGCTCGCTCGGCGCGGGACCAGGTAGCATGAATATGCAGGCCGTTGCAATGTGCCCCCCATCCAGTAGGGCTTGCATCGGTGGTGATCTGAACCGATAGTTGGAGAGGAGCAAAGGACCGTCCGATGAACACGTTGGATGGAGTGTCCCACCAGAGGAGCTGAGAAGAGAGCTCGGGGGTGACTTGGAGAAGCTTGGAAGATGGGTCTGTCATAGGATCGAAGAGGGACAGATACCATGATTGTAGGGAGCGCATCTTTAGCCTGGAGTGCTGAATGGTCGATGTGGTGGAGGCCATAAGGTCTAGGAGATGTTGAGCCGAATGTGTTGTGATGAATGAGTGAGGAAGGAATTGTTTGATGAGCATGTGAAGTTTGGCTGCTCTCTCTGGAGGAAGAAAAACTCTTGCCCTTGTAGAGTTGAGGACCGCGCCTATGTAGGTGATCCATTGTGTAGGGGCAAGAATGGATTTTTCTTCGTTGATTTTGAGGCCCAGATCTGCGAGGAGAGAAAGGGTCAACTGGACATCTTTTAAAGCCTGAGAATGTGAAGGGGAGACTATCAGCCAGTCATCTATGTAGGGGAAGATGGAGATTCCCAGAGTATGCAGGTGGGCTGCTACAGGTGTCATACATTTGGTGAATACCCTTGGCGCTGTAGAGAGGCTGAAAGGAAGGGCTTTGAATTCATAGGCATGGGGTCCTACGGCGAACTTTGCGAAATTTGCGATGGTCCTGGTGAATGGTAATGTGGAAATACGCATCGCTTAAATCTATAACTGCAAACCAGTCGTTTTGCTGAAGAATGGGTAGGATTCGTTCTAACATAACCATGCGAAAACATCTCTGAATGATGTAATAGTTGAGGTCCCGAAGGTCGAGAATAGGCTGCAGACCACCATCTCGTTTTGGGACGGTAAAATAGCGGGAGAAGAACCCTGGATCGTCTTCTGAAGGATTGACAGGTGATATGGCGTTCTTTAGGAGAAGAGATTGAATTTGTTGTTTGAGAGCAACGGACGGTGAGGTTAGAACGATCCTTGGTGGAGGTGGGAAAATGAATTCTACGGCGTAACCTGTAGCGATAATGGTGAGGACCCAGGAATCGGTGGTGATAGATGCCCAAGATGGAAGACGGGCTGAAAGACGAGTGGCGGTGGAAGGAGAAAGGTAAGTAAAGCGGATCTGGGGGATGGAGAAATCAAAGATTCTGCTTTTGTTTCTTTTCAGGGTGATGAAAAAACTGTTTGGGGCGTTGATGTTGCGCCCCGTGTCGAGGTTGGAAGGAAGGGGCAGGCTGTGAAGTATACTTATTCCTGTCAGTAAACAATCTGGATTGTTGGTAAGAATAAGGGCGGCGCCACTGGTACCGTTGTGGTCTGTAGTATGGTTGGGTGTTGTATGATCGCGCTGTTTTTCTTAATTTCTGCAGGTTGTCCAGTATGTCATCGTTTTTTTCATCGAATAGTCCAGTACCATCGAACGGTAAGTCTTCGATTCTCATACAAGCGTCATCTGAAATATGGGCTGATCGTAGCCAGGCATGTCTACGGAGGGCTATAGCAGTAGCCATGTGCCTGGATGACGCTTCGATAACATGCCTGGGGGTAATACGTTCCTGACGTGCGAGGGCCATGGCCTCCTGGTGGAAAGCGAGGCCAACAGGGTTTTTATCCGCCTGAAGCCGATTGAAGTGAAGGGAGAGCTTTATTCCAGAGATAACGATGATAAGCTCCCATGGCCGCAAGATAATTGGCAGCATGGAGGGTAAACGAGGCGAGGGAATAGATTCTACGCCCAACAATGTCTAGTTTCCTTCCTTCTTTGTTATTCGGTGTGGTATTAGAGCGGTTTCGCGCTCTGTTCTGGGTAGCATCAACGATGGCCGAATTGGGAAGCAGACATTTGGATAGGAAGGCAGTTTCATCTCCATGTGTCTTGTATAGATTCTCGACTTTGCAAGACATTTGAGGAACAGAGAAGGGCTTAGACCAGGCTTGTTTAGTGAGCTTTAATAATGAAGGGATAAAGCTCATACTTAGAGGTGGAGTCTGTTCCTCACTGATGTCCTCATACACTTTATCTGATAGAGGTTGAGCAGGTTGCTGAACATCTAGTTCCATAGCTTTTGCAATTCGAAGAACTAATTGAGAATAGGAGGACAAGTCATCAGATGGTGAAGGAGGATTGGCTTCAGCAACATCCAAGTCTGGTGTAGGTAGATTAGGAGGGGATTCTTGTACTGGTAAAGAGTCAGAGGCATCGGAATAGTATGATTGAGAAGACGAAGTCGGAGAAGTGAGACGGTACTGTGGGATGGAAGTAGCAGGGGGTTCCGGAAGAGCAGGCTGCGATTTAGAAGGAGCGTGTTGGGCCGGTACGGAAACAGATTGATGTTTCGAATGTTTCTTATGGCGAGATTGAGTGGTACTGGGAAGTAGAGGCGGGGGTCCAGCATATGTGGTGGTCGCCTGTACCAAGGGAGCTCGAGGTTGAGAAGGAGCAGAGGGTTCTGCGACGCGTGGTACTGTCAGAGCGGAAGTCCAGGACCGTTTCGGCATCGTGGGTTGTTCTTGGAAAGGTTCAGGATGGGTCCTCTTGTGAGATTTGTGAGACTTTGGTACCGGAGGGAGCGGTACGGAGTAATCATCCGACGAAGAACGGTAGTAGTAACCATGATGCCGTGATCGGTATCGAGGGGAAGGCGAAGAATCAGAGAAGTCGGATTGGTAGTAGTATCGACGTCAAGAATGCATAGGGTCGGTATAGAAGTTGAGCTCGGGTTGGTAATACCGATATGCTTGATGTCGAGAGCGCTTAAGAGGAGGCTCGTAATACCGCGGAGGCTCATAGAGAGTGACCCGTTTCGGGTGGCGGTATCGAGTAGGAGGCTCTCGAGATGCCAGAGACCCAGTTGGAGTCATGGGTCGTACAGGCTCGGCATCAGAATGGCACGTGTCTGGCACATGATGAGTCTTTCTTAACCGCTTGCGCGGAGGTGATATGTCGGTGTGGGGATCGCCCTTGTGGCTGTGTTTGTTGTGGCCCTCACAAAGGTTCTCTCCCTCTTGTTTCTTCTCACTTGTCACCAGGTATTATTATCTTAATACCACCTCTGAGTGTTAGACACGTGTGCTGCCAATTGCCAGGTTTATTGAACTACAGAATCAGTTGGTTTGAATAACAGATAACCTTTTATTATTAATCATTTCACAAAGTAAATCACGTAGTCACTGTAACAGGGGTCTGATTAAGTTTGGGTAGGACGGGGCATATATTCAGGCTTGGGTTATATACTTTCAATCACTTAATATCTCTATTATTCTAGGTGTTCTCATTCCTGCTTGTTCACTCTAATAACCTTGGTCTTAATTCACTTCCCTAACTCTCTCCTCAGATCACTCTAATTCTTCTCTTCTCTCTAAGCTCCAACTTCTCAACTCTCTTTCTCAGGTTCCAACTGTCTCTCTCTCTAACTGTCCCCTTGGTTCCGCCCCTCCTGCTCTATCCTTGGCTCCTCCCTCTAGAGCTCCTGTGACTGACAGGCAGGAATGACGTCACCTGTAGGCATTTCGCCACAGTCGGGTACGGGATACACCGACTCAGAATCGCCAACAGAGACGGAGCAACCCATGGATTTGGGGCTCGACTGTGCCGATCGAGGAAGGATGGTAACGTCAGCCAAAGTGAGCACAGAAGATGGAGACTGTGCCAGTAGTGGAGATGGTGGTTGACCAGAAGGAGGAAGAAGGGTCTCTTCTGGAGAATCAAGGCAGACCGTAGGCTGGTCCTGTAGTGGTGTCAAGTCCGGTATCGGCCTGTGTCTGGATTGACGAGAATCGGTGGAAGACTTCTTCGTTTTTTTTTATTTGGAGTGTTCCGATACTAAAGGGGGGTTCGGTACCGGGGTGGACTTTGCTGAACTGGAAGATTTAGACTTCGATTTCGGTTTGGTCTTGGAAACCGACTTAACTGTCGGAGAAGTGGTAGTTGCACCCGGAGATTCTTTAGGGGGCTGAGATGTTTGGGACGGTTCCATAGTCTGAGCTGGTAGCAAGGAACGTTCCCAGAGGAATGACCTGAGATGCTGTTGTCTGAGTTTAAGGGCTTGTTTAGTGAAGTTCTTGCAGAACTGACAAATAGAAGGCTGGTGAGATTCCCCCAGGCAAAAAAGACAGAGATCGTGACCGTCTGTGAGGGGAACTTTCTTGGAGCACGAGGTGCACCTTTTAAATGGGGGAAGAGGGGCCATAAATGGTGGGGAGGGGAAAAATGGGGGGGGGGTGATAGGGAAAAATTGCTCGAAAAGTCTCTTACAATTTTCCTTTGATTGTATAGAAGCTGGAATCACTCGAAAAGTCTTTTCCAATTTTCCTCAGATTAAAGAAGCAATGACGAATGGAGCTCGACGAGAGGAGAGACCTCACTGGCGGCAAAAAGGAACTGAGGTAATTGCCAGGACGGGCGGACCACGTGTACTAGGGGGGCGGTCCTTGACGAATGTATCATAAAGCTCTAGAATATTCCGGAGACCTCTGCGCAAGCGCAGATTAAACCCATTAGTGTGCATTCACAGAGACCACGAAGAAGAACAAATGTTCCCCTTTATTCCATCCCCTTCCTGTATCCCCCAACATCATCTGAGATTAAGAAGTACACTGAAAATAAAGTAAGGTAAAGGTAAAGGTTCCCCTTGACATTTAGTCCACTTGTGTCCAACTGTAGGGTGCGGTGCTCACCCCGTCTCCAAGCCGTAGAGCCAGCGTTTGTCCGTAGACAGTTTCAGTGGTCACGTGGCCAGCACGACTAGACACGGAACGCCGTTACCTTCCCACCGAGGTGGTACCTATTTATCTACTCGCATTTACATGCTTTCGAACTGCTAGGTTGGCAGGAGCTGGGACAAGTGACGGGAGCTCACTCCGTCGTGTGGATTCGATCTTACGACTGCTGGTCTTCTGACCTTGCAGCACAGAGGCTTCTGTAGTTTAACCCGAAGCACCATCACGTCCCTTGAAAATAAAGTAGTAGGGTTTAAATAACTTTTTTTTTCAATTAAAGCCAAAAGGGGAAAATAAAAAGAAAGCAAGGAAATGAAGGAAATGCTTTATTGCCTCGTTTTTCTATTGCTGCTAGTTCTTAGTCATTCTGCTTTATGTATAGTTCCAGAAACTCAAGCCTAACTGTATCTTCTTGTCTTCTTAATGTAACAATATAAAATATCTTTTTTCATGCATAGTCATTATTGAGTTAGCATGTATCTATCTATCCATTCATGTTTGGTGATGCAGGTGATCTCCAGTCTTAGAAGATTATGTATTTGGCAACTGAAGAGGCTCTTTAAAAGAGTCTCTTTGGCACTTCTCCACATTCTGATTCCAATGGAACTCTAGCAATGTTTGCATATAGTCAACAATATTTTATTTATTATTAAACTTAATGGAAGAAAACACCATGCTGTTGTTCTTCCTGCTGCCCTACCACCCTGGTGATCTCAAAGATCAATTACTGCAATGCTCTCTATGTGGGGCTTCCCTTGAAATTGGCCCACAAACTTCAGCAGGTGCAGAATGTGGCAGCCAGGCTGGTGTTAAATGTGAGTAAGTTTGATCACATCTCCCTAGTCCTGGCCTGTCTGCGCTGACTGCCTCTGTCATTCCAGGTCTGGTTCAAGGTACTGGTTCTTATCTATAAACCCCTTCATGGTTTGGGACCTCACTCACTGTCAGAGCACCTTTTCCTAAGAACATCAACTCACACCATTTGATCCTCCCAGGCCATGCTCCCATGGATTGCCACACTGAGGGAGGCCAGGAAGACATCCACTAGAAACTGGGCCTTCTCAGTTGTGGCCCTATCCTTATGTTGAGATTTTGATCTCAAAATGTATTAAATATAAATGCTGTATAGTTGAAAGTAAAATGGCTGATTTTACCCGAGTCATGTACTGAGTGTATTCCGGTGTGGGTACCAAGGTTAAGGACTTGATGTTGTACAGCTATTGTACATGATGTAATCTTATGTAAGTAGAAAATGAAGTAATGTATTTTCTGATTGGTCCCAAGAATGTATATAAGTCATGTGTAAAGGGGACATTTTATCTACTGTAAGTCAGATCACTTTTTTCTATGCTATGTATTGTACCATGTCATGTTATGCTGCCAGATGAATGTCTATTCTCTCTGTATATATATTAATAGACTAAGTTGGTATTTTAATCTCTCAGTGTTATAGTGTCTTTACAACCTGATATCTCCTAACTCTGCTTATGTCCTGAGAATATATATTTAACCAAAATTCTCAACACCCTATGGAATGGGGTCCCAGTGGAGCTGTGTCTGGCCCCCTTAGCAGCTTTCAAGAGGATGCTCAAAACAAGACTATCCACTGAAGCCTTTGAAAGCATTGTATCTTAATGCATTATGGACTGGTTATGCTGATGTTTCCCATTTTGCCATTGCTTGTTTTTTCTGATTATCTTGTTTTATTTCTCTCTGTATGATTAGCTATTTACTAGTATATTATGTTAGATGTACATCATATTTATTTTATTCTGGATATAAACTACTCAGAGTAATTCCTAGCACTAATTGGGTGGTATACAAGTTTATGAAACCGACTGACCGACCGACACTCATTTGGAAATGAAACTTATTTGAACAAATGATGACAGAAATGCAAGTTCCTCATCCTTTATTCAAACAGTTTTCTATTTCCAATAATGAGGCACAACTTAATCTTCTTTGTTATGTGCTGTCAAGTTGGTTCTAACTTACAGTGGCTGTAGGAATTAATGACTGCGAAAGTTCTTGCCATTAACAGTCCAAGTCTTGCAAAATAAAGTCTGTGGCTTCATTTCTCCTTCTCATGTTCAGTTTTCCTCATTTCCTCTTTTCCTACTGCCTTCAAGGTTTTCCTAGCATTTTTGTCTTTTCCAGTGTGCCTTGTCTTTTTGTGATACAGTGGACCCTCGACTTACGGAATTAATCCGTATTGGAACGGTGGCCGCAGGTCAAAAAGTCTGTAGGTCGAGGGTCCATTTCCCATAGGAATGCATTGAAAACCCATTAATCCGTAACCGGCCGAAGAAAAAATACCCCCACACACAAAAAAAAGAAAATACAGTCACTTACCAGGTACAGTAGACCCAGCCCCGCTCCTCACAGTCCCTTGGTAGCCCCGGAACAGCCGGACTCTGTGTGAGCAGAGCGCCGAACAGCTGAGAGGCGGCAACCAGCAGACAGGGGGCAGCCATTTTGGAGAGGCGGCAGCCATTTTGAGAGGCAACCACATGGCTGCTGCCTCTCAAAATGGCTGCCGCCTCTCCAAAATGGCTGCCGCCTCTCTGCTGGTTCCCGACTCTCAGTCTCACCAAGGGACTGTGAGGAGCGGGGCTGGGTCTGACCTGGTAAGTGACTATATTTTCTTTTTTTGGTGGGGGGTATTTTTTCTTCGGCCGGTTCCCCGCCTCCCCTTTCCAGTCTGTAGGTCGATTCTCCGGCCGCAAGTCAAAGTGAAATTTTGCGGCCGGAGAAGTCTGTAACTCGAAAAGTACGCAAGTGGAGCCATCTGTAAGTCGAGGGTCCACTGTACATCCAAAGTATGATAGCCTCAATTTAAGCATTTTAGTTTCTAGTGAGTTCAGGCTTGATTTAATTTAGAACCCGTTTATCTTTCTGGAAGTCCATGACATTCACAAAGGTCTCCTCTAACACCACATTTCAGATGAATCATTTTTTTCCCTGCCAGCTTTCTTCACTGCCCAGTTTTAAAACCATACATAATATTTGGGAGTACTATAACATAGATGACCTTGGCCTTGGTCTCCAGTAACACATCCTTCCACTGGAGGATATTTTCTAGTTCTTTCCTACCTGCCCTTTCAACTCCCTTTCCTCTAGTTTCTTAGCTGCAGTCTCCATTTAGATCGATGGTTGAACTAAAATACAGGAAATCCCTAACCATTTCAATTTCTTCATTGTTACCATTAAAGTTACATAATTCTTTATTTTTGTTATATTAGTATTGAACTGTAATTTTGCTTTCATATTTTCTTCTTCAGCATTCTCCAGTAGTTGTTGCAAGTTGTTGCTATTTTTTGCCAGTAACCTAACTAGGATTCAAGAGCTCTGGGTTCAAATCCATACTTGGCCATGGAAACTCACATCTCTCTCCCCCTCTGTGTGTGTGTGTGAGAGAGAGAGAGAACATTTTTCATATCTCAAAAATCTTATCAAGGTCACCACAAATTGGAATTGACTTGATGGTACATAATCATAAAAATACAGAGATCTCTTAAATTATTGATGTTAGATTTACGTTGATGTTTCCTTCACAAATTTTCACTCCTCTTTTACCTGAAGCTAATCCAGCTTGCCATAAAATATTCCAGGTGTGAACTGAACAAATAAGGAGATAAAATGCACCCTTGTCTGAAGCCTTTGCCAGTGCGAAACAATTATTTTTCTCCATGTTCCGTCATAACAGCAGCCACTTGTTCAGAGTATACGTTAGCAATGCAATTTAATGTGGCACACTCATTTCCTTGAGAACAATTCATAACGTCTCATGATCTATACAGTTAAAGACTCTGCTGTAATCTATAAAGCACAGACTAATTTTCTTCTGCAATTCTTTGGTTTGCTTCAGTAGCCAATAAATATTTGCAATATGATCTCTAGTGCCTCTTCCTTTTTTGAATCAAGCTTGAACAGTGGGCATTTCTTCCTCCATATATGATAAAAGTGTTTACTATAAAATCTTAAGTGTATTTTTGCTTGCATGGGAAATTAATGCAATGGTGCTATAGTAACTGTAATATTTGGTACCTCTTTTCATCAGGAGTGAATGTATATAGAACATTTCCAATCTTTGAACAATTGTTTTGGTTTCCATATTTCCCAGCACATTTTTGTTAGGATTTTGACAGATCCAATCCCTACAGTTTGAAGTACTTCTACTGGTATGTATGTATGTATGTATGTATGTATGTATGTATGTATGTATGTATGTATGTATGTATGTATGTATGTATGTATGTATGTAATGCACTGGCATTAAAAGAGTTGTTGGGACTTGTGGTTGCCTTGAGAGGGCATTTCCTGTTATAAAACTGGGATTTTATCTCAGTCACAGTAACCAAGAATAGCTCTACCCAACACGGTATCCTCAGAATGTTTTGGACTATAGCTTCCCAGGCAGCATGGCCTTCTGGAGGGAACTAAAATGGAAAAGACTGGTCTAGACGGTCACAATTAAATAAAGAAACTGGATCTGAAACCAAGCTACCTCTAAATAACACAGATTTATTGCAATTAACTTTGGAGGTTTCCGTCTTCTGTCATATTGTGTTTTGGAGACTCCAGCATGCTGTAAGCTTATTATATTTCCCTTGAATAGATTTTTGTGGATAAATCATATGTGAAAAGGCTCAAGAGCCTAGGAAAGTTTCCAAGGCAAGGTAAGAAATAACAGTTATTGAAATTACTAAGAAACAAGATGCATCACCCCTTCCGGTACTTAGGGCAGCAGACAGCTATCTTCATATATTAGTTTGCCAGGTCAGTTTGTAGAAGGCTTATGTGCTTTGATCTTAGCACCCCTTAAGAGGAAGCATACAACTCTTGACTTGCAGCATGCAGGTCCCATTTAACATTTCCTGATGACGCTCTCAGACTTCACATTGTTGAAATGCTAGGCTACCAACAGTGGATCTGCAGAATTCCTAAATCTGTTTAACAAATTAGGACTCATTAAAATAGGAGGATGGTTCAGTTAATGTTCCTGAGAACATAAAGCTCTTCAATCAAAATGAGGTTTATTAAGAAAAATAGCCCAGATCCAAGGTAAGAATGAGATAAATAAGTCTACTATAATAAATAAAGTGGATTATAATTCAAGATTCATAAGACCTTAACTTGTAGCAATAATGTCCATCACATCTATTTTTTACCCATTTATCAGTAAAAATGTTGCATCTTTATCACAAAACAGGCCCACCAAAGAAAGAATAAGCACAAATTTCCAAAGATAAAGTATCTGGTAAAATGTTACAAAGATCTCTTCAGCCATTGGTGAATAGATCTGTGTAGCCTACAGACACTGGCCAAAATCCTGTTTTTTAGCCTAGTAAATGGCACTAGAGAAGGCCCACTGAATCAACAGAGATTTGGTGAGTCACCTCTTCTATAAATTCCATTGATTCAAATAACCCTACCACCCAGAGAGAGCTCTAGCACTATGGGGTGGTATATAAGTCAAAATAACAATAACAACAACATATTGTGTATAGCAACTGGAAGCTAGAAGTTTCCTGAAGACACTTGCACAGGTGCAAATGGACATAATCTTCCTCACCAAATGCAAACAATATGATCACATTCCTAAGGGACTTACAGTGAAAACCTATTTAAGGTCCACCACCCCACTGACTATGGTGATAGATTATGTATCACTCCCTCCAAAAAGTTACTGAACCACATAATCAGCATCTTTTACAGCAAGCAAAGGAAAAGCCAGAAAGATATTGCAGATCTTGAACCACACATACAGAACTAGGCCTCTGCACTGGATATTGCACAAATATTCTTCATCATAAGAAAAAACATTTATGATGCACGACTCTCTGCCCAAAAGAAGAAGAAAGAAAATATGCGATCTAATCTACTACAGAGCCCCTCTGCCTACAGCAAGAACACCATGGACTTACACAATAACATCATAAATCTATCCAGCCACATAATGAACCAAGCAGAAGAGTCAGTCCTCTCATGGTATCTGTCCTTTTGTCCCATCAACCCACACAGATGATACAGCTCTGTGGTGACCTGGAGATCTTTTTCTGAAGACTATGACTCAAAGAATATTTCCACAACTTTGTAACAACCAGGACAACAACACACAAACTGCCTCACTCTTCACAACATGAGGAGGAAGTGTCTCAACAGCATGAGGAGGCACTATATACCAACCCACAGCTACTTTCCTCCCAGCACCACAGAAAGAAAAATTCTATGTGGACTCCACCTGAGGGTCAGAACCAAAAAATCAACTTCTATACTGAGTGCTTTTGCCACTGTGTCCTGGCTGAGATAATCAGCAAGGGACACAAATTACCATACAAATTCAACCAGACAGAGCATGATGCTATGTACAGCCTCAAAAACAATCCCAATATCATCATTGAAGAGGCAGATAAGAGCAGAGCTGTGCTTGTCATGGACAAATTGAGCTACACACAGGAAACTGAGAGAGAATTGTCCAGCTCTAAATTTTATCAGCTCCTAACTACAGACCTAACTGTTAAATATCAAAAGAAATTTCAAAATCCTATGAAAAACGTCCCTGAAAATATAAATGAATGAATCCCGACTAACACATAACGCCTACCTGCTACCAAAAATACACAAACCAGGCAACCCCAGTAGGCCCACTGTATCAACCATTAACACCATCACTGTTGGGGTGTCTGGATATACGGACTCCATTCTCAAACCATATGGCATCAGTGCACCTAACTACATAGGAAATACCATAGATTTCTAAGGAAACTTCAATCCATTCATGGCTTGCCTGACAACACCATCTTAGCCATGATGGAAGCTCTCTACACTACAAGCTGTCAGGAATACCATTCAAAATAAGGACGATGTCCACATAGTCACCACGCTCTGCATCTTCATGCTCACACACATCTATTTCACCTTTGACCATAAAAACCTACCTCCAGATCAACGGAATTGTATGGGTCCACAACAGGCAAATATATTCATGGCTGACCTAGAACAATTCTTTCTTAACTGTTGTACGTCAAAACCACTCCTCTGTTTGAGGTACACCGATGACATTTTTTATCTGGACTCAAAGAAAGGATGCCTTAGAGAATTCCACTGGGATTTCAATAACTTTCATCCTAACATCAACTTCAGCCTGGACCTCTACACAACAGGTGCATTTTATAGACACCATTGTGAAGGTACAACATTTTAGCACCATGCTGTATCAAAAACCCACTGATCAATATTAATACTTGCCTGCCTCCAGCTTTCACCTTGAACACACCACAAAATCTATAATTTACAACCAAGCCTTCAGGTACAATTGCATCTGCTCAGATCCACAAGATGGAGACTCCAAACCCAAGGATCTACAAAACACATTTCTCAGACAACACACATCCAATATTGTTAAAGAACAAAATAACCAAGCAAGACAAATACCCAGAAGCAACCTACTGCAAGACAGACCCAGAAGAGAAAATAATGAAATGCCACTAGTTGTCACCTTCAGTGCACAAGTAAGACCACTCACAGCATAAATGATTTCCAACCTATCCTTGACAAGAATATTTCACTCTCCCAAGCCCTTGATGGCAGGCCTATACTTGCTTACAGACAACCCCCTAATCTCCAGCAACTAGTGACACACAACGACTGACACGACAGTGATACAGCGATAGGGACTATACCGTGCTAGAAACCCAGATGCTGAATCAGCCCCCAGGTTTACTCTGACAACATGACCCATCAATGTTACACACAAAAATCAAGGGCACTTTTATTTGTTCCTCTGTTAATGTGATCTGTGTCATCTTTTGCAAACAATGCCCCTCTGTACTCTACATAGGACAAACAGGACAATCTCTGTGCAAAATAATTAATGGACAAAAATCAAATATCCGGAATGGCAATACATAGAAACATGTTTCAGAACATTTTAATCTTACTAGACAATCCTCAAAGGATATGAAAGTTACAATCCTGGAAAAGAAATAGAAAAAAAGAATCCAGAGGGAGACAGCTGAGATAAACTATATACTGTACATATTCTGGGTACCTATTTCAAATAATTCTTAAGTCTAGGGTTCTTAAGTCATTAGCAAATGTGAATGCTACAATAATTATGTTGTTATCTGCTATTATTTTCCATAGCCTAGGTTCCTTCCCAACTAACCATTGTCACTTTTTACAAAACAAAGCTTCAAACGTAAAGTCAAAGGTTCTTAACTTATTACCAAATGTGTAATGCCACGACAATTATGTTTTTTCTTCTGTTGTTATAATCTGGGGTTCCCTTACCTATTAACCACTGCCACTTTTTACAGAAGACAGCTTCAAAGGAAAAGAACTGAACATCAAATGGGTTTTAAGTCATTCCCAGGTGTGAAATGCCACACTGACTCACATAATTTGCAACTTGTGTCTACTAACTATGTAAGATACCATAGAATGGCTGATCAGGGCACGAACTGAAGACTAAAGTGAGATCTCGAACACCATGGACTCCTGACACCAAACAAGCAGTACTGCATGCTAAATAAAGCCTCCACCAGATAAAACTATTTACAGTATTTGGCTTTCATTTGGCTAAAATTGACTGTTCCTAGTGGTTTAACTAAATTCCTAATCTCCACTCTGCTAGAGGCAGGCCTTGCTTCTGGGCTTCCTTTCCTTCTCTAGCTAAAAAGAAATTCTTGGAGTTTCAAAAAGGCAGAAAGGGGGAAGAAGAGGGCCCCAGATTCCCTGACTGTCCTACGTTTTAAGAGATGGGCTATAAATTCAAAACTGCTAGCTGAGGAGGAGCTTGAAACCCAACTTGCTTACTGCAGCCATTAACAACTATCCTGGTCTCAACATCAGCCATGTGGATTTGGGACATTAATAACAGCATATAATCTTGGAACTACCCACCAGAACTTGATGAAGATGATTTATCATCGAAATTTTCCTGTTCGTTTTTTGTTTTATATTCTTAATTTATTTTATTTATTTTTATTTTATTCATTAGATTTCTATCCCGCCCATTTAGACATAGTCTACTCTGGGCGGGTTCCATTAAACATCATAAAACAATTAAAACAGTTAAAACAATTCAAGTCAATAGTGTTAGTAATGCTCAAGATGGGAAAGTCAATAAATTATAATATAAATAAAATCAAGTATTGACAGGAGGGAAGGCCTGCCTAAAGAGCCAAGTTTTAAATTGGCTCTTAAAAACACCCAGCGAGGGAGCCAGGCGGATCTCTGATGGAAGGCTGTTCCAGAGTCGAGGGGCCACCGCCGAGAAGGCCCGGTTTCTTGTTCTTTCTTTCCGGGCCTCCCTTGGCGTTAGGCCCCTCAGCAGGTCAATGGTCAAATAAAGGTACTACTTGTTCCTGCATTCGTACTGTAACTAACCATTGTCACTTTATTTTGGGGCCATGTATAAATGCTTGTCATGTAGTCTCACTCTTATGTCTAAAGAAGTGGTCTTGATCCACAAAAGCTCACATTAAAATACAGTCATTAGTCTTTAAGGTGCAACATCATCTTTCTTTCTTTCTTTCTTGTCTGATACACTTTTTCACAGTTACACACACCACTATCCACGTTTTTGCCCCTTAAATATTACAAAATCTGAAAGCTCATACAATGCCACAATCTAGTAGGAGAAAGCACTTTGTTTCTATCCTGAGGTTTATTACCCATGTCTTTGACACAGGAGGGGCCATCTCCACCCAGCTGCAAGCAAATGCAATTCATTGGCTTTGTGTGTGTTCAGAAGAAATTCCCCAGAGATGAGTCACTTGGTTTTAAAGGGTGTCCAGGGAGATGTCAAGCAGACATTGCGTGTAAATCAATGACACACCTTGTGTTAGAGAACACACACCATAGCCTGCAGGTTTGTTCCCTCTAAGACGCAACACAATAGAAACGCTGGTTGATGGACATTCCCAGAGAGGCTCCCATGAATGAACTTTCTCTCTCTCTTGGAACAAATAGCAGGGAAAGAGTTTCTATTTATTCTTACTGAGTGAAAACAATGGAGATTGGGGAAGGGTGTTTTTAATTATTATTTTCCTGAAACTCTTAATTGAGCTTAGCAGAAAGGAAGTGTAGGTAACCTAACTGCTTTACTAACAGGATATGTCACCCATTTCTCCAGAGCAGGGCAGCTAGATATGTTATTTACCACATTTTGTACATAGTGAAAAGCATTTTCTCACATAGCACTAGAAACAAAATACATGATGGGCCTCATAAGAGGAGTTTAGCACATAATACTGTATCAGTACTACATAGGCAAGTCTGAATGAACCTGCTTGAAATTTTGAATCTGTGTCCTCCTCCCTTTCCAACTCTTCCTTTTGCACAACTGGGAGGACTTCAGCTGAAAGGTGATTTTATTTTCAAAGAATCCAGACTTTGTAAAAAATAATATATATATATATATTGAAGCAAGAATTCTGGTTTAAAAGAAGCTCTAGTAAATTTAATAAACTAGCTACCATGGTTTGAAGCTGGTTTATTCAGCAAATGGCTTCAATGTTATGGGTGAACCAAACCATTTACTCTAAACCATCAACACACACCACTATTTTTGAGGCTTCTTTAGAGAGGATTCTTTTGTGGATTGCTTTGTCTATTGTAACCCTAATTTTGCTTACTGAATGCTGGAACTTATGGTGCAACTCAGATTCAGATAATTAATTCCATCTAGTGGTTGTTTGAGGCCCTGAAGTAACACACCTATCTTCCTGGATTAATCTCAAAAACTTCTTTCAAAGAGGCACTGATTTTAAATCCAAGTGAAACCACTCAGGTTTAAGGCACATGTAAATATTACTACAGAATAAAAGTAAGATAAATAAATCAACACACCCTCATTATCCTTCCCACCCAATTGTTCTATTTGAGTGTGTCTCAAGACTTATGATTAATTTCCTCCTGTTTCTCAATGCCACAACACCTATAAACCTTGCACAAACCTGGCAGTAATACTAATGTTTAGAAGCTTTAATGTACCATAGACATAACTGGCTCTTTATAGCATAGGGTGGGATATTCTGTCAACAAACACCTGTAAAGTAACATGAGTGTCTAGTACTTCTGCATAAAAAGTTAAAATAGGGATGTGCCCACAATTCATTGAACACCAACAGGAGCAGTATGGCTTCTCTAAGCTGTGGGTTACCAGAGACAGTGTGTGTGTGCACATTTACTATGGATCGCTAAGGATGTAACAGTCTTTTCACCCCTTAGCATTTTCATGGGTTATGGAACACCAGTCTTGCAGCACTGCAAACAAACTCTCACTTGTTGTGTTCTCAAGGAAAGCGAAAGATAACAAACTATGCTACCTTTTACCTTTCAACTTAACTCCCAAGTGACTAACAATTACTAGCTGCCATTAATATTAAAATAGAAAGGCAAGGTAGAAATGCAATCCCCTCTCATTTGGTTAGATTCCATAATATTAAAAACAATTAGTCCAGAGGGGAGAAGAGAAGGCTGGAAAAGAATAAATAATTGATACCCTGGGAGCAGATGGCTCTTCTTGTATTAGAGGGAGTGAAACCAAATAGAACCTGTGTTTGAAAAGTGAGGATTAAACAGGTACCCACAGATCAAATAAAGGGAAATAATGGGAATGAATTGTTTACACCTCATCCCTACAACAAATGTAGGGATGAGGTTTAAGCAATTCATTCTTCATACCTTCTCTTAATGGCCTCAGCTATAATCAGAAATCCTTACAGAAATACTAGAGACAATGAAGACAGGCCGTCTTCTTGCAACCCCTGTCTATTAACGCCTCTCACACATCTTTGAGCATGTTACTCTTGCTACTAAGGAATGCAAGTCAGAACACTTGCACCCCTTTGACAACTGCTCTGTACATAGCGGCTGCACTGGCCTATGGTTTTACCCCAAAATCACAGCTAACATGAATCTATAGCAGCCTAAATAAACATACTTAACACCATAAGAGTCGAATATCATCATATTCATTTCAAAATCATTTCCCCATAGTTAAAGACTCAGATATTTGATTGTTTCTCTCTGCCAGCTGGGAGCAACAAAGGACAACACAACCTGTCCTACTATCTTCATGGTCAACAACATTCTGTTTCTTTGAACATAGCAGAGTGATTGCCTAACTTCCAAAATAAGTGAATGTGTATTGGTGTCCAAAAGAGTACTCTTTGAAGTTAAACAATAACAAAATGTCCACAGTACTCTACGACCTAAAAAATAAACCATGGAATGAGCTTTCATAGCCTAGAGTACAATATTTTGTCTAATTATAGATTTAATTGTTCCTGCTTTGAAAACTGCTGGCATATGAGTTCACATTCTGCCCTTTTCTCCCTTAGGTCAACCTCCCAGAATTTTATAGCCTAAGAACTCTAGGAAATATAGCTCTGTTGAGGGATCTCAAATAAAACAAATTTCTCCACACCCTCACAAAACTAGAGTTACCAGCCCAGTTCCTGAAAAGAATTTGCAGCTTTAAACTATTTAAAATAAGTATGGATTTGTAGTACAGATATATCAGAAGTAGCAACCACAAGACAAGAGAAAATAAATGATAAATGCATTATTCCAGAACACTCAGTATTACATATATGAAATTCTGTTTTTCATATGTTGGTTGGTGTTGGTTGGTCTGAGAGTGAAAGAAGCACATAACTCTACAGAAAAGGAGTCTGTAAAAGTCTCATGAAATATGAGCTTCTACTATTTGTATGAGTTCCCTTCTTGTCAGGAAAGTCAGAAGCTAACACTTCATTTCATAATAAGAGACTTGCAGGCACATACTAAGGAATGATTTATTCTCCCTAGAGCTTGGGAAAGTTCCCTGTTTGGACTATAACTATCCCTGAATTTCCCTACCTAGTAGGTAGAGGCTGTGGTGACTGGTGAATTCTTGGAATTATCATTCAAAAAATGAACTTTATAAAATTCTGCAGCCACTCATCCTGTATCAAACTGTGGCCAGTACATGCCTCCAAGAAACACTAGAATAGTATTAAGACAAGAGCTCTCACCCATCATTTATCTCATCTCCTACTCCTAGAATTCCAAAATATATTGCTTCTGATTATGGTTTTAGGTATCACAGCTAATGCGCACTGAATGCAGAATTCCTTACCTCTTTGATGGCAGACATCTTGATGTTCTCATAGTAATGTAGTGGTGCATTTGGAGAGTTCATGTCATAACCAAATCCAGCCACTGCTACCTCGTCACAATTGTGGAGCACCATGGTTATTGCTACACTTCCCAGAGTAGGGATGTTCTGTGGGGCAAAGGGGGAAGGGGAGGAAAAGTACAATACAAACTATTAAGCAAGTGGGAACATTTCATAGGAACGTTTTAATTAAACTTAGGATAAAGCCCTATTGGAACAGATTGCTAGGATGCCTCATGAAATATGAGGAAGGATTTCTTGGTGATTGACAGTGAGGATGGAGAAGTAAAAAGAAAATTAGTCAGGATAAAAAGGGAAGAATGATGGAGACCTGGGAAGGAGAAGGAGAAATTACAGAAAAACTAAAAGACTTGAAATTGTCACTTTAAAAAGCAACTTATTTTGCCAGGATATATGAAAGACTTTCATAATCCTTCCTGAGTGGGTAGCTATAGATCACAACTCTAGTAGTGACTGTTGATAGAAATGCAGATCTTCAGACCAACAATTTGACTAAAAAAAGCAGGATCTTTTTAAATCAAGCAATTCGTTATCAATTAATCATTTTATTCACAGGTGGTTGACTTCCTATTGTTAATCATATGTTGTGGAAACTGTTATTTAATAGATGGTTTGGTATTAATTAATTATTTAACAACGAAAGGTTACTGTTCTGTGGAATATATTTCCCAGAACTGGGAAAACACATCATTCAAGCTCATCTGATAACATTTGTATGTACCAGGACCTCTTTCAGACCTTGGCATTAGCACATACCAGAAGAACCATAATCTGCATAGTACACTATAATCTTTTTCTGTATCACAGACAGCAAAATTCTACTTCATGCCTCTCTTATCATTCTGCCTAGCTGCCTAAATCTGTGGATCTGCTGTTCCTCTAAATCCAGAGGCTGATGAGGCAATGCAGATGATACAAACCTTTTCATCCTCGCTCACACTTGAAGCTGGAGTCATTCAATGAATCCGCATGGCAGACATTCAGAATAAACAACAAAAAGTATTTCTTTGCACTGTGAATAGTGGAATTTACCACAAGCTGAAGTGAAAGCTATGAATTGGAGTAGATTCAAAAGGGGATTAGACAAATTCACAGAGCAGAGTGCTATCAACAGCTATTAACCATGTCTATATATTACTTTCAGTACATCAACACCAGCTCCTGGAAACTTGAGAAGGAGGATGTTGCTGCACTCATGTCCGTTTCTCATAGGCAAATGTTTGGCTGTTGTGGAAGCAGAATGATGAACTAGGTGAATCCGTGTTCTGACTCAGAAGGGTTCTTCTTATGTATTCTATAATTCCCATTTGATTTTATGGCATTGATAGCCCACAAATAGACAAAGAGTTCATAAACGCCAAAAAGTGATGGATCTTAGAAATCTTCCAAAGGTCTGTAAATTACCAGTAAGTGGGCTGCAGCTAGCTTTTAAGATTTACATTATTCGGGTCTGACCTATGAAAAATCTTGAACCAACGTTAGCCACCAATGATTAATTTCCTCCAAGCAAAATATCTGCCAGTTGCAGCAGATATTCCATTCACCTCTTCATAGACAGAAGCACGAAAGACCCAGAATACAATACAGTAGGAAAGTGTGAGTAGCTACCTTCTGGACAGTGACACTAGGGATTGTTCTTTGCCACTACTAGAGCAGCCACTAATTCTACAAAAGAATTCAATAAGCCTATATTCTTGCACTGCATTTATCTGAAGCAAAAAAAAAGACAGCAATACTTTTTATAGGGGAAGCTTGATGCATGAGAAAACTCTAGCTGTTTCGGTACTTTGCCAGCTTTAACAGGCTGCTGAGGTCATTTTGTGTTACCGCCTTTTGGACTGGCAAGAAAATGGTTGAAGTAAATCTCTTAAGAGAGATCTCTGACACCTGTGTTGTATAGAAAGGTTTGGCTATCATTTAATCCAATGGGGGGCACAATGTCTACAATACAACTTAGATTTTTCAAGATAATATAGGCAATACTTAATTCTTTGATTTAACAGTTATTTCTGAAATGTTAAGACAGCTCATCCATAATTTGTCCTGTTAAAACAAGCCAAGTTTACACTAACTACAGAAAACCTTCCCAACCTTCATGGCCAAAACCTAGCCCCAGGACAAATCTTATAGCATCTCAGTATCACTACGAACACAATCACTAGAAATCTTCCCCTTCAAATCTATTTTAAGTGGAGAACCTGGATTAATATGATAGACATTCATATATCTACATAAGGACTGCTGGAGTTTCCAAATGCCGCCCACCCTTGTCCTTTGAGTTCAGACTTTCAGCCCACTTCAGAATTAATTGTCTGCATGTCTCATTCCAGGCACATCCAGTCTCTTTCATGACATCAACCAAACCTGTCTAACATTCAAAGTCCAACTCTCTCTGTCCCACTTTACAGCCTTCCAAGGACCATGACTGACTGAGTCTGTGAGGCAATAAAACGGTAGCAACTAAAGCCTCCAAAGCATTCACCTGTTCAAGATCACTTGCAAGAAAATGGCCAAAATCTTCTTATGTATCTACATAAATCGCATAATTTTTGAAGGCAAATTGTCTCAAGTTAAGAAATCACCATAGACATTATTAGTTGCATGCTGAGCCATACAACTCAGAATGCAACTGATAATGTCTACTGTGATTTCTTAACTTGGGACAATTCATTTCCAAAAGTTATACCTTTTGTGCTACACCCCTGTAACTAGGTAAAAGGATATGGGCCAATGCATTCTATGTTCTTTGTTCAACAACTGGTACATACATTGGCTGTGATCCCTGTAAAATAAGTAGAACATTTTTGAATAACACAAAACATTAATGAAAACTTCCGAGTATTTTTCTTCTTCAAACAACCATATAGATTTTAACTTAGAAATCTAGTCTGAAAATCAGTCAATATTTTAATCACAATAAAGCAGTTATTCCCAAATGTCTTTATAGAACAGCTTTCTGTTAGTGAAACTTAAAACAAACATTAAGTTAACATGCCACTGAAGTCAGCCAAGATATCACAATACATTTATATTGGGGTTTTTTTGACAACACTTGAAACATTTACTCCTCTGCAAGCAGTACCCACAGTCCTAAACAGGGAGTGTCTCACTCAGTTCCAAATGGACAGAAATTTCCAGCAAAGGCAATTTTATTGAAACTTACCCCATGCCACAAATTCACCTTTAGAATCAAACTTGTCAGAAAGCCAAGATCATATGAATCGAAACCAGAAATATTCCCTAGACTTTTAAAGATGTATTCAGCACCTAATAATTACAGCTAGGTAATTCAACTTTCATTCCATCACATTTGGGATGAGGAATAGTTACTTAAATGTTTGTGTTTTAGTCTGAGAATGCAGAAAATAGACAGGTTTACTTCCTGTTGAAATGTTTTATTTATTATTGTGACATTACAGCGCTCTAGCTATAGGATGGATTTTTGTCAGCGACATCAAGTCTCAAAAACATAGCAGATGTTTGAAAACATTTTAATGTGAAACACACTTTGTTATTTGTTAAATGCAAAGTCTATTTGAAAGTAAGGAAAAGAGCAATGAGAATCAATCAAGTAAAATAGGCCTGTTTTCAAAGACCCAAGAGCCTTAGGGTGTGATTACACAGCAAAGGAAATACAGATTCACTCATAATCACTCCCTGGCTGGATCTTTGTCCCTCTCAAGATTGCTTGCTTTCCCCAATCATCTCACAGGAGGAGAATGTAAGACCAGGTAAGCTGGGTGGCTGGTGTGGTGTCTTCCCACAACTTCCTGTCCACAACCCCTGATAGCCTAGCATCCTGTGGTTTAAAACACAGCTGTAGCTAGACCCATAGAAATAAATACAGTACGATTTAAATTCAATGTTTGGCTCAAAGGTATTATTTGCAAAGACTCAGCCCTCATGAGTTGAGTTGGGTCTTTGCTCTCTCCCCTGCAGCTGCCACACTTTTCTGCATCGGTTCAAGTGATTATACCACTTGAATCAATGTGAAAGGATTTTTGTTTAACTAGAAGCCCAGCAGCAGAGGGGAAAACTATGGATTAAGGGGCTGCATCATGTGGTCAATGGAAAAAATGCAAATCAGTCTGCCTCAAACCCATAACATTTCCTGTATTTGTGGCCAATGTGTTCATACCCTTAGACAACGTATTGGAAAGCACCACTGTAATGACTAAGGTAACTTGTTTCATATGTCATAAAAACCAGAGAATTGGAATTTTCTCTGGTACTTGATGCAAACTCTCTAAGAAATGTTGGGTATCAGAGAACACATCTGATCGAAATTGTAGCAGTTGAGAAGCTTGAAGGTGAATTGGAAGGACTAATTTCTGTGAGATGGAAGGTCATCAGATCAAAGCTGCCCTCAGCACAGCTGAATGGCTAGGTAAAATAGTCCAAGCTAATAAAAGTACGGACTGTTCCTCATTATGCAGCCAATATTGTCACTCAGATCATAAGTGATTAAAATGCCTGAAGGAAAATTCTTCTGTTCAATTAAGCATTACAAAGTCTAGCCACAATGGAAGGCACTGGAATCAGATGCCAACATATGGTTTAGTCATTAAGACCAGATAAATCTCAACTCGGGAGAGAGATAATTGAATAGTGCACTTGTCACTACTTCCACAACAACTGCAAGAAAGGTGTCTCAACATTTAACGAGTTTACAGGTGGAACTGTACTTGAAATTGAATCCATTGGTAAAGGGATCACAAAGCAATAAATAAAAATTCATGACATTACGATACTAACATTTTTTCATGAAAAAATGAAAACAGGATAGACGATTATTCTTAGCAAGTGTAAGATTTAAAATCTATGGAAGTTTAATGCTGCAACATGTTTAGATACCTCTCTAGTTATTCTGAAATCTATTGTAGAGAGTGGATTAAAATCAATGGTTTTTTAAAATATCAATTTGATTTAAACCATGATTTTAATCACAATTACTTTTTATTTTTTATTTAAATCATCAAAACAATCTGATTTTTAAAATTTAAATTAATCTTTTTAAAATTGAAAATTTCATTTATTTAAATCAATTTGAATCAAATCTACCTTCCACTGTATAAATTCAGATTGCTTTGAAACAGAGGTGTCCTGGCTTGGAACAATGTATGTTTAGTGCAGGAGTGGTCAACACAGCTCTAAGTTATATGCACCCCCTCAATGCTCACCCCCTGCTGGGATTCTGTAGCAAATGGAAATGCTTGCTTTAAGGAATATTTCACAGTTTGCTGTGGAATTTCAGCTACAGCAATGCAGGACTATGTGTATAGGACTGTTTCACTGATACACAGAAATTATCCGTATGTATAGGCTAGCAGTAGAGAGAGAAATTAATCTCTTTCTCTGAAGCTGATGCTTTTATTTAGCATGTGTTTCTCATTAGATCCATTATACTTGATCGGATATTTATGAATTATATAAAAACTGTGAAATGTAGAGGATCAAGGTTTATGAAGCACATGTATTCCCTGCTCAAATCAATATAATTAGATCAATCTAACATCTAAAGCTGATCAATTATAGACAGTTTGAGACCTTAAACTGAGGGTGCACCATGCTGACTTCATAAAGAGAGCCTCTGTTATATGGAATCCTAAGAGTTGATGTATAGTACAAAAGTTGTTAACAGTTTTTTGCCCAAACTCTTCTCTAGTCATGCTCTTCCCTAGTTATGCTAGTACAGAACAAATGGCATAACTTTTGGAGGAAAACTGGCCCAAGTTAACTCAGTGTGCAACTGATAATATCTCCAAAGATTATGCCACTTGGATAGCTACGTCAGAATATTTTGGCCTTGGTTATTCAAGTATCACACTGCTTGAAATTTCTACCATCTAAGTGACTGGTTGTGTACAACCCTAGAAGGAGAATAAATATCATTTAAACCAAAGCGAAAATACATACTAAAATTCTCAGGAAGTAGAAACAGAAATCCAGTTAAAGCGAATATCTACCAGTAGGACTCTGGTGGACTGCTTGTTAATGTTTAGGCCCTAATGTGGGTTATACACTATTGGGACAAAGGTATAAAACAGCAGAAAAATCACAATTCTATAACCTCACAGACTTTCCAACCCCAAAGGTTAATCCCTAAGAGCACAACGGCTGTCAGAACATGACAAAGATGTAAATCTGTAACTTTAAACATAATGTTAATATTGCAGTATGCAGTTCCTGTGGGCAAGGTTGAGATGCCTTCAGCGACACAGATTAATTCTTACTCATAAGAGGCCCAAACTATGATTCCTAGTAGTTGCCATGGCAATAAAATGAGCCAAACAATCACAGAATAGGTTTCCAGAAAAAGGGCAGAGATTGATCATGAGGTGCCTTCGGGCTTTACTGAAATAATGAGAATATTTGTTTTTATTTTACGAATTCTCAAGCAAGAATGGAAGGTGAGGAAAATGTGACTTCACTATACAATTAATGACTCAAAATGCAAATGGAAATGGAAATCCAAATGCAAATAAAGAACATGTATTATTAAGCCTCATAATTTTGATGATTTTGTTGCTTGGGATGCTATGGCTGGAAACCTATCTTACATGTACCTCTTCCAAACTTTCCATTAAGCCTTTTGGCATCCAAGTGAGAATAAAATTTTACTAACATACTGGTATGGTAGGAAAGTCAGCACACAAGCTCCTTGTACATTAGAAATTAAAGGAAGAGGCCAGGTGTAAGCATCTGAGACTGAATCAGGCTTGACAAACAACTTTAAGCAATGAATTATTCCAGGCAAGAAGATGATCCTATATAGCTCCTATAACTCACAGAAATTGGTGTGGAGCCAAGTGACATCACGAAAAAATGACATTTTTCCTACACTGGAAAAAATTCACACATCACCATGTGTGAAAGTTGCACAACTCACATGCTATTTTTATGTGATTATGTGAGTTTTATAAAGCTTGTCCTGCTTTGCAGTTTCCAAATATGCAATATGGTCAAAAGAAATACTTGTCAAGTTTCACAAATAATATATGTGCTTTTTGCATACACAATTGTATGTGTACACAAAAACTGATATCTGAAGTATCCTTCTTTTATATTTATAGATGTTTCAACACTGTACGGGTTTAAACAGACTTTGCTTTCCAAACAAACATAGTATCCCAAGCAACAAAATTTATATAAAACTAAGTTTTATATAAATAATGGGGTTGACAGAGCTCTCTCAGGCTATGGATAATATTTGTCTCCTCAAGTCAGAATCAGTGAGTGGTGCTCTTAACCGTTCCTGGCTCCCCACAGTAAGTATGACTCAGTCAGGATATATCTAATGGCTCTTCCACTTTGTTACAGGAGACATTTCTGATATGCAGGGATATTGGTAATTGTGGGGACCTGAATCTCAAGTCCAAGTCCGAGTCTTGGGGCCTAAGCCCCACGTCTGAGTCCTGAGTCACCTGCCCTGAGGCTTGGGACTCAGGGCTTGGTACCAAAGACTTGGGCCTCCCACTGCCCCCCCCCCCCCAACTGCCATCGGCCTACCTGCTGCTGCTGCCTCCAGTTCAGGAGCCAGGACACTGCTTCCCCCGACGCATGTGCTGACCAGCTGATAGGCCAGCACAGGCAAGCCCTCTGAAGCAGGAGGAAGGGAGACTGCCTTTCATAGTGACTCTCTAGCCTGCTATACTCCAAGGGCAAGTCCTCCAACCCACCTTTTCCTGTAAGTCACTCTTGTGATGCTCTATGGCATCCATAGGTTCACAAAGTGGTCTATATGGACCCCCAGGGGTCAATTTTGACTTGCAGGGGGTCCACGTCAGAGAGGGAAAAAAATTGGGGGTGCAAGTTTAGACTTGTATCAAAGCTTTGCAGGGGGCAGGGGGTCTATGGAAAACAAATAAGTCGGCAAGTGGTCTACGGGGCAAAAAAGTTTGGGAACCTACCAGGGCAACCTACAGCAAGAGGTGGGTCAGAGGACCTGCCCTCTACAGGTCTACAGCAGACTACAGCAGGCTAGAGCATTACCATGAAAGGCCCTTTGATGTGCTACATTTGAAGATGGTGGTGGTGGCGGCAGCAGCATATAGGCTGGCAGGGGGCCATAGGGATTTGACAATGCTACTTGGACAAATGGAACTGAGTCGCAAGTCGAGTTGCAAGTCACCCCAGAAACCTCCAAGTTGAGTACAAGTCAAATCACGGGTGTGACAATATACTTGGATATGGCTAGCTGGAGGACCTCTGAATAATAGCACAAACAGAATAAAACTATAGCATCGTGCTTCAGGGTCAAACTTGACCATATACTTAGCACATATTTAGGGACAGGGCTTTCTCATATGATGAAATACTTCTGTTTGTTATAGCTTTTTTGTCACTGGTCACTGAAAGATAAACATGAACTTTGCAAGTCTGCTGAATTCAGTATCTCTGAGGATATCCAACTAGCAATGGGGAAAAAATTATTTCAGGGAATACAGTATATATATTTTTATCAATACCTAGTAATAACAAAAATCATGTGCCATCAAGCCAATTCTAACTTATGGTGACCCTTTTCAGGGTTTTCTAGGTAGGGAATACTCAGAAGTGGTTTACCCTTCCCTTCTTTTAGAGGTGCACTGAGAGTGTGTAGTTTGCACAAGGCGACACAGGCTGGCTGTATTCACAGGAGAACAGTGGGGAATCAAACTCCCAACCTCTGGCTTCACAGTCTGATACCTAAACCACTGATCTACCCAGCCAGCTATTAATGATCATTTTGAGGGTCATGCTAGATTAATATCTAATATGATCCTCAAAATGATCATGGAGATAAGATGATTGCAAGCCTTACACTTGCCATTTCTGACTCTGTTACTCCTCCACTATTGTAAACTCCAAAAAAGCGGATGCAAAGATATTTGAAGACAACAGAAGGCCCATGGGAAACCAGTACAAATGCTAAAGCAAATAAAAAGTTATTGTTATCCTATATTACACCATTGAAAAAAGGAAAAGGTAAGAGGGGGCAGAACATAGCTCTCTCAGTCTCTGGGTAATTTTTTTTGTAGATCAGAAAGGATTTCTCAATCCAAATTACTTAACAATAGTAGCCAGAAATTTTGGGAGTCAGAAATTCTTGCTGATCTAGTGTAAATGTCCACCGTACATTATATTGCTAAAATTAAGACAGCTTCAGTGCAGGTGCTAACTACAGATTTATTTGTGGAAGGTCATGTGCTCCATTTAGTTCTGGTACTCAAAACAAATTCCTGGATCATAATTCTTTAAGCGTATGTCATTTGCTTCCCTCATGTAAACACTTTTACTTCATATGGAGCAAGAAATATCCAATGTTCAAGTTGGATTCAGAAAAGGAAGAGGACAAGGAGATCATATTACAAATATACACTACTGGAGCATACCAATGAATTTCAGAGAAAATCACTCAGTTCTCTATAGATTATACCAATATCTTTGACTGTGTGAAAAAATTGTTTTTAAAAAAAGATTGTTATAAAAGAAACAGATATACCACAGCAGTTGATTGTCCTCATCTGTAACCTATACTCTAAAAAAGAAGCTACTGTTAAGAATAGAATATGAATAAACGGAATGGCTTCCCATAAGCAAATGTGTTGAACCATCTATTCAAACGGAGACTGCCACCAAGGAATCAAAAGAACATGGAGGTTCATAAGAACAGCTATAAAGGAATTTTAAAAAATCTTCCAATTTAAGAATGAATCACTGAAGACTAAGGCCAAGACTATAATATGGTATTCCCATTTATTGTGTATGGACATAAAAGCTGGACAGTGAAGAAAATAATAATAACAGGGAAAGGATTGATTCCTCTGAAACACAGTATGGGAAGAAAACATACCGTGGACTGCTAGAAAGACAAATAAGCAGGTACTAGATCAAACAACCCCTTTATGGATTGCTGCCTTGTCGTGGCGAAGGGGCTTGAGTAATTCAGAGAAGCTATGGGCTATGCCGTGCAGGGACACCCAAGACGGACAGGTCATAGTGGAGAGTTCTGACTAAACGCGATCCACCTGGAGCAGGAACTGGCAAGCCACTCCAGTATCTTTGCCAAGAAAACTCCATGGACAGAAACAAAAGGCTAAAAGATATGACGCTGGAAGATGGGCCCCTCAGGTCGGAAGGCGTCCAACATGCTACTGAGGAAGAGCGGAGGTCAAGGACAAGTAGCTCCAGAGCTAATGAAGTGGTTGGGCCAAAGCCGAAAGGACGCTCAGCTGCGGACGTGCCTGGAAGTGAAAGGAAAGTCCGATGCTGCAAAGAAAAATACTGCATAGGAACCTGGAATATAAGATCTATGAACCTTGGTAAGCTGGATGCGGTCAAACAAGAGATGGCAAGAATAAACACTGACATCCTGGGCGTCAGTGAACTAAAATGGACGGGAATGGGCGAATTCAATTCAGACGATTATCATATCTACTATTGTGGGCAAGACGCCCGTAGAAGAAATGGAGTAGCCCTCATAATCAACAAAAGAGTGGGAAAAGCTGTACTGGGATATAATCTCAAAAATGATAGAATGATTTCAATACGAATCCAAGGCAGACCTTTCAACATCACAGTCATCCAAGTTTATGTACCAACCACCAATGCTGAAGAGGCTGAAATTGACCAATTCTATGAAGACTTACAACACCTTCTAGAACTGACACCAAAGAAAGATGTTCTTCTCATTATAGGGGACTGGAATGCTAAAGTAGGGAGTCAAGAGATAAAAGGAACAACAGGTAAGTTTGGCCTTGGAGTTCAAAACGAAGCAGGGCAAAGGCTAATAGAGTTTTGTCAAGAGAACAAGCTGGTCATCACAAACACTCTTTTCCAACAACACAAGAAGCGACTCTACACATGGACATCACCAGATGGGCAATACCAAAATCAGATTGATTATGTTCTTTGCAGCCAAAGATGGAGAAGCTCTATACAGTCAGCAAAAACAAGACCTGGAGCTGATTGTGGCTCTGATCATCAGCTTCTTATAGCAAAACTCAAGCTTAAACTGAAGAAAGTAGGAAAAACCACTGGGCTAGTCAGGTATAATATAAACCAAATTCCTTATGAATACACAGTGGAAGTGAAGAACAGATTTAAGGAACTAGATTTGGTGGACAGAGTGCCTGAAGAACTATGGATGGAGGCTCGTAACATTGTACAGGAGGCAGCAACAAAAACCATCCCAAAGAAAAGGAAATGCAAGAAAGCGAAGTGGCTGTCCAATGAGGCCTTACAAATAGCACAGAAGAGAACGGAAACAAAATGCAAGGGAGATAGGGAAAGTTACAGAAAATTGAATGCAGACTTCCAAAGAATAGCAAGGAGAGACAAGAGGGCCTTCTTAAATGAACAGTGCAAAGAAATAGAGGAAAATAATAGAAAGGGAAAAACCAGAGATCTGTTCAAGAAAACTGGAGATATTAAAGGAACCTTTTGTGCAAAGATGGACATGATAAAGGACAAAAATGGTAGGGGCCTTACAGAACCTCTTAATGAGGGTGAAAGAGGAGAGTGCCAAAAATGGTCTGAAGCTCAACATCAAAAAAACTAAGATCATGGTCACTGGTCCCATCACCTCCTGGCAAATAGAAGGGGAAGATATGGAGGCAGTGACAGATTTTACTTTCTTGGGCTCCCTGATCACTGCAGATGGGGACAGCAGCCACGAAATTAAAAGACACCTGCTTCTTGGGAGGAAAGCGATGACAAACCTAGACAGCATCTTCAAAAGCAGAGACATCACCTTGCCGACAAAGGTCCGCATAGTCAAAGCTATGGTTTTCCAGTAGCGATGTATGGAAGTGGGAGCTGGACCATAAAGAAGGCTGACCGCCGAAGAATTGATGCTTTTCAATTGTGGTGCAGAAGGAGACTCTTGAGAGTCCCCTGGACTGCAAAGAGAACAAACCTATCCATTTTGAAGGAAATCAACCCTGAGTGCTCACTGGAAGGACAGATCCTGAAGCTGAGGCTCCAATACTTTGGCCATCTCGTGAGAAGAGAAGACTCCCTGGAAAAGACCCTGATGTTGGGAAAATGTGAAGGAAGAGGAGAAGGGGACGACAGAGGACGAGATGGTTGGACAGGGTCATCGAAGCTACCAACATGAATTTGACCCAACTGCGGGAGGCAGTGGAAGACAGGAGGGCCTGGCGTGCTCTGGTCCATGGGGTCACGAAGAGTCGGACACGACTTAACGACTAAACAACAACAAGAAGATCAAATAAATCTTGAACTCTCCCTGGAAGCAAAAGTGTCTAAACTGAGGCTATCATACTTTGGGTAATCCGGAAAGAGACTAAAGCTGGGAAAAACTGAAGGCAACAGGGAAAAGGGGAGGCCAAATAAGAGATGAATTGATTCAAAAAAGGAAACCATATCCTTAAGGCAAAGAGCTGAACAAGGCTGTTAATGATAGGAGCTTTCAGAGGTCACTGATTCATAAAGTTACTGTAAGTTGGAAGCAGCTTTATGACACAGGCTTATGACACAGCAAGAAGAAATGTCATTTCCATTTAGTTCTCGTTCATGGATCTTAGAATCCAGTGGAAAATGAAATAGAACTTGCAGACCTGAAGTCTGCTCACCCCGTCTCCCTGCCTAGTTAGGATCCTTAATTTCCCCCTGCTTATTTTTCAGACAGTGTGATACAATTATGGTGAAAATGTACCAGAACAGTCATAAAGCAAAAGTAAATGTGGTTATGACACAGAGTACCAGTAATAATTATTTGTTGTCATATTTATTTATTTTGGCTTTTATATCATGCATTTCTATGAGAAAATTTAAAAAAAAAGATATAACAAACTAAAATAATAATAACAAAATTTTAAACAAACTTGACAACAAAAAAAGAAGTAAAACTGTTATAATAAAGCTTAATAATCAAAACTAACACTAATAATAAAAACTAACATCAGACTACCAACAATAAAAAACTCAGTAGGGAAAACAAAGAAATAAATAAAGTAATGCATGTACCTCCACATTCCAAAAGGTAATAGTGGTCCTGTAGGTCATGGCAAATGAAGTATGAGTGCTAATTATTTAAAAATCAACAAGAGGATGAAGATTTCTCACTGAAATAATCCAATCTCAGTAAAAAGTTAAAATAAAATTTTAAAAAGTTATTATGGATTAACACATGTATCCTTGCTTTTGGTTTATTCAATAAAATGTAAGGTTTTGCCAGAAATTAAGAACTTCCTAGTGGGTTGCCAGTCAAAACCCCCATTTCAGTCCAATGCCCCATTCTGAGAGTAATGCTCAAAGCAGAAGCAAAATTAGCAATATATTATCTATGTAGCTGCAGTACCTTTAGGAAAAAAAAAACCCTTACTATATTTCTCAGTGAATCTGTATTCAGATTCATAAACTGTCATGGTATAAGGTAACTTCCCATCACAAACGAATGAAAAATTCAATACAATTCTATTCTCGAAGGCTTTCACGGCCGGGATCCAATGGTTGTTGTAGGTTTTTTGGGCTGTTTGGCCGTGGTCTGGAGGTTTTTCTTCCTAACGTTTCGCCAGTCTCTGTGGCCGGCATCTTTAGAGGACAGGAGTTAGAACTCAGAACCAGAACACAAGACAGAGTTCTAACTCCTGTCCTCTGAAGATGCTGGCCACAGAGACTGGCGAAATGTTAGGAAGAAAAACCTTTAGAACATGGCCAAACAGCCCAAAAAACCTACAACAACCATTCAATATAATTGTTTATGTTGCAAACTATTTTCCATTTAATATTTACCATTGTCACAATGGCAGTGATAGAGGCTTATCTAATATTTCCAGCATGAAGAAATTTAGTACTTTTTTTAAAAAAAGCTTTGCTTATCTGTACTTGTCAAAATCATTCTACCCGGCATGTTTTTAAGCTACATATATTTTAAAGATGAAAGCTCAGATTCTAGAATATATTTTAAGGCTAATCTTTTAAATCCAAGCTGGAAGTATAACATGTTTTAAGACCCATGGCAAACCCCAACAACTGGCATTACATGCAGATCAACCTTTCTGGATATCAAAGTACTATGTAGGCATTGTCCCACTTGAGGTGCAAGCCCACAATTCCATTCCACAGCTAAGTGGTCACAAAATTAAATGCAAAACCTACTACAAAGAGTGGAACAGAGTTGTGACATATTTTATACCTTTCAGTCCATAACCACATACCTATGTGCCTTTCCTTTTCTGAAATTTCCTTCATTCTGCATGCAATTAATAAAAAGACCTGGACATTCCTTCTTTGTTCTTGGACAGCAAGGTGGATGGGTATCCTTTCTCTACATTCTAGCTGGCTCTGTCTTCAACTGGCCTGAGGGAGGAACTGTAGATTAGAAGCAGAGACTGTGATAGATTCAAGAGGCAGTGGGCACATTTCCTTTTGCTCATTTACATTTCTTGTATTGTGAAGGGGCAGGACTCTCAGACTGCATAATTGGGAAGATAGTGTTAAAAGGTCTTACAATATAGTTGTGTGTGGGGGAGAGGGAATGACACTTAGGCCTGCTCAAATGACTATTAGGCAACAGAGAGGGAGGGATATTTACATATATTATTAGAGGGAAGACTGAGCAACTAAGGATATTTAGCCCACAAAGGAGCCCAATGATTTGTTCATGCAGCACTTCCACTACTTCAGGTGTGCCTTTGTAGGGAGCCCTCCCTGTTGCTAAAGCAGGGTAACTTGGAACTGAAGCAGGGAACTCCTGTGTATAATTCATACATTGTTCCACCTGGAGCTTGGAAACTCTTTTTACTACAATTTCTTACACCACACAACTAGCATAGCCAATACAAAAAGAGCAACTTTTCTAAATTCTGTTTCCAGCTGTGTTCCTGGAATCTCTGACTGGGACTTGGGTCTCTGGAACGGCAAACACTGCCTTATTTGCCTGTCTCCTGTCTTTTGCTGTGGTCAAGAAGGTAGAGGACAGCTTTGTGGAACTTACAGTGTGGATGTGAGCTATGGAAGCTCCTTATCTTTTACGTTTGACGTGACTCTAGTTTTTACAGGCACCAAAAAAGGTGAGCAGAAAATTTCTGCAATGGCCTCTGCCCCTGGTAAGGCATTAACCCTGTGACGTTTACCCCGTGGCCCCTGCCTGTTTCACCAAACACAGAGCTCACACGAGTATCCCAACACTTCCTTTAACACGCTGCCACCAGTTGATCTCTTTATTAACCTGTATTTCCTATGAAAGACTGAGGTCCATTCAGTACTTAACTTTTAAACAGAAACAGGTTTATTGATTACAAGTTGTTTTAGGAATAGTTCTTACGCACATTCTTAAAGTTACACAAAGCTTCAGTATTTTACTTTAACCTCTTCTATCTTAATTAATACAGGTCACACTCTGACTAATCACTCCTTAAACACTTTCTCTCTGCCTCAAACCCCCAAACTCCTTCTCCAAACTCTGTCTCTGACTGAACTGACTAGACTCTGACTCACCCCTCCCTTCTAGTTTCTCTGGCTCCGCCTCCCAACAGCTCCCATTGGTGCAGGCCAATATCATTTTATATATATAGGAAGACAGGGTGTTTGCTACAAACCCCCATTCATATCTTTCTGGCCCCATGCTCTGTGGAGTAAACCATGCAGATTACTGTTGTGAGTGTGTATCTATGTTGCACACCTCAGCCCCTCCCCTTGACTACTTGGCAAAGAGTCCCTCTGTCCCAGGATGTGCCTTGAACTATTTTCCAAAGAGGGGATCAGAGTATTATGTGCTTTCCCTCTGTATTACCACCTATATGGGGTGCTATACCATGTGTACATTCCTTACTTTTATATATTTGATTTTAAAACATTGGTTTGGGGAGCATAACCAAATTTCAATGCTTGCAGAGACTAGAAACTAGCAGTAGTTGGGTCATTACTAGTTGTAACCCTAGACCAACTAAACAGGGGTGCTATGCAATTGCTTTGCAAGTTGTATGTTGAGAAGTGTATTATCATCATCATGAATACATTATTTCCCACTATGTGTGGGTAGCATATGGGTGGTGGCAAAGCCCTTGACTGATGGGCACTCACAGAATGTCCAGGATGTGAAGAAGAATGAGTAAAGGTTATTAGAGGGCAGAAGCCTCTGTGCTGCAAGGTCAGAAGACCAGCAGTCGTAAGATTGAATCCACGTGACGGAGTGAGCTCCCGTCGCTTGTCCCAGCTCCTGCCAACCTAGCAGTTCGAAAGCATGCAAATGCAAGTAGATAAATAGGTACCACCATGGTGGGAAGGTAACGCCGTTCCGTGTCTAGTCGCGCTGGCCATGTGACCACGGAAACTGTCTATGGACAAACGTTGGCTCTACGGCTTGGAAACGGGGATGAGCACCGCACCCTAGAGTTGGACACGACTGGACTAAATGTCAAGGGGAACCTTTACCTATCTCCAAAACTGTCCTATCTCTCCAAACAACCTGGCAGGGTATTTTAAAACCACAATTAATTCAATGAACTAGTAAAAGGAAAGAATGGACAAGAGCCTAGAAATCTGACATTGTTGCCAGAATTTAAGGCTTAAGTCAAGTCTGTTTGAAATGGAAATAATTTTGGAAAGCTTCAGTAACTGCGAACTAGAGGAATCATGAAAATTAAGGGTCAAGTAAACATTACACACAGATGTGAATAACAAGGCATATAAACAACAGATTTGTTTTTGTGTTAATGAAAAGCAGTTTAGGGAAGTTGTAAGTTTGATAGCAGAAGTGACAGTGGAAAGAGGAAATAGTTATCCCCCTTCCTACTGGTCATTCTCTTACTCAAAATCCCCTTCTGCAAGCTGCTTTTCTCTCGAAAGTTCAGTGTGTGCATTTAATTAGTATGTATCTGAGTTGGGGCCTGAGAGAAAAGCACCTTTGGCAGGCATCAGTGTGAGCACAGAGAAGTTAGCAAGGAAAGAGGTAGAACACTCTTTCTCCCAGTGAATAACTTGTCATCCAAAGTGCAGTTCCTCAAGACTATTCATTAAAATTAATTCCACTCAGGTCTTGTTAAATGTATTTACATGTAATGTCCCTGAATGAACTGCAGATAAATACATTTTGTAGTTTTGGGCTCAGACTGAACAAGTACAATATGCATTCAGAACAGTCAAGTGAAGTCAGGTCATGAGCATAGAATCAGTATGTAAATGCTAAATTCAGTCACTGCTGTGGATGGCGTTTTTCACCACAGCAACAAATCAGCTGAACAAATCAACATAAGCATAGTTCATGAATTACCCAAGACCACACAGTGAGTTAGATACAATCTCTCCCAACTTAGTTTCCCTGTTTCTTTAATTGCCATGATAGCAGCAAGGACAGAAAAGATAAAGAATATAAATTACTTTGTATACTCAAAGTGACACGTGAAAGGATTAATAAGGGCTTATCCTAGATGTTAAATATCATTATTGGCATTTATTTAAGGCACATTTTTCCTTTGTACAGTTCAAAACAGACACAAACAAACAAACAAAAGAGAAAATATAATGAAATACAATAAAAACCAGTAACAGATAAAAACAAATTAAAATCAACCAAAGCAACAAATAACCAGCAAAAAAAGCCTCTGTGGATGACCTTAACACACAAAAGCAGGACCATACAGGAGGAAGAGGAAGATAACCTTCAGATAGCATGGTCCAGAGTTGAAGAGGGTTTTAACAGTGACAACTAAAACTTTCAATTGAGCCTAAAAACAGGATCCAGTTCTTCTGTTTCAGCATGAATTGATATGGTCTCAGTATCCCACCTTAGTAGTAGATGTTATTGATGTCCCTCTGCCAAATTCAAATTACAACTCAAATTCAGACAGCATTGGACAAAGATATATATTTGACTGCATTTGGCGGCTCCCCTTCCTTCTATTCCAGACTGATTTCCGTTAGGCATAAAACAGCATGTTGAAGGTTCCTCTTTCCCAACGCAATTCCACCTAGAAAGCAATTCTCCATCTCTGGAATAGATCTTCCATCCACCTTTGCTGCATATGCACTATTGTATCTCACAGTATTCTCCACATTCATCTGGCAAAAATTATAGTCTCAAGGTGGAGGATGTTCCTGCATTTAACCATTTATTAAATCCTGGAAGAAATGCTTTGGGATCAGCCTTGAACCATTTCATTCAACCTTCTCAACTCTGTTGAAAAAGCCCTAAAATTACAAAGTTAATTGGCAGCACATTGTTACCATATGTGGCGTGTTAGCATTGCCATGAAGTTTATTTAATCTTGGTAAAAGGAATGGAATATTATGAACTTTTAGAAGAACTTCAGATTGGCCCTAGTTATTAAGGAGGTGATCTACCTCAAGCCTGACCTGACCTACGTTGGTACCTTTTTGCACATTTCTGGACATGCTTAAGAAAGGAATTCTTCAAGTGGGCTTTTCATTAAACAATATATTTTATTAAGCTCACAGTATCTTTAGAGGGGGGGGGGGAATCAATTCCTGATGTGTGAGAAGATTTGGTTAATGTATATTCAAAATACCATGAAGATCAAAAGGCAGGTTCACACATTCTCGTTGTGTTTGAAAGCTTAGCCAATATGTGCATACAGGTCTCAAGTAAATGTTATCTTATGCTCTCAGCTGGGATAATTATTGTCACTACAAGGAGCAGATTTCTAAGAATCTACACCTGCACACTTAGTTCATTCTGTTTTATACCTGCATTCTTAGTTTATTCTGTTTTCCCTCAAAGTCTCTTAGCAAATAGTTTATTGCTTACTTCACCTGACATAGGCCATTGGCAAAATCTGTTTTTCTTAAAGTCTCATAAACTAGATCTTTTAAAAAAAATGCCCAAGCAGACTTTCATGAAATGAAACATCAGGTTCTAATTAAAGACCTCCTTGGCTGATTTTACCAATCTTATATGTGTAACGCAACCTATCAAACTCTCAATAAGTTAGATTCACAGCATGTTCATTTCCGCAGTCCCTCCCCCTACCGTACAAAATCTATGTAATTGCTCCTGCGTTTCTGATAATATGTTTCAAACTAAAAATAAACTGAGGAAAAAGTGGATGGTGAAGTTTTAGGTTTTTTAAAAGACCTACACTGCTTTTTAAAGGCATCCACCAAACACCACCCCTCCTTCCAAAGAGCTGCTGTGTAACAAGGACCAAGGAGGAACAAAGGTGAATTCACAGTATATGTACATTTGTAATGGTTTAGGAAAATTCTCACTAAAGCATAAAATCTTCTCATAACAGAGGGCTTCTGGCTATTGAGAGGCAGCCTGCCACTGAAGAACAGCTCCTTGTGTGTACAGCTTTTATACTTTAGATTTAACTTCCATTACTTCTGCCTTTCTGTGAATATTACCCAAGTATGTACGTTATTAGGTAGAGATATAAGACATAAAATCAACCATCAGGAAATGCGGAATTAATTTTTTTTGCCATACATGCTATGATGCCCCTTCCAGCAGATCACTAAATGCTGGGTTCTTATGGTATCTATTAGAATCCAGCAACCTGGGTTTGACTGAAGTTGAACGGGAACAATGAAAGATTGATATTAAAGTACCAATTACTTTCTTCACCTTTAAAGATTATGATACATGCCCCCGGAGCTGTGAATAGGGTGGGGCAAGTGGGTCTCTGCCCCAAAGAGCTTGGTAGTGTTAGAAAAATTAAAGGCACTCCCCCTTCCTCTACTAATTTTTCCTTTTTATTTTCAGCAGAATCCTTCTCCTTCTTGGAAGACAGCATCACATATGGATGTGCACAGTGAAAACTTTCATTTTTATTTAATTTCAGGTTCTTTTCAGGAGCTGCCTTTTGCATTTTTGTGTCTTTCTGTGTACTGGTCCTTTTATTTAATGCAAAAGGGACTGGCTTTTTGAGTCTTTTCCTTTTCCTTTTCCCCATTCGTGTTTTCTGGCAATAGTTAAAAAAAAATCTAAAGAAATACTTTAAAAAAATGATTCACATCCTGTAGATCACTATTCTGCAAGAAGGTTCCCTCTTTTACCATGCTGGCTATCCATATAAGAAAATAAGAGGCATTTTTCTGGTTTTGTACTCAGAGATTTCAAGGCACTCTAACACCTCAAGAGCTTTTTTGTTTTTTGTTTTCCTAAAAGGAAGGAAAGGGTAAGATTGTTTATTGCAGAGAGAAGATGACAAATATCCCTCTAATTACAAACCCCAACAGGAATGCAGAGAGGAAGAATCTAGTGTCACTCCTTCATAGCATAGAAAACCAAGGGCCATTTTGTGAAGCAAAGAGTGAAAATTGAGATGAAGAAATGTTTTTCCACACTGTGCTGCCACCTTTACATTGGTTGTCACTAGACATGTACAAACAGGATAAGAAACTTAGCAGGATTCAAATGAAAATGGATCTATTTTTGGACACCAGAAAATAAAGCCTTAACTGTAAATGCTTGTAAAATACTAATCAGAAGAATTCCAGACAAATCCATCTTGCAATGGGAGCAAGTAGAAATACACTATAGTAAAGTAAATATGGAGTTAAACTCTTATTAAGAAGCAACCTGTCCTATCTCTATTACAGAATTATTTATCTTTGCTCATTGCTTTTAATGAGATAGTATTGGTTAACTGTGGGGGAAGGATACAGCACCACGAAGCTGATTTTGTCTGGCAGTTTCTTCTTTCCTCCAAAAGAGAAATTCAGGAATTTAAAAACCACACGATGAGAATCACTTACTGTTGTTTATAGGGAAAGGGATCTATCGTACTAGAAATAAAGAGGAGACAGAGAGGTTTGTGGGCAAACTCCATGATATGTTTCTCGCTCTATCAGTCTAGATTAGTGGTTCCCAACCTTGGGTAACCCAGGTGTTCTTGGACTGCAATTCCCAGAAGCTTTCACCACTGGCTATGATGGCCAGGGCTTCTGGAAGCTGAAGTCCAAGAACACTGGGGTTACCTAAGGCTGGGAACCACTGGTCTAGATAAAAGGCTGAAAAGTGACAGATATAGAAGGACACCTTTTTCTGTATCTGCCAGAATCTCTGTTTCACTATGGCAATTGTCGTATTTTGTGCTTACTAACACTTTAAAATCGTTGGATGAATTAAGTGTTCCTGTTGCCTACATTCAAAGAATTTATTATTAGTCTTATTTATAGGCTGCCTTTCTCTTGATAAGGGGACTTACAAGCTTGTTACAAAGATGATGGGTGAACAATAGACAAATAAAGACCATACTCAAGAAGAAAATTTGTAATCCCTTCTTTTTTCAGTAAAGACAATCCTCTTCCCTAATCCTGAATATCACTAAATAAGGGCGATGCCATGTTTGTCAGTTTAAAAGTAAAATAGAACCACCAACCAAAGAAGTTTGGCATCTGCACACTCAGGGGATTCACTATGTATATAGAATATGCTATTTGTATAGACATGTTAAAGGACATTATTTATATATCCTTCAACATCACCCAACAAGAACCTGTAAACTTCCAGGGCTTAAGAGCTCCAGAACTGTAAAAGTGTCAGATAAAGAAAGGAAAAGATGGCAAAACAGAAATGGAGAAATTAGGGAACTAGCATGCTTTGGACATTAACTTTTCATAGCAGAGGGGTGGGTTAGGATTGGTAGAATGTGTGTGCCATGAGGTTAAAAATCTTTCCTCCCCTCCACTATACATGAATTGGACCCAGAAACAGCATGGTAGCCCCTGCAACTGCTGTGGCAAGGGAGTTATATGCTTCTTTTGAGTGGTCCTAGTCAGCAGTCAAAATCACTCAGTCGGAAAAAAAATATTCTTGATGGGCTTTTATCTAAAAATAATTATTTTATTCTAGGATAGACACAGATGCAAACGAGGCTGGAAGTTGCAGCACGTTGTACACATTACACTCATGGCTGTATCTATCATTTAATGTTCCAAATTTAAAAGAGAAATGTGAAGTGGCAGATAGACGGTGTTTATACCCTTCTTATGTTTGACTTTTGATTTACCCTTCTTCTAAATTTTTGTTATCACTGCTATCTAACAATTTGATATTGCACAAAGTATAGAAGAGACATACTCCACAACCAGACGGATTTATAATCTTAGATGGGCAGAAATTTGGGAAAGGGAAGAGGGTAACGGAGTAATTCCAGGTTTTATTTTCCATTAGCAGTATGAAAAAAGGAAAAGGGTATAGTAGGGTTAAGCTCTCTGTACACTTACCCCTCTGCCCATAACACCATTGTTGAAAGGAAGGCCAATAAAGCTGAAAGCTGCTTCCTGGATGAAATATGGATTCAGGATACGGATCTCATGAGGCTCTCTTGGAACATGGGTTGCCACAGACTTCCAAAAGCCATCAGAGGCACTCTGTAGAAATTAAAATACCCGTCATAAATAGAGAACACAGATGCTATAACACCATTTCACTTTTGAACTCACCAGCACTATATCAAAAATTACAAACTATTCTAGGATCTAACAAAGAATTATGCCAAGGTAGAGGCAGGTAACAAAAGAGCCCTGAATTATGGATCTATTTCAAGCATTCTTGCCTAGAAATTTGAGATATATTCTGCCCATACTTCATTTTCAGCCATCCTTGTTGAGTTACATTGGATATACAATCCAAGATAAATAAGTCTTATTCTTGAAAATAGCATGCATATGTTAAGGAGAAAACAGCAGCAACAACAAAAAGAGCAAGAAAAATGACATATGGGGGTAGGTTACTTTTTGCTGTGGTCTAAAACTTTGAGGATCTTACCCACCAAACTAGGCTCAGACATTCCTGGCATGTGATGCCCTTTATTCATCTTTTAGTTCTGGAGGGAATTCCTTACATTTGGTAAACTAGAGCACTGTGCAAATAGAGAGGGGTGGTGTACATTCAGATGAAGCAAGGAGGAAACTACCAAGAGTATTCAAAACCCTTTGGAAGTTTGATGAACAATTCCCATAGATGACAACCATACTTGAGAATTTTCTGGCAGCAATACTGGGGCAAGCCCTGCAGTAGAAACACACTGCATAAAGAAATGATATGTGTAAAGGCAGACTGTGCACAAGAACTAATAAAGGTATGCCAAAAATGAGGTAAAATCCATTGCTAAGCCTTTGGTTCTCCAAAGCAATGATTAATATTACTCTTAATCTAGACCACTGGTTCTCAAACTTGGGTCCCCAGATGTTCTTGAACTGCAACTCCCAGAAATCCTGGTTAGCACAGCAAGTGGTGAAGGTTTCTGGGAATTGCAGTCCAAGAACATCTGGGGATTGCAGTTTGAGAACCACTGATTTGACTACATATGATTGGGGGGGGGGGGGGGAAGGTAAATCATTAGAATCCAAGAGGCAGCCTCATACTGAATCAAATATTTAGTACACCCAGCCCAGAATTGTCATCATTGATTGGCAATAATTTCCCAAGGTGACAGGCAGGAATCTTTTTTATTTCAGCCTAAAGATGCCAAGGATGTGACCTTCTGCTTGCAAAGTATATGCTCTACCACTCAGCTGCAGCCTTTCAGAGGCAGAATGGCTGTTCCCCAGACTGACCACCAAGACTAGTAATATATTTCTCCTGTTCACATAGTGAACCATACAGACGGCTTGCCCTTTGCACCCACAGACTGTAGGAAAAACTGAATATGTGCAGAATGAAACACCTCATAAATCCAGGGAAGGGAGAACCCTGACAGATAAGGAAACTAGGCTCTTGGCTCATGTCTAAAATGGATTAAGTATCTTTATTTACTGTAGCTTGGTCTCTGCGTCTTATGGTGCCCTTGGGAAAACCAACTATTTGATGTAAAATCCACAGCTGAGGAAAGATTAGTGGAGACAAATCAAGCAGTTCTAATTACAGAGTGCCTGCTATGGTACTGATTCCCTGCAATACTTAATCCAATTCTTTAAGTATTATTTTGAGGCATACAAAATTCTTACTTTGAGCAGTAGGAAATCACTGTGAGATATAATATAGAATTATGATGATGATGATGATTAATTTCCTGAAGGGGATAGCTTAGAACTGTGTAGAAAAAATGTTCCCTTTTACTTAGAAATTATATATTGTAGAATTTATGACAGCAGTCAGTTATTCTAAGATCTATTTACCATACTTAACTTTCAGTGGAAGTAGAAACACATTCTAGTTTTTGAATATAATACAGAGACTAGAAGCTGCTCTGAAAAATTACTAGATTTTAATTATGAATTAGCAAGATATCTGAACTATTATATATAGAGACAAGGCTACTTATCTGACTTGTGCTATAACCTCACTGCTCAACAGTCTCCTTTCCTGAGCTGATCTTGGCATGGTGTTGGAATCTCCTTGAGTTGGCTCAAGACTTCATGTTCTCCATGACAACCATTGGTCTGTCCCAAAGAGTATCTGGCCCCACCCATACTTCACACCCTGAACATGTTTTTTGTACTGGGAGAGATACTTGTGATCTTGATGTGGAGAAATTCTTTGCAGTTCCATTGTCATGGACAGATCACTACCTCTTGGGGTTTAGAGTCACTGCAACTCTGCAAGAGTGGGAGCCTATTAAGACGGTTTGCTCCAGGAGACTGGTGGACCTGAATAGTTCCCTGATGGCTCTTGGGGAATTTTCTGTCACCTCAACAGGTGATTCTGTCCAAGCCCTGGTTGATTTCTGGAATGGGGGAATGAGCAGGGCCATAGACACAATTGCTACTAAGTATCCCCTCCCATGCAGTGCAGCCAAACTGGCCCCCTGGTTTACTAGGGAACTGGCAGTGATGAAATGAGTAGAACAGAGATTAGAGTGATGATGGTAAAAAACTAAGATCTGACTGAACATGGGCTGCAGCCTATTGGAAGGCATACTCCATGGCAGTGAAGAAGTCATTCTTCTTTGCCACCAATGTGTCTGCACAGAGTTGTCCAGTGGAGCTTTCTCAAGTGTTGGCCCACAAAAAGAGAGTGCAGGACACTCAATAGTGAGCACAGGCTCACTATGAGGAATTTGCACAACACTCTGCAGGCAAGATCACTTGGATTCACTCTGACTTGGATGCTGCAGCTGATACAGATCCCGTGAATGTGATATTGCCAGTGTATCTAGTCCTTCTGGGAGGGGAGAGATCAGAAAGTGGTGCTGGGAGACTCTTCTTCAATGCCCTGGTTTGTGGCATCTGTCAGGGTTCTGTTTTGTCCTCCATGCTATTTAACATATACATGAAACGGCCAGAACAAGTTGTCTGGAGTTTTGGGGCTCAGTGTGAAGGAGAGACAGAAAAAAGAGAGAAAGAACAGAGTAAGCCGTCCTCATTAATAGAGACGTCGGAGTGTGAGAGAGAGATAAGAGAGAGAGAGAGAGATAATAGAACGGAAGGAAGTGATCGTAGGAGAAAGGGAAGGAATGGAATCAAAAGAGGGAGGAGGGAAAGTTGAAATCTGTCTAGTAGAGGAGGGAGAAAGAGAAAAGGAGGAGTTAATTATACCAGTATGGGAGGAGGATATAAAAGATCAGGAAAAGAAGAGAGTTTTTAGTATACCGGAAAGAGAGATAAGGAGAGGGAAGGAGGAGGAAAGAGATATGAAAAAGGATGAGTACACATATGAGAAAACACGCGGGTTATTGAAAGACTTTCCGAATTTGAAAGTGGGCGGACTACTGCCAGATCCAGAATTAAGAAAGGAAAAAGAATCAATAACAGAAGCCTTAGAATGGGCAGTGGTAGTCTTTCCCCGAGGGCAAGGCCACGGGAAGAAAGTGATCAGACCGGACCAGTCATTCAATCAAACACCAATGGAAGGAGACTGGGCCAGGCATCCGTGTTGTGGGATGATATGCGCGGTGAGGAGTGCTCCGCTGAGGAAACCTACAGACTGGGAGAAGTTTGGTCCAGCCCCCCAGTGAGTTTTCCACATCTACAGAGTTCTCGTCATCGTGTTACGTACAGTTGCCTAATTTAAGTGGTTTGATCCTATTGAAGTAGTTGTGGAATCGCCAAATGTTAAAGTAAATAAAATTGTTGATGTTTCAAAAGAGCCTCAGTCATCATTTCCCGCCAAAAGAGAGGAACTGCTTCAAATTTTTAATGAACCCAATCACACTCAGTATCACAAGTATGTGGATGATGCCCAACTCTATATCTTCATCTAAATCAAAAGAAATTGTCTTGGTTCTAAATCAGTGCCTGGTGTCAATAAATGACTGGAAGAAAGTGAATAAACAGAGGCTTGATACAGACAAATCAGAGGTGCTTCTAGTCAATTGTAAGGCAGATTAGAGAACAGGGATTCTGCCTGTCTGGATGGGGTTGCACTCCCCTTGAAGATACAGGTTCACAGCTTAGATGTGCTCCTGGATTCATCTCTGAGCCTGGATATTCAGGTCTCTGGGATGGCAGGAGTACAGAGTTAAAAACTAGCTTGCCAGCTGCGCCTGTTTCTTAAAATGTCTAATCTGGCCATGATGACACATGCCGTAGTTACATCTCATTGTTATGTAGTCAACAAGGGACTACCCTTTGGAAACTGTTCAGAACTGCTGCAAAATGCTGCAACTAGGCTGTTCATTGGGACTGATTACATGGAACACGAAGCTCCTGTTGCAACTGCTACACTGGCTGCTGGTCCGTTTCCAGTATGCTGTTTTTGATCTATAACGCCCTAAACGACTTGGGTCCAACCTGTCTGAAAAACCACATTTCCCATGTGAGCCTGCCTGGGTTTTAAGATAATCAGGGGAGGCATTTCTCAGGGATGTTTGGTGGGGGCACATGTGAGGGCCTTCTCTGTTGCTGTTTCTAAGCTGCGGCATACTGTCTCATGGGAGGTCAAGTTGGCCTCCTCTTTGAGGTCTACCTTTCTCTTTAGGCAGGCTTTTTTTGGGGTGGGTGGGTGTAGCTGGCTGCCTACAAGGACTCTTTAAAAAAAGGGGGGGCCTCTACTGTCTGTATCTTTTTTATGTATTTTAAAAACATAATTAAACCTTTTACATATTATATGTAAAGGGCTTAATACCATTTAAAAACAGATTAAAAACAAGTAGCAGCAAGTATACATATACCATATACCGTTTCCCCTAAAATAAGACCTAACCTGAAAATAAGCCCTAGTATGATTTTTCAGGATGCTCATAATATAAGTCCTACCCCAAAAATAAGCCCCAGTTAAGTGAAACCCCGCCCTCCACCATTGTGCAGCAACCAGAATAATATGACATGACTGTATTTGAATAAACATAGATTGTTGTACATGAAAAAAATAAAATATAAAATAAGCCCTAGTGCGTTTTTTGGAGCAAAAATTAATATAAGACCCTGTCTTATTTTCAGGGAAACAGGGTATATGTATACTTAATATGATACTTGTTCAATTTGTTTTTAATATTGCAATAATTCTTTTAGCTCTTGATTATCTGTTTTTGTATCATAAGCTGCCTAGGGTCCTCCTGGGGAGAATGGCAGGATATAAATATTGAAAATATTTATTTTCATTATAATGAATGAATGAATGAATGAATTTAAGGGCACAATTGTCTGCTCTAAGCAATTCCTGCAATTACAGCCCTCTTCTCTTAAGTCTTCTCAAAGATTTCTACTGCATAGAGACTATCCTTCATTTATAAGGGAACAGGATAAATATGGGCACATTGAGAAATGTTTTTAATGTCTGTACAGTGAATGAACAGGAGGAGTTGAAAAGGAAACTTTTGAAGAATTTTTATACTGTAATGTAAATAACAGATTTCATGGGTTATTCTGTAAGGTTATTTAGATTTACCTGGATTTGAGTGCATGGAGCTGAAGGGGAGATGGTTTGCTGAATAGAGAGCAAAGAGTTGCAGAGAGGCAAGATATGACAAAATACACAAACCATTTTTCCACAATCATGCAACTTCTTCATTGGAAATACTGTTCTCATCTGCTTTAGGCAAATGTACCTGAAAGCCTCAAATGGAGCAGTGTGCAGAAAGAGGAATCACATGTGAAAGTTCCAGCATGGAAAATATTGGCTGAAATCCAGTTGCACAACTCTGTGTATGCAACAGTACCAGCAGCAGCAGCAGCAACAACACATCAACAAATTGCCTTTGACTGAAGGCTTCTTTTGACAATTTCAAGGTGCACGTGACTCTGTCAGATTGTGTGTGAGTTCTGTGCACCCTGACATCACCTTTAATCAGTGACAATTTGTCCTGAATTAACAGTGATTTGCCACTGGCAATGACATCATCACTGTTCAGCACACAGAGCTCACAACCAGATTTCAACCAGTATATTGTAAATTCTTGTGCGTAAAGACTCACTTAAGCAGTAGATTCAGGAAAGAAAAGAAAAGACTGTACAAAGATTCAGTGTGAAGGTTGATGCATGATTTTTGAAAATGTCCTGCAGTTTTTGAGGAAAGACCTAAACAATATGTGGGTTGATTTGATGACTGTGATCCCCTGACGGAAGGCTGTTAGCCATTCTACAATGAGACAAAACAAGGCAGAAGTATAATCACATTCAGGGTTCAAAACTCATAAAGTACAGTGATGAGAATATATTTGCATACTGAAGCTGATGGACTGTGTTTTTTTAATTTTTATTTTAGTATAGTTTTTACAAATTGGATTAAACCATGTTTTGCATTTTACAAAGGCTCGAGGGCCTAAACAATTCTAGGTTGCCAAGAAAACATGAACCACCAGAAAAGCCTCCTATAGCTTTATTTTATGCCTGGAATCCCAAGCTGTTATTCTGAAACATCTCCAACACAACCCCCAAACATTCTGAATTGTATTAATTATACAGATGGTAGCAAAGAAAGGTCAAAGTAAGTTTTCTAAATACAACTCTTTCTAGGTTTAACAGTCTTGCTTGGTTGCCTGCACACAAAGCAGAGTCAGCGCATGAAAGATGGGCAATCTTCATACCTCAACAGTATGTGTCCATCTGGAAAAAAAAATCTCAGCATGACCTACTGCATGACTTGCATGATGTAGTACTTTAAATACAACCTAGCTGACAGTCTGAGAGATATAAGAACACAGGTACCTTGAAGAAAAGACTCTGGAGAGTCTTTTTTGAACAAACATCTTGCTGATAAGCAGCTATGTGTCTGTATTAAAACTAAGCCAAAATATTTATGAAAGGTGTAAATAGAACCCCAACCCCAGTCCGACCATGCCCCAATTCAGCAGATCTGCACTGGACCTGCAAAAACATTGACTTGCTTTCACTCTCCCTCAGCAACAGAATCAAACTGAGGTTGTTTTGATTTTACTTATTGATACCTCCAAAGCTAGAATATATCAATAACATGTAGAATGAAAAGTATAAATTATTATAGCTGACAATTAAATGAAAAAATTAGTAGGAAAAGAAGTATAGGAAGAACAACCTACTGGTGGGCAACCTGGGCGACCAGTTTGGATGCAGCAGCACATCATTGTTTAGAGCTGCCACGCCCAAAGTCAGGATTGCTATGATGACATCTAACCCATTGTAGGAAAGGAACAACAAGAAAGTACTCAGAGAAGCAATCATATTTGATTTGTTGTCATGATGTCACTGTTATGTGCTCTCTGACTAGGGGGCACAGATGATACAATTCCTGAAGGCTAAAGAAGCAGTTTGGGTAACCAAATAAGATAGGGGAGACAGTGCTGAAGCCACCAAAGGAAACAACGATACTACTCCCCACATGACTATTTATACAATTTCAGATGTCTGAAAACCAGCTATCTTCCAGTGCCCCTACCCTAGCCAGAAAGAACACTATACAAATACATCTGCATAGTGGGAGGACAACACAATACCTTGGGGATAATTTAGGCAGTAAAAACCATGGTTAGATGAAATAATGGCTATAAACTGGTTATTCATACATATGGAATAGAAATGTGAACATTTTAAACCATCAAGAGATGTAAAACTCTGGAACAATCTTCTTGTATCAATTCTAGTTTCAAGATAAATTAATATGCAGTTAGGAAGGCAATTTTACGTTATGTTAGTGTATTAATTTCTCCTCTACTGGAAGTCATTCTCCTCCCAGTCAGTATTTTAGGCTTCACTCTGTTTTATAGTAATCAGAAACTTCATTTCTAAACATATGTGGAATAGCCTTCATCACCCCACTATTTCCTGTAGATGGGTTTTGTTTTAAATTGAGGCCATGTCATAAGACCTGGAATCAGACAGAAATCTTCTCCTGGGACTGATTATGTAACTGACTTCTTTCTTGATAAGATGTAGCTTGGCTTGCTGCATAGCTGTTACCTCTGTGATCTCTATATCTATGTATACTTTTACCCTTACACTTTTTTACAAAAGTGTTGTAAAATGAGAGAGCATACTATGGTATCCCAGATAGAAATGATATTGTGTTGACTTCCGGCTTTACGCTGCAATGAGACAGCAGCAGGAGGACGGACCGTCCCCTGGGCTGAATTCTGACCTGTTTGGGACCCCCCAGGGGGTTAAAACCACCCCGAAGAGGTGGTGAAATGGGGGGAAAGCCTGTTGATCACGGGGGAAATGGCGGTTACCCACGTTTGATCCGGGAAACTCCCCAATCAACCAGTGGGTGGAAACAAGCAGCTGAACTAGCTTGCTTGCAAGTCGTTGGCAGCCAGTAATGGAGAAGCGATAAATCAGCCCAATTAACATCGTGTTACCACTGGGTGAGAAATATTTTTTGTATTGCTTTATTATCCCTGGACAAGACAATCCCTACGGCAGAAATAGCATCTTCTATCCCCCACCACTGATTGAGCAGCGGTGAATCTGGAGAGAGGAGGAGACGCAGGGAGACACAAGGAAAATAAATTGGACATTAATTAGACATTTAATTATACTTCAAGGAAGGAAGTTTGGTATTATTTTGTCATTATAAACTTAAGAATCTTTCTCTTGAAAATATCATTGGCAACAACTCTGGGAAACTAAACTTGTTTATGTTATTTGTAATAGCTATCTAAGGTGCTGGCAAAAAGCCTAGAATCAATGACCTTGAACACTTTATGGCTGTTTGGAATTCCCTTTCTTTTTGAGGATGGAACTGAACTACAGATAAATTAACCCTAGAAAGCCTAATCCAGCCAAAGTGGAACTTCTAAACTGTATCCTGGGTTCTGAACTTGACTGGACCTTGAGCCTTTAGGCAGGGAAAACTCTCTACGTCTGAGACTGGATTCAAGCTTAACCCTAAAGATGATCAATCCATTAAAGTGGACCTATGGAAGCAAGTATTAATGGAACTGGGCTGAATATTTTAAGCATCTGGACAACTTTCACTTGGAATACAATTATTTGACATCTGGGACATAATGCCACAACAAGGACAATTTTGGGATGAAACAAAATCTACTCTTCAAGCAATTTTAGAGATAGTGAGATCCCATAACCAAGAGACGAAATTATTCAAGGAACAGTTGAAAAAGAACTATAGTCAACAGGAGACAGGGAATAATGAACAAGGAAATGAGAGGGTGTATGCCAATCAAAAGAGGGGCTGGAGGAAATTAGAGGAGAAAACCTAGGAGATTTAATTCTAACCCTGGAGCCGAGGAGAGTTTTAGGTGTGCTAAGGGAAGATAAGGGGAGAGAATCAGCAGATCTAATTAAAAAGAGCCTGGAAGATCTATTGGAGATAGATCAAATGTATAAAATGTTCTCAGGTGGCACAAGGCACGGCAGAATTTTTAGAGATAGAAACAAGAATTGGGAAAAGACAAATAAGAGAACGAGTTACTTAGAAAGATGAAAAAGGAAAAACATATTAAGGTGGCCTTCAACATTGAAAGCATGTATATACCTAACTTCTGGAATTGTAAGGGGGCATATCCTATATATTAGAAAAGGGAATTAAACTGAAATAAGGGATCACTCATCAGGGTAAAGGCATAACACGGTGGTTCTTAAGGTAAATTGAAGCTAGATATAAGGAGGAGGTAAAACAAATAGTACTTACATGAACATACATTAGATATGATATTGATATAGACATGATAGAAAAAGTGGAGATAGAAATGGCTAAACAATTAGATAAAGAAAATCTGTATAAAATGCTTTAGATAACATTTATTATGTGTTAGGAACCTATTCAGTTATTACTGGTATAAAATACAAAGTTTGTCAGTTAAATCACCTCAAAATTATATAAATTTGGAACTGGAATTACTTTTATTAGGTATGTTATTAGAGGATTTTGAGAACATTGTATACTATGAGAGCAATATTATGATAGTAGCCAATATTGTATATTAAAATACACACATGAATGGTTTAAATGTTTAAAACATGTATAGATTTTGAAGGGACAACTAAGAAGACACCAAGACGCAAAAAAAAATATTATAAGCAACCCATGTAACATGATGTTTAACAAGCACGAATTGAATGTAGATAAATTGAAAAACTAATAAAAAAAATTTAAAAAGAAGAAATGATATTGTGTCCTATTACTCTGGAACTATCAGTAATACCTAAATGTAACATCACACTGCATTGCAAACAGAGACATTCTGTCCCAAGTCTAGGTTTTAAAATTGAATCTTTGTGGGTTTGTTCTACAGCCCCTTGTTACCCAGATGCAAAGATAAATTTTGCCACTATGAAAACCAGACAGACAGCTCCATAACCACCAACCCCTGCAGGCTTTAGTTGGCAGCTGGAAGCAAGGCATTTTCATAGTTGCTGCATTCAACACTATAATGTCTACTAATCTGATCAGAGACAGATCATGGAAATCTCTGAGGCTGTTAATTCCTTTTGGGGCTATCTGCCCTTCTTAAGATAGACAAGAGAAAGGGAGCTCAGCTAACAAATGTCAGGCCTATTGAAGAATACACATTTCCTGCAGCCTTTTCAAGGTTTTAGTCATTGGAGAAGAGACCAGAGATACAGTCTGTTTTGTCAAATAGACAAAAAATATATTCCTTTCTTATAACAACGATCTGATCAGCTGTTTTTGGACTGGAGTTGGAATATGTTGATGGGAGCTAGTTCCAGTGTTCAGGAAATGGAAGACATAAGACAGAACATATTCTGCAGTATCACAGCAACTGAGCCAGGGGTTTGGGAGGACTCACAGAGTTTGCTTATACCTTTTCCAGGAGTCATCACTATGTCTCCAAATATTGAACAGTGTTGGCATGCATGCCACTGCAAAGTAAAAATATCTACATCTTTACAAGATGTAGATATCCATGGATAAATGCACAGACTATGATTAGGAGAACAATTATAATAGAGAATCCCTTGCTTGCTTGGTTATTTAAAATATTTTTACCTCACCTTTCTCCCAAAAAAGGACCCAAGATGGCTTTCTTTAGTTAGATTACTTCTTGAGATTTGCAAGTGACCAAAATCATCTCCCTATCCTTTAAGCCCAACGACATCCTATCTCATGTCCCTGCACAATACTGAAATTGTTCTCATTCTCAAATTAGAATGTTACTGTGAGGCGGATGCTTCGGATGCCCAAATGGGCTGTCTGTTTTCACCTTATGCTCCCTGATGGATCTGACAGAAACTCTGGTTGTGGGAGTCAAAAGGGTGCAGAGAGGGAAATGGAGGCTCCAGGTTGGGGGGAGAGAGAAGCTGAAGGCAGATGAGCCACACCTGTGCAAGGAGATTGGGTCTAGGGTCAACTGGTGGGAGCCTGACATGTGAGGAAGAGAAGATTCATCTCCTTTTACAGGATCCAAGAGAGAGGAATGAGGAGAGGTGGAAGAAGAACCGGACACAGTGTTTTGCATCCTGGGGGAAGGAGGATCTGCTAACAGTCCAGAATCCTTGAACACGTGTCTGGCTCCAAGTTGAGATAGTCAAGGAATGAGGGCACAGCAATAGCACACCAATCTACCATCGACTCATCTGACTCACCAACCCTGTGGAGGCCATGCTGACCAGTGGGTCATCCAGCCCCCACCCCAACCAACAGAAGCGCTAGAGAACAGGCCAGAAGGAGTGCCTGAGGCATCAGCAGGAGGAACTTGAGGTATCACAACACCAATAAGCAATCAGCAGTACAATCCCTCTCACCAAGTGATGGGGCTGCTTGGAAGACCCAGAACCAACTCCAGACTGTGGGTAGTGACTCAATTTTGGGCAAAGACTGGACCTGACAGGGAACTAGAGAAGCCAACTCAACCCCGCTCCCTAGCACTAGTGGGACAGGGTACAGCCAGCACCCAATCTCTTCTTGTACCCTTTCCCCTACATTAATAAAGTTTAATTTCCACAACTCTGGGAGTCTCAACCTCATGGAAGCCATGATTGAGGGCCTTCCTGCCACCCCCACCCTGGGCAGGGGCAACAATGCTTGCAGTTACAGTTTTATAGGTGTGTGTACTGCTGTCAGTTACTTTTGCCAAAAACATTTGAAAAGTGTGGAGAGACTTGGGAGAGTTCTTGGTATCCTTGCTTCTTGTTATCTGAATGCTTAAACAGACAGGACTGAATAAGAGTCTACGGAGGGTGTTGAAAAGATGAAGATATCTCAAGAATTTGTGGAGGTTAGGAACACTGCCAGCTTCTCAGCTCCTTTGCAGTCATGTGCTGAGTAGGCTCAGAAAGAAGATGCTTATCTTCATTACAAGGAGGTATAGAGAAGTACTGTTGCTGAGCTCTTTTCAAGTACCTTCCTTACCATGATCACTGAGTCACTTCCAGAAAACTGGCCTGTTCTTGTGACTTGATTTTTATTCAATTATTTAGAGGAAGTAATTATTTCCTTCAGTGAGCAATAAACTCATAAAGAGGTGGTTTTGTCATCAATTAAGGAGAGTTACGTTATGAAAGTAGAAACTGGGCACAGTAAACATGATGGAAATTCCCCTGGACACACCCCCTTGTTACAGACAATAACAATTTAAATTGGTCTTCAGCCAGATGACTGCTACCAATGCTCAGAAAACAAGGCTATGTGGGCCAATGGTGAATTCTGAACTAACTAGTTTCCATGTGCTCTCCTCAGCCTACTCACCTTTCTTCTCCCTTAGATATGTTTTCAAAGAGGCAAGAAGATTGTATCAAAAGAGTTGTTTGAAGACTTTTTTCTGAGTGTCAAGCACGCTAGTTCACCACAAGCCATGAATGTAGAGCCAGTTGCCGGGTCAGTAGTTCATAAATCTCTGAGATTTCAGTGGCCAAAACCTAAGACCGGGGAGCATATTTTGTGGTATGACAGGGTAAAAAATTATCTTGTGCAAACGAAGTTATTTGTTTCTGAATGAAGGAAACAATATGGACTTCCTTTGCCAACTTCTATACAATTCCAGCTGAATGAGCTGGAGCACCTGACTGCAGAGCCAGGGGTCAAGAGTTTGATTCCCCACTGTGCCTTGTAGAAGAGCACCCAGCGAGTGTTTGCCTTGAACAAGCAGGACAGTTCCAAAGTGTCCCCAGAAAAAGGGAATGGTAAGCTACTTCTGAAAACTCTATACAGTACTTAGAAAATGTTGAAAGGGTTGCTGTAATTCAGAATCAACGTGACAGCATACAATTAATTAAACATATATTATGTACACTATACACATACAAACAACTTCAGCATTGAGTCGGTGAGCCCTGGTACCAATTGGGAATTGGGAAGAGGCGAGTACCCAATATTTAAGCCATCATACAAAATAAAATCATTTATTCTCCTTCTCAACTGATGCTTGCTCTGAGATTTTCCTCTCCTCCCTGGAAACCCAGGGAAGGACAATTCGCCGAGACTGCAGCCAGTACACTGAGACACAAGAGTCCTACTGATAATCCAAACATCAGACTAGAAATTTACTGGATCAACCCAAGTGTTAATGAGGCACAGGCCAAGAAGTGATTCTAGTACAAAAAGCATGAACTGCTTTTTTTCCTGTTATTCTTTTCTACCCATTATTTTTAGTGCTACAGCATGAAACAGAGATAGTGTCCTGATCCCCAGGGACCAAGGCACAGATATTGTAAACAAAATAAATGTGGCATTGTGAATAAAATAAATGCTCAAAGAGATTACACCCAAGCTAATTAGAAGTATGCTAACACAGGCCTACTTTGAGGGACTAGATATCCCTCATTCTATGCATTCAACCCCCAATACCTGGTTTTTAGCTTGTACTATCTTCTTTTTCATCACACTGTAAACCTGGATTGTTGTGTGACTAGAACAACCAGTACACTGGCAATATTCTGCATTTTCCAACTTCATGCACTTCTAGTTAAGTATCACACTGCTCAACTAAGACCATGGGAAACCCCTTTTCATACATGCCTCAAGAGGGAAGACAGGAACAGTAAAAAAAAGGGGGGGCATTAATTGAGACTTAATGAAATTGTTTTTGCTTTCCAAAGTTAACCTCAGCTGTGACCTCCTAAACATACATTTTGTTTTTGTTCATGTTGCTTCCAGTGTCAATTGTTTTATGTCATCTGTTTTCCCCACACCTTTTATTTGAAATTTTACATATTCTTCTTCAGTCTCTAAAAGGGATAAATAGGTTACATATTTAGGTGCATGGATTGTTTCGTTATTAGTTACCATCCTGGGTAAGAAAATAGTAGAGTGGTGGGAAGGAATCTCAGAAGTGCTGTGCTTTTCTATTTTAAATTGTTTCTGGTGGGCAGAAAGAATCTTAGCAAATGTTTAAACAAATATATACTACTGAAAAGATGTGAAAATATTTAAAATTGTGCACTAATGCAATATGATTGAGCAATCAAACAGTGAGATAGGGAGAAAATAATTGGACAGACATACAGTAGAAAAAGTGCATAACTATGACACTGTCAGTCATGGGTATGTTCTGCTTACCCATGATTATCGAAGTAAGGAGAATTCTTTCTGCACATTTTATTCCTCTGTAAACTGAAAGCTAACACCCTATTCTACATGGACATAAGCAATAGGACTTTACTGCCACCACCACCCCTTTCATTTTAGAAACCCCTTTCATTTTAGAAAACAACTATAATACTTGACTTCTGTAACTGGCTTTCGATTATTGAAAGGAATTCATTTATTGTCCAATAATCACTCCTACAAGAACACTGTAAAGAAAACCCGTATTAGTATCCTCTAGTTGAAATCCTGTTGTGCTGTTATGCAAAAGGCATAACTTTTGGAGGTGAATTGCCTCAAGTTAAGAAATCTCCATAGACATTATCTGTTGCACACTCAGTTACACAACTGGCTATGCAACAGATAATGCCTATGGAGATTCTTTAACTCGAGGAAGTTCACCTCCCAAAATTATGCCTTTTGCATAGGAATACAACAGGATTTTAGTTTCCATATCACAGATTGGGAGTGTGGAGGGGCAAGACTGATAGAGAGCAAGGATTTGTAGTTGGCAGAACGTAAGTCTATGTTTCTAGTTCATGTCAAAGGTAAGATCCATATCAGAGGCTTTCTGATTTATAGCTCAGTCTTCAGCGACTACGATATATCACTCACATACAGAAATAGGAACTGCATGACCAGTGCTTAACCCTCTTGCAGGTGACAATTTTGTTCTTCAAACTGTGTAACACCCACACCCACACCCCAATCCAAAATACATTTGGAACCTTGCAGTGCATGGTGATATCAGGTGGTAGGCATGGAAAGTTCTAAGCACTTACTTATCTACTCCAGACTTTCCACCCCTTAAGCTGTTTTTCTTTACATTAAAAAAAAAACCCACCATGATATTGGAACTCTATTACACTTGTTTGCATGTAGTGGGTATTTAGTAAAGATGCTAAACTTCTTCATCCTAGGTTAATTTTAAAGAGGTATAACTCTGACATGAATCAGAAGTTGTGCTGATTTATAGTAGTATATTGTACAGGTTCTGCAGATTATTTCACTTTAACATAAACTGTGCAAAAAAAAAAAAAAACCCAAATCATAGATCTGTTGAAGACTTCACAACAGGAATCAATACAGTATATAGTTTTAATATCCTTTGTGGAAAAAAAAGACCAGAACAGTTGGTAGACTGTCAGATAATACATATCATTTGGAACTGAAGTCTATTTTAAAGGGAGTTTTCTGCAATTCATGCCCCTAGAGCAGGAATTTGAACATTACAAAGAGTATTAAGGAGGAAGGAGATGTGCTAAGGACCTGTGAGTATCTAGGTGAAGGCAACTAGCCTTTGGTATAACTGATAGCAAAATGCATGAAATTCACAGATTAAAACAAAGAGTGCATGTGCAGACCCTACACTGTTTCAGTTTACCATTTATTTATTTTTGCCTGCCACACACAGACAGGAATGCAGTTATTCAATCCTTGATACCATTGCACAAGGGATAGGTAGGGCTACCACAATGAAAAATGGGAAATATTTATGCCCAAATACAACTTAGTTGGATCTAAAGACAGCATTCCCACCAAGCAACTCAGACCTATCAGATTACATTCCCCCCCCCCCCCAGGCGCACAGAGGACAAGGAAGAATAATTCTGTTATACTAAAAGGACATGTAACTAAACAGAGATTTCTAGTTGGCAATAGGCAGTAATATGGTGCAACATTCTGGCAGATCTTTCAGGATCTGCTGCTCTGCACAATTTCCAGTTCCAAGCAGCAAAGTGGTTCCTAAACGTTCACTTCTACACAACCTAAAACTAATCAACCAAATGCAAAGATCTGAAAAATGCACTGTAGAACCTACACCAGTAACAAACAGATATTAAAAAGGGAAGAGATTTATTACAAACATTCAGATACCATACACACATGTGTATGAAATATATGGAACACAGAGGCTTTTCTCCTTCCTCTTTATACACAGCTAACTGACATGAGTAGGTATTTAGATTTTGGCCTATTGGGGAGACCCAGAGGACAAAAGGGCGCAGAAACTGCAGAAACATCTTTGTATACTACAATTTTCAAGAAGAAGATTCAGAACAATCCACAATGTTTATTGTTTTTGTTTTTTAACGTAGACTAGAGTATCTCAGTTCTCTACAAGACATTTTTTGTGTTGCTACAGTGACTGGATGTCTATTGAGAGCTCTTCCCTTTCCCTGCTATCCTCTTGAAAGAGAATATCACAGAGTAAAATAGGCCAGCACTGCCAATAGTATCCTGGACAAACCTGTACAATCTTATGGACTAGGACTGTCTATTGCTGTGTGGGTGCCGCCAGGTTTACTACCTCCCTTACCTGTAACCATATTACTGTTTTTACCTGTAAGCAGTTAGAGAACCTGGTAGTTCAGTAATTTATTTATTTATGTAAATAGAGGATTCCGAATTTCTTCAGTCATGATACAGACTGCAGGAAACACTTCCAGCTCCAACAGCAGTTTCAAAAACACAGAAGAGAGGAGGTGAGGACAGAACTGGATGAAGCATCAGTGTAGCACTGAAAGAGTCCAGGATTTCAGTGTGTGTTTTTAAACACCACCCACAACCGCTTATGCATTCCTGTGGTAAACGCTGGGTAACTCCTACTTTACATTTACATGAATGAACACTGTGAATGTATAGAACAAAATAACAGACTCCCTAAATTTCACTTTTTGTTTAACCAGTGTGAATTTGCAGGATCTTCCGTTATGCTAAACCGAGGAACCTACACGAAACTGCTGGGATTGTTTGTGCTTAAGATTCTGAACAGCCTTTAACAATGTACAACCAAATCTGACAGGTAGTCTTGACCTTTATTAATGTAACAATACTAAATCCAATTCCCCTGGTTTCAGTGTAATTTTGTCTACAGTTACCACAGTGTTACTCACACAAAGGTATGGAAACTTTTTGAAGGAAATGAACTAGAGGGTAGAAGCAAAAAAGTGTAGAGGTAGAGCATTCACATAGAGATTTAGCCCAAAAAGCATGGTCTGAGAACACATGGAAGTGTACTTTTGGATTTGTGCTTTTAGACTATAACTCTGAGAGACCAATGGCAGTGTTGACAGGGGAATCCAGTAAGTTGTAGTCCAAAAAACAACAAATCCGCACATGTCTAGCGGGATACTTGGAGACTGATGAATTTTGGAATTGCTAATAAATATAAAAAGATAAGAAGCAAAAGTAAAAAGTTGCAGAAATAGGGTCCGAATCCCAAATGGTACTTTTCAGTGACTTGCACATAGGAACAAAGAAAAATAGTACAGTAATCCTTGCAGAGAAATAGAGAACAACAAAAAAGGAGAAAAAAGAGGTGTCATCCATGAGATCCAAGAAATCAAAGGAAAATGTAAATCGAAACAGTGATCCTAGAACAGCAACAGGGGAATATCTTATTTGATTAAGATAAAATAAAGACAAGGTGAAAACAATATACCAAGAACTGTACAGAAGAGATGCAAGGATGATAGATTTGTTCAAATAAGAATAGTGAGATGAAGAACCCGCAGTTTTAGAAAGTAAGGGAAACCTGCTCTCAAAGCAGTTGGAACAAATAAAATACCAGTAATATAAGTAATACTAATAGAGCTATTCTAAGCTACAGGGATGGAATCTATTAAAGTCCTAATAAGAATATGCCAACAAATAGGAAAAACAAAACAGAGCTCCACAGATTGGAAACAATTAATATACCTTCCAATCCAAAATAAAATAAATGCCAAAGGCTGCAGTAATTATAGGACCATGACATTTATTTCCCATGAAATTAAAGTGATGTCCTAGATTTTAGAATAAAGACTTTTATCATATATGGATTAGAAATTGCCAGATGTTCGAGCTCGATTCCAAAAATGAATAGGCATCAGAAATCATATTGCAAATATTCATTTGCTACTGGAGCATACAAAAGAATTTAAGAAGAAAATCATTCTGTGTTTTAAAGATAGTAAAGCCTAACTGTGTGGATCATTAAAAGCTATAGATCATTCTAAAAGAAATGAGTATGCCATAATATTTAATTGTCCTGATGTACAATCTATATACTGAACAGGAGGCTACTGCTAGCAGAATATCAAGAAACAAAATGGTTTCCAATTGGCAAAAGTATCAGGCAAAGATGTATTTTATCTCCTTAACTGTTTAATCTGTAAGTAGAAAGTATAATATTAAAACATTTTAGACAATACTGTTAAAATAATTTAAATAAAAAAACTAGATTTCCATGAAGGAGGAATGAAAATTCTATAACCAAGTATTTCACTATTATTTGTGAAATCAAACCAGTTAACATTTATTTAATACAGATCTGAATCATGATGCATGTATAAGACTGAAGTTTACATTCTGTGACAGGAAACTGCAGGAGGTAAAAAAAAAAACCAACCACCACCATTTGTGTTCCTTTACCCACTAATCATTAATTGCTGTTTAGAGAACAAAGCTTCAGAGGAAAAGAAAATAATATTAAATAGGGGTCTTAGGTCATTACTAGGTGTGAAATGCCACGTAGACTCACATAATTTGCAACGTGTGCCTACCAACCAACCACTATCTCTTTATTTTGGGGCCATGTATAAATATTTGTCATGTAGTCTCACTTTTATGTCTGAGAAAGTGGACTTGGTCCACGAAAGCTCACAGTAAAATATAGCAGTTAATCTTTAAGGTGCCACAACATTTTTTTCTTCTTTATTTTATTTTGCTTTTGAAGCTACCACTTAAAACACCAAAATGTAGTTATGCTTTGAAAATTACAAACAATGTAGTGCATAATTATGCAGTTTCCAAATTATGTAATGCAATTCTTCAAATTAAAGATGCATACAATTACATCATATTTCAATTAGAGAATATTAGGGAAACATTTGGAACGCAAGTAAAATGAAGAAATAGTCAAGAATATGGAAGGACTGCCCCCATGAATTTACCAAGTGAGGCACACTGTTTAAGACACCTCATTTCAGTATTTACATTATTATCTGTATCACAACTCTTCTACCTTACTTGAACAACAGAAGTGATGTACAGCAGGAGGTTCATACAGAATGCTATCCTGAACATGCACACCTACTTATTTTCTCAGGTATTTAAAGAACTGTTTTCAGTGCTTTTAATCACTACACTCTTCCATTTTTGCTGCAGAATTTATTTTGATGTTGTGAACTGCTGTATTTTTACACCTTGCCATTAATTTTAGCTCAGTTTTTAAATTCGTCTCACTGTTTTATATTTTTAAATATATTGTATATTACTCAAAAATCTATTAGGCATCCTCATTCATTCAGTCAATCATTAACAATACAACGTATTAAGTCTAACTATAATTTGTCTAGGTTTGGAAACAATGCTAAAGCACAGTTGGTTAAAAATGGAAGTGGAGTTTCTATTCTCCTTCATGGTTTTATATTTTAAGAGAGGAGAGTGGGAGGCATATAAATTTGAAGATCACTAGCACTATTCAGTTGCTCTTAAAGGATATATTTATGTGCAATTAGGTGAGTGCATTAGCCCTGTCTCCATTCACTGTCGCTTTTAACACGAAGAGAGACAATATGAAGTGGGAGAAGCTGCAATATCCATGTAGACTCCCTGCATGAGCCAAAACACCAGGAAAATAGGATCCAGGTCACATGGATATCCTACATGGATACAGCAGCCTCCCACTCTTCAGACTGTCATTTTCACACACCGAAAGCAATGACAGAAGGGTGCAGAGCTAGAACATTCACTTTATTACACTACAAATCAGCAAAATTTCCAAACAGAAGTGATAAACCAATGGTCTAATTTTGTTCAACAAACAAGAAACAATGCAGATATGATCCACTAAGTATAAGAACCACAACCTTTGCAAAAAAGGTCGGGGGGGGGGGCTCTTTTAATTTTTTGGAAGAGAATCTGAAATATCCTTGAGAAAGCCAAATATATACAGTATATTTTGTTAAGGCTTCATTTTTAAGTTTAGGGAGACACAATAAATTCACAACCCAGTTAGAAAACTGAAATGACAATAAAACAGGACATAAAGAGACACAGGATGTTAAGTGTAATACCACAATTTAGCTCAGAGGTTAACAACTCTGAAATCAGGCAACTGTGTGAACTAAACTCATGCACTGCGAGTTTACAGATTCAGTGCAAACTACTGAGTACTGACACTGCCTCACTGCTAAAGAGGGAGAAAGGTTGGAATGTGTTAAAATGAGCACACGTAAGGAAGTACAAGGATTCAGCTAATAGTAGATTAATAGTACCTGTTACAAGAAGCAAATTAAAAATGTGGGAAACAATGTAGTATATTCCCCAAATGCTCAGAGATAAGTACTGGAGTGATTTATATTAGTCAAACAGCTAAACAGAAGTACTTTCCAATTCCTTCCTTCAATTTTTTTTTATGCAGAACTGTAATTCCTATTTGGGAGGATGAAAGAAGTTAAGAAGACTGCTGTTCTGCAAAATGTCCCCTCACAACTGCTAGCTCTCATTGCAGCAAGAGCTTGGAAACTGCTTAGTAAAAAGGCCAGAGTTTCTTTCCAAATTCCCATGACACACAAAGAGTATCTGCTCCCCGAACCTGCTTCTCAGTTTGTCCTGGGAAACCACCTCACAAGAATAAGGTGAAGGAGGGGGAGTGAAGGGGAATTTCTGTTCCCGTCCCTATGGGTATGTATGCATACAACACCTTCTGGAGGGAATCAGCTTGACAGCTTTGCCTTCTGCCTCTCCCTTTGTTCCTGTTGCTTAATCTGCAGCCATGACTCATTTTTAAGTATCTTAAACACCTATTTCCTTTTTGATGTAGGGCAAAGTGGATTACTTTTAACCTATTTGGATCACTCCCTTTGGATAACAGTGAAGAATTTCATGTATGTGATTAAATGTTAATAAGACAAGACTAGCAAGTTACACAACCAAGAGGGATTAGCTGCCACTTGAGTTGCATACAGTATATTTCACCTGATTACAAAATATTCATTACTACCTATCTCCCAAAAAGGACTTGCTTGTTGTGGCAGTGAATGGCCTCTGTAGTCTCACAGAAGGCTCAGCAGATGAAACTACGCCTCAAACAATGTCACAGACAGGTATTGCAATATAGAAAACAAATAGTGACCTGGAGTAATGTAATAAAGAATTTTCCCATTTAAATGTATTCTTCACTCACACACAAACACACACACAAGCGACTTACAAAACACATTTCAAAGGGTATCATTCCATCCTTTCCTCCACTTGCACCTCCAGAACCCACAACAGAAAAAGAATGTCACTAGTTCATAATAAAGTCCCCCCTCCACCCTATTAACAATGCATCTTTTGCCTCAAGGGAAGTTGGAAGCCAAGTGATGTACGCATGGCCAGACACCTTCCATATATTGGTGGATTGCACTTCCAATCAGCTCTAGCCAGTGGAGTCAACTCTGAAGGAAGCTGAGAGTTGCAGTCCAACATTTAGAGGGCCACACCTGCCTTACCCCAGCATCTAAGGTGAGGAAGCCACCCTACATGCTAGGTGCTTCCCACTCACTTGCTGAAATACAGTTGCTCCCTATTCAATCTTCAGTCTCATTCTTGCTCACTGCATGTAAGATACATCTCTGCAACAATCAAGTTCTTGAGCACAGCTGCAATTGCAAGCATGTACTCATTCACCACCAGACCTTCATTACTCAGTTTCCAGATGCCGCAAGTGCTTGCTCCATACGCTGCTCATTTTGGCAGACTACTAGTGAGAGTAGATACAAAGTAATTCTTCAAAAAGGGAAAAGCCCAGGAGCTACTTACTTTCAGAGGAACCTTTGCCCTTACTTGGCTCCTTTACCATAATGACCCAGATGTTCAAGGAGAACTCTATGCAGATGAAATCATTTTTCTGAGGTAAGCAGTTACATTTACATCTCACTCACTAAACAGCTTGCTTGCATAAGACAGAGCTATACCCTCAGATTGGCCCAATTATTTTAGAAATGTCTGAGCTGAGCTTGGCAGAGTTTGTGTTTCTGGAATATCTTTCTACAGGCTCTTTTTCCAATAAAATAGATCAAGACATTTTTAAACTAAGAGCATGGCTCCCTCTAACATTTCTTAATTTAGATGTCAGCCTACAGCAAAATGTGTTCCGTGTGTATACAATACAATGTATGTCTCAAGCAACTAACAATATTATAACAAAACATGCGAGGAAATCCAGAAGTAACCTGAAGAAGCAGAACTGTGTAGCTGGGGAAAAAAAACCTCATTAACTGCATATACTAATTAAAACCTTCAGTGGAATATGTTTGAATATGGGTCTATATTCTGCTAGTTTTTGAGGTTCTTCTTGACAAATTAGTCAAAAATATCTCTTTCTAACTTGCTTGAATTTGCTAGCCATGGCCATTGGACTAATTTATCAATATTCTTCCTATCTGTAAACACTTCCTAGCATGCAGCCTGCTCTATTGTTCTCAATTATGTGTTACATGGTCCCACACCCCACATTTCTACATATCTGAACAACTGGACTTAGTAGGAATCTATACCAATGTTACTAATGAAATATCATGAGTTCCTCTGCAAAAAAGTAACATATCTTACCACTTTTTCCTTGTATACAATGTACTTCAGCCACTTGAAATCCTGCCACTTGAACCCTGCCAGCACAAACAGGGAGTCCTTTTCATACTGCTCTGGTTTCTGGATGGCTCCTTCCGGGTATGTTATCCTCATTGTTGTCTTGCCTCCTACATCCTTTTCAAAGCCTTTCACTGGAGCAGAGTTCAGCCTGCAGAAAGACCAGAGATCTCTGAGTTTTATTTATACTAGAGTTTTGCCTGGAACCAAGGCAGAAATAAAGAACAGAAACACATCAGATTAAGCTGCAGTAAAGGCAATATTGTCACATGCTAAGAGCTCATAAAAGCTTGTGTTTAGACAGAGTTAGAACTGACTGCACTGCCCATTAGAACATAGTGTGAGTGATCTAATGCTCGAAGGCAATATGTGTGTGGGCACACGCACCAGTATAGCTGACTGGATAGTTTAGTGAATTGGGGTATCTCACGTCACAGTAAGTAGTCAGGAGTTAAATTCCTTATGGTGTGTTCTGGGAGAAGAACCAACCTATGTGGTCTTGGTCAAGCTAGAAAGTCCCAAAGTGCCCCCAGAAGAAGAAAATGGTAAACCACTTCTGAGTATTCTATACCTAGAAAACCCTGGGAAGGGTTGCCATAAATTGGAATTGACTTGATGGCACACAGTTAGGATAGCCTATAGTTCTTCTCAAGTGTCACCATTGGCAAATTATATTTAACAGACTTGGTGCAATATACAACACATTTGAAGCTCCAAACATGTATGTTGCATATTCCAAATTACAGCATATTTTAAAATGAAAGTCATGTGCTGGATTTTCCCCCTCGGAGTGTTCCGAAGGAACTAGCAATAAAGTTACAGTGTACATGAGTCACTAAAAGAGAGAAACTGCTCTCATCAATAGGGACCTATTTCAAAGACCTTTAATAATCATCGTAACTTGGGAGTAAAAGAAGATACGAATATGAAATGATTCTATATTGAAACTGCTGTCTTTAAAGAGGAGATTACACACAGCTACTCCAAATCAAAGGATCAAGGATAAATGCACCTCTACTAGGCCAGTGCAGAATTTCCAGGAATGATTTTACTTCTGCTGCTAACACTCCATAAACACTGCTATAGCCCCAACATCTTCTCCAGCCTAATTAACTACTCTTATACTTCAGCCAACTGCAAAGTCAAACACATCTCAATGCAGAGCTGGGTTTACATTTTTATTAAAATGTATTTCACCGAAGACTTCCCTTCTAGTTTATCAACTTTCCTTGTCTGAGACTTAGAAGAAATTGCAGTGTCGAGGTCAGCTGCTACTCAAGATGGAGGGTAGGAAACCCTCTCTTTAGGTAGCTTAGCAAACAGATGAGCTTATTCCAGTGTGTCATTCATTAACCCTTCATTCACATATCCACATGTCTGAAATTTTCTAACTGCCATTTTCTCAAAAGTCAGTGAAAATGCCCGTTCTTACAGTTTCCCCCATCAAGCAAAAGTAACTTCAGATACGAAAATATTAAAGTCACATAAGGTGTAAAATGGCACATCAGAGACTGTACATACAGGTTTTTTTTCCACAGAAGACTGTTATTTCTAGACTCCTTGCCCACAATCCTATTTTTAAATTCATATGAAAAAGTTTTCCCCCCAGTAAATGCCTTAACAAAGCCTTCAAAACTATTTCTCCTGTTGCCTCATAAGCTATCCCTAATACACAGTGAGGGTTACATAGGAAACAAATAAGATACATAAACTGCAAGATGGCTTCACCTATAATCCTTCTTTGTGGCCAAAGCAAAACAAGAGGACAAAGGTTATGAGATACTCCCCCCCCCTTCCTCCCATTAAGGATTGCACAGTTTTCAGCAGCAGCTCCTGAGGATTAATAAGCACATGGCCAACCAGAGATGTTGAATATAGTACTCAGCATAGGTTTGTAGATCACAAGAAAATAGGCATTCTTAATACTGAAGGGGGGAAAAAATCTAAAACTGAAAAAAAAAACCCGACTATTAATAATTTCTTCTGCTAGTGCTTCAAATAATACAACCCATGGATGCTAACAACTCATTGTAGACACCGATATCCTAGATAGGAAAAGAACCATATAACACCTCATCCTCTCTTTTGACCAGAAAACTCACCTGATAACAATGTCATAGTCATCTATTTTCATCCCCAGTGACTTGTTTGCTAGAATGCCACCATTTCCCACAATCACACACCGCCGGCAACTGAGACTGGAAAGGAAACAGAAAGAAAAGCAGTTGGTTAAAAAACAAAATCTGTAAGCACAGAGCTGCTTCTGGTCAAGATCTGATCCAGACACTGGAAGCCTAATCAGGAGGCTGCAATGTATTAATTCACAACAACAGACCAACACTTTATAGTACAGAGAGCACAGCAACACAAGCAGCCAAGGGAGGAAGTGTTCTCACCACATCTTGAGCTTATTGGCTCAAAGTGAAAACCTTGCATTTAAATAGCTAACAAAATGTTTCTTTTCCTAATGAAAATACAACTGCTAGGAAAAGTTCCCACTTTCCTATTAAACAGTGAAACGGAGTGCAGATCATTCTCCTTTTGCTCAGGAGATTACTAACTGCTTAATCAAATGCTACTTAATCAAGCACACAGCAGGGTATGATTAAATGGCAACCTTCCCAAGCATGCAGGGACAGGAATCAATTCCATACCTAAGATAAATATTGTTGACAATCCCTATGGGGAAGATGATAGTTGAAAGGATCAGTAAGTGTAAGATTAAGAAAGATCAGGAGGCTAGCCTAGTGTAATACAGTACAAAGATGAGCTGCATGGTCTTTGTAAGAAACCCAAGGACCCTCTCCCAATACAGACACCCCAACTACCCTCAAAGCACAGAATATCAGGGCTATGTAAGACAAGCATTCAGCATATCCTTACAGAATTAGCCAGCTATAAAGCTCAAAGAAACGGTGAGGAGCCAAAAAGGCTGCTGCTTTAAAAGGTCTTCAAATTTTCAGTGAGGCGAAGGATTGGAGCTCTTTTTCTCTTCTTTTCCTAGTTATCTTGGCCTTAGGTCTAGATCTCTCTCCTGGCATTCAAGACCATTTCCTCTTGTCCTCTATTTAGGGTTCCTTATGGGGTGACATGTCTTCTTAACTTGGCCCATGGGCCATCTATGTTCTGCTGCCTGAAAGATGTAATCAGGCCTGGTATAGTACAGTGATTAAGAATGTTAGATTACATTAGAACAAGGGAGAGAGAAGATCAAATTGATATACAGCCTTGAAACTCAGCAAGTGACCTTGGGACAGTTAGGGTCCCTTCCAGCTCTGCAGTTCTAAGATGGTGATGATGATTATATTCTCTCTCAGCTTAACTTCACGTGGTGGTTGTGATAGGTGGGGGGAGAGAATATCCATTACCTTAATCACAACAGAGCCTAGGTGATATATAAATGAAAAACAAGTGCTGTTCTATAGCCTCTGAATGTACTGTAAGTCACTTTTGGACTGAGTGACAATGTAAGGCACTTTTGGACTGAGAAAAAGAGTTTTCCAATTTTTATCATCAGCAAGAGGATATCAGAGTTTCCTGGTAGTTCTGAAGAAGTAAAAAACAACAGCTTTGGACTAAATCCAATTAATAGTTCCAACTGCTCACCAAGTTCCCATTAATTCAATGGATCTGTTCTAGCTGAAGAGAGCCAGTATGGTGTAGTGGATAGAGTGATGAACGAGGACTCAGGAGATCTGGATTCAAATCTCCACTTCACCTTGGAAACTCAACAGGGTAGTGGCAGCAATGGTAAAGCCAATCCTTAAATAACTCACATACCTTAAAAACTGTAGCAGGGTCACTGTAAGTTGAGTGCATCTTGACAGCATACAACACACATTCTATTTGGAACTAACAATTAGACTTAGGATTTGTTCACACAATGGTGTTGTCTCTGATCATTCTGGGGTTATTTTGAGTCATTTTTGTTATTTTTTCTTGTTGCAGATTTGATTGGATCATTATTGTGTTTACAGGGAGGGGTATTTGCTGTTGTATGTAATGGGACCCACTGGGTCATCTTGGTGAAGCCTGTCTCCCCCCCCCCCCCAAGGAACTGCCCTTAACTAGACATCCATGCACCCCACTGAGGTTAAGAAAAATGAGGGACTCAGTCTAAGCAAGATTTTTCACAGAATTTTCTCAGGGCACCAGGAGTGCACTCTTCAGAGCTCTGTTTGGAAGTCATCAGTAAATTAACAGATTGGAGACTGGAGAACATGCCTAGTTAAGTAAAAACTGCCGAAGTCATTCCCTTAATTCTATCCTTCCCTTTTATTCTTCCTGTTCACTGCTCTATAACATTTCTTTAAAAAAATACTGTGGGAAAGAATTTGCATAACTCTTTGAAAATGAGCTCCCAAATACCATCTGATCCTTTGTTACTTCATTGATTCCAGCATATAGAAAGGGAAGAGTAGAAACATCTTGGGATATCACAAATAAAAAGACATGTAGAAACCTTTGTAAGGTAAAGGTAAAGGTTCCCCTTGACATTTAGTCCAGTCATGTCCGACTCTAGGGCGCAGTGCTCATCCCCGTTTCCAAGCCATAGAGCCAGCGTTTGTCCGAAGAGAGTTTCCGTGGTCACATGGCCAGCGCGACTAGACACGGAACACCGTTACCTTCCCACCGAGGTGGCACCTATTTATCTACTCGCATTTTTACATGCTTTCGAACTGCTAGCTTGGCAGGAAACCTTTGTAGTTTGCTTCAAAGGGATGTAGAGTGAAAAGTATCATACAACTGTAGACTGCCTGTACACCTGGCCACAGCTACACAAACTTATCAAAACAGAAGACAAATTCTTGGAAATACTTCTAGGTAGATGAGATGCTGACAGGATTTTTGATTCAAAAAGGGAAATGCTCCCTGTTTCAACAGGGAATTGTATCTTCTCACTTTGTTTCCATGATGCTTCTAGTATGTACAATAATGTACAAACTTGGATTAACTCACATGCTTTGTGGTAGGGAAAGGGATATTTGTTCTTTCTGTTCTAAGATGAGTCAACAAAAAGCTGCATGATAATACACTGACTATGTTACACAATGGTGAAAAGCTTGAAGAAGCATTTGTTTGAAATTGCCAGGTTCCAGCACTGGGTTAAAGTTATTCTATTTTGTAAAACTCATTATTGTTGTCTATAGTCTCTCATCACTGTTCCCATAATTCCCCACTTTCATGTATACTTTCTGGAGCCTCTCCTAGTGCTTTCTCTTTAATCTGTGTCAAACATGTCCTAGCTGTAGTACACATATCTGTATATGTTATCATGAGAGTGAGTTATTCTCTTCTTGCCCTCAATTCCAAATATGGACCTTCAGTTGGGCACAACGGAGCTACAAGCATGAACTAAATAAAAGAAAATTTAGTACAATATGGCATGACATTAGGAAGAAATACAGACCTCATTAGAACAAAGGAGGAAAAGGAGGAGAGCAGATGCTAAGACAGCATTATAATAATAACATGTCATCAAGCTGATTCTGACTTACGGGACCTAGGGATTCCAAGGTATAAAGTACTCAGAAGAGTTTTACTGTTCCCCCCCCTTTTTTTTTTTTTTTTTTTTTTTTTGAGGTGTTCTGGGACTGGGTAGGTTGCCCAAGGCTACGTAGACTGCCTGTTCCTACAGGAGGCACAGTGGGGAATTGAATACCCAACCTCTGACTCTGCAGCCAGGTACCCCATTGACTGACCTATTCAGCCAGATAAGATAGCATTAGATAGCAAGAATTTGCTCAGTTCTACTATGTGCCACCAGTTTTGTGATTGCTCACAATCACAAAACTGAAACATGCTATACAAAACTAGAACAAAAAGGAGCAGCCAATGTACACAAACATGCACATAGATATATCCAAGGTCACTGCACCACAGCCATGGACGGCCACACAACTCTACAAGAGCCTGGTGAAATTTCCATTCATTAGTCCTGTCATCCAATTGCACTGCCCCTCAGCTACAAAAACTGGGTTTAATGGAGGGCCTGTTAGTGAAAACAAGCCAAACCTTATATTTTGTCTGACTAAAACATGGTACAATCCTGTTGCCTTACTGTTACTCTTCAAGGGAAGCTCCGACAAGTTAATGCATTCGTTGAAAGATAGTTTTTCATTTATTTTGAAATGCAGGCAGACTGCAATATCAGCAGAAAATAAAAATTCTGAAGTGGTAAAAAAACCCTGCCATCTCTATTTTATTTATGCTATAAAATGGCAAAAGAGCATTATTTCCAGCTCTGCATTTTATTCAAAACCAATTAAGAGTCCGCAAACAAAATCTTTAACAATGGCTAGCAACTGCCATGGGCTCCTTCAGCCTCCAAGAAGTTTCTACTCACCTATCAAGGGCTGGAGTAAGGCGGTAATCTTTGGTTGCTGACAGGATGGCTTTGATCAAATTATCTGTAGAGACAGAAAATAATATATTTTGAAAGGTCAGTCCTTTTCAAATATCTGCTGTGGTGATAAGAATGATACACAAGATGTGAAGGACCAAGGTAGATGACCTATAAGTTTCCATGAGTAAGTTTAAGTCACATAGGAACTACTAGAAATCAAAAACAGGTTGCCAGCATTAGCCCTTAAACCTATTTTAGTCCCCTAGAGCAGTGGTCCCCAACCTTGGGCCTCCAGATGTTCTTGGACTTCAACTCCCAGAAATCCTGGCCAGCAGAGGTGGTGGTGAAGGCTTCTGGGAGTTGTAGTCCAAGAACATCTGGAGGCCCAAGGTTGGGGACCACTGCCCTAGAGTAATCTTTTATTGCAGAACAGAAGCAGACTTACATCTACAATGTAGGCATTCTATGACAATAGCACCTAAGAGTAGTCAATAATGTCCCCAACTTCAGCCACTTGACATGTATAGAATTTTTTAACAGACAAAAAAAAAACAACTGGAACTAAAATTGTTCTAACACACAAATTGCCTTTTGTCATTGGCATTCTTTTTTGTCCCATTCAATATAATGAACGTGTGTGTGTATGGGGACAACCGAGTAACATAGTCCCGTGCCATTTTTCAGCAAACCATGATGCCAAGAAGCAAAAGTTACATGCTCTGATTGCCAGGAAGTTGCCCCCATTGGAGGGAACATATCTGGATTCCCAGAGGAATCATACAAAAAATGTACATGAATACCAATCTTTAAACCAAACCACAATACAAATGCTACCATTACACTTTCATGACACTGGAATGACAACAACAACAACAACAACGTGCCATCACATCAATTCTGATTTACAGTGACCTGTTTTCAGAATTTTCCAGGCAGAGAGGGCTCAGAAGTGGTTTACCATTCCCTTCTTCTAGGGGTGCCTTGGGACTGTGCAGCTTGCTGAAGGCCACATAGGCTGGCTCTACTCCAAGAAGGCACAGTGAGGAATCGAACTCCCAGCCTCTGGCTCCACAGCCAGATACCTAAACCACCGAGCTATCCAGGGTCAGATAATAATAGGGTCTGATAATAATTACAGACCTTTATCAAAACAAGGAGGGTTTTTTTTATATATAATCCTGATTCATAAGAGTTAAATAAATACATTCTTGAGGATGCATAACACATTCTTCTCAGAGATGCATCTACTGGCATCAAATGAATAATAGCCCACATTAATCTCTCTAAAGATTTGAGGACTACAACACAAAAGAAAATCCATGCAATGTGGAAATGTGGTTTTCTACGTTCCAGCATCCATATCCATGTGGATAGCCTCTGGGGATAAGAGAGATACTCTTCTTCAAGCTAATGTCCTCCATTTGTAGTGGGCAATGGAGCCGGTTGAGCTAAATGTGTTCTTCCTCCTCATAAACTGAGCAAACACTGGAACAAAATGCCTGAAGAGCATTTGGGCGTCTCCAAAAATCATAAAGGGACGTGGTGGCGCTGCGGGTTAAACCGCAGAAGCCTCTGTGCTGTAAGGTCTATAGATCTTCAGCTGTAAGATCGAATCCACGCGACGGAGTGAGCGCCCGTCGCTTGTCCCAGCTCCCGCCAACCTAGCGGTTCGAAAGCATGCAAATGCAAGTAGATAAATAGGGACCACCTCGGTGGGAAGGTAACAGCGTTCCGTGTCTAAGTCGCACTGGCCATGTGACCACGGAAGATTGTCTTCGGACAAACGCTGGCTCTATGGCTTGGAAACGGGGATGAGCACCGCCCCCTAGAGTCGAACACGACTGGACAAATTGTCAAGGGGAACCTTTACCTTTACCTTTACAAATCATAACTGAAGAACATACATATTTTTTTAAAAGCACAAATATTCTGTTAATTATTTATGAGTTAGTGCCACTAGATTCTACATGTAGTATTCCAGTAATAAGGGCTAGACAAAGTTTACTAACTTATACAAACTTGATATAGGAGAGTGCCTATAATTCATTGGTAGGGTACATGTTTTGCATGCCTGAAGTTCCTGATTCAATCCTCATAGATCAAAACAAAACAAAACAAAACAGCCTGAGAAATTGGAGAGTGCTGTCACTCATAGTAAACAGACCAAGATGTGGCTTCATTCATACACACACACACACACAGAGTACTTCGTATGCTTATAACCCAAGCACTGTATTCACTTGGGTCACCCATGGCTACAATTAAGAAGGGAAGACTGAAAAATTGAGCTCGTTAGTAAGTTAGAGCTTTTTTAAGAGAAATATTTCCTTTATAAGCTATGTCACAGTGATGTTAAGGATGAAAGCAGAATTACACAAGTTAATGGAAAATAATGCGATTACAAGACAGTGCCATTCATTAAATGACTGACATTTGGAAAAGAATCCCTGAAATAACCACCGAGCAGTGCTGGAAAACACAGTCTGGATGTACGTAGCCTGTGGTTCTTTTGAATCTGCCTCCATTATGTTTTGATCCAGCCTGTGGCTTCCCCTGCTTGCCATCCTCCCTGGGAATTACACTTAGAAAATATCCTGTTTACGCAAACTGGTTCTAAACCATTATTGTTGGCAATAATGGAAAGGGGGTGGTGCTGGAAAGCCAAAGGTTAAATCTCCTTTTCCCATGTGTTGTCATCTGCTGAAAATCATCCCATGTAGCATTTAGGTTTGGAAAGAAGAGCCTACTCACACAAATGGAATCTTTTTCCTAAGCCTAATGCTCCATGAAGGGAATATAAACATAAGCCAGAAGTCTGGAGAGAAGAGAAAAGAGAAAGACAACACACACAGAGAAAAATATGCGAAGAAAGATAAGGGGAGGAGGGGAAAGGAAATGAGGAAGTGGCAGGGGAAATGAGGGTCGAGGGGGGGGGGAAGGTATCCACTATGATCAATGGCCTTGCTCAGATTTGGATTTGGCTCTGCCCTCCATTAACTTCACACCCTGACTCCCCAATCCTGGTAATAAAGCTTCTGAGAGATTCTCCCTGAATTAATTAATAAATCAGTGAGAAGATAGGATTGTAATAAAAAGACAGGGTAAAAGTACTGATTTCTTAGTAGCACTGAAAGTATTATCTATACTGATAATAAAGCAGTACAGCCTTCCCCAAATAAAAGATACTTTTCTTGTATCTTCCCTGCTGGGTGGGGATGGCAGAGTTGTACTCCAACGCACTTGGCAGGCACCACTTTAGGTATCAGTTTGGCTCTAGCTCCTAACAGATGTTATTCAGTTTGAGTCATTCCTAGGTAATCTAGTTATTCACAAGACCTTACTCTGGCCTTCAAGCTAGGTAGGTCTACAAGCAGGTGCATTTGAAACCAACTTACCCAAACCAAGTCGAGTCTGCTAGACTACCTCTGCAGAGGAGTACTTAGCCTTTTTTTGTGTATTGCTTATAACACCCACCTTCCTTGACGTTACAGTTGGATAAACAGGGTCTCAGCTTTACATTTTCCTTTTGAGTCTATCTGAGAAACGTATTTGGGCTAAAATGGCAGAACACACATTTGCCCTTACTATGAATACCTGCAACTACTTTGCACCTAAAAATATCACAACATTGATCTCATGTGGAGGTTTTTTGGAACACACTTAAGAAATGTAACACAAGGTGTAGCAGCATTATTAGGTAGCAGGAAAAGTGATCACACCTGTAACAGCAAAGTAATGCACAATCCATTTAACCAAGACTTGATTGCAAGGTTACTTCTACTATTTTTATGTGCCATAAAATCTGTCCAGAACAACGTAAATGTAACACTGGAAGTACAACCATTATTTATTCCCATAATAAAGTAACTAAAAAGGTAGGGATATGAGTTCTTGAGCTTGTCAGAACAACTTCCTTTGCTCCCAGATATTTACACTGGGAGCTGTCTCAAGTCCTGACTATCTGATCCTGCTTGAGATAGCCTTCAATTTATATAGTCCTCATTTACCTGACTTTAGCCAAAATGCTTGCAGAGAAACAATTTCTCCTGCACTCTTCATTGCCACTTTTTCTATGTGGAGAATGACCCACATGAAGAGGAGACTCCTGCTTGCTGTATCATCTCTCCACATAAGGAACCAGACTTTTCCAGGGTTCTTGCTGATGCATATAGTTTGAACTTATCTTCAGACATGTTGCTCCTCACATGCAGAAAGCAATTAAGGTGGTGGGAGTCAGTTGCTTTCTTCTAAACATATTGCTGAGAACCACCTAAGAAGTAACTGAATAGGGCTCCAGAATCTTGCTTATAGATATGGGTAATCTCAGTCTACTCTTGGCCTTGTTCAGTCATTTCTGAGCTCACAGCTTTGCACACAAGTGCAATATCAGGGTTTGCACTATGTCAGAAAAATATGCCGATAGTTGTTTCTCTTTAAGCAAGTTGTAAGATGGTTGAGTTTGAAACAAAGGGAATGCAGATTCTTGAATGTCATAAGCTGCAAACAATTCTTTAATTGCATACATTGATAACATACTGAACACAGCATTTACTGCTTTATATACAGTCATGTGGAAAAAAAGTACACGCTCTTTGAGTTTGATGGTTTTACGTATCAGGACATAATAAAAATCAACTGGTCCCCAGTAGGTCTGAAAATTAGGTAAATACAACCTCAGATGAACAACAACACATGGCATATTACATTTATTTTTAAAAAATAAAGCCAAAATGAAGATGTCATGTGTGAAAAACTAAGTACACTTTTACTGCTTCCATAGGAATTAAGAGGCTAAATAGCAACCAGGTGCTGCTAACCAAACGTGTGCTCGAGTAATTGATCATAGCAAGTGGGAGCACCTCTATCAAAGCCAAAGTTTTAGCAGTTTGCTGGTCTGGAGCATTCAGATGTGTGCTAACACAATGCCAAAGAGGAAACACATCAGCAATTATCATACAGACGCAATTGTTGCTGACCATCAATCTGGGAAGGGTTATAAGTCCATTTCCAAACAATTTGGAGCCTATCATTCTACAGTGTGGAAGATTATTCACAAGTAGAAAACATTAAAGACAGTTGTTAATCTTCCCAGGAATGGATGTCCAAGAAAATTCATCCCAAGGTCAGACCATGCAATGCTCAGAGAAACTGCAAAAAAACAAAGAGTTAAGATTCTACAGATCTCAGTTAATATGTGAAATGTTAAAGTTCATGACAGTACAATTAGAAAGAGACTGAACAAGTATGGTTTGTTTGGAAAGGTTGCCAGGAGAAAGCCTCTTCTCTCTCAAAAGAACACAGCAGCATGGCTTAGGTTTACAAAGTTGCATCTGGACAAAGCACAAGACTTCTGAAACAATACCCTTTGGACAGATGAGACCAAAGTGGAGAAGTTTGGCCACAATGTACAATGCCTTGTTTGGTGAAAACCAAACCCAGCATATCAGCACAAACACCTCATACCAACTGTCAAGCTTGGTAGTGGAGGGGTGATGATTTGGGCTTGTTTTGCAGCTACAGGACCTGGGCACCTTGCAGTCATTGAGTTGACCATGAACTCCTCTGTATACCAAAGTATTCTAGAGTCAAATGTGAGGTCATCTGTCAGACAGTTAAAGCTTGGCTGAAACTGGGTCATGCAACAGGACAATGATCCAAACACAACAGAAAATCTACAATAGAATGGCTGAAAAAGAAGAGAATCAAGGTGTTGCAATAGCCCAGTCAAAGTCCAGACCTCAAGCCAATTGAAATACTGTGGTGGGACCTTACAAGAGCTGTGCATAAACCAATGCCCACAAACCTCAATGAACTGAAGCACAGCTTCAACACAAAAGAAGAAAGTCTAAAACTCAACAAAGTCTGGCTCCCAGCACTGAAAAATACAGCCTGCAAAAAGGTCAATGAACTCTACCCAGCCACAAGGACCGGTGATCACTGCACACAAAAGACTAGCTAACGACACCCATTAATCACAGTGACAGATCATCTCTCCCCCCTTATCACAACAATACACCCATAACAAAAAACACCCTGATCACCATAATCACCCAATCTCCTGAAAAGGACAAAAAGCTGATCCCACAGCTACAAATACCCAACTATCCCACACACTATACCAGAACACAGACAGAGTTCGAACTCCTGTCCTCTGAAGATGCCGGCCAAAGAGACTGGTGAAACGTTAGGAAGAAAAACCTCCAGAACACAGCCAAACAGCCCGAAAAACCCACAATAACCATCGGATCCCGGCCATGAAAGCCTTCGAGAATACATTGAACTGAAGCAACGTTGTAAAGAACAGTGGGCCAAAAATCCTCCACAACCATGTGAGACTGATCATACAGAAAATTATTACTTCAAATTACTGCTGCTAAAGGTGGTTCTACAAGCTATTGAATCATAACGTGTACTTAGTTTTTCACACATGACTTCTCTATTTTGGCTTTACTTTTGTAAAATAAATAATGACACGGTGTAATATGTCATGTGTTATTGTTCATCTGAGGTTGTATTTACACATTTTTCAGACCTGCTAAGGGCCAGATTATTTTTATTATGTCCTGATACGTAAAACCAAATAATTCAGAGAGTGTACTTTTTTTCACACGACTACATTTTGCTATGTTTCACAACTAGCTTTAATCAAGAATGCCAGGCCTCAGTTCAATATAAGGCCAGACTTAAGCAACTAATGACACAACTATATGGAGATTTTCAACTTGCAGATCTTAAAGGATTGAGCCCTTCCAATAATTCTAATAAAAATGTGTGTATCCCTTACTGGGAATTCTGGCACTTGCAAAGACACTTCACTGGGGCCTGGGGAGTGCCTGCCAGGTCTATCATGTTCCTCTGCTAAACCCCACAGTAGGTTTCTGGTCTTCGGAGCTGGGAAAGTGAGCAGGCAATAACTTGCAGGACTAAGGAAAGCACAGCACTGTGACCATGGCCATGCTCACTTCAGGATGATTCACAAGTATTCCAGGAGGGCTGCTCAATGCTATGAGTGGCTTTGCCTGAATGTTATAATATTTCTAAGCAGATGTTCTTCCAGCACATACCTGACCATGTACTTTACATGGAGTAATGGTTTCAGTTTGGTTTTATTTTCTCATCTGCTCTTCAAAGGTGACCAAGAATGGAACTAGCAACAGCTGTATGCAGTTTTCATATTCAGAAGCACAATACCAGTATATGATACAACTACTCTGTGTTGCACCTACTTTGAGAGCATATAATTTTTGAGTTCCTGGTTTAGCATGGTATCACTAAAATAGGGCCATGGAAAACTATGCAAATAAATTATAACACATGTGGAAGGACATCAACATTTGATGTATAATAACATCTAGATCTAATTATACAAAAATATATTTCTGATTCCCTGGGGGTTATATTCTTGATCCTCAACCTCCCAGGATTTTTGCCAGGAACATGCAAGCTATTTCTAGGGTCTTGGGTATTCAATAAATAAATAATTAAATTAAATTAAATTAAATGAAAAAGAAAAAGAAAGAAATCTTCAAAAGGATTTCAAAGAACTTTTGATGGAAAACAGCCTTTGAAGATATGTAGGCTCCAGCTAAGGCCACATCCAGAATGCATTCTTTCAGGTTCATCACAGCTTAAAAACAAAGTTGGCTAAGAGACTTTCATTCATTTTTCCATTTGTGTGACAATATTAGAGTGCTCTGTATTCTCTCAGGAGGTTCCAGTCAGCAGATCTGGAGTTTTTATCACACAGAGTTTAAACTTTCTTTGAATACTGATTTCAAAATACAGATGGACACAAAGTACTTCGTGCCCCATCATAATAAATTGTCTCAATGGCAGTGCTGCAGGAATCCCTGCTTCATCTCCTCGTCTGAGTGGCCAGCTATTGGAGGTGGTGGAGAAGGGGAAGTCCAGGCTCCTGCCCAGACTGGAAGATCACTTGACAGGGACAGAAGAAGCAACAAATGCTGGCAGGTCAGTGGGTGAGCCAGGGAGAGGGAAGGGGAAGGGAATGTGCAGTAGCACAGATGCCACGCAGACAACTGATGAGGAAGGGGCACGAAATACAGTACTTTGTGCCCATCTCTATTCCAGAACTTTAACCTACAATAAAACCAGTCTTTTACATGTTGCAGAATGCTGGGCCACTTCGTATATTCAACAAGCCAAATAAACCATTCACCTGATGAGGGGGCTATACATGAAGCTCTCTTTGCCTCACATGCACAATATAAGGTGGGATGCAAATATTTTGAATAATAGGCAAAACTACACGATCCTTTTGTTTATGGATGGGAAGGAGGTGATGTGGAAAAGGAACCATGTATCAAAAAAAGATGTCTGACCAGGTGATCATGTAAGCCCCCCATCGTTTTGTTGCAGAGCCAATTTATAGATGCACAGCTTGCTAATATTAGCATGTATACTTTTATCTACAAATACTGGAAGAGCCTTTTCTACACACATTGTAAATGTTCTCCAGCATTTTAGAAATAGAGTCAAAACACCTGAAAAATTAAATTCAGAAGCCAAATGTAGTGTCCGAAGCACCAAGGACTGCGAGCAGGGCAACAGGGAATAAAGGGAAAACCTTCATTTCTCATCGCTATTAGAACAGCAGAACTGGAAGTCCTGGAATAAATGTTTACATGCTGTGGATAAGTTCTTCACTCTTCAACTTCAGAGATAAAGGAAGGCTGCCACTTTGTGTGGTCACTGTGTGGTCATAATTTTCTAATATTTAATTTTTCTTCCTTTCTTTCAGAAATGTACACATTTCAAAATCAAGATCCAAGTGCACATGTTTATAGCAAGCATGCAATTGAATTCTGATGTTCAAGTTTTCAAGTTTTTCAGGCAGAACAGAGTAGAATAGATAACAATAACCAGGTTTTTGTAATACATAACTTAGTTCAGCCTTCCCTAACCAAGAGATTTCCAGATGCTTTTAGACCGCAACTCCCTCGATTGCTATTAGCCGCTGTGATTTGGGATGGGAACCGTACTTCCAACACATCTAGACGGTATTTAGTTTTTAGGCCACACTCGAATATATATTTATCATAATACAGAAAAATGAGTGCTTATAGGCATTTCTATAACACCTCAAGCACACAAAACAGAACTGACTGAAATCAGTCATAAAGAAGAAGAAGAGAATAGAGGAATGAAATCATCTCAAAGCTAGTTGAGAGTATACAGCATTGTTGTATACCACAAATGTGGTATAATGCTATTACCTTGCTGTATTACAACTGAGGAATGCCATACCTAGACAATATAGATTAAAACATGGAGATAAATTCCAAGGTGTTCTGAATCCAGCCTAAAAACTTATCTTTTAGCCCAAAATATCCTTTGCCTATATCCCCCACAACAAAGCATATGGTATAGAGCGCAATATAAATTATTATTATTATTATTATTATTATTATTATTATTATTATTATTATTATTATTATTATTATTATTATTGTTGTTGTTGTTGTTGTTGTTGTTGTTGTTGTTGTTGTTGTTGTTATAAAGCATATCTTATTGATTTATTTTGTCTCATGCCTCACACTAATGTAAACAGTGTAGCTGTGCATGATAAGATATAGATGTACTCTTTAACTTAATACAGACAGGAAAAAAATCAATTTTTGGGAAAACAGGACTGGAGTACCCTACCATGTAGCACAGTTTCCAGATTATAGCAGGGTGGGGGAAAACGTGTTCAAGAACACCAGCAGTTGGAGAGGGAGTGAAATGGGCAAAAGTTCTTGCTCAGAGAACTTCGGCTCATCTGGGCAGGAAGCCAAAAAGGAGGTGTAAAGACAAATAGTTTGGTTCAGTGCAAATTTGAATCTTGATCTCAGTATGTATCTGTATTTCATCAGCAAAGATAAAGTATTATGTCAGTATGCCAGATGTGAAAAGGGGGTGCTATGCCCCTAAAGGAATGTCTAGGGAAACGAATAGCACAGGCTCCATGTGGTACTGCTCGGATGTGTGTAGTTCAGTATGAACCAGAGGTCAATACTTCCAACTGCGCATGCACAGCTCTTCATCCTGCAGATTGCATTAAAAATAAATAGACAACAATGACTCAGGCCTTCTCTGACGTAGCATTTGCCTCTACAGGAATGCTCATGTTATTATTTCTGCAGAAGCACATATGCAAAAGAAAAAAAAAATCTGGAGTTGAAATTGGCCATCCACACAAGATTTTCTAGGACAATCCTTCCCATGAGAAATCTCATGAGCAATAGCCATGAAGTGGTTTTTTTCCTCCAAAAAGTTTGTGCCAAAGATCACCCCAGAAGAAGTCCCAGAACACTCCAGCACGCTATGCACAACTCCACAGATTAATTCAAAGGGCACTATAAAAAGGGAACTGTTACTTGTGAGCAAATAAGCATCCTTTCCAAATGCACCAAAATACAACCACAGAACAACAGCAACAAATGGTTGGACCTCAGACCATGTGCACTGCTCCAACTGAGGACAGGCTATCATTTCTCCAGATAGAACACTGTGAATTCACTTCTGTAACTAAGCTGCATGAAAAATTATTAATAAAGCTACTCTATTAAAATGCAATTAAAGCAAAACTATCATGGAAATATCCTGAGGAAGAGATACAACAGACCCTGTGCAACTGGCAATAGAACATGGCAGCACAGATTGTCTTCTGACACAAAAAGCAGGTTAACTTCTTTTCACTTAATCCATAGTTAGTAACAAAACCTTTCAGTTGAGACTTGTCCAGGTTCCTCTCAAATGTCTGTGAATGAAGCTTTGGTCAGAACATGTATTCACAACAAAGGAAGCCTCCAACATAAGCAAAGGAATCAATTTTCATCCATGCTTTGACTGAAAAGAAAAATACTCCACAGATTAAGAATATTTACTCTTGGCTTCTGTTGCTTATCTGCATTTGTGATCTGGCAGGTAAGTATCCTCCCAGTATGCTGTAATTTTTGAAAACCTTATTTTCCAGAACAATTAAATTGCACCACATCAAACCTAAATGTCTTTATCAAACCTTTTCTATTATCACAAACATTTATTACTTCCTCTGGACTTTCCAGTATAGGCTTGCTCCATTAATTAATAGCAGACTCGAAGAAAACAGCATTTTTTATTTCTGCTGTACTTGAGAAATTGTTCTTACTTGCTACTGTTGAGTATAGAACCCAGGAATTCCAGGTATATAGTTACCAATAAGTTGCTGTGTGCAAATCAGTCATTAATAATTGGAACACACAGCCCATAAATATGAGGCATAGTCTTTTATGGAACCAACCTCACACCAAATATTTGAGCTATTTTGTTTTCTTAGATAATTTATTCTTTATTTATTTATTTGTTCTATTTATAGGCCACACTTATCCCAATAAGGGGACTCAAGGTAGCTCACAGTGTTAAAAAAGTAGAATTAAAAACACAGTAAGTTCTACATTAAAAAACAAGTAAACCATAGTAGCAATTAAAATGCACAGAATTATTAAAAACATTTAAAACTTTAAAAACTCAACTAAAATCGGCATTCATAATAATAAGCCCTGTAATCTATTTATACAATAAATGGGCTGAAATTATCTCACATGACAATTTGAAACTTCTGCAACCAGTAGATTGCAAGAAGTGAGTGAAACAAAGCAAATTAACACAATTCTAAGCAAACAGCTGAGAACAAGCTGGTGCTCCTAATATTTGCACCAAGCAAATGGTGTGCAATGAGCTGCAGAAATGGTTAGGGGGTCTTTATGAAGGATCAGAGCTGACCTCTGATGCCACAATGGCACATCTTTTTTCTCAAGAACTGCTCAGTCCCACAGTCTAGTGTGGTTCTGGCAGCCACCATCACTTTGTTCTTGCAGTTCCATTTGAACTAGCATCAGTCAAGTTTTGACCAAACACCATAATGAAGTAGTGATCCCATCATCGAGTCACTATTATTCATCTCCAATGTATCTCCTGGGATAAGCAGGAATGGCTGATGCAAGAATTCCCCATGATATGTGATGCGAGAGGGATGCTGGTTGCCTCTCTCACGCCCCTAGACTGTCAGCACAGCCATTAGGCACACAGGTTTACTAAAAGCAATAATTCTTCCCTCCCGCACATATAAACTGTTTTAGACTGAATTCTGGCACAAAGTTTTGTCCCTGGAGGTTATTAAACAATCCATTCAGCTGTTTTGCTCCCATTGCTTCAGCTCCTATTTACATAATGGTAGTATCCGTTTTTAACTGAAGAAAACCCAACATAAAACTCTAGATTTACATAACAGTGTGGTGGGGACAGCAGCCTTAAAATTAAACAAAGACTACCAGAGGTGTTCAATGATCCTATGCTTAATCTCCATTTTGATTATGCTTGATGCAAGAACTGACCAGCTATCTGAGAAATTTAAAACAACACAGTATTAAGACATGTATCATTCTTTCTAGACACCCTCAGAGCCAGTAGATGGGGGTAGTACCACCCTTTTGCAGTCAGTGAGACATTCCTCTTTCCCTCAGCACTTTTAAAGGCTTCTGAAGCTACCGTTTTGAGTAATTTACAGAGCTGTATTTAATTGCCACCTTTGAAAGGAGGAAAACATACTCACTGGGAAAGGAAGAAGATGTGCACACCCAAAGATGTCTATCCCAAATAAAACTTGGCCTGAACAGGGACTGGAAAAGTGTGGACACTTCTCTTTATGCAAGGTGTAAAGTTTAAGGCAGTGGTAAATTTATGTTCTCAGATCCTCCTTTCCTTGAGACAACTAAGACCACTATATAAGTAATAAAATACACTGCCTCGCATATTTATCTAATTTTTTTACTCTCTAGTCCTGCTGCTACTTGCAACAGGAAAACAGGTGTTAGATTATATCAAACAGAACCAGGATTATAATCTGAAGTTATACATTTTGTTGAATAACATCACTATTTGTAATGTAACTAAAATTTAAAAATGCAGATTACAGAATGCATGAGATACAAAATTATTTCCACCTATTGTCTGCATCTCACTCATTCATTTCTGTAAAGTAGCTAAAAAAGAGCTCCATTATGTTGGGCCAAGATTTCAGAGCACCTAATTTTTGCTCACATTAGTCAGAGTTGGACCAGAGTGGAATTTTAACCATACATTAATAAAGAGTATCCAACTTTCTCCAATATACTGCATTAACAGGTGCACATGTTTCAATCAGGTACACTAAACATGGCTAATGGAAGGTACACTAAACATGGCTAATAGAAGGCACCTCCATTTTTCTACATTGACAGATCCATACCCATGAAAAATTATTCTGCCGCAAGCTGCAATGCCATTTTACCTTGTCCTTTAATTCCAAAAGGTGGTACAAAGTCCCGGATCCTTGCCCATTTTTTGAAAGAATCATCCAAAAACATTGGTGCTGGCTTGGAGAACCTGAAAAATATAATGAGGAAGACTCTTAAAAAAGAGAAGATATTTCTTCAAGAAGGGTTTTAACTAACTGAAGACTGTAAATTATGTGACCTAAGAGCCACCAGTTACAGGAGAAAAATTAACAGAAAATGTATAGTGCAAACTGAAAGCTCTGCTAATCTCAGGATTGCTCTGGAAAATAAAAATTTCACTAGCAGCTATGGCAAATATAGCTTAGAGTCCATAATGATAGCAGTCACACAAGCAGTCAATATTAAGATGGAGACTGAAAATGTCCACCAACCAGTGAGCCTAGAATATACAGTATTCTTGTATAACATCTCACTTCACAAATTCCAGCAGTGTGGCAATCTCTCAAGTAAAATTTGAATGCAAAATAGTAGACCACATAATATGCCATTCAGCTGGGTTAGCACAAGATGCAAACTAAATCTCATGCCACTTCTGAAATTGTTGCTGCTGAATTCAGTATGTTTGATAACTCAGAACATGTGTAGTGAAGTGGTGAGGAGAGTAAACCATGAATTAAGAACTCTCTGGTTCAAATTTTACCTGTTTTACGGATTCACTAGATAGTCATAGACAAGTCACTTTGTCTCAGCTTCTAGTCTACAAAATGTATACGTAATATGTATAATGCTACATGTACATCCTAGCATATACAGTAAAGCCTTCAGCAAGATAAAGCATGTGAACTGCTCTGAACACTGAAAAGGTCTACATAAACACAAATTATTTTATTGCAAACATCAGCCACAGCAGACTTGTTTAGAGTTTAATGGATTTGGAGGAAGATAAGGAAACAAGACACCAACAATAATCATTAGAGAAGAATAGGATAACAGAAGATGATGGACAGTAAACAAACTTTAGACAGTGTACTTTGAAGGAAAATGCTCCCAGGAAGAGATGGAAGTATAAAAATAAAGCACAGACCAAGCTTTGACGCATCACTACTGTGTATCTGTTCAACAACAATGATGCACATCCTCTCATTCACACTCACGCTCCCCTTTGAGAACTGTCAAAGGATCTATTCCTATAGGTGGATAGTAGGAAGTAGACATAAATACACACATGAAAGCAGACATACTCTGGGAACTAAAGAAGACAGAGATTCATCAGAAACCTGTGCTTTTCAACAGAGTTAATAAATCATTTCAAATTAAAAAGCAAAGTTTAGCCATTTGCTAGAGATATATGACCACAAAAAGAGCGACAAATTGCAAGTGACTAGAAACTGTTGGGAATCCTTCTAGAGTAGGATTCAGACATGGGCACCAACACAAATGACTATAATGCATTTGAAGTGAACTTTAATTCATCAAAGTTTACATCACAATAAATTTTTTTATTTTTAATCTTTAAGTATTTATTTCATTTTATCCAGAAGGGATTGTAAGCATAGTGGTTTTGTTCATTTCAGGGCACAGAACTTTAAACATAGCAGTTGTAAGGATTTAAAAATATCGAGTTTCACGAGTTTCAGAATCTACTGACAATCCTAGATTTTCTGCCAATTTAACTGGTTACAGAAGCTTGATCTTTCTTAGAATGGGCAAATGGTTTTCATTTCAATCATCTCATAACCATTTTCTAGGTTTTTTGGCATCCTAAGAAATGCTCTGATTGGCCCTACCTGCCTAATCTCATCTAACCCCTTTCATAGCAAAACCTTATTTAACAGATATCCCCCTCCAGTTCTACTGCACTCTTCTGTTTGGTTGTGTCAGTGCTGAGTGATACCACAATAAATCTGTCAATCTAAGTTGCCAGAGGGCCTGGTAGCCCTTTTTCATCTAGGAAAACCATAGCAAAAACAGGAAGAAAGTGTTGCTTTTTAGAAAGTAAATAGAAGTTGAAAATTCAGTCCTACCAGAAAAATGGAGAAGTCACTCTGTAATGATTTATTTTTTCAAGACTTATTTCCCTTTTGAAGCACAGCATAGTAATATAATTTGATTTTTGTTGTCACTATTCCTGAACCAGCCTCTACATCTAAAATGGTCAACTGATTTTTAGAAAGTCATTCAAAACTATAGTATACCAGTTAAGCAGAATCAAAATATTTATAAAAATGGCCTCCCCAAGCTCATAAACAATACATACACATTCCAAAATCAGGTATCTAAAATAAATGTGCACGCGCACACGCACGCACACAGAGTTCATTTTGGCATATCAGATGCCAAATTCCATCAGATTTAACCACAATTAGAATTAACATGATGCCTACTAAAACACCATAAGAGTAAGAGATTTTCCTATAAAATGGCTAGTAGAAACAAAAAACATGACAAGTACACTTTTGCTAGCAAACTCACTTTCATCTCAGTAGATAGAACTCATATGGAGTACAGAACAGAAGACTAAGATCTCTCATTTTGGCTATCATTAGGATTTACTGAATTAATTGTCTGATAGACTTCAATCTCACCTCATGGTTGAGGTATTCTCATGATAATTGTTAGAAACACACTGTTGTGTGAGAGCCATGTAGTTCCTTCCCTCTTTTTCCACATTGTTCTCATTTTCTGTTTGCTTCTCTATTCTGGCTGTTCTCCAAAGATATTTTAGAAGCTTGATCTACTACAGGAATGTCCCATGTCTAGCTAGGTTCAGCTAGTACTGCAACTGCAACAACACTATCAATAGTAGACTGGCTATTTTAGGGAGGCCTCACTGTAAAGAGAAGTTTTGGCCTAAATCAAGATTTTGCCTGTTTCTCCACTCACTGGAATAGGCTTTTTGCTGTCTAGAACAGTTTTTTTCCCTTTTAAACTGTAAGCTGAAGTGCCCTGATCTCACTCTTACTATCACAAAAGACCAGGGTTTAGCCAAGCACCCATCCTCCTTATTGCTGTGAATATTAAGGGAAAGAAAATACCCAGAAAAAACAGCCGTCACACAGATGCCTGGCTTCAAGGGCCAAAAAGCACATTGATATTTTCAAATAAAATCAAAACCAACAGAGAACTTTTTTTGCTATGGAAACTTGTCTGATTACATAAGGCCCACCTTTATGGATGCTCTGGAAAGCTGAACACATTTAAGGTATTTATGAGGAGAAACAAAATTTACTGTATATAATATATAGCTCACCGTTTTTCAAGCTTGTGTTGAAGAAAAAGAGGGAAAGAGATTTGGCCTGATCAGTTCCAAATAACATTTGTTTATTTAATCATGTGTGTGAGAGAGAGAGAATGAGAGAGACTGTGTGTGTGTGTACTCTGTTAGAATATCAACTTAGTAAACTCAAAGCTTGTTTTTCCTAAAATTATGGCTTCAGAAAAGAAATGTCCTTCAGACCCCAGTTTGACCTAAAAGCTATTTCTGTTTAGATTTTTATATGAGAGCCAATTCTCTTGGCCAAGTGCCAGAGTTGCACCACCCAGGACCCAGAATGAGAGCAGCTCTTGACCATTAACAGTATTACATACATACACAACACACACTGCAACTTGCAGCCACAAAATGCTTAAATATTATCCATGTCATAATAATGTTTATAACAAGGTGGCAAAAGTTTAGACAGAATTCAAACTAAGCTGGGCTAAAATCAGAGCTTGACATGATTTCAGTGGCATATTTTGTATGTAACTTATTTGTTTGTTTGTTTGTTCATTCATTCAATTTATATCCTGCTCCCATTAGTGTCGAGGCACTACTCTGTTTATTACGTGTATTACAACACGTATAATAGAGAACAAAAATTAAAAAAACATGAAAAAACCAGTAACCCTAAAAACAGATGACACAGACTAAGACCAGATCAGACGGAGGAAGGGAGGATTTTTAGCATTTTTATGCTAAAAGTGGTGGAGCTGAATTACTACTTTAGGGATCAAGAGTAGAGTTGTGCTATGAACCAGCTAAAGTACTCAAGGCTCTTGAAGTAGGCTTGAGCCCAAAGGAAGCTATTTCAAGGTGTTTTGAGACATAGTAGAGTTGAGCAAAATCTGAGGAAGTCCCTAGCTTTAATTTTTCAGATCTTTGGTTGGAACCATAAAGTAATGCAGGAGCATCTGCTTGTACATCTAGGCATAAGCTCTTCCTTCACAGATACTCCTCCACACCAACAATCAGACAGTGCAGTCTTTACACAGATAAAATGTCCTCATTACAAGCTAACATTGCATACAATTAAAGGAGGTAGAATGAGACAAGTCCATCACTGGACATACTTTGCAATACAACAGTATCACTCAATAAAGTCTGTATCATATCTGAAAGGCTTGATAGTGTGAACATTTGTGAGAAAATTGAGCTCTAAGGTCATATAGGATGAAGATAGACCTTCAGGAGGGAGGGGCATCAGAGCAGTTATTAGCTACATTATCCGAAATTACAAGAACAATCAAGCATCTGAATGCCAGCACTGTAATCCAAAGCCACTTAAATGCTGACAGAGTCTGGATAAGAGCCAAGTCTTTGGCAAAACAAAAGTAGACATTATCTGAACAACACAGCCGCATTAATCTGTGACTCTCTTCATCATACATTAAATTTACACATAGCAGTCAATGAACTGACAACATGTCAGGAAACAGTGAACAGGATAGCACTGCATCGTGTATCTCCTTCATCTAGATGCAACAAACAAACAAATGGAAAGACGTTGACTGATAGAGAGCATGAAATTCAGTTAACATTAATTATGGGTCTTGGCAGGGGGGACAGCTGTATCTTCAGATATATGTATACTTTAATGTGGATCCATCCCTCAGCTTATAGCCTTTTGCCATTCTCTTACTGCTTTAGTGATCATACTGGACTTTATCACACTTTTCTTTAAAAAATCTCCCAAGTAAAGATTTTCTGTTACAATCATTACCATCAACACTAATTTTGTTTTTTTTTAATCTTGCCCACATAATGAACAATGGCTCCAAGATAATAGTGGTGTTAATATCATATGTATGTATTTTATCTAATATTTGGTGTCCATTTTGCACGGAACATCCAACCACTTTACTGACGATCCGTATGACAAAACAAAGAACAGTGCTGGCCAACAAGTCTGATCCCCTGTCTTCCTTTGGCACAGATGCAAAGAGAAAAGTGGAAGCATCAGCATCTAATTTTAAAGCAGGATGGGAAAATTTAGGAAGCCTGGGGGACAAATTTGTGCCCCCAGCCCCCTCAGTAAACCACACAATGTTTTAATGTTGGGGTGGGGAAGCCTCAGAGTCCCTTCCCAAGACCACACAATGAAAACTACTGTGGGGGGGGGGGCGGAATAATATTTTTTGTTTTAAAATGTTTTACTTTTGTTTTGGGGGGCTCTTGGAGATGCAAAAATGCCCATGGGTAGTCATGTTTTAAACTAATCAGTTTATTACTGCATAGAAACTAGACAAGTTGAAAATCAACCTGGCTTCTGCCAAGGGAAGCTCTATCCAAACAACCCTTTATGTGTATCTGAGAGTGTTAATAAATATACGTAGACACTACATACTGAACATTAAAAAATAAAATCCAACAACGTCCCTCACCAAAGCTTCCAAGATAATCTTAGTGATATGGAAAAAAAATGTTGAATGAAACTAAAGGTTCATTTAGTTCAACATTTTGTTCAGACAACTGCACTTGCCTATGGAAAATCTGCCAGCAAGAAATGAATTCTACCTGTGGTAGAACCACCACAGTTCTGGGCAGGTAGGAAGGACCACAACAAGCCCACTCAACCATGTTACCCTTGGCCCTAGGTGGGTGAAATTGCATGGGGTAAGTGTACTGATGCTAAGGGAAATCTTCCTATGTGTACTCTCCTCTCTCTGTGTGTCTCTCTCAAGACAGTCAGGAAAACTCTCCTGGTTGTGTCCTCCCAAACCTCACACCAACCAGACAAGGCAGATTCCAAAACACCCAAGAAAGCAAGGTTGTGCTGCTCTGGCCAATACACCTTTTTCAGCATACCAACCCCTTCACTTCCAGATACACGTAGATAAATTACAAAAGAAAAGTTTATTTCAAGAATGCATCAAAACTCAAAAGCATTCTCATAAACAAAAATTCAGGAACGTGTTAAAGATGACAAAAGGGGAAAAAAAGCCACAACAGCATGTTCAGTAGACAAAACATCGAGGCATTGAACAAGGAAACATTTAAGGGCTTATACACAATAACATTCCCCAACAATATAAAAAGAACTCACTGCACTTCATCTACTACTCACAAACATAATACCCAGTTTCAGGTTTCAAGTCATGTAGATGCTAGAGTCAGGCAGCAGCAAACTCCTGTATGTGTGTCAAAATAAATCAGGGAATCTCTCTTCCTAACCTTATATCCCATCATCCAAATTTACAGCTATCAATTGCAAGATTACAAACCTAGAACATTCTAGATGGTACTTTCCACTTAGGTTTCCTCTCCCAACTCCTCAGATGTTTTCAGTTCATTGATTGACCATGGGGTTGCGAGAGCTGATATGTCACACCTGCATCAATGTTTGTTCTTTCTATCTGCTCAAACCATACTCATTAAACCTTTACTGGCATGTCCACTACCCTCCAAATTCTCATAGCATGACAGTACCCTACATCTCAGTTCCCAATGTGGTGTAGAGTGATAGACTAGGACTCTGGAGAACAGGGGCTGAATCTCCGCTCGGCCATGGAAACTCACTGAGGGAGCGGAACTGATAAAACCACTCCTTAAATATCTCACTTGCCTTGAGATTAGGGTCACTATAAGTCGGTTCCAACCTGACAACACAGAACACACACACATCTCATGTCACCCAGTAACTATTAGCAAAGGTGATATATATATAGCTATTCTGACTAGTAGCATTGATGGCCCTAACCTCATGAACTTATCTAATCCACTTTGAAAGCTATCCAGTTTGTGTGGCAGTCACTTCCACAGTCTGACTATGGACTGTGTGAATTTATCCATCCTGAAGTTCCCATCATTTAACTTCAGTGGATGATTCTGCTTCCAGTGTTATGAGAAAGAGCTTGAGAAAAGCTTAACTCTGTCCCCTGTCTCCATACCATGCATAGTTGTATATGCCTCTATCCAGCTCTACAATATCCTTTTTTCAGGTGCTACTTCTGATGTTACTAATCTTGTGGACTAATAATTTAACAGCCACAGACTAGAAGGGTAGGTACTCTTAGACATCTGTAACCGATTAAAGAAAGAAGTAGGTAGTAGGTAGTACACTTGGGTGTCCCCTGGGAAATGGTGTGCAGTAAACTAATCCTCCCCTTCACGGATTGCTGCCTTGTCATGGTGAAGGGGCTTGAGTAATTCAGAGAAGCTATGGGCTATGCCGTGCAGGGACACCCAAGACGGACAGGTCGTAGTGGAGAGTTCTGACTAAACGCGATCCACCTGGAGCAGTAACTGGCAAGCCACTCCAGTATCTTTGCCAAGAAAACTCCATGGACAGAAACAAAAGACTAAAAGATATGACGCTGGAAGATGAGCCCCTCAGGTCGGAAGGCGTCCAACATGCTCCTGAGGAAGAGCGGAGGACAAGGACAAGTAGCTCCAGAGCTAATGAAGTGGTTGGGCCAAAGCCGAAAGGACGCTCAGCTGCGGACGCGCCTGGAAGTGATAGGAAAGTCCGATGCTGCAAAGAAAAATACTGCATAGGAACCTGGAATGTAAGATCTATGAACCTTGGTAAGCTGGATGTGGTCAAACAGGAGATGGCAAGAATCAACATTGACATCCTGGGCATCAGTGAACTAAAATGGAAGGGAATGGGCGAATTCAATTCAGATGATTATCATATCTACTATTGTGGGCAAGAATCCCGTAGAAGAAATGGAGTAGCCCTCATAGTCAACAAAAGAGTGGGAAAAGCTGTCCTGGGATACAATCTCAAAAATGATAGAATGATTTCAATACGAATCCAAGGCAGACCTTTCAACATCACAGTAATCCAAGTTTATGCACCAACCACCCATGCTGAAGAGGCTGAAATTGACCAATTCTATGAAGACTTACAACACCTTCTAGAACTGACACCAGAGAAAGATGTTCTTCTCATTATAGGGGATTGGAATGCTAAAGTAGGGAGTCAAGAGATAAAAGGAACAACAGGTAAGTTTGGCCTTGGAGTTCAAAACGAAGCAGGGCAAAGGCTAATAGAGTTTTGTCAAGAGAACAAGCTGGTCATCACAAACACTCTTTTCCAACAACACAAGAGGCGACTCTACACATGGACATCACCAGATGGGCAATACCGAAATCAGATTGATTATGTTCTCTGCAGCCAAAGATGGAGAAGCTCTACACAGTCAGCAAAAACAAGACCTGGCGCTGATTGTGGCTCTGATCATCAGCTTCTTATAGCAAAACTCAAGCTTAAACTGAAGAAAGTAGGAAACACCACTGGGCTAGTCAGGTATAATCTAAACCAAATCCCTTATGAATACACAGTGGAAGTGAAGAACAGATTTAAGGAACTAGATTTGGTGGACAGAGTGCCTGAAGAACTATGGATGGAGGCTCGTAACATTGTACAGAAGGCAGCAACAAAAACCATCCCAAAGAAAAGGAAATGCAAGAAAGCAAAGTGGCTGTCCAACGAGGCCTTACAAATAGCAGAGAAGAGAAGGGAAACAAAATGCAAGGGAGATAGGGAAAGTTACAGAAAATGGAATGCAGACTTCCAAAGAATAGCAAGGAGAGACAAGAGGGCCTTCTTAAATGAACAGTGCAAAGAAATAGAGGAAAATAATAGAAAGGGGAAAAACAGAGATGTGTTCAAGAAAATTGGAGCTATTAAAGGAACATTTTGTGCAAAGATGGACATGATAAAGGACAAAAATGGTAGGGACCTAATAGAAGCAGAAGACATCAAGAAGAGGTGGCAAGAATACACAGAGGAATTATACCAGAAAGATTTGGATGCCCCAGACAACCCAGATAGTGTGGCTGCTGACCTTGAGCCAGACGTCCTGGAGAGTGAAGTCAAGTGGGCCTTAGAAAGCATGGCTAACAACAAGGCCAGTGGAGGTGATGGCATTCCAGTTGAACTATTTAAAAACTTAAAAGATGACGCTGTTAAGGTGCTACACTTAATATGCCAGCAAGTTTGGAAAACTCAGCAGTGGCCAGAGGATTGGAAAAGATCAGTCTACATCCCCATCAAAAAGAAGGGCAGTGCCAAAGAATGCTCCAACTACCGTACAATTGCACTCATTTCACACGCTAGCAAGGTTATGCTCAAAATCCTACAAGGTAGGCTTCAGCAGTATGTGGACCAAGAACTGCCAGAAGTACAAGCTGGATTTCGAGGGGCAGAGGAACTAGAGACCAAATTGCTAACATGCGCTGGATTATGGAGAAAGCCAGAGAGTTCCAGAAAAACATCTACTTCTGCTTCATTGACTACACAAAAGCCTTTGACTGTGTGGACCACAGCAAACTATGGAAAGTTCTTAAAGAAATGGGAGTGCCTGACCACCTTATCTATCTCCTGAGAAATCTATATGTGGGACAGAAAGGAACAGTTAGAACTGGATATGGAACAACGGATTAGTTCAAAATTGGGAAAGGAGTACGACAAGGCTGTATATTGTCCCCCTGCTTATTTAACTTATATGCAGAATACATCATGTGAAAGGTTGGACTGGAGAAATCCCAAGCCGGAATTATGATTGCCGAAAGAAATATCAACAACCTTAGATATGCAGATGATACCACTCTGATGGCAGAAAGTGAGGAGGAATTAAAGAACCTCTTAATGAGGGTGAAAGAGGAGAGGGCAAAAAATGGTCTGAAGCTCAACATCAAAAAAACTAAGGTCATGGCCACTGGTCCCATCACCTCCTGGCAAATAGAAGGGGAAGCTATGGAGGCAGTGACAGATTTTACTTTCTTGGGCTCCATGATCACTGCAGATGGGGACAGCAGCCACGAAATTAAAAGACACCTGCTTCTTGGGAGGAAAGCGACGACAAACCTAGACAGCATCTTAAAAAGCAGAGACATCACCTTGCCGACAAAGGTCCGCATAGTCAAAGCTATGGTTTTTCCAGTAGCGATGTATGGAAGTGAGAGCTGGACCATAAAGAAGGCTGACGCCGAAGAATTGATGCTTTTGAATTGTGGTGCTGGAGGAGACTCTTGAGAGTCCCCTGGACTGCAAGGAGAACAAACCTATCCATTCTGAAGGAAATCAACCCTGAGTGCTCACTGGAAGGACAGATCCTGAAGCTGAGGCTCCAATACTTTGGCCATCTCATGAGAAGAGAAGACTCCCTGGAAAAGACCCTGATGTTGGGAAAGTGTGAAGGCAAGAGGAGAAGGGGACGACAGAGGACGAGATGGTTGGACAGTGTCATCGAAGCTACCAACATGAATTTGACCAAACTCCGGGAGGCAGTGGAAGACAGGAGGGCCTGGCGTGCTCTGGTCCATGGGGTCACGAAGAGTCGGACACGACTTAACGACTAAACAACAACAACAAGCTAATCCTTCCTATCCAGAAGCATTGCACTGTAAACATGCTGATTACTTTGGCGACTAGCTGTTATATGCCACAACAGTAGGGACATTATCTGAATAATAAGAAAAGGAAAAATAGAACTGAATGCAATTTATTTATGTAAATATATTATTTATTTAAAATATTTTTACCCCAATAAACTGAATCAGAGTGTCAAGTCTAACATAGTTCACACCAAACTTAAAAAAAACCCAGATACAGTAGCTAAGATTATCATTTTAAATTTGAAGTGCGTCAGGAGATGAGGAGAAACCACTACGGTATTATGGACACTACTAAAATAAAAGAGAGCATCCAAAAGTATCTGGTGTGGTATTACTCAACAGGCCTATATTTATTGCCACTTTAGGTTACCATTGCATAGCATACTAAATGTGCATTAAGTCCTACCTTTTTGTTATGTAGAATGCAAGCATCCCTTTAGCATTTGTTATGCAGATGACATTTTTTTTTTAAATCACTAACATATTGCTGAGAGATCATGATTTCCCTCTCCAAATAGTGTATCTTATGACAAACACCCCCAACCACTATTTACCGTGAAATTCCAGGCAAAACTTGGAAGAGTTACTTTACTTTTCTGATCTAAAGCCAGGCCATGCTGGATGGTGATTCTGGGATTTGTAGTCCAAAAAATTAAAATTAAAAAATTGCCCTGCCTCTCTTCTACCCATTCAGTCACTAAGTCCTATCAGAAAGTAACCACATCTAAATGTTTTAAGAATAAAAGAAGAAGAATTCATTTAGTTCTTGGGACAGGTTTGTTCCTCTGTTAACAAGATACAGTGTGATTGGGGAAAGGGAGCATTCATCTGAGTTCAAGTATTTTCAAGTCAGTCATGTCACCTATTTTAAGTGCATTTGGTACTCTGTGTACTAGTGTTCTTCCCCAAAATGAGTCAAAAAGCCATTACCAGGGAACAGCAAAGCTTATATTAATGACTTCTATGGCAATCTCAACAGGAAACTACTCCAGATAGCACTCTTCTGTTAAACTTAACAGGAATTCCATTTGCACTGCACTAACAAAAGTCCACCAATGTTGTTTTAGTGCAGGCTTTTACCCATTTCTAACCTAACGTCAGTATTTCCTAGAAACTACTATTCTAACTCTGCTCACAAACACCAAGGCAAAAAAGAAAGAAAGAAGACATTCTTCTGCATAGCATTCTCAATTTCTATCACAAGGTCCCCTGCATTTTATGACATGACTGAAGTGCAGACAAGGACTCTTGTCATGTACATGGATACATTTGTATTTCTGTCCCTTCCACCAGTATCTGACTCCAGGATCAGCAGCAAACCAATATGTTTTATGATCATACTGATTTAGATCAGTGCTATTTCATATAAACATCCCTCCTGTGATCCTTGAGCAACAATTTTTTAAAGAAAAATTAAGTAAACAAACATTTTACCAAAGCAAGGGCAAGCTTGTAAAAACTCTTTACAAGGACAGCTTTTAGAGATAGCACATGTGGGATGGATAGAAGAGACACTGCCATGTTGGAACACAGGCAAAAGTTCTGTAATAAACCCTAAAAACTGTTTAGGCTTCCCTTAAGCAGAGCAGAGATGGGTTGGATTACAGAGAGGGCTGCAACAGGAGTATGCCAGGTATTTTTTTAAATGGAAAAATATTAATTTTCAAAGCAAAAGTTTCTTTTTTAAAGATGTGACTCTACTACATATCCTTCTAATCTTTGGTAGCATTGATTCAGTCTTCTGAATGGTCACTGGTGGCTTCCACAGTAAAGGTAGATCAAGTTCAGGATTTTATAATTTCCTGGTGGTTCTAGACATTTGACTTCATCCACTTGAATGTACAACCTGCTGCAGGATTCCTTCTGCCCAGTTAACCAGAGCTTACAAACAACAAAATTGCTAAGGACAGTGTATTGCCATATTAGGGTTAACAGGTATCTTAAATGCAGAAACTAAGGTTGCGGCTCAACACCCTCTACAATGTCACAAGAAAATCCAGGGGACTCTTAGTCTCATTATACCAATACTCTCTGACAAGACTTTCATCAGCATGATTTCAAAAACAACATCCTAGTATTGTTCCTCTACCTCTATTTTTTGTTTTCGCTTGTTGTTCTGTGCAAGAATTTGCCAAATTCCACACATCTTGATGCCCTTCCTGGTGAATCTTGAGCACAACAGATGTCATTTTGCACAAGAAACCTGTGCAACTGTAGTGAATGCTGCACAAAAAAGATGCTATCTTGCATAAAATATGACAGCAATCTGACGGTTCTAGTGAACCCTGTCAAGGAAGTATGTCATTTACTGCAAGCGCTGTAATAACCCTGCACAGCTAGCAGTTTCTTCCAGGAAGAAAAATGAACACAAAACTTCTAAGAAATCCCATAAGATGTCCCAAACATTCTGAAAAAAAAAAAAAAAAAAAAAGATGATGAGGAGAAAAGGATAACTTTTTTCTCTGTTTCTTGCCCAGAGCAAGAGGCTGTAAGATTCTCCTCTCTAATCCTAAAACTACCATTTCTTATATAAGTGCGTGAAGTACAACTCTTGGCTCTTGCAATGACTACTGGAGCACAACAGCTTCCCATGGCCATTTTAGCACTTCTCTCTCAGTCATCCCTGCAGAACTTGTGGGAACGGGATTAAAGTTAGTCTTTTAAATGTATAACTTTCTCAGAAGACAGTGGGAAGAAGAAGCTCAGTATCGTAGAGAAGCAAAAGGAAAAGTCCTGTTCTATTTACAAGTAACAATGCTGTGCTTTTGTTTCTAGAACACAAACTTATTTAATTCCATATTCTGCAAATGACATTTACTTCTAAACTTCTAAAAATTGCTGGAATTTAGCTTAAATAGTCATACTTATTTGTAGAAAGGTCACCTCTCTTCCTCACACCTGAATAATTACTCTGTGTAAACCTAAAGGTTAGCACACCTTAAACAACAGTAACTAGTCTAATAAAAAAGTACAGCTCTCTCCATTATTTTCCTCTTCTGAAGCAGGCACTGAATAGTAAACATCCCATGTGCATCTGATTAGGAAGGAGTAAAAGGTACTGTTTGGGGAACAAGGAGAAACAGCTTCAACTAAGACTGCATGTAAATATACACAAAAGTGAGTGAGCCTCCTGTACGAGTGCACTTACTATGCTTGAGTCATCTGTACGACTTCCCTTCTAGGATAAAATCAGGAGAAACTAGTTTTTATGGCACATAGCAAAAGTTGGCTTTACTGATTGGTTGGTCCTTTTATTAACAGTGGAACCACTTATCTTCATCAGAACTTTCCAACATCAGAAGAACCTCCCTGTGTTAAGAAGTGTCAGACAACAACCTTCTTTGCCCAGATGGCAAGGAACATAAGAGATGAGCATATATACTTAGTCGCAAAAGGGCAACATAATTGAAAGGGCAAGAGGAGCTGCCTGAAACACGGCAGGGAAACAACCTCCATTCAGTTGAGCGAACATATATGTACTGTTTTCAGGAGCAATGGAATCGGTAGCATAATCAAATGTGCCACAAGTCCATCTGATATTTTAAGCATTCTAATTAAACAAGTACCAAATATTTAGGATTTTATTTCTTAATCTCGACACTGTATTATAATTCAATTGCACCCTAATCTGGGCAAAATTACTGTGGAGGCTCCATTTCTATTTTCTAGTAAACTGAAATCTGTTGCACTGTTATGCAAAAAGGTGTAGATTTTGGAGGCAAATTGCCTTATTAAGAAATCTCCATAGGCATTATCTGTTGTACTCTGAGTCACAGAGATTTCTTAACTTGAGGCAACTTGCCTCCAAACGTTATGCCTTTTGCATAACATTGCAACAGGATTCCAGTGATTCACACAACAGTGGGAAGCAGAAGGGGTGGATGAGTACAGCCATGATATTTATTTTCAAGGATATATCTGCCTCTCCCTCTGTTAATAATTTAGTGCAGCCATTCATGGCCATAAACACAATATAAAAGAAATATAGGCCGAACCAGGATTGTATAAGTCACATAACGAACCTTATAAGACTGTGTGCGAAGAATTGTTTCCAGTCTGTGGCCCCCTTCAAATGTGCCAGGACCCACTGGGGCCATATGACCCTTGCTGAGAATAGGTGTGTATCAAAAATGAGAAGTTCTGTTTAGAGAGAAGAAACAAAACCATAACTAGCGAAACCCACTAGTTAATATTGGAAACTGAATTCACTATTCTATTCTCCTGAACACATTATTTCCTAACAGTTGAGAAAAAAAATCACTGGGTGTATGTAACATCCCATAACAACTATCTGCAAAAAGCATAGACATCTACAAGTGAGAAGAGGAAATGCAACAAGATATTGGGTACCATTTCTGTTTTCTAGTTATTTTGGGAAAACAGTTTCACATCTGTCAGGGTGTCAAAAAGAATTTAAGCTGAAGGATCCTCAAGGGAAAGAAATATCAATCTTGAAGGCACATCTAAGTTTTATCTCTAAGAACAAACATGTTTTCCATCACACTCTGTACTGTATTTAACATCTTGGAATGAAATGCTCCTAAACAAAATCTTCTTGAAAAATGATCTTTGTACACCACTATCCTCTTTGCTATTAAATCAACTGACATATATTCAAAAGCTTGATGCAGTTTATATCATACTCAGGCCCCATCTTTCTGCCCCAAAAGTATCTATGTTACGTTTACCTAGCTACTTCACCCTTGTCACCTCTAGTTCACGGAACTCCAACTTTCTCTTAGCATTGTTCAGTAAATAATGCTTCCTTTAGTTCAGATAGTTCCAACATATCTGTTCTTCTTATGGCCAATAAAACTATACTTTTCATGTCTCACAAAAGACAATTTTATTTTTCTGTACATGCTGTCCTGAGCACTACCCTTAGAATTCTTGTTTAGAAACACAATCTCCCTCTCAAGGAAATTTATTTCCTTTAAACTCCTCAACTTCCACCACATTCTAGACTTGTCTCTCCCAGTTCTTCAGTGCTATGGATGCTTTTAGCACCATCATTAACACCAGCATTTGAAATAAATGTAACAGAAAGAAGTGGTGTGCCAGCAGTTCCATCTCCTGACCTTGCTGCATTCCAGCAGTGAAAAGTAAACCAAATAGTGGGAATTGCTTAAATCCTATTTCCCACTGTGATAGCTGAAAAACGCTATTTCAGGCACTGACAGCAAGCCTTAAGCAGTTTGTCATCCAGGAGGAGTATCAAAATGCTTGTGCCATAATAATCCTTATTGGACAATTTACTTTCCAAGCCCTATTTCTCTGAGTCCCCTTATTGGGAGAAAGGTGGCCTACAAACAAACAAACAATGTCTGTCTTCTATTCCAACATACTAACACGGGCTTCTCTATACTGTTATCATCTATTCCAGTGGTTCCCAAACTTGGGTTACCAGATGTTCTTGGACTACAACTCCCAGAAGCCTTCACCACTAGCTATGCTGGCCAGGATTTCTAGAAGTTGTAGTCTAAGAACATCTGGGTACCCAAGGTTGGAAACCATTGCTCTATTCCATCCCATGATTCCAAGTCAGCCTGGGGTGATCCCCATTAAAGCTCCTCCTCCTAGCAAAGTATACCCATTGAGCGGAAGACATTTATCCAAGTGGTAACAATACATATATATCCAGACCCATGGACAGGTGAGATAACGAGAAGACTATCAAGGACACAATCCAAAACAGGCAATTCCACTAGCTCTCCTGTTATCACTTTGGATGTTCAAATCTAATGCCTAGAAGTGCTCAACAGTGTTGCTGCTCAGTGCAGTGTCAAAAATAAAATAACAGATGTTTATGTCTTTCCAAGGCATTTGAATTACTGCTTCTTGATACGGTTGTAGATAAACACTTGGTTCAGAATAAGCCTGGGACTTTAGGCCTATGTCTAAAGCTGTGGGAAAGCCTTAATGAGACTATGAAAGAAAGAAAAAGGCTTCCCTCAGTTCTTCCTTCACCAAGTCACACAACTAACCCCTATGTAAAAATAACTGTTCTGTGTCCGGCTCCCCAAGAGAGAAAGCTTTTCAAAAGGTCATCTATGATCCTGATGCATTCAGCAGTCTAGGTGACAGCAGTTTGAGATTACATAGACCTCTTTTAGATGAATGAGCAGAAAGTTGCCTTTGCTTCTTTGCCCTGTCAGTATGGAAGAAAAAAGGATACTTCATCCAGAGATAGATTGTGTATTGTGATTCTTAAAATTTTTTAGGCCCACATGGACAACAACAACCACACAAAGAAATGTTAAGAAAAACATAAAGTACCTTTCTTGGATCAAAGAGGCTACCACCCCACTGTTAAATACCCACTGACTTTCCTACCAACTAATCATAACCTCTGTATTTTGATGCCATGTAAAAATATTTGCCATATTATCTCTCTCATACATCTGATGAAGTGGACTTATCCACAAAAGCTCACATATAACAGTTAGTCTTTAAGGTGCCACCACATTTTTGTCTTTTTTATTTGTTCTTGTATTTAATTTTAATTTTGTTTTTACCTATAATGCTTGCACAGGCTAACATGGCTATCTCTTCTACAGCTTTAAATACTGAGTGTTTCTTGTCTTCCTAGCAAAGAATCTATCATTGTGCCCTGCAGTGGAAATTCAAGTAAGTGTAAACCTTGTGTTTTCCACATAAGAACCATCAGGCACCAGAACACTATGGTGGACAAACTGTACAATCTCCTTCCTGGATCATTTTGAACTTCTTCTCCCACCATTCTAACCACTAAGAACAGGCCAAGGTTTTCCAAAAGCAACTAGATCTACTTTTAGTTTGTAGCTTTTTTAAAAGTTCTTCAGAGGATTACATCTTGTCCATCTGTACCCAGCAGGGGAACCAGTGTCGGTGAGGAAACTACAGCTGATAATGTCCAGCAACTGTCACCAGGTTGGCAAGCAAGCAGTTCTCAAACACAGAGAGGAGAAGAAATAAGTGATGAGCTAAAGCTTTGACTCCTAGTAAAACCCTATCACTAATGGATCATGGTCCGGTGGGGAGACTTCTTTTGGTCCTAAGCCATCTATCAGTCTTACCCAACAACTCTCTGACAATTTCAAGGCTTATTTAATAATTAATATTAGGAAACCAAGGTTCAGATGAATGCTTTATAGCTGAAGAAGTGGACACTGTTAAGTTTCATTATCTTTACTTGGCCCACTGAACTTTTTATTTCCTCCACCTCCTTCTTCCGCTTGAATGACATATTCATGGGTGAGTCACCACAGAGCAGTGCATGTCTACACAGGCTGAAGAGGGAAAAGAAAGCCTCAGCAGACCAATTTGGCCTGAGGCCCTGATATTGTTTACCCTTCCACAAGAGATATGTGCATCAACAGAATACGCACCCACCCAGCAGACATACTTGGTTGATATCCATCATAACAAACACCAGACTGGTGGTTTAAATCTGTCCACATATGACCTTCTTCTGTACAAAAAGTGCTGAACTATTCCACACATCTGGTTAAATAACCCTTGTTATTACAGCAGCTGATGTAAAACCGTTCATTCAATATCATCTGATCTGAGGCGGGAATAGGAGATAAGAGATTAAATATTTCCTTCATGGTTTCATGTTCATGCTTTATAACAGCTGCAGAACATCTTATATTTACTTTTATACAGCTCGACATATTCCAGTTCTAACAGAAACAACTTTTGAAGCACCCAAACAAGTACATGCCAGAATTCCATCTTACAATGAAGAACTGTTTCTGCTGCAGAGAGATCAGTCAAAAACAACCCACAATGATACAGGCCAAGACTAGGGCTATGTGACAGAACAAAATTGGAATGGGAGGAGCAGAAGTAGAGGCTATAATAGGAAGAAGCAGGACTAGAACAGCAGAGGCACTGTGAGGCATGAAAAATCTGTGAGAATGGGGGACTAAGCCAACACATTTGACAAGCAGCAAAGTGCTGATCAAATTATTGCCTGAACCAAGATCAAAGTTTTGACTAGCATCAGGTGAACAATCAAAATAGCACAGGTTGCTTTGATGAATCCATTATGCAACTCATGGAACTTGGGAGCTTGGGGCAGTGTATAAAGAATCTACCAGTTTTCATGCCCAGACTCTTAAAAATATTTACCAGTTTATACATAATCTGTCTTACCCTTTCTTCTTTTATTTGACAGAGAATGGTTGGAGGAAATGAGACTGCAATTTAGTAACTGAACCAAAGTTGTGGAACAAGACTTAACCTGAGGTGTCTACCTTTTAACATGACCTGTATGAAGCCAAAAAGTGACACATGCTTTGAGCAATCTGTCATATAGTAACTGGCTAGGAAGCTTTATGCAATTCAAGAATTACATATAGTTAAAGAGTTCCTGAAACATAAGAATTTATTGTGCATAATAAATCCATTATATAGCACCTAAAAGACACATGAATAATATGAACATGTTAGATGTTCCCTTACTCAACAGTAGTTTTCTTTCTTATTTAAAGATGTGAAAAACCTGGCATCGAATAGGAAATCCATTTAGAAAATCCAAAGTATTTGGTTATCTAATGCCAATATGGTGAAGTGGGCTGGATACATTTTTAAGCACTACCATCTAATTTCTAGTTACCAGAAACATTCACCAAAGCATGACAAATATTCAGAGCTGTTAGAAAAGATATTGGGCCCTGCAGGCACAAACGTCAAGAGCTCCTAAGTCACCATAACACACTCCAACCCACAAAACTGTCAACTAAATGAAGCAAAATTTCTACTGTGAGAGAAAAACCACAGACAACTCCTGTCTGTGCACAAATCCTTGGAGCTGTTATAACCCAAACAGGTGAACAAAATAAATTGTCTTCTGAAACACTTACAAAGGGGTCCCATGAACAGGTGAGACCCCACCCAAAGTTCTTCCCATATTCAACCACTTTACAAACTATAATGCAACTTTTTACTGTATTTTACAAACTTACAGTGCACTCAAGAGGTCATGTTACTATATATGTCTGCTTACTATTGTTAGAGTTAGTCACTCCAAAACGTAGGTAGACATGCAACAGATATAGCAATTGTGTTTTTTTAGTAAAGAGTATTTTTGTGCAACATTAATTTTTAATTTAGAAAGAAACATGAAAGAGATGTGCTTTCTTTTCATGTGAAATCCAAGAATATTAAGAAGGCATAGCTCTGACCTTTACAAATATATTTTTTATCCTCTCATTCTTCTTCAGAGACACAAAGATACAGCATCAGCTGAATACTGTGTTCCTTTAGGGAGAGATAATCCTCTCATCAACACATCATGATGGTAACCAAGATAAGACACTAAACTGTGGCCCAAGCATAACAATAGTTTCAGTGTTCCACAAATATTTTCAGTTCTGCAAACACCAGCTAACAGCCTAGCTTAATGGAGTTTCACTTATACCTCAGAAAGCTTCAGAATGCAATCAAAAAGAATTCACAAGGGAGACAATTTCTGCATTGTCACACAAGGAACTAATAACATATCATTTAAGATATTGTGAGAAAATATGGGAAGGGAAATGACATCACATAACTCAGAAATTCACAGATAGTGAGTTAATACTCTCTTAGTTATTACTGAAAAGAAACATTTCTCTTTCAAACTGTAGTTTTAGAAGAGGTTAGCCTGTGTTAGCACGTCAGGCAAAAAGAAAACAAAAATAAAAAAATAAAGAAGACAAAAACGTTGTGCCACCTTAAAGACTAACTGCTATATTTTAATGAGAGCTTTTGTGGACAAGTCCACATCTTCAGACACTTCTTCATACTTCTTTTCGTGGACAAGTCCCCATTTTGTCTGAAGACGTGGACTTGTCAAAAAAAATCACATTAAACAAATACCATACAAAAAACATAAGCAACACCAAAACACATTCAAAACAGTAAAGTACAACAATCCATTTAAAAACTTCCCACTCAGGCAGCCAGTCACTCAAAGAAAGCTTGCCTGCAGAGAAAGGTCTTCACCTGCTTGTGGAAGGATAGGAAAGATGGGGCCAGCCTGGCCTCTTTTGGGAGGGAGTTCAAAAGTCTGGGAGCAGCAACAGAGAAGGCCCTCTCCCATGTCACCACCAAATGTACCTGCGAAGGGGGCAAGATCGAGAGAAAGGCCTCTCCTGATTATCTTAACAGGATCATAAAGGGAGAAGCAGCCCTTGAGATAGCTTGGGCCCAAGCCATTTAGGGTTTTATAGGTTAGAACCAACAACCCAGTTAGCAATCTGGCTGCTGCATTTTGGACCTACTGAAGTTTCCAGACACTTTCCATAGGCAGCCCCACAAAGAAAGCATTACAGTAATCTAGCTGGGAAATAACTAAGGCGTGTGTCACCGTGGCCAAATCAGACCTCTCCAGTTATCTGTGTGTCTATGTGTGTTATGTGCCATCAAAACAGAACTGATTTATAGCAACCCTAAGAGGGCTTTCAAGGTAAGTGGGATATTTAAGGATTGTCTTTACCAGTTTTACACGCCCTCCCAGTGAGTTTCTATGAACAAGCAGGGATTTCAACTCAGGTTTACCCAGTCTTATTCTATCACTCTATCTACTACATCCTTTGAAGATATGTGAACTACAAAAGGTGCAAATTGACAAGAATTTCCCTCCACAGAAGAGCACATGTGAAAAATATTAAATCTGAATGTGAAATACTGACGTATTTTGCATTCCAGCATAATAATCTTCACATGTATTCTCCATCAATGGGGGAAAAACCCAGAACCAGTCTTAAAATACCTGCCCTGTTTTAAGACCATCAAAATATCCCCTGCAAAGCAAATCTGACCAATCAAACTCTTTTCTTCCTTGAACTCTCTTGAAAATTTTGCAACAGAGTTCAGAGAGCAGAAGGGTTAGATTTTGTTGCCAAGTACTTGCTATTTATTGCCTGTTTGATTGCATTAAACAGACTTAGTGAAGCCAAAGCCTATTTCTAGCATTTCCAAGGTACATTCCACTCTATTTAAAAGGCAAAGGACATCAAACTGTTGGCCTAAGATCATTATCAAGTCCATTGCTCTAAAATATTTATGCATCCAGAGTAAACAATGCAACCATTGTTAAAGTCTCGCTGAAAATTTGTAGACCTGTTACATGAAGCCACAGAAAAGAGGAACGGGAACAGAATCTACACAGAAAATGTAAACAACAACAAGAATAAACCCAACAATCACAAAAAAAGGAAAATCTAGATACAAAATTCTAGAATGTTCATCTACATTCATATAAACATGCCATGTACTTCACTGTTCTAATACATTCTTTCGTAGAAACTATTAAAGAAGATGGTGCTAGCATTAAGCTTCAGTCAGATTACTTTGCACTTAGTGAATTCCCTTTTATTTATTAATTTGGCAGTACTAGCAATTATTGAGTGACGTGAATTTTCAGCTATCTCCACTTCAATTGCACATCTGGGCTACCAAAGATCAGCAAGATCTGGATCAGCCATCACATGGGAAACAGCAGGGAAATCTCATGAATAAAACTATAGTCAAGTCTAACATAAAACAGTGAGGCTTTTAAAAACTGAAATTACCATGATTATATCTTATTTTAATAATGGACCTATTTTAAATATCTTTTAGATAATGCAACTGCTTTGCCATTTGTTAATTCAGTGAGTAGGAAGAATGTGCTGATGGCACAAGTATTTTGAAAGTAGAAGACCTGTCTTAGGAGTAATAATCTTTATTTCTTGAGTGGGGGGTGTTAAGCAGAGACTGGATAGCTGTTTGTCATGGATGCTTTAACTCTGGGTTTTGTGTAGCAGCATGGATTGGACTAGGTGACTTAGTCTCTAAACATGTAGGGACTGCTCAATATAATTTTGCAAGCACTGTGGATAATGTAATTGTCTTGTGTGTGGCATGCTTGGAGAGGGGCAGGCCATGTGCTTGGTCGTGTGCCCAGGTGTGTGCCAGATGACTGGAAAAAAGTGGAAACTGCTTGTATGATTCTATTTATGCAAGCTATATTTCACAATAGGGTTTTGGTGTAGAATACTAATAACTGTTGACAACATTGTCATCCACATTTTTGTCTAAAATTTAAAAGCAAACCAAAATATATGCTATTAGTCAACAATAAGATCAGTCTATGCTTTACAGGGACGTGGTGGCGCTGCGGGTTAAACCGCAGAAGCCTCTGTGCTGCAAGGTCAGAAGACCAGCAGTCGTAAGATCGAATCCACGCCACGGAGTGAGCTCCCGTCGCTTGTCCCAGCTCCTGCCAACCTAGCAGTTCGAAAGCATGTAAAAATGCGAGTAGATAAATAGGTACCACCTCGGTGGGAAGGTAACGGAAACTGTCTTTGGAAAAACGCTGGCTCTATGGCTTGGAAACGGGGATGAGCACCGCGCCCTAGAGTCGGACACGACTGGACTAAATGTCAAGGGGAACCTTTACCTTTACCTTTATGCTTTACAGACTATAGAAAGCCTTTGACTGTATGGATCATGAGAAGCTATGGGTTCTGAAAGAAATGGGTGTGCCTCAGAACTTGATTGTTCTGATGTATAACTTGTATTGTGGACAAGAAGCTACTACTGGAACTGAATATGGAGAGACAGACTGGTTTCCTATAGGAAAAAGTTTCAGACAAGGATGCATTTTATCCCCTTATCTGTTCTATCTATACAAAGAACATATCATATGGAAAGCTGAACTAGATTCAGATGAAGGAGTGAAAATTGGTGTAAGAAACATCAATAATTTGAGATATGCAGATGACATCATCTTACTGGCAGAAAGCTAGCAATGACTTGAAATGATTTCTGATGAATGTGAAGAAAGTGCCAAAGCAGTGCTGCAGCTGAACATAAAGAAGACAAAAGTCATCACTACAGAAAAACTACACAACTTTAATGTTGACAATGAAGAATTTTAAATTGCTAAAAAGTTTGCATATCTTAGTTCAATCATCAAGTAGAGACCAAAAAAATCTGAAGAATGCTAAGACTAGGAAGGGCAGCAATGAAGGAATTAGGAAAGATCATTTAAGTGTAAGGATGTGTCACTGGAAACCAAGGCCAAGATCATCCACGCTATATATTCCCTATCATTATGTACAGGTGAGAAAGCTGCACAGTAAAGAAAGCTGAGAGTGAAAACTTGTTTTGTTTTAAATTTGATGCTGCAGGAGAGCTTTGTGGATACTCTGGACTGCAATCAAGTTTGAACTATTTCTGGAGGCAAAAACGATGAAACTGAGGCCATCATACTTTGGGCATAACATAAGAAAACAAGACTCTCTGGAAAAGACTATAATACTGGGAAAGGTAGAAGGCAACAGGAAAAGAGGAAGACCAAATATGAGATGGATTGGCTCCCCAAAGGAAGCCACAGCCTTCAGTTTACAAGAGCTGAGCAGGGCTGTTGAGGACAGAACATTCTGGAGATTCCTCATTCATAGAGTTGGGTTTTTGGGTTTTTTTGTCTTGGTCTTTTCTTCCTCTTCATCTACAGATGGCTCTCAGCCTGTCTATACTCTAGGTCAAGTACCTTGGAGTAGGAAAAGAAAGCAAATGGCTCACAACACCAGGATATTTACTAATAAGTGTCACATTATGAAGACATAAATGATTTAGCAATTGATGAAGAAACTCAGCAAATCAGAGGGTTAAAAACAACAACTAACAATTCTCTAATTATGCTTGTTTTTCTTCTGTTCATGACAAATCTATCTCAGCCTTCCCCAACCTGGTGATGCCAAGAAGTTTAAGAGTACAACTATTATGATTCCTGACTATTAGCCATGTTAACTGGGCCTGATGGGAGTTGCAGTCAGAACATCTGAAGGGCATCAATTGGGTAATTTGGGCTTTGGGGAGGCACAAAAATGCCTCAGGGCTGCAAGTGCCCTATGGGCTGCTTATTGTTCTGAGCAGCATGGATTATCTAAAGAGTTAACAATAAAAATACATCACAAAATGTATGATGTCTGTGTATGATTAGATCTAGTCAGTTGATGTCCACAAAGCTTTTGATGTTACCCATTAAGCTATATAAAAATCCATATGGCATCATGCATCAAAGAAGTAACAACATGAATTAAAACATCAGTGATGCATCTTAAAAAAGGACTGCCCATGTCACCTACTATTTTGCCAGTGTAACCTTCAAAGAGATGGTAAACATCTCCAGTTTACCAACATTTTGGATCTTTTAAAGTCACTCGGGTCTATTTTAGCTCTTGGTGTTCTTTAACTTTTCTGAAGCCAAGGTGACCTTCAAAAAAAGGCTGAAAAAACTGCCAGCACATATAAACATATCCTAAAACACACTGTTGGGAACAAACAGTCCCTGGAAGAGGGCAAACAATCCTTATAATAAACCAAGAGCAATTAATTTTGCTCAGGAAAACTGGCCAATTCAATCAGTAGAACAAGTGGGTTAACAAGATGGAATGACATTCTTCATGGTGGTGATGGTTTAACAGAAGCTTAATGATTTTTCTTTGGAGACTAACCATACTGCTAAATAAATCATGTGATCACATCAATAGAATCATTTTGTGTCTTTTCTGAAAGGAAAAGTCTGATCTGACAGGGAATATTTAACATTTGGGAAGGACACTGGAGACACTATACAAATATAAGTTAATTAAAGAAGTGTTTTACACTTAAGATGTCAGTCTTTTTTTGTTTACCTCAGTTCCTACAAATTTACAAATTTAACCTAAGAGTTACAGGCAGCTTAATAGCTAGAAAGTGTTCTTGAGTTACTTTAGACATATAGTAAATTAAAAAAGTTAAAATGAGGACATCACTTAGTTAAAGCTGTCTAAACATGAAAGATTAAACATAAATCAAGAGTAAATACCATATTTTTTGGTGTATAAAATGGCACTTTTTCCTAAAATAATTAGAGGAAAATTTGAGGGTTGTTTTATACACGGAAGGCAGCAGCAGGAGACAGAGACTGAGGCAAAGAAGCAGCCGCGCTAAGCTGCCTCTTGCGGCTTCCCATTGACTGCTGCCGGCGCCACCCGATCCAGCAATTGTCTTTTTGTGATTGGGCGGCGGTGGCGGCAGTCAATGGGCAGCAGCAAGAGGCGGCCAAGCCCGGCTGCTTCTTTGCCTCCGTCTCTGCCTCCTGCTGCTGCTGCCTCCGCTGCTGGTTGCGGGCTCAGTGATTGTGCAGCCCTTTGACTGCTGCTTTTCCCTTCCTTTTGCTAAGCCCCGTGACTTAGTAAAAGGAAGGGAAAAGCAGTGGTCAAAGGGAGCCCTTTGAGCCCTGCTTTTCCCTTCCTTTTGCTAAGCCCCCGGGTTTAGGAAGTGGTGGGGAAAGCAGCGATCAAATTTTCTAATTTGGGGTTAGAAAAGGGGGAGGGTCGTCTTATACATCGGGGTGTCTTATGAACGGAAAAATATGGTAATCTGCCAGCACCTGATTTGAAAAAAAGCAAGGATTGTCAGGTCACCTTAAAGAGCAACTGTCAGGTCAGAGAGTCTGATGACTGAACATCTCCCTAACAGCCTTACAGAATTTTACAGACCTTGGCGGGTGGGGTTGGATCAGAAGCCTATGTTTCTCACAACTGGCATTTATTTCATTTAGGGTTAATTCCGGTATGAATTAATTGTATTCCAATCATATCAAAATTCCAATCGTATCAAAATTCATTTAGGTATCAAGGTATAAGTCTTTTCATTGTTGCAATAATTCCCGGCAACATCAGCTTGTCTAATTCTAAAAGCTTTATTTATCTATATTGCTTCTATGTTCCATAAACACAAAAATACTTCCAAGTTGTTGAAAACATCCAAAAGTCTTACCACTATAGAAAAACTGTAGGTACAAAAACTATATGAAAACTAAACTAAAAAAATAATTAAAAATTAAACACAAGTTTTAGGCAAATATTTAATATTCATTCCAAAATGCAGGAGCAATAAAAAGTACAATAAAATACCAAAAAGAATCTTTTAAATACATTCTAATAATGCAGCTTATAGCCTTAAAAACACACTCAAAGCAGAGATTACATCTCTAAAACACGAAAGTTCTTACAAGTAAGAATAGATAAAGTAACATTCCTCTGCCATCTTTTACTTTTATATATACCTCTTCTCCCCCCTCCCCCTTGAGTTTTTAACAGTCTTCACCCCCACCCCTCTTTTTTGCTCATGCCTGGTCTCCTGTGAGAATTTTTACAACAGAACCTAACACCAAACATAGGCCATAAATTACTGCATCTAAGATGTAAACACACACCCAAGACTCTTAGAGCCAATGAATATTTAGAGTGTTGTTGTAGATTTTTCGGGCTCTTTGGCCATGTTCTTAAGGTTTTTCTTCCTAACGTTTCGCCAGTCTCTGTGGCTGGCATCTTCAGAGGACAGGAGTGAGTTCTAACTCCTGTTCTCTGAAGATGCCAGCCAAAGAGACTGGCGAAACGTTAGGAAGAAAAACCTTCAGAACACGGCCAAACAGCCTGAAAAACCTACAACAACCATCGGATCCCGGCCGTGAAAGCCTTCAAGAATATTTAGAGTGTTTTACTTGTGAAATTGGTATTTCATCCAGTATTTGATCCCCCACCTCCGCATATGTCTGACAAAGTGGACTTGTCCACAAAAGCTCACATTAAAATATAATAGTTAGTCTTTATGGTGCTACATGTCTTGTTTTGTTTTCTTTAGTTTCTTTGGATTTTTCCTGATATGCGGAAGGACTACAATCACAGTTAGAAAATTTATAATGATAATTTCTATTGCCTTTACAACTTCTGTAAAAAACAACTCCTGTAAATCAGAATCTGATAAGCTGCCAACATGACAATAAGCATCACAGTTAGAAAATTTATAATGGAAATTTCTAACTGTAATGTTGCTGAGTTATATTTTATTTTGCTGTAAACCGCCCAAAATAGTATGCAACACTAATGGGGTGGTATATAAATTAATGAAATAAATAATGAAATAAATAATGAAATATAGCCTTTACAACTTCTGTAAAATACAACTCCTGTAGATCAGAATCTGGCAAGCTGTCAACTTGACAATAAGCATCATTATTTTATCTAACAGGTACTGAGCCTGTAGCTTACACTGGGTGGTAATAAAGCCAGTGTAAAATTAAGGTAGAGTGAGTCACAGGATCTGCAAACCTCACCTGCTGGTCACATTGCAACATTTCACATACCAAACAATTATTTCAATGCACTTTCAATGCTTTCCTTTGTTTACTTATTATTTGTAAACATGTTCAACCATCAGGTGTGAAAGAGATCCTTTTGTAAGGCAATGTTTATGTACCTTGCTTCCAGGCTTGGCTGGAGCTGGCTGATTGTTTTGCAGTGACTTTTAGTTAAACTGCTGTTCAAACCACATATTCCAAGCAAATCATACATTTTCAGGATTTTTTTTTACACACACACACAAAATTATTTTAACACTCCATACGTTCAAAATTTCACATCTTAACACACAATTTGTTTAAGAAACAGAAAACCTCTCTTCGCAATGCTTCAAGAGAAGCTCCATGGAAATTGGAAGAGGTTACCTTGCACTTTCTTTCAAAAGTAAGCAACTACAATAGCTTCCAGTGCTGTTCTCAAGATATCTTCAGAAGTGATCCACAACTACTCATCCCAATTCAAAGGGCACGTTTTGTGTTTTCTCAACAAAGGTAAGATGACACATAAAAACTGCTGTTTAAAGTACTTGGGCAGCAGTTACAGATCAGAACAGGTCAGCTGGATTTTGTGCAGTATGCAGCAGGAAAAACCTCACAGCACATCTGTGAAAAACGTAATGCTGAAATCTCTTGTGGCCTTGCACACAGATCAGCTCTGCATCACTTTTATTATAAAAGATCTGTAATGTGTTTATAGTGTGTGAAACACTTTCCTTCCAAACACAAGGCCTCTTTCATGATTTAATAGTCATTTAATTAAAACAAATAAATCCCATGCTATTAACTGACTGCATTCCTGTTGACAGGACAGGCACCACATTTCAATTGCATCAAGTAGAGGGTCACATGAATGGTGCCCCTAATAATTTAAGGGGAGAATCAAAGCTAGACACATGTAGTCATTTAAATTGAAATGCTCCAACAGTAACACCAGCCAGAAATTCCCCTAGTCTCCCTGAATTAAAAAAACTTAAGTCAGGGCTCAGAGCAATGGAACTCAAAGAAAAGGAGAGAGGGCTTCTTTAAAAAGGAAGCTATCCTAACTCAATTCTGTTTTACTCAGGCAAGAGTCTTTTCTATACTCTATATAAGGAGTTGGCAAAAGCAAAGGAGGAAACCGGCAAAACACTGTAGCATTTTAAAGGGTAACAGTTTTATTGCAGTGTGAGCTTTATGGATCAAAATCTACTTTCTCCAATGCAAAGTATAAAAATATGATGTCCTCTATATTTATACATATAGGATAAGGTGAGGATACAGATAAGGTGACAAGGACCACAGCAATGTCACACATAACATCAGAAATGTATTTACTTATTCAGCCTCTAATGAAATTTATGGTGTCTTCTGCCAGCAGTGCCCCTCTCCTTTCTACACAAGACAAACTGGAAAATCTCTGCACAAAAGAATGAATGGACACAAATCTGACATCAGGAATAGCAACACAAAGAAAGCCATTTAAGAGCACTTCCAGGATACTGTTATGGATCTCAAAAAGGCTATTGTAGAAAAAAGGAATTATAAAGGGAGTCTTGAGAAGGTAGCAAAAATTAGCTATATTAACAAGTTCCGGTGCATCTTTAAGGGCCTCAATAGAGATTAAGGCTTCCTGATGCACTACATATATTGATAACTTGGCTTTCTGTAATATCTTACAAGTTGTGTATTTTGAAAGACTCTGGTTTCTGTCTGAGAAACACCTCTTAGCATTCGTGTGACAGCCAAGTCCATCGCCCTGGTTAGGACCTGCTCACTGAAATAAGTAACAGCTTGGTACTTCTTTTCCTGTGTTAATGAATCATTGTCACTTTGTTTATTGTCTGAGAATATGTATAAATATAGAGGACATACTGTTTGTACTCTTCGTTGTTGATTGGACTTTGATCCTCAAAAGCTCACATGGAAATAAATCAGTCTTTAAAATGCTACAACATTTTGCCTTTTTTCTTTTCTTTTGCCAACATAGTGAAACAGACTAAAATATCCACTTCTTTAGAAACTGCTCCATAAGGCATGGGCAAAATGCAGCTTACAGGCTGCACTTACCACCCTTGACGTCCACTGGCTTCAAAAATCCCCTTCCAGTCAATAGGGGGCATGGGGAACAATTTTTCTATGTGTTAAGGGCCCACCAACACTTGTGGCTCCCCAAATCACCTTCTTCTTCTTCTTTTTTTTAAATTTACTCCAAGAGGCATTTTCAGTTTTTAAAACACAACTTTTGTATGAAAAAAACACAGAACTGTAATCCTTATACTGAAAACATTCATTTACATCCAAAATCTGAACAATATAACCAATTCCACTAATTTTTAATGCATGTTTTTTCAGTCCATGTGTTCAGAATCGCAATCTTACAATTACTTAATAGATTCTGAGTACTGAATTCAGTAAGTTAACTGTGAAATGATCAGGAAGAAGTTAAAAACGCTCCACATGTGTTTATTTAAGGATGAAAGCAAAAGTAATTCACAAAGCAATCCTATACATTAGTTATGCAAAAGCAACAAAGTCAAAATCTTTATTGCTTAGCATCCAGGACAAAGGAGATCCTGAAAAGGAAAAACACATCCATAAAGTTACCAACAGGTCAGCCTGAGAAGACTGTACCCATGTACTCTGGAACCCACTAGTTTGACAAATAGCAGGATAGCAGGTGTCATGTCTCTAATGGACTTTGGTCCATGGAATAAACATGTTGCAGAACTTTCTGTCATGGATCTTGCAAAGGTACAGGAGACTGCCTAGAACAAACAGGTTCCCAGTACAGGTTCCACAGTTGGGAGCACTCCAGTTATTGCTGATGGTCATGGAGTGGCTTTGCTCCTGGTCTACAGAGAATAGGAATGTGGAATGGATCCCATTCCTATGGGAAAGCAGTCTGTGGGTGAAAAGGGAAACACTGTAAGAAAGTTACAAGCAATTTTCAACATCTGGAACACATAATCCCAGAACTTGGATGCATATTAGGTGCCTGAGAGGAAGTATAAGAGAAGACTGAGTGAGTGAGGAAAGCAAATGTGCTGCTTTTAGTGTTCAGTCAGTGCTCCTGAGTAAGCCTTCCCCCACAAAGGGAGGTGGCAGGGAAGAACTGCAGTGACTGCAGAGTATACTTCTCTCTTGGGCCTTAAAGTGGAACATGATTTAAGGAGTGGTTGTTTGTTCTGCTCCATGAGCCCAGGCTGTGATCATGAGTATTGGGCAGTAGTGTCAGTGTCTGGCCTTTACCAAAAAACAGCTTACCTGTGTGTCAGTATGAACAACAGTTCTGTGCACAGGAGGCAGTGCTCCTCATTGCTGGGATGTAGTAGTGTAAAGAAAGTTAAAGCAATACATTTCAAAGGGGTGGTGGGGATATGGGAAACATTCACACTAGCTGTGCTTTAGAGCAAGTATTGTCCCTTCCCCCTTTTACCTGTGTGAGGTGGCACCCCCACTTGTGGAAATGCAGTAACAGTTGCTATTATGTGTTTGTGTTTAAGGTCTAGAGGCAGAGTGCTTGCAAGAATTCTAGGTGGAAAAGTATTAACAATGTCTATTGCCCCTATCTGACTTAGGCCAGAGTATTTGTGCAAAGTGACTGTTCTCCAAAGTTCTCACAAACTCAACGTATATGTGAAATGAAGACAAAGATTTTATAATCTCATGCTGCATCCCCTTTCTTTTGAATTATTACCTCCTTGTTTGGGCTTTGGAGGCTGATTGGAACAACTGTGCCCAGTTACATTATATACTATGGTCTGCCATAACAACATGGTCTGTCAATGTGTGGTAGGGATATAGGCTATGGTCTATGCATGGTCCTCTTCTATGCCACTTAAATCCTGCCAGAACCCCATTAGATTTTACCTGTTAGGCCAGAATGAGTACTTTCAGATAGACTGCTATGAAGAAGAAGGCAGTATACATCTATTCTATCTTTTTCTCCTTAACATTTTCCTCATTAAGGAAAAGGACGGACATAGAGGTGGGAAAATATATGACAGCTAAATATATCAAGTCCAAACTCCCAAGGAATAAGACAGATCTAAAGCAAGACAGAAGCCTAATTTGCAAACATCCTCATTCATAGGAAGATCACGTCCATTAGCAGAGCATTGCATTGGCATAAATGAGCAATGATAACCTATGAAATCCAATGAAAGAATTATTTGTAGGTGCAATGTGAACAGATACAAACTGACACCATAAGAGCCCTGACCTGAGACCTTCTACCTAATTCCTGAAACACAAAAAACAGTCAGTCCTGAAAGGTTCATTTTGTCAAATATTGATATCATCAATGAAGGTATGTCTGAATATATGGTGTCTGTTCTCCAACCATATGCCACCAATATGCCCAGCCATGTTAGAGACATAACTGACTTGTGGAGGAGACTACAGTCCACTCACAACTTCCAAGATAACACTATCTTAGCTAGCATGAATGTAAAGACACTTTACACCAACAATCTACATAATGAAGGACTACAAGCCACCAAAAATACTATTCTGAATGAGGCCACAGCACATCTATTTACTAAACTCTGTGACTCTAAAATCACACACAGCTATTTCACCTTCAGCAATAAAATTTATCTTCAAACCAACAGCACATCTATGGGCACAAGTTTGGTGCTGCCACAGAACGTAAACACATTCTTGGCTCACCTGGAACAACACTTACTCAGTTCCTCTCCCTCTATCTGAGATACGCTGATGGCATTCTTATCATATGGACTCGTTGTTGTTGTTGTTGTTTAGTCGTGTCCGACTCTTCGTGACCCCATGGACCAAAGCACGCCAGGCCCTCCTGTCTTCCACTGCCTCCCGGAGTTTGGTCTCATTACAAGGAATCAACTGAAAAATTCCACCAGAATTTCAATAACTTTCACCACACCATTAACTGAGCCTGTCTATGCAACAGATATGCTTTCTGGATACCAGTGGGTAGCCAGAGAATGGAGATCGGAGCATCACATTATTTTAAAAATCTATTGATTACTATATATATTAACATGCCTCCAGCTTCCTCTGGAATACAGCACAAAATCTACTGTCTACAGCCAAACATTGTGATACAATCACATCTGGTCATGAAAAAAACTCAGAACTCATGGATATACAGTGTCCATGCAATGCCTAGAGGAAAGAAAATTGCCAGGACAAGATGGTAACATCAAGGATAGCCACCGACAGCTCCCAAGAGGCACCACAAACGTATCAACAAGCTACAGCCCGTGTCAGTAATGGATTAGATGAGGATTAACAAACTGAAACTTAATCCAGACAAGATAGAGATCTCCTGGTCATTCACAAGGCAAAACGGGAGACAAAGATCCAGCCAGTATTGGATGGGATTACACTCCCCTTGAGACGTCCAATCTGGCCATGACAGTACATGCCTTAGTTACATGTCATCTGGATTACTGCAATGTGATCTACGTTGGGCTGCCTTTGAAGACTGGTGTTGGTTAAAGGGAGCATATAACTCCCCCATTAAAACAGTTTCACTGGTTGCCAGTCTGTTTCTGGACTCAATTCAAAGTGCTGGTTATTACCTATAAACCCCTATACAGGTTGGTTCCAGGCTATTTGAAGGATCATATCACCCCATATGAGCCTACTCGTCTTTTAGGATATTCTGGGGAGGGCTTTCTCTCAATTCCACTAGTTTCTCAAGCTCATTTGGTGAGGATACGAGAGGACACTCTCAGTGGCTGCTCCCAGGCTTTGGAATGTATTGCCCCCTCTCTCTATTTATGAAATTTCGATAGTTTTAAAAATGTTTTTTAAAATGTTTTAAAAATTGTTTTAATCTTGTTTTTAATTTCAATTAATGTTTAATTGTTTTTAATATACAGTAGCTTTGCATAATAATTTAAACTTATTATTATACAGTTTTAATTGTTATGAGCTGCTTCAGGTCTCCTGTGAGGAGAAAGGCAACATATAAATAAAATAAAATAAAATAAAATTTAAAAAGAGTGCCCTCTCAGTCACGTTGGGATTTTCAGAAAGTTTAAGAAAATTCTCCTCACAATTGTTTTTTTGTGTGTGTGTGTGTGGCCTAATATGACAAATATCTCACTGTTTTCACCTAAACAAGTTGTAAACTCTGTAGACATAGTATTGTTGACTCAAGAAAAAAATCTGTAAACACTAGACACATACTAAATATATACTCAATCTAGTACACGCAGCATACAGAAGTAATTAGGGGGCTGCTGCCTCAGATAGACATAATACAGGAACACTTCGCCATTTAAAATGAACTCAAGTCTGTTGAGCCAGTTGAGCTTATCCAAAGGTACTAAAGGGACTTGTATTCTCAGAACCTCTGTCTACAATCCTTGAGAATTCTTAAGAGAACTGGGGAGGGCTCTGAAGACTAGAGGTGGCCAAATGTCATCCCATCCTCAAAAAGCAGAGGAACAAGGATCTGTTCAGCCTAACTGGTCATCTTAACGCTGATACCAGGAAAGATTATACAACAAATAATTAAACAGTCATTGCATGAGTAGTGAGGAAAAAAACCCTGTGATTACTAAGACCAAGTATGGATTTCTTCTAAACAAATTATGCCTGACTCATATCTTTTTTGACAGAGTCACTAGCTTGGTAAATGAGATGAATACTATGGATTTGTAGTATCTTGGTTTCAGCAAAGATTCTGACAAGATCTTTTGTGATATTCTAGTGCTCTAGTTAGTAAAACACGGGCTAGACAATGTTCTCGTTAGGTAGATAAGAAGCTGGTACACAAGGCATACCCAATGAGGACACGGAGTAGATGTTGATCAAATTTGCAGATGACACCAAACCTGTAGAGTAGCTTATGCTTCAGAAGACAGAACTGGAATTCAAGATGACCTAAACAGATTGGAGAACTAAGCCAAAAACAAACAAAATGAAATACAGAAAGGAAGAATATAAACTTCCACATTTAGGCAAGGAAAAAACATATGCACAAATATAGGATGGATGACAGCTGGTTTGGCAGTAGGATATGAGAAAAGAAGAGAGCTCTTAGTAGATGACAAGCTAAACATGAATCAACTTGTGAAATAGCGCCAAAAAAACATGAATGCAATACTAGGCTGCATCAACATATGTATACTGTGCAGATCAAGGGAAGTAATAATTTCATTCTACTTTGTTTTCATCAGAAGTCACATAAAATACTGTGTCCAGTTCTGCACATCATACTCTAAGTAGGATATCAACAAGCTGGAACATGTCCAGAGAAAGGCAACTAAGATGGTAAATATCTGAAAATCAAGCCCTATGAAGAATGGTTGAGGGAGCAGGGTGTGTTGGAAGAAGACTGAAAGATGACATAAGAGCTGTCTTCAAATGTTTGAAGGGCTACCACATGGAAGATGGAGCAAGTTTGTTTTCTGCAGCTCTGGTGGGAAGGACACAAGGTACAGGCTATATTGGAAGGTGGTGGACTCTCCTTTCTTGGATATACTGTATTTAAACACAGGTTAGATAGCTCTGGGTCACTTCCGCAGTGGATTTCTTGCTTTTGCTTTGTAGGAAGGGCTTCATAATGTTTGGAGTCCTTTCCAGCTTTATAATTGTACAATCCAGAACTACAATATGAACAGTAGTCCAAAAAATCAAGACTGGAATCTGCTTTAAAACATTTCTAAATGTGTCAGAAATAAGATATAGAGAAATAATAAAATCTGAGCTAAAAACCTGAGCATGTAAAAAAAAAGTTATATAATAAAGGATACTATATTTAACACTACATTTCACCTGCTGTTTCTGCTAGTTTTTTTCTATAACTTTTAGGAAACAGTAGCTAAAAGCCTGTTTGTGTAAATTCTGCAGCATAAAGCTAACAATGTCATCAGCCAGGCCATTTTGTTTTGGAAATTAAACATTTCCTCCTTCTGTCCTGCAAGCCTTACAGGTCCCATGTAACTCCTTTCATTGTCAGGAATCGTAGGGGCCATGGGATAGAAAGAAAAAATGTTGTGATTTCCAAAAAAATGCTTTGGTTGATGACATCATTAGTCTTAAACCATGGTACTTACATGAACAGGATTTCAGCCAGTAACTGGACAAAATAAACATGGTTATGGAAGTACAATGTTGGCAATAAGATCTGTCACACAATAGAGATTTGGTGAAAATAATTCCCTAAAACAAAAGCTAAATGAGTATAAGAAAAAGAACTGAATACAGAAATGTTGAAAGCACCTTGAGAAAAAGTAAAAGCAGAAAAAGCAGAGTTAAGGAAACAGTTCTAAGACTGATTTCAGATGATATTCATAGAAGGTTCCCAAGTTTGGCCAGAAGAAGGATTTTTGTTTTAAAAGGCGGATAATGTCTTATAATATAAACCAACACTGGAAAAGGGAGGGAGGAAGGAGAAGAGAGAAGTCATGCATGAAGATGTGATTTCGAAAAAGAACCTAAAAGACATGCAGATCAAAGATGTACACATCCATGAAAGATGGAGCCTACTATCCAGTCTACAACATACTGTTGTTGTTGTTTAGTCGTTAAGTCGTGTCCGACTCTTCGTGACCCCATGGACCAGAGCACACCAGGCCCTCCTGTCTTCCACTGCCTCCCGGAGTGGAAAAGTTTGGTCAAATTCATGTTGGTAGCTTCGGTGACGCTGTCCAACCATCTCGTCCTCTGTCGTCCCCTTCTCCTCTTGCCTTCACACTTTCCCAACATCAGGGTCTTTTCCAGGGAGTCTTCTCTTCTCATGAGATGGCCAAAGTATTGGAGCCTCAGCTTCAGGATCTGTCCTTCCAGTGAGCACTCAGGGTTGATTTCCTTCAGAACGGATAGGTTTGTTCTCCTTGCAGTCCAGGGGACTCTCAAGAGTCTCCTCCAGCACCACAATTCAAAAGCATCAATTCTTCGGCGGTCAGCCATCTTTATGGTCCAGCTCTCACTTCCATACATCGCTACTGGAAAAACCATAGCTTTGACTATGCGGACCTTTGTCGGCAAGGTGATGTCTCTGCTTTTGAAGATGCTGTCTAGGTTTGTCATTGCTTTCCTCCCAAGAAGCAGGTGTCTTTTAATTTCGTGGCTGCTGTCCCCATCTGCAGTGATCATGGAGCCCAAGAAAGTAAAATCTGTCACTGCCTCCATAGCTTCCCCTTCTATTTGCCAGGAGGTGATGGGACCAGTGGCCATGACCTTAGTTTTTTTGATGTTGAGCTTCAGACCATTTTTTGCCCTCTCCTCTTTCACCCTCATTAAGAGGTTCTTTAATTCCTCCTCACTTTCTGCCATCAGAGTGGTATCATCTGCATATCTAAGGTTGTTGATATTTCTTTCGCCAATCATAATTCCGGCTTGGGATTTCTCCAGTCCAACCTTTCACATGATGTATTCTGCATATAAGTTAAATAAGCAGGGGGACAATATACAGCCTTGTCGTACTCCTTTCCCAATTTTGAACTAATCCGTTGTTCCATATCCAGTTCTAACTGTTCCTTTCTGTCCCACATATAGATTTCTCAGGAGATAGATAAGGTGGTCAGGCACTCCCATTTCTTTAAGAACTTTCCATAGTTTGCTGTGGTCCACACAGTCAAAGGCTTTTGCGTAGTCAATGAAGCAGAAGTAGATGTTTTTCTGGAACTCTCTGGCTTTCTCCATAATCCAGCGCATGTTAGCAATTTGGTCTCTAGTTCCTCTGCCCCTCGAAATCCAGCTTGTACTTCTGGCAGTTCTCGGTCCACATACTGCTGAAGCCTACCTTGTAGGATTTTGAGCATAACCTTGCTAGCGTGTGAAATGAGTGCAATTGTACGGTAGTTGGAGCATTCTTTGGCACTGCCCTTCTTTTTGATGGGGATGTAGACTGATCTTTTCCAATCCTCTGGCCACTGCTGAGTTTTCCAAACTTGCTGGCATATTAAGTGTAGCACCTTAACAGCGTCATCTTTTAAGTTTTTAAATAGTTCAACTGGAATGCCATCACCTCCACTGGCCTTGTTGTTAGCCATGCTTTCTAAGGCCCACTTGACTTCACTCTCCAGGACGTCTGGCTCAAGGTCAGCAGCCACACTATCTGGGTTGTCTGGGGCATCCAAATCTTTCTGGTATAATTCCTCTGTGTATTCTTGCCACCTCTTCTTGATGTCTTCTGCTTCTATTAGGTCCCTACCATTTTTGTCCTTTATCATGTCCATCTTTGCACAAAATGTTCCTTTAATGGCTCCAATTTTCTTGAACAGATCTCTGTTTTTCCCCTTTCTATTATTTTCCTCTATTTCTTTGCACTGTTCATTTAAGAAGGCCCTCTTGTCTCTCCTTGCTATTCTTTGGAAGTCTGCATTCCATTTTCTGTAACTTTCCCTATCTCCCTTGCATTTTGTTTCCCTTCTCTTCTCTGCTATTTGTAAGGCCTCGTTGGACAGCCACTTTGCTTTCTTGCATTTCCTTTTCTTTGGGATGGTTTTTGTTGCTGCCTTCTGTACAATGTTACGAGCCTCCATCCATAGTTCTTCAGGCACTCTGTCCACCAAATCTAGTTCCTTAAATCTGTTCTTCACTTCCACTGTGTATTCATAAGGGATTTGGTTTAGATTATACCTGACTAGCCCAGTGGTGTTTCCTACTTTCTTCAGTTTAAGCTTGAGTTTTGCTATAAGAAGCTGATGATCAGAGCCACAATCAGCGCCAGGTCTTGTTTTTGCTGACTGTGTAGAGCTTCTCCATCTTTGGCTGCAGAGAACATAATCAATCTGATTTCGGTATTGCCCATCTGGTGATGTCCATGTGTAGAGTCGCCTCTTGTGTTGTTGGAAAAGAGTGTTTGTGATGACCAGCTTGTTCTCTTGACAAAACTCTATTAGCCTTTGCCCTGCTTCGTTTTGAACTCCAAGGCCAAACTTACCTGTTGTTCTTTTCATCTCTTGATTCCCTACTTTAGCATTCCAGTCCCCTATAATGAGAAGAACATCTTTCTTTGGTGTCAGTTCTAGAAGGTGTAAGTCTTCATAGAATTGGTCAATTTCAGCCTCTTCAGCATCGGTGGTTGGTGCATAAACTTGGATGACTGTGATGTTGAAAGGTCTGCCTTGGATTCGTATTGAAATCATTCTATCATTTTTGAGATTGTATCCCAGGACAGCTTTTCCCACTCTTTTGTTGACTACGAGGGCTACTCTATTTTTTCTACGGTATTCTTGCCCACAATAGTAGATATGATAATCATCTGAATTGAATTCGCCCATTCCCGCAGTATTTTTCTTTGCAGCATCGGACTTTCCTTTCACTTCCAGGCGCGTCCGCAGCTGAGCGTCCTTTCGGCTTTGGCCCAACCACTTCATTAGCTCTGGAGCTACTTGTCCTTGTCCTCCGCTCTTCCTCAGTAGCATGTTGGATGCCTTCCGACCTGAGGGGCTCATCTTCCAGAGTCATATCTTTTAGCCTTTTGTTTCTGTCCATGGAGTTTTCTTGGCAAAGATACTGGAGTGGCTTGCCAGTTCCTGCTCCAGGTGGATCATGTTTAATCAGAACTCTCCACTATGATCTGTCCGTCTTGGGTGTCCCTGCACGGCATAGCCCATAGCTTCTCTGAATTTCTCAAGCCCCTTCGCCACAACAAGGCAGCAATCCATGAAGGGGGAACATACTAAGTAGTACTGTCCAATTTGGCTTCAATTTATCCATTGAACCAGACCAGTTAACTAGTGTCTTTCAAAATCAATATCCAGTTTTATACCAGTTTTTAAGGGTTCCCCCCCCCAGATTCTCATTTCCAAAGGTTTTGTGAAGTATGAATGCTGCTTGAGAAATAAAATGTACTTTAGTTTTACATTTCCAAAGGGAAATTATTTTCTCTTCATTTAGTACCAGCTTCATGAAGATTTACGCATAACATAAAGTTTCAAGGGGTTACATGCATTGTATGGTTAAAAGTGCTTCAATGGATTTCTTGCTATTAAAAAGGTGCCAGTGTTGTTGGGAAACAATCTTCTTGGTAAAGCTAAATAAACAATAAAGCAATTAACAACAACAGCATTTGTTTAAACTTGATCCTTTCAAACAGAGAGTTTTCCTTGACTCCAATGTCTATTTCTAGTATTTTAAAATTTAACTGGACCATACCTCTTCCATGAACTCAGGAAGCTATTAAAATGTAAATCTTCAATAACATACCAGCCAAGCGAAGACAGGATTTCACACTATCCAGCAATTCCACTTGCACAGTAATAAAACCAAAATGCTATGTGCTAGTGACAAAGGGAAGTATCACTGTTAATTCAATCCTTCCCATTCAAACTACCTGTGCAAACCAGAAAGGCATGGAGTACAGAACAATCATACAGAATAGTGTGATAGGGAACAAAGGTTGTGCGAGGAAGATAGCTGTCTTGAAAACTGGTAGAAAACTGTCAGATCAAAATGGGTAATGAACGGTTGCATTCCTCCCTCCTTTTTAAAGATTCCTAAGACTTTGGCAAGGGAAGCAACAACATTAAGCTGATAATTTCACTTTAGTCGAAAGAATTAATAGCTATAACAGGGCTGTGCTGGCTCAGTGGAGAGCCGTTGAATTAATCTGCAAGGACAACTGGAGCCGTTGAACTTAACATGGGCTTTACAGCAACAGATTTGTCATTTCATGCTTAAAAAAGGATTCCGGTTAAATCTGCACCGAGGGGGGGAGAGATCATGCTTTGTGAAGCTGCCAAAAGCACATGATGATGAATGTTAAGTACAAAGAGAGAAACATCATTTTCTAATACTTTGGTTTTAATTTCAAGATGATCATACATTGTAAGAACGTGGCAGTCAGTCATGAAAGATTTAAAAGTTTAACAGAAAAAAAACTATGACACACCATGTAGTAGCTTGGGCATCACATACTATTTCCACCTGCATTGAAGTCCCCCTGTGATATTATGCAATTTGCACACCGTACTGCCACCAAATATTAGGATCAAATATCACCCCCAGACTGGAGCAACCTTACAATATGCATGACTGAAGGAATGTCCACTAAAAAATTATATTTTTGCTTTGTCTGGATATAAAGAAGCCACTTGAACAAGCCTATCCCTCCTCTTGGCACAGGGAGTCTTCCTTCATTTAACTCTTGTACTGGAAGAACAGGTTCCCAACATATCCAACACTAAACATAGGCAATGCAATTCTTCGAGCATTATCTCACCAAACAGTAACTTAACAAACACATTAACTGAACATACAGTTAAGAACAGGAGAAATTCTCTAATCATCCCTGTCTACTTATGTGATTGCCCTTCTGCATGCAATTTTCCTCAACAGGCTTCTGGTCAGAGGACTTGAAGAAGATTACAAAAGTTAATTCTGGTGAGGACAGTGAAAAGAATGGACTATTTAGGGCTCCCACCATTGACCCCAACTACCTTGTTACAGGTGGTTGAAATTAGCACTATAACCAATACTGATTGCAGAAAGATGTGCCAGACTTCAGTTCTTGCAACTTCTTTAAATCACCCATGTGTGTATTTTTGATGCTCTCCTTTTTTCACACCATTTTATGTATAATGTATTTTGGGAAGTGGGAATGTGGAGATGTGAATAGTGGTCAACTCTTTTCTCTCTTCTTGAAAATATGCAACCTTGCCATTAATTTAAACTTTTAAAAGAACCTCTTCAGAATCAATTTATGTCCTCTTAACTAAATCCCCATTAATCTTTCACAAGCATTATTGGTATGAGTTAACAAATAATGATAAAGTGGAGAGAAGATTGGTCACGTTGTCCTAATTCACGTAACCATCTCCAACTGTGGTCTCCAGACCCTTTTTGCACTATAACTCCTATTAGTCCTATACAGGATAGCTAATGGTGAAGAATCATAGAAGTCACAGTCAAAAAAACCTTTTACAGAGGCGAAGTCAGCCAACAGGTAGAAGATGTGACAACACTAAAAGATGGTGGAAAGGAAACTCAGGACTGTCTTTCTGCTGGATAAGGTCAGGAACCTGGAGAGAAACCAGAGTACTGGTCATAGTGGTTGACAGAGAGGAAAGCAGAAGCAGCTCAGGACCTTTTTATATGGCATAATCTTTAAATTTCACTATAAAACCCAAAGTTTTGTGCATTTGAAGGGACAGCCATTTCCCAACACACCTACAGATACACTGAGAAATACTACTGAAACATTCCCAGTTCATATACAAGTTTTCTCTGTTAACTCAAACTTCAAATCCTCTATTGATGAAACCCTGGCCTGGAAAACTGCAGACAGTTGCATACTGGTACATAATTATAGCCTCTTCGTGAGCACAAGATCCTTCAAATCAAGAAGGGACAAAAAGGATGGCTTTGCCCCATTGTGTCTTTTTACATTAAAGGACCTGATAACATCTGGCAAAAAACCCAAAAAAACCCAAAACCCAGCTATACCAATATGGCCGTTTTTTAGATTGTTTAATAAATTTCCGAGCACATGACGCACAACCAAGATTGACTCATTTTCCCAGCCAGCAGTTTATTTTCAGTTTATTTCCCCCTCACCGGTAGGGTTGTTTTATTTTGTACTGATGATGAATTGCTTCATTCCGTATCATTTCAGCATGTGTGAATGTTGCTGTCGATTTATTTCCTTTGCAAAGGGGTTGGGTTTCTGGGTGCTGTGGCCATGTCATGGCCACTGTGCTTATCTCCTTTTAAATAAATAAATAAATAAATATATATTTATATATAATTAATATATATATTAATATATATTATATATATATAATATATATATTAATATATATTATATATATATTAATATATATAATTAATATATATATTAAATGACTTGTCGATAAAGATATATCAACAAGACAGTAATAGGATATGCTGGCAGCGGTGCTGCTGCCGCTACCACAAACAAACAACATGAATACATTGCTCGGGAGACAGCCTTCCCCCCCTCCCTTGTGGGTGAAAGAGGGCTTCAGATTTCCTGCTTTGAACTGTAAAGAAAGGAGTGTTGCATTTATTTAACCCTACTTTTCACAATACTTTGAAAGTCTTTCAAAACCCATTCCTCCTGATGCTGTTCAACAAGTAAAAGACATGTAGGGAGGGGGGAAGGGAAAGGGGGAGGAGGAAACAAGCCTCACCAAGAAATGTGCAGGGAGGAAGGAAGGGAAAAGGGGAGGAGGAAAGAAGCCTCGTACTGCTGTATTCTCTGTTGATATACTAGCTTCAGTAATTTTTTTAAAAGGTGGGATGGGGGGGCTGATTGTCCCAAGAAACAGTAGAGAAAAGGAATCAATACAAAATTAAAGAGCACTGTAGCCTGCTATAAAGATTCAAATAGAAAGAAATGAATTGATACCGTTAAAACAATGTGAATGCTCTTGCCAGCATATATACCATGTGACTGCGAAAATAAATGCCATCACTACAATAGAGGTATAGAAAGGATCAGTATAACTGGGGTTCTTTTGGCAGGTGTTATTAGGTCCACAGACGAGTCCCATAGGACTGGAGGCTCCTGCAGTAAAGAGATTTAAATCAAACCTTTACTTTCAGAGCCAGGTCAAAAGCTATGCAACAATTAAATTCTTATATGACCAAAGGTCTCTCATTAAGAAAATACTTCCAATGCTCAACAAGGACACAGCCAGGCAATTTAATTGGTATCTCACTCATTTCAGATGTAAATGTTCAAAATCAAAGACCAAAGATTTGTTCTTCACCTTGTGAATTCTGATTTCTCTTAAATGCTGCCAGGTGCACACATATATTTGAAAAATTCTTCAGTATTATCACACTAAAAACTTACTTTAATTTGAGGCCTGTCTTTCTTTATAAGCAATTACAAACCTCTCACTCTCAGATATATCTGAATATCAGATAAATGATATGTGAATAAGGCTGGCTGGACCGCTCAATGGTTCAGGTATCTGGCTGCAGAGCTAGGGGTTGGGAGTTCGATTCCCTACTGTTTCTCCTGCGAGTAGAGCCAGCCTGTGTGGCCTTGGGCAAGCTGCACAGTCCCAGGGAGCCCTCAGAAGAAGGGAATGGTAAATGACGTCTGAGCATTCTCTACCTAGTAACCTTGAAAAGGGTCGCCATTAGTCAGAATTGACTGGACAGCACATGATAATTAAATAACTAAATATTATTGGAAAGCTATATGCCCTCTTGTTTGAAATAAATCATTGTGCGACCCATTTTGAAAAGCTCTAATTTGGTAAAAGATTACTTGAATAACTATAGACCTGTCACCAATATTATATTTATGGCCAAGGTGGAAGCAGACCACTGCAGATGTTCCTGGAGGAGAGGGTTTAGACCATGCCAAAGGACCCAGTCGGTACTGGTTGCACTGAATGATGACCTTTTAAGGGAGGTTAAACAGGGGTGGCTTTGACCCTGTTGGTCCTCCTTGATCTCTCAGTGGCCTTTGATACTGTTGATCACAGTATCCTCCAAGACAGGCTGTTGGGGTTAAGTATCAGAGGTACAGCACTCCGCCGGTTCTAGTTCTTCCTCGGTGGCTGGAAGCTGTTTTGGCCCTGGGGGTCCTATGTTAATTATCTCTACAGTGATGTTCAACATCTACATGAAGCTGCTGGGAGAGGTAATCCAGAGTTTTGGGATGTTTTATTAACAGTATGCTGATGACACACAGCTCTATCTCTCCATCATGTCTTCTTCAGTGGATACTGCTTGTGTTCTTGAGTGCTGCCTGGCAGTGATTTTGGAGTGGACAAAGGTCAACAGGCTGAATCTGAATCCAGACAAAATGGAGATCCTCTTGTTTGAGATCACCCTGACCAGTTGGGAGGAATTATACCTAAGCTGAATGGTGTTGCTCTCCATCTTAAGAGACGGAGTGCACAGCTCAGGAGTGACCCTAGACCCAGCCCTTTCAATGGAACATCAAATATCAGCCAAATATCAGTCTGCCTTTGAACACTTCCAGCAAATTGCTCAGTTGCGCCCCTTCCTGGACAGGAGGTCACCGCCAATGTAGGTCCACACGGTGATAGTCTCTAGGATCAACTACTGCAATGTTCCCTATGTGGGGCTTCCCTTAAAACTGATCCGGAGATTACAGCAGGTACAGAATACGGCAGCCAAGTTGATCAGTGAAGCAAGGAAATTTGACCATATTTCCCCAGTCCCAGCCCACCTGCATTGGTTTCCTGTCACTTCCTAGGTTCAAGGTGTTAGTTTTAACATATAAAGCCCTTAACGATTTGGGACCTCATCACCTGTTGAAATGTCTCTCCTACAGAACTGCTGCCCCTTTTATCCAATCTCCCAGGCCTCACTGTTGTGGATGGCCACGCTGAGAGAGGCAAGAAAGGCCTCGACTAGGAATCGGGCCTTCTCAGTGGTAGCCCTGGTGCTTTGGAATGGCCTCCCTTTGGAGATCCAGCAGTCCTCCTTCCTCCAGAGTTTTAAAAAACTGCTCAAAACTGAACTTTTCAAGGAAGTCTTTAAGGACATTCTCCCCCTTGGTTAGTTTGGTCTGTAACCCATGTGCCACCTTTACCACTGAGGATTGTTTTAGTTTTGTTGTAGTTTGCTTATTTATTTCTTTGTATTTTAATGGTTTGCTAGTTGGTTATGTTATTTTATGATGCAATCAATCAATCAATCAATCAATCAATGTAAGCATAAATATAAATAAATAATTATAAATATGCCACAGATAGAACTACTATATCGTAATACTTTACAGTGGAACCTATTTACACATTGTGCTGTCAGACACTGATCACTGAATAATCTGGTGAAGATGACTGTGTACTTCTAAGTATCTCATGTGTCCAATAAGATGTGGCTGAGACAATTCCCCTACTGCTATCTCTAAAAAGATGGGAATATATGAAAAGGAAATAGGGAAGAAGAACAAAAAGAACATTCAGGAACACTTTTTGTTTATTAAAGACTGCAAATGAGATTAATCATCATGATAGATTGAGTAATGTACATTGATGTATAAAGTAGTACCATTTATTTATATTAATTTGTAGCTACTGGTGCTATGCAACCCTATTTGAAGACAATTTTAGATTATGAAATGTCGCTTTCACCCACAAATTAGCTAATGCACTTTAATTACCAGCCACTACCAGGTAAAGTGATATTTCCAAACATGAAAATACATATTTTATGGTGGCTTTCACAGAAACTAGTTTATTTTACGTTCCTCGTTTTATTTTCCATGTCTACTGTCACAGCAAGATAACAGTACGCTTACTTTCCAAAGAGAGATGATTGATTTCTCATTCTCAATTCCGTCACTATGCTTTGTTCATCACAACTCAACTCTCTAATTGAGTTGCATTCATCATGCAGTATCCTTTTCTGTTTTGCAGCAGCAGCACCGCAAAGCCAAAAATATATATTTAAATTATGACAGCATCTCAGTCATCATTACAGATCTAGTGCAAGTTGGAGAGACAGGGTAATAAAAGAGAGAAGTGTAAAGCACAAACTTGAAGAAACAAGTCACTTACTTTGGAAAGATGGCAGTCATGATGGCAGATGCATACCCAGGCTTGCAAACTCCCTCTGAGATGTTAGCATACTTTGAAGCTAATTCTGGAGGCCTGTGGAGAAACAATAATCATGAAGACGGTTCTAGGAAAGAAGTACTGTACTAGCTGTGCCAATTTAATCTGCTTATTATTCATTTTCTCAAATGGTTCACAGCAGCAACGACAACAAAATAAATGCAAAATAATGATGGGATAGAATCTAACTGTCCTAAGGGAATCTAATACCTAACATACTCTTGTGCCATTGTAGAACTCTAGACATCAAGAATTTTCCAGTTAAGAATGGAAGAAGGTAGCAAGAAGGACCTATTTGTCTGGCTACTCTTCTGCTGTATGACTAACAACTTGTACTATTACTATTTGTAGAGCCAGATTAACCAAGTTACCACAAATTTCTATCAGTCTGTGTGAAAATGGAAGCAGTTGACATTTCTATATCACAGTCCTAACATTGCTTCCTTCATTCCCTTTTCAATAGCCAGGCCTCTCTCACAATCAATGGGTATGTGAAAAGACTGAATCTACAAGGCCTTTCCATTCTAAGAAAAGACATTATGGTTGCTGAAATAAAGCTTTGGAAGCTTGAAGAGAAGGAACTATTTTTTAGCAGCCATTTACTGTATGACTCAAGCTAACTGCTTGGGCTTTTGCTTTGTTTTGATGCCCCATCCCATCACCAACTGCTTCGACCTAACATACATCAAGGCTTATGCTGCACAGACTTCAAAGGGAAAGTATTATTGGGATATAATTGCATATAAAATAATGGCAGTTAGTGCAGGGGGCATTGATGCAGCCTTTTTATTGATCCCCCCCCCCAAAAAGGCAGCATAATACGAGGAGGTGCTGATAAGTATTGAGCCTTTCCCAGAAAAAATTGAGCTAGGAAGCTATAAATTGCAGGGTGTATTGGCCAATTTGTCTGTATTCAATGGTGCAAACATCAACTACCTATGATTTTAACTTATCTTTCATTTTCAGCTCCAAAGTGAACATGGCAGCACCTCCAGAAAAGTTCAATGTGGAAGAGCATGGGACCATAATCAAGTTCCTGTTTCTCCAAGGGAAAGGTGCAAAGCAGATCCATGATGAAATGTCACAAACTATGGGTGACAGTGGCCCTTCATATGCAACAGTTAAACGTTGGGTTGTCTATTTTAAAACTGGCCATTTCGGTGTTGATAGTGAGAAACCCAGTGGAAGGCCTGTTTCTGTCTCTGTGCCTGCAAATGTGAAAGCCATCCATGACATGATCATGGAGGACCGCCGAATATCAGCCAAAAATATTGCTATATATCTGAGAATATCACATGAGAGAGTTGGTGCCATTATCCACAACGACTTGGAAATGAAAAAGCTGGCAGCAAAGTGGATCCCCAAACTTTTGACAACCAAACAAAAGAGGAAACGTGTGGAGTCATCGGTGGCTGTTTTGGAACATTTTGCAAGAAGTGAGTCAGATTTCCTGGGCAAACTGGTAACTGGTGATGAGACATGGATCTACTGTTATGATCCTGAGACAAAGGAACAGTCTAAAGAATGGAGGCACAGTGGTTCCCCCAGGCCAAAGAAGTTCCGAGTGCAAAGGTCGGTGCAGAAGCAAATGGCAACAGTTTTTTGGGATAAGAAGGGAGTTCTGCTGGTGGACTACCTCCAACAGGGTTCAACCATCAATGCAAAATATTACTGTGCTTTATTGACGAAGTTGAGGCAAAACATCAAGGAAAAATGTCGAAGAAAGCTCTCCAAAGGTGTCATCCTGTTGCATGACAATGCCTCGTCACACACTGCAGGTGAAACAATGGCAAAACTGACGTCCTTAGGCTTTCAAGTGATGCCCCATCCACCCTATTCTCCCGACCTGGCTCCTTCTGACTATTATCTGTTCCCCAAACTCAAAAAACACCTAAAGGGACAACGATTTGGGAGTGTTCTGGAGGCAACTAATGCTGCAAATGAGTGGTTACACCAGCAGTCAGAAGAATTTTATTTGCAGGGACTTAAGAAGGGACGTGGTGGCGCTACGGGTTAAACCACAGAAGCCTCTGTGCTGCAAGGGAAATATTTGCATTTTTAGAATTATGCCAATTCCAGGATGATTTAAAATGAAGCTTAATTTAGTTATATAATATGTACTGAGAGATAATTAATTATGTGTCTATATACAGTGGTGCCTCGCTAGACGATTGCCTTGTTAAACGACGAATCCGCTAGACGATGAGGTTTTGCGATCGCTGTTGCGCTTCGCAAAACGATTTCCTATGGGCGCTTTTCGCTGGACGATGTTTGGGGGCCTCTCCCGTGGCCCCCCCACCCCTTTCAGAAGCCTCCCGGGGCGCAGGGGAAAAGCGGAATTTTTTTATTTCCAGCTTTTCCCCCTGAATTTTCAGGGCAGAGAAAGCCTCTTTTTAGCCCGCCCATCAGCTGTTCGTCGGGAGAGGGGAGGGGGAAGGAGCGGAGAAGAGGACAAAATGGCTGCCGGGGCTTCTTCAGCAGGTAAACATGCAGTGGAAATGCACCCGGCAAGCCTCTGAAAGCAGCGCTTTGCAGTGGGGGTGGTGTGGGGGGGTGGCAGGCCTGACCCTCCCACCCCACCCCCACCCCCACCCACTCACCCCTTGGCAAAGCGCCGCTTTCAGAAGCCTCTGGGCTGCTTTTCCACTGCCTGTTTCCCTGCTGGGAAAGCCGGGAGAAGCCTCAGAAACCCTGCTCCTATCAGCTGTTCGTCGGGAGAGGGGAGGGGGAAGGAGCGGAGAAGAGCACAAAATGGCTGCCGGCTGCCTGCCGGCTTTTAGCTGTTTGGTGCTCTTTTCTGGATGTTCCGCTGCTACCAGGCACTATGAGAAGCCGGGCTCAGTCTACAGTACCTGGTAAGTGACTTTCTTTTAATTTTTTTTTTAAGTTTCTGTGCTTTTCTTTCCCATCGGAACGCATTAATTAAATTCCAATGCATTCCTATGGGAAATTTGGTTTCGCAAGATGATGTTTTCGCATGACAGCGATTTGTCTGGAACGGATTAACATCGTCTTGCGAGGCACCACTGTACAACTATTACTAGTAAGACTACTATTACTACCAAAGTTCCCTCTAATTTTCCGCTAGCGTGGGGTTCTGGCTGTGACTGGAAGCAAATTCGTGGCAACTCTGGCTCGGCTGCACAGTCCTGATCCAGTGTTGTTTAGCCACCTGGCCATGCAGCTTAGAGAGAACATTGGTTATTACTAGGGGGAGGATTTCTATGACATTTCACATTTTTTTTCTGCAACTTACATTTAAACCCATAAGCAAGTTCAAACATATTTACGAGTAATCTGGCCTTTCTCACCAGATTACTCATAAATATGTTCAAACCCTACCCATAAACTCAAACATAGGTTGCAGAAAAAACATGACATGTCATAGAACCCCTCCCTCTAGTTATTACTATTATTATAACCATTATCAATTTTATATGTTCTACCTAAGTAAAAAGGATACCCAAATTTGGCATTTGATAGATGAATATCACAAACATTTCAAACTTCACGCAATACAGGTGTTATTTTCAGTGAGGTATAAAAGTTTTATTCCATGTATCCAAACCCAAAAAATCTTTGCATAGTTTTGTTTTTGTTTTAATTTCTATATGAGGACTAAATAAGATTAATTCAGATTAAGGAAAGAGATACAATGACCAGAATCCTATTTGATAGTTAAGACAAATGGTTTAAACTACAGCAGCAAATTGCCACTATTTAAATAATGACAACCTGTATCCCTTGTTCAATGATAGCTATGTGAACTGGTGTACAACGACACAAGTATCAACTTGCGGCAATTTGCTGCTGTGATTTACTCTACTGTATTTATACTACTGTAACTAATCAATAGGATTCTGGCCAGATATGAGTATATCAGACTTAATAAACACCGAGACCCATTGCTATCTTATATATTCCAAAGAAAGTCACAGCTCAACTAAAGCACAACAGAAGACTGAAGAGTCTTCACTCGCCAAGAACAATGAGCAATGGATAGAAAATGTTACCAGTGAATATTGCTAAAATATAATCATCATCATCATCATCATCTTAGAATGGCAGAGCTGGAAGGGACCCTATGGATCATCAACTCCAGCCCCTGGCAAGGAAGCACAGTGGGGAATCAAACTCCCAACCTCTGACTCCTCAGCAAGAGATGTTAACCACTGAGCTATCCAGCAGTTCTAAGGGACATGAAGAGCAACTAGTCTAATTGAAATTATACAACACAGTCATTTTATACAACTAGGAGAATCAGATTTTAAGGTATGGGAAAAAAAACCAGGAGAGAACATACATTTCTGCCATAAAGGGTAAAATGTCACAGGTAACTTCAACATTATACAAGTAGAAGGAAAGAATTTCTCTTCATCCCAGAGAACAAATTAGGCTTCAGATAAAAAGTTATAATAACATATTATGCTATGTTGTAGCAAAGCCTACATTCAAATAAGAACCTAGTCACTGCCAACAGTTTAACAATAAAAGTAAAACAGCAATAATACAAAGAGACTTATAGCCAAGCACAGTAAGCTCAACAATCCATACACTTTTTGTGCCAAGCTAAACACTGGCACCAATATGGTACTTTCCTCTGAGCATCCAGGATTAGCCTAGCTGCTGGACAGTTAAGTGAAAAATGCTTAGTTTAATTGCCAAGATCCCAACAGACCACCCAAACAGACAACAGAACAGAAAAAGCAGATTCATGTGCAGTCTGTCCACCTTCATATTTTCCAGCTGCATTCAGATGTTTACACAGAGAGACGAAAAATTAGTTTTCTTGGTGTGCAGCTCCAGCTCTCAAGAGTTGAACCACAAAAGCAACTATCTTCGAGCAAAATTAGGGAAAACTTTATACACCAGTACACCAAAATGGAAGATACCACATATTCACCATCTGTCTGACAACATTTCATCATAGAGAGCCAGTTATTTTTGCCCTCAGTAAAGGAAGAAGTGTTACGGCATTCTTTGGTGGTCAAGGTCTATATGTGTATCTGTGGCAGAGTTCTTGAAATATGTAAGTACTTTTTATGGGACTCGTGCTTGATCCATGTACTGTCTCCTAAAAGGTCAGTCCATTCGCTCTGTGTATGTCAGCAAGCTTGTTATTCACCAGATTTGTAAAAATAATATAAAGTTTGAAATACAATTCAGCTATCAAACTGATTTAACTAGAGGATGATGACTGATTTGCGGTTTACTAGTAAAGAAGTCAGCAAGGAGACTGTGGAATTTCTCCATATTTGCACTTTTGGGTAAAAAGACACAAAAGTATATAGTACATAGATAGGTCTTGTTGCATGTATTGCTCAAAAACTAATATAATCCACTGGAACTGCTACAGTTTTAACTTATCAATTTGTTTCCAACATGGGTATCTTAAAGGCTAATAGAAAAGTACTGATATCACAAAGTCCACACTCCTTAGACATAATAGGACCATTCAAAGGAATGAAGCAAATAATCTTGATGATATAGTTACTACAACCTCCTAGATGATCATTTAACAAGAAAGGAAGAATGAGAAACATGTTTAAATAAAACAAACAAACTAACAAACAAACAAATAAAGGCAATGGCTTCTCTAACAACAGAAAAGTCAAGGAGCTTATAAGGAACAGATAATAGTTCAGTTGTAAACTTACACAGAAAAAGTTTTAATTAGAAAGGCAAGAAGCAAAAATAACGTCACATTAAATGACAAAAGCTATTCTGACTCAAGATGGGTGCGTTTTACACATGTCTGTCCAGGAACTAATAGTAGAGATGGGGACGAATTGCCATTTTGGTGATTCGTCCTGCTTCGTGATCTGTCAAAGTTGACGAAGCACGAAGCTCCCCCCCATGAACCGATGAAGCACAAATTTATTCGTTGGTTCGTGGGGGGGTTAGACAGCCAGAGGCTGTCTTAAAAAAACAACTGCTTCCCCGCCGCCGCTGCCGCCCCCCCCCCCCCCCCGCCACCGCCAGAGCTGGGATTGTCTGAATCTATCTTGTGAAGGTCCTTAAACCAGGCACAAGCAGAACTGAAATCACTGATCTGAGCAGAAAAAAAGCAGTTGATATTAATGTTTTCTTGCTGGAAACAACAAAGCTGGGCAGGATTTTTTCCCTTCTTTGTTGGTAGGCCACAGAGGGTTTGGGAAATCCATTAGACAAGATTACTATGGAATTCAGAGAAAGAACCAAAACAGAAGGGAAGAGACATCATATTTGCCATTCTTCTCTAAGACGTTATCTACTTGGTCTTTGCTGCTGAATAAATTTTGATTGCATTCAGTGCCATGCATGCTTATGTAAACGCAGCTAAACATTCCTAAGTGAATGTTTCACAAAAGAAGTTTTTGCTCCACTTCAGAAACTGTATCATGTTCCCTAGTAAAAGTCAGAGATAACATTAACAAAAACGTAATGTGCACAAGTTCTGGATGACCTCTGGGACAAGTCAACTTGATCTGTAAAACAAGACAAACTATAAAGAAGAGGACATGGGAATATTTTACAAGAGCAAATAGATGAAGGGATTCTTAGAGAAATTCCCACCCAGAAGCTTCCATCTTCCATAGGTACAGGAGGTGGAAAGAGAGCCCAGTAACTTAAAAGAGCCGCTGTACTTGACGACCAAGGTATGGGAGGCATTGGCAAAGTATTAGTCAACTTCCAATTAAACTGTCAGGGATATAAAACATGGAGTAAGTACTATTATTCAAAGATGAAGTGGAAGAAAACAGTGGAAACTACTGGAGAATAAAGTAGCCTCTGTAGTCCATTAAGTCTAACAAAACTTTATGGGCTGTTGTAACAACTATTTATCACATGAACTAAAAATTACACTGTTCCAAGAAGAGAGGTTCTCAGATAGTATCAAAAGAACAATCTGGAACTCTTTCAAGACAAATTCTGCTATCCTGAAAGAACATGAAATCAAAAGTTGTTCACAATCAATGAACAAAAATAGCCCAGCCCTTCAAACAAGACGGTTTTTTAAATTATTATCATATCATATATTGTTATGTCTAAAAGCATCCAAGAAGCTACAACAGTTCAAGTACTCAAGTATATGTAGGAGAAGAAGCACGTCAGAGCAGATGTTCTGGGCAGAGTTCTTCAGAGGCTAATGATATCTCTTTCATCCCCCTGTACATAAATATCCAAGTGATGTCCTTCTGAAAATTCAGCTCTCACCTTAATCAGCAACAACCAAGTGATGTCAACTCATCTCATCCAAAGAAACCTCTTAGAATTAACAAAGTAACAGAGCATCTATAAGGAGTGTGAAATGCCCAGGAAAATGCTATTACCATATTTTTCCCACACACACACCGTTTATAAGATGCCCCCCCACTTTTCTAACCCAAAAATTAAGAAAACTTAGCTTTGAGGATTCAGCCTCTGGGCTCAGAAGTCAGACATTTTGAGTCCCTGTTGAATCTGAGCCCACAGGCTCCACCTCCAACGAGGTGTTTTCCAATTGGTTTGTACAGCATCAGCTGATGCCAGTTCCATAAGGCTCGTGATCGGAGGAAGCTAAGCCTCCTGATTGGAGGCAGCTCAGCCTCGTGGCTGAAGGAAGCCTGTTTACAGAGGCAAGGTATGTGCCGTTTTCTTCTCTCCTCAGCTATCTCAGCTTACTTCCATGTAAAAGACGCCCCTCAATTTTTAGCGTAATGATTTTAGGAAAAAATAGTGTCTTATACATGGAAAAATATGGTAAGTCTCTTACTGAGTAGTAAGTCTCTCTTGGGAACTTTTCCCTGTAGGAGTTGCTAGATACTGCTGTTCACCACTAAACCTATCCATGAGCAGGCACAGATATAATCAAAGTGTAAATGGCCGCATGGAGGTAGACCTGAGAAAAAGAACTCTGAGGATTCTAAGAGTCTCTTAGGCAATTATTTCTCAAAATCTTACATGGGCAGAACACAACAGGCAAAGAGTTTGAGGCCACTTCATTCATCATCATCATCTTAGAACTGCAGAGCTGGAAGGGACCCTATGGAACATTGAGTCCAGCCCCTTTCAAAGAGGCACAGTGGGCAAATTGAATTCCCAACTTTTGGTCTGCAGCCAAATATCTAAACCAGCAGTTATCCAGCAGTTAATTTATGTAAGCTTACTTTTTGTCTGATCTGATAAACAATACTAGATAGATCACTCCTGATTCTATAACAGCATATCTGAAAAAATTAAACTCCTTACAGGGCATTAATATTGCCAAGAGCAGATGTGCTTTCCAAGAATCTAATCCCTGTATTACCATAAAAATGTGAAAAAAAGCCAGATGGATCAGACCCAAGAGATCCAAGGCTGTTCTAGTCCAGCAGTCTGTTCTCAAAGTGACCAACCAGAAGCCTATGGAAAGCCCACAAGTAGGACATGAATGCATGCTTCCAAACAACTCATAGATTGGGAGATAACATCTCTTAAACGGGACATACTATATAGCCACTGTAACTAGTAGTGACTGAAAGGTATGTTCTTCATTAACTTTTCTACTCCTCTTTTACAGTGGTCCAAGCAGGGGGTTATCACTCAAAGCCTGGTGACTACTGTGTTTCCCCGAAAATAAGACAGGGTCTTATATTCATTTTTGCTCCAAAAAATGCATTAGGGCTTATTTTCAGGGGATTTTTTTTCATGTACAACAATCTACATTTATTCAAATGCAGTCATGTCATCTTCTTCCGGTTGCTGCACAATGGTGGAAGGTGAGCTTTCACTTAACTGGAGCTTATTTTTGGGGTAGGGCTTATATTACGAGCATCCTGAAAAATCATACTAAGGCTTATTTTCAGGTTAGGTCTTATTTTCGGGGAAACAGGGTATATACTAAAATGAACAATTTGCTTTTGTGGGTAATGGCCGCCAAAATAACATAGGTCCCAAATATTCCATACCCTCACAATGAGAATGGAAGTTCCTACATTATCCAATACAGGAGTGGGATTTCCCCACAACCAAAACCTTGCCTTTTTCCCTGAAGACTTTCTTAACAAGGGTTGCTTTAAAATCAAAACACAAGCCTCTCAGAACACACATGGTTTGCTGATAGTGAAATGTTAATGGTGTAATTTCCTGAGCATTCTTCAGAACTATAGCTTTAGCATACCCTGGAGGAAATGACATCATTAGCGCATCCCAGAGCGTTAAGAGTTTCAGAGAAGCTGTGTGTGTCCCATGTGGCTCAGATTTTGGTTTTAAAGTTAAAGAAAGACTACAGAAAGAAGTCAGTTTTGAGAGCAGACAGTGGCTGCACTCTCCATTGGACGGGGGAATCCTTCAGGGGGCGTTTCACAAATAAGTTGGAAAGTGTTAAACTTTAACATGATCATGGCATACATGTTACACTGACAAGGCAATCAACAAGAATGGCAATGACCTGCCAACTACTACACATAATGAGTAATGTAACAAATTAATTCAAGGTTTGAGCAATATTCAAAGCAGTGAATTCCACAGTTTAACTACAAGCTGCATGAAGAAATAATTTTTAATTTGTCTCGTCCTGACTAATTCTTTACTATAATTATTTCCTTTGCTGACTTCTGTTATTATGCCATGAAAATGTCCAACCACTCATGAAAAAAAATATAGATTTTTCTCAGCATGCTAGACAGACTGAATAACTGACAGATTAATTATATCATTAAAAATTATATAATTAAGTCACCAAACTGAATTGTATCTGGAAATATCTGGTTTCCTGTTGTTATTTGTTCTTCTTGGAAAGGACAATAAAGTTCTCATTAGCTTCTTGACTTGGTTCAGGATTCACACACCACAGCAGATACTTCCCTATCATTTCACAAATCGATTTTAAGTGACATATGCTCCCAGTCTCTACTGCTAAAATGTATTTCTCAGATTTCTGTTTTACTTTGTTTTCAAAGTCAGTTAGGTAGCAAACAGGCTAAATATCTGCAGTAACGTTTCCCTTTTACATTATACATGGAGAAACTACTACCCATGCTGTAGTGTATATGACTATAGCCCAAAAATAAATAAATAAATAAAAATTAAAAAAAATAAGGGCAAAAACACCATTTTTAAATATCTGAATAATCTCTACATCCAAGTCTCCAGGAGAATGGAAATATTTTACAAGGAAAGAGCTCTACACATGGCAGTGCACATCTGATGCCTCATTTAGAAACAGAAGGAACACACACACCTCCCTATTCCCAAAGCAGTGTGCAGATACAAATGAAGAGGAGACAAATCAAGAGAGAACTGAAAGTCACCAGAAGGAAAGAAAAGGGATAGTCACTGATCACAAAAACTGATCTGGACAAGAAAGGAGCAGCATATGCTTATGCTAGCAAACAGCTCAAGACCTTCCAGTAGATAATGTCTACAAGACTAAGAGATGGCAGCAGTGAAATGGTGTCAAAAGCCAAATGGCAATGAAAATTTAAACTCAAAACTTTCTCCAGAGAAGCAAGAAGGCTAGAAGGGCAGACACATTCCAACCTCTTCACCATCACAACAGAAGCCCCAGGATATTGACCAATGTGTCTGCTTCTTCAGTGCACACAGACACAAATTTCCAGAGACAGCAGAGAACAAGAACTGTGCATCAGAATTCCCTTTCATGATATATAGACAACAGTCTTCCCTGCAGATCATACATATAAAATGGCAACTGAGGGCACAGCTAGCTGTCAAGCAATAGGGTAGCATAAGCATGTACTTATTCAGAACAAAAGAAAAATGACAACATCCACCAAAGAATTAGTAGAAATGTGTGAAGCAGCAGATATCCAAGTACCACAAACGTTAGAAGAATAGGCCTCATCAAAGAAGAGCCAATATTCATGAAAGAGGATTGATAAATTAGCAGGAGGAGGAGGATTAGACATCAAAGCTGAAAAATAATAGACTTTACGGTCTTATTGTAAGCAAAGGTTCTTTAAATATATTTAGGCTAGATAAAAGTTAAGATACAAGTGCCAATGCCATTTTACAGCATTCAGAACATGAAGCTGACATGAAGAGGGTTTAAAAAAATGGAGGTTCTCATCACAAAGGGAGGGGACATAAAAGACAACTCTTTTGGAGCTATGGAAAGGGCTAACAAAATTGGAGGGATTTGCTATAACAGCAAAGGGAGGAAGGGAAGACTTTTTTCCTTTCCTTTCCTCCCCCCCCCCCCAAATGGAATACAACAAACTATGGCAAACAAAAGATACAAAAAGTATGTTGTTTCAGTGAACTGTAAATACAGAATGAGGAAGCAGAGGAGAATCACAGTTAAAGAGGATAGATCTACGGCTGCCGTTTTTAACATAACCCCACAAGAAGTCCCGCTGAGCAAGTATGACATAAAAAATGCATCTTCACCAACAGTGGAGTTTTGCTGTATTAGTTTCAGTTAAAAATAGTTAACTAGTCTATTGTACCTTAGCCATAGTGAAAAGGACACAAAGAGAGGAAACAATGTCACATTGGAGTCAAGGAGTATGAGATGGTGGACATACGGAACAGATGAAGAACAGAACTCTTTTTTTAAAAAAAGTTATGAGGATATAAAATACGAATATAATAACCAAAGCATGACAAGATACTAAGGGACAATTAAAGACTTTTTTAAAAAAATTGGGAAGTGCACAACTTCCACACAATGACACAAAACTACACACATTCCAAAACCAAAGAAGGAACTCTTCAATAAGCAAAAGGTGACATCACTTCCATTGTGCAGGTGGAGCTGAGCAACAGAATACCAGGCATTAAATGGAAAAGAAAAAAATAAAGTAATGTAAAAAGTAAAATCATTTGCACCAAACATAAAAATATTACAGGAGACACACTTTAAAAAGAAAATAAAGGAAACATTGACATGCCCATAGTTTGAAGTTCAGACTGTACACATGGGGCATCAAAAGCAAGAGGGATATGATACTCTCCAAGCAGAAATGCTCAAAAGAAATTGACCAAGAACTGATAGATACAAGTGGGAGATTTGTATTAATTACAGGAACACTCACAAAAGGTGGCTACTATGCACCCAACAATTCAGTTATATTTCATAAAAGACACAATTTCTAAACTGAAAAAATTAATAGATAAGAATATTATACCGAATGGTGATACAAATGCAATATTGATCAAAATACTGTTGCACAGCTCTGCTGGTACAACAGGAGTGACATCACTACCAGCCGCAAATTCCCTCTTACTAAAGAGTTCCTTCTTTGATTCCAGATTGTGCATGACTTTGTCTCACCATGTGTAAGCAACCTGTTGCTGCCAGTGATGACTGCCACTGCGGGTGACACTCCCATTGTGCCAGTGGACTTATGTAACAGGATTAAAAATTTAAAAAATGAATACATCTATATGAGAACTTAAAAACACAATGTGCTTCCCAACAATAAACATGCTGATGAATGAAATGGAAATTACTGACCTCTGAAGACTGGCATAAGAGAACACACATACTCTTCATTAACATTTTGCATCTATTCAAGTACAGACTGTATAAAGATCATCTCCAAATAGCAAATCAATTTGAATCTATGTATACAAGGGCAAAGAAAAGTAAATAATTTACACATCAACTTGTATAGATATCTTGTATCAAACAGAACCAAAAAGGTTTCTATTAACCTTATAAAAAATCTTGGAAATATTTAAAACTCACACAGGTTTAAAATAAATCTACCATAATATAGAATGTTATACTTCAATATATCAAAAAGACCTCAGCAGGAATTACAGAATAATGTGAGGATCCTTCTAGTATAAATATTTAGAAGTTGTTTAATGCAGTAGCAATCTTCCATTTATAAATTCTAGTGCCCCTTATTTAGAAGGGGCTTCAGAAACTTATGGAGGATTCCTATACCAGGCTGCAAATATAAGAAGTAATGAAAATGCAAGAACACAAAAGTGATGTATGTATGTATGTATGTATGTATGTATGTATGTATGTATGTATGTATGTATTGTACTTTTATGCACCAGCAACTCATGACCAGAGCAGGGGGAATGTTCAAGTCATTCAGTTTCAGCTAACCACTCTGCAGCCCTATTTTGAATTTTCCAGGCAATTTTCAAATACAGCCCTACATATAATACATTCCAGTAACTTAAGCAGGTTTTATCAGAGCATGGATAAGTGCTCCAGGTAAGGTGCATGTGGTTTATCAGACAAACGTGACAGAGACACAAATATTAAAATGAATAAATATAGAGCTACAACCATGGTTCCCTCTAAGGTGTGTGGCTGCGCGAGTGCACACTACTCCGCCCCCTCCACGCAGCTTTCCTCCTCCTCCTCTACACACCCACAACAATCGTTTCCAGTCCCTTTGGTTCCAGTCACAACAGAACCCCATATGCGAGGGAGTCCTGTGGGGAGGCAGAGTTGCACTCAAGAGGGGTGGACGCCTGCCCAGCAGGGCTAGAAATTAGAGGAAATGTTGACTGAACATATTTATATACAATAAGCAACTACAGACTATAACCTCTGGCATTAAGTCATCCAAACCCATTCCCATTGAACAGAAGTTATCCACTCCCAAGTCTTCCATTGCAATTATCCAACACTGAAACAGATCCATAACTGTCATTTCTTCAGTCTCTGCCACTTGATCACTTGATCTTTGCTTGCCTTTTCTCTGCAACCTGAAATAGTACCTACTAGGAATGGTTGGGCGTAGAACAGCGACAGGTTCTCTCTTAGCCTTCCCTGTTCCCAGGTCTCCAGCAAGGTGTAATGGGAGAGATGACAGTGGCACAAGTGGTGTGGATTTTCTCTCTCTCCTTCCTGTTTTAACAAGGAAAGCTATCCCTCAGTCCAACAACAGACCACACAACTGAATTTTATTATACAACTTATTTTTCTCTAGCAATTAAGAGCCTGAAGCACAATAAAGCCAACACTTCTAATTCTTAATAAGATTAACATGCAGCACATTAATGAATGACAATAATTCCCAAGCTTCCTCTTTGTACTTGGCTACTTTTTAAAATGAAAGCAGAATAAGCGGATTCTGTTGGGCCAACAGGAACACAGTTTTCTTTCTAACTGTGTCCCTAGCACATCATGGCGTTTGCCCATGCATAGTTACTATCACAATGTTGTCTTCACAGTTCTGCTTTGGAAGGTTTGACCACAACGGTCCCCTCCACTATCTCTGTAACACCATCAGGGCATGTCCCTTCATCAAGCAAAGCTGGGCAATGCCCATGAGCAAGATCATGCACCCTTGTTCAATCAGCCTTCAGGAACATATTTTAAAGAATGCATCAAGAGCAGAAAGCAGCCTGTACTTTCTAAAAGGCCCAAGCCACGGATTAGTAATTCAGTAGAACCCTTAGCACAAGACCTTTGCTGTTAGTGTTAGGCAGCAGCAAGCTGTGTTGGATTACTGCTTGGCAGAAGCCAAGGGGCCATGTTGGAAGGCAGTACATTTCCTTACCGGTGTAAAATCGAAAATCCTGAAAGAAGCTTATTCAAAGGAATGGGATGAAATGGGCTAGTTTTAAAGAGAAGATTGTTATATCATATTTTATGGTGAGTATTAACAACTTTTTGTGGGTGTAGGAAAGACAAATGTCCCATTCCTGCTCTTCCAGAAACCCACACTGCAAATTCTGTACATGCACTCTTAACACAAGATCATCAGGACTCTACCTGGTGTTGTGATTACGAGCCAGGACATTGATGTAATCCAGCAAAAACACACAGCAACTACAGACTATGTGCTGATTCAGAAGTATCCTAACAAACTTGCTTTTAAGCTTAAATGAGTAAGATTGCATAACTCAGTTATAATCTAAAAGCAAAAGGAAGTTTCTCTCTGAGCTCACAAACACACACATCTCCACAAAAATTGCCTCTACATTTGACAATTGATACCCATCCCAAACAGATTATTCAACTGTATGCCTTTCCACATATCAACCAAATTATCTATCTAACTAAAACCCTTTTTTGGAAGAATATTTTTTCTCTCCATTTAATACACAGAAAACTACTTCTTATTCTTGCTGCTGTTCTTTTTGTCATTGTCACAGTGATCAACAGCTTCCAAATGGTACTCAAAGAAGGACTGCAGTTGAAAATTGAGAAATACCATCTAGGAAATCGAAACAGAATACTATCCATGTTTCAGAAAGTGTGTAAATGCCAAAAAAAAAAAAAAAAGGAATAATGTTTTTATCAAAGAACTGCATAATAAGTTGCAAGATGCAGCACCTTCTTCCTAATGGATGGGTTCACATACAATGATAAGCCATGGGTTCTAGCTTGTTTAACCACCATCTGAATGAGCCACCAGCTAATATACAAAGCCCATTCATCTCACTCTTGCTTTCACTGTACCTTCTTTGGAATGGGTAAAACCCCCATGCAAGGACTGACTAACTAATTCTGGCTTGTCTGAGGGCAATTAATGAAAATATCAGATTCAGACATCTTGCTAAGTTATTCCTACCTGTTTTGTATATCTATTTTGCATGATGGGAAAAGGCAAACAGGAGTAATAATGCTACACACACAAACATGCTGCTGCTTCATGCTGTGGTTTAAACAGCCAACATTTTCGGCTTACACGCAAATCTGCTCATCTGCATCCACCACCTCCAACACACGTTTAGCCATATACGCACTTGAAACAATAACACTACAATACAAGGGAACAAATACTCTCACCTGAAGCAGCTTTAAGTCGTGATGCCTAAATAGTATTTAATAATTACATTTTTTAACCTAGAAGTCCATCAGATTTCTTTCAATGCCTGTCTTGAAAAGTAATACTAAACTAGTCCCAGCAGCCTCTCATCTGCCTCCCAACATGGCTATTGTGTATAAATTAAATGGCACTCATTTTTATGAGAGAGAAGAGAGGACTGAAAGGAAGGGAAGGGAAGGGAACGGAAGGAGGGGATTTTGTACCTGAGCCTATTGAACGTCCAACGGAGTCAGAGGAAAGAACCACTGAATCTGTAACACAAGAGTACAAGTTCATTTTTCCCTTGTCATATACATCCATTAATTGTTTACAAGAGGCTCTTATTTCCTCTTCCTCCATAAAACCAGTGCACTGGCTACACATGCAGCAGAGAAATTCAAACCATGACATTTTTGTGTGCTACATGTGCAGCTGATCAATCCACATTAGAGTGAAACATTAAATATTTCTGGCCCAGAATTATACCCTTTTAAGGAAGAGAACAAACAACTGTACCAGAAATTCAGCTTATAGGAGAAGTCCGTTGGAGGCAAGTTACTTACTGCCTTAGAGGAGCTACAAAAATAGATTTTAGAAATTATTCTTGTGTCATGATAGAGGATAGATTCCATTAGCTGCACAATTAAGCAAACTATTGTGTCACAGAATATTCAAATGTCTCTTCATATTCGGTGAGTAAAGAAACTGTTAAACATAAGAAATATAAGCAAGAACAATGTTAGATACACTTGTGCATAAAAGCAGATGCCATCTCAAGTACAGTTCAAGAATGACTGCTGGGATTATATGAACTCTTGATTTTCATAATGTTTCTTATCAATACTGTCCACAGTAACACTTCTCAAAGTAACAGAAGGCTCAAGACAAAGAGCATGTATGGCTGTCTGATGAGACAAGAAACATTTTATGGAATTTAGACACACTAAATCATAGAAATAAGATAATGCAACCTCTGATACTGGAACAGATATATAACCATTGTGACTAGTAGCCATTGATGGCCCTAACTTCCATGAATTTGTCTAATCCCTTTCTAAAGCCATCCAGGTCAGCATCCATCACTATATCCTGTGGAAATGAATTCTACATTATAACTATGTGATGTAGGAAGCACTTCCTTCTACCTGTGCTCACTTTCTCCACAATTTCCACATCATGGATCACTTCATACATTGCCAGCCTGTCCCTTTACCTTTTTTCTAAGCTAAAACAAATCCAAGTTAAAAGAGTTTATAATGTTTGCATCTTAAAACTCCATCAATATTTTTTCATGAAAGTTTTATCTTGTCATCTAGAGCTTTCAAACCCATATTTATATCCTGCTTTTTTTCCTTCAACAAGCATAAGGCTTTAAACATGACTTTTCCCTAGTTTATCCTTCCTACAACTCTGAGCAGTAGGCAGACTTAATGGCTAAGTGGAGATCTGAAGGTGAGTCTCTTGAGTCTCTGTCCAACATTCTAACCACTATACTACACTGCTACATTGCTCTAAAATCCAAATTTCACTTTAAAGCCAAGAACTGATAAAAAATTATCTTTCCCTTGCTTCTTCCTGAGATAGCTAGTATAATGTATAATGTATAGCTAGTATAATGTGATATGGTCACAACTGTATGGATTGGACAGTTTGCAGGTCCCAAAGCTTTCTCTGTAAAAGCTGCTAATCCGAAGACCAAGTCACACCTTTTGCTATTTTCTGAACACTTGCCAATTTTTCAACATCTGTTTTTGGAATGATGCATATTGAATTCAGTGGAAGAATTTAGTAGAAGTTTGTTTCACATTGTACAATGAGCCTGAAAACACTTTACTCCTGGTCTTCATTTTTCTCCTCAAGCAACCAAAGGATCAGCATGTGTCTATTTATGTGTGCCTGCGTCCTTTCAGTTAAATCAGAATGGAAAGTTAGGTATGCAGAAGGAGACACACAGCAGCAATAGTTGTGAGACAGTGGTAGCAAAATCTGGCTCCCTCTATTCCTCAAATCATATACAAACTTTACCATGCTCTTCTTTGCGGTTTTAAATGCACTGACCTGGGACACAAAGTAAGCTAGCTGGAGAAAGCTCACAGAACTTTCCCTCTCCTTTCCTCACCAGCCTGTTGGGCTCCATGAAAAGCTTTTCCAGATGGTCAATGGTCTGTGAAGGAAGGGGGAATAATCCAAAAAATGGGTGATGTTTGCCCAACTTGGGAAAATTCCCCTCTCCCTCAAAAGTATTTTGCTCACCAACCCACAGTATTTTCACTGGGCACAGGTTCTCCAGTAGGGGAACAAAGGATAGCAAACTTTCCTTCTGTTACCTTTCCTATGTTAACTTATGTTAACTTCTCCTGGGATCCAAGCTGCTGTCTTTTAAGCCATTTCTCACTTTCTTTTTCCTTGCACCGTACAGAGAGATAAAGCTCTTCAGAGGACCATGTTCAGCAATGAACTGTCTTTAGTCTGAAGGTATAAAACTATATGCAAAGATTCTATACCATACAGAATGGAGTCCTGAGAAATCATGAAACAAACCACTAATCTCACAGGAGTAATACAAGTGTAATAAAAGTTTGGTACAGTTTTTGAATTACATACCACAGGAATAGAATCCTCTGGAATCAAAGCCAAACATACTGAGGCAGCAAAGCTAATCTGGCAGCTCCTTTAAATAATTGCAGACCTTGAATACTCTTGTAGAAATCAGTCTTTTCAAAACTGACACCACTAAGAACTAGACAGGTTTTTTAAAAAAATCTTTTGATATAGACTATTCCAAACCAGATGCTGGCTTGGAATCAAAATGTATCACTAGCTGGTTTTGAGAATTTTTTGGCCAATGCTGGACATTTCTTATAGGCTTCTGCCATGCATATATGCACAAATATGGTATTCCAATTACCTCTTAAAAATCCACTTGGATTACAGTTTAGTATAACAATGGTTATCATCATTCATCACCACAGTTTAGGTAAACAGAACATCACAGAGATGTTGGTTGTAAGGAGTTCTGATAAACAGGATGCCTGCAATTCAGTCACCAGGATGATCATGTTTAACAAGACTTGCTTAGATGCATATGTCATCACTTTATACACCAGCCTAGCAAGCCTAATTTTTTAACCCCAGTAAGGTTCCCATAACTACAAAACCAGGAGAACCAAGTATTAAGAAATCAGTCTTGTCAGATAACAAATTGAGGGGGATCAGGATAATCAGACAGAAATCCCACTTCTGCGGTCCTTCTCCATTTGAGATTTTCACTACCCCCTGTCCTTTCTCCATCTAAGGAGCCTATTCAGACCAGGGGGAAGTGAAACCAACGTGGAGGATATATCAGGGATCTCCTACCAACTCTCCTCAGACTGAAGAAGCTACTTGGATTAGTAGTGAAATGTTTCGACCTAATAAGAAAGAAGTCCAGTTGCCATGACTAAAACTTCCAGATATTCATCCTAATGTCACACACTCCACTGTGTCCACTGAAGCTCTAGTTCAAAAGTGGGCAGACTTTAGGATCTGATTCTTTCTTCCTTCCCTCCCCCTCTTCACAGGAATCCTAATGTCTCCTCAGAGCAGAAGCAAAAAGCAACAACAAAACAGCTGGGGACCCATGAGCCCTCCAGATATTGTTGGTCTCCTACCAACCCTTGTGATAAAGGCCAGTGGTAAGAGACTGTGAGAGTAATGATTCATCAACATCTGACGAGCATAGGATCCCTCTAATTTGAAATAAAAGAATTTTCAGCATATCAAAACTGAACAAAGCTCTTAGTCCTTCAAAGCAAGACAGATACAAACACACAGACACAAACCACTGTTCTTCATTCCAGCAGCAGAAGGGCAGTCAAATTGTTCCTTATAATGTAGAACAACTGAAGCCAGAAATCTTCACAGATCTAGAGTCCAATCTAGCTTACATCTTCAACTGCTTTTGCTGCTCTTTTTGCTATTTCATTGTTCCCAGTTCCTCAGAAAACTAAGAAATCAAACATGCTTATGCAAGAAGGAGGGGGCTTTTAAAAGTGATCATTTGAATTGTTCAGGCCATGTCCGCAATCCATAGTCAACTAGCACATGCAGGATGTGCACATTGCACAGTCTACCAGAACTGCAGGATGTGTACCATACAACATACACAAGAATTGGAGCAAGTGACAATCTGGAGTGCTGGAAGCCTCAGTACACGTATGCCTTTGGCCTCACAGGAAGCAACTATTCCCTGTCCCAAATCATGGGCCTCCCTAATTCTAAGAAAGAAAAACACGGAATATAAACTTTTGGAAACTTCACTGAATATACACTTTAGTATCAGAAAACAAGGAAGTGCAACTGTGCTATAAACTATTTCGGACCTCTTGACCCTATCTCAAAAAAACCCTGTAATTTCTAGTTAAAAGCAAGAGCACAGGTCAGAAGACAGTCCCACCAAGCTCACATGTAATTTACAAACTTCTAACAAGACATTCACAAACCCAATGGACTAACAGATTTTGCCACATCAGTCAGTGCTTCCTTGACACAACAGAGCCTCCTTGACATAAGAATAGACAGATTCTGGCTGTTCCTACAATCATATACACCAGTGGTTCCCAACCTTGGATCCCCAGATGCTCTTGGACTACAACTCCCAGAAATCCTAGCCAGCACAGCTAGTGGTGAAGGCTTCTGGGAATTTTAGTCCAAGGACATCTGGGAAACCAAGGTTGAGAACCACTGATTATACACTATACTCTATGAATACATTTTTTAAAAAGGCATGATTTACCCATTGTGTAATGCTCCTAGGAGCAGCATCCTGCTATTTCATACAGCCAACACTGAGATGACTTTCAGATCCTCCAAGCTGGATACTGTTCACAGACACACTAGAACTGAAGCATATCCAAGAAGCCCAAATGTGTATGCATCTTTTAAACTGTAGTACATCTAACGAACCATTCTCACCAGAAGCACAAAATAAAGCTTTAATCCAGAAATGTATATATTGGCCCAGAATCCAGTTCATCACCATGTAACGTAACATTATGCAGGTGTAATTTTGCCATCCATTACACCCAGTCAACACAGAGTGCACAATTATCTTGCGAAATCAATCATATGGTTCCTGATGTGACAGATTGCACAATATGCCAGCAGAAGTGCTCTGAGGATGGCACTATTGTAACTACTGTAGATGTAACTTCAAGTTAAGCCTGCAAAGCTAAGCAACAATATTTCAGCCAATGTATGTCAAGTATCTTCCTTTGTGTCTGAAGCAATTTCAAGCTGAAAGCTCCCCTTCCTCCACCTACTAGCTCCCAATATTGAGACCAACAATGGGAGAAATAGCAGCAATCTTTCCACTATATTTATATCCAGCTTCCTGATTTGCTGAATTACTGCCTACTGAACTTTTCCACAGAAAATCTAAAAACCTACATTTGTTTTTCCCCTATTCTCTTGCAATTCCTTTCCCTTTTATTTTAGATTTTAAACCTGTGGGAAGGGACTATCTTATTTCTGATCTTTGAAAGCTGCTCTGGGAACTTTTTGAGCTGATAAGGAAGATGAAATCTTTTGGAATTTCTGTAATAATAAAATCTAATGTGCTTCTGTGTGCCTGTCAGAGCTGTGACTCCAAGGTAATGAAAGCTAGACATTTGAAATCATGCATATGCACCAAGGGGCCCTAAGGATGTGTGCCCCAGGGTTGTTTATCATTTATCAAAATCACACGCAACACCCTGCAATTTATGCTTGTGTTTGTCACACAGCTATTGGCCTAAATATATTTTATTCAACTTACCAGCACCATACCAATGAAAGGATGTACACAGCATCCGTGAAGAACTATTGACTTCTTCACCATGTTTATTAGCACAGTAATATATCAAGCCCCTTTTTGGATACACACTTTGTATGTCAGAGAAGCTGAGAGCAATGCCATCAGGAGGTTTGACTATTATCAGCCTGAACTCCTCCCCGAAGCAGATGGAGAAGCTGGTATTTGCTCCACCACAATAAGACCAGGAGTAGACTGTGGTACTGATTATGAACTGGTAATATCCAACATTACAGTAAAGCTGAAGAAGAGCACCAAAAGAATCCTAGCGCCAAAATATAATTTTGAAAAACATTGAATTTGAAGTCCACATAAAGAACATATTTGCATTACTATACTCAGCTGACCATAAACCAGAAGAAATATGTATTGAAATCAGAGATATTATTAGGAAAGAATACAAAAAGACAACTCTTGTAGTAAAAAGGAAAGAAAAAAATAATTGGAAGCAATACTTAAAATTGTTAAGGATACACAAGAAGCAAAAGTAAAAGGCAACAGAAATAGGATCAGAATTATGAACGCAGTTTTTCAGAGACTGTCATGTAGAGACAAAGATAACTATTATAATGGCCAGTGCAAAGAAATAGAAGAGAACAACAAAAGAGGAGAAACAAGATAACTTTTCTAGAAGATTCAAGAAATCAAAGGAAAATTTAAACCTACATTACGAATGCTGAAAGACCAACAGAGAAGCACACTATCTGACCAGGAGAAAATAAAGAGAAAATGGAAACAGTATACTGAAGACCTATACAGAAGAGATTAAAGGGTGACAGATTATTTTGACGAGGAAATTCTAGAAAGTGAAGTGAAAAGTGCTCTAAAGTACTGCGAAGAAATAAATCACCAGGGGTAGATCAGGTACTGTTAGAACTATTTCAAGTCACAGACACTGAATCTGCCACAATCCTAAAAAATACTGTATATGACAACAAATATGGAAAACAAAACAATAGCCCACAGACTGGAAACATTCAATATAGGACGGAGGAGGCACTCGATATTATATTGCAAATACAGTGGAACCTCTACTTACGAACTTAATCCGTTTTAGAACGGTGGCCGTAAGTTGAAACGTTCGTAAGTAGAAGCACCATTTCCCATAGGAATGCATTGAAAACCGATTAATCCGTTCCGGCCAAAGAAAAAAATACCAAAAAAAATAAATAAATGAAAATAAACAGAGCAAGTCTGTTATATATAAACATTGGAGCAAGTCCCACGCTGGGACTGCAAAAAAAAAAAAAATCACCAAAAAACAAAACAACACAGAAACATAACCCCCCCAGCCCAAACCTACCCTCCAAAACCCACCCAGAACAACTTTTTTAAAAGGAAAAAGCAGCACCTTACCAGTCCGAAGCCTCTGCGGAGGCTTCCCCGGCTTCCAAAGCACCAGCACCCGGCCGCTTCTCCTTCCTCCTCCTGCTGCGTGCCCCACCCAGGGTGTTTGGCGGCGCTTACCCGTGAGCAGACCCGCACCTTCGGTGGCCCTTTCTCATGAGTAGACCCGTGCAGCGGGGAAGCCCTGGGAGGCCTCAGAAGGCGCCGATCGCAGCGGCGCTGGAAGCCCGGGAGGCTGAGCCTCCCTTTTCCTAACCGTTGGGTCGAAAGAGCTACAAAGAAGCAGCCTCTTCGCCACCAACAGTTAGCAAATTTAAATTTCCCACCCTTTCCCCCTGCCTTTTTCGTAAGTAGAGGTTCCACTGTATCCACTGGCTACTGGAATGCACGAAAGAATTTCAGAAGCTCAGTCTATGCGACTACAGCAAAGCCTTTGACTATGTGAATTATAAGAAACTATGGGTTTCTAATCTTAGATCCAGTTTGTTGAGCGGGCTAACATCAATTTGTTGGTGGTGCCCCTCCCACCCCACAACCACACAGATGCCAGTAGTTCAGTGGTATGTTTCCATTAGCCCTAGGAAGCCTGTTCCAAATCACAGAAGAAAAGTCATGTGTACCTCTCTGAAGACTATTTTACAGCTAACCTGCTGATATACCTGAAATGTCATTATTTCTTCAGATTGTCAAGTGGAGTAATTCCTTTGTACAAAGTACTCTGGTATAAAAGTAAAAATAAAATAAAACCAGTATATGGATGTCCTAGTAATTTACTCAAAATAAATCTATGAATTGCAATTGTCATAGCTCATGATATATGTTACAAAGACATAAGCAACAGCATCAAAATACGTGCAGAAGAAAATAAAATCAAGTATGACAGCCATGTAGTCTCACTCCAATGTCTCAGTAAGTGGACCTGATCCATGAAAGTTAGTCTTCAAGGTTGCCACAATAACTTTTGTCTTTATTTTTATTTTTGTTTTTGTTTTTTATCTAATATGCTGGCATAGACTAACACAGCTACCCCTTTGAAAACTTAATATGTCCTGCATGTATACAAACCACAGAATAGTTTATGAGAGGTAGACCTGCTGCCACCATGATGTCTCTTCCTCACTCCTCTTTTGCAGAACACCCTGTAATATTCATTCATATGATGCTAATGGCAGAATTGAAACAGGACCACTGAAAGCAGTTGGTAAACCAACAAATGAATGGAGCCTCAGTCAGACTGCACATACAGATGATAAGCAAAAGGGGCCCATGTTTCACTTCTATTCCCTTTACAGAAGGAAAGCAGCAACAGGATCCAGCAACAGGAAACATCTGATTGTAAAACCCATTTCCAATAAATTCTGGATTTTCTACTTTAATAAACTACTCTTAAAATTAGATTGCTTCACAGTTTTATTCCATGTGTATTTCACTACAATACAAATTACATCCTTAGACCACAAAAATTGGAGGTACACTTGTGAGGCCAGGCCAAAAAAACCATGTGTGTCATTTACATCTCTAAAGCCATCATTTTATTTTTAAGACACACAGACCAATAGCCAGAAAGTTTATAAGGATGCAAAGATGCAAGTTCAGTGAGTAACAAACCTTGTATAATTAAATCAAATTTATCTCAATTTATATTATACTGCCACTAGGAAAGAGAAAAAAGAAAGGGAAGCAGTAAGGATCTGAAGTGATCTGCAAAGTGTTTGATTTTGTCCAGTTCCAAATCAATTTAAATCACAATTTAAGCCATGATTTAATTTTTTTTAAAAATCTGACTTTTGTATGATTTACATCAAAAATTTGTTTTTTAAAATTTAAATTGTCATTTAAATCTATTTGATTTTTTAAATCACTGTTTTTTATCCAATCTGATTCTAAACAAGATGTACTATATGCACTTGAAACATACAGAAGCAAAAGCTGATTGCTGAAATCTGTAGTAACCTGTCTCTTGCCTGGAAAGCAACAACTCCCTTTGTAGAGACAGAGAATCCAGTTACAGTGGTGCCTCGACTTATGACCACAATCCGTTCCAGAAGATGGACGTAACTCGAAATGGTCGTAAGTCGAAGCACCATTTCCCATTGAAATGCATTGGAACACGATTAATCCGTTCCGGCCCAAAAAAAAAAATAACCCAAAAAAATATTAAAAAGCACACAGCAGCCCTGTCGGAAGGCGCTGGGGCTTTAAAAAAACAAACAAACCAAAAATAAAGCACACAGCAGCCCCGTCAGAAGGCGCTGGGGCTTTAAAAAAAAAAAAACCAAAAATAAAGCACACAGCAGCCCCGTCAGAAGGCGCTGGGCTTAAAAAAAAACAAAACAAAAATAAAGCACACAGCAGCCCCGTCGGAAGGTGCCGGGGCTTTAAAAAACAAAAAACAAAAATAAAGCACACAGCAGCCCCGTCGGAAGGTGCTGGAGCTGAAAAAAAAAAACAAGAACCAAAAATAAACAGCACAGCAAGCCCCATCGGAAGGCGCTGGGGCTGAAAAAATAAACACACCAAAACACAAAAAAAATCACAGCACAGAAACATAACCCCCCCCCAGCCCAAACCCACCCTGCAAAACCCTGTAAATGTACTTACTCAGAACCAGAAAGCAGCACCAGGCAGTCCTAAGCCTCCTCCGACGCACACACTCTAACCGTTGGGGCGAAAGAGCTACAAAGAAGCTCTTCCCCGACCAACGGTTAGCCCTCTAATTTGAATTCCCCGCCTTTTTCCCCTGCCTCTTTTGATCGCAACTCGAAGCTCCCGCTGCAAGTCGAAGCAAAATTTTGCAGCTGAAGCTGGTCGCAACTCGAAATGGTCATATGTCGGGACAGTCGTAAGTCGAGGCACCACTGTATGACAATTTCTGTTACACTGCTTCACCAATAGAAGATGAAAGTAATCTAAGGGGACACTAAAGGTTCTAAAAGAAATCACGTAGCTAAGAGATATTTATTTTATTTATTTATTTATTGGATTTTTACCCCACCCCCCTAGACAAAGTCTACTCGGGGCGGCTTACAAATATTATAAAAACATCATTATACAATAAATATAAAAAATCATTAAAACATCATAATTTTAAACAATTAAATTAAATCGATACCAAGATGGGAATGATTGAAAAGACAAAAAATAGAAATCAGTTATTGACTGAAGGGAAAAAAATAGCTCATAATGCACATGTTTTGAGAGTTTTAATCCACCTAAACAAATGCAACAACATTCCAAAGTTGATATCTCAAAATCTACAATTTGTTAACCATGAAACTTATTCTTACACTCCCCACCTTATGATTAAACTACATCTTCAAATATACAGGTCATTCCTACGTCTGAGAGCACCTGAATACACAGAAACATACACACAAATATGTAGAAATCCGTGCTTGCATCCAGACGGAAGTACCCAATAAACTGTTTTCCAGGCCCTCAGTATAGTTTGTCATCCCCTTCATCCTTGCTTGAAAGAATACCTCTGTACACAGAAAAACATTGATTTTTGGTTGGTGTCCTCAGAACTCTCAAAAGATTATTAGCCAATGAGGTTGGCACAAAGTCTGTAAATGCAGGGTTTGCTCGGAAGTCTAGACTTCCAAGGACTCTTCTAAGGGAAAGGTTACATGACAACATGATTTTAAATCCAAAACTAGATTTTCAGTACTTTGGGCACCTGTGGAAATTATTCCAACTCAGGTTCAAGTAATGTCACTTCCAAAGCATAACAAATTCTAACAAGATTATAAAAGGTAAGTTGCTGTAGTTTTTATAGGGATAAAATACAACAGCTCTGTGTACAATTCAGCTCTGTGAATTGGTGTTTGTACAGGAAAGTGCAAAGAATTAAATTAAGATACCAATTTGTGTTCAAATCTATGCTTAAAATGTTTTCATTTTCATTTCATTTTATTCCTAAACAAAGTAAAATAAATCATTCAAACTCTCTGTCAAGTACAAAGGCAGACCAACAGAAATTTCTTAAAATACTGTAGTGGTTTTTTTTCCCAACTTTAATTACACATTATGAATCAGTCATGATTTACCTAAAACCAAGGCAAGGCCCAGCATCAGTGAAACAAAAATTCTTCTCACAAAGGCAACTATGTTCACCAGTTTTTCAGAGAAGTGTGTGGCCAGAAAACTTAACAAGACACAAAGCTTATTAAAAACTTCTGGCTCAGTTGTTGCCAGCAATTTCATAGTGACAGTTTTACACAGATAAGATATGCCTGTGTCAATCCTACTGACAATATGAACAACCAGCAGGCAGGACTAAAGCTCAAGAAAGAAAAGAGACAGGGAGATAAACTAAACTATCTTGTGACTAAGAGCTCTTCCAGACACCCTTTCTGTATGAAGTGGCAATGCCCCATTTCCCTCTTCATTACAAGGGCTTGGACAAGACATTTATTCAATGAAAGCTGACACTGAACAGACACGGACAGTGCTTCTGGTTTTCTACTCCTGCTTTCATGGCTGCAGGCCTCGGCTGGCAGACTCACAATGGTGTAATTTTGTACTGTAAGTCCAAAGTTATTGCTGGCTTTCAGCTATCTTACATGAGCACTAACCCAAATCCGAACAGAGAAACATAAAAAGAAAGTATCTACACCAAAACCAAAGTATTTCATTTACAAATTAAAATATGAGAACAGATTAGGCTTGTGCTTCTAAAAACCCAATGATCTGTAGTAAAAGAAAGTAAAAGCATCTCCACAAATCAAACCATTTGTACTTCAGGAAGAAAACAGGAAAAGTTCAGGGCTCCTATACTTAAGAGCTGCCCTCTTCCACTGAGGTCATTTGACAGAGATTATAAGCCTGAAAACCATCAAAGTGAAAAATTGAGAAAGCTCACTACAGCTCTGACAAGTGGCCAAGAAACTCCAATGAAAGAAAATTCCCACAAAAGGGAACATATTCTCAAAGCAAAGAAGCATCTGCTTCATGGGAAAAGCTTGGACATTTTAAATAAGCCAGAGACCAAACCCTTTGAGTAACCAATCAGTTCTATATGCAGACAACTGCATGACCATGAAAGCTATTAAAAGAAGAACAGATGACAAGGAAACAGACTCCTTCAACCTTAGACAAATAAAAGCAGGAACAGTTTCAGAAAGGAAAATCTTGCATCACACAGCATATTAAGAGCAAACCACGAGGTCTTTCAAATTATCACTTAGGAAAGATGTGATGTTCTATGAGATCCTGAAACATAAATTGAGATAAATATTTTATCTGATTATAGAACAGGAGAATTACAAATATTTAGAAAGCTATCGTAAACTATCCGAAGAGTCTGGATCAGCCATTGTGTTGTGGAGTTGCTGTACATACCCCAATAGGATTGAAACATTGCTTCAAAATAACCATCAAATAGTCAACAGAAATACTGTAAGATGTTTTTCAGCAATGGAGATTTGCAGCAGCATGAGACTTTTGCAAAAAGTAAGCAGGAAATTCTAGCAGAAAAGAGGGTTGACTGGTATTCATAACAGCTGGTGGTTTTTTTCGGTTTTTGTGTTTTGTTTTTGTTGTTGTTTTTTTTTGCAAAGAACAGGCCTAAAGCATTCGGAAAGTTATCTCTATGGACTACAACTTCCAGAACTCCTCAATATATTCTGGGAATTCTTATATAGAAGCTTCTAGTCCACAATCTTCTGGAAATTCCAAAATATAAGATTCCAAGCTCCATATTTTCACCACACATGTACTTAGATAAGACGTTGGAAGGTAATGAAATCATAGGAAATGCTGAAGAAAACAATTAAATAAATTTCAGGGAACTGAATATTCTGTTATTATTTTGATCAAACACCATTACAGAACATTACTTGTGATTCTGCATTAGACTTCTCTTCCTCTGGCCAACTTGTCACTATAATCCTCATAAATCAACCCTCACAAACAGGAACTGTGCATGTGGTTTACCCATGAGTTCTTGGCTCAACATAGAAACAAGTGGACTCAAGCAAATATCTCAGTTATTTTCTCTCAACCATTTATTGGAATATTTCTGCCCACCTACTACCTCAGGCAAAGCAGCAGGTCATCACACACCTCAAGGACTGATAAACTACAGCTATTTTTGTTTACTAAATACTTCAACTACCAGGCCTCCACATAAACAGCTATGTTATTTTATTAATTCTGTTACTAAGAAGCAGTTGCCTTCACTTTTAAATTAAATGTACCTCAACAAGCTTTTACAACTAAAATCTTCCACCTCTGTTGAGCACTCAAATACTCCCTCTTCTGCAATGTATTCCTTTTTTTGAAGGTGGAGGGTACAGGCATATTACTGGTCATTGACAGAATGAAATGCCATTCTTCTTTCTCTTTCTATTTTTGAGTGAGGAAGGAAGACAAGAAATAATAAGGGACTCTAATAGACATTCCTTAAGGGAGGCAAGGGGAAGCTGATAAGTTAGCCTTTAAAATTAAATAATAGTGAATGTATATTACCAAATTATTTTAATAGGATATAATGATAGTTTAGGGAGAAAAAATCCAAAAATAATAGTGCCAGTGGTTCTTAACCTTTTCTTTACCAATGGACCCCCTTTAAATATATTTTGTTGCCATGTACTACCAAGACATAACTCAAGATTTAAAACCCTAAAATGCATAAAATATTTATTTAAAATTTCTCTTGAAGGGTCTCATTAACAGATATTCCTTGCTATAAAGGCGACACTTTTTAAGATGACTGGAAGAAGCTTCATTTTGCTTTGAACAGGATGCACTCTCATCAAATTCAGACAGCGATCCATTCTGAGGCTCAGCCAAAATGTATTGTTGTGAAATTCATTGCGATAATATTGAAAAGTCACTTTGCCCAACAATAATCAAATGGTTTTATTAGCAGAAATCGAAGAAGAAACACAATCACAAAGTCTATCCGAACACTCACTCACATTGAGACTGACTGATTCTGACTCTCTTTTCCTACGACTTCTGACTGTCTGCGCAATAGGAAGAAATGTCACATGCTATCTCTCAGCCACTCAGCATCATTCACTTGCACATTCTTACCGTGTGCAGAAATATCAAAGAGTTATTTTCCTAACCGATTTTTACTTTTGTTTGTTTCTAATGGAGACGGTAGGTTAGAAAAGTCAAGTTTTACACAAACAAGCAAGAGAAATTAAGATTTTGTTCTATGTTTCCTTTTCTTTTTTTCTTTCATTCATTCATTCTTTCTATTTTAACTACAAAAGATCATAATGTTTTTTCAAGCCTTTGCAGACCCCCTGTGAGGACATTGCAGCCCCCCGGGGATCCACAGACCACAGGTTAAGAACCTATAACAATACTACTCATTAATTTTCCTTAAAATACTGGACAAAATTTTGCCTGGTTACTTCAGTGTAATGCTAACATCATTGCCTTTGGAGACAAATTGCCAAAAGTTAAGAAATAACTATAGACATTTTCTGTTGCATAGTGAGTTGCAGAATCCAGCACTCAAGAGATAATGACTATAGTAACTAATTAACCTGAAGGAATTCACCTCTAAAAGTTACACAATTAGCATTATGCTGGCATAACTACATGAGAGAACTTTGGCCACTTTAAAATCTATGAAACATATAAAAACTTCAATCTTGTACCTATTTACCTAAAAGTAAGCACTAATAAGCTGAATGGACATATTTCTGAAAAAAAAAACTACTACTCGATATCTGGCAGAGCGCCTTCTCCCACCCAGTTCTGCCAGAGACACTCGTTCTAGCCAGGCCGGGCGATTGAGGGGCCTAACGCCGAGGGAGGCCCGGAAGGAAAGAACGAGGAACCGGGCCTTCTCGGCAGTGGCCCCTCGCCTCTGGAACAACTTGCCCGTAGAGATCCGCCTGGCTCCCTCTCTGGGTGTCTTTAGAAATACACTTAAGACATGGCTATTTAGGCAGGCTTTCCCTCCTGCTGTATTTTAATATTTACATTTTTACATCTTGGATTTTGCATGTTCATTGTTTCTATTGTTTTTAAATTTTGTAATGCCGCCCAGAGTAGACTATCTGTCTAGATGGGCGGGGTATAAATCTAATAAAATAAAATAAAAATAAAAAAATACAGGATTATGCTGTTAATCTCTCAAAAAAGAAAGTCAAATATGTTGCCAAATTGTCTCACATTTGGTGACAATTGCAAACACTGTACAGAGCCTTGGCACAGAGAATCTTTCTCTGGATTTGATGCATTCTTTCACTGTCACCTCCTATTTCCCCTCATGTCAGTTCAAGATCTCTCCAAACAAGAATACCATGTGTACTATATATAAAAAAGGTCTTCTGCACTATAAAGATCCCCCCAAAGCTCTCATTTAAAATAGGTAATTTTATATATCTGCTTATACTGCATAATTAAGATTCTATGACAGACATTTCCAAAGAAAACATTTTAGTAACAATTAGAGCAAAGTTGTGGTGTAGTGATCAGAATGATGAACTAGGACTCCAGAAGCCTGGATTCAAAAACCCACTCAGCCATAGAAACTCACAGGGGAAGTGGAATCGGTAAAACCACTCTTTAAATACCTCACTTACCTTGAAATCCCTATTAGGGTTGTTGTAAGTCGATTCCAATTTGACAGCACATAACAACAACAAGGGCAAAGATAGAAATGGTATCACTATTAGAGACAGAAGGAATACAGAATAAAGAAATTAGAGGAGGGGTCAGGGGACTCTGTGAGTATTTGACCCTCAGGATTCATTACGCTGGATTTTTTCATAAGGCCTGGCATGTATTTTCAACATTTTTCTGTAGTTACTGGGGTGTAAAGAGACTTGGTTTTCATCTTTAAAAAAGTGCTATACTCCAAAGGTGTGTAGAAAAATCAGAACTAGATTAAAAAAAATCTTCCCCATGCCCCACAACATTCCAGAACAGAAAGGAAAAAGGTTTCACAACATGACCAATAAATAATAATTTAAAAATCATTCTGCCTTCACTGTATTGAAATTACAGTTATGATGTCTAAACAAACCCACCTGAATGTAAAAATGAGAGGCAGAACGTTGACAAAGTAGAAGTTGGCAAATAGCTGAGGAAATGGAACCTGGCTTCCTGTCAGGTCCACTTACCTAAAAGCTATACAGATCATCCAAGGCAAATAACTCTGAACGACCAACTGAGAGGAAATGTTATTAAATACAAGCCACCAAGTCCCACAATGCGATGTATGATATAGATAAGGGAAGATACAGTTCTAGCTAATGAACGAAGTTAGGCACAGACACGAGGAGGATGAAATAATCCTAAAAATCAGATAATTCTCAAGATCCACTTCCCCTTTTAAATTTCAAAAAGTCTACCCACTCTACCAAAAGTGCTATATCTCCTCAAAGGTAAGCCACCCTTAGAAAGTCAGAAAGCCATTTCACAATATTACAGAGACAGATCTACAGACTTTTAAGGGAATCCACTTCCAAGCTAGTAGTATGGAATTAGAAAGCTCCAACAATTTTAACAGGGGGCATGCCAGTCCGTTTATCTGAATTCTTTCAGGCCTCATTCCCACACAATCTATGTAATTCTTCACAGGTTTCTACTTGTCATCACTCAAGTGCATAATAGTAGTCTATAGCAACAGCTCCCTCTACTGATAAAGGTAATGAACAACTGAATGTTCTCTTCCTTTAAAAAAATTTCTTCTAAAGTATGAAGAGAATAAAAGAACTACACAACAGAAAAACTACACAACATTAACAATGACAATGAAAAAAATGAAATAGAGATTTTGTATAACTTGGTTCAATTATAAGTTCAAATGGAGCCTGAAGCCAAGAAATCAGAAGACTGAGATTAGGAAGGGCAGCAATGAAGGAATTACAAAAGATCATTAAGTGTAAGGATGCATCACTGGAGACCAAGAGCAAGATCATCCACACTCTTGTATTTCCAGAAATCATGTATAGCATGATCAGCTTGCATAATTCTTTACAGGGGACAAGAGAAGAGCTCCTTGTCTCACAACATTTACCATATAAAATTTGATACAGAGAAAACAATCAAAAGGGAAGGAAGAAAGGAAGAGTAAACAGAATGGTAATGTGTTGCTGTTTCAATCAAACACATTTATTGTTGGTGAAAAGCTAAATAAGAATAAAGCAGGGGTGAGGAACTGTTGGGCTACAGATTGATCACTGTCCATAGTGCGCCTCGTTCTGGCTTACAGCTTCTCCTCCCTGGCCCTGCTTCTTGTTCTTAGGCATGCTACCATTCCTTGCTCTCTGTGCCTGCTTTCCTCAGCTTTCCTCTTAAAGTACCTCAGGCTTTCTTGATCTGTTGATAAAAACTTAGGAATTGACAGGTGGCATGACAAAAGGTGTGTGGAAAATCAAATGCTAAATAAAAGAAATCCACAGATGAGCAAATGAGATGAAAAAGAACATGATGCCCTTCACCACCATTACCCCATTTGCTCTATTTTTTGTCTTAAGATCATCAATACTCCACAGTCTTTCTTAAGAGAGAATAAATGCAGAGGGGCTCTGGACCTCCCCACCACTATCATGCAGTCCCTGAAATATTTCCTCTGAGGAAATGTTATGCTCAGTAGAAAAATGGTTCCACTCTCCTGCACTAAGGCCTGGGAATTAAGGAAAAGGTGGGTTTTGAGGACAGCTCTCATGGAAGTGTCAGAAGTGGCATCCCATAAGTGTTCTCAAAGGCAATTTCAAGTATCCGAAACAGAATGTACAGAAGAATCACATTAACCAACTGAAATACACTTGGGGATGGGGAGAGCTTTTAAAAGTGGGCCAGTACAGAAGTGATTCTCATGTGAATAATGTGCTCAACAGCATGCCTATGTAATCAGGAGTTTAACCAATCATTAATGGTGTTAATAATGCCATGATCACTTCAAAAATCCATTACCAATACAATCATTATCCTTTTTTCCCATTTCACTTGGTCTCCTTTTACCAGAAATCCTGTGTACAGAAACCTGCAGTCTAAATGTTATGCTCCATGTTTCTGAGGAACTGGATTATAATTCATGAAAGTTCACACTGAAACAGATCTGTTAGTGTTTAAGGTGCCTCAGCTCTCTTGTTTGCACTCTTTGTTGCACATACTGTGGTCAATGTCATTCTTCTGCTCTTTCTCACACTTCTTCCAAACCTCTCCTCAAAACCCATATTTTCCTTAAGCCTTTTGGCACAGGCCTCTTAATTCACACATTCTATTGCAGGGTTGTCTTGTAGGAAAAGATAGGTTCAATTCTTAGTCAAAATTGAGTCCTCTGTTTTACATCCCCTCACTTGTTGCCCTTTTGTCACAATATAATGCACTGTCTCAATGAAAGAGGTAAAGATTAACATGAATTATCCTGAATCACTTCTATAAGCAACATATATGTACATCTTTTTCAGTTATCTAGGTGCCCTGGACACTGGACACAAGCAGTCCTATTGGGTGTTCCCATATATTCCAAGACAAAAAGCCAGCGTACTAAAAGAACTCAAATTACAGGTGGTGGGAAATGGCCTGCCCAAAGGTTGGCACAGAAGGCAAGAAGATGGCTACCAGAAATACTCTTTCCAGTGATTCCCACTAAGGACCAATAAAACAAGTTCAAGGAAAAATGTAATTTAAAATTAAGATAATTTTACAAAGATGCTCTATATAGCAGCTTTTGGCCCTCCTAATGTTTTAGCCTACAGCAACTCCTAACAGCTCCACCCAACATGGGAATGTGGAAACTTGTAGGCCAAAACATCTGGAGAAACAAAAATTTCCCACCCCTACTATAACAGCTGGTGGAAATGTTATTATTACACACAAAGACAGGGAATGAAAGATGGCAAATAGCCTAGCTGAAAGGAACATACTGAAAACAGTGTTTAAGAACTACTGCAAATTTTGGAGTACATACATCCTTAGGATTGCCTCCATCAAGAAACTGATGTGGGAATCTCTAGGTTCTCAGTCAACACTGCTTTAGTAAGATTAACTTAGGAATTCTCAGCATTAGTAAAAACATGAACAGAACTAATTAGCCAACAAGAACTTTAAGTTCAGCGATGGGAGCCAGACATTAGTATTCCTGCACTAGGAAAATCATCAGATCAGTCATAGGCTCATGTAAGCTCTACATGCTTCATACACAGTGGATTTTCAGATCTCATCCTGCCCATTCCATCAGCAGCCACTTGGGCATATATTTAAGGATGTGAAAATCCTTCCGTCTCCATTTCACTGCATTTCAGCAAATCTATTTGCATTTCTTCTTATCCCTGTTGCATATCAGGCTGTAAAACCTTTTCTTTCTGCATGGAAATTGATGCACATGTTATTATATACTTGTATTTTGAACTTTACATTTGCCCAAGGACTACAGCAGTTGTATATATTTTTAGTTATATTCATTTTTCTGCATATAATAATAATTTTTAAAAAAACAGAAAAAAACTGATGCCTACAATTTCTTCCCATTTATGGGAAAGCAAGCTGGGTAGGACCCTAAGTAATGGATCTGAGTTATAAAAGAGAAGATTTTGCCTAAACGTTAGAAGGAACCTCTTGACAGTAAGGAACCTCTTGACCATTCAACACTGGAATGGTCTGCCTCAAATGACCGTAGTCTCTCCTCAATTGAAGGCTTCTCAATAGAGGCTAGGTGGCCATCCATCAAGGATGCTTTCGCTATTTCCTGCTTTAGCAGGGGATTGGGCTCAACGACCCAGGTGTGTCATCCAGCTCAACAGTTCTATGATTCTATAACTCTGTGATATGTGTGTGCTTTCAGTAGTACACTCATAGACTATAAACTGGATTAATTCATCATAAAATGAGTTAATGTGAATTTCTTTCCTACAACAGATTTCAAAGTTTTGGAAGCTGTTCAAAGCAGTCAACAGCACTACATTAAAAGCTGCCACTAAGAAGGTAAACACATAAAGCCTTCTGAATCCCAAATTATGTCTCCAGTCCCTAAGATGTAAAGGCAGGTTTTGATGTTAGTAAAAGAGAGAAAAATAAAAAGCTTCAGATTCTCAACTACTATAGACTGTTTGTGCAACATATGATAGCTGTCTTCTGATTCTTTTTGTGTGCTGGAAGACACTGACAAACAAAAGTAGATTTATTGTTATATAACAATAAACAATTTTCTTCCATAATTAAAGTATTGGACTTCATGTATTTCTGTTTGGCATCTCTGGCTATATTAGAGATATAAGGATTATTCCATTTTTATGGTAACATTAGAAAACATAGAGGAAAGGATGTTATTCTATCAATGCAATTCTATGCATGTTTACTCAGAAGGAACCCCTACTATTTAGAATACAGTTTTTACCCACAGGTATGTATGCATAGGACTACAAACCAATGTTTTGCCTGTCAGCTCAAGGCAAGTTTTCCAGTCTTTGACTGCCAAAGCCCCTTCTCTTCATTTTCATTACTGTTCATGAATTTCTGCCTAAGGAGTAGTAATTAAACTCTTTACTAAGTGTAGAAACTGAAGTTATTCACTTGAGACAGTGATTCAAAAGTCATGCCAATAACTGTTTAATATTGAATGAATCCATATGACAAATATTTATTTAGTTAAGCCTGCATGAGGCAGAATTTTAACTGCACTTAAGGATGACTCAGGAAGAGAAAACTAGAAACAAATTACTTACAGCACTGATTGGAAGAGAGAGGTACAAAAGAAAACAGCCCAGATGAAGAGAAAAAGGAAATAGGTGAATTCTTTTCTTTTTGTTTCAACTCCTCCTTGCACAAATGTTTTCAGAACATATAGCTCCAAGTGTATAGGAGTAAGAGGACAAACTTGCTTGGCTCTGTAATTTTGGAAGCAGATAAACAGGTTGATAGTACCATTCTCCCCCTGCAGTCCTCATTTCTTTGTACAATCCAGGAAAAATATTCTGATTGACTACAAGATACAGTACTTCCAAGAGACTTTCTTCCTTAGGATAACATGGGAACTGGACAGCCTCTTCCCAGAGAATTGGGGAAAGGGGCATAATAGATAACATGTGGCTGCAACATGTGTGTGTTAATCATCCAGAAAGTCTGCAAAATGCCTAACAGAGCAGTTCCATCATGTTTTGGCAAACAACCAGACTGGAATCAACTCAATTCAAAAAATATTATCTACATGTGTCAAAGTTTGAAATTGTGTATGTATAGAGTGCTACAATAATTAAGGGGAGTGTTAAAAAACAACGCTCCCTGAAAATGTACATTGTGATTTAAAAATGAGGCTTGAACAGCAGTATACTAAAAGTCACTCAAAACAATCAGCTAGTTTCCATCCCAAGCTATCATGGGGAAAGTAAGGTCAATGTAAAATAACATTGCCTTATGAAAGATCTCCCTCCAAGCAAGCTGACATTTGAGTGTGAACGTATGAACATTGATAAGGAAAATGAAAATATAATATTGAAGAAAAATGTCCTAGTAGATCATGAAACCCCTAGAGTCCTACAATGCAGTTATAGAAAACTGATACCCTCTCAGATCCATTCATAAGAATTCTGCTTGCCTAGCAATGTCATGCCCAATCAGACTGTTATAGAAGCAGTTCACACTGCCAGTGGTTTGCTGGATTAGCAAAAGCAATAGGGATTCCCTTAGAAAATTTACGGGACATGTTTTGTACTGAAGCAAATTGGTCTGGTAGCAAATTTTCAATATACGAGAAGCATGCCAGGCAGTAGTGAAAAAATAAACAAATGGGAGAAATATAAATACAGGGAAGCAAGAGACAACAACAGACATACATAAGATATGAACAACACCAGACACCAAGGAGCATCAGGCAATACATAGCAGCCTCTGCACAAAGATAGAACAGCCAAGATCACAGGTTTTCCTCCATAGATTCAAACTGGCAGATAGCTGGGTGTGCACTTAAAGTATTTTTGATGTGTATCTGAATATGCTAAGAGACTAAGAAATATACCATATTTTACTTTCATATATTTTTACTTTTAATTTTTTTATATTTTAGGTGATTTATTCTCTACCTTTTGATTCTAGCTTTTAAAGCTGAAATGTGGTTTCTTGTCACTAATTTTTTAACTAAAAGCTTACAAATGAAATATATATTTCTGACTTACGTATTTGCCTACAACTAAAGTTCTGCTACATATATTTTGAAAGTACTTCTTTTTGCAGCTTTCCATAGTGGTAAGAACTCCAGATGACTCTAGAATTTAAGCATCTGTACCTCAAGCTTTTTCTCATAACTATAAGAATATTTTCAATATTTGTGAATTATTGAGTTTAAGGTTTTTATGCACAGAAACAATGTAGGTGAATAAAGCTTATAGAAATAGGCAAGCTGATGTTGCCTGGAATCATTTCAATGAAAATACTTTTACATTGATACCCAGATGAACTTTGATATGATTGATACAAGCTACCTGATTTCACACTGAAATTAGTCTTTTCAGCAATAAATGTTAGCTGTGATAGACCACTACAAAATCAAACTATCAAGGGATCTTATAAAGTTCTATAGTGCTTTGAGGTCAGTGCTTAAGTGTCACACTTGTGACCTTGACACATTTTATTTATTTATTTATTCGACTTGTATGCCGCCCGCACTCTGCAAGAGTCTCCCGACGGCTGTAAAGATCCTTGCTTAGAAGAATTCCACAATAAATTGAAAATATGTAAATGAAATCATTTAGTGTTACTTCCAATTGTACAGCCACAGAACAACTTAGTTCACAACTCTGAACAGATTAGTTGGCATGTCCTATTCTAAGCATTTTTAGGAAATTTCTCCATATTAAAACATTTTAATTCTTATTCCTCAAGGCTCCCTTTTTACAATTTTTTTCAGTAATTATTTAGGACTGATACTTGCATAATCATGACTATGAATATTAGCAATACAGATCCAGGATCATCATATTCACAACTGTACTGTTAAAAAGTAGATTGAAGTAACACAGCTCAGCCTGTGTGCAAACCGGATGATAGTGAATGATAAATCACTAGTGATTTAGTTTACAGGCCATCACCCAGCAATCACTTTTATAATCTAAGGAGTATATCAGACAAGAGACAGTAAATAGTCCACTGTAACATGGCTTTTTTCCTTCTTGCCCTTTTCTATCCAATTCTAAAATGTCCAAAGCTGAAGAGTAGTATACATGTCAAATGGATATTGAATAACGCCCGCTCTTTTATTCATTCTTACCTAAACACTTCCAGAAAGTGATCAATCACAGTGGCATGCTATTTACTGTAACATTCAAATCCAATACTTCAGCTTCTTTGTTCCCTAAAAAGCCTGAGCATAAATCAACAACAAAGCATGGGGTTTTTCTCTTGTTTGTGGTGTGCATACTACAGCCAGACGGCCAGTGGTTTGCTTGGATGCTCTTGCTTGCAGCAGGAGAAATCAGGTAGTATTCAGCAGCATGCTAATGGCAATCTAGGAAATTCTATAGTATTTGGCTTATTGTGATGTGTGAACACACCCAATATGCAAAAATGACAAGGACAATGGTAATTTATTTGGATTTCTATATTTAAGTCAAACACAGTACATTGTTATTCACATGGAAAAGGACACAAATTGATACTGAAAATGAACGTGATGCTCATTTATTCTAAGGATTCCACATTAAATGAAATGTACACTGGAATTCTGCAGAATGAAAGGTCAAAGGAATATAATTAGAAACTAATAAAAAGCATGGACATGTTGGATGAGGAGGCAGAATTCTAAAACAAGTAAATTAGGGAAATCTAAATTGTAGTACATTTAATGTCAGAAGGCAGCCAAGTCTAAGAACTGAAGTAAGAGGTATACTATAATAGTGTGTGCTCACTCAATACTTTGTCTCCCTTCAATGTAATTTTCAAACCTTGAAGATCACCTGGGACACAAATAACAGATTAAAGAACTCCATGAGCAAGAACAGATTTCTTAAATAATGTGAAAGAAATGAATCTACTGCCCTCAGGTGGTTGTTAAATATCTACATTCAGAACACAAACTTGTGTTTAAATTTTGAGCTTTGCTTGCTGTAGAATTAATATTGCTACCTTTATTGGCCCATTTAAATATCATGAAAAAGCAAATTTTGTTCCTGGACCAAACAGTTGTCTTTTCTTTTTTTTAAAACATTCTACAGTAAACTTGAGGGAAGGTAACATATAAGGAATGTGCCATTCAGATTGTTTGGACTTTGACTCCCAGAATTCTACAGGAATTCCCCCGTCAGAATGTTTGGAGTTTGAGCCCACAGACACGTACAAATACCTACATTTCACTCATCTGGACCACAGCTGATTTTGGAAACTGTATGGCTATATCAGGCCTTGCTTTCTGTTAGTAATGTACAAAAAAGCAAGCTTCTGCAATGCTTCCTGAGTGGGTGGGGATTGTAGTTCATTTCGAGGTGCCCTCTATAAAGTCTAAAGAGCAGTGAGACTATGACTTTTAGAGAATCCTGAGAGTTGGAAGAATAAGAATAAGAATAAGAAAAGGATGGCACTTCTCCACTATATGTATGCCATGATGCAGCAAGAACTAAGAATAAACACAAAATGGGATGCTAGCCACAAATATTAGCTTTACATTTACAACCAACCAACCAATCAATCATGTGCCATCAAAGTCATGTAACTCATGGCAACCCTTTTCAGGGTTTTCTAGGTAGAGAGTAATCAGAAGTGGTTTACCATTCCCCTCCTTCTGGGGGCATCCTGGGACTGTGCAGCATGCCCAAGGCCACACAGGCTGGCTCTTCTCCCCAGAGACACAGTGCGGAATTGAACTTCCAACCTCTGGCTCCGCAGAGACATACCTAACTCACTGAGCTATCCAGCCAGCCTTCCATTTACAAAGTCTTCTGCTAATTCCAGAATATTTCAAAAGACTCCTCATTAAATCTGAACTAGAATCACTTGAAAAGCCAAACATGGGAATGGTCATCATTTTTAACACTATTATTCCTAAGCAAGAAAGGTAAAGGTATGTCCAATTTCAAGCATCCTAATCTATTACAGAGAAACATTTTGTCTTTTTGTTTTGGCTGACCTAAGTTTTTAATTTGTAAATCGCCCAGAGCGATTTACAAATTAAAAACTTAGGTCAGATGTCCCTCTAGAGCAGTGGTCCACAAACTTTTTTGCCTCCATGGACTGGTTTAGCGGGCGGGCGGGCAGGGCAGCAGCATCTGTGCATGCGTGGGAGGGGCCGTGTGTGCATGGGAGGGGCCGTGGGAGAGGCCGTGCATGCATGGGGCTGTGGGAGAGGCCATGCATGCGTGGGAGGGGCATGCATGCATCTGTCCGTGCAGGGGCAGGAGATTTGCCTTCATGGCCCGGTCCTGGCAAGGCCACAGACCGGAACTGGTCCATGGACTGGGGGGGGGGGGGGAAGGAAGGAAGGAAGGAAGGAAGGAAGGAAGGAAGGAAGGAAGGAAATTGTGTCAGACAAGGATGCATTTTATCTCTCTATTCAATCTACACAGAACATAGCATACAGAAAGCTGGACTAGATTCAGATGGAAAAGTGAAAATTGTTGGAAGAAACATCAATAATTTAAGATATGCAGATGATACCATCTTACTGGCAGCAAGCAACAATGACTTGAAATGATTTTTAGTGAAAGGAAAAGGAAAAAGTGCCAAAGCAGTGCTACAGTTGAACATTAAGAAGCCAAAAACCATGACTACAGAAGAACTACACAACTTTAATGCTGACAATGAAAAAAATGAAATTGTTGAAGATTTTGTGTATCTTAGTTCAATCATGAATCCAAATGGAGACTGCAGCCAAGAAATCAGAAGAAGGCTGAGTCTCAGAAGGGCAGCAATGCAGGGATTAGAAAAGATCCCAAAAAAAGTGTAAGGATGTGTCACTGGAGATCAAAGCCAATATCATCTGCACTGCTGTATTCCTAATCACTATGTACGGGTGTGAAAGTTGGAAAATGAAGAAAACTGACAGGAGAAAAATTGATTATTTTGAAATAAGGTACTGGAGGAGAGCCTTGCAGATACCCTGGACTGCCAGAAAGATGAAGAAGTAGATCCTAGAGAAACTCAAGCCTGAACTTTCCCTGGAGGCAAAAATGAGTAAACTGAGGCTATCCTATTTTGGGCACAACATGAGAAGGCAAGATTCACTGGGGAAAAACAAAAATGCTAGGAAAAGTTGAAGGCAGCAGGAAAAAAGGAAGACCAAATTGACTCCATAAAGGAAGCCGCAGTGTTGAGTTTTCAAGAGCTAAACAGGGCTGTTGAGATAGGATATTTTGGAGATAATACACTAATAGGATCACCGTAAGTCAGAGACGACTTGATGGCATGTAACCAGAACAATTTTGGTACAGCATAAAACTCATTTGATTTTTATTTATGAATTTAAGAATGAATTTAACAGTAGATTCCTACAGTACAGGTTGTGGGCAGCCCTGGCAGACTCAGAGGCCAATTTTTTTTGCTCTGAGCTCCCATCATGCCATACCAGGCTCAGAAACAGCTTTTTAAAAAAACAAAACAAAACAAAAAGAAAAAAGAAAACGAACTTCCAGAGGAAACAGGACAGGGAAGCCAGGGCACTGCCTCCAAGTGGGTGCCTGCTGGAGGAGGTGCAGCTGGGAAGCGCCAAACCCTTGTTTCCCCAAAAAACAAACCGGCACGAACCACCAAAGCAGTGGATCATGCCCAACTCTACTTGCTTCCCAAAGTGGGAGTGACTAAGTAGTTTGTACGAGAATGTTTTTGGGTGTTTCCTGTAAAAAAAAAAAAAGTTGGGATTCTCCACTAACACCAGTGCAATCCCCCTCCCAACCCATTAACAGTGCAGGACACAAACTTCAACTGAGCAACGGGAAGTACACGGCCACTCATTCTGCACAAGGAGAGAGAGAAAGAAAATGCTTTCTTATTTAATGGAAATAACACAGCCAAACAGTAACCCAATAGTAACACAATGATGCAATCAGCCTCCTTCAGGATAAGATGAATGCTGCAAAAAGGTCTCATATTAAGTCTCGTATATCCTGTGAACCTTGAGTAGAAAACGTGGAAGCCACAATATAAAGCTAAAACAAAATACTATGAACTGATCCACAAGAGGGCTCATTTCACTAAGCAGGTATGTTATTTCACCTGGTCAAAATTCATACATGATATGAAAGAGCAAAATTTAGACATAAAGTTGAAACAAATCAAAATACTAATACACCCTTAACATAACAGAAGTACAACACACAACCTCAGAGGCACCATGCATAGTGGGACAGTTTCACCATGCAGAGTGGGACAGTTTCTCAATATGTATGTTGTGCATATAAGTAAAGCATCTCCTTTCAACGATCTTCTTCAGCTTCTCTTTTGCAGGTTAAGATTCTGGCCTGGGATACTTGCCTTCATAGTACTTAAGCATTACCACCATGCTCCTCTTTGGACACATTCTGAGAAGTTTGTAGCTTTAAACTGGGCGACTGATGAACAAATCGATTTTTACCTCTCTAGAACTCTGCCAAGCTGAAATATTTTGTATTTTCTTGGATGTACTGTAGAGATGTGGGTATTTGTACTCGTATACGAATATCCCCATGCAGCTGGAGTTAACAAGGGTCCGGCTCCTGGGGCCGGACTGTCCACTCAAACATCCATCAGTGCCAGTGACCCCGCTCATCCTTCCAATCGCTCCTGAGTGCCGTTCTCTTCCCGGTTGGCTAGCCACTCCTGGCAGAGGGAGGGAGGATGAGTCTCCCTGCAAGGCTGCCGAGTGGCGCTCCAGAGAGATTGGAAGGAAGAGAGGGGCCGCTGCTGGACACACGAGTGGATGGTCCAACCCCAGGGGCCGGAATGCACGTTAACTCCAGCTGTGCAGGGGTATTCGTATTCGTATACGAATACCCCCATCTCTAGTGTACTGTAAATACTGTATTAATGTCATTAATGTCTCTGGCATTTGTTACTTTTTGCTTCCTTGGCATCAATGCTCTGTGGCTCTTTTAAAGTTGTCCACTGAAATCTCTAGGTCCAGGCAGATCTCATTAAGCCAGGAATGCTGGCACTTCACTGCCTTCCTTGTTCTTGTTAATTCTGCTCACATTGGTATTAAATGTTTACATCTGGATTCTCTGTCAGCACTGACGAAGACCTCTTATCATTTTTTATGTTCAATGCCAGCTCTATGGCTGCAATACTGGAATCTGTGACATCCAACAGCGGAAGATGTATTTGTCTTCCGGGGTAGAGCACATATATTGAACAGTAGAAAGGGGAAGACTTCACCCCAGTCCATTTAAGCTTGTGAAGCAGAATTCAGAATTATACAAAACACAAGCTCTGTAATTTCTCAGCTTTTGTAGACAGTGCATGAAAAATTTGGAACCACAGATAGTGACCTGTGGTCATTACATACGAAATGCTCATCATATCACCTCTGCCAGTTGTGGATGCATGAAGGGAGTGATATTTCCAAAACATCTGTACTTTGCAAGAGTCTGGAATTCTGTGTCTGCTTTCCTTATGATAAACATACACCTGGACTGAGCATGCTTTTTCCTCTTGCCTGCTAACTAGTAATACTGTTATTCCCAGGCCACTGTATTTAGTATAAGTGTAACGTTATCAGGCAGAAATTGAAAGTGTTGATCATGGCCTCAAGTGCTCTTTCTATTGAGACACTCGGAGGGATCTCCTCCAGCCAATATTGCAACAATTTCAAGGGAGGTCCAGAGAATTTTATGCCGTGCTCTTACTCTTGGACAAGAAGTCTGATATAACCATAGCAGTGGCAAAGTTCTGTGCAGCAGCAATGAAGTGTCGCTGTTCCCTCCTTGCACCAATCAAGGCAAAGCTAGATGTTTAGTAATGCTTTAGTAATAATGTGTACTGGCCACCCTATATTCTACATGCTACACTACTTAAGACGATGAGACTGGAGGTGGTACTGAGTTTACTGAATTTATTTACTGAGCTCCTCAGTCCAGTGAAACTAAGGAAGCTCCATCTAATTTACACTGTAACAGATTGTGTACATGTGATATTATATTGCTACCTTATGCTACTTTTTATTGTATTTTTGTGTTATAGTCACATCTGGATATAGCTCCTGGTCAGTGACCATAATAAAGCTCATTCATTCATTCAACTTGCTATCACTGCCTGGCATGTTTGTTCAATTGTCTTGTCTGCTCAATAACATATATTTTAAGAAAAGCAGTTTTTGGAGGAAACCATTATATAAGAACTGTACAGTTAAGGGAGGAATATTTAATCCCTTCCCCAGGGCCATTTTCCTGATCTAAATTTCTGTTCCCAATATTATTTACTCCACAGTTACTGTAGAGTAAATAAAGGCTTTGGGAGAAGGGCACAATGGGAAAGAACCAAGCTTTCTTTTCTGCAGTACCATGGCCCAGATGTGAAACAGGCTGCTTTTGAAAGTTATGTCAATGGGCCAAAATCCTGTTGCTTAGCACAGTAAATCACACTAGAGTAAGCCCACTGAATCTATGGGGATTTGGTGAGTCAAGTCCTCTGTAAGGTCCATTGATTCAAATGGACCTACTCTAAATGTCACTTACTTTAGCACAGTAAGTCACAGAGTAGATCCATCAGAATAAATGGTATTTAGAATGCAATTTACTATGCTAAGTGACAGGATTTTGGCCAATATGCACAAAGAAAAACTACATTGATCCCAGGTACTGAGTAGAAATGCAAATTCTATTGTGTGAAGGTAACACTGATTGTGTTCTTGCACTCTTCCTTGACTGTCACTCTGCAACCTTCTGCTAATGCCTTATGAAATATTATACACACCTTCAACAGTTTTACAGTGTTTCTTACTCTGTTTTTCTAGGCATAATTGATCTACAATTGACTACCTGCTCAGACCTGTAGCATAAGCAATTACACTCAGTTGAGTAAAAACTTAAGCTTAACAGCCTGATCATATGCCTGCCTACTCAAAAGGAAGTCCAACTGAGTTCAATAGAGTTCATAAGATCATAAGTTTATAAGTTCCATTGATTCATTGGGCCTACTTTAGCTGTGACTTCCTACTGGATTTCAGCCATAGGATTTTAATATGGTTGTTTGTAATACTAGTAGAAGTACCCAACTAGTCATGCTAGTGTGACACATCTCTTTGCTCTTTTTTTTAACACCGTGCAATCCTTTGTTCTTTTTCTTTCTTGCTAGTCTTTCTTTCTCTCATTCAGCCTACTGGGACTGGAAAAGTCAAGGAGGAGGTGCCAAGCAAAGCTGCTGGGCTACATTCAGCTCAGTAGGGTCAGGAATCAAAACCCAAAACTAATGCACATCATTATTTGTTGTGACAATCCACTATTTAGTATAATAAATAATGTACTACATTAAATAACTTACACTATACTTAGTAGTATACTTTGAAGTTTTAGAGTTCTATAACTTTAAGCTTATAGAGGTTTATTACATAAATATGTTTATTTCCAACTATTTGTAAAACGAGTTGTAAAATACTAAATCTCTCAATTTACTGGTGGATTCAAGGACCTTTTCTTAGAAGACCAAGTTTCAGAAGGTAAAGGAGCTAAGGGAACAGGGAAAGGGAAAATGCCAAAAAATTGACATTGTGGAACCTGTTGCCAGTGTTTTGGGCTAGCAATAGAACATCCAAGGACTTTCAGACAAAGCTTTCAAAACAGTTTTTTCAAAGGCACTTCAGTTTAGATTTTCTCTCCATATAGTCCGCTACCATGCAAGTGGAAGCAAAATGAAATTCTGCCACCAGCAGCTAAGCAAGTCAAAGTGTTTGCTCATGCATCTAATTTCTATTCCCATAGAAACAGTCATATTGGAAAAAGATAAGAACAGAACCTAATACTTTCCTGTCTAGGACTATTTTTACAATATTACTGGTGGACAGAAGGCACTGACAGCAGAAGGAAGCAATGAGTAAGTCTGTGACTGTGCCTTAGCGGAAGCTGCTGCAAGCGGAAATCTTGCAGCTACAAATTTTTAGGAGCCACTTTCAAGTTTTACCATTTCACAGCTGCAAAGTTCACCTGGAGATTGAGCTGTGCTTGCCAGCAAGTTGAAGGTACAATGAGTTTAGCAAAGATATCCTATGACAGATGACAGAAGCGAGCAGATGTCATTATCTCAAACCTACTGCTGGTATCAAATCAAAGCAGACTCAGCCAAAGGTAGTACATATGTCTCTACCCACCCATACCCAGCAGCTTTTTCTCCTGAAAAACAAGAATCACATAAAACAACCAACACTAAAGCTTAAATACACGCATCAAACATTCTATGCCAAGCAACCACAAATTGATAGAGTGTATGCCTGGCATATAGACAATCCTAAATTCAGTCCAGGACTGTTATTCAAAGTGACTCAGATGGCAGGGCTGGGGGGGGGGACCCTATCTTAGCCCACCAAAATTTGTACCCAAGAGGCTCAAGATCTACATGGACCAGTGGTATGACTCTTTTTAAGTAGGTTTCATAAGTTCACTGCAGTCATTTAAACAAGGCCTTTCCCATTTCTTTGGGGAAAGCTGTTGTTAACATCTATTTCCTTTACCACATATACTGTTCATCCAGTTACAGCCATTGCTAGGAAACACACAGACATACAAACATATTGGCATCAAAAGACTTCCAAAATAGCTGTTTAAGGCTCTTCCATTCACACCTCAGAGCTGCTGCTACCACTTCAAGACATCACTATTTATTCTTCACTAGATGTCTACTTGAGAAGGTACAAAAAGGAAGCCAAGGTGTATGCATACAATAGTGGGTGAGCACTTTCCTTGAAACCTAGCATCTTCCTTTATTTATTTATTTATTTATTTATTCAATTTGTATGCTGCTCCCGTTAGTGTCACAGCACTACTCCTTGACATCAACAGATGAGAGAGTTAACTTCAGAAAGCAGAAGAAGCAAACGGCATCTTCTTAATGTGAGTGACAGCAGCATTACTGCTGCTGACACAAAACACTCTGCACTCATGGAGTTACTGCTTTTCCCTATCCTTTCCAGCCCTTGAGTCTTCCTGTCCTAGAGGAAAGAGAATGAACCATAGCAAACCAATTAAAAGATAGAATTGTTTCCAGAATTGAGTCTTTTATTCATCTTTGTAGCAACAGTCACAAGCCTCCAAAGTAAAAACAAATTACATACAGTAATTTTCTCTTGGAAAGGGAACCACAGTTTCCCTTTTGTATAGCTGAAGGCCAAAACATGTTCTTTCATTGTCATGGAAAAGTTATCACAACAAGCTCAAGCCAGAATGATTTCTTTTCTGAATGATACCCCTATATTAATTTTTCAAATTTAAATAATGATATATACTCTCTACCCGGCACACAAAATAATTTGCAGAAAGAACTTTGGAATTAAGTCATCAAGGATCATTAAAGCTTTGCCCACGAAAGTACTGACACTATCGTGCATATTTCAATGAACTGGCATATTTGCCCGCCTTAAAAGGCATTTTATTACTACATATTTAACTTTCTACAGTAAAATGTAAAAAAGAACAAACAATATTGCATTCTGTTTGAACAAATGACAGTGATCAGTTATAGATCTTTCAAGTTACAAAGTATTTCATAACCTTTATCATTTCCTTTGACAGATCAAATGACCTAAGAAGAAGAGGAAACCATGTTAAATACTCTCTTTCTGGCACATACTATAACATACAGAATAACCCTTTCAATTGACTAATCAAGGATCTTTAAAGCTTTCTCCAGGAAAGTACTGATGCTGTCCTGTATATTTCAATAAACTGGCATATTTCACTTTTAGCTTTGCCTAACAGAGGCAATCTAGTTGAGGCAGAAAGTTTAGGAGGCTCTCACAACTTGGCTGCCTGTCTCCCTGAGACACAGAATTTATATTTCCAACCAGAAACAAACATATAATATTGTACATTGAAGGTGAACAAGCTATGATCTAATCTTTCAAATTAATTACTGTAAAAAAAAGCATACAGAATATATGCTTTTATTCTGCTTATTGTTTCTGCTTTTAAAAAAAGTGAGCACTAAGATCTTTTGCAAGCTGTAGCATCATCATTTCAGTTACCAGGCAACTGTGCATTTTTTTTAAATAGTTGAATAGCATAAGAGAGTCAGTCACTGGAATCACAGATTCCAAGGAGACAACAGAAGAGAGGCAACTGAACGCTGCTATCCGAAAAAGACAAAAGGTTGAAGTTGCAAGCAAGAAGTTGGAGTAGGGAACCTACATAAAATCAACAAAAAGTCTTCTAGCATCTTAAAAATTAATAAGCTTATAGAATAAACCTCCACAGACTAGAGTTCATCAGATGCATTAAATGTCAACACAAATCGGTAGGTAAACAATATACACGCATATATAAAATGTAGCAAAACATAAAGGAGAAAAACATTGAGCATGATTCTGGCAAAACTAATGGAAATTTGAGCAAATTTTTTTTTTATTTCCCACTTACATTAGTGACATTTTAAAGTGCTTAATTTTAGATGTACTGTCCCCATTCGTGTAAGAGTCTATGGGAATCCTACTTTATTTATAAACTTTAACTACAAACAGAACATTACTGGAACCAAAAACCTCATCTACTATTCCTCTGCTGAAGAGCAAATTTTAGTCACATTATTTCAAATATGCATAAATTTGCACAAGAATACTAACACACAGCTTTGGAATGAGGGCTTTAATAGTAAAAAATTGCTGCTGCATCACCAGCAGCAATCTAGCAGTTATTTTTGAATATTAAAAGGTTCCCCTTCCTCTGTCCCAAGGCTTTCCCAGAGCAAAAAGGAGACCTAGGGAGCCATTAAACCCGATAGGAAGCTTTCAATTAGTTTAAATTAATTCTTTCTGGCACCAGATCCAATTTCTGCCAGGATGATGTTTTGCTCACTGTGTTAAAACAAGATATTAAACATAACAAGAACAAATTCAGAGGGGACAAACAGGGGAAGAGCACTCAAAATAAATTAAGAGAAACCCTAATGTTAAAGGGAGCACCTCAATTATTTGCACAAACCACACACCTCAGTTAATTGCATCCTCAACTTAATAAAGTTTTTTATACTTAAAGCAATATTTTTCTAACCCTTGAGAAGCCAAACATCTTCCTCTGTACAAATAAAGGCTCGATAATAAACTGCACTTGCCTTTAGTCCTCTGTGATCAAAGCCCTAATGGAAAATGAAGCGCAAGTGCTTTGGCACTAAATAATCTCATGCAAAACTCTGGCTCAGTGACTGCACCTGTCTGTGGGGTCAATTTCTCCACTCTATTGTGCATTCATATGCAATATACACCGGGAATATCACACACAGGTCAATTGGACAGCTGATGCAAAAACCATCCCACTGATGAGTACTTATACAGATAGAAGCTAAAGTTAATGAAGGGAAAGGAGTAGTAGCAGAAACAGCATTTTCCCATTCACATAATTTTCATTATAATTTTTTTAAATCAGTTCACAGTAGCAATAAAGCCAATAAATTCACATGATGCTTGAAAGTTCACTCAATAGTTGGAGCACAAACGGCAATCATGTTCATGATAATATGCATCTAAAATCAAGGAAACCCCCCCCCAATTTATTTCATGACTTCCCTATTAATTAATTTAAGTAGCAAGAATATAAAGACAACGGTAAATTTAGTCTCTCTATAGCACATGGAAAGATCCAACAAATAATCCGAGACTGGGTTTGTTCCAAGCTATTCCAATGGGAGCAGACCTGAAAAATATGAGAATGGCTTGGCTACAGGTTACTACAGAGACACTCTGGAATGGCCTGCAATACAAGGATACTTACTTGAATCCTCCCATCGGAGAAGATGCAGTTTCCAAGCCGAGTAATACAGAAATCCCAACACCAGAAAAAGACAGAGGGCTAGCAGCACATTACGCATAAACACCAACAGTCCCATCTTCATATGGGACTAGATCTTCTATAACACCTGGGGGGAAGAAAACATTTGAGCCTTGAATTTTCTGCTTAGTTTAGTCAATCTGTAGTCTAATTATGCATACATAAAATATCAGGCATACATATGTTCATTTTTCCAGTTTGCAGATTATCCAGGCACTTTTATCAACAATACTTAACATCCCAAATCACCATCACTTACAAGGACAAAGATGACACACTTACAAATAACTGTCTGTTAAAACAACAACAACAAATGCTATTTCTAAATGCTATTAGAGTGCTGAATTCTAAGAAAGCAGCTCATTGCTGGACCAGCTACTATTCCAGAACACTTGGCCTTGGTTTAAAACATTTCCTAAACTGTCGAAAAAGATACAGTGGTGCCTCGACTTACAACCATTTCGAGTTACGACCAGCTCCAGCTGCAAAATTTTGCTTCGACTTGCGGCCAGAGCTTCGAGTTACAACCAAAAAAAGGCAGGGGAAAAAGGCGGGGAATTCAAATTGCTAACCGTTGGTAGGCGAAGAGGCTGCTTCTTTGTAGCTCTTTCGCCCCAACGGTTAGAGTGAGTGCGATCGGAGGAAGCTTCAGACTGCCTGCTAAGGTAAGGTGCTGCTTTCTACTTTTTAAAAACTGTTCTGGGTGGGTTTTGCAGCGTGGTTTTGGGCTGGGTGGTGGGATTATGTTTCTCTGCTGTGATGGGTCTTGGGGGGTTTGTTTGTTTTTTGGGGTTTTTTTCCCCATTTCCGATGGGTCTTGGGGGGTTTGTTTGCTTTTGGGGTTTTTCCCCCCATTTTCGATGGGTATTGGGGGGTTTGCTTGCTTTTGGGGGGTTTTTTCCCCCATTTCCAATGGGTCTTGGGGGGTTTGTTTGCTTTTTGGGGTTTCTCCCCCCATTTCCGATGGGTCTTGCTGGGTTTGGTTGCTTTTTGGGTTTTTTCCCCCATTTCCGATGGGTCTTGGGGGGTTTGTTTGCTTTTTGTTTTTTCCCATTTCCAATGGGTCTTGCGGGGTTTGGTTGCTTTTTGCTTTGTTTTTTTTTTTTTTTTTTTTTTTGCATTTCCGATGGGTCTTGCACGCTTTGCTTGCTTTCTGCTTTGCTTTTTTTGCATTTCCGATGGGTCTTGTACGCTTTGCTTGCTTTTTGCTTTGCCTTTTTTGCATTTCCGATGGGTCTTGCATGCTTTGCTTGCTTTCTGCTTTGCTTTTTTTTTTTGCATTTCCGATGGGTCTTGCACGCTTTGCTTGCTTTCTGCTTTGCTTTTTTGCATTTCCAAAGGGTCTTGCACGCTTTGCTTGCTTTCTGCTTTGCCTTTTTTGCATTTCCGATGGGTCTTGTACGCTTTGCTTGCTTTTTGCTTTGCCTTTTTTGCATTTCCGATGGGTCTTGCACGATTTGCTTGCTTTCTGCTTTGCTTTTTTTGCATTTCCGATGTGTCTTGCACGCTTTGCTTGCTTTCTGCTTTGCTTTTTTTTTTTTTTTTTTTTTTTTTTTTTTTTTTTTTTTTGCATTTCTGATAGGTCTTGCACGCTTTGCTTGCTCTTCTTGTCTTTTCCCCCCTTCGACCGGAACGGATTAATCGCGTTTCCGATGGGTCTTGCAGTGGTGTTTTGTTTTTTTGTTTTTGGTGATTTTTTTCTTTGGCCGGAATGGATTAATTGCATTTCAATGCATTCCTATGGGAAATGGTGCTTCGACTTACGACCATTTCGAGTTACGACCGGAGTTCTGGAACCAATTAAGTTCGTAAGTCGAGGCACCACTGTAAATTTATTTTAAGAAATATTCCATGGATAAATGCCAATAAAAGCATAACTGTACATAAACACAGAACACCTTAAATAACTTGAATCTCATTGCTACAATTTGAACACCCTTAATCATTTCAACTCTGAATGTGATTGCTGCAACTTGTACAAGTCTCATAGACTGTGTATATAATCTTTCCATTTATGTGCCATGTTCAGCTGTCTGAGTAAAATTCTACTGCCACAGGCAGAAGCTTTTCCACGAGACTGCTTTTCTTTTCCTCTCTTAGAAGCTCATGAAAAAGTCTTGAGCAGCAAAAAAACAAAATATTTAAATAGCACAATGCTGTTCAATTCTCTTGGAGGACTGGATACTAGCAACAAAGTTATCAACTTGAACAGAGAAATCAGGATTTTATCTTCTAATAGTGTTGGGACAAGGTCTTCAGAGAATGGTGTTTCCAATAAATCAAATAAAGGTTTAATAAAACTCTCTCACACAGTTGCAGAAAAAGACCAAGAACACAGAATATGTGAAAAAATATCCAACCTAGTGCTATCACATGGGCATACTTTCTTAGAATAAGGTTGTCCTAATAATCTTCCTTGTATCTCCCTTGAAGGGATAATATTCAATCTCACATATAAAAGGTCCAGATTCTTCGATACCCCAGTTATCCATACTGCAAGACCACATAAAATCACCAAAATTACTTTTGCATTAAATTCTAATAAAGGTCCTGGAACATAACTACCTCTTTTTATATTAAAGAATTTAACTATTGCTTGTGTTAGCACTTTTGCTTTGCACAAAATACTATCTTATTGATATTGCCAGGGTCAATGTAGAGAAAAGATCACTTCTAAGTAGGGAAATGCTTTACGTGTTCAAACTTCCTACCATCTAATAGCCAGCTAGATTTACATAATTGATTGTTCTTATAAAAAACTAAAATCTTCTATTTCCGATAGTTTATCTCTATGTTATTTAGTTTACAATACTTAGAAAATGCCTTTAAGGATAATTTGAGACAAATTCTGGACCAGGACAAAAGTGCTGCATTGTCTATGAAAGGAAGGTTCACTATACAGTGGTGCCTCGACTTATGAACACCCCTACATACGAACAATTCGACTTACGAACAGCTCCGTTCACAAAATTTTGCTTTGACTTGCGAACGGAGCTTCGACTTACGAATAAAAAAAACGCAGAAAAAGCTGGGAAATGGACTTTGGACTGCCTGGCACTGCCTGGTACTGTAATTTTAAAATGTAAAAATTGGTTTAAAAGGCGCTTAGTTTGGTTTAAAGCTGCTTGGTTTTGAAGGTGTTTTGTTTAAAAGGTGTTCGTTCCCTCCCCCCCTCTTTTCCTGCCCTTTTTTTAACCTTAGGTCATCTTACGTTAAAAAAAAAAAATTCTCCCCCTAGTGGTAGAGGACAGATTAACCGCTTTTGCATTCGTTCCTATGGGAACGAATGCTTCGACTTACAAACGGCGCCTCTACATAAGAACAAAAAACAGCCAGAACGGATTAATCGGTTTTCAATGCATTCCTATGGGAAATGCTGATTCGACTTACGCACATTTCTACTTACGAACACCATTCCTTTATGGATTAAGTTCGTAAATCGAGGCACCACTGTACTACAGTTGGCTAATTTTGGTGAATGACAAGATTAATCAAAGTAGAGGGCAAGATCATTTAGAAAGAAATTAAATAACACAGGAGAAGGTAAACACCATTGTCTTACTCCTTGGTTTTAGCTGAATGGTCTTGTCATCTCTCCCCTTACACTACAGTGCACTTTGCCTGTGCAACCAACATATAGCCTTTGAATCAGCCCTAACAAGTGTTTTTCAATTGTAGAGTTCTCTAATTTCTGCCATAGTTTATCATGGTTAATTAAACCCAAGGCCCCTTTCAGGTCCATAAAGACCACAAAAAGGCATCTACCTGGAATAGCCATATTCTTTTCTGCTAAATGTTTAGACCACCTTTCAGTGAGAATCTCATCTTTTTCAACTACTAGCTCTAACTACCAATTTGACCTTAATCGATCTTAACGTAGTGTGATATCTTAATTTTCTTTTTTTGTTTTGCTGTTGGGAAAACTGCTTGGTCCATGTTTTTCTGCTGTAAGCCTACAAAGAGGTCTATGTGCCCTGGACAGATCTACAGGAGTTGAAGCCAGGCTTTTTATCTGCAGAGAGAGGAGAGATTGCAAACTGATAAATTTGACACCTCTGTTTCACATGGAATCCAAGTGCAAATTCTAGTTTGTCTTACTGGCAGACTAGTTTCAAAAGCAACAGGCATCACATCTGGCCTGAATGTTTGACTATTTGCCTTAACCGCAAATTTTATACCATCTTATACTGATGAAGAGTTCTGGAGAACTCGAATATTTCTCTTATTTGTAAAATTTTAGTGATCCAGTAAAGGCATTACACAACCTGGACCATTTCTTTGTTTAACAGCTTTTTAGCCTTTTAATGTACCCCATGGATATGAGTTCTTTCAGCATCCTAAGTGGATTTTGCTCCTTACCAAATGTCTCCAGCCTTCCCTTCAAGATTTGCAAAAACAAAAAAAATAGTAAGTCTAAAACAAAGTTTCTATCAGATCCACCATCAGTAGCATCTTAAGAATAAATAAAATCTTTTAGTGTGCCCTCACAGTTACTGGAGATGTGACACATCAGTTGCCAAAAAGACTGTCAAAAACATATACAGCAAAGGAAATGTTAACAATAGTGTATTGATTCAACATATGGTTCAATTAGAACCATTTCTATTTTAGAACTGTAAATCTGAAAATGATTGCTCATCTCCTAATAGCAGCAAGACTCATGTCACAGTTCCCTGGTCGGGACTCTCTCTCTAAACCCACTCAGCCACAATACTCTTGCTCATCCTGGGGTGGGATAGCCCAGGGACAAATCAAATGTGATGAAGGCTATGGAAGTTGACTGGAACTGTATCACTCTCAACAACCCAGTCTCCCAGACTTGGCTGTGCTCCAGGGAGTCCAACACAAAACAGAATTCCCAAGATTGAGCACTTAGAGCTAGCACGCCAAACCTACAAGGTCACTGCCACCACTCCGCACAAACACTAACAATTCCAGTAGCTGATCAAGACAAGGACTGGTTTTAGTACCACAAACCCTCTCAGCCAAAGGTCTGGGCAGTTGTTTGAAAGGATTTTTGTAGTTTATGAAAGAGAAAGGAAAAAAAAGATAAAAACAATTTAAAAGGGCAAAGGGGCAAAAGTTACAAATGGTTACAAGAAGTTTTTTTAAAAATGCAGGAGCAAATGTGGAGACAGACTCACAGACATTTAAGGGAAGCACACCAGAAAATAATAAAAGCTAATCTACCCTAACTAATACTCACACCTCAGTGAAGAGATAGCATAGTTCTAGGACATGCACAGAGCACATCCTGCTGGCACAGCCTCACAGGACGGTAAGAGGCACAAGTCTCATCCTGAGAGTCGGACCAAGCCCCCTCTAAGGTATTAGTGGAAAAGCTGTTGGGTGATTACTGTACTGTTGTTGTAGGTTTTTCGGGCTGTCTGGCCGTGTTCTGGAGGTTTTTCTTCCTAACGTTTCGCCAGTCTATGTGGCCGGCATCTTCAGAGGACAGGAGTCAGAACTCTGTCTGTGCTCTGGTGCAGTTTGTGGGATAGTTGAGTATTTATAGCTATGGGATCAGCTTTTTGTCCTTTTCAGGAGACTGGGTGATTATGGTGATCAGCATGTTTTTTGTTGTGGGTGTATTGTTGTGATAAGGGGGAGAGATGATCTGTCACTGTGATTGATGGGTGTCGTTAGCTGGTCTTTTGTGTGCAGTGATCACTGGTCCTTGTGGCTGGGTAGAGTTCGTTGACCTTTTGCAAGCTGTGTTTTTCTGTATTGTTTTACTGTATATTTTACTGTATTGTTGATGCAACCACTTTGGATCATTCAACCTCCATTAATTTAAAACATAAATACAAATAGTAATGTATACATGTGCAAAGTGTCAACTTAACCACAATGCTATGAATACAAACAAATATGAACATGCACCAAACATTGTGTTAAAAACAACATACAAACACTATTTCAATAGAAAATAAGTTATTTCAATTAACTGTGTGGGTCTTCAGATAATCTCTCCTCAATTTCTAGGCAGCCACTGCAAATCTCGCTACTCTATCTGTTACTACCTTAGTAACATCAAATAATAGATAGATAATTTCATTTTGGTCTCTCTTATCTAATAAATCCTCTAGCAAATTTGATATAAACTTTGTTATAGGTTCTGCATATAAGGAGCAATGCAGTAAATAATGTTGTACATTGCTTGAGATGCACATATACAAAAACATTGTGATCTTGGGGCCTGAATATACCATTCTTCCATATATTGCAATGGCATAGTTTGAACTCTTAGTGCAAAAAATGCTTTCCTAAGGGGAGGGGCTAACAGTTCATGCAAACAATTCAGAAATCAATGCTATTTTCAAAAAATGCAAGTAAGAGGAAAATAGTGAAATCTTAATTGCATTCAAATCTTGCTGTGTATAGAAATCCTTCAACTTATCCTTATACATTTGCATATCTGTTCCAAATTTCTTGTTTGTAAATTAAGTCAAAGACTAGCGTTTGTTGCTCACAGCTAGCCATCTAGTTATTTTGACTGTCAGGTTTCATTTGTTTTAGGAAACATTTTTGGGTAAACTGGAATTCTCCACCTTAAAAAGTTTAAAGTAATATATGAGCCATGCAACATAGATATAAAACTGTATTGGCATAATCCCAATCACAGCTCTGATACAAATTGCTGGAGCAGATGGAGGCAAACCAAAGATTTGCAAAATTTATTTTGCACTATTTCCAAATGTTTTTTTTTTAATTCCCCAGATGTCTCCCCCGTAAGATAATTTTGGGATCACCTTGCCTAAATATACTCTTAACACAGGAGTGATCATATTCCCACTTTCTGTTCTAGAATAAACTCAAAACTGCCAATGCAGCTCTTATAACCTTCAAGGTTGAAGCAGCCAGATGGTGAGACCAGTTATCCCTATCTGAGAACCATAAACCAGGATAATTAAAATATTTCACTTATTCAATCACTGGGCTATCCAGGGACTACTTATGCTTTACAGGGCAGTTTTCAAACCACTACAGCTTTTATTTTAGTATAATTTACCTGAAGATACTCCTTATGACTAGAGATGAGCTTTGTGCCCCTTCGTCATAAGTCCTCTGTGCAGCAGCACAGCTGCCGCACATTCCCTTGCCCTCCCCCCGCCAGCTCCCCCACTGACCTGCCAGCACACGCTGCTGCTTCCCTCCCCGTTGCATTATCTTCCAGTCCAGGCAGGAGCCCAGACTTCCCTTCCATGATTCCTGCAGCAGCTGCTCACTCAGATAAGGAGGTGGGCCAGGGATTCCTGCAGTGCTGCCTTTGAGTGATCAGCTACTGGAAGAGGAGGCAGTGAAGGGAAGTCCAGGCTGCTCCCCAGACTGGAAGATTGTGCAATGGGGAGGGAAGGAGCAGTGTGTGCCAGCAGGTCGGTGGGTGAGCTGGGGGGGGGAGGGGAACGGAGCGTGTGCAGCACAGTTGCCATGCACACGACTTATGACAAAGGGTCACAAGGTACTTTGTGCCCATTTCTGCTTATAACAAATTGTGCCAAAACTTTTGACAAGCATTTAATCCCAATATGAGTGTGATATTAAAACCATATCATCTGCATATAGCAAAGCTGATGATTTGTGGGCCGAAACTGAAACAGGAAAATATTCTGTGCTTTATTATAGTGGCTTTAGTTTCTGAATGACCTTCTAGTATTTCTGCTTCTTCCTTCAGAAACCTCTTTCTCCAGACAATTAATGTAGGGCTGTATATTAGATTTTCTATATTACTCTGCACCGTTGAATCCCATCTTTTAACACAACTGATGCACCAGCATGAACTATTTCACTAAGCAAGGCTGGTGATCACTTCCAGGTCTTTCCCCCACTGAAAAAGTCTTGAATTATGGGACTCCCAAGGATGACAACAGGATATAATTGACCACACTTCCTCCTCTACAATAAGAGAAAGTAAACTCCCCTTCTGGATCACCCTGTCTTGACCCATTACAAATGACCAATTGATATTTACAAATAATATTAAACAACTTTAAACCTGATTCATTAATGCACTTATTCCTTGCTTTTCTGAGAGAGAGTTCCTCCAAATCTTCAGTCAAAAGATCCATTCTTTCTGTTACAATAGCATTATTGCCTCCAATTCTTGTGCTGAAATCCCCCGAAATAATCACTGATGCTTGAGATTATTCTTCTGTAATTCTTTCTAGCTAGGAATCCAATAAGGCCCAAATATTATTATCAGCATCCACTAAAGATTTAGGTGGAATATAAACATTAATACATAAGCCAAATTCTGCAAGGTTACATAAGTGGACTACCTGAACATATTGCAAAAGTACACAAAGCTCTGCGACTTCCACATTTAAACTTGTTGTTATAGAAAATACTATTCCACCTTTACTTCTTCCTTTACTATTAACTCTAATGGCAGGGTGGAAATAGTAAGAAAACATTTGAATGGATATTTCTTTTGTCCAGGTTTCTTGAAAGCAAATTGTGTGGAATTGTTTAATGTATTCTATAAACCAGTTGTCCATCAACTTATTGAACTATCATCCATGAAATAAATCTAATAGGCTTACATTCTGAGTCATCTAGCTACCCATCATGTCAGTATGTATTTTGACAGTTGGTTCCACCTCCGAGACTATGTTTTCTCCAATAATAATTAGCCTCCTTCAGATCACCATTTTGCTACTGGTTCCTAATAATAAACATTTTGTCAGAACCCTTTTAACATATTGAGCAACATCATTATAACTTCTGTTCTTCCTTCTTCTAAATCTAAATGTCTGTGTTTCTATCTTGGATTAGAACCAGAAACGGATTATCTTCATCAGTTCCAATATTAGCTATCCTCAAACTACACACGCACTTCAAAAAAGCAAAAAAGCATAGCACTTAAAACACTCTCTGGGCAATTTACAAGTTAATTACGCATGCTACACATTGCCCCCCCCCCCGAGCAATTTGGGTACTCATTTTACCGACTTCGGAAGGATAGAAGGCTGAGTCAACCTTGAGCCGGCTACCTGGGATCGAACCCCGGGTTGTGAGCACAGTTTTGGATGCAGTACAGCAATTTAACCACTGTGCCATGAGGCTCCTAACACCAAGAAAATTAAAATATCTCACTTATTCAATCACTGGGCTATCAGGGACTACTTATGCTTTAAAGGGCAGTTTCCAAATCACTACAGCTTTTGTTTTAGCATAATTTACCTGAAGATACTCCTTATGACTAGAGATGAGAACTGTGCCCCTTCGTCATAAGTCGTCTGTGCAGCAGCACAGCAGCCGCACATTTCCTCCCGCCTCCTCCCACCAGCTCCAGGCTTCATAGCATGTAATGAATGTGACCCTTGAGCTGAGATATGTGAATCCTGCTTGGCAAAATCTGCTCCCTCTCAAACTGTAGTATCTATCACACATAATGATTCATTTACTACTTTCCTCCCTACAACTGTTTTCCTAGGTAGCTTATTCTCTTCCAAAATCTCTTTAGCTATTACTTCCCTTTATTGTAGTTTTGCTTTATCACCTTTAGCCCTTTTACCAACATCCATTGCATCTATCATCTTAATCTTCATCATAATCTAAGAACTGCAGAGCTGAAGGGACCCTATGGATCATCAAGACCAACCCCTGTCAGTGAGGCACAGTGGGGAATTGAACTCCCAGCCAGATACTCTACTACTGAGCTATCCAGCAGTTCTTTAAAAAGAGGCTTAAAATTTATACTTGTTCCCTTTTTTTGACCAAATGCTTATGCCCCTCATTTTTCCCATTGTTATTACATTTAGTTCGTTTTTTCGCTGTTATATTTCTTAGATGGTGCTTTATCTTTCCTTCTGTTGTTTGGCTTCATTTCTGGCATTTTCTTTATATTTTTAACTTCAGTTTTATTAGAATCATAGAATAATTGAGTTAGAAGGGCCTATAAGGCCATCAAGTCCAACCCCCCACTCAATGCAGGAATCTGAGTCAAAGCAGATCTGACAGATGATTGTCCAATTTTCTCTTGAATGCTTCCAGTGTTGGAGAACTCACCACCTTCTGAGGTAATTAGTTCCATCGTCGCACTGCTCTCTAACAGTTATGAAGTTTTTCCTGATATTTAGCTGACATCTGGCTTCCTGTCACTTGAGCCCATTATAACACTCTGGGATGATAGAGAATAGATCCTGCCCCTCTCTGTATGACTACCTTTCAAGTATTTGAAAAGTGCTATCATATCTCCTCTCAGTCTTCTTTTCTGAAGACTAAACATGCCAAGTTCTTTCAGTCTTTCCTCACAGGGCTTGGTTTCCAGTCCCCCGATAATCCTTGTTGCCCTCCTCTGAATTTGCTCCAGTTTACTGGCATTCTTTTTAAAGTATGGTGTCTGGAAATAGATACAGTACTCTAGATGAGGCATAAACAGTGCTGAATAGAGGTGAATTGTGATTTGGACACTATACTTCTATTAAAGCATCCTAAAATAGCATTTGCCTTTTTTGCAGCCAAATCACAGTTAGCTCACATTCCGCTTCTGATCTACAACAATTTCAAGATCTCCCTCACCCGTAGTATTATGGAGTCAAGTATCCCCCATCTTGTCACTGCATTTGGTTTTTCCCCCAGGTGTAGAACTTTGCACTTATCCCTGTTAAATTTTATTCTGTTGCTTTCAAGGCTATTGAGATCTTTTTAAATTAATAAAAATGTTGAAAAGCACTGGGTCCAGGAATGAGCCTTGTGGTACCCCACTTGTTACCTTCTCCCAGTTTGAGAAGGAGCCATTGATAAGCACTCTATGAATACACTCTCACTCTAAATTCCCTTCCCCATAACCCTACCCCCATTGAAAAGAATAAAAAATCAGAAATTAAAAAAAGATAAGCACTCTCTGAATACAATTCTGTAACCAACTATGCATCCACCTAACATTTGTTCTATCCAGCCCACAGCTAGTTAGCTCGCTAATCAGAATATCATGGGACACTTTGTCAAAGGTTTTGCTGACGTCAAGATGTATTATGTCTACAGCATTCCCACTGTCTATCAGAGAGGTTACCTAATCAAAAAATGAGATAAGATTAGTCTAGCAGGATATGATCTCTTCAGCCAGCTCCTTCAATATCCTTGGATGCAGTTCATCCAGTCCTGGGGATCTGAACCTTAGCTCATTCTCAGCTTTTGCCTTCCTAAAGTCATCCCTACAATTCTTTGCTACTTGTCTATAGTCTTCTTTGTAGCCTGGTCTTCCTTCCACTTCCTATATGTGTCCTTTTTTGTTTTCAGATCTTTTCTGAGCTTTTTGTGAAGCCACTGGTCTCTTTTTGCTGTTTTCCATCTTTTTTCTTCTTGGGATTGTTTGTAGTTGTGCCTTTTCTTTTTTAGAAACTCCTACCCATCTTGGACTCCTTTCCCTGTTAAAATTTTTTATCATTGAACCTTACCTATCATTGTTCTGAGTTTATTAAAATTGGCTTTCATACGTGCAGCTACACTCCACTTTTGTTTCTTTTGAAATCACAAACTCAAATAGAATATGGTCACTTTCCCCCAGAGTTCCTCTTGCTGCCACTTCTTCCAAGTCATCTCTATTGATTAGGAGCAAGTCCAGGATAACTACAGTGGTACCTCGCTAGACGATTGCCTGCCACCCACCCACCCACCCCGGGGCAAAGCGCCGCTTTCAGAAGCCTCTGGGGTGCTTTTCCACTGCCTGTTTCCCTGCTGGGAAAGCCGGGAGAAGCCTCAGAAACCCTGCTCCTATCAGCTGTTCGTCGGGAGAGGGGAGGGGGGAAGAAGCGGAGAAGAGCACAAAATGGCTGCCGGCTGCCTGCTGCCTGCCGGCTTTTAGCTGTTTGGTGCTCTTTTCCGGATGTTCCGCTGCTACCAGGCACTATGAGGAGCCGGGCTCAGCCTACAGTACCTGGTAAGTGACTCTCTTTTAATTTCTTTTAAGTTTCTGTGCTTTTCTTTCCCATCGGAACGCATTAATTAAATTCCAATGCATTCCTATGGGAAATTTGGTTTCGCAAGACGATGTTTTCGCATGACAGCGATTTGTCTGGAACGGATTAACATCGTCTTGCGAGGCACCACTGTACTTGTAGCGTTCACCCTTTGTTAGGTATAATTCATGTTCTATGCTAATGTGGTTGAGAGGCGGAGCCGAGAGAGAGGTTAAAAGGCGGAGCCTGAGAGGAGGAGTCAGTCAGAGAGTCAGAGCGAGAGAGTGAGTTAGTCAGAGAGAGAGAGTCAGAGAGAGAGAATCAGAAGAGATAGAGATAGAGTTAGAGACTGGTTAAGATAAATAGATAGAGAAGGTGGAAATTATATGGCGAGAGAATAGTATGTACATCTGAAGAACTTCTGTGATTATTAAATTGGCTTCACTTTAATAAATAAGTTTTGTTTGCTTTCACAATACAAGTGTCTGATCAAACGTCATTTATTTTGTGGATTGAGGTAATCCACTGGTGGCAGTGAGAGGAAAACACGACTGGAGCCTTTGTGAGGGCACAAAACGTAGGTGCCTCAAGGAGGTGAACGTCACACTACTCATCTGATTTCTTTCTCCACTTTTTGTAGGAGAAAATTATCAGCCATACAAGCCAGAAATTACTTGGAAGGTCCTTATTTGGCAGAATTTGTCTCCCAACAGATATCAGGATAACTGAAGTCTCCTATTACTACTATATTGTGTTTCTTTGAAATTCTTGCAATTTGTTTTTCAAAAGGTTAATCTGCATCTTCTTCTTGATTGGGGGGGGGGGTTGTTAGTAGACTCCAACTACCATGTTCCTTTCATACTTTGCCCCAATTATATTAATCCAGATGCTCTCAATGGGACAACCAATCTCATCCTCCTATATTTTGATGGAGGAATGTGTGTTTTTGACATACAATGCTACTCCACCTCCCTTTCTATTCTTTCTGCTCTTTTTGAACAATTTATATCCTTCAGTTGCTCTATTCCAGTCATGAGAATCATCTTACCAAGTTTTAGTTATCCCTATCAAGTCATATTTACCCTCCTAAACTAGGATTTCCAGTTCTTCTTGTCTGTTTCCCATACTTCTGACATTTGTGTATAGACACAGGAGACTGTGTGATTTGCAGCCTGCTTTATTTCCTACATTTTAAAAAAGATTATTATTGGGCCCCATTAGAGGTGTTCGATCAGTTCCTCTTTTTGTACATAAGCCTTCATCTGTCTTTACCTTTAAAGTTTAAAGCCCTCCTGATGAAGGTCTTCATGCTGTGGCCAAACACATTCTTCCCAGCTCTTGTGAAATGCAAACTATCACTTGTCTATCTTCCAGAAATCTTAGCCCGTGGTCCCAGAATCCAAATCCCTCACATCACACCACCTTTGAAGCCCGTCATTCAACCACAGTATTTTCCTTTCTCTTTCTATTCCTCTTTCAAGTACTCGTGGGATGGGCAAGAAGACTATCTGAGCACCAAAGTCCTTGACTTTCCTTTGGAAAGCTTCAAAGTCTGACGTGATTAATTAATAGGAGGCTAGGCAGCAGCATCACAATCAGCTTGGTCTAGGTACGTTACTATAGGTAGAGATGGACTCAGCACATTTTGACCTACATACAGTAATAACTCCTCAAAGGAAAGGCTGGCAATTCTGTCAGCAGTTTGGGGGGGTAAATTGTATTGCTAATCTTTATCTGCCCAAAATAAAGGATTTTCTTTCTTTGACCCAAGAAACCCTCTGATTGAGACTGAACTCTTTCCATCAGTAATCCAGTTACTAGATCTAATAATTCTTTTATTTCCTTCATGAAATCTCAAATTTCCAGTATAACATCATGTGATGAAAAATTGCCCCATCCATTGTGAATAGTTTTATCAAACTGAATGGATTTATGTGTTGTAGGGTTTCTTTCATCAGCTTCTTGGATAGTGCTCTTAGCAGTGACAGTTTCTCTAGCTTGATGTTAATCCTGCATCTTTCACACCATTTCACTCTTGTTATTTCCCACAGATTCCTCAGGAGGAATAACAGGTGGACAAAAATTCCTCCATTCTTGATTTACCAAAATCCGCACTCCAATAACTATTTAGGTTACTGCTTTCTAATACCTTCTCCTTACTTGGGAACATGTTTGGTAAATCGATAAGCAGGTTTGCTTGCACTTCCATAGGTGCTACCAAATCATAACCTGCCCTAGGGTCAGCTGATTCTTGTTATATCCATTATTACAGTTTTGGGTACTCTCCAAGGTGGATGAAGAAGACAGAGAGCCTCTAGCATTCCTTGCCAGGGCAGGGGATTGGTCCAAAGTCCCAGAGCAACTGTCCTTTTTTCTGAGTTCAGAGACAGGTGTAGTAGTCAGCGGTGTAACCCTCTATACAGGATGCAGGAAAATGGGTTGAGGCTGAATCCGGACAAGACGGAGGTACTGAGGGTGGGTGGCCCCACCATCAGCGGTTTGGGAAACTCCCTCTCATTTGGGGGGGTGACTCTCACCACAAAGTGTGAGGTTCGTAGCTTGGGGATACATCTGGACCCGGCGCTCACCATGGAAACCCAGGTGGCGTCAGGGGTCCGATCCGCCTATTTCCATCTTAGGCGGATTGCCCAGCTACGTCCCTATCTTGATGTTGGGGCGCTCACCACTTTAGTGCATGCGCTTGTAATCTCGAGATTAGACCACTGTAATGCGCTCTACGTGGGGCTACCTTTGAGACTGATGCGGAAGCTTCAAATGGTGCAGAATGCGGCGGCCAGACTTGTTAGTGGGGTGAGGAAACACCATCATATCTCTCCCACTCTGGCCGCATTGCATTGGCTGCCCGTACGCTTCCGCGTCGATTTCAAAGTATTAATGATTACATATAAAGCCCTAAACGGTTTAGGACCTCGATATCTGACGGAACGCCTTCTCCCACCAAAGTCTACCCATTTCACTCGATCTAGTCTGGAGGTGCGACTGAGGAGCCTAACGCCGAGAGAGGCCCGGAGGGAAAGGACAAGAAACCGGACCTTCTCGGCGGTGGCTCCTCGGTTATGGAACAACTTACCTTCAGAGATCTGTATGGCCCCCTCGCTGGGCGTCTTTAAAAGCCAATTTAAAACATGGCTGTTTAGGCAGGCCTTCCCTCTGGGCATTATTTGATTTATTTGATTTATTTTTGTTTTCCATCTCGAACTATTATTTACCATTTTTATTTTTATTTTGGGATGCTGATATTATCTTAATTGTTTTCTTATATATGATGTACGCCGCCCAGAGTAGTCGAAATGACTAGATGGGCGGGATAGAAATATAATAAATAAATAATAAATAAATAAATATACCTGATGGAATATTGGGAGAGACAGTGTTATGTCTATAATCTCAGAGTCCCTTTAAAAGGATTGTTGCATTTTTATATTTCCACTCTAATGTTAATTCTGCCTCCAATAACTACCTGGAGATAAAGATGAGACAGTAAACACCCCTTTGACTAGAAAGTTCTTCTTACTGACAGAGTAGTGAAGACAACATCTGGGATTAGTCGGTGTCATCTGGTTTTTTTTAGGGTTATTGCTGTAGGTTTTAATATCTTTATTTTTATTTATTTTTTCTATTTTACGAGTTGTAACCCACCCAGAGTAGTGCTGTGACACTAATGGGAGCAGGATACAAATTGAATAAATAAATAAAATAATAAATAAAAAGTTCTCAGAGGTTCAGTAAGACCACCTATTTTTGTCCATTCTGATGAAATAAGCAATTCCGTGTTTTAGCAAGTAAGCCAGTCTTTAAAAGAAATTATTTTAAAAAATTGTTTTAAGAAACTTTCAGGGAGTTTCAAGTTTTACTTTCTAGCCAGTGCATGACGCTTGCATTTCTTACCTTTTGCAACACCGCTATTTGTCTCTCCCACTGCTTTATTGTCACTATTACCGTAGCTCCAAATCTTATCTTCATAAAACGAAGTTTTCCTGCTGTTTACAGTACTGTCCGGCAACTCTCTCACCATTCTCAGATTTGTATTCCTCTGTTGTGGAATTTTCAGCTTCTTAAAGCAAAGGAGTCTACAACAATTTGTTGGTTTGGCTACCTTTCACTAAAGGTGGGGGAGAAAATTGTGGAGGAGTTCATTACACAGTTCCCCGCAGCAACTCTCTTCTTTAGTAATAAAAGACACTGGTAATAGTGCCTAGATTAAAGTCAAACTTTAGAACTACAAAACAAGATAAAACAAATAACGATAACGATAACAGCAGAGCTGTTTAGCTGTGTGTTTGCTGCCACACCCTACCGGAACCCTACATCAGGTGATATAGATACAGCAGGTGAGCGAGGTAAACTAAACAGTTTTCCTAATTCCCTTTTATACAAATAAACGGACCATTAGACATCTGTTGCCAACAATATCTTAATCACCTTTCAAATTCAGTTAAGATAAAAAGCATTTTCCTGTCCTTCTCCCTTTCCCACGGCCACAACCTGCATATCTTTATTTTATTATACTGTTTTTATTCTATTTTTATTGTTAGCCACCCAGAGTAGACTTGTGTCTAGATGGGCGGGGTATAAATTTAATAAATAAATAAATAAATAAATAAATAATAAATAATATCTTGGGGGTGGGAGTGGGAAGCAAACCGACACCTTTTAAGTCAAGAGTCACAAAGTGTTAGATCCCTTTTGGGGCTCCTTTGATATGCCCTCAGATCAAAAATGAGCATGGAGGCATCAGTGCTTCTTTCAGACCTTTCTTTGAAGTGCTCAATAACAGGAGGTAAGTTAGGAGGTGTGAATGGTCCTTTTAAATTGAGACCTCTGCCTGTTTGTTCACCTGCTCAGGCACTCACAACAGAAGGACCAAAGTATCCAGTAACTGAATTCCATATTTCATATTCCCCAGTTCTTTAGTTTCTTAATTCATAACTGAAAGATATAAATCTGTTATCTACAATGCACTAGTTATTTAATGTATGGATCATTATTTCTTTTATTAAGCTGATGAGCCTAGTGCATCACAAGAAAAACAAATGGACAAACTATTTTTGAGGAAGCGGCTTCCATTTGTGTTGTTTTGGAACAGCAAAGTACAAGACACTGGTTGAATTCAGAAAATCCTCCCCGAATCAGAGGATTGGAAATTAAAAAGACTCCCCCCTTCCCATGTCCTGCACAAATAGCTTGATCAATTACTTGTTCTTTTGATCAAACTGCACTGAGTTGATAAAAAGAAAACGTGAGTAGTTAAGCTGTACGCAAAAGTGAAACGCGAAGTGGCAGAAATGGAGGGAATGCTCAAACCAACAGGTCATGCTGATCTTCCAAACAACGGAGTACTACATGAATTCAGCCCATGCTCAGCCACACACTTGTCCAACCTCTGGGCATACTATAATTTTATAATTTATTCTGTATCATATCAGATTTGCTTTCTATATTATATCAAACATTTTAAAAAGCATTTGAAAAGTGCTCTGAATCCCCTTAGAATCCCAGGCAATAAATTCCGTTAAGAAAAGTATGGCTTTTAAATGCTGCATAAAATTTCAGGTTGAGGAAACAAAGTATTAATTTGTTTCAGCTTATAGGGTGAAACAAATTAATTTCTTTTAAAAATATATAAATTACTGGTACACTCAATGGTCCAGCAATGATATTTTCTACTGTATTAGTAGTAGGAAAGAGGGGGCAGAAACAAATGTGCAGAGATAAATACTCCAACTTTGAACCATTAAGAGTCAGCCCCTCTGGTTTTCCAAGCTTTCACTACAAAGGATCTCACAATAATGAATGGACTGGGACATCCTTTTTCTTTAACTTATGATTAGAAAAAGATTGCAACACAGAGAGAGAGAAAGAGAGAGAGAAGGTGGCACAGGAAGACCCTAAGGGAAAAGAGATGAAAGAGGAATGTCTTAGGAGAAGAGGTAGCTAATTGCCTGAAGTCTAACAACCATGTTCAAAGATTTACTCAATTCCAAGTGACAGATTCACTGGCAGTATATATTTACAGACTGCTTAAGCAACGGGGAAGCAAGAATAAGCAAGCACTTAGGGAATAAAAAGGCAGAGTCCCTCTTGTCTTATAACAGCCAAAGAAATGGAACACTACCATACCAAGCTCTTACATGCCAGAACCAATCTGACTTGAACTATGATAAAAACTGAAGCATGCTACCCAATCAGTGCAGCGTTCTAGGATCTGAATCTCTCCCTCTGATCCACTGGTCTCAACTATCTAGTGTCTTATATCTTTTCCAAATAATTGCTGGAATTCAATAGAAAGGCATTACCAGAGTAAGCCCACTGAATCAATGGAATGTACTGAGGAGCTAACTCAACAAATCCCTATTTATTCTATGGACTTACTCTAGTTGCAATTTAATACTGGATTTCAGTCACTGTTTCAGGGCACTTGTTTCACAAACACAAGAAAAAGAACAAACAATGTCTACTAATGTTAAAACAACTGCTGAACACTGAAGACACCCTCTAGTGTTCCAGAGAGCCTGGCAATGCAGAATTACAATTTGCACCACTGACCACCATCCTCCTTATGGGAAATGATATTCACTGTGCTTCAACATCCTATTTAAATACCTGAGCAGGAAAGGTCACACTGTATGCCTCCTACTGTGGCACAGCCAGCTCATTTCCTTCCAGTCAGTTGCGGTGAACACTCAGCTGAAGCCCAGGAGTCAACATGAATGAATTGGGAAGAAATTCAGCCACCTTCAACGTAACTACGTATAACATTTCATACTTTGGGAGAAGGATACAATTCACACTTCATTTCCATTTTCTTCAACAGCTGCTATTACTAAAAGGGATCTTTCTCTTCTGATCTTAAGACAAATGGTGGCTTCAGTAACATGGGGTATTAAGTCAAGATAACCCAGTTCTGACCATGAATGCTCCTTTTGCTAATCTCATGGGGAAACATTTATAAATAATGTCTCCTGTTCTCACTGACCTGTCAAATGAATATTATGTCAGAAAAGGAAGGAGTTGCTGAGTTGCACATGGTGGTAAACCTAGGAAAAAGGCTAAACACTGGCCCAGATATAATCATCATTGTTCACATTACTACACTACAGAATTGCTATTGGATGTGAGCCAAAATGGAATATGTACTTTCAAAATTATCCTCTTTACTTCCTTGAGCCTCCTACCACCAAAGAAAAACATACAGGTAAAACAAATAATAAAACAGACACCTGGTTTTCAAGAAGCTATAAAAATACAAAAATATTTTGTAAACATAATGCTAAAATGATTTCTTTTAAGGTCATTATTGTAACAATCTAGTCCTCTTGGCTCCACTCAAGGTAATCCCTTACTTCCATTCTGACTGGTTTTTGGCAACAGATACACAAATAATAACCAATGCATAAGGCACGGAGACTGCCTTGGTCGCCCTGTATGATGACCTTTGCCGGGAGAGAGACAGGGGGAGTGTGACCCTGTTGATACTCCTCGACCTCTCAGCGGCTTTCAACACCATCGACCATGGTGTCCTTCTGGATAGATTAGCTGGGTTGGGAGTTGGGGGCACCGTTTTACGGTGGTTCCGCTCTTTTCTGGCTGACCATGTCCAGAAGGTGGTGCTGGGAGACAATGGCTCGGCCCCATGTCACGGGGTTCCTCAGGGCTCAATATTGTCCCCCATGCTGTTCAGCATCTACATGAAACCGTTGGGAGAGGTCATCAGGAGGTTTGGGCTGAGGAGTCAGCAATATGCTGACGATACTCAGCTCTTACCTCTCTTTTTGCACCAATTCAGGTGAGGCGGTCTCTAGGCTGAACTCGTGTCTGGACCTGATAATGGACTGGATGAGGGTTAATAAATTGAAGCTTAATCCAGACAAGACAGAAGTGCTGTTAGTGGGTGGTTTGTCGGACAGGTTAAAGGGCCATTTCCCTGCCCTGAATGGGGTTGCACTCCCACTGAGGGACAGGGTCCGCAGTCTGGGGGTGCTCCTGGACTCTGGTCTGGCCTTGGAGACCCAGGTGGATTCGGTGGCCAGGGGTGCCTTCCTGCAACTGCGGAAACTGTTCCAGCTGCGGCCCTACCTGGACGAATGGAGCCTCATGACAGTCACACATGCACTGGTAACAACCCATTTAGATTACTGCAATGCGCTTTATGTGGGGCTGCCTTTGAAGACGATCCGGCGACTACAACTGGTTCAGAATCGAGCTGCGCGACTGGTGAGTGGAGGAGCTGCGAGAGACCATATTCAGCTGATTTTGGCCAGGTTACATTGGCTACCAGTTGTTGCCCAGGCCCAATTCAAAGTGCTTGTTTTGACATATAAAGCCCTAAACGGCTTGGGCCCTGGTTACCTGAAGGACAGCCTCCTTCCATATGAATTTACCCGGCAACTAAGATCTAGCCAGAAGGCCCTCCTGAAAGAGTCATCCCTCAGTGAGGTGAGAGGGATGGCCTGTAGGCGGAGGGCCTTTTTGGCAGCTGCCTCCGGTCTTTGGAATGCCCTCCCAAACGACATCTGACTGGCGCCGATGTTACTGACATTTCGGCGCCAGGTGAAAACCTTCCTGTTCCGGAATTTTTTTAATTGAAGGTTTTAATTGAAGGTTTTTAATTTTAACTGATAGAGTTATGGATCTAGATTGTTTTTGTAGATTGTTTTTGTTTTATTTTTGCTTTTGTAGAGTATAGATGTAACCATATTGGTTTTAGTGTGTTTGTTTCAACGGAACTGTTTTAATCGATGTTGGAAGCCGCCCGGAGACCCTTGCAGGGTGCAGGCAGCATATAAGTCAAATAAATAAATAAATAAATAAATTTTAAAAAAATAAAAAATCATGTTCGGATTGATTTTATTTAATCTGCTCATAAATGATTTGATATCAAGAATGATCGGAAAGGTAGTCATATATGTGGATGGCACCTGAGGATGATGAAACCCCACAACCAAGTTGTGAAAGGCTCTGAGAGGATCTATCTTAACTGGGATAACAGGATCACGGATGAAGAGCAATGTGATGCATGGTGGGACTAAATAACAACAATTTTTGTGTGCTGATGGAATCCCATCTTAGTTGATTTTGCCTTCTTGAATAATCTCAACTCTGTCACAATTTTACATGTTTAATAGAAAAACTAAATTTGCACACAAACTGGCATGTAAAATCTAATTACTCTGCATGCTTTCAGAACTATTTTGTATGCCCACACCAAGAAAATAATTATGGTTATGTTAGGTAACCTAGGTCTATCTGCTACAAGTTGTTATATTTGTGATAAAGGTCTTCACTCAGACTGAAATCCCCAAGCATTGAGCAAGCCACACATTTTCCCCATAGAGACTGCCACAACAGAGAACATATTCTCACGGATCACTACTAGCCTAACTTTGGAATAAGGCAGACCAGATAAACGCTGCTGAAATCCCTCAGCTGCTCACTCAGGTTTCTAGTCATTTCAGGCTAAGCATCAGCAGTTTAGATCCAAGTCAAAGGAATTCCCCAGTGTCCTGATGCCACCCTTCCAGAACTCTCAAAGAGTTTTTAGAGTTACAACATATGCATGGGAAGTGTTTTAGATGATTTAGATTTAAATCATAATCTAAATAAAAAATATCAGATTTTTTGACAATTTAAATTTATTTTTATTAATTTAAATCATTTTAAATCAATTTGATTTTTTTTTAATCATTGATTTTTATCCACCCTGCTTCCATGTACTTTCTGAGAGTAACTGCAATACAATCGTCACTGGAGCTAACACAAAACAGATGTTCCCATAACAATATTGTAAGCTTTCCACTGTAATGCAAGACTTTTTGCAGCAGCTTTGTCTCTACTAGCATTACAAATACACTGAATGTTATAAATTCTTGTTTCCACTGTATGGACAAAACTATGGACTTCAACATGGGCAACTATTAAAAAGTCAGAAGTATCTGAAACATGGATACAGGAGTCTAAAAATTTCTTTGATTGAAAGGATGGTGTACAAAGAAGCATCAAGACAAATGAATGAAAGCCAAGAAATCATAAGACACAAAAAGCTATAATGTTTTGTTGGTCTAATGAGAAACAAAGAATACTGATTGTTGCTGTTCATTCAAGATACAAAGATGGGAAAAGAGGTGTGGAAAAAATATGTTGGCTGAAGAATCTTGGGGACTGGTTTGGATGCAACACACCTACTTATTTAAGAATTGTCATACCCAAAGTCAGACTAGCCATTGACTATGCAAGAAGAAATGTGAGGAAGAAAAACAAGTTTTTGAATTGGGAATTAAGAACCATTTAGTTTACAAAAGACCTGGCAGAGATTAAAACCACTAGAACTGGCTTGCCAAAACTGAGACAAAGTGTTTTCCCTAGTGTCTAGGGAAAAAACTTCCCAGGTATTCCTGGCCTAGCATTCTTACACTGTTTGGAGACATACTATATTCTTCCCTTACATTTTCTTCATGCAATTTCAGATCTGAACATGCTAACTAGCACACTTCTCTTACTGGCTTACTTTTCTAAGACCATCAGCTGATCCTAACAAATTAGGTATTATCCTATGTACTGCTCTTCTTTAGGCTATGTGTGTATAGCTGGATTAACATAGCAGAAGGCATTTTAAAAGTCTCCTTGGAATGTGATTATGGAGACTTTTATAAGCCCTTCAAGAGTTTCAATATGTGCAATAAGAGTTTTGTTTGGTTGTTTTTCTATAGATATTCTGAGCTAAAACTTACTCTCAGTTTCAAAAGAACAAAAGGAGATGAAAAAAGTTGACCCAACTCTCTCTTTCAGAAAAGGATCAGGGCTTCTAAATACCATTGATCAGGGAGTACTTTGGTTAGGCATTACTGATTCCTTTTAACAGCAAATTCTCATGTTACCTTCTACATAAATTATGCTGACACAACTACAAAATCGAGCAACAGCCAAAGAGATTCTTTTTCAGCATCTCTATCCTTATTCTTTAGCGGTTATAAAAAGAGGGTGGTTTGGACCAATGTAGATATATTTCGACACAGAGTCCTTCAGATTCCCTCTGCAATGTAAACAAAAACAGTTTGCTTACAGTGCAAATCAGCTTCTCTTGACATTCACCTTATAATGTCAGCTGAAAATTTATCTGGAGTATGACTAACATGTGGGCATTTCGCTACACAAGTTAATCTATGTAGTATCTAGGGCCATATGGATGTTACCTAATGCAAGAAAGAATCTAGGGCCATATGGATGTTACCTAATGCAAGAAAGAATCTAGGGCCTAGATTCTTTCTTGCATTAAGTAACATCCATGTGTAATTGTACTACATAGATTAACAGTTTACTTGTGTAGCGAAATGCTCACATGTTAGTCATACTAGATTCTAGGCACATCAAATAACAGTTATTCCTTTCCAGGCCTAAGATTTAATCACAATTTTCAATGTTGGGAGAGGGCAAACTGCTACTCTCCAAATACTTCTGGACTCCAGGCAATAGCAATAGCAAGAACAACACCTGAAGGGCCACAGGTTGCTCACCCATGGAAAGGGGGGGGGGGAAGCATTAGCCAATCATTTCATAAGATGAAACCACCTTTCAGGGATTTTTAAAAAAATGAGACTGACACCAAAACAAAAATTTAAAAATGCCCTACCATGACTGCCCTTCCACTGTCAGATCCTCCCCATTCAAGCCTTTCACTGCAACCACTGCCACTCCGCAGTTTTCCTGAGAGGAAGAGCCAAGCATCAAGGACAAGCAAAAGGCAGCCCAACGCAAGGTGGGTGAACCAGGGGGAGCTGCTTATACAAGGTGGGGGGATCTAACAAGAGACCACATCCGGAAGGGAAGGCGGAGCAAAACATCTTTTCTACTGGTCTGAGAAGGTGATTTGTCCAGCAAAATAAAAGGTAACCAGTTAAAGGAATCAGGACGATCTGACGAGTCCAAGACTCCAGGCATGGGAGGCGGATAGGAAAAGGGAGAAACAGGGAGGCCTGGAAGGGTGTAACGGAGACTTGCTATGGGACGGGTGCCTGACCCGGGCAAAAGGGAACACAGAGCAAGGATGCGGCACTAAAACCCGCAACGGCTTCGACCCCCCAACCACAAACATTATTCCGGCATTATGATCAAAGCCCTCCTCCCATCCACTTTCTCACCCCAGCAGCCGGGAGATCCCAGCCACCCTTCCTCCGGTCTCGGGTTCCAGTTGCCCAGCCACCCGCCATGCCGGGCCGGGCAGCGGCGGCACCAGCCAGGCTCAGAGGCAGGGGTCGATCACCAATCACATGGAAAGGCGGGACTTCCGACGACCAATGGTGGAAGGCGAGGGGGGCTTTCTTCACAAAGATCCCGAAGACTGCGGGAACGCGGTGGGCTTCCGGCCGTCCAATCAGAAACAAGGAGGGCCCATAGCCACTCAAGCAAATCAAAGGAAGAAAGCGCCCGGCCGCCCAATCATTTGAGGCAAGGATATGGAGGGGGGCTCATGGCGTCCAATCAGCGGAGCCGCATATTTCTTTCCCCCCCCCCCGCCTCGCTTCAATATGAGGCGGGTTATGATGAAGTGTCCTCCGCAGCCAATTGAGGGAAATCAGGGGCGGAGAGGTGTCCACCGCAGACGGTTGGAAGGGTCAGCGGGATGGAATAAGGGTTGGGAACCACAAACTGTGAGAAAGGTGGGGGAAGTGGATGTCAGCCGCAGCCTCTCTGACCTGAAGCAGACGGACCAGGGGACGAGAGGGAGAAAATCCGTATGGTTGAAATAAGGTAATTGGTGTAAGACTTGTGCAGATCGTAAAACCCCTTTCGTATCGGTAGATTTTGAGGGCCAGGTCTGAGTTTTGCAAAGAGTACTTTGCAGATTCTCTTCGCGCTCATTTCGCCACGACTGAGGGAGGGTGGATGCTCTGGAGGAAAAAAGGAAATTTAACTTTTCAGCCGCAGGGCTGAAAAGAAAGGCCTAGCCAGCAAAGACAGAGGTATCTTTAACGGTGCAGGGACACCGACGGTGCTCGAGCGCAGCACCCGATGTGAGCCGGACTTGCTTTCCTCCTCCGTCGGGCAAGGGATGGTTTTCCTGTCGTTCCCCCTCATCCCTTTCCTCGACACCCCCCCCCATCTCTTTCACCACAGGCACGACTGAGCAATATTATTATTTTACCCTATCGGGATCGAAAGAAAAAACAACAACGTTGCAAGCAATTTCTTGGCGGAAACAAAAAAGAAGGTGGTTAAAGCGGGGTCAAGGCAGGGCCGACTCAAGACTTTGGAGGGTCCTGGGCAAAAAATATAATAGTGGGAGTGAGGCTTCCTCCTCCCTCCCTCTCCCTTACTTCCCACCTAAACAGGTCACACAACATGAGCAATGTGTGACAGAAATAAGACCAACTCACTAAAATAATCATGGCAGCAGTAAATAAGTGAACTGTGCTTAGATAAACAGACAAACAACATAACAATGAAAAGAAAGTCTAGTTTATGACCATAAGCAAGCTTTCAATAATAAAAAAAAAACAAAAAGTGTATCCAAATAAAAACCTGCAAAAAAATACGAGTCTTGGTGCCAAAGGGCTAAAGTGCTACCTCCTATTACAGTGCCAAAATAAACACTTTGGATATATCAATTTGCTGCTCAAAATGTACAGTAATTGGGGATCCAACATGTATGATAGTATACAGACTCCAAACAGTCTGGATAAATCATGCAGAGAAGTGCACTGCACGAGGCGCAAGGAGGATTGATTTTGGTAGGACTGCTGTTACCACAAATCGGTTAAAGGCAGTCTTATGAGGTTTCAAACGGAAAACAACTTTTACATTATTTTTCTTGCTTTCTGTTATGCAGTTTCACTAATGATATCTTCAAAATCAATTTGCTTAAAAATATCACTCTCAATTAACATTTTTGTTAATCTGTTAATGCGTTGTTCTTGCATTGAAGAGCGTAACACTGATTTTATAAGCTTTAGTTTTGAAAAGGAACACTCTCCTTCAGCCACAGAGACTGTAATGTCAGGTAGAGGTGAAAGGCTATATCAACATTTGGGTGGACTGAGGTGATGTTTCTTTCTCACAAGAATTTGCTACAGTATGCACTGTTTGGATAATCTTTGTCCTCTTTGCAGCTGCTGACACTGGGAAGGTAGCATTGTAGTAAACTCTGGAAAGCACAACTTTATTTGTAAATGTGTTTTCCAAATCATCCTGATAAGCTTGTTGTAGAGATAATGCATGTTTTCCTAATTGTTGAACTGATATGAAATCCAAGTTATCTAAAAAGCCAAACTTGCTGTTTATTGAAGAATATAGTCCCCCTCTTTCATGCAGACAGTTGCCAAGTGTGTCAATTATATTACAAGTTTGAGCTTGAAACTTACTGCTTCCTTCTAGAACAACATCTTCAGTCCTGGCCTCATCAAAAAAAGTTTTGCACTTTCTATTACAGCTTTCATAACTTTGGACATATTTCACATGTTGGTTGCAGTGCCCCGGTGCATCTTACTTGATTGCAAATAGACACTTGTTTTATGAAACTTATATAAAATCCTCCTTCATATGATGCACATGAAGATATTTTCCAATTTCTTAATTTTTTTAGGAAACAATATCACTGGATGCTGTATGTCATAATTTTCATCTGGATCATTTCCCATCTTTTGGAGACATTCAGTAATGTTGCAGTAGTTCAGTTGCAAAGCTTCAACAGCATTAGCATGGCTAGACCAGAGAGTGTCTCCTAGATGCTTCAAGAAAAGTACTGTACCCGTACTTTTTCATTTGGTTTCAGATGCTCTAGAAGCAAAGACGAATGATGTGTTGAAAAAGAGAGAAAAATCAAATAGTGTCTGAACCATAGGAAAAAAAATGTGGCACATGGACAGACACTAACAGTTTGTTGTCCAACCAGATTCAAAGAATGAGCAATACATGGTACATACTCCACCAGTGGATTGATGTTCTGAATGCATTTCTGCATTCCTTTATATTTTCCAGACATATTACTAGCATTGTTATATGCCTGACCACGACAATCTTTAATATCTATATTGTGGTCTTGAAGGGTCTTGCAAACTGTATCAGCTAACAACTGTCTTGTATGCGAAAATATAGGGACAAATTGCAGAAATCTTTCCACTGGTTCACCACTGCATCTATGTATATAATGCAATGTAAAGGTTAACTGGTAAATGCATAAACCTTGTACATCATGCCAGTGCCCTCTGAGCCTCCGAACAGCCTGCCTGTGCCATCTTAGCCCCAAAACAGCATATCTGTACCATTTTAGCCAACAGCTTCTCTCTGCCATCTTTGCCCCCTACACAGCCTCTCAATGCTGTGCCTGCCACTGTCAGCTCCACTAGACCAGGGTCCTCAATGACACGGGCGGTGGGAGAAAAGGTTGTGCATGTTACTAGTGCTCACATAGTGCAAAGTCGTACATCATGGTCCCATCACATGACTTCAGCACACATAGGACTTCAAAGGCCCAGCGATCAGTGGCAGCACAGGCTTTGCAGCACCATCCCAGGGGGGGGGGAAATCCCCCTCTTCATGTGGGCCCCTACAGTCAGTGGGCCCTGGGCAAATGCCCACTTTGCCCTCTGAATAAAGCGGTCCTGCATCAAGGTATAACTAGGAAAGTTTCCACTGAGGATAGCCAACAAAATGCTAGTCTGGATCCTCCCAGGAAAAAAAGCTTCAGGACAGAGTACGGAGGCACCTGTTCCAAGAAGGGAAAGGATGTTACAATGATCTAAATGGAGAAAAATTATAAAATGCACAAAATGTATCCCTCATTTCCTATTAAAGACAAAACTGACCAAATAGAGCATTTCTTCCTCTCCATTTTGTACTGCGTGGTGCTGAATGAGTGCAGAGCTCACCAGGATTTCTGTTTATATTTATTTCTCAAACCACACTTCTGATTGCACTATGAAATCATCAGCATCCTTTAGAAAAATTAGTCACAAATATTTCAAAATGGTTGAAGAAGCTTTTTAAAATGATCTTGTGTGCTGATTTTTTAAAAAGGTTTATAGTGCTAATATTGAAAAGCTTTCAGTCTGACACCTTTGCAGCAGAGGTTCACTGCACTGCTAATCTACTTGAGAAATGAACTACTTTTCATAACATTATTTCAAAAATGTTGAGGAAACCCTTTAAAATTTATATTCTGTGCTGGATGTGGGGGCGACGTTGTTTTAGTAGATGAAGGATAAACTGAATGCTTCCAATCTGAGAAGCTGTTGTCACCTGAACTCTGCTTTCAGTACAAAGTAAAACAAAAACTAATCTACAGGAGGTAGGCTTTTGTTACTATTCCTGATTTAACCATCACATTATCTGGATGGCAGGAAAAAGTATTGATACCATCAGTGCACAAGTGAGCAGATAAAGAGCAATGCTTATATTAGATGACCCCTCAGACGTAAGATTTGCTATCCGGTACCACCAAGACCCTGTTAAAATTACCGGTAGGATTGCCAGGTCTTGGGCCACCATCTGAATTCTTAGGAAATTGTGTTTTTCCCATTGTCCAGATTAGGGAGATAAAACCCAGGGTGTTAAGCGCTGGAGGACAAGTTTAATCTTTGTGCATGAGGTGGCATTAAAGCCTGGGTCCTATCACCAACAATTTTGGTATGTCTTGGTTGATTCATCCATCTAAACAAAGATTACAGCCAAGAAGACTTGAGAATTCGAAGGACTGCTGTGAAGGAATTAGAAAAAATCCTTGAGATGAAGAATTTGTCACTGGAAGCTAAAATCAAGATAATCAATACTATGGTATTCCCCATTATTAGCTAGGCAAGTGGAAGCTGGACAATGAAGAAAGCTGACAGGAAAAAAATGATTCATTCAAAATGTGGTGTTGGTAGATTGGTTTACAGATACCATGGATTTCCAGAAATGGGTGTAAGTGAACTCTCTCTGGAAGCAAAAGGGATTAAACTGAGGCTGTAGAACGTTGGACACATCATGAGAAGACAAGACATGTTGGAAAAGACAGTAATGCTAGGAAAAGTTGAAGGCAGTAGGAGAAGAAGAAGATCAAATATGGGATGAACTGTCTCAAAAAAAGAAGTCAATTTGTAAGGGCTGAGCAGGGATGCTAATGATAGGACCATTTGGAGGTCACAATTTGATCTGATTGCCGTAGGTTGGAAGCAATTTGATGGCACAAAGCAACAAACCCATCTCCAAACATTCCTAGTTGAGGCTAAGACTTACTGGTTAAATGGGTTTATATGGCATGATGGAACCAAGTGCATGCATCCATCAGCTCTTTCCCAAGTACCTCCTGCTTTACTCCTGAATTTTTGACATGACAGCATTCAGAATGTTATGTCATGTGGAGCAAAGCTGGCAGTGAACCATCAATGCCACATTCATGTTACACAAGCCTTAGCAGTGGAACGAAGTCTGGGGCAAAAAACTCTTCCCAGCTCTTATTTCCACTGCCTGTGACATCACAAACATCCAATCCCTGCTTTTTGGTTTTGGACTTGAAATCTCAGGAAATGGGATATGGTTAATCTGGTAATCCTATTATCAGGTATCAGCAATACCTTTCAGAAAAAGGAGTCTATTGTGGCTATTTTATATCAGTCCATTATATCCAGCAAGGAAAAAGAGCACCACCCAGTCTACCTTTATGATGTTTGAATGGAAAAAAAAGAAAGAAAGAACGGCTGTAAGGGTAGAGTATAGCAAAGACGTACGCCACGTGGTGCTACGGGTTAAACCGCTGAAGCCTCTGTGCTGCAAGGTCAGAAGACCTGCAGTCGTAAGATTGAATCCACGCGACGGAGTGAGCCCCCGTCGCTTGTCCCAGCTCCCGCCAACCTAGCGGTTCGAAAGCATGCAAAATGCAAAAATGCGAGTAGATAAATAGGTACCACCTCGGTGGGAAGGTAAACGGCGTTCCGTGTCTAGTCACGCTGGCCACGTGACCACGGAGGATTGTCTGCGGACAAACGCTAGCTCTATGGGTTGGAAACGGAGATGAGCACCGCCGCCTAGAGTCGGACACGACTGGACAAATTGTCAAGGGGAACCTTTACCTTTATGCAACAAGATGTCCCATAAGATTTCACAAAATATGGCTCTCTGTAGTAGGAGGTGGCAATCTGTGATCCTTCAAATAAAACTATTCTCATCATCCCTAACCACTGGCCAAGCTGTCTAGGACTGATGGGAACTAGAATTCTCCGGCATCTCAAGGGCTGTTGGTGCCTTGTTTTTAGGGGGTGAAACGATCAATTTACACCTCCGCTAAAGCAGATCCCAGTGAGGGAAATTGGAGTGTACACACCAAGAAAGAATAATTAGAAAGCTGATGGAGAGAAATGAGGAAATTTCCACATGGCAGAGCAAGTAGTGTGAAGTAATAGGTGAAACCTCTGGATTCAATCCCTGAAAATCAGAATGGTTAGCAGAGCACACTTTGGAATGAAATCACATTCATACTTCTGGTTCAAAGAAAATAAGAAAGCTAGTGTTTATTAGAAAGATATATTAAGATAGGAAAGATTGTAGGAAATATAGTTCCAGCTAATTAAGGTAGTGATGCAAGGATCCCCCCTCACCTCTTGAGAACAAAGACAAGGTGTCTCATCTCCTCTTTCCTACAGTGGGTCAACAAAGAAATGTAAGGAAGAAGTGACGTGAGCAAATCAGCCTAGATTGAAGTGGATCAGTGTAAAGGACCATCTAAGAAAACCAAGGAAGTTGTTCTCTATCTACTATTTCCCATGCAAAGATATGCATGTGCTTCAGTGTAAGATGAGTAGCACTCAGTCATTTCCAAAAGATTAGGAGAAATATAAGGTGCTAGATTTAAGTGTAACAAAACAAATGAGATGAATTTGAAGAGGCTGCCCCTGGGAATTCATATTTTCTTTTGGATTTTTGAGTAGGGAAAAAGAAAACAAATATGGATTGCTAATCTTATCAGATACAGGGCATGATTTCGTAGTACTAATCCTAGATTGAGACAGTGGCATCACTAGTTAAAAGCCGTCAGCTAGAAGGACTGTTAAAGATGCTTCGTCAAGCTTAAAATAAACAACTCAATATAAAGCAGAGCCATATGTTCATATTCTACTTCTACTGAATATCTGAATTTGAGGTGCTATTTGGGTTGGGTTTGGTGTCAGCACTCCATTGAACAGCATGAGCAGGGGGGCTCAAAATACAGCAGGACTGGCTCACTGCAGTTTGAAGGAAGTGATATTATTATCCGAGGAGGAGGGCCCTTCTAACACTGTGGCATCATTGTCTAAAATTATCTAACTCCCTTGACTAGCTATATTTTTAGTGTGTGTTTGGTTAGATTTACACCACCTGCAAATATTTTAAAAATGTTGTTAAGTCAGATCATGTAACAAATAGTGTTTCTTTCCTCGTGCAATTTCCCATTCCACAGCTGCACTTGCTTTCTCTCTATTTATTCTTCATGGCTTAAGGAGGTAAAGTGGCAGGCGGCAGCAGCAATAACAACAACAGCAACAACAAAAATCTTTGCATCATATTCATCACCTATGTTTTAGTGAACTATCAAATGCCTGTCAGCTGAGATGTGGTTTAGATAGAGACAGACACACACAGAGACACACACACGCGCACACATACAGTACAAGCATTGTTTTTTTAAAAAAAAACTTAAAATATGGAAACCTTACTTTCATGCTTACAGACTAAGAAAGAGAAGTGGGAAGAATGTTTGTTGTTTTGACTTATTAGTAAAACACTTGCTGGGCGATTTACAGCATAATTATTCAGATAACATTTTGCCCCCAGCAAACTGGGTATTCATTTTACCAACCTTGGAAGGATGAAAAGCTGAGTCAGCCTTTAGCCAGCTACCTGAATCCATCAGGACCGAACTCAGGTTGTGAGCAGAGTTTTGACTGCAGTACTGCTGTTTAACCACTGCACCATGGGAGATACGAAATATTAATGTTAAAGGATAATAGTGAAGGATTTTTATTAGTCATTTAAAGATAGCAATAGTTGAATCAGACTAATGCTAGGAAGTAAACCATGGCAAATGTATGAAAGAGCAAAAAGGAAAGGATACTACTGAGAAATGTAATTTTTAAGTTTATGGTGAACAATTGCCCCAGCAAAGTGGAAAGTAGGAAAAATGGGAAAAAGAGACTAGACAAGCAGAGGCAAGAAAATTAAAATTTCTGAAGGCCAACAGATAAAATTTAATAGAAAATTAGAAGAAAAAGGAAGCCCAAGCCAGTTGTAAAGAACAAAAGCTTAGGTTAAAGCAAGAAATGTAACAGATTAAGTTAAGCGAAGCATTAGAGACAGAAGAAAGAAGTGTGAGTATGAATCGGGAGGAAGACAAAGGAATAGAATGTTATAGTGGATGTGAAAAATTATGAGTGAATGTGGATTCCATCTTCTTCTGACAAAGAATAAAAAGCTGTTCTTCTGATACAAGGTTTGCCATGTTTCTGTGGGCCCCTGTTCCCAGCCTTGCAGGAACCATGTAGTAAGATCCTTTACTGTTCTTTCTGTTATTGAGGCACTTCATCTCAAGTCTGTGGTTCACATTCAGTGGTGTCTAATAGTGTAGTTGCTTGTTTTTCTTTAGTGGATTCATTCTCAGCCAGTGTCTCAGTTTCTTTGGTTCATTTGCAGTTCTTTCAAGTTCTCTTTCCCATTATAAACTGAGATTTTGTTTGCCTCTTCCATTATGTCTGAAGTATATTTCTTTCATTTTTAGTCTCAGTTTGCCATTGAAGAAAGACTGTTATTTCTCATTAATATGTGTCTCACAAGCAACTGACCTAAATTTTCATCTGATTCTGATGTATTCAGTTTATGCTCTTTCTTTTTTGTCATCTGTGGAGGTTAGTTGGTGTGAAGGAGAGATAGGAAAAAGAGAGAAGGGAACAGAGTGAGCTGTCCTCACAAATAGAGACGTCGGAGATAGGAGAGAGGGAAATAATAGAACGGGAAGAGTTGATTGTAGAAGAAAGAGAAGAGAAAGTTGAAATCTGTCTGGTGGAGGAGGGAGAAGGAGAAAAGGAGGAGGAGTTAATTATACCAGTATGGGAGGAGGATATAAAAGCTGAAAGGGGGAGGAGAGTTTTTAGTATATCCAGGGGAGAGAGAAGGAAAGAGGAGAAAAGTAGAGAGAGAGAGAAAGGAGAACAGAGATATGAAAGAGTGTGTGGGTTATTAGAAGATTTCCCTAATTTGAAGGTAGGAGGATTAATGCCTGACCCCGACTTGTCAAAGGGAAAGGGAACATCGACAGAGGCGCTAGAATAGACAGTTGTGGTCTTTCCGTGGGGACCAGGTCACTTGAGGAAGGTGATCCGACCAGACCAATCCTTCAGCCGACCACCACCAGAGGGAGATTGGGCTGGACACCCTTGTTGCGGGACAATTTGCGCGGTTCGGAGTGCTCCAATGAGGAAACCCACCGACCGGGAACGTTTTGGACCAGCCCCTCAATGAACCTTGCCAATTTACAGACGGAGTTCTTGTCTTCACACTTTGGACAGTTGCCAGATCTCACTTGTTTTGAACCCATAGAAGTTCTTGTGGAATCACCAAATGTTAAACCAAATAAATCTGCTAATATTTCAAAAGAGGCTCAGTCGTCATTTCCCGCCAAAAGAGAGGAGCTGCTTCAAATTTCTAACCAACCCAATCACAGTTGGACCTTGTGATTAAGGAGATTATCCATTAAAACTAGGATGGGTTAAGACTTTGGTGATTCTGTTTTGATAGATCAGATGGTCCCACTTATTAAATAGCTTTAACCAGTGAATTAAATAATTTTGTTTTCAACGGAATTTTGCTGAGTTCTGCTGAAAATGGCAATGACATTGTCTACTGCTGCATTTCAGTATTGTTGTCTTACTGGTATTTATTTTAGTTTCAGAAAGATTGGGCATCGCTTTGAGCACCATATGATTGAGAGGGGGTCTCATAGATAAATGAAGCATAATCTAACCCAAACAAAGGATATAGAAGTACAGTATTAATTGGTAGAACAGAGGTCAGTGCACATGTTCCCATTTAAAATATTTCAGTGCTTAAAATCTAGGTGCATAGTGCCCATGATGTACCATGTTCCTGCATTCTTTTCCAGTTGTAGAATGAGTCCAATAGATAGTCTGGTCAACTTTGGCCTAGAGAAGTGCCTTGTTTTTCTAATCATGAAGGATCAGAATTTCAAGGTTATAACTGCCCATCTTTTCTACAATTTGTGAGGCCTCTGATGGTTGAAACACTATTTTTTCTGAAAGAAGAGCAGCTGCTATGAGCTGTCACTAGAAGCTTGAAGGGTCGATTGAGTTCCTAGCTAGATACCCACCTAGGAGAACTGTGAATCTATTTTGGATCTGCAACTAGTGAAACTTTAGAAGATTTAGCTTTGCACTAGACCATCCTGATGTCATGGAAATCCTCCCCCTATGATATCCATGCACCAGTTCCTTACCCTCCATCTTCTCCAACGTGGTCCATTCAGTTACAATAGAATTCTGTATCAACACAACTTCCTACGGTATCTGCTTGATACTGTCATCATAGTACTACAAGGGTAATAAATTTGCATCAGAAAGGAGTAGTAGTTTATAAAAAAATAATTGAAGAGGAGATATCACAGGGACAGGTGAAAGACCAGGTCAGAAAACAAAGATACATTATGGTATGAAGTAAAAGTGTGCAGGTCCAATTAAGTTGCTGTAGAACAGCAATTTTTAAATGTCTCCCGTTCAGGCTGTTGATGTACAGTTGAAACTGGGGTGACTTTATTCTATATATGCAGAATGTATACATTCACTTGTTAATTACTTGATTGCAGAGTGGCAGTCAACAAAAACTCTGGTTAAACTTTTCTACCACTCAATCATTCTTTTGCTGCATAATATAGAAAAGCCAAGAGGTATTTGTCTTGGGCTCACCCTAGATCAGTTTCTACCATGCAAAAGATCCAAGTGTTGTTTAGCGGTGGCTGTGTGTTCCCTTTAAATTACTCAATTTTCCTTCTGACACATTACTTACAGTGCTCTGCCATCTGGTTTACATGTGGTTTATTGCCAGATGTCATGTAACCCTATCAGAATGTTAAAAAGAAGGTACCTTTCTCTAATTCTGCAGTATGGAACATTCAACTGAGAGGCTAGAAGAAATAATGAGAGTGAAGGAACTTTTGCCTTGTACCAGTTCTGCTACACTGTACTTCTTACTTTATTCAGCTCTGGATGGGATAATATGAGCAACATATAAGACTATCCTCATAGGTGACAGAACCAACCAGGGAATTGGTTCTACAAATTACATTACTCAGAAACCCTGCTTGGCATAACATATGGAAAGAGAGTTAATCCACTAAGCTCTCTCTCTCTGGAGCAAATGAAGCACCTCAACATTTCTCATAGCAACTCTTTTTTTTCTTTTACAGGGCAGACTCAGGAGCAAAAGTGACAGAGTAAGACATACAGCTGCCTACACTAATCCAGCATATCAGTGATCTGTAGTTCATCCTAAATAATGATACTTTCCCAGACATTGGATGACAGGTTGAGAAGCAGGAACAGACCTATCTACAGCCCCCTATCATTAACAGTTTTTGCAGACTCAACCAGGGGACACCTATTATAGAGTCAGATTGCAGCATCATTCACTAGCATGTCCTCTGGTCTAATGGGATGTTTACTGTCACCTGGCAGAAATGCCCTCTACTTTCTGTGTATAAAAGAAGTTCAAAAATTATACATGAATATAGGTCTGATCTTTTAAAATGGCAACATTCAGAAATGAATGGAAATAACACTCAGAACACTCTGGTCATTGCTCAACAAAAAAAACAAGTAGAAATTATAGAATGAAATTATTGAATTGAAACATCAATTTGATTCTGTGTGATTAGCAAGCATTCAGCAGTCATAGTTTTTTCCGACACATGGGCTCTGATAAATCTAAGAAATACAGGATGATTATGCTGCCAACAACTTTCTACACATTTTCTGTACTAACTTAGTTCTGACTATGTTCCTTGCGTTTCATGACAATTTTATAAAGATTGTCCTTACCTGGACAATCTCCCTGGAAAAGACCCTGATGTTGGGAAAGAGTGAAGGCAAGAGGAGAAGGGGACGACAGAGGATGAGATGGTTGGACAGTGTCATCGAAGCTACCAACATGAATTTGACCAAACTCCGGGAGGCAGTGGAAGACAGGAGGGCCTGGTGTGCTCTGGTCCATGGGGTCACGAAGAGTTGGACACGACTTAATGACTAAACAACAACAACATTAATAATTGTGCGCCATCAAGTCAATTCTGACTTACGGTGGTGAATTCAGGGTTCTCTAGAGAGTACTCATAAGTGGTTTACTTCTTCTTGGTGCATCCTAGAACAGTGCAGCTTGCCCAAGGCCATAGGTAAAAGTAAAGGTTCCCCTTGACAATTGTACAGCCGTGTCCGACTCTAGGGGGCAGTGCTCATCCCCGTTTCCAAGCCATAGAGCCAGCATTCGTCCGTAGACAGTTTCCGTGGTCACGTGGCCAGCGCAACTAGACACGGAACGCCGTTACCTTCCCACTGTGGTGGTACCTATTTATTTACTCGCGTTTACATGCTTTCGAACTGCTAGGTTGGCAGGAGCTGGGACAAGCGACAGGAGCTCACTCTGTCGCGTGGATTCGAACTGCTGGTCTTTCGACCTTGCAGCCCAGAGGCTTTGCGGTTTAACCTGCAGCGCCACCACGTCCCTTATGGCCCAAGGCCATACAGGCTGGCTATTCCAGGATGCATTGTGGAGAATCAAACTCCCAACTTTTGGCTCCGCAGCTAGACACCTAATTCACTGAGCTATCACTCATGCATTATTCAGCAGTAGGACTAGTGACTAAAAAGATTTAGCTGACCCTAATTACTGCTGAAAGAAGATATTAACAGCTCCATGGTTAGGTAAAGAGAGCTTCCTTTTATGAAGCAGTTTTCTTTGCATATGTTGTATGCCATCTACTTATGGAGACCCTAATAGGACTTTTGGGGTGAGATATTTAAGGAGTGGTTTTACCAGTTCTACTCATGCAGTGAGTTTCCATGGCCAAGCAGGGATTTGAATCCATGTCTCTTTGAGTTCTAGTCTGACATTCTATCCACTACATCACACTAGGTATCAGTATTCTTTAGAAAGGCTTATTCCTATACATAACATGGAAATGGATACTATCAGTGTCCACTTAGATCAGACCCACTGTTCCACTTTTAAAATGGAAAATTCTGCCATTGTGTATAGAAGCCATGTCACTGCAGAAGCAATAAAAATTCAGTGAGATTATCCCAACTGCTATAAAAGATGGCTAGGTGCTGGACGAATCTAATAGCAAGAGGTGAAATGTTGTGTATAGAGAGTTTTAAAACAATTAAGGTCGGTGTAGAAAAAGTATCCTTGAAAATAAAAATGTATTTAAAATTGAAGTTCAACAGTAGTTTACTAAAAGTCATTGCAAAACAATTAGCCTGTTTTCCAGCTAAGCCTGGGTACAAGGTCACTATACAATAATACTGCCTTGCAAAGGAATTACATTCATCCCAGTTGAGCCGTGGGAGAGAATTGAAAGCATATTGAAATAAGTAAGAGTGTATTTATGTTGCAATATGTTAATATGATCAGAGATGGTGTTTGCAGGTCCTATAACTTACACACTCTGTAACTACAGTATTGTTTTACAGTACCTTGGCATACCAGATCTTTTATGTTATAGGTCTTTATTCCAACAGGCTTTGCAAATTTTAGTCACAACAATTATGTTTATCATCATAGTGGCAGCCTCCCAGATTCTGAGTTACAAACCTTTGAAGTTACAGGAATTGCAACAACAATAGAGATTCTTATTTTTTTAAAATTCTTGGTGCATCAGATCCCTGTAATTTGCAGGCCCTGGAAAAGAGATTGTTGACAGATTTGGGGAGATATGGACATCTGAGAGAACTATAAATATAGGGAGATACTCACACAGCCACACATTCAACTCATCAATACAAAAAAGCAACACAACACAACTCACCACACTACACATACTGGATACCCACAACACTGGTACTGGTTACCAAACATCAAAGAGCTACAGGAATGTAGCAGCATAACAGCAGGCTTCATTTCCAGCAAAACAAACATAATGGATTCCCCTCCATAGATGCAAATTGTCACAAAGCTGGCTTGGCTGGGTGAGAATATTATTTAATAATTTTCCATGTGTGTCCAGTAATATGCTTAAAGACTAAAGATTACTTAAAGTTATGTGTTTTACTTTTAAATTATATATTTTAGAGATGTATTCTCTTTTTGTTTTATAAATGTGCCTTTTAAAGCCATAAGCCCCTGCATTTTAAAAATGTAAGTAAAACATTCTTTTTTACATATTTTATTATACTTTTTACTGCTGTATTGTACTTCTGTGTTTTGGATTGAATGCTGACATAAGTATTTGCCTGCAACTTTACATTTTAAGCATTTGTGCCTACAGGGTTTCCATAGCTTTTCGATGTTTGCAATATTTGAAGTATTTTTGTGCTTATGGAACATAGAAGCAAGGCAAATAAATAAAGCTTGTAGAATTAGACAAGCTGATGTTGCCGGGAATCATTGATAGAATGAAAAAACTTATACCCTGATGCCCAGATGGATTTTGATATGATTGGGACGATTGCCTGATTTCATTCTGGGATTCACCCTTAACTGGGATAAATGCCTGTTGTGATGAATGCAGGCTTCTGAGTTTTTCCTGGAGGTCTGTACAGTTCTGTAGGATTCTTAGGGAGAGGTTCAGACGTCAGACTCCCTGACCTGACACCACCACTCACATCTCATCTAGCCTGCTACTTTATCTCATGGAGATTATAAATCACGTGGGTTCTGATGTAAGTGATGACCTCCTTTTGACAAAAGGTGAGAGGAACAATTACCCAGCCAGTTAAGACAGAGAGAAGCAAGGTTCTCATTTGTTATGCAGACTGTGCTTTGTGTCTCTGGAAATACTACTCCATATTCTCAGGTGTCCATCCAAATGCTAGAAGACTCCACAACAAAATCAGATTTCGTGCCACAGTGAATCTTGAGACAAGAAGATTCCCATCTCAGTGCCCAGGAGAAGATTAGAAACATGATTACTGGGTGATGCTCAAGGCTTTAAAGTGTTCCTGTTCGATAAAACACTATATTTTCAAACAGATGTGAGCCTGAATGTTACAAAGAAAACATAACAGCTAGAAAGCAATTAAGTTTGATTAAACCGCCATATAATGCCTTCCTGCTTCTCTCAGATTTGATGGTCCTCAGAGAATCAGATTGAAAGAACGGGAAAAGATAAAGGAGGGGAAGTAGTGGGCTATATTGTTTTATTTAAACATTTGGCATACATGTTCTCCTATTTTAATAATTTTAGATTCACCCAATAAAATTGATGGATAGTATGGGTTCAGTGCAGACAAAATAACACTTATGCATACACTGACATGAAAAGATGAGACTCAAGTTCTTGCCTAAAGCAAGGGCCAAAGGTTTTATTAATTTTTACATAAATATTTTAAATTAACATACAATATCACATTAAAAATCTAGAACAAGCATTCTTGGTTACAGATAGTGCAAAAATGTCAGTGTAGTGACTTAGGGTCTTCCACCATCATTTCACCCCTCTGTTTTGGAAAGCTAAAATTAGAATTTCAAATGCACCTCCCTGATATAGGGTGGATCAACTTAGTTCTGCCATCATTTGCATCTCTGATTAATCTTCTAAGTCCATATTCTCTTTTCTGGACATGTCCAGGGTCATTTTTTGTTTTTCTAGACCTATAAGTAGCATAAATAGATCACTTAGATATTTATATCTAGTACTTACAGGCCTTTTCTCCCCAATTCCTAATACAGATAGTTATTGCACATTATAATGAATTTCAGAAATACTAGCAAAACATTATTCTAAGACATGGGATAACTTTTCAACAGCCTCAGAGAGATTTGAGGCTGCAATCCTAAATATAGATACCTTAAGGAGTGGGGAGGTGGACCTCATGAATAGGACATCTGCCAAGAACCTGGGAGACTGTAATACATGGAAAATTGGCTGTGTTCCATTTGGTAGGTCCCAAATTGGCCAGGCCAGGCTTAAACTCAAAAACAACAGAATTGCTACCTCACGTCCCCCACAAAGCTCGATGTTACAGGTAGGAAAAGTATGCTGGAAGAAGGCTTGCTTTCCTGTCATGTCATAGAGAAGAACTGGGCAACCTGTATATCTCCTGATATTTGGCTGCACTTCCTATCACCTGTTCCCATTGGCTTTGCTAGCTAGTGCTGATAAAGGACCAGAGGTTGCTTACCCCCTGCCACAGAGAAAGCAAGAAGTTATACCCCCGGGTTAATTTTTTTACTTAGGTTCTGTACAGAGCTCTAGGGACCAAAGCAAATTACAAGGGTCTCTTTTGCAGTCGCCAGAAATTAACATTATTTGTACACTTTCAAAACTTCATGCCAGTAGGGAAGTCCCTACTCTTAGAAAGGGTGAGGGGGCCACCTGTGAAGATTTTGACTGACCCAAATCCTCTAGAGCAGTGGTCCCCAACCTTGGGCCTCCAGATGTTCTTGGACTACAACTCCCAGAAGCCTTCACCACCACCTCTGCTGGCCAGGATTTCTGGGAGTTGTAGTCCAAGAACATCTGAAGGCCCAAGCTTGGGGACCACTGCTCTAGAGCACAGGTCGTCAACCCCCAGTCCGCGGCCTGGTGCCGGTCTGTGGCCTGAGCCGGACCGGGCCACGAAGACAGACCTCCCGCCCCCCCGCATGCACTCCCCTCCCCACAGCTGCTTTGCACGCGCGTGCCAGTGCCGGCATGAGCGCTCCCCCCTTCACGCATGCGCGTGCATGCACCCGAGAGCGTGCATGCACCCGAGAGAGAGAGAGAGCGCCCACCCGCACAAGCGCGGGGGGGTGCCCCGCCTTCCTAAGAGGCTCAGCCGGTCCGCAGTCCCAAAAAGGTTGGGGACCGCTGCTCTAGAGACCTCTTCAGTGTAAGAAAAGAGATTCTGCAGAGAAGCCCACTCCTATGGAAGTGCTGAAGGAACATGCTGCAGACCAAAGGCAGCCTGAGGCACTCTCAGGGATGCTTCACTAGTCCCTCTTCTCCAGTAATATCCTGAATTGTATCAGTCTCTGTCTAGATCCAAAACTCCTTTTTCCATCATTCCTTGGGTCTCCAGTGCAAAGGCGGCAGCAAACCTGCTGGGAAATTCAGAGGTACTAAAGGAGGTTTTATTACTAAAATAATTTCACTACATTATTGCCAGAGGTGTATTCAAGAGGAGGGAAAGGATCATCTGAGGGCTCAGAAGAGGAGGAACAGTCAGGCTTTCCTGTCTCTTCTCTGTGTCATGATACACAGGTTAACTTCATGCAGCACACTGAGGTCACCTTTGCTGGCTTAAGAGCTCTCGTGGAGCCTGTTGTGTTCCAACTGAGCTTGGAGGAGAGAGCTATGTATGGACATGGAGTATGGACTGCCCTGTTTCCCGTAAACTAGACTTCAGTGCCCAGTTGCAGGCAAGCTACTGTTCTCCTGCCAGTGTTGGGTAAGACTCAATATCCAGTCAGATTCAGTATGTAGAAAAGAGGGAAAATATAATTTTCCTGTTTCTCAGACAGCAGCATCTTTTGAGCTGGTCCTGTACATGGTCCTTTCATACTAGGAGGCATATGCCGTGGCAGTTCAGAGTGTAGGATATAATTCGGAAACTGTGGCCCTACGGGTGCTGTTGGATGCCACTTCTCATAAGCCTTTGTTGTAAAAGAGAGAGAGAGAGAGAGAATTGACGATAAGAATGGTAATTTGATCAAATCTGGAGGACTACAGATTCCCCAGCATTAAAATAGGATATGTTCTCCCTTAGAAAAAGAAGCATCCTTGCACATTTTGAAAACAGGAAGTGAAGATGAAGGGAAATTAAACAGAGTAGATGAGGGCAAGAAGATATCTGTGTGCAAATAGGTCTCATCAATGTTCTCATCATATCTTGTTGTCAATTTAGTCCATGCCAGGTGTGTTCCTAAGACAAGCATCCCAGTGGGGGTCTTTTAGCTTAAGGGAAAACAACAGAGGCTGCTCTGCAGTTGATAAACTCAGCCCTGCGGCTTGAATTGTTAGCAAAATGTCATAGAGATCAGGTGGAGCCCCAGGGAGTAACTGTCCTTGTTCCTAGATAAGCTCTGCAAAGTTCACAGTGACAAGAAGGAAGGGGGGGGGGGGGGAGAATGTGCTGATACTGGACAGGTTTACAGAAAAGCCAAGAAAAGAGCAGGGTTGTGCAAACAGGAGTTACTTGCTAGAGTTCCTATTTGGCTTTGGCACTATGCTAATCTAACATTCGGCTTATATTTCAAATTCAGCACCTACCATTCTCAGGAATCATAGAAATCATAGAAAAGTGAAGTTGGAAGGGGCCTACAAGGCCATCAAGTCCAACCCCCTGCTCAATGCAGGAATACAATCAAAGCATATCTGCCAGGTGATTATCTACGTTTTTCTTGAATGCCTCCAGTGTTGGAGCACTCACCAACTCCCGAGGTAACTGGTTCCATTGTCGTACTGCTCTAACAGTTAGGACGTTTTTCCTGATATTCAACCAAAATCTGGCTTCCTTTAACTTGAGCCCATTGTTGTGTGTCCTGCACTCTGGGATGATTGAGAAAAGATCCTGCCCCTCCTCTGTATGACAGCCTTTCAAATATTTGAAAAGTGCTATCATATCACCCCTCAGTCTTCTTTTCTCAAGAATAAACATGCCCAATTCTTTCAGCCTTTACTCATAAGGCTTGGTTTCCGGGCCCCCGATCATCCTTGTCACCCTCCTCTGAACTTGTTCCAGTTTGTTAGCATCCTTCTTGAAGTGTGGTGTCCAAAACTGGACACAATACTCAAGGTGAGGTCCAACCAGTGCTGAATAGAGGGGGTCTAGCACCTCGTGGGATTTGGAAACTATACTTCTATTAATGCAGCCTGAAATAGCATTAGCCTTTTTTGTAGCCACATCACATTGTTGGCTCATATTTAGCTTGTGATCTACGACAATTCCAAGATCCTTCTCGCTTGTAGTTTTGCTGAGCCAGGTATTCCCCCATCTTGTAACTGTGCAATTGGTTTCTCTTTCCGAGGTCCAGTACTTTGCACTTATCCCTGTTGAATTTCATTCTGTTGCTTTCAGCCCAGTGCTCCACCCTGTCAAGGTCATTATGAATTTTGTTTCTGTCTTCTAGGGCAGTGTTCCCCAACCTTGGGCCTCCAGATGTTGTTGGACTTCAACTCCCAGAAATCCTGGCCAGCAGAAGTGGTGGTGAAGGCTTCTGGGAGGTGTAGTCCAAGAACATCTGGAGGCCCAAGGTTGGGGACCACTGTTCTAGGGTATGTATTAGCTATTCCGCCCAATTTGGTATCATCTGCAAATTTGACAAGCATCCCCTGCACTCCCTCATCCAAGTCATTAATAAAAAAGATTGAAGAGCACCGGGCGCAGGACTGAGCCTTATTGTGATCAGCTGTGTGACTGTAGCTCAGCCCCACTCAGTCTCTCACAATCTCCAGATTAAAATTCTACAGCCTACTGCAAGCATGAGGAATCTCTGCCGCCTCCACCAAATATTCAACAACCTCCATCATCTCCACTAGCCACACTGGCTAGTGCTCATGGGAGTTGGAGTCCAACAACATCTGCAGGGAATTAGCCCATCTCCAGCCTTATGGCACAGACAAAATTATTTCTCATCAAACCAACTCTTGAGAATTGGGCTGGAGGCTTTGTTTTTGTTTTGTTTTTTGCTTTTGCTTTTTTCTTCTTCCTTTGCTTACTTAATCACTAGCTTCCACTCCAGTGATATCTGTGACAAGAGCAACCCACCAGCAGTCAGCAAAATTAGTACTGACAATATAAACGAAACTGCTGAAAATGTAACTCTGTTATTTTGAATAAAGAAGGCACAATGAGGAAACAATAAAAGCACCAGGCTGGAAGGAGGCGGGAAATAGTGTTTTTAGGGCTGTGTAAAGGATCAGGGCCATCCCTGTTTTCAGGCAGCATGAGGCAGCCATTTCAGATGGCAATCATTGGGGAGGAATTAGCAAGGTATTAGAAGAGAGAGCTGTTCACCACAGCGTCTGCCTGCACACTTCGGACTAGCCTGCTGACTTCACGTGCCGGGCAGGACATTGTATCATTGCTCATGTTGAAGAAAATTCAGCTGCCAGCCTAACTGGTTTTGTACAGGGAATGGAAGGGGGCACCGTCTTGTGTGCCAGACTTACAGAGGGTCTCTACACAGCAGTCTTGAAGGTGCCATAGGTTTCTTTGTGCTTTTTGCCCTCTCTACAGTATACCTGTCTGACTTAGACAGAGCCCTGAGAGATCAGTGTGTAAGAAGCATTGGGGAACTTGACTTCAAGTTGAATGCATTACCACCATCCATTATGACTGGGATCTTATGCATGTATCCCATGCATACAATATCCCCTTTGAACTTGGCAGATATTTGTTTTGTTTTTTAACCAACCAACCACTCACAGTGGAGACAAAATCACTAACATTATAGAAAAATTCTTCTCCTGCCATTTTCACTCTTGGGGTGTGTGTGGAATCCTTTAAGCAGCATCTCCAGCTAGATTTCATAGCCTTTTCTCTTTCCTTTATTGTTGTATCCCCTTCGTAGTAGTTCCAGCACAACTTGGAGCTGCCATTTTTTAATCCCCCATAATGAATGCCGTTCACTTAGAAAGTTCTGTACCATGCAGAACTCAAGAGACACCCGAGTGCTTTTCACAGTCATGTTTTGCTCACTGTTTACCTCAGTGCTTGTTTTCTATAAATTATAGCTTGTTATCTGATACTAAGGTGCCCTACCCCTTTGTAAATCATAAGGAGTAATCTATGCGACTCCAGTTTCCAGGTACAAAGGACAATCTCCAAGTTTATGGTATCACCACAGAGGAAAAGCTCATTTATTACCCTTTTATCTTGTAACAGTTAATAAGCACAATCATTCTGTACTTTTATTTGCCAGTAATTTCATGCCCTCACCCCTTCACCACTGTTTTATTTGCTGTGCCTCCTTTCTCCTCATCTCCCATTACTCCTTGCTTCCATTGTCAATTTAATCATATAAATTCCGGTCTAGCTATACTCTGTTTTTGTATCCTAATCCTAACCCACTGTGATTCCATAACTGATTTTTATATTAACAAACATTACTATATAATCTGAACTGAAAAATCCACTGGCTGGCGGGGTTAGAATGCAATGGGAGGCTTTGTGCAATGGAAAGTGCTCTCCATTGCCCCTTAGTATATCCACCTCCACAACCTGAAAATCCAGGTCACCTCTGCTTCACTGTTGGTAATTAGATGCCCATGAAGAGGCAGGAAAGGAGCAGTGCATAGCCAGAGAACGGTTAAGCTTCAAACCATCCTCCATCACCAATTGAAAATGTAAAGTCAGGCTAGATCAAGAATACCTATTTTAAAAATCCCTTCCCAGGAACCAGAAAAAATGCCTCCTCCCCCACCTCCTGCCATTTCCACTCTGGAAGGATGGAATTTAGTACACAATGTACCCAACAGCCAATCACAACATATCACCACTGGTACATACATAAATGCAGTCACATCAGGCCATGGAGTGGAGGGTTTTGTTGTGTTGTCTTGCTGTAAACCACTTAGTGCTTTGTACTAAGTCAGTAGTATAGAAATGCATGAAATGAACAAATAAATAAATTTATTCAGATACCAGGTGGCACAGATGGAGAATGTACATTTAGAATTCATGGGAGTGGAACTCTGAGGAGTAAAATTGGGGCCAGTCTAGCTTATTGTGGGAAAGATTTCCCCCCAGGAACTCCATACCACAGATATTGATTGATGGATTGATTTCCCTGCTAGCATTTTAAAAATGCTTTCCTGATATCTCACATCGTAATACACCTCCTGGCGCATTTCTAAGAGAAGAGTCTTGACAATAGCATCACCTTAAGCATACACTGGCCAGCATTCACAAAACATGTGTTTCCTTTTATGCAATGCATTGTTGTTTTGCTCTCCTCACAACCTTCTTATTGCTGTACTGGTATGGATTCCAGCTCCCATGCTGTTTCTTTGAAGGCAAAGGCCACACGTCTTGTAAAGCAAGGCAATCTGGAGAAATCTTACTGTTGCAGGTGTGGCTGTCAAAACACTTCGGACCAACCAGGCTCCTACACCCCCATCTTGCCAAACATATGATAGACAACTATGATACAAGAAAGTCTGGGTGTATTACCGGCCAGAGTGCGTTGGCTTCACCCATTTTCCACCTGCAGCTGCTGCAGGGGTACTTGTCCAAGAACTTCTCTGAGTGCTTTCAGGGACGGGATTCCCAGCACTTCCAGTCAAAAAGCCCTGTGAAATTATTCCTTCCCTTCTTCCTTAATTCCTTTTTTTTTTTTTTTTTTTTTTTTGGCAGGGGTAAAGATGGAAGAAGTGGAGGAAAAAAACATGGGATGGTCAACAAGTTGAATATTTTGTGAAGGAACTAGGGCAACTGCAAAATAAAAGCCTCATCTGGAGTTCTGTTGAAAAGTTTTTAAAAACTGAAGTGGGAATATTTTTCATCCTGAGGGGATGAATTCAGTTACAGAGACATTTTCAGGGGCTGCATTCCTTAGGTAGATGGATTCAGTAGAAAAATAGTGAGAGCAACCCCTCCCCCCTCCACATAATCTAGCTTAAAATTCCTACAACTCGTAACTCAGTTTTAGGAGAGGCATTTCAACTTTTTAAAACAGGAGAAAATATACAAAATATAAAGAAGCACTGAGCAATGGTATTATGGGGAAAGAGGTGTAGCCATATGAAAAACACACACACTGGAGCTCTAGTAGGGTGGATTGCAGACCTAAGTCTGGAGGGTCCTCACCTCTATTAACAATTTTTTTGAATTAACACTTTGGTAGTACTTCTTACAAAACACAGGTACAGTGACAGTGCACAAGTTAGAAGATACGTCCCAGTACCCTCCGTGACAAGAGATGGTTGCTATGCTAAAGACATGCTCAAACATATACCATGGCATTCACAGGGACCCTGTGACAAGCCCCTCAGATAACGTGGAGTTCAATTATCAGTTCTAAACACACGGGTAGACCTAAGCATCACTAACGTTACCAGCACAGCTAAGCCAGCCCTGTATAATGGGAGTTATACTGGAGTTAATTCCTCTATCACACAACTACTTTACCGCATACACAACAGGGTTTGCCATGGCAACTGTGCCAAAATGTGAAGGAGAAACATATGGAAAAGTAATCAACATGCAGCGGACCAAGGCAGTTGTGGCTGATTACACATAAGCCTAGTGTGTGACCCTTCACATACTGAAACACATTTTCACCCTTTGCGGTACTTGCATTGCATAAATATATACAGTATATACATAGAGATAGATACACATTAATACATTTCAGATACATTTGGCTCTCTATCAGACCTTATTTAAAGGCAAACTGATACCGGAGCATAATTAAACTAGATTTTAGTATAACCCTAAGCAGAGAAACATTCACAGATAGTATAGGATTTTCCTTTAGTTACTCTTCCCTGCACCCCTTCACCTTTGATCTAGCAGATGGCCAGCTAAGGAATGTGGCCAAGGAGGAACCAGGCAATAATAGTCGGAACATCACCAGCAGGGGAGCCGGAGAATGAAGGCCATATATCAGGGCCCAGGAAAGAAACACATAAACATACCAAAAGATAAGAGGAATTGATATTCTTTCCCCAGACATTTAGATGCTTCCTGAGCATAAGCAAAGGACACATGAGCACACAATCTGCATATCTATAGGTAGCCAATAGGTTAACTTAGTTGGCATCACTACCCAATGAGGGACTGGATCCAAAGTTGGGGTACAAATGACCAATAGAATTGTAGTACTTTTATTGCTCTTTGTCTGTATCATATAAAACATATGTACACTGTATTTTCGGGGTCTTCTCTACTTTTAACAGAAGTCCCAGCTGACCTTTTATTTGCTGCTATTCAAATAAAATTGGGCCTTTGGTTCAGCTGTTTGCGTCTATGCCTGATTCCTTGCCAGAGAATCTTAGAACCCAGGTTTGGCCGGTAACAAAACTACGTTCATGGGGAGGAACAGATTCTGATTCTTGAGACAAATGCTAGGGAAGGGAATATTTATGCACCACTCCTATTCTGTTTTCCTAATCTGGTCATTGTCTCCTCCCCCAGCCCCCAAAGGCTACTATTTGCTACACGGGGGAGGAAGATCTGTACAGCTACTATTACAGTCTATTATTTTCTTCTATAGGATATACAGCAGCTTTGGAGCTGTGTGTGACTTTCGTCAGGAAAATTGCACTGAGAAAGAATTAAATAATCTTCCTACTAGTGTTGACCTTTGGATCTGACTCATTATTTATTCCCCTTCCCTTCCTGTAGCTGTTTTAAACATAAATGTCTTATCCTATAAAATTTACAGGATAATAGATTGTTCTGATATTTCATCCAGTTTTCCCCTTAGGCAAGGATAATATAGGAAAATGTAACTACTTTGAATTCTAATTTATTTCAGTAGGAGAGATTGAGGCATGTGACTGATCTCAGTAAAACTGATGCCTGGAGCTTGGCTTCAGTTTGATTGCAGTCACACTGTTTAAGATACTGTTCAAAAGGAAGGTGAGAGGAAACTGAATAAAATTCTCCTAGCTTTATGATTGGCTGTTTGCTCTGCTGCTTTCAGGATACAATTGGCCAGATTTGACCATGATGCTACTACTCTAAACCTATATGAAGCTCACCTCCACCCCAAGCATTCCTGTCTTTTAACATATCTTTCTGGAGCAGACTATTACAGATTTTGTGACAGAACTTGTGATATTTTCAGGATTTAAAAAACGTGTTCACAGAAAAGCCAAACCTCTCACAAACCACCATATCTCCTCACAAATAGTTGCAAGATTTCTACATTTATTCACACTGATGTCTACACCTTTTCTGCACAAATCTGGTCAGGTTGTTCGCCATCAGCTGCCTAACATACAGTGAACTGAAGTACCGCTGTATTATTTTTCTGAACAAATATTAAATAACCATCTCTAGATGTGGAACAGAGTCTCTCTCTCTCACACACACACACACTCATGTGACACATACAAATATTGCTGCCAATGTTGTTTTTGCAGGACCATCTTCTGTTTGTTAGGTGAAAGTGCTGCTTTTTAAATCAAATTCTTTTGCCTCTCCTCCTGCCAACTCCCCGCAAAGCAAACATGATTCTCCTACCTCAGATTATTGAGCCCTTGGCCTCACCTGGATTTCCAAGCATCTTCCATAGCAACAGACTGCCAAAACTGCTTTGCTATCCTGAATTGCTGACTAGGAAAGGCAGCGAATGGCTTAGGTTCTAGTTTCTATGCTTCCTCATTCGAAGAGGCTGACCTAAAAATATCCCCCAAAGCAAGAAGACTGAATTCATACAACAGCATCTGTTCCCCTGGCAGCTTTTCAGAGAGTAAAAGCTGAACTGCAAATCCAAAGCACAATAATTGTAACCCCAAAGGGGAAAAACAAAAACAAATCACACAAACCCAAGGAAGGAAGGAAGGAAGGACATTTCAGCATACAGCACCCATATTTTCTTTTCTTTTCTCCTCTAGCAGATGCAGCCTAGAAAGGAACAGAGATTGAACTTCGAGTCAATATGCAACCAGTCATTCATGTTACAAAGGAGAGGGTTTTTAACATTTTTCTCAAGACTGCTCATGTACAAAGATATAATGTGCATATCATTGTGTAGTTTGGCCACAGAAAACATGAGCAAGCTCTGAACTAACTGCTTAAGCTGCTTTCTGGCTGCAGAGTACAGGAAGGTTGAGGGTTGTCACTGTTCTCATGCAGTTAAGAGTATTTACTGGTAGTGTTTCCATATTTGCAAAAGCTGCCAGTACAAGGGAGACTGTTGTAAGGTGCCAAGCATCACGTACAAGAAGAAACAATTTCACTTTCATCCCTCCACTTATCATATTTCCCCTAGGGATTTGCCCCTCAATAATTAAGTGGCAAAGCCCCAAGCTTGAAAACCCCCACTGCTTTTACAGTTCAACCCTAGCTGAATATTTAGGGAGATTGAAGAGAGCAAAGCTGGGCAGTTACCTACGAGCCAGAAAAAAGAAGAAAACAACAGCTAACTGATGTGTATGTGGAAACAAAACTCTTTATTGGAGCACTATAAATGGTCTCAGAACCTTCTTAGGTGTAGATGGCATAAAACACAGGGGTAGAGGAAAGCACACTGCTACTAAGGCAAGATGGAAGATAGCAGATTAAGTGTAATACAAAGATACCAAGGTATCAGTTTATGACATCTCCTTTCTGTGTGTAGACAAAACTATGTCAGAAACCCACTACCAGCTTAGAAGTAGAACTGCATGGTGTTCAGCAGAACATGAGATATAATTTCATACCTGCCATGCATCCTTCATAAAGTTATAAGATAACCCAACTGGTGCAGATAGTACATCATGGCCATGGTTGAAGGTTGGGTCTGATACCCATGCAGCTTGATAGGAGACAGGAATGAGTCCCTTTCCCCACTTTAGAGAAGTTGCCCATTTCTACCTTTCTGTGTACAAATATCCGCCGCCCCCTGCCAGTTCCAATCAACTCTGGGAAGAAGTTGCTAACTTTGTCTTTGTCTGCTTGTGGAGGGATGTGTATTGATGGGAAAGAGAATAGTGTGTGTGGGGGCGGAATCAGGGAGCAGCTAATTAAGTTGTTCAGAGCAGAGGGAGATGTGGTGGGGAACATCAATTACAACACCATGTGAGAGGGAAGGGAGAAAGAATATTAGTTGCCCCTAAGTTGTCCCTAAACTTAAATAGCTTGGATAGCCCTGGTGACAGGCCCTTTGGGTTGAAAATGCTGCTGCTAATTGCCAGATTGGTCAGTGGCAAAACAACAGCCATCCTGGACTTGATCCTGGATGAGCAGGCCGATCTGGCTTGCATCACAGAGACCTGGTTGGATGAGGCTGGGAGTGTCAATCTCTCTCACCTTTATCCTCTAGGGTTCTCTGTGCAGCAACAGGCAAGACTTGGGGGTTGAGGAGGTGGAGTTGCAGTGGTTTATCGTGATACTATCCCCCTCACCAGGTGCCATATCCCTCAGTTTTCTGGGTTTGAATGTGTGTATTTGAAAGTGGGAGCTCGGGACAGGATAGGGATTCTGTTGGTGTACTGCCCACCCCACTGCTTGGATTCTGTAGTTAATACAGGTCCTGTAGATGTAACTATGGGTCCCGCTTGTCCTGTGTTGATGGATACGTTTCAGTTTTTGCAGCCTGATGATGTGGACCCTTGGAGAGCTGAAGGCTACCACTTGTCTGCTACATCCTTGCCCATCCTGGCTTTTAAAAGCTGCCAGATAGGGACTGGCCGAGTGGGTCCAAGGGGTAGTGAATGCCTCCTTGCAGCAGAGTAGGGTCCCAGCTTGCTTAAAGGAGGCAGTAGTAAGATTATTATTGGAAAAACCCTCCTTGGACCCACAGTACTGGATAATTACTGGTCAGTCTCTAATATCCCATTCTTGGGCAAGGTGCTGGAGTGGATTGTGGCTTCTCAGCTCCAGGGATTCCTGGATGAGGTGGATTATCTAGGTCCATTTCAATGGCATCAGGCCTGATTATGGAACAGAGACTGCTTTGGTCACCTTGGTGGACAACCTATGCTGAGAACTGAACAGGGTGTGTGTGTCTCTGTTGCTTCTGCTGGACCTCTAAGCGCCTTTTGATACCATCACCATGGAATCCTTCTGGGCCATCTCTCTGGGATGGGACTTGGAAGCACTGTTTTACAGTGGCTCTGGTCCTTCCTGGAGGAGAGAACTCAGAGGGTGGTGCTCAGGGACTCTTGTTCAACACCTTGGCTGTTGGCCTGTGATGTCCCTCAGAGTTCTGTTTTGTCCCCTATGGTATTTAACATCTACATGAAACTGCTGGGAGAGGTTTCCAGAGTTTTCGAGTTCAGTGTCACCAGTATGCTGATGACACCCAACTCTATCTCTCCTTTCCATCTAAAGCCAAGGAAGTTGTTTTGGTTCTAAATCAGTGTCCGGTGTCAGTAATGGACTGGATGAGGGCAAATAAACTGAAAATTAATCCAGACAAGACAGAGGTGCTTCTGGTCAGTTGAAATCCAGATCAAGGAATAGGGTCGCAGCCTGTGCTGGATAGGGTTACACTCCCTCTGAAAACATGGGCATGCAGCTTGGGGGTATTCCTGAAGTCATATCTGAGCCTGAATGCCCAGGTTTCAGCGGTGGCCAGGAGTGCCTTTACACAGTTAAAACTAGTTTGCCAGCTGTGCCTATTTCTTGAGAGGTCTATCTGGCCACCGTGACACATGCCTTAGTTACGTCTCAGTTGGATTACTGTAACGCACCCTATATGGGGCTGACTTTGGAAATTGTTCGAAAACTCCAAAGGGTACAAAATGCCACAGCCAGATTGTTAACTGGGGTTGGTTACAGGGAACATATAACTCATGTTACAGCAACTCCACTGGCTGCCAGTCTCTTTCTGGGCACAATTCAAAGTGCTGGTTTTAACCTATAAAGCCCTAAACAGCTTGCATCCAAGCTATCTAAAACAGTGGTCCCCAACCTTTTCTAAACTGCGGGTGGGCAGGGGCACGCTTGTGGGGTGGGCAGGGGCACGCTTGTAGGGTGGGTGGGGCACACGTATGCATGCGTGGGTGGGCGGGGGCACTCGTGGGTGGGTGGGGATGGGCGGGGCACCCGTGCACAGGGGTGGGCGTGAGATCTGTCTCCACGGCCCGGTACCAGTCCACGGACCAGGGGTTGGGGACCCCTGATCTAAAAGACCACATCTCCATCTATGAGCCTGTCTGGGAATTAAGATCATCAGGGGAGCTTGTCTCTTGGTCCCGCCACCCACACAGGTGTGCTTGGTGGGGACATGGGAGAGAGACTTGTCTCTTGCTGCTCCAAAACTCTGGAACTCCCTCCCATGGGAAGCTAGGCTGGCCCCATCTTTGCTTTCCTTCCGCAGGCAGGCAAAGACCTTTCTCTTCAGGAAGGCTTTTCCTTAATGACTGGTGGTCTGAGAGGGGTTTTAAATGGATTGTTGTGCTCTGTTGTTTTAATACTGATTTTATTTACCATTTTAATAGAATACTTGTTTAATTCTTTTTTAATATATGTATAGTTACTGTTTTTAGCTTTTAAATACAGGTTTTAATTATGTAAGCCGCCTTGGGTCCTTTTAGGGAGAAAGGCGTGATAGAAATATTTTAAATAAATAAATAAATAAATAAATAAATAAATAAATAAATAAAATAATACTGTCAATTATAGATAAGCCTAATTACTGTATTATGGTACAAGACTTCTTGGTATATAGCTGCAGTTCCTTAACATCTTAGCACTTCATCCCATTTTTGGTAAGCCTTCAGGTTTTCCCACCTCCCGTTTACCTCACCCACACTGTTTTCAGAAAGAAAAATTCAAAAAGCGATTTCCAATAAAGAATAAGGACAACACTTTCTACGAATTAGATTGACTAAAAACACAGTAACATTATTTTAAATTAAAAATAGCCATAAATTGCTTTTCTTGTCACAAAGAGTTACTTAAACTATAATTTAGTTTATAAATTTATAAATTATAAATTTAGTTTACTTAAGAAATAGCGGGAACAAATTTAATATGAAGGATAGTTTACTATCAAGTGTCAGTCAAGAAGCTTGATAAAAAAAATTTTTTTTCATTTATGAACATCTCATGGTCTTTGCATATCCCTGGAGGCACTTAAGAATGATTGTTGGGGAATGGCTTCCCCCACAGAGTGGGAGGAGTAGCATTCAGTCTGTCAAACCAAGACTTTTTTCCTCCAGACAACCAAGTAGACACTAAATTAACCCAATCCCTCTCTTCCTGTGTGTGCTCGCTCCGCTACCCCTCCTTGCTATGGGCAAGAGCTCTGGTAAAGGGCATGGAGTATCTGTAGCACTAATTGCTAAGTTGCCTTTTTTGAGAAGGAAAAGATGACCTTGATAAAACTAGAGGGAACAGCTTGTAAGTAAGCTAAGCACTGGGTTACCTTCCAGCTCCTTGAGGAGAGTCAGGGCAGGTAACTGAAGATAGTTGGCAAGTTGCAAAGTATTTACAGCCTAATTAGCTTTAATTTTTTTTCCTCGCTGTAGAAGTGGAAGTCTTCTTGACTACAACTCCCAGAAAGTCAACATGGCCACTGTAGTCCAAAAAACTTCCGCCATCTCTGTAAATAAGTTAAATAGTTTTGAGAACTACAACATTTCATAAGGCTGATTAACAGGACAGTTAGTATGATGCAGTGATAAGGCATAAAACTAGAAATAAAGAGACTCAGGTTCAAATTCTAACAGAGCCATGAAATTCTCTAGGTTTTTGAGCCATTTTCTCTAGCACATAATATTAATAATAACAGAATAGTATTGTACATGATTGTAATATGGATAAAATGGGTAGAAGAGAGCTCTCTGGAAAATGGCTCCACGCACGCACGCACGCACACACACAAAACCCACATAGTCAAAGGCCAGGGTCAAAAACCTGGAATTCCGGGGTGCTTATCAAGACTGACCCTCTCAGCAGCTCACAGAGCTGAAGGGATTCCCACTGCTTAATCTGGAACAAATGACAAAAGGTGCTCTAAACAGACAGAGACAGATTCAGTTTCTCTCTCTCTCTTCTCTTGCCTGCCAGCTTTAAAATTATACAAGCTAAGAAGTATGAGGATGCTAGAGGGAGGCATATAATCTCTTAAGTAAATGAAGATGGAAGCTTTCTATGGTGCACAATGACACATATGTAGGACACAGTCCATCCTGTGCTGGGGTCCAGACAGAGTGGTTTTCCTAATGTGGAGGCAAGAGGCTGTTACACCAGCTCAAGCAAGGAAGAAGTCTGTAGGGCAAACTCTGCTAGGTCCCTGTCTTCAAGACAATCAGCATGAGAGAGTTTCTGTGCAGTCACAGAAACAAGCACTATGAGTCATGATTATAATCTAGTGACGAAGTCCCAGGAATGCATGGAGGCCACACGAAGTACAACAAATGGCTTATATAAGCCATCAAGCTGCTACACTATATGGGAAGTCACATATATATATAATTTGTAAATTTATAATTTTAACTCTAGTTTGAAAATTGCTAGGGTCAAGCTGCCTGAAGCTAAACCAAGATCTAGCAACTAAATATCAACACATAGTGTTAATTGCCAAGAGTGATGCAGGAAGTACGCCCCCTACCTGATCCTGCATGGCCCTTGTATTTTTAAGCAAGAGCAACCAAACAAGGAAAAGTCAACACATTTTGCTTAGAAATATTTAACATCATAAGGTCTCAGTGGGCTGGCAGGGAAAAGTTTCATCCGCCCACAAATCCTGAGTATGTACTTTCCTTAATTGCAAACGTTTTATTTTTACCTTTTTTTAAAAAATAGGCACTTGGGTATTTCAATTTAAAATTAAAAGGCAAACAACAGACATCATAGCAGACAGAAAGCAAATAAAGAAGTATCAACGGACTACGGAGATTAAAACAAAAGACAGGCTGTGCAAGATGGAGAAATGGCATTTCCTAAAAATTTAGGATGATCAGAAAACAGTATTGCAGGTCAGTGGTTCTGAACCTTTGCTCGTCCAGATGTTTTGAATGTCTAACTTCCAAACTTCTTGGCTATTGGCTAAGTTGGCTGAGGCTTCTGGAAGTTGAAACATCTGCCAAGCCAGAGTTTGAGGACCACTGTGTTAGGTTACCTACAAGATACTGCCTTTGAGACTTACCAGTGCCCAAAGTAGTATAACTTCAGCTCCTTGCGCTGCACTTCTCACAGTCCACTCCTCACATCCAGTAACTGTTTCCCCAGCTTTCCTCAGCAATGAATTTGAAACTCATTCTATTTGCTCACACTGCAAATTGGTTAGTCATTTCATTATGTGCATTTCTCTTTTAGGTCATCTGGGGAGTATCCAAGAAGTAGAGTTTTGAAAAGAGAGACTTGAAAGAATTGGGCCTTTCTGAAACTATGTTCAGACCACCATTATCTGCCCACAAACAAAATGAAATCAGTGGAGGTTCAGAAACAATCTCAGCATGGAATCACTGAAGCTGAACTCATTTTTTTTAACCTCCTGTCTTTACCAGTCCTGAGCTTCCCTTGTACCTTTCTAGCAGTTCCTGTTGGCTTTCCTCCCACTTCCCTAGCCGAAATACAGAAGAGCTACTGTGCTAGTCTCTTGCCAGCCCTGCCTGGGCCTCACACACCAGTAGACTAGAGAAGCCCAACTGCATGTGTATACTCTGGACACGTGGCAAGTTGATGCTGCTTTTACATAGCAAGAGGTCCTATGCTTCCTGCCTGTTGTTCTTGTTTGCTGCAAGTAGCAGAAGAGGAAGCTGCAGAGCAGGCGTAGTCCCAAGCAAGGCAGGATGCTTAGACCATTTATACTCACATCCCACCAGCTTCAGCAGTGCTTACTCACTGCCTCAGGCTGCCCTTGGGTAGATGCGGCATGAACTAGGGCAGAAAGCAGAACACAGATGCACTGTAAAAGTGTATGAAAGATTTTAGTATGCAAAAATGGAATACAACACTACCAATCTTTGGCTAGAAAAGTGTGTTCTGGGTAAGAAACAGACATAGATATGGAGATGGGCTCTCCAGAACAGACAGCTAGCTCTCAGTTGCATTGGGACACAGAGGTCGAGGTCCCAGAAACAAGGCAATATTCTTCTCTTCCCAAATATTTAATTTCTCCAGAAAATTCATATTTATTTCTTATTTGAACAATAATTTTGACAATGACTGAGGGACAGAAAAAGCCTGGGGGAAACACAGCCATCTTAAAGAGTAGAGATACATTGGGAATAGGCCTTAAAAGTAACTGAGCTTTCACCACACCTAAATAGTTTTTCTCCCTGGGCCAGTCAGCATTTGGATTTTCTGCCATGACCTTTAACACGTGAAAAGGGAACTTTCATGTGACAACAAAAGATGGAATGAAATAGAAATGCTGTAAAATTATCCAGACTTAGTAAGATATTGGTCCACCAGCTGTTTCAAATATTACCACAGGTAATTCAATTTAATCTGATCTACACATGAGGTAACAACAGCTCAAAACAAGCAAGCATTGCTTAAGATGACTATCTCTACATAAATGTAGTTGCAGCAAGAAAACCTTAACCAATTTCACCCTCCATAGCACCCGATACCCTCCCTGTATATTTTCTTCTTCACCATCAGCTTACTTTTCTGTTGCCAAAGATAACTGATACAGGCAGACTGAAAACAGAGGAAGAAAGACAAGTAGAACTGTCTACAGTCACCTCATGGATATGCCTTCCAGTACTAAAAAGCAGCAGCAAATCCACAGAAAAACTACTCAGGCCCCCTTCCAAGACTGATTATTGGGTCCAGGGTCTGAATTTTCCGATATATGGACAAATCATACATAGACCAGAATCCTGTTGATTTCATATAGTGCACATAGGCAATTGTACAAGCAAACCTACTTGTGCTACCATCCACCTATCATGCTCCTTTGGTTACTTGGGTCATGAAAAAGGTTGCATGACTGAAGGCAAACTGTTACTCAAGTCCTAACCTGAAGACACCTATGTGTCTGGAACAGGCAGGTCAAAAGGTGAACAAGCCAGAAAAAGGGTCAAGAAGATGGCTCAGATGCATCTTGCTCCCATAAAGGACAGGAAATGCTAGCTGCCTGGAAAATGAGATGCTGGCAATGATGTCATGGTGCTGATGCAAGCTTCTTTGAGCCCGAAACAGTGGGCCAGTTGGATGCATGATGCATAGATCCCTGAAGAGTGGTTACTCCATGAGCCTGGGATGTTCCTTATACAGAGATATGGTGCCTAGGATTATGTTACCCCCTGAAAAAACTGCACAGTGATTGTGTTAGGTTCTGGAAGAACTGTTTCCACAAGTTGTGGCTCCAGAATGTTATTCACTAATGAAAAACCATCTTGTGGTTAGCAACCGGGGAAGAATGTAAAGAAACCGATCAGAAAGCAGGAAACTTTAGGGGTGTCAATTGAACAAAAAGCTGCTGCATGCTGATAAAAGAGGCTTTCTCCTCTCTACCTTTTCCCTAAAATCTTGGTTTCTGATCCCTTTTCAAGGGAGGAGGACTTTCCCTCTTCCTAACCCATATTTCTCCCAACCAACCTTCCTACTGAGCCTCTCCAAGGTCCCCCCATTTGGGATCTAGGAGAAGGCTCTGCTGAACCTACCCATCTGGACCTACAAGACCAATGTCTTCACACCCCTATGTTGGATTAGGTAGATATAATATTTTAGTTTCTTTTAAAATCATATTTTGATTTGCCTGTTTTGCTGCCATATAATTGGGAACTTTTAGGCCTGCTACTAAAAGTCAGGGCTGGAGGGAGTTTAGGTGGTGCTACATAATACTTCAAGCGGCTTGATTTTGCATGCCACAGCTTTCATTTAAAGAGTTAATTTAGTTTGTTCAATATTGTATTTATTCAAATAGCTTTATAGTTATGCTCTCCTACCCATTGTGGACATCCTTTTCACAAGCCAAGAAAAAAAAGCACCATGCAACTGTACTTATGCATACTTTTAAGGTATTGACAACAGAAGGGCATTGTTCGCAGGTGCACTTCCAACTGCAGCAGACCCTTGACATTTAGTTGCTACACCACTTGTACTGATGGCAGGTGAATCTGGAAATGACATTGTTCAAAATAAAAGTTGCTCCATTTTGAAAAATCTCATTCTAATACAAGTCAGGCTCAGACCCTCCAATGCATGAGCAAACCTACTAATGCTACCATCCACCCTTTGATTGAATCTGGAGTTTGCTGTGCTGTATTCTGTCCCAAAGGAGAGACATAGGACAAAAAGGAGGAAATTTTTTCCTACTTCCTACCTCCCCTCTGTCTTCCCACTCACTGTTCATAGAGAGATCAACAAAAGGTACCACACTCCCATATACTGATCAGTTTTTCACAAAGGAGCTGTGGCGTCGTATCAGGTGAATTTCTAGAAGGCATATGCAAGTGCCAGTTTGACCTATTCACATTGCATTGCTTGTATTCCACAAACAGAAAGAGAGGTTACCTACCTGTAACCATGGTTCTTCTAGTGGTCCTCTGTTAATCCACACAATTGGGTTGTTCTGCACCTGCGCAGGACGTCTCAGAAGTTTCTAGAGCTTAAAGACATGTGATTAGTAGGACGTTCCCCCGTGGAGCGCATGCTCCGCCCTCCAAAGGTCCCCTCAGTTCCTGTAAGAGTCCGCCGCTGTCCAAGGCCTATATCAAGGACAACGTGATGGACAGAGGGGACGATGGGCGGGATGTGTGGATTCACAGAGGACCACTAGAAGAACAATGGTTACAGGTAGGTAACCTCTCTTTCTTCTTTGTGGCCTCTGCGAATGTACACAATTGGGTGACTGACAAGCTCACTTACCGGATGGTGGGATGTCACGGTAGAAAGGATGTCAAGATCGCTCTGCCAAAAGCAGCATCATTCTTTGCCCGGATATCGAGACGATAGTGTCTCACAAAGGTCAATGGGTTAGACCATGTAGCTGCATGGCAGATGTGAGGAAGTTCTATTCCACGCTGGCAGTAGAAGTTGACAGCGCTCTGGTGGAATGAGCTGTTAAATGTTCAGGTGGTGTTTTGCCCATGAGCTGATATGCCAATGAGATAGTTTGGACAATCCAGCGAGAGATAGTTTGTGGTGAAGCAGGGGCACCCTTATGAGGGCCATGAAAGCATAAGAAGAGCCTTGGAGACTTTCTGAATGATTTAGTTCTATCGATGTAGAAGGCCAAAGAGCGTCTTACGTCAAGCATGTGGAGCATCCGCTCGAGAGGTGTAGAAGGAGATGGAAATAGAGTTGGTAGAATCAACGGTTGATTAAGATGGAATTCAGAGACAATTTTGGGTAAAAATGATACATCACAATAGAAGGTCACCTTATCAGGGTGGAACTGAAGGAAAGGTGGGTCCGATCTGAGGGCTGCAAGCTTGCTAGCACATTTAGCAGATGTTATTGCTACAAGGAATGATGTTTTCAAGGAAAGTAATTTGAAATTAGTAGTAGCCATTGGTTCGAAAGGTGGTCAGGTAAGTGCATTGAGGACAAGTTGCAAAGACCATTGAGGGAGCGGATGTTGACGTGGGGGATGAATATTATGGAGTCCATTCAAGAATTATTTCAACGTTGGGTGAGAGAAAAACCTAGCTGAATCAGACTGAGAAGGTTGATAGGCTATAATAGCAGAAATATACACCTTGAGGGTAGAGTGAGATAGTCCGAGATTAAAGAGATGAAGGATAAAGGTAAGTAAAGTCTTCAGAGAAACCGGTGTTGTAGGTAAGTTCTGAGAATTGGTGAAAGAAAGGAATGCTTTCCATTTGCTTTGGTATAATCGTTGGGTCGATGGCTTTCGGGCTCGATCTAGAATGTTCTTTATATCGGGAATATCCTCCATGCTGTCAGGTTCAGAGAGTCTATGTCGGGGTGGTAAATCATCTTGTTGTCCTGGGTCAGAAGGTCGGGGATCGACGGGAGATGGAGCACATTGGACGATATCGACCTCAGGTGGGTGAACCATGGTTGACGTGGCCACCATGGAGCGAGGAGGATGGCATTCGAGTGGAACTGTCGAAGTCGAATGATGGTTTGTTGTATGAGTGGAATCAGAGGAAATAAGTAGAGTAGGTCTCCAACCCAGTCTATCATAAAGGCGTCTCCGAGTGAGTTCCTGTCGATACCGGCTCGGGAGCAATACCGTTGACACTTGGTGTTGGTCTCGGAAGCAAAGAGATTGATGGACGGGACACCCCATCGATGACAGAGAAGGTCGAAAACTCTGTCATTCAATGCCCATTCGTGTGTCCTTGTGGTAAGGCGACTGAGATGGTCTGCAAGAAGGTTGTCCTCTGTGGCGACGTGGACCGCTATTGGGAAAATGTGATGTAGGTAGCACCATTCACAGAGTTCGACCGCCAGATACAGGAGTGACAGGGAGTGGGTACCTCCTTGCTTGTTTATATAGCACAGCGCTGTGGTATTGTCTGTGGCTAGCTGTACTGCTCGCCCTGCAATAAGAGGTAAGAAGGCATGAAAGGCCTTGATAATTGCTAAGAGTTCGAGATGGCTGATGTGTAATAATAGTTCTTGTTTCATCCATAGACCATGTATCCTGTGGTGTCGACAGTGAGCTCCCCATCCCGACGGGCTGGCGTCGGTGGTGACCTGTATCGAAAGTTGTAGAGGCTGAAAGGGTCTGCCTACAAGCAAGTGAGGAAGAAACGTCCACCATGTGAGTTGACTGGCAAGTTCTGATGTCACTGTGAGATGTTTGGATGGGTGGTCTGTAATGGGATCGAATAGGGATAGGTACCATGATTGTAGGGATCTCATTTTGAGCCTTGCACGCTGGATAACAGCCGTCGTAGAAGCCATAAGCCTGAGAAGGTGCTGGGCTTGATGAGCCGGTACCGAAGCTAGGGGTCGGAACGGTCGAATGGCTCGCTTTAATTTGGTGATTCTCTCTCGAGGGAGAAAGGCTCTGGCTTGTAGGGAGTCAAAAAACGCCCCGATATAGGTGGCAGTCTGAGAGGGTTCGAGATGGGACTTGGCAGAGTTTACCTTGAGTCTGAGATCTTGGAGAGTATCGAGTGTCAGTTGGGTAGCTCTGACAGCATCGTGATAAGAAGGAGCGACTATTAACCAGTCGTCTATGTACGGGAATATGGTAATACCTTGAAGCTGGAGGTATGCAGCGACTGGTGCCATGCATTTGGTAAAGGTTCTCGGTGCCGTGGAAAGTCCGAATGGGAGAGAGCAGAATTGGTATGAGACATTGTCGAATTGGAATCATATAAATTTGTGATGATGTGGATGGATACAGATGCAAAAGTACGCATCCTGGAGGTCGATGACGACAAACCAGTCTCCCTGTGAAAGGAGAGGGATTATAGTGTCGAGGGTAAGCATTCTGAAGCGTCTAGGTCAAATGAATTTATTAAGGTTTCTAAGGTCAAGAATAGGACGGAGTCCTCCATCCTTTTTGGGGACTGTAAAATATCTGGAGTAAAATCTATCATGCAGGGTCGAGGAAGGGACTGTATGGCTTGTTTTTGTAGAAGAAGGGAAACTTCTTCACGGAGAGCAAGTGAGTATGGAGTAGTCTTAATGGTGCCAGAGGGTGGGGTACGTTGGAATTCAATGAAATAACCATTTTGGATAATAGAAAGAATCCACTGATCATTAGTGATTCAGCACCAAGCACTGATGAATGGATGAAGTCTAGTTTGGAATGTAGGTAGAAGGGGTCTATGGATATTGCTTACCCTTCTTTTGAGGGTGTTGAAAGGGCTGTCGGCGTGGTTGTTGCTGTTGAGGTTGAAAAGGAGGTGTTGTAGATGTAGATGGACCTGGATAGGATCCAGCAGAAGCTTGTGGTTTGTACAGTCGATATGGTTGTTGGTAAGGTTGAAACGGCTGGTGAAAGAAAGGCTGTCGTCGGAATTGAGGGCGCTGATACCGGTAAAGTTATTGATAAGGTTGTTGGGTGGAATATGACCGTGCCGTCTCACGGAGTTTATGAAGATTATCCATTACTTCATATGTTTTAGTATTGAAAAGGCCAGCACCATCAAATGGAAGGTCTTCTATCCTTGACCTAGTGTCATCTGAGATACCAGCCGATCTCAGCCAAGCGTGGCGCCTCAAGGCAATAGAGGTGGACATAGCTTTGGAGGCCGCGTACACGGTATGGCGGGAAGCAATTCTCTGCTGTTTAGCCAGAGTTGAGGACTTGGTGTAGATATTTAAGGCCTCATTCTTGGTGGTGTCTGGGACTGCTTGAATGATAGTTAAAACTCTATCCCATAGCTGGCGGTGGTACGCGCCCATAGTGGCTTGATAATTAGCGACCCTCATGATAAATGACATGAGAGAATAGAGACGTCTCCCGAGAATGTCTAGCTTTCTTCCTTCTCGGTTGGTGGGAGTTACAGAAGATTTATTACGTGCTCTCGACTGATTAGATTCGACGATAATTGAGTTTGGTGTTGGATGTTTGGAGAGAAAAGCTGTGTCAGAGCCGTGAGTTTTGTAGTGATTTTCAATGCGTCTCAAAATTTGAAGTGAGGAGGGAGGTTTGTCCCATGATTCTTTTACTAAATCGAGCATAGCTGGGATGAAACTCAAGCTAAGGGGTGGTGTCTTATCCTGATTGAGGTCATCGAAGACCAGGTCTTTCTTTTGAGGTGGTGGTTCTTCAATATCCAGTTGTAAAGACTTTGCCATTTGCATGACTAGCTGAGAATAAGATGTGAAATCCTCTGATGGGGATGGTGGATGGTTTTCGCCCACATCAGAAGATGGAGTCGGTAAATTAGTGGGTGATTCTTGGGATGTTGAATCTTGAGTAGAAAGAGAGGATTGTGAGGACGGTGATCGGTATGGTGGTTTGGTTACCAATGCAGACGGTTGTGATGGTGGAGGTGGAGGTACACTTGATACCGGGCGCTGTTTGATGTCAGGAGGGGGGGTCCCTTGTAGGTGGTGGTGACCTGGAGAGATGTATGATGTCAGGAGTGTCTGGAAGAGTGCTTAGCGCGTTTGAGAGCTGATTTCGTAGGGATCGATGTATAGTGAGTGGATGTTGGATAGTCGTGGCGGTGAAGGTGATATGGAAGGCGAGTATCGGGGTGGAGAGGCATATCTCACCCTTCTTGGTTCGTCATAACAGACATGCTCAGTCCGGTCTTCATGATAGTAGGGGTCGTAGTGGTGGTACTGATCCCCATAGTCATCTTGAGTTGGGTATCGAGACGGTTCATGATAATAGTAAATTTCCCTGCGTGGAGGGGCATATTGGACTGGAGAAAGGTGTCGTCTCTTCACCCGGCGCTTGCGGGGAGACTGGTGAAATGATTCCGAACCAGATACCTGAATAGGTATTGCCCACCCTGATGATCTAGGGCTTGAATGGGCCGAGGCCAGGCTGGAATGAACATCAGCCGGAGATAGGCCAGTACTTGGTGAAAGGCTGGTGATGGAAGCTGCAGCCTGAGCCGGTGTTAAAGTTGGGTCATCTCTATCCGAAATCAAGCCAGGGGCGTCTCTAGATGACTCCTCAAGGATCAGTGATGGAGGCCCCGGTTGAGGTGGATCTATTTGAGTCGATTTCGTAGGTTTCTTAGTTTTCTTAGGCTTGGTCTTATCCTTCTTTTTCCTAGATGAGCCATCAGGACAAATTGGAGCTTTTGACGTGGACATCGAGCTCGATTTCGAAGCGGACTTCGAAAGGTCTTTTTGACAAGGTGATGGAGTCGTCGGGCTCAATATCGGGTGAGTGGTTTCTCGACACTCTGGACGCAGAGTTGGAGATGTTGGTGGGTCCATGGGGGCTGGATTGAGATACTTTTCCCAAAGGTATGAGCGAAGTCTTTGTAGGTGTAGTTTTAGAGCGGGTCTTGTAAGCTTTTTACACTCGGGGCAGGAGTGTGTTTGGTGCTGTTCCCCTAAGCAAAAAAGGCAACGGTTGTGACCGTCGGTAAGCGGTATGTTGTTCGTGCAAAGCACGCACTGCTTGAAAGGCCCTGGGGGGCCCATAAAAGGTTGGGGGAAAAAGGAGGGAAAAGTGGCGATGGGGGTTGGGGGGAAAAGGGAGAGAAAAAACGCAGGTAAAGAGAAAAAGGACTGAGGTAAATTGAAAAGGGGTAACTTACAGAGGAACGTCCAACAAAGATATGATTAAAATAGAAAATGAAAGAAATGATCGGAAGAATCAGTAAATAGGCAGTAAAAGATCTATCGCTCTGGCATTCCGAAACAGGTCCAACCGAAGCGGCGGCAAAAAGGAACTGAGGGGACCTTTGGAGGGCTGAGCATGCGCTCCACGGGGGAACGTCCTACTAATCACGTCTTTAAGCTCTAGAAACGTCCGAGATGTCCTGCGCAGGTGCAGAACAACCCAATTGTGTGCATTCACAGAGGCCACGAAGAACACTGGAATGATGTCTGACTTAATCTGTGGTGAGATGACAGGGCAGAGAACCAAGCAGTCTGAACACCCTTTATTTTGAGTAAACAGTAACCAAAACACCACGTAACTAGGAACTTGACACCAAAATGAATAAAATGACAGAGCAAACAGAGATTGAAGAAATGTAATGTAAGACATGAGGCTTTCAAAGTTAAAGTGTTTCAGATTTAATCAGTTGAGTCTAGTCCAAATTATATTACTAGATGAGGTTGAAAAAATACATAAAGCTGCCTATCTTGCATCCATCTCACATCGGCATTCCAAAACCAGTACAACTTCAAACAGGTCAGGAATTACTGGAGTCTACTTTAGAGGGAGTCATGGCAGAGCATGTATTTTTCATACAGCTTAATCTGCTCTTTGATGTTCATACTAAGCCCACTGTGTTTTAATTCAGAGATATGTGTTTAATGTTGGAGAAGAAACAAAGGAATTGGAGTTTAACTCCTCAAAACATCAATAGGAGGGAATTTCTGCAATTGATTCTAATACAAAATTAATTCACAATTGATCAACACACTGAGAGACAGATACTTGGTTTGCTACTTTCCTGGTTTCTCAGCCTGAGCCAAGATGAAAAAGGCTTTAATTCAGATCATTGATCTGAATTAAAGCAACAGACCAGAGAGAAAAAAGATATTAGTGAGAGAGAAATATTTCTGGTAAATTTTGGACAGGATCCTTAAACTTCTCACAAAGTGTGTTGGTCCATCCAGTATGTATACATATTATTTGCACACTATTTAGTTCTCAGATTTGCATGTAACCTGTAGCAATTTGATCTGGCATTCCCTCATATGCCAGAACAAGGAGAGACAGCCCCAGAAACTAAGTGATGCATCCAACCTCTGATATGTATTCAGAAAAAAACTTTACAAATGTCCTGAACTACAGCACAGCTATCGTTCAAGAACGTACTTATTCAGAGATATATGCCTTAATTTTCAATTCAAAGACATAGTGGAGCATAGCCAAAAGGAGATATTCTATAAATTTCATGATTTGATTTTTTTTTTGCTCATGATTTAGTTTCAGGATAAATTTTTTAAAAGCCCATTTCTGAGGCCAAGGCAAAAACAAGCCACATTTAAGAACAGGCCAAGAGAAGCATTTCAGTGTATATCACATTGCACAGCTGAATGTTGCTGAGCAAGATGTTCAAGCAAACACAATCTTTCTGGACTCAGGATGCTGGAAATGCCACCTGAAACAGCAATAGCCTCCAGGCTTAGAGTCTCTCTGCTTATCAGTAAGAACATACCCGGGGGAATTGGAGGAATACTGTCAGAGGGAATATATTATATCCTGAAGTATGTAACTTTGTACTATTAACTAATTTTGTACGGTTGCACAAAACACTTTAGAAAGTGAGAAAAATATTAATGGAAATCCCTCCAAAAGCATTAAAAAAAATTGGGGGATAACATCTCTCACAGGACTGCTACAGAGGGCACCGAAATATGAAGCATCACTTGCAGTTACCATTATTATTTTCATGTTATTTGTGTGTTTGTGTCCACTCAACACTAAATGGTATTTAAAAAATTGATAGCACATATGTGCTTCTGAAGAGGATCAACTCTTACAGAGACAGACCTGCTCAAACTCTATTAATTAATATACAATACTGGTCAATACTGATTAACATGATTTGCATCTCTCCTTCTGTCTACACTGCCTGAGGGTATACCCAGGAGTCCAACTAATTAAAAGGAGAAGAGCAAGGAAAGGAAGATTTTGTGTCTGCAGAATGAAGAACAAATTGGGCAAATGTTGGACCAATCAACTGTTATTTTATGAAGTGCAATTTATACCGCACAGCTGCTCTAAAATCAGTGGCCTTAACCTCCTGACCTCAGCCTCTTGCATGTCAAGGTTTCCTACCCCTAAAAATTTGCTATATACCATCCATGTGCAGCTGAAAAAATTAACTAACCAGAGGAAAGAGATACCACATTGTTTGCTAGAGCAACCAATGAATTCAAGGATAAATTGATCTTCAAAGGTCAGATGACATATGGGTGTATGGCCATAGACTACAAGGGCACAGTTGTAACTACAGAAAGAGCTTTGTACTTGTTCTGGAACACACTTAATTGAATGTTCCTTCACAGCTCTATAGAAAGGAAGCCCTGCCCAAAATTATACCTCTTGGCTTTTCCTCACCAATCCCCCCACATAAAATCAGACTAAATCCATATATGCCCTGTTCCTATTCTTACTAGTATGGTTTGGGGCAAAATTATCCCAAGGCTCTTCAATGGAAAACCCCCCCAGTAATACTGACCTTTGACATCATTTATGAATACTTAAATTGGACTGGAGCCAATGCCAGTGAGATGAAGTCATGACTACTTTCCAAAGTAGCTGTAATGTATGGTTGGGCCCATTTGTTGCTTTCCTAAAAGGAACAGGGCACTGAGATCCCTGCAGTCCTTTATTGCCTTAATGACGGGTGCTTCCCCGGATTTCCTTGCCTGAGGAATGCACGGTGCTAAATGGCTCCAAACAGTTTCCTATTACATAGGCACATACTATTACAATTAAACGCATGAGTAAATAAGTCTCTGAATATAAAATAGGGACAAAAGCTTAATCAAAGGTTCAAGAAATTTGGAGTAAAGAGAGCTAATCAGTTTCACTCTCCCTTCTTCAGCTCCCTTCCGCTCTATTTCAGAGAGGCGATACTGAAAAAAAGTGTGCTCGTGACAAAAACAGTTATAAATATAAAAAGGAATTCATTGTCAAGCACCAGTAACACTGCCAGCTTGTGCAGGCATGGTGAGTTAGGAAACGGTCCCAGAACCACACATTTAATCCAGGAGAAGGGGGGGTGTCATCCACAACATTGCATCCGTCTCAGTTGCTCTCTGGGATGATAATAAAAAGATTTGCCTCCAGCAAAGAAGAGTCTGTATGCATAAAGAAACTCATTGCCGAAGGTGGAGCCATCAAGCTGGTTGTAAGACAACTGGTTCAAGAAGTCAGAGATGCGCTCCCATATTCTAAAGTTTGAGTTTTCCAGTACGGCCAAATCTGTTTCATTATTTGACAACTATCTTCAAGGTGCTGCAGAATCTAGTTGGGGTTCATCTCATATTTTAAAAACCTGGATTCGAAGACTATCTGTTTGGCCTCTGCTGTGCTGAAGTGCTGGGATTCACCTGGAGATGGCCACTGCAATCCTGCTGCTACTCCATAATGGCACGGTACAGTGCAGGCTCAATATAATCCTCACGGTAGCGCGAGTTGATCACCCTCTGTCTTTTTCTTTCCTGCTTGACCTCTTTCTCAGTGAAGATCTCTGTGAAGCGCATATCGGAGGCCACAGACTGAAAACGAAGAAAAACAATGAAAACTATTAGATTGAAGAATGGCACCTGTTAAGAAAAGGCCCAGTTCTTTCCATAAAGGGCAAAGGTGGTAGACTGAGATTTGAACTAAGTTAGAAGCAAACGATTTTATGATTTTCAGAGAACAGCTCCTGAAACACCAGTTCAACTTCCTTCTTCTTAAAACATTAGGACTAGTTTGAGAAAAGAGCATTGGTACTCACCAGGAAACATTCATTTTATGTAGCAGGAGGAGGACATCCTCAAGGGATGGGTTGTCCCTCCTTACTTGCTTCCACAGGCAGAACTGATCAGCCAATCAGGCGGCACTAAGGCTCTCTCAAAAGAGAGGGACCAAACCTGGCTGAACCAGTCTTCATCTCCAGCCGCCAAAAAAAAATAAAAAAGGAATGAAACAATACAGAATAGTAGAGAAAAAACAGACTTGATAGGTGCCCCCCTGATGACCTGGTGAGGATGTCCTTCTGCTACATTAAATGAATGTTTCATGGTGAGTAGCTGCAATCCCTTTCTCTGTAGCAGAGGAGGACATCTCCAAGATACTGGTAAATCCTAAGCCTAATACTCTATGGTGGGACCGAGGAGAGGTTCATCTACTGTACTTCCCACAGGTACAAAACTATTCAAGTTGGACTTAGAAGAGGTCCATCACATGCTGAAAGAATCTTCCCAAAATGCTGCCTCAGCTGAGGCAAAGCAATCCATGTGGAAATGCCTGACAAAAGGAAAGGTGCATCGTCCAAATGGCCACCCTGCAAAGTTCCTCCAGAGAGGCCCTGGTTACTAAATGCAGATGTGATCGTGCTTCTGGTGGAGCACAGACTGACATTATCAGTCACCTAGAGAGTGTTGATTTAGAAAATCCTTTTTCCCCATAATGGAAGGTTGGAAGGACACAAACAATGAAATTTATCTTCCTGTGTTCCAGACTTATTATGACTGAGTAGGAGTACAGGTGGAAAGGCATAGAGAAGTCTCAGAGACCAGGGGGAGTTACACACATCAGACCTTTCTGTTCCCACTGGCTGGAACCTGGCTCACCTTAGTGTTCCTCATGAGGCAAAGGGGCCCACAGCTGGCATGCCAACACTTCCTATACAGTGGTGCCTCGCTAGACGATGTTAATCCGTTCCACGAGGATCGCTGTCTAGCGAAAACATCGTCTAGCGAAGCACGTTTTCCCATTGGAATGCATTGAAATCGCTTCAATGCGTTCCAAGGGAAAACGCAGTCGTCTAGCGAAAATTTCCCATAGGGAAACCTCGTCTAGCGAGTGCGGGTCCCCATAGGAATGCACTGACAGCTGCACTGACAGCTTTTCACCACTAGTTGGCGCACTCCTATGGGGAAACCTCATCGTCTAGCGAAAATCGCCATAGGGAAACATCGTTTTGCGAAGCGCAGTAGCGCTCGCAAAAAGGCATCGTCTAGCGATTTCCTCGTCCTGCGAGGCAATCGTCTAGCGAGGCACCACTGTAGTTCTCAACCTTGGGTAACAGGTGTTCTTGGACTGCAATTCCCAGAAGCCTTCACCACCAGCTCTGCTGGCTAGGGTTTTTGGGAGTTGGAGTCCAACACCTGGGTTACCCAAGGTTCAGAACCAATGGACTAGAACGTAGTATTGGAGAAGCTCCACTTGTTGTCCAGGTCCGTGTGGCTCAGCTAGTCTGCCTCTAGGTTTCTTATTCCCTGGATATGCTCTGGCTCTAGGGAAAGGAGATGAGACTCAGCCCAATACATTAGCAGGTACATTTCTTTCATTAGGAGCTTTGAATGTGTGCTGCTCTGATGATATGTGTGGGCCTTTGTGGTTACATGTACTGTCCATCCTTGAATGTAGTCCTGAAAAGATTTCAGAGCTCTCCTCACTGCTCTCAATTCCAGGCAGTTTATGCTGGGGAAGCCTCTTCTGTTGACCACTTATCAATGAACACACCTAGGTATTTTATGATCTCAGATGGGAATAAGTGTCACTTCCCAAGACTGACCAGAAAATCATGTGTCTACAACATGTGCAAAATGATAGGGCCCTGTACTGGTAATGGTTGTTCTGTAAGCAAAATGCAGATACTGATATTGATTCGGGTGAATGGGTATGTGCAATTATGCTTCCATAAGGTCCAGGGAAGACAGGAAATCAGCCTGCTGAAGAGCTTCCAGGATGGAGTGAAGAGTCTTCATTCTGAATCTGTTTCCTGACACACCTGTTTACCTTTTTCCAAGTCCAAAATTGCCCACCAACCCTGTTCCCTTGTCCACTGTGAACAATATGGTGTAGCAGTCTAAGAATATTTGAGCAGTTGGCACTAATTCTATTAGTTCTCTCTCTAGCAGGTGGGAAATGGCCTGGAGAATTTGGTGGTGTATTTCCATATGCCTTAACCATGGGAACTGTTTGAAAAAAACTGAGGTGAGTGTTGGCAAATGTTATCTTGTAACACCATTCTGATGTTCAATACCCATAGTAGGTGTCCCATGCACCTATATTTTCTGTAGTCTTCCCCCTTCCCAAACTTGGGGGGGGGGGCTGGCTTCAGGTTGAGGACTGTTTATGCTGAGGCTTTTGTTGGCCAGTCTGTGTTCTGAAAGAGTTGTGGTTTGGCTGCCTGGGAACAAACCTCTTCTCTCTCCACTGAGGACGAGTTGATTTGATGTTCTGTTGTAGTAAACGAGTCAAAAGGGAAAAGTACCTGGTTTGTGAAAGCCTTTGTTGTGCTTCCTAGGTGGAGAAGCAGGACTTCCTTTTTATCCTTGGTTTCAATCAAAATTTGGATCCAGAGATTCCCTGAACAATTTCTCCCTGCTAAAAGATGCAACGTGAGATCGTTCTTTGCCCTACTGTCAGCCTGCCAGTGTTTCAATCACACCGGTCTCCCAACCAGCACTGTTGCAGTTTGGGCCTGGGCATAAAACTGGATTGTGTCTAGGGATGCATCTATAGCAAATGCAGAGGCTTTCATCATCTTGTTAATGCCTTGTCTGATTTCAACGTCTGTGGGGGAATTAACAGAAGTAATCCACTAGCCTGTAGAAAAAAAGCTCTGCTCATGATAGAGGAAGCTGAAGTGGCTTGATAGCCAAGGAAGACATTTTGTGGATTTTTTCTAAGGTGGATACTGCACACCTGTCCACTTGCTGTTTAAGCATATCCTCGCCATCCCTGATATAAAGGGAGGAGGACCCATTGTTGCTACTGGTGCATCAACCAGAGAAACTTGTAGCCTGTTAAGAATAGATTGAAGTAGTTTATAGAACTTTTTAACATGAACAGGGGTAGGTTTCTGGGGCCCAGGTTTAGCCCATTCCCTTGTTATTACGTCCATAAGATGACAGGGAAAAGGCACATCTAAGGAATGTAGACTGTCTCTCCTGAAGACTTGCCCTAAGGCAAATCTCTATCTGCAGGGGCAGCTGTATTTTTAAAAAAAATTAAGTTCAAGTGTTTAATGGTTGTTGGGGTTTTGTTTGTTTGTTTGTTTTGTTTTGTTTTTTTGGAGCAGAGGCCCAAGTCTTCTGCATTGAAAAGGCAGGAGGGGAAGGGAGAAAGAACATCCTTCTGCCTAGGAGAATCAGAGAAAACCTGTTCTCAGTCCCTCCCCCTCTTCTAGCCTGAGGTATGATTAGATCTAGAAGGTGGCCATGTGTGTATGTTAAGCGTCTGGGTTGCAGAGATTAATTTCACTTTCTTTACAGCCAAAAGCACATGTTAGGCATTCTATCCCTGAGTAAGGGGAAGGAGGCAAAAAAGACCACCCAGCCTATGTTTATACTGGTTTTAGAGACTTTAGGAACTAGGAGGCACTGGAGAGGGACAGCCTCAGAGTGGTGGGGAAGGAGGGGGGTTATTCTTTGGAGCAATGTCCCTGCCCCCTGCCGCTGAAAGGGCTTCCCACTGGTTCCCAAGAGATAGATAAGGATTTTACCCAGCTAATAAATTCTGAGTGAATTTATTCCTCCATCTATGCTAAGAGGAGGGAGGGGATTGGACTCAGTTCCCCAAATGCTCACAACTTGTTTAGATGGTTTTTGCTGGCACCACCGGTGCCCCTAAGTGGTTGGGGGTGGTGGTGAAAGTCTTTTGGCAACTCTACACTGCAAGGTCGGGCTCTCCTGATCTGCTGCCCAGCTCTTCAGTTTTCTGCATCACTCTCTTGGTCCTAACAGAGGTGCCTGCAGCCAAAGGCTGGTCATCTGATGATAGAATCCACAGAGAGGGTTGGGCTAGCCAGCATCCTCTCTGCCTCTGACATAGTCAGGCTTTGGTGGAGGGAATCCAGAAAGTACAGCTCATAGCTGAGAAATATAGTGGAAAGAGGAATAACTGAAGAAAGAAGCAAGCTGAAGATGAGGTCAAGGTAAGCCTATGCAAAGGGGACACAGAAACTGAAACTGGCTCAACCAGGATTGGTCCCGCTAACACTGCCTGACTGGTTGATCAGTTCTGCCTTTGGAAGTGAGTAGAAAAACAACCCATCTCTTAAGGATGTTCGCTGCCGCTGCAGGAAAAATAGTTTTCATAGCAACAACAATACAAATACAACAATACAAATAACTCAAAACCTCATTTCATGGCAACTCTACATTTTAAGTATTATTCACAACAGTGGTCACTTGTTTAAAAAAATAATATTTACTACATTTACTACCTATATGATGCATTAAAAATGTTCTGATATTTCACTTTAGAAGAAGATAGTTTTCTGAACAAGTGTGCTGTTGATCCAGGTTAGATTACAAATGCTGATGACCACAGGAACAGGGTTCACAAGCACACTCATGTTCTCTTGGGACAGGGCTGTGTGTATTCCATTCATTAAAAAAAAACAGTTCTCAGTGAAGATACAGCTTCTTGAAAATCTCACCTTTTTAAGAAAGGTCATAGTGCTTAAAATATTCAGATTCTGGTAAGATCTGCTTAAAGGCATTAGGATTCTAAAGAGAGTGCTTATAGGTGTTAAGATTCTGCAATTTCCTCTGGCACAGAAAAGTTTGGGCACATAAGGAAAATATGCTAAGCTTTGCAACTTTTCAGAGCTAGATGCCACTGGAAGTCTCATAAACCAAAAGTATAGACAGGAAAGAGTCGGATTATTTAAAAGAGCAGGGCATCAGTAACGGATAGGACTCCTTGTCCTTGTGACAAGGAGGAGCAAAGTGAGTTGTACAAGAAAAGAAAATATACTAATATTTGGAGAAGAATGTGGAATCGCTAATGTTCTTAACATATAACCTTTTTTAAAAAAGTTCAAGGCCCTTCTATAGTCTTTTCCAACAATAACTCCCCAAAGCTCATTTAAGTAAAATATACTTGACTTTTAAACCAGTGGCTTTAAGTTTCTTCCAAGGAAAGGTTAAAAATGTCAAGAATTCTAGTTGTACTCAGAATGTCTGTTGTCTTCTATTATCGGCTAGTGGATCCTTTTAAGGAGAAAGGCAGGGTAAAATATTTTAAATAAATTAATTAACAATGGTGCTGCACTTTCTAGGGTGATATTCCCACTTCCTCAGCAAAACCTACCATCTTAGTTTAATAACTTGATCATATCTGCATGTGCAAGGTAGGAGTGGGCAAAATATGACCCTTAGGCTGTACAGCCCTTCAAAAATAGTTGTTTTCAAGTGTTCTTCATCCTAGTGCTTTAAACAAACTTTTAGGGGAGTGTCTCACCCTGCTACCTTCCACCACCACAGTCTCCCTGGTTTCAGTGCTGGGTCCAAAAAGAAGAAACTTCTGCTCATGTGTAGGGGTTACACACAAGCAAGAAGCTTCTCCCAGTAGTGGAAATCGGAGGAGTGTGACCATGGGGGGAGCAGGTCTAGACATTCCCATGTATAGACCTTCATAATATCAATCTGAAGACTGCCTAAATAAGACAATGGTGCTTACAGTTCCTGGAAACTTCCAAGAGTGGAGATTCACTTGGCCAAGGTTCTTCTGCACCATTTGATGCCACCAAATAAACTTCCAATCACCTCCCATTTTGTTTTTGGTGGTCTCTGTGGCCTTTCCAGAAGGTTCCAAGTGCAGAAAACTGCCCCCCAGATCAAAGTGAAGTTGCTTGCCCCTACAAGGCATCTGGAAAGGAATGGTTAAATGCATGGAAGTGATGCCCAACATTCATAGAAAAATTATTGATCTTGGCTTTCCTGTAGAAAAAACTAAATGGATTAACCTCCCCTGCTCCTTGACTCACCAGTCTTGACTTGACTCTTTTGGGAAGCTCTTCATTAAGTGTGTACACATCATCCCTCTTTGCCATCAGTTGTGATCCATCTTCAAACTCCACCTAGACAAAGAAAAACACAGATGGCTGAGATGAACACAGAGAACAATCCCATGAATGCTTTTTTCCAATAGAATGCTTTTGTCCAACATGTCTCCAGCATAGTACTGAAATTTCATGCATTCTGTTACACAAATTTCAAATAGCCTAATCCAGAAACCTTTCACAGCAACAAATTAACACTTTTCCACTAGCATGGATGAAGGCCACAGCACATAAATCATCTGTCAGTTGTGTAACGCCAGACTTTCAAAGCAAATAAGAGGCAAAATTCCTCCAGGTTTGTGAGCCACAAATATGTAAAGAAGGCAGAGCAAACAAAGCTTCAATCCCTTTCTCTCCTCTACCTTACCTGGTACATCTGGATTACATGTGAAGCTACAAATGTAGCTCCATAGACCTGTCCATCTGTCCATCTGACTTGAACAACTTCCCCTCCAGCTGGGGGACCTAGCTGGACACAGTCACGACTCTGTTGATGTGGGAAAAATAAAGGAAAGATTAGTTATTGACACATGGGGAGAAGAAACACTACCTACAGTAATCTATTCTTGGGGAAGAGTATCAATTAAGTGGATGTATGGGGATTGGATAAGACATATGTCAGTCTCTTATGTAAGTGGAGTTCTTGCTATCCTTTGTAAAGTCTTAACGTTACAGGCAGAAGACTCCTGCCTTGAACTTCAGATTTGTGCTATAATGACATGGCTCCTCTAAGACATGTAGCCAATTCTGGCTGATTAACCACAGTAGATACTTGTCTGTGACCTAAGCTTTGTAGTAAATGATTCAGGTGAATATTTGGCAGCAAAAGCACATAACACTCCATCTAGTGTTTCAGTCTCATGTTGCCACCAGCTTCAACTGGTATTATCTGGCCTCCTTAAAAGGTGTTATAGACATCAAATATGCCAAATGGAAGAGAGAATACAGGAGTGAAGGGACTGAAATGCTAAGCTGCAAATAGATGCTGCACACCAAAGCAAAACACTGAACCCTGTTCGGATGCTTTAGAGATCCATCTCTTTTCATCAGAACAACACTTCACCAATATGAGCATGTAAGAAGATATCTGCTTGAAATGTACACCCTCTAGTGGAGCAAAGCACTTAGTACACAACATACCACAATGTCTTCAGGGTACAGATTATCACTGAAAGATCCATCATCAAAGTTGACCTCATAAAAGGTTTCCTTGGTTAAACTGATCACTTCACACTGGTAGAAACGCCCATTCTTGTGCTTGCTGATAACAGCCTGCCCCACAGCAAGATCCTGTAGAGCAGCCTTGGCTCGCTGAGGGAAGAGAAGCACTGTAGTCAAGCTTTATAGCCAGAACTAAACTTGGATCCTCAAGTTTGTGGGAGGTTGTTCAGGGAACAAGGACTGCATTTTCTACTCCGTAAAGAAAGATAACCAGGACAAAGCTGTTTTTCACCTATAAAGCCCTGAACAGCTTGGGGCCAAGCTATCTCAAGAACCGTATCTCCTTTTATGAACCTGTCTGGGTGTTGAGATCATTACGGAAGGCCTTTCTCTTGGTCTCACCACCTTCACCAATATGTTTGGTGGTAGCATGGGAGAGGGCCTTCCCTGGCACTGCTCCAAAACACTGGATCTGCCTCAAACAGGAGGCTGGACTGGCCTCATCTTGACTGTCCTTCTGCAAGCAGGTGAAGACCTTTCTCTTCAGGCAGGCTTTCCCTTAATGATTGGCTGTTGGAAAGGGGTTTTTTAAATGGATTGTTCTGTCTCATTGCTTTTAAATGTGTTTTTAGTATTGATTTTATTTACCATTTTTAATATATTTGTTTAATTCTTTTTAAATATTTGTATACTTAAATGTTTTCACATTTAAATATTATCTTTTTAATTATGTAAGCCACATAGGGTCCTTTTTAAGGAGAAAGGCAGGGTAAAATATTTTAAATAAATAAAACTAAATTAATAAAGCTGCCAATTAACACAGAGGCACTGGTCTGATAAACAGGAAAATATTCCTATTTCTTTTCCCCCTATAATTCTAAAGTTCAGCAATTTCCCCTCAAATTCAAAATGTTTGTTCTGATACTATATGTCTTTTGATTACTGACCATTTTACCACTGCTCAGGCTTCAGCTGGGCTGACTAACATGTTCAAGAGTAATGAATCACCCATGGAAAATAAGAGCTGTGTCTGACTTACCTCTGCCTGGGATGGGATTTTATGTCTGAAGCAAGTAATGAAGACTACAAAAGGCCAGTCATCTGGCTGCATCATGACTCCAGCTGCCTGCGCACAGCTAACATGGAAGGATGTAGGACAGCGGCCATGAGAACACTGTACACAGCAGCCAGCAACTCTCTTCCGCCGCTTCTTGCAGAAGACACATTTCTGTGAACACATAAGGTGAACACTGCAATCAAAGTATTTTGGGTCGACAGGTACCAGGAAACCTAGGTAACTGGATAACTGGGAAGGACAGATTTTGGCAGTATAAAATTCTAATCCAATTTGGATGCTGTATTTTTGTAGCTGAGGTCATGACAGAAATGTGAATTTATATCAATTAAGACTGGTTGGTAAACAAGCTTCCATAATCCCACACCCTTTTTCAAAACTTGCAGACAAATGTGACTAACATGACCTGTGCTGCTCCAAACTGCCTCTGCTAACATAGCCTCACAGCTGGGAAAGACAAGTGCTGAAATGCAAGCCAGCTGCTGCCTGTATCTGGGAGCAAGCCGGCTACAGAAATGTGTTCCTTTTTGTAGAAGGCAACAGAACAGTCCTTATGCTAAGTAAGACAAAGAAATTCCGGTGTTAGTGTAAGACCTTGGACGAGAGAAGGCTGAAAGATACATCCACCTCTTCCTTCTTACACTAAAAATGGACACCTCTGTAGCTGATTCACACAAACTACTATAAAAATCAGTAATAACTTTTTAAAAAGAGCTTTTTTGCCACACACATTTTTTGTTCTCTGAATTTTGTTTATCTCTAGAGGGTCCCCCAAATTGGCCTTGATATGCTGTACATTTAACTACAGGGGTTACTGATGGAGTATCAGCCACAAACTACTTCAGTGATCTTTGGGAGGCTATCATTTTTCAGTTACACTGCAGCCTCCTATCTGCACTCTGGGGAATGATACTCGGTTATCTTACAGGACTGCTGGAGAGAGCGCTGAAATATTGTGTGAAACACTTTAAACACCTAAAGGCACATTATATGTGCCTTATATATATATTTACCACTCCACTGCTGTTTTTCCTTCTATAATCTCATGCTACTATTATTATTTTGTATGTACATGATGTGTCATCTCAGCCAAACAGCTTTTTCACTTGCTTTGTCAGGGACTTAACACATAAATCACATGAAAGCATACACTAAGGCCACCAATCATTTCAGAGAAACAGAACCATGTGTTTTCTTACCAGCCGGAAGCGCTGCAGTGGTATTTTGCTGACATCCACTGGACTGCGTTCAGCAATGTTCACAAATCTAGCCTCCAGAACTGCCACAGCACACATGACATGGACCCACCTAAAAATAAAAAGCAACTAGGAGTTGGGACATATTGAGAAAGAAAGGGCTGCAGAAAGTGAAGAATGTTTAATAGTGATGAAGTATCTGACAAACATGCACACCCTCTCATACATAAAGCAAGATGATCCTATGTATTGTACAAACTCTCACCTGACCAGCTTTGCATCAAACCAGGAACACATATATTACCTAATCTATTGCTTCAAATAAGTGAACATTTCATGCATCCTAGAAAATAAACCGTCCATATTTGGTTAGCCGTGGAAACTCACTTGTTGTCATTAGCTTTTTGCAGTGCACCTCCTCGAAGTGAGCACAAACAGCAGTCCTTGATAGAGAAGGAAAAACAGTCATATTAAAAAGGAAAGTAGCATGCTCTTCTCAGAATCTCATGTCCTTAAAATGTCCAACATCCTCCCTAAACATACATGACCACCTGTGAGATACAGTCACAGTAAATTGCCATCTGAGGTGTTAACTGCTTTTGTCTGTGAAGTCAGTTTCAATCTAACACACTAAAGAGGAAGAGGAATCAGTATTGTTATTTAATCACTTCAGTATGAGGTTCTGCTTTCATTATCATAGATCAGCTTTAATAACTCACATAAGCACATTTCATGGAAAATACAACTGCTGTTTGTTCAGACAGTTCCACAGCTAGTTCAGAGTTCTACAGAGATCTATCTAAATTTAAATGATGTAAATTTAAATGACATATTTTCTGACAGTTTCCCATAGATTACACCTAAACTGGCTCTAACTATACAGAGTTGAGGCTCATGCCTGCAGTGAGAGGACTTTAGTGAATATTACGTGGCACAATGTGGTCTTACCTCCTCTAAAGCATTAGCTTTGCATCTAGAGCATTTCCAGTCTTCAGTTGCTTTCTCAGGGGCTACTCCATAACAACCTATGAGTAAGTGAGAGAGAAAAGGCTACATGCTTATTTTTTGTTGCCTTTATTGAGAGCTGCCAAAATTTTAAACAACACTTTTCCAAAGCAGATTTTATTTTTTCATATCACTCATTACAGTAACAATGGGCTGGCATTCAGAACAAAAGAAGAAGAAAAGGATGGCAGCACAGAATTAGAGCAAAGGCTGCATCACCATTCTAGCTGGAAAGAGTTAATGAGAATTTCTAGAAACCTATTCTTTAAACCATGATTATACATGAAAAGATAGCTGGTATCAAGAACTGGTTCACAACAGGGTTTGGAAAATATCTAAGAGTTAATGTTAATTTAGTACTAATCACACAAGATCTCAGAAGACATTCTGAATACCCAGACTACTGGCTGCCTCTAACTTTCAGACAGTAATAAGCAATAGAGTGGTATCTATTTCACCTCACTACTTGAGGTTGTTCCTATTATATGGAAAATAAAGCATTAATATTATGCATCAATAACACACGTCACACACATACCTGGCAACACTGCAAATCACTTAGTTGTTAAACATACATATTATGACAGTTAAGTTGCATTTTTGCTGTCAAAAAGGTTAACAAATGAGAAGACATAACCCTAGAGCCTGAAAGGTGACAAAGACACCCACATTATTAGTATCTGGGCCTTGTTTTGTATGTCAAGGGGATGGGTACCCTAGCTAGAAATTAATTGCAACTGGGTAGTAACTAGGGATGTGCTCTTCCATGTTTTTGGAATCTGCAGGCAGAATTCTTGGAGTTTTAGACTAAAAACACGAATTTCAGATTGCTAAATTTTGCCCCCTTAGAGAAGGGCATACTTCTGACACTGCATCTGCTTCTCTGGCCTTTGCTTCTTATTGTTAATTCAAAGAAAAATGAAAAAAAAAAAAAGAAAGAAAAGAAAAGAAAGTGCAACAGTTTTTCTTGGGAGTCACAGTTCTTTGGGAGGCACACTCTAGAGCCTAATGGGCAATGAGACTTGCCCAGCAAGTCAACCACTCCCATGTCACATGACTTAGTGGAGGTCAGGCCCTCCAAGGTGCAGAGGATGCTGGGAGTTGAAGTCTCACAGCTCAGCTTAGAAATGCCAAAAGTAAAAGCTTTTCCCTTTAGGAAACCTGCAAGTAGATGATTTACTTCAGTGATGTAGAAAGTATTTTTAAAAATATTTTACGTTTTCTGCCTATTAATTTACTTGGTGTGCTCAAGTTCTACTATGTAGCAGGATTACGAATTTTGTTCTTTTATCAGTCAACTCATACTAATGCACTACATTCCACTTTATTTGACCATCTAATTGTTTGTACAAATCACTGTAGGCCCAGAATGCAGCTTTCCTATCTCTCTGTCCTTTGACGCTCACAGAAACAAGCAGTTCTGAGCTGCAACACAATCACATTTCCCACTTTTAAAATATAGTAAAGGTTCCCCTTGACATTTAGTCCAGTCGTGTCCGACTCTAGGGCGCGGTGCTCATCCCCGTCTCCAAGCTGTAGAGCCAGCGTTTGTCCGAAGACAGTTTCCATGGTCACGTGGCCAGCGCGACTAGACACGGAACGCCGTTACCTTCCCATCATGGTGGTACCTATTTATCTACTTGCATTTACATGCTTTCGAACTGCTAGGTTGGCAGGAGCTGGGACAAGCGACGGGAGCTCACTGCGTCGCGTGGATTCAATCTTACGACTGCTGGTCTTCTGACCTTGCAGCACAGAGGCTTCTGTGGTTTAACCCGCAGTGCCACCACGTCCCTTTTTTAAAATATAGGTGAGGTTATTTCAAAGAGGTATATTTTAATAGAGAGGCAACATATAGTATTAGATTATAATGTCAGTTGTTAGTTAGGTCCACAACACATAATACTCACTGGCATGCACACGGACTCTGCAGCGCTTGCAAGTGATCAGAAGACTGGTGCCATCTTCCTCCAAGTAAGGTGTAGAGAGACTGACATCTGTGCTGCAACCAGTGGTAGTAAAACACATCTCAGGAATCAGAGGTTTGGTTCTCATCTTTCCATCAGCAGCGTCTGGAACCACCTGTGAGCTCTGGTTTCCACAATCTGCCTGTCAGAAAGAAAGAAAAAATGCATTTACAGGAGACCAGCTTAGTAAGACATGTTACAGTGCAGCTACAAACAAGTCCACTTGCCCATCTGAAATTTAACCCACATATATGCTATCTTTTTGGTACTGTCATGGTCTAAGTGCAAAAACCTACAACAAATATTGTTTTACTCTGTCTAAATCAGAATAAGCAACTTAGCTTATTAGTGACAAATCAGAATAGGAGTTTGTAGAATTCTTTGCTAGAAAAGAGAAAGTATTACTGATAATGAATAATAAGTGGCCTAATGTAGTAAGTTGTACTAATGTAGGCCTATTGAATCAGTAGGGATTTGGTGAGTCACCTCCTCTAATTTCTATTGAATCAAATGGGTCTGCTGTAACTGCAATTTATTTTTGCATAATAAGTCACAACTACAGTAGTGGCACTCATGGAGGAGGTGACTTACCAAATCTCCACTGATTCAATGGGCCTACCCTACACTAAGTGACATGATTTTGGCCAGCGTTATGCCTGAAAGAACTGATGCAAAACAATCTACATCATTAAGACAGATGCAAATTTGAAATCATACTTCAAATAGTTCTTCTGAAAAGGCACTGTTGAACGCTGCAAAGGAAACACAGGAAAATAGCCTCCAGGTTACTCAGGCTGTGGAAAGACTGTAAACCTAGATATAAGCAGGAATCAGATTTACAAAAGTAAACATGCATGCAAAAGTTCAGTCTGTCAGTGGCAACCAAACGTGAGGCTACAAACACAGCAACACAGGGCAACAGATGTTGTGACTTCAGTGCCACTTGTAATAAAGATACACTGAGTTTTAGATATTTGCAGTATCAACTGTACAGCTGAAGTAGTACTACTACAGCTGCAATCCCCAGTTTACATGAACCATATCTGCTCAGTATCCTGTATTACCAAGGTCTCTAAAAGAATTTAACCTGCTCACCTGGTAGGTCTGGAAGAGCATGCAGACTGCACAGTAGGGAGCCTGCTGAGCCATAGCTGTATTATATGCCTTTTCTGCCTCAAAGTTTGGAGGGCGATTCTGCCATAGTTGGCTGAGGGGCTTTGCCCATGCTTCTGTCTCCTCAGTTTCTTCTTCCAGTGCCACCTGCTCTGACATTTCTGCAGTAACATATACATTAAGATCAGTCAGCATTTATAAGCTTTTAGCTTTTTCCCAACCAACCATGAGAATAATTTGTATAGATTAAGCAAAGACTTAAGTTTTACCAATTACACAACAACACCTGACTGACAATGCACTATCACAAGTGACAACTATAACCTGCCTCAACTTTTTTTTAACTAGACACAATGACAACCATAGCTCCCCCATATGCTGTTCAAAGTTTCCCACACAGTTAGCTTCCAGCCTACTCAGGCTTTGGGGCCAACAACTCGGAAGTGGTAAATACCAACAACATATCGAAACAAAAATAAATTTTAAAGAGATATAAAACACATTTTATTTTAAATTTTTCCTTCTTAGAAAAACAGTCTTCTTCTTGGTTCTAATCTAGTTGCTGAAAATTCTGACTTCAAATAAACGCAAGTTGAGCTAATCAAAGACTTCATATTCCCAGGAATTGCAAATCAAAGGCTTCCAGAAAAGGATGGAACAGGATACCATATATTCTTTTTGGTACTGTAACATAAAAAGAGGTGAAACTTTCAAGAGACTGGAGGGGATGAATACTTTCATCACTGCCAGCTTTATTATCATAGACAACATGCCTCCATTATGGTAAGGAAAAAGAATCAAGCTCACCGTCATCACTGAAACTGTCTTTAACAAGTAGTGGATGATGACGTGGGAGTTTGCTTAAGGGCTGGCGACGCCCTTTTGATTTCTTACGATCTTTTACTGATCTTATGTATTCCTTCGCCATCTGGATAATATAGAAAGAGGTCAGCAGCCATAATATTACAGAAACAGGTCTAGCACAGCATAGCAGATTTAGAAAAAAAAATGGTTAAACTGAAATTACCAGGAAAGGAGGGATCAACTGAATTTTAAGCTGGCTTTGGACAAATAGCTTTGTACCAAAACTTTGCTTTTAATCAGGGCATTACTGATTAAACAGTAAAGCAGTTTGTGTGCTTTACTGTTTCATTTCTGCCATGTGCAAGACTTTCACCCTGAAAAAATACTCATGTATTAGAAAACAGAAATATAAATATATGGCTTCTAAGTACTGAAGTACCTACATAGGTGTCCAAAGCTGAAAAAGTAGCCCTCACACATACTGCCTGCAATGTCTATTTGCACTAGCAAAGTACTCTAAGGACTAAGCTGACAATGTGCTACCTTACATCAAAAGAGTAAGCAACTTGTGCCCTTCCAGTATTGCTGACTACAACTTCTCTCAACCCTAGTCACCACCGCCACAGTAAGGGAAGAGAGGAGTGCAATCCAATAACATCTGAAATGCCACAAGCTGCCCACTTGAGGCCCAGAAGACACATGTTAAAACAAAGACTGCAGTCTTAGCAAGAAAGCTGTCCATGTTAACAATTATTAATAATTAAATCCTGTCTGTAATGTATCCTATATAGCATATGTATCTCTCATGCAACCCCTTGCCCCCATGATGATCTCTCCATTACTTTTGCAAGCTCCTGTTCATTCACACTGGCTGTAGCACTGGCTTTCTTCCCAGAGGGCCATTCATGGTTCATGCCATTGGCTTCTTCTTTAGCATAACTGTGCACTGTGAGGATCTCGGTCTGCTCCACAGCCTGCCTGGGGAAATCAGATGGTTCAGAATCTGAGGAACCTGAAGAGAGAGAAGAACTAGACTGCAGGCTGGAGACAGAGCTCTGCTGCTTCATGGCAGACTGGGTCAAAGCTGAAGTCACAGAATGTGAAATGGAGAGATCCAGAACAGCTGCTTCTGGTTCCTCCTCCTCCTCATCATCATCCAGTTTGACATTTTTCAGTTCTTCAAATTTTACATCTGAGGAATCTCCATACTCTGGATCAAGAACAAAGTTTAAAGCACTCATTAGCAACTGACCTTGAAAAAATATGTCCAGAGTACTTCTTAAAGCTTGAAAATTAACTAGGGCTTCCAGAGATGAGCCACTATGGGGCACCAAGTTACACAAGCACTGCCCCAATAACTCAGGTTTCCTCCTATAAATTCAAAATCTGAGAAAACATTCCAGCTCAGTCCTTTCCCCTAATCTCATAACATATATACAAACATCTCATCCATATTATTTAATACAGGATTCTATCTCACCTCCATCTACATCCCAAATACACTGCTCAACTATTCCAAAAACTTTAACACACTGTGTTAAGTTACCTTTAAGTACCTTAACACAGTTACCTTTTTAATGATTTGAATGAGAAGCTGCTTGTCACTGTCACCACTGACAGCTCTCCAATTCCACAGCAATTCCTTCACAATATTTGGTTGAACACCCAGTTCTTTGGGGTTCATTGCTACTCACTTTTAATGTTTTTAACTAAAAGCTTTTAATAGCATATCACTGGTAGATTGTGTCAAATGATGAAGGTGAGCAGCTGAGGTGAATATAACTGCAAAGAAACCATCTAGCTTCTGTGCACTTGCCACAGCCACCTTGAAAATGTCTTTTCTATTCAGCTTTAAACATTTTTCCTATTTCCTTATTGGGCTGCAGTGGACATGAGCACAGCCAGAGAGTCGTAGAATTACCTGGGGGTGCAAGCCCTTGGTCTCCTTGCTGCACAGGCTCCCTAGCAGGTCCAACTGGAGGCTCTGCAACATCCATCTCAAATTGCACTGCGCCAAACTCCTCCTTTGGAAAGGCTTCACTTTGGCTCACTTCATGAGGAACCTCCAAGCAGACCCGGTGTCGCTTAGTTCCAATGCGATGCCTGGGCACACTGCAAGAAATAAACCTACATATTAGACAACTCTAACCAGCATGTCATGCTGCTCTCTTTAAGGACTAGATTGTTTATAGCCTTTCACAAGTCAAAACTGCAGCTGTAAAATAGCTGTATTTGCATGGAGATAACATACTATCCACAAGAGAAAAATGCTGACAGGGCACCTCAACCCACTCTCTGGTACAGGATGACTCAGATGATAGGCATTCATTGACACCAATGGTTGAAATATGTGTTGTACCACTTCTTTCTCAACTGCAAATAACCCTTATTGCAAGGGGAAGAGTCAAGTGAGAGACAAATGGACTATTACAAACAAGTCAGCTTCCACATGTGAATAAAAAATATCCATTTTGAATGTAAACTTGTATCAGGCAGAAGGTTGCTATTTTTCTACTAATATAATAAGATACCCGAATTAAAGCTACTACATTAACCTTTGACATGCTCTCTCATCGGCCAATGAGACAAATATTTTTTGACACAATCTGTTCAAAGAGATCAGTCATCTTCCCTCAGATTTGTTTTCTTACATCTACAAATTCACCAGCATACTGCAAGATGGATTTTTTAAAAAAACATTGTTGATAGGCACAGCCCAAGTAGGTTGACTATTACTTCAGGTCAAAAAATCAAATGTGTGGAGAAGTTGAATGGATGAATACTAAAGAAAATAAGAGGAAAGAAAGAAGTTGGTTAACACTATCATGTTCCCATAGCCTGCAGTTTTTAACAGTCTTAAGACAGAATGCAGAAGAATTGCACATATGTTTGGTAGTACAAGTTCTTCTACAAATTAAACTACAATTTCTATGAATAAAAAATACTCAAGCGTACTTCTTCTTTTCTGTATCTTCATCTGATTTGCATTCTTCTTCCAGTTCCAGTTCCTCAGGGCACTGTTTCTCATTTTTAACTTTCTGGAGTAGTTCGCCCTTGAAAAACTCTGCTGCCTCTGGTGTCGGAAGAGTATGATCAATGACTGTTGTATCTTTCCCTGCTTTCCAGAGCTTGTAGCGATCTGGCTGGTATTTCCTCACAAAAACATCCATGGAGATTTTGACCATGTCCTTTCGGCATGAACACTGTACGAAACAAACTAGATTAGGGCATATACTTCCTTTCAACCTAATATAATGTCTTCCATGCTTTCTGCTCCTGTAATCACTGAAAATTTTCAGATTATATCATCCCAAATCAGAGCTAATAGTAGATACAGAGCTTTGAAGCAGAAAAGGGAGATGGAAACAATGCCAGACTTGCTATGGGCTTGCATTCTGAGGTCAACAGATTTCTTGGATGCATTCCGTATCTTAAATTTGTAAATGATGCGATTAAATAAAATACAGAATCAGTAAACGTCTTGTAATTATCTGAGGCTACAACATTATCAGTGGTAATAGGCATGGACCTGATCAGACCTCCTGAAGGAAAAACCCTGGGAATCTCAGGGAGGAAGGTATATGTTATATCCAACTTATCTGGAGAGTACTGGGTGAAACAGCAGGCCCCATTACTGTATTTCTATTTCAGAAGTCTTATTTTTACACAGTGGATGAAGTCAAGTGTAGGTACATTTCAGAAACTATGTTGACAGGCAACTGTGGAGCTTAGGCTTAACAAATGAGAATTGTTCTCAATTAATGTATTGCAATGGCTATTCTGACTGTTCAAGGCAAGTAAGTGACAATAGTTCTGTACAGCAATTCACAAGAAATTCAGAGACCTTATTTGTAGCAAACCTCACTGTGCATGCTTATAAATGGTCTCAATCTCAAAAGGCTAAAATATTTATTTCAGCTCTTGTTGTCCATGACATAAAAAATAATTTATTGCCATTTACCATAGAACATCAAGTGGCTAAACAGAGAACAAAAATATCATTTTTCTAAACATATGGGAAGAAGGAAACAAGACACCTACTAGAACCGATTGCTTTCCATACTCAATCCACCGGAGCGTGGCAAAATTAGTAGATTCAGCACAGTTGAAGCCATGATTAAAACCAGCATGATATCCATAAGGAAAGGTTATCATGAATTCACCTGCTTCTTGGGTAACCTGAAAGAGAGGAAGTATACAAGTATTGCTATAGTTCATAATCTCTACAACTCATTCTTCTATCAGTACTATGAGAATGGAAATAAAAAGGTTTTTTTTATGCCTATCTTTCTGGGAAAATGATATAGATCAAGGATGAATATCATTTAGGCTTTCAGATGTCGCTGAATTGCAATTCCTATCAGTCCCATGGCCAATTATGATGAATGTGGAGAAGACTCCAACAACATCTGTAGAGTCACACATTCCTATTCCGATACAGAAAAAGATGACCCGCTTAAATATCCCAAAAAGCCAAAAATGTATTCTGAGAATGTGACTGGGAAATAAACCATTAAGTTAAAAACCAACAAGCAAATAAAACAAATATGGGAGGTTTGATGAAGAACTACGTAGGGCAGTGGTCCCCAACCTTTTTAACCCCGCGGACCGGTTGGGGAAGGCGGGGCAGCATACACGAAGGAGCACACTCTCTCACGTGGGTGCGCTCGTACGGATGCGCGAAGGCGCGGGAGGGCGCTCATGTGGGCGTGCGCGCACTCGGGCGCATGCGCAAAGGGTGGGGCAGCGCTCGGGTGCGCACTTGTACGCATGCGCAAAGGGTGGGGCGGCGCTCGCGGGGAACTCGTGCGCATGCTCAAAGGGGTGGGGAGCGCTCGTGCACATGCGCAAAGGTGCTGTGCGGGGGGGGGCAGGTCTGTCTCCGCGGCCCAGTACGGCTCAGGCCACGGACCTGACTCTAATTATGACTCTAATTTTATCTGGCATATTTCACTTAGGTTAAAAAAAGAACAATCTACAACTTAAATATATATGATTGAAAACACACCTGTAAACAAATGTTTAGATTAATTATTGTGAACTAAAGCTTCAAAAGACTGATAATTAGCAACAGCATAAAACTGCCTTTTCTCTTTCACCATGCAAAAACTGTATAAATAGTATCAGAAGAGAAGCACAGGCAATGATGTCAAGGTGAGTTATGCTAACTCAGCACAAATCAAATGCATTACACACACCACCACCTTGCACTGCATCAAGCGGTACATCTCAGAACTCATTTGCAAAGCTGCAAGTAAGTTGCCAAATTCAAAGCAAATTACACCGTTCTGAAAATGGGAGCAGGAAAGACATGTCAAAGTTTTAAATTAGTCATTTGAGATAACCCAGGCCCCGCAACAAATTGCTGATATGTGGAATGCTTCTGACCATGGCTCTGCTTAGTCGATTTCATGCTCCGCACCCTGGTTTTCTTATTCCCCACTAAAGAGTCAGCAGGGGGCATAAAATGATCTTAAATGCAAAACAATCAAATCAGCAGTCAGAAGAGCAAGTGTTGACCTGAGCTGTTATAGGATTTGATGTAGTGGTGCCCATTTACATCTACACAGAAATCTTCAGTTTCTCCACCAATTTCTTTAGATAGGTAGCATGTCCTTCTCTAAAAACATTAAAAAGTCCTCCTTGTGAACTGACCTGTCTAGACAATAATGGTTTTCTCTGCATACTTCTATACATCTCTTCTTCAATCCTCCTTTTATATATCCTCTCTCCCATTCCTCTTCCTCCCAGTTTTCAGACTTCTTCCCACTCAAAGTCAACAACATGTGAGCACCAAACATGTGCAGGCCAATATCCTACAGCAAATGTTCAATGTGCAAGTCAAAGATAGACCCATACTGGATATTTTTTTTGCACATAGTCTGGAAAAGCCTAGCTGCTGGCATAACAGAGCACTGTATATGTTGAACATGGCAGCAGAATTATGCCCACAATGTGCCGTTTTGAGAAGCAATTCATTTTATGGTCCCCCCTGAAAATATCAGGGGGGGGGGCATCTGCACATTTCTGGATTCCTGTTGTATGAAACAGTTAACATTTTAACTACATGATCAAGGGCACTCAAATAATTGAATTCCAGTGAAAACAAAGGGTATTGGGGTTTTTTGGCCTTTTTATCTGCTCTTCAATATCCCACAGCTACAATCTTGCAATCGTCTCAGGTGGTTCCTAGATTTGCTCTGAAGCTGTAGCTACACCAGTTCTCCTTCCATACCTTGTCAAATGGGATGCCATACTTCTTCAGTATTGATGGAGAAATCAGGGTCATCTTGTGACGGAGAAAAGCTTCACAGCTCTGTGCACTTCCGGGAAAGAAACCTGTTTAAGTGGAAAAAAACTGGTTGCTTTTTCTGTCTAGACAGACAACTGAATAAAAAAGGCTTCCCCTATAAATACTCTCCCACTAAAGACCTAAATACTTTAACTCAAGCAATTATGAAGGAGAGAAAAAGAATTACAAATAACTGACGAAACAAACAGTGGCTAAAAGGCATCTTTTAGGACAAGAGGTGCTCAGGTTGCAGCCACAGTTTCTCTTACGGAAAAGAGAGGTTACACCTTCTATTATGACATCTCTTGCCACAATGCAACTAGTTAGAAGCATGCAGCTTCTTTCCATTAGCAGTGCAGAGACATGTCCAAAACAGGTCCATGGCCTAGCAGATTTTAAACATTTTAAAAGAACATTTGTATATTATGTAAGGAAGGCAGAATGGAACACATAAGATCCACTTCCAACATCTAGTAGGGCTGACTGCTGTTTGTATTGAGAGTCCACTTTTAGATGAAAGATGACGAATTGTGTTTCTGGAATTCTGTAGAGGGAGAACCACAACTATCACTTACATAATCCCTGAGCCTATTTTGGATTTAAAAACGCCTTTTTTGGAAATGATTTCGTTTCTATTTCAGAAAAAAAGGCCTTTTCGTGCTTAAAACAAGCCAAGGTATGGAGGTTCCACAGGAAAGTAGTGCCCATACAGAGGAACCTGGAGGGCGTAATTCTCCATTTCCCACTTAATTATCTTCAGAGTGTTGGGCATGTATGCAGACATCCAAGGTCCATGGAAAGCAAGAACATGCTCAAATCCAGAGATACTACTTACCCTGTTGGGCACAACCCTCCACATTCACATATGCAGTGAGCCTCTGCATAGCAGGTCTTTAAGGTCTCAACAGAGATCAATTAGCATCCTAGTGGTGTCATGGTTTGAACGTTTGTTATACAAAGTATGTGCTCTGTCACAGATACAGCCCCACGTCTTCCTATGTTCTATGCTCAAACTGATTTACCAACATTAGTTCCCAGCAGCACAATCACCACCGTAACAGTAAATGCACATATGCTTCCGTGTGACTACTGCAGGCACCTACTGCACAGTGCAGATGACTAACAGTTGCTCTTTCAACTCAAAGAATGTAGAAGCTGAGGAGTTGGCCTTGAAATTTTGCTAACTTTTCTTTTAAGACACAATGAAGAAGTGCTTGTCCATATCTGTTCCCATAAACAAAAGAAAAGGAAGCAGTGCAAAGATAATTTATTCAATATGCCATTTTTTTTAAAATTGGTGCTCTTAAGAATTAATACCTAGATCAACAAATCCTTGTGAGATGATCTCATAAATTTCATCACTCCATTCATAAACTGTTTGGGAAAGAGAGGTTTAGTAAATGGCATCTGTGTCATAACACTCAATTCGGGCTACAGCTATGGTAATGTTATGTTACACCTCTGTTCAGAAACAAACCATTTTTGAGACAAAAGAGACTGTTACCTTTAGCAAGACGTTCCAGCCGTTTCCCATGCTCTGGAGGAACAGAATACCTGTAAGACCCAAACAATTAAGAAAACAGTAAGAATTTCAGGCTTAATGCTGCAAGAAAGTTTAACAGGCAAATAATTATGATTGTCACAGTAAGAACATTTAAATCAATTCACCTTCCTTTCTACTTTTGTTAAACTGAGGAAATCAGAAAGCTTGTTTTCCAGAAAGGCTGGCAGAAATTCTGCTGTATATCTCTGCATGTGCAGTGGATATGATGTCACTGATAAAGGCAAAGCAGCTGATTAAATGTGATTTTGGAGTACAATGCGATTCAGCACCACAAAAATCACCAGATAAAGCCTTTAATCAGTGTTAGTTTGCTGCTGCTTCAGATTTAAAGGGCAGGATTTCAGCTCCTGTCGTACTAGATAATTCATTAAATAAAAATATACAGACAGGCAAAGTATTATATTTTTCTGTATTATGTACGTAACTACAAGTAGAATTGTTGTATATCATTCATTCTTCCTTTGAAGATTGTCTCACCATGATTTTGGTTCTCCAAAATGCAAGTAGTTGATACTGTAGAGATCCATGTCCTCAGTGTGCCAAGCAAAGGAAGTTTTCCACATCCCAAAATAGAGATACGGTGTATTCACCCCTTCAATGGTAATGCCACTTTCATTCTCCACAATATCCAAAATTGTATTCAGATGGCCAATATTCCACTCATCTACTTGCTTTAAAAAAAATTAAATGAAGATAATCAAAGAAGAGCCACTAGCTTATATGGCACCAGCTGTCACCCTCTTACTATCCTTTACTTTATACCATGTAATTAAAAGGACCCAAGCCACTTTGGGTCCTTTTAAGGAGAAAGGCAGGGTAAAAATATTTTAAATAAATAAATACTAACCCATCTCTACTACTTCCAAAACTACCATGGCTTTCAAAATAAAAAGAGTTTGTAATATTATTTAATATGTATTTCTCTTATCCTCTATCCTATATATTACTCCAGTAAGTGGGGACAGATATACTTGCATTAGATTAGACTAAAACAGTCTAAATTAGTACTAAAATAGTACTTAAAAGTACATGATATTAAGCAGAATATTATTAAGCAAAATCATTGCCTGCAAATAGAACATCAAGAGGTTCTGCCTATGCATATATTTCCAGTCCTTAAGGACTTCATCAGCTGTGTCACCACAACTTTCCTGGGAAGCCTGACTGATACTACCATTGTCTTTATTTCAGCAGCAGTTTAAAACTAATCTGTTCACCTGAAGTTTAATACTAAGTGGGAAAATGTTTAAATTTCCAATCTTTCAGTTTGCTGGTCTTGTTTTGTTTAAGTTGTTAAACTGTATTAATGTGTTTGTAAATTAATTTACATTATTTTAAGATACCTGGATTCTTTTAGATTCTCATCTAGCAATTTTATTGATTGTACCCACCCTGCTAGAAAAAAAGAGGCACTCAGTAAGATATCACCTTCAATAGCACAATTTGATGCCTAGCAGAGCTTAGTATTAAAGCAGTTTGTAATTAGCACTGAAAATCTATAAACTCCAACATTATTAGAGAAGCCCATGTGTCCCGTTCCCTCTTTACCTTGTCATAGAGTGTGCCATTAACATCTGCACCATAGATTGGAGCATTGAATGTAAGATTTTTCCAATATTTGCGTTCAAGATCTTCAAAGTCAGTATACCGAGGTGTACAGTACCTAAATCAGAACAGGTTCATTTTTATAAACAATTTCTCCACTAACTTTCTTGTCCATGGATCATCACAAAATGAGCCAGTTTTCTTAAACATCACAGACAGAAGTTTAAGCAGGAAGTGGACTAAGTACAAACATTGAAAACCATAGAGTAAAAGATAATAAACTGCTGTCTCCCTTCATACCTGAAGTGGCACACTAGGCAATCACACTTAAATACTACACCAAATACTTTCAATGTTTTGAAAACTAAAAGGCTTCGGGAAAGATATTGCATGGCTGAACAATTTTGTCCAGATTATTTTGGTAATAACACTTGACAAAGCAAGCAAAGGGACATCCAGGCAGGTTTCATCAGGGTAAAAACTGGAACCACAGAAATGGATCAAACCCAGTATCTTTTAGAGTTTGCATGCTCTAAGTTGCTCCTTGGAGCTGTCCCTTTCCTTCGTGCACAGGGAATTGCATTTTTAATAGAAAATAAATGGCAGTCCATACACACAGAAGCTTCTTTACAGAAGCTTAATCCACTTAAGTACACTCTATAGTGCATTTAATCCACCTCCTGCTTAAACATCTAACTGTAACGAGCAGGAAACAGAAGGTAGCTAAACTCCAAACTGGGCATCAGATTTTGCCTGGATTGTGATTGCTCAGAATACAGACCTCTGTATCTACAACTCATACTTGTATGATTGAATTAGTTCAACAGTATTAGCTTATACTATCACTTCATATTTCATTACTTTAAGCAAAAAAATAGAATAAGGCATAGAAATTGATTGAAAATATACTTCCAAAAATTGATATAACTCGTACTATACAAATCATAGTTGAACATTTTAGACAAACAAAATAACTACAAATAGTTTTAATTTAACAGAGATTAACTCCACAGAGTGATCCCTCTATAATTCAGAACACTGGTGATGCTTTAGAAGATTTCCCACTATTTTAATTTTTTCACCTTTCCCTGATCTTCCCTTAGCAGCCACAATGAATAACTGCTCTATATCCTGTTTACAGTAATCTGGAATAACTATTTAAGCAGAATATAGTCACTCTTCTAAAAATCACTGACTGTAAACTTTTTATTTAAGAAAATAAAGAGAAATAGGAAGCATCAGAGAGATACTTAGCAATGTCCTTACTTATCACTGTTCGCTATCTTCCTGAACTCGCGGACTGTCATAGCTTTCTTCTGGATGTTATACTGTGTGAAGAGACCTGACTGGCCAGTGACGACTTGCTGAATGGGAGCAGGGATATTCAAATCATCAATATCATCATACCATATTCTTGGCTTCCATTCCTTAGGAGGAACAACCTACAAAATTCAGAAGACAAACAAGGAAAAGGCTTACAAAATCCAGCAAGTAAATAAGCCTACAGAAAGTAGATCTGGAAACATTATTTCTATCTTAATTTCAGATAGTATTCCTGTAAATGTAATAGAGTGTTCACTGGTTCAAAGAATGCTATAATAAGGCATTCTATTTAGTACTTTATAATAATAGAAGAAAAGCTAAACACAAAAACTGCATAATTTAACTATAACGGCATTGCAACATACCATATGGTATTTCCCCAAAGTAACAATTGTTGACAGGGGTACAGGAGACATCCTACAAGGACAGACAACCAAATTCTTCAGACTGTCAGTAATTTCAAATGCTGGGTACACAGGACTTTTAAAATTCAAGTACTAAAACTATAAATATATATGTATTATCCAAGGTACCAATCACCATAACCATCAATTAGAATTAGACTGTTCACATAAATTACAATAAACACTGGCTGTAAGATTATTATTATATTAAAAATGTTATGTGAAAGGCAGGTTAGTACATGATGTCAGGCTGCACCTGCTTAGGAGCACTCCTGTATAACTAGTACAGTACTTCAGCTTAAAAATTGGATGCCAAAATGGCTCCTGTGTTGATACTAAAAAACTATCCATAATACCCACTGGTGAGTAAGGAAAAAAAGTATCAAGGATCAGTTACGAGTAACTTCCACAGAGTAGCATCCTGCTTATAAGAAACTGCCTAAAAGATACATTTCTATGTCAATGTTCCACAGCCCTCCTACTGCTAATAGATTATTAGAAACAGTGCATATCTTTATTTTTAGAGGTTTTTGTGCACCAAAACCATAGTTCTAAGAGTTTATTCTGGAAAATGGATAAACATTTTTCGGCACACCCTACAGAAATAACATTCTACATAGACTCATTTGTGCTACTCTCATAATTTCACAAAAACAGTGGCTGATGCTTCCTATTTCTCTTTATTTTCTTAAAGCAAACACTGTCATACAAATGCATAACCTTCTTCTATTTCCAGCAAGATAATTAATCACATATTCCAAAGAACCCATGTTGGCTAGAAGTAGAGATAATAATGGGGTCACACATGCTGACTCTGGCCAAATGTGTATTAAGGCTGTGCTCTCATCCACTTATCTCCCTGTCCTGAGTAAAGAGGTATGAATGGAAGTTCTATTCACATCTAGCTGGACATGTTCGCTGAGTTCAGATCTGGCTATTCTGGCAGCAGTAAGTCTGGGTAATGAAGGCTAGGAACACATGAGAGGGGTAACATCAGCATGCTTGGCCTGATCTCTGCTCCAATTCGAGACTTTACGCATTCTTTGAAATGCATGAGTATATAAATTTCTCACAAATTATCTAGTGAAGCTGTAGAATGCCAGAATCACTACCCTTGATTCATAATGAAAACAAACAAATGCATTTTTATAATCAGTCAGATGTATCTGTAATAGGACTAATATCTGATCTCTAATGACTACCCTGCATGGTAAACATTAGCAACACTTTTTGCAGTCTTTCTTACCTTTGCCAGTCCAGCTCGGTGGGCTCCTTGGGACTCTATGTATGCAACGTAACGGCTGAAATTTTTGAACTCTTCCATAGTTGGATGGAAAGTCATTATCCTGGCGCTTGGATTTAGCTTCTCTAATTCGGATGCCATTGTTCACAATTGTGTTTGTCACATGCGAAAAAGGCTTAATACACCTACAGGAAAAAAAATACAAACAGGCCATCTAGAGCAGAGGAAGCATAATAAAGCACAATGAACATCAAAGTATTGTATTTAGTTTAAAAATTAGTGAAACTAAGGCCCAACTGCCTTGAGAATGAAATAATAGAAAACCTTCCTAACACTCATCTTGATTTAGTCGACTCCTGATGTCAGCATCTCTCTCTAACTTCAATGTGCATATTAAGTGCAACATTGTAAAAAAAAAAAAAAAAAAGCCCAACAAAATCAGTGTGTACCTCCTATATGGCTCTTTACTTTGGATAAAAAACCTCATAATTGCTACTTTGGCTACTGGAAACTAAGGTAAAGAAAAGGTTTGACGATTACCAGAGAAATAGTGTAGGATATAGTGTCAGATTAGGGCTCCAGCAACCTGAATTGTGCCAGTAGCAAAGCCACTCCTTAAATATCACACATACTTTGGAACCCCTACTAGGATCGTCTAAGTCTGAATCAACTTAATAACATAACACAGAGAAAGCACGGGGGGGGGGGGGGGAGGCAGAGTACGAGTACCATGGATTACATGGTAAAGCATCAGTTTTGAGGCAATTGCTTCTTAGCAAACCACTACGTCAAAGAAAAAGGAAGGGAAAGGGGAAAATGCCTCAGTTGCAGAGCACATGCACCTTCCCACATCCGTGTTTTGTGTTTATACATAAGGTCGAAAAGCCTGCCCGACAGAGAAAAGCAGGGGAGCTGCACCCACCCCTGTGAAGCAATCCCCGGGTGCTCAAAGGGTCGGGGTGGCCTCAAGCTCTGCCTACGGGCCGGGGTCCTTGCAGTTACCCTTCCCTGGTGGCGGGGGGGGGGAAGAGAGGAGAAGAATCAGTCCCCCTCACTCGTGGCTGAGGGAGGGGTGAGATGGAGAGAAGGGGACCGACCGACTCTTCCTTCTCTTGCGCAGAGAAAAGAAGGCCCTGCCGTCGAGAGGGAAGCACCGCTGTGCCTCTCTTCCGCCGCGCAGGAAGGAAGGCAGGCAGGAAGAAGAGTCCGTCGTCCACTCCCACCTCAAGCCCCATCTTACTCGTCTTCCCTGCGGGGAACCCTGGCGCTCCCGAAGAGTCTCATCCCCCGAACAACGACCCAGGCCAGGCGAGGCGAGGAAACCGCGCCCGCACCACGCTCCTCTTCCACCCACCCATTCCCCACTACTCTCACGGCCCACCTTCGGCCACGGATCCCCGAGCAGCCACCCCTTCTTACTCACCGAGGCCCTCGTAAGGACCACCTCAACGACTCTGACAGGGCCCGAAGAGTATTAGCCTGGGGCCAGCACCGTCCTAGGGCCCGCCCCCTCACGGCACGTTCACTACTTTTCCCAGCCACGTCCAATCCTCACAAGCTCCTGCGTCGACTTTCCTCTCTCATTGCCTACATACACTGTCAATCATTTACGTCTTCGTTGCGTCAGCTTTGCGACAGCAGATCGAATTACCGCTCCCCGCCGTGAAAGTAGTTCGGGCGGCGATTTACGGACTGTGCGCGACGCCGTTACGTTACTGTTTTGTTCAAGGCAAAAGAGATCCGTCCGCTGGAGTTATTAAGGAGAGCGTTCCGTCTGTATCTGTTTCTGTCTCGTCTTTTCATTCCGCTCCCCGCCCCCGTATTCTGCTGTTCTCCCCATGAGTTTGAAGTAATTATCATTCAAATCCAGTTAGTAAAGTGAAGCGTATGAATGAAGCTAGCCAATCATTGGGAAAAAGTATTGTTGCTAAGCAGATTTTGTACCAGGCAAAGATGCTGAGCTAGAGAGAAACCAAACCAGAGCGCTTCCGACCTGATGTTGCTGTTACCTAATATCTATTTCTGTTGTTAGTACTGAAGAGTAGCAGAAACACATAACAGCTGGCTGATAAGGTGGTAGTAATATATGCATCCGCCAGATAACTGTTTTTGTATCTGTTTCTGATTTTGCATTGACTTTAAAGATACATTTTAGGAGAAGAGGTGGATTTCTTAAGGTGCAACTATAGGGATGAAATATCTTAGCCTGGATCCGTTTTGATTGTGCCACACAGGTTTGCTTTGATCTCCTGTATGTTATTTACAAACAAAACAACTGCCCATCCAACCTGTTCCTCCCATTCATTGTTAAAAACAGGTCAAGAAAGTTACCACCAGAAACTGGTGGCCCCATACCTTTGGAATAAATTATCAGTAGAGCTTCTTCAGGAAACCCTCTCGGTTTTTAAGCAGCTACTTAAAACAGAATTGTTTAAAGGTGCCTATTATTGATATGTGTTATTTCATGTCCCAATTGCAGTTAAATTTGTTTACTTTTGATCAGATTTGGCAAGTCGTGGCTTTATTTTACCATGTATTATTTTTTATAATTGTTCTTGTATTATTTGTAGTTTATGTGTTAGCTGGTATCCACCCAGAGAGTGTGTATTGCACTATTGGGCATTATATATGTTAAATAAATAAATAAATAAACAAATACATTTAGAGGAACAACCACACTGCACCTCAGGTAACCCAGTTTAGGTCCATCAAGATTGAGCTTACGAGGTTGTTCTGCAGCTGTCTTCACCCCTTGATGCAGCCTTTTAGTTATCTTGAGAAATAGGAAGTTTTTTCCTGCTTGCCTTTGGAGGGGAAGGGAAACTAAGCTTTCCAATTCTTTTTAATGGTTGCTAACTGACACAGTACATCAGCAATGTTTTTACAAGGCTTTAAAAACCTTTTCAAAGTATTGCTGATACATGAGAAACAATTAAAAGGAAATGCAAAACTTCCATTCCCTTTTTCTTCGAAGGTGGTGAGTGGAAAGGAAGCTTTGCATTTCTCAAGACTGTTAAGGGGTTTCACCAGAGGGACAGCCAGCCAGCTGCTTTGGTTCTACCCCAGTGATCACACAATAGAACCAAAGCAAAACAGAATGATTCTATCCACTCCCCCCCCAAAAAAACCCCCAAACAAAACAGTAGTCCCTGCCTGGGACCAAAAAAGGTATGGATAAGCATTGATTGGGGTGGCTTGGTTTTCAATGTCACATACATCATGTGGTTGCTGGGAAATGGAATGACCCAACCTGTCCCCAGGCCAAACCAAACTGGGAAAAATGCCAGTCTGATCACACCCTTTGTGAGTTGTAGCAGAAATAATGGTGAATCTTATGGCATTTTAAAGACAAATGTATTTTAAATGGCATAAGCTTTTGTGGACTGTGGCCCACTTCATCAGCTGCATCTGAAGCATTAGATGGCAGTTGAAAAAAGATTATGCTGCTAACATGTCAGGTTTAAGGTACATAAAAGTATTTACTGAAAATGAAAACTTTTAAGATTCATTCTTTCCTGTAGGAAAACCTTGCTACTATTTGTTTATTTGCAACAATTCACCACTTTTATGTACGTACCTAACATTTTCATATCAAGACTGAAGCCTACATTGGAACAAGTTCAGTTTTTATCAGGGAGGTTGCATGCCTATACTGTATTATGTTACCAGCGTTGTGGTTGTGTCAGTGTAGCAGTGGTCCTGTGCAGAAGAAGCTGCCTGGGGGAGATGGAGGGTTTTTCTACTTTGGTGGCTAAATTCTAGATTTGTCTTTCTGTTGAACTGGTGTTTTTATTGTTGTCTTTCAGGTGTTAGGTGAAGTCTCTCATCCTCACTGGGCTTAACTGACTTAAGTTCTTCTTGCTGGTTTAAAAACTGAAGTTACCTTTCTACTTTTTTGCTGTCTTTTCTTTCATAGTTGATGGTCTGATTTGACAATCTGTTTAATGCAAACTGTCTTGAGATGTTGGAAACAGGGAATATAAATCTGCAAAAATAATACCACAGCACAGACTGATGTAAATAAGCTTTTAGTAGACACTTGTATCTTTATGAATTACATGCATACAGATAGGTACAGTACAGCTATAGAAGACTGGTCACTGAAAAGTTCATTTCTGGATGACTCCCAGAAGTGCTTCCCACAAACGTTGGACCTCATAACTCAAACCATATGTTACTGGCATTTCAAAAGACTGGTCCATTTCAATTAACAGGCCCAGTGTGCCTGCTGATGGCTGTGCAATCCAGACAAACTCTTTTGTTGGATACAAGGATTATCATTTGAGACCTATTGGCTTGCTGAATAAACCTTGCTTTGCAAGTAAGAAGTTCAGTTACAGATACGGCATTAGGTAGGATTATTGTTCAATGGTAGCAACGTATGGGGACCAGATGTATCATGTTTACACAAATCTCTCTCTGGTTTCTGCTGACCTTGCTCCTAAGCATATGATTCCAGTCATGCAGCAAAATCTTATAGAATAAAGTTCCATCTGATTCATATGAACTTAGCAATCTCGTAAATCAACAGAGGACACGATCTCACCAAAGGAAATTCTGTTTCAATTAGAGATGGGCATGATCCGCAGTTTGGTGCTTCATTGTGGTTTGGTGGATTGGGCCCACAGGTGTTGCGTGGGTGCCTTGGATTCCCCGCCCCGCCTCCTCCCATAGGTCCTCACTCAGAGGAGGGACGGGGCAGGGAAGCCTGGGGTACTGCCTCTGAGTGAGTGCTTGCGGGAGGGGGAGGGGGATCTGGAGCATCCAAGCAACACCTGTAGGTCTGATATGCTGGACCAAGCTGAAGTGTGGATTGTGCCAATTTCTAGTTTAAATTGTGGGGCTTGTTCAGTCAGTGTAGTAAAGCACTATGCTTGTGTGAGTACTTGGCAAAGTGAGTACTTTGCTGGTAGGTGGCTCTTGTAAAATAAGCTCTCATCCAACACTATATTTCAAATGAATCATGTTTTTTTCCTAACAGCCTTCTTCATTGTCCAGCCTTCACACCCGGACATAGCGTTTGGGAATACAGTAACATGGATGATCTTGGCCTTGGTCTCCAGTGACACATCTTTACATTTATTGCTCCCCTTCTGAGTTTGAGCTTTTTTCTGATTTCTTCTCTGTAGTCTCCGTTTGGATTGATGATTGAACCAAGGTATACAACATTTTTAACAATTTCAGTTTCTTCATTGTCAACATTAATGTTGAGCAGTTCTTCTGTAGTCTTCAATTTTCTATTCTTTATGCTTGGCTGCAGTCCCGTTTTGGCGTTTCTTTCACTTTCATCAGTAGTTGTTTCAAGTCATTGCTGCTTTCTGCCAGTAAGATGGTGTCATCTGCATACAGTGGTGCCTCGCTAGACGATGTTAATCCATTCCACGAGGATCGCTGTCTAGCGAAAACATCGTCTAGCGAAGCACGTTTTCCCATTGGAATGCATTGAAATCGCTTCAATGCGTTCCAAGGGAAAACGCAGTCGTCTAGCGAAAATTTCCCATAGGGAAACCTCGTCTAGCGAGTGCAGGTCCCCATCGGAATGCACTGACAGCTGCACTGACAGCTTTTCACCACTAGTCGGCGCACTCCTATGGGGAAACCTCATCGTCTAGCGAAAATCGCCATAGGGAAACATCGTTTTGCGAAGCGCAGTAGCGATCGCAAAAAGGCATCGTCTAGCGATTTCCTCGTCCTGCGAGGCAATCGTCTAGCGAGGCACCACTGTATCTTAAATTAGTGGTGTTTCGTCCACAAATTTTCACTCCTCCTTCATCTGAATCTAGTCCTGCTTTCTGTGTGATATATATTTTGCATATAGTTTGAACAGTCAGGGAAATAAAATGCGCCCTTGTCTGTGACACCTTTGCATATAGGATACCGTTTCTGTCTTTTCATATTCTGTCCCCAAAGTGCTTCTTGTCCACAATATAGGTTAGGTGTCAGGACAATCAAGTACTGACACATCCATTTTTTTCAGAAAAACCAGTAGCTTCTCATGGTCCACACAATCAAAGGCTTTGCTGTAGTCTATAAAGCATAGACTGATCTTCTGGAATTCTTTGGTATGCTCCAGTAACTGGCAAATATTTGCAATATGATTTCAAGAGATTCTTTCTTTTTGGAATCCAGCTTGATCATTAGGCATTTCTCACTCCATGTAAGGTATAAGCCTTTGTTGCAACACCTTGAGCACCACTTTGCTTGCATGGGAATTTAGAGCAATGACCCTATAGTTACTGCATTCCTTGGCATCTCCTTTCTTGGAGATTGTAATGTATGTTGGACATTTGTAGTTCATGGATCATTGTTTTGTTTTCCATATTTGTTGGCATATTCCTATTAGGATTTATAGAGTTTGTGGGCCTGTCCAGATGTCTATATAGATCAATATTTGGATTGCTATTGGTATGGTTTGGTTCAAACCAAATTGTGTTGTCCTCACATGTTTCTACATAGATTGACCCATCCTGCCTCTTTAAGAACTGTTCCACTCCTTTCTGGTACAAGGATAGGGTCTTTGGGTTTTTTGGCATGATTCAACGTACTTCCAATTATCTCATTATGTAACCTGTATAGATGGCTAATTCTCACTCAAATGGAGCTGTGTGTGGTGTTATCAGAGGTGACAACCCTGTGACATAATTCATAGGTTATGGCTTTAAAAGGGAGAACAGAGAAACCCTTTTTTCTATTTTTGTCTTCTTTTTTTAATATTTCCCTGAGTGACTCAGCACAATTCTAATACCATGCTAGGTTGGTGCATTGCTCTTTTGATATGCCACTTACTTTATTTAACAACAACAACAAATAAGAAAAGCCACTGCAGCCAGAATGATGCCTGCAAGAAAAGGTGGGAAAGGGGGCTATGTTGACTCCATGAACTCCATTCTCGCAAGGCATCATAGTCCCAGCAGAGCCCTGGCTAAGGAGAAATGTGGGGAAAGAGGAAGTTACTTCCTTTCCATCTCCCCAATCTTCACCGAAACATTTTCCCCTCAGACCAGTACTGCTGCTGCAAGCTTGCCCTGCCACTGCTGTCACCTCCTTACTCATGAGTAAGCTGAGTAAACCAGGGATATAAAGACTTGTGCTTTCAGAGCACTTTCACTTCACTTTTTAGAATTGCGAGTTCTTATAGATTTCCTCTTTAAAGGAATCTGGCATCCGTTTATCTATTCTGTATAGGCCTTCAGTATACTGTTCTCACCTTCTTTTTCTTTTGTTCTCGTCAATTAGTGTGCTACCCTATTTATCTTTCAGCATCCTAATCTAGGCTTAAATTTCCCTTTGATTTCTTGGATCCCAGCCTTGGTTTCCCAGATTTTCTTGGTCTACAATGCCCAGAACTCCTGGCCAGTATAGTTAGTGGTGAAGATTTCTGGGAGTTGTAGTCCAAGAACCTCTGGGGACCCAAAGTTGGGAACCACTGTTCTTGAAGAAATATCTTGTTTTTCCTCTTTTGGTCTCATATTTCTTTGGACTGGCCATTATAATAGTTCTCTTTCTTTGTGACAATCACTGAAAAGCTGACCCTACTATCACCTTTTACTTTTGCTTCTCGTCTGTCCTTAACAATTTTAAGTTTTTCTTCCATCATTCATCTAGGTTTTCCTGTCCATTTTATTACAAGAATTGTATTTTTGTGTTCTTCCCTGTTAATATCACTGGATTCAATCTGCAGTTCTTCTGGTTCATGGCCAACTGAGTTTAATAATACAAGTCTGTTCTTTATGTGGACTTTAAATTCATCAGAAATTTTATTTAAATAATATTTTGGCACTAGAATGCTTTTAGTGCTCTTCTTCAGCTTTACTCTAATGTTCGATATTTTTAGTTCATTATCAGTGCCACACTCTGCCCCTAGTCTTGTTATGGCAAAGAGAATAGCTTCTCCATCTCCTTCTTCCAATTACATAGTATGTTTGATTTCTGTATTGACCATCTGGTGATGTCCAAGTGTACACTCATCTGATTGGTTGCTTGAAACACGTATTTGCAATAAACAGATTATTGGCTTACCAGAACTCTACAAATCATTCTCCTGCTTTGTTTCTGAGCCCTAGACCAAATTTCCCAATAACATTTGGTTCTGCTTTGTTTCCTATTTTTGAATTCCAGTTGCCTATGATTATAAGCATACCTTGTTTTGGTATGTGATCACTTTCCTCCTGGATGCTTGCATAAAAGTTTTCCATTTCATCTTTTTCACCATATGTAGTTTGGGCATAGGCTTGAATTATGATTATGTTGATGGGCTTTCCCAGATGTCTGATGATATTATTTGGTCAAACCTTGTGTTATAGTCCCTAACTGCCTGTGTGACATCTTGCCTCAGTATTAGAGCCACTCCATTTCTTCTGAGTTTGTAATTTCCAGAATAAAACACTTGGTGATTGTCTGACTAAAAATATCACATTCTAGTCCACTTTAGTTCACTGACACCAAGCACTCCAGTGTTTAAGTGTTCCATTTCTTGCTCTATGGTTTCCAGTTTATCTTGGTTCATACTTCTTACCTTCCATGTTCCAATTGTGTGTTTTGTGCAGCATCAGACTTTCATTTTCCTTCTGTACACATAAGCCATGAGACATCCTTTCAGCTTTAATCTAGTTGTACCATTAGTGTCAGTGCTATTTTTCTTTGTCCATTGCTCTTCCCCAGTAGCTCATTGAGTGAGCTACTGAGTGAGCTTTCTGACCTGGGAGTTTTGTCTTCCAACACTATCTCTTGTTTCATTTTAGACTATCTCATCATAGGGTTTTCAAGGTAAGAAAGGTTCAGCAATGGTTCACCATTGCCTTCTTCTGTGCAGTACTAGCAAAGGTAGTTTGAGTGTCATGGCTGTTTGTGAAAGATTCTTTGCCAGTGTCAGCTTCAGCTACCATTGTTGCTCAGTAGCTGCTCCCCAGGAGTATCTCTGCTTCCACCACCACTGCAACTATTCATTTTCTCCTCTTGATGCAGCTGTTACTCATGAAGAGGGTGGATCCCTCTTAGCCTTGTGCCTCAGCTGTGGATGTGTTACCTTGGGTGACCCTGCTAGGAGTCCAGGCTCATGATGGATTCAAGCCTCCTGATGGCATTGTTTTTTGCTTCTCTGACACACTCAACCCCTCCTCCTCATGTTAAAGTGTGCATTCAATAAGGGGCATAAACATTATGTTGATGTAATTTAAAAGGCCTGTATTGGGCTTAAAATGCTTTAAGGTAAGGCATGCTCAACTTACCTGAAATCAGTAATGGGGAGTGGAAATTTTTCCATAAAGTATTGTCTTTCATTTTTAATTTTTTTTCTGCTGCATATCATCCGTGCCTAATAAAAATTGGGTTTTTTTAATCAATCAGTGACATATCAGTGAAACATAGCAACCAGAAAGCTGCAATTAATTATTTTTCATGTAACTATCCATAAGAAATGCATCACTCTTGGGTATGCTAAAATTAAGTTCTTAGTGGACACATTAAAAAAAATCATCATCAGTTAAAAGCATGTGTTTTCTTTAAAATTTAAAAAACTGGCTGGATAGCTCAGCGGTTTAGGAGCTATTCAGCCAGCTCTTAAAATTTTAAAGAAAACTCTGTTTTTAACTGATGGTAATTACCTTTAAAAAAAATCTCAATTTCCAAGGACATTGGCAAATGTTACAGTTACTTTTTTCCTGGAAAATCTACTAACTTGTGAAGTTATTGGTCATCACAAACACTCTTTTCCAACAACACAAGAGGCAACTCTACACATGGACGTCACCAGATGGGCAATACCGAAATCAGATTGATTATGTTCTCTGCAGCCAAAGATGGAGAAGCTCTAAACAGTCAGCAAAAACTAGACCTGGAGCTGATTGTGGCTCTGATCATCAGCTTCTTATAGCAAAATTCAAGCTTAAACTGAAGAAAGTAGGAAAAACCACTGGGCTAGTCAGGTATAATCTAAACCAAATCCCTTATGAATACACAGTGGAAGTGAAGAACAGATTTAAGGAACTCGATTTGGTGGACAGAGTGCCTGAAGAACTATGGATAGAAGCTCGTAACATTGTATAGGAGGCAGCAACAAAAACCAAGTGGCTGTCCAACGAGGCCTTACAAATAGCAGAGAAGAGAAGGGAAACAAAATGCAAGGGAGATAGGGAAAGTGACAGAAAATCGAATGCTGACTTCCAAAGAATAGCAAGGAGAGACAAGAGGGCCTTCTTAAATGAACAGTGCAAAGCTATAGAGGAAAATAATAGAAAGGGGAAACCCAGAGATGTGTTCAAGAAAATTGGAGATATTAAAGGAACATTTTGGGCAAAGTTGGACATGATAAAGGACAAAAATGGTAGGGACCTTACAGAAGCAGAAGACATCAAGAAGAGGTGGCAAGAATACACAGAGGAATTATACCAGAAAGATCTGGATGTCCTGGACAACCCAGATAGTGTGGTTGCTGACCTTGAGCCAGACATCCTGGAGAGTGAAGTCAAGTGGGCCTTAGAAAGCATGGCTAACAACAAGGCCAGTGGAGGTGATGGCATTCCAGTTGAACTATTTAAAATCTTAAAAGATGACGCTGTTAAGGTGCTACACTCAATATGCCAGCGAGTTTGGAAAACTCAGCAGTGGCCAGAGGATTGGAAAAGATCAGTCTACATCCCAATCCCAAAGAAGGGCAGTGCCAAAGAATGCTCCAACTACTGTACAATTGCACTCATTTCACACGCTAGCAAGGTTATGCTCAAAATCCTACAAGGTGGGCTTCAGCAGTATGTGGACCGAGAACTCCCAGAAGTACAAGTTGGATTTTGAAGGGGCAGAGGCACTAGAGACCAAATTGCTAACATGTGCTGGATTATGGAGAAAGCCAGAGAGTTCCAGAAAAACATCTACTTCTGCTTCATTGACTACGCAAAAGCCTTTGACTGTGTGGACCACAGCAAACTATGGCAAGTTCTTAAAGAAATGGGAGTGCCTGACCACCTTATCTATCTCCTGAGAAATCTATATGTGGGACAGGAAGCAACAGTTAGAACTGGATATGGAACAACAGAGTGGTTCAAAATTGGGAAAGGAGTACGACAAGGCTGTATATTGTCTCCCTGCTTATTTAACTTATATGCAGAATACATCATGCAAAAGGCTGGACTGGAGGAATCCCAAACCGGAATTAAGATTGCCGGAAGAAATTTCAATAACCTCAGATATGCAGACGATACCACTCTGATGGCAGAAAGTGAGGAGGAATTAAAGAACCTCTCAATGAGGATGAAATATGAGAGCGCAAAAAATGGTCTGAAGCTCAACATCAAAAAAAAACGAAGATCATGGCCACTGGTCCCATCACCTCCTGGCAAATAGAAGGGGAAGATATGGAGGCAGTGACAGATTTGACCTTCTTGGGCTCCATGATCACTGCAGATGGGGACAGCAGCCACGAAATTAAAAGACACCTGCTTCTTGGGAGGAAAGCGATGACAAACCTAGACAGTATCTTAAAAAGCAGAGACATCACCTTGCCGACAAAGGTCCGCATAGTCAAAGCTATGGTTTTTCCAGTAGCGATGTATGGAAGTGAGAGCTGGACCATAAAGAAGGCTGACCGCCAAAGAATTGATGCTTTTGAATTGTGGTGCTGGAGGAGACTCTTGAGAGTCCCCTGGACTGCAAAGAGAACAAACCTATCCATTCTGAAGAAAATCAACCCTGAGTGCTCACTGGAAGGACAGATCCTGAAGCTGAGGCTCCAATACTTTGGCCATCCCATGAGAAGAGAAGACTCCCTGGAAAAGACCCTGATGTTGGGAAAGTGTGAGGGCAAGAGGAGAAGGGGACGACAGAGGACGAGATGGTTGGACAGTGTCATCGAAGCTACCAACATGAATTTGACCCAACTCCGGGAGGCAGTGGAAGACAGGAGGGCCTGGCGTGCTCTGGTCCATGGGGTCACGAAGAGTCGGACACGACTTAACGACTAAACAACAACAACTTGTGAAGTCCCTACTAAGTTCATTTAATGGCAATATAATGTATACTTGGTGAGAAATGGCTCCTTTGATTTCAACAAGTAATGCATTTAATTTCAGGTGTCTTTTAAATATTTGCTGTAGAGAAAGAGAGCATGCATATGTGCAGGATATTTATGATAGGCAGAAATTTGGCTCTAGTATGACACTAGATTACCTTCCAAGGGAAGACCAATACATGCCTTGGGCTAAATTTGAGGTGTTCTAATCCAAAGGATAAACTGTCCATGCTTTCTACTTTGGGGTGTGTGTGTGTGTGTGAAGACATTAACCACTCAGAAATGGTCTGTCATCAACAGGTTTCGTTTAGTTGCACGCCCTTATGCAGCAGGGATTCATGTACTTATCCAAAATTATTGTCTGTCCTTTGTCACAGGCACATTTAGGATTATAAATCAATTACATAAAAATAGTGTTTCCAAGTAAACCCGGTGTTTGGCTATATGATCCAGATGAGTAGTGCTTGGCCAACAGAGTCAGATTCTTTCTTATCATATGATAAAATGGTCCTATTAAACTTCTTTAACTTCTTCAGGAAAAGTTCCCAGTCTTTGGTATGACATGCCTTTTTTCTTAAGAATTTCAGTGGTTCAGAAGAATGGTGCTTGCAAGTATTAGAAGAGAAGAAATAAAGAAAAGTGGGGGGGGGGGGGGAACTGTTGGCTGGTCTCCAGAGATTTTCAGAGACACGCTCTGAAAAGCCTTGGTTATATTGAAAGAGCAAGGAGATGACTGACGACTAGCTGTGAGGGAAATGCTGTGTGTGCTCAGCTTCTCTGTGGCTCTGGCAGGCATGTTGTTTCATTACTAAAGTCCGGAAGCCACTTTTAATATCATGCAGGATGACATGAGCTATTTTTTATAATGATAAATGGTCTAGAATCACTACCAAAGGAAGCATGGAAGGCTGATGTCACTTTATTGTTACCATGGCTGCTTCTTGTGGGAGATTACTTATTTAAAAAAAAAAAACTGCAAGAAGGCAGCAGTAGACAGCTGTTTGAAGGGACCAGACTTATTCCTGCTTTCAAACGCAGTTATGGCTACAGTCAGTGAAAGGAACTCTGCATATGGCACAATATTAGAAGACACTCCCCCCAAATCAGATCTTATATAAACTCTTCCATGTGAAACATGTTTGATAGATTCAATTGAAATGTATAGTAATGCTTTCTTACTTGAAATAATTCATATGCCTAAGCAGTGCATAATTATTCAAATCAAATAACTGTAAATGTTGATGTTATGAGTTATGTTTATATCTTAGGGCTGAGTTACAGGAGCCGTGTCTCTTTATTTGATGCCATGGAAGTTACCGGAATGTGCTTTTTTTGTTTTAGCTGAAGTGCAGTTGTTTACCAGTTTTCCTTAATCCCATATTTTAGTATAAACAGTCAAATACTGTATTTTGTGATAATAAGTGTAATACTAGTGAAAGTGAAGCTTCTGGCTCCTGTGTCTTACAATGCTAGTGAACAGTCCGTCAGCTGAGGTAAATCATCAGCTGTGACTTCACATTGCTCTCTGGTTTTTACCACTGAGCTTTTAAGTGCTCCTGAGATACATTATCTGGCAAATGACACAGAATAGAGGAAATCTCAGAGTAAAGCAGCTACCATATACAGAAGGGGAAGAAAGCTGACAGAGAAATAGAGCTTAGAGAAAAGTATAGATGAAATCATAAGAATTGTGAAGCTGGAAGGGACCCCAAGGGTCAGTGACTCCAACCCCTTACAGAAGCAGATGTATAAGGTAGAGGTCTGAGGAGGGGGGGGGGGGAAGAAAAGAATGACTACCAGACAAGAACTAATAATTGATAAATTGACAGGACAAGAGTTCATATGATATTGGAAGGAATCTTCATAGACAAGGAAACTAGTCAAGATTGTTGAAGAGAGCAAGTCATGGTAGGCAGAAGCTACACATGTTGAAGACCAGAGGCCTAATGAAGTAATAAATAGCAGAAGGTTGAAGAATGGAGACACTAAGGACCAAACCAAATACATTCACATTTGTTAAACGTGCATTCTCTATTTTAGCTGTAAAGTGATGTAGAAAATTAAATTTTTACATTAGCAGAAGTACACAGAGAAGTGGGGAGGAGTCTTTTTAAGATCAGATATGGGAAAAGTTACTGTGGACTACAGCTCCCAGAATGCCTGTGGCAGCATGATGTAGGATATTTCTCCCAATCCAGACCGAATCAGAGGGTGGCGTGGCGTGGGAGACTTTAAAGTAGCAGAGCACAAGTGGAACAGTGCAGCTATGCTGGGCTGAAGAGTGAAGGACTGCCCCACAGTCAAAAAGGAAGAGAAACAACTTTTTTTTTAAAAAAAGGTGTCATTTCATTAGTTTTGGATCTTCTTTAACTCAACTACAAGCCAACAGTCAAACAGAGGGGAAGAAACCAGTAGACACTTTTTTCCTCTGTTCATCTCATCTTTCTGGAATGAAGATTATTTTCTAGGTAATGACACTATTTCCCTATGCCAAAACTTTTAATTAGCATCCTAGCTGCTTCTTGGTTGCCAAGCTGACCTGTTGCATACACCATAATTTCTAAAAAAGTTTGTTGCATGATTTTATTACGGATTACAATGTATCAGACACACAAAAAGTTGTAATGTGCATGGTTGTAGTGTGAAAACAGACAAGTAATGAGGTCAGAGGGAATTCAGTTGCAAAAATTGCAGCCTATAACAGTTATGTTAAAGCTAGACATTGGATACTCATATTCATACCCCTGGGGTTACAAATATGAATATTGGCACCGGAGATGCTAGGGAGAACCAGACCCTCCCCCCCCCCGAACCAGCAGGTCCACTTACCGCTTGCCACGTGGCGTGCACAGCTGTCACCCCAATCCGGGAAGCAGCTCAGTCGGTGCTTCCCTGCCTCCCTGCATGGCCAACTGCTTAGCAACTGAGCGTGGAGACTCCTCATCCTGTCTCCTTGTCAGGGTGGAGCTTAACTGTCTATAAAATCATAATGGGGACCATTCCCAAACCACACAAAAACTGAAGGAAGCTGTTATAACTACCCCCATCCCCAAACCCATATACAGACAATGCCTTTGCAAGCACCAGCCATAATGTCATAAGGTGACAGGTAAGATTTCAGATTCTTTAGAAATCTTAAGCAGGCTAGACTTTAACTCATTTAAATGTCACATCTTGTAGGTGACTCAGACAGTCCTGAAGGATACTGGGAGATTTTAAAAGCATATGGAAGGCCACATATTCTCCATAACAGCTCTAGTAAGTGCTGTGTAGGTTTCTGGTTGCACCTAGGATTCCTGGGGAATAAAGATATGTATATCCAGTTCTCATATTACAAAATGTAATATCTGTCAATTACCTGGATCAATTTTCAGCCTTAACAAAAATATGTGGAGTATCCTTTTTATGTTTTTTTGGTTAAACAATTACCACTTTAAGGACAGCAACAAGGTATATTTGGACGTCTAAATACTCTTCAATTGATTTTTGAATACTAGCCTTTCTGATGTCAAGTTTATGTCCATTCATTCTTCTGTGTTAGACTGGCCTGTTTGCCTTATGTGGCATAGCGAAAAGGAGTTATTTATTAATTAATCCTTCAATGAGCTCAATACATGGCTCTGCTTTTCCCCACTTTATCCTCACAACAATCCTGTGAGACCAAGTAGATGGGGCTTGTTAGCCTTAGAAAGCAGCCCATCTAGGAGAAGGAAAACTCCAATTTCAAACCTCCACTGCCTTGTGGCTACTGTATTTTTCCGTGTATAAAATGACACTTTTTCCTTAAATAATTAGACAAAAAATTGAGGGTCGTTTTATACACAGAAGGCAGCCGCTTTCCCTGCCTTTTTGCGAAGCCATGGGGCTTTGCAAAAGGAAGGGAAGGCTCCCTTCGGGTAAAGCAGCCGTGAAAGGGCTGCACAATCGCAGCCCTTTCATCCTGAAGCAGCCATGAAAGGGCTTCAGGATCAAAGGGCTGCGATCGTGCAGCCTTTACCAGAAGGGAGCCTTCCCTTCCTTTTTGCTAAGCCCCGTGGCTTCGCAATAGGCAAGGAAAAGCGGGGTGGTCAAAGGGAGCCCTTTGATCCCTGCTTTTCCCTTCCTTTTGCTAAGCTCCGTGGCTTAGCAAAAGGAAGGGAAAAGCAGGGATCACATTTTCTAATTTGGGGTTAGAAAAGGGGGGGTCGTCTTATACATTAGATTGTCTTATAAACGGAAAAATACGGTATATCCATCGATGGAAAAGGCTTCAGGAGTAAACCTCGAGGCAAAATCCGGAGCTGGAGTCCCGGAGGCAGTTCATGATGCTCTGGCAACTCCTGCAACATTGCTGGAACCAGTTGTATTGGCTTCTGCTTTTCCATTGGACTATTCCAGTGATGTGGAGAGGGGGGATTTTCTGCTTGGGTAACAGTCTGTCCTCCATATTATTTAACCCAGGCCTCGTGCCCTGGAGAGGACACTCCAGCTTTGCATACAGCGTCAAAATAACATGGGAAGTAGCAGTTACCGGTTATAAGTCTTTGCTTGATTGGCGTAGAGCGTGACGCCAGAGGCTACTTCTGATGGTGGGAGAGGTCATTGCACCTCACTAGGTAGCTACTGCCCACCTTAAGCTGGGCAGCCCCCAGCCAGTAAGGTGCTGCCTCGCCACGGTCTGTTAACCTCATGGGGTGCGTGGAGTTTAGGGTGAAAGCTGACAAACAGATCGATAACCCTGCACCATGCAATAATCATAAGAAATCTTCTGCCCTAAAGCTGGGCACCTGGAATGTTCAGACAATAACCCCTGGCTTTTCTGACGACCTACAGGAATAGACAACGCGTGCAAGACAGCTGTCATCGACATGGAATTGAGTAGACTGCAGATGGACATTGTTGCCCTGCAAGAGACGAGATTGCCAGACTCGGGATCTGTCAAAGAAAAAAACTTCTCATTCTTCTGACAGGGAAAACCATTGAATGAGACCAGGGAATATGGTGTTGGCTTTGTGGTTAGAAATACTCTGCTGAGATCCATTGTTCCACCTACTACAGGGAGTGAAAGAATCCTGTCTCTGCAGCTCCACTCAACAGCAGGACCGGTCACCCTTATTAGCGTATATACACCAACACTGTCGTCTACGACAGAAGTCAAAGACAAATTCTATGACGATCTGGCAGCTACTATCAAGAAAATCCCCGAGAGAGAGCCACTGTTCATTCTCTGAGACTTTAACGCTAGAGTTGGTGCTGATCACAATTCTTGACCCACTTGTCTAGGCTGGTTTGGCATTGGGAAGATGAATGAAAATGGCCAACAGTTGCTGGAGTTTTGCTGTTATTATGGTATTTGTGTCAGCAACACGTTCTTTAATACGAAGTTTCAACACAAAGTATCTTGGAGACATCCATGATCGAAGCATTGGCATCAGCTCGATCTGATCCTCACTAGACGCTCTAGCCTTCTTAGTATTACGACCACACGCAGTTATCAGGGTGCTGATTGCGATACTGATCACTCCCTGGTGTGTAGCAGAGTTAGGCATCCTTCAGTCTCGAGAGACTATGGTAATGTGCTCTGTATGGAGGACTTGGAACAGCGTCTAGTGTTTCGACGCTGTATGCGAAGCTGGAGTGTCCTCTCCAGGGCACGAAGCCTGGGTAAAATAATATGGAGGATAGGCTGTTACCCAAGCAGCAAATCCCCCCTCTCCATGTCACTGAAATAGTCCAATGGAAAGGCAAGAGCCAATACAACTGGTTCCAGCGACGTCGCAGGAGTTGCCAGAACGACACGAACTGCCTCCGGGACACCGGCTCCGGATTTTGCCTCGAGGTTGACTCCTGAAGCCTTTTCCATCAGTGGATATAGCCACAAGGCAGTGGAGGTTTGAAATCGGAGTTTTCCTTCTCCTAGATGGGCTGCCTCCCAAGGCTGACGAGCCCCACCTACCCGGCCTGCTCCCCCACGGCATGGATGACGATGGCGGTGCCTCAGTGGGGGTTTGAAGTCGGAGTTTTCCTTCTCCTAGATGGGCTGCCTCCCAAGGCTGATGAGCCCCACCTACCCGGCCTGCTCCCCCATGGCATGGACGACGATGGCGGCGCCTCAGTGGGGGTTTGAAGTCGGAGTTTTCCTTCTCCTAGATGGGCTGCCTCCCAAGGCTGATGAGCCCCACCTACCCGGCCTACCCGGTAAAACTGCGAATAAAGAGATTGTATCATATGAAAAAGGAAGGAAGACCACATATTGACATCAGCAAGACTCGCGATCAGAGAAAAGTGGAGGAATTTGCTCAAGTGCTTGAGGAAACCCTTCCAGGCCTGGCTGATGCAAATGCACCTGAACGATGGGAACATTTCAAGAATGCTGTTTATAACACCGCCTTGTCCACATTTGGCAAGAAGACCAAAAAGACGGCAGACTGGTTTGAAGCCCATTCGGAGGAGTTGATGCCAGCCAGCAAGGAAAAAAGGGGAGCTCTAGCAGCATACAAAGCCTGTCCTATTGAGTACAACTTGCAGGCTCTTCAACTTGCTCGTAGCAAAGTTCAACAGACTGCCAGGAGATGTTCCAACGATTATTGGCTTCAGCTGTGCTCTCAGATACAGACAGCAGTGGACACAGGTAACATCAAGGGAATGTATGACGGTATCAAGCAGGCTTTAGGTCCAATACAGAAGAAATCTGCTCCTTTGAAGTCTGCTACAGGCGTGATCATCCAGGACCAAGCACAGCAGATGGAACGCTGGATGCAGCACTACTCTGAGCTATATTCTAGAGGAAACATAGTAACCGAAGAGGCATTAAATAACATTGAGTGCCTGCCTGTCTTGGAAGAGTTGGACAGCGAACCAACTTTAGCAGAAATAAAAGTGGCCTTGGATTCCCTCGCCTCCGGCAAGGCACCTAGGAAGGATAACATCCCTGTTGAAGTGCTGAAGTGCTGTAAAGAGATCATCACCACTGAGCTGTATGAAATCTTTTGTCTTTGCTGGAGGGAAGGTGGAGTACCACAGGACATGAAGGATGCAAACATCGTCACATTGTTTAAGAACAAAGGAGACAGGGGCGACTGCAATAACTACCGTGGCATCTGTCTTCTCGGCATTGTAGGGAAGCTGCTTGCCGGTGTCGTGCTGAAGAGACTCCAGGTGCTTGCAGACAGAGTCTATCCAGAATCACAGTGTGGATTTTGAGCTAATAGATCCACCACTGACATGGTATTTTCCCTCAGACAGTTGCAGGAGAAATGTAGGGAACGACAACCACTCTTTGTGGCCTTCATAGATCTTACAAAGGCCTTTGATTTGGTTAGCAGGGACGGCCTTTTTAAAATACTTCCCAAGATTGGATGTCCACCTCGGCTCCTTAACATCATCAGGTCCTTTCATGAGGAAGTGAAGGGCACTGTAGTTTTTGAGGGCTCAACCTCAGATCCCTTTGACATTCGAAGTGGAGTGAAACAGGGCTGTGTCCTCGCGCTGACTCTGTTTGGGATATTTTTTGCTATCATGCTGAAGCACGCTTTTGGAACTGCAACAGAAGGTGTCTATCTCCGGACTAGAACAGAAGGAAAGCTCTTTAATCTCTCTAGATTGAGAGCGAAGACCAAAGTCCAGCTGAAACGCATGCAGGACTTCCTCTTCGCTGATGATGTAGCTGTTGTTGCCCATTCTGCCGAAGACCTCCAACAACTTATGAATTGTTTTAGCAAGGCCTGCCAAGATTTTGGATTAACAATCAGCCTGAGGAAAACACAAGTTATGGGCCAGGGCGTGGACTCATCTCCCTCTATTACCATCTTTACACAAGAATGGGAGGTTGTTCATGATTTTGTGTACCTTGGCTCAATGATCTCTGACACTCTCTCTCTAGATGTCGAGCTGGATAAACGCATTGGCAAAACAGCTACCATGTTCTCTAGACTCACAAAGAGAGTATGGCTTATCAAAAAGCTGACGGCATATACCAAGATCCAGGTCTATAGAGCTTGTGTCCTGAGTACACTCCTGTAGTGCAGTGAGTCTGGACCCTTTGTGCACAGCAGGAGAGGAAGTTGAACACGTTCCATATGCGTTGTCTCCGACTGCTAAGTCCTAGTCCAGCACTCTCACCACTACACCACATTGACTTACTGGTGGGCCGATGACAGCTTAAGTCTTCGATCTGGTGCCCATATGTGCTACTATGGTTGTGGATATCTTCCCTGAAGTCTATGAGGTTGCCTTCCCCTGAATTTTACTTTGTACACACTGAGGTGCTACCAAGAGAAGTATCAGATTCCAGCACTCTATTGATTTTTTGTAAATGACTCTGGGGACCTCAGGGGCTGCGGAGGCATTTACTGAAAATGAAAACAGCAAGCCTTGCAGCCCAGTGCTTTGTGATGAACTCTGTGTGGCCACCTAGCAAAAAGGACAAGGGTAAGTGGCATGGTGCGTCCTAAAGAGGTGGGTATGGCACGTGGATGGATGGTATCTTAGAAGAGATTACAGAGACTGAGGAGACTGTTGCCTTTGCTGTGCGCCACACATGTTGCCTTTTTCTGTTATGCTGGTTTATATATTCTCCACTTTGTTTTAGTGTATAGTTTGTTTGATTTATGTATTTTTGCCTAAGTCTTTGGCCTGATTTTGAAATAAAGCAGACTGCAGCTCACCATCCCCCAAACTGGAAGAGACAGCAACACTTTTTTTTTTTAACTTTTTGCTTATTTTCAGGTATCATCCCTGGGAGGTGCTGATGGTGAGAAACTGGGTTCCAGACCCACCAAATCTGTCCATCCCTGTTATAGGCAGTTTAGTGGTGTATTTTGGAGGTCCATGCAAATATTTTCCTGCAGCATAACTAGACTAAAGTGGAGAGGGGACATAGCTGTACATGCAATTCTTCCCCCCAACATCTTCGTATTTCTGAATAGACTTGTAAACCTGTTTTGTGTATCTTGCATGAAGATCTCAACAGCAACTGGGTGTTAGGGGAAAATAAGACTTGCATGAGAGGGCATGTTACCTCCCCAGTTGAAATCTGCTTAGATTGCAAACAACTGCTTGCATAGATTTGAAGCAGAAGCCAGAAATGTGTAGATATGTGTAGCAGTCCTTTGGATTATAATATAAATTGTTTGTATGCCCACTATGTAAATAGATAGTGGCATCTACAAAGCAAATCCCTTCAAAATAGGCTCAGACAAATACTTTAGTTAAAAGTTGTTGAGGTTCTTGTGGAGCTTCCCAAATGCCTCCTATCCATTATTTTCAGTGATAGATATAATCAGTATACTCCAGATAGAGGATAAGGTCTTGGGGAACAGGATGTGAAAAAATATTATTCTATGTTAGCTAATGGATATGTTGGCACATATAGAGAAATAGATAGAAAGGTTGTTATTGAAAGATAGAAGGCCCCATTCACCGTTCCAGGGATAATAGTGTAGATTTGGTCCTGCAATGTAGGAAATATGCTTTACTAGATTATGTGGTTCCTTTTTTGTATTCTTGAACTGAGTCTGATTATAAGGGTGTGTAAAATATGACATTGAAGACTTTTCCCATCCATCCACCCATTCATTCATTCATTCACTGTTGAATGAATGGCACTCTGCTACCTGTCCTCAGACTTATGAGTTAAGAGATGGCACACAAGGAATAAGGATGGGGAGTGGGGAGGAAAAGCATCTTGAGATAACAGTTCTTGTAATAGGATGGAAACAATTCAAATACTCTGTTGGAATGACTGCTGCTGAGTGTCAGCTGGAAAAGAGCTAAAGGCAGCTGTCTCTCAGGGTCACACTTTTCATTACAAAAGCCCATAATTAGAAGCTGAAGTCTAATATTATTTCTGAGATTTAGGCAACACTTGGTGACTGTGTGTTAATATTTACAAACAAAACTCTTGTTTAGGTGCAGAAGACCAATCACGAAACAAAGCAAGGTTACTTGCAAACTATGGGAGCTATGAAAAGTTGCTGCTGTGACAGCCACATGCCTTTCAACACTTGAAGAATTCCCTCTTCCACAGGATGGGTATATTATAATGTATAATTTGGCCTTCAGTGTCTTTTATTTTGACAAGCAAACAGCAGTGAGTGGTATGTTTGTGGGAAGAGAATCAGGAGTCCAAAACCATCAAATCAGAGTCTTGTTGGCTGTTTTTTTTTTTTTTTTTTTACAAAAGAAAAGTTATATGATTAGATCTGGTTTTCACAAGCATGATTAATGTAATGTGTTGGCTGAGAAAGTAGAGCCAACTCTACCTGCTTATTGGACTATGTGAGAGATACCTGTTGGTTGGTTATCTGAAGAGTGGAGGCAGCTTGAGTCATATTGTGGGCCATATTGGGTTTTGTGTTGGCCTGGCTGTGTTTTGCTCAATCTTCTCTGTTCTTTTGTTGGATTACAGAAAAGTTGGAGTCCTTTTTCCTTATGGAAAATGGGGAAATTATCTGGGTATAAGCATAAATGCAAAATGAATAAACATTTAACAAGTTACAACTTGGAGCTGGTGGTATTTTGTGTGAAATGTACCATAAAGAAATACCACAGAACAATTGACTTGTGTTCATTGAGCTTGTTTTTGAAGAGAAACACTGGCAAAAACCTGCAGTTGTTCTTGAGAAGGAAGGAGTTAAACAACTATTAGAGTTCACGAACAAATCAAGTTTAGCCTTTTTGTTTGTGACCTATTTGCATGTATTTACAACATATATGCCATTTCTTCTCACAACCCATGCAGACTAAACTATACTCTTTTTAAAAAAGTGTCTAGCACTGTAATTGGAATATTCGGTGATTCAGAAGTGGATTTTATGTTGTATGTGGGCCACAGGATTTTGATTGGTCATCCTGCCAGACAAAGAACCATATACAAAGTAGCTAATGTTAACTTTCATGAACAGGCATTTTTTGGTATCTTTATTACTAGTCTTATGATACAGTTGAAGATTACAGTTTGTGGTAGCATCTATTTCTGGCTCTCACCCTGTTTCCCAATAATAGAAATTAATGCTGATGTTACTTGCTCTCAAGTATTTCTGTTTAAACTAATGGGGGGGGGGTGTTGAAAGCCCTAAGGTCCTTGCGCTATAGATGCAATTTACTTTAAACATGTTTTAAAGGTATTTGCAACAGTGAATTTTAAAAGTACAATTGTGTGAGACATGTCTGCACAAGATAAACAATAGGTGAATGTGGAAGATGTTAAGAGAATCAAGACTAAGTGAGAAAAAGCTCCAAAGTGAAAGGAGAAAACATTATAGGTAATAATTGTCTGAGGAAAACAAAGAGTCAGAAGAGAATTGAAGAGGAGCCTTCACAGTTAAGACATGCTAGATTCAGAACAACAGTGATGTACTGTGTGTGAGGAGAGAGAATGAGAGAGAAAGAACAATTAAATGGTGATTAAGTGTGATGTGAATAATAGGAAACATGCAAGTGAGCCAAGTAATTTATTCAAGAAAATGTTAAATTAGTGGAATGAATTGTTTGATGGGTATTTCCCCTTGTCTAATTCAGAGCAGTATTGTTAAAATTATTGAATAGAAAAAGATTCAGGCATGCACAGACTTGAAATGAAGTTAAGAGTAAGATGGCTTGTGTCATTTTTCATAAAAAGTTGTGCAACTTTATTGCATTGGATGCCACAGAAAATAAACTTGTGATTCTGTTGTAAACTGTCCCTCCTTGTCAGTATATTGGGAGAACAGTCTTGACTTAAAACAACTTGCTTAGGAAAGGAAACCCTGTGCTGTGTCAAGGCAGATTCGTAGGACTGCATATGATGACTGTATTGTGAAAGGAAACCAGTTTGCCTGAAGGCAGTATTCCATTGAGCAAGCTGGTGTATGCAGTGTAAATAGTTGCAGATCCTTGTGATATATCAGAAATGTGGGTTCTCAGTCTTGATGTCAATGTCTGAATACATTTCTGGGGCTTGAATTGCCTGGCTGCAACCAAGGGTACTCTTCTTTCTGCTCTAGCTGCAAAGGAAAATTCAGTTGTGCTGTTTCCATCTTATACATCCCATGTCTCTTTCATCCATCCTTCCCTCCTGACTGCTGGAATGGACAGGATTTGTGTTTTATCTATAGCAGATGGAGAAATCGAAGGAGAGAAGACTAGGAGAAGAACATGGTTAAATAAGTAACTGTTGCACTGCCATGAAAAAGACAGAAAGGTTATCAGCTTGCTTCCTGGCAGCACTACAACAGAGAGTCCACTATCAGATTAAGTGCTATATCTTTCTTAGGACTGATCATTAAGTTTTGGAACTGACAAGGTTGTTTCTCTCTTATAGTTGCTCCTCAGAGTGCTCAGGTCAAGTAAGTAAAGAGTAGGGATGGAGGACTCTTTATCTTGCCAGAGGCCGGAAAACTAATGTTGGGTTTAGGCTTGTGGGAAGTGAAGTTCAACAACAGCTGGAGAGCCACAGATTCCCCAGCCCTCATATAGAACAAACATGGGAATAATAGAAATACACATATAATTTATCTTCTGTATGCTTTCTGGATCTAGCGTGGTTCTTCCCATATTCTTGAGATGTAAGATGTTGTGCCTGTGTTATCAGAAGGGTATTGAAATGGAAACTATCAACAGTACCACTCCTGTAATAAAAATATTGAGCCCATGTTGGGTCCTAATTTGGAATAATACATTTGGAATAAATGGGAATATATATTATTTGCATCTTTGAAGCTGTTTAATTAGCTGATGTGTTTTTGGAGACTTTACCCTCTCCTGCCTTGGTGATTCAGAAAATACTTTTCCCATCCATCTTTCTGAAATATGACATTTTCTTGCTCTAACTATTTGACAAAAGCGGGACCTCATGGATCTTTTGCTCTAGCCATGACCTCAGTAGATTAAGTGGAGGCAGTACTTGAGGTTGGGGTGAGAAGATGGTACTCCATTCTTTAGTGAACTTGTAAGATTCATTCATTGTTATTGTCACTGCAGAACTGCAGACCACTGACAGGTGTATTCATCACTGAAATGGTATTCAGTGGTGGTAGCTCCTAAAATACTTTAGGCCAAGCAGAGCTCTTTGAATTCAGAAAATGTTGTGTTCTTAACTCTTTTGGATCACTCTGCATCCTAAGCAGAAGCACTGAGCTTGAAACTTGACAGTTTCATTGGATGTCTTTGTGATTCACACTACCAATTTTAAATTGACAGCATCTATTTTTCATTACAATAATGTATGCCCCATGTTCCCTTCTGATAATCACAGTTCTTTTTCTCTAGGGCTCTCACGGTGGAGCTATGTAAGGCTACAAGAAAAAAGGAAACTTGAAGCAAACCTCTCAAATGAACTTCTTTCTAATGGGCTGGACTCAGTGGCAGTGGGTCACCTCATTCTGACCTGAGATGTCATGGATCCAACTAGCTTCTTTTCAGTTCGTTAGATGCCCTAACACTTGAGGCAGGGATTGTTGTCTTCCTGAACAGCCATTTATCCCATTCATAGGTAGGTTTCTTGGAAGATAGAACAGTCTGGGATTCATAGCTGGAGAATGGCTTCTTCCTGCCCCCAACCAAATTTCTACCTGCTAAGAGAGGTTAGTTTGTTTTGCACTCTGCTGCTGGGCTAAACCACTCATGAAACCAGTAGAGGAAAAACATAGGTTCAGCCTAATCATTTTGAAAGCTGTAGTAATTTTGTGTATTAGATGCAGAAAATCACAGAGCTTTCAGGACCAGAAATAAATATTGGGTAGATAACCCCTGAGGCTACTAAACCTAACATTTCCTCTGTATCTATTTTTCTTCTTTCTTAATGTAGACTAAATATGAAAATGAAAAGTGTTTGATTCAGCCCTGGTGAGTAATTAGTTTGTTGTAATAACTCACCCTGCATCTGGGCAGAATAGAGTCCTGCACCTGCTGAGCCCCACTGGGACCAATTTGCAGGTGAGGCAAAATTCCTTCTTTCACAGCCACTCTGCCTCACCTGAGCAGACACCAAGTGGCGATGACTTCTATATGAGCAAATGAAGGAAAAGCTGATCTCCTGAGAAGTGAGAAGAGAACGTCTGAAATGGGGAGTCTGTGAAGGAATGTACCTGCTCAGACAGTTTGTGTTTTTGTGTGTAGTGGACAAGCACAAATGTTTTATATGAGTTCAAATATTAAATGGCATTAACATTGTTATTTTCTGGTCCAGCCACAAAGGATGGAGGGGGAGTAGACAAGAAGAAGTTATTTTTATTTGTTAGGCAGAGCAGTCATAGGAACATGGGAAGCTGCCTTGTACTAAGGCAGACTATTTGTTTCTCTTGGTTGTTACATGCTGTCAAGTCACCTCCTGCTTATAATAACCCTAGGAATGAGAAACCTCCAAAATGTCCTGTCCTCAGCAGCCCTGCTCAGCTCTTGTAAACTGAAGACTGTGGCTTCCTTTGGGAGTCAATCCTTCTCATATTTGGTCTTCCTCTTTTCCTACTGCCTCCTACCTTTCCCAGCATTGTCTTTTCCAGGGGATCTTTCCTTCTCACAATGTCCCCAAAATAGGACAGCCTCAGTTTATAATTTTTACGTCCAGAGAAAGTTCAGGCTTAATTTACTCTAGGACCCACTTGTTAGTCTTTCTGGCAGTTTAGGGTATCTGCAATGCTCTCCTCCAGCACTATATTTCAAACAATATTTTTCCTGTCAGCTTTCTCTATAGTCAAGCTTTAACGCCTGTACATAGTGGTTGGGAGTTGAATAGTGTGTATGATCTTGGCCTTGGTCTCCAGTGACACATCTTTATACTTATTGCTGCCCTTCTGAGTCTCAGCCTTCTTCTGATTTCTTGGCTGCAGTCTCTGTTTGGACTGATACAAAATCTCCATCAGTGTCTTCATTGTCAACATTAAAGTTTGCCATTCTTCTGTAGTCATGATTCTTCTTTACATTCAAGTGCAGTCCTGTTTTGATACAGTACTTTCTTCTTTCACTTTCATCAGAAGTCGCTGCTGCTTTCTGCCAGTAAGATGTCATTATCTGCATATCTTAAATTATTGATATTTCTTCCACCAATTTTCACTTTAATCTGAATCTAGTCTGTTTTTTTCATATTATAGTTTCTGTGTGTAGATTTAATAAATAAGGAGATAAAGCACATCCATGTCTGATTCTTTTGCCTATAAGAAACAATTCAAAGGAATCTGCTACCCTTTATCTATTCTGTATAGGTCTTCAGTATACTTTTTCCACCTTCTATTTATTTTCTCCTGGTCAAATAGTGTGCTTCCCTTCTGGTCTCTCAGCATCCTAGTCTAGGCTTAAACTTTTCTTTGTTTTCATGGATCTTCTGGAAGATATGTCTTGTTTTTCCTCTCTCTTTTTTTGTTCTCTATTTCTTTGCTCTAATTTCCCGTGCAACTAAAGTGATGCTATTGTGGACAAGAAGCCATAGGTAGAAAAGAATATGGAGAGACAGAATGGTTTCCTATAGGGAAAGGTGTCAGATAAGGGTGCATTTTATCCCATTATCTGTTCAATCTGTACTCAGAGTATATCATACAAAAAGCCAAACTAGATTCAGATGAAGTTGGAGTGAAACTTGGTGGAAGAAACATCAGTAATCTAAGATATGCAGATGACACCATCTTACCATCAAAAAGCAGCAATGGCTTGAAACAACTGTTAGGGAAAGTGAAAGAAGAAAGTGCCAAAGCAGGACTGCAGTTGAACATTAGGAAGACAAAAAAATTACACTATAGAAGAACTACCGAACTTTAGCATTGATAATAAAGAAGTTAAAAGAGTTAGAGATTTCATATTCATTGGTTCTATCATCAATCCAAAGAGAGACTGCAGCCAAGAAATCAGAAGAAAGCTGAGACTAGGAAGGACAACAGTGTAGACTACCAGAAAGTGAGTCCCAAACAGCCTCAGTTTCAACATTTTTGCCTCCAGAGATAGTCAAGCCTGAACTATCTCTGGAGGCAAAAATGTTGAAACTGCACTTATTTTAGGTGCATCATGAGAAGGCAGGATTCTCTACAAAATATAACAATGCTGGAAAAATTGGAAGGTGGCAGGAAAAGAAAATGCAGCATCCAGGTTGCTGACTGGGGCTGGTTAAAGGGATCACATAATCCCCTGCTTCAGGAGCTCCACTAGCTGCCAATCAGTTACCGGGCACAATTTAAAGTGCTGGTTTTAACCTATAAAGCCCTAAACGGCCTGGGTCCAAGCTATCTCAAAGACCGTATCTCCCATTATGAGCCAGCTCAGGTATTAAGATCATCAGGAGAGGCCTTTCTCTTGTCCAGCCACCTTCACAGGTGCATCTGATGGGCACTCAGAAGAGAGCCTTCTTTGTTGCTGCACCCAGACTTTGGAACCCCCTCCCACAAGAGACTAGGCTGGCCCCATCTTTGCTATCCTTCCACAAGCAGGCAAAGACCTTTCTCTTCTGGCAAGCTTTCCCTCAATAACCAGCTACCTGTGGTCGATTTTTAGATAGATCGTTATGCATTACTGCTTTGACTGGATTGTTAGTACTACTTGTGTTTTCAATTTTTGTGTTCTCCATTTCTCAGAGTGACATATTTTAAATTTTTGTATACTTATTGATCTTTGCCTTAACATTGTCTGTTAATTGATGTAAGATGCCTTCTTATTCATTGTTCATAATTTTAAAATATTGTCTTTTAATTATGTTAACTACCGTTGTATACTCCTTGTTTTCAACTTCAAATATTGTCTTTCATTGTTGTAAGCTGGCTTGGGTCCTTTTCAAGGAGAAAGATGGGGTAAAAATAATTTTAAAATGTAAATATATTTTAATAAATATAAATAAAAGAGGAAGACCAAGTACAAGATGGACTGACTCCCTAAAGGCTTGACTCTGCAAGAGCTGAGCAGGGCAGTTGAGGACAGGACACTTTGGAGATATTTCATTCATGGGGTTGCCATAAGTCGGATGTAATTTGATGACATATAACAGCAACAAATGAAATTAAAAAGTCATAAACTCATATGATAAATCAACTGCCATTTTTGTACTTGGTTGAAAACCCTGTGTATAGTTCTCTTATCCATTGGTATTGTGGAGCCAGAGCTCACAGGGCACATCACTGGCCTTTTTTAATTAGTAAGGGTGCTGACACCAACCCACACCTTGCCTTCTTTAGTCTCTCTCAGCTTATCTGCAGTCCTCTCAGCAGCTGGAAGAAAAATGGATTTCTCAAGAAATAAGAGCAACCTGATGCAATGCAAGGCATTTTCTGGTGATTTGGTCTTGTATGGGTGATTTAGACTGATTAGCTTTACAAAAGACCTGTTCCAGGTAGAGATAAACTTTGCTGATATGGCTAGACTGAACTTGTGGACCTGGTACCTGAAGAAACCTGCATGGGGTTGCAGTGATCGTTACTACGCTTTATTGTTGGAACCAATAGTCTATTAATATCCAACTAAAATAACAGGACAGAGAACTAAGAGTACTACATCTAGGTTTTTCTGTATTCACAAGCTCAGCACCCATTTTGTGGTGGAGTGACCAGGAAAGGCTCCAGAGCACTGTCACTTTGTATAGGTAACATCTCCCTCATAATGAGTCATGAGCTAAACCAGAATAGATAGCACTTAGCCAGAAGCCTGTTTGATAGTGCCTTCTGATAACTTGGAAAACAACTGAAGTGTTATCTCCTACGATTTGATGAGGCAGCTGCAAGTAACATTGTCTTCTTCTACTCCTAGCCCCAGCAGCTGTATCCAATTGGACTACTGTAAATTGGCAATGGCACTACAGCAGTTGTTTGCTTGCTACAACAGGAGTTTTGAAGCTGAGGTGTGGAGGTAAGTGCTCTTGCTTCCTTGTTTTGCTTCCTGTAGTTTTTGAATTAAGTCACCCTTCGTAAGCCTTCTCAAGCAATGCATGCCATTTATGCTTCTCATAATAGCCAACACACTTTATTTTTTTATTTTTTATTTTTATTTATTCTTTCTCTCTTTCTCTTTCTCTCTCTCTCTGCACAATTTAATATACAGCCAGCACTGAACAGGCTGGGGACACACGGCAGTTGAAGTACTACCCAAAGCAAGCACATCTTCTCTGATTTAATTAATATGTGGATATGTAGGCTTAGGTGAACCTCTGGATTTTGAGATTGACCACACTCCCATGAGGTAATTAATGAGCATGAGAAAGCTGATGTGCTTATCTGATAATACTGTTCACCTAGATCTAGTTTCATGGAAATATTGTTCGTTTTGGGTCCCACCTTCCTGCTTAACAACCTTCCCACCACTGTGCTATATCAGGCTGCGTGGTCTGCAGTGGGCCTCACTTGGCTGTGTAGCATTTCTGTAGCTGAACAGCAAGTGGCAGTGGTCGCTCATCTTGGCAGATAAAGGCATATGTTCCCTTAGGGGCATTGAGATGTAAATATTCTCCTTCTGAAACACTGTGCCATTATTAGTAATTGCAAATATACATCACTGGAGTGGGGGGGGGGGAGGGAAGAAAGGTATTTCTTAAGTGCAGTGCAGAGCTTAGAATCTACATTCAACAGGAGAGTGAAAGGAGAAAAGCTTTGGAAAGTTATCTTTTGGCTGTGCTGGCTGTGTGATTCTGGAAGTTGCAGCTAGAACAAGACAAAGCATTTCCAAGCTCTGGTTCAAGAGGCCAGCATTTTAACATGGCCATGGGGGGTAGCGGAGAATCAGAGAAAGGTGGAGGGATTATGAAGCTGTAGTGGGTCTGAGTTAAGGAGCATCTGCATCTGTTGCATCAGTCTAAAGAGATGGGTAAATAATCTGCAAAAACTCATACTGAAGTAAATCTGTAAGTCTTAAACATTCCTACAAGATTCTCCTCCTCCTCCTCCTCCCAATTTCTTATTCTTCTTTAATAAATTAGGAAACTGGTTTTGCAGAGGGAGAAAGAACATGGCTCTTATCCACAGTGAGTTTTGGGACTGAGTGCCTGAAATAATTACCTATGAAGTCCAGTTTTATTTCCACTGCATATAGCAGTCATGGAAGCCTTTAAATCGCTGTAGGTAAACAGCCTCTGTGTTCAGAAGTAGGAAACCTCTTTATATCAGTTACTGGAGAGCAAACAGCATGGTGAGCCTTCATACTCTAGTTGTTGTAGGTGGCTGACTGATCACTGTTGAAAACAGTGGGTTAAATGGATTTTTGGTCTTATCTGGCAGGACTCTTGCATTTCTATGAAATGTGTTAATCATTCTTCATTGACTTTATTTTCTTTCCCTCCGACCCATCCCTTTTTTGATTTGGTCCAAAAAGAGCTAGAAATGCAAAAATGAAAAACAGAACAAAAAACCCAATGGCATTATTTTTCAATTTTTGCTGAAAATTGCCAGTGGTCTGATAGGATGAGCCAGATACTTTCTCAGGTCTCCTCTGAGCTTTGTCCCTGGCTTGAGTGGGTGATATTGTCCTCAGGTTTGTTGGGATATTATTACATAGATTACAGACATATTATTACATAGTAAAGGCTCTGAATCCATTAAGTTGCCTTTAATTGGAGCAGCTTGACTTCTGTTCCTCTTGGTTTCTCTGATAACTAAAGGCAATAAGAATCCATGCCTCATATCTAATGAGAAATGTTGCTGTTCTCACTTCCTGGTGCATCTCTTGAGCTGAATTCACTTTATTGACCATTGAGGGCTTATTGGGAGATACTGGTGCCAGCTCCATGCATCCTACAGCACTTCCCTCTAGGTCACACTTGGCATGTCTCTTCTAAAAGGCATTCTTGCAGCAGTTGGAATATTTCCAGCTTGGGGAGTTCTTTCCTTCAGATTATTTGATTCAAATTTTCTTCGACCAGTTAATTTTCTTTGATCCATTTTTCACTCTACCTTTCATGTAGACCCTTGACTCGAAATGTCCATTGTAGCTGTAGCTACATGGTAAAATACCTCAAGATTTGCTCCAGTAATAAAATTGATGAATTTGAATATTTTTTTACTGATCACATGACATAAAGGGCCAATTCAAATTAGTCTTGGCCTTTTTGGCTCCCAACACAGAGTTTTTGTATTCCTCTGCTGGTGGGGGCTTCTCCTTTTTTTCAAGCTTGAATTATCCAAACTTACTTTACTCTTCTCACAGGAAATATCCGTTTCTGTGATCTATCTCCAAGTGTCCCTGAATTTATTTTTATTTTTGTCAATAAATGAGTGTAGCACTGAGTCAATGCATTAATACACTAGATTAGTGTTAGATCACCTCTGCAGAGAAAATAAAATAAAATAAAAGTGAGCCATAAAAGCATTGGGAGATGTGAGAGAGAAGGTGCCAAGGATCCCCAGAGTAACATGGTGCTCCTCCAGGATCCCAGGCACCTTCCCAGTGCAGCAGAGTAGGAGCTCTTTGGCTGTCCAGCCAAGTGGCACCCAGAAAGGAAAGGAAGGGAGCCATGTCCATGATGTGAGTACTAAGTCCCAAACTCGGGGCACAGACGGGGAGAAAAGGCATAAAAAGGGATGAACTCTGCTGAGCATCATGCATGGTAAGTCTGCCAGGACCACCTGTTCACCCCGAGCACAGAATCTGGCATTCAGCTTGACCCAATAGCTGCTTCCATTCATGGCTGTGTGGAGGTGCTCTTCCCAAGCAGCAGCACTGCTGATTTCCACTTTTGCTGGCAAACATGGAGAGTGACAGCAGACTTTCCAGCATGGACCAGTAGCTGATCCAAGAGACCTGACAGAAAGTGAGTGCCAACCCTTTGGAGCATGGCATTCCCCCCTCCATTTGATGTCCAAGTCATAAATCCTAGTATGTCCTTATCTCACTGGAGAGGGAGGGAGGGGGGGCTTTGGGCTGAAATATGGATCACGCTGTGAGGAGCCAGTGTCCACAGGCCCTGCATGATCACTAAAAGCGAATAGAAATGGAAGATAGGCTGCAAATCACACCCCCATTGGATTGCCAGTGTAGTTGCAGCCTGTTTTCTGTAGTCTATTCCTCACCCCTTACTTGCCGGCCTCTGCCATGGCCTGCTATTCTCAAAATATTCCATGGTATCTTTGAAGGACTTGAGGAACTCTTCGAAACAAATGCTCCATTATTCATCTTTGGCATGACACCTGCCCTTATTCCAAGGAGCAAGGTGACAAATTGATGGATATCTTTTATATATAGGCCACATGAGTCAAATCTGCACTTTTCAGGAGCTCGCAGTGCTTTTTTTGAACATCAGGGAGGTGAGGAGCAAGATTCACAACAAACTCCTGTTTTTCTCTTATATGTGAATGGGGCGTGAGAGAGAGAGACACCCACACACCCTTCCTTCACAATACTAAGAACATTTGTTGTGGTTGTAAGTGATCTCTTTCTCTCTCTCTCTCTCTTTTCCTTCACAATACTAAGAACATTTGTTGTGGTTGTAAGTGATCTGATGCTCTAGATTAGCGATGGCGAACCTATGGCACGCATGCCACAGCTGGCATGCAGAGCCTTTTCTGTGGGCACGCGAGCCATAAGTCGCTAGATTGCTACCCCCAGCAGCCAAACCTGAGGAGGCTGCGACAGGCGGCGGGCCAGGATCTGGAGCAGCTGGCACTGGCGGCAGCGGGCCAGCTGAGCTATAGGCAGTGGCGGGGTTGGGCACGACTGGAGGCACCTCCGTGCCCGGGATTCTGGCTTCCACCACCACTTCTGCTTCCACCGCTGCTGTGCCCGCCGCCTGCCGGGTTGTTTGTTTTTCAGTTTGGGCACTCGGGATCAAAAAGGTTTGCCATCACTGCCCTAGATAATAACAGTTTTTGACCAGGTGCAAGTTGCAGTGAAGAGAAATAATGTCTCACAGTAAATACTATTTTCCATAAAGTAACAGAGCTCTCGATCCCCTGTTAAAACCAGCTCTTTCCTTTTCCAAAATCCTGCCTACAAATCTGCTGTCAGGAAAATGCATTTTCTCAAGCTATAATCATGATAGGGATAGTAAATATGCTGTGGTTTTGTAGCCATTAGGAAGCCTTGAACAAGTGGAGAGGGCAGCAGACTGACACTTTTTTTTTTAAAGGTGCATGCAGGAATCGGGAACAACCCCAACTGTTGTTAGCTAAACCCTAGACATAGATAATTAGATGTTTTATCAACAACCCAGCAGGCCTTAAGATCAGAATGCTGTTGTTCATCCCCCACTTCTGTAAATAAATATAAAAATAAGTAACCATGGCTAGTTACAAATGAAACCATTATTTAGTGTACTGCCTAGATGCACACTGGAATTTACAAATGTAAGATATACCATCTGTCTCCCTCTCAAATTTATCTTTAATTCCCTTTTCCCATTCACTTTGAGATCAGTGACAGAGTGTTGTGGGAAGCTGAAATATTCCAACATTGGCTTCTGTATGTTACTGTTTCCATTGTTTAGATTTTGTTTCCGTTTATTCTTTGGTGCAGAGGCTGCCCTGACTGCCCTGTGTAGAACACAGAAAGGCACTGATGACAAGAGGATGAACATGTAAATGAGCACACGATGTTGTGGATGACTGCCGGTACTGGTGCTGCCAGAGTAGGTGCGGGATACGTTTGGTATCTAGGTTTGTAGTAGGGTATAGTTCCTTTCTCTGTATCCATGTCGTGCTGCCTGTTAAGTATCAGTAGTTGTTTAAGGTTTGGGGTGCTGTCCGTAAGTGAGCACCGACTGCCTCCCAGAGCCTAAGATGTGGAAGCCATAATGTCTAGAATAGTCTGTGGTTCCTTCATATGTATGTGTGTGGTCTCAGCAGGAAGCAGTACATGCCAATGAATAGTGTTGTGTCATTCTCCTTTCAGTCTGTCTTGTCGTTCCTCGGTTCTTGTCCGGCGCTGACAATTTGTGTTTTCACCTTACAATTTTAAGTCTGTGAGTTTTCAGTCTTGTGGATTTGAGCAGATAGTGATACGTGAGAGATTTTGTTGTGTGTTTTCAATAGCTGGGGTTTGTAAATAATGCATAATGATTAGTGGGTTTATGGTATAATGGGCTGGCTGCTTTTATGTCCATTGTGCAGAGAGTGTGACCACTTAATAAACTGCTCTAGACTCAAAACTGCCAAGAGATGAATGTTATTAACACTGTGAATGTTTTCATCTTGTCAACACCATACAACTCAAAAGCCACCATTGCCTAGTCCTTCATTTGGAACCGTTTCCAGTACACTTCTTCAAATTTTCCACATCAACCAGTTTGGTCCTCTACCTTCCTCTCATGACTATAAGTATCTCCTAGTAATCCTTTATGTTGCTACAAGGAACACAGTTGCTATCCACATAAAATATTCTAATTATTTATGATTGCTGCCATCTTGTGAGGGGGGAGAAATTAATGAATTATTTTGCTGTAAAAGCAAAAGCTGTAAACAATGTATGTGAGAATGGAAATGTTTATGTTCTCATGATTGTACTCTTGCTTGGGAGATGAGAAATTATTCTCTATTTAGACGATGCTAGGTAAGGCAAGATAAAAATGATGTTGTCCTGGTTACATCATTTGCTCTACAAGTGGGGTTAGAAGAGTTGTTATTAATCTTTATCCTTTTCTAGCAAGATAACTATAGAAAATGTTTAGGAAAACATTTTTCCATTATCCCATGATGTCTAAAAGAATTGAGAACATTTTTTCATGGGAATGAGATTGAAGATGGGCAACCACAGGTGATGTTGAATAAAGAAACATATAAAAATAGTTTAGCTAGACAGAGCTGAATGCATAGAAGAGAAAGGCACCATGTTGACTTATTATAGGGTTAGGGCATAACACTATGGGTAAGAAATTTTCAAGTATGTGTCAATGTAACAATTACTGAAGGCGATGAAGTATGTTCCTTAGATTTTAAAATGTGGCTGAAATATCTTTTTCCCATTGTATCTTTTATGATCACAAGTCTTCACCTTTTTGGATTGATAGATCTTATAACTTTAAAATATTACTATCAGAGATCCACACAAACAACAAAACCCTCCCCTATGGGGAAGAATGTATGTGGTGGAAGAGCAGGCTTTCTTCTGATCTCATAGAGTTCACATGTCAGCACTGAGGATGCGGGAAAGTGTTGGGGTCCTGCAACCTGATTGATAGACTGTTCACTATCGTGCCAGTCATCCTGTAAGCTCATTACTAGGTGCTAATATGCAATTGTCCTTCGATATTTCCCATTGTATCTGATGGTACTCTCATCCCAACATATGTATACTGTATCTAAACCTTTGACCCAGATGCTGCACTCCATATGTCTTTTAAGTGTTGACTGTAATTGACACTAGTGTTAGAGATGGCACAGCAATTTTCTATTTGTTTAAGCTTTATTAGTACACATGGGTGTAATGTGAACTAATGTCTCTCTTCTAATGAAGTTTTGACTAATTAATGGCAGTGAAAGGACTTCTTCAGCAACCTGTTCCCTGATCTTGTATGCTGCAGACAACCTACCACCACCCTTCTTCTACCAGTACTGTTGCTCTGGTGCATGATCCATAAATTATGCATGACATCCAGATTTCTGGTTTCTGGACAATAACTACCACCCATAATTATGTTGAAAACAATAAATCATTACAGTTTTTAAAGTACTTGCAGCTTCTGAAGTTTTCTTATTTTGAACAGAGGTAGCCACATTAGTCTGTTTCAGCACCAACAAAAACAAAACCAATGTGGCACCTTTAAGACAAGAAAAATTGTTTGAAAGCTTATCTCAAGATTTTGTGGGAATCTGAAGAAATGGATTGTTGTCTGCAGAAGCTCACATTGAAGTAAATTTATTAAGAGTTACGGCTGCCACAGTACTTTTTATTTCTGATTATCTAGAAGGGAAATGAGCTAGAACAAGGGCTGGAATTTTGTCTTTTAACTTTATTGTTTTCATGGGTGAGAAAGTAGAATTTACTTGCAGAACTTTTTCATTTGCGTAAAAATGATGATTTTTAGTATCTGTATTTAACATATCAATATGATCCTTTTTTTCCTCAAAGCAACTACCACTTTTCCTATACAATCCCAAGATGAACAGGGATTGGTGAGAAATGTTTTTGCTGTTGGATAGGAATTGTCTGATTGCACTGTTCAGCATGAGGAGGAAAGCAGAAAAATTAAGATGTCTAAAAAAATTGAGAGTATTTTTCATAAGTAGCTGGAGGAGTTGGATTTGTCCAGGTAACTAAGGAGCTGTGCTTAATTGTGAACATGAGAGGAGACAGGCCTGACTCTTGCCTGAAAGATCACACTTTGATGGAAATGTCAGCTCTATCAAGTTATGTAACCAGTGGGAGAAAATTAATCTACATTAGCTTGAGAACTGACATAGGTTTTTGGATGGTTAATAGGCATCTCTGAAGCCAAGTGAGGTAGACAGCCTCTTGTGGCATGCCCACTATCCCATCTACAACACACTTTATCTCTGGTGTAGGGGAGAGACTAGATGCAGAGGTCAGATCTGCTTCCAAGAGTGGTTTTCTGTGTGCTGCCCAAGAGAAAATCTCTTCCTGTAGCTCTTGTGCTGTTGTCTCAAGAACCACAAGACTGCAGTTTAAACAGCTTAAGTCTGTCTGTCACTGGAAAGAGGACACGTAGGTGATGTCAAGTGACCTCCTGAAATAAGGAAATTCTGAAGCTTAACAACATAAAAATTTCCTATCCCAGTTCTGAATAAGCAAGTATCACTATAATCTGAAAGATGTTCCTATCACTGAGCTTTTCTGATCCTCAGATGTTCTGGGATTTGCAAGTGAAAACTATCATCTTAAATTGGGTGCAGGAAGCACTATTTGGCTTTTATCTGAGAGCTGTAACTACTCAAAGAGGAAGAAATAACTATTTGTGATTGCTCAAAGGCACTGTTAGGCTTACATCACACATTCCTGAAAATAGGTTCCATGTAGTCTCTAGACCAGGATGGGCAACAGATCTGAAGGCCAATTCTGTGCCCCGGGATCATTCCGGCTGTGAATACGCATACCACCCCTAACAAAACAGCAATAGAAGTCACCAGAAGTCCATTCTCACCAGTTGTTTTTCCCACTGATTTTAAACACTGTGTATGTGACAGGGGAGAAGACATACAGCAACCTATTTCAAAGATGAGGTTTTGCTCCCCGAGGTTTCACTCCCCCACCCCAGGGAAAACTGTTGGTTTTAGTGGAGATGGGAGTCTAATGGGAGAAGGCATACAATGCCTTGGGATGCTGCACTTTGTCCACCCTCTGGTACAGATGGATGTCGATGCTTATAGTTATACATAGATGAGGAAAATAAAGGGGACAATGAAAGTTAGAGCATCTCTTGCAACAAGAGCAAGAGATGCTTTAACCTAAATACATCTCTTGGAGGATGGATAGTAAATAGGTAAATAAAAACTCAGTCCTAGAAACAGGAAGATGTGTACGTTTTAAGTGGCTCAAAATTCTTGCATAGTTCCTTAGGACTGTTGTGGGGAAATCCCCTCAGATTTCGCACCTGTGCTGATGAAATGGGTTACTATGTGATTAGGCTGTGGGCTGATGCATGTATACAAGATTCTGTCTTAGGAGAGGTGAGACATGACTTGATAGTACTTAGATGTATGAACCGATTCTATGATATTTTAGGAAAAGTTATGCCCCCCCCCATCCCAAACAGGGATGTGCATTACATCTCACATTTACATCCCCCCACATGGGGGGGGGGGGGATGCAAGAAAAATGAAAGAAGCCAGCCAGCATGGCTGTCAAAGTTTGAAATTTTGTATCAATAAAGTGTTAAAACAATTAAAGGAGGTTGATGTGATAAACAGCAGTATTTCTGTATCGCCCTAGCAGCAGTTCAACATCCTAAAGGAAAACTAGCACTAACACAAAGAAAATAGTTTTAGCAGCTAAATTGTCCGTGCAGGTATGAGCCGCGGATATACCCATGCCCTACTGAAAGGGAGTCAGCTTGAGCTATACTTTCATCCCCCTTGTGTCTATGAGCCGAGCAGTTCAGCACAAGTTCTGCTTTTCACTGCAAGTATAGCTAGGTTTCGTTCCTCCCACAAGTGTGGTCTTGTTGCACTCCTTCCAGGGAGACTAGAGGTTTATCTGCTGATTGCCAAATAAAACAAGACAGCAAACTGCATATGTAGGAAACCCGATTATTCAAATTTATTAACATCAAGAATTATGCAATGATGCTGTAGATTTTTATTAACAAATAGAAAACAGACTGTATACAACAGTGACCCCTACAGCACTATGCTTTCACAAGTTAAAAATGAATGTTCTCTCCAACATCACCACCCAGGATTGTTGATTTCAATGCAGTTTGGATACATTGGGTAATACAGTTAGAGACCTTTCCACCACCTTTATTTATAGAGCTATGCACCCGGGAGAAGGCTGTAATCTCCCTGCCTGTAGTGCAAGTGTGAGATAATAAGGAGTATTAATATACAGTACCATTAAATTAAGTCCAGTAGTCTTGCCACATTGGTTAATTAGACCATCCTTTCATAGTGGAAAATATAGCATTCTAATGACTTTTAAATGTTTACAGGATAGAAGAAATTATAGCCACACCCAGCATCTGAGAACTGATTTCCTTACCTGAAGAACCCCAATCCCCCCTCTCCCCCCCCCATATAACGAAGGCACCCCGTTTCTGGGGTTTGTGCAGGAAGGCTGGACTTCCCAGAGTTGTGCTCTTTCACCTTGGAATATGTTCTAATGCATTTGGTTGGTTGCAGTTGCCTGGGCAACAGCCCCTCTGGATGCTACTGGTACTAAAAGGACTGGATACATGTGTATCTGTGGTCAGATCCCTCTGGGGAACTTAAGACTGTGTGCATGGCGGAGATGCCACCTTTTCATCCATCTTAACAAGAGAGGATCCCAGGGCGGTGGATCTCTCCTGTGAATGGAAAGCTCACATGGGATCAACTGACAAATATGAGGTCACTGGACACACGTCAATAGGACCAAGCATCTGATAGCTGCTAGAGTCCCACCTGACAGACAGGCCTTTAGGAGGAAAAGGCTTTCGAAATAATCATTAGGCTGGCCCCAGCTCTGTGAATTTGAATATTCTACAGGACTCTAGAGGGTGTGGAAGGAACCCAGAACTGTGAGCCAGCCACTAATATTAACCTGGGGCTGCCCGAAAATGGGCAACGCCACTGCGGTTGAGACAACAAAAGAGTAAGGGGGGAGGAACAAAAGGAAATTCAAATCCCACCACCTCCATTTCCTTGTTTTGCCCGAGCAAAACATTAAGACTTGCAAAGAATTAAAAAGAAAAGAAAAGAAAGATATAAAAGGCTAGTTAACTATTTTACATATATAAAATATCCCATTCCATCCACCCAATGACTCTCACCATGAAATGCTATCAAGGGCAGGAGGAGGAGTGGGGCCATTAAAAGAAATTCATCTGGAGCTTGGAAATGTAAGAAGATGGTCCCACTTTTGGCGCTGTGGCAATGTACCTAAATACTGCGATCAAAACTGGTTTGTCACGGGGAGGCTGTTGCCGCAGCATCTGCACAGGACTAACAAATGGGCGGCTGGCTGGGAAGAACCCGTCTCTGCTCTTGGACATTCCTGTTGCAACTGGCCAAAAGCACTAGTTACGTTGCATAGTGATCAAAGCTGCCAAGGTACTCCAGCGCAGCTCGGTAGCACAGCTGGTACTGGTCCTGTGGAAGGAAGAGGAGAAAGCTTTATAGAAGAGAATCTGAACTCATTGCAGAAATCTTAAACGGCAGCTCAACTAGCCATAGCAGACAATTAGAAAAATGTTTTAACAAGTTAACTCGTGCTCAGTGGTTCACAAATGTGTGGCGTATTGAACTTATGGAAAAGATGACAGACCAAGTCCAAGCACTGAGATCAATGAGAAGCCAGTTCACGTTCTTGCACACTTATAAGCTGTGTTGTTTTTATCTCCATCTTTTGCTGATTTTAATTGCTTTTTAAGCAATTTAAATTGCTTAATTCTATTCTAATAGTTTTTACAATGGGACTGGTTTATATAATTTATTATTTTTAAGCTATATGTGATTTGCCTTGAGCACTATCTTTTAGTGGAAATGCAGGGTATAAATAAATAAACAAACAAACAAAGCAAGCTGTTTAAACACAAAGAATAATTTCATTTAAGCATCTCATGTTAATTTCTAGAATGATCGGCTTAAATTAGTATACTACAGAGGTAAATTATTTCTGAAACAGTCTGTACTGACCCTGCTCTGTAGTAAGTGTTGTTATTATTGGTTTATTGTACTGATTTATACTAGACGTGAATACTCGTTACATTAAAAAAAATCATATAATAATAATGATTTTAAAAAAACACGCCAAATGGTACAAAGTTTAGAGGGGAGTCAGAAGGGCTGTGGCCTATCCTTTCTACATGAAAATTGTTTCTTACACCTCTTTTTCCCTGAACACTTCCAGGCCAGGTACTGGATTTGGCATCAAATCCCAAGGAGGGACATTACGAGCATCTTGACCCACTTCAAATTGCCAAGTCCAGACTAGGTGCAAATTTTCTGTACAGCTATAGGGTGGAGAAAACCAGCTGAATTCCTTGAGCATACAAGAAACCCAATAAATGATTTATTAGCTATTTTCATACTTACTTATTGGGCATCAATACTAATTCATTCCTGCTTTACAGTATTTTACTTGGGCACCATGAAAGTAAAGTACATTATAGAACAGAGGAGTCCGAATGAGTTTCTATTCTCCCTCTCATTATCCAGCCATTGCAAAATGACAGATATGGATACTCTTGCACTATATAAAAAACAGGAAAGGATATCATGCTGCCGGCAATAGGACAGGCAACAGTGGGGGATCAGGTGTGAGACAAACCAGTCTCTTATCTTGGCTATAAGAATCAGGCAGCCTACTGCCTGCAGGAAGTAATTGTCATGCAGAAAAGTGAATGTAGTAACTGATGGTAACATAATACTTTCCTACATATCAACTGACTATTCTTTGGAGACTCTCCCATGTGGGGGGATGTAAATCACAGATAATACTTATTGGAAAGGAACATGATGGTCTCATCAATGTAAACCAATTCAACTGCTTTCCTTCATCAAGTCTTCAAGATTCTTTTAAAAAGACTATAGATATATTATTCAACAGTTGATTCCTCTAACTATACTTATTCTGTGTACTCTGTGTATCACTGGATGCTATACATCAACTGGGGAATGTGGGTAAGGCTTATAGCTGTCTGAATATGTGTTATATGGAACATTGACCCTACTTCTTGGGAAAGTAAATGATGATGGAACTTTAGTGCAGTCACATCTAATTAGTGCTCATGTGCAAAGCCCCATCCCAGTCCGCTGTGCAGCAGCAAACACTATGCCAGGCAGATGTACCTCTGTCTGCACCATGGCTGGTCGCTGTGTTCTCAGGGTCTTCACCGTCTGGAACATGTCAACCACGCCTTCATAGCGCATGCGCTCCAGTACAATGCTTAACGTGATGAACACCCCAGTGCGTCCGACTCCCGCACTGCATACAAAGAAGAGAGAAAGGTGAGTAGTTGTCCCAGCTTGGATTCAGTGAAGGAGATCATAGCCCAAGCATTATAAGAAGACGTTCTACATGCTAAAATCCTTCATAACAAGTACTGTCATGCTACTATATGCTTAAAAACCAAAAGGTGCAGAGCCCCCTTAGGACAGGGGTGGGCAAAAATGTAGCCCTGGGGCAACAAGTCAACTCCAGGACAATTTTTGTGGCACTTATATGGCCAAAAAAGTTTCCCTTGGGAAAGAAAATAAACACAGACAACAAACAATTTTTCCAAACAATTTTTGGGATGGGTGGTGGTGTTTTTGTGGTCTGTGTAGCCTCCAGATGATTTTTGTGGGCAGAAAACTGATTTCTGGCCCTGCAGAGTTGCCCACCCCTGTCTTCAGATAAAGCTTCCATTCACAGACAGGTAAGGCTGCTTGTGCAGCCACTCTCTAGTTTTATTGGTAACACTTTATGTCTTATCGCTGGTCCCTAGCACTAAGCCACCTTTCAAGTATAGCCAAGAGGCCAACACTCACCTGCAGTGTACAGTGATGGGCCCATCCTGGCCAAATTGCTCCTTGGTCTTATGTACCTGCCCAATGAAGTCAATGAAGCCCTCGCCTGTTTTTGGTACTCCTTGCTCAGGCCAGTCAGTGAACTGGAACTGCCGGATGGTTCTGGACTGCCCATCCTGGTCAAGGGAAAGGGGAGAGGTAAGGTAATGCCTCCCAATTACAGTGGGACTGCGATATCCGCAGGTGATCAGTTCCAAGCCCCCCTGTGGATGCTGGAAAACATGCAAGTATTGAACACTATACATGGCATGGTCTCTGGCTTCCTCTAGTGGCCAGCTCTGGTAAGTACACCCTGGAAATACATATAAATAGGTATACCTTGGATTTTTTATTTAGTATTTTCAGGCAGCAGATAAATGACTCAGTGGATATTGATCCCGTGGATAGGAGGTCCTATTATACATGACAGTATGCATTCAGACTCTGACTACTTGCTTTTGGGAAGACTGCAAGATGGAGGGTCAAATCCGCTTGAGTAAATCACTTCTGCTTACAGACTATTTTGTTGAATATTAGTACTGATGAGCACGTATGAAATGGATGCTGCTGTTTTCTGTGGGATTCAGGCCCTTGGCATAGAAACACCAATGCAGTGGTGACCAGGCAATGAATGATAAAAAAACCTGATGGTAAAGTGCCTATCTGAAGTGTGGTGTGCACACTTTTCTGCTCAGTATTAGAAATAACTCTTGAGTTTTTGTTTCTTCAAAATAAAGCTGTCCTGTTGTTTAACATTAAAAAAGCAATTCAGGGTGTGATACTCACACGGGCATCAGTGACCTTGAATTCCCGCAAGATGTACTGAGGCATGTTGTATTCAGCCATGGGATCCACCACAAAGTACTGGTACCGAGCAGAGCGCTCTGCTGGCCAATACTGATGACATTTCTCCTAAAAAGCAAAGGAAGAGTCAGAATCACTGCAGTAAAAAGTGTGGCACTTCTTGCATGATGATTATGAAGTGGCTGAAATGAGGGTATTCTAGAGTGATAATGCAAGGCTTTTCTCCATACCTGCAGTTCCTGACTCTAATATGAGCAGCAAATCAGTGGTTTGCTTCTTCCCTCCCAGCATGACGTGATTGATTAGGCTTCCCTCACTCCTTGAACAATGGCATTTTCCATGATGAGTAATCAGTCTGCTTTCCTGTACAAAGCTACGAGGAAACTTCAGTTCTAGCCAATTGTCCCTTTCCTTTTCTGGCTTTTGGGAAACTCACAAAGCAAGGAACCTAAACTTAGTAGTTTGTCTTTAAGCATGGGGGTGGGATGGGAGAGTATCAAGCACTCTGATGGTTCCAGAGAAAGCTCCAATGGAGCCTGCCAAACAAGCAGCTGGAGGCTTAGCACAGAGAGCTTCACCTTCTGTACTGACACCAGACACTCCCAACCCTGTGAGAGCAAAAGCAAAGAAGGCCATCTGGAAACAGGCTGTGAAAATCTTAAGTCAGAATTTGCACTAATTCCACACTGCTTGCTTACCCGCCCCATCTCTCGCAACTTGGTCAGCATCACCACAATTGTGGAGTTGTGCTCCCACAGCATCCGCCAGAAATCCTCCGTGGTCTCAGCCAGGGGTCCCTGTGTGGCAATGTAGGCCTTTTGCTGCCTGTTAAGACATGGAACAGTTCAGAATGGTGGCTGATTCTGGATAGACCAAGGAATGGGGATAAACTGTACCACACATCTGCACCTTAGCTCATATTCACAGGGTCACAGCTATCCCAACATACCTTCCACAGTTTATTGATCCATCCTGAGATAACTTGGGCTATCTAAAATCCTTTGGCAGAAGCAGGGTAAAAAGCATAAAAGGCCAAGGCTGCTCAATCAGGAGAAGGCATGGCTAATGAACTGGGATAACCAGTGCTGTAAGAAATGCTAATTAGGTTTTCTAAAATGTACATGTCAGCTGGGAAATCATGTCAGGTTTTGTATTTCAGTAATTCAATGGTGGTTACAAAACACTGCATAATATTTTGAGTAATGCTTTCTGTACAGATTCCAGAATGGCACAGGTTGCATGTTGATCCAAAGTGTGGAACTGATGCTGTCTCAAAATCCACCTGCACTGTTGATCTTACAGAAATCAGAAAGCATTGAAGAGGTAGGTACTCAGTAGGTGCTGCTTTCTGTATTCATCACCAGTGAAGGCAGCAGTGAGCATCTAGCTTCCACCATCAAGTTAAGGAAGAATGTAGAATCAGTTTCAAAATTCTCAAGAACAACTGTGACATTTTTTATTTTACCACTGTGAGGCACTATAGACCTTTGGATATAGTCTTAGGCTCTCGGCTCGATTCACACTCATTTAATCTCTTCACTGGTGCTAAAAATTAATGAATCTGTTGTAGGACAGCTGTAATGTGCAGGACAGAGATGGAAGCTGCTACAAGGTGGATTTATAAGACAAAAGGCAAAAGCGTAGTGAGGTGAGGGGGAAGAAACAAAGGCACTAATAAAGATGCAGCTTCAGAGCCATCTATAGCATGTTGGGCCAATTGATCTCTTTAGATAAAGCGGAGAACGATTGCTCACTTCAAAGAGAAGGATGGGAAGAGATAAACAGTGACTGCAGGGATGCTTGAGGTAGGACATGAAGTGCAACCACCTGCTGCTTGGTAGACGTTTTCACCAATATCCTTTCCCCAGTTCCCAACAGCTTTGTTGTAGCACCACACACATGGAGGTGGCAGCAGCTGTGCACTGCCATGGGTTAGTTAGATCTTAAACAGGAAAGGGGCCTGGAGTGCCTCTGCTCTTCTGCCCCAGCCGTGGCAATCTTGGGCCTGGCTAGCTCCTGGCTGTTTTGCAGTAAAGGACTGTGCTGTATAGCTGGGTCTCTACTTCAGAGAGGTTCGTAAATGACAAACCTTTATACCAGGAAGGCAGTGCTGCCTTTGTAGCCCGATGAGGTGTCTTCGGAGAAAGTAATAGGTAGGGTAGTGCTTCACTCCATGCAAGTGCGTTGGCTGTCTCAAAGTCCTCAAGTCTGCCCCGCCAGACTGAAGACTGATTAGCTCTTTCCTTGTGCAAGATTGTCCATATCTGGCTTCAAGGGAGAGGGTGCGTCGCCCTTGCCAGTACTGCAGCATGGCTAGCAGACTGACAGTCCCAATGTGGGAACAAAAAAAAGCAATTGTATTGTTGGAGCAAGAGTTTGGGAAATAACTGTACAGTATGTTGCCAAGAAAAACCTGGTTAGAAAAGTGGAGGATGCAGCAAACCAGTACCTGCTACCTACATTTAACTGCCAATAAAGCCTGAGAAGAAAAACAGTGACAGGATGCAAAACTCTAGGGCACTGATGGGTAATTTCAAGGAGCTGAGGAGCTGTACCGAATGCCTGCACCCATCCTTGCTGCTGCTTGAATTTGCTGTGGCAGCAACAGGAAAACTGTGTTTTAGTGGTGTGTACTCTTTGGGTGCTTTATTTCCACCTTGAAATCCAGGTTTCCCCCTTTAATAAAATGTACACATCTCTTTACAAGGCAAATTGAGCCTCTGGGAGACTTTCAGCACTGTGATTTGCCTTGTAAAAAAAGGTGCAGCCATTGTTTTAAAAGAGAAGAACAGCAATCTAAAGTGGAAAAAATGCAGCTAGGAAGCACATGCACTTTCCTTTAAAGATAAACCATTTCCCCCCTGTTGTCACTTCTACTACAATAGCAGGGGCCCAGACAAGGCTGGGAAGGGGCAACATGCGGCCTCTGTGATACCCACAGTCCCAAAGGAAAGGCAACTGATTGGGCTCTTACTGCCTGCAATGTACTTGGCAGACATGCCAAGCTACCAGAAGGGATGCAACAACATTACAGGGAGACAGTTTGGACATGGTTTTGGAATGAATACTTTACCTGTAGCCATCTACAAAGCTGGCATTGATGTAATCTGAGCCCTCAACACCACGGATAGGCTGCAGGCAAACCCGCGTCAGCTCATAGGGCATGATATTCACCAGACGGTTTTTGAATTTGTTGCACGGGAGGTTGGCACTGATGAATCGTGAGGTATGTGCTTTAGAATTGGCAAGAAGCTGTTGGTGAGGAGATGTGACAGTTCAGAGGGAGATAGGAATACAATGGACCTGTATACTACTGTGGGAGGAAGAGCTCCCCTAATGTTAACTGCATACACCATTTGTTCTTTCAAATAGAAAAATGGCTGAGATTAACTATAATATGATCTCCATAGAGAATCCTTCTCGCACCTTCTGAACCCACTGCTAGCTTCCAGAGCCCTCAATGCTAAGATTCCTTCTCATAATCATAGGCTACTCTTACCATAAGGTAACAATGGTGAGAAGGCACAAATGCCATCTTTGGCTGGCTCGTCTGCCTTCTCCCTCTAGTTAGCAGAGGGACCTGGGTTAGACCAATTCATATTATCATCTAGAGGTAGAAGGCAAATGTGTGAGTGCCAGTTTTTCAACCTCTCTTATCAGTGTTAATACTTGCTTTCTTCCATATTGTCATCATGCCATTATTGCTGGCAAGGAGAAAGAGGCTCACTGAATCTCTGACTGCTTTCTCCCTTGCTCAGTCACTTTCAGAAGAGAGCAGGCAGTTGAGCAACAGTGAAGAACAGCTGTCAGCTCACTTGTACTGGAACAGAGTGAGATTTCCAGCAAGTGATGGTTGCTACTCCACTTCCTCTTCCTTGTTGCCATTACTGCCCTGTCATCCCTGAATGGTGTTGACAAAGAGGAACAAACATGCTCAATTCTCACTTCCCCATCTAAAAAGTAGCTGGGATCAGACTCGGAGGGAGAAGGAAACAAATGGACATCACAAAGAAGAGAAGGGTCCTGAAAAGAAAGCTTTGCTCATGGGGACCTCCAAACCTGGCAGCGTTCAGAGACCAGAGTCAGCATTGCTTTGCTTTCTACTGTTTGCACAGTAAGCCAGTATTTTTAGTCTCCTGGATGCTGTTCTGCAAGAAGCTATTCCCAGGGTAGAATGGAGCTTCCGCAGTCTGTTTCACACTTCGCATGCTCCACTGCTTCCCTCACAGGATTCATCTTCCCCCACACGCCTTTGCTGAACAAATGCACATCAACGGAGTACGTGGGCATTAGCAAAGCTTGCAACCTGCTCTAAGGCTTTAAGAAATATTAGTGTAAATCTGCCATAAATATGAGTGGCGATGCTGGCAAGCGTACACACTTGTGGCAACCAGGGGATGGCATTTTCTTAAACTGTATCAAGCAACATACCAACTAAACCTAATGCTGGCCCTCCCTTTCTCCTCCTCCATGTTAGGGAGACGTAAGAGTGGCACAAAGCAGGGGGCACAGGAGCTGTTGACATTTCAAGTGTTTAAACTGGTAGCATTCCAAAGAAGCTGCTTATAGTGACATCAATTATCGCTAATGCTCAATCTGCATCTGATTTTGGATGCAGCTCCAGCAGCTCTGCAAAGCAGTGCTGCTGAGAACTTCACATCAATCTGCCTTTTTATATCCTTCCCAGAAGCTGCCAATCCAGGAGGGAAATGTAGAGGACATCCACTCTGCAATTCAAATGTATTTTAATCACTTCCTACCTGGCTTAGAAGTTTACAAAAGAATTATTATACCTATAAAATCTGTATCTCTCTTCAACCTAGGAATTGACTTCTTGTAGTGGTTCACAGAACTGTGAGGGATGAAAGGCAGGGGCACCAATTTCCCACACTGCACCCCCATGATTGTTCTGTGCATTAACATGTGCGGGACTCAATGCAAATTATATTCTGCTCACCTTAAACTCTAGTTCCATTGCTGTGACACTCTCCCCTGGAGGTACCTGGCTCAGTTTCTGGATGTGAGCAAAGAGGTTGCGTGCAGGAACCTCAGTGTTTCCGCAGGTGGCTGCCTCAAGCAAGGCCTCATGGATGAAGATATACTGATCTTCAGTCTGCACCATATAGTTTCTCTGTGAGCGCATGCATGTCACATGCCCATAGATGTCCACTGTCTTCTCATGTTTCATCCTCTCAAGCATGGCATCAATTACGATGAAGCAGCCTGTCCTGCCCACACCAGCACTGTCAAAGCAGAGCACAGTATATGAAATGGCGCTGTCCTTTGAGTCAAATCTAAAGTTTCACCATCTTCTGCCTCTTCCCACCACATGTAGTATGAATAGATAATCCTCAGTCACAATTCCACCTTAAGGTGTTCTTAGAAAACTACTAATGGAGGCAGATTGGATACAGATAACACATGAACAGAGCACGTGGAATTAGGATGGTGGAGTTCTGTGCACCTTTGTCCCACCCCAGTGCAGAGTCCTCTTTTAAAAAGCCTGTGAGCTCTAGCCTGACTCAGCAAGGGCAGAGCTGGACCTTCATGGGCAAACAACTTAGTCGTGCTCCCAGTGCACAAACTAACAACAAGCCAACAAGAAACAGATGTGCTTTCTGACAGCTAAAGAGTTCTGCAGCAGGACATCTCCTTACTGCTGCTCATATCAAATTCTTAACAGGGTTTTAATGGGGAGAGACTGTGTGTTAATTATACACCACTCCCATCTGAACCAGAGCATGACGAGAGAGCATTAAATACTGTTTCTAAGGAGTTTGTGAGAGCTGCAGTGATGAAGTGGTTTGTTCAGTAATAGTTCCCACTCAGCTTCAGGAGATAAATCACTGGCCAGATAAGATGCTGATTCCTAGTGAACTAACTAATGTCTGTGGCTGAAGTAGCCATTTCTTCCATCTAAAACTGCAGCAAGAGTGTCTACAAGGATGCTTACAGATGGTGTATCTGTGTAACTAGATAGTGCATGCATATCTGTGCTTTATATATCTGCAGCATCATGCCCGTATAGGCAGGTAATAATCAGCAGCACACGAATGAAAACTACATTTTGATGAGGCATGTCAGTGTCTGTATACACACTACCCTGGAATACTGCAACTTATTATATGGGGTTAAGTGAGAGTTTCTATCTGTCTTGACAACAAATAGGTTCAGTCTTTGTTCACACATTTCATTTTAAAGTGTTGCAATAAGCCTTAAGTCTTCCATTTAGGGAATAAAATGAAGTCAGTAACAGAGCAATAATTACATATTTGGTGGGTGCCAAAGTGTGCATATGTTTTGTGTGTAATAGATTGTGTGTTGAATCATCAACAGCCGCGCCATGGGATACATATGAGGAATTCTCCTTTGAAATCCTGCTTCTCATGTCTTTTTAATATTTATAATATTAGTGTTGTTTCTCACAGAAACCACTGAATTAAAAGTTGCTCTCATTGGCACGGACTACAAAGTGCTGTTTATGCAAACAGAGGAACTAGAATGCCAATCCCACTGCTTCTGCGGCTGTAGCCTGCCTCTAAATCCCACTGCCAAAAATACAGAGACTGTCAAGCTCTTCCTGTCCCTTTATGTTGATGTCTCTTTATGAACATACACGTCCTCCATGCATACAACCATTGGGCCTTACCTGCAGTGTACAACCACTGGGCCAGCATCTGGGGGATTGCAGGCTTTCACCCGTCTTAGGAAGGCCAAGATAGGGGTAGGGTACTCCGGCACACCATGGTCAGGCCAAGCCATAAACTGGAACTGACGCAGCTCCCGCTTTTCACTGGACCCATTCTATGGAAGTAGTCAAAGATACCAGCTGGCAGTGGTGGGGTACTGTCTTAATTCCATGTTTTAGCAGATTAACAAAGACTCTCCAGCACATAAGATTACACCTTCTCTTGCAATATGTGTGCATTTGGTTCTACTTCTGATTTATGACAGATTTATAGTTGTGAGTGATTGATTTTAAAATTTATTTTGTAGGTGGGTTTGAAAGTTGTAGCTGAAAAATAGTCAACAGTTGTTTAAAGAAGCAATAACTTTTACGCCACAATAATCTTCAGACTTCACCTACATCAGTGAAGGGTAAAGTGAGATCTGCAGACCACAAGGTGATTTATGCAGCCTCAGACCCTTACGGAGCCCCCTCCCCACCTTATGCCTCCCCACCAATAAAAAGGTAGGGCAGAGATTCTCCTGTCCTGGATGTTCTTAGTTGCATTTTTAATATTTCCTAATATTTGCAGCCTCGGCCTTGTCTGGCAGGTTTCTCAAGAGCAAAAATTTGGTCCCAGCCCTGCCAAAGGTACCCATTCCTAGGTAAACCACCACAGATATATCTGGTCAGGGCTTCACATGAGGATTTGGAGTGACAAAAATCCCTCAAGGTTCCCCTTTCCCTTCTGACTAAGTTATATGCATGAGTTAGGAAAACAACCCTGCCACATAGCATACATTTGGCCTTGGCCCGGCAAGTTAGCACAGGGTTATCAGAGCTGACTGGTTACTGTGCACAAACTGAGACTGAACAAACAGCACTGCTTGTGTTCCATAACTGGGCAGAGAGAAGAGGGCCGTCTTATCAGTGAATGAGTACAGCTGGAGCTTTAGCCTTAGCTCCAAAGAGCTCCCTTTGGATAGTGTATTCTCCTGTCCCAAACCTTTGCAAAAGAGCCAATGCAACTTGTTGCGCTCATTCTAAAGGTGCCCTTAACTTATGTATCTCTCTGATTGAGAGCCTTCCTCATAATATCTTGGTTACTTCACCCTCCTCCTCCATACCTTATATAGGGCAAATGTCCGGACTGTGTAAGTTGCAAGTTCAACTGTGTCCAGCAACGTCACCTGGATCAATCCATAGGTTTCTGTACCACGGCTTGGCCAGTACTGGTCACACTTCACCTGCAATGAGACACAGGACAAAATGGGACGTTGCTTTCAAGTGGATTCAACACATGCCTCTATGATGTTTCAGAATCTGAATTTATCTCTCTGTCTTAATTTTCAATTTTTACCTGCACCTATTAGGAGCCAATGGCTGAGAAGAAGAGATCAACTTAGAAGGAATGGTATAGAAATGCAAAACCTTCCCATGCCTGCTGTGTGCACAATAACCAAATGCAATATATTTTTCTCTTCTCCTGCACCTCATTCTACAAAAAGCCAGCAAGACTGGATGGCCAGGCAGGGAGCACAGAAAGCTAAGATATTTGTGGCTCGAAAGCAAAAGAAAAAAGCAAGGATACTAACGGGCGAGAGGGAGAGAAACTGAGAGAAATGGTCAATTCAAAAGCAATTTCTTTCCCTATAATTTTCTGTCCTTTCCCTGCTCTTTGTAAAGATTGGTGTCTGTAGGCAAGCGTACGCATCTCTCCTCCCCCTCAGTGGTGAATGTAGGAAGCCTGCCTGCAGCCTATAATCCTCTGGTTGGGAATGTGCTAGGGTGCCTGCCATGGGGGTCACTGACTTTGCCCCCTCTAAGAATCAGCTGATGGGGAGGGCGGAATCCTGTTCGTGGGTATGAAAGAGTAATGCTTTTGATGGGAGAGTGACAGCTATCCAGTCAGAGCCAAAAAAAGAGAACTGATGCTTATGCTGAGTCACAGCAGTGAGCTCAGGAGTCTCCTTGCCTCCCAGAGACATTTGGAAAGCTTCCAAAGAGATTACTGGAGGTTGCATAACAAGCTGCTCAGCAAACTACATCCTGAAGAAATGCCATCTCTCTGCCTTATGTGCCTCTGTGTGTACACTGGGAGGAGCTCCTTCAATAGAATGAGAATGCTCTCTTTGCTCAGCTAGGGTTGGTGTATTTGGTTGGAAAGGTGCCAGCTAGCTGGAAGACAGGTAAAGCTACAATGTTGATTTTTAAAAAAATCATTTAACAAAGAGGTATTGTGAGAATGGGCAAGTCAAAGCCAAAGACCTGGAACTGGAAATGTGACTCTTCCCTGTAATTCTACTATTCACAGTCCAGTTAATGGAGATTATACACCTAATGGTATTCCACTGCTGGTTACGAGTCCGAACATGTCTTCTGGGAAGTAAGTCCCTCACCACATGAGCTCTACTTTTTCTGTTGAAAGCAGGGGATGGTGGCAAAATACCTGCCTTTCTTCTTCTTCCAACCTGTGCTCCATTATCATAGATTAATGTTTTTCAGAACAAAACTTCATTTGTCTCTGCTGCTGTCCTATCTTCCCCAACTTACTAATGGGTTTGAGGTTTTCACCAAGCAGTATCTTCTGCTTCTTAGTCTGTCTATACCTCTTTCTCCTGCCAAGCTAGACCTGCAGGTGCTTGGCTACATCAGAAAAGTGTATTATGGCCCTCTACAAGGGAGAATGAATAAAGATCATCTGGACCTGTTAAAAATAGTACATTTAATTATTAGTCATGTGTTTACAAGGAAGTACAAAGAACATGGAATAAGAGCCTAATTAGAAATCAATGGGATTTTGCCATTTAATTTAGAGTGTTTTTAGTGGGCGGGCTTCCTAACCACTGCTATATAAGACAGTGCATCATATGGTGCAGTTTCCTTTGCTTGACAGTAGTAACTTATTCCAAGATCTGGCATTTTTCTGGAGTTGTTGCATGCAACGTGCCTGCACAGTTAGGGAACACCTAAGGTTAGCTTGGATCTGAGTTCCTGAGGTTCCTGTGAGGTCACAGAAATATTTATTATATCCATACCCCAACTTTCCTTAGCTCAAGGCAGTATAGAGACACTACACCTTCCCTCTTCATCCTTACACCAACTCCACAGAAAGGTCAGGCAGAGAGTGTATGAGTGGTCCAAGGTCAACCAGGTTTAACAGAAACTAGAACCAAGATCCCCCATGCTATTGTATTCCTGTTTACTGTATACAGATTTGAAAACTGGTCAGTGAAGAAAGCTGACAAGAAAGAAAGCAATCAAAATGTAGTGTCGGAGGAGTTTTACAGGGACCAGGGACCACCAGAAAAATAAATCAGTCCTAGATAAAATCAAGTCTGAACTCTCTATGAAAATGACTAGACTCATACATCATGAGAAGCCAAGGCTCACTAGAAAATATAATAATGTTATAAGAGCTGAGGGCAACAGGAAAAGAGAACGACCAAACATGAGATGGATTAAATCAATAAAGGAAACCTTGGCCCTTAGCGTGTGAGACCTGAGCAGGGCTGTTTTAACGAGATTATTGATTTATAAGGTCTAATCACTACAAGAGTCTAATCGCTACACTTGCAAGAGTCTAATCGCTACACAAACTGACTGCAAGGACTGCTGCCCACGTGATCTGTGATCTCACCGACAAGAGAAAGAGTATTAACTTTTAAAAGGTAAGGGTGGAGGCCAGCCTGAGTCCAGTGCAAGAGTCTCTCCTTTCCTGCCAAAGTCTGGTGAAACTGTATTGCTGTCTATATACAAACACCAAACAAACTTTGAAGTAATCCATCCTAGAGTTTAATAGCTGAGCCATAGCTGGTAATTGAAAATTATTTATTCATGACCAGATAAGAGTCACTCACATTTTCTGCCAAATTTACCCATAATGTTTATGCCCCATTTTCAAGCTCTGTAAATTTTATGCTGAAGCTGATGCACGATGGCACTAAACCAGATAAAAAAGTTTTTCTTCTGGCATTGCTCACTTCTCATTTATGTCAGGAGCACTCTCACAACCTGGAAATTCATTTACTGCCAGCAATGCGCAGTGCCTCTCTCAACTGCTTGGGGCATAAGGAGCTTCCCTTTAAAACAGGCTCTACAAAGGGAGAAGAGCTGGTTTAGAAAACAGCTATGCCAGACCCACAGTCTGCAAGACTGGGGATGGAAGTCTCTGCTATAGCTGGACTTGAGGGTGCTTTCTACTGAGTGGTACAGAAACTGAGAGAAATGCAAGAGACGTTTCCTCTAGAGAAGGATGCAATCCAGGCAGTATGATCTGGTTCCCTTGCACACAGAGGGGCCTAGAGGCTCAGGACAGATTGCATGTGTTGCAGATTCTGTTGCCAACTGCAAATACCCTGGAGGCAGTGAATGGATCTGCCATTTGCAGCTTCTATACAGTGCAAAAATGAAAGGTGAGTGCGTCAGCAAGCTGGCAGGATCCACAGGACATAAAAATCAAAGCACCTAACAGATTATTCCTGCAGATTGCTCCCACTTTGCATGATCTGGAAACTTTTGAAGCACTGAGTCCCCCGAATTGCAGATGCTGAAGTCCAAGGCAACACTACCACAGGAATGATGCCGGGGACGAGAAAGTATCTTATGCCTGCTACCACTCCTGTGAAACAGCTCTCAAAATTCTTGTGCTTAGAGAATAGAAAGGGCACAAACTCAAGTGAGCAGGGGAAAAATGGAGAGATGTTAAAACTATACCTGTGCAACTGGGACACTGCTTGGGATCTGTCTTTAACTCAGGTTTTGGCTAATGCCTCTCAAGTACCTAATTTTATTCCAAAGTAATTATGATGCTTTAAGTGAATGGTTTCCCCCTTGGTGTGGGTGCCTGTTTCTCCAGGAAGTGCAAAATATTTAATAGCAAATGCAGGTGTGCCTCTAACAGCAATAGATTAACTCAGCTTGGTGAATAACAGTAAGTGTATAAGCATCCCACTCAGTACACACCACACTTGGCAGGACAGCAGGGCAGTTCACTGAAGTGTCACACCTTGAGGGTGCTACCGCATCCTCCATCTCCCACAGTGTAATTAGAAGAGGGATGGACGGGAAGTGTGCTACCCGAAGATAATGTGCGACTCAACAGCAGCAAAACAGGAGACAGAGAAAGGTGCCCAAAGGGCCTTGCGTAACATGTTATCTTAGAGAAACAGACTCTATGGAGCATCTTCTGATAGCTGGACAGCCCCAAAGCAAAGCAAACTGGACTTCAGATATTCATGTATTCTCACAGTGAAAAAAAGGAGGTCATTTTTCTTTTACCTCAAATGCAAACACTATTCTAAAACTGAAAGGACTGTTCCAAGTTCTGTTAAGTGGAGTTCTGTTAAGCTGCAGTTTCAGGGACTGAATGTAAACAAATACTGCTACTTAAAAATTGCAAGCAAACCTTACTGCTGCTTAAATGAACAAAGTAGCCTGCACCTATGTATTCTTATTATTTTAGCCACCTCATTGCAAGCTATAAAAGAGAGGGCTTACACTTAAGTGCTTAAATTGCTGAACTGGTGTGAGAAATCACTTCAGATACAAAACTGCTTGCCACAGACAGCTGTCATCAGTTTGATATGTTCAAAGCCTTAACTTTCCATTGGGCCTTAACTTCTAAGTTCATGAACACTTTCAAAGCCAGCTATTCCCTGCCTCTACTTCCTCTCTGCTCACACTGTCCTTCTCAATCCTTCCAGGTCATCTTGCATTGGTTCTTGAGAGATGTGGGGAACAACCATGGTTTCATGCATAGGAATAGTATTATCTTATTTCAATAGAGTTCTCAGAGGCTAAATTCACTATTTAACTTAGCTGTTGCTTGCTGATGCTTCTTTTCTGCTTTTTTATATTACACTGACTGTCCCACCTGAAATAATGATATGATACAAATACCAAGGGTTCAAAAGAGGGAGAGAAAAACAACTATCTTTTGGGGAATTTCTTAATAATTAGTATTTGTGGAAGAACAAAAGGTTACTTAATAAAAATGTATGAGATCATGAATGGTGTAGGAAGAATGACTAGAAAAAATTGTCAGAATCCTCGAGGCCATACAGTAAAATGAAAAGGTAACAATTTAAATTACACAAGAACAGATGGGTTTCCTCTCCTCCATGTACGGTTAGCTTAATGGAACTCTTTGCTAGAGAATGTTGAGGTGCAGTTCTTATTGGGCTCTGGCACAGGCTCAGCAAACCCATGGAAAGTCACGTGGTAAAAAAGGTTCCTTCTTTACAGCTGCTTAAATGAGTAAGTGACAAGGATAGATACACATCTTATTTATTTGTTGCTGTGCACTAATGTTGACAAGTTATTAGGGTAACCTGAAGTGAAAGCACAAAGTAGCCCCTATTGTGCTTTTTGTTATTCAGTTCTATAGTCTTCTCACTGCATAAATGATAGTCTTTCAGTATCACCTCAATAAAGCAGAAAAATATTAAGGCTAAGGGTATGGCTACACTAGAAGCAGGGAGCAAGTTAGTGTGGACCACTTGGGAAAAGTCAGGTTTGATTAGAACCATCTAATCAAGCCTGATCATTCACACAGAAATGGTTCCTGCCAATACTGTGAAGTGCCTTAATAAGCAAGCCACATCAGGATATTGGCAAATTAATCAGTTCCCCTGCTCATCAGAGGGCAGGGAAATTGGTAAAAAAATGTTTTGGAATATACTGTATTAAGAATATTGCTGATGAGCTGCATAAGTTATAATCCTTTTTAAAAAAAAATATTTTATTTGCCTTCTCTTAAAGGGCCAGTTGAGAAACTGCCTCCAACTAAAGCCACTGCCCTAGATTCGACTGCAGGTGGTTTCTTGACCAGCCTTCTAAGGCAAGGCAAAGAGAAGATTTTTAATTTTTTTTCATAACCAATGTAGTGCATCAGCTAAACAGCCCATATAGTCAAATTTGAGGTTTGTTTTTTCTCCTTTCACACACATCCTCCATTTCATTCAACTACTTCTCCCTCCCTGCAGATTTCCCATTTCCAATTTCCTGACTCAGTTCTATTTGACTAAAGAGATGAGTGTACCAGAGTCCAAGTGCACATCTCCCTGCCCTGTGGTTGGCATGGAAACATAAAATATTCTGCGAGTACAAATGCTCACTACAAAAGATGCTACCGTTTCTGGAAAAATCCTCTGCCCAAGATTCTTCCAAATGAACTCTATGTCTATTAGGCTTATCTTAAATTTGGTGGCCCCAAGGGAAGTGGAAACGGTTTGGCTACATGAGGGTTCATAAATCCTCCCTGAAGTTCTATGCCCACAGTCAAAATATACATATGGGACAATTGTAATGGTAACAGCAATTCTAACTCATTTAGTGCACCTGGCCTCCATGTGTTAGAAGAGAGATCTATAGCAGGAATGGTTCACCTGGGAGAGCCACATCTGAATATCTGCTGTTTCTTCTGTTACAACTGGGACAGGATAGAAACATAAAGATATTAAGATCGGTCTGGTTGGGGTTTTTTGCCCCTTCCTCAATTTTATCATCCCTCTCCCTGCCATTTGTAACACAGATTTTATCATCCCTCTCCCTGCCATTTGTAACACAATGACTGACAAAGGTGTCATGAACCCCCAAAGTTTGCATACAATTTAATGCCTGCCCCTTTAAATGGCCTTTTAAAAATGATTTCTTAGATATGGAACATGGATTTTGGTCATTGTTTATTGCCCATCATGGCTGCCTCTGCATTCTAAGAAGTAAATGAAGAGAGCCCCCTCCTCATTTTTCTAGTTTTTGTTTTCATGCAGTCGACATAAATGCTGCTATTGAAATCTTCTTTTGGATGCCTGGAGGCTGGACACACCCAAAGAGTGGGGCTTACCACCAGGTCTATCATTCCCCCACCCACACTTTGAATCCCTCTCAACATCTGCACAAGGCTTGAGAGATGCACTAAGGCCTATTTAACCAGCCACTTCCCACAGACAGCCTTGCTGAGATGTAGCCCTACAGGTAGAATTTCTACCATAATTCACTGATAAATCAAAACCTCCTGTAGACTATGAACCAAAGAACCATAGGTTGCTATTCCTCCCCAGCTGTTTCATTAATGTAGGAAAACTGTGCCTGACAATAATATTCAGTTAAAGATTTTTTGAAATGCTTGAGATGGAAAGGTATGCCTCTTAGGCAGTCTGGCTTGAGAACATCATTCCTATCTTCGTTTACACTGATCTATAGTTCTAATTTCCCCCAACGGGCTGCTCTCATGACTCCTTCATGTCCCAGTACCATATGAAGGAGCTCCCAGTCTTTCCTGCAGCACACACAAAAATTATGTTATTCTTGTCTAGCTGAAGAGTTGGCATTTGTACATACCCGAGACTTCTCCTCCAGTCGGGTCATCATAACAACAGTTGCTGTGCGTTGTTCCCACACCATTCTCCAAAAGTCACTGAGTGTCTCTGGCAGAGGCCCCTGTGTAGCAATGTAGGCATTCTGCTTGCGGTAGCCATCAATGTAATTGGCATTGATGTAGTCACTTCCAGGGACCCCTTAATGATAAAGAAAGCTCATGAGTCTTCAGGAGGCCGACAAAGCGTAAGGAAGGCTAGAATCAGTAGATGTGGATGGAAAGGAAAGAGGTAATTTAAACACCTCATCTGCACGGACACTGCTGTCATGCAGTACTCTGGCAGGGTGGAAACAGATGCAAACCTTACAAACACCCATAAAACCTGTTTACCGGAAGAAACACTGGAATGTGCATGTTGGAAAGAAAGGAATAATCATCATTTTTTTCACACTGCCTTCAGTTGTAAAACAAGTCAGGAATTCTATCAATGTCAGGAAGCAAGGATTTTGTCAATACCAGGAGCTGCCAACAGACTCACCATCAATGGAGGACAGGATGACACGGGAGTGATCATAGGCAATCACATTTGCATAGCGATTCTTTGGCTTGTTCACCTCCAAATTGGAGTTTTCCCATGTGAACTGCTGTCCAGGATCTATGGACTGCAATGAAAAAGAAGAGAGGGAAAGGATTACTAAGATACTGTACTTTGTCTCAACCTGACAACATGTTTACAACCTTTCAAGCCATCACACTTCTTAATCCTGAAATGAACAGAAACTATTCCCAGACCATGAAACACTACAAAAAGAAAAATGTATCAGTTTAATATTAGATCAGCAACTATTAAGGCTGATTCACAAGTTGCCATGGACATATTCAGTCTGGACAGACAAAAAACCCTGCCTAAAGTTGAGGCAAAACACTCCACAAGTAATCTTAAGTAGTGACTCCTTGCAATGAATGCAGTAACTAATTTTCAACAAGGGAATTCTCCAGTTTCTAAATATCAAAACCAATTATTTATTGTAAATTAATGAGAATTGTCTTCTAGGAGTCTTCTGATACACAACTCCACACTCACTGCCCACACCACCACTGGTCTTTCAGTCTTGAAAGGCCAAAAGAGATAAATATTTTTGAAGTAAGCTTGAGAATAACAGCGTGAATGGATATCTGATATCTTTTCAATAATGAACCACAGACTTGATGAAAAATGTCAGTCTGGGAACACAGGTTACTGTTTCTTCACTACACAAGAGCAAACACAATTTTCACCAAAAAAGGAGTTGTGGCATGTATGTGTCTCTGTGTGTAAAATGAATATTTCCTATGCAATCTCTACCTGCTTTCATCAACTTGATTTGGCAAATACTCCTCTGGGACCAAAGCAACTTGGAATGTATGTTGTGGGTAAATTAAGGCTTAATGTCATCTCTCTACTGCTGCTTCTTCCCTGCAAATTGGTTCTCATATTACCTGACAGCAGCAAAACAGCATTCCAGGTACCAAGAACTGTCCTGCAACATTTACATCAGATCCAAATCCCTCAGAGCAAAAGTTCTGCCTACCCTCCCCCATGCTGAGGGTCTCTGTTCTCTAGCCTTCCAGAGCTACAATCAGTTATTTTTTCCAGGAAGCCAAATGTGGATGTGCCAGAGAACAAAGGATCAAAGAAGCAAATGATGGCAAGAAGAAATGTCATTCCACCTCATAGTAAGCAACAGAAAAATAGGCTTGCAGAGTTACTGTAATTCCTCTCTTTCCTACTTGAGGAGACATCAAGTTAAACTGAAATTTGTACATGGAAGCTGGTGAAGAATAATAATACTTTATCCTCTGAGAGCTGAGTAACACACAGTAGAAATAGTATTGCCCAATGTGTGTTCATTTGCAAAATGTTTCTCCACCCCATATTGAAATAGGATACTCTTTCTCTGCTAGACAATACTATAGAATTCTATGAACATGTCCATTCCTTATAGAGTGGCTAAGAAACACACTGAACCTATCTGCATCCTCAGTCTAAGCTCAGAGAGAAAATAAGTTGTGCCCATTGAACTACTTTTATCCAATGTACAAGTAGTTGAGGGTGTGAGTTTCATGAACATCCTTGTCACAGTCCTCTATGTAGATGACAAGTATAGTTTGTAATAGCATTTTGCCTGGAGTGAATCAACATTACAAAGTTATACCAGTTTGATGCCACTTCGAATATTCTGGCATAATCCTATGGAATCCTGATATTTGTAGTTTGGTTAGGCACTTAGACTTCTTTGCTACAGAGCTCTAATGTACTGCCATAACTGAGTCAATGAATGAGGGAATGAAACAGAATTGTAAGTACCTGACTAAACTACAAACTACAATATTCCCTAGGATGAAGCAATGTCAGTTAAATTGGTAATAAACTGTGGTAATTATGTAGGGCAGATACAGTCCTTGTCTGTCCTTTCCTCATCATTGCTTGGAAGCTTCCTTGCAAAAGCTGTGCATTATTAACAGCCATGCACAGCACACCCTCCCTTGTGTATTTCTACAAGCAACAGGAGGAAACTGCCATCAACAAAACCAGTACACGGGGCTGAGTCACTGGGAGATATAGTGGCCAAGTTCAAGATGCTGCACAGGCATCTCTTCTTCAGAGCATTCCTATGCTAGGTTATGTAGCAGGGGATCTATGTTTCATGGAAGAGAAGTGCAAAAGTGATTTTTGCAGCCTCTGTGGGGAGAATATGACATCACAGCACTTCTAATAGGTAGTTTGGGATATGCAGGATGTAAATAGACGTTTGCAGCAGGAACTCTATAATCTTCTATTATCAGAGTAATAAGCAGGCAGGGCAGTGCAAAGTGGCAGCAGCTGATGAAGCCCGGTTTTGTGTTGCTTGTGGCTAGGCTCTGCTTATTCTAGGTACACATCCAATATGGTAGAAACAGGCCAACTCTATGGTACTTCTAGATGAGACTGTTGGTTTATTCCTCACTTGGAGAATTTTAAAGAAGGTTTGGATCACGGTTGGCCACTGTTGGCCCTGGGTTCCTGCTGCAAATGTCTATTTACATCATGTACTTCCCAAACCTTTTATCCATTTCTGCTATCATTTTTAAAATATTTTGGCATTTTTAGGTCTCTGTGGCTCCCAAAGGCATAAAATTGACCCTCAGACCAACCAAATCTGCTCACCCCTACTCCACATGATGTTGTGATCCACTTGTAATCAGCCAATGTTTCCCCACTGCTGTATCTCTGTGTTTTCTAAATGCCAAAAATCAAATAAGGAGGTGAAAAAGATAAGCAGTTTTTCAGCCAATGTGGGCAGAGAGAATATGCCAGAGTAGAAGAATTGTCTTGGGGAAGATAGATGACCTGCTGGGGATGGCCCCTCTTCCTCTACTGCTTGACATGCATTTCTGAACATCTGAAGATGTTCCCAAACTTACAAACAGGTAGAGATTTTACTGAACATTGTACAGTGGTCCTTCCTTCCTTCTTTGAACCAAAGGTATATAGGATTTGGCCATAGGGCTGCAGTGCTCTTATTGGTGCTTGACTAACTTGAAATTGACAAACAAAAAAATGTCATTATGCTGGAAGAGATATCTGAAACTGCACAAGGGCTTTCTCTTTGTGTATACATATACATCTGTAATGTGACCCTTGTCTATTTCAACTGTAACCTTTTCTTCTCAATGTGGGGAAAAATAGCATTTTGAAACAATTAATCAAAGAAGCCCCTTCAAACTTCCAGAGAAAATTAGTGGTTTGAGAGTATAAAAAATTCTGTAGTTTTCTAGCCTGTGAAACTGATGAGAAATATCAAGATGTGTTTAAAATTGGAATATAAAAACCCAGTAGTAATTCCTACCTGAGTTATGAAACTGACCAGAAAAATATATCAGGATTTACAACTACATCCAAATAAAAATCAGTTTGCTTAGGAGTGAAGCAAACTGATTTCAATCCACCTGCCTTGTGCTGCATGCACTATTTAAAAACCAAAATGAACACAAAGAATTAAGTGGTAAAATTATGCTGAGAAACACCAACATCCAAAAGTTGGACAAAGAAGTGTATAGCAACCATGTGGGGTTAAAGAAAGAGGAGGACAACACTGCACACATTGTGTGGACAGAATAATGGGATGCACACACCAAAAGGCCTAGCTCTCTAGAAGTGTGTATAGCCCATGGAAGTTTTACTGGCAGCGAAGAGTAATGTTTGGCAATGCTAGGAAGCTTCCCAGGTCTTTGTTTCACAGGTGCTTGGAGCTTTCCATCTTACACCTGGACAGCTTTTATTTGCTAGAGAGAATTCTAACAGGATTCTTCATGAATTTTACATGCCACTTTAACATAAATCAATCCTGAACAGGTATTTATGGCTCAAAACAAGCACAGAAAATGGAGCCCACCAAAAGCCTGACATTACGTGGTTTAGAGTTTTAACTGTATAAAATTATATTTCAGCCTACATTTCAGTGCCTTTGAGAACATTCTCAGCTCAGAAGCCTGCCCTTCAATGGAGAAAAGGCTGATTATTCAACAAAGATGAACGTAAGGTAGTTCTGGATGGGAAAAGCCATTCTGCAAACAATTAAGAAGATGACTTCTCTCTCTCTCTCTCTTGTGCAAACCTGCGCCTTGTAACTTTCAAGTGTGTAGAAGATCTAGAGCAGCCATTCTCAACCTTTTTTATGCCACGGCCATAAACACAATATGAAATATAAGCCGAATCAGGATTGTATAAGTTGCATAATGAACCTTACAAGGTGGTGTGTGAAGAATTGTTTCCAGGTTGTGGCCCCCTTCAAATATGCCAGGGTCCTCCAGGAGACCATATGACCCCCACTGAGAATGGCTGATCTAGAACCCTCCTATAGCCTAGATAGCAAGACAGCAAAGATAGCAGGATAGTATCAGAAGGTGTAGTGGATAGAGTGATGGAATAGGACTCAGAAGGCCTCGGTTTGAATCCCCGCTCAGCTACGGAAACTTACTGGGGGTGCAGAGCTGGTAAAACAAGTCCTTAAATATCTCACTTACCTTGAAAGCCCTGTTAGGGTCATTCAAAATTGGTTCTGAATCCACAGCCCATAATATAACATCAGAAACAGGATACACGTTTCTACTTAGAGACACACTGAGACAGCTGCAGTGTCTTGTGGGCGGGGGGGGGGAGTTGGAACAGAGGGCAAGGCAGCACAGACAACTCCCTCTCTCACAACATTAGCAATGCCCTTACAGCAACTGTCTCACTTTGGATTTAAAGAGGTGCAAAATCCATCTCTGTTCTATCACTAATAACCCGGTAAGAGGGCAAACAGGTGAAAAAGGTATCCACCTGGCTGCTTGAAGAGCTGCTAATTAAATGCATCGGCAAATGAGAGACTCATTTAGAAGTGAAATGATTTAATTTAAAAATCAGTGATGAATTAATGTGCACCTGTTTTTTCCTTAATGGTGAGCAAATAAATAAATAAGTAAGAGAGAGAAGGTGGGGTGATCAAAAGGCACCTGGAACCCATTATTGCACAGTTCTTTGGATGGACTGCCCCAAGTAAAAGTCTTATCACACCAACCACTTATCTCCTTTTCCCTGTTCAGAAATTATCTGGTGTCATTCTCACATTTTGAACTAAACCAGAAATTCACACAAAGGCAGAACTAGCAGTGTGTGTGTATGTGCATGTGCACATGTGCATTTTAGGGGGAAAGCACACCTATGTGGATGTCAACTTTTTTTCCTGAACAGGACTTCTGTGCTTTAGGAGTGTAGGTTTCAAATTCTACCAACAGCTACCAGGGTGGAATTTGAAACCTACACTCCTGACTTGTGTTTGCAGCCTGCATTTTTTTGAACTCACCTTTAAGGAACAGATCTGGCATGGATATCTGCCATGACTTTTGAGACTTCCATGTTTTTCCCCTGCACTATCCACAATATATTCATGCATAGCCTGATGAAGGCTAGTTTAAGTAGCTAGGCTTTTTTTTTTAGTGGTCTAATACAGGTATCACCTGCCCTTGCTTATATGTGTTATATGACTTGCTTTCCCACAAACACTTGTGATTGTTGCTCATGCTCCACAAGGTCTGTGAAAACCAGAGAGCCTCGCCCATTTCAACCTGAAACTCAGCTAATCAGTCAATCTCAGTTGGGATTAATAAGGCTTTAGAAGCTTTATGGCCACCCTCACCTGACATGTTTTCTATACACCTTAAATAACTGGGGATGGTTGGGAGAGTTTTTAACTTCATACCCTCGTTATCCCCTGCTTTGTTCTTAGTGGGACAGGGAAAGGAGGTTTAAAATTCCTTAACCCTACACACTGAGATATGTATGTGTCTGGGAAGACAAGAGTATCTGTATGTTTGTGCATGCATGTACACACATGGGTGTGCATGAATATGTGTGCAGCCCCTTGATATTACTTTTCAGCACTGCAAAATGTGAAAAATGTTGTCCTGCTCTACTGTATCTGTAGTCAATTGGATTTTGTTGTGTTTGGAACAATGCAGCCATCACCTATTTTGCTGATCCCAGGAGTAGCTTCCCTGGACTATATACTAGTATGTTCAGGGCATCTTCTTGGACTAGTTTTCAAAGAACAGGTCAGACAGTAAGCATATATATCTAAAATGTATTCTCCCTGCTACTTTGTAACATTTTCAAGTGTGTGATTGATCCACACTGCTTCTCAATATTTGTGCCATTTATTTCTCATGACACAAAAGGCTGTTCTGGTGAGTACATCTATTTCTGCAGGATGCTGCACTGCTTTAGAGATCCAGAAATAAAATAAGGCTTCAGACATGTTTTGAATGCAATGGGGAGGAACAACAGAGAGGCAGCTGATTTTCAGTGCCCTAAAAAGGTAGAAAACTGTTTAGTTATTTGATTTAGTGTAATTCTATTTCCACTGCCAAGGACAGGGATTTTCTGCCTCGGGTGGCAAAGTGATTTGGCCAAAAGAACTGCACACCTCCTTGATTTGGCTTTGGGTGTGTGTGCATGTGAAGTCATATAGTATTTTATGCTCTGCCTCAGGCGGCAAAATGTCAGGCTCTCTCTGCCTGTCAAGCAGTGCCACTCTTCTCCCTGCTTCAGTGAGAGATAGAAAGAAGCAAACCCTGGCCAAGTCCTCCACTGTACAGAGGACAGCGTCTGTTTCCCATTAGCATGGAAGAAAAACGTTATTGCTATTTAGTGAATGACAGAAGCCAATTTCACTACCTTCCTTACTGAGCAAGGAAGAGGGTGTGTCCCACCTCAAAAATATTTAACACTTACCCACAGTCTGGTAGACCACCTGCTTTGGGTACTCTGTGAACACAGCCTGCTTGTAATACAGACAACAGTCCAACAGGAGGAGCTCACATCCACACATTTTTATAGCAGATCAAGTGCAGATAAATAATTAACATGCTGGCATGATTGTGCTAGTTCTATTAATTTCTGACTATAGAGTTTCATTGTACACTAAAAACTAAATAGAATTGATCTATAGTGCTGCTTGACCACCACATCTAGGGCAATCAAAAGATACAATGAGTTAGTCACTCCCACTCCTTATCAATTACGCATGTCACATACAAACTGTCAATTTGACCTTATCAGCTTATAACTGGCACAAGAAGCACCAGGCAGCCATTTTACTGAGGAAATCTTTTCTCCGCTCCCAAATGTTCTATTGAGCATCAATGTAAATGCAATCCACTGACACAGTGCCTGCTTCATCACACTTGTTCTGCTGGTACTGAGCTCTGGTACTCAGAGCTATGGAGGCAGAGGTTGCAAATCATAGTGTGTCTCTTCTCCCCTCCTTTATGAATTATGTTCTCCTCTGCTAGTTGCAGAGCATCCTAACAGCATCCTGACTCTGTGGCTAAAGTGGTGATGAGCATAGGGAACTCTGAGCTGCCTATCAGTTTGAACAAGTCCTTTATAGAATCTGCAGACTTGTGTTGAGGGTGTTTTACTGTTAGGCTTGTGGGAGAACAACTAAAATTTAATACTTTTAACAGGAGTGCAAATAGCTTTGAGGACTGTTCAAAACTCCCCTCCCTCCCTGATGCTCAAGTCATGTTAGTGAGTGGCATTATGTACAAATTTAGTCTATATATATTAGATTCCTCAGCTGAAAGTGAAATCTGAATTCTTTGCCAGGGAAAGGGGAGCTGTGATTAGAAAATTAAGAATACTCTCTCCCACATGTCAGTATACCCCCATGTCCCAGTGATATATTGAATCTTCCATTACTCAGTCTTGATACACAAGATTGCTCCTGAATCATCTACCTATTTTCCTCCCACACCAAGATACAATGTCCCTGCTCTGAAACACCTGTTACTTCCTCTAACAGAGTGTGAGCATTATTTGTGTGCTTTCTAAGCCTGAAAGTTTCCATTTTCTCCAATGGCAGGGTATCAAAGTAAAAGCCAAGAACAGTTCATTTTTATTTTGTTCTGTTTCCAAAGTGACTAAGTATTGGTTCAAGCAGGACCAGGAAAGCATGTAAAGGACATTTCCTCAATATATCCTTCCTCTCTCCCCATATTGAGTACATTTTATTGATGATTGAAGCCCCTCACAACTGAATTTGGCCCTGCAGGGCTTGCTCGAAGCACAGGAAAACAATTATCCTACTACTATGATTCTAATAGCTACAAGGGAACTTTTTCTAACATTGCAATTTTTCAGATTAATCATCTGCCTAGTAAATAGTTCAATGTGGAGAGAAGGAGCTTGCAGGCAAGAATCATGGCAATTCTTGGGCTATCAATAATAGCCTGCATCATAGCACAAATAGCACTCCAATGGCTACTACATGTTACAATTAATAACTATCAAAAACATGTAATGTGCGAATGGCCACATACACACCCCATACTCTGTTATACACTGGAAACCCACTATGTACTTTGAAGTAAATCAGGTATTTACATGGCCATTCTCACATTACATTTCACATTCGTCTGGGATATGGGCAATTACACCACTGTTAGAAATTATCCTAGTTGGAGATAAAGGAATAATGGAATGGGGGCAGTGAGAACTGGTGAATATTGGAAAGGGCAAGCTACTTGCGGCTATTAGGATTTCGCATGTTGAAGTGCAGGGAAGAACTCCCTTGTTAGTGCAGAAAGGTGGAGCTGCCAAGCTGCCAAAGGAAGCTTTCGGACTATGCATCCAAAAGAACACATACACTCACCTCATATTCCTGGGAGAACTTGAGCCCATCATTGGCCTTCAATCGGTCGATATTGTCAGCAAGGTCTGTCACTGGAATGGGAGGGTGATCACGCATACCTGCCAGACCAAACAGAAAGGAGAAGGTAGCAAAATTAGCAGTTATTGTTTTACTAAAAGGAGAGTAAGGTTTTTTGGATGTGTGCATAATGAACCAGAATGGCAATGTGTAACAATGACAAGATGGATGGAATATGAACAAAGTGACATGGCATGCAGTGCCCACGCAATGGCACAATGTACATGTGCATGCTTAGATGAGACAGTGACTTGCCAGATAGTGTCCATGTGTAATACCAGGCTGGAAAGAGTGAAACAGCTTGGAATGACACTCCTGCACAAACTAATGCCAGGATAGGTTAATGCTAGGGCAGCAACAGAGCACAAATCTCTTGGAGAACAGGTCCCTGCCTTCAGTTCACACCAAGAGTATGTACTATAGTACAGATATTGAAATCCAGAAATTGAACATGTCTCCTTTGTTTATTGGGGACAACCGAATATCTCTCAATCAAAGCAAAGTGTGCTGCTTATATACTGCCCCACAGTGCTTCAAGCACACTCTGGGAGGTTTACAAGTTAATTATGCACGCTACACATTGCCCCCCCCCCCCCCGTGAGCTGGGTACTCATTTTACCGACCTCAGAAGGATAGAAGGCTGAGACAACCTTGAGCTGGCCACCTGGGATTGAACCCCGGGTCGTGAGCACAGTTTTGGCTGCAGTACAGCAGTTTAACCACTGCACCACAAGGCCCCTATTCACTCATAACCATTCACTCATAACCTCAGTGACTGAGGTATCAGAGAGTTCTAAAGCATTATTAGCTATGCTTCTACTTGAGAGACACCAGAAAGCCTACATCTAATTGCTGTATAATTAAAAATATTTATTATACAACACTGTTTTGCTTAGAGAGATAGAGGGTATGGACTGTGGATTTTGTACATCAGGGTTCTCTGAATATACTGACTGTGCAACGTCATGCTTTTACACAAGGGGGAATTGCACAGACTCAAATAATCAGTCTGGGTTTCCTCCACTGACATCTGCCTTTGGAATGTTGAAAATATCAATATGAATCCAAAGCTATGATAGATCCCTCATTATTTTCCACCCTTCTACATAGGCTAGAACAAGAGTAGAGATGGGTACAAACCGCAGATTCAGTGGTCCATGCCGGTTTGTCCTGTGGATGAATGGGTATTTGGAACACGTGCCCACTGGAGAAGGCAGAGCTGGGAAATGCCAAACACCTGTTCATCTGAAGGACAAACCAGTGGTTTGTGCCCATCTCTAAACAAGAGTAAACCGTACAAATCTGTGAGGCAAGCAGGTCTACATTTTCCTTTGTCAACTCAATAACAGGAGAGCAGAACATTCAAGTGATACATATGGGTGATAAAATTGGAAGTACATTAAGATAGGGGGAAGAAAAAGAAAGCAGCTCCACCTGGACTTAGGACTTCCCAGTAAAGTACTACCAACAGAATACCAGCTGAAGACCACGTTCAGCAAGTCCCAGTTTAGTGGACCAGATCTGGATGATTAGCATTTACACTGAATTTTGGAGCAGTACTATACTGCTTTCACACACTGTGAATGCACCCTTGCAGGCCTTGTCTCACAAATTTCAGGGCAATATCTACATCCTGTCAAGTGATAAGCTTGCAAGAACCTTACACGCTCAGCCAGGAGCTGGTGGCTGATTTCTACTTGACATTGCTTAGGAAACAGTACAGACCCAATATCTTCTTGCTTCCCCCCTTCATGCTGGTATGTCTTATCTGAGTGGCACCAGAAACTAGCTTTCAGGGAACAGCCTGGGTCACTAGCAAATGTGAATGTTACCATGTAAATCTTTGGTGAGTGAGGTGGACCTTTATGACACTGGAAAAAAAAAAGAGAAAGAAAGAGGTGGGTGGGGAAAAGAGAAGAAGCAGCAAAAGGAAGAGGAAATAAAACTAACTTGAAATATTCGGGCAACTGGGGCCACTGGCACCTGCAAGAACAGAAATCCCATTAGCCATTGCTGAGGGCAGAGTCAAGAGGTGGAACAGCAGAGGGCTAAAGCAGGGAAAAGTTACTTTCTGGACCACAAATCTCAGAATCCTCTACTGGATGGGGAGTTCTAGGAGCTGTAGTCCAAAAAGTAATTCTGTTAAGTTCTACCATGGACAGAATGTGGAATTCTCCAGTATGTCTGGAAGAATGACTTCCAGCATGGCACTTGCTGTGGCAGCATAGGTGGACGATTTAGTAAAACAAGTACCAACTAACTATGGGTCTTTCATAGGTAATTTTACTAAGGAAAGAAGTTAGATTTTCCACAATAGATGTTATAAATGTTGGCCTGTTGGCCAGGAAAACACAGCTTCCATTTCCAGCCCATTCCCAAGAATCATGCCTTCTGTGCTACATGAGCCGGCTGCTGCATCTTGGGAACAAGATTTACTCATAATTCACCCACTCACTTAAGAGCGACATCATTCTGCCCGACCTGCCACAAGTCAGCAAAACGGAACATGAGTACAAAGGAGCTGGCAATTCATGCAAGAAACCTGTGTCTGAAGTAGAAACTATTAAAGTGATAAGCTTAATATTTAATAACAGCAGCCTGATTAATTATGTACTGAGCAAGCCCCTTCCTGCCTCTACATTTTCCAGCAGGGATATCAACCACAAGACTGCTCAGAGTTCAGTTGCTGCTGTCTGTCCACAGAAAGCATCCATCCATCTCAGCATGGTGAGACTAGGTGGAAGTAACGATTGCAGGCTACATTCATGATGCCAGAGCTTTCTTGTGTGCAGGAACTGCTCCCTACTGTCCACATAAGAAAGCAAAAGGATTCAAAGGCCAGAAGTAATAGTTTAGCTGCTCTGGGCAAGCAAGAGGATAGGCCACATATACACAGGCTTTTGATGCATTGCAGCCCTTCCTTTCCTTCCTCAAGCTGCACCTTTGTCAAGCTTTCTTTTTGTGCAACCTGCCTTGCACCTGCCCATGGCTCAGTGCTATGCTCATGGCTTATTCTGCACTCAGTGAGCAGTCTGGACTAGACTTTCAGCTCTTCTATTATGTTGGGCTGTACAAATTATCTGATGAAATAATAAATTCCCACGAGTAGGGTGGGATGTGTCTCCATCTTGCAGCTCTCAAGATACCTACATGTAAGGTAATGCATATACTTGTCCTCTAACCCATTTATAAAATCATATGAGGTGGAGGGGTTGAGTCTTGGAGAGAGAGAAAATACTATACATAGCCACAGCTCACATCTCAAAATCCACCAGAAGCAAGACACATAATTTAAAGGAAAAGGAATACAGGCTCCATCTTGCTAGATAGAGTCTGGCAGTCAAGAATATCTCCCTTTATGAATAAGATGGCTGGAATACTTTTAATTAATCCCATCAGCCAAGAAGAGTAGATGGCAGGTTGCTTCTGGACTGGCAAGAGAATATGCAAACTCAATCCTACAGAAAGCAGTCAGTTTTTTCCTACAGAAATATTCTTTACTGAAGATAAACCATCCTGTTGACACAACCATACCTCCCAAAAAGGCAACCTGCCATAAGGGCTAGCCAGTGCAAAGCATTCAAGAAGCCATGTCATGAACCAGCCTACTTTGTTTTACAGTGATCTGTAAGCATGTTGAACCTGCCCTTTGCTAACTAATTTTTGGTGCTATGTAGAGCAGAATCTGGGACAAAACTGATGTGGTCTTTGGAATATGCTATAAATCTTGCCAAGACTTATTGTTCTTGTTCTGCTGTAACTACCAGATAGTTGCTTGGTCAGACTTTCGAGCAAGCCTGGCACACAGATCTGTTTGTTGTCATTATCAGTTGCACCTGTAGGCAGGATACTCAACCACTGATCCTAGTTTGATTGGCTGTACACGTTCTCTGAAGGTCGAGGTAGAGCAATTGGGTCCTGTAATAAACACCAACCAATGATAAAGGGACAGAACTCAATAGGAAACATGGGAATAGTTCAGTCATTCCCTACCTGGTGTTTGATAGTTGAGCCGTCTCATTTCAACAGGGTCAGAGGAATGGGCCAGCAATGAATCCTTCAGACCAATGGTATGTTCATCCTTGGAGGAAGGTGAATTGGCCCTTTTTCTAATGAGAAAGAAGGCAGAGCTTAGAAGATGAACTTTGGCATGGCTACCTCATGATAGAACATGTCAAGATGCAGCAGACTCAGTAACACAGATAGCCGCAAGCAACAAGGATGCAATAAATTCTTATCTGACTTGTAATAGTAGGGGCTGTTTCTTTTGGTGGAAGAACACACATAAGATTTTTGCAAGTATTAAAAAAAAATTAAAAATGTGAAGAGTTGTAATATAATAGGGTAAGAGCTCTTCTGGGTAAGTTTTATTGGTCCATTAATACTTGTCTTGAATGGCTGAAGGCCCCCCAGGCGTGTGTTAATAGAACAATAAAAAATACACTGTTGTCTCTTCATGCTATATTTATGCCTACAGTTCCACCACCTTAGGCACTTATCCCAGTAGATCTCACTAGCTAAGCAGAGATGAACATGACCAGTAATTAAATGGGAGACCTTTACAGGAAATTTTGGGATGGCAAGAAGAATTATTGGTGATGTCCACTGGCTATCTTTAAACCAAATAACCCCTTATGATGCTGTATCTTGGTGCTCACCCCAGCACAGAACTGCAACATATTTCTGCAGAAAGTAATCTGGAGCAGGGATGGGATACCAAATCAAGGTCTCTTATCCTGACACTAGGAAGTACTGTGCTACAGATTGTGTGTCTGAAGCCAAAGTACAAGTGAAGTACTGATAGAGAACCACGAGAATTGTTGAGGGATACTAAAAATATGCTATTTGGCACACAAACATATTTGTGAAAAATGAAGAAAATGCCACAAAACAACACATGCAAATATAATTGTTTTTTAAGATTATATATCACTTCTCCATCTACCAGAGTCTCCAAAGAAATGTGCAAAAAAATCACAGTATAAAAACAAAACAAAGACAAACCTTTCTTTAAAAACAAACTAAAATGATTTTAACTAGTGAAAGCCCTGGCAGAAGAGTATTGTTTTGATTGCCTGTTACAAACTTAGTAAGTATGAAGCCAACCTGATTTCCCTTTTGAGAGTTCTGTAATCAAAGAGTTGCTACAGAAAAATCTCTGACGCATACCCAGCTAGCTTTTAGGGAATCCATTGATTCAAATGGACCTATTCTAGTTGCAACTTGCTTTAGCATAGTAAGTCACAGTTAGAGTAGGCCCACTTCAATCAGTGGAACTTACAGAGGAATTGACTCACCAAATTTGCATTAATTTAATGAGCTTGCTCTACCACAATTTGCCAGGCTAAGCAACAGGATTTGGGCCACGGAAAGTTTCAAACTATGGGCAGGCTTACAGTACTCCCAATATCTTGGTTCTACACCATTTAGGTCAAAACTACCACCTTCAACTGAGCTCAGAAACAATCTGGAAGCTAATGCAGTTGGTTCATAACTAGTTATAATATGGTTGCTAATGCATCCCCCAGACAACAGTTGAGCCACTCCATTTTGCACTAATTCTATGGTCTGAAAACTTTCCAAAGACAGCTCCATGTAATACACATTATAGTAGTTTGAGAGGTTATTATGGAATGGAATACTGTGTCCAAATCTGCTTTCCCTAGGAAGACACGCAGTTGGCATACCAGCCAAAGCTGGGCCAAAGCAGTGCTAGGAAGACACTTGGTTGTTTAGGAACAGAGTTGGGTAAAAGACCACACCTGCCTTAAATTGTGCATCTAGTTCTATGAAGAGAATGCAAGCCCATCCAGAATAGGCTGTAACCTCAATCCCAGCTTGGCTTTTCTGATCAACAGAAAATAACATACAAGAAAGAAACATCTTTCTTTCTGTATGGTCCGAGCCTCAATTTTTTCATCCCCATCAACCCTACTGAATTAATGGAATTTATAGTGGAGTTGACTCATTATATTCCCACTGAGTCAGAGGGCCTTTTCCAGTGTGACTTGCTATGCCAAACAACAATATTTCAGACCAAGTGATGCTGCAAAGGGAAAAGCTTGGAACAAAGGCATATTGACATGATCAATAGAACATTTTAATTATGCCAAAGGAACTCAAGACAGCTTGTGAAATGTCATATCTTCAACAAGTAGAGTAGGCAGGAATAACCCAAGAACTCTCTGAACCTCAAATGCTGTAGAAGTAACCAAGTTCCCAGAAACTTGATCACACTTCAAATCTAACAGCAAGATCAAGTTGAGAAGGTTGAAAGAGTACAGCATACCACAATGGCCACATAAGCAAAATTATAGCCAGGAGCCAGTCTGGACTGGGCAGCAAGTCTCCTGTTTACTCCTCTAAATAAAATGAAGCCATAGACTTGAAACAGACAAAAGGAAGGAAGGAAAGGAGGGAGGGAGGGAGAGAGAGAGAGAGAGAGAGAGAGAGAGAGAAAGAAAATGTCTACCTTTCTTGTTTGCTAGATCCAGAGACAGCAGGAAGAAAAGAGGGTAACTAGGGTTACACAAAGGTACAACATGTGCATGTTATCCAAAGTCACTTCTCCTCCTGGCACTAAGCATATTTAACTAGAGAAAAATTATTGCAATTTATGGCAGAGCTGAGGTGGGAGTTTCAGTACACTCTGTAACTCAATGAGCATCTTCTGCTTCTTTTAAAGACTGTGAACATATTACACTGAATATCCAGAACATATACGAGCATACTGGGGTTAGATCCATCTTTTCCTAGGGAAAAGCAGCAGGTTTATGAATGAACTGAGGGATGTAGGCACTTCTTGTCCAAAGCCTGGTATCTAATCCAAGCTACAGGAACTCAGATAAATCCATTTAGCATGGCTAAGCAGGAAAAAAATCTGTCTTTTATGATACTACAAATAGTTCATTTCATGCTGGCACTCACTATAGACACCACCCTCACAGTATATATAATCTCTGCAGGGCTTCCTGAACACCATCTCAGATCCCCCTCTCCTCTTAATGCCTACCCATAATGAACACAGTTCCCTGCAGGTACAGGAGGTCAAAGTCAGACTGCTTGCCTCAGTGGGAACTGACTCTACACTTTAGTATATCATTACATTACTCCCACTACAGATCATATCCTTGAATTTGGCACAATACCTAGACCCAAATGCAATGCAGGGACCTAGGGTGGCACTCACCTTTTGAAGAGCAGGATTGCAATGACAATGATGATGATTAAGATAACAGCCAGAACAGGCCCCATTACCCACAACATTTCTGGTTCATCCTGCTGTCTGGCTGATACTTCCATCACAATCTCATCTGAGTAGGGACTGGCAGCATACTTCTTCTAATGAATGAGGAAGAAAACCAGCTAAAGATCACTTGTCAGGTCCCTTCCCTACATCACCTCATTTTTCTTCTCTGCTCCATAGCCCCAAGCTGCCCATCTGCAATCTTTCTCAAGAGTAACAATGAAATTACAAGACCAGGACATAATGGAACATTCTCAATCAAAGCAGCCAGGAAGTGGCTTCCCTCTCTGTCAGAATGGAATGGTCCAGCTGAGAGCAAGTGAACAGTCTCAGGAACATGGAGAGCCAAATTACAGACTTTGGAGTTGCAGCCAATTGAGCATTGGAGCTGGCAGGTACTAAGTGTTTTATAATACCTATTATGCTGATATAAACACATAGCCCTAGGGGGTGATATGTCAGAGGACACCCACTGGGCAAAATGCTGTCCCTGAAGCAACAGACTAAGCTCTGAAAAGAGACCTCTTGCTGGTTTACTAACACATGAACGCTTCTGATTCAAGATACAACCCCAAAAGCTAGAACTGTTCTTGCATGTCACGTTATTTGCGAACGTGGCTGGCTCAGTCCTTAGACTTGTTATACTCATATCAAAGGTGGAAGCATTTTTGCTGTTCAGATTTAATAATAATCTTAGAACTGCCACGCTGGAAGGGGCCCTATGGATCACTGAGTCCAGCCCCTGTCAAGGAAACACAGTGGGGGAATCAAACTCCCAACCTCTGGCTCCACAGCCAAAGATCTAAACCACTGCCCTATCCAGCAGTTCATTTGCCCTTCAGGTCAGAAGTGGTTGATCTGTCAAAGAGGAACACCATATTCTGACCTCACTTTTAGCCACTGCAGAGACTGCTTGTGAAGTCCATCAGCCTGAAGGCTGAGATTTTAAACAGTCTTTTGGGTTTTAGGCATTCTTGCAGAGTACACAAAAATGAGCTCCAAATGATATCTTGTGAATGCCAACCACAAAGCACATGCAAGGCTTAATATGAGCCACAGCTCACCTTTGGAGCCTGATCCAATCTCAAGAGTCTGTCTTAGAACAACACAGTAATAAAGAAGAACCTAGAGCCCATGTTTGTATAGCAAGATTATATTTGGAAGGTAGTCATACCGAGGAGGGACAGGATCTGTTCTCAATCATCCCAGAGTGTGGGATGTGTAATAATAGGCTGAAGTTTCAGGAAACCAGATTTCAGTTTAATATCAGGAAAAACGTCCTGACTGTTACAGCAGTACTACAATGGAACCAATTACATTGGGAGATGGTAAGCGCTCCAATGCTGGAGAGATTCAAGAAAAAATTGGACAACTATCTGTCAGATATACTGTGATTTAGATTCCTGCATTGAGCAGGCAGTTTGACTCTATGGCCTTATAGGCTGCTTCCAACTTCATTATTCTAGCATTCTGTCTATGATTCTAGGATGGGAAGGAAGAGGTTCTAGAAATGCTCAAGTCCTCATAGCTCTTATTTTACAAATGAAATGGCAAAATAATCTGTGGCTCTGCAACATGTATTCGAGCAACACCCTCCTATGAAAATGCAACTTCATCCCCATGCAGAAATGCAATGAAAAGTGGAAACCTTAATATAAGGACAGGGCAACTGAGCTCAGCTCCTCAGCTGAAAAGAGAAAGGACTTATGGGAAACAGAGCTTAGCTACAGCACAGTTGCAGGCCCAATAGGCTAGGTTTTATGCACCATAAAACAAAAGCAGGTGCCTGGAAAAAACACTGTGCTTGCCATAGCGCTCTCAAGCACGTCTACCCTGTGTACCCAGTAACCAACTTTATAGCACAAGGGAAGCTTCCCTGACTGGCTGGCTGGCTGGCTGATCAGAGACCTAACTCTCCTAACTGCACGTTTGCTGTGTCTGCCACACAAATGCTCGGACTGGATGAGTAATGAAGCATTTGACCAGCTTTAATGAGCCATCACAAGTAAATGAGGCTGAAAGTGAGAGACCCAGCACGGGGCAGAGCAGAAGGGCCTGAGTATCTTCATTATGGCTGGACATTACTTACACATTTGCAGCACCACCATCACTTACATTTCCCTTCCTTTACTCACACTGTCTTACAGTGATGTATAACTTAAAAAAATAACAGAGGTGGGAAAACTGAAGCAGTACAAACAGTAGGACAATGAATTTATTTTCTCCCCCTAGCCTACTGGGCCTCTACAGGTATAGAAAAAAAGTCACAGAGCAAAAGAAGATTTTCCTAGTTTCCTCATGACTCTCCCATTGCTAGATTAGTTGTGCAGTTCACATTTCCATAGATCCTCATGTGCCACAATGTTCCTAGTGCAACATCTGGTTCAGTCCTCTCAGGCACTATTCAGTCCTATTTTTTTCTTCTCATGTTTCTTACCGTATCGCCATCTTCCAGTGAAGCTAGAACAAAACACCGGTAGCTCAGGTCTTCAGATAGTGGCTTATTGTAGAAACCTTTATAGATTTTCTCATCCCCCAAGACAAAGGTCTCTGGCAGATCATCTACTTGGGCAGCAATGTATGGCTTGAGGCGATCTGCCTGCCGACGCTGGCGCCTGTCTGTGACTCCTTGGTTTATGGCCTCAAGTAGCTGGGTGGAAAAAGAAAGCTAATGTGAGAAGATGATATGCCAAGGGGGTCCAAGGTGATACTACTATATTTCTATAAGGAAAAGTTGCAAATCATCTGAAGAAAGCTCAGGATGTCCCAGATGTGTCCTATTGTAGTCAATGCCTTCATGCTTTTGCCAGAATTCCATAAATATGCATTTGCTGCCTTGTTAGCATGGCTGTTAAGTTATATAGGATGCGATGTTTGATCCAAGGGCTGTTCTGGGATGCTAAGACATCTTCTGACAACTTTATGGTTCTGGACACAGTTCATGAAAAATAATACAACATTTTACAAACATTTCCAGCCCTCAACACTGCAAGAAAATTAATTTTAAAGTGTGCATTGGCTAGTAGATCATCAGCAGTTTTGATTAATGATTCTCCTAGTCAGCACAAAATAAGACAACAAAGAACTGTCCATCATAGCTCATACGTGTATTTTTGCATGCCCAGAAATTCAAAGTTTCCAAGATAGAAAAAAGTTGTACAGGCTTTGAGACTGATTCCTCACACACCATAAATATGCTCTGCATTTTGCCCTACAATGTATGAAACCTCTAGACACAGCTTTTGCAGGCATTCCTTCCTCACCCATCCTGCTGGGTTGCAGTAAGAGTTTGTGTAAATCACACACGGTGTTAACAGATTTCATGGGACATTGAGAGAAAAAATGATAAATTTCATAGTCATCCACAAATTCAAGAAAAAGGATATAAACACACCAAAATTCAATTACATTGCTTAGAAAGGCTTTCAGATGTTTAAAGATGTTTTTCTAATGAATAAAAATGAATGCTAGGCTCTGAACAGAAATTCTAATTTAGAATGAAGGAGGAGGCATGAAATACATTTCACACACAAAGAATGTGCAAGGGCAAGCATGGAGCATCTGAGCAACTGTGGAGCCAGGGAGAAAAAGTATGTTTAGAACCACTCTGTAATGGCAGGAAAGAAGACTGCTAGCTTGCTCTCTATGCATGGACTGGTTAATTGTTGAGATGGCATGCACACACATAACCATATCTGTTTTTCATTCTCCGTATCTTGCCCTGCAAAGAAATTGTGCATGAGAACAAAGGACAGAAGAGAATGGCATATGGTGTATAAATACAGCAAGTGGTCAGAGGGTCACATCATTGAAGTCTCTTGCAAGTCACATATCCGGATTCTCTGCAGGCAACCTTGAGAGCTGGCTGGAGATGAACATGAAAACCAAGGGCATTTGAGAAACTTGGTGCTTTCAGGATGACAGGAGATGGCACTAAAGACAGCTCTCCTTTAAGAGGAAACTCCACATAGGCAAAGATAACCAATTTCAGGAGCCGTGGGTCCTCTGTCAGTGCATCCAGCACCAAGGGACTAACTGCCTACGTAATTTCCCCAACTCAGTTCACAATGTGTAGGGCAACTCAAAACAAGCAAAAGCAAGTTTTGACAGTTGCTCTTTGCATCAATGTATGATAAGCTATTGTGACCTTTTTCTTACCTGGTCCAGTTCCATTTCATCTGGGGTCTTCAATCTAGAAGCAGGTATGTTGTTTGTGTGGTCTAATGGCACTACCACAATGTAATACCACCTAGGGAATAAGAGTAGGGAAAGAGTGAACTCTCCTAAAGACTATGGGAAACCCTCCTTGGAGTCCCTGCAACTTCCACTACTCCCATTTCCTTCTAGAGACTGAAAGGTGCAATCTGTTGGCATTTCTTAGGCTAAAGAAGTCACAAGGTCATTTTTCAGTGGACTGTGCCAGAGACTAGGAAAAGACAGCACTACAGTTGATTTCCTGTTTCAGAAGATCACAAACATAAGACCACAGTAAACCTCCTACAGAAATTTACATAATTTAAAGCAGAAGCAAGGAAACACTGTCCCTCCAGGTATTGACATATTCACGACCAACATGGCCAGTGGTTAAGAATGATAGGAGTTGTAGACGACTGCTATCTCTGGGCCACTATTTCCTTATCTGTTATTTAAACCAATATATGTCTGTGTAGGTGGCAACCAACACAATCTTTGCCCTACCCTCCTTACTATTTAGGAAAAGACTCCAGCACTTTTCAGGTACTCATAAGGATCATCATGCCACCCACATCCAAAAACAAGAATACAAAGTGACCCCAGCCCTTTTTCTCCTTGTGGCAGAAGACAGCACAAGGCCAGTGAATATAGTGGAATCATTGGAAAGAATATACCTGACTGGCACTGTGGTTTTGACTTTGGGGAGAGTGAGAGCGAACTGTCCATTATGGATATATTTGTATGTAGAAATGGGCTTAGTCTGGAGGACATCAGGTGCTGTCCGGATGAAGACCCGATGCTGCAGTGCACCTGCACTGCTTCCACGATTTGTGAGTGCAAACGAGTAATTTGTATCTGGCTTCAGGTCACTAATTAGCTTCTTCATGGAATGACCATCTACCTCCACAGTCTGGCTATTGTAGAGAATCTGCAAGTAAAGGAAACAAATCATGCATCCTAAAGTGATAAGTCTCCAACAAAGTCTCTTTCTAAACCGCACCTCTGGCTTAAGTCTTCCTTGGAATCTTCTCATTGCAAGTAGTTAAGAAGTAGACTAGTTCTTATATATGATGATTATTAATTTGAGTAATCACCATTGCATAATGATGGTTGTTATCAACTGCATACATTCTCAGATAAAACTGATTTTCTAGATTCATTTCAGCTGGGTATGGTTTTTGGAACAGAAACTAACTTAGTTGTCTAATGGGATGGCATTCATCACAAAAGAAATGTGGGAATGGGTAGATTCACTAGGATCTCACAGAAGCTGTTATCATAAATCAGATTTCTCCTAGTTGGGTCCCTCTAGCTGTTTTAGATCGCACTAGCATTCCTGAACATTGGCCATGCTGGCTGAGACCTACTACGGTAGTGCTGAGGTCCAAAACATTTGGAAGACATCAGATTAATAAAAATGGTCAAAATTCATAGGACACTTCTGGACATCATCTGAGTTGGAGCTTGGGGACATCCTACTGTGGTGATTCTGCTGCTATTTGGATAGTAATTGGGGAATTGTTGTGCTACTGGGTTCAGCCAGGACTCGGTTTTACCCTTTGTGTTGCTCCATGCCTACATGAAATTGTTGGGAGAATGCATCTAGGGATGTGAAGGAGGAGTTACCACTAAGTGGTTGACACCCAAGCTCTCTCCTCATCTAGTCCACACGAGGAAGCAGGCATTTTAAACTAGTCTCTGCCCATGGTAATGATCCTCCAGTTTAAGTCCAATAAACAGAGATTCAATCCAGACAAAATACCAGTACATGGTTTGTCTGCCGAGTTCATTTCAGTGGCTATAAACGTTGCTTGGAAAGGGCCAGACTCTTTCTAGTGGGTAGTTTCGGGGTTTACTTAGATCTTGCATTGTTGTTAGAGTACAGCTGGTCTTGGTTGCTTGGAGTGCCTCACAATAACTTAAGACTAATATACCAACTCTAACATTCTCCAGACTTGCTCCAGTTATTCATGTTCTGCTATTTTCCTGTTTGGAGATGAGTTATATGTGTTACAACTGAAAACAGTCTGGAACTTTATCAAGAGAGAAAAATTGCTAACTAAGACTGGTTAATGCAGTAATCTTACACTAGCACTCTCTTTTCTGCCTTGTCTAACAATTCATTTCTGGGTCCAATTCAAAATGCTAGCATCAATCTTTAAAGCCCTATATGATTGTGATCAGACTGTCTGAAGGAACATGTCCTTCTACATATAACTACTCAGACATTAAGGCCATATTCTCAAGCCATTCTCAGGCTATTCTCTTATGCCACATGGGGTGAAGCAGGTGGCTATAAGGGGGAAGGCCTTTCCTAGACTGTCACAATGGTTATGGAATACCATCCCCAGAGAGTCTTGCCTGCCACCTACACTCTGTAGTCTGGTTAAGACCTTTATCTTTCTCAAGTATTTCAGTCTGTCAGTTAAAAAGAAAAAGTGCTTTTTTGATTCCTGTATCACTATTATTCTCTGATATCGGGTTTTATGTTTGGTAGTGCTCTCTGACTGATTTAATTTGCTTTGGATCTACATTACATTACACTGCTCTTGGATTTTGTGGCATTACCTCTATGTTTTGAGTTGCTGCAAGAGTTCTTGCTACTGAGAGGCACAGAATTACAGGAAATGAGGAATTGACACTGTCAAGGATCTGAAGTATGGCCCAAACCTTGAATCTAATACCTAAACTCCTTTTTGCTCCTCCAAGCAAAAGCTTAATGGTGCAACCCATTTAACTGGCACATTCCCAGCATTCAGGTACAGCTGCTGGCCTCTACATTTCAGGAGAAATGGTGCAATTATAGAGAAGATCCAAGGCTGAAGATTGTATCCTTGGCAATTAGAAATCTGCTCTGCTTTCTCTTCTTTTAAAAATTCTGTTCTATGGAACCTTGTTTCATCATACCTCAGTCCTACTTTTGCAATGGAAAATCCTAAATCTTTTTGCAACATTTCCCATCCTCTCCTATTTGATTTCTTTTTGTTCCTTAGGAAGTAGCCATGTTGGTCTGTTACAGCAGAATAGCAAAGAGTCTTCATATGTGAAGTGGGCTCAAGTCAAATAATATTTGTTAGTCTTAATGATGCCATACAATACTTTATTCTTGGCCTTCTTCTAAACTATTGGTTTTCCTTTTTCAGCTACCAATTAAAAGCTAGCAGTCTTGAAGGTATTGCTGCTTCTGTATGATGATTAAAAAAATAAGTCATATTGGCCGAAATCCTATAGGATAGTTATTCCAGCATAATGAATAGTGTAAATTATAGTGACAAATTGCCACTAGGGTAATGCGTTGCTGCTTTGATCCCTGATCACATGCTGGTCATGTGATATAGTGTGCAATAATGGATACAAGCAGTGATTTGCCAACTACTGTAATTTGCTGCTGCAATTTACACCACTGCACTTATGTCAGCATAATTAACCAATAGGATCCTGAGTACAGGATTTGCAGGGTTTCAGTCCAGCTCAAGAAACAGATTTTGTACCTATGTCATCATATTGGTTTCTATAATATACAGACTTTTTCAAATGCTCTTCAGCTCTACTCACTTCTGCATTCACAGAATCATAAAAAAAACAGTGGCTGCAGTACAGACATTTCCTGTGCTTACCACCAGATCCACAAAGAGATAAATTCTATAATTCATACTTCTTAATACTCAAGAATCAAACTTCAATTTCTGATCAGTCTTACATCATTCTTAATTTTTTTAAAAGAAACTAAGTGTAGTATTACCATCCAGTAGCGTATACTGGTGGTAACATTAACGGACTATTTTAACAATAAAGCACTCTTACATGATTTGTAGCTAAATCCCAAGGTGATATCACTGGAGCACAGAAGTCGGCTAAATCAAACAAGAAGTTCCCAATGCTAGGGTGAAGACCTAACTGGATCCGAACCAGCAGTGCTGTGCCCCAGATCTTGTGCAAAAGCAACCATTGGCACTGCTTTCTCATGGCTGGGCTACAGCTGACAGGCAAAGGTCAGTTATTCTGTACACACGACAAGAGGATTCAGAACCTCAATTCCACTTATGGATACTGCAACTTTGTGCCACCCACTTAAAATGGCAGAGACTTCTAGGGCAGGAATAGCTGCCTCTGCCGTACTTGCCACTTTAGCCACAGCTGTTCAAATGCCTGTATCAGAGCAGCAAAAACCAAACTCTAAGATGCATGTGTTACTAGAAACATGTCATGAGCCAAGTCAATGTTCCCTAATGTGATGTTTGTGACGACAACTCCCATCATCTCTGACTACTGATTATAATGACTGAGGTTGATGGAAGTTGTAGTTGACAACATCTGATAGGTACCAGTTTGGGGGAGGCTGGTTTCACATAACTGGATGGAAGCCAATAATATTTTATTTATGTGTTCATCAAAATGTTTAAAAACCAGTTATTATTAACAGACAAGATGCACCCCCCCAAAAATAAATAAATACATTTTAAATATGCAGACAGGGAAGGAGCTCTTTTAGATCAGGGACTGTGTCAGGTTCTGATTGCAACAGGAATCTCACTGTAACATCATCTCACCCACACTCCACGAGACTAGTCATCTCTCTGCAGAGAGTTTTATCTCCTGGACCAGATGAAGCACTGACTCTTCCCTAAGGAGTACTGAAATCCTCATTATTGATTTTTAGAAAAGAAATTTCAGAGGTCTCAGTTCAGCCCCAATAAAAATACCATGAGATTTAGCCTGAGCCTCAGTATTCACAAATCAGAACAGTATCTCCTTTAATTAAATCTGTTAAAGAGAAAGATGACACCCTTTGGGATGTAGATTTAGTACTAGACTGTTTATCAAATGTAGATAATGCTAATTGTTCCCATGGAGATTTATCAGCAATGCTTGTTAGATATTAAGCTTTGGCCTGGCATCCTGTATGCTTGAATTAAGCCACTAGGCACAGAGGGGAGTCCTGTTTGCGGAAGCCCTGTTCCCAGAGATCTCAGCTGTTATTGAGCCTGCTACTCTGTTGGCATTTGTGTATGACCTAGACATCTAGGATTGTCAACAGAAAGAAGAAAGCTCATTCACACCTCCTATGTTTGCATGGCTGTTTCTCATCTAGCAAGTCACTAACAGCATCTGCTCCTGTGCCTGAACATGATCAACTTGCAGTAACAACTGCTGTCAACTTTCCGTTCACTTCAGTAACCTCGACTTATGAGGCCTGCACAAAACAAGAGACCTGATGGTTCATTAGCTGTTCCAAGACCATTCTGGCCACACAGTGCTGGATATGAATCCAAAGAACTAAGCTTTTAACATACAATTCCTCTCACAGAATTCCACTGCCAACAGGAGTGCTTGCTTCTGCCTGTCATATTGTGAGCAAGGAAAGGAGACAGAGTTATATCAAGAATATCTCCTCTGTCCTAAATGCGTCTAGCATCAAAGTACTTCTTGACTAGCAAGAAGGCAAAGAAGCGATGTCTGTGAATTTTGGGGTTCTGACTCCATTCACAGCCTATTATTCAGGTCCTTAAAAGTGACCTTAGCTGAGTGGGAGCTGCTTTTGCATGAACTCTCAGCCTGGTGATTGAGGTCATGCAGCCACATAGGGAGGAGCCTATGCTAATTTCTTGACTATGAAATTCACATGTTAACATTCAGAATCAAATAATAATTGGAAAATTTAGTTTATACACAGCTAGGATAATGTTCTAAAGGCTGCTGTTACTGATTTTGCACCATGGTAATGCAAAGGGTTTTGACCTATTCTTAGAATACTTGTCTAGTGCCTAATATACCATATCTTCAGTGATTCAGAGTAAAGGAGGTGGAAATGATGAAGTATCAGGAATGTGAAGTAAGATATGTCCATGGCTCTTCCACTGTGATGCAAAAGCTTGGAGCGGACTGTCTCCAGGTGTGCTTAGACAGCTCACTCAGACAATACTAGACTGATTGCAGCAATCCCCCTAACTTGAGAACCCATGAGAACCCTTCTTATTTCTTCCTTTCACTTTTATCCAGTCACAACCAGATTTGATTCTGTCAAATAATAATCACCACACTTGGATCAACTCTCCATCCATGACTGAAATTCCCTTACCTTGAAGGGTACGGCAGATTTATACGTGTCTGGCACCTCCCAGCTAAGCAGAACTGATGTTTTCATCACAGCACTGACACGGAAATTTTTTGCAAACACTGCAAATAAAAAGAATTCTTTTTTAAGTGTCCCTTTTAGGGCAACAATAGGATGCTAATCAATATCACCTCCTGCCCTCCCAGTCTCTTAAGCTGCAGCAGCAGTGAGACACAAGAAACCCTTTCATATCTTTGGAGAACACCTGAACTTTTCAACCAGTTACTTAGTGCAAAGGCACTCTTTGAGAAAACAGATAAGAGATTAAGACTAGGCTGTCACCTTTTACTTTCCCCTTTGTTTCTTTATCACAATCAAAAGATAGCAGTTCCTAGGTGCTGGCTCTTCAAAGCAGCTCTCTTTTGAAGCCCACCAAAACTATTGTGCCACAGTTCTCAGGTGCAAAGAGAAAATGGTTTGTGTGTTTCGAAACAAGAAACACAATCATGCTCCTTTCCACTCCCTCCCCTGTGATGAGCCCAGTGAAGTAAGACTAACTAAACCATCTCTGATGCATTTTGCAGGGATTTAGCATGTGGTCACAGTACAAGGTGCTTACCTTGTTCCATCGGCATTGTCCTAGACTGAATGCTTGGGCTGAGGGGCCCAGCCCCCTTGCTATTATGGGCTCTAACTTTGATGTCATAGGTCGTGTCAGGTTTGAGATTGGCCAGGGTGATGCTTGTTTCCTTAGTAACATTAGTCAGGTTCTGCTGGCTATTAATGTCTCTGTACACAACAGTATAGTTGATAATTTTCCCATTCTGCTCAGCTAGCGATGGTGGATTCCACATTACTTTAGTGGTAGAGGTAGTAAGCCCCACCACATGCAGGTTCTGGGGGAAGCCACTTGGCACCTCCTCTGCAGTTGTAATTTCCTTTTCAAATTCTTCCCCAGAACCAGCCCTATTCTTGGCAGACAGCTTGAAGATGTAAGTGGCACCCTTGTAAAGGCCCGTCACAGTGTGGTGATCATCATTCTTCCCAAAATGAATGATTGTCATCTTCTCCTCATCAGCACGTTTATACTGTAGCACATAGCCCAGGAGCTCCCCAATCATCTCTTTGGGTGGATGCCAATTGATTAGAGCTGTATTCATGGCTGTGGTGCTGATCATCATGGTAGGTTTGCCTGGGACTGCAGGATAAAAACAGAGCGACATGTTGTGGGTTAGTGGGTGGGAGAGCAAACGCTGGCTATTGGGAGTCACTCAAACAGTTTAGAACGTTATTACATGTTGAGAAATATAAATGGTGTGTCCTTCCCTGCTACTCCAGACTGCAGATGAAACTCCCATGTTTGAATGTTCCCCCACATCAAAACTCTCAGAGCACATCTAGGAGATAAAACATCAAGGAGAAGGCTGAGCTTAAGTCTTCTTCTTCCCAATACACTAGTTTTTCAGAGGAAGATAATTTTTGACAAGGGCAACATTCCACACTTTGAAGTGGATCAGTTCAGGAAGAACTCATATCATATTTCACAACATGAAGTGTAACTTTTAGCTCTCCAAGTTCTGACATATCACAATTAAACAAAACACAAACAATATGCTGCCTTTCTCCCCACAGGGGACCCAAAGTGGCTCATGACAATTAGAACTATAAAATAATCACAGATTTTAAAATGCCATGTATTTTATGGAAACATTTGTGACAGCAGAACTACAGAATCTGCAGAATTGCTAATGCAGCATGTCAGCAGGTGATGCACTGAAATTCAGAAGGAACCAGATTCTTGGGTAAATTATCTTAAAATTAGTTTAAAATCAAGCTATGAATCCCTTATTAATAACTTGTAAGTAAATCCAAATATAGCAATTTCCGGCATTACAATCGAAACTAACATCTTGCCGGATATTGCCTTTGAAACCTCTCTAAGTTTGTATCTCAAATCTCTATGCATCTATCCACTCATTCCTTGAACCCTGGCATTTACAGCAGGGAGTCCAGACAAAGCAGACAGGGACAGTGGAAAGAAAAAGGTGAAAGGTAAAATAAAGTAATATGGACAGTAGCAGAAGGCATTGCGGAGATGCACAAGCTTAGATTCAGAATCCTTGTTGGCTTGAAGTAGGCAATTTTCATAGCAATCGTTATAATTTCACCACCTGTGCGAGCTGTTGAGAGAGCATGGCATGCTGTTTGCAATCAAAATGTGCTGTGTTTGAGCTGATGATCTGGTTCCTGCTAGGAATGTTGATGTGATGGCTGAGTAGCAACAGGATTCAAAATCTGATATATGTAGCACAAATTAAGGGATGCTCCCTTCAAAGCTTAACACCTGCTGCATAAAATGGATGGTTTTATAGCTGAGTTCCACCCACAAAAGACACACATTCTTCCTCCAAATCAGGTGAGATTGACAGATAAATCCAGCAATGGCAAAACTACTTAGTATCAGCACAGTGTCAAATTAGGCCTGATTCTGGATTGTAACACTCAGATCCAATTCATATCAGTAAACTGGTATTCTGGATATAGCTGTTGTGTGAGCTCCTTTCAGGTGGGGAATGTTTAGCAGTTTCATTGGTTTAGCTGGAAGTTGTGGTGTCAGATAAACAGAGAAGGTGAGAAAGTATCATTGTACAGAATAAGAATGGGATGTGCTAACAAGAAAATGAGCCTGAATATCAACAGAACATGCAAGGAAGGAAAGTAAGCACCAGGAAAAAGCTTCAGTGGAAAGGCCTAATATGAAAGTCACTCAGATTACTGGTAGGACTCAGTTAATAAATATGAGAGAAGGTCAAGGATGAACCAGGAATTTCTACTTTACCACAAGCATTCAAAAAATCCTAACCAACACACCTCTTTTTCTTATCCTCTGAACTAAGTCTCTACCATGATATTAAGACTACTATCCTGTTTGCAGGTGAAGTGTTATGCTCTGCCTCCAGTGTTCCACATGATCTCTGATTTGCATAAAATCACAGAAGGTACCTGTTAACATAAATAGGGCTTCAATGTGTAAGGAGGTACTCGATACCTTCTTATGCAAGTTCCGTTAATTGTTCAACCACTTTTGCAACCAGCCTGGAATCTCTGGCTACTGGCTTAAAATCTGACAGGATGCTAGACTAAGATTTTTTGAATCCCTATCCACTGCAAATGGGGCTTTTTTGAGAGCCTACATTAATTTCATACAAAGACAACTTTTTTTAGCTGATTTATGTCAGAGCTGGTCGGCAGTGAAATATGCTGCCTTGGAGTGTGGTGGTCTCCTTCTTTGGAGGTTTTTAAGCAGAGGCTGGATGGCCATCTGTCGGGAGTGCTTTGATGGAGTTCCTGCATGGCAGAGGGTTGGACTCGATGGCCCCTGTGGTCTCTTCCAACTCTGTGATTCTATGATTCTACGTGTAGATATACACAGTCCAAACACAGTGCACACTCACTGGAGCTGGAAAGATGCTACTTCGTTAATACACAGTGAAAATACAGGCAGAATTCCAAAAGAGCATAAGACACAGCAGAAATCCCTCATACAAAACGTCTTGATTCTCCCAACAGGCTCACTGATTACTGTATTTTCAAAACCTAACTAGGATGGACAGTTCTCTGCTGGATATACTGACCCTTCCTTGAGTCCTTTAGAACCATTACTTTCAACTGCTTTCCACCACTTGTTTAGACATGTGTGCTTAAGACAAGTAAAGGAAAGGTACTTTTCTTTTGTTCAGGGGCATAGGCATCTATATCTGGGATTTCATCATTCTGCTACTCCAAAATACACATGCATGTATTTTAACTTGCATGATAACGTCTGGTCTCTGTAGTTTCCAAAGGTAGCTGAGGACAACAGATGAGACACCCATGCTCTGGGCATTACTATTATCTATTATGGAGACATGTAGTTTCTGTATCAGAAAATACAGAGGCAATTTTTAGTTCCTTGCTTATAATATTAGGATTTTGGATAATCCAATGAAACTGACTGAAAATGGGATAAAGAAAGGGGGAAAAAAGAGCAGAGATACCACCATTTATTTGTATAATTCATCACTATAAGACAGGGTTCTAAAGGTTAGTGTAGAGAAATCTGGCAACAGCAGCAACCTTTCTCTCCAACTTGTTAGAACAAGCTTCCAGGAGGTGTAAAAATAAGGTATTTTATAAAGCAAAAGAACTTGTTTTCAACGAGGCCTTTCTGTTGCCAAAATGTCGTGTCATATTTTAAAGAAAAATAGAGAAATTTACCAGTAGTGTCAGCATCAAGAACTGAGGGAAGAGGGATTATGAAAATCTCCCAGGGCAGAAATGGACCATAGCCTAGATGTTGCTCACTCTTGCCATAAAGTCAGTGGTGATCGCTAGTTTTGATAGCTTTACCAGTTCATGTTCAGCAAGTATCTTAGGCAAGGAAACAGTATAGTTCCAAATATCAGATTCATAGGATAATCAGCAGGAGATGGCCACTGCTTTCCTGTTCTGCCTATGACTCTCTGGAGAAGTGGTTCTTCCTGGACTTAAACGTTCAGAAGCCAAAGCCAGCAGGGGCCAGAGATTCTTGGAGATGTAGTCCAAATTTGGGAGTTGCTGCTCTACAGATATCTGGATGGCTGCTGCTAGACACAGAATACTAGACCATGAAGCTTTTTTCTTTACCATGTGATTGTAGTGTGTGGTGGTCCTTAGAGAGAGAGAAAGAATCTTCAAGGGGGACTGTCTGCAGTCAAAGCTGTTGAGTCTTTCCACTTTTGTGACATCTCTGAACATTAAAATTTCTGGCATGCCATAATTTCCCATTAATGATTCAGAAGTTCACAATGCTTAAATAGTCGTGTCCACCAAGGACACTTCCTAGTGCAATTGACTCACCTGCTCCAGTGGTTGTAATCACCTTGGCCTTACTGCGGGCCCCATCTCCTTTAGTGGTATAGGCTGCAATGCTGACAGAATAGGTAGTTTCAGGTAAAAGGCCTCCTATGATGGTCTCCTGTGGTAAAATGACACATCTTTAATTCTTTGGGTATATCAAGCAAGATAAGGAAGAAATGAGTACTGGAATGATAGTGTCTTTCACATATCAATGACTGATCTGTCCAGTTTCAAAATACAAAATATATAATGAATCTGAGGTACTTCAAAGAAATTCAAGAGATTACGTTCTCTTTTTTCTCTTTCAGCTATATGCCCACCAATGAGCAGAAAGGAGCCTTTGAATTAGGAAAAAGCATTCTCATTCACTTGAGAAAACTGGAAAACAGAACTTCTTGGCTTCTGCAAAGTAGATCAAGATGCCTTCAGCCAGAGGCTAATCCAGAAAGCACGCTTTTTCTGCAAATCACAAAAAACAGTTCACACACATACACTTCTGCTCCTAATGCACACAACTACAAGAAGATAATGTTTTTTATGAAGCAGCTTATGGAATTCCAAGATTCACACAGCCACTACAATGTGATAGTGGTCATTTGTCATTTGAACTCAATAAATCATTCAGCATACTATTCTTCTGAGCACTGAAAAACACACCAGCTAACATGGAACTGACAAAATACAGGAAATCAAAGCAGGTCAAGAAAAACAACTTAAGGTAACTCAACAATTGTATTTGCCACAAGTCAAAGGACCAAGAGCAGCTGAACAGTTGGAACTTCTCTATCCCAGAAAAAATAGAAATGTTAGCATGGCTGAATGCCAGTTCACTTAATTGTTCTGAAACTGTTAAACTGATCTTCTGCCCCTACTTTTTCCATCTCTTCGCTTCCCCTGTATGTCTTGTTTTTGTTTTGTTTTTTCACCTTAGAAGTCTGAGCCTGGGCAGGGTCTGCGGCGGCTGGCAGCACTGTATACTGAATTTTAATTCATGTGAGCCATGTGTGGGAGACAATTTTTATCTAAAAGTGGGACAGGTTCCTCAAATCAACAAGTTAGAGACAAGCACACTTTTTCACATTGCCTGGCAGGGAAGTCTCCTGCTTTATCACATATCCAGGAAACAAGCAAATAATCTTAGCTCACAAAATCTAGGGCAACTCCACATGGCCAAAATTTAAAAAGCATTCATCAGGAACCTAATGTGATTCCCCACAATAAGCAAGCAGCAGCACGTCTATCAGAGCTAACTAGCATTAGCAGCAGTGTAACAGGACAATGGTCTATGACTAATTTCAGTTTTGCCAACAGAAGACACTGGGATGAGCAGCAACAGAGTTATGGAGATGCCATAATGTGCTCATGAGCCAAGATGTTTAAGAGGTCATCCTAGAAATAAACTAACTCCACAACACAGATTGCAGCAAACACTCTGTAAGAATAAAAAAAGACAAATAGAATATTCTACCAAGGGATATGTCATGTCAGTTTGGCCTCCTCCGCAGTGTGCTTATAGTTGTGAAAGCTAAAGATGCCACCAGAAGCAAGTAACAGAATCTGATGGAACTAGGTTGATCTTTTAGCCAGTGGCTGTGGGAAAGCCAAGTACGGGCGAATAACTTCCCCTAAAGGCTATTACCACAAAACGTCTCTATTCCATTAAAAATATGGAAGTTTGTGTAGGAAAAAAGGCCTCTGAAAAGCCCCCTTTAGGGGGCTTTAGAGAAAAAAATCAACTATTAATCTTCTGCAACAAAAAACTTGCTGGCATAAATTATTCTTTGTGCACAGAAACTAATAATATGTCATACAAGCCACAGATGACAAGAAATCTGCACAATGATGGATAGACAGAGCAGGATCTCTTCCTTGGGTTGTTTGGGTGCTTAGAATAAATCCAAATTAACACACCAGATTAATAAACAACAATCAGAATGACACCAAAATCAGATTAAAAGTAAGACTCCCTTCCCACCTGGTGTTTGTGTGAGTGAGCAAAACCAATTAATGGCAACAAATTGATATGGAGGAAGATACTCAAACACACAACACTGCAGGATAGAAATGTCTGCAAAAGATGTGCTCATCACCAGAGTCCACAAAAAGGAATTATCTCGCATAGGGAACAACATGCCACTGAAAGAAAGAAAGAAAGAAAGAAAGAAAGAAAGAAAGAAAGAAAGAAAGAAAGAAAGAAAGAAAGAAAGAAAGAAAGAAAGAAAAGGTGAGTCTGGGAAAAAAGAGATAAACCATTTCAAACAGACATAGGGCTGTCACTGCAAACCCTTCTACCAAAATCCTTCTGCCTCAGAGCGAGCAGAAGCCACAATAGGGTACGTAATTGAATCTCCATCTCTCTCCAGTAGTAATTTTCAAGCCTGTTCCTCCAATTGTATATTTCAAAATTACTTGGGAAAATTGAATTTAACTGTTTGAATGTGATTGTTTTGTTATTACAGCCTCTGTTTCAACTAAAGGTCACAGCTGAGAGAACAGGGTATTTTTCATGACCAGGATCAATAACATTTAAAGATTATAGATCTGATTCTATGATGTAACGAGCTGGGCCAAGGAACATAGAGAACAGGCTGCTCCCCCTGTATCTGCTTGAAATTGCATCGCAACAAGCTGGAAATAAAGATTACGGAAAATGTCAATTGCTTTTCTGCATTTAGCAGCAATCTAAATGCCAATTTGCTCAGGATTTGCGGGTGGTGAAAGCTTTCCAGAGCAGCTCCCCAGAACCATTTGAGGATTGACAGGGATGTTTTGACAGCACTATGCACATAGATTTCACAAGATGATCCTCAGTCCCTCCTGATCCAAGCAAACACACTCACAAATGGTACTTACGTGGTCAACAGCATCCTTAAACCTCAACTGACGGAGACAAGAAGGAGGAAAGAAAATGGAGACAGAATAAGGAAAATGATGACGACAAAGCTGTGGATTATGCACACACAAGGTTTGGCACTAGCTGAGTCCAAGGCGTATGTACCACTTTCTTTCACAAGAATCTTTCAGTAAGGTCAAACAAAACACTGCACTTTGTCTCCCACCTCTTTTTTGCTACGCCCATACCCCACCTCCACAAAACTAGATAAGACAACTTTATTCAGACATTTAAAGCCACAGGGCTATGCAAATACACCTGGGTGTAAGCAACATTTAACACAACCAGTTTTACTTCAGATTAAACATATACCAGATTAGACCGAACATATATCAGGTTGCTCAAAGCATCTGTTATGTTCAATGCCTATCACAGCCTAATTCTGGATACCAACTTTAGAAAGGTCATATTCCTGCTGTTGGCAATAAGAATGAACAGTAACTATAAGAAGCAAATCTTAACATTATATGCTACACTCCTGTGACAGAAAACCAGTATAATCTTATCAGAAAGGAGGATACAGCGGTACCTCAGTTTACGAACGCCTCGGTTTACGTAATTTTCGGTTTACCTCCCCAAAAGCATTTATTGTGTCAATCCATTTATTTTCCCAACTGTAGCATATTTTAAAAAAATATGTTTTATTGTGTTTTATAAACATTTGCTTTTTAAAACTCTACAAAAAACAAGTAATGTTTTATAAACATTATGATGTTTAACCATCAGTAATGGGAAAGAGGGAAGGCAGGGTGGAGAATTAATAAAGAGGGAGAAGGAAAGGGCTGATCCTGCCAGACTACCCTGGGCTTTGTGCTGCTGCTGCTGAATGCTAAGGCAGCCCATTACAAGACAACTGCCATGATTTGCTCATGAAAGTGAGGGCTGACTTTGTCAGACCTGGGTAAAGCTTGGTGGGGTTGCTCTGACACAGCTTTGTCCACCAGGCTACTCAGTACAGCACCAATCTAAATTGTAGCATTGAGGAGGGGAAGAGCTGCTGTCATCTATAACAGGGGTCCCCAACCCCCAGTCCGTGGCCCACCGTGGCCTTCGCAGGACCGGGCCGCGGAGACAGATCTCTCACCCCCCCCGCACGCACTCCCCCCATGCACACACGGCCCACCCACCTGCACGGGTACCCCACCCACCCGCGAGCGCGCCACACCTACCTGCGAGTGGGGGTTGCCCACCCGTGAGTGCGCCACGCCTACCTGCGAGCAGGGGTTGCCCCGCCCCCGCACACAGACCTCCCCCCAACCGGTCCGCAGTTCAGAAAAAGTTGGGGACCACTGATCTATAAGAAGGATTCCATCTTCCTCACAAGGAGACTAAGCAGTGAGGCATCAGTTAAGAAACCCTGTATCTGGTGCTGGGCCAAACAAAAATAATAGGAAAGCTGCTGTTGTATCTTCCACCCCATTACTCAGCAGCCTCCCTGCCCAAGCTGGCTGAGATGGTCTCAGAAGTGCTGCTGGAGAATCCCAGAAGTGTGACTCTGGGGAACTTCACGCTCGTGTCAGGGCTTGCTCATGATTTCCTGATTACGATTCAATCAATAGGACAGCATCAATACATTACAAGTCTGATGCACCTGACAGGTCATACCCTATGTCTAGGTTTTGCTACTGAGCAGAGAGAATATGGTCTGAGATCAGGGAGCTTTTCCACTATTCTCCTGTCATGGACTGATCACTTCCTTGTGAAGCTTACAGTATATTGATGGTAGCACAACCTCTTACAAGGATTATCAAGATGGTCCAACCATCTCACTGAATCTGAGGGATCCCTGAAAGCGCTAGAAGATTTTCTGGCTGACAAGAGTAATAGTTCTGTTGAAGCCTTGGTCTCTCTCTAAGGCATAGCAAGACAGAAAAAGGCTATTGACGCAATTGCCCTCAAACCACCCACTCCAAAACCGTAAAGCCCATAACAGCATATGGCTCACAGAGGATCTATGGGAAATGAAACAGGCTAGTCAATGGCTAGAGCACAGGTGGTGTAAGCCTCAAAGTGAACAGAACTTGAAACAAGCAAGAACTTGCCGTGCCTATTATGAAGCAAGTAAGGGGGCAAAAAGATCTTATTTTGTCTTTTCCGTAAAGATATCACCCAGCATAACAGTTCCATGTGATAAAGGGCTTATTGGGACCCAACTCAGAGGAGTTAAGAGGGAAACCTCTGGTCACCTGTTGTGACAAATCTGTTGGGCACTTAGAAGAGAATGTATTTCATATTTGCTTGGGATTGGATATTACAGTTGTGGAAGTAGCTGGAGAGTTGTCCAGACTGCCATTTACTCAGGCTTCTTGCTTGCCTCTGTTATAAACAATTAAAAAACATATTTCAAGGAACCGACCACACAGCAATGAATACTATTAATCCAACATTTAGGTAACAAATGTGTTTCTCTGCAGAGGAACTTGACAGAATGTCTTGTTGATCTTCTCACAATCCTAGCACCACATTAATTATCTGTTTGGCTAAAGTGCCACAGTGTAAAGAACTATATCCCTTAACACTGACTCAGAGATTCTCCTAAACAGAGATAGTTTAGTTTGGTAGTGAGATTAATACAATGACTACTAAGATATATTATATAGGACAAGAGGACTGCATGTGTTGACTTTTCTGGATTTCTTGGGAGATTTCACTACTATCAACTAATGCTGTTCTTCTGGAAGAGATCGTTTGGGAGACAGTTTGAGGAGGAAGTGTGAAGAAGCCTGATGCTGGACCTCTTGGACGTTGGCCTATACAGTCTTATCATGTCCCCTAAATATACTACAATTCTACATAAAATTACTGGGAAGAATTATCTGTAGAGTCAGATTTTGATGCTACCAATTTTCTAATGGCAGCTAAGTTTTTTTTTCCATCTGAGCTTACAGAGCTGTGGAGATCCTGAACTAATTCCTTAATGTTGTAAGAAACTGGATGTGAACTTAGAAGATACAGCTTGATCCAGACAAGACAGCATGGCACTGCTCAACAGGAAAGCTAAATAAGGATGCTGCCTATTCTGAAAGGGGCTTCACCTGCCTTTATAAACCAGCTTCACAGTCTCAACATGCGTTTGGATCTAGCAGCCTTTCAAGATAAGCCTGTGCCAGGTATGGAAGAAATGCCTTGGCAGTAAATTATATATGGGACTGCCTTTGAGAAGTATTCAGAAATTTCAGTTGATGAAAAATTTAGCAGTCAGAGTACATTTGTTCTTTACTTTATGGAATACTGCTTGTATTTTGTTCAATTTGCACTAAGCCTTCAGTTAGTTTCTGGGCACAATTCAAAGCACTGATTGTTAGTTAAAAACGACTAATACTTTTAGGACCTGAATATATAAAGGACCGTTTTCTTTCAGATGATCCTGCTTGTTGACTGTACTCTTACTGTGAGAAGTCCAGTTGACATGGACACTGCATAGGACCTTCTTGAGTTATGACACTCCAGCCAAGGAACCCTCTTCCTCATGCAGCCTTTTTTTTTGCACATTACAAAAATTATTTTGTTTCAACAAGCATCTAATTCACTTTTTAAAACCTTTGCTGCTCTATATTCTGTTATATTATTAATTAGTATATTAGCTGGGTGGACAACTAGTGAGCTGGATATGTGGCTACAGACCATAGGCTGGGAGTTCGATTCCCAGCTCTCCCTCCCAGGAGAAAAGCTGACCTGTGTAGCTTTGTGTAAGCTGCATAGTCCCAGGGTACCATCAGAAGATGGGAATAGAGAGCCACTTCTGAGTAACATATACTGGGATCCAATTCAGAGGAGTTAAAAGTGATCTATACTGAGAAAATTCTGAAAAGGGTCACCATAAGTTGGAATTGACTTAATGGCATATAACCGTATTTTAATATATTATTATTTGTGGTTATTTGTGATTGTGAGCCTGTTTTGGGCCCCAATCTGGGCCAAACAGATAAAACATACGTGAGTTTTCAGTAAATGAATATTTATTTTAAAATATTTTCTAGCCTGCTGCTATTAAATTGCTATATTTTACTACTGTCACTTTTCAGTATTGCATGTATAGTTTTTATGTCTTATGCTTTTCATTTACTGCTTGTTTTTTTTAAGCTGCTCTGAATGTTTTCCAAAATGTAGGATGCTGCTGATAGTATGCTGAAGTAGTTTAGGTAAATAATAATAGGCATTAAATGTATTAAAATGTAATATCCAAAATCATTTCTACAAATTGTGAAAATATGCAGACTATGCCAATGAGCAATATGCTGAAAAACTTCACAATGACAAAATTATTGTCTGAAAGAGCAGGGTGGAAATACATGAAGCAGGCCAGCACAACAGTGGTGAATACTCAGTCTTTTTTTTTTAACAAGAAACCCCATTCCATAATGATTACACATGGACATCTTCAGCATACTGTAATCTGTCCTCAAAATCAGAGAGACCTCTACTGTATCTTTTAAGAATCTGCTTCAGCTAAATGTTTAAATTTATGAAACAGTCACCACCAGATAAAACCATTTCTGCTAAACCAGTCCAATTGCTCCTTAAGCATTTAGCTGTTGAATAAGACGAATGGATTTTAGGAAGTCAGTGGCCTTAATAAAAAAGATTCAGTTGCTGCCAGTGCTCAGGAGCGATACAACTGATGCAGGCAGAGGTAGTGCTAGCAGTTGGTATGCTGCCTGCAGTGCTTTTGTAACGTTTCATTTTAGGCTTCCTTACAACTCTCTATACAGCCATTGTCTCTCTGACCATGACTGTGGTTCGGGTAAGAGCTGTGATATAGTTTTGTTGGGTAAGCCCTACCGTAACATTTTTCTCTCTATATGCAAACTGTTGCTGCAGTGAAGCTCTGCATACACACACGCCTGGTGAATGCACAATCATTTTTCACTTTAGCTTTCAGACTGTTTTTAGGCCAGTAACTGTCATGTGTATCCTGCTGATAATTGTGCTAATAACAAGACTCTCTCTCGTTCTTTGATGTGGCAAGAGCTGGTTCTCAAATCACATTTCTGTGCTTGTCTCATCACAAGCTGCTGCCAGGCAGCATCAAAAAATACGCCAGCTAAACAATCTAAAGTTTGTGCCCATCCCACGCTGCTATCCTGTCTCATCCTACCTTATAGTAAAGATTTGCATTATATGGCTCTCAAAATGTAGTAGAATAAACTGGGGACACAGGGCCAGGTAAGTATGCTCTACACTGACTGCAAAGTATCCTGATGCTATGTGTTTTAAACTCAAATTAAAGATTATGCAAATCTAATTTACTGGTACTTACACAAGTTTGTATGACTGCAGCATTTGGAATATAAAGGATTGTGTTTTGCATGGAGGGTGAGACATAGAAGTACAGTGGCCAGGAAGACATACGTCTTAGAAATTCCAGTTTTAAGCAATGGAAGCTAAACCCGCTTTTTCTATCTTCTGATACTTTTACATATGCTTCCCATATACTTCCATGCTTCTCTAAATACATCATAGCTAGCTGATGTAGAAATTCCCTTTTCAAGGAAACAGAGCTTGCGCCCCTTAGGCTTCCAAGTTTTGTGCTTTCTTTGCATGACTGTGTTAAAAGAACAAACCAGCTAATAAATAAGTATTCAGCAAGCTGTCACATTTAAGATCATGTGATCATGAACAAGGACATTCCATTAAAGACTAGTTGTGCATTGTCCTTTATTTTGTGTCTCCTATTTACCCTGATTATATTTGATACATAAAGCCAGTTATTATCTGAGCTGGCTATTCTGAGTCTGAATGAAAGACAGATGTTTGGTTCTTGCATGTTAAAAAGCTCTCAGGATGCTAGAGGTTTCTGTCTATTGTCTGTTATAATTAAAGTTTCCTTACATTGCAGCAACTACACAAGATTAGTTGGGAAAGCTATCCTGAAATCACATAAAATTTGCTACTGACAGGATTAATTAGGACTGGTTTAATTGGGATTAATTCATTAGAAGATGAGAGTCAGTGTAATGTATTGGACAGAGTGATGGACTAGGACTCAGGAAACCTGGGTTCAAATTCCTGCTTGGCTATGGAAACTCACTAAGGCATGGCCCTGGTAAAATGACTCAATAAATATCTCAGATATCACGCAATTAGAAAGTTGCTTCTATCAATCTGAATTCTGTATTAATTCAAAAATAGTTTGAATTCAACACAAGACATATGAACCTCTTACTCAAGGATAAACTAATATATGTACCTGGCCATTTCAATACAGACAAAAGCCTATGGCTGTAAGGTAGAACTTGAGGAAATTTGGATAGTAAGAAAACGTTCTCCTACATGTCTTTTCTGACAATCCGTGGTAGAGTATAACACGTGAACAACTGGATTCAATCCAAGATGAATTAAGGTGAGACTGGCGTATGCCAATGCAAAACAAAACAGAATCAGACACTGTATGTTTAAATAAGAAACACCTGAAACATGACATTACGAAGTAAATCAGAAAGAATCAATGTCTGGAGAGAAGCAGGAATGGTCAAATCTGACTAGGTCTGTACTTGACTAGTGAATACTCAAACCAAAGAGTCAAGCCAAAGTCAACAACTTCGCAGGGCTATGTGGAACATCATTTCTGTTTTTGTATTATATAATCTCTACTGAGGCAATAGCTGCAATGCCATCTTCTAGCCACCTGTAGTGGTGGCACTGCAAAACAGCAAAAAACAAAGCAGTAGCTCACTGTTCCTCAGGTTACTACTGTGGCACAGAGACAAGGTTACCCAGTTCTTACTGCTAAGTTCCTATTTGGAAATCTCCTGGCAGCTTGCAGACAAAGCTTACAGTAGACATTTAGAAAACAGCTAATCAGAATTCTATAGCACTAGGAACAAGGAGCCATATATATCTGTGTGTGTGTTTGTGATGTCTGCATACAGTAACAATTCCCTTCTTTTTCACATTTGTTCAACCTCTACAGAGGTTTTTATTCAGGTCAGAGATGTGAACATTTTCTTCCTTCCTTTCTGCAGGATGAAAGTTGATTGGTCTCCCCATTCAGACTTCATAGATCAGTCCAGCATTCTAGAAGACAGCAGAATCAGAATCCCCTTCTGACTCCATGGTTTTCCTGATATACCTTCTGGGATGGCTGGATCAAAAATAATGCATGTTGCTTTAATTTGGCCTTCAGGCATTTCACCTTATAGTGCTTGAAGCCTTTCCACCTGTCTAGTTATCAGCCAAGGACACAACTGATAAACAGCATGATCTAAAATGCTAAGAAGCAGGAGTTGTCTACAATCTCCATCCAACCCAAATGATTCCCTTACTAAGATCTAGAGTCACTCCACAAACATTGAGCAGACTCATTCACTCCCTTGGAATCACCCTCTGGTTAGATGCTTATGTTTAGTTCTTATAATTGTGTTGCAAAATCTCTGCAAGGAACAGACACCAAGAAGAAACCTTTTATTGACTTAACAGCATGCCAGAAAGAAGTGAGTGCTCCAAAGGACTGGAAATGTCCCAGGAAGTTTCTGTGAAGAGTAAGGATAGAAGTGCTTCTTATAAAATACCAGCGTAAATTTTACATCTGCTTATGAAGCAAGGTAGGTAGATAACTCTGCAAGGCATTAGTCATAAACTACTGCAGCATTGGAGGAAAGTGTGCAGAGATTTTTAGCAAACCTCTGATCTCCGCCATATGGGGAAATACTGAAACAGAAAAACCAAAGGAGAAAAATCAAGACGACACAAGAATGTCCAGTGGAAAGCTTTATCTTCTAAAAGAAAAATGACAAAATCTGGTCTTCATGCAGATTCCTCTTCTCTTTTGTACAAGATCTGCTAGTTTAAGAAGCAACTTCAATCTATTACAAAGTTCAACTTCAATGAAAATTCAAGGGAGGATTGAGAGCAAAGCTAATTTAGGACCAAGTCATTAACCTCAAAGACCAAGATAGCAATAAACTATGACTTTCTTCGGTAATTGTAAACTAAAGGACAGGTTTCTCAAGGAAACAGGAGAAGGCACTGAACAGCTACTTAAGTGTAAAATATTAGAGGTTCACTTCAGTTACAGTTACACAGACCAGGCAGTCAGGACACTCCTGAGTTTTGTCTCAATTCATTGCTTGTGTTTTTTAGTTTTATCTTCCAAAGTAAGGGGTGGGTATTTCCCCCCCACTATATTTTTCTCCCTGCTGAGAAAGATATAAAACATTCATGTGCAGTATTTAAGAGACAGATCAATTAGTCAATGCAGTTCTCCAGTAACCCTTCTGGATGCCATTTGAAGAGCCTACCTTACAACTGATCACCACTAGCTTGCAACTGCAGATGCTCAAGGAACTGCACATCTTATGCAGTTCCTAAGGCTCTTCCCCAGAAAGGATTATCTTAGCAAATGTAAAAAACTCAGCCGACAGGTTAAAAGTAATCTCCTGGCCAGCTGTTTTCTTCTTCACTTCAGTGACAGCCCTGGCACTGAGAAAATCCTGATTATCTTGGAAAATGATTCAGTTTGAGAGAGATACTATGGAATATTTGCTTCATTCTGACATGCTGGATGGGAACTCGGGAAGCTGCCTTACATCAAGTCAGACTATTGGTCTGTCTAGCTCAGTATTGTAAACTCTGACTCGAAATAGCTCTCCAGAGTTTCAGACAGAATTGCTTCCTAGCCCTATCCAGCCATCCCTGGTGATCTCCCTTCCAAATACTAATGAGACCTGACCTAGCTTAGCTTCCAAAATCAGATGGGACTTGCTTTATTCACAGTGTTATGGTGCAACAGGATATAATGTAAACCAGCCATTATCAACGGAGGGCATATGCCCACATTTGAAGGGGGCCACAGGCTGGAAACAATTTTTTACACACCACCTTATAAGGTTTGTTATGCGACTTACACAATCCTGATTCAGCCTATGTTTCTATCATATTGTGTTTTTACCAAATTATTTTCTTTCACAGTAAAATGTACATTTTGAGTCCTCTCATTTGGCATATCATTTAATACTCTATGGCAAAAAGCCACAACCTTGTCAACACCTGTTGTGAAAGGGAGAACTGATGAACAGTGTGTTCAGATAGTTTCCAACATACTTCTGAGGCACATTATTAATGCCTTAAGAAACAGCTTAACTTTAAAGGTTGGAAGGAAATTCTAATTATTAATCTAGTGGATTTCTGGTGTGTGTGTGTGTGTTTTGCAGAAATAGCATAATTTAATACACAATTTTCTTACTCAAAACCTTCTACATAATGGATGACACAGAAGGCATGATTAGCTGTATCTTCTCTAAAACATATTCCACCAGTTTCCTCCATTAGGTTAATATCGCCTTTTAATGCATTACTTGGGTCAAAATGATGTCGGGAGAAACTGCATGCAGAAAGGTAATCAAATAAATCATTTCCCCAGTTCTGCATGACTGGTTGTACACTGGTCACAAAATCTGTCCCATACCCAATTGTGTGAAGGATGCCCTTTGCCAAGCAGACAGAACCACTAGTGCAATCACTATTCTCTCAAGATTCTGGTTTCAATATTCGAGTATTCACTGACAGCCTCTACAGCAGTTACAAAGTGTTCTGTGCTACATACTTTGTATTTCCTGATAAACCCTAAGAAATGTGTTTTTTTATACCAGGGACGGCTAAACTGTTGTCCTCCAGATGTAGTTGGGCTACAGTTCCCATTAGGTCTCATCACTGGTCACGTGGGTGGAGGCTGGTGAGAAGAGGAACCCAACAATCTCTGGAAGGTCACCAACTGCCCATTTGTAATGTGGATTTCTAACAATTCCTATGAAGTGCAAAAGTGCTGAACATACAGGACCTACTACATCCACAGATGTACCCACGTTGTGCTATACCTGGGGTTCTGCCACCACAACATCTTTGATGACATGTGGTCCAACTGGTTCATTGTTTTCCATCTTCACGTACGTAACTTGGTAGCCTCGAATTTGGCCATGCTGCTTGTTGGAAATTGGTGATTTCCAGGAAACACGAATGGCTGTTGAGTTCACTGATTCCACCTCCACTTTTCGTGGTGGAGCACCAGGCACTGTAACACAAATGCAAAATTTAGTCAGAGACAACAGTCATATTGCAAAAGCAGTTCTTTGTGCCTTGAACTCATTTCCTTCCTCATTCCTTATCCTACAATCCATTTTCTCAGAAAAGATAGGTTGTGTGCCCTCTCTCTCAAGCCAGAAACAGATGTTTGAGATAGACTGTAATTAGAGCTGAAAGCACATTAATATTGCAGAGAGGTGACTGAGGCAGGTTTGTGAAACTGGGCTTCAAAAGAACCCTGTGCTCAGGTCCTAAAGACCACTTACCAAACAAAGCGAGCTAATTTGCATATTCCTGGAAGTAAGAGAAGTTAATACTTTTGGTTTCATTAGTCAAGGATTTTCCTCTTTTAATCACAAGTTGGTTGATCGCATAGCTCAGTAAGATGGAATACCAGAGCCTGGGGTCATGAATTTGATTCCCCAGAGTGCCTTGTACAAGAGTCAGTCTATGTGGCCTTAAGCTAGCTGCACAGTTCCAGGGCACCCCCAGAAAAATCAATGATAAACCACATCTGGAAGACTGACTTGGAAGTGTGGTAATGAAGGAATTAGAAAAGATTATCGGGGCAGGACTTGCTGATCCATAAGGTCCCTTTCAGCTCTGCAGTTCTGAGATTATTATTATATCAAGTGTAAGGATGTATCACTGGATACCAAAACCAAGATCATCCACACTATTGTATTCCCAATCACTATGTATGGGTGTGAAAGCTGGATAATAAAGAAGACTGACAGGAAAAAAAAGTTTCATTTGAAATATGGTGCTGGAAGACAGCTTTGCAGGTACCCTGGACTGCCAGAAAGATGAAAAAGTGGGTCCTAGAGAACTTCTTCTAGGATCCTCTGTAGGCAAAAATAATGAAAGTGAGGCTGTCATACTTTGGGCACATCATGAGAAGGAAAGATTCTCCAGAAAAGACAATAATGCTGGGAAAAGGTGGAAGGCAGCAGGAAAATATATGGATTGATTCTCTAAAGGAAGCCACACTCTTGAATTTACAAATGCTGAGCAGGACTGTTGAGGGCAAGACATTTTGGAGATGGCTCATTCATAGGGTCAGAATGTGACCTGATGGCATGTGATTATTATTCTTAATTATGCTTATGCTTTATCTCTAACACCTGTTTCTGGTCTCTCACATATGCTTCTCCGCACACATCACCGAATATAGCAAACAATGAATGCAAAGATTAACAGGATTAATAGAAGTGAATGACACATATTAATTAGTTAATTGCTAATCTAGGCTGTCCTGCAGTTCACTATCAACACAAGAAGATGCAAAGTAAGTTCTGCCCAGATTGCTAGGTATCTCGACTTTTACTATACATACACCAAAAGAAATGGGTATATTACATCAGTACATTGACTAAGAGAGAAGAGGAATGTATAACCTGATTGCTCAAGGCAAAGATGTGAAGAATACTTGCAAAATTACTCTTTCTTAACGAGACAGACTGTTTCAATCATCAAGAAAGCCTCTTGAAAAACCACTGATACCTGTTAGCTTTCCCTCTATGAGCATGAGTATGAGACAAACAGATTTCTTTCTCAGTGATGCTTCCACAATCTGTAGAAACTAACTCTGTGGAAACTCTCTTTTTCCTTTGTGAAGCAAAAAGCAGGTGAAAGTGGGAAATGACAGCAGGATACCCGTGTGGTTTCTCTTCCTCCCTCACCTTCTTCTTTCAGAAGATAGAAAGCAGTAGCATAACAGGCAGTTATTGCTGTTACATGCCTTCAAGTTGGAACAGACCTATAGTGACCCTAAAAGGGCTTTCAAGGTAAGTAAGATATTTAAGGAGTGGGTTTACCAATTCAACACCCCCCCCCAGTGAATTTCCATGGCTGAGCAGGAATTTGAACCCAGGCTCCTGAATCCTAGTCCATTACTCTATAAAGTGTTGCTTATATATCGTCCCATAGCGCTTAAAGCATTCTCTGGGCGATTTACAAGTTAATTATGCAGGCTACATATTGCCCCCTCCCAGTGAGCAGGGTATTCATTTTACCGACCTTGGAATGATGGGAGGCTGAGTCAACCTTGAATCGGCTACCCAGAACTGAACTCTGGGTCGTGAGCACAATTTTGGCTGACGTACAGCAGTTTAATCACTGCACCATTAAGCTCTTGTAGTGGATATACTCTATCCACTACACTATACCAGATATCCCATAACAGGTAGACAGTATATGACTACTGAGGAGGGAAAACAGTCTGAGGCAAACAGTTGCCCCTTTTGCCATGCAGCTATCAGTACTCAGCAGTGAGATACTACCGGTGGGAGTGAAAGAGAATGCAAGGGAGGTAGGGGCAGACTACACACCCTGATCTCCTGCTGCCTTTCCCCTCTTGACAATGATAGCCATGAAGAAGAAGAAACATCAGACAGACACAGTCTGACCTAGGCAGTACAAGAAACCAGACTCAGTAACCGGACAGCAATTTGAGTTAAATGTGAGAACTTTGGTTGATAGGGCAGCAAATATCTTGCAATCTGGAAGGCAAAAGGGGAGAAAATGCAGTTTCCTGTTCTTAGCCACTGAAGTGAAAGAAATGGGATTTACACCCCAACTCTAAGATTGGCTATTCCATTGCTTAAAGCAAGAGATCTGCAAGGTGGAAGGCAGCTTTGAAGATGGTGAAGTTTGTGGCTGTGCATTTAGCTTGCAGAATGGTTGTTGATAATAAAATGAAAAACGGTAGTTGCCTGAAAAATTTCAGTCACCTTAGAAAGAGAAGTATACCCATAAGTCAGTGTAAACTTTATTTAATATCTGGGAAAAAACTATACCCATATTGCTCCTGACTCTTACACTGACTACATAAGATATTAATGGGGGGAACCCCCAGTCTCCCCCAAAGCACCTTAATATTAGGATAATGGAGCATGTTGCCTCCAGAGAGTAGACTTGCCATATTACTATTCAGCATTAGATTGGAAGTCTAGAACAAAGTCCTGATATAGGACAAATCCATGGCATTAAGAATTACACTGTGCCCCACTTGCTAGAGCAACACAAGGTTAACTAGGGACACAGAAGTGGGTGGAACCTACGAATTTTTTTTCTATAGAGGCATGGCAGATGGACAATTGCTAAATTGCAGGCAACTGGTTATTTTTCACAGATCTCACTCTTAATTGTAAATAATTACTTAAAGAAGAGTGTACAAGGGAAAGGTACACATACTAGTAGAGGAAAATGACAGGGAAAATCGAGGATGAGGGATGTTCACCAACCTCAATCCAATTTCCTGCATGAACATGGAGATGAAGCATCTTTCCTGGATGGTGATTTAACCTTTCTAAAAAGTAAGTGGAAAGCTGACAGCAGTGTGTTTAACTGGTTAATATAACCCCCCTGCAACAGATGTGACTGGAACAGTGCCTATGACAGTTACATCAAGGCAAAGCTATCACAAGATTTACCTATAGCTGTCATTAAAGGGCAGGGATGTATGCTAACAGCAGCTGTCTAGGGATTGAGCTTTGCTGGGTCAGTGGCGGTCACTCCAAATATAAGAAAGATACATTAGCCACCAATAATATTTCAAAGAGCATTTCAGCTCCTTCCTGTGCTTGTAGTGATGAAAAACCAGCACATCAGAAGGTTCCAAAGCTACTCCTGACAGAGAGCTTAGCTGGGCAGCAAACTATGCAGCCCTCAAATTAATGCAGAGAGCTTGCTGCGACATTTCTAGGGTAGCAGATTCCCTCTGGCTAAGGCTCTGCTAAATGAGAACTGATGCAAACAATTCAGGCAGCAGGACACACAGATGTGCCAGTGACCCCAAGAAGTAGTTATTGAACATTGCTATGCAACACTTCCTAGGATTGCAGTGGTGCAAAGGACAATACAGCATAGGAGGTAGAACTGAAGGATGCCTCCTGTCAACTTGGGATAAGTTCCCTTTCTCCATTTGCCTGTCAATCTCCTCTTTGGCCTCTGAGGCCAGGATGGAGCCTGGGAAGTGCCTTCTGTCACCATCAGGACTGACACTTTCTAAGGAAGAAACTTAAATTGGTATGACATAATTTGACAGCCTAGCTAATGTAATATCATTTTTGCTTCAAAATCTCCCTGACAGACAGTTACTCTACCCATGTGATACAGAACAGGGACAGATTCATGTGGGCGTCAGGCATTCTGCCCACCAGGGGTGGAAATTATAGTTTCTCTGTCTATAGACTCCACATGCAAGAGACCTCTTCGTTCCTTTTGGGTCCCATGTTCTAACACCTGAAAAAAATAGATGCCTCACATACTTTTACATTTTTGGATGCATGTTCCTGTATGTGTGTGTTTTGGAGGAAGTTCCCAACTATGCTGTTCTGAGAGCAGGAAGAAACAAATTTAGCAACTCTGCAAATGTTATATCATTGGCAGAACCAAAAGAGTGTTTGTTACCTTCAGTAATTAGTCAGGAACCTACCGTCCTCATCTGTGCGAACCCAGACAGGGGTGCTCTCTGGCCCAGGACCCACATCTGTGTGGGCCCTCACCCACACTTTGTACTCTGTCCATTTCTCCAAGTCGTTGATCTCCCAGCTGGAGTGCTCGTGTCCAATGCCCTCAACCACATGCTTGTTGCTGTCCTCTCCTTCCACTGCTTGATATGCGATGGAATATTGTGTGATGACTCCATTGCGGCTCTGAGCCGGTGGTGGTACCCAACTTACCCGGATGGCAGTGGAGCTGGTGCTTACACATACAACATCTTGGGGTGGGGCAGAAGGGGCTAGGGATAAATAAATGAAGGAAGTGGGGAGATGAGGGGAAATGGTTGAACCAAAAACTACAACCTATACAGAGATCTTACCCAGCCAACAGATTCTCTCTTTGCATTAAGCAAATATCCTCATCTTGCATTTGAGGAAAATACACAGGAGAGCTAGGTCTGTGAGAAGCATTTTGCATCATGCCTAAGGTCTAGAATGATAGCAGTATTTAGCTCAGCATAGAGGGCTCACAGAGATGAGCCATCAAAAGGATATCAGAAAACAAGAACGCAGAAGAATAAGAAGGCAGGAATGTCAAGAAAGAATGTGAGGACTGAAAAAGATGAAAACTAAAAAGGAAGTAAAAACAATACTACACTTCTTCCCTCAACACATAATTCAGTGACACTCTATCTGAGGTGGGTGGTCTGACTGTGTACAAACTACTAGCAGAGCATCCTGGAGAACATGTCAGTTGTACATAGCAATCAGCAGCGGCACACTTGTGAAACTATTGTTTTGGCTACAGAAGAACTGGAAGCTCCCAAGGCCATGAGGTCAGTACCTGCAGAGGTGGAACAAGACTGTCACCAAATTAAAAAAACTCACTATCCCTCCCCAACAGAAAACAAGCAAGTCTGTTATTTTGTACTAGGACAAGAGGAGATCAAGAGCACTCTCCCATTAGGAAATGTAGTAAGGATTATCTCACTCCTGAAAGCTAACTTCAAAGAGGTACATTGGATTGTAGGGACCTCCTCTAAACTCAGAGCTGTCAGTAGGAGCATCTAAACATGGTACCTAACCAATCCAGCTTGTTGGAAAGAGGGGGCTGCCAGCTATCAAAGAAACAATGACAGCCCAATTTAAACATTTATGCAAAGAACTCATAATGGCAAAAATCCCAAACCATAAATGACTTGAGAGTAAAATCTTTGATCTAGCCACAAAATTAATAACTATTGCTAGAACAGTAAATGAAGCCCTGAGCTTCAACATTAAGAAGCAGAACCAGTGTGATACTGGAAACGCAGATAAAGCATGAAGATTTGGAAAACTGGACCTGATGGCTCAATCTCGGCACATGGAGACCAGAGCCAGGGAATCCCCCTAATGAAGAGGCTTTTAATCTTGATTATATACAATTTATTACTGTTAAATGGTTATGTCAGTTTCATTATCAAGACTCTTTGAATGGATTTGAATTGCAGGGAAGAAATGGCACACAAGCAGTAAATGCCTGGAGGATGAGAAGGACTCTTACAAAAGGAGCCATGGGTGATTTGAAAGATTTTTACTTGAAATGTTCTCTGTCTGTTGTGTTTAATTCTGTTGTTGTTTTTATGTGCCATCAAGTCACCCCTGACTTATGGAAAACCTATGAATGAAGAATCCCCAAAATGTCCTGTCCTCAACTGCCTTGCTCAGCTCCTATAAACTCAATTTTGTACTATAAATAAAATAGTTTTAAAATAATAAAAAAGACTTGTAGTTAACACTGCTGAGAAGAATAAGAGATGTAGACAGCAAGTAAAAGAAGATAAGGCATTGCAAGAATAAGCCAAAGCAAGTAGAAGAGTGCATTAAAGACATGGAGTGCCAGGAGCAGATACTGAATGTGTACACTGCCTTGATAAGAAGAGAGTTTAACTGTAAACAATCCTTTCTTCAAGTTACCCCTAAACAGAGCTTTCTGAGAAAAAAAATGTTTTATTACTCTTTGCTTGACAAAGCTCCCAGCAACCTGAGGTAGAACTAGAAAAAGAATTATTCACATCTGGAGCAATGTGTGAGAGACAGGCATTTCCCATGTCTGCTGATGGCTGGGTAAGATTCACACTTCCAAAGTGTCAATGTACAAGTCACATCTTAACATCAGGATGTACAAGCTGCAACTTATATAAAAACAGGTAAAAATAAAACTCAGCAATGCAAGCAAAATAAATGGAAAAAAGTATATAGGACAGAATGAACACCAACATGCATATACACACGTATTATCCATACATTTTGGATATGGCCAAAAATATGCTCCAAGTCAGGATGAACATACTAGCGATGCTCAGATGATGTACTCCCTGGGCCTGCAATTAATGTTCACATGATTGGCTCCTTGCAAGATAAACACCTAGATTCTAGAAATCTAATTCTGACAGTTCTGAAAGCAGATCATTGCAAGGAAAAATAAATGCTAGGAATGGTGGTGATACTGTATTTCAAAGGACACAGTATGTCTGGTATGGCCACCACAGGTGTGCTGCTCAAGTAAGACTGGGATCACCCATATCTATCTAGGCAAATACTTCTAGAGACATTCTTATAAGAAAGAAAGAAATGTCTTTGGCTTTTTATATGGGTCAGACTTGTTATCCCAGTTCTTTAAAATTATTCCAATATGATACCTGCCTTCATGAGCTGTTTCTGTCTTGAAATTTTCCCTCCCACTGCTTTTATAATCTCAGAATCCAGAAATGTGTTTGCATTGCATACCTAGGTCTTGACCACAATGGAGTGAAAGAAGCCAGCAGAAGAATAAACCAGTATCTTCCCCTATAACCTTCTCCACTGCAAAGCACACCCTCCTGAGGGTGTGCTGTATACAGCTGAAATGTTACAAAACAGTTGCACACTGTTGCAGTTGCTCAACTATATGCAGTGACGTTCCTTCAGACTAATTGTCCACACTTTGAAAAAGGATTAGGAACTGTTTTCTCTTATCAGTAATAGGAGATCAGAAGTTATTTAAACATACACCCTGCTTTGGACTGAACTGTGTTGTGCAGGCAAGAAACCTGGGCCTAGAACTGCAATGAGGAAAGCTGTTGCATACAACTGAGCTCTATTTTATAAGCAGGGAAGCTGTTGTATGCAATTGAGCTGTCCTCTGCAGGTAAGAAAGCTCTTACATGGAACTGAGTTTATTGTCAGCTCTGTGCAAGGTACATAAAGTTTAAATAACTTCATCTCTCACTATTGATAGGGGATGCCAGCAGAAGTTCTCCAACTTATCTTTTGTAAAAACTGGAAATGAAGCCTTGCTTTGAAGGCAGCAAAGCTGTTTTGTGTGTTTGTGGGGACTTACTCCTACGAAGACCTGCAAAGCATTGAGCTGTGCTTGCTTGGAAAATATTTAAAAATTGCATCTGCCTCTACCTATTTTCTTTGCTACATCTGTACACTTAGCTCTGCTCACTCCTTGACTGTATCCTCCAAGACTTTTACCAAACCAGAGTTTGCCCTGGTCTAAAGAAGATTCCCCACCCCTGGAGCTAGGATGGGCAGAGCATGGAGCTTCTATTTGGAACTAAAACCATAACACCCCTCTTTTTTATGAAACAGTGCACAGAAGGACTGGTATCATGGAATCACTTTGTGAGAGAACTTCTCCCCACTTCTGCCCCAAGATACCAACTCAGCATACCACTAAAATACTTCAGAAAGATAGCTCAGTCATATGCTAAATCAGCATATGATAAACTCAAATGCTTTACCATCTTCACACCCAATCTGGGAAGGCAAAAAAGTAAAAATGGATGCAGAAAGGGATTAAAAAGAATGGTCTTGTGGCATGACACTCCACAGATTTTCTTACTGATTAACAGAAACTGAAACATCTCAGGACTCTTATTATAAAGCAAGTTTGCAAAACCTGGATGATTTTCAGAGCTGTCTTCTTACTTTGTTCAAGGAAAGACAAGCCTGAAAGCTACTGCTGACAGGATCTTTGCAGCAGGCTTCCCAATGTTCATGCCATTGGGAGGAATCAATGCTAATTCTTGCTCCAAAGATTTCAAAGAACGGGGGGGGGGGGGGGCAGTTTGATTCTACACACATCCCTACCCTCTACCTGGGATTAGGAACTGTTGGGAAATGAAGAAAATAATATGGTGGCAGGGAATTGTTGGAGAGAGCCTGGGTAGGACAGACAAATGCTGGGCAGGAGGGTGCTACATGTGGCCATGGGGCATTATACCCCAGCTTTAACTGTAGACTGGGATCCAGTGATGGATGAAACAAGAAAAAAATCAGGATTTACCACTTTTTAATTGCTGGGTGTTACGTTTCCTGTCCCAGTTACGAAGAACCATCACATATGAGTGACAGCATGAAGATCTCTCTACTGCTATTTGCACCTGAGATCTGCTTACATTCTGCCTTGTTAGCTGATGACTGGGGAAGTGCTCATTAACTGCCTGTTAGTACACATGCACCATCAGTACTGGCTAACAGAACAATTAACAGTCTCCACAATCAGAGTGTATCCTCCAAAGTCAAATATGTATAATGCCTCAGTTTGAATACTGTTTCATATATTTTCTCCTATCCATCCTGCTGGCACTAAGATCCCATTAGCTGAAGTGCAAGTTAAACAGGGCTGTAGGAATCCTCATGATTGATATGCTAATGAAAGGAAGAAAGGTCATTCCAATCATGAGCAAAAACCTCACTGTTCTTCCCCACCCTAATTCATCCCAGATGCCCGCGGGCTCTACACAGTGAAGGCTACTGTTGCCTCCACCACTGTTTGCCCCACACAGTCATGAAATCCTTGACAGATGGCATAAACGGAAATGTCTCTTTCCCCCTCTTTAATGCTCTCTGCATAAAAGCAAGCCCCCAAATCGTTAGTGAAAACAAGCTTATCTCAGAGCTCTTTGATAGCTTTAATCTGCTTATGTGCAGCACTTTGAGCTGCTAATAAGGGTGCACTGGTCTCCTATTCCACCAGCACATGGGCTGAGAAGAGAATGAAAGCAATCCCACTCGGGTCACCTCTTTATCTAGCCCTCTGAACACAACCCACTGTGCTGTTTGCCTTGAGCCTTCAAATCCAGGAGGCAGAAGCCACACAGCAGTCTTCTTTTTTCCACTTCACAAAAGTCAAGTACCCCATGACACACTGTATCACCTTACTCTGCATTTGTCCCCTAAGAAGTTATTAATTATTCCACCTACATGCAAACATCAGAGCCCCTGCTGTCAAAAATTCTTAACAGGCTTACAAATGCCTGCAGTGCAGCAATAACACAATATGTGTAACACTGCTATTATAGTGATATGGCTGGAAGGGAAGGAAAAGGATTGAGTGGGATAGAAGCACATGCAAATAAAGGGATGGACATGTACAAGGTGCAGGTATCAGACAGTCTAAACCTGTCCTCTGCTCAATGCAGAAGGAGAGGAAGGGCTACTAAATTCACAGTGATAGAGGGAGTAAATCCTATGAGTTTCTCCCACTTGTTTTCCTTTCCCTAGCACATGAGTGAGTCCACTTTGTTGAAATGGGAAAGCATGGTCTAAAGGACCCAAGGATGAACCTTACCGTGATCAAATGGGTGTTGCTCCACAGTCAACCTGTCACTGCACATCTCTCCAGCTTTTCATTCCAACCTTCCCAACCCACACTCTTTACAAAAGTGCAAGAGATTTTGCACATAATTCACTCTGTCAGAGCCAACTGGAGACACTTACTTGACTGTGCTGTCCGGGCTTCCAAAACTGGGGTATAGACTCCCAGGCCCAGCTCAGAACGGGCTCCTAGCTGGAACCTGTAGAGTGTGTCTGGTTTGAGCCCTTCAACTGCATATGAGGAGGTTTGGTCAAATTCCACTTTATGCTAGAAAAAAAAATAAAAGGGAAGTTTTACTAGAATGGAGATTAAGGAGCTTGGCTTTTGGTCCTACTTCATTTCACTCCCACAAGAGTCTTGGTTCTCTGGCCACAGATGTCTTCAGACTAGTCATGTGATCATACAATGATTAACATATGTATTGTCACCAAGCCATCTGGCACTGCCTCTCTATAGCAAAGTCAGTAACCTTACATCAAGGCAGACAGGAACTCAGTTCAGCTATTCCTCTTGAAGAACAACATTTCCATCCACTGAAGAAACAGTCACAACATTCTTCAATATGGCAATATATAAAGGTCAAGAAGGATGCCCAAAATTCTTCATAAGTGCTCTATTCCTAAACTACAATAGTACAATGTGTTGTTTCTTCTGCATTACTTGTCACTGGTGTGTATATGTGTCCATAATATACGTATGACCACAATATAAAAGATACACAATTTTAGAAAAGATCCCAATTCTTGCTTGTCATAACATTCCAGTGTATTTTAATTCATGCTGTGTTATTACATCTGGCCTGATCAAAGATTTAACATGGAATTCCGGGGGAGGTGGTGTTGGGTCATACTCTCTGTATTTCATATTTCTATACATGCAATGAAGAGCAAGAAATGTAATGCTGTCCACAAAACCCAACACCCATAGAACCTCTCTCTCTCTTTTTTTAAAGGTAGGAGATGAGAGCACTGCACAATGAAATCTCTGAACCAGATGGGGTTCAATAGGACTCAGTGGTTAGGGCAGTGGTGCTTCTTGTATAACTTCCTGTACCTCCCTATGACTAACAGAAAAAATATATGAAATTAATAGGTTCTAATAGCCTTTGGTCCCTTTGGGGGAGAAAAAGGGGAAATAAACAAAGTAAGCAAGTGAATAAATAAATATGCATATTTGCTCTGAATTATATAGGTTTCAATTCTATTAAGTTTCTTGGCACAGAATTAAGGTGACCTTAGTGTAGAATTTTTATCTATTTAGAGCACAGAACACATACAGCCTGGTCTTTGGTTATGTCACAGAACCCCTAAACTATTATTCCAGGGACATTGTTTCACTGAGAAATGGAAGCCGTGTGTTCTCCCTACAGTCTTGCTGAAACAATCACTGTCATTTCCCAGTGAAGACCTTCGACTAATGAGGTGTGTGTTAATGAAAATTCTAGTGAGATGGTATACATGGAAGACAACAAATTACAGCTCTCCACTTTCAATGATATAAGGCCCTGCCATTAGATGGATAACCTCTAATGTCTGATTCGAATATTCATGTAGAGATGTGATTTCCACCAACAGTTATTCCTCATGCTCAGGAATCCATGAGATTTCAAGAGCTCTTGAAACTCTTTTCTATATATAAGTCTTTGCTAGGGTTCAAACTCTATCTGGTCTTTTTGAAAATGACTTCTGTAGGAACAACAAACAGCTGCATGACTATTGAAAATAGACACACATCTGACAGTGAAATGGCATCAAGAAAGCTGGCTTATATCCATAGGCAATAACTTGGTACCTGCAAGCAGCAATGGACCATGGAGCCCCTCACCTGGATCCCATCGGGTGCTTCCCAGTACACCAGTTCATACTTGGTGATGCGTTCCTGAGAGGCAGGCAGCCAAGTTAACATGATCCGTGTGTCAGACTCTGCCTCAGCTTGGAAATCTGCTGGCTGAGCTGGAACTGGGGACAAAACAACAACAACAACAACCCAGAAGTCAAAACCAGGGAAGGAGCATGGAGAAGCTCTGAGACATCTCCAAGACACAAGCCCTGTTATCAACATACCTCAGCAGCATTTTCAAAAACATCTTCATTAACACATTCTCTTTCTTCTAGGCCATAGGTTCAAGCAAAGACAGCTATGTTCTTTCTCAGCTAGTGATTTATGCTTAAGTTATTTGTTAATTATGCTGAGACCCTGCCTCTACATATACCACAGCCACCTTCAAAGTGTTGACATAACAACTATTATTTGAAAAACTAGGACCTTGTCCATCAATTCCAAATAAAATGCACAAGGTTAGCAGGTCTTTGAATCACTCCCAACTGTGGCTGTGGATTCAAAATTATTGATACTTAGAGCATGGTGTGGGGAGGAAAATGTTCAGGATAGACATACATACCACCCTGCTGAGTCTTGACCTGGATGATTTCAGAAGGGGGGCCATCACCAACTGAAGTGAAAGCCAAGACACGGATACTGTAGGTGGTCCCAGTTATCAAGCTGCCCACAGTAGTGAGATGGCTGTCATCAGTGTTGTGCTTCTGCCACATGTTGAGTGGTAGGTGAGAGTCAGTAGTGTAGTACACTCGGTAGCCCCGGATCAGTCCATTGGGTTCTTCAGGCTGCTCCCACTGGACCAGCATGGTGCTGGCACTCAGCATCCGAGCCTGCACTTTGAGGGGTGCACTGGAAGGGGCTTGTTCTCCAGTTCTTGCTTCAACCAACTCACTAGGGGGACTTCTGCCAATGTTGTTTACAGCAATAATGCGAAATTCGTATTCTGAGAAGGGGCTCAGACCACCAATGCTGTACCGAGTGGTTGCTACACCATCCACTTCTTGGAATGTGCCCTCTTGTGATTTTGACTTATACTGAATGACATAGTAGGAGATTGGATCAGCATTTCCTGAATCCCAAGTAAGAGTCACACTGGTGGCTGTTGTCTCAGTTACTAATGTGTCTACTGGTGGCTTTGGCAAGGCTGGGGAAAAAAAGCATGCTGCTAGTAATTTGATTAGTGCAAATATTGTAATATGTAGAGCTATAAAGGAGGTTCAAACTCTTACAAATATCCTCTTTTAAAGGCAGAAATCATTTCATAGTTAGGAACGTACATTTTTTATATTACACATTACCATATATTGCTTGAAGTGCTTCTTAATGGAAGGGTAAACATAGCAATCATGTTATTAGATGTGCTCAAAGCACTTGCTTGCAGCTGGCTAAATAAAGGTAATTTAAACAAGGATCTGTCAGATTTTCCAAGGGGAAAAGAGTTCTTCAGCTGGTATAGACTTCAGAAAACCTTGTTCAGGGCCAGTTTTAGGGGAACATCAAGGGCAAAAATAGCTCCAGTTGCACTGGTGCTATAAAAGCAACAAGACTACATGTGCAGAAACTTGTGGCAAGTGCATTTGGCTGATGATTCTTATCAAAGAATTCTAAGCTATTAAGAAAAAAACCCTGAACCACTCTAGCACAGCTGTCACATATGGAGTTAAGAAAGCATGTGTCCATAACTGTGTTTGATTACACTGGGATTCTTGTTTGTCTTGAATATTCAACTGGGTTCCAGCTGGGTGCCAGTAAACACAACTATGACAGAAAGTACTCTCTCTGTCCCCAACTGAGAGACTTCTTGACCTTTAAACTGATAATTCTCTAGAGCTTGATTAATGTAAATATTGAACCATATTAGGCAGGAGGGTATTTGGCAAAGGGATAGAACAGAAAAGAGGGGACTCCCATCAAATGAGCTGACAGCGATGCACAGTCTTGGGTGTCTCTTTTAGACCATCTAGCCAAAGTGGAAACACGTATAATAGAACAAATTACAGGGAATACTATATTGAGATTTTATTTTCAGATACATTCTGTTATTCTGAATTTTGGACTTCTGCTTCTGCAAATTTTGGACTTCTACTTCTGCAAAGTAAAACATCTGTATTTTGAAAGTACTCCAGTGAGCAGAGTTTGAGAGATAAATACTGGTAAAATGAGCAAAGGGTGGGGGTGGGTGAAGCTTGTGACTATGTCTTGAATGTCTTGCATGACTAGTGTCCAGGGCAGAACTGTGTATGATACCAGGTCAAGGGAAAGTGCGTATCAGTTCTGCAGCATTGGTTAGCTAGTTTCTCCACCTAACAATGCAAGTGCAATATAGTAAAGGGCTTCTGAGAGCTCACAGATGTATCTCTATATGCCTGTATCACAATCAAGTTTTAGTTACAGATGCATCCCCTGCTACCACCTGCTACTACAGAAAGGTATAAGATACCACATGATGCTTCTTACCTTTGACAGTGATCTGTGCTGTTGCATGGATTACACCTAGTGAAGACATAGCTTCACAGGTATAGTTGGCAGACTGTGTGATATTGGTCAGTTCTAGAACATTCCTGCCCATTGGCATGTCATCTTCTTTCGTGAGCTCCACATCTCCAGCAATCCACTTCACATAGGGCATGGGGGATCCCACTGCTACGCATGTGAGGTTAACACTCCCTCCAGGCATCACCTCATGGTTGCTTGGAGGGATTGAAAACCGAGGTGACACTCGTCGCACTGAAACAAGGAACAGACAACTAGTAGGGTCACAGCCTAGACAATGGGTATTTATTTGCTTAAAACCTAAGGGTGGGGGAGGATCAACATTTGTCATAAGAGGTAACAAATAAAGAAGCAGCTGCAACAACAGTAACAATAACAATATTCTGTGCAAGCTAATAACTGTTATGGCAACTTTCATGAATATGGCTCTCCCTCTTGAGTATTTTATCAAGAGTCCAACTAAGTACCATCATTAATACTAAAAGCTATTTCTGTTTCGATAGCATCTCATTAATCAGAAAATATGTCCACTCCCCATCCATATAGTGCATTGAATCTTTGCAAGATGGTATTGCCTGCTCAATGGCTTTGTTTCAGAACAGACAACTTGCAGGCCAAACCTATCTTGTAAAAGCATTTACAGGTTTTTCTTTTTAAATTACTGCATGCACAACCACTAGATAAACCAGCATTCCTATGGGAAGATGCTACAGTGAGCCTGCACCACCTCAGAGCCTGATCAGATCACTTTACTAGGTAGGAGTTCATCCTAATGGCCAGGAGATCAGATTCAAGTTGACAGCAAAGCACTTGGGGGACAGGATAGTTCCCACCTTTGGGAATCCACTCCAGGAGACAGATCATTCCTTATTTCAACAGGCAGCATCTTTTTATCTCAGACTTCTCGCCCAGCTTATCTGCAGGCAAGTCCTCAGATTCACTAAGACTCCCAGGCTGTTGGTTGCTGTGCACACACTTCAGTTAGGGAAATAACACTGAGGAATAAGGCTAGTATTATGGGCCAGTTTAAAGAGGAACAGAGTAACGTATCTGAGCACTGTATCTCTCTCTTTACTCTGTGCTCAGGTTTTATTTAAAAAAGAGGGAAAGGCTGCAACATATCTCTTCTGGGAAATTTGCTTCTCTGGAATGGAGATGTCAGCGTATATTTTCAGGGAGTTGTCTCCTACCTAATGCCACTGTTTCTCCAATCCACATAGTCAGGGTTGGCAGACAAACTAGGGAAATGCTGCAAAGAAGAGGATGGGCACTATTGGGAGTCAACAGAGCAGAGTATATGTAAGCAAGATGGAAGAGACATGCTCAGGGACAAGAACCCGGTGGGAGCTCCTTGTGCTGGGCGCGTCCTCCTGTGCCATCACCAGCACCACAAAAACTTATTAGAAAAGGGGCAGCTGCTGACAGATGGGCTAACAAGACTCTGCTCAGTATGACAGGCTGACACTTCTCCTAATCAAATTTTGCCTGAGCTCTCTTTGATGATTCATTCCTACACTGGTAGGCTTACAGAAACAGGCTGAACACAGAAGCCCCCACACTCGCATGTACAAAAGAACAAGGGTTTGGGAATAAATTAGACAATGCTGTCAACAGTATGTGCATACTGCACACTGTCTTGGTGACAAAGCAGAGTTCATTAGCTTCTTACCAGCTGGGGGAATGATAATGCGCATGTTTTGAAATATCTACATCTATAGTCTTGCAGTTTGTTTCTTTTAATCAATTATTCAATCACAAATCAATAGTTACATGTGTGGTTACCAGCAAGAACTTTCCTACCTAACTGATAGGGAAGTGCTCCCCAAACAAGACAGAAATTAAAGCAAAATCAGTGCTCTAACACAGTTATGAGGATACCCAAGTACTTGATGGACATGGCAATGAGTCAACATGATGGGGTGGTTGTCCAACGAAGCCTGGTTCTGATCGGCAAGAGGCAGGACTCTTCTTCCCCCATAATGAACATGGTATTGAGCCAGTACAGGAAGAGATTGTTCATATGTTGGATCTTAATCTGGGAGATCAACCAATGTCCCACCCACTCACCAATCAAACTGGTCTCAAAGAAAGGCAAGCTTTAGGAGTAATGCTACAGGCCCATGCCTGGCAAACATTCATTAACTTTACATGCACCAGGTTGACAAGAGGAAAGGAATGGGAAAGAAGCTGCTATACAAAATCGGGTCCAAAGAGGGTGCAGTGGAGTGGAAATGCACAGAAACACAGGCACTGGGTGTAGGGATCAGACTGGGAGAAATTCATGCAGAAGTGCAGAAAAGAATCAGTAGCATGCAGAAATCACATCTGTTATCCACTCCAGTGAGAAGTGGGCAAGATTGCTTCTACAACCACCTCTGCCCACCTAAGCCATCTTCAAATGCATGCATGAGCAGTGGCTAGAAGTAGAGTGAGTGCCCACTGGAACGCACTTCGTGACGTATCCCTGAGACATCAGTCCCCAGCTGTCTCTTTTGTGGAAGTAAAAGAACCTGTCAGGACCATGCTTGGCTAGAAAGAACGCGGCTTGTGAATGTGCCGATAAGCGCTTTAGTTCATTCAGCAAAGTGCTATCAAGAAAACCTCTTGCCCTTTTTGAAAGCTGCTGTTTACTATTCTAGCGGCACAGGAACAGAAAAGGTTACTTGACAATATATCAGAGATGAGTCTCTTCTAGCCAGCCACAGGATGAATGGCAATGAAAATCTGCCCCTCTATTTCCATTCCGGCACAAAACCAAGCAAGTTTAAAGAAAAGCTGCAGGCAAGCCCTGTTCCCAAGGGTCAGTTATCCAAACAGAGGATCTAGGGATGGGGGCGGAAAAAAGTCTTCCGTAAGACTATGACTGAGCCAAATGTCAATCTTATGACCGAGCACAGAAACCCAGCTCCGTAAGGTCATAACTGATACTCAACAGATGACCCCATTTTTCTCCTGTGGCACCTTGATGTTGTAGCAACACCTCTAGATTGGTGACAGGATATAAAGGTAAAGGAACAAGGTTGCCCTGTTTCTCCTGCCATCCACATAATGAAAGGCTTGCCTCAGTGCTCTTTTTTGTGATTTTCCATGCCTTTCAGTCTTCCTATCAGCATGGTTTATTTGTTGGGAAGGGCAGAGTTTGTAACTATGGGATGCTTAAGTTAATTACCAAACAAACAAAAAAATAGCTCAAGAAAAGAAGCTCCAGGATTTCTAAAACATTTCTAAAGGATTTATACGATTTTAAAGGGATAGTCTAAAGAATATATTTTTTTCAAAGAGAAGTATGGGTGAAAAAGCTCGTAAAGCCCATGCTCCTTCATGACTAAGCAAGCGAAAAGAAGGAGTAATCTTTGCCCTGTCTAGAAGGGTCCTGGACTGATCATTGCATAGTATGAGCAACAGAATTTGCGTCTGCTGCTCAGAAGGGAAGAAAAGAGTTTCCTGTGCTGAAAGTTTGGGAGGACTGGTATGCATGGGCTTAATGATTGTTGATTTCAGGCTCTGCTGCTCTCTCTGGCATTACCTTCATAGTTTTTCTCAGCCAATCTGGTTGCAAATACTCAGAAGTACAGCAATTCAAAATAAATCTCTCAATATGTGTTAATGTGCAAGGGAAACAGGGTCAGGACATCAATGGGATTTAAGATGCACCTTCGTTTCCATTTTATACTCTGCCATTCGCCCACACATTGAGACGTTAACATGCTAATAAAAGAGGGAAGGTAAAGGTAAAGGTTCCCCTTGACATTTAGTCCAGTCGTGTCTGACTCTAGGGCGCGGTGCTCAAACCCGTTTCCAAGCCATAGAGCCAGCGTTTGTCCAAGGACAGTTTCCGTGGTCACGTGGCCAGCGCGACTAGACACGGAACGCCGTTACCTTCCCACTGAGGTGGTACCTATTTATCTACTCGCATGTTTACATGCTTTCGAACTGCTAGGCTGGCAGGAGCTGGGACAAGCGACGGGAGCTCACTCCGTCGTGTGGATTCGATCTTACGACTGCTGGTCTTCTGACCTTGCAGCACAGAGGATTCTGCGGTTTAACCCGCAGCGCCACCACGTCCCACATAAAAGAGGGAAGGGCGGGTTAAAAGATGCTGCTGAAATGGCTGGATTATAATCTAGCAAGAGGGTGTGGAAAGGTTATGAATGAGGTAGATTCCAGCTCAGCATCTGAATATCATTCTTAGTGTTCTGTGTCCAGTACAATGTGGACCACGACTGTCAATCAGTATTGGAATGCTGTGGAAAAGCAGTGCTGGTGAGGGGCACTTACACAGCACTGACATGTATGAAGGAGTAGCTTCCATCAGAATCTTGTCTTTGTTCCTCCCTGCTATAATAGATTATAAATAATTTAAGGCAGTTTCACTTCTGCCAAATGAAGGAATTTGAAGAGATTCTCTTGCAATTTACAAAGCAAATTACCACATTGTTGCAGACGCATCCCAAACATTCTGATATTTCCCCCCTTAAAAATGCTTCCTCTTCACCATGTTTTTTCATCAGAATCTGCCAGTTAAAATGCAGAGAGTAAAGCTCTTTTTAGATACAGCAGAAGTGAACAACCTTAGAGGTGCATGGGAACTGTAAATGTCTGGGGAAAATGATGTCTAGAGTTTATTTTAGCAGATTACCAAGCGTGAAGTTCGTTGCCATTCATCCTAGGGCATGGCACCATGCATAGCTTACAAAAGACAAATAGTCTAACATGTTTCTTCACTGAGAAGTGAGCATGCACACTGGGCCATAATTTGGCACTTAAGGTGGAAAGTAAGAGATACAGCATATCCTGAGCCATCTCACAGCAGTGGAGGTGGGAAAACCACACCAGCAGAGACAAGCTCTAAGTTTGCAGGCAGTGAGGTAAGACACAGGCAATGCAGCAAAGGAAGGTGGGAAAGTGTTAATAATTTAGCATGCATTAGCGTGCACCTTCCTTGCATCCAGAAAAAATGAGCATGAATCAATCACCCTACTTCTCTTATATCAGAGCAACTGCTTCTGAATTTTCATCAAACACTGATGTCATCTCACTAAAATCCCTCCACCCTATCTCTGCTTCCAACTTGGAAACGTCGGGCACTAGGCAACTGCTTAAAACTGGGGAGTTATAAAGCAAAATGATATAAAATAATATCAAATTATTGCGACAAGGCTAAGAAAATGCACTTATTGGAAACGATAGAACATATAAAGTGGCAGGTTCAAACTGAAATTTAAGGCCACCAGCCTGTCAATATTTGTCTAAAAGAAAGTGTAAATACAGATTCTCCTACTACAGGGCATTTTTTAGTTCTTCCCCTTAATGGACAACTGGATCCATTTTGTACTATATTAATGTGGATTGATACTATTGCCCCAGATCTCCTGGCTATATCTGTTGTTTCCAGAGGATCAGCTCTCCACATCGACTGACTCTAAACTACCCATCATCTCTTTAACATATGTATGCCCCATGCTAGGGTTCTCGGTCCCTGTTGTTTCAGGATTCTGCTGGTTGACTGAAGTTCCAAACTTAAAGATCTGACTTGGCTTTTGACCTTCTTGGATATGACAAAAAGTCAGGATTGCCTTAGCAAAGTCAAAGTAATTATAATCAAAACAGATATCTCATGACACAAATTCTGATTTTTAACAGATGGATTATTTCACTGAATTATGAGTGCAATATGTCTTGATTTTGAAGAGCAGTCCATGTAAATTTGCTGCCCCCCTTCATTTACAACAAGCTGCCTTTTCATGCACAAAGACATCTCATTCTTCAATGAGCTCTCCTCTCACCTTCTTGTACCAACTATATTACCTGGATCATGGTTTTGGTTTAGTGGGAAGACTGGACTAATACACTGGTGCCAGGAGACTGATTGCTCCTTTCTCTTGAATGGTCCAGTGCACACTGCTCTAGCTTGCTCCACTGACCTTATCCCATTTGCTTCTGGGAGGCGGAGATGGCACAAACCGGAAACAGCATTAGTGAGATCCGGGTAATTTCCCCATCCCTTTCTCCCCCTTAAACAAATTTATGTGACGGAAAGGTGGCTCCTGGGGCCTCACAATCTATTGACCAAACTATCAGCAAGAGGAAAAAGACAAAGAGGAGGAAAAATGCATTTAGAGTCTAATCTCCTACTCAAACAATGCTGCACTAGTTATGTTCCTGAGGCATTCCTGAGTGCTAACGTTTTATAGACAATTTCCAAAACAGGGCCTATCCATTTTTGGATTATATTTCGGCTATAACTTTTAGCACTAATTATTTGTGCTGACATCCCCATATAAAAGAGGATCTATTATTACAGCAGTGGAATGCCAAAGATCCATCACAGTCTGGCCTGGTGACACACTAATAGCAAGGCAAGAGAGAAGGAGATGTGCCGTTCTGAAATTTGCATTCATTCACTACTGAAAATAACACAGCATTAAAGGGGGTGGGGGAGGGGAGAGTTGCTGTATCAAGATAAAATAACTCTTTAATAAATAACCTGGTAGCAATCACAGAACAATAATTAAATGCATGGGTGAACAGTAAAGAGTTGTAAGTAAAGCTGGAAAAATGTTTAAGATGTAATTATCACTACCAAACAAATTATAAATCCTGAAAATATCCAACTGGAATATTTAGTACTTTCTGCATCTATTCCCATTAAAAATTTGTGCTCCAGGCATTTGTGGTGAGCTGGGTAAACACCACCATCGTTTCCCTTGCCAAGGGCTGTTTTATTTGTGGCATGTTTTTCTACAAAGATGCTAGAATACACCTGTATTGTGGTATATCTTTTCATATGAAGACAGTTTGTTCTGTCACATGTGTGCAAATTTGAAAGCTGGAATGGTTTCAAGACACGTGTACTGGATAAATTAAAACTAGCATGATTTTCATATGCAGAAGCATTTTTGCCATATCCTAGCCAGGAAAATATGACATGTGCAGCAGCCATTAGTATCCTTATATCAGACAAGACTGCTGCTGCAGATACATGCTTGAGGGTCCCATTGGAATAAGGAATTTAATTTCTTATGACCTTGTACAGCATAGTACCAGGCACAGAAAATCTGTGCGGCTTTTCACCATTTTCAGCCTTGATCCCTACCAGGATTGCATGGAATGTTGCCCTCAACAAGCTTCAGTTTAAGACTGGACACAGGGAAATTTCCTCACTCTACTGCTGTCAAAGAGGAGCATATTTGGAAAAGGATAATGAGAACAAAAGCTATTGCTCTGGGACAACTGTAATAGCAGCTCATTAAACATGCTCTAATTACAGTCTAATGAAGTATAGTTGTCTAGTAGCTTGAGAGGTTTTAGTTTAAGGGTATGTCCAAACAGACAATTCTTAGGCTTTGTGCATTTTCGTAGGGGACTTGAAAACTGGCCATATTGGCTGAGGGATTCTGAGAGTTATAGCTTAAAAAAGTAATTTTTCCAAGCTCTGAGCTTACCGTTGGACTAAACCAAACAGAACAGAGAAAGAGGTTAAAAAGGGAGATATCTCTTTGTGCAGATTCCCAGTGAAGAACATGACACACAGAAAGTACTAACCATCAATCTATGATCAATATAGGTAGACAAGGACAGGTGTTGGGCAGTATGCAATAGTAGGAAGTGTGAACTGTAAATTAATTACATCTATTAATTCCATTGGGGCATGCCTTGTATCCCAATGTTATCTCCTATGCTCTACAACATTAGCACATTTGTGGGCATTTGAAGTGATTAAGTTTTACTTCTCTCACAATAGAGATGCTACTGTGAGTAAACATAGGGTTATTGTATTTCTTGGACCTCAGTCCCAAGAATTCACAAGGAATTATGTAGAATTCTGGGGGCTTTAGCCAAGAGATTCCTCACAGGAGTTTTCATTTAAATACAGGTGTAGAATGAAGCCTACAGCAGCCATTATCTGCATGTGAGGAAGAAGCAAAGTGGCTGGAACAGGCTAAGGTCTGTTGGAGCTGCAAAGGATTAAAGGCCTGATAGTTTGGGGTGTGTTTTTTTAGAGGTATTCTTTCCAGAGGCTGATGGGCAGAGAGACTACCAGTCCCCTAATCATTTGGACTTCCACAGACTTTAGTCCATTCCAGCCACTTTCTTCACCACATGCAGATAATGCTTGTCAGACCCTTCATTCTCCACCTGTATTTAACTGAATTCCCCTGTGAATACATCTTGGCTAAAGCCCCCCAAATTCTCTCTGGAAGTCTTCCTAATGAATTCAGTTGGTGGGGTGATGGTGGAGGGAGGCTAGAGTCCAAGATGTATGAAAATTCCATGCCTAACCACGAGAACAAGGAGTACATGTGGAAATTAATCCAGGTTGTGCACTGCTAAGCCCAGCAAGAATTTTTCCTTATTTACAATGTTTATCAGAATTCTAGAATTTTCTGTTTTAGGACTGAAATCATATCTGAGGGGAACTAGAGTTGTATGTATCTGCCATGGAATCTGATGACCATAAATCTTTTACTGAAAACCCTAGCACTTCCAATAAGAGTAAGAAAGTTAAGTCAGAGGTGTTCCTTCCTGCCTTCCTCTCCCTAGCACAATTCTTGTCCTTGCTGAATCACTGTCCAGGAAAGAATATTGCCTCAGATTTCAGTTGTACAGATTACATGCCTCTGGACAAAATAACCCAGCATGTGCAAGCTCTGATTTTCCAAATTCCATTTATTTTAGATATATTACAAGCACAATGTCACAAGAGGTGTTGAATGAAGCCATTTTCGCACACAAACCCAGAAAATAATCCAAAAGTTTTAAAAGGCAACCATGTTTCTAGCATTTGCTTCTATCCACCATTCCCAACTCTCTACTTTGAAACAGCTTAGGCTGTGACACAACACCCTCTGCACTTGATCTAAGCTTTAAGTCAATACTTTGTGTCTCACAACAAAAAGACTACATTGGAGTTTAACAAAAGAATGGATTAAGGTAAAATCATTTATCTAACATCAACTCTCTTACTCTAGAAATACATGCACTCTATTCTTGCCTCAAACAGAAATATTCTTGGTGGGCTGCATGCAGATAGGGTTTTTTGGTTTTCAAACATCAAGCAGCAGAAGCATGCAAGCAGTGTGGTCAATGCTGTCAGCAAGGTCATAGCAAATAGGGAGCAGATTCCATTAGCCTGCTGGGCATTGCCTGGCAGGGAGCCAGGGGCCATCAGACCCTCCCTCTGCAGGGCTGGCTCTCCATCCCCTACTGGAAAAGTCCCATCAGAGGTGGCATACTGTAGATGGATAAGAAGTGAAAAGGACCAACCTTCTCGCTGATCTGAGAGATGAAAGTTTGTTTTGTTTGATGACATTGTGCGATGAAGATGAGACGGGAATAAAAAAAGACAAGGAAAAACACAGAGAGTAAAAACAGGCCAAGGTGCATGTGTCTGCACAGCACTGAAACAACAAGACATGATGGCTGAGACCGGCCAGGACTACCCACTGCACAAGCACACACACACACACACACACAAATTTGCCATTCCTGCCACAGAACAGTGGATTCAGTTTCTCTTTCTTATGAAGATGTACATAACCTTAAAGATAGGGAGCAAAGTATCCCAAACACACTAAGGGCCAAGGAGATGTTGGTAGGCAGCCCCACTCCTGGCTAAGCATAGACAAGAACTGAGGCACTCACACTCAACAGACTTAAATCCCCAACAAATTTCAGATTTCAAGTCAACTGGCAAACTCTGTTCTAACCATTCAGGTTACTTTAACCCCACCTATCATACACTCACAGCTCAGTATTGATCATACATGTCCCATCACCACTCAACACAGAAGAAGCAGTCCTGGTGAACAGTACACAGTCTTCTATTATGAAGCACCTCTTGCTTTCCAGAAAAGAGCTAAAGGCAGCAGAGAAACGTTATCGCAGTATGAACTGATGGCTGGGTCAAGGCATCTGGTGCACTGAACTAGAAAAGAAAGGTGAGCAAGAAGTCAAAGCAACCATCCCCCCTCCCCCCCAAATCAGCAGGATAGTCTGGTACATTCTCCCTTTTTTTGTTCCTGCAGGAGAGAGAGCAAGAGATTAGAAGTGTTTTCCTAAAGGTCAAGAAAGATCTTGTTTCTTTGTAGGAATAACTAGAGCTAGAGATCTGTAGTGCACTGCCTGAAGTTGAATCTTGGATGAGAGAATGCATTTATTCTCCGGTTGTTAGACACTACTTACGACTCAGATTTTAAGGGAGGGGAAAACAGAAGGGAGACACTTGCCTGTTAGCAGAATACAACATCAATTAATTTCCATACTCTGAACTGCATCACCAGTCAGCCATTTGTAAGGATAAGAAAAGATGGGATTTCAATTACCTTTGTTGACTACACCAACATATACTATGGTACCTAAAGAGAAATACACAGTATGCCTTTGCACCATTGATATTTAAGGGACCAGGCTTGCACTCCTCCTTTACTGAGAACAAAGAGTTTTGTTCACCTACTCAAGAATCAGTATGAATACCATTATGGGAGCTGTTAATGACAAATAGTGGAAATAGAGCTTTGGTTCTCTATTGTCCTTGTTATCATGCAAGAGCAGATGGAAGTACATTGACTTTTCTGAAATGTGTGTGTGTGTGTGTGTGTGTGTGTGTGTGTGAGAGAGAGAGAGAGAGAGAGAGAGAGAGACAGAGAAGCAGAGAAGCAGTAGAAATGGAAGACAGACAAACAATTAGGAGGTTTGCACCCCTCCTTATTCCTCAGTTGTTTGCAGAGTATGATGGAAGGAGTAAGAGTTTATCCACGGAGTACATAGTCAAAAAATGTGGATCAAGATTTCATTATTTTAACATTATTTTAATATAAGTTGTTCTCATATACAGAGAGTTACAGAAGCCAAATTAAGTATCCTTATCAAAACAAGTTGAGGTTGGGAGCTGGAAGAAGATCTGTATTTTCTCAGTACACATCTACTTTTCACTGAGGTGGAAAATCTGGAGATTGGTCAGTATCACTTATGAGCAGAGGTCAGGGGTTATGTGGTTGAACTGTACCTCATATCCAGTAAGTTATTAATTAATTGTAAAGGAACTCCTAGAAGAAAATGGCATGTGTGACTGTGGTTGGCATCACTTCTCCAGCAACATTTTGTTGTTTACTTCTTCAAATATGTACTTTTTGTAATTTAAATTGGCCTCTTCAACCTGATACTTTCTAAATGCCTTGGACTACAAATCCCAAAATTCACCTGGTGGCTAAGGACAGTGATCTGCATTGATCTGCATTTCCATTTCTAGCAATACGTATGCTGTTCACTCACCCTTCAAATACTTTCTGAGGAAGTGGACTTGTCCATGAAAGCTGACACTAAAATATAACAGTCAGCCTTCAAGGTGCCATATTTTTGTCTTTTTCATTTTAATTTTTTTATATTTTTAAATTTTTGCCTGATATGCTATTACAGATTAATGCAGCTACCTCTTCTAAAACCTTCAACCACTGTTGATCATTTGTTTGGACTGAAAAGGGGTTAATAAAAAATATATATTCTTACATTACTCTGCTTACCCTTGTCTTCCTCTCTTCATCTCTGTAATGATGAAGAGTCTTCTCTTCCATGTGTCTTCTCTCACACACTCACAAACACCCCTCATGCTGAGTTAACAGAAGTGTCAGTTTCTGGGATTGGTTACTCCAATTCAGCAGTGTAAGTTTCATGCTTTAGCCAAGTAATTTAAAGGAAATAAATCTTTCCTCATCTGCTGCTGCTACTGCCATAATTAGCTCTCTCTCCCCTTCTCCCTGATTCTTTCTACGACTTTATTGCTACCTACAGCCCTGGCAGAACAGATCAACTAAAACGATTAAATCTGTTAAAGTTGTGAGTAAATGTTAAGCTAATTAGGACCTAATTAAGTCACTGTGCTAATGACCTTGTGCCTTTGTTGGGTTAAAAGTTACTAGACTGACCTAATATTTTTTAAAAAAAGTTTATATCAAGCTCTTCCTGTATCATAAGAAAAAATGTATACGGTAAAATATCATTGGCGGAGAGAAGGCTAGTCTAGAACTCTTTCTGTTCGAAGTAGCTTTCTATGCAGAGTCAATGTATATTGGAGGAACATTCCATCATTTGAGCCTTCTTCTGCAGCTTATTTAGAATGGCTCAGGCAGAGTTTACCATCTTAGTGAAAATCCAGCCTTTCTTCAAGGATAGTGTTTGCAGAATTACAAGTGTTACATCAAAGGAATAAAATAGTGAGATGTGCACTGTTAAAAGAAGATTGCGCTCTCCTACCTGCACAGAAGTACAATAATATGATTCATTGATACAGAGGCTGGTTTCATATGGCAGGACCAGGCAAAACACAATGATTTTTCCACATATGTTTGCCTTTTAGATTATAGTAAGCAAGGTGCACTTATGAAACATGCTAATACAAACAGATAACTTTCTCAACTGTCAGTCAAAAATGAACTTGGGTCCTGTAATTTGCTAATAAATGCTGGTTTATCTCTTAATTTCATCTTATACTAATGGATTATAGGAAATAAGCACTCATAGCTGACTCTGTTCTAGAAAGGAAAGGACCCTGACAAGGAGTAACTGCATTTTTTCATATCTAATGTTGAATCTGCTTCTGCTTTATCGACAAATACACCGACATCTACTGAACTGGAATGTTTTCTTCCCAGAGCCCTTCATTTCATCCCTTATCTCTGAAACAGCAGAAAGCAAGCCTTTCTGCTCTCTTATGAACACTGGGATTTAAAAGTGTAACAGTGAGAGTGCAATACCTTATGTCTGCCATGGGAAGAACAATCTTAAGATGCAAAATGTATCCTGATACTATAAACATAAGTCTTACATCACCTACAGAAGCCAGGGCAGAACTTGAGTGTTCCAGGTTTCATGGACACCATCTGCCTGCCAGCAAAAAGTAGATCCTCCCATTGGATGAGGGTCAATAGCATAATGCAGTCATAAGATATGGTGATGTTTTTAATATTCTGTGGAGAAAGTAAACTAACAGGTTGAATTCATTTTGCACAATGAAGGACTGCCAGAAGAACCAATGACAAAAAGCATATTAAATTTATCGACTACTCAAAATATTGCTATATATAAATAAATAAATAAAAAGACAAAAACTACACAAACACAGACACAAACACACACACCACGAAAAAGTTTTGGGCTGAAGTAGGCTTGTTTCAGGAGGAAGCTTCAAAGTTATGGGATGGCTGAAAGGCCTCTCTCCTTGATACATTTCACATCATCTATGCAATACACCATACAATATCAGGCAAAGGAAGAAGTAAAAAAGCTCTTATTCCTGCTATTTCAAGGGATGGACAAAAACATGGAATGGGAAGAAGATGCAATTGGGATAAGTGCGTTTTCTAGCACTTGGTGTAATCAATATTGGCTTGAAAAAACAATACAGATTTACATATAGAACAGTGTGGAAGCAGTTGACATAATCCTCCTCTAAAGAACCTCACATAATGATATATTGAACAACAGAATTATTTCCTGTTACAATTTCTGTCTGCTCACTTTTGGGATGAGATTTGTTACTCACCAAGGCAGATTCATGACCTAATCCTCTATTTGTGCTGTTACTAAATAATCCTTTTAAGTTCATTAAACCCATCGTTAAGGATGTGTCCCTGCAGGAGCACTCTGGCAGATGCTTAAATGTGTTCACTGATGCTTCTGGAAATCAACCAATTGAGATAAGATGCATTTGCCTCTCTAAAAACTCTTGTAAGGGAACTTATGTTTCCTGCAGGATAGCTGTAACTTTGAACAAGTAAGAGAACTGGGGGGAATCATCCTTAAACTTGACTCACAATGCTGTTTTGACTAACATGGGGAAACTTTCTAGAAGAAAGACCATAACTTAATGGTAGAGTACATGCTTTGTGTGTATTAGGTTCCAGGCTCCTGGCATATCTAACTGAAAGAATCACGAAGCTGAGGACGTGAATGACTTTGACAGCCTGAGACCTCAGAGAGCCAGTGGGCTAGATGAAGCATTTAAAAGTAGTTTCTCCTCTTTCTAAGAGGTTTAGATTTTAGTTTCTGCATTACTGGCTTGGCCCTTGATATTTGTGAAGGCAGAATCATGCCTAAAAGAGTCCAAAGTGTTCCCATACCACTTAGCTATGCCTATAGTATCAAATGGAATGGACCTTAACAGATGGGAAACCTTGACATCTGAGAGTTCAGCCTAGAGGCAGGCGGTGCATCACGGCCTCTCCCATTTTGAAGAGACACTTGTCCAGCAGGCCGAGGCAAAGAGGCAGTCACGAAAGCAGCAAAATCAGGGAGCTGGACAGGGGACAGACTGTATTTGTCTTCAGTGTGGAAGGGATTGTCACTCTCAAATTGGCCTTCTCAGCCACACTAGTCGCTGTTCCAAGTCCTCCATACAGAGCACGTTACCATAGTCTCTCGAGACCGAAGGATGCCTAACTAGTATCAAAAGTGACTTCTCTGCCTTGGATATACCTTTCCTAGATGCAAGTTTTACCAGAGGTGAAGAAGAAAGCATCCCTGCAAAGCATCTCTGAATTCACTGCTTAAACTGAATTCTCTGATTAAATCTACTACCTCAAATCCTTCGGGGGATTTTTCATAGAACAAAATATATAATATTTCTGTGTTTGTCCACCCTCAGCATTAGAACCACTGCAAATACATGTAATTCTGGGTCGCAGCTGTTAATTATTTTCCATGCTTAAACTGAATTCTCTGATGATCTCTACAACCTCAAATCCTTCAGAGATTGGTAAAGCAGAGGGTCTGCAAAAGTCATTTTCCATGGAAGCCTCTAGGAGTGGTGGTTTTGCAATAAATGAGTGTAAATCCCATCCCTAGCAAAAGCCCAACCCAACAAAGCCCCATAAACATGAAAAAAAGAGGTGGAATTGTGTTGGGAGTTTTTGTACTCTTTGCTTATTTGGGGGGATGGTACAGCCTCTCTTGGGGCAGAAAACTAGCCCTCAGAATCTTCAGATTTGTCCAGCCCTGTTTCAAAGGACACACTATCTGAGCCTTCTCCAACTTGGTGCACTTCAGATGTATTGGTAACAATAATCTGGCTTTTAGTTTAACATATTTGGATTGCTCCAGACTTATTCTGGAAAGCACTATTTGCAGAGTAAACACTGGAACAAAGGATAGTCAGGCTTTTATTCTGCAATGACTTGAAATCTGTACAGAGAAAGATTGAAAAAGAACATACAAAAGCAGAATTACAGAAAAACATTAAGAAAAAATAGTAACTATAGACAATTTGAATAAATTGAACTTTAACAACAATTAAATCAAAATTGTTAAATATTTTCTACATCTTGTTAAATATTTTCTAAATCCTATTGCTTTGTTATACATGAGGAAGGCTTAAATTTCAATGCCTTCCACCTGGCAATTAATCTGGTAATCAAGTCAGTGGGCACCTCTGAGAATCTCAGTGGCAATTCATTAATTGCTAGCTAGTAATGACTGAATGTTAAGCCATTTGCCTTTTGCATAAGTAATAAAGCAGAAGGGTTTCAGTCCTTGGTTCAGTCATAAATCCAAATGGGCATTTTGATGAATAAACCCGAAGATTAAAACTTGGAAGGGTACCTAAGAAGAAATTTAAAAAGATCCTGAATTGTTACTGGAGACCAAGGCAAATTATACCATATTATAGTATTCCTAATTGCTGTGTGCGATTGTGGAAACTGGACAATGAAGAAAGCTTTTGTACACTCATGCGTGTGGCTTTATTTAGGGTGTCAGCCCATCTCGTACTTGGTGTTCTTCTTTTTCTGCTACCTTCCAATTTTCCCAGCATTGTTGTCTTTTCCAGAGAATTCTGCCTTCTCATGATGCACCCAATGTAGTACAGCCTCAGTTTCAACATTTTTGCCTTCAGAGATAGTTCAGGTTGGATTTGATCTAGGACCGTCTTTCTGGCAGTCCTGGATATATGCAAAGCATTCCTCCAGCACCATATTTCAAACAAATCAATTTGATTCATTCAAAATGTGGCATTAGGGGAGAGCTTCATGGATACCATGAACTGCTAGGAACACAAATGAATGGGTTTTAGATCAAAGCCTGAACTTTCAAAAGAAGCCAACATGACTGAACTAAGGCTATCATAGTTTGGACATAACAACAGAAGATAAGAGTCTGTAGAAAAGACAGTAACACTAGCAGAAGTTGAAGCTTTAGGAAAAGAGGAAAACCCAGCATGGATCAGAGCAGCACAGTTAATTAAAGAACTATCTGGAGTCACTGGTTCATAGGGTTGTCATAGTTCTTAAGTGGCTTGATGGCACATAACAACTCAGTGATGTGCAACTTGTGGTAATGTCTGTACTCTTGGAAAGTGATACTCTGGGAGGCTCTTCCAAAAAAAAGTTTCATTTGGCAATACTGCATTCACCCAGGGCTTTACTACAACTGATAAGATGCAGCCCGATTCCTGCTCCTAGAGTATGGAAGTGGGCAGAACCAACCCAGCTGCTAGAAGACTGTTTACCTAATTTTAAAGGGTGTTTGTGTGGTTCACTTATATCTTATACACGGACACATAACACACACACACACACACAAAGAGACATATACATGGAGTGATTTAATACTGCAAAATAATCAATACAGTTTTATGTGTACCTAAAGACTATGAGAACAAGCTCTTGATTGGAGTTGGTTAGGCTTCAGCAAACATATTCCTTTAAAGCAGCAGGTAACAGAACATGATGAGGGTGGGAGTTATTGGAAGCCTTATAGTGCTGTTACTAATGCAAGCCAAATATAGCCAGCTTCCACACAGTGAAAGATATTAAATAGTCGGTTTTTGAGGGGCATTTTTTTTTCTCTGTAGCAGCAACTCCAGAGAGCAATTTGAGTGTTGGTAAAAAGCAATTCCCTCAAAAAGCTAGTGCTAACTGGGCTGACATCATCTGGATGAGAGAGTGATAGCTGACTTCTGGCTGATGCTCATTTTCTTTTGGTTTTGCAGCATTAGAGGAAGGAACTGCTAAATTGGGAGGGGCAGGAGGTAGATTAGGATCTTCTTACAGATCTCTGAGTGATTTGATTTCAAACTCCAAATGTTTTAAAGTGGTAACAGCAAATGACTCCCCCTACCCACATTTAATATGCTGAAATTAGGAAAGTGGAGATGGTGAAGTGTCTGTGTGTGTCTGTGTGTGTCTGTGTAAGAAGGTGAGCAAGAAAGAATGGAAAAAAATATTTTTGTGTATGGAGGGATAGTAAGCTCATTTCTAGTGCTGAAAACAAATCCTTTGCTTCCAGATTCTGATTTAAAGTTTATGTACTTGGCTCTTGGGATTCTAGTAAAAAGCAAAGTAGCCTGGTATGAAGTCTGATTGCCAAAGTCATGGAAGGAGAACAACCATTCAGTATACTCTAGAACACTGATAACTAATTTGTTGTGTATATTTTTTGTCTCAACAAGGTTAAGGAACAAATTGCATCTTACACTACAGTCATTTGTAACAAAGCCATCTTCTTTGCAAAGCAGCCTTCGGAAAGTGATGAGCTGCTTCTCAGAAGGGATAAGAGAGATGGCAGTGCTTAGCCTTTCCCTTGCCAGTCATCCAAACTCCCCTCGGCAGCTTTATTTCCTTATCTTTGTAGGTATGTAGACCTTTCTGTTTCATATTTCTGCCTCAAGAAGAGACCATCAGGCCATTTACAAAAGAAAATGCTACAGAAAAAATAACTGAATTAAAACAAAAGCACTACAAACAGCTTAAACCTTCAACTTCAAATTAAAAACCATTAAAAGCTAATTGGGATAAAAATGTTTTCACTGCTAGCTTAAATGTCATCAAGCATGGAGTGAGTCGAACCTCTACCGGGAGTGAACTCTAAAACCTAGTGCTGCCCCAGAAAAGGTTCCGTTTCATCTTTCCATCAACCAAATTCTTCTGGAGTTGGACATAAAACAGGTGTGGTTAAAAGGCAGTACAGTATCATGAACAGAGTATCAGACTAAGACCCTGGAGACTTGGGTTCAAATATCTGCTCAGCCACAGAGTCTCACTGGGGGAGTGGAGATGGGATGGTAAATAATTACCTGAACATATCTAGTATCTCAAAAGCTTTACTAGGATTGCCATAAGTCAGAAACAACTTGACAGTGCATAAGAACAGAACAGGACCTTCAAATATCATTGAAGCTTACCAGCAAGTTCATATGGGCTTTGTGTGGAACAAGACAAATGAGTGTGCATGACTGTGTTGGGGTGGGGGAAAAGAGACAGAAGGGCATACGGTTTCACTAGAAAAGTAACTGTAAGCATAAGGAGCTGCTTTTTTCTCTCTCTCAATGTACAGGAACCCTTCCTGAGGGCACACTGTATCTGAGAATGGACAATCAAGACTACAGGGCAATCTGACCCTATGTTCTATGAAACTATCATGCAACTTGCTTTGTTACTCTGATATGAACAATAATCATGCACACACCTATTTTGTTTTCTTTCACTGGAAACTAGTCACCTGCTTTTACAAAGAAATAAAAGGATGGTTAGGTAGCCAGAGGAAATATGGAAGTCTTTCATTAGGTTGGTTAGGGTACCTATTTTGTTTTGTAAAACAAAGCCACCTGCATAAATATTGTCTGTGAGACAGTACATATGGCAAACCTCCACAGGGGACAATTTATGTAGTAACCTCTCTTTTATATACTATGAGGTTTTTATCTCAGTCCTGCAGCTTGGAGTCCAACCTTGTAAAGATTATGTGCAATAAAAAGGAGGCTTGTTCCAAAATTTATGCTTTAGAAATACGATGGTTAATACAAAATGAACCACACACACACAGGGCTAGAAACATCTCCCTATCAGGAACTTGGCTCATGTCACCTTATCTCCAGAGTCAGCCAACCAGCCTGCTAGCTGAACAACCTGCTCTTCGCAACACGACTGGGGTTACAGTTTACTGCACTCCTCATACTCCAAAGGGAATTCTCTAGCTAAATAAAGAAAGATTCAGCAAACAGGGAATCAGGCAGGCTTAAAGGTAAGGGTTTTCTTTGCGATGGCAAGTTGTGCATTCAGGTGAAACATTAGCCTTCTCAAGCCTGTTTGCAAAGGCTAGACATGAGAAGAGATACTTGAAATAGAATGGAGCAGTGGCTGGGAATGTTCAAAAGATAATACAGCAATGTAAGCATGGGACACATTCAAATAAACATTGGCTCCTCATTCTGGGGAGAAACAGCATTATTGTCAGTAGAGTTAGCCTAAAAAATTATTTACAACAATACAGGAAGTATAAGGTCAATCATAATCATATTCTGGGTGTGAAATGGGTGTTTTTCCTTAACAGATAAAGAGTTCTGAGCATATTTGAAACTTCAGCTCCTTATAGGTTTATATGCCGAAATTGTTCTGCAAAATGAAAAGGCACCTGCAGAAAAATGAGCACCGAATACAATGAGAACCACTGAGAGACCTAGAAGCAATCACACAGCAAGTCATCTTGGCCTTTTCTGAGAATAACTATTCTGCAGCTTGGTTAAGGTAGTATTCTTTCATACATGTTTTTGGAAGTTGAGGTGGGGAGAGACAGGAAAGAGAAGATGAGGAGGAGGGGGCAGAGGAGAAAGAAGGAAGATGAACTATTATTTTTAAACAGGCAGTTGTTAGTATCCAGGCCCTAGAAGAAATAAAAGATGGATTTAACTGCTAACCATTTAAAGACACCACATTTACACACTTGTCTTTTCTACTTTTATGCTCAAACCACACTTCCTAAGGGATGTCTAACACCAAAGTTTTGACTTATGCAAGGTCTCACCAAAGGGGATAAATACTGTTCCTTTGTAAAACCCCACAGAAAATTCACTAGTTTTTAATGAAGTACTGGACTCTTTGCCCTCCAACACAACATTCAATATCAGATTTAATGGAGAAATAAAGTCCCCTCCTATGCTGAGTTTTGGGAATAATAGAAAGGTAAGAAAATAGTCTGTAAAATGGCTTTGTGCAAGAAACCGGCTGATTCTCAGCAGGAACTGAAGTATTGTTAATAATAGGTGCAGCAATTATCCAGGTTGCTGAGGAGAAGTTGACCAACACAACTTATGGAAGTTAAGATGCTATTCCAGAGTCAAAATGATGTACCTGCTCACCTGAATGTCAACCAATCCTGCCTGGGAAGAGAATTCCACTAATTTCAAACAGCCCCAAACACAGGTTCTTCTTTACAAAAATAAAAGCAAAATAAAACACTACCTACCCCCATACAAATAATTACATATAACTCTCCCTCCCCCCCATGATCATGACAGACTCTGAGACTGGCTCAATTTGTTTGATCACAAAGAAGTCTGGTTGCACTCCCATTAAAAAAAAAAAAGGACCAAAATGGATTTTCCAGAACTTGAACTCATAGACTGAAGGGGCATTTAAGTACACTGTTCACAAGGCATCATCCTGCTACCCTGCTGCCACTTCCCATGGGTCATTTGAGAGGCAATGGCCATGGAAAAGAAGGGAGATAAGTATGCAGGCTTGCCTTCTCAAACTTTACCTCGCACATAAAGGTTGGCTGGAGCGGGAGTAACGTGTCCCTGCACTGTTCGTTGCGACACACTCATATTTGCCTTGGTCCGACTCCTCACTGTTTTCAATTTGCAAGGCCCCTGTTTAAAAACAAGACACACATGATATGGATTATGACAACATATTTACAAATATTCCTTCTTGTTTTGTGCTAAAACCCGTACTTTATAAATAACATAGGAACAGGAAGTTTTCTTTTAAGTAAATATGTAGCATGACACTTGTCACAGGGTCCACTAGACATCACTTACAACAACCATTAGGCAGGCATGGTTCTTGATAAATGGCATCTATTATGTTTAGTCTTTACAAATGAACAGGAAAACACATTACTGGCATCTTTCCAATTAATTTCTCAAGTAAAACATCCACTTCCACCAAATACGAAAACTTTTTAAAGAACGCAGATCCTTCCAGGTGAAATAGCGTAGTAAAGTTTAGGCTTTTGGCTATAAATACTTTCCCCACAACTAATTGTAATCTCCATACACTGCTATTCTTCCTTTATTGATGAATTTCACTCTAAAAATTAAACATCTGCTCCCCGACAATATGTGAATAATTAAATATGAAAAACCTACAGACTGAAAGGATTACAACATTTGCACACAGAGAGGTATTTCTTTGCCTCCAAAAAACAACTTTTCTTATTTATAATAAACAGCTTTACCTTACATTTAAACAAGGTGTAGGAAAACTTTTTTCAGTCAAGGATAGCATTAGAGATAACAAGTCAGGCCAGTAGTGAGTGTGGTTGAGGCCAGTGGTAGATAGAGGAAAGACAGAAGTAGAAAAGGTCCCTTTTCTCTCTTTCTATTCAACTACCACTGTTTTGTTTTGTGTTTCTCTGACATCTCTATCTCCCTGTCCCTCTGTCCCCCTTTTACATACATCCCATCTTTCTTCCTGCCCATTGGGCTTTTCAAAGAAGAACAGACTGCGTTTGCCTGAGCTCTGAACTGATTTCTAGCAGAGCGCTTCTGAAATTAAGATGAGAGCCTTGAGTGACCAGTTGTCCACTCTTGACTTAAACAATAGTCAACACACCAATAAGACAAATGAGTTAGCCTGAGTAAATGCCATAACCTGCTTTGAAGCTAAACAATGTTTAAGCTTAAATTCAGCCCATACCACATTAGGGTCAAATGTGGCTGGAATAATGGTTACAAGATTATTGCTCTTTATCTTGCCCATTAGGAATAACACCTGCACCCTGTTTAGTTGTCTCCACCTGAAATCTCATATACAAGTGGTGGAGAGAGTAAGAACAGCAATGATGAAGGCAAACAATTAATATAGAATGGCTGTAATAGCAGACTTGGCACTCTTGTCAGGAGCAAAACTCTAATACTTTCCAGGCAGAAAAGACTTTCTTGGTGCTTCCAGAGTAGATTCCAGAGATGGTAGATGAGGATCTTTATTCACAAACCATACATTCAAACACACCTGGATCAAGAGAAAAAGCATTAACCCGCCTGCTTATCAGAGCCTGAACCCATTTCCTCTTGCCAGAGAAAGCAGCATGGAACAGAAACTGAAATTGCTGGCTCTGCTCTTCTCACTTCAAGGTGCAGAGGTCAAATTCAGCTTTCATATCATTGGAAAGAAAGGAAACTAATGTGAAATCAACTGATGCTACCTACATTATTTAGAAGGATAAATTGAGACTGCCGCCTAAGTCTATATGTCAATGAGAAAAAATGAACTTCATTCAGTCTTCTACGCAACAAAAACGATCTAGAGAGTCTTCTCTATTGTTACACTAGGGCTGGTGTGTGTGATGGTGGTGGAAGATTCCAATCACAGAAGCTGCTTTCTACCATTATCTAGGGTACTTTCACATATTCTGGTAAGCATCTATGTATCTTGCTGTTTAGCTGTTCACACAAGGGTTTGAACAACATTATCAAGTGTGTTCTCCAGTCTTTACTATCTAGCCCAGGCAATCTTTAACTACGGTGATGTGTAAATGCTTGTCTGTAACTCTAACAGGCTAGCTGTGGCAACTGGAGCAGTAGCTGATAGGAAGGTATTCTTAGGAATAAAGAAGCACCCAAACATCTGATTTCTGGTTCCCTTACCCAGGACACTTCCAAACACTCTTTCTATGAATGAGTGTGTATTTGTGTGTGTATGCATTCCTTACATGGATTTTTTTCACTACTGCTACCAGAATTCAGGAGGATTTTTCCCAGCTATAATTCTGATAGTTTTATCTAAAAATTCCCAGTCCTCAGAGGAATTTCAGGGTCCTCACCTGCTGCTCACCAAGGCTCTCTCTGCAGATGGCTATTAAAGCATGGGGAAGGTAATTTTTTGAGAGGCACCCTCTATAGAGCCTAATGAACAGAGAAATTACCATCCCCTAATGCAGCCATTCTCAACAGCGGTCATCTGGCCCCCTGGGGGCTCCTGGCACACTTGAAGAGGGCCACAGACTGGAAACAATTCTTCACACATCACCTTATAAGGTTCGTTATGTGATTTATACAATCCTGACTCGGCCTATATTTCCTTCACATTGTGTTTATGGATGTGGCCAAAAAAAGGTTGAGAATGGCTGCCCTAATGCTTTGCTGTCCCCATGGAGCTTAGAAATCTCCACTCATGTTCTTCCCCATGCTTTAATGGCTGTCTGCTGAGAGAGCCTTGGCAAGGAACAGGTGAAGATCCTGAAATTCCTCTGTGGACAGGGTTTTTTTTAAAAGTAAAACTTTCCCAGAATTCTATCTGGGAAAGGAATTATGAGGGAATTCCTGTTGAATTCTGGTTGTTGTAAAAAATCCAAAATTCCCATGCCTATTCTTTTTCTACTTACCATGCAATATGTTTCATAATAGGTAATATACAAATGAGAACAATTCAGGTGGAAAAGAAGGTGGGGGAGTGTTATAATCAATGCCAAAGATGGATGGAAAATATTCTATAGGTTCCTCCTCTCCCTGCATTTCTATTGTGTTGTTCTACTCTTCATAATGGAACCATGTTCTGGTTTCACAGGATCTGCCCTGCCATGTAAGCAAAATTATTGTAAACTGTTAAGTCTACGTGGCATGAACAGAAAAGCATTGATGTGTAAATCATGTGCTGGACAACTCATTGCATCATTTTACTATGTTGCCAGGTGCAAGTGTGGGTAGTACTGTGCAAGTATATTTTACCATTTATTCTCAGGAAAACCATTCAAAACATCTATGTGTTGCAGGTACAGTGATCCTTTCCACAGATACATGCAAGCAAACGTCATTGAACATGAATTAATTATTTCTGAGTAATGATGCACAAGATTATTCTGTTAATGTGCCACTCAACATTTCTGATCATCATAGATGCTACACAAAATGGCAGCCAAATATCTCCATACCCAATTTAACTATCGTTACTGCCAATTATGAAAGAAAGTGAACCACCATAGCAGTTCTCTTGATGTTCGTTATATTCTTGTTCACTTGTCTGTTCCCTGAGCTTAACTGATTGGCATGGCTTAGACCTAGAAGGAAGCTGAGCTTCTGTGACATATACAAGTGAGCCAGCTATTGACAGGGTCATGAAACTGAGCATCCCACAAAGGCAAATGGAGGAATACAGTTCAAATATTGATCTGGCTCTTGTTCATGCATTCTCATTTTTGCTTCAGATCCTAAAAGAAAGACTTAAATTTGCAGGTCCCAACATTGAAAGAAAGAAAGGTCTTTCTTCTGTAAAGGTCCCAACAGAAGTAGCTGTGCAAGACTCCTAAAGGATTGGAATCTGCTTGAAAGGGTGCTGAGGTATGTGTCTTAGTTGAGAGGAGACAGCTTGAAATGTGGGCAATATTAACCATTATTAGATAAAAAGATTCTCTGTACTTCTCTGCTAATTTGCAGGCATTTCTATTTTAAAAATATTTTCTTTCTGCTTTGCAGGTGTGAAACTGATATGGGGGAGGGATATAGTTATATAACACCACTGGTTTATTTTGTGAATCTTTTAAGCACAGGGAAGCTAGTCCCCGAGAAAGAACTTATTTAAAATGCTGTCATCTTTTAATACTTCTGCTCATTCTTATGTACCAGATAATGGCAAGTGGGAAGTACCGGAGTTGCATGACATGCCAGCATTTCTGCTTTCAGGAGAATAGCAGTGCAGGGCAAGTCAGTCCCCATTATATTAATATAGTTCCCTTATGGAGCAACTTGATTTGAACTTTGATAAAGGGGACGTTTACTATTTCCCCTCAAGAAGCATTCCTTGTGGCCTGTTAAGACATCCTTCAAAACGCATATCCACACATTCATCCTCTTTGCTAACCTGCCAGTCACCAGCTAGACCCATGCATCTCTGAACAGTCTATCAAAACTCACCCTGACCTTTCAGCCTGGGTCTCACCTGAAAGGCAAAGGGGGAATGTTAAAAGTGGCAACTTGCTTTGCAAATACAAAGCTCTCAGTTAGAAAGAAACGACAGCACCTCTGGATAGCAGTAGTAGTGCTTGTGGTTGCAAGGCCTAAAAGAAAACTTCACCTCAGAAATAAAACTTGATCCTCTTTCTCAAGGTGCCTAGCTCAACTTCCCATTACACATTCACTCTTTCAATAGACTTGGGCTTCAGAGCATTCATATGGAGTCTATATCATAGAATCTACATATGACCATGAAAAATTAAAAGCAACCTGCTAATTGTGAAAACAACCCATCAGCTTAGTCTCATTTCCAGATGACATACACACATCCCAGAAATACAACAAACTTACCTTAGAGAAGACCCAGTACTGACCACTATGTGAGTATAAACTCCCTTTTCACACAAGTATCACATATGCTATCTTTAGAGATTCAATAGCCTGTGTATTTTAACAAAAGGCATCAATCTCATACAAATCCTCTACATCATGCCAAGAGGTGCCTGTTGGTCCTTACAGAAACGTCATCTTTGACATTCAAATGGGACATGTACATTTTAAACAATGCCAGGCTCATTTCTTTAAAATATCTAATTAGGACTGAGATAGGGAGATTCATGTTTTATGAGATGGATGATTCTCATTACAGAGAGATGTCTACTTTCCCAAAAAGGATATCTGGAACATCCAGGAAGTTCTGATGCTGAGTCATTAAAGCCTTCAGTTGTTGGTAAGAGAAAACACATGGAAGTTATGTGCAGGGAAAAGATCTAGCCTGCTCTTGGCAAAGATTGGCTGCAAGCATGACCTGCATGGCTACTTAACATTCAGCCTGTCGCTTTGCTTTAAGACTTGTGATACAAGTGGAGAAACAGTTTTGGGAGAAAATGCTCATAATATCGCAGCTGTCAATCTTGCACAGCATTCCAAAGAGGAAACGACAGACAACCCCATTTGTAACAAAATAAGGATTTTTCTTGTGACCCAGATAAAGTCAATTTGCTGCAAATACACTAGAAATGGCAACTCACATTTGCTCCAAAATCACTTAACAAGAACTGAAAACATTAATCCCCAGCAACAGAACCAGTTCCAAAAAGTTGGATTATTAATTTTCAGCAGTAATTCAGTGGAGAGGGAAAGGGTAGGAAAGAAGGGGAAGCATTGGACAAATGAGAGAGTGTAATTTAGTGGTGGTAGTAAGTTCATCAGGAAATTCAGGGGTCAGTCAACAGCAGTAACTGAAATTGCAAGAGATCAAAGTCACACTACAAGGGACTGATTAGCTATAAAATTAATTCCAGGGATCACTTTGAGACAAAAAAAATTACTAGCATTTTTATAGGCATTGGAGCTACCAGGCCTGGGAATGTGGAACTGTCAGACTGGAGCTGAGTGAACAACTGAAGACTTAAGGCAGCCAGATGTGTGTCTAGTTCATTTACTCACAACAAATATTTATGCTATGGTGCACCATGAGTCCTTGTCAGGCTTCAGTAGGGGTGGAGCTAGCTTCTTACATCTCCTCCCTCTATCTTCATATTATTAAAGGCCAACAAACTGGAAAGGTGCACCTATCACTCTCAAAAAAGTTGGTACTTATTGGCTGGTGTTTTAAGAATCCACTTATTTTTATTAATTCAGTTCCTTCCAGTACAGAAGGGCCTCACTCATCTCTCGTGAAAACATTATATTCTTGACAACACATCCCAGCATTTGTTTCAATCCTAACTTGACTCAGTGCCCCAGAGGAAGACTCTGGAAGACTAAAGATATCCGAATACTCTGTGGCATGAAAAAGGGACACAATTTACCACTCTGAACCTCCCGTTGAATAACCCCCTTTAACCTGCAATGGATGATTCTACAAGGCACACACTAAAAGTAAACCAAAAAAAAAGCACACGTGGGAGGAGACGGCAGGTGAGTGAGTGTGCTGATAGAGTCTGGAGAAAAAGAATAGCTGGAGATGACATACTGCTGGAGAGGGGACATGGCAAAAAGGAAATGGAGTGATGTGACAACTGGAGGCACAGTTCAGCATTCTTACCTCTGATTGGTGTACCACCTGGTGAGGTAATTTGAATGCAAATAAGATTAGAGAGAAGCGTTAGTACAAAGAGGAAAGGAAGAAAATTATAAATAAAAAGTAGAAAGTTTTTCAGAGCTAGAATTTGTATTAGCGCAACAGGAATAATATTTAAAAGAAAAGGATGTGCAGTAACAAGTCAGAGTGATGTCTTCAGGTGGTTAGTAAAGCTCTTTGCTACCAAGAACACAGAGTCTGGCCCCCATTGTTCCAACTGAGGTATTTTGTGTCCTGCACAAAGAAGGGTGCTGGCTACTAGACAAAACCACTGGCATCACAATTGAGATGGAGGAAACACTGGAATATGGGTGTTTTAGACTTTTATTTTGCCAGAAGGTGGGGCTGTGGGAGTACCAGAGTGAATGGACTATGAGTAATTGTGTGTGTGTGTGCATGTGTGTGTGTTTGTGTTTGTGTGTGCGCACGTAGAGATTAAAATTAAGCATATGGGAGTTGGTGAATTACATATTCTTGGTTTAAGACTGAATGGACCATTGGGGACAAAATCTGCTGATTACGTAACTGAAACTTAAACAGCTGAGCAATGAATGCAGAGATAGCTTGGACAAATCCTGTATCAGATTCCCCCTGCCCAGAAACTGTTGTCCTGCAGCACTGAATTTTTGAATAAAAATGAAAATAACTTTATCCAGTTTTCATTTAGATCAATGGAGCACCTGGCATGCTCTGCATAATTTGTGTAGCAGATAGAGAAGGGTTTTCTACCCTCTTTATAAGGGAGCTGAAAATACTTTCCCATGCTATGAATGCATCTTATAAGGAGGGCTTGGCAATTGAGCTAACTGCCCCAAAGCTTCGAGCAGAAGTAGTTACGTATTAGGGTTTGCTCAGTTGTGCACCTTATTAATGGCACGATACAGATGTGCAGAGATATTTGGGTATGTAATCTGATAGCAAACCCCTTTGATCCCCAGTTTTGTCCCCTTGGTCTTATTTTGTGCAAATGAAGGCTGTTAGTAAGGGCAGGGAGATTCATGCAGATCTAATTTGTAGGCAATTCATGGTATGTGTTGGTCGGATGCAGATTTTCCATATCTGAACGCCAAGCACTTACCAAAGAAAACTGGGGAGTTTAAACAGACAGAAAGAGAGGGTTAAACAGGACACAGAGCGTCAAATCATGTTCCGTGTATTGATCAATAAATACCAGTAAGCATACGAGTGCTGTGTATCTGAGATTAACCGCTCCCCACATTCCATTATCCACAGCACTGATCACCCAATGGGAAACAAAGAAAGACATTCAAAGAGTTTCTGTAAATACAAAGAAGGCAGATTTTCAGCATGTTTAACTTGCCTCTTAAAGAGTAATTAAAATATTTACACTTGTTATCTCTTTCACTCTCTCCTAGTGCCTATTCCTTCAGGCGGTAGCCCTAGTTTTTAATCAGAAGAAGCGGTTACAGTCGCTGCGTTTAGCATTCTCCACAGCCAAGACGATATTACTCCATTTTCACTTTATGGCTGGTTTATATTTGCTGATGGTTTTGTCCACACATGACTGAAGAATCGACAGGTTACCTACCTGTAATTGTAGTTCTTCGAGTGGACCTCTGTGATTCACACTATGGGTAATCTGCGCATGCGCGGAGCCTCGTCGGAATTTTCTAGAGCTTCTGCGGTAGCAAAGGAAAATATATTAGCATAGACCCCTCCCCCCTGGTACATGTACCTTGGCGCCAAGGCTCTCCCTTCAGTTAGGTCAACCACCGCATAAAGAAAAGGGCATGACAGTGGGGAGGCCGGGTCGGGACGTGTGAATCACAGAGGTCCACTCGAAGAACTACAATTACAGGTAGGTAACCTGTCGTTCTTCTTCGTGGCCTCTGTGAATCACACTATGGGTGACTAAAAAGCTACCGTACCCGGAGGAGGGTGTCACGCCAAAGTAGATGATAATACAGCACGCCCAAAAGCAGCATCAGATTACTGCCAAACGTCCAATCTGTAGTGATTGATAAATGTGGATGGCTGTGACCATGTGGCAGAGGCGCAGATGTCTGGTACGGGGACGCCCCGAAGAAATGCCATAGATGTCACCAACGCCCTAGAATGAGGGCGGATACTCTGTGGTGCTGGAACTCGAGCAAGCTGATAAGCAAGCTGGATGGTAGACGCAACCCAGTTAGATATTCTCTGCGAGGTAACTTGAAGACCCTTGGCAGGAAGTTGGTAGATGACAAAAAGTCTAGCTGAGCATCTGAAGGATTGAGTGCGGGCTATGCAAAAAGCCAGAGCCTGTCTTACATCCAGAGCATGGAGGATCCTTTTTTGACGAGTAGAAGGAGATGGAAAAAAAGAAGGAAAAACTAAAGGTTGGAATAGGTGGAACTGGGAGACAACCTTGGGTAGAAAAGAAATATCTACAAAAAGTTTAACCTTATCTCGGTAAAACTGGAGATAAGGGTAGTCAGACCTTAAGGCCACAAGTTCACTAGGACGTCGAGCTGACGTGGTGGCCACAAGAAATATCGTTTTGAAGGTAAGTAACCTGAGGTCAGTTGACGGCGGGGGCTCAAACGGGGCCCTTCTAAGTTGTCGAAGGACCAATGTCAGTGACCACTGAGGTGGTGGAAGGTGGACATCTGTGGTAGAGGTGTGATAGCCCCTTGAGGAAATGTTTCAGAGTAGGGTGTCTGAAAAACTTAGTTGCCTGAGAGGTTGGTGGTTGATAAGCCACAATTGCAGAAAGGTAGACCTTGAGGGACGAGAGAGAAAGACCCTTAGTTTTTAACTGCAATAAAAAAAAACATAAGGCAGTGGTAAAAGAGGAGTTGGTTGAGGAAAAAGATGACGCTGCAATAAAAGCTTGAAATTTTTTTCCATTTATACATATAGGCCTTCCTGGCTGAAGGTTTCTTTTCATGATGAATGACATTCATCAGTGAGGCCGAATCCTCCACACTGCAAGATGAAGAGCAGGGAGATCTGGGTGGAGAATTTGATTTTTGTTCTGTATGAGCAGATGAGGTAGACGGGGCAGGTGATAAATGTCGGACGACAGCTGGTGGAGAATTGGGAACCATGGCTGTCGCAGCCACCATGGAGCTATCAGGATAGTATAGGGCCTGTCCTGCTGAAACCGGACTACAACTTTGTGGAGGAGCAGGAACAGTGGAAACAGGTAAATGAGTGACTTGGGCCAATGGCTGATGAATGCGTCTCCGCGGGAGTTCTTGCCTACTCCTGCGTGGGAGCAGTAACGCTTGTATTTCCAGTTTACCCGGGAGGCAAAGAGGTCGGTGGTGGGTGTGCCCCATCGTTTGCACAGGGAGAGAAAAACAGATTGATCTAGCTTCCATTTGTGGGCTTGTGATTTTTTTCGACTGAGCAAATCTGCCAGATTGTTGTCTTGACCGGCTATATGTATTGCCGTTAGACAAATGTGATGAGAGAGGCACCATTCCCACAGGTCAACAGCGAGGTATAAAAGACTTGGGGAGTGAGTGTCCCCTTGTTTGAGAATATAATACATCATGGTGGTGTTGTCTGTGGCTATTTGGACCATTTTGCCCACGAGATGGTTTTTGAAAGCTCTGCAAGCTTTTATTAGTGTTAAGAGTTCTAGCTCGTTGATATGGAGGAGTTTCTCTCTTTGTGACCACTGGGCATGGATTTGCAGGGATCTGCAATGGGCACCCCAGCCGGTAAGGCTGGCATCTGTTGTAACCTGGATTTGTGGGCGGGGTTGTTGAAAGGGCCGTCCCATCGTCAGGTTCTGAGCGGAGTGCCACCATGCAAGCTGGGAGGCGAGTTCTGGAGTGACTCGCAGCAACATATGTGGTGAGTCTGTCAATGGGTTGAACAAGGCTAGGAACCATGCCTGGAGTTATCTTATTTTGAGGTGAACATGCTGAACCACAGCAGTCATGGACACCACAGTGCCTAAAACACGTTGGATTGTTAAAGTAGATACGAGCGCATGAGGAGTGAAGGCACGTAGTAAGGAGATTAGATTGAGGCGTTTGTCTGTTGAAAGAAACGCCCGAGCATGTTTGGAGTCTATACAGTGGTGCTTCGACTTACGAACGCCCCTACATACGAACAATTCGACTTACGAACAGCTCCGTTCACAAAATTTGGCTTCGACTTGCGAACGGAGCTTCGACTTACGAACAAAACCCCCCCGCGGGAAATGGACTTTGGACTGCCTGGTACTGTAATTTTAAAATGTAAAAATTGGTTTTAAAGGTGTTTGGTTTGGTTTAAAGCTGCTTGGTTCTGAAGGTGTTTTGTTTAAAAGGTGTTCGTTCCCTCCCCCCCTCCTTTCCTGCCCCTTTTTTAACCTAAGGTCATCTTAGGTTAAAAAAAAATTCTCCCCCTAGTGGTAGGGGACGGATTAACCGCTTTTGCATTAGTTCCTATGGGAACTAATGCTTCGACTTACAAACGGCACCTCTACATAAGAACAAAAAACAGCCGGAACGGATTAATCGGTTTTCAATGCATTCCTATGGGAAATGCTGATTCGACTTACGAACATTTCGACTTACGAACACCATTCCGTTACGGATTAAGTTCGTAAGTCGAGGCACCACTGTAATTGCTCCTATATAATGAACCAGCCTTGTGGGTTTTAACTTGGATTTGTGTAGATTTACTGCAAGGCCAAGATCCTGGAGAAGAGACAAAGTGAAGCGAATGTCTCGTTGTGCTTTGTGATGGGAGCGTGCTACGAGCAGCCAGTCATCGATGTACGGGGAGATGTGAATTTTGTGAAGTTTGAGGTAAGTTGCCACAGGGGCCATGCATTTGGTGAATACTCGGGGAGCTGTTGTGTGTCTGAATGGAAGTCTTTTGAATTGGTAGGCCTGAGTTCCGAGTTGGAAGCATAAGTAGGGCCTGTGAGAAGGATGAATGGAGACATTAAAAATAGGCGTCTCTTAGGTCTATGACTGCGAACCAGTCTTTTCTGCGGAGTAAGGGGAGGACAGACTCGAGGGTAACCATGCGGACCTTGGTAGTAGTGATGTATTGATTTAGCTCCCTGAGGTTGAGGATGGGGCGAAGGCCTCCATCTTTTTTGGGGATGGTGAAATAGCAAGAGAAAAACCTATGACTGCGTGTTGTAGTGGTATTGGTTCTATGGCGTCTTTGAGTAGTAACAATTATATTTCTTTTTGTAGAGTTTGCGACGGAGGTGTGATGGTGGAGGAAGCTGGTGGAATTCGATGCGGTACCCGTTTCTTATGATGGAGAGCACTCAGGCATCTGTAGTGATGTCTTTCCATGTAGGTAAGTGCTTCCAAAGGGGAGGAGGAGAGGTGGGAGGTGGTATTGGGATCTTGGCTGGTTGGATGTCAAACATGATGCTTAGGCTTAAGGTCATTGCGCGTAGTTGTGGTTTGTTGGCGAGGTCTGGCTCGGTAAGGTTGTTGTTTGTAGTAAGGCACGTAAGATGTTGTCTTTGAGGTTCTTGTTGAAATTTTTGATAGGAGGTGTAAGGGCTGCGCCACTGATTGTACTGAGGGCGTTGCTGGTATGTGGGGTAGACTCCCGAACGCCTGGCAGCTGTCCTCTTTTTCTGAACATTCTCAAGAATGTCATCAGTCTCGGCATTGAAGAGACCAACTCTATCGAATGCGAGATCTTTAATGCGCGCACGCACGTCCTCGGCTAGACCCACAGTTCTAGGTCAAGAGAAACATCAAAGTGCTACAGAGGTAGCCATTGATTTAGGTGTGGCATCAACTGTGTGTCTAGCAGATAGCATCTGTTGTTTCACCATCGAAAGACCCTCTTGTTGAAAAGTTTGTGCTAAGACCCTTTTATCTTTGGGGAGAGCATCAATAAAGGTAGACATATTGTCCAGAGAAAACCTTGGTAGGTGCCCATAGCTCCCTGATAGTTGGCAACTCTCATGGTTAAGGCAGCAGAAGAGTATAGCCATCTGCCCATGGAGTCAATGCGCCTGCTATCTTTATTAGGTGGTATTAGTATTTGTCTGTGTCAAGTACGAGATTGTGAAGCTTTGACGAATATGGAATTGGGAGCTGGTTGTTTCTGTAAAAGACTGTGCCCGGATCATGTACTCGATAAAGGTTGTCTATGCGTTTTGACACCGAATGAGATGATGCTGGTTTGGTCGAAGAATGTCTAGCTGTGCTCAGGAGAGAAGGGAGCATGGAGACATGGACTGGTGTGATAGTATCTTTAGAGATGGGATAATAAAGATGATCTGCTGCTCCATGGATTTGTAGGTCAAGGGATTTGGCCATATGAATCATTAGTTGAGCATAGGTTTGAAAATCCTCTACTGGTGACGGAGGGTCTGTGTCTGCCAGGTCAGAATCCGGCAACGTTAAAAATCCTGATGGTGTTTGAGGCCTGGAATCATGATCAGATGGATCGGCATCATGCGTCGAGTCAATCAACTATCGATCAATATCGACGTCGAGCGGCTGGTCCTCAAAATATTGCTGTCGACGCCGAGCTGTTGATGTCGAAGGGGCTTTCTTTTCAAAACCGGTTCTCGGTTCATGGCCTTTTCAGGCCCAACCCCTGTCCATGTTCGATGTCAAACATGGACAGGGGTTGATATCGAGGGTCTTTGATCGGTATCAACGTCGAAGGTGCGTCCATGGACAGGGGTCGATAGCGAGGGTCTTCAACTGCTGCCGACATGGAAGGTGCATCCATGGACAGCGTTCAATATCGAGGACTGTCAATATCGAAAGGGTCAGTATTGAGGTGTGTCGAAATGGAGGTTGCTGTTGGTGTCGAGAGAGCTGTCGAGGTGGTAAAGGCGTCGATGGACCACACTGTATTATGGTGGAATAGACAGACGCCGGTGACGCTGAGCGGGATGAGCGCTCGCGGTACTCCTAATGGAGAGGAAAATAGTAACTTGCCGGTGCTGCAACGTGCCCAGAGCCTAGGAGTATTGATCGGCTTGGCTGGGGCTCTTAGGTGCCGGCAGATAAGAGGTGCCAGGTAGTCCTGGGCGATCATGGTAATAAGATTGCTTCGACACCAAAGGCTCCCTAGCAGAGACATCCTGCAGGGGCAGCGCCGCTGGACCAGGAAGAGCGACTGGCCAATAGTGTTTGGCGGGCTTCTCCGTTAGGTACCGATCAGGGCAAATGGCATCCCGATGATGGTGCTGAGTGTGATCTCTTTCCCCATGAGAAGGCAAGCGGATGCTCATATAGGCTTCATGCCTTTGTTGATGTGCCGGAGGCCGAGGTGGTAGGCCTACAGGGGCAGAGTAAGGCACAGTTTCTGGTTGCGTTTAGCGCCATGGATGTCTGACAAGGCAATTTGTGAAGACTCACTCGGAGAGCCCAAGGATTGTCGTGGGCTATCAGGGGAAGCCGTGAGTCGATCAACACGCTGTTCCCATTCGGGAGACTGCGATGGTGAGGTTGATGAGGTGGAAGTGCCTGCTCATCTGAAAGAAAACCGACGTAGATGAGGTTTCTAGACTCCGGTGGTTGTGGAGTCGGGGAAACGGTTTTGGAAGGCTTCGATTTCGAAGACTTAGCCTTCTTCGGAGGTGACGGTTCAGGTGCTGAGGAAGCGTCCGTGGACGGTTCTCTTAGAGGCTGTTTTCGATGTTGAGGGTTTCGACGTTGAATGTTTGGCTTTGTGCACTCGCGTGACTGTCAATATCGAGGGCAGAGTAGGTTATCGATTGGAACGATATGGAGTAGCTGACGGGCGCTGTTTTTTCGCTTTGGAAACAGCTTCATCCATGGCTTTAGGGATTGCTCCCAGAGCTGAAGCTTGAGTCTAGAGAGGCGACTGCGGAGAACTCCGTGTTTAAAGTTTTTGCAGTGAGGGGACGAGGAAGTTTGATGGCCTCACCAAGGCAAAAAAGGCATTTAGGGAGGCCGTCAGAGAGCGGGATCTCGTTATCGCAGGCTACACAGCTTTTAAATGGGCCTGAAAAGGCCATGAACCGAAAACCGGTTTTGAAAAGAAAACAACGGAAAGGGGAGGGAACGCTTCGGCCCTAAGGCCGGAGCGAATCTTGTTTTGAAAATAATAAGGATAATAATAATAAATAAAGTTCAATAAATTTCCTACTTTTGTTTTCAGATTTCTCACAGAAGCAACGATCGAGGCTCTCAATGCGGCGGTTGAAAGAAAACTGAAGCGAGAGCCTTGGCGCCAAGGTACATATACCAGGGGGGAGGGGTCTATGCTAATGTATTTTCCTTTGCTACCGCAGAAACTCTAGAATATTCCGACGAGGCTCCGCGCATGCGCGGATTACCCATAGTGTGATTCACAGAGGCCACGAAGAACAGTAAGACTCATGCCATTGCTGAAGCTGTAGGTAATCTCTGTCATAATAAATCAGCTTCCTATTTATTTGCTGTTTAAAAAAAATATTTTTTTTGTCCTATCATTCCATTCCTCGTGACAGAACAGTTCTCATCATGGAAGCTTGCATAGCTTACAAGTTGTACTGACAGGAAGAGGATTGCCAATAGGAAAAATGTGCTGATCACTCATTTTTCTTCCTAGTCTCTCAATTATTATCATAATTAAAGATTCCCAGTACAAAATGACATCCCCACCCCCACTTGTGTAGTCAGCAGACACTGAAATCTCCCCCTCTCCACCGAGCCCAGTAATCCTTCCTGATCCCCTAGACAGTTAAAAAGCACCTGCTTTACACTGCTGTCAGGCAGATCTCAAGTTAATCTTAAAAAATCATATACTAACTGAAATATTTGTATAAAGTGATCTACACAAAGGTAAACAATCCAGCACATCCACAAAAATAGACTCCCTAACGAGCAGCTGACTCATCATTCTTTTGCGTTAAAATCCAATGTTCAGATCTAATTATTCCTGCCAGACCTGCATAGTGGCTCTAAAGCAATGAGGGCTGGTATGCACAGACATATGTGGAAAATGTGCCACAAGTAGAGCTCAACTGGAATTTTGCAGAAGGCTTTCATCATATGCCACAAAAGCAAAGGTTAGAGCACTTTTCCAGGTCAGAATTCCAATGGTGTATAATTTCAATATAGAACACATCCAAATGCTGCAAATATGTCCGGACTTATTAGTAGGGATGGGACTTTCATAATTCCCATTTCCCAATAATTCCCATAATTCCCAATTCGCTGTGATGAGTTTGCTATTCATTTTGAGGGGAAAATCGCTCAGATTCGCAGTGGGTTGGACTCCACCGTTACTGCAGAATCAGAGGATGTGTCCAGTGTGCCGTGCTTAGGTCAAGTATTAATGGATGAGTTTCAATTGTTGAGACCTGAGGATGTGGACAGGGTGCTTGGATCTGTCCGTTCTACCACCACTCCGCTCGACCCTTGCCCATCTTGGCTAATTGGAAGATCTGCCAGGGGGGTTCGCACCTGGGTCCAGGAGGCCGTGAACGCCTCTTTGAGAGAGGGAGTGGTCCCTACCACCTTGAAAGAGGCGGTAATTCGTCCACTCCTTAAAAAGCCTAACCTGGACCCAAGGCTGGTGGTTAACTACCGACCAGTGGCGAACCTCCCTTATTTGGGCAAAGTGTTGGAGCGGGTTGTGGCCGGGCAACTCCAGGCGCTGCTGGATGAAACGGATTTTCTGGATCCATTTCAATCGGGTTTCAGGCTGGGTTTTGGTACGGAGACTGCCTTGGTCGCCCTGTATGATGACCTTTGCCGGGAGAGAGACAGGGGGAGTGTGACCCTGTTGATACTCCTGGACCTCTCAGCGGCTTTCGACACCATCGACCATGGTGTCCTTCTGGATAGGCTGGCTGGGTTGGGAGTTGGGGGCACCGCTTTACGGTGGTTCCGCTCCTTCCTGGCTGACCGTGTCCAGAGGGTGGTGCTGGGGGACAGTTGCTCTGTCCCATGGCATTTATGTCATGGGGTTCCTCAGGGCTCAATACTGTCCCCCATGCTGTTTAACATCTACATGAAACCGCTGGGAGAGGTCATCAGGAGGTTTGGGCTGAGGAGTCAGCAATATGCTGACGATACTCAGCTCTACCTCTCGTTTTCCACCAATCCAGGTGAGGCGGTTTCTGTGCTGAACTCGTGTCTGGACCTGATAATGGACTGGATGAGGGTTAATAAATTGAAACTCAATCCAGACAAGACGGAAGTGCTGTTAGTGGGTGCTTCACCGGACAGGCTGGAGGGCCATTTCCCTGCCCTGAATGGGGTTACACTCCCCCTAAGGGACAGGGTCCGCAGCTTGGGGGTGCTCCTGGACCCCAGTCTAACACTGGAAGCCCAGGTGGACTCGGTGGCCAGAGGCGCCTTCCTTCAGCTGCGGAAATTATACCAGCTACGGCCCTACCTGGACGAGCGGAGTCTCATGACAGTTACACACGCACTGGTAACATCTCGCATAGATTACTGCAATGCGCTCTACGTGGGGCTGCCTTTGAAGACGGTCCGGCGACTGCAACTGGTCCAGAATCGAGCTGCGCGGCTGGTGAGTGGTGGGGCCGCTAGGGACCATATCAAGCCGATTCTATTTAAGTTACATTGGCTACCAGTTGCTGCCCGGGCCCAATTCAAAGTGCTTGTTTTGACATATAAAGCCCTAAACGGCTTGGGCCCTGGATACCTGAAGGACCGCCTCCTTCCATATGAACCTACCCGGCAGTTAAGATCTAGCCAGGGGGCCCTTTTGAAAGAGCCGTCCCTCAAGGAGGTAAGAGGGATGGCTTGTAGACAAAGGGCCTTTTCGGCAGCTGCCCCCAGACTATGGAATGCCCTCCCGACTGAGATTCGTCTGGCGCCGACGCTGATGACATTTCGGCGCCAGGTCAAAACCTTCCTGTTCCAGAAGGCTTTTAATTGAAATGATATCAGCTGTGGGTCCGATGGCAATTTTTTAGAGTATATATTTTAATTGCATTTTAATTGTTTTGTCTTTTTATTGTATTTTAAATGTTGTAAGCCGCCCAGAGACCTCTGGGTAGTGTGGGCGGCATATAAGTTAAATAAATAAATAAATAAATAAATAAAATAATTCCAAGACTCCCAGCCCCAGGAGTAATCTAGAACAGTGGTTCCCAACACTGGGTAACCCAGTGTTCTTGGACTGCAGCTCCCAAAATTCCTGCACAGCACAGCTAATGGTGAAGGCTTCTGGGAATTGCAGTCCAAGAACACCTGGGTTGAGAACCACTGATATAGAAGACTTATGGGACTGGGAGAGATGAATGAAGAAGGCAAAAGAGAGATCTTCCTATGACCATGATCTGCGTCACTAAACTAGGAAACAGAAGGGAACGTCCTTCAGTTCCACTTCTGGTTGAAAATCCACTCACTGCTCCATAGGAGGATAGTTTATTGAGAAGCTCGCCCTATAGAATCTAATTGGGTAGCAGGACTGCTCTTTCCATGGAGCAGTAAGGTGACTCGCAGCAAGAAGTGTGATTAAGCAGTGACTTCCCAGCTAAAGCATGTGCAGTGAAGCAAATAATGGCAGAAAGAAAACACTCTGTTTTGCCTTATTCTTTCTCCTCTCCCAGGCCCAAAAGCCTTCCTGGGAGATCCTGGGCAAATTCTGGGGTAGCAGTCCTGGAATTAGAAAAATCCCATCCCTTCTGATTTGGTTCAAAAGGATGCTTTGTTACATCCATTTGGAATTCTGCCCAATGACAGTCTTATAAAGAAGAGCTTATGTTAGGGCTTAAGGTTTGCATTCAGATATTTTCAGGTTCAATCCCCAGCATCTCCAGGTACGGCTGAGAAAAATTCTTGCTTGGCACCTTGGGTGGCCACTGTCAATTAGTGTAGGCATTACTGAACTAGATGGACCAATTGTCTGACTTGGTATAAGGCAAGGTTCCTGTGTCCCTGTTAAACCTCCACCCAATTTCTAGCCTGTTCTTCATGTACTCAAACTTGAAACAATTTAATACTGGTTATGGTATTATTTACTCATTATATGAGCATCTACAGGAGGGAATGGGCATTTAAGATGGACCTGAAACAATCTGAGAAATACACCATCTTGCATAGCCTTGAATCCAACAAAACTGCCTACAATTACAGTAGCAACAACTGAACTGAAGCTGCCTTTTCCCTTGAGGTAGCTGTGCATATAACAATAGTGAAAAGACTATTGTTATGCAAACCACTGCAGCTGGCCTATACAAAACTGGTAACTCACAGAATTTAATGCAGCCCATCAGCTATGTGTGATATTCTTACTGCTGTATCAGACTTATTATTCAGAACAAGCCTCCATAATTTTGCATTTCCCTTCAACACTTGCGATACTACACAAGTTTACTAGACAATATGGAACCAACCCAATACAATGCCACAAACACCTAAAGAATGCCAGCCCTGAGATTTCTTGGGTATGAGAGCGCTACTCAGCTGTTGAGCCTAAAAGTGTATAGGGCTCAAACGTTGGTGGGGAAGGGGTCATATTTGTAAACCCTGCCCACACATCCCCACCCCCACACATCACAGAAACCTTTTTTGTGTTCAGTGCGAAGGTCTGCATAGGCATTTCTAAGTATGTTCAGCTAACCATGTTCACAACATTTCAGTGATTAGTACCCCTTTTTAACTAGCGATACCAATCACAAAAACACAGTAAGTGCATTCAGCTGAATGTGCCTACAGTGCCTTTGGAGATCTCCACAATGAGCACTTGAAGGTCTGTATGTTGTCTATGTGAGTTGAGGACTTGGGGGAAGGGCTTACTTCCCCCACATTACTGCCACCTTTTGAAGCCCTATTCAAGTTTAATGCTTTAATATGGCTAAGGCCTCCTATTCCATACTTTACACATTCAGTGTGGAAGACAGTCAGTTTTCTAATGATGTTCTGTCCATAAGAACATGTTTGGCAGTACAAACAGAATGTGGGCTAACATGCATTTTGCTTTATACTTTGCAATTATTGCAATGTATTTGCAATTATTTCTGGTTCCTATTTGAGTTAATAAGCAGACATAACCAATCTCTTTCAGGGACAATTTAAGTAATGGGTTGCTGATAAATGTCTACTTGGGTCTTATTTCTTTCAGATCTGTAGCAATTCTGTTCTAGGACAGGGGATGCCAACTTTATGTAGGACTATTTTATTGATACTGGGGCTGTTACATTGCCAGTAAAGCTATCTGGGAACAGAATACAACTCCTGGAAATAAACATCTGATCTGTCCATGAATATGAGACTTCAGCTACCAGCTGGTCACGTAACATGTGATTAGAAATTACTTATAATCTACCATTATTCACATTTGCTATGAGTATAATTTTTACTAATGTCTGGTCCAGGAATCAAGAGTAATTTTGATGGCTGATTCCTGGATCTGGTACTATATGACTGTGTTTACACAGTCTCAGATCCACTTATGAATATGACATACTAGTAGGCCGTTTGCCTGCACATTCACTCTCTTAACACAGTTCAGAAAACAACTGGGGAAGTCACCAGTAATTAAACATAGTTTTCTCCAAGCTGTGGTTTGATGTCATGGCTTGTTCTGTCACACACATTTTCTGGGAAGACATCTTGATTTGCTTGCTGGCTTGCATGCATGAAGGGCTCCGTGTGGAGGCAGTTTCTATCTCAAGTTATAATTGACCAAGCTCTTCCTGGCTTTTAACTTTAAGTTTACCAATTGTGCACTCTTGATTTCTTTAATTAGTCACATCTTTTGTTTCAGTTTTCACATGTGTACCTACTATTGTATTTGTATTTTTGTTTTGACAGTAATTTTGCAGTTGAATATAACTGTCTCTGCCATATAGTGACTATATTTATGTAGCTGGTGCCACATCTTCTGCTTTAGTCTTGTGAAATGAGCTTTTAATACACCTTTATTGCACTCCATAGCAGTATTTTATTAACGCACCTTGAAGTGGGGAGGGGTGTGAATTTTTTTAAATCAATAGCACTGAAGCTTTACAAAACTGATCAACTGGGCAGAGCAGAGTAATGTTGCCAAAACACTTTACTTCTCTCTTCCTATCTATTTTTTACTGGCTTGAAAAGCATGTAATAAAGTGGGAAACCACATATCTGCACAGTTGTGTTGCATTTTGAAAACAACATCAGTAACAGCTGAGATAAGATCTTCCCATTGTGTCATATATGTGTGCCTTTTCACATCCCAAATATTTAACCTCATTCATCTTTAACCAATTGTAAGCTGAATGTGCAGAGTCTGAACCTTAACCATTTTCGTCAACCTGCTGCACTTATTTTGTCTGAAGGCAGTTTAGTATTTTATGATCAAACATTTATAGCTTTTGTATTTTGGGAAGCAGTTGCAGCTGCAGTTGTTCACAAATTGTCTATCTAGCCCTGTACAATCAATACAGGAATATACAGCCAGAGATGGGATTAATAATCCAGACCTGGCAAATAGTTTTCTTTACAGAAAATGCAAGGAAGATGCATAAAGCCGTATCAAGATGTTATTAAAAATCTTATTTTTCTCTTAAGCACTGTACTACGATAGTCCCAGTCTAGTGAAAGTTGTGAAATATATTGTCCACATGTGAGATGAGAAGAGGAAGAGATGGTTTTCTTATGGGAGGGGCAGACTTGCAATAAAGAAATAACTTGGGATTTTTAGAATATATACATTCCCTGACAAGAATCAGTGCACAGAAAGATCACATACACTTCTATCCTAGCCCCTGTTCTGCAGGCAAGGAGCAACCTTGAAGATATTACTTTTTTTTTTCAAAGCCTGCATAGGTGCTCTTGCACTTGAATGGTAGACTGCAGGAATGTTTAGCTTCCAATGGTGGCTTTTAAAAAATGAATGGACTAGTTTTTAGAAAGTGTTGCAAAAAAAGGCATTTAATATGGGGCAGCTGAATCCTTTATCAGTTGGGGTGGGGGAGCCAAGTGCATATATCAGTGATTTCACAGGCACTATCTCAGAAGTGCCCAGGACACTCATACAATCCTATTTCACATGGCACTGTAAATGTCATTGATTCCGCAGGCTGAGGAAAGAACTGTAATTTTCTAGAGACATACTGCAGTTTGGGTTTTAGAAAAATGCTATACAGAAAAGGAGAAATGGAGTCTGGAAAGGCGCCCACGGCTGGAAGAGCTGAGCAGTAGCAATACAATCTATTCCATGCCATCAGAGCCCTGTGCATTCCAAATGTATAAAGTTCTCTACTTTTATTAGGAAAAGATAATACTGGAATCTATGGTTATATTCTTATGTACATTTTTCTGAAAGAAATCTTCACTGAAATTGAGTTTTCATCGAAGTTGGAGGTGAAATATATTAGTTTTGCTTTGCAAAGCTTTTCCCTTCCCTACAAATAATGACCTTAAATCTCTCTTCTGAGAAAAGCATATGGAAGTCTGCAAACCTCGTTTACTATACAGCCTAATCAATTATTTTTTAAGCCCGCAGCAGATCTGCTACCCATTGATTTCCAACCCTAAAAATTCCAGGGTCTTCCACAAACAGGGAAAATTATGATAGAGTTGGAATTCCAAGTGAAATTCGGCTAAGACGCTGCTTGCAATGAGGAAAAAACAAAGCTAAACCAAACAAACTTTGGATGTGATGGCAGTGTTGAACACATTTTGTTTTTAAATTCAGGTTTTTCCCCCAAGCTTGCTCAGCAGCAGCCGCCAAGTGCACATGATGTGAATGTTGTTGAGAGCCAAGTACTTGCCTAAGGGTTGCCCTGCTCATCTGCAATCTTCCTAGATGCAGATACTGTTTTAGTAAGAATGGAGAGCAAAAATTCATGGATACACTTCCCTCGTGCTGGCTGTGTAGTGCTTTTCAAGTTAAATTAACGAGGGTGATATTTTCTTTCAGAGCTGGCATCTTGAGATTAAGCTAAAGGTCGCTGTGAAATGACATAAACTGTAAATGTATCACTGTAATTAGTGTTTGCGGCTCTATATGGGGAGAGCCTAATGCAAGACTGAGGTCTAACAGGTGTCAGTAAGGGGTTAATTACAAGCTCATTTATGCAGTCTGCAGCATACCAACCTAAAAGCAAGACCACTACAGCTCATAAATTGCAGTGTTTGCAGGGCATACAAAGTAATAGGTTGAGATAGTGGTAGTCACCTCACTGGCTCATGGGCATACTTGTTCCCTTGACCAAGGCAAGATACACTAGTCACAACCTCTCTCACACTCAACAGGATGCTATCAGACACACCTTTTAAATCTAGATCTTGCTATGACCATGTGACTGCATTTCAGGAAAACATGATGGACTCATTGAAATGTTTGCTATCCTTTCATGTAATAAGGCAGATTAAAATGTTTAAATTATTAAAGACATCTATATCATATTTTTATTGTGTTAAGAGCTTTACAGTATTCATCTTTCTCAACCTCACAATCATCCGCAACATCAGGCAGCAACTCCACAGCTGATATGGGATTTTAACGTAGATATTTTCATGTCCAATGGGTTATACAATGTACCATTACATCACAATGGTAGGAGGGACAATACTTGAAATTTTACATCTCAACTTCAGAATTGTCAAGTTTTTGTCATTGAATTGGTTTCTGGTAATCCGCTCCAGTACCCAGTTACAAAATAAATGGAGCATGTTTTGTAAACCGAAAAGCAGTAAATTATCTCTGTCTTTGGGCCAATTAATAACTGAGCAACTACCCTGTTTCCCCTAAAATAAGACCTAACCTGAAAATAAGCCCTAGTATGATTTTTTAGAATGCTCGTAATATAAGCCCTACCCCAAAAATAAGCCCCAGTTAAGTGAAACCCCGCCCTCCACCACTGTGCAGCAACCAGAAGAAGATGACATGACTATTTGAATAACAGAGATTGTTGTACCTGAAAAAAAATAAAACATCCCCTGAAAATAAGCCCTAATGCATTTTTGGAGCAAAAATTAATATAAGACCCTGTCTTATTTTCGGGGAAACACGGTAGCTACTCATTAAATCAAATTTTAGCTTTTTTGAACCTGTTGTTCTGAGAGGGACACCTAGTTCCCTAGAAGCAAAAACCCATCCTGGAGCCAGAGTGACATTATTACACATTAGGTAAAGTATTACAAAATAGGGAAAGATTGGGGGTGAAGAAAATAAGAAGCCTTTTACCTGAACGGAGCTGTTTGATTCTCCCATTGCTAGCAGCTGTGTCAACAGGAAGGAAGTCTTTAAACCAGGAGATTTCAGGATCAGGGTTGCCACTGGCAGCACAGAGCATTGTAGCAGTGCGGGCTTTCTCTACTACCTTCAATTGTGGGCCCATATCTATGGTAGGAAAGCCAGACGGGATCTGATTCTCTGCAAAGGAATATATATAGAATTATGTTACAAAGTCACAATGGGATAAAATCCCAATAACAGAAAAATAGTTTGTAATGTTGCAACTGCCAGCCATCAGCATCAGAAACAACTGCCTTCTTTGGTGACTGGTTTTCCCAGTCTTCATCCTGGATTGTACGTCAGTAGAGAACACAATGAATACAAGCTTCCAGGACTCCGTAGCAAGTACAGTATGTGTGCATGTGGCCTTTAGCATTGAACATATTTGGAACAAAGAAAAGCCAGCTCAGATACTTGGCAAGTATTTTTCACTACATATTTCCCCATGTTGTTCTGCTCTTCTGACAGCGGATATGATTATTAAAAGACCAAAAGAAACAAATGAATATAAAATTAACAAGCCAAAGTAATTGCACCAATCTATGCCAGGGTGCACATTAGGAAGCTGCCAGAAACTCTCCCAGGCAGTTGAAGGTATCTGAGGCATGCAGAAAATGAGCAATGTACACCCTGCCGTGGCTTACTGCTCTATTATGAGATGAAAGTATCACTGTGATGAACATTTTAAAAAAAATCACAGTAGAGAAAAAGAGGTAATTTTGACTGCAATAACTGCACTACTCTCACAGATAAATGTGGCTGAGCTCATCAAGAGGCTAGCAGTACAGAAAAACCCAGAATGCTCCAGAACAGCCTTTCAACACAATTGCCAAGTTAAGCTCATTTTCTTAACTCTGAGGAAAGATGTACGGTTAAGTATGAATAACAATCAAAGACAAATATGGGGGGGGGGGGGGAAGAGGCAGAATACCATTTAAATGCTTCTTAAAATATTACAAACTTCATTTATTCTCTCACAGTTCTTGTTTACAGGCACTTAAGCAAAACCAGAGACTGTTAAATAAGGGCTTGCCAGACAGTTCAGCCTCAACAGCTACAGTGGTGCCTCGATTTACGACCATAATCCGTTCCAGAAGATGGACGTAACTCGAAATGGTCATAAATCGAAGCACCATTTCCCATAGGAATGCATTGAAATGCAATTAATCCGTTCCGGCCGAAGAAAAAAATCACCAAAAAAAAAGCACTGCAAGACTCATTGGAAACGCGATTAATCCCTTCCGGCCGAAGGGGGGGGGGGGGAAGAAAAGCAATCAAGCGTGCAAGACCCATTGGAAATGCACAGAAAACAAACGGAGCAGATCGGAAATGCACAGAGAACAAAGGGGGCAGGTCGGAAAGGCAAAGAAAACAAAGGAAAAAGCAAGGGAAGCATGCAAGCCCCATCGGAAATGGGGAAAAAAAAACCCAAAAAACAAACCAACCCCCCAAGACCCATCGGAAATGGGGAAAAAACACTCCAAAAAGCAACCAAACCCCCCAAGACCCATCGGAAATGGGGGAGGGGGAAAACCAAAAAACAAACAAACCCCCCAAGACCCATCACAGCACAGAAACATAACCCCCCCAGCTGAAAACCACGCTGCAAAAACACCCAGAACAGTTTTTAAAAAGCAGAAAACAGCACCTTACCTTACAAGGCAGCCCGAAGCCTCCCTGCAAACACACACACACGCCTACTCAGAAGCAGAAGGAGGCAGTCCCAAGCCTCCTCCAACACACACTCTCTAACTGCTGGGGTGAAAGAGCTACAAAGAAGCAGCCTCGTCGCCACCTACAGTTAGAAATTTGAATTTCCCGCCTTTTCCCCCTGCCTTTTTCTGTTCGTAAGTGGAAGCTCCGGTCGCAAGTAGAAGCAAAATTTTGTGGCCGGAGCTGGTCGTAACTCGAAATGGTAGTAAGCAGGGACGTTCGTAAGTTGAGGCACCACTGTATTCTTATCTGGATCTTTCTGATAATAGGAAGGATGAAGAATAACGTGTTTTCACAAACTAAAGTCAGGCATTGAACTATTTCATTCCACCTGGTGAGTGCTGCACTTGAACTAGAGGCCTGGAAAAATCCCCTTCCATTTTGGAAGGATAGAAGCATATACAAAGGGTAGTTTCTTTCTTTCTTTTTTTAAACAGAGGAGAGTTTTCATTCTCTTTGTCTAGAACAGCTTCCTCCAACTGGAAGCTAAACCCAGATTCTACTGTTTCCTGTAAACACTGGAGACTGAGTAGGGTAAATTTCAGGATGGCTTTAGTTTTAAAACAAACTCACCACTGTACAGAAAAACATGTAAGGAAAGCTGTCACAGTGAACCATAGATAGCAAAATATAATAAGCCTATTGTACCACTCCTTTTGCTATGACAACTATGCTCTAAAGCAGCGGTCCCCAACCTTTTTGGGACCGTGGACTGTTTGAGGGGTGTGGGCTCTGTGCGCGGACCGGTTGGGGGACGGGTGCACCCCTGTGCTCGCGGGTGGGTGTGTCGCGCTCGTGGAGGGTTGTGTCGCGCTCATGGAGGGGTGTGTCGCACTCGCGGGTGTAAGTATAAAAGGCAAAACTCGGCAGCGACAGCCAAACAAGCAAGTGCACAAAAGTCGGGGGCGGCTGCACGTGGGCGCCCATCTCCCCGCTCGACTGATCCATCCCCTGCCGCCGCCGCCCCAGGCGGACCCACCGGATTCGCCCCGCCAAGGCGTCCGGCACGGCTTTCACGGAGCTTGGGCAACCTTCGGCCAGCGCGACACTGCCTCCCGCCCAAGACGAGCGAGGAAGGTCAAGCCAAGCCCTGCGGATTAAGCGGAAGGCTGCCCCCCCAAACCGTCCGCCTGTCCTGGGTTCAAAAGCCCCCCCTCCCTGACGGAAGGCTAAGGATCACATCTTGGTGAGGGGGACAGGGTCAGAAAGCCCACCCGGTGAGCCCACTGCTGGCCTGGCTGGCCGTTTGGCTTGCCTTTTGTTCAGTCCCCTTTGCTGGGGCCTCCCGGGAGGGGAGGGAGGGGTAAGGGGCGTCTCGCTGCCGGGAGGCGGAGGCTCTAGGCTGGCCTCCCGGAGTCTGAGCCCCGTCCGCCTCGCGCCGCACCGCATCCCACGCCCTGCGCCCGGCCGCCCCTCTGCCCTGTGATCGCTGGGCGCACATGCGCTTTGTGTGCCGGGGCGACCGTTGCCATGCCTGCGCCGCTGCTGCAGCCGCCAATGACTTTGCTGGGGAGCCAGAGCGAGAGAGTTCGGGAGAGTCCTTGTGGCCCAAGGAGGGAGGGGGGTCCGAGGCTCTCGCTCACGGATGGCCATCACCCCCGTCGCCCGCCTTTGGAGCCCATGGCTTCTTCCCAAGGTGGCCGCCTGGCACCTGTTGGCTCGCTCGGCTTCCTTCTGATTGCCTTGGGAGCACGTAAGGGAAGGCGGACAGGGGGGAGTGAGCGAGCGAGCCAGCTGAGAAGGGGGCATGCGAGCGCGACACGCCCCTCCGCAAGTGCGGCATGCCCACCCGGGGGGGGGGCGGAGATCCGTGTCCGCGGCCCAGTTCCAGGAAGCCCACGGACCGGCACCGGGCCGCAGACTGGGGGTTGACGACCCCTGCTCTAAAGCATGGTTAAACCCCCCTTTTCCACATCTCACATACAATACTTCTATTTCTGTCTGATATTAGCAATCAAGGCTGGGAAGATACAAGGTCACAGCCTCTAAATTGAAGATAAAGAATGTTGAATATAGCATGCTTTATTCATATTAATGTTCCATGTCTGATTTACATATTCATAATTTGCATAATCTTTTCAGACCTTGCAAGCTTCTAGTATTGGTCTTGTCCCCTCTTTTGCATATCTATAAATGATTAACCAATTTCTAGGATAAAGCTGACTATTCAAATGCTGACTCCTTCCCTACTGTCCCATGAAAACCCCAAACACAATCTCCACCTTTCTACCTCAGGATTCAACAGAACAAGGCAATAAAATGGCTCGGAATCTGGCTTCTGTGTTCAGCACCTAACAGGCTATGGAGGGGATTTATAATTTCTAAAGAAATTAAAAAACAAACAAACCACCAGCTGGAATTTACTAAGAACCTGAGCCATTTTGTGTCTCCCAGTCTGGCAATCCAGGAACCTGCTCTTCATTCGCCAACATAAAGGACTTTTTGTGAAGAAGGCAGTGCTGAAAGCTACTTTAGAAAAAAACAAACAAAAAACAACTGCTCTCCATTGATTTTTAAAGACAAAAGGTACACAGAGCTTAACTGGAAAGACACCAGAGTTAGCATTCAATGACAAAAAACAGCAACACTGATACAACCACAATGCACACTCCTCCACAGTTTGAAATTAAACAAAAGCAGGCATATACAAGAGTATCATGGGACACAGCTTAGCTTGCAGAGGCCGGCACAAAGAGCTGCACACAAAAACATTCTCTTCAAACTAGCCAAGTGTGCCTGAATTATAGCTGCACCTTGCTGCATGCAATAAAAAACAGGTGGTTAATTCAGAGAGATCAAACCCTCCAAGTGATCAACTGTAATCCTTTAACCTCCTGCAGTCTTCCTTACCTTGTGCAAAGAATATTCTAAGCAAAGAATGAGCCAGTAAGGTCCAGCATTACCTACTGAGAAGCAGTGCAATCTAATGGCGCTTTATCTTCTGTTTTGGACCACTTTGGGGAATGGGCTAGTTTGCTCCATTTCCCAGTGATCGTATGATGTACAGGCAGTTGTAAACCAGCCCAACCCATATCCATGTCTACTTGCAACTTTCTAGGTCTCTGGCAGGGATTACTGATTTTTTAGCACACGCAGGATTGCTCCATTTTAGTTTGGTTTCCAGCATGTGTGATCACTGATATTGAACCAAAGCAGTACTGTTTCCCCCAACATTTCAGTTCTATGAAATAATATATCTCTTACCACTAAATAAGGAGGGGAATTCTAGCTTTCCACTGATCTCCACAGAGGGAATGACAGGAGAGGACATAGAGGATGATCTCCTTCCACTCCTTATATTTTTCTTTACAATCCAGCACTGTTTCACTTGCTGGCAAACCTATGAAGTGATATGCCACTTATCAATAAATTAAAAACTAAAACCCATGTTAAGAGAGAAAGGATCTATTATTTCCTTTTCTTTCCCCTTTCCTTTACAATCCACTACAGTTTCACTTCGGTGGCAAGCCAATGCAGTGATATGTCAGTTACTAAAAACAATGCCAGCTTTCTTCCACTTCCTGCACAGGGGGACAAAGGAGAAGATATGGAGTCTGAGAGTGATGAATGGTTTAATGTATTCTCGAAGGCTTTCACGGCCGGGATCCGATGGCTGTTGTAGGTTTTTTGGGCTGTTTGGCCGTGTTCTTAAGGTTTTTCTTCCTAATGTTTCGACAGTCTCTGTGGCCGGCATCTTCAGAGGACAGGAGTCAGAACTCTGTGCTCTGGTGCAGTCTGTGGGATAGTTGAGTATTGATAGCTGTGGGATCAGCTTTTTGTCCTTTTCAGGAGATTGTGTGATTATGGTGATCAGAGTGTTTTTTGTTGTTGTGGGTGTATTGTTGTAATAAGGGGGAGAGATGATCTGTCACTGTGATTGATGGGTGTCGTTAGCTGGTCTTTTGTGTGCAGTGATCACCGGTCCTTGTGGCTGGGTAGAGTTTGCTGACCTTTTGCAGGCTGTATTTTTCAGTGCTGGGAGCCAGGCTTTGTTGAGTTTTAGACTTTCTTCTTTTTTGTTAAAGCTCTGCTGCTGTTTGTGGATTTCAATGGCTTCCCTGTGCAGTCTAACATAATGATTGCTGGTGCTGTCCAGTACTTCAGTATTTTGAAATAGAATTTCATGTCCAGCTTGTTTCAGGGCATGTTCAGCTACTGCCGATTCTTCCGGTTATTTTAGTCTGCAGTGTCTCTCATGTTCTTTGATTCTGGTGTGGATGCTGTGTTTTGTGGTTCCAATATATACCTGGCCACAACTGCAAGGTATCTGGTATAGTCCTGCAGTGGTGAGGGGGTCCCTTTTGTCCTTTGCTGACCGTAACATTTGTTGTATTTTTGTGGTGGGCCTGAATACTGTTTGTAGGTTGTGTTTTTTCAAAAGTTTCCCCATGCGGTCCGTGACCCCTTTGATGTATGGCAGAAATACTTTATTTGTGGGTGGCTGTTTTTCCTCTTCAGTTTGGTGTTGTTTTCTTGGTTTGATGGCTCTTGTGATTTCATTCTTGGAATAGCCATTTGCATCTTCCTCTGAAGAAGCCGGCCACAGAGACTGTCGAAACATTCGGGGAAAAAACCTTAAGAACACGGCCAAACAGCCCGAAAAACCTACAACAACCAGATGAATGGTTTGTTTTGAGGTGCAGTGTGGCTTTCTGTTCCCAAACTACCCTATTACTCTAAATCTCAGAGTGCACTTTCAACCAACCCTACAATATCTTTTGATCCTGACTGTCCTTTGTGCTAATCTCTCAACAGGGTGAAAGATTGTGAGAGGTGAGCTTACTGATATCTCTCTATACCACTTATTGGAAAACATACTGCAGCACCTATAACACTATCCGCAGTGTTAAACATATCAGAATATGGTAACAGGTTCATCACTTCTTCATAAAAATTGGCTATTTGGGCCAGGAGGAAATCAGATTAAAAACTGAAAAATCATTTATACTTTATCTTTTAGCCCCACATAGGTCCTCCAAACTGGTTTTTAATCACAAGGAAAAATACATTAAAATACAATTATGCACCATCAAGTCAATTCTTATTTATGGCGACCGTTTCCAGAGTTTTCTAGGTGTAGGGTACTCAGATGTAATTTACCATTCTCTTCTGAAGGTGTTCTGGGATTGTGTGACTTACCCAAGGCTACACAGCCTGGCTCTGTTCACCAGGAGGCATAGTGGGAAATTAAACTCCCAACTCTTGACTCCTTAGTCAGATACCTAATTCACTGAGCTATCCAGTCAGCACCAGAAGTCAAACTAGGAAATAGCAAATTCTGTTTAAATTAATTTGATATTAGCCACATAGCCGGACCAGAATTTTAAAGAAAAAATTAAGTGTGGAAATACAACAACCCCTCTCTGCCTGGTAGGGGAGTTTCACAGTGACATGAAAAACACATTTTCTCCCTAATATTTTTTCTAACAAATTGTGAAGAGGGTTGTTGTAATAGCTATTATTGGATTTAGCCATTTCAATTTGAGAAATACTCCCTAACCATATCTGACTATTTAATGTGAATCATCTGCCAACTGTGTTTCTTCATTTTCATTGATAGAGACCATTAGTCAAGGACACGTACCATGAGGTGACTCCTGTCAAAATTATTTTGACCCAGGGACAAAAGCCACAAAATAGTTTTATAGGTCATTACAAATAAGCACCTGCAGAACCTTTTTCTTCCATCACAAAAACTCCAATTTGTGTCAATATATTTCTCACAACCCGCTTCCAAAGATAATTGTTTTTAAAAGCTGTAAATGTATTTATGGACATTTTTCATACCTTCTGAGATTCATTTTGTGCTGACGGGCCAAGTGTTCATGCCCCAGAAATAGGAGCAAAATGTGACTTTTGAAAAAAAGCAGATAGTTACAGCTCCCCACATCTTCCTAATATACTGAGGAAGACTATTCTCTTCAGAATCCTGTAAATTGTTTGAGATTCTTACCCACAGGCAGCTTAAGCAGTTTTGCATATGTCTACATATGTGCACCCCCATCCACAGGAATCAGCTAGTATCAGATGATTGGGAAGTGGGGGAAATTCATATATACAACTCTTGACCTTATTATCAGTAAGAACACATGAATTCATTTGTTTGTTTGTTTGTTACATTTACATCCTGCCCATCTAGTGCCTAAGCACTACTTTGAATTCACAATTGGGAAAAGGAGGGGCATGCTGTGTGCTCAGGATTGTAGCTAAGGGAGATATTTGCTGAATATAAGCACTTCAGCATTTCCCCTGTATAAACTGGGAAGTGGAGGTGGATATTTCACCATTTTTTCCCACATTCTGAAGCAATTCTTCAGGGCCACTACATTAGGTAATTTATATTTTCATGTCCTTCAAATAAGTAGTGAGATCCCAGACTTTTTTTTTAAAGTTTCTGAAAGGAGAAGGAAGTAGTTAGGAATTTTATTAATTTTTGAATGTTCACAACTGGTTGTTTGGTCATAGGGTCAGGATTTATTTTTGTCTCTGGAACCTAGTCATATAATTCAGGACACCAAGATTTAGGAGCAGTCCTACTGCTGTTCTCCCTAAATGCATTCTGTATGACTATACCATAAAAGCTGGGTATGGATATATACTGTGTTTCCCCAAAAATAAGACAGGGTCTAATATTAATTTTTGCTCCAAAAAAAGCATTAGGGTTTATTTTCAGGGGATGTTTTATTTTTTTTCATGTACAACAATCTACAGTTATTCAAATACAGTCATGTCGTCTTCTGGTTGCTGCACAATGGTGGAGGGCGGGGTTTCACTTAACTGGGGCTTATTTTTGGGGTAGGGCTTATATTACCAGCATCTTGAAAAATCATACTAGGGCTTATTTTCAGATTAGGTCTTATTTTCGGGGAAACAGGGTAGTATGAAAAAACATGATTAGGCATGACAATTTGAAGACTGTTGGATATTGGTATTCTGGGATTACGGGGTGTCAGTAGAAAATCTAGAATAAATCAGTGTATTACAAAGGAAAGACAAAAGAAAGTACACAAAATAAATAATCGACACAAAGCAAGCCAGCAGGCTGACTGCTTAATACATGTCAGCCTTTCACAAAGAAAGGGTAAATTAGAACATAATGATCAACCAATCTTTATATTGACAAGAATGGATGTGGATCAGAGTAAGGAAAATAATTTGTTAGTACTTAAGCCATCAAGGTGCAAGGCAATTAAATTAAGAACAAAATACTCAAGGAAGAAAAGTTCAAGCAAGTGCCTACCTAAAGAAATCAGACTCTTGCAAAAATTGGGAAAAAATGCTCCTGTCTGAAATCTATATGGGATATACTTTTCTGCTGCTGTTTTTCATAACAGTTAGTGGGAAAACTAGGTTAAGATGGTGGCTCCATTTATTAGTTCATGTGAAGAGTATTTCTCTACTCTGTCAGCGATTTCTACAAAGATCCATGCTGTAGTCCCAAATGCACAAAGCCCAATCCCAAATATGAGACTTAGAAATGATTAAGAATAATTTTAAGTTTCACTGGCATTCATTTTCAGTGGCTCCTAAAGGTTGAGAAGGGTTTCGAGCACTTAAGAAAAGTAAATCTGAATGACTGATAATTAGCAAATGACAATGCCACTCTGCAATGGAAGAAAACAATGGCCAAAATCCTCTTGCATAGTTTCAACGGCAAATTGCAAAGCACTTGGAGGTAAATTGCCTCATTAAATAAATAACTGTAGACATATCTACAGCATATTGACTTGCATGACTTGGTGTGCAATAAGAAATGTCTGCAGTGATGTTTTCAATGTGAAGCAATTAATCTGCACTAGTTTCATCATTTGTGTTACACTGACACAGCTGTACATGAGGATTTTGGCTCATAGGAAAGAATACAAGAGATTAGGAATCAAATTGGCAGTAGGGGCAGAGATGATTGGTACCTTTATCATGAGACAAGCAGTAGGCCGTTAACAAAAGTACAGTGGTGCCTTGACTTACAAACTTAATCCGTCCCAGAAGATGTTCGTAAGTCAAAACGTTCGTAAATCAAATCAGCATTTCCCATAGGAATGCATTGAAAACCGATTAATCCGTTCCGGCTGTTTTTTGTTCTTATGTCGAGGCGCCGTTTGTAAGTCAAAACCGGTTAATCCATCCTCTACCACTAGGGGGAGAATTTTTTTTTTAACCTAAGATGACTTAGGTTAAAAAAAAAGGGCAGGAAAGGAGGGAGGGAGGTAACGAATACCTTTTAAACAAAACACCTTCAAAACCAAGCAGCTTTAAACCAAACCAAGCACCTTTTAAACAAATTTTTACATTTTAAAATTATAGTACCAGGCAGTCCAAAGTCCATTTCCCGCTTTCCCCGCGGTTTTTTTGTTCGTAAGTCAAAGCTCCGTTCGCAAGTCAAAGCAAAATTTTGCGAATGGAGCTGTTCGTAAGTCGAAATGTTCGTACGTCAGGGCGTTCGTAAGTCAAGGCACCACTGTACAATAAGTCTTCTGATATACAAAAGCCTGGCTTTTAAGAACTTTGGAATGGCAACCACTTTTGGTCCCACATACCAGTGATGCCTGGGAAACAGTGATGTGAATGAAGGATGCCCTTTTTATGCAATTCCCTCCATTTGGAGGTGTATCGGGCACCTTAGACCTTAGAATTACAGAGCTGGAAGGGGCCCTATGGAGCTTTAGGAACTAATTTTTCCCAAACTACATAAGTTACACATATTCTCACAGGCTTTCTGATAACTGGTTTGAGAAGAACTTTCTGTCTTCCGTTCAGTAGTCTGTGGTAGATTTTACCTTATTATTTGTTAGATTTGATTAACCTTTAGAATTGTAATACCATCAGTCTTTAGAGTTTATGTTTTGCATTTTTAGCCCTATTTGCAAATAATTAAAACAAAAACCAGACTGGTGCATAAATTTAATAATAAATAGACATTTGTCAGATGCTATTTGTTATCGCAATCACCCCATGTCAACAAATGTTGCACTATTTCTTTAGTGCCTGTCATACAAATGCCAAAATGCTCTCCTCAGACATTGTCAACATATGTCTATGTTCTCAGGTTGCCAGAGTCTGTGCTACATACCATATTGATTTCTTTTTAATTCACTGCACACCTGCACTGTGAATTAAAATGCACAGAATGCCTACTAGCATGCGTATCCTGCTCACAAAAGATATGTCATATAAAATATACATCAATGTGCTAATACCTCCATTACGTTTCAAAAACATAGACAAAAAAGAACTTGAGTAAGACCTCCTCTTTCTTCAAAGCAATGTACTAATGGGTCATACACTACTAAAACCCACAGAAATGTTATAGACTACTCAGAACATAAGAATCTTTTAAAGTGAAATAACTTGATTTGTTTGTAAAGACTATTTGTGGAAGTTAAGAGTATTGTAATTCTGCTGCAAACAGGAAACAAAGAGTAAAATAAGACTGATCTAAGAAGCCTGCTGCTGTTTCCAGTGTTTCCAGACTAACAAAGAGGTTTATTTTACAAAATTCAGCTTTTTCTCCTACCTAATTTTCCCTTTCGGCAGAGGGAGAAAGTTGTCTGTGCTCTGTGCTGTCAGGTCACATCTGACTTATCACAATGCTAACAGCATTTTCAAGGTACATGAGACATTGAAGGAGCAGTTTTACCACTGCACCCCCAACCCAGTGTGTTTCATGGTAAAGTAGAGACTTCGATCTGGATCCTAGCCCATTACTTTAGCCACTATATCCCACTGGCTTTCACTATACCACACTGGGTCTTTGGAGAGTAAAGTTAGTCAAACAATAATTGGCTGCTTAGCTCCCAGTGCTTGTAAGGAATTATGACTTTCCAGTGTGTCTCAGTCAACTATGATTAGCTCTAAGAAGACTTGTTTCTGAAGACAATTTAGGAGGTGCAGCTAAAGAGACATTCTGCTACTCATATTTTGATTAGAGCAAAGTGCAAAGAGCATTATCTACCCCCTCTCAATACCACTGGTTACCACCCCTTTGTGTCCGGACTCAGCTTAAGATGCTGGATTCATCAGGTCTTAGGGCAGCAGTGATCAGACTTCAGACTTGTAGGATCTACCTTAAAAAAAACACCCTAGGACCTTAAAATCAAGTGTACAGAGCCACATTTAAAATATATTAACTTAGAACTGAGGAATTCCGAGCCTAGGAGTTTCTCTTCAGCAATAGTACTGGATACAGCTTGCGATCCTGCCACAAATATCTGCCCTGGTTACCCTGTCCACCCCACCCCCACTTTAATTTAGGTAACATAAAATACCTAAATACCCATAGAAATACCGTGTTTCCCCAAAAATAAGACAGTGTCTTATATTAATTTTTGCTCCAAAAAACACATTAGGACTTATTTTCAGGTGATGTTTTATTTTTTTCATGTACAGTGGTGCCTCGACTTACGAACTTAATTGGTTCCGGAACTCCGGTCGTAACTCAAAATGGCCGTAAGTCAAAGCACCATTTCCCATAGGAATGCATTGAAATACAATTAATCCATTCCGGCCGAAGAAAAAAATCACAAAAAAACCCACAACACTGCAAGACCCATCGGAAACGCGATTAATCCGTTCCAGCTGAAGGGAAAAAAGAAAAGAAAAGCAAACAAACCGTGCAAGACCCATCGGAAATGCAAAAAAAGCAAAGCAGAAAGCAAACAAACCGTGCAAGACCCATCGGAAATGCAAAAAAAGCAAAGCAGAAAGCAAACAAACCGTGCAAGACCCATCGGAAATGCAAAAAAAGCAAAGCAGAAAGCAAACAAACCGTGCAAGACCCTTCGGAAATGCAAAAAAAGCAAAGCAGAAAGCAAACAAACCGTGCAAGACCCATCGGAAATGCAAAAAAAAGCAAAGCAAAAAGCAAACAAACCCTGCAAGACCCATCGGAAATGGGGAAAAAAAAACCCAAAAAGCAAACAAACCCCACAAGACCCATCAGAAATGGGGGGGAAAAACCAAAAAACAAACAAACCCTCCAAGACCCATCACAGCACAGAAACATAATCCCACCACCCAGCCCAAAACCACGCTGCAAAACCCACCCAGAACAGTTTTTAAAAAGCAGAAAGCAGAACCTTACCTTGCCAGGCAGTTCAAAGCCTCCTCCGATTGCACTCACTCTAACTGCTGGGGCGAAAGAGCTACAAAGAAGCAGCCTCTTCGCCTACCAACGGTTAGCAATTTGAATTCCCCGCCTTTTTCCCCTGCCTTTTTCTGTTTGTAACTGGAAGCTCCGGCTGCAAGTCACAGCAAAATTTTGCAGCCGGAGCTGGTCGTAACTCGAAATGGTCGTATGTCGGGACATTCGTAAGTCGAGGCACCACTGTACAACAATCTACATTTATTCAAATACAGTCATGTCATCTTCTTCTGGTTGCTGCACAATGGTGGAGGGCGGGGTTTCACTTAACTGGGGCTTATTTTCAGGTTAGGTCTTATTTTCGGGGAAACAGGGTAGTTTCTATGTTTATTAAGCAAATAGTTGTACACCACTCAAAATGTTACCTGTACTTCTGGATTCTTTTCTGCCCACCTTCCCTGAGAAAGCACTCAAAATCTCCATCACAAGCACCTTCTTATTCCACAAGACCAACTAGGGAGGCTCTTATTTGGCTACATTCAAAGTGCTCAGTGTGTGGTTTTCTGACTAAAGCATTGAGATTAAGGAATAGTGTTCAAGGGAGGCCTGTTGAGAAAACCTCTGTGGCCCTTCTCTTCTCTATCTACTCTGTTTTATTATGAAGGTTTTTATAGATTAATTAATAATAAAATAATCATGTGCCATCTAGTCAATACTGACTAATAGTGACCCTTTCCGGGGTTTTCTAGGTAGTACTCAGAAGTGGTTTACCAGTCCCTTCTGGGTGTATCCTGGGATTGTAAAGCCTGCCCAAGGCCACACAGGGTGGCTCTTATGGGATGCACAGTAGGGAATCAAAGTTCCAACCTCTGGCTCTGCAGCCAGGTGCCTAAACCACTGAGTTACCCAGCCAGCTCTTAGATTAACTAGGAGGTATACAGTATTACCACTGTTGCTTTTTACATGCCTAGTTTGTTTTTTGTGTGGCTGTGTGTTTATTCTTTTTTGGTCTGATACATACTGCTTTGAGCTTTTATACAAAAAACAACTCGCTGTTTTTTAAGCAGATACATTTAAAAATTCACAAAGTATTCAATAACAGAAGTATTTAATGGGAGTTTCAAGCGTCTATGACTCCAACACAAGGGACATTGCAGTGCTTCTTCCTGCTGAATATACAGTATCAGATTTAGTTGGTGCATGATGCTCCTGCCCAGTTAAGGCCAGGCAACTAAGAGAGTAGTTATAGAGCCTGAGACCTCTAAAATAATGTTCCATGCATCTGAACAAGTGTATTGTAATCGGTGAAAGATAAAATAAATCTCTTTGGTTCCATACTGTTGTTGTTAAAAGTAAATAAATAAATCTTAGCATGCACTGCCAGGAAAGTGCAATAAAGTGAGTAGCAATTACAGTGCATATACGGTATGGGTGACATCCGATGGCCCCAGTTGGAACAAGGGAGGGCCTGCTCCCGCCAAAGTGAAGCACACCACAACAGCACTCAAGCATCAAAAGGACAGGTCCATAAAGCAAGGGCTTCAAAAGCAATTTGGCATCAAGTAAGACGAGGGCAAATAATTCAGGTTACTCATAGCAACAGAGAGAAACACAAATAGGTAGCAGATCCTAATGACAGCCCTGCCAGAAGACTGTGATGTGGCACTCCGATGGGATGTGCTGAAGGTACATTTTCAAAATGCTCCATTCTGAGTGAAATAAAGAAGCTTTTAAGATGATCCTCTCTAAGGAATTTAACCACATGAAACAAGAGGCAGGAACAGAAGATAAACAAATATTTGGTACCTGACAAATACTTGGAGCATAACTATTCAGGAAAAAAGCATCTTACTCAGCCCAAACTTCTGAAAGCTGCTTGCATTTAAAATGGAGAAGAACCCAATAACACTAAAGAAAATGATGGCTAACCCAAAGAGAACAAGGCTGTTAAAAGAAAATACACCTTATTCTTTGAAGTGCCCCTATAACCATTCGGTATATATTAGGAATGAATTATAGGAGATGATTTGTTCAGTAATAGTCTTGTCCTTTTCTAATGCAGTATGCCATCCTAGCCTTATTGTAAGCAACAGTATAATGGGTCCACTAAATTTTGGGTGGACCTTGTAAGGAAGTCATAACATTCTGAAGTTAACAGGAGAAACCCTAAGGAAAAACATTAGGAACAAAACTAGACTTAGTATTGTATGATAGAAACATATAACTCAAATGGCAGAGATAGCCTTCTGTAAGTTTCTTGTAGTCTGTCCATCTACCTACGCATGCAGTGACCTTTATCCAGTGGGATACAAAATGTAATTTTAAAAAATCCTAGTAAAACCACAATGAACAACAAGAAAAAGAACAGAAAATACTTAAAATAGGCAGTTATACCACCTGGATCCATAAACCACTTTAAAACATCTGATAAACGAATAGTTTTTGGCCTGGTGCTTAATAGTTTTCCTACATTGTCTTGTAGCACAGAGGTTGTCAACTCCCGGTCCGCGGCCCATTGCCGGTCCGTGGCTTGACCCCGACCGGGTCGTGAAGACAGACCTCCCGCGAGGGTGGTGGTGGTGGCGGGTGGCGGTAGCCAAGAGCCGGGAGGCAGAGCATGGCCAGGTGCTCCGGCTGCTGGCCTCCCGGCGGCAGCGGCGGTGGCGGGGGGTAGCCAAGAGCCGGGAGGCAAGAGCATGGCCGGGTGCTCTGGCTGCTCGCCTCCCGGCGGCGGCAGCAGTGGCGACGGGGGGGGGTAGCCAAGAGCCGGGAGGCAAGAGCATGGCCAGGTGCTCTGGCTGCTCGCCTCCCGGCGGCGGTGGTGGTGGAGGTGACGGGGGGTAGCCCCGCCCCCAGCCTTGTTGGAGCCCGTCGGGAGGCGAGCGGCCAGAGGGAGCCCCCCAGCCATGCTCAGACTCCCAGGCTGCCGCTGCCGGCACGCACTCCCTCACCCCTTCAAGCATGCGCCCGTGCGCAGGGGTGGGGTGGGTGCGCAAGTGGGCAGGTGCTCCTTAGGTGCACGCGCTCTCCCACCACTTCGCGTGTGCGTCGGAGAGCGCAAGCGCGAGGGGCCGCCCCACCTCCCTCAGAGGTTCCGCCAGTCCGCAATAAAGAAAAGGTTGGGGAACACTGTATGTAGCAGATATCTGAACTGCCTATTCTGACTGGGCCTGTACTTCTCTACGAGGATCTTCAGATGTACTTTGCTCTTTTTTTCCTGAATCTCCCAGGCCAGAATCCTACTGCATTTTTAAGCACGTGGAAGAGGAATCAAAGAGGGTGCCATAGTGAAGTGTATTTAACTGACAAGATGCCATGTGCTTGATCAGGCATGTACTTGCCACCTTGACAGTTCACACCACCAGGTTCCTCTCCAGAATTTGCAAAAATGTAACGGGATTATATTTTTAATATCAGCCATTTTCTTAAGTAACCAATGAAGAGCACAGTTCTGAAATATTTTACTTTTTCCATGGTTCTGGCTTATTTTTAAATATTCACTTTTTATAGTAGCTATAGTACTATTTAATTAGGTAATATATTTCTTCTTTACCATGAAATTGGTTCAAAACTTGTATGTGCTATTACACTGTGTGACTGAATCTATGCACTCATAGAGACTTTCTGTTTTAACAACTCATTTTTATTCAAGATAATTCAGATTAACTTGTAATTACAAACCTTCATATCATATCAAACTCTAAATGTAAGATACAATATGAACATGAATGGCATCTGCTAATACTCTCAACAAATTTCTACTAATTCTTTGCTCTAAATGTCTATCAAATGTAAATCACAGTATTTTCTATGACTGAAGTGTAATCACCAGAAGGCAAACTCCTTTGGAAAACTCTCAAGAGAAACAGTAGATAAGTTACCAGTGGCTTTTTACTGTCTAGAGGTTACAAACACTGTTTATTTTATCAGATTCATTTTCCAGCCTCCATGGAGCTCAGTATAACTATGATCCGGCCAGGATAATTATTATAATCATAATATAGTCAACGTTACCTCAACTGTCATGTAGCTGTTATTAACCTTATTACAGTGGTGCCTCGACTTACGAACATCCCCACTTACGACCATTTAAAGTTACGACCAGCTCCGGCCACAAAATTTTGCTTCTACTTGCGACCGGAGCTTCCACTTATGAACAGAAAAAGGCAGGGAAAAAAGGTGGGAAATTCAAATTTCTAATTGTAGGTGGCGACGAGGCTGCTTCTTTGTAGCTCTTTCGCCCCAGCAGTTAGAGAGTGTGCGTCGGAGGAGGCTTGGGACTGCCTCCTTCTGCTTCTGAGTGAGCGTGTGTGTGTGTGTTTGCAGGGAGGCTTCGGGCTGCCTGGTAAGGTAAGGTGCTGTTTTCTGCTTTTTAAAAACTGTTCTGGGTGTTTTTGCAGCGTGCTTTTCAGCTTGGGGGGGTTATGTTTCTGTGCTGTGATGGGTCTTGGGGGGTTTGTTTGTTTTTTGGCTTTTCCCCCCATTTCCGATGGGTCTTGGGGGGTTTGGTTGCTTTTTCCTTTGTTTTCTTTGCATTTCCGACCTGCCCCCTTTGTTCTCTGTGCATTTCCGATCTGCTCCATTTGTTTTCTGTGCATTTCCAATGGGTCTTGCACGCTTGATTGCTTTTCTTTTTTTTCCTCCCCCTTCGGCCGGAAGGGATTAATCGCGTTTCCAATGAGTCTTGCAGTGATTTTTTTGGGGGGGGGGGGGGATTTTTTTCTTCGGCCGGAACAGATTAATTGCATTTCAATGCATTCCTATGGGAAATGGTGCTTCGACTTACGACCATTTCGAGTAACATCCATCTTCTGGAAGGGATTATGGTCGTAAGTCGAGGCACCACTGTAGTATATACTGCAGTTTAGTTACCTAAATTTAGACATCATAAATACCTTCTCAAATGTGAAGTTTCATAGTGCATATTTGGTTTTTCATCATATATCAACTTGTCCTAAAAGGAGACAAAATTTCTAGGGCTAAAAACTAGCTTTTCAGTCCTAATTTGAGGCTCTGTCTTACCCCACTATTTTTTTTTTTTTTTTTTTTGCTTTCAAACAAGGTAAAACTTCCACATCTCCTTCATTGCAAGTGAGCCAACAGAACTACCTTAGGCTTCCAGTACTTCACCCTCACTAGCTTTGCTACTCACTAAAGTCAAATACGACTGCTCTCATGTTTTTGCAGCTTTCCCACATACCCATAGTATGACTGCCACAACACACTGGCTTCCTCTCTTACCTAGAACAGGGTCTAAGATTTTACATACCTGTCTTTTGCAGTGGAAAGGTCCACTGCTGATACAATACTAACCTAACCTACAGTATGTGTGAGTATTATGATGATAAAGCCAGAAGAACATTTACAAGCCTAAGTAAAATAGTTCACATTTATGGAAAAGGAATGACTTTTCTACCTCTTCTGTTAATTCATGTCAGATTTTCCAATTTATTTACCTGCACCAGCATGATATACTATTAGTACAGAGATCTTCATTTTTAGCAACATAATCAATAAGGTATTTCCATATATCATTAATGTAATCTGCTATTAATAGATCATTGATTTTGATCCATTTGAGTATACTTTATGCTCAATGCATGAAAAATGCTGTAGGAAATACATTAATTTGATGGCATCAATCTTCTGAATATCTAAAGGCATGGCCCCATATCAGCATTGCACATTTCTGATGTCACTCAAATGGATTTAAAATCTTCTCCTACTTTGTGCTACTAGTATGGATGGAATAAAGCATCTGCTATCTCCTAAAGGCTCAGGACAAGTTCATCTATATTTTAGTTTCAGAAATTAATGCTTATTTTATGATAGCAGAATCATATACAACATGTAGGTTATCAAGTATATAGCATATGACAAATTATCCATGAATATGGAACTTAGTTAATAGGGATAATGGTGTTCCCCTAACACAGGAATGGGAAAAATGTGGCTCACAGGCCACATGTAGCCCCACAGACCGTTGGAGCCCCTATTTCCCATACATTCATAAAAAATGTTAATTATTTTTTTGAAAAAAAAAAATGTTCAGAATTTTGCTTTGCACCCTCTGGGCACTGTGAAAAGCAATTCTGTAAGGTTATGAGGTGGTCCCAGCATCTGTGGTGGCCCTATACCCCCACTTGTTAAAAAAGATTGGCCACTAGAGGAAACAAGGATTTTTTTCCCTGATACTTCTTTTTAAATTAAACCCATTATAGCAATGTTTATGGGATATATTGACTACTTTGAATTTTTTTTAAAAAAAAACCCTGCATAATTAAAAATCCAATTAGGGCATATCAGCAAATTCTAAAAAAAAAAAAAAAAAAGTCCCTTGGCCTCACTGAGGTTGCCTACCATTGTCTGAAGTATGAATATTTTCTGGCACTGACACTCAGTGAAATTGCAAGAACATGGCTACAACACGGCTGTCCTACATGTTACAAGTAATAACACAACTATCTTACCAATGTAGAGGAATGTGGTAATGAGTGGCAGTTGAAAAGAATGAACTGAAGTTCCTGAGTCCAAATTTTCAACTCAGATGTGAATTCACTATTCACTCTGAATGGAGGGGAACACTGGTGTACTGTGAACAAACTGGTGCTAGTATGACAGGGGCTTCTTGCTTCCTTTACAACAAGGCTTGTTCTTGACTTATGAATAGAGATGGGGGTATTCGTATTCATATACAAATATCCCCCCACAGGTGCAGATAACGAGGGTCCGGCCCCCTGGGGCCAGACCGACCACTCATGATTCGGCCGCTGCCACCGGCTCCGCAGAGGCTTCCTATCTCTCTGTTGCTCGCAATGGATTAGCCACTCTGCGACCTGGCAGAGAGGCTCATCATCCTGCCTTCTGCCAGGACTGGCTAATCTATCATGAGCAACAGAGCGATAGGAAGGCTCTGCGGAGCCGGCGGCAGTGGCGGAATCGTGAGTGGTCGGTCTCGTTATTTGCACCTGTGGGGAGATATTCGTATACGAATACCCCCATCTCTACTTATGAACCAAAACAAACCAGGATGCTAGCTTCAAGTGATGTGCTAGATAAATCATTTATAGTGGGTTTAGCTGGTGACTCTAGCTGGAGGAGCCAAATGAGAGCAAAGAGATTATACGCAGCAACATGCAGCTCATTCCAGGAGAAAGCTGGGGTACAAGATTCCCTCCAAGGTGTGCGCATGCGCACATGCAACTCTGCCTTCCTCCATGCAGCTTTCTTCCTCCTCCACACAGCAATTATTTTCAACCCCTTTGGTTCTGGTCACGATGGAACCCTGTGTGCGGGGGCAGAGTCGTATGAGAGGCGGAGCCCTGCCTAGCAGGGTTGAAAATTAGAAGGTACGTTGATGGGGTTAAAACATTTTAAATAAATAAATAAATTCCCAGTAAGTCAGGACTTTCCAAAAAACAAAAGTAAAATAAACCAACAAGAATAGTAAGCCCACATGTGAACACAGAAGCAGAATATATAAGCACAGAAACAGAATATATAAGCAGAAGCAAATACTGTATATAAGATACTGAGATTCTTGAGAGTAATTCACTCTATCAGGAATACTATATAGAACTATAATAAAGTCAAACAAGCTTCTAAAGGCAAAAGGCTTCCTCACAGGATGAGGCAGAAAGATTAACTTCTTCTGACAAAGAATTAGAAAGTTTGGATGAATTCATAGAGAAAATTCTTTGCCGTTTCAACCCAGTAGTTTGAAGTAGAAAAGATAGCTTTTGTGGATGCAAGTTCAGAAGGGAGTAGTGAGCCTTTCAGATAGCCTGGTCTTAAACCATTTACTGGAGAACTGGCATCATACTGGATTGCAGTTCCCATAATCCTTTATCATGGACCACACTGGCTGGAGCTGGTGGGGATTGCACACTGGCTGGAGCTGATGTGGATTGGAGTACAGCAATATCTGGAGAGCCAGTCGTTTCCAATTCCTAATATATTCATAACCAGCCCTTTGAAAGATGCATAGAAATCATGACATTTTGAAGAACCTCAGGTTTTTGAAAGCCTTTGAAAGCATCTTTCTCCAGAAACTGCCATACAAGGAACACTAAACCACACACAGGAATCCTTGATTTTGACTGTTACCTGGGCATCAAGGGTCAAGTCTGCATCTAGGAAAACCTAGCCTGAGAACTTTGATTTCAAAAGAAGTACCACTCCACCCAACAAAGCTTGAATCTGTGTTCTTAGAGAAGTATAACAGAAAGGACCAAAACAGAATGGATTTGCTAGACTGTTAGTTTGCTTAGCTTGCTCAGCAAAAGATAAAAGTAAACAGAAAATATTAGGATTCTGATTTTCTGGCAGTAATTCTGAAACTGGTTAAAGGGCATGACTAAGAGAAATAAGAATTTACTATTTGGGAAAAATATGAAGTTATATACAAACTAGCTTTTAAAAGTTAACTAGCCCATAAATCTGCTTGCTCCTTGTAAGAGAAACAACTACCATGAATAAGAGAAACAACTACTACAATACTGGTTTTGGAACTTTTGCTGAAATTCAGGCACAGCCACTTGTTCATATTAAATCACCTTGAAAAGACTATAAAGTCAAAACAAGGAAATGAAGCCAAGGAAATACAATGATTTGGATACAAGCATAAATAGTTAAGAGTCTTGACAACTTATGCTTTATAACACTGAGTTTATGTAGTTGATCAGAGTTTAATGGGAGAACTTTTTAAAATTACCTAGATGGTAACTACTAGAGCTCAGTTCTCCAGTCACTGCACTGATAAACCATTCACATTTTAAAAAGAACACACTGCAAAAACTGCAACTATTAGTTCCACACAGGGTTTTAAAACAAATCCCTCATGAATTAAAAAAAAATTCCAAAAACAAACAGCTCTACTCAACAAACCAGAAAGAAAATAATTACATCAGGACTTTGAGATCAGAATATTTCCTTCCCTCATCTATGACTCCATAGATAGAAACCCAATATGTCCAAAATTCCTATATAACACTCCAGAAATTGTATTTCCCACATATTTGCTGATGTTGCACAGGCCTGATGCTCATGGAACTGAAGGAACAGCAACTCACCCCCACCAACTGTTTAATCAACAAAATAGCAAATCTTTCTGAAAGATGCATTTCCTATTTTAGGGCAGAGGTAGAGGAGTGTTCTTCAACTACACGTTACCATAGACGATGGTAATCGTCTTCTTCAATGTGATTATTTAGCAATGAGATAGACACCAAAAGAAAAGAAAGTACAAAGGTACTTACTTGCCACAGCACAGCAATGTATCAATTTAACATGCAACTTCAAGAATATCAAACAAAAAATTAACACATACACACCATGTACCTGCACCTTTCTGAGTGACTTGCACACTGTCTGGATGAGGTCAAGGAATGGTAAATGAATTGATCTCATATACTGAAATACAGGAAGACCCACTGCATAAGAATGCCATATGAGACAGTCATGCAATATATTTTCAGGCGAACATGCATGGGTGCTGTTTCTGATATGATTTACATTAACATTCTGTCAGACCAACACATTCTATTAATTTTGCAGATAACTGTTCCAATGTTCATAAATGGCCTTTTCTGTAATAGTAAGCACCAAGGCTTTCCCTTTGACAGTCAATATAATCAATCTGCCTGAGCAATTGATGAAATTGTTCTAATTAGATAGCAATTAACACCCTGAAAATGGATCTATAAATGTATTAATATTATGCATTCAGACCTGTAGTTTCCTTTATTCTATTACTACACATAGAATTTTTACCTCTTAGGCAAATGGGGAGAAAAAGCCTTAAAATGTGGTGAATTTCATTGGACATGCAAACCTGAGATATCTCAAAGCTCCTGTTTTTGTATCCAATATCACATAAATGCATGCTGCTCATTTTCAGGTTAGAATTCAGCTTTTTCTGTTTCACCTTCTTATACTACCTGATATTCAATAACGCTATATGTGCTCTAAAAGTGATAAAGATGTCATATTTTCTTTTTCTATGACAGATTCTAGAATAAAAAATATATACAATAGCTAAAATCCTGTTGTTTTAATCTATACCACGTAAAGCTGATGTTATCAGCTATGGCAGCTTTTCAAAAATAAAAAATGACTCATTCCATACTTCAAGGTCCTGAGGCTCCCCTGGGATCTCATTTATCACAGGGAAGCCTATGGGGGTTGCAGGAGGAAGACTATTTAATTTCCAAAAATTGCCTTGGAATCTTCTGCATGGAAATTTTTCATTTTTGAACAACCACCTTATATGACATAATTTAGAGCAATAGAATTTCAGCCAGTATCTGTCCTGTACCACCTAGCATGGCCCATAGTCTATTGAGTAGACTGTTGTCAACAAACAAGTCCAACTGCAACTACTGCATTCAGCACTTAAAGAACATTTACTGGGAAGAGACTATGCATCTGCACTACAAACTAGTCCCACAACTGAGGATATATATAAAAGTCATGGTTGCCAGTTACCACCTCCAAGCAGGCTCAATTCATTACAAGATAGAACGACTATGACTTAGGAGGCAGTTGTGCTGTATTCATTGTGATATATACTAATCTCCAAAAGCATTCAAATTATAAGCCTTTAGGTCAATGAAAACTTGTATCTGTACTTGATAGTATCATTCAGAACAGAAGTACATACCTTCCATCTCTGGATACCAATGAATTCTGAAATTTAGCTAATTAAAATAGGTGCAGAATTACTAACAGCCAAAGTAGCATGCATTGGATTTATGCCAAATTAAAGATAATTAATTTTCTCTTTCCATTATTATACAACTTAATTGCTCTGTCCTTGATTTAACTTCATGTTTCATGCACACAGCCATTTAAGGCAAATTGTGAACTTTGACACAAAATTGTTTGTTGTTGTTTAGTCGTTAAGTTGTGTCCGACTCTTCGTGACCCCATGGACCAGAGCACGCCAGGCTCTCCTGTCTTCCACTGCCTCCCGGAGTTTGGTCAAATTCATGTTGGTCGCTTCAATGACACTATCCAACCATCTCGTCCTCTGTCGTCCCCTTCTCTTGCCTTCACACTTTCCCAACATCAGGGTCTTTTCCAGGGAGTCTTCTCTTCTCATGAGATGGCCAAAGTATTGGAGCCCCAGCCATTTAAAGTGTTTTTTTTAAAACTTTGATGTTGATGAGGAAAAGCAACAAGAACATTTTGAATCAAAACTAAAGTACCTGTATCTAAATCCTTCTGATTCAGTAAGTAATCAGTTCCTCAGCTGGATCCAGACTCAAGATCAGAGGGGAAACTGCTACATGTTCTTTAGTCTCTAGCCTTTAAAGCCATGAAACAGTTCCATCCTTCATTTTCAGATACTCATTTGATGTACAGCATGGCAGAACACAGACAATCAAGGTGGCTCTCATTAACACTCTAAGTGAATTTCACTGGCTATTTGATATACAAAAGATTATTTGAACTACTCCTAAACTAGTTCACTGACATACATAGTAAGAAATTGGAAAGATTCCCCAAGTGGTAACACAGCAAGAGGGAACAATGTCCTTAGGCAATGATTCAGCAAATGAGTATCTTTGTATTGTATGAACAAACTGTTTTGTAAGAGAGAGAGAATCCACTATATATAGAGAGAGCATTATTGATATTATCTTTAGTGGCTATTTCTGTGGAAATGCTTACGAAATGAAATACTGTGGTCGTGAATTTTTTTAAAATTCTAGACTATCTGAGAAAATGTCACAAACTAGAATATTTGAGGATGGTATAAACACAATGGACTGTGATCTACAGTAAGAAGCAGCTCAGATGGTGTACTGGATCTCAGATGGATTGAGCTTCTTGGTAATATTTCGAACAATCCTGGTAATATTTCAAACAATCACATTTAGAAATATATCCAGAAACTATTACGCACGTTTAAAAAAAAAATCAAAATATTTGAGAATCATTCAGGCTTTATGATTTACGTGGGACACAATGAGAGAAGACGTTTAGTGCTAACATTGCTGTTTAACACATACACTTGTTAGAAGGAAGGGAAATTTTGGTGAGATTATTTCAAATTAATAAAAAGATCATGGTTTCACCAGATTATTCCCTACCAGGTCTACACTAGAACTGTGGAAAGGCACACCCAAATTCTAAGCCTTTTTTCCCATTAAAATTACATGGCTTCAGCTACAAGTCTAAAAGCCTGGAGTAGGAAGAAGGAGATATTACTTGTGGCTCCATAACAAATCTCAAAGTAGAAAGAAAAGGGTATTACCAGCAGATGTGTATGAACATCATATGGATAAAAAATGGTGGCCACAAGGTTCTGCATGGTTGCCTGCCTGGTGATAGCAGCACTTCTGTATAGGAGCGACCAGACAGAGAGGTTACTTACCTGTAACCATAGTTCTTCGAGTGGTCCTCTGTGAATCCACACAAATGTGTTTTACTGTGCCTGTGTAGGACTCCTCGGAATATTCTAGAGCTTAAAAAGACGTGATTAGTAGGACGTTGCCCCGTGGCACGCATGCTCCGCCCACCCGTAATACCTCAGTTCCGAAGATGTCCACCGCTGTCAAGGCTCTGACTCCAACAAGCTCAAGACACCAAGTGACAGACAGCGGGAAGGATGGGTGGGATGTGTGGATTCACAGAGGACTACTCGAAGAACTATGGTTATAGGTAAGTAACCTCTCTTCTTCGTGGCCTCTGTGAATGCACACAAATGGGTGACTAGCAAGCTCACTTACCGGAAGGAGGGCCGTCACGCCAACAATGAAGTCAGCACAGCCCTGCCGAAACTTGCTTCCTTTTTGGCCCTGACGTCCAGATGGTAATGCGTCACAAAAGTCGAGGGTGTAGACCAAGTGGCTGCTCGACAGATGCCAGGGACCTCAACGCCACACAACCAGGCAGTAGAGGTTGCCATAGCTCTCGTGGAGTGTGCCTTTAGCACCTCTGGCGGAGTCTTGCCTGCCAAGTCATAAGCTAAAGTAATAGCAGAGACAATCCACCTTGAGACTGTCTGTGAAGAGGCAGGAGAGCCCTTTCGTGGGCCATGGAAGCACACAAAGAGTCTGGGAGAAGTGCGAAAATCCTTAGTCCTGGAAATATAAAATGCTACGGCACGACGAACATCGAGGGAGTGGAGCATGTGCTCAACATCAGAAGAAGGAGTTGGAAATAACGTCATAAGAATCAAAGGTTGATTAACATGGAAATCTGAAATCACTTTAGGGAGGAAGGTGACGTCTGGGTATAAGACAACTTTGTCTGGATAAAACTGAATATAAGGAGTGTCGGCCCGAAGGGCGGCCAGCTCGCTTGCTCGACGTGCAGAAGTTATAGCCACAAGAAAGAGAGTTTTGAGGGAAAGAAATTTGAGGTGTGTTGAGGCCATGGGTTCGAAAGGAGGCCGAGCAAGAGCACGGAGAACAACTTGGAGGGGCCAGTGAGGGAGTGGAGGTCGCACAGGTGGGTGAATGTTCCGCAAGCCTCTAAGAAACATCTTGAGAGTTGGGTGAGAAAGCAGACAAAAGGCCTCAGATCCCGTAGGCTGATAGGATATTACTGCAGAAATATAAACTCTTAACGTTGAGTGGGCCAAACCTTGATCAAAAAGGTGATGAAGAAACATGAGGAGGGTATCAAGTGAAACTGGAACCGCCGATAAACCTCTTGATGCAGCAAATCTAGAGAAAACATTCCATTTATAGGAATACAACAATTTAGTAGAGGGTCTTCTAGCTTTATCTAGCACCTCCGCTATGGCGGGGGGATTCTCCACACCGTGAGGTGCAAAGATTCCAGGTCGGGGTGACAAACACAGCCGTTGTCCTGAGTCAGCAGATATGGCCGAAGAGGTAGTCTCAGGAATTCGGACGCCATGGCTCTGAGAGGGGTAAACCATGGTTGTCGAGGCCACCACGGGGCTATTAGGATGGCATTGGCCCGTAGGTGACGTACCTTGACTATCGTCCGCTGGATGAGAGGAATGGGGGGGAGGTATAGAAGGACATCGCCCCAGTCCACCATGAAGGCGCTGCCTAGAAAGTTCACGCCGCGTCCTGCTCGAGAGCAGTAGTTGCTGTATTTCGAATTGGCCTGAGTGGCAAAGACGTTGAGATCTGGTATTCCCCATCGGCTGCAGAGATGGGAGAAAGCAGAGTCGTCGAGGACCCACTCATGGGTTTGGGTGGTCAGATGGCTCAGACGGTCAGCAACTTCATTGTTTTCTGTAGACACATGAATAGCTACAGGGAAAACGTGGTGGTCGTAGCACCACTCCCATAGCTGGATCGCGAGATATAGAAGAGACAGTGAATGGGTACCCCCTTGCTTGTTTATATAATACAGGATGGTCATATTGTCTGTAGTTACCTGGACTCCACGACCAGCTATGAGGAGATGGAAGGCTCGGAAAGACTTGATGACTGCTAGCATTTCTAGGTGGTTGATATGCAGTCGTTTTTCTGAGTTGGACCATAGGGCGTGAATCTCGTGATCGCCACAGTGTGCGCCCCATCCTATTGGACTGGCATCCGTCGTGACCTGTATTGTCAACTGAAGAGGTCTGAACGGGCGGCCCACAAGGAGATGCGGGATGAAGGTCCACCAAGTGAGTTGGCACGCTAACTCTGGGGTGACAAGATGACGTTTCGAAGAATGATGTAATAGGGGGTTGAACTGGGACAGGTACCAGGCCTGCAAGGATTGCATTTTGAGTCTCGCGTGTTGGAGCACGGATGTGGTTGAAGCCATCAAGCCTAGGAGATGTTGTGCGTGGCGAGCAGAAACCGTGGCATAACGTTGGAAAGGGCGAATGGCTCTCTTCAACTTGAATATCCGTTCGTGAGGGAGAAAAACTCTGGCTTTGATCGAATCGAGATGCGCCCCGATGTAATCTATGGTCTGCGACGGTTCGAGATGGGACTTCTTGAAACTGACTTGCAAACCGAGTTCTGCCAGAGTCTGAAGAACAAAGGCAGAGTCCCTTCGGGCTGCGGAGTATGACCCTGCCACTATCAACCAATCGTCTATATACGGAAAGACCGTGATGTTGTGCAGACAAAGATAAGCAGCCACAGGAGCCATACACTTTGTGAAAGTTCTTGGAGCAGTGGACAGTCCGAAGGGGACGGCACAGAATTGGTAAGCCCTGTCCATGAAGAGGAAACAAAGATATTTGAAGTGACGTTCATGGAAGGAAATATGGAAATACACATCTTGTAGATCTACGACCACAAACCAATCGTTTGGAGAAATAAGTGGAATAACGGATTCTAGGGTGACCATGCGAAAGCGTCTCGGACGGATGTAGGTGTTGAGAAGCTGCAGGTCCAGGATGGGGCGAAGGCCTCCATCACATTTGGATACGGTGAAGTAACGAGAATAAAAACCGTTTAGAACATCTTGGGAAGGTACTCATTGGATAGCGTGTTTCTGAATGATAAGAGAAATTTCGTTCTCTAGGACAGGTGAGTAAGTCGTATGTCAGAGACAACCGAGTGGAGGGATGTCCGTAAACTCTAACAGGTAACCGTAACGTATGATAGCGAGCACCCAAGCGTCCTTGGTGACCACTTGTCGAGAAAGGGAGCCAGCCGGGGATGATGGGGACAGTTGGGAATCAGATTCAGAGAAATCAAGTCAAAGATACTGTTTATTTTTTCTTGCAGGTCGACGGAAGGCTTGTCTACGCTGTGCCGGAGCTTGGGACTGGAAAGGAGAAGCAGAAGAAGAAGACTGAGGAAAGTTGGATCTCTCAGGAGCCGGAGTCAGAGGTTTGTAAGGGCGGTAGGGCTGCTGATATGATTGATGGAATGTGAAAGGCCTACGCCACTGGTTACATTGATATCTGGGTTGTTGAGTTGAGTAAGAACGGGCAGTCTTGCGAATTTTGTGCAAATTATCCATCACCTCATCGGTTTTATCGTTGAAGAGGCCGACACCATCAAAGGGCAAATCCTCAATGCGGGACCGAGCATCATCAGTGATCCCCGTGGAACGCAGCCATGCATGCCGTCTGAGGGCAATGGCAGAAGCCAAAGACTCTGAGGCAGCGTCAGCCGTATGGCAAGATGTTAAACGTTGCTGTTTAGCCAAGGTAGTGGCCTCAAGGTGAGTATTGAGGGCACTGGCTCGAGTCTCGTCAGGAGCAGCCTAAAGGACCGGAAGGATCTTGTTCCACAGTTGCCTGTGATAGGCCCCCATTGCAGCCTGGTAGTTTGAGACCCTCAAACTGAAGGAAGCCAGAGAATATAGTACGTCCTAGTACATCCAGCTTTCTCCCTTCCTTGTTAGTAGAATTGACTGAGGACCGATTACCGGCTCAGGACTGATTTGATTATACTATGATGGAATTAGGCAGAGGATGTTTAATGAGGAACGCTGTGTCTGTTCCATGCGTGCGGTAGTGGTTCTCAACACGTCTAGAAATCTGTAGGGATGTAGATGGTTTGTCCCATGATTCTTTAACAAGGTCCAACATAGCTGGAATGAATGCCAATCTCAATGGGGGGGATTTATCTTGGTTTATGTCATCAAAGACAAGGTCTTGTTTGGGAGGAGGTTGTTCGATATCAAGCTCCAATGAGTTGGCCATGCGAAAGATGAGCTGAGAGTAAGACGTAAAGTCCTCAGATGGGGACGGAGGATGAACATCTGCAACGTCCGAATCAGGAGTTGGTAAGTTTGAAGAAGACTCCCTGGAAGCCTCAGAGGGAGAATCATGCTCAGAAACCGTCAAAACCGAAGAATCTCCAGAGATGGAGAGAGTTGGAGAGGGAGAGCGTTGACAAGCCCGAGAAGTTGGAACAAGAGGGATTGATGCTGGGACCTGATGGGCAGAGCGGGATCCAGGTAAAGAAACAGTCGGGCGCGACGTCGAAGCCAATGGCACCTTAGAAGTGTGTGAGCGCTTGGATGCGACAGGCTCGTGTCAATATGGCTTGTGTCGAGATGGAGCTGGATCACGTTGCGGTACTTCACAGCTAGATAGACGGTGTTTAGCAGACTTCTTAGAAACCGGTACCATAGGATTGAGCTCGTAATAAGCTTGGTGTCGACTCCGAAGAGGAGGTGGCGACGGTGATGGAGAGGACTCAGATGGAGCGTAAGCGTACTGAACATGTTTGGGACGCTCGTAATAGTTCTGTTCAAATCGTGGATCGAATTTGTCAAAACGGCATTGGTGGCGATCACCGTGCCGACCGAACTCACAAAAAGGGTCTCCATATTCAGAAAGGACATGGCGTTGAGACGGACGCGGGACAAGGATTACCTCCCGATACTGAGAAGATGGGGAGATGTGGTGACGCTTTGCTGCCCTCTTACGCGGAGGGGACTGTGAGACTGATGCCTCCGAGTTCGAGAGATGGATGACAGTCGCCTGCCCGGTTGAAACAGGGCTAGAATGGGCCGAGGCTGAGCTGGATATGACATCAGCCTCAGAACGGCCATGACTTGGAGACAAGCTCGGTATCAATACCGAAACTTGAGCCTGAATAGGAGGACCCGACTCTCCCGCTTCCAAAATGGAGTCATGGTCCGGGATGTCTCTTGATGATTCCTCCAAGATGGGAGACGGGAGGGAAACGTGGACAACTGGAGGCTCACAAGGCTGATGAGGCTTAGGAGCCCGCTTAGCTTTCTTTTGCTTGACTCTGTCCTTATCCTTTTGTTTCTTATCAGATTGGGTCTTCGCCGAAACCGAGGAAGACTTCGACATCGAGATCGACGTCGATGCTGAGGGAGACTGTGGCTTGGAAACCTTGGTGGAGGTCCTCGGCGAGGGAGTAGTTGGAGCCAACGGAAGAGAGGGCTCAGATCGAGGCACTGGAGTAGGGGTAGGTTCCATTGTGGGGCTGGTTGGCGGACTGGAGGGTGCCAAGGATTTTTCCCACAAGTGGAACCTAAGTCATTGCAGCCGGAGTTTAAGAGCCGGTTTTGTTAACTTTTTTTGTTAACACCCCAGACAGAACAAGCAATGATCGTGGCCGTCAGTAAAAGGAATTTTATTGGCACACGTCGTGCAATGCTTGAATGGGCCTGAGGAGGCCATTAAAAAGGGTGGGAAGGGAGGGGGGGAGGCAAAAAGAAGAGATAACTCACAGGGAAACGTCTGTAAATAAAAAACTTGATCAAGTCCGTGATCCAAGAATCGAAAACGTTAGGCAGTCCGAAAGATCAGAAAAACCGTAAGATCAGAAAATCACAAAATCGCTCTAGGAGTCGCTACAGGAGTCTGATTTCAGTGGCAGCTAAAAGGAACTGAGGTATTACGGGCAGGCGGAGCATGCGCACCACGGGGCAACATCCTACTAATCACGTCTTTTTAAGCTCTAGAATATTTCAAGGAGTCCTGCGCAGGCGCAGTAAAACCCATTTGTGTGCATTCACAGAGGCCACGAAGAAGAATGAAGTGTTACATGATGCTCTTCCAGATCATTACCAAAAATTAAAAGAGAAGAGATAACAGCATTAATGGAAAACCTAAACTGCCTTTATACCTATTGGCAGTCCAGTTCAACCAAGGAGGTAAGATCTACATTTTTTACTTGCATTGCTAAGAGCTACATCTTCCTGAAAGTGGACAAAGCAACAAGGGAATCGGCTGTTCTGGACCTGGTCCTAATCAACATGGAGGAACTGGTCAATGAGGTTGAAACAGTAAAATCTTGACAATTATACCTATTTTATACTAAGAAAGGGTGAAACAGAGAGTAATAAAATACATAATCTGCATTTTAAGAAAGTTGATTTTAATAAGCTTATGGAAACACCAGATGAGATCCCATGGTCAGAAACACTCCAAGTAAAAGGAGTTTGTGACCGACTGGAGTTTGTTTCTTACAGGTAAGATATTGAAGGCAGAATAACAACTAATTCCTAATACAAAGAAAAGTAGAATCAGAAGGGGAACTTGAGCACACAGTTCCTCTGTGGACCCAATGGAGATCAAAGCAGAGCCTGGGTCCATGCCCTTCAGATGAGGGGAACTTGGTGGCAGACTCCAAGGCAGTACTACCCCCAAAGTAATGGGACAAAGGGAACGGGATTTCCTGAGCAGCTGCAAGTCTGTAAGACAGAGGGTTTCCTTAGCTGTCTGTGGTGAACAACACAAAATACGTCTAGATTGCTTCCTGCATTCCTGTGATTCCTATTTCATACCTCAGGAACCTGACTATGAGGTAGTCTATTGACTTTTTTCTTGGCTTCTCTTTGTCCTGATATAGGACCAGTTAGGAATCTGCTGTTAACTGACCTCAGTTTTCATTCTGATTATTCCGAGTGCTTGTTCCTTTGAACTGCTTGCTCTTTCCCTGTTTATGCTCTGGCCATGTTCTTGCTTTCTGGGTTTCCTCTCTTGGCTCTCCTGTGAGGATTCACTTTCCACTGGCATCACTTCAGGGCCCAATTGAGCACTTAAAGGCAGGTGCTGCTTAAGGAGTTTTGAGATGAGCTGAAGATTTAAAAGGGGCATGTATAGAAAATTGAAGCAGGGGCAAGCAGCCAGGGAAAAAGTACAAACAAGTAGCCAAAATATGCAGGTACAAGGTTAGGAGGGTTAGAGCTCAGTATGAGCTCAGTTATACAAGAGATGTTAAAAATAATAAAAAGTGGTTCTTTTAGCTGTCCTCTGTGCAAGAGAAAGAACGAGGAAGCAGTGAGTCCCCTGCAGGGAAAGGGTGGAGAAAAAGTAGTAGGTAAAGGAGAATGTGGAACCATTCAACACCTGCTTTGCCTTCCTGTTTTTCCAAAAGGAAAACAGTGCTAAAACAAGTCCAGGGAGAACAAAAAGAAAAACTGATGTGGGCATAAAAGAAAAAAGGGAATTACTAAGACCCAGCATGGGTTCCTCTAAAACATGTGGTTGCCAGCACTGTCAGAGTATGAAAACATGGATCCAAAATATCTTTCTAGATCTTCATATTTTTTTTAACATATCCACCATCAAGTCATGGTGAATCTCTGTGTTCGCAGCTGCATTCTACAATTGGATGGTGGGTTTTTAAAACATCTCACGTAAAAATAATGAATAACCATGAAGACTCATATCTCATATACGGTGTACAGAGGTGCCATTTTAAATTAATGGCTTATAGCCCCCTGGCCTGGATGTCCTGTGTCTGACCTGAAGTCAAACATTTCCAGCTTTGCTTGCAGAAAGGCTTCTAAGATATAGGAAGTTGAAGATTGCATTAGGTGGTTCTGATATTATTATCTACCTAAGAGAGTATTCTAGCTGTTCTTGAAAAAGCTATTATTACCTCTGAAAGTAGTTCAATTACACACTGAAACACAGAAATATTTCCTGGGGAAAAACGAACACTACATTTCCTATGATACAATTAATCAGGACTGTCTGAAAATATGTTTCCCAAATTTGAACTGTTTTTAAATTTGAATAGTTTGATCAATGCACAATGTGACTACAAACAAGCTATAAGTAATGTAATATTTTCATCTTTTATTTCTGATTTTTAATTTTTTACCAATTTTTAATAAACTTGCATACTAAGACCAAGTGAATAGGATGTTATTGTTATAATAATATTTTAAGTGTATTGGGTCATAAAAGACACTCTAGCCGCCTAGAGTGGTCGTTCGACTAGATAGGCGGGGTATAAATGCAATAAATAAATAAATAAATAAATAAAAGTGAATATGAAACCCAAAAGCTGACATGAACTTTAAACAAATTAACAGGTGACTACAAAAAATATGTAGAATTCATTGCTCACCGGTAGCAATCAATCGACCCAATTAACATTGACCAGGGTTTACTTGGCCTTTGCCAAATGCCTGTTTCACACATTTTCACATATAACCTATAACATGGTGACAGCCTAAGGATCCTAGATTATAACAGTGTGCTGCTTTCCCTTGATACAGCTTTTTTTTATCATGTAAATTTATACCGGATGTAGCCAACCCAGAGGTTGGCTGCTTCTCTGCCATGACTGCCAATGTTGTACACTGTAAAACACTCATGTTGGCTTCCTGGCACTGGATGGCATTCATGGCTAGTTACATCCTTGACCTGGCTTTGAAATCCATACTCTTTAGCTCAGGGAAGCAAACTTTGATGGATAAGAACTTCATGAGAATGATTTTGAATAATGAGTATTTTATATTGAGATTGACCACAATTGCCCTTACTCGGAAGCACAGCAGAAAAGCATGAGATGTTCATCACAAAAGTGTCCACCCAGAAAATAGAGGTACAGCCCAACAGCACATGGCTCAGTGATCTGAAAAGCTGATAATGAACAAATTTCTGTCAACTTCACCCCAGAAACAGGCTTGCCAAATAACTTGGAAGTGATGGACATGTATCCAACTTGCAGTGAAGGTAGTATGGTCAAACTCAGCAGGTTATCTAAAAGCTGCTTTCCCCCCCCCCCCCCCAGCATAATCATCAGCAGAGAGGTGAGATGGGAGTGTTGTAAAGAATTTTATAAGCTCAGTGTAACAGAGAAACAGAACAAAACAAAGCCACCAACATGAAGACTAGAAATACTCCTGGATCTTGCTCCCTTTCAACAAGTAATCTGTGCCCTAAGATGCACCTTATTACCATGCTTTTATCCTAATGACAAAGGAGTGAGCTGAAACTTACACCTGCTATTTCTTTATCTGAAAGAGAATGGCTTGAGAAGTGACATGGGAATTGTTTTTGGAAGCCAGATAAAGGAAAGACAGGTCTCAAATTATACTTGAAAGTTGATCAAACTCTCAGAACAAAACCACATCCCCAAAGGAAAAGAATAGAAAAATACTTATTCACCCATGGATCAAAAAGAGAGTACTATAAATTAAAACAACCACAAAGTATTGAACTAAGTTATTTTATGGTAACTAAATGGCTAAAAGAAGCCTTGCCCAATTCTGCTTTCTTCTAAAATTTTATTCACCAGTTTCAGAATGAGTTTGAAAATTCAGGTCAATGGTTATTTTCTTGTTTCTTCTGAGACAGGCTTTGCTTCTCTTTTTACGTGCTGGCAAATTGAGACAAATACTGTGTCTGGACTTAAAAGGCCTGGACAATTTTATGACATTTAATAACATTTGTAGCCATAAAAGCTAAGAACAATAAGGGTAATGAAATCATATGCTGCAGGGCATAAGCAATTCTAATATTCCCATCCCATATAAAGAAATGTGCCGCTAACCAATGATAGCTAAGGACACCATCAACTCCTCCTCCGAGGCACAGAAAGGGGGAGATATAGCTACTTGCCCATACGGCATCAAGTTTCTCACACAAGGACATTTCACAGGCGCCTCTTCTACTGCAGTCCAGGTGCTTGGGCTTTTGTTTTCTCTAAGGCCATGAGCAAATTTCCATGTTGATGCCTCCTATGCACATCCAAAGTGTTGCTTGCTTTCCCCTCTTTCACTGGTTGTCAACTGTGATACCAACACCACTCATGCTGAGTGCCATATCACTTTATAATCTCTTACTAACCTCAGCTTGAACAGAACTATAATGCTGTATGTGTAATTTCATTTTGCCCATCTGGCCCCTCATGGCAACATGCGAGAGTTTATCACTGCTCATGGCTTCTCCCAATAAGATCATGCTGCTTTTAAGTTCAAAGTTGAAGGGAATACAGCTTCTAGAAGCTGGCTGCACAATAAAATTTTATAGCAGCTATCATTTCTAAATGCTGAATAGCCTAGAAGTGGACAGCTCCCTGGAGCTTGGAAAGAAATGACCCATGGCCAAAATTTTACACATTGAGTTTCTGCAAGGAAGGGAAAAACAATGGCAGCAAACTAACCCTGCAGCTACAGACAGCAGCTCAGGGTGTTTGCAAAGCAAGTCACACTTGCAAAGCAAGTCACCCTGCAGGCCTAATTACATGTGAACTCCACCTCAGCAGATGGGGGGATCTGAAGCAGAGAAATAACACAACGAAACAGTGGGACAGAAGGCCACTGGGGTTCATTTACAATATATGCATTTACATGTGACATAGTCATATTTTCACATACATTAAGTTCCAGGACACTTTTTCTCACTTTCCACGTCTGTTTCATTCACTTGGCAGCCCTTCCGTTCCTACTGCATTAATGTAGGCTAGGTTACATTAACTCATGTTATGTGGTTATTTGAGACTTCCCAAATCGCTCAGTAGTTTAGGTATCTGGCTGCACAGACAAAGGCTGGAGTTCAATTCCTCACTGTGGCTCCTGTGAGTAGATCCAGCCTATGTGGCCTCGGGCAAGCTGCACAGTCCTAGGGTGCCCGCAGCAGAAGGGGCCACTTCAGAGTATTGTCTACCTGGAAAGCCTTGAAAGGGATGGTCATAAGTCAGAATTGACTTGACAGCACATGGTTATTATTATATTAAATATACTCATTTTCCTCTCTAGTTCCTGTTTGTTTTAAACTTTCTGTAGCTCACAACAGAGCAGTCGATTCTTTCATAATGAGAAATAGAGTGTTGACTAAATGTTTAGGAAAATAGTTAACATGAAATTTAGAACTGGAGACAAATAAGTAACCTTAAAAACATGTGTACCTCTTCCCATGAGCACTAAGAACTCTGAAAACTTTAAGGATACTGTACACATTTGACTTAACATTTAAATGCCAGCCCTCCTTCACTCAAATGATTCAGCATAATGTATTCATAATGTCTATTAGATTATACCTCTGACCTCCAGCACAAGCATATAGAGAAAAAAAAATGCAAATAAGAAGGGATTTGATAGAAAGTTTTAGATTTATTTTTGTTGAAGGAAAAATGGATAGAAATAAGGTTTTTCTCTAGGGTCATCCCATAAAACTGAATGGTGGAAAATTCAGGATAGACAAAAGGAGGCATTTTTTTCATGCAGCACACAGAATATCGAATTAGCTACAACAATTTAGATGACTTTAAAATGGGTGTAGGCAAATTCATGGAAAACAGGGCTATCAGTGGCTTCTAGGCATGATTGCTATAGGATCAGAGGAAGGATGCCTCTGAATAACTACACTGGAACCTCTACTTACGAACTTAATCCGTATTGGAATGGTGTTCGTAAGTAGAAATGTTCATTAGCAGAGGCACCATTTCCCATAGGAATGCATTGAAAACCGATTAATGCGTTCCGGGGGAAGAAAAAAATACCAAAAAAAAATTAAAAATTAAAAATAAAACACTGCAAGTCCCACGCTGGGACTTCAAAAAACAAACAAACCAAAAACAAACAAATCCAAAAAAAAACATTGGAGCAAGTCCCACGCTGGGACTGCAAAAGCAAAAGACCTGCAAAAGACCTTCGGAGGTCTCCCAGGGGGTCCCCACCGCCATCGGAGGAAGCCCTTTTCCTAACCGTTGGGGCGAAAGAGCTACAAAGAAGCAGCCTCTTTCGCCACGAACGGTTAGCAATTTTAAATTTCCCGCCCTTTTCCCCTGCCTTTTTTCCATTCATACGTTGAAGCTCCGGCCGCAAGTAGAGGCAAAATTTTGCGGCCGGAGCTGTTCATACGTTGGATTGTTCGTATTTAGGGACGTTCGTAAGTAGAGGTTCCACTGTAGCTGCTGCATAACAAGAGGAAGAGAGGGCTATTTTTCTTATATCCTGTTTGTGGAAATTCCATAAGGATCAGTTTAGCAAAATATGATTTGGTCTGATCCAGAAGAGAATTTCTTACGTGCTGATGTTTTGTGGGTACAGATAATACAGAAATTATCTAATTAGCCACTGGCATCAATTTCTGTCACTAATGTTAAGGTTCAGGGGCAATGAAGGAAAACCAGAGGACATGTTATCTAGAAATTTACTAGAGGTGCACTGGTATTGTGTAACCAATCAAAACTGTATTTTAAAACCATTCCTGATAGGAGGGGGCAATCCAAACAAAACAAAAAATTTAAACTTTTGAAGCGAATTAGGCCCATATTTCGCACAGCAACTGCAGACAGTATGGGCTTTCTCTTTGCCAAATTTGGAGCAGTCTGGATAAGTAATTTTTAAGTTCTAATTTCTATTTTTTGGAAACGTGTTCCCCCACCCACCCATGACTACATTGTGCTACCATGACCATTGCTTTATGTTTGGCTGGGATGTAGTTAACTGAGGGAAGAAAATTGGGTCAGACTCTGGGATTTCTTGCTTGGTGTCAGTTTATGAATGGTAATAAGCACAAGAGTGGATCCCACAGACCATCTTGATTTCTGACATTGGCTTCATCAGTATCCAGGCTGGCCTTTGCTATATAAACCTTGAAATCTTTTTTCTTGCTAGCAATAAAGGCATGATATTGCAAGGCAATATCAAACCATTTCCTGGTCTTTTGAATTGTGGACCACAGAAGCAATATCTCACATTCACAAACTAGAGATTTCTTAAAGGATTGAATTTGTTCTTTTTCAATGTCCATGCACCAAAAAAAAGTAAAATACCTGCTTATGGTAGTAAAGTCAAAACAGAACAATGGCCATTAAGCAGCCATGCAAAATACTCCACCCTCTGCTCTTGGTATTGAATGTGGACAGTGGGGTCGTCGTCCCCCATTCCTAGTGTCTTGCATGCCTGCTCTTAGTTTACGAAGAGCTTATTTGCTATCTCTGTGCATTATGAGGCTTTGCTCCAAGCTAATAATTAAATTCATTACTCCTTACAATTTTAAACCATTCTTCAAATAATTGCTATAATTTGATAAGCAGAAATCACATAAACCTGCTAAAGTTTTATCTCTCTCATTTGCTGTCTGAAGGGAAATGTGTGAGTAATTAGTCATATGATAACAGTCCGGGTTATGCAAGCAAAACAAAATTAATATGATCTGAACTCCAAAAGCAAAAATGAATTTTAAAAAAATGGAGGGAATTCATAGGGAGGGATAGTACAAAGCACTGGGGAGGGGAGCAAGTGAAACCTCTTTCTCTCCCAAAGCTGTTTTCTCAGGGACATTTGCTCACAATGAGGCAGGCATGACAAGAACAGTGCACCTGCAGCTACCTCTCTCTCTTGGAGGAAAGTCACGTCAGGTAACCTTGGCAACCAGGAGGCCCTGCAAAGATGGGAGGAGAATGTTTCCTGAAATATTCACGGGACCATGACAGAACATTCATTAGTGCTCTAATGTCAGAAAGAATCAGTGGCCCGGACTGCTGCTCTGCATTCCCCCAGCTCTCTCTTCACCTTGTTTATGAGGTTCCTGACCTTTCTTGCTCTGAAGCGGTGAAAGTCAGCAAAGCACAATTCATAACAGGGAAAGGGAAATGAAGGAAAGAATGTGTGAGAGAACAAGATCGCTGTTGCCAGCTCTTGTAACAGATCAGATGCACAGGGTTTGGACTTGGGAAGAATAGAACAAGTATGTGTTCTCTCTCTCTCTCTCTCACACACACACACACACCCCTCTCTCACATACATACACACAGAGCCCCAGTGGTATATGAGACTCTTATTTTATCAGTCCCCGTGGAAGAAACTATTCATAAAGCTGCTTGTCATTATTCTATCTTCAACATGTGTTTACATTCACACTGTATTGCTGAAGTAGCACAGGCTAATGTGGTAGGGTTCCAATTCTGATCAATCTAAGTGAATTAAGCCAATGTTAGGGATTATGGGAGTGTAGTCATTAACACTAAGTAGCTAAATGAGCATTGTGAAACTACCCTTAACATTAACTGAAGAAATCTAAGATTTTTATGAACGGGATCTGAGCAACCATTTGTCTACCCTGCTTTACCTGCTTCCCAAAACTAGTAATAAACAGAATCATTTTGCTAACTCAGTTCCAATTTAGCATGTGAAACCTTCTCCCCCTCTTCCCCCTCCAGGTTTGATGTCATCATGGCCACCTTGACTTTGAATGCAAGTCGAAGTAACAATGATGTTTTCTTGCATTCAAACCAGTCTCCCAGGTTTTTCAGCCACCATCTTCTCCTTCCTGCACTTCTTATTTAATTTTCTTCACCTTTAATGATCAGCTGTAATAATTTGTACTTTTTGTTTCTCATTATGTTACCAAACCACTCGTTTTTGCATTTTTTCCCTGTGATTCTTAAATTTTATTCATTTACTTTAGTAATTTTTCATTGGCCACTTTTTCAACCCAGGAAACTGTGATAAATGCATATTTCAAATGTTTCCACTGTAAAATGTTAAAAATGCTAATGCTTTCCAAACAAAGTGCAATTCATTCTTCATCATACAGAAAAGAAGAGGTGGTGGCTTAGGTTTAATGACAGGACAACCCTGCAGAATAAGTCACTCTGGTTACTACAGGTCAGGATTTCAGTAGTTTACTACAACTACTGCAGTTTACTACAACCCTAATGCAGTTCTGCACATAAAGTAAGATCTATCTTAAGAGTAGGGGCTTCTGCCTTTGATGCTAATGTTTATCTTCTCAAGCCTCTCAGCCCATATACACACAAAGGATATATACTGCAATATTCTACCACAATGTCCCATTTGTATAGGCTAATAAACTAATTCCCTGAGTTATGATCTTACATATACTACACTATAATGCACAAGATGGCAGTATTACTGCTTTGAGATATCATTTCAGACAGGGTAAGTTGCATATAAATGTGTAAAATAAACAATAAATTGGAAGAAGCAAAATAGCAGCAGAAGTACAATAATGACATGATGGGTGGGTAGCTGGGTGGTGAGGAAATAGCCTAATGTCCAAAATGGCTACATAATATTTAATGCCTGTGGTGGAAGGGGGATAATGTGTGAAGAGAGAAACGGAATGCAATAGCTTGAAGAAAGCACAACTGGCTGGCTGGTAGCCTGGGCAAAAGCAGTTTATACCATAACCCTTAGTAGCAGCTTTCATCTGGACATATTTAAAGAAGATTCCTTACATATGTATATTAATAAAATATGCAACATCCCATTCCGTGCTGAATATGTCAAGGAGCACCCACACTGAACTCATCTGTCCTGCCACTATAAATAATGAGCAAGACATGGCTAATAACAAAAAAGGTAGCAGAGAAAGTCAATAAAAGAAAATTATCTCCTAATTTTAGCATCTGCTTTATGAATCACTTCTAAATAACCATCTATGAACAGGCAAGAATGGTGTTTGAAGTATTTCAAATGGGGACTCCCCACCCCATCAAACTATGAGAACTGAGGATACTTGATGACTACAGGATGCTAAGTGCCTGTTGAGGGTGAAAGGAGTCAAATGGAATATCCTGAAAGAAGGTATGGCTGTTGGCTGGCTGGAACGCTGAACAGGAACATTTCACACTGTGGTATGTTGTTAAAATGATCAGCAAGACTTCTGGTGGAATTGCAAAAATGGAAGGCAAAATGAAAGGCAAAAAGTGTAGAATGTGGACAAAACTGTTGTGGTGCCTACGCCAGCTAAGCAAAGCCAAAACAGAAAGTAATAGCCTGTATGTGACTTGAATAATAAAACTGATGCTGTATGAACACAATACAGAAATGTCTTTTATGCAATTCCATAAGGAGGAAAGGCAGTTTACAGAAAACACTTTTTAAATGTAGACCTTGCATCTTTAACTTGCCTGAAGACAAACAGTTGTATTAGACAGAATGCACACTGCTCTACTCTGCTCTAGGCATGCATTGCCAAGTGAACATTTGAGTGAAACTTGCTGCACCCTTCCCATCCCTTTTCTCTCCCTAGAGCTTGCATCAGCACAGCCGTTAAAAGCACATCCAAGTCTTAAGCACTACACTTAACAAGCAGTTTACAAACTTACTCATGATTAATTTTAAACACAACACTTTCCAGAGGAATCAATCTTTAAGCTGCAGTGAGCTTGCTAGTTTTTCAAGGATCCTAAAATAAAATACATCCACTTCTTAATCCAAAAATAAAACAACAGCTGCTGAATAAGCAAAGCAAACTATAAATAAAAAGGGAGGAAAAGGAATGCTAGACAGGCCAAAAATGTTAGGTTTAGATGCTATGAATTCAGCAAACAAAGAAAATATGGAATCAATTACTATGTTATTACAAAAATGATACATTGTGGTGACTGATCACAAAAACACATATAGACTTCGATGGTTGTTGTGGGTTTTCCGGGCTGTTTGGCCGTGTTCTTAAGGTTTTTCTTCCTAACGTTTCACCAGTCTCTGTGGCCTGCATCTTCAGAGGACAGGAGTCAGAACTCTCTCTGTGCTCTGTTGCAGTTTGTTGGATAGTTGAGTATTTATAGCTGTGGGATCAGCTTTTGTCCTTTTCAGGAGATTGGGTGATTATGGTGATCAGCATGTTTTTGTTGTGGGTGTATTGTGATAAGGGGGAGAGATGATCTGTCACTGTGATTGATGGGTGTCGTCAACTGGTCTTTTGTGTGCAGTGATCATTGGTCCTTGTGGCTGGGTAGAGTTCATTGACCTTTTGCAGGCTGTATTTTTCAGTGCTGGGAGCCAGGCTTTGTTGAGTTTATAGACTTCCTTAGCCTAGCAGTCATATTCACCTCAAACCATACAATATAATGACCAAAATCCTGTTGCTTAGCACAGTAAATTGCACTAGAGGTGGCCCATTGAATCAATGGGGATTTAGTGAGTCAACCCTTTTCTAAATTGCAATGATTCAAATGGGCCTATTTTCACTACAACTGAAAAGTCACAGTTAGAATAGGTCCATTTGAAGCAATTAAACTTATAAAAGATTTGCCTCACCGAATCACCACTGATCCAATGGGCCTATTCTAGTGCAATTTACTATGCCAAGCAACAGGATTATAGCCATTACTGTGTTAAGCAGTATTTGTTATTCAGCACCTCCCATTTGCAACTACCCTTTCATATTATATGCAGGTCTGAGGTCACTATTTACAAATGAGTGAATGATTTTCAGATCTAATATACAGTAACAACCTTATTATTTATCTTTTTGGGATTCCTAAGAAAGTTTACACTATATTGCTCCTTGTATTTTTCATGAACCCAAGCAAATAGAGACAGTGATCCCAAATATTATTTTACAACAGAGTTGAGCAACTTATGGCTGTCTAATCTTGTGCTGCCCTCAGACTGATTTTATACAGGTGGAAAGAGTATTTTCTAGGTAGGAAGAAACCTAGAGAGAGAAAAGGTAGCAAGAAAAGTGAAATAAGGAAAAAGATAAGATGGATAAAACAATGGGGAAGGCAGTTTGGGGGAGAGGATGCTCTGTAATTGGTCAGTTCTGTGTGTATGTGAAATGGATAGGGTGATAAAATAATGAATGAGGAAGTCCTCAATTCAATAACCAATTCAGAACTTCCATCTGCTAGGGATAGAATTTTCAGGAAAAAAGATCTGCCAATCCCATAATTCAGTGGACCCCTCCATCTGAATTATGGGACTGGAAGCATATGGAGGAAGCCTCTATAGGGACTTGTTTCCCCATGCATTCCTGTGAGTTGCAGAGAATCCTTGTGACTTGCAAAGGTGCAGTGGGATGACCTTCACAGGGCCAAAAAAAACAGCCCAGGGACAGCATGGAGGTAAAATGGCTGCTCTACCTCCTGTCATTTGATGGCTCCCAGACTTATATTTTTGACCTGGAGGGTTCCAATGAACTATGGAACAAAGAGTTCTTTTTTCCTTAAAGTCCCATCTCTACTATCTGTATCTCCCCTAAAAGTCTTCTTAATGGAAAGAAAGAGGGAGTTCAGAGGAGGAAGGAATTTGACAGAGAGTGTGTGAGGGTGACAGGATACTATCCAGAATAAAGGCAGGACAGTCCAACTTTAGTATCTTTCCTGTTATATCTCTCTTGGAGGCTGAAGGTCTTTGAATCAATGCTAAACACCAGTGGGTGAGCAGCTAACAATACCCTATTCTGTGACTCTAGATCAAAGCCCTATCCTCTTCCTTTATCTTTATCCTGACCTAGGGCACAGTCCTTTTGGGTTCGAATCATATCAGTTTGTGTTTTGTAAAATGTTTTGCTTTCTCCAAACAAACGTTAAATAGCCACAACGACCACAGTGACCTGCCTCAGCATAAGCATCTGCTGGTACCCCAAGGATGCTACAGAAGTACTCTAGTGGGAGTGAATATACATGCTAATAATAATCTAGGATAGCTATATAAGGTGCTGCCAGGCGACAGTTGGCATTTGCTGTTTATAACAAGTACTCACACCATTACACATAGACAGATGTGTAAACTGGATGCTAGTGAAAAGGAGGGATGAAAAGTATGGCAGCTCAATGTGACAGATGTTGCAATGTGATTGTAGAAGAGAAATTCATCCTGATGTACACTTTTAAACCTGGATGTTTGCTACAGAAAACTCTAAGGACTTTGCTCTGTCATCTAATTATGAAGACTCTGTTTCCTTGAAATAACATTTGATTGCAAGCAATGATCTTCGCCAGTGTAATTGCCCAGCTTTTTCATACCTAAAACCCAGCAAGAGAAATGCACACAGAAGGGGAAAATACATAATGCAGAGGAAAGCATGCCATGTCTTTATTTGAAACCATAATCTTAAGGCTTTACAATTCCATTTACTGCACCATGGAGACACTTCTCTGGCTGGCTAGTGCACGATTTGCTTGGTAATCGTCAGAAGGGTCTTTAAAAGCCATTCTTAACAGTTGCTCCATTGTACAGATTATATTGCATTGTGACAATTCTATCTTTAGTGTTATGTTTCATCAAACATCAAAATAGGGTTACTCTGGTAGCTCTCTAAGTAATAAATCTTCTCTGATTTGAGAGACTCCTTTCATTAGCATGTACATAATTCCTTAAACCTATATAATAAACTGTTTTACTGTTTTAATTGCCAAGAGGCCATCAACTTCTATAAAAATTGTTATGCAATGATGATGTGTGTGTATGTTGGGGGATATTTACTCTGAGCCTTCTGGAAGTGAGAAAGACAAATAGTAAAATAAGATGTTTTATTACGCTTGCGACATAGGAGAAACAGTGACTGCAAATAGGTTAAGGTTTATTGAATCTAACTATGTTCCAGTGCAATGGAACTATACAGCCCCATTGTAAAGTAAAATAGAGTGTGGGTGTATGTCTGAAGGCATCTGAGAAAGCTTTATGTTCGAAATGCCTTCTCTTTGTGAAGACAGATCTCAAAAGTGTAGTGTCTGTGTTGTGAATCTCAGATGCTTAAGTTATCTGAAGAATGTCAAAGGCTGCAAAAGCTCTGCATCTGCCCGAACATTATTGAGTGTGTATAGCTTATAGGAGCAAAGAAAATCTGGTGTTAACTACAATTTATTAAAAAAAATTCAGAGTAATAATGCAAAAGAAAACAAACTTAAAAATAATTACAGACCACAAGTACAAAGGTGCTCTGTGCTGCTTCCATACTGTTTGTTGACGTGCTCCCACTATAAGACATTCCCCGTTTATAATCTCCCACATCTGTTCTTTGGCTCATAGGCAGGTCAGTATGTAGAGGAAATATATGAACATATATGCTGAAGTATAAAATGCTATTTCATTATCTCTCCTAAATATGTATAATACAAGGATCTTTTAAGTTAGGTCAATACCTCTCAAAAATGATGCAGAATGGGAAGTGGAGTAAAATTACCTGTAACTACAAGGGGAACAGGAATGAACAATCATTCTATATTTTTCTGATGTTTGCCTTGGTTTCCATTTTCTGCTGGAAGTGTGTTAAGGACAGACAACTGATTATAGATGAGATTAATCTGTCGCAAATCACAAATCAGTTGTGTATTACCCACAGGGAGATCTAACTTTGGTCTGTTTGGTCTGAATATCATGCCAGCTGCACCAATACTATAGGATTTTCTTGGAGACATAAGCAAAATAGTTCTCAAACAGCTTCTTACAACTGAAGATACAGTCTCTGAATTATGGGTATTTGACTGACAGTGACACCAATGTAACTAAGTTATGGGCTCATTCACACCATCTGGTACCTGTCAGCTCTTCTCTGAAGTTTGTTCTTGGCTAAGCAATAGCCAGACAGTTTGGAGGACAGATGCTTACCTTTAGTTTGTGCCAGATGTGCTGGCAATTTGGCGCTATATTTTCTTCTTCACTTGACAACTACAGACAAGTGACAACACTTTCTGTCAGCAGGTGCACCATCCACAGTCATTTCTGATACTAGGCCTGCCAATTTCTCTCTGACTACCTTAGAAAACACACAAATTTTGGCAACAGGGCTTTGTAGAAGCCTGTCATCCTATGCAAATCTTGTTGTTAATCATCACTGCTTGGCTTACGGATGGAGTGCATATTCCTGGAATTTCAACACAGCACAGCCATGCTTTTTTGAGTTCTGTTATCAGGAAAACAAGGAACAAAGATGCTACAGCAGACCAAAGGTAGTTCCTTAAATTTGGCTGTCCCAGCAAAAAATTATCTGGCCTCCATCTACCTCATGCAAAGAAACATTTATTTCCATGCAATCTAAATTTATTTAAAACGGTCACGTTCACCTGGTTGCTTTCTATAAATGAAAAGGCCTGAGCAGTAACCAACCAAAGAGCCCCTATCTCCAGCACTTAGGCCTTGAGATAAAGAATGATCTGTTCTCTCTTTTCATTATAAAAGCCTAATGTGACATTTGTACAGGTGGCATTAAGAGGCAATCGGCAGTTATCATTAGCGGCCATTATATCTTTACAGCTCCCTAATGTAGGCAGAAGTGCTCCTGGGGCACAGATCAGAGGAATTTGGGCAAGACTAGTTTGCTTGAATCCATATATAACCATCCTGTGCAGAAAGGCAGCACAGAAGGCCAAACCCCAAGAGGACCAAGGTACTTCTCCAAATGTCACTATCCTCCAGAGAGGATGAAGGTACACAAGGCAGTGGTGCTCACTTTTACACCAGCTCATCTGCACAGCACAGAAAAGCATATAGCAGTTTCTCTTGCAAAGGGGGTTTCTTGCAAAATACTGTATTTACTGTTGAAAGCTTCTCTTCTCTCAAATCATTTGATAGGATTAGAAACTGCTTGTACTCTCCAAAGAGAACAAGATTATTAAATGCTGAAACTGTTCACACTGCTATACACAGCACAAATAAAAGAAAGGGCCCAGCTCTTAGCAGCTTACCAATTAAACAGGCAGACAACACAATGCTTTGGGAGCCCAAGAGGATGTTGCTAACTTAGCCTGGCTTTTATTGACACATGCTTGCACTTGTGGGCCTCATAAAGAGATGTCTGTGCAAAGAGCAACCAACAACTAGGGAACTAGTATGGGGCTGCATGCCAAAAAAATTATAAAGAAACAAGGGAGCAGGAGATGAATGCCAAGGCCAACCATCCTAATGACAATGTTCTAAATCGGCAACAAAGCCAAAGAAAAGACAGGGCAGAGCATGGAGTCATCTGTTAGAGTGTAGCTACAAGATACCATTTCCATGGGAATCCTCGTCCTCATGGTGAATTTTTACTATCCAGTGCTTGGAAGTATTCAGTGTATGCAATGAGCCAAACACATTACTGAAATTGTCACCCTTTATTCTGCAATGCTGGTAGTCACTGGTAAGGTGGGAGAACATGTGTGTGTGTGTGTGTGTGTGTACACACACACACACACACACACACATATATATATATATATATACATATACATATGTATATATATATATATACACACACACACACATATATATATATATACACATGATTAACCAAGACAGGAGTTGTAGGCCAATATTCTATGGACATGCAAAGTTTTCCACCCTTACTTCAGTGGAAAGATGGGAGAGACATTATCATAATAAATATTCTCCCTACCTCTTCAGTTGGGGAGAGAAAGAGAATTCAGCACAGGGCTGCCAGTCCCACTAGACTAGAGCCATGCAGCCCATCTTTAAAAAAGAAAACAAAAATGATTTTTATGATGCAATTAGTCTGGTGAAAGGTCAAGTAAAGAGATATAATAATGTTACATATTATACCACACCAGACAGACAGACACACATATCACAATGATGTGTTCATCAGATGGCATACTACATGTATGAAATAAAACCAAACTAGGCAGTATACTTGTATTGTGCGTGCATGCATGCACCTGTGTGTAATTTCTAGCCAATCATCTCTGTTGGATAAATTTATTCATGCTTGTCTGTACCCTGATCATATCATTCTATATAGCTGGTTATGGGCAAATAGGATCATTTTCAGTTCCTGACTATACCATGCTTTGCTATCAGACAGAAATCTAAGCGAATGCTTTCATAAAAATCCATGATCTCTTTGCTCAAAATAGTCCCATAACAAATTGGACTGCCTAGAGTAGTCCAGATTTTAGATAAAGAAAATCCGAGAAGTACAGAAACAGGAATGTCTACAATGTAATCTGAAGAAAACAACAACAACATCCCTTTGACTTTTAATCAAACTGATTTTTTTAATATTTCCTGGAAAAAAATTCAGTGAGAATGAGAAAACACATGTATATTATTGCACTAGCCCTAAAGCAAAACAGGATGTCATAGAACTACTTCTGCAATATGCACCCACCTGGCTTAACAATGCATTCAGACAGGTGCAAAGTCTCCTCTCAGATAAATTCCTCTAGTATAGTAGTGCCTGGGGCAAATCACGGATGATGCTAAGACTATTGAGCACAAAGCAGCAACAAAAAATGGTGTCAACCACAGGTTCTTGTCCTTTAGTGTCTTCAGACTGCTGTGTCAAGAGGAGAGGTTGGAAACATCACTTTAAAAAAAAGAACCAAATTACAACTCCCCAGCCAGTGCAACTGTATTTTTGAAATATTGTACACATGGTAAAATATTTCAGAAGGGAATTTATAGTAAGGTTTTGGGAATATACAAATTAAGTTAATTATTAAGGAGTTAAAAGGCTAATGATTATTTAACTAATATTCTTTAAACAGTAGGCCACTCTTATATTTAAACTTGCCTTATCCCACAGAGTCTGAAAAGGAGATGCTATTGTTTTTATATGAATGTAATTTAGAGTGCCTTGAGGTGGGCAACCCTGTAGGTTATAACTCTTCATTGTGTGCAATCTGTAACTGTGTTAACTTGAACTCAGTTATAGTTCTTTTTCAGAACACCCTCAGCAACACTGGGAGGTCAGGAGTGAAGCCGGAGTGTGCACCACCAGCTTCCTCTATGTGCGTACACAAACAATGGCTGAATAGAATTCGCTTGTGAGAATTCTAGTTGCCTTATTCTCTTGCTCTGCAGACCTGTACACACATGCTCAAGATTAAGTCCCACTAAACTCTATTGGTCTCACTTCCCAATAGACAAGAACAGGACTTCTGTGCAAAATATCTTGACTGCTATCAGAGAAACATAGTTGGTACAGCAGAAGTCATGACAGCTAAACCAGTTTATATCTCCTCAGTAGATAAATTCTATAATATCCATTATTTAATTTTCCTTTCTGGCTATATCAATGTGAAAGAAACACAACTTTAGGCTACAACTTGAAAAAAGAAAGAAGGTGCAATTAGAAGACTAATTCAGTAATCAGGATTGTCATGATAGCTCTATCCAGCAATTAGGAAATGAAACGTTAATTATCATCCCCTTCTCCCTCACCATTTTAGCCCAGCTGTTCATATATTGATAACATTAGATACAAGTGCAAAGAAGAGGGCTGGACTACTTGGTATTCATGACATATCAAAGAAGCACATTTACATTCTTTGCCACAAGAATGTATTTACCTTGATTGATTACTGAACTTCAATAAGTCTTTTAATATTTTTGTCATTAGTAATGGGGCTGGCACAATGTCACTAGAGTTCTATTGCATTTCATATCAGTCCCTTTATTAGCTGTGCACCATAATATGTTTGAACTTTCAATAGAAGCCTTTTAAATAATGATGATCAACATATTTCAGTGATGATTTATGGAAATAAGGGCCACCTGCTAAAGTGTTTTACACTTCACACTTAGCATTCCTTTATTAAGAAGAAACCCCAACATTCAAGATGCCAAATATTTGGTACTCTTAACCTCTACTTGAATCTTGCTTTTTTTTTTTTTTTTTTTGCATAATGACCTTTAGACAACGTTCATATTTATAGATTACTATCAGTGCTCCTAAACACCAGAGGGCAATTTCACTGCTTTTGCTAGGAGTGTTTCTGCAGTATTATCAGCAGAATTTCCATTCAGACAGAACGATACACAGGAGGGGAGGAACACATGAACCTTAAGTAAAGATTTCCTTAGAACATAGAAAATATATATACTTAAAGCCCAGAGGAAAATTCCTGCAACATGATGGACACGCTACAACTTGAGAAGAGGACGTTAAAGTCAGGATGGTTAAATCGAAAACATTTTAAGGTATGATGAACTGATGAAATCCTGTCACATACCCTGACCAGCATGGTGTTTCTATCTAACACTATTTGTATTTGACTGCACTTCCTATCAGTAACCACAATGCTACAGCCTTTTAGAAATTCTGTACAAATACTCTTGAATGGTCTCTATATCTAAGAAAAAGACATCACTTACTTTTCTTGTCAGATTGACTGTATTTCCCAACACATTGGAGATTGTTCATTCATACGGTTGTCATAAGTCGAAGGCTATGTGACAGCACATAACAACAACAATATATAGCTCAAACTGAGGGCAATAGTCCACCTTTCTAACTCTTTGCACAGACAACCCTCCATCCTATTAATATTCTATGAACTGATTAAATCTTGATCTTGTTCTGGCACAGCAAATCAACATTCTATAAGACAATTCTAAAAATGTGGACTAAATCAAATGAAGCCTGAACTCTCATTAGAATCTAAAACAATTGAGCTAAGCTTATCATCCTTTGGACATACCATGAGAACATAGAACTCAGTGCAAATGGAAATAATGCGAGGAAAAGAAGAGTAGTAAGAAAAAGAGGAAGACCCAACATTGACATACTAAAGGAAACCATGGCCTTTAGTTTGCAAGACATGAGCTGGGTGGTTAACTCCAGGCCTGTTAATCCAGAAGTCATGGATTCATAGGGTCATTAGACATTGAAAGTGATTTGATGGCACATAATAAGAACAGTGTTAGTTGTTGTTGGTACAGTAAAGAGAACACTTCAGTCATGGATATGTCCTAATGCAATTCTTCATCGCCAAAACTGAAACATGGCAATGTCATGGAGTGTCTTCCAATATACCTTCTCCCTGCTCATTCTAAATCAGTGTTTCTTTTCTTTGAAACCCATTATTACTCTTCTTATGCCCTGGTTCAAATATATAAAGATGCCCTCTGCATCTCGTTCTCTACTTCAGACCTGCAGACAGCAATTGACACAGCTTGGGTTTTTTGGCTGATAATACGTAGCAATTTATATAGTTTAGGTTTTATTTGGCTAATAAAAGATAAATAACAAATGAAGATGAATGGCTGGAATCCTATTATGACATCCAATGTGGTGTAGTGTATAGAGAGATGTATTTGAATTTTGGAGACCTGGATTTTAATCCCTTCTCAGCCATGGAAACTCACTATCAATGGCAAAACTACTCCTTAAATATCTCACTTACCTTGAAAAGCCAATTAGAGGTGCAACAAGCTGGATATCACTTGACAACACAAGACAAAATAGAACCCTATTGCCAATTCATATTTGTGTAAGGGAAGTGGCATAAGTCTTGGGGGCAAACTGCTTCTTGATAACAAGGTGCTGGTTGTATTGCTGGGTACACACTCAATGATATGTGTGTCTGGGTACCAGGACCTTGTTAATAAGCAGCAATTTGCTGCCAAAATGTACACAGTTTTACTTACACAACTGTAGATTAACAATAAGATTCTGGATAATACTTTTTTCAAACTATGCAAGCTTCTGAAATCTGGATACATCTTCCCTGGGAAGGCGTGCCCCACTGATTGAGAATCACTATTCTGAACAAATATCACTAATTTGTATGAACATATTCAACATAAACAATCTGCATAAGAGAAAGCTGACTCAGATGTAGCTCTAAGGTGGGAAGTAAATAAATAAATTTTAAAAACTGCAATGAGAAGAACTGATGGAAAAAATCAATAGAAGAAATCCAATAGTCCAAGGGCCAAATCTGTACTGCTTATCGGTTATGTTCTACCTGTTTACACAGTTATTACGCTTGAAATACCTTAGAATTAAGAATGGAGACTATAGCAATATCACACAGTGAATGGATGACGTAACCTCAAGCCCATCTCTTTCAAATGTGTTAACATAAGAATCAGCCATGAAGAAGCTGATAACATTTCAATACTGTTCAGAAATGAAGTAATTAATGGAACGGAGATAGAAATGAATTTATTAAGCTAAGAAGACAGTGGGAACCTGCAGTGTGTTCCTGCTGCACCAGCTGCCTGTCAAGAGGCTGGCAAAAATTAAAACTGTGCTGTCAGAGAGAATACATTTTGCATGATTACAGAGCTTTAAAAGTTGATCAGGAAGAAAATAAATTCAGATGTGTGTGTCAGAGATGGGAAAGATTCTACAACATATCTCAGACATTAAGCTGGTGAAAATCTTTAGGCCAACCCGAGGACTTGCTTTCCAATGTGTTAGTTCTTTCAGAATTTACTGCGGTTCTGATGCAATAGCACTACTAAAATTTCTCATTGTATGCAGAAATTCCTTTTCTTTCGGAGATAAACATTTCGTCCCTCCCTCAATCCACACCTTATCCACTCTCTTCTTCTCTTGTTGTTTCATAGCCCACAGTGTTTGCAAATGATTTGCCACTTTCATTTCTAAACTGGCACTGTCTATGTGGCCTTTCAGGACAATCTTGATGTTTCTGTCTATACTGCCTGACGAAAACACTTGATCCTTGTCCCTTTCTGTATGAACAGACTGTTCTCCTGTTTCCACTATATCGTCTTTGCTCCCCATTGAATAAGGGCCTGGTTCCCTTCTCATCCAAACCTGCAAGCAGTCTTTCAAGTGTGTTATTTATCTTTGATACTCTGATGAGAAAGAGAAGATACAAAAGAACTCTTACAGTGGCATATTTTGTTTTCGCATCTCCCTATATTAACAGAATATTCAATGAACTCATTTGACATTTCTCAGTGATCTATAAATAATCCTTTGTCTTTTTAAAGAACAGTTAAAGGAAGAAAAGTGACTACGTAAAAAAACTGTGTATTTTTTTCACCAGCTCTATTCCCTGTGTGTACGCAGCCACATCTATGTACTTTATTAGAACAATTACAGCTCAAATCTTCTCTTACTCATTAACCCTGCAGAGTGGATATTGCATGGGTGGAGGTGGTAATCTTTTTCTAGTTTCACTTGCACATATTTAACAGAACAATTTGTTTAATTCTCAGTTATAAACCTGTGAAAGAGGATATTTCTCTACATCTCCTCATCAAAAATTCCTGTCAAAACTATGTGAGAAGCATATCAACACCAACAAAAGATTTTCCTCTCAGTCTTTGGGCTATTGGGAACTTATGATTCTTGATTATATTAGCTCATAGAAAGGTCATAGAAATGATAACTCATATGATTAATATAAGACTGACAGCCCGGCCAAACAATAATTAGTGTGAAAAAAAACTTGGTCAAATTAGGATGATGAAAGAAGGCTAGGCCAAAACCAGAGTGTATCAAATACACATTAAATACCTTAATTGCTATTGAGGGCAAGCAGCCTAGGACTTCCTCTCCAACAAATGTGAGGATAAGATGTTAGGATAGAATTCTGACTCGAGTCAGTTCCATGTACCTTTCCACATGAATTGTCTGGTGACCTTTACTGCAACGCATGGGCATTCATTTCTGCAATGGGCTCTGATTTCCAGCTTGTTGTTCTCTATACTCCACCACTACTGTAACTTCTGTCTCCATTTCATCCCAAGGAGGCTACTGTTCCAAACTAATGCTTGGAGTCAATAATGATCTGAAAGAGGACTAACTAAGAAAAAATAGATCATTTGTTCAGGAAATAAATGTTCTAAGTACAGAAATTCTGCTAGTTTTGGATTGGCTCCCCTTCAAAAACCAGATTTGCAATGTACTCCTGGATCTGGCTGTGCTCTTGGCTACCCAAAGAGTGACTTGAAACCAGGGGTGTAATTACTCAGTTTAGATGAGTGCACCAAGTAAACCCATTACTGGGAAGGTTGAAGGTAAAGGACTGCTTTCTCCCATGTCAGGGCTGTATGTTTCTTAAGATCTGTTGGGGAGATTCTTGTCATAAAGGGAGCCCAGGTTTCAGTGACTGTAACATAGGAGAGGGTATTCTCTCCAGCAATGCTTGGATTATGGAAATCGCTGTCCTCAAACAGTTTGGTCCCTAGTCTACTTGCCTTCTACCATTTGGCTGAGAACTTGGTATTCTGGCTGGCATTTGATCTGCTGGTTTGCGGAATTTTCAAAATCTGATCTCTTATTCTGTTAGTACTTGCTATATTAATCTCTATTATACTATAGAGCTAGTATAATACTATTTACTATTTGAGTGCATTGTTTATTTTTATGATTTATTTTATAGTCTCACTGTCAGTCCCTCCACTCACTGGGACTGAAGTGGAAAGGTAATTTTTGTAAAATTAATTAATTAATCAGTCAATAACATTTCCCACTATCTAATCATATGGTCAGTTTCTATGGATGCCACTCGACCCTTTCATATGTAAATATAGTGAAACATGATTTATCATGGAGAGACAGAATGGTTTCCTATAGGCAAAGGTGTCAGATCAATCTGTATCTGTTCAATCTGTATGCAGAACATATCATACAGAAGTCTGGACTAGATCGAGATGAAGGAGGAGTGAAAACTGGTGGAAGAAGCATCAATAATTTAAGTTATGCTGATGATGCCATCTTACTGGCAGAAAGAGTTGAAATAATTCTTACAATAATGCTGGGAAAGGTAAAAGAGAAAGACCAAATATGAGATGGAGTGACCCTCTAAAGGAAGCCACAGGCTTGGGTTTACAAGAGCTGAGCAGGGCTATTGAGTACAAGACATTTTGGAGATGGCTCGTTCATAGGGTTGCCTATTCCTTTTCTTTGTATGTTGGGGTTTTGGGGGGGATGGAGGGCAAAAGGGACACTGAACAAGATGTAGTTGTTTTCCTAGACAAAAGAGCCACAATTCAAAAGGCAGAACTGCAGTTTAACATCCTTTAAACTGATACTCATTTTCACCCAAATAAATTCAAAGATTTGCATCACTGGAGGTATTTTTCTTTCAGAGTTCCAAGAAAGCTGGGAAATGTACCTGCCCTGGGAAGTGGTGCTAGCACCGAATGTCTCCATATGTGTCTCTAGATTTCAGAATGATAAAGGGTTATTTTTACAATGAAGCTATTATCCTTGATTTCTTCTGCTGAAAACTACTACCACTTATTCTCTACCTAGACTACATCAAACTTGGCATTTTAAAAGCTTGTTTTGTTTTTTAATCTCAGTGCTGTTTTGAATTTGTTTTAAGATGAATGCTTCTTTCACTCTCATCATGAGTTTCAAAGCCTGCATTTTGGTGCCTTCAGTGCATTTTCACTCCATACAGCACTTATTAGGCCATTATAAACTGATTCAGGCAGAATGACTGCATTTTTTTTTTTTTTTTTTTTTACAGTTCTGCATTTTAGAGAGCTGCTTTTAAAATCCTTAATTGCACAGACTGGAATGTCACTAGCACTCCACCTAGCTTCTGGCAGCTGTTCTGCCATTTCAAGGACCGCTGTCAGAAAGCATTTTTATTGCCATTGTTAACATGATAACAGTCTTTTTTGCTCCTCTTCTAAGGTGTTCATGTCTTATTGGTTTCAAATCTCAACAACCTGCCATTTGTTACATAAATCGTTTCGCAACATATAGTGACACTCCATGGGAGGAGCCAACTGCCTTCTATTATTTTCAGAATGACCAGATGAAAGATGGGGATCTGTCCATCTTAAAGGTTAAGCTACATATTCAGGCATTAAATCAACGGGCAACAGCCTACTTCATTAAGGATATTCGCAGTTCTAAGGGAAAGGTGACATGTAAGAGCAATAAATAAAATAAATAAATCTGATCTCTACTGAAACCTTTATGGTGTCTCATACATGATTAGATAAATTCTTGCCTATGAAATATCACATTATAGTGAAACCTGGCCATCTCTGAAAATTCCAGAGGAACATGTCCTTTATGGCAACATGGCTGCCCTCCCTCCCTCCCCTTCTTCTTGCAGACAGAAGACGAATGCAGTGGCTTATGATGCTGCCTTGTGAACAGCCCAAATACTTGTGTGGGATTCTGCAATAATGTGCTACAGGATTTTAACAAATTATTTTCTGAATATAAATTCAGATTCTAATAATCTCTAGGCTACTTCAGCACTACTCTGGGAGGACCCCATTACATTAGTGTCACTGAATAAGAAATGGAAGCACATAAAAAGGCTCTTCGAAGCCTGTATTTGCTGCTATAATGTGAAATGATCAGGGGAAATGATTTTAAAAGAGATCTATTATTACCCATTATGATGCCTAAATAAAAGAGCAAATGCCACTGGCATTACTGTAGAGAAAAGGGAAATTAGAGGGGGTCACTATTGTGCAGATTTCAGAACTAACGCCCGACAGGGTTTTAATGAATCTTTCTTTCTTTCTTTCTTTCTTTCTTTCTTTCTTTCTTTCTTTCTTTCTTTCTTTCATCACATATATTACTTCCATCTGAGACTAGATATGTCACTGGTATTCCTGGGAGTAGTGGGAGGGGTACAGAATGCCAAGAAGACATGAGACTGTTCTATATTGACACAGACCACTGGTTCATCCAGCTTAGTTTTGCCTATACCAACTGGCAATAGGTCTCCAGAGTTTCAGGGAGGAGCCCCATCTTAGCTTTCCTTGGATATGCCAAGGAATGTGCTTCAAACCTTTTCTATGGAAAGCATGCATTCTACTACTGAGCCATGTCTGTTTGCTTTCTCTCTTCTCTCTACTAAATCTAAATAGGAAATTCATTTATTCCTGTGGTGATACTGCTCTAGTGGAAACATTCCCTCACACATTCTGCTTTGCTCTTCAAGCTCTAAAAATTCTTTTTATAAACAATAAACCCCCTTTGCCTACAGATATCAGGAGACCTCAACTTGTAAACTATGGATTAGCACACACATTTAGAGATTTGTAAGCTCTTTTTCATATAAAGCTGGGACCAGAAAAAGCAATTACATAGAGTGGGAGGGATACAATTATTGTGTTTGTATGTATGTGCGTGTGCGTGCACGCTCAGGGACACAAATATCAGAAGAGTCCTTTAATATTTTTCAGAACCAGCTCAGGCTTCTAAATCACAATCAACTCAAAAAAGTGTTGTGAATAGATAAAGTTTTTTTTTACACCACTACAGATATTAATGTGTATTCTTAATCTTTTAAACTGCTAAGAAAATGTTCTTAGGCCACAGTGTTCTTTGTCCAGAAACCTTCCAAAGTCAAGTTTTATTTACAGACTTGCTAAACACAGTCAGAAGGCAATGGAGGGTGCAATTACTTTAGCCTTTAAACACTTGGGTCACTGATGGGACATGTTCCCCCCCCCCCCCTTAGTATAAAAAAGTCTAATAAAGGGTGATGCCTTTATTAGTCCGCTAAAACCTCAAAAACAGAAGCTAGCTTTTTGGTCTTCATTAGGTTGGGCACTACAGATCTGTGGATGGTGTAGAAAATCATACCTAGACGTCTGTAGCAAATTCTTTTGTTGAAGGTAAATTTCAAAATGGGATGAGTTTCAATATGGCAGTTGTGAATTCAGGCCAGGAGTGTTAGTTTCCAATTCCACCTCTGGTGGTCCTGACTGGAACTTCCTACCCAACTTTGCAAGACAACATCTTCCAATCACTAAGTAATACTGTTAATTTGGCTGCAATTGACTCACCTAGTATGTAGATTACATTTTATCCTACCTTATCTGATAGGGGGTTACCTCCATTTGCTGCCCCTCAAAAAGGAACCATGTACTTCAATATAGGGCAAGGGAGGGGGCTGTTGAATGACTTGTAGCCATCTTGCAAAATTGGGGGACACATTCTAATCTGCACCATCGTGGATTGGATTAGGCATCCTTCAGTCTCGAGAGACTATGGTAACGTGCTCTGTATGGAGGACTTGGAACAGCGTCTAGTGTGGCTGAGAAGGCCAATTCGAGAGTGACAATCCCTTCCACACTGAAGACAAATACAATCTGTCCCTTGTCCAGCTCCCTGATTTTGCTGGTTTCGGGACTGCCTCTTTGCCTCGGCCTGCTGGACAAGTGTCTCTTCAAAATGTGAGAGGCCATGATGCACCGCCTGCCTCCAGGCTGAATGCTCAGATGTCAAGGTTTCCCATCTGTTGAGGTCCATTCCTAAGGCCTTCAGATCCCGCTTGCAGATATCCTTATATCGCAGCTGTGGTCTCCCTCTGGGGCTATTTCCCTGCACTAATTCTCCATACAGGAGATATTTTGGAATCCGACCATCAGCCATTCTCACGACATGCCCAAGCCAACGTAGACGTCGCTGTTTCAGTAATGTATAATGAAGTGTCTGCACCATCAGAGGTGGAATATAAAACTAACACTCCTGCCCTGATTTTACCACTGCCATTTTGAAACTCAGTTTTAATAAAGGAACTCGGCACAAACATCTAGCTATTTTTAAAAAAAATTTTTTTGAGTTTTTCCCCACACACAACGAATCTGTGATGCTTGGCCTGATGAAGACCCTCATGGGGGTAAAAACTAGCTTCTTCTCTTTTTTAAATTTTAAGTAATGTATCATTCTCTCTTGTCTTTGGATTGTGTACAAGGACCACCATTTAAAATAAAAAAATTGTGGCCAATGACAGGCATCTCCCACAGTCAAACAAAACATTCTGAGACATATCTTATTCCAGGATGGAAAGAGAACATTATCATTTTTACTTATTTCTAACCATTTTTATCTTCACAACAACCCTGCAAAATAGATTGGTTTCAGAGACAATGGTTATCCAGGGTATTTCATGACCAAATACCCAGATCTTTCACTTTGCTGTCCTACAGTCCAATCACAACAACATGCCAGCTCTCTGTATATTAACAGTGCAGTACAGTATCTGCTATGGTCAGTGTGAAAGTACAATAATCCCACTGTGCAGTAAAGCAGGAGCGCGGAGCATGAGGGCATTCTAGGGTGGCTCTTTCAAATGTTAAAGGAAGAACAAAAATAGCTGGTCTGAAAATGGAGTAAAAGACACAAAGAGAACCCAGCTAAGACACAGCTGCAGAAAAGAGATAAAGGTAACTACAAAGGAAGTTGTATTAACACTGCTGAATGGGGCTAAAGGGGGGGGGTCTACAGCTCTATTAAGGAACAAAAGGTCACTTATTAAAGGAAGATACAGAAGAGTATAAGTTTCAAATATCTTGAGCTCCTGAAATCTGAGGTGCATATGAGTGTGTGCATGTGTGTGTGGCAATCATCCATGTGCCTGAATGCACTTTGTACAGATTTAATCCCTAGATAGAGAAAGTGAGGGGAGCTAAGGTAGACATGAGCATGGTTAACTTGCCATCACACCAACTTGAATGGAGAAACACAACCTTCTTTTTGATCTGATATCCCAATTTGTTAACTAATCCCCTTCAGAATATTCCATTGTGCACTGAATCTGGACACAGCAGATTAGTATAGGAACACATTTATTCATGCCTCAGGAGGCAGGCGAGCTTGGGCTATCCGTGCTAAAGAGTCATTGATGAATAACTTTGCCATAACTTTTTGAAATTCCAAATATATAAGGTCTGCAAGTTCTCTCCTAACCATGTGTGTGTTAATATTCTCAATGAATTTTAAAAGAACAGCGAGGCACAACTTCAGTTTGTAGAGACCATGCTGATGCTCCTTTCAGTAAAATTTGCTCTTTTATATGTTTAATAAACTCAGCTTTACTAATGCTTGTAAGTAATTCATATGGGACAGAGAGTTAGACTGCCCATCATTCCCGAACCTCATTTTAAAATTAGTATTCCACTATCTTCCTATTCTCTGCAATGGAATCTATGGAATTAGTGATGGACACCAAGTTTTTATCAGGACATTCAAAAAGAACTCTTGGGTATGCTCAAATCATACTGGTTTTTAATCTGTCAGTTTAAACGTTTAATCTTAAATGTTTTTGCTTAGTACTTCTACCTCTGTTTTACTTACAGCATTACTTCAAATAGTCTGCCTCAAATTACCTTTTCTAGTGGAGGTGCCTTTCAATGTCTGATGCAAATAATTAACACAACTTCTCTGCCATCTCCCTATCCTTCTTCCATAATCCTTTCACACCTTTGTTGTCTAACAGACTTGTTTAAACAAGACGGAAATTTCCAACAAAAGATTCAATATGCATCTATAATTAGCACACGCAAGTCTCGGAGAAACAGTTACTAAACAAATAGGAAAACAGATGTTTGACACCTGAGGCACAATAAAATGGCCTGAGCTTCTCAATTAAATCCACAAGAAGCCTCAAGCCACTTATTACGAATCATACAATAAACGGCTACAACACCAAACCAAATCGCACAATAGATTTTTTTAATCAGCAGCATAATTCATCTTAGACATTATACCACAATGGAAACTAACTCTCATTGTGTCCCACTTCTTCTCCACTTCTGCTATCAAAACCTTGAAGGAGCAAAGTTTATATCGATCTTCCTCAAACAAAGGGGACAGAAGATATTTGGGCTCAAATAACTCTATTTTGCCTAAACAGCCCACAAAAGCTTGTTTAACTGAATGGATTTCCCCTCTAAAACAGTACTCAAAAAGTCCCTCCTCCACTCTCAAAATCAATGTCTCTATTAGCTGATCATGGCCTGGCTATGACCTATAGGTCACACTCCTTAATAATCACGGTTTCAAATTACAACAGCAACTAGAGCAGCAGGAATAGCCATACCCACACAATAAGGAAAGGGAAAATCTATCAGCACACTCTGAGATAGGGGTCACAAATACCAAAGAAAATCACAGGTAACCTATTACAGTACTTGTGCTAGAATCTCATTTCAGCAAATTCCAGAACACTTTTACTGTACTCTGACCATAATCAGCAATCAAATAAAAGAGTTAGTTGAAAATGACACTGAGGTAGCAAACAGATCATCTCTCCCCAAATAGTACTGAGAAGCAAATGGGCAGAGTGTACTCTGAAGAATCTCAGATCACATTGTCTGAGAAATAACTCAACCTAAAGAATCGTGGAAATTTCAACATTCTTATGTTATTCACTGTCAAATGGAAGAGAGAACAATCTCCCATCCTCTGCTTTTAACAAGTGAATAACTTATAGAAATCAAACACTGTAAATGAGACAGGCAAGCAAGATGGGCTCACAGAATTGACAAGACTAGCCACAGCAGAATTAAACTGAGGCATTGACTCAATACTAGATTCTACTGTGGAACAACAACAGAATTCCCATTTTCAGATGCAGCAAAAACAAGGGATCTTGTGGGGCTTAAAGACTAAAAAAATTATTATGCCACAAGCTTTCATGCATTAACCCATTTCCTCAGATACATGAAGTGTCAAATACATATACTGTATATACAAACATTGTGGAAGAAAAATGTAAAGCAGAGAGAAATTCAATGCCAGAAATGCAGACTGTGGCACTTGCATTAAACCTTGAATATATATTAAAATCTCCTAATAACCCATTTTTACAAAACAAAGTCCAAATTTCAGCAGGTGATGATCTGACCATGACAAGGTGGGAGGTTTATCATCTTCAGATCATCTTCTCTTTGCTCAGATGTGAGCACCAGGTTCAAGGTGTGTCCTGCCATATGTGTAGGACTCAAGACATGTTGGGACAGGCCTATGGATGCCATGACGTTGATGAAGTCCAAGGTTGCCCTGGCAACATACATCTCTCTATGGATGTTAAAGTCCCCTAGAAGTAAAAGTTTGGGGGACCTCAACAGCTTACCGAGACAAAGTTTGACAGCCATGGTAGGGAAAGTGTTGGGTCATGCGGGGCGTGGTACACCAATGCGATTCCCACTCTCTGTCCTGTTGGGCCTGAGATTGAATGGACAGGGATCCTGCAGACCTTAATAGATTTCCTATGGATTATGGCAACCCATCTCCCCACCCCTCTGATCTGCCATGATGCTGGATGGAATATCCTTGGGGGGGGCATATCTGAGAAAGGGTGATCCCACATTCCACCCCCACTCAGGTTTCTGTTATACAAACCAGGTCAGCCTTTTAATCTACTATAAGGTCACAAATTAATTCAGATTTATTTGGAACTGATCTGGCATTTAGCAGCAGCATGAGCAGATCAGCTGGTAAGGGTACCTCGATTCTGCTTACTGAGAGGGGGACCAGAGCATAGGACAGATATTAAACATCTGGAAAGTGCTCTCCTGTAGGAACAGTTATCTAGCTTTTCCTAATAAAGTGAGAATGATTTGTTCTTGCTTTGTTGATTATGCTCCAATCATAGCAAACTTAGCAACTGAAGTGAGTGCTTTGATATGTAGCAGCAATAACATCCTCCCATCCCACTGCTGTCTTTAGCAAACAGACAAACATGGACAAACAATGATGGTGGACTATTGCTGTAGTTAATTGCTGGTTCCGCAGTATGACCATTAATATAAAGCTAAGGCAATCACAGGGATGAGTGGTCTTACAATATAAAACATCACAAGCAGTTCTCAAAATTGCCATTTGTATTTCTTTATCATAAATGGGTCTTCATTTTCAGTATGGGAAAATGGAAAAATCAAAAGGGAAAACATTAACAAACTGCTTTAAAATGCCTGCTTAAAATGCAACACCAAAACTCAATCAATTCTTTTCATCACTGTTACTGGAAAGAAGAAAATAGTGTTCTAATAATTTCATTCATGTTGTATTGATTTCAACAGCGATGTTTTTCAGAAATGAGAGTAATTTGGGCTTGTTTGCAGCAATAAGGGGAGGGCTAAGAGGGAAAAGGATAGGTTCATCAGGGTCACAGTATGCCATAAACCATCTGTCATATAGGCTTGTTATAGGTAAAATACAGGCTTGATTTGTCACAGATCAGAAATTCACAAATATTTTTGTTAACTCTTCATTAGAGGCTTTAAGCTATATGAGCAGGGAGCCAAAAACAAGAACAACAGGCCTTATGGTGATATCCGCATGCAGAATATACCACAAAGTAAAAATGTCAGACCACAACAACATTCCAGTTCAGATTTCATTAACTTGACTTAAATTTTTGTTGTATTTAGTAATACTGTAGTGAAATGCAGAATTATCTGGTTAGGAATGCAACTTTCTCCTGCTTATATTACACAGTGAACGTATTTTCTCTGAGAAGTTATTCTCTGGTGAGATTCTGTACAAGTGCAATGTGCAACAAAGTTGATCCGGCTGGTTTGTAGACAAATGTGCAAAAGTTTGTTAAATGGGAACAAACATTTCATTCAACAGCTAAATAGTTATCCATTTTCAAAACTGTTCATTTGCTTTTAGTGAAGTCAGATACTCATTACAGCTCGGGCAGAGTCGCAGAAAGATTCATGTGACACCAAGTAGAGCAGAAAAGTAGTCTAACCAAAGAATTCAGGTCCATGTGAGATCAAGAAGAGCAGAAAGCAGGATTAAGGCAAAGCTCGTAGTAGTGTTTATAACTCAAGAGGGAATAAAGTGTGACCCTCCAGATATTATTGAACTGCAACTTTCACAGCCCTAGCCAGCATAGCCAATGATGAGGAATTTTCAATGTTGCAGCCCAACCACATTTGGAGGGCTGCCTTTTGCTCTCACTTGCTACAGCTTGAGCAGGGGTAGGTGTCTTAGATGCCAACACAGCACTTGGAGGAGAGGAAGAAACCTTCTCGGACTGAGAGATCTATATTAAAACATAGAATACTAAAGGCAACACAAACAATGCCATGTGTACAAACCATCCTGAAGACTCCCAGGACAAGGAAGGCATTATAACATGAGGACACAACACAGTCTCTTTTGCCACCATGCTAATAAGGCAGTATAATCAGGAGCACTGTACTGAAAATACAATATGATGAAGTGGTGGATCAACAGACTTGTGTAAATATTAAAGGTAAGAAGAAAACTCTTGGAAACTGTGGACATTTTTCTGAGCTTTCTAAGGAAGAAAATAAATTCTGATTAAGTTCCAAATTTAGCTGAGGGATGTTTGTCCTGTAAAATCTTTTTTAAGACCAACCAAAATGTCTCAGAAGAATGAGCAAATGTTTAAGTTCACTATTGTGCAAGATTTTGGTTGGTTTTAATCAAAGGCCACCACACTACGAGTTTTGATTTTTTAAATGAACATTATGGCTTTCTTTGTTTTTGTCCATCACTAATTACAATGTACTGTATAAGAGTCTGACTCCCATTATCAGATAACAAGATGGGCATACAAATGTTTTATTCCACAGACCAGAAGTTTTTAGCTTTCAGGTGTTTGGTCAAATATTTGAGGAAACTTCTGAAACGGTAAATCATTCTATCACGCCAAATATTCATCCTAGTATTCATTTTAGATTATACCATTAGAACATTTTGCAGTTTTAAAAAATGTTAATGTATCCTACAACGTTGGAAATTTTTTCACAGTTGCTTTCAATAGTTTCTCTGAGAGATTCTGATCCAGTTTGTGTGTTATAGTTACAAATAAACTTGATTTTAAATTATATGTAAAAAACTTAAATGTTTAACCTTTTTTTAAACATACATATGCTTTGTTAAATATTGGCATAACTTGTGAAACTGAACTGCTGTAATTTAAGAAATCTTCATAGACATTATCTGTTGTACACTTAGCTGCTTGACTCAGTGTGCAATAGATAAGATCTATGAATAGTTCTTAACCTACAGAAATTTGCTTGTTAAAGTTACATTGTTTGCATAACTGCAACAGTATTTCAGCATTTATGTTTCTGTTGAATTTATATACAGTTGTTTTAGTTAAATAAAATAATTCCAATATTTGTCCAGTGATTATGGTTGTTGAGAAAGGGAAGAATATATCAACGATTAACCTGTTGGAATGGAATAGGCCCAAGAGAAAGGGAGAGTAATTTGGCCTAGACTTCAAGCTCAAGCGGGCATTACATTTGGTGCCGTTAGTAGCAAATTTGTGCAGGGAAGCACTTTGCACAGTAAAGACAAGTGCTTAAGGACAGGTGGGACCTCTCCCACCAGGCCCGGGCTTCCCACAGTTAATCTATTCCTGCCTGCCTTCTTACTGATAACCAAACCAGGGGAACAGCACTGGCTGTTAGCTTTCTCCTCAATTAATGTCTCAGTCTTGCCTTTGTGGAAATCAGTCAAACCCCTCTCAATTTTTATTCGTTTGTTCACAGACTAATGTTTATCTTCTTTTTCGCCAGCTCTGTAATAAGTTTTTTTGGATCTGTTTGTTATCTTTTAATATCTACTGTTTCACTTACAATTTAGGAAGCTGTTAATGTTCAATTACACTCTGAGTTTCCAGAAAATTGAGGTTGTTGGAAGAAATAATTTAGATAAAACAATAACTAATGGTGCAATGCGGTCTATGTGGGGCTGCCTTTGAAGAATATGTGGGAACTTCAGCTGATTCAAAATGCTGGAGCCAGACTGCTGCTGGGCACTGGTTACAGGGAGCATGTAACTCACATTACAACAGTTTCACTGGCTGCCAGTTTGTTTTCAGGTCCAATTCAAAGTGCAGGTCATTATTGATAAAGCCTTAAATAGCTTGGGTCCAGGCTATTTAACAGATCATATCAGTCATATGAGCCTTTTTTGGCTTCTAAGATCTACTGGAGAAACTCTTCTTTTGGTTCCACCACTCTTCCAAACCCCATTTGGTAAAGACATGAGCGAGGGCCTTCTTGGTGGTTCATCCCAGGCTTTCGAACATGCTGCCCTGAGAAGCCATGTTGGCCCCCTCCTTCTTATTCTTCCCTAATCAGACAAAGACCTTCCTCTTCAGGGTGGCTTTTAAGCAGCAAGTGTCTCAGGAATGCTTTGTTTACTAACTTACAGATTTTTAAGCTTTTAAAAATATTTTACATTTGTTTTTATTCTTAATAGATTGTTTTTAATATGATATTTATATAGTATAAAACTGTTGATTGTTTTATAGTTTTATTTGTTGTGTGTTGCCTATTTATTTCTTTTGGGTCCCCTATAACAGAGGTCATCAACCCCCGGTCCACGACCTGGTGCCGGTCCATGGCCTGAGCCGGACCGGGCCACGGAGACAGATCTCCCCCCCACACGCACTCCCCTCCCCACAGCTGCTTTGCGCACCCACGCACATGCCAGCGCCAGCGCTCCCCCACCCCTTCATGTGAGCGCCCGCGCGAAGGGGTGGGCGTGCGTGCGTGCGGGTGTGCAGGTGCTCCTGCGCCCGCGCGAAGGGTGGGGGAGTGCTCATGCTGGCGCTGACGCGCGCACTCACTCACCGCTTCACGCATGCGCCCGAGAGAGCGCACGCACCTGCGTGAGCGCGGGGGTGTGCCCTGCCTTCCTCAGAGGCTCAGCCGGTTCGCGGTCCCAAAAAGGTTGGGGACCGCTGCCCTATAAGGAAAAAGGCAGCATATAAATAATATAAATAAATAATTTAGGGTTTGAGTTTTATAAAATGTTGTCCTATTAAAAATATTAAAGTTTCCTGATTTTTTTATTTTTTTATTTTTATTTTATTTTATTAGACTTCTACCCCGCCCATCTAGACCAAAGGTCTACTCTGGGTGGCATTACAGTTTTTAAAAGCAGTAAACCCAATAAACATATACCATAAATCCAAGATGGCAAAAATGCCAAAATTTAAGATACGGCAGGAGGGAAAGCCTGCCTAAATAGCCAGGTCTTAACTTTACTCCTGAAAACACCCAAAGAGGGAGCCAGGCGGATCTCCATGGGCAAGTTGTTCCAGATGCGAGGGGCCACTGCCGAGAAGGCCCGGTTTCTTGTTCTTTCCTTCCGGACCTCTCTTGGCGTTAGGCCCCTCAGCCACCCAGCCTGGCTAGAATGGGTGACTCTGGCGGAACTGGGTGGGAGAAGGCGCTTTGCCAGATATTGAGGTCCGTTTAGGGCTTTATATGTCATTGTTAAAACTTTGAAATCAACGCGGAAGCGAATGGGCAGCCAATGCAAGGTGGCCAGGGTTGAGGAAATATGGTGATACCTGTAAGAAGTCTGGCCGCCGTATTCTGCACCATCTGAAGTTTCCGTGTCAGTCTCAAATGCAGCCCCACGTAGAGCGCATTACAGTAGTCTAATCTCGAGACTACGCGCGCATGGACCAAAGTGGTGAGTGCCCCCACATCAAGATAGGGACACAGCTGGGCAATCCGCCGAAGGTGGAAGTATGCGGAATGGACCACTGACGCCACCTGGTTTTCCATGGTGAGCACCGGGTCCACATGTACACCCAGACTGCAAACCTTACTCTTGATGGCAAGAGTCACCCCCCAAAAGAGAGGGTGACTTTATTTGGGTGACTTAATTTGTGACTTTATTGCTTATTTCTCAGTTCACCACTCAATCTTAACTGAAACTCATCAACCTTTAATACTAGGTGGCCTTAGAGTAAGAGGATGGATGCAGAATCTGAAAGCTATCTGAAGCTCTCAGAGGCTCTCAGTCTGAAGACTGCTCACTTTCCATGGTGTTCACAAATATTTGTTTCACTGAGGTAAGTGAAATAAGTGTTCATTTTCTGATGTCATTCCAAAACTAATAAATTTTCCTCAGAATAAATCACTGTTTTAAAAACTATAAGGCATGGGCCTTCTAAAATTAAAAACCTGTGTCTCTTAATTATGAATAGTATGTATTAAGGTTATAGCAAGCAAAAGTGCACTTTTGGGGAGAGAAGGGACCACATGATTAAAAGTAATCTTTTGCGGTTGTAAATTAAGTCATGATTAAAATAAAATCTACCACAGCTGTTTCTCTATCTATTCAGAAAGAAATAAAAAAGCAAAGGGGAAAAGGAAAAAAAGAGCAGCAGGAGCAGAATCCCAGCTGGAGCACCAACGTAAAAAGCGGTGGGCCTAGTTGAGATGGAGAGGCTTAGCAGATTCTCCAGCTATACTCTGGGATACAGCCTTGACAAATGCATTATTCCCTACATCGCCCATAGTTTAATTGACTTGCTCTCCCTGGTATTAATCTCTGCTATGCACTACGTCCCCTATAAAAGCTGCTTCGGTTTGGCGAAAGATGAGTTTTATTCTCAAATCCAAACTCTCTGTAAAAGCCTTAAGTCTAAGAATTTTGTTCTTTGGGGACCTTTTCTGTTAAAAGTGTTGTGAATAATTCTTTTCCTTTTTGCCACTGCCAGTTACAGTACCTCCTCCCTGAAGCACAAAACATTTTTTCCTCTTCTGAATTCTCACAGCATTTCTCTGCAGTTCACAGCAAAACAGACAATGATGGGATGGATAAAGTGGCAAGCTGATTATTCTTTTTTTTTCTCTGAGAGAAAGTCTGTGGCTTCACCAGAAGGGCAAAACCTCAGGTAATCTATTCACTTCCCATCACGCAATGGTAGGGGGAAGAATAATTCACAGCACTTTTAAGAGTAAAGCTCTGACAGAAGTACAGAACTCAGACCCAGGGCATTAACAATCAGCTGCAATTTTAAGAGGCCTCCAAATCCATGACCCTACTTAGTGTCTCCAGAAAAGCCAGCAGCAAATCCTCATCTGGAAAAGGCAACTTCTCTCGCCTTACAGACAGCAGGAGCTGCTGCAGCCTAGGCTCCTACAGCTTCTTCATTTAGATACAGCAAGATGTCTGAATGGAGTAAATCGGCAGCAAGTATTGTGTAGTTGTAGGGGGATGGCAGTGCGAGCCTGGCTTGATACCAGTATGACCCTATCTTTATATCATCCCACTTTAGTGGTGGCTGAGGGAGCAGCTGTTTTCTTTTGCTCTGTTGCACCTGTGTACAACAGGCCTAACTCTATACGATGCAAGACAAAAAATCTTCTCCTACTCCCAGTTTTTGTCCTCAAACTCCATGCCCAACGAGCTGGAGCACACTTCTGCTATCATCTGGCTATCAGAACGCTGAACCTCATCACTCTGCTTTGAGCACCTTTTGAGCTACTTATCCCCACTTTTCAGATACCTGCTGCAAAACTATTACCCTGAAAATTGAACATTCTTTGAGTTATGTAGAAAAAGTTAGGGGGAAAAAAGACTTCTGGCACCATATAGTCAGTATTCAGAAGCTGACTGGCCTACTCCAGGACCCACATGATAACTATTTAGTACTGTGCTCAATATAATTGTCGATGAAAGGTAACACACAATAACTGCAAGGAGTAAAGGTAGGCTTTGCATATTACCCATCTTCTTCTTCTTAGGCATCCTTCAGTCTCGAGAGACTATGGTAACGTGCTCTGTATGAGTGTCCTCTCCAGAGCACGAAGCCTGGGTAAAATAATATGGAGGATAGGCTGTTACCCAAGCAGCAAATCCCCCCTCTCCACGTCGCTGAAATAGTCCAATGGAAAGGCAAGAGCCAATACAACTGGTTCCAGAGACGTTGCAGGAGTTGCCAGAACTACACGAACTGACTCCGGCTCCGGATTTTGCCTCGAGGTTTACTCCTGAAGCCTTTTCCATCAGTGGATATAGCCACAAGGCAGTGGAGGTTTGAAATCGGAGTTTTCCTTCTCCTAGATGGGCTGCCTTCCAAGGTTGACGAGCCCCACCTACCCATCTGGCTGGTTTTTATTTAGGTAGGTTGATGTCAGTTCAGACCAGCTTTCATTAAAAAAAAAGTAAGTCTCTAGCCCTTATAGATCCTAACATATAAGGCAAAACACACAATCATTGTTTTAGCCAATTGTTCTATGAGAAATGAGTTTTTAAATTTGATTAGTCAAGGAATTAAGCCATCTAAAGTTGGTTCCTGTCCTGGGAAAGCCATCTTTAATTTCTGGAAGATGCCACCAGTGGGATAATTTTATTGGCAGCAGTAATTTTCAGGAACTAAAGACTTTGTGCCCATCCCATGACCCCTAACAACTTCTCCATGGTGAAAGGGAGCCTAAGAGAGCCTAAGGAACTTAGCAGGGGAGATTAAAAAAAAAATTAATTTCTGAAAAACCACTACAGTTAATAACATCATCACCTGTATTCAGTATAAATTATGCTGCTGGATTTCAGCCATGGGAAATTCCTGAGGTATTCTCATGGATGTAAAAAATGATGCCAATAAATCACAACCTTCTTATGAGAGTATTACCAGAATCCCGTGTGTGTACCTGAAAGGTATTAATTGCCTCAAGGGCACTAAGTATGTAAGGGGTAAAAGGAACAATACTACACAAGAGGGAAAATGCATGCAATTTTAAGCTTCTCCACCTGTTTTGGTCTAAGGATGATGCCGCAATTATTTTCTATTGCACAGGTGTACAACTTCATGGGGTCCAGGACCAATTTTCTGTCCTCAGCACTTAACATAGGCCACACAACAGGCCACTTAAAGCTTGGGAACCACTCTTACAGCAGAGTCTCTGGCAGACACTCAGAAAGTTCTATTGTTATGCCACACAGTGGGTGTTGGTAGGGGTGAGGCTGACAAGACTCCAGAGGGGGGAAAAAGAGTAAAAACTGAAAGAAACAAAAGTAGGTGGACAGGCGGTGAGTAGAAAAGATGGGAGTGTTTGAAGGTAGAAAAAAGGAAAGAGAAAAAAACCCCACAATGTGTCTTTTTCATCAAAGAGAGGGAAGAGGAAAAGATGTGGGAGAAAACTGTTATGTAGTCTAGTTGCTGTTATTTCACATATTTTAGTAAGGAACAAGGTGGATTGTGTTGCTAAATCTGAGCAAAGTATTGAGATATGTTGTACTATCCCCCATCCCAACAAGAAAAGGAGAATAAGGGATGAATGTCATGTTTTCCAGGAGAACTGTCTTTGCCATGAGGCCCTGAACAAGTCATTCTATAGCAAATGCAGCCCTCAATGGGAAAAAAAAAGAAAAAAAAGGTCACCTGTCTCTGTTCTAGTGTCATGAAGAAAGTTGATACCATTTCTACACACTATTTCTATACTTCTCATTAATCCAAATTTGCAAATGTGACCTTACACGTAAAACTCAGTTTACATCAATAACTTTGCATATATAGTTTCTCTTGTTTTACTTGAAGGTTTAACAAATGACCACACATAAAAAAGATGTTAAATCACTGAACTACCAAGTTTTCATCTCTTCTGTTGTGTGTCTGGCAAACATAACGACTGCCTCAAATTTTAGGAAGAAATGTTTGTTCTAAGTCAAATTACTGCACTCGGAACTGACAATTAATAACCCTAATAAGGTTTTCAAGGGAAGTGGGATATTTAAGGAGTGGTTTTATCAGTTCCACATCCCCAGTGAACTTCCATGGCTGAGCAGGAATTCAAATGCAGGCCTCCAGAGTTCTAGTTCATCACTCTATCTACTACACCACACTGGGTATCCCAAGTCAAATTAGTATACAGTAGGACCTCCATATCTGTTGGATCCATATCCGCTGATTCACTTATCCATGGTCTGAAAATACTGTACTGTATTAAAAATATTAAAAGAAAGAAATCCAAATTAAAAAATATTTTCACATGTTTTACCAGAACTGGCCACTCGAGGGGGCCAGAGCCTTTTCTATGAATTCTTGTTCTCTTCTGGATTCTTTTTTCTTTTACCACAGCAGTTCCCAAACTTTTTCAACTCTCTTTCCTCCCAATTCTGGTCACTCAGCCCCTTCGCCCACTGCAGGAGGTAGATGGAAGGGTTTGGGGCTGGCTCACCCTCTTGTGAGGGTGGTGGCCTCTGGCCCTGCCCTTTCCTCCCTGATCTTGGGCGCACGGCTCCCTTCCCTCATGCTCAGCTCATTTTTCTCCCCAAGTTCTGCTTCAAGCCCACTCACCTGGGCCTTCAGTCTCAGGTCGGCTGGTGGGCGGGATCCCACTTCCGCCGCCACTGCCGCCACCTTGGGACCACCTCCAGATTGCTTGTGAGGAAGCAGAGCCAGAAAGGGCACCTCTCACCTCTTCCAATCCCCACCCCTGGTGGCTCTGCCCTTCACCTGTTGCCACTGCCTGGGCCAACTCTCATGAGAGCAGTGACAACGGTGGGGGTGTTCGCTATTATCCACGGTTTTCAGGATCTGTGGGGGGACTTGGAACCAATTCCCCACAGATATGGGGGTCCTACTGTATATTTAAATTTACATCCAGCTTTTCTGCCTTGAAGTGCTTTAATGATGATATAATCAGATTAATTAAACATTATTTTTAAAAAGCTTTTTAATCTACCTAGGTTTGTAAGCCATTTTCAAGGACTTTGTAAGTCTTATACAACAGGAATATTTTAGGGGTTTTCATAGAGGTAGCCATGTTAGTCTGTTTCATCAAGACAAACAACAAGAGAAAAACAAAGAATGAAGCAAACAGTACTGTGCCTACTCTACCTTAGAGAATTAACACATTTATTTCAGTGTGAACTTTTATGGACACAATTCACTTTTCCAGACACATGGAGGAATTCCTGAAGTCCACAGACTTGGATTTGAGTGACTACATTTGAGAATTTAATGCTATATATTTTAAAGGGAAAAAGTTGATTTTCCTCACATGGACAAGGCTAAATACATCTCATAGATAATAGACTCAGAATTCCTAGAACTTGTTAATTAAGTTCAGGATTTTTACTCTGCTCCTGAATCCTACCATGAATATTGAGGTCAGTGGTTAATTAATGTGGCCTTTACCGTGTACCTTTTGAATATCTGATTTCTGCCTTGCCTATCTAATCCTGTTTCCATTAATAAATATTCTTCTTGGATAAGAATTCCAGATTGAGCCTTGGGATTATTCTTTAACCTGCCACTGTGCCTTCTGCTGCTTGACGATTATACTGCATATTATAAAATGATATTTTTAGCAGATCATAAAAGCTGCAAAGCTCAGTTTAAATACCTGTATGGAATGGACTTTGTTTCAGATCTAGATAACCAGATATTGTTATATGTAGTATTATTCGTACTATCAGATATTGTTCTATGTACTATTAAGTGCTGTCACGTCACAGCTGATGACTTTATGGCAATCCTAGTGGGTTTTTTGAGGTATGTGAGATATTTAAGGAAAGGTTTTACCAGGGCAATCCCCCTGAGTTTCCATGGCGAGAAGGGATTCAAAATTTAAACACAGGTCTCTTTAGTCCTATTCCACTACACCACACTGGACTGTTGTTATATCCCTGGCTAAAAATAATAGCCAGTGTGATGTAGTGTTTTACCATGACTCAAGAGAACTGGGTTCAAAATCTTGGCCATGAAACTCCCTGGGCGGCCTAGGACCAGTTGTACTCTCCCAGCTAACAGTATGCTAGCAGCAACTCCAGATTCTGCACTGTATCCTAGGACTGAGTTTAAATGGAAACTGGAGTGGTGGACAGATTTCTGGCTTCATAGTAATTTGTAATCAAAACATGGTGAGGGGATGGGTAGGTTCGGCCCATATTATAACATGCTCATTACTGTCCTTCTGCAAGCAGGCTAACAACTTTCTCTTCAGGCAAGCTTCCCCTGAGTGACTGGCTGCCTGAGTGGGGTTTTTTAGTGGGTTGCTGTACCTTACTGCTTTGAATGTGTTTTGCTTATGTTTTTTGGTATGGCATTTGTCTGATCCTTTTTAGCATTTGTATACTCACTGTTGTTAGCTTTAATATTGTCTTTTAATGATGGAAGCTGCTTTGGGTCCTTTTAAGGAGAAAGGTGGGGTAATAATCTATCTACCTACCTATCTATCTATCTATCCTTCATGAGTATGTTTACCTACTTTGATTTTTAACATTCATGTTGCTCTCTCATACATAACTCTTCCTAATTATGCTAGTTCTGTAGCCTAGTATTTACATCAGCCAGTATCCTGTTCAATTTACATACGCATGGAGTTTCAGCAGTGGAAGCTGCAGCAGCAATCTGATGAGATGCTGGTCACTTGCAACCAGGCACAGGTCAGCTCACTGTGACAGATTCTGCAGCTCAAGTTCCATGCATGTAAATAAGAGATGGGGACAAACTGCCAAAATGGTGCTTCATCCTGGTTAGGGGTCTGTCAAAGTTGAGGAACCACGCATCTCCTCCCCATGAACCGATGAACCATGGGAATGGTTAGCTGCCTATGGTGATCAGCTGGCCCATATTCATCTTATGGGTGACGAATAAAAATGGGGCAATATTCGTCCCTTCTTATTTGTCGGGGTTTCTGTAACTCACAAATACGAAGGGATGCATATTTAACGAATCAGTGATTTTTAACAAATATCGTGATTCATTTTTTTATTCGTCCCCATGTCTAATGTAAATAATGAATGAGATCACCTTCTATAAAATTCTGTCAGTCAGCCCAGTCACATAAGAGGTCATATACACATTGTGGACCAGATGCAGGGTATTGGATGGACATATTTCTCTTCCATTTTCATCTTACCTGCCTACCATGAATGGCAAGGGAATGCAGAAAATAAAAATCTAGATTAATCTATACTAATTTGGGATGATATGACTAATTAGTTTTCAAATGACAATCTTGTGGGGAATTCAGAATATAGTAAAGAGTGTCATGTGGCTTCACTGACATTATGACTAAATCTAGCACAGCCTTGCAGCCTTGCTACGACCATCCTGATTGTCAGGTGACCTCTCACTAAACTATATGACAATCACACATATTTTAATAATGGATCTTCTGTCCATAATGGAATGTTTGAGAATGTGGGTTTCAAATATTTACATTTTCTGCTTTCTAAGTTTAATTGTTTTGAATATTTCAAAAACTTAACATAATATATTATAGTCAATCATGTAATTACACTTAGGATGAGTAATAATTACACAGAATACATACAAAGCCGACAGCTTGTAGCAATTTATCTCACAGCTGTGTCAAAGTACTTTATTTACAGAAACTAGATGGTAGTTTATTTACAGAAACTAGATGGGCAGCAATTCCACAGGCCATGCACAATTTTTTGCTAACAGGGAATACTGTTTCTGAGATAATGGCTGAGTAAAAATAACTGCCCTGGATTATACTGTACCTGTTTCCCTTAACATACTCTAGGTATTTTGATATGTACATACACATTCTCAGACCTTGGTCTTTTGCAGGATATGTTAAAAAACGTCTCCCTTACAATAGCAGCATAGCAATGTACCACTACCATCACAACATTAAAATCCAAAACATCATAGAATGGATTGAAAAATTGTATTCCCGGTTCTTAATGGTTATTTTATCTGCTAACAACATTTTTTAAAAAACCTGAGTGAATCACATGAGTAGCATAAAACCAAGGGTTATTTGTTATGACACTGAATAGCATTTAAAAATAGCAGTATGTCCAGCCTGAACCCTAAGAGCTGCTTCATGTTATTTCTTTGTATTCTTTATCCAGTCTTTAAGTTCAATAGATGGATAAATAGTTGCCTTCTACACCTCAATAAAGATCACTGGTTATCTTTTCATATACATGTACTTGAAAGTTCTGGTAAATAAACTTTTTTTCTTTTTTATGTTGAATGAGACTGTCTTACTTTGGGCACATCATAAGGAGAAAAGATTCTTTGGAAAAGACAATAATGCTGGGAAAGGCTGAAGGCAGCAGGAAAAGAGCAAGATCAAATATGAGATGGATTCACTCCTTAATGGAAGCCACAGATTTGAATTTGCAAGAGCTGAGCAGTGCTATTGAGAACAGGACATTTTGGAAATTGCTCATTTATAGGGTTGCCAGAAATCAGAGACAACTTGGTGGCACATAACAACAACAAATACACACATGCAAGATCTAAAACTGTGTTTCTGAATTAAATTGAATGAATTTAGTGGGAGAACTCAAGATGATGCTACATTGCTCTGGTTCCACTGTCATACTGCTCTAACAATTAGGAAGTTTTTCCTGATATTCAACTGAAATCTGGCTTCCTTTAACTTGAGCCCATTGTTGCGTGTCCTGCACTCTGGGATGATCGAGAACAGATCCTGCACCTCCTCTGTATGACAGCCTTTCAAATATTTGAAAAGTGCTATCATATCACCCCTCAGTCTTCTTTTCTCAAGGCTAAACATGCCAAATTCTTTCAGCTTTCCTCATAAGGCTTGGTTTCCAGCCCCCTGATCATCCTTGTCACCCTCCTCTGAACTTGTTCCAATTTGTTAGAATCCTTCTTGAAGTGTGGTGTCCAGAACTGGACACAATACTCAAGGTGAGGCCTAACCAGTGCTGAATAGAGAGGGACGAGCACCTCGTGGGATTTGGAACTATACTTCTATTAATGCAACCTAAAATAGCATTTGCCACATCACACTGTTGGCTCATATTTAGCTTGTGATCTACGACAATTCCAAGATCCTTCTTGCTCGTAGTTTTGCTGAGCCAGGTATCCCCCATCTTGTAACTGTGCAATTGGTTTCTTTTTCCAAGGTCCAGTACTTTGCACTTATCCCTGTTGAATTTCATTCTGTTGCTTTCGGCCCAGTGCTCCATCCTATCAAGGTCATTTTGAATTTTGTTTCTTTCTTCTAGGGAATCAGCTATTCCGCCCAATTTGGTATCATCTGCAAATCTGACAAGCATTCCCTGCACTCCCTCATCCACGTCATTAATAAAAATATTGAAGAGCACCGGGTCCAGGACTGAGCCTTAGGGTACCCCACTAGTTACCTCCTCCCAGTTAGAGAAGGACCCATTAATCATCACCCTCTGAGTACGATTCTGTAGTCAATTGTGTATCCACCTGACACTTGATCTATCCAGCCCACACCTAGTTAGCTTGCTAATCAGGATATCATGGGGCACTTTGTCAAAAGCTTTGCTGAAGTCAAGATATACTATGTCTACAGCATTCCCTCTGTCTATCAGGGAGGTTACCTGATCAAAAAACAAGATCAACTTGGCAGGATTTGTTCTTGACAAATCTGTGTTGGCTTCTAGTTATTACTGCCTTGTTTTCTACGTGCTTGCACAATGACCACTTTATGATCTGTTCTAGAATTTTGCCTGGGATTGATGTCAGGCTGACTGGCCTGTAGTTCCCAGGTTCCTCTTTTTTGCCCTTTTGGAAGATAGGGACAACATTGGCCCTCCTCCAATCCTCTGGCACCTCACCCGTTTCCCATGATTTCAAGAAAATAATGGATAGCAGTTCTGAGAGTTCTTCAGTCAGTTCCTTCAGTACTCTCGGATGCAGTTCATCCAGTCCTGGAGATCTGAACTTGTTCAAGGTGGCAAGGTATTCCTTGACTATTTGTTTATTAATCTCCAGCTGCAATCCTGTCTCCCCCCCCTTGCACTTCCAATTTGTTTGGAAGTTCATAGTCTGTCTTATGGGAAAAGACGGAACTAAAATAGGAATTGAGCACCTCTGCCTTTTCTTTGTCATCTGTTATCATTTTTCCATCTCTACTGAGGAGCTGCGCCACTATGTCTTTTGTTTGTCTTTTGCTACTCACATACCTGAAGAATCCTTTTTTTATTGCTTTTAGTGTCCCTAGCTAACCTCAGCTCATTCTCAGCTTTTGCCCTCCTAATGCCATCCCTGCATTTCCTTGCTACTTGTCTGTACTCATCCTTGGTGGCCTGGTCTTCTTTCCACTTCCTATACATGTCTTTTTTTTGGTTTTTAGGTCCTCCCTGAGCTTTTTGTGAAGCCACACTGGCCTTTTTTTTTGCCACCTCCCACCTTTTTTTCTTCTTGGAATTGTTTGTAGTTGTGCCTTTAGAATTTCTTTTTTTAGAAGCTCACACCCTTCTTGGACTCCTTTTCTTGTTAGGATTTCCTGCCATGGGACCTTACTTATCCTTGTTCTGAGATTATTAAAATTGGCTTTTTAAAAATCCAGCAGACCTGTGTGGCTACACTCTGCTTTCATTTCCTTTGAAATCAAGAATTCTAGAAGGACATGGTCACTCTCACCTAGAGTTCCCCTTACTGCCACTTCCCCTACCAAGTCATCTCTGTTGGTCAGAATCAAGTCAAGGATAGCAAATCCTCTAGTTTCTTTCTCCACTTTTTGTAGGAGAAAATTATCAGCCACACAAGCCAGGAATTTCTTGGAAGGGCCATACTTGGCAGAATTTGCCTCCCAACATATATCTGGATAAGTGAAATCTCCCATCACTACTACGTCGTGTCTCTTTGAAAACCCTGCAATTTGTTTTTCAAAAGTTTCATCCACTTCCTCTCTTTGATTGGGTGGTCGGTAGTAGACTCCAACTACCAAGTTCCTTTTTATTTTTTGCCCCAACTAGATTGATCCAGATGTTCTCGATGGGACAGCCAATCTCCTCCTCCTGTATTTCTGTGCAGGAATGCGTATTTTCATGCCTTACGGTTTACCATCTTTTATGTAAAGAAGTACTCTTCCACTAGATGACATGTACAGTCTTGTCAACTGAAACCTAGTGATGATATCACATATCTCTCTCATTGGTTAAGTTAATTAGATAGGAAGCAGTTCCATGGCAAGTACTGTAGGCAACGATGGAGCAGGCTCCACTCTAGTACTATTCACATTAATACATAGTTTATAAATAAAATGGTGCATTCCATTTCCTTAAAATAAACATGCAGAACAGTTTAACCACTAATGAACTGTATCTGGCTGTCCATTTCTGGATTTAGGAGGATTTGTTGACTGTCTATTCAGGAATAAGACAGCAGTGGCAATTCATTTTGTATGTAAGCAAAGCCCAGCTCTTGTCCTTCTGAGCTCTCAGACGCATCTATCACCACTCCACCCAAGCTTAACCACAGCAGTATTCAACTGTTCACATCTTACAACTTTTCAGACAACAGAGTGTGCTCCAGTGAACACACTCCACATAATAATTTAGAAGTGTTGAATACCACAGTTTGTTAAAACATGAAAGGAAAGTACTTACGAGCACAGTCCCAAGACCAACATGAAGTGTCATGGCCAGGGTCCCAAATCTCTCCTATTCCCCCTGCCCCCAAGCCAACACTAAACCTCTCAAGAAAACTAACTGAGCCTGGATAGGTAGCATATAAAACCATCCACACAATGTAAAAACAGCCTTTGGAATCAGCTGAAAGAATGTGACTACTGAAACCATGCCTTTTGTCTAAGAGAAATCCATAGCAACTACAGTTCACCATACAGTGGGCCATGATTCAGCAACACTGGTTAAGCCAAACAAAAAAAAATGCACAAAAATGTGCAAAACCATAAACACTTGTGCAGCCTTTGGAGAAAATATGTTCTTCATCAGACAAATACAAAAAGTAAGCAGGATGGGAAGAATAGAACTGGGAAGTGGGGGAAGGCTGGATCTTTGTATTCTTATTCTCTACATGTTGTTACAGGTAGTAATGCCGGAGGGTTTGCTGCAGACAACAGACCTGAGTTTTATTAGGTGATATTGCTATTGGATATTAACTGCTGGTAGCACCCACTTGGCATGGAATTAATAGAATTCTTTTGCCCTCCATCTTAGACAATATAAGTCCACTGCGGACTCAGAGCTGCATCCTCTCCTTCTTCAGATCTTGTGTATCTGAGACAGCCCTTGCATCATCTGACTTTGACTTGAAGAAGTCTAATGTCTGCTTCACCTAACCTTTAAAATTTGGACTCGGAACTTGGAATTGTGTTATCCTTTCTTCCAGGACCCCTTGTATAGCACGTGCCCTGACTCCAACCAGAAGTCCTCCAGCTCTGGCTACTGCTTAGGAAACAATGGCTGACTGATTTGCTCATAGGCGATGAACTGCCACCAGAGGAAGTAAAAAAAGAAGCTAGATTCTGTTGCCAAAGGCAGCTGAGTGCTAGCTCTGTGTGGGTCAAACTATGTGCCATGTATTCTGAAGAATGTGATCCTTAGGGCCGCTATGAAGCAGAGTCAACAGATGCTGTCTCTAGTATGTGAACTAGAGTAGCACCAATACTGAATTTACCTTATTTTGTATTTAAATGATGCTGCAAATCTGCTTGCAATAAATACTTGTAAATTATCTGAATATTATATTTTCAGTCGGTAGCACACAGATGTAAGAGTTGCCTGGTCATCTCAAGGGAGTCAGGTCTCATATTCTCTCTCAAAACCTATACTGAAAAATGTGTACAAAGGCAACTCCTTACCAAGACCCAAAGCATAACTTTGATATAAAGCAGCAGTCCAGGATAATAGCACCCATGGGATGTGGCACAGACGGCAAAGCCCTATAATAAATACCTTCTGAAAGCTAATGCCAGGTTTGATCCACACTATCTCTGGGGCTGCTTATCATTATTATCATCAGATTATTATGTTCGTTGTTTTAGAGGAAACTGGCTAAAGATGGCTGTTAAAACTATTTCCAATAATGGATTACAAGGCTGGTATTTATGGTGCTATTTCAGCCTCAATTCTGATCAGCTTTTGTTGATTTATAATACTGCTAGCTAGTTTAAGAGCCTGTAGTCAATCGTATTTTACAGGGTGTAATGAATAGACCCACCAGCTTCTAATCAAAAGCATGTTGTACTATAGACCAGTATGAAGTACAGCTAACACACAGAGGGGTCCAAATGGGCTCCTGCTGTAGAAAGCACACAAGGAGTAAAGTTTGTTGCAAACCGACTTAATTTTTTACACGCTGTCAATTCTTTCGCAGAGGGAAATTTTTATATTATGCTAAAAAGCATTTGAATTTTCAGCACACAGAGCAAAAACAGACATCAAACTGACCTTCTAACTGAGCTGCTTTCAGATCTTCCTACATACAGCCACCACAAAGAACCCAGCCCAGCCCAGAGGAAGGATTAAGAAGAAATCACTTTTGTTAAGAACCACTGAACAATGGAAGAAACTATGTCTTTCTGGAAAAACTATAGTTTGCATTTTTAATTGCACAGGACAAAGTTTCTCCCCCTCTGCCCATTTTTAAAGCTGTGGCTGTTTGCAGAGTGAGGGGAAAGGAGGTTCTCTCTAACTCATCCAGGAAAGGCGAGGAAAGTTTTAAACTAATATATGCTGCCAAACTCTAGTCTTAGCTCCATGTAACAGGAGAGTGGCTTGTTCCTCCACATGGATGGGGCTACATGCAAAGGTGAAAACCAGTACTTGGCAGCAAGCTCAAAAGGAGGTGTTATAATCACAAGTTTAATGCAGGAGAGACTTCAGCTGGGCTAACAAGCAAACTGTTGGTTGATACACACCCCTTCTTCTGATTGTGCATTTCTCCAATTTCTTCTCAGTACTTCCAAGCAGACAATTTTATTTACTGTCAGACTGTTTGCATCACTGAGAAAATAGTTCCTAAGGTTCTTCATGTTCATTATTTTTAACTAGCAGTAGAATATAGTTATAAATAGAATATAATTATGAAGAAAACCCATTTAAACATTGCTATATTTTGCTATCTCTCACAATGGAATCCCAGTAACTATGTCCACACAATAATTTCTGACAGATACACTTATCTACATAGCCCGCCCACCCGTCTCCCCTCCCCCAAAGCATACAAAATAGTATCTGATTGGGGCAATATAATATAATATAATATAATATAATATAATATAATATAATATAATATAATATAATATAATATTGGGTACACCCTCTACTTCTCTACTTCAAAACTCAGCTTAGGATACGTCAGGAGTATATTGGCTAATGTTATAGAGAAAGTCTGTCAGATAATAGTGAAGTTGCCTATGTATTGCAAAATAGCTGAGTCAGAACAGAATGTTTAATATGTTCTTGAGTTCACAGATACAGCAGACTGAATATGTTAATCTCATGGTGTTAGGGCTGTTTATGGAGCTAATGTGATCCAGTAAATGTAATACAGGGCCTAGAAACAGGAATGCAGGTTTCCACAACCTTTGCAGTCATAAACAGAACTGGTGCCTTTGGTGAGAACTAGAGCTGTTCAGCTCCCACCACGGTAAAGTAAAACAATGCTAAACAAACGAAACTGAGAAAGGCAACGGAAGTCTTTTCCCTTCCACGAAAAATAATAGCAAGACGTGCTGTGAACTTGATGTGCAAAACAGACTATTTAAAATACTGAGAGGATTTATAAAAAGGGACTTAATGAACATTTTATTGTGTTCCATTTTAGCAAAACTTTGACAAGCCAAATTATGCTGCTGTGGTATCGATGGTACTATATTCTGACCATAAGGACCATAAGCAGTTGGTCAAGGCAACAGAACTGAAGGACTTTACATCACTCGCAAGAAGTTAATCTTGCAGTAAAAACTGTTTGGTAAGAGCTCTGCTTGCATGCAGGGAGACAATACAGCTATTAATCTATATTCTGTGCATGATTTTACAAGAATTTTCCCTCAGTCTATTTGTTCTGTGTTCCTCCCTGTTGTGCCTTCGGTTTCCCTCCCCTTCATTTATTTCAGCTCTTCTTTGGAGGATAGGATGCTGCCAAGCCAATGAACTATGCACAAGTAATGTCTGAATTATCTGTGGCTTGAATGATAAATCCTTTTGGCACTCAGGGTGCCCTAGACGTCCAAACTCCCTTGCCTCTGCTCTGGCCATCTGATAGTTTTGTATTTATATTGGTGTGTGCAACTTTGTTCTGTGCTTTTTTGTTTTGTTTTTTGGTGAGGCAATGTGAAAGCTCTATGTAACTCTGAAGCGTTGTTTTAATCATTAGAATCCAGATGGTGCCTCTATAGTATAGTAAAGCATTCAGAGTGAGGTAAAGTTATACTTACTTATATTACACCTCCTTAGCACAGCCACAAGATGCAGAAGGACAACCAAATCTCTCCCTAAGGAGAATTCTGATACAAGGAAATTAGCACAACTAGAATGACAGGAATAGTAAAAAACACAAAACAAAAATAAAATAAAACAAACATATCTCATAACTTATGAGATATGCTTTATGAGATATGTAGCTCATTGAAGAAAACACATGATCTAAAATTCAGATATTTTACAATATTACACCAATATGCCCCACCGACATTAAAAAAAAAATCTTATTAAAATGTGTTTTGTAAGCCCACTTGTATCTTCCATAGGACAATTGTGCCATGCTTTGGCCCTCCTCAATTGATATAGGCCAGACTATGGGTTTTGCAAAACTGGCAGCCACTAAGAACAGCTCAGGAGTATTCAAACAATGGCAAGATTACCACTAAAGGGTGTATTTTTAGTTTTTTTAAAAAAAGATGAAAATGTTAGTGGGGACAGAGGAGCAGGGGCAGCCCTCTAAGGTCCAGGAACAGACATATGCAGTTCTGAAGTTGTCTAGCCCTGCTTTAAACCTGCTATCTGTAATCACAGCATGACCTTCCCTCAGGCTGCAGAGACTGTCTCTAAGAAAAGCAGTCAGCAGGTAGACATTATCCTTCACTGTAGAGTAAGGTTAGGAATCATGTGTGTGAAGAGCAGTAAGTGGACTGATCCATAGATTTCCTTGGCCTAGCATGAGCATACTTTGAGACTGTTCATTTAGATATCCCAAGCTGGTTTTACCCCCCAGAAACTTGTTGTTAGGTTAAATTCTAGAAGATATGCTCAGTGGCATATTCACACTGATAGCAAATCCTTCATCATAAAACAGGTTTCAGCTGGATGGAGAGTGCCCTTGCTTATCCTCTTTTCACTTTTGAAGCCATGGTTAGGATGAGGTAGGAAAGACATTCAGAGAAAGTAGTTGGCATGTTGGAAGACATGTTCCTTTGTGGTCCTTCTGAACTACAATTGTTTCAAGTGCATCCAAATTGTCACCAGAGAGACTTGTATTCAGGGGCTCAGCCTTCTTTATCTTTTAGGAAACACGAAATCATCAGTATAGGCTAAATCATCACTACAGCACTACAGGCTGACTGGCTGTAAGAATGGAGAATCTTCATTTTAAATGTTATGAAAGCTAGCACTGTATCACTTAATAATTAGTGCCCTTTTTATATGAAATGTCTCTAATGATAGTATTTAAGATATATACATGAATCCATCAGAAGTTGTTTCTGGCATTTTTAAATTTTGTGGATGACACCTAACTCAGATTTTCCTTTCCCTCTGCAAAGAAGCTGTTTTGGTTCTAGACTAATATTTGGCACAAGTAATGGACTGGATGACGGTGAACAAACTGCACCTTAATCCAGACATAACAATGGTGCTCCTGGTCAGTCAAAGGACAGATCAGGGACTGGGGTTTCAGCATGTGCTAGATGGGGTTATGTTCCCCCTGAAACTCAGATTCACAGCTTGAGTCTGCTGGATGCTCGTGGCATGGTAGTGGCCAGAAATACGTATGCACAGTTAAAACTAGTGTGCCAGCAGTGTCTACTCCTGGAAATGTCTGATCTAGCCACAACAACACAAACCTTATTTACATCCTACATAGATTACTGCAATGAACTTTACATGAGGCTGCCTTTCAAAAGTGTTCTGAAACTTCAATATGCTGTGCCAAACTGCCCACTGGAGCCGGTTACAGAAGAATGGAAATTCCTTGTTACAGCAGCTTCATTGACTACTAGTCCTTTCTTGAGCACAAATCAAAGTGCTGGTTATAATCTATAACCCCCTGAAAGTTAGTATATACAACACTCCCTTCTTTAATATAGTTTTAGAAGAGGTAGCCATGTTAGTCTGTGCTTGCATAGATTAGCTCCTTCAAAACTGCTATATTTTGATGTGAGCTTTTTTGGACAAATCCACTTCCTCAGACTAGCTTTGTCTGCAGACTTTTGTCTGAGTAAGATATGTCTTATGTCTGAGGAAGTAGACATGTCCACTAAATCTCACATCAAAATATAGCAGCAAGAATTTAAGGTACCACAACATTTTGGTGTTATTTATTTTTAATTTTTCTTTTTTTTTCACCTGATATTCTTTAATATAGCTCATCCATTCCAGGCCTTCTCTCGCATAAAACTCCAGAGTACGAAGGGAACAAAACCCAGAACAAGCCAAGGGTTAAGACTTCAATTTGTCTGAGAAAGAAACAAGCTAGAACTCCTAGATTGCATATCATGCTAAACAAATAATGGGTGTAGAGGTATGTTCACAGTAGCTCCTAAAACTGAGAAATATTGAGTAGGCTCTCTGTGGAAGCCAGAATTCTTTAGAATTAAAAAGGTTCTGCTAACAAAAAAGTTTAACAAAAACTTCCTATTTAGTTGGAAGGAATATCCTAAATTACTCCTTATCATTTTATCATGGTTTGAATTTGCAAGGTATTTTTATTAGAAGCCTAATATTATTTATTAAAAGCCTAATAATCTCTAACTGTTCCGAACCCTAAACATGCTAAAATGCCATCGCTTTTAACTCAGTATTTAAAGCAAACATCCATCAAGATCAGATACCTAAATGTTGCCTATTTTTTTTGATGTAACTTTCTTTAGGAATAAGCCACTTGGCCAATGATCCACAATGGTCAGATTACTGTTCAACATGATATGTCCTCAAAATCTTCAAGTTTTTGTACATTTATCTATAGCTGCATCCATGTTACAGAATGAGAGAGCAAAATGCTGTGCATCTTTATCTTCTCTTTCCTCAGTGCTAAGTGAATCTTCTCAACAAGCTTCTCAACCTCTTGGTTACAAAAGCTGCACTGATTGGCAATGAGGTGTGGAATCTCATGCTTTTATCTCACCAGCTGCTGCTGATTTCAAACACTGCTTAAAGCTTAGTTTTGTCTGCAGAAAATAACAACAGAAGAAGGTTGGTTCTTGCAGCACGATTCCCCTCTTCCACCTCTCAACTTCCTTGATTCAGACTGCAATCTTTACACTGGAAGTCTACTTTTTCTAGGGAAAATGCTGATCTTTGGGGAGGGACTCTCACATATACCCAGAAATAACACTTTAAACAGCAAATCCAAGAAACCCAGACCCAAGAGAGGCAGGGGGAAAAGTACAGTCCCCAAACCATCCTTCCTGACTACTGTTGCTTTGGTGGCAATGCAAGCAGATCTCTCTCCACCTCCCTGATGCTTGAATGAACAGTTGTAGCATCATTCCGGATGGCTGATTACTGCTACAATAGCATTCAGGGTGTCACTCCCAAGACAGAAGCCACTTAAGAATTGTTGAGAGCTGAAAAACATGGTTTGGGAGAGAGATTTGAGCTCCACCACACTGTAATCAATGTAATCACTGGGAGCACAATAAGATTTGCATACAAACATTAATTTAGTACTTAATTAATCTAGCTATATTTATGATTTTGGAAAGGAAATAGCTTGGTTTACCAAATACAATACTCAGGGAAACTGGAATTCCAAATCACAGCAACAGTCCAAGTACCAGGGAAGGAGGGGAAAGAGGAAGAGTGTGATGTCATTTCTAACCCTATTGCTGTTGTAGTTGTAGAAGTCAAATTGCAGAAAATAAGGACTGAATTCTCATTCTTGCTCTGATTACAATCCAAACAGCACAAACATAGGAATATTAGTGTGCTCCATCATCATGCTAAATTTGTATTCTGAACTGGAATATTATGAAATTTGGTGACATTGCCACTGGGTGTAACTATGAATGGTATACTTAGTATACTCAACATATAATATGATTTTATAGTCTCGTTTTCAAACTTTCTTAATTGCTTGACTATATTTTCTCATACCTAATAACAAGAACACAATCTTACCTGTAAATATTGGTAGAATCATGCTTTATAACATAATTTCATCTACGAACTTCTTATATAAGAGAACTTTGTTGATCCTACCCAAATGCTGCCCTAGTGATCCTGTTCTATGCAATTATATGAGACAGTGAGGATATTATCTTAGGTGTACCAGAGACAATACATAGTTGAGCCATTGTGACTGGCTTGGCATACTGGCAGAGCTGAGAAGCTGCCAGGCTCATGACCTCTTAAGAAGCTTTCTATGCAAGGGCTTCAGCTAATCTCAACTTTCACTTGCCACAGGATTCATCCAGTTCAAAGCACTGTCTCTAACCTGTCAGGCCTTCCATCATTATCTTCCATCATTGGTTCATTTTATTTTCAAACAATGCAGAAACCCAGGGACTGTCAATTTACACAGCCATCGTCAAAAGCCCTTCCATAAAATATGTCTGAGTACCAGCCCCCATAGCAAAAGGTGTTCTTGGAGGCTACTGGAAAAAGAATACACCTATATACACCTTGGCTAGACCCAGTTCTGAACATGGCCTTATGTTCTCTAGCCGCAAGGCCTGTATAGCATGCACTCATGCATGTAATCTGCGTGGAGTAATATGGTTAAAGTTCTCATTGTACCTGCACTATAGACAGAAAACTATTCTACAGTCAAAACTATGTGAACATGTAATTCAACAACAAACACAACAAACAAAGAACTATGCTGAGGGTTAAAAATGTTCTTGGCAAGAATAACACAGGTAAAGTTGTTGAGTGTAGACTTTTTGTTACTAAGGTTTTTGGAACATTTTAAGTTGTCAGGAAAAATGGACATTTCCCATTATTTATTGCAGGTTGTAACCAAGAAGCTATTTTCTTCACATAAAAGCAGATGTCCGAAACCAATGGAAAACTATAAATGAAGTGGTTTTCTTAGCAAAAGAATTTCTTGAATGTTCAGGACAACACACTCTAAGCTCTATCTTTTGCCATGAGTATGTTTTGACTTTGTATAAAATTTGAACGTCTACTCAGAAGAGGACCTTATATTTGTAAATTCTATGTAAAAATAGAATGGGAACTGATGAACCATAATGGATATTTACCCTTTAAAAACCAAGTGTCATTGGATTGTTCTGTTTACAATAGCACAGGAAAGAATTCACTCCTTACAAACCATTAAATCTGTTCCCACCTTTTCTTCCCTCTCACCACATCCCTCAAAACCCATGAATACAGATTAGAAAACACAAAACCACTTTGCTGGTGAACTGCTGAGAAAAGGTTTCAACATGACTGGTATTAACTGTGCAGATCTCCGACCTTCTCTTTATATCTAGGATAATTGGTGAGTAGAAATATTTGCAATGCTAATTTTATTCTATTAAGAACAAACTCAGGGCCTCCATAATACAGTTTAATGGTTGCACTTAAGTTAGTTCCCCCTCCCATCTCTTTCTTCTTATCAAGTGTTTCCTCTCTACAGATTAATAAGTTCCCAAACAATGAGCTCACTGTGTCATTGCTCCATTATTACAGAGTACAGTGCAACAACAGAAAGTTGACATTACCTGTCCTGAGGAGAAAAAACAAAGAAACTCTGAGGAGAGTGAAAAGACTAGCAGAATTAATTTAAAAAGAGTGGCAAATATTTGCAGATAATCAACATACAGTAATGTGTGTCAAGAAGCTGTAACTGAACCAAAGCCCTAGAAATATATCAAATATGGTAATGAGTTGAGTGACATAATTTTTCTATAAACTGTGACGGAGCTGTGAATCAGGAAAACTGACATTTGAATCTTGTCACTACTAAGAAATCACTATTTGGTCTTAGGCAAAACACTATTTTCTCAGACTCCTATCAGCAAAATTGTAAATAATGCAACTCAACACAAAAACACTTTTCTTAGAATTGCAGTATACCATATGTGTCGAGTAGAGATGGGGGTATTTGTATTCGAATATGAATACCCCCACACAGGTGGACATAACAAGGGTCCAGCCCCCTGGCAGGAGGATGAGCCTCGCTGCAAGGTCGATGAGTGGCTCGCAGACTCTGGATCGATAGGAGGGGAGTGTGGAGCCCGCGGCAACAGTGGAAGATGAGTGGATGGTTCGGCCACAGGGGGCTGGACCCTCGTTATGTCCACCTCGTTATGGCCATCTCTAGTGTCGAGCACTGGCCATTCACAGTGCTAATATGATCACTAACTATTATTGTTATGACCATCCCAAATAGAACTCTAGATGGTTATTTGGAGAGAAGCTAAGTAACTCATATCTAGGTTATCCAAACACATTGCATGTGACCTACCTTTGAAAACAGCTGTGGAAATGTCAGTTAGAGAAGAACTGAATAGTAGATTGTTTGAGTGCTTTAGTTCACATTACTTACATGCTACGTCAACTTGTATTGGTCATCAGCTGGTTCCCAGGCCCGTTCAAACTGTTTGTGCTGGCTTTTAAAGCCCTGAACAACTTGCAACCAAATTAACCTAAAACTTAGGAACGCCTCCTTCTTCCAAATGTTACTGCTTGAGTGTTAAGATCATCCTCCAAGGCTTCCCCCCCCCCCCCGGTTTCCATTGCCCACAGCGGTTGCGCTAGGCAGCCCCCAGAGAAAGGAGTCTGTCTTTCTGCTGCTGTTCCTCATCTGTGGAATGTTTCATTATGGCGAGCAATCTTTCTCCTTTGAGATAGGTGGGTAAAGATTTCCTTTTGCAGAAAGTACAAGATATACTGAAAAGTCCTTAAGCCTATTATTGATACAACATTGGGGTAAAGTACCTGAGTAAATGTGGTAACTATGTGGAAAAGTAGCCTGATAGTTTCATAATATGAGTTGCTATTTATACTGACAAACACACTACTGTTCGTATCTGCAAAATATATAATAATAAATAAGCGAAGACTTTTTTATATATCTTCATTAATTTGTTGATTTCACTTAAGTTCTATAGCTACCTTTTAAATATGTTAATACTGTAGTATTTCAATGTTGAAATGACACTGTATTATTTTTGGTAATTATGACTGTCTGCTGATTGATTACTGTTTTGGGGTTTAAGTATTGTAAGCTGCTCCATGGACAGTCACACAGTATCTAAACTTAATCAATAAACAATGTGCATTTTTCTCCCTATGTCTGCTTTGGACTATAGTCAAATAATGAAAGAACAGCCTAGTAAAAGAGAAGATACTTTGCTAGACTTAACACAGAGAAGTAGATACAACGCACAGAATGGCTTAAAAGCATGAATATCAAACCAATGGGAATGGACACTCAGACTAATGATATATACTTAAGATAATCTTTCACTTCTATTTAGTTTTTACTAATACGATCAGATTCCTCCTCCAGCATTCATAACAAAAAACTTAATATTACACATGCTGTCATTCATGTGTATAACCAAAAGTAATGTCAACACTGTGGATTGCAACACTATAGCATATCTGCTAATTCAATGAATCATCTGCTAGACAATGAAGTCTCATTCAACTATGAAACAGCTACAAAAGATCCTTGACCTTAAGGATGTGTCATTGGAGAGAAAGGTCAAAATCATCCATAGTATGGTATTCTTATTTACTGTATAAGGATGAGAGAAATGGACAATAAACAAAACTGACAGGAAGAAGAATTATTCATTTGAAATGTGGTGTTGGAGAATACAATAGACCACCAGGAAGACTAATTGTGCTCTAAATCAAATCAAGCCTGAACTCTGACAAGAAACTAAAATGACTAAACAGAGGCTATTACACTTTGAATATATCATGAGAAGACAAGATTCAGTGGAAAAGACTATAATGTGAGAAAAAATGAAATGTAGTGTGAAAGGGGGAAGACCAGCATGAGGCAGATTGACTCATTAAAGGAAACCACAGTCTTTAGTTTGCAAGACCTAACCTGTTAATATTAAGATTTTTTTTGAAGGACTGAGGTCACTGATTCATAGGAGTGCTGTAAATTGGAAGCAACTTGATGCCACATAGTAACAACCACTGCTATGCTTTAGTATGACAAACTTCAAGCCTTCCTCAAATTTTGATGCAGCAGAAGTCTTCAAGCACCATACTGGCTGATGTGTGGTTGTGATTTCCACTCCTTTTCCAGGTTGCTGGGGAGTTTCATCACTAAACTAGCATCCTGTCTCTCTCTTTCCTACTGAAACAAAACTAAGTGGAGGTTTCTTCAGATACTTCTTGCCATATAGCTCCTTTGCTGAGTATCAAGTGAAGCCAAACTACTCCCTCATGCTTTCCCCAAAGGAGCTGGGCATAGAATTATCTTTGCTTGTCATGGAAACATTTTCTTCTGTTGAATTTGTGGTGGGGGGAAACACAGTGAGCACAGTTTTGAGCTGGTATCAAAACCAGCCAAAAACTGCAGACACTTATTTACCCAATAAATAATACATGTCTAAGAAAAAAAAAATTAAAGCATATTTTGTTTTGAACACACATTCACAAGAAATAATAAATTTGACTGCCATCATCCCACAGAGACACAGGATCTGTTCACCATACTTCCTGACATCTGTCTAGAGCTTGTTTGGCATTATATTGCAATTCAAAACACAGAAAGCAGTATTTTGCCTTACTAGATGACACTCAGTCCCAGAATCTTGTGTATGCTAATTCAAAAGCCAATACAATGCAAAGTCTCATTCCCATGCACTCAAGCTAGGAATACTCCCAGGAATAGATGCTTGCCACTTCTTTAACTTGTTGATTACAAAAATCAAGAACACTGGAAAAAATGTGCTGCTGTAATCTACCCCCCAGGTGGCTTATCTCTATTTACAGTTCTTTGCCTGAGGCAGAAATTCAAGAAAGAAATCAGTGCTAAGCCCAACAAAAGGAGCATGATATTAAGAGGAATGGAAGAGACAGAAAGATTGGGATAAGAAGTATCTAGGGCATATAATGGAAGACAGTCATAGTTATTTTCTAAGCATTTCCAAATAAACTAGTTTTTAAAGCCGTTTCTATTTCAATAACATAAAACAAACCCAACAAAGAGTATTGTGCTACCTTAAAGAATAACACATTTTATATAGCACAAGCTTTCATATACTTTGAAGAAGTGGTGTGCTGTCTGTGAATGTGCAAACAGTACTTGTAAGTCTTCAAAGTGTCACAAAACTCTTTGTCGGTTTTATTGCACCAGAATACATTTTATAATAACAATAACACACTAAGATTCCAGAGTATTTTACTATACACTAGACAAGAACTCCTGTGTGGTTTAGCAGATTTTTAATTTCACATATTCAAGAAGTCTTGATCACGGGAAGTCAATGGTCCAAATGCCCTGCTCTGCTATGCAGGCAGAAGGTTTTCACTCCCTCCCAACCAACAACTGAACAGTCCCAGCAAGAATTCTTGAACGTGCACCAGAACAGTGTGTGTGTGTGTGTCCCCAAGGATTGCAGCAGCAATTGGTTTATTGCTTGCTGGAACCCAAAGAATGCTACACCATTTGCCTTCCACCTTCATAACAAAGCAACAGGGTTTTAGGCAATGACCTATACTCTTAAGTCTAAGTTCTTCAGACGCACTTGCTACCTGAAAACCTGAACCAGAATGATAGCGATAACCCCAAGATGAACTCCTTTCTGTTTGAGTGACTGAAGTCAGAGTTCTGATACTCTAAAGAAAGCTCATTTTAAAATTCTGGCAAGGAGCTGGATCAATGAGAATTAACAATGGTTTCTTTAAAGTAGGTCTCAAAGTGTGTGGAATCCCTGAAGAAAAGTTGCAGTACAAACAACATCACTATTGTTGTATATGGGATTTGAGGAAAAGCATGCAAAAAAAATTTCCCTGTCCTTATAATTTTACAATTTAAATTTAGGCAATGGTCATATTGTACCTGATTATAAACCAGAATTACTTGCTTATGCTAATTTTCTGTGACCAAGCAGTGTGCTGGCACATGAGACTTGCATATTTCCACTTTGCTTCTCTCTTAGCACAAAGTGTTCCACGTATCAGTAACAAAAACCTGTGTATAACATCTGAACCTGAGATCATGGTTTGTTGTTTCCTTACAAAGCTTATAAGTTAGGAACAAAGGAAAAGGAAGAACTGGTATACTAAAATTTTGCTAATTTGCAGGAAACAGGATAATTTTGCTTTACTGTTGATGAATGAATGAATGAATGAATGAATGAATGAATGAAGTCTCATTTATAAGCTGCCTTTCTCCGCATAAGAGGATGCAAAGTGGCTAAAATTAAAAACTAAAAAAAGAACTAAAATTAAAAACACAATAAACACATTAAAAATAAATTAAACTATCACCATATTAAAATATTTCAAGTAATTAGAAACATTGGAAGAAAACAAACACAAGCTGAAAAGCTAAAAATCTGCATCCAGGGACACAGTTTAAAAGTTATATATTAAAATTAATGTTAAATGTTAAATTTCTGTCTGAAAAAGTGCGTTTTCAGTTGTTGGCAGAACAAGTCTCCTGAGCTGACACAGAGAAGAGCACCAAGCATGTCTGTGATGGCAATGGGACCGAGAGGAGGATCTCATCTGCGTATCTTAAGAGCCGAGAAGACTCATATGGGGGGATACATTCCTTGAGATAATTCATAGAATCATAGCATAATTGTGTTGGAAGGGACCTATAAGGTCATCGAGTCCAACCCTCTGCTCAATGCAGGAATCCAAATCAAAGCAAGTCTGACAGATGATTGTTCAATTTTCTCTTTGAATGCCTCCAATGTTGGAGCACTCATCCCCCCTCCCCGAGGTAACTGGTTCTGTTGGGTGTCATTTCACTGATTCCAGACCCTGACAGTAGCCCCTTTCATGAAGAGTTTGTGTTAATCAAAAAACTAGCTTGCTTCCTTCTTGTTCCTCAGAGGAAAAAAAACACAAGACAATTAGCTGTGTCTTAAAGGTTCTGTGACACCTTTAAGACACAGCAGGCTCTGCATGTCCACCAAAGCTGATGCTATAATAAATCTGTTTCCATAAAGCAGTGGTGCCCAATGGTGGGTTCCCAGATGTTCCTGGACTACAATTCCCAGAAATCCTGACCAGTATAGGAGATGATGAAGGCTTTGAGGAATTTTTGTCCAATAACGTATGGGGACCACAGTTTGGAACCACTGCCTTGAAGGCAACACACAGTTCTTTGTTATTCTACTTCCAGGGGTCTCCAAACTACAGCCCGCGGGCCATATCCGGCCCACCTTGCCTTTTTATCCAGCCCGGGCATAGGAAGAGGAGGGAAGGGGGACCCAAGCGATCCCCCACCCCCGCTGTTTCTGCAAAGCCTGATCTAAGCGGGGGTGGGGGAATCACTTCTGTCAGGCTTCACTCTTCTTTCTATCTCCACCTGGGCATAGGAAGAGGAGCAAAGTCTGACAGAAGTGATCCCCCACCCCCGCTGTCTTTGCAAATAAAGCGGGGGTGGGGGATCACTTGGGTCCCCCTTCCCTCCTTCGGCCCTCGAAAATGTGTAAAATATATGATGTGGCCCTCATACTGAAAAGTTTGGAGACCCCTGTTCTACTGCTATAAACTACATGGCTACCCAGTAGAAGAAGCTAAACTAAGAGGCAAAACAACTACCTGTTTATTTTATTAGTATCTACTTTCAGAATGAAAGTTATTTGGGAAGACCTTCTTCTTGTTGTTCTTTCCTCCTTGGCAGGCTGGACTTCATCGAGGAGAAGGGGATGCAAAAGTTATCCAAAAGCCTCTACTTTGGAAATACGAACAAATCTGACAGACTAGCAAGTTTTCCAATCCCTTAGTTCAGCTCTTTCTGATTCTGGATGCAATAACCCTAAACAATGATATTTTCTTGCCTCCAAACTAGTCTCCACCAGAGCCTTTCTAAGTAAGCAAATTAGTATTTTGAGCCACCGTAGAGATAGAAACACATTACAATAAGCCACTTACAATATTAGGATAGCAGAACAGCAGGGCTTTCAAAATTAGTGGGTTTATTTTTTTAAGGAAAATGCTAATGCCAGTATCAAAGGATCTTCCCAACCAAAGACATTCCTGTGTGCTTTTCCAGAGTAAGATTTGGCAAAACATGCAAGCATCTCACAATTGAGGGAGGGGATCTAGAACTTTCCCTTGATGACTGCCCATGATGGGACTAGGCCTACCTAGAAATGATAATGCAAACTAAAAAGAAATGCTGTTGTCATCAGGGCTAATAGATGAAGGACAGATGGAGATACAGCTCTAGGTTCTGACAACTGACAACAATGATTTGCTTGTTATGCCTTGGAAGAAAAGCTTGTCTACAGAGAGATGAGATGAACTGACATGAGAACTGACATATAGAGAGAGGAAAAATGAGTTGAGGTTGAGAGTGAAGAAGGTGAACCTTTGCCAAGCTTCTCTGTTGTTCTGCTCACATTCCTGCATCACATGCATCTTATATCATAATATATCACACCAGGAAAAGGAAGTAGGGACACTCATTCCTTTTGAAAGGCCAGCTCCATCAGCCATTTCCTTTAGTTACCACCACACAGAGTAGACTGATCATCAAGCTGCAGCAAAAGGGGAAGCAGGCTCATTCCATTCTGAAATGTTCCTTTGATGAACTATTTCTAACCAGTCACCATAAGAAAAAAATGCTTAATAACTTGTGCTTAAGTTTATTTCTTCCCCCTCTTCTGTTTCCCATTTTCATTTTGTATTGAGTAATTTACGTTGTAAGCCTTGGGGGCAGCAACTATCTTTTTTTTAGTGATCTACATTTTTTTTTTTACTTTAAAGCATTCTTCAGTTGTAAAGGCTTACATAAGTCATGGAAGCTTTTACACCTGAAGAATGCTTTAAAGTAAAAATGTTTTAAATTAAAAAAAACATGCACACATCAGATATACTAATAGAGTGCCTGTCTCTGTGTAGACACCAACTCAGAGGGATATGAGCATACTTGGGTGAACTCCAAAGGACACAAAAACATTTTTTTAAAATGTTGTTTACCAAAACCAATAAAAAACAACACCAAAAGAGATTAACATCCCAATGCACTATGGCAACTAATTATCCCTTGTAGACATGGCACACTGAGTGCCTCAGGTATTGGTGAACAAGGCTCTGGAAAGTGTACAGAAAACACTTCCATCTTCAATCAAGTCCTGTAGGGAGAGCACATGCCTTGTGAACTAATTAGTGGTTCTAGAAGTGCTAATTGGCTCTTAGGGAAGACCTCTGCCAGCCACACAACCTGTTTTAAGGGTGGGGGGAAAAACGGCATTTTCAAAGACAAAGACATGAGCCTTTCCTTTACTGCTGCACCACTAAAATTTGGCAGTACAAACTCTTAGGGATCTGTGAGAGCTATAAAAACAGGCAGGGTGGTGCATGTGGCTGAGGGGTTGCTAGCCCGTGGTCTTTGGAATGGAAAGAATATTCTGGAAGAGGAATGGCTGATTGGCGAGATGGAACATTGAAGAAGAGCAATCTACACATTTGGTTGTCAATGCCATTTCTTTGACAATATTCATGAATTCAGCCCTTTCAATACAATTGGGATCCTTTTTTAAATGTAATTTTTAACTTAATATTTGGACCCAAGCCTATGTTCAACTTAAAAATACTGCAGTGTTCTTACTCAAAACTTTTTCAAGAGGTAATCGTTCACAAGACTTTCCAAAGATCAATACTCCCACCTACATTCCTGAGCTATTTTGGCTCCCCTTGCTTTCATTCCAATATACTTGCACAAACGACTCACGGTTGGTGAAGCACACAAGATTCCCTAATCTTTGTCACTAAAGTGGATAAAGTAAGATTGCAAAAAAGAACTTAAGAAGAAAATGTAAATCAACACACTTTTATACATCATCTCCTCTGAACTTCATTAAAAGCACTCTGAATAGAAATGGGCATAAACTGCTGTTCAGTGGTTCAGCCCAGTTTGGTGCAGTGCCTGCACAGGAGTTCCGCGGGTGCCCTGCACTTCCCTCCTCCACCCCCTTGGGTGACTACCCACTCACCAGCAGCAGCGTGGGCTTTTGTGTCTCACCTCCTCATCCGAGTGGGCGATCGCCCAGAGGAGGCAGGGGTGGGAAGCACATTGCTACCAGTGAGTTGGTGATCATCTGAGAAGGCAGAGAAGGGAAGCTTGCTGCTGCTAGTGATTGCCCAGAGAAGGTGGGGGAGAGAAGTGTGCTGTGCCTGTGGCACACTTGTGCGGGCACTGGGCCAAACTGGGCCAAATTGCGGTTTGTGCCCATCTCTAACTGTGACACCTGTGCTGAGATACTGTGCTGAAGAGGCATGGGATTTTTTTTTTCTGGACAACAAATCCCAGAATTCTCCATTCTGGGAGTTCTACCTGAAATACAGACATCTATAGATACCTAGCGTGGCTCATCTGGGAGAAAGGCCTAAGCTAGAAGGCTTTGTGGTCCTAGCCAGGCCTGGTTCCACCTAGCTTTGCGTCCAGAAAGGAAGCTCCCAACTAGCAGTGGGACTGCCACAATTTGGTGTCTGTAGGTGTCTGTATGTCAAGTAGAGCTCCCAGAATAAAGAATTATGGGATCTGTAGTCCAGAAAATAAAAAAATCCCATGCCACTGAACTTCATGGCATTCCTGATACTTTGCAATCATGAAAAGGGAGGCTTGGACATGTTTCCTTAATGAATTCAAATAATAGACAGTTAACACGTGATTGTAGGCTGAAGATATTGTGGGCATTACAGATATTGATTTCAGCCAGTTGGCAAGGCAGATCAGGGGAAACACTGCCATGTAAATCTTTGTAGAACTTTGTAACTCTTTTTTTCTATTACTTAGCCACTAGTGCAAGGTGCTGCTGTCTGTATGCAGCCAAAACAGAGCTTAAAATGTTTACTTTTTTGGATTACCTGAATCCCTCAGCCAGCATAGCCATTGACCCTGATGACTGGAGGATTCTGGGAGCTGTAGTCAAAATAGCTTTTTCAGACTCTCAGACAAACACAACTATGGTATGCAAGAAAAGACCGTATACTTAAGCATAATTTAAATGAAAAGTGCAAAGTGGACAACTTGAAAGAAACAACTAACAACTTGAAAGAAAACAGAGAAATCTATGAGAACATGTCCCTGTCTGAGAGAAATGGAAAAGCCCTTTCCAAGGAAAAGAACAGTACACAGAGCCCTCAGGCAAATGCTTATCCGAGCTGGTTTTAAACCATTGCCTGATAAGTCTATTATCTTCTGAAGCGGCCAAGAGAGGGTCTGAGGCCCAAAAGTGAAAACCCGGAGAGGATATTCTGTTTCAAAAACATTTATGCATACCATCAATATTTCAAACGATTACCTAAAGGTCATCTGACAAATGCTGGTGAGCTTTTAATATCAGATGTAGCTCAATGTTTGATCCAGTAGAACTTGCTGTATGATTATTTAAAACATTTATTTCCTCATGATGTCACTTTCCAACACTGCTTTGGCTAAGTTTAATAACATCTGCAAATGTTTTGAGTTTATTATGTCGCTATCAAATATTTCAGAATTAACATATTCTGCAACTGCAGTAGAGAAGAACTGCACTGAATCCCAGAGCCTCAGTTTATCCTCTTAGATGGAGGATAAACTGAGCTCACAGACACTGATGAGCACAGCTTCACCAGGTGAACAGCAGATGTTAGGAAACCCAATTTGGTTTACTTTAGACAATTCAACAACCTAGTCCTTTTGGGATTAAAATCTACCCATAGACAAAAGAGAAGCTGGACATGAAGGCAGGGCTTATCTGTGCAGATAAAACATTAGGTTACTGCCTGTGGATAATGCTTCAATGTATGTTATATATGCCTTCCTGAGCCCCCTGACAAGAGACACAAATGGAGGGAGAGAGAGAGAGAGAGGAGGGGAAGAAAGATGAATCCATCTTTCACCCAAGACTCTTGAGCATAGACGGAGCCCTTGCTCTCCCTTGAAGCAATCTGTGGCCAATTATACAGTTAGAACACTGAATGAAAAGCTTTCCATCCTGTTCCTTTTTTGCTCTCTTTGGTACACTCACTCACAATACATATATAATTGTTCTAATTTTTCCTACCTCCTTTAGGGAAAGAGAATATTTCTCTTTTTAAAAGGTATTAATATCCCTCTGGCAATTCCATTTATCTCTACAGCACAGTGATTCTGAAAAGGAGTGGGAGCACAAAAAGAAGCCCAGTAAATGTCTTCTGAGACAATGGGAGTTGCAAGTGTACATTACACACAAACACTTCTTCCTCTCTATTACCAAAGCTGAGAAAAGACAAACACAAAACATCAGATGACACTTTCATAAATATTGAACTGCAGATACCCTGTAATAATGCAGAGTTAACAACATGCATATTTTATTTATGCAATAGACAGCAGGGATGTGCTGATTTATTTGCTTGAGCTAAAAGGTTCTGAAGCACTGTTGGAGCAGCCAAGCAAGAAGGGTTAATGCTAAATTTTAAAATAAAATCAATCAGAACTGAGCATTGCTCACTTATTCCATTTTTATGCATCCTCTCTACTGCCTGCTCTGAAAACCTAGAAATTTTCAGGTTTTTAAGTTTCTCATTACTTCTTCCTTATTATATAATTAGAAACCATGTCAGCATTTTCCAGGAATAAAAAAATACAAACTGAGAAACAGCCGCCTGCCTCTCTGCATGTTTTAACCTCCTTTTTAAAGAGCCTGAACAAAATAATCCCCAGGAACAGCCAGGAGTCATGCTCTTCTTGATTTGTTATCATCCATAGACTTCTCCCAAGGGAGCAGTAGACTTCCTATTAGACCACAGTATTCTGCTGTTCCATGTTCATCCACACGCTGGTATGTGCTGTATTTTTGCAACAGTATAACATTAAATGTCTTTCCCATGTCAAACCATCTTGTTCATTTTTTCTATTGTCCAAAAAAAAAAAAAAGGGGGGGGGGGTAGATGCAACTGTGTGTTTTTATTGCTAGGTCACTAGTTGCTCCCTATCACAGATTTCTGGGACTCTGAGACAGTGAGAAAAATAAATCCTAAATTAAAAAAATAAAATAAAGCTATCCGCATTCACAGGAGAGCAAAAATATTCAGAAAAGTTACATAAAATGGAGGCCTTTTTTTCTAATCCAGGCGTTTCCCATTTGATTTAAATTATTTTTGAAAGTCACCGTTAAAATGTGAATAGAATTCTGCTGTGTATAACACACAAAGGCAGCTGAAAGCTTATACACATTGCATCCAAAGGTGTAAGTAAAGGAGCTTTCCTCTACTAGCCCAGTTCATGGAAATGTCTTGTCTTAGCTCATGGCAAGGTGCCTGAATACTTCAGTCTGCTGCTCAGTCACCAGAACAGAAGGAATGGACAGAGCTAGAGAACCAGGTCTCGGCTCATGCCACGACTTCGGCTGATGCAGTCACTAGGAGTGCTATAAATTCTGGTTTGTTTACTAGTCCTATGCTGACAAACTACTACCTGTAAAAGATTTACAAGTTACAGTATAAAAATGTAGTTCAAAACATATCCTCAGATGCAGACATTCTGAAACATATCTACACTGCTTAACCCAATATTATATTAAATTAGAAAAGAAGGCAGAAATGTGAGTGCATATTAGCAGGGTATGGTGCAGTGTTCTCAAATATAAGGCTGAAGCAGCATCTCTAGATACATACAAGCTCAGGAAGGTACTGCCAGCACCCTTTGTCTTCAATCCTTGCCCTATATCAGGGGTCTCAAACTCAATTTACCTGGGGGCCGCTGGAGGCAGAGTCTGGGTGAGGCTGGGCCGCATCAGGTTTTCCACAAGAAAAGCTTTGTTTAAAAAATTCCAATCTTCTCAAATCTCTTTATTTTTATTTTTCAACACAAAATAAGATGAAAAAATAAACAAATTAAGAATTAATAAGAAAATAAATCAATCAATCAGTAATAAATAAATAAAATAATAATAATAATGAAAATAATAATGAAAATAATAATGAAAATAATAATAATAATAATAATAATAATAATAATAATAATAATAATAATAATATTTCTCTAGTGAGCGACTATATGTGGTTTCTTCAGTCTTCTATATCTGCTGTATTCAGATTCAAATGTCTGTATTAACAGTTCTTTAACCTTTAATCTTCTTCTAAACATGAATTGTCCTGAACATGAATGGAACACTGAAGAACATGAACTGTTCTTCTGAACATGGCTTCTCTTGCCTACTCCTTGCTGCTAGAGACCTGGCAGCGCTTCCTCTTGCATAGCCGAGCCATATTTGGCTTGAGGGAGGAAGCAGTTGAGACCCTCAGTATGGCTTGAAGATGATCATCAGTAAGTCTGGACCTGTACTTGGACTTACTGAAGTTCAAGGTGGAGAAGAGCTTTTCGCACAAGTATGTGCTCCCAAAAAGGCACATGGTCCGCTTGAACATTCGGGAAAGCTCAGGGAAGCTGGGGGTCAATTCTCTCAAAAATTGCCCAAGCTTGTCTGCTTTTCCACTCACCTCCCTGAACTTCGCTTTGAGTTCAGAGTTGCACTGCAGGTCAATGAGCTCCATTTGAAGCACAGGAGGGGCATCTTGCACATCAAAGGAGAAGGGGTCCGCAAAAATTTGAAATGTGGCTCTGTGCGTCTTGGAGTCTGCAAATCTGTGATCAAATTCCTCCTGTAGCTTCAAAATGACATCAACATACTTCTCACCACTGAATGGTGTGCCTGCATCCACGAGTGCCTTGCATGCTGGGAAATGGCAAAGGTTTGTGTCCATAACACAAATTTTGTGGAGAATGCTCTCACGTTGTCATAGGCAGCACTGACAAGTTGCCCCTGGCCTTGTAACTTCTTGTTCAGTACATTAAGCTCATGTGTGATATCAATAAGAAAAGCTAAGTCCATGAGCCATTTGGGATCACTTAGCACAGGAACAGCCACTCCATCCTTCTCCATGAAGGCTTTCACTTCTGCTCTCAACTCAAAAAATCTCTTCAATATGTTTCCCCTGCTGAGCCAACATACCTCGGTGAAGTAGAGCACATCCCCATATTCTGACTCCATTTCCTCTAAAAAAGCACGGAACCTTCAGTGCTTTAAGTCCCTGGATCTGATTTGGTTGATGCATTTCACAACGACAGACATCACATTGTCAAACTTCAGGCATTTGCTGCAAAGGGCCTGCTGATGGACAATGCAGTGCAGAGCAATGGCTTCCTCCACACCCTCCTCTTCCAGTTTTTTTTGAACAAGTGCCACCAGTCCATTTTTCCTCCCTGTCACTGATGGCGCTCCATCGGTTGTTATTCCAACAAACCTCTTCCATGGCAAACCGGCATTCTCAATGGCATCACACAGCTAGTGAAATATCTCCTGAGCAGTGGTCTGGCCATGCATTGGAATTACTGTGAGCAACTCCTCCATCACTTCAAAATTGTCATCAACACCACGGACATACATTGCGAGCTGGGCAGTGTCGGTGATGTCTGTGGTCTCATCAAGAGCGACTGAGTATACACCGAAACATTTGGCTTTCTTACACAGTTGGTCATAAATGTCACTTGACAGGTCAGAAATGCGCTCTGCCACGGTGTTGGCAGAAAGGCTGATGTTGCTAAACTGACCTTTCTTTTCCGGACAGAGTATACTTGCAGCCTGTAATATGCACTTTTTGACAAATTCACCTTCTGTGAATGGCTTTCCTGCTTTAGCAATCATCTCACTAACCACGTAGCTAGCTTCGACTGCTGCATTATTCTCTTTGGTTGCTTTCTTGAAGAAATCTTGTTGCCTCAGTAGACATGTTTTAAGATTGGCAACCTGGTTGGCTCTCTCATCTCCCTGGTATTTTGCATACTCCTCAGCTTGTCTAGTTGTGTAATGATGTTTCAAATTGTATTCCTTGTGCACCACAACTTTCTCAGTGCAAATAAGACATGTCGGGGTGCCCCTGTGCTCAACAAAGAAATATTGCATTTCCCACTTTTCCTGAAATTGTCTGTGCTCATCACCAACCTTTCTCTTCACTGCAGGCTTTGAAAAACACATGTTTGGGGCTGTGTAATATATATAATTCCACTTGGTGTCACTGTCGCATTGAAGTTTCAATCAAGCGTTTAGCCGATGCACGGCGAATGTCTCAACGCATTGAGAACGTCATTTCCGCTTCTTTTTCTTGTAACCGCAGCACGGCAGTCGGCGGATAAAAGCCCGGTAGCAGTCTCCTTTGTTTTTACACTCGATGTTCATGTCTTTCATGATGACATGAACATCATGGCATTTGTAGATGGTAGAAAGTACTGGGATAGCGAGCGCAAAAAAGGCGACTGCTCACGGACTGTTATCCGCCGTGCTGTTGTTACCGGAAAAAGAAGCGGAAATGACACCGTGCTATTGTTGATGTCATTTGTTTTGACTACTTTTACATCATATAGAAATATATGTAATGTTCATTGTGTGAGGCAATGCAAATAGCACGATGCAAATAAAAAACAATGACCCACAAATAATGGTGCGACCCTATAATTGGTCCGGGTTACCGGGGACTGTTATTGCCGATGGACAGGTGTCGCTATGTGACTGCAGACTACATTAGGCTGCATTGAGTTCCTTACTTTTCTTTTATCCTGCCGCGTACACATCATTTCGATTTATTTTGTCAGAGAGAGAGAGAGAGAGAGAGAGAGACCTCATATTAACTCTCTAAGTGCCATTGACGTATGTGTGTGTATACACACACACACACACACACACACACACACACTTATATACGTATATATACGTATAATGTCCCGCTGGGCAGCAACTTAAAAAAACCTTTTTTTGAAGTGTTGTGAACGCAGCGCGCTGGGACGAATGTCCGCGTGTGCCCAATAGAAACGAGGCAGCCAGTCAGGCACGGAAGAAAACACTCCATGGCAACGCTGCTGTAACTTTCACTCATTGAGAAATGTATCTCTGCTTGCATCAAGCCCGGCCGATGTCCCGCCCCCGAGAGCCATATACCCCACCGTGATTGGTAGGTTCGTTCAGCTCCGCACACAACACTGTAAAGTGCCATACATATCAAACTCGCAGGCCGCACTAACATTAAACTTTCATATTAAGGCGGGCCCCACAAACTATCGTCCCGTGGGCCGCAATTGGCCCGCGGGCTGTGAGTTTGAGACCCATGCCCTAGATCCAACATTGACATTCATTAATTTCTGGATCCATTTCTATTTTTCATCTCAGGATATTTTTGTGGTGTTTTATTTTAAGAGAAAGTATTCACATTATGAGGTGGATTGGGTGTGACTTTAAACACATTAGACCTTGAGTTGGCTGTGAGGTAGCAGGCAGCTGAGGAAAGGAATACTTGGCAGGCACAAATGCTGTTGCAAGACCCTATGGGAGCACAACATGCAATGCCATGATTAGAAAGTGCAACTAAACAGCCATCAAGAAATGAAACATCTCTCTTTCAAATGTCCACCTTGTCTAATTATCACACTAAGTGAAGCTACAGATGGGCTCCTATAAAATCAGACAGGAACTATCTTCTCAAGCCAGTAAAGAGGAGATGTGGACAAATACAGCATGGAGACAGTGTACTCTGCTGCCAGGGTTACTTTACTGGATCTTTATCATCCTAAGAAAATTGATTCTAAAAAGCAAAAAGTATCCCAGTTTAAGCCTACAGAGCTGTAGAAAACTAACAGGCAGAAGGCCATATTGAGAAACAAATCCCATGATCAAGTTACTGTTCTAACAACTCTGCATTGTACAGTCCTCTTCACTTATCAGGATTTTAATTTAAATTGTGATTCATTCCACATGGGGTGGCTTTTCCGCAAGTAGGCAAAGACCTTTATCTTCAGGCAAGTCTTCCCTCAGTAACCAGCTACCGCTGTGTGATTTTTAGATAAACTGTTATGCATTATTGCTTTGACCGGATTTTTAGTACTACTTGTGTTTTCCATTTTTGTTTTCCATTTCTCAGAGTGATATTTTTTAATTTTTTGTATAATTATTGATCTTTGCTTTAATAATGCCTGTTAATTGATGTAAAATGCCTCCTTATTCATTGTTCATAATTTTAAAATATTGTGTTTTAATGATGTTAACCACCATTGTATACTCATTGTTTTCAACTTTAAATATTGTCTTTCATTGTTGTAAGCCGCCTTGGTTCCTTTTCAAGGAGAAAGGCGGGTGAAAAATATTTTAAATAAAATAAATAAACAATAAATAATAAAGGAGAACCTACTTCAAATTACACATTTTCTCAGGCAAACTATTGTGTCTACTTTTTTCCTGTAAAAGGTAAAGTTGGATTTATTATTTTTTGTTTAAAATATTTTTAGCCCACCTTTCTCCATAAAATGATCCAAGGTGGCTCACATAATTAAAAAATATAGGTAAAAACAATAAATTATTCACATATTGAAACACAATTAAATGTTATATTAATTATGTTCAATAAAAGCATTCTTAAAACAAATTAAAAGCAACAAAATACTAACCATAATGATTTAAAAACTCCTCTTAGACAGTCAGTAATGAAGGGAAAGCTTGCCTGAAGAGAAAAGTCTTTGCCTGCTTGCGGAAGGATAGCAAAGATGGGGTCAGGATGGCCTCCCGTAGGAGGGAGTTCCAGAGTCTGAGAACAGAGACAGAAAAGGGCCTTTCCTGTGTCCCCACCAAACGGACCTGTGAGGGAGCTGGGAACAAGAGAAAGGCTTTTTCTGGTGATCTTAATAACTGGCTTATTAAGAGAGATACGGCCATTAAGACAGCTTGGACCCAAGCTGTTCAAGGCTTTATAAGTTAAAACCAGCACTTTGAATTGTCCCCAGAAATGGACTGGCAGCCAGTGGAGTTCCTGTAACAGGTCCCTGTAAACAGGCCCTGTTAGCAATCTGGCTGGTGCGTTTCAGACCTGCTGCAGTTTTTGAACACTTTCCAAAGGCAGACTCATGTAGAGTGTGTGTTACAATAATCTAGCTAGGATGTAACTAAAGCGTGTGTCACTGTGGATCAGACCTCTCCAGGAACGGGCACAGCTGGTACACTAGTTTTAACTGTGGAAGTTAAACTCCACAGGTTGGAGGTTTTCAAGAAAAGATTGGACAGCCATCTGTCCAGGATGATATGAGGTCCGGGATGGTATGAGGTCTCCTGCCTTGGGCAGGGGGTTGGGCTAGAAGACCTCCAAGGTCCCTTCCAACCCTACGATGATTCTATGACTCTGTTATCTGTGCAAAGGCACTGTTGGTCACTGCCGAAACCTGGACATCCAGGCTTAGAGATGAATCCAGGACCACACCCAATCTGTGCAACTGTGTTTTGAGAGGGAGTGTAACCCCATCCAACACAGGCTGAATCGCTATTCCTTTATCTGTCTTTCAACTGACCAGAAGCAGCTCTGTCTTGTCTGAATTAAGTTTCAGTTTATTCGTCCTCATCCAATCCAATAATGACACCAGACACTGATCTAGAACTGAAACAGTTTCCTGTTTAGATGGAAAGGAGAGATAGAGTTGGGTGTCATCATCATACTGGTGACACCAAACCCCCAAACCTCAGACAATGTCTCCCAGCGGTTTCATGTAGATGTTAAATAGCATTGAGGACAAAACAGAACCCTGAGATACCGTAATGGCCAAAAGCCAGGGTGTCAAACAGGAGTCCTCCGGCACCACTTCTGAGTTCTCCCCTTCAAGTTCCATCCTAGAGAGAAGGTCCAGAAGGATACCATGGTTGATGGTACTGAAAGCCATTGATAGGTCCAGCAGAACCAACAGGAACACACTCCCCCTGTCCAATTACTGGTGGAGGTCACCCACCAAAGCGACCAAAGCGGTCTCTGTCCCATAACCAGGCCTGAAGCCAGATTGAAATGGATCTAGATAATCTATCTCATCCAGGAACTCCTGGAGTTAAGAAGCCATGACCCGCTACAACACCTTGCCCAAGAATGGAACATTAGAGACTGGCCAGAAATTATCCAATACTATGTACGGGACATAGAAATGGTCTTACTACTGCAAGATTCTATCCTGATGCAAGGAGGGCATCACTTCTCTTACATACTTGGCCAGTCCTTCTCTGGCAGCTTTTATAAGCCAGGAAGAGTAAGGATCCAAAAGACATGTGACAGCCTTCACCTCTCCAAGGATAAACAGTTTTACCTCTGTGTCTGCCAAGAATCCTCCTTTATAGGTCTGAACTGTCCCAGTTTGATGGGTTTCAATTAAGGATGAGCAAAATGCCAGAGAACCAAAGAAGTGACTCCATCTTAAACTCCCTGGATAGGCCTACAATTACTTTTAAACTTTGTATTTCCTTTTTTTGAACTTTGTATTTATTGACTAACTGTATTTTATACCCTCGTCTTTAAAGATCAAAGCAGTAAAGTTGTTCATTTTATTTTTAAACTACATAGAACTGGCTCAATGCTGCCTGCATCAACAAGGCAGTAAAAGTAGAGAAGTGGGAAAGCCAGTGAACAAAACTACACACAGAGAGAGAGAATGAGAAGGAGAAACAGAAACAGAACCTTTATTAACTGCTTATATTAATTAATTATTTATTATTTATTCATTAAATTATTTATTAGTTGTATTTATTAATTGCTTTTATGCTGTCTTTCTTTTTAGTTTAATTGATATGATTATTTGATTTTCTGTATTGTTATTATGGTTTTGTGGTTATTATTTAATGTGTTATTGTTCTCTATTTTGCTGTGAACCACCCATAGTGACCTTGGCAGCCAGATGTGTAGTACACAAATTGAATGAATGAATGAAATAGGAGAAGCAGCAGCACCAGCAGCAAAAAGTTGGAGGTCTCTGTGCTTTTGCAACACCAGATAACTTACACTTGATAAACATTGACCCAAAACATTTTATGGTGCGTTTCAAACGTAAGCCTTTTTAATATCTTCTGAAGGTAATACAACAAACACAGCTAGAATTCCTCTTATCCAAGTTATTTCCTATTTTGTGCAGCACAGACCAGCTCAAAGTGGATTTTGTGTTGTTTTTACTCCTGGTGCAGCAACAGAAGAGAGGTGCAACCTGCCTTTTTACCTGTCATACCTGTCTTTGCAAAATAAAATGCACTGACATTTTAAAAGTGAGCCAACAGAGTCTGCTCTCTAAAAGAGGGACACATTTTTATTCATTTTGCCGTTTTGGTTTTCATACTCATACCACAGAGATGTGACACGTGCTGACTCAGCATTTCTCCCCTTAACTTCTCTCAGTTCAACTTGGCCTGGAAAACTGTGCTTCTTATATACCACCCCATAGTGCTTAAAGCACTCAAAACCAACGAAGTGAACTTGAGCTGTAAATGAATGATGAGAAACATGTCTTTGGGCTGTATGACTGATTTTGAAATGTGCACATGCCCATGATCTCTCTCTCTCAATCTCTCCTTCTTTTCCCTTCCCACTTCTCCCCTATACACAGATTTGCATAACTACACAAATTTATCCAAAGGAGGTACAAATCCATGTTTATACTGAAGCAATAGAAAGACAATGAAAAACAACCTGACTCTACTCACATAAGCAAATACAGCAACATGAGAGAAAGAAGAAACAAGTCAGAACATTTAGGCCACACAAAAAAATAGAGGTTATCATAATGTTCACGGCATCCTGTCATGATATTTGTACAGTATAGTATCCAATATAAAAAATTAGGAATCCAGCAAAATTATGAATGAGGAATGATGGCACAGTGCCTTCTTAAGCCAGGTAAAGCGAGATATATTTGGGAAAATAAAAGCTAGAAATACCAGCTACATTAAGGCAAACTGGCAAATCTACAGCTTATGTGGGCGCTGAATGTGGCACTGTTTCACTTTGAAGTATTCTATGACACTTTCTTTTTCAAGATCTGAACAGATACCAATAATTTCAAAGCACACAAAAAAAAATCTTACTTGATGTACATCTAACATTCAAGTATAAGAAAAAAGAGAAACCAGAAACATTGAAACCTTTAGCCTTGTTCGGACTTTAGAGCCTGAAAATGAGTAGGGCTGTATCCAACGTTCCCTCTTATTTTCAGCCTAGCTGGGTGGAGCTCCACCCCTCACGCACGAGACTCTGCTCCCCTGCGCGGGGTTCCATCACAACTGGAAGCAAAGAGGCTGGAAATGATTGCTATGGGTGCACAGAGGAGGAGGAGCCCTGCGCAGAGGAGGGCGTAGTTGTGTGCACTTGCACAGCTGTGCACATTAGAGGGAACCTTGGCTGTAACCAAGGAGATGTGAGAATGCAAAAAAAAATCCTGTCCCCAAATTTCCTCTCCAGATATCAATCAGACCTCAGTACATTTAGTGCAAAGAGATGCTTGTGAGCCTATTTGGTTAAATACACTTACAGTCCTATCCTTTACTGGAATCCCTGATACGGCAGGGATCTCAGTGACAGACAAGCTGTAAGTATTTTCAAGTGAACATGCTTTTAAGTACCTCTTCAGACCTTTGCAATGAATGCATGAAGGTCTGATTAACAGTAAGGAGGGATTTTGAGAGTAGGATTTGCATGCATTTCCACATTCCCTTATGGTTACAGCCGTCACAACTTCCCATTTGAAAACTTCAGCAATACATTTAATCCAGTGCTTGTGGAAAAAGCAACTCTTATGTTTAGGATAAAAGAACTAAAGCTGTTGACACTAGTAAAGAACAAAAGAAGGAGAAAATGTAGGAGTAAAACAGAAAAAAGGGAAGATAGAGATGTGGTAACAAAATCTACAAAACAATTAGATAATGACTGGTACCCTGTTGTGTAAGCTCTGTAAGTGCAACTGAGTGATGCTATCAGCAGCAGCAGCAACTTGCTGCTAATTAAAGATCCTTCAATTTCAGGTTGTGGTCGACTTGCACACAATGAGACAACGTCACACACACAGTCCAGAACTGAAACAAGAACTCTCTTCAATTAGCAGCAACCTGCCTCTGTCTCTCACATCTCTCCTGTTGTGCTGTTAGACCTACAGAGACCTACCAAACCAGACCCCTTGTCTATTGGGTTCTGGCTAATACTGGAACAGTAAGATACTGAAAAAGTGGAATCCAGACAGGTAGGGAAGAAAATGTGAGAAAAAGGTGGGGAACGGCAGGGGAAAGGTGCAGAACTGGAAAAGAGAATTTGCCATTAAAAAAACACACACACACATTACCTGACCAATAGATTCGCTGAAATGTCTGATGTCTAGGTGTCTTTTGAAACAGACAGGAATTTTCACACCAGTATGATATATGAGAATCAAGATCAAGAGCTTGGCAAGCATTGCACACATTTTTTTGTTGGTCACGATCCAACATACTCTTTAATGGTGGGGTCTGAATAAAATCAATCTTACAGGTCTGGCAGTACTTTGAAGATGTTACACATGCTCTTGTGTACCTGGCCTGTCACTTATTTGAAGAGATAGGCTTAGAACCTCACCACCTCCAGAAGCTAGTGAGCCTGATTGTTGTCATGAATGACAAAGCAAGTTCTCTCATCTGTGTGAACCAGATCTGAATGGAGCTGTTCTGTCAGAAAAATGAAGTATAAACAAATTGCCACCCACTAAGGAAGCTTTGTTTCAACAGGCTGTCTCCATTGCTGCTGGTTGAGGTAGAATGCATATATTATCTCTAGTATATTTTATCCATGCAACAAATGACAGATGATGGGTGCTGATTTGGATACCAGTGTTAGGAACCTTAAAGCATTTTCCCCCCATTCGGATTTCTTGTATTTTGTTTTTGTACTGACAGTGGTGGCAATGGGTAGAGAACTCATATCAGTAGATGTTTCTTGCAGCAGCCACATTGTTTTATTTCTATAATAATCGAAATATTGAATCATTGTGGAGGAAAAATCATGGAACACTGTGGTGGAAATTGCAAGTATTTGCATATACAATGACTTCTTGGATACTGGGCACAAGGTAGTCTTGGAACATAAAACAGGGGGATAGGAAGCAATCACGTTTCTGACATCTGATCTGGGTTATGCTGGATGCAAAGTTATGCAACAGGATTTTGCCCAATGTTAAACAGGATGCAGGTGCGAGGGGCATTTTTCCAGGGAATTGGCTTAGCTTGATAACTGCTTCAGACAAATTAGTGGAAAGTGTGAAAAAAACATGGAACTATGACACAGAGAGAAGAGCAAGTCTTTCTGAAAAAGAATTAGTATGGCTACTGAGAAACAACCTTTTGGAGCTGGTAACAACAAGCATGCAGACAGGAAATCCAGCAGACATGGGAGTCCAGAATCCTGTCAGTTATTTATGCCAGTGTTAGTGCAATGGGACATATCACAGCAGCAAATTGGCACTAGTTAAAGAGCTCTGCATCAGTTGAATGATTTGACATGCAACCAGAAATACAACCAATGTATTTAACCAGTGGCAATTTGCTGCTGCAATTTACGCCATTGCACTTATGCTGACATAAATAGCTAATGAGGTTCTGGCCTATATCCACAATAATCATGAGATAAAAGGACCGGAAGTGAATGAGTTTTTACAACAGAGCAGGGCACGGAATCTATGGCCCTTCAGATCTGATGAATTTTAACTCCCATCAGCTCCTGTCACCATGACCAACAGCTGTGGGTTAGAGTTGAGTAACACCTGGAGAACCACAGGTTCTCTTTCCTATAACAGAAAAAACAAAGGTCCTCCCCACAAGAATCTGTGCTGGACATGGTGCTCTCTTCATAGTCTCTTCATAAATAATCTGGAAATTGAAGTGAGTATCCAGTGGACAGGTTTGCAGATGATATGAAATTATTCAGGATTGAAAAAAGCCATATGGACTTCTAAGACCATCAGTTCAGAATGGTTAAATGGTGAAACAGCAGCAAAAGAGGCAAGCGAGATACAGCCTAAGAAAAGTGCTGCAATATTGAAGGGGGGGAAAAAACCAACTATTTTCACATACACAAGGATGGGGACTAAACTGCCTAATCAGAAAAGAACCCTTGCGGGTCCTGGTGGCTAGCTCAATGAAAATGTTAACTCAGTGTGCAGCAGGTGTGAAATATTGCAAATTTCATGCTAGCGATCATTAGCAAAGAAACTGCAGATAAAACTGTCAGTACCATTATGTTCATATACAAATCTATGGTTGCAGACACATTTGAAATACTGTGTGACTCTCCACATAACAGTAAACCATCATTTATAGCTATATGCACACATAGGTATGCATCTGTGCAAAATGTTTGGCAGGGCTGGCCCTCTCCTTCTCTCACACAGCCAGGAAGAGGAATATGTTTCCAGGTTAGGATGGGGAATCTGATGGGAATTAAGACATGTCACAAGTCCCCAACCCTTGGCCTAACCAATTGCTTAACAATTTAATTAAAATCCTAGGCTTCTCTTTCTCTCTTTTTCTTTTTCTCTCTCTCTCTCTTTAGCCACTTATTTGGCAAATGACATTCTAAAATCCTGTTCACATAACAACAAAACAAAAATCTGTGGAAATGAAAACTGAAGCCTGAGGAATTATTCTTGCCCCTTTTGTGAGAGAAACAGTTAGGCAAGCATGGAACTCCAGCATGTTGCATATTCTCTTTCCTAGTTTTGCATGTAATCCTGTATTATTGTTTACCACTATAGGGGAATGGCCCATTTCAAAGAGAACTGGAAGGGTGCAAATAGGAGCAACTACAGTGATCAAAGCATCTGGAGTGGCTTTCTGACAAGGAATGACAAACACATTTGTGGTGTTTACCCATTTCATGGGGAAAGAAGCGAGTCTGTGATGAACCTTATAATGTTACCCATTTTTCCTTTCTTGCAACAGTTAGAACCTGGGGTCATCCAATTCTATGGGTTATCTGTACATAGAGGACACATATTACAGTGTTTATTTACAAAATGTATCATTTAAGTATGGAATTTGCTACCACAAAATGTGATCATGGCCCCTAGCTTAAATGACTTTAAATGGAGATTAAACAATTTCATGGAGGATGAACCAAATTCATGGAGGATTAGCCACGAAGATTACAGATCCTTCAGATTCATAGGTTGTATGACATAAATACAACTGCTAGGAAAGTGTTCCTTCAAGCACTGATCTTAATGGAGGTTTGTGTTTTGTCAGTCTAGGAGGAAGGATACTGATGGCTCTTTACTCTGATGGAGCAAGGCTATTTTTACATTCAAGTGCCAGAGGGTTTGTCTACATGGTGTGAAACGATCAGGCTGGATCAGGCTGAATAAGGTTGCTAGGAGGTCTGGTATACCATTTGGTGTGATCCTTGCATTCAAATGGTGTATGGACTTCAAGCAACCCTATTTGTCTTACAGCCACTTCAGGATATTAGCAACTTAATCACTTCCTTGGCTCCACAGAAGGGTCAAAGAAGTGAAAAAAGTTTTTTAAATGTGCATTACTACAGCGAATATTCACTGCACCACTTTAAAAAAAAAAGACAAGTGAAAAGCTTCATCCCAAAAGCTTTTGCTTGTTTTTCTCTTAAAGGTCTAGTTTAAAACCTGCCCACAGTTGAACTAAGCAAAAATCCAGGAGGAAGCTTTCAGTTTGTCTTTTATTTTTAAAAGTGGTGTAGCAAATATTTGCTGCCCTAATACACACTTTAAAAAGATTTTTTAAACTTCCTTAGCTACTCCATGAAGCCAAGGAAGTAATTGATTTGCCAATATCCTGAAGTGGCAGTCTTATTAAGCCATTGCACAACATTGACAAATTAGAGAAATTCATGCTTTTGGTCCATTTACAGCAATTAAACCGCCCAGAGTAGACCCGTTCTAGATGGGCGGTATATAAATCTAATACATAAATATAAATAAATAAATAAATTACACATGCTGGAAATGGGCCAAACCAGAGTGATCCTACCTACAGCAATAAAGTAGAAGCTCAGAAATGTGCAGACAGGACTGCTCTAGGGGCAAGCTGGTTCACTCCAGCAAAGATGTCATCTGATTGTTGGCTTTAGGAGTAAACTGCCTCATCCCTACAGTGAACCAAACAGTGGGCTAAACGTCTGTGTAGTTAGACTTTCGGCTTCAGCTGTAAATATGAGAAAGCCAACCTGAAATGCACACAGCTGTTCAAATGCAAAAGTGCAAAAATTTGTACAATTTTCATATAGATATAAAATTATGTGATGGTTTATTCACACTTACATAAAAGGGTAATTTTTGCATAACTACTTAGAGTATAACTGCCTCATAAATAGGTTTTGTTGTTTTTGTATCCTGACTGTTGTGCACATTATCAGTGACATATTTTAATGCTATCAAAAATTCAGAAGGGCTCCAAGCATGGACATTTTTAACAATTCAAAATAGAAACACCCCCCCCCAACAAAATGACTAAAATAAACCTGCAAAATTTGATGCTTTTTCTGTCATTTAATGGCAACTTTAATTGAAATATTCCTTCCTTCCTTCCTTCCTACCTTCCTACCTACCTACCTATGTAGGCTCAAGTACCCCCTGAGAGGAGAGGCAAACTTCACATGTTCTTAAAAAGTAAATAAAGATAGCTAATCCACCTGGTGATTTGCACTTTCCGGGTTACCAAAGTAGCAACATAAATGTAAGAGGAGGTAGAAATGATCACCTGAATCAAGTAGCACCACAGACAGAATGCAAGGAGTATGCACTTTAAAAACTCTTCAAGGATGCATTCTTGGGCTAAAATATATTACACATCTAGCTTATTTTGTCACCAGAAAATGAACCGGGGGGGGGGGGGGGGAAGCATCCAGAGCCATACTCTGCTGTGGCTTCTCATACCTATATTCCGTTTGCACTGTCACTCATGTATTACAGAATGGGTGCTTTCAGTGTCAAATTCAAGTAGTTACATCAATGCTATTCTGAAGCATTGTTATTCAGATTCTCAAGAAAGAATGTGACACTACAGGCACTATAGGCTGGCCACTGGGGCTTTTCAGCATGGCATGGTATTTTATATGGAAATATAAAATTCCACACTATCAGTGACTCTAGGCTGTAGTTATAGCATGATTCCTTTCTCATTTATTGTTTCTCTTGCACTTGTTGTACAAAGTGCTTTCTTCCCTCTGTCTTCCTAGTTGGTCTTTGACATCCACACAGTATAGCATTCCAGTCATTTGTTAACCTCCAGTATAGCAATTCCTCTACTTCCAAGAGTCCCTGATCTCTTGTAGTGGCTTGCAATCAGGAAATCATAAAAAAATTATAATATAACTTCCAGTTATTAAAACAAAAAAGAATTTTAAAATAACCCTTAATAACAAACCAGCAAAAAAACCATCAGCCTAGTCACAATCCAAAACAACAGTAAAACTATCCCCACATCAAAGCTAACAGAAATGCTGCACCAAAGGCTATTTAACAAAAGATTCAAATTATTATGACTCACAAAGTTAGCGGCATTAACCAATGCCTGTTGCATTAGCTCTACCTCCCTAACAGATACTAATTAAAGGAAACTGACTATTAGTTATGGCTAACCTCGTTGTGCTATCAACCACTGGAAGAGGGGTCTATGTGTACCCTTTTTGTTTATAATTAACCCTGTCATCAATAGGTCAATATCATAATAAAAGGGGAGGCTCTTTTTTGAAAACAATTCAAGAAAGCAAGTTGAGCACACTCTCATGAGTCCCCATGAGCTGAACAACATATTGTTGTAAAATATACTCAGTGCTATAAACTTATAGGAATGCTATATTGTAAACTTCATGGTGGTTTGGCAATATAAACCTGGTACAAAGCTGGGGTTTTGTGGCACATAGGCAGTCATAAAGAATTAGATATAGATATATTTGAGAAGAGAAGATCATTCAAACAATAATTTATTTTAATTTATTTATCTTTAGATATACATGTCTACATGTCTGGCCGCGACCCAGCCATTTCCTTACCGGAGCTGGCGGACTTCGTCTCCGTGGCACTGTTGGTGTCCCCAAGGCTTTTGGTCTTGGGTGACTTCAACGTGCATGCGGAGGCGGAGGTTTCCGGTCCAGCTCTTGAGTTCTTGGAGACCATGGCCTCCTTGGACATGTCCCAACATGTCAATGGCCCCACCCATGTGGGTGGCCACACACTGGACCTGGTGTTCTCCACTGAGCAGAGTGAGTGTGCTCCGATGGTGACTGACCTTGTGTCTGTCCCCTTGTCATGGACGGATCACTGCCTAATCAAATTCAACCTCGCAATGGCTCTCTCCCCCCCCCCCCGCGGGGAGCAAGGATCTGTTGTTATGGTCCGCCCTCGAAGGTTACTGGATCCTATAGGATTCCAGGATACCATGAGAGGGATTCCGGCCGATCTGACTGGCGCTCCTGTCGAGGCTCTGGCTGCCACCACCAGGGCTGTTGACACGATCGCACCTAAACGCCCTCTCCGGCGCAGAGATCGCCCTTCGACCTGGTTTAACCCAGAGCTGCGATTAAGGAAGCGAAATAGGAGAAGGCTAGAGCGCATATGGAGGCGGTACCCGACGGAAAATAATCAAATAGCTGTCAGGATCGCGACTAACCTCTACCAATCTAAGGTGAAGGCTGCTAGTCAATCTTACTTCGCTATCCGGATAAGCGAAGCTTCCAATCAGCAGGTGGAACTTTTCCATATAGTTTGCGATCTTTCCGGAACTGGTCATGGTGATTGGCCTCCCTCTAGCATCTCACCTGACCAATTTGCAGCCTTTTAAAAATCAAAAGTGGAGGCCATCCGCCGGGATCTTACCCCCTATTTGGAAACAGTAGATCGAGCTGAGACATCCAGCGCTCCGTCTTGCCCGATGAGACTTAACCACTTTCAGCCTGTGACATCAGATATGGTGGACAGAGTGCTTGACCGCTGTCGTGCCACCACCTCCTCCCTTGACCCTTGCCCGGCCTGGCTAATCAAAGCAGCCAGGCCTATAACATCTGAATGGGCTACAACAATAATTAATGGGTCTCTCCATTGACAATGGACACTCATTGACAATGAGTGTCAAGGAGACACTCATTAGGCCCATTAGGAAGAAACCGAGCTTGGCGGCGGACGATATTGGTAATTATAGGCCTGTCGCCAATGTTTCTATCCTTAGCAAGGTAGTTGAGAGGGTGGTGGCCGATCAGCTACAGGCTCTTCTGGATGAAACCAATGCCCTGGATCCATTCCAGTCGGGCTTCAGGCCGCGCCATGGCACTGAAACAGCATTGGTCGCCCTGTTTGATGACCTGCTGAGGGAGGCCGACAGGGGCAAAATGTCTCTGCTGGTCCTTCTCGATATCTCAGCCGCCTTTGATACCGTCGACCACGGTATCCTCCTGGGGAGGCTCTCCGAGTTGGGAATCAGTGGCCTGGCTTTGGCCTGGCTCCGTTCCTTCTTGGAGGACCGTCCCCAGAGAGTGCAGATTGGAGAGAGTTTCTTGGCCCCGTGAAGCCTCAATTGTGGGGTCCCGCAGGGCTCGATTATCTCTCCAATGCTGTTTAACATCTATATGAGGCCACTGGGAGGGGTCATCAGGGGATGTGGGGCTTCGTGTCATCAGTACGCTGATGATACTCAGCTCTACATCTCCTTCTTTCCAACAACAGTGGATGCTGTCTCGTCCCTTGAGCGCTGCCTGGGGGCTGTTCAGCAATGGATGCAGGAGAACGGACTGAGGCTGAATCCGGGCAAGACGGAGGTCCTTCGGGTGGGCGCCCCAGACATCAGTGGTCTGGGAAACTCCCTCTCTTTTGGGGGGGGGTGACTCTTACCACCAAGAGTGAGGTTCGCAGCTTGGGTGTACATCTGGACCCGGCGTTCACCATGGAGACCCAGGTGTCGTCAGTGGTCCGTTCCGCACATTTCCACCTTCGGCGGATTGCCCAGCTGCGTCCCTATCTTGATCCATGCGCTCGTAGTCTCAAGATTAGACTACTGTAATGCGCTCTACGTGGGGCTGCCTTTGAGATTGACGCGGAAACTTCAGATGGTACAAAATGCCGCAGCCAGACTTCTAACTGGGGTGAAGAGGCACCAACATATTTCCCCCACGTTGGCCGCCTTGCATTGGTTGCCCATTCGTTTCCGCATTGATTTCAAAGTGCTTACGATTACTTATAAAGCCCTAAACGGTTTAGGACCTCGATATCTGGCAGAGCGCCTTCTCCCACCCAGTTCTACCAGAGACACTCGTTCTAGCCAGGCCGGGCAATTGAGGGGCCTAACGCTGAGGGAGGCCCGGAAGGAAAGAACGAGGAACCGGGCCTTCTCGGCAGTGGCCCCTCGCCTCTGGAACAACTTGCCCGTAGAGATCCGCCTGGCTCCCTCTCTGGGTGTCTTTAGAAATAAACTTAAGACATGGCTATTTAGGCAGGCTTTCCCTCCTGCTGTATTTTAATATTTACATGTTTATATCTTGGATTTTGCATGTTCTTTCTATTGTTTTTAAATTTTGTAATGCCGCCCAGAGTAGACTATCTGTCTAGATGGGCTGGGTATAAATCTAATAAAATAAAAATAAAATGTATCCTAGGTACGTACAGGAATTGGGTAATGCATACCTGAGAATTTATTTTAATTTACTTATTTTTAACTGAATATCAATCGTAGATATACTGTATATATGATCGTGGCTTCATTGATTTTTTTAAAAAGATAATTCTAAAGCGTATATCATACATATACCGTACAATTGCACTCATTTCACACGCTAGCAAGGTTATGCTCAAAATCCTACAAGGTAGACTTCAGCAGTATGTGGACCGAGAACTCCCAGAAGTACAATCTGGATTTTGAAGGGGCAGAGGAACTAGAGACCAAATTGCTAACATGTGCTGGATTATGGAGAAAGCCAGAGAGTTCCAGAAAAACATTTACTTCTGCTTCATTGACTACGCAAAAGCCTTTGACTGTGTGGACCACAGCAAACTATGGCAAGTCCTTAAAGAAATGGGAGTGCCTGACCACCTTATCTATCTCCTGAGAAATCTACAGTGGACCCTCGACTTACGGAATTAATCCGTATTGGAACAGTGGCCGCAGGTCAAAAAGTCTGTAGGTCGAGGGTCCATTTCCCATAGGAATGCATTGAAAACCTATTAATCCGTTCCAGCAGAAGGAAAAAATACCCCCCTCCAAAAAAATTAAAATAACAGCAACAGTGGAGCAAGTCCCACGCTGGGACTGCCAAAAAAAAAAAAAAAAAAAAACACACACACACACACAAACATACCCCCCAGCCCAAATCTACCCTCCAAAACCCACCCAGAACAACTTTTTTAAAAGAAAAAACAGCAGCACCTTACCAGTCTGAAGCCTCCGAAGCCTCCCGCGCTTGCAAAGCCGTGCTTACTCGCTAGTAGACCCCCACCTTTGGTGGCGCTTACTCGCGAGTAGACCCGCGCCTTCGGGTTCAAAGGTTCTCATCTGTCCTTTACAATTTTAAGTGCACTTGGAAAGCAGGAGCTCTCTCAACTGCGACACACCCTACACACAGTAATGGCCGACAGACCTACAGCACAAAGAAGCAGCCTCCGCGCCACCTATAGTTAGAAAGTTGAATTGCCCGCCTTTCCCCCCTGCCTATTTCTGTTCTTATGTCGATTCTCCGGCCGGAAGTCGAAGTGACATTTTGCGGCTGGAGAAGTCCGTAACTCGAAAAGTCCGTAAGTGGAGCCGTGTGTAAGTCGAGGGTCCACTGTATATGTGGGACAGGAAGCAACAGTTAGAACTGGATATGGAACAACAGAGTGGTTCAAAATTGGGAAAGGAGTACGACAAGGCTGTATATTGTCTCCCTGCTTATATAACTTATATGCAGAATACATCATGCGAAAGGCTGGACTGGAGGAATCCCAAGCCGGAATTAAGATTGCCGGAAGAAATATCAACAACCTCAGATATGCAGATGATACCACTCTGATGACAGAAAGTGAGGAGGAATTAAAGAACCTCTTAATGAGGGTGAAAGAGGAGAGCGCCAAAAATGGTCTGAAGCTCAACATCAAAAAAATGAAGATCATGGCCACTGGTCCCATCACCTCCTGGGAAATAGAAGGGGAAGATATGGAGGCAGTGACAGATTTTACTTTCTTGGGCTCCATGATCACTGCAGATGGTGACAACAGCCACAAAATTAAAAGACGCCTGCTTCTTGGGAGGAAAGCGATGACAAACCTAGACAGCATCTTAAAAAGCAGAGACATCATCTTGCCGACAAAGGTCCACATAGTCAAAGCTATGGTTTTTCCAGTCGTGATGTATGGAAGTGAGAGCTGGACCATAAAGAATTGATGCTTTTGAATTGTGGTGCTGGAGGAGACTCTTGAGAGTCCCCTGGACTGCAAGGAGAACAAACCTATCCATTCTGAAGGAAATCAACCCTGAGTGCTCACTGGAAGGACAGATCCTGAAGCTGAGGCTCCAATACTTTGGCCATCTCATGAGAAGAGAAGACTCCCTGGAAAAGACCCTGATGTTGGGAAAGTGTGAAGGCAAGAGGAGAAGGGGACATCAGAGGACAAGATGGTTGGACAGTGTCATCGAAGCTACCAACATGAATTTGACCCAACTCCGGGAGGCAGTGGAAGACAGGAGGGCCTGGCGTGCTCTGGTCCATGGTCACAAAGAGTCGGACACGACTTAACGACGAAACAACAAAAAGCGTATATCACTACACCTAACCCTTAAGCTCTTCACTAGAGAACATGTCAATAGGGATGGGGCTTTTGTATTTAATGCACTTCCACTCTCAGATTTGGCAGGAACTCTTCAGAGGTAGCCTTTTTTGGAACCTGCCCTCCAGGGCACTTTGCAAGTCTCAGTGAATCTTGCAAATCTTGTAGTACAGTAAAGTGCCTTCCTCCTGCCTCATCAAGAGGAATGGTGTGGGATCTGGGTGGAGGCAGAGGGGCTGTTCCACCTGTACTGATTTGGGGCTTTCACTCCCATAATTTTGCCTATGAAGTTCCCATTAAATTATGGGATGGAAGTCTGTTAAATACTAAAGTTCCATCCCTACATGCTGGCCCTAGTTACGGTGGACTCATGCTAGCATGGGGCTCCATGTACAATCCTCAGGTCAAGGTTTTTCCCATCAAAAAGGCAAGATTTTTACTGCATAAAATCCCCTGGCTGATGATAGCCAGTCTCACACCTCTCCATTACCTCATTTTTCAATATGGTTTGTATGCATGGTGTGACTGCAATACAGCACCAAAGTACTGTTAATTTGGAGTATGAATGTTACTAAAATATATAGTCCTCTTAGATTCCTGTGTTTGAATTCTTAAACACATGTGCTCAAATTATCTCAAATGTAAATTAATTAAATATTGTGTATGTGTGTTTGTGGGAATATGTGTCAAGGGAAACAGTAACAAGGGAAAAGGCAGACCTGTAAACAAATAAGAAACAGAATTAAATTAGTATGAAAATATGAAAGCCAGTGTAGTGTAGTGTAGTGGATAGAACAATGGACCACGACTCAAAAGACCTCAGTCCAAATCCCAGCTTGGCCATGAAAAATCACTGCAATGTGGCAATGATAAAGTGGCTCTTAAATACCTGCCATACCTTAAAACCCTATTATGGTTGCTATAAGTCAGATGCAACTTGATATCACATAACAAACTTTTTTAAAAAAAATTAGCCTTCAACAAGAAGAATAAAAAGACCTTGACTGATGAAAAGTAAGTCAAATGTAAAAGGAAACACATGGAGAAATATTACCATGCACAATATGTGCATCCTTGACAGGGGCTGGACTCAATCCATTGGGTCTCTTCCAACTTTGCAGTTCTAAAATGATTATGATGATCATCATTTTGTAACAGAATAATGAACACAACTGAGCCTGGAGGCAGGCGGTGCAGCATGGCCTTTCCCAATTTAAAGAGACACTTGTCCAGCAGGCCGAGGCAAAGAGGCAGTCCCGAAACCAGCAAAACCAGGGAGCTGGACAGGGGACATATTGTTTTTGTCTTCAGTGTGGAAGGGATTGTCACTCTCGAATTGGCCTTCTCAGCCACACTAGACGCTGTTCCAAGTCCTCTATTCAGAGCACGTTACCATAGTCTCTCAATACTGAAGGATGCCTACAGGTGTGCCGTAAGTCAAGCAAAGTAGGAGATGAAAGAGGAGATGGTTAAATGGCACGATTCCTTTAGAACATGACCTGGCTTATACCTTTAAACTTTAATGTCCTAGCCATTCTGTAGTAAAGAGAAAAGATTACTAAATTTAATATAAGGGTGAAGAATAATAAGCTTGGCCCAAACCATTTCCACTAAATAATCATAAACAGAGGACTAAGAAAATTCAGAAGAGACTATTTAAGACAACACATATCAAAATAAGAAACTGTAAGCCATTCACACTGACATGGAGAGGGTGAGCATGAAGCAGTAGTGCTGAATTAGCCTCCCCACTAGTCACAAATTCAATGACATTTTGCAGTGAAGGAGGGAAATGAAAGACAGAAAGAAAAGAGGAACACTAGCAACGTTTGTCTAGAGATTTCATCTCGTCAAATAAACTTTCTAACTGGTCCACATTTGCTATTTTTCTTTGAGCCTTGGTAACTCACAAAAAGTCAGTAGACTTTTGGAAGTGGCACAATCTGGATGTGTGGACATCCAAGGTGTGGAACACTTTTCCAAGTCTGAGGCAGAACATAGGAAACACCAAAAACCCATTCAGGTAAAAATTGGAAAACACTTTGGGAAGAAAAGAAAGATCAGAGAACATTGTCACCTTGTGGAACTGAAGGAAGGGAGGGTCATACCAGACAAAGCACAGTTCACTGTGTGCAAAGATAATTGCACACAGTCTTATAGGTCATCAATCTCAGGTCTGAGGTTACCATGGGCTCAAATGACAGTTTATGAGCAAGCACTAAAGTAAGTGAGCAGTGAGGCATGAGAGCTCTGATGTCTGGGCAAACATTCTTCAGGCCCTTCAGAAATGTCTTAAGGACTGGGTTTCTGAAAAAGCAAGAACCTAACGAACCTGAACCTGGAGATATGCCACTATTGCTGATAAGTATACTTTTTATCAAATACATTGGGGGACAATTCCCATTCATGAGTCAGAGTTGTGTGCCTGTTAAGGAGTTTGGCCTCTTGGCATTCTTCTCCTGCTACACGGATAGATATTGGTGTCTCTGCAGGCACCATTCCCAGAATTGCACCACTAGGTACAGGACAGACATTGAATGCATTTTGCCTTATTTATGTAGTAAATAGTGGTCATATTGTTCATGGCCACTTCTGCTACTTTACCTATGACTAGTGATTTAAATACCTGAAAGGCCTTTGCCAAAGCTAGCATTTCCAGTTTGTTTATATGCAGCTGTATTTCACCTTTGGACCAGTGAGAGTGGATCTGGTGTCAAAGACTTTCTGCACTTTGTCTTCAGTGTTGGGGATCTGGCATGCTGATGCCGGGTAGATGGAACTGGAGACTTCAGAATGAATTGTGATTGGTTTGGTGATGGCTCCTTGGGTGTTTTTTCAGTTCTGGAGACTTCAAAACTGATCATGATTGTGTTGTCACAGTTATTTCTCCAGTTCCTGAGACTTTGAGGTCAAAACTGAGGGTGAATTCAAAGCCAACTCTCTGAAAGGGCACCTTGGTTCCAGTGAAAATTGCTATTTTTGTAAATTTTTGACAGATTTGGCAGTTCTGTGTTTGATGTCCCTCACCTAGGCAGTAAAGGCACTTAGAGTGTCCATCAGTTAAGGGTATTTTCTTGGTGCAATGGATACACTTGTTGGTCCCTAAAAAGACAGGATGGCTACAAACGTTAAAACAACGAATATCAAAACTTTTTTTGTGTAGGACAACAAAGAGGAAGATGAAGAGGAAAAAAACAGGGAAGGTAAGTAAAGCTATAAAACTATATACAAACTTCGACAAGCGGTACAGACGCTAGAGAAGCTCCCAAGCTGTTATCTCAGTAGCAGCAAAAAGGGATTGAGGATTAGATACAGGGTTGGGGGCAAGCACAGTGTGGAGAGAGTGTGTTCAAATAGTTTCTTAGGATCTAAAAGATTCCAAAGATGTTAGCGCTGGCAGGAAAGGAACCCATATGTGTGATTCAAAGAGACCACAAAATAGACAATATTTCTAGAGAACAACAATTCTATAAATTAAATAAACAGACTGTTCAAAACAGGAAAAGAAGCTGCATCAGTTTGGATATAACGTAGAGATTGTCACAAACCGCAGTTTGGTGGTTTGGCCCAGTTTGGCATGGCACCCGCACAGGTGTTTTGTGGGTACTGTGTACTCTCCTCTCTTGCCTTCTCTGTGTGCTCGCCCATCCTCCAGGTGAAGCACACTTCCCTCCCCACCTCTTCAGAGTGACTGCCCACTCACCAATTGCAGTACACACTTCCCTTCTCCACCGGCCACCCACTCAAAGGCAGGAGAGGGGAGTATGCAGAGCCCTTGGAACACCTGTGTGGCTGCTGTGCCCCAACTGGGCCATAATGAGTATGAACAAAAGGACTGTAAACAACCTCCTGGGAGCAAGAACATGTTCATAAGGGATTGCTCCACAAGCCTAAGTGTTACAAGCCTCTCCCATTTTTATTCTGGAATAGCAAAGAAAAATACACTTCCCCCTCCCCCCAAAAGTAGACAGTACTTTTGTTCATTTCCAACACTCTCTATTAGACAGCTGTTCTGAAAAATAACTGGCTTTTCCCCCCAGTTACTTTCAGGCTGATCTGCTGCTTTAAAGGTACCACCTATACCTCAATGATTTTCATTGTTTTGCAAGCATATATAATGCATTTATGATGGCAAACAGAATGAATGTCGAGGAGCTGCACTAGCTCTAATTAAAGCAGAGTACATTCTACAATTTATTCCATGTAGAACACAGCTCATGAACTTGTTGACGTGAAGCTTAGTGTACAACTTTCAAAGAAGAGTTGTCAGAGGATGACAGTCATAAGCTGGTAAAATGGGGGTTTTCTGCTAATTGTATACTAAAACAAATAAAAAACTCCTGTAATCTAGACTATAGCACACCAATTAGAATAGTAGTTGAGAAGGAAATATTCCACAGTCTTGCCCTTATATTACAGAGGAAAGACAAAAGTTAAAATCAGTCACCAATACGCACACTGGATAAAAACTACTATACCATCCAAAGCTGTCACCTTGGTAAAAAGGAGAGGAGGGGTAGATAGCAGGGATGAGAATGTATAATATGGTGGTGGTGGTGATGATGAAGATGACGATGCACCACTTCTCTAGCCTCATTTGACTAACTAAGTGATTTAAAAGTAATTCCAGGCCTACATGCTAAAATTATAAAGGGAATGAGATAGCAAGTTTATCCTGATCCACTGTCAGGTAGTTGAATATTTTCATAGGAGCAGCAATTAATAAAAAACTAATATGCTCATATCTTTGAATTACAACCAGGAGAATGGAAAGGAACCCTGGTTTTTTTTTTCTAGTACTTTTTTGGATACAGCCAATTGAAGTTCTGTCCAAAATACAGGATTTCATTATGTACTAATCCTACACACGAGCATGTTGGAGGGAGGGGAGGTGTCTATACAGGACACATAATTCATTTGCATGAATCAGTAAAGATAGCTACATTAGCCATATGAAAAATGACAAAATCCATATTAAGCGAATACTTTCATGAGGCCACTTCTGCAGTGCTTAAACCTTTTGAGTTTTCTACAATTTGACACCAGGCAGATGGTAAATGAAGGCAACAACAACAAAATGACTTGTATTGAAGCTGAGTAGTTTACATTTAGTCACGGTCTTGAGACAAGATGCATGAGACATGAGGAAACTGCAGACATTCAAATAAGTGTGCACCTAGGTGCTGTGATATCAAGCCACTGCTTCTGCAGGCACCAGACAAAGTATGAGGAGAAGGGGCTAGCTTTTAACATCAGCGATGCAATAGCAGCAAGAGTGGTGCTCTAAATGGCCAGACACACTCAGTGTTCTTTCCTTCACAAGCCAATCCTACAGCTGCCATTAAGGACTTCTATGTGTGTTCCAAATAAATGGCTGCTCAGAGCAGTTCACTAAATCTTTACTTTTTTCCCAGCAGGGAAACAAGTTCAGACTTCAGTGACCCTTCTTTATTGCCTTGAATACAGACACTACTGTCAAAGACCTACACTTTGAGAGTTACAGAACTCCCTGAAATGTAAGAGTGACACACATTCTGCCTGAGATTTCCCTTTAAAACAGAACCAGTGAGAGAGTCATACAGCTGTCAGTGATCTAAGCATTTATGAGAATACACATACTCCATTCTTTCCTTACTCCTTATTGCAATATGCAGTTGGAAAATGAGTAGGAAGGCTTAAATTCAAATTCTATCTCAGAAAAATACTGTGCATAAACTTGGACTAGATACACTGCCTGTGGTTGGCTATAACTCTGAGCCAGCTTCAGCATTACTAGAACCAGTGTGCCTCAATTTTGCATATGCCATCAACTGACCTACCATACCATGCGGAACATATACAGTGGACCCTCGACTTACAGACGGCTCCACCTGCGTACTTTTCGACTTACAGACTTCTCCGGCCGCAAAATTTCACTTCGACTTGCGGCCGGAGAATCGACCTACGGACTGGAAGGGGGAGGCGGGGAAAGCGCCAAATTCAAATTTGGGACCTCCAGGGCTTCTCCGCCGCCTTCGGAGGCACGATCGGAGGCGGCGGGGGGACCTCCGAGATGCCTCCATGGCGGTGGAGAAGCCCTGGAAGGCATCCGGAGGCACGATCGGCGGTGAGGGGGGACCTCCGAGATGCCTCCCATGGTGGCGGAGAAGCCCTGGAAGGCACGATCGGCGGCGAGGGGGACCTCCGGAGGCCTTCCAGGGCTTCTCCGCCGCCATGGGAGGCCTCTCGGAGGTCGTCCGCCGCTGCCGGCTTTCCCAGGGTACACGGCCTACCAGGGGAGTTCCCCTGGTAGGCCCGGTCTATCCACCGGGAAAGCCTGGTAGACCGGGCCTACCAGTGGAAGCCCTCCCCTGGTAGGCCCGGTGTACCCTGGGAAAGTCGGCGGTGGCAGCGGACGACCTCCGAGAGGCCTCCCATGGCGGCGGAGAAGCCCTCGGAGGGCTTTGGCAGCGGCAATGGCGACGGCAGCAGCCGGGGACCCCCGTGAGGCTTCCGGCAGCGGTGGGGAAGCCCTCGGAGGCCTCGGGCAGCGGCGACGGCGGCAGCGAGGGACCCCCGTGAGGCCTCCGGTAGCGGCGGGGAAGCCCTCGGAGGCCTCGGGCAGCAGCAATGGCGGCGGCGGGGGACCCCTTCGGACCAGTAAGGTGCTGCTTTTTGCATTTATTTTCTTTTTTTGGTGGGGGGGTATTTTTTCTTCGGCCGGTTACGGATTAATGGGTTTTCAATGCATTCCTATGGGAAATGGACCCTCAACCTACGGACTTTTCGACCTGCGGCCACCATTCCAATACGGATTAATTCCATAAGTCGAGGGTCCACTGTATGATAATGTCTGATTTCAGAAGCTAAGTAGGATCCAACCTGGTTAGTGTTTGGATGAGCGACTACCAGAGAGCTCCAGAGAGGACTAGGAAAGAATTATGCTTGAAACCCTGGAAAACCACTGCCAGTCTGAGGTGGCACTACTGAACTAGACAGACCAATGGTGTAATTCAGTATAAGGTAGCTTCCTCTGTTCCTGTGCTATGGCACAACAACAAGGAAACTGGAAGAAGCTATTTTAGATCAACCACAGTTTAGTGTGCTGTAGAAACCATACATTTTATGATTAACCTAAGATATGATTGGTAGATACAACCTAGGCAACGATTGAAGAAAGCTTGCTCAAACAGACAAATTAAGACTAAGCATAATTTCCCTGGGTTTGGATATTAAAACAAGCTGCATTTAATCTAAATAAAGTAGAAACAAAAACTTTTGGATTATTCCTTCTACTTACACTGAAGAAAGAAAGAGTGGAGTGTGAGCCTATAGCTCATACAAGCTTTTCTTTGTAACACTAAACCAAGGGGTCATAGCAGGCATTTTTGCCATGTTTAATGCACCACCAACACCTCTACCTCAGCCAAAAGTTGGTGGTGGTGGTTGTTAAATACCAGACAGAATCAAAATTATAAAACATTCACTGGTATTATATAACAGATACAAGTTTCAACCAGAAACCTAAGTATCTGTTAAATGTCAGTGCAGTATGTATGCAGATTCCAATGCAATTTTTTAAGCTCTGATGGTGTTATTTCTGAGATCTAAAACTGCTTATAATACTGTGTGAAATTTCTTGATATTGTTCCCAAAGCCTCCATGACTATGGGGACCACTGAAATGTGTTCCATCCACAAGCAAGATGTTTTGATTGTCAGGTATCTGTATTTTGTTAGTTTTTCCAATTCTTTATTTTAAGCTCTGGCATCCCCTGGAATTGCAATGTCAGTGATCCAGACATTTCTTCATTCTATTACTACTATGTCTGGTGTGTTATGTTCAAGGTGTCTATCAGTTTGGATCTGAAAATCACACAAGATCTTGATGTTGTCATTTTCTGACATCTTCTCTACCTGATGTTCCCAAGGGCTTTTGGAAGCTGGAAAGTTATATTTTTTTGCATAATGCCCAGTGCTCTAATTTTGGCACTCTAACATGTCTAATGTTGTAATCTGTTTGTGCAATCTTTGAACATTCACAGATGAGGTGTGACACAATTTCATCTTTTTCTTGGCAGAGCCAACATTTGCTGTTAGCACCAATTCCTTGGATCATCACATTGGTTTGGACTGCAAAAATCAAGCCTTTAATTTTTTTCTTAATGGTCCCCAGTTTTAGCCATGCCCATGTTGAATTATTATCACGCTTTCCACTAATATTTCTCAGGTGTTGTCCATGTAGTGGTTAATTTTTCCAACTATTTAATTTATCTTCAAATTGTTGTTTCTTATATTGAGCCTTTGTTTCTGCTGTTTTCAGAAACAAAGTCTCCACTTTCACTGCCTTAAGTAATTTTTCTCTATGTATACTAATACAATCATTTAGGCTTCTTTTTTCCTCCTCTACTACCTGCTGTATTTGCAGTAATCCACACTCTCCAGTTTTTCATGGTAAATATAATCTGTGCACATCATTTTGTAGATGTAGTGCATTATGCATGTTCATTAGTTTCTGTGTTTTTCAATTCAATTCTTCTAATTCATTTTGGGTCCAATCTAAAATTCCCGCTGGGTATCTAATTACTGGAACTGCCCATGTGTTTTGATTGTATTGCCACCATTTAATTTTGATTTTAAGATTTTCCGCAGTCTTTTGATATATTCCCTTTTGGTCAGTTCTTTAACTTTTGTGTGCAGGGTGTTATTTGTTTCTAGTAATCCGAGATATTTATAATTTTCATTACTTGATTGTGATTTTATAATATTACCGTTGTTTTGATGATGATGATGTCACTAGAGTGGAAAGTTGGCCTTTTCAGTTTTTAAAAAGTCTTTTTAACAAGAAAAAAATATTTTTGAAGTGGGTGGAGCAGGGAAACAGGTGCTATGCTCCAAGGTGTGTGTGTGTGTGTGTGTGTGTGTGTGTGTGTGTGTGTGTGAGAGAGAGAGAGAGAGAGAGAGAGAGAGAGAGAGTGATAGAGTACACGCGACTCCTGATACAATCCTAAATAAAGTATATAGTTACATCCAGACGAGGAAATGCCTCAGACAGACATTCCTGTGGGGGGTGGAGCTGGTAAAACCACACCTTATAGTATATCTCACTCATCTTCAAAGCCATATTAGGACCACTATAAGTCAGTTCCAACTTGATGGCACACAACACATACGTTAGTGGAAAGTGAATTTATCCTGGCCCTGTTCTGGTCTACAATTTCCAATCACTCTAGTCAGCAAAGCCAAAGGTGGGAATGGTAGGAGATGTGGTTCAGTAATATATGGAGGGACACACTTTGCTTCCTCCTGGCATAGGGGGTGGCAAAGAAGATTTTTGCTAATACGAGAAAACTGTATCTATGGGTGGTACACCCATCTTCTGAGAGACAACATTAGGTCACGCCTGTATCAATGTGAATGTATCAAGTGGTTTATAACTTGACTTCTCTTTACCTCAATTCCGTAAACTGCATTACTACCGAACAGTTTATTTTCACTTAGCCCTCACAATGCTACATTCTGGGCCATGTTTCTGCATAGAAGAGCATTACACTATATTTTAACCAACACTATACTTTAACCTTGCATGGCCTTTCATAGAGATTAAAAATGATGCATCCCCTTCCCACAGAGCTTGCAGTCCCAGTGCAGCAAGAACAGAAGAAACAAGCAGACAAAGACGAGGAGAAATGTTACAGTGAACAGCAGTATTATTCAGCCATTTAGAAGGCAGGTGGGCTGATTTGTTTGAAAATGATGTGTTTTCTTTAAAAGGCAAATATAATGTGGACTTATGAGAATCCAAAAGAGCAGGAAACATTGGTACACAGAAAAACATAATCTAAAGTCCAGCAAACCCAAAGTAGGAAAGAAATAAAGCATGCTCAGGAACAAATGAGAAGGTAAGTCATGTGTGTGAATGCAAATAGAAACATCAGAGAAGGTAAGGCAAAGGCAAGCTAAAAGTGGAGCACAGCCTTGCCTGAGGGACCAGATATTCTTAGTCATGTGTCAAGCACAGATAAGTGGCATAACCACTACGCTTTTCCTGTTTTGGTTTATTAGTAAACAAAGAAAGGTTCCAACTATTCAGAGCAATGAACAGTAAAAATGTGGCACAAATATGAATAAAGCAGTAATAAATTCTACTGCAGACATTAGTTTGACAATTATCACTTGTACTTCCATAAAATTGCTCTTAAACCTTCAGCCCTGGGTAATAACATCCCTATCATCTTGAATATATATATAATGCTGTGGGAGACAATTTCTCTTCAATTTCATTCAGATTGCTTTCTGAACTGCTGATGGATTATGGGGGCTGGGGGAAGGGGGACAGCAGCCTGCAGCAGGATTACTGGGTAAGGAGTAAATGATCCATAATTCCTCCTCATGAAGGAAGAGGGCTGTTTGTGTATGTGTGTGTATATGTCCACACATATTTGTGTGTAAACCCTGACACCTGAACCAACATAGTCCTTGGGCCTAATTGTTCTTTCTTTCTAGTTCACAGGTGAGGTCAAATCTGGGACTACTGTTCACAGTCCGGCTACTCCACTCTGTTTCCTGTCACACTACCAAGTTCTCTGTCTACCCTAAAACACAACCAGGAAATGGTGTTTTTCCAAAGGGCCAGCTTTTTCTCTTGAGAGAGGTCTTCTTTGCCAGTACAATGCCATCCCCTTCAACAACTGCCATTGGATTTGCAAAGTTAATTTGGTAAGTGAATGTACAGAAGACTGTTCAATTAATCTTAAATCAGAAGATTTCACTTTATGAATAAAGATCAGATGCAAGTGTATCAATTCCTTATATTAGAAATATTGGAAGAAGTATGATCTATAGTTGTGTTAAAACTTGTGTCAGGTCAGAAGATATTCGAGGTCAAAATAAATTAACAATTCTCATCATTCTTTATTACCTTGGGAGAGATCCCAAAGCAGGTGGAAGTTGCTCAGCCATTCATGCTCTGGCCTGTATTTTACTCCATCAAGGCTCTGGCACCTTGAAAAGAGTAGGGTTAAAACAGGCATATCTATTTCTACTTAAGCTATTTTTATTATGACATTTGACAACATACCATCAGTCAGCAACATAGCACAATTAATTACACACACATACACACACCCCTACTTCTACTTTCCCTTAGTTTCTTCCAAAGTTTAAGGGGATCTTTCCTTACATATCAAGAGAGAAGAAATCCTGAAATGTAACTTGCATTAAGAATTAAATCTGCTTTGGTAGAGAACAATTCTTCCATCCCTCAAAATGTACATATATTCCCAATGCTTTAGATGGCATTGCAGCCTTTTTGCTCCCAAATGAACTTATGGGGTGACTACATGGGCATTTTGCCCACTGTGGGATGGGCTGGCGATCAGACAACATCTTTGCTGGAGTCAACCAGCCCACCCTCAGAGCATTCCTACCTGCACCTTTCTGACTCCTGTCAGAGGCTTCTACTTTTTGGGTGCAGGTAGGATCACTCTGTATTGGTTCACTTCCACCATGTATTACCACTGGAAACTAATCAAAACAAGCCAGTAAATTGAAGCTTCCTGCTTCAATATGTTGGCTGGTTTTCAATCTCCTCATACCATTAATGGTATTAAACACGTAATGATAGGGGATAATTGGAATATTAAAAACTTGCTCTTTCTGCTCATGGAGCAGAGGAAGCGAATATAATTTTTTAAGCCAATTAGGCTTAAAATGCACTGTACGTTTTAGAGAAAATTAAAAAAAATTGAAAGCTTGCTCTCAGAAGCAAGAGGAGACAGGGGAAGGTGCACCTCCTTTTCTTTACAGGTTTTCTGCACCTGGCAAAGCTATCTGGCCTCCTCCCATCTCTTCCAAGTTCCAGGAGGAAGCCTTCATTTTTTTTCTTTTCTCTAAAAGGAAAAGTGGACCAAATAGGGTCACTATGCCATGCGGATGCAAAGATGCATACAGGATCTCCACCAAACCTTAAATGACTCTATTTTAGCCCACACCAGCCCATTCCAGCCAAGCTGTGTAGCCAAGTCCTTACTGTGATGAGGCATGTGAGAAATTCAATTTTTGCTGCTGGCTTGGCTTGTGGTGGTTGTCTGCACAAGAGCTTTCTCATCCCATATGTTGTTGTTTATATATAATTTTTGGCATTCTTTCTTTTTTGGAATGAAAATGGAAGTATTGTCACTGCTTCTGTTACACCCCAGACAGCTCACAGCAATGGAGGAGAAGACTTGGGGTAAAGTATACCTAGGGAACAGCACAGTGTGTGTGTGTGTGTGTGTGTGTGTGTGTGTGTGTGTGTGTGTGTGTGTGTGTGTGTGTGTGTACACACACACATACTGTGCTGCTCCCTATATATAGCTGGCTGGATAGTACATGCCTGTTGTGTCAAAACTGGGAGTTTGAATTCCCCACTGTGTCTCCCAGAAGAAAAGCCAGCCTGTGTAGCCTTGGGTGAGCTACATGGTCCCAGTGCCCCCCCAAACGAAAGGAATGGTAAACCACTTCTGACTACTTTATACTTAGAGAACCTTGGAAAGGTTGCCGTTATACCAGAATCAATGTAACAACACATAATTATGTATTTTTGTATATATACACGTACAGCTTTCATTCATCACACTTCTATATGTTCAGAACACAAAGGAAATAAATACAGCTACTGAACAGAATGTTTTTTCTCTCTCTGCTAAATTCCAGATAAAAAATTAAGTTTGGGTTCTTAGTTATGATAGCTTTGCCTGTTTTATAAACCCCAGGCCACAGGACAGCACACCCATAAGGATACACACGTGTTTTAGGATAATTCAGAACCAGCTTCTCTTCTGCTCACTTGACTGCACATGTTTCTCCTGTAGCTACAGCACAGAGACAACGCACCCAGAGACAGGTAATGGAAATTCTTCAGGTCATTTCAACCTGACATAAACAAAGGCCAACAGGATCTGAGCAGCAGTCATACTGAATCCTGTTACAACCAGTTAGTATAAGTTAACCCTCTCCTCTCCCCAAACCAATGCATACACACATATAAAACTCCAACCAACTTCTAGATGGGCTGCCTGAACTCCTGCAGATTATACTGTGGTAAACTGGAGTGCATTCCGTACTAAACTGTTGTAAGATCAACATATGTTTATATAAAATAGTGAAAGATGTAATAGATAACAGTTGCTGGTGTAACGTGGTACTTTGATTCTTTACAGCACTCTCCTCCCCCTTGACCCTCCCTTGCTCTGAAACAGTAAAAGGAAAAGCCACCTGCATTCACCTAACAACTTCTTTGACTATTCCCCTCTGGGCTCAGTAGTACTTGCATATTCAGAGCACACAAAATCCAATTACCTGCCCCCAGGAATGAAACTACAAAGGATTTCAGGCCCTTGAGGTGGCAGTGCATGGAATCAGAGTTTCACAAACACTACTCTCAGATATGGAGAATTTGTTACAGGTTTTAAAGCACTCGTTTCCTCGACTTCAAATTGATGGACCCTCTCCTGCTCCTCTTCAGTTTGATCTTCTTAAGCCTGGAAGTTATGTCTTTATCTGCTGTGAAAATATTTTATCAGGGTAATCTGGTTACGAATATTTACACAATTTGCCCAAAATTCCCTCATTACAGCTGTCATTCTCAATTATTCACAGGTAGTGGTACATGCAGTTTCCGTGGAAACCAGCGGCTCACAGCTAACAGATGTACAGTCAATTGCAGGCAATGGGTACTCAAGCAAAACTGGTGGACTTATAATTATGTTGGTGTTTGACCATATCAAATCTACAGATAGCAAAAAGGGGGAGTCCATTTCAACCTCTTATTTGCAAATCTTTGAGAAAATGTCTTAACTGTGGCTGTGGGAAAATGAAATTCTAGTTTTATTTCATTTGTTGGGTATCTCAGAAACATGCAATAAATGTAATGAGGCGGCTGTAATGTTTATGACACATCACATTTTTCACATTTCACAGCCATTTCCTGCATTTACAATTGGAAATAAAATGTTCTGTAATGCCAACTGTAAAGTCAGTCCTAACTGATTCAGGGCACATTTTGCATGTTTGACTGTGACTAAGTAGTGAAAGCACTTAGGCCAGTGGCTTCAGGTACTATATAAGGAAACATCTGAGTCACCAAAAGATTCTCACCTCACTCCAGTAACAATCTAAGCATGGTGCTCCACAGGTAGAAGAAATGAGTACTTCTGCCACTGTTCCGGTCTGAGTGAAGGGTGGGGGGAATCTCATATTTGAATGCACTGCAATAGCAAAATCTCACAAGCAGTGGAAAACTAACTCATTCACATACATCAGTAGTTCCCAACCTAAGGTAACCCAGGTGTTCTTGAGACTGCAACTTTCAATAACCCCAGCCAGCACAGGCAGCGGCGAAGGCTTCTGGGAACTGCAGTCCAAAAACACCAGGGTTACCAAAGGCTGGGAACCACTGACATACATGGTTCTCATCTTCTCCTTCACAAGTTAGCTTTTAATGTTAGTGGAATTTATGATTGTGGTAACTGTGGGCAGAAAGGGGTTCAAACATACAATCTTAAACTACATTTGGCAGTTGTCCAGTTACTGCACAGTGTGGTTTTTTCAAATGTGCAGATAATTGAGCAAGGAAATGGTGACCAAAAAATGTATGCTGAGATCCTTTATTCGTGTTATTTATGTTTAACCTCACAGAATCTGTCCTAGTAACTTTTATTCCAAAGTATAAAAACATCACTACTCCAAAGGAGTGTTTCTGTATGCAGAATCATACACAAATGACACTCAAAGCATTCTTCTCAAATACCCAAAGCCAAGGCCTGAATCCAATATGACACTCATCATGATAGTATCAAGACTTCTGGCCCTTCTCTCCTGCAGTCCTCTCCAGCATTGAAAAGCTGTTCTGGAGGGTTTCCCTTCATGTGCATATGGAGCAGATTCTAAATGACTATTCACCAAATGTTTCATCGAGTGAAACTGCAGTCAGGGGGACACAGTTCTTGGTGACATCTATTCCGGATCCCAATGCAATCTATCCCCAAACAGGGTTGTCTTCAAAATTACCCATGATTGGCTATTCACACAAACATGCAAAGGGGGCAGGAGGAGAAAAAGGGAAGACCAAAAAAAAAAAAAAAAAAGGGAGTTCATAGCTTGTTTGAGCAATCCAAAAGGCATGTCTTAGAATTAAAAAAGAAGAAAGTGTACTGCTTATATACCAGTGCTGCAGTTTAGCCACAAGGCTCCAAAGTAAGAGTCTCCTCCAGCACCACCATTCAAAAGCATCAATTCTTCGGCGGTCAGCCTTCTTTATGGTCCAGCTCTCACTTCCATACATCGCTACTGGAAAACCATAGCTTTGACTTCGCAGACCTTTGTCGGCAAGGTGATGTCTCTGCTTTTTAAGATGCTGTCTAGGTTTGTCATCGCTTTCCTCCCAAGAAGGAGGCGTCTTTTAATTTCGTGGCTGCTGTCACCATCTGCAGTGATCATGGAGCCCAAGAAAGCAAAATCTGTCACTGCCCCCATATCTTCCCCTTCTATTTGCCAGGAGGTGATGGGACCAGTGGCCATGATCTTAGTTTTTTTGATGTTGAGCTTCAGACCATTTTTGGCGCTCTCCTCTTTCACCCTCATTAAGAGGTTCATTAATTCCTCCTCACTTTCTGTCATCAGAGTGGTATCATCTGCATATCTGAGGTTGTTGATATTTCTTCCGGCAATCTTAATTCCGGTTTGGGATTCCTCCAGTCCAGCCTTTCGCATGATGTATTCTGCATATAAGTTAAAGAAGCAGGGAGACAATATACAGCCTTGTCGTACTCCTTTCCCAATTTTGAACCACTCTGTTGTTCCATATCCAGTTCTAACTGTTGCTTCCTGTCCCACATATAGATTTCTCAGGAGATAGATAAGGTGGTCAGGCACTCCCATTTCTTTAAGAACTTGCCATAGTTTGCTGTGGTCCACACAGTCAAAGGCTTTTGCGTAGTCAATGAAGCAGAAGTAGATGTTTTTCTGGAACTCTCTGGCTTTCTCCATAATCCAGCGCATGTTAGCAATTTGGTCTCTAGTTCCTCTGCCCCTTCGAAATCCTGCTTGTATTTCTGGGAGTTCTCAGTCCAAATACTGCTGAAGCCTACCTTGTAGGATTTTGAGCATAACCTTGCTAGCTCCTACTGTACAGCATATCAAATACTTTGGGAAGATATAACTCTATTCAAAGGTTGGCTGTGTCTCTAAATCAAGGGATATTTCTAACAGTATGCTCAAGTTCAATTTTATCATTTGATACATATATCCAAGTACAGTGGTGCCTTGACTTACAGACGTCCCTACTTATGAAAATTTCGAGTTACGGAAAGCTCCGGCCGCAAAATTTTGGTTCGACTTGCGGCCGGAGCTTCCACTTAACGAAAGGAAAAAGGCATGGGGAAAGGGCGGGAAATTTAAATTTACTAACTGTTGGTGGCGAAGAGGCTGCTTCTTTGTAGCTCTTTCGCTCCAACAGTTAGGGAAAGGGATGTGGTGGGGATGGCCCAGAGCCGGGAGGCTTGAGCCTCCTGGGTGCTCTGGCGGCTGTGGCGGCGGGTGGCCCAGACCCAGGAGGCTTGACCCTCCTGGGTGCTCTGGCGGCGGCAGCGGGGGCGGCGGAGGCACCTTGACCTGGCTGGGTTTCTTCGGCCACTTGCCTCCCAGCTCGCCTCCCTCCGTCATTTGAATTTCCCGCCATGGGCCCATGGAGGGTGGCGCGGAGCAAGCGGGAGGCGAGCTGGGAGGCAAGCGGCCAAAGCACCCCGGGAAGGCTCAAGCCTCCCGCTGGCGGCGGTCACAGCGGCGGTGGAGCCAGGACCGGGCGGCAGCAGTGGAGGTAAGATGCTGCTTTTAGCTTTTTACTGTTTTGGGTGGCTTTTGCAGGGTGGGATTGGGCTGGTGGGGTTATGTTTACGTTCATTTTTAGATTTGTTTTGTTTTTTTATGCAGGCCCAGGGGCTTGCAGTGTTTTATTTTTATTTTTTGGGGGGAGGGGTATTTTTTTCTTCGGCCGGAACGGATTAATCGGTTTTCAATGCATTCCTATGGGAAATGGTGCTTCGACTTACGGAAATTTCGACCTACGGCCACCGTTCCAATACGGATTAATTCCGTAAGTCGAGGCACCACTGTAGCTAATTAGCTAACAGCTAATACCGTAGAAGACAGAAACAACATTCAAAATGACCTTGACAGGATGGAGCACTGGGCCAAAAGCAACAGAATGAAATTCAACAGGGATAGGTGCCAAGTACTGCACCTCGGAAAAAGAAGCCAATTGCACAGTTACAAGATGGGAGATACCTGGCTCAGCAAAACTATGAGCGAGAAGGATCTTGGAATTGTCGTAGATCACAAGCTAAATATGAGCCAACAGTGTGATGTGGCTACAAAAAAGGCAAATGCTATTTTAGGCTGCAATAATAAAAGTATAGTTTCCAAATCCCACAAGGTGCTAGTCCCTCTCTATTCAGCACTGGTTAGGCCTCACCTTGAGTATTGTGTCCACTTCTGGACACCACATTTCAAGAAGGATGCTAACAAATTGGAACAAGTTCAGAGGAGGGCGACAAGGTTGATCAGGGGGCTGGAAACCAAGCCTTAGGAGGAAAGGCTGAAAGAATTGGGCATGTTTAGCCTTGAGAAAAGAAGACTGAGGGGTGATACGATAGCACTTTTCAAATATTTGAAAGGCTGTCATACAGAGGAGGTGCAGGATCTGTTCTCGATCATCCCAGAGTGCAGGACATGTAACAATGGGGTCAAGTTAAAAGAAGCCAGATTTTGGTTGAATATCAGGAAAAACTTCCTGTCAGAGCAGCATGACAGTGGAATCAGTTACCTCGGGAGTTGGTGAGTGCTCCAACACTGGAGGCATTCAAGAAAAACTTAGATAATCACATGCTTTGATTGTATTCGTGCATTGAGCAGGGGGTTGGACTTGATGGCCTTGTAGGCTCCTTCCAACTTCACTTTTCTATGATTCTATGATTATAAGTATCACTTTACTAATATTTGAAGATATATTATAATGTGGCATCAGTGGAATTAACAGTCAGTAAAAAAACTGTATGATTCAACAGCACCTACTGGCAGTATTACTAGATTTACACCAGATAGGCGAAGGAATTCCCAGACCAATGAAGACCTGAACCCTAGAAAAATGGAGTCCCCCCCCCCCCACACACGGCAAATCAAAAGATGGCTAATGGCAAAGAAGATAGTAAATCATATCCATGTAAAACATAATGTTGCCCCACAAAAAAAATACAAGAGGGAAAAGGTTTGAATGATAAATCATAGTTCTCAGAGCTTTTACCAAAGATAGCTTTTGTTAATAGCACAACTTCAGCACCTTACTTTATTGCCATTTTCAGAATATGATCAATTTATTTTACCTTTCTATCAGGGCACTGAACAATTTAAGATTATGAACATACATCAAATATAGGTAAAATTAAAAGCAAATTTAATTCAGATAGACTATTTTTGAACAGAAGGATAATGTTATTTTAGCCATTTGCTAAATCTTCTTTTATACATGTGATGGGCATAAACTGCATGCACTTAAGTGCTGCATTGATTGAATTTCTCCACAGTCACAGAAAATTTGTCCTGTATCCAAGTAGTCCCATTTTACTTGATTATTCTTTGATCTTCCCATTTCACTTCAAAAGTGTATTAAGTGACTTCCAGATGGCCCAGCTAGAGTCTTGTCCTGCTGGAAGACATCCATTTGGCAGAGTGTGTTGTTTTTGCTGTCTGGTTTAATATTTAGAACTTGAAACATGTGCAGAAAACTTTTCCTTGATTTTAGCTGTTGTCTAGGGGGTCTACGTAAACTTCTTTAATCAAATATCTGACACAACCTTATGCTAGCATTCATATTTTTCTATTTTTATTTATATATATATTTATTTGATTGATTGATTGATATAGCATCCTGTTAGTGCAAGCACTACTCTGGGCAGCAACATTCCCTCTAAGGCGCACAGCACTTCATTGTGCGCGCACAGCTGATCCAGTGTTTTGGCCAATTGGCTTTCAGTTGTAACCGGAATCCTGCCCACAGGGGGGCGGAGTCACTGTGCAGCACTCCAGAGAATTAGAGGGAACGTTACTGGGCAGTTTACAGGCTAAAACATAAAACTGCACAGGACCCCACATGTAGCAATAACCGTGCCTCAGATTAACCTCATTGGCCACAATACCTGTCACACTATTATCTAGATCAGAATGAATGCCGAAAAAAAGAGAGTGTTCTCCTTACATACTGCCCAATAGCGCTTAAAGAGCTCTCTGGGCAATTTACAAGTTAATTATGCAGGCTACACATCCCCCCCCCCCCCAAGCTGGGTACTCATTTTACCGACCCCAGAAGGATGGAAAGCTTAGTCAACCTTATGCTGGCTACCTGGGATTGAACCCTGGGTCATGAGCACAGTTTTGGCTGCAGTACAGCAGTTTAACCACTGTGCCACAATAAAAATTAATAATATAACTTTATATTATTATAATAAAAAGTAATATATAACTTTATTGTGAGGATTGTAAGATGTGTATGAACATAGCTTAATACAGGTTTGGCAATTTGGGCTTGGTTTATAGGGAAGAGACCTGTTAAAGCAACAAGACCATAGCCCTCTGGAAATGACAGTGCTTTAATAAAGCATGTATCTATGAACTGACCAGTCTGAATGAAACAAACTAAAATGTCTATGTTTTTGCCACCCATAGTCTACGAGCTGAGAATCTAAAATGGCTCTCGGCACTTGGAGTGCAACACATGCTTGATACTGAGAGCCCTTCCTAAATAATTTACACTTTGAGAGTGCTCAGATGTGTCCTTCCGATTCATCTGCACATTGTAATTTCTACACGAGTCACAACTTAATGAATCATCAATTGTGACAAGATCAATGAACCAAACCTAACAACAAACTAAAGTTAGTAAATTCATGCCTGGGGCAAGAGTGCTGCTTTTTAAAAGCCTCCATCATTTTTAGTATCTAATTAACAAAGACAGGGCTCCTGCTGCTGCCTTCTCCTCTTGCTTCCTCCTGAGAGGCACAGAGTGAAGGTAAGGGGTGTGTGTGTTCCGTTTTACTGCATGTGAATCTTGACACTAGTCCTTTGATCAGTGACAATGTCTGTATCAGCACGACAAGTACACGAAGGATACATATTGCATTATGGGAAGCAGATTCTGTACTAACCAGATGAATTCTTCCCATCTAATAGGCACAGTAAAAACTCAGCACATCTTATGGGGAAATATTTTCAGATACAGTTGGGCAAAACAGTTCAAAGAACAGAAAGACAATAAATCATTTTCAGTCAGCAAAATACACACTCAGGATATTAAAAGAACTGGCGCACACAGAGATCATTCAATGGCATTTGAGAATCTTGGGAGCAAATACATGATTCTGCTTTTCAAGAAAAGGGAGTGGGTGGTTGTACGAAGATTATTATTATTTTCAATGACATAAAGTGGCCTCCTTGTGAAACAACAGGCCAAAATCCTATTGCTGGCATAACGGAAATAGTATATATTTTGGTGGTGAACTGCTGTTAGTTACTAATTCAGCATAGATGTTATCTGCTGCATAGAGAGTCATGCAACTCAGTGTGGAAGAAATATTAGCAGAAACTATGTTGCTTAGTATAAGAAAATTTGTAAGTTTTAATCTGCTCCAAGTCAGCAAATAAAGAGTTCTCACAATGACTCTCAAGGTTGTGCATGCACACACCAAGCCAGTGTGCTTGCATTCCCCAGAGAATCATAGCAGAGACTCTTTATTGTCCAGCTAGATATGGCTTGAATGTTACAGGTTTTCTTAACCTAACCAACAGGATTTCAGCCATTATCTGCACCGACTTTGTAAGTTGCCATAATTTGCCACCAAAAGTTATGCCATTTAAGTACACTGGCAATAGGACTTCAGCCACAGAAGTGATCAGAAGACACTGAGCATATTATTGGAATGGTCAGGGCTGGACTCAACAGCAGAACAGCTATGTTGATCAACATCCCCATAGTCCTCTACCTGACAACGACAAAGGTGCACATTATCATTGAGAGTAATCCCTACCTATAGGTGGACACCACTGTCATACAGCTAGGGCAGGAGTCAATGTAATGACTCCACATCATGTGATAGTTATTATAGCCAGAAAACGTTTCACAGATACACCAGTTCCTGAATCAACACTAATATATTGTCTATCCATAAGCAGTTCAAACAAACAAACAAACAAAGGTTGTCTCATGGATTTCTGTTTACTCTGAAAATCAAGAGAAATCTGAGCATCCTTTCTGTAGTGCTAGGATTCTATGGCTACTGTGGTGGTGGCAGGTGATGAGAATTTCAAAAGGCTGGATTTAAACAATTTCTGTATCAAGGGATATTATATCCATTGCTCTAGAGCAGTGGTTCCCAACCTTGTGTCCTCAGACGTTCTTGGACTGCAACTCACAAAAAATGTATCTTCCTGTCACATTACGAGGTCTCCTCAGCAGGTGATTCTTTTGAATCCATGGTTGATCTCTGGAATGGGGAAATGGCAAAAACCATTGGCATGATTGCTCCTAAATAGCTCCTCCCATAAAGCAGAGCCAAACTGGCCACCTGGTTTACCAGGGAGCTGGTGGCAATGAAACGAATGGGACGTAGATTTGAGCAACTACGGTGGAAAACTCAGAGTGAAACTGATGAAACAAAAGCTAGGGCCCACTGGAAGGCCTGTTCTACAGCAATGGAAGCAACAAAGAAGTCATTCTTCTCTGCCACCATTGCGTCTGCACAAAATCGCCCAGCACAGCTTTTTCTAATGGTCAAGGGCCTGGTTAGATGGGCAGGAGGAGTGATGAATGCCTCCTTGCAACAGGGTAGGATCCCATCATGCTTAAAGGAGGCAATATTAAGACCATTGATAAAAAAGCCCTCTCTGGATCGCACAATACTGAATAATTACCGACCAGTATCTAATATTCCAATCTTGGGGATGGTAGAGGGTTAGAGAGGGCTGTGCTAGAGAGGGTTGTGGCGTCTCAACTCCAGAGGTTCCTGGATGAGACAAATTATCTTCTAGATCCATTTCAATCTGGCTTCAGACCTAATTATGGGACAGAGACTGTTTTGGCCACCTTGGTGGATGATCTACACAAGGAACTGGATAAGAAGTCTGTGTCCCTGTTGGTTTTGCTGGACTCCTCAGCAGATTCCAATACTATTGACCATAGCATCCTCCTGACCCATCTCTCTGGAATGGGACTTGGAGGCACTGTTTTAAGGTGGCTCCAGTCCTTCCTGGAGGACTGAACTCAGAAAGTGGTGCTGGGAGATTCCTGTTCGAAACCCTGACCTGTGGGATCTCTCAGGGTTCTGTTTTATACCCTATGCTATTTAACGTCTACATGAAACTGCTGGGAGAGGTTGTCTGGAGTTTCGGGGTTCAGTGTCACCAGTATGCTGATGACACCCAACTCTATCTCTCCTTTCCATCTAAATCCAAGGAAGTTGTTTTGGTTCTAAATCAGTGTCTGGTGTCAAAAATGGACTAGATGAGAGTGAATAAACTGAAACTGAATCCAGAAAAGACAGAGGCGTTTCTGGTCATTCAAAAGGCCAATCAAGGAATAGGGATGCACTCTAGGGATGGGGTTACACTCCCCCTGAAAATACAGATGCACAGCCTGAGGCTGCTCCTGGATTCATCTCTGAGCCTGGATGCCCAAGTTTTGTTGGTGGCCAGCAGTGCATTTGCACAATTAAAACGTGCGCCAGCTACATCCATTTCTTGAAAGATCTGATCTGACCACTGTGATACATGCCCTAGTTACTTCCTGGCTAGATTACTGTAATGTGTTCTATGTGGGGCTGCCAATGTCAGGAAACTTCAGCAAGTCCAAAATACAGTCACTAGATTGTTGACTGGGGCTAGTTAACTCCTCTGTTACAGCAGCTCCACTGGCTGCTGATCAGTTTTTGGGCACAATTCAAAGTGCTGGTTTTAACTATAAAGCCCTAAATGACCTGGATCCAAGCTATCTCAAAGACTTTGTCTCCCATTATGAATTGGTGTTAAGATCATCAGGAGAGGCCTTTCTCTCAATCCCATCACCTTCACAGGTGTATCTGATGGGGACACAGGAGAGGGCCTTCTCTGTTATTGTTTAAAAGCCTGCCTGTAAAGGAAGGTATTTGCCTGACAATCAAAGGACAAGATGGTGGGCCCAACCTTGATTCTAGGAGAAGCACATTCCAAAGCCTGGGAGCAACCACTGAGAAGGCCCTTCACTCATGTCCTTACCAATTCAGGAAGTTTGGGAAGGTGGTGGAACAAAGAGAAGGGCCTCTCCAGAAGATCTGAAAAGCCAAGAAGGCTCATATGAGGTGACTCATACGGTAAGATTAATATAGGATTTTATAGACAATAACCAGTACTCTGAATTGGGCCCGGAAACAGACTGTCAGCCAACAGCAAAGCTGTTGTAATAAGTGAATTATATGCTGTAAAGCAGGACCTCTTAAAATGCATGTTTTTGCTTAAACCTTCAATCCAGGTGAGCAAAATATAGGTGTCTGTTACTATGGTTGGAACTCCCACAATTCTAACCTGGAGAATCATAGAAGAATGGCAGTCAATAAATAAAGAAAAAGAAAAAGCCAGTCCCATCCACGTTGTAACATTTCTGGGATAAATAGATAAGAGAGTGTGCCAGAAGCAACTGGCAAGACACTAACAGTGGTGCTCTCTTTTTTTTTTAAGGAAGACTTGCAACTAGTAGGAATTATTTCCCTGCAATTGAGTATATATCAAGACTTGTGCATTCCTCTTATTATCTACTGTACTTAGTAATTTATAAAGGGCTATATGTATGTAAGTCTAGTCCTCCTTTAGGCATTCAAGAGAAAATTGGACACCCATCTGTCAGATCTGCTTTGATTTAGATTCCTGCATTGAGTAGGGGGTTGGACTCGATGGCCTTATAAGCCCCTTCCAATTCAATTATTCTATGGTTTAGGAAAAGGTATCATCAAAAATATGCATTTTAAGAGGTCCTGCTTTACAGTTTTTAATAGGTAACAATAATCTGCAGTCCATGGTTGAAAGTTCAATAGCAGCTAGGTAAAAAGAGATGGGGGAATTTTTAATCAAGATTTAAAGGAATCTTTAATCAAATGAATCCATGCTGTTTAGATACTCAGCTTCTACAGTATATCCAACAGGAGAGTTGACAGGCTTTGTCCTGGATACCTCGAAGCAACTTTTACATAAGAAATGCACTCTTCACCTTGCTGCTACACTGCCAGGAGGAGACAGGGACCTCACTGGATAGTCTGGAAAACACTGAGCACCATCTGGTAGGTCTGGGCAGAGTTAGCTTTTCCAGTTACAGTACTTATGAATCACCCATTCAGAATCTTTCACTGCTCCATTCTATACCCGGATTAAACTACTTTTCACCTGTTCTCTTTTTACCCTGTCGTATTTACTTTATCTCTTTTTACCTGGTTGCTTTTGAACTTTCAACCATGGACTCTAGAATACAGCCATCTATCAGAAATGCATTCCTAGCTATTTATTTTGCTCTCTGTACATCCTAAGTTATTCTTGTTCTGCTTGCTTGTAATAACCACTGCACATTATCAGAATGTGTATTAGCAGAAGGGGGATTTAGAAGATTCAACGTTCTACGGCAGAACTGGGGAACCTTTGGCCCTCCTAATGCTGCCGAATTCCAGAGTTGCAGCTTTCTTTTTTAAATTAACATCAGGAAGCAAAGGCCAGATAAGCTGATGCAGTGTCTCCTTTAAGGGGGAGAAATTTAAGGGTTTTCAGATTTCTGTTTGTTGGATGAAACTCCAAGGATCCTGCCTGGGGAATGCTTGGAGAATTCTGGGAGTTGGTCCAAAAACACAACAGAGCACACTTCTGTTCCCAGTGCTTGTCATCCTAACTGCCCTAGTTGCACCCCATAAGGGCTCAGAGTACCTTATAATCCGTCTACTGATTAGTACAGTATACCAATATCATGGCCTTGGCTGTCTGTGTCCTCATCCACTCATGTCTCTATGTCCTCTGAAGTATAGAGAAGAACAGCAGAGATGCCAGGCTCCAAGATGGGATCTCTAGAGTAGGAACAGGAAGAAAACCTCTACGTCTTCCTGGAAGTTCAGGTAACGAGTCCAGTGTGAGAATGCAGCTATTCTGACATGTTGCAAATTGGGAGGGGGGATTCTGGAAGCTTATGATGTTGTTGTTTAATCATTAAGAAGCTTATACAACTGGCAAATACATTTTGTGGTGAGTATTTACAAATACAGTAGTATATGTGTCTAAAATATACTTAGGTGTTATTACAATTCAGTCTTATGTAAGACAGGATACAACTTCTCCTTAAATGTGAGCATTGATGTCTTGCATCTACCTACAAGATTTTGTAAGGAATACAAATAGAGCAGTATGAACAAAACATTTAAAGAACTTGCTAGCCATTTTCCTGAGCTTTTGCATAGCTTAGGAAGAGAGGCTGGGTGTGGGTGCTAGTAGGATATTGTATCTATATCACATTGGCTTGTCTCTTCCGTCAGGTGGTTCAGGACTAGTTTTTAACACTGAGATCTGACCTTTGCTAATTCTAAAAATAAAGCTAAATGTGCCCCAGTCTCATTTATAATCTCTGCAGACTACAGTAAAAGATGAAAAATCCATTTTTATGTGCTATGTACTTTCTATGCAATTACTAAATGGCTTTTTTTTTTCATTTTTAAACACTGTATAACACGTCCTATCCAGGCATCTTCTGGATCTGAGTTTCCCTTCACCCCTGACTTCAAGCAATATAGTTTTATAAAATGTGTACACTCAGAATCAGGAATTCCAAATGTGGTTGGGACTACGCAGGGGAGGCAACACTGCATTCATTACAAGGGTCATGAAGATAGGCTTGGTGATGCCAATGTACCGTCCAACAGACCAGAGGATTGAGACTCACATTTTAGTTTCTGAGAACAATTCATGAGCTTGGTTTTTGTGTTGGCAACAACAGCAACAACAGGAGTGAAAGTTATTTGATCATGTGACGCTTGCAAAAGTAACAAGACATTTCAGCATTGAAAAATAAAGTGTAAGTACCCACCTTTAAAATGGAAAAAATCCAAAAAAGGACAGATTAAGAGCACAGCGACTAAAATGGCTGTAGAGCCACATTGCCACTTATTAGATGTAGAAATTTTTCTGCAGTTTACATGTTTCTTTAACGCTTTGCAGACTGTATTGAAACACTTATCCACAAAGTGGCAGTACAGCTAGAAAAAGGGCTGCTAGTAACAATGAGCGCAGTTACCTCTTGGTATCAAAAACTGGGGCTTCTCCACTGAGCTTGCTGAGCAAGAACTTGGAGAGATTTCAGTCAAGCTGGGCCAATGTGATAAAGGGATTGAAGCCACAGAGGAAGGATTAGCCTGACAGATGAATACAGTGCAGTTTTTCCATGGCAAAAACTAACCCATCTCATCAAGAAGCTTGAAGATGGTGGAGAGGGGGGTGAGTGGAATCATATACTACCACATTAGTTTCATTACTACAGAGATCCCTGGGACAAAGAATGATTAAACGGCTACTCTGGACCTCTAAGCCAAAAAAAGAAACTGAGCTGGCAAGGAGCTACCAAGCACTTTCTCATACAAATTTATCATGAGACTTTTCATTTCACTAGGGAACTCTCTGTAATGTGCAGTCTCTCTGGGGAAGAAGCTGCAGTGGTAATTAACGAATTCAGAGACCAGAATGATGTACTTTAAAGCATACAGCACATTTTTAATATTGGAAATTCAGTTGAAACCTGTGGTCTAAATCTTGATTATACAACATTTCTAGTTATCCATAGTATATTCCACCCACCTCCAAGAGACCCATATAAATAGTGCCTCTGTTAATTTATGGAGATTCAGGAACCCCATCAAATGAATTATTGCTTATACAAAGCATTTATTCTTTGTATCTCTGATTTGTATAATCTACACACCACTTTATTCAAAACTATTAATACAGGGACTTTTAAGAACATTCCAAAGTTTGTTGCACTAAAATGTTAAAAAGTTTTTCAACAATTCAATTTTTGTACCAAAAGTTTTCTGCTTCTTTAGACTGTCATTTGAAGAATATTCTCTTATTCACAGTGAACTTCAGGATGATTGATTTTTGATAATATGGACATTTTGTATACATATACTTTATCTTTAAACAAATCTGAAAGTGGCAATAATTGAGTTAATGGAAAATGCTGACACAATCTATTTACTACAAAAAAGAAAGTACATATTGTTTCACTAGGCTTGAAAAGAGCAACCACCTGACCCACTAGGGCAAATAAGAATCCTTCCCAAGTTACTAGGCAGGCAAACTTTTAAGGGATTGGAGGTGTTTTTGCTTGTTTCCTACAACCCACAAATGAATAATACTTGTGGGTAATCACAGTGGAGAGCTAGCACAATCTTTCATCAGCTAACAAGATTTATGAACCTATTTGCAAGCTTGAGTGAAGAATTAACATAGTACAGACAGAGTAAAAAACAGAAGAGTTGTCTACCCCACAAACTTTTTCCATTCTCAGCATTCTACCACAAATCACCACTTTGTTCTGGCATGCTTGTTAGTGGAGTATGTAGTCTCAACAGTACTAAATTATTAATTATATCTAAAGAGAAAGCAATTATGACATAAATCTGAGTTAGCTAACATCATTCACCATTTATTGCTGTTTGTCTGGATCAGTGATGGCGAACCTATGGCATGCGTGCCACAGCTGGCAGGCGGAGACCTCTCCCTGGGCACGCGAGCGGAGCGCTACCCCCCACTCCCACCCCGCAGCCAAACCTCAAACTGCACGATTGTAAGCCACCTATCCCTGCTACCTTCCTTGGTTGCGGCACTTGTAAATCAGTTCTTTTAGAGATCGGAGATAAGGCTGCTTTATTGTTTACTGCTGTAGGACAGCCCGGGGCAGTCAATCCGGCTGTGAATTACTACTTCCGCTGGATGTGACTGCAAGCAGGAGGGAAAGCTCCAATTAAGGCGGGAAGGTGAGAGAGAGGGACGGGTGGATTCATCAAGCTTGTTTAAATGTAAGATTGTAGAAAATTTAGGGAGGGAGTGAGGGTGTGTGTGTGTGTGTATGAGAGAGAGCGAGACTGACTCAAAACTATGAAAAAAGGAACTGATGCAAGCAGGACGGAAGGCTCCAATTAAGGCGGGAAGGAAGCTGCAAGAGAGGGACGGGTGGATTCATCAGCTTGTTTAAATGTAATGAGAGGAAACAGGGACATACTGAACTGATGCAAATGATTGCTGAAAATTTAGGGAGGGAGGGAGGGAGGTTGTGTGTGTGAGAAACTGACTCTTTCGTAAAACCATGAAAAAGGGACCTTCCAAAGTGTTTGTGCGTATGTATGTGTGTGAGAGAGAAAGAGAGACACAGAGAGATTTGACTCATAAAACCAGAATTAAAAAGGCATCAAAAGCTAATCACAATTGATTGCATTCAAAAGTACCCAGTAAAGGATTTCGGTAAGATTGTATTATGGTACACACTTGATTTTTTTCTGGCCAGCCTTACAAATTGCTTTCTGTTTATTTGATCACAGAGTGGGAGGTGGAAGTAATTTTAAGGCATTTTCCACATAGTTCTATTTTTAATCCAAAATATGGCCCTGCAATGTCTTTTTCTGGTAAGTAGGGAAATTAACAAAAGAAGCCTAAACATGTTTGTCTTAAAACAGCCTTTAATGAAAAGATTTTTCTGCCCTCTGCACCATTTGAAATATTTAAATATCTAATATTTTATTATGTGATTATTTAATTGTTATATTTTATGATGTTTTATATGTTGAATTTATTTTATACTTGTAATTATGTTTTTTGTTTGATTGTGTTGTGAACCACCCAAAATAGCCTGGCTAGATGGGTAACATCACTGGTCTGGATCTTACATTCCGATTCATACTTGAGGATCAGTTTTTTGTTTGTTTCCAGCCCTGTTGTTTCCATTACTTGCTTGACATAAGGCTGCAGTCTTGCCCAATTTCTACTTAATGTTCATATAAAAGAGAAAAAAGAATGAGAAAGAAAGTTTTTCCTCTTTGCAACAATGAAATGAAAATATTTACCGGTATGTCATTATTCTAATGATATGGCATCTTAGTGTCAAAACAATATCCTCAAGTCATTACATGGTTCTGAAACCTGCAGCTTTAAAAAGCAATTTAGCATTAGACATTTATGAGAACAGACTTATGATCAATTCTCTGTATGCCAAAAAGTACGTCCGCCTACATATTAAAAAGTGAAACAAGTATTCCACCTGTCGTAATTAATGTGCATCAGAGTTTATTTAATTACAGGATTAAACTTCAAAGGGCAGGTTACCAAAGTTCTATTTTACTGATGGTTTAAATTCTGCTCAGATTTTGAAGACTTGAGAAAGTCAGCCAAATGATTTACGGCTACAGTTTTCTGCTAGGAAATTTTCTAGAAACTGGGCCAGATACAGTATTACAAAAAGAAAAAATAAAAAGAATTTAAAGCCAGACTATGTGACTGTTTGACTCAATGTGATTTGCAATTTGTTTCTAATCTTAAAATGAGTCTCATAATACATAGTGACTTTTATATTTTTATAAAAATATAATGCCTTATCTTGTGTATTTCTGTATATTGGTTTAGAGTAAAGGATTCACACTGTAAACATTGAGTAACTATGAGTTGTTTTAGATGGAAGTCATCATAAACAATCCTTAGAATTTTTGCCATATTAGAGACAAACAAAGTTGAAGACAACTAAGAAACTTGTTTTGGTTTCCTACCCCTGGGCCTCATAGATGTTCTTGCCTGTGCCTCTGCACACTGCCACACAGGGCAAACAAATATGCTCAGGGAACCATTTAACTTCAGGGGGAAGGAAAGATTGCTTCCTGAAGCCAACACATATATTACCAAATCTCAAAAACAAATCCCACCCATAGGATCAGTTTGTTTACAGCCCCATTAGTGCATGGCACTATTCTGGGCAGTTAACAGTATGATAAAATTGAATGGAACAGAGCAATCAAAATGAGATAATGAAATCTTAAAATCATAAAAAACAAATGAACCAAATTAAATAGAATTAAATCACAATGGCACAACCTTTCCAAATAGACAGCAGGGCACAAGGTGAAAGAATTCAAGTGAGGTTGCATCCAAAAGAGCAATGTCTTCAGCAACCTCTTGAAAATTTAGAGTGATGGGGCCATGTGCCCTTTTATAGAAGCCTGAACAGGGAGCCAGTTCCAGAAGGTTGGTGCCAATGCTGAGAAGGCCCAAATTCTTGTTGACGATTTTCTGGCCCCCTTTGAAGTGGCCACCCGGAGGAGCATTGCCTGGGAGGATCTGGTGTCATGGGCGGACACCAGCATTCTGAATTTCCAAATTACTGTGATTTTGGCATTATTAGTTTTTATAAAGCTACTGCATACTCTCTTGGAAAAAAATTAGAATTAGGATGGGAGAAAAATATGTCCATAAATACAAAATAACTTCCTCTACAAAGCAAACTAGCAGCAGAAAGAATTAAGAGTTAGAGACATCCAAGGAGTTCACTTTAATGATACCAAATGTTAGCATACTATAATCACTTCTGGTAAACACTGCAAGAAGCCTTTCATTTTGTATAGCCTATGCTGCAGACTGGAATAAGAAATGGCCAATCAATAATAATGGTGTGGTTTTGTTTTGGCTTCAAGAAGGGAAGGAAGGAAAGCACTGAGTGAAATGCTTTCTTCCATCAGTATTAGGGGTGGTGTATGAGTTGGAAGGTTCTCCTTGATTCTATCCTGGCTTCTAAACAGCAGCGAAACCTGTCCCTGTTTCAGCCTACTATAAAGTAATATTAATCTTCACCATACTTGGAAGGATTGTAGAGGAGATTCATGGGAAGCTTCTGTGTCATTTTGGTGACTCTAGGTGCCTGGGAGGGGGAACTTTCCTGGGAGAGCTCTTTGTAGGTATATAACTTGGACATCCAAAACCCAAACTTCACCAAACTTGCATGGCTTGTAGCGGAGAGTCAGGGGAATTTGGTTTCTCTAGGTGCTTGGGGGGCATTTTCTAGGGTTTAAAATTAAAAAATGAATTGACAAATCGATTCAATGAATCATCAGAAAAAAATTGAAAATTCGTAATTTGTGATTCATCAACCTTGACAAATCATGAATCAAAACAAATCACATTTTTTCTGTTTCATGCCATCTCTAGTATTAACCTTCTTTCTAAGTGGTGTGTCACTACTAGTTCCAGACCTAAGCACAGTGCAGAAAGATGGGTTCTAAACTCTACCCTACAACACACACATAACACTGAAGAACTCAGGACTTAGACATACAAACAAGCTGACCCCCAAAGAGAAGAGAGAGATCTTCTTGGAGCTGTAATTTCTTTCTTCCTTTTGCTTGTGAGAGATGTATTCCTAGGGCTGGCATACAGGCCTTAAATCTCAACCAGCTTCCTGATGTGTAAGTACCCTTTGTTCTTCCTGGGGATTATGTTTAAGAGGGTGAGTTCAACTGCTTAAGCAGAAGGAAGTAGCAGCATTCTTCCCTGAACACCTGGTATCCCATAAGGAAGAATCATTCTCCCTGCAATCAGTTTCTCAGTTCTGCTCTAAATCATGCATTTTATCCACCACATTTTTCTGTCCTCTATAATTATCTGATAGGATTCAATGCCACAATATATTTTTAAGGTCCTGGCCTTGACAGGCTGTTCCCTTTTAAAGGAGACAATGGATTCAGGGAGAGGCCTATCAAAGGGTATTAGCCACAACAACTGAGCCTCAAAACAAACATAAAAACAAAACATAAATTCAGTCACTCCACTGAAGTTCTTAATTGCAACAGTGAGATGCTGGAGGGGAGGATAAGAGGCAGCTTTAGGGATTCCAAAATGCTCTCCTGTAAAAAACAACAACCAACCAACCAACCCTGATATCTATTCTTTTGATGCAAATAAGTGCTAAAGTTTTTACTTGTGCTCGAACATATCAGTATCAGCCAAAACAAAAACAAACTAATATGGTACCTTTAAGACTAACAAAATCTACTTCAGTGTAAACTTTCATTGATTAAATTCTACTTCTTCAGATATTAGTACATTAACTGTTGGCTTAACTAAGAAGAAAAAAATACAAGCCCCGACCTTTTTAAGTTTGGATAAATTATATTAAAGCCAATGACTTTTTAGAAACAAATATTTAATACTGAATTTCTCCACTGAGCCAGCTGCAATTTGTACATTCTACTCTGCTTATCTCCCTAGCTTTTACATTACAGAAGTATGGGTGATTTATTTTGACTGGAACGAATTGAAAACTATATTCCAGTTCTTCACTTAATAGGAATATTTTGTTCCCTCCTCTGTTGTTTCCTGAGCACTTGATATTTTGAAGTAGTCTGCCTGTGAATATAAAAGTTTCATTTAGAAATCAGGAGTAATACTCACTGATGGAGTATATCCATCTCTGTAAATCTGTTTACTCTCACACATAGGCATCTAAACTTGTGGCTATTAACATCTGTTAGCAATGTACTCTGTGAAGTATTGTCAGACTGCAGGTGGTAGCTCACATAGTTAATAAAAACATCTCTTCAAGCAGAAAATTGGATGGAAATCTTTTCTCTGACTTCCTAGATTTCTGTGTGCAGGGATAATTTTAGTTTATTCATAGTGTCAAGGAATATAAGAAAACCTGGGCTGGACAGACCACAGGCCTATCTGGTCCTGCATCCTGTCTCCCACAGCACCCAATCAGATCCCAGGCCTCAGAAACCTGCAAACTATCAAGGACATGAGGAAAATCTGGATTTGATTCTGCTGTACAAGTAGCTACCTGTATTTGTAACTTGGAAGACTTTTGCAGCCTTGCCATTTACAAGTTCCCTCAGAAGTGCCATGCTAGTTGTGAGCATAGAATTGCAAGCTTAACTGATTTGGATACTCTGACAAAACTTTCAACCCAATCTCACAAATGTTTATTCAGATGTGAGTCCTCCTGTTTTTGCTCAGAGACTGGAGTCTTAGTTGCATAAAAAGGAACTATTTTGGCAGGTGTTTCTCCCGCCCAATACAATGCATGTCTTCCCAGTAGTGTTTCTCACTGGAGTTTTGCCAAAGCAAGTGTCTATAAGATTCATATGTAGCTTGACTAACTACAATACTTGATTAAATAGTGGGTGAGATACTAAAGTGCTCCAGCCAATTCTGTTCCAGCCATTTTTTGTAATACATAGGGAGAAGGCTCAAAACAGAACATGCTTTGTGGTAAGCGTACATAAAAAAAGTCACTTATTTCAAAGCCTTTGGGCTGCTGGTACAGCAGTTAAATAAAAACCCCAACAACCACTGACTTGTACATATTAGTATACAGTGCTTTTCTGGAGCTTTTGTAAACTGATTTCTTGAGGTTCATTTGCTGGTGGAAAAAGGACCATGCAAACATCATTCTGACCCTTCTGAAATCCTTGTACATGAATCTAACACTTCAAAACACAATTACAAAGACAGAGGCCAAGACATTACCATTTAGGTAGTTCCTAAAATTATGCTTCCTGGTGGAAATGCAACACTTAGAAAGCGAGCATGAACATACTTACAATCCCGTATACCCTTTAGGAATTTACTTCTGAGTAAATATTCAGAGGACTGAAAGGCATTTGTGGTCTTCATTTTAGTTACACACACATTTTGTTTGGTCACATGCTTTTCGTTTCACCAGATTGGGTGTTTTGGAATATATCAGCATGCTTGAAGTCAATAATATCAAGTCTTGCTCGTTGTTTGGATTTACAGTACGTTGATTACATTCACCTGCTCTTGTATATGCTGCCAACAGACTGCCAACATTTAATGGCTCAATGTAATTAATAACTTTGTCTGACTTTAAGAATCCATCACCAGTTGTGCAGCACACTTGCTTAACTGCAACTGTTCAGTTTGTAGATAAGACTTCATGAACAACATCAATGAATCACCCAGTATTTCCACAGGGAATTTTTCATGCACAATGAATGGCACAGACATTCATTTTGTATTTGTATTTTTAAAAAAAAAATCAAGTAGAATTCTATCAAATTCACCTGAAAATAAAATTTTGATTGCTGCAGGCTACGATAAGGAAGTCTAATTGCAAATATGTGCGTCAACAGCAGTCCTTTAGAACAAGCACCATATCTACACCTCCTGTACCTTTCAGTTGAAGCAGGAGAACTGTTTGCATGAAAAATTCTTCCTATGGGGAAGACACAGTGAAACAAAGTCCTGTGCAGAAATTTATTTATTTATTTATTTATTACATTTATAGCCCGCCCATCTAGTCATATAGACTACTCTGGGCGGGTAACAACATATCATGTAACAATTTAACAATTTAAAATCATAACAATATATTACTAAATAAACAATGATCCAAGATGGGAGAAAACACAAAATAACAAAAATTCAGACGGTGGGTGGAGGGAAGGCTTGCTTAAACAGCCAGGTTTTCAGTTGGCATTTAAAGATGCCCAGCGACGGGGCCATGCGAATCTCAGGAGGGAGGCTGTTCCAAAGACGAGGAGCCACTGCCGAGAAGGCCCGGTTTCTTGTTTTTTCCTTCCGGGCCTCCCTCGGCGTTAGGCTCCTCAGCCTCACCTCCTGGCTAGATCGGGTGATACGGGTAGATCTAGGTGGGAGAAGGCGTTCCGTCAGGTAACAAGGACCTAAACCGTTTAGGGCTTTATACGTAAGCATTAAAACATTGAAATCTACGCGGAACCGAATGGGCAGCCAATGCAAGGCGGCCAGAGTGGGAGTAATATGTTGATGTTTCCTTACCCCACTGAGAAGTCTGGCTGCCGCATTCTGCACCATCTGGAGTTTCCGCATAGATCTCAAAGGCAGCCCCACGTAGAGAGCATTACAGTAGTCTAATCTCGAGATTACGAGCGCATGGACCAAAGTGGTGAGCGACCCAACATCTAGATAGGGACGCAGCTGGGCTATCCACCAGAGATGGAAATAAGCGGTGCGGACCACTGACGCTACCTGGGATTCCATGGCAAGCGCCTGGTCCAGATAGACCCCCAAGCTGCGCACCTCACTCTTCGCGGTGAGAGTCACCCCCCCAAAAGAGAGGGAGTTTCCCAAACCGCTGATGGTAGGCCCCCTGACCCTCAGGACCTTCGTCTTGTCCGGGTTCAGCCTCAGCCCATTTTCCTGCATCCATTGCAATACAGACCCCAGGCAGCGCTGCAGGGACAGAACGGCATCCACTGTAGTTGGCAAAAAGGAGATGTAGAGCTGCGTATTGATCGGCATATTGATGGCACGATGCTCCACACCCCCTGATAACCTCGCCCAGCGGCCTCATATAGATGTTAAACAGCATTGGAGAGATGGCCGAACCCTGCGGAACCCCACAATTGAGGCTCCACGGGGCTGACTCATGCTCCCCAAGCTGAACTCTCTGAGGACGGTCCCCCAGGAAGGACCGGAGCCAGGCCAACACCTGACCACCGATTCCCAACTCGGAGACCCTCCTCAGGAGGATACCGTGGTCGACGGTATCAAAGGCAGCTGAGATGTCGAGGAGGACCAGCAGAGAAGTTTTTCCCCTGTCGGCCTCCCTCAAGAAACTGTCCTGCAGCTGCAGAGATAATAGCATACTACAAGGATGTGGTATTTTTGATAGGTCTGTGGCAAATTTCTTGTACCCAGAAACTTCTGGGACCTGAAAACTACCAAAATATGTGTTTGTGTGTGTGTTGTTGTTGTAGTAGCTGGTGTTAAATGGTTGCAAGGGTGTGTATATTTGCAACCTATTTAGAACATGAATTGCTGCTCCTTGAGGCTTCTAGGGGCAGTGATTCATCTTTTTTTTCTGGAACAAGAGGGGGTCTGGGGGATTAGAGACTGAAAAAAAAAACACCCAGATTTATGTGGCAACATGACGCCCTTAATTCATTCCTGGCATACTGCTTGGATAGTGCAGAGGGAGTAGGGTAAGTATATGGCAAGAATACTTAAACCACCCCAGATTTTCTAAAGTGGTGCTTTCTGTAGTAAAGACACTCTGCCTTTTCTGGGATAATGTCATCTATCACAAATTATTTCTTGAGAATGTAGCACAAAATGGTCACAATGTTACTGACACACTGTATAGTTAACCAGAGAGAGCAAAGTACAACTTCATGTGAGAGCAGAATCATGAAGCAGATTATTTCAAGCAGCATATTTTAGCAAATGGTAGATTTGTAGATTTATTTTCTAATATAATGTATTTTCTAAAGTAGTGTATTTTCACTTTATGCATGCAAACCCTTGGTTCTGGGAGAACAAATTAACCCTTGGTTGCTATGCAGATTCACATGGTTTGGTCTGTCAATAGCCAATGGCTGCCAGTTTCTACGTCCCCCTCAAATTCTTTTGTCACATGTGGTCCCGGCTGAAGTACAGAACCAGTGTGGGACAATAGTCAGAATGAAGGACTAGGATTTATGATACCTTTTCTGAAATCTACATTCTTCCATAAAACATACTTGCCTGCATTTTGCAAAGTGACTGCCAATCTGCAGTAATTGACAATACAGTGGACCCTCGACTTACAGATGGCTCAACCTGCAGACTTTTCGAGTTACAGACTTCTCTGGCCGCAAAATTTAGGTTCGACTTGCGGCCGGAGAATCGACCTACAGACCGGAAAATCAAACAAAATGGACCAAAAACGGCCGGTTACGGATTAATCGGTTTTCAATGCATTGTAGGTCAATGGAGCCTCGACTTACAGACTTTTCGACCTGCAGCCACCGTTCCAATACGGATTAATTCCGTAAGTAGAGGGTCCACTGTACTGGATTACAAGTGGTCTCACTCATCACTACCACTTTAGAACTACAGAACTTGAAGGGGCCCTATGAATCATTGAGTCCAGCCCTTATCAAGGAGGTACAGTGGGGAATCCAACTCCCAACTTCAGAAACATAAATCACTGAGCTATCCAGCAGCTTACTATATTCCTATCTGCTCTGTAGGTCTTGGTAAAAGGTACGGTAACAGAGGTGCTGAGTCGCAAGTTCTATTTGACCCTCTCAGGGGTTTTTAGTCCACTAGCACTGCCTGAGCCTTGTGACATCTACCCGCACTTTGCTGAAGCCTACTGCGACACTGCCTTTGCTTGACAGGTAAGTGTAAATAAAGAAAATGGTTGTCTACTGCATCATGTCAGTGTTCCTGTAGGAATGTGTGATAGTCTCCACCTGATATCTTGATTCAAAATTATCTTGGCTAAAATGAGCATCTTTCCCCAAAAGCATTAAAAACATTGACAAGGATCCGACTGGGTCCTTATATTGACAGAAGTAGCCCATCAGAACACCCTGAAGGTGTTGAATTTCCTATCCCTACATAGTTCCATCACATCCTCGATATCAGGTCCAGGAAACTGAGAAAGAAGGAGAACTAACCGTGGGGATTTTGTAGGTAGGGAGGAAATAGGTCTGCACCAATACCTACAGATGGACTTCTTCCATCAGCACAAGAATCCAACAATATCCTGGCTCTTGTTTTATTTGCAAGCTTATCCTTTACCTGAGGCTTCATTGTGCAACTAATGGCATCCTGAAGCCAAATCATATCAGGTCCTACATGTGCTGTGGATTAGAAGATCTGATCAAAGTGAGGTATGTTCTAAATAAAAGACAGTATCAAGACTTAGAAGCCAGAGGGATTTTCCCTCTTCCAGTCAAGGTTCTGACATCAGGAGCTTCACTGAGTATTAATTTTTTAAGATGTCATTTAAAACTTTCCAGAGGTGGTATTTCCTGCTTGATAATACCAGTGGCATAGCAATCCACTTGATGGAACTGGTCATTGTAGGTACATTATATGGTCCTGCTCTATTAGTTAGTTCTTTAAACAGTGATAAAACATAGAAATTACAAGTCAGTAAGTTCTGTAAATTAGTTGACACTACTTTCTGCAGGAGAAACAGATAACCCTAAGCTTTCTCCAGTTGGGAAAGATGCCCAGATTCTATTGTTTTCATCTTTAGAAACCCATGTCATCATTAAATAGAAATACAGCAAATTAATGCTATACTTCTCTGTGAATCTGGAATAAATACAGAGCATACATACCAAGATCAAAAACATTTTGTACATACTTTAAATCAAACACCTGAAAGAGAAAACATTTGGCTCTACTTGGAAGTGCTTAGGAATCACTGGAAGCCAAAATATACCTAAGCTACAGGATATTTCACACATTACTTTTTCTGAATATGGGATTAGTTTTCATGTTGGAAAGGTTACATGTGAAGATTTAAAACAGAAATGTAAACTAAGAACAGCTGTAAGGCTGTATTCAGTTGATTTCTAGGTTGCCTGCATAACATATAAGAATATGAAATATGAACATTCTCTCCCCTGTAGAAATGTGACATTTATTTCCATCTTACTGTAAAATTATGTGTAATGTTAATTTACATTTATTTCCATCTTATTACAGTGTTTCCCCGAAAATAAGACAGGGTCTTATATTAATTTTTGCTCCAAAAATGCATTAGGGCTTATTTTCAGGGGATTTTTTTTCTCATGTACAACAGTCTACATTTATTCAAATACAGTCATGTCATCTTCTTCTGGTTGCTGCACAATGGTGGAGGGTGGGGTTTCACTTAACTGGGGCTTATTTTGGGGGTAGGGCATATATTACGAGCATCCTGAAAAACCATACTAGGGCTTATTTTCAGGTTAGGTCTTATTTTCAGGGAAACAGGGTATAAAATTATGTGTAATGTTAATTTACTAGTTTTTGCTTACAGATAGAATTCAGATATAAACCTCTCTTCCCATAATTACCCTGATCTTTATAACAAAGACTCCTTTCTTGGCAAGAACATAAAAAAGAAAATTAGATAAACATCAGCCTCTCCTATTCTTGGTGATTCTTTCATAGCTAACTAAGCATAAATAAGGATTAAACACAGTTAACCTTTGTTTACTGTTGAAATGGTGAACCCAGTATTAGATGAGCATTTCCAAAGGACATATTGTCTTAGGCCTTGGGAGACCCAGCTCTCTGCAGAAATCATTTGTAACTGTTAAATGATTTATCATTTCAAACTGGGTAACTCCAGGAACTGGGATGGAGCCAGCAGATGGTGATAGAAATTAAACTCATGAAAAGGTTCAGTAGTCAGTAAGCCCTGGAAAGGCAGAAGGTGCCCTCCTCTTCCTTATCCTCCACACTGTACCCTTGTTAGATTTGAAGGCTAAACACAACAAAAACGCTCCACCTCCTTATTCTGCTTTCAGTTTGCAATATCCTCCTAGGCAAAGTCAACTGGCAGACTTAACTAGAATCTAAGCTGTTCCAAGAACAGCTTCAAGACCATGCTACTTCACATTTTAACAAAGGAGCTGGCACACATAAATACATTTATTTTTTTTTGCAAATCACTGGGGGAACCACTGCTCAGCTGGTACAGAATTATGGAGCCAAGGCTGGAGGCAGCTATGCAAATATAGCACAGATGAAAAAAGAGAGACAATATTGTTCCTCTCATTAAGATAGCTTAAAACAAGGAGAATTAAGTTATATGTATATCAACGATGTACTGTATTGTCTTGACATGACACAATGTGCTTGAGGCTATTGAGGGAGTAAAGGCTACCCACATTGCATTGAAGTTCAAATTGCCAGAGTCTTTGTTCATGACTACTAATACCCTTACAAAAAAATCAAGATTGTAAAAGAAATATGTACTTTCCAGAAGCTAGGAGGAAAAGGGCTTGTTCCCTTTTCTTGCCAGGGTTGCTATTGGATCCCATCCCAGCAAGAGATGAGCACAGAAAGAATGCACATTATACAAAAGGGTACTGGTTGCCGATCCATTCTGGCCTCTATCCTGCCCAACAGAGATATTGTGCTTTTATAAAAAGAAGGATATAACAAGTCACTACTCCGTTTGGTGCAGTGTAGAAAATGCTGTAGCACCCTTGTCTCCTTACATCCTGTATAATCTCCTTATTTAAAAGGATCTATAATGCACAGTGTAATCTCCAGTTCTACAGCTCAATCACGTATTTATTAATTTGTGACACCAAGTGTCCACTAACTGTCCCTGAAGCTTTCCTTGTGAATGCGTGTGTACCACTTTATTGATTCTAGTCCCTTTTTGCTCGCTTTGCTCAAACCCTTCCTCTGCTAGGCATGCAAGAGTATTTCTGTGCTGCTGCAGGTCATAATTGAAAAAGACAGAAATGTTCAATATGACTCATGCATTATTCAACTTATCAGCTGCCCAAGAGAAAAAGAGGAGGAGAAGTGTTTGCATGTCTACCTCTCCTGCTATCAACAGAAGAAATAATTTTCAATTATACTAAGTGTATGCAGCTCTGTTCACCAACAGAATCTGGAGTGGGGAAGAGGAAGGTTGAGAATGAACGGTAGCACAGGAAAGTAACTACTGAAGAACATTTGCTTGTGTCTGGATTATTGGCTCCTGTTTCCATATTAAATATATCCCAAATGGAATACAATGGCAAGCAGAATGAACACCACAATTCATGGCAGAAATGTAAATCAAGGACCTGTATTAAGGCTGTTGAAAGAATACTACTGAAGCCAAAGAAGCTCTGGATGTGAACTTCTGACTTTAATGCAGTGTCCTAAGTGGGAGGGGGAAAACTGAGAATATTTTTGCAGCAAATAGTTATGATAATGTGTGTGAAGGACAAGAGTTTGCCAAAAGCTAGATACTTTCTGGAAGAAAATAAACTTCAACATTTCTGCTGTTCACATGGGAAGTAGACAACCCAGAGATCCTTGACATTCAACCCTGGAGCAATAAGAGAGGGACTCACACTGTAGCAATTTTTGTACCCTTGCTTACACTTTCATGACGAGACTGCATTACAAAAAATGTGGGCAACTGAAATGAATAACCAATCCTATTATAACCACTCTTCAAGGTGTCTACCAAAGCCTGCCACTCCACTGCTGCAGAAACAGCTTTAAAAGATCATTTGGTGTCTTAAAGTCTTAACTTTCTCAGCCTCAACCACATGCACATGCTTAAAGGCACAAAGTTCCTATGAAAATAAACCTCACATACTACAGCAAAGCCTTTGACTATGTGGATCATGAGAAACTATGGGTTGTTCTGAAAGAAATGGGTGTGCCTCAACACCTGATTGTTCTGATGCATAAACTCTATTGAGGACAAGAAGCTATTATTAGGATAGAATATAGAGAGAGACAAAAGCTTTGAGAACATGACCCATAGAATTTGGTAATTATGTGTACAAAGAAGTGTACTTGTTCCTGATGACAGCAAACCCTACGCATAGTTCTGCTATGTATCATTAAGTTAAGTAGTATGCTGCAAAAGATTTGCCTACAAACAAATCTCCTTTTACAAAATTTCTCAGGAGATCCTTGCTCTACAGGTGGACATTTCAGCTGGGGAGATGAAAATTTTCAAGGTGAAGTTAGGTCTTTACAATTCCTTAAAATATATTAAGTAGCAGTTTAGAGGATGCCAGGTAGTAAGCAAATATATTAAAGAACAGCAGCTAGTATAACAATTATAAAACATTTGGGAACAGCTGCTTGTTCTTTAGCTCTCAAATATACAGAGGCTTATATTAATACTGTTGTAAACCTATCAGATACTACAGACCCATCTTCCCCACTCAATCATCAGCACATAAAAGTTTTGCTAGAAAAAAATATTTTTTTTAAAAAAGCAGTAATCTTCTTCACTCATTTAGTGCAGAAGCAGGCAGCTATGACCTTCCACATCATTTCTACTGCAACACCCATAAACATTGGTTATGCTAATTGAGGGGGGGCTGTCTGTAGACCCCCATTAGTTTTAACGGCAGGTTAAAAGCCAAAAATATTCATAGTAACATAGTTGCCCACTCTGGCGTTGTATAACATAAAACTTCCTCATGGACTCTTAAATTAACAAATTAAACATTTAAATTAAAACTTGTTATATAAAACAAGATATCTACTTAATACTTTGTTTTAAAACAAATGTTTCTATTTTAGACAAATAAAGCAAATTAAAACTGATTATGAGAGAACAGCCTATCCAGGTTATCTCCAGACCACCTTTGAAATCATTAGCTAAATACTATCAAAATAGCAGGGTATCAGCAAAACAAAACAAAGCAAAGGAAGAAAGGCAAGAAAAGCAGACCTTTAATCTATTCTTTCCACCCTATACACCACCCTTTATTACCTTGTGCAATTAAGAGAACAATCTTAAGGGGGAGGGTCCCTGAGGATGAAAATCTCTGCCACTGGAGGTTTCAATTTATCCCAAGTCTTGCTGGGCTCTTGCCAACAGGGTGAAAACTGCAAGGGAGCTAGGAATCTTTGTGTTCTTTTCTCCGTGTGCTTGGGTGTGCAGCAGATGTGTGGAAGGTAGATTTAAGGAGTTTAGATGGTACTGTCACCAATCAATCATGAGTTCTGTTTGTAATGTGGTGAAGGTGAGCCAACCATCTAACAATGTTGTGTACCTAGGTGTCTTATCTTTGCTAATATTTCTATGCTGTTGTATATTTCACTACATGGAAGTGCCCTATCCCATTTAGTATGAACAAATTCATCATCAAATTCAAGCAAGACAGATCTACCAACTGAACTTCTCATCAGGTCTGGACATTTGAGGACACCATGGAACTTTGTCCCCCAGGGGCTTGTCTATTGCTAAATCAGTGTTCCCATTGACTGAAGGGATGTAAGCTTTTATTTTTCTGTTTCTATAACTTGGATGTAAAGTTTTGCTCATTTTATCTCATGCATAAGAACAAAAGGTTTAAAACATTTTTTCTGCATTGGGTTTGATTACAAGAGGTTTTGTGTATTTTTCACAGCTTGGGACATCTTTCTGAAAAATCAACTGTTTGTTTGTTTGTTTGTTTGTTTGTTTTGCAAAGACAAGGTTTGAACAAATAATACAAGGTTTCCGGTGCAAAACACAAGCTTCTTTTCTTTTTTTCTTTCTGGCTAATTCTCATACACATCCAAAATCACTGGCCATTTTGTTCTTGTGCAGGAGCAAAAAAAATCTCACAGCAGTTGATCCTATTTTTGGAATGCAGTTGACCATCCTTTTTCAGTTGAGGGTGAGAAAATTAGAAATTATTTGTCATATCCTATTCTGTAATCTTGCCCCAAAGCTGTTAATCAAGCAAGTATGGGGAATGAAGGCCGGTCTCAGGGTTGAAAGAATTTGGCACTTCGAGTGGGATTTGGAAGAGGCAACACCACTCTGTTGGAAACCAGAGAAGGAAGGGCCCACTACAACAGTATGGGTACTTGTAGGTCAGCTTCTGAACCAGTTGATTCCAGCAGTTGCTTGGGATTTTGAGATGCCAGAATATAAAGGCCCTCCTTCTAGAGGAAACTGGGGAATTCAAAGCAGAAAAAGGAATCAGGTAGGTCCTCCTTGTTGTGCAGTAGGCCCCGTGGGATCATTCACAATCCAAAAGAAACTGACTAGCTTGACAGATGTACGTGCTTTGACTCTGCATAAAGGCAAGGCATTGCATTAAGGTTTCAAAGAGGATCAGATATGGGGAAAGATAGTGGAGGGTTTTACTACCGTGATAGAACCCAGGGGTGAAAGGTAAATTCCAGCAGAATATATGGCTCTGCAGAGCAAGTCCAGCTCAAAAGAATACTCTAGGTTAGTTAAATTATTCAGTTCCCAACCAAGTTTCTCAACACTATAATCACATTAATGCCACACCGCAAAAGCAGCAGCTCAGTGAACTGTGGACCTTTTGAGATTCTGGAGACAGCATGTGTTCTGCAGCCCATATAAGCACTAACTCAGAAAAAGGCTCATTTTGAACATAAAGATCAACAACAGCAAGTCCTGGAGCAATAAAGTCATGGTGGCAGCAATTTTTTCCTCAGGAGTGATGAAAGCTGGGCAGCCGTTTAAGCTACAAGTGATTGCAACTGAAGAAGTGGCTACCTGGAGGCTATGGCAATAAGCTGCAGAAAAACAAGCTGCTCTCCAGGGTTTCTGGTCTGGTTTTGGGTAACTGCTGGATGCAGAAGTCACTTCTAATTTCTAAAAAGCAGCCTTTGTGCCTAAAACACCCGTGTGCCTAAAATGTGGTGAAGTTCCCCTCACGCCCTTGAGACACTGCAATATTTCTGGGTGAAAGGGAGGGCTGTAGAAGGTGCAGATGGGCATAATGTGGCATTTTGCCTATCCTTCATATAGGGAAAACGTAGAGCTATTTAAAAATCACTGCACTGCACAGCATTATGTATTTCCACTTGTACATACAATATTGAAACACAAATCTTACTCCAAACATGTAGTATTTGGAACTGATATTCCAAACAATCAGTTCACCTTTGCCTTAACATTCTGAGCTCCTCAATGTATGTTTGCTTGTTTTTTTAAAAAAGAAAAAGCAAAGTGTGCTGCTAATATGGTCTTAACATGGTGCTTAAAGCACTCTCTGGGCGGTTTACAATTTAATTATTCAGGCTACACATTGCCCCCTGTCCCTCCCCTCAGTGGACTGGGTACTTAATTTACCAACCGCAGAAAGATGGAAGGCTGAGTCAACCTTGAGCTGGCTACCTAAGCCTGTCAGGATGGAACTCAGGTCATGAGCAGAGTCTTAACTGTAGTACTGCAATTTAACCACTGTGCCACGAGGCTCCTAAAATACTATTAGCAAAAAATATTAAATGAGATTTTATATTTAAAAAATACGTAAAATATTGTTCCTTTTATGAAAACAATATATAGTGAAAAAGAGGGAGCATAACCAACAGCATTTTTTAAAGTCCAGCCTTTTCAACATGAGCAACAAACAACAGCATGTAGTATTACTCATATCACAGTAGCCAAAACAGTCTCTCTCCTACCTTCCAACACTGTCAGTTTGGCACTTGTGTTTATCTCCCCAACACTATTGGTAGCCATGCATTCATAGATTGCTTCATCCCGAAGGACACGAAGAGGCTGAATACGTAGCACTGATCCAGAGCCATCATCAAATTCAATAACCTTTGCAAGAAGAAGAAAAAGAAGAAGTTTGTTACCCACTGCTTGCAAGCACCAAGCCATAGAAGAGCACAGATTTTGTACACATGTAATGTTCCCAGTTTTTAACTATGCCTGCGAAATTGGAAAAGGATGCAAACAATAGGACATCCTCCTAGCCCTCCATTCTCCAATGCAAATCCTTACTGTCTTAGTTTTAGAAGTAGTAGCCATGTTAGTCTGTGCTAGGAAGTCAGGCAAAACCAAAATAAAAATAACAAATAAAGAAGACAAAAATGTTGTGGCACTTTAAAGACTAACTGCTATATTTTAATGTGAGCTTTCATTGACAAGTCCGCTTCCTCAGACATAGGAGGAGGAAGTGGACTTCTCCAGGAAAGCTCACATTAAAATACAGTATAGGAATCTTTGAGGTGCTACAATGTTTTTGTCTTCTTTATTTTTTATTTTGTTTTTGCCTAATATCTTTACAGTCTTGTTAATCAAATATGACGGTTTCACAAACAGTCCTTAATATTAAGAAATATTAAGGCTAACCAGGATGTTAGTGTTACATAGCCATCTCACAATTTGCCCCTACCTCAGATTTTGAAAATGAAGCTTCAAACCTTTGTTTGCCACCCTGATCAACAGTTCATCCTTGTCAACAGTAACCATGGTTAATCATCTAGAGTTGGAATTAACTCACTGACATATTAATAAAATCAATACATATTTAACACATGTTTTTAAACTTGCTGAAATCTGGATATAAAAATAGTATTTCCTGCAATAGAGCCACATTAAGGATATATGGCTTTATTCAAAACTAAAGCATTTCTTAGGATAAAACCCTTTACAAGTGTTAAATCAGCATAAGCACAACACTAGTATGCTCATCAATTTAACTGTACATTTTTGCCATGAGATGTTATCTGTTCATTAGTGCTATGTTTTAAGACTGCATGCTATCTCCTTTCTCTTTCTCAAGTGAATATCCCACAATTTGCTATCGCCCAATTTACTTGGTATCAGCATATTTCATGGAAATATGATTTAAACTGAGGTTTTTCATTTTATCTTACAGTGAAACCAAGGTTTGTACAAACAATAACTTGCTTGATTTGGCTACCACTGCTAGATATTGCTTACTCAAGCTAGGAAGAGAGTAAGTTAATTTTGAATGGAAAAGACGAAGTGTCCAAAAGCCATTAAGTCTGGCACATAAAAGCCAACCTTGGCTTGAATGTGACATACATATTGAGTCATTATCTTTCCATTCCCCTAAGCCAGGAGTGGGTAGCCACTGATGGTCTGGAAGCTGCCGCCCTCATTCCCCACCACTTCTGTTCCTTATGAGCACGATCTACTTATTCTTCAAAAAGAGGAATTAATCCAATGGCTACTTCTGGCTTTGGTTTAAGGCTATTATGGGCCCACAAAAATACCTTAAAATAAAGAATTGCAAACCCTGGAGGTTTCTGGAATAAACCAGGGGGGTGAACTGGGTGGTGGCAGATGGTATTTCTAATATTTTCTAACATTTGACCAGGGGTAGGTCAAATGTTAGAAAACATTAAAAATACAATCCTGTAGAGCAAAGAGAAAACTTGTTAGGCTACCACGAAGTTATCTACAAAATGTTCCTTAATGGCAATGACTGTAAATCATCAGGCACAAGACTAAATTAATTCCAGACTCATCTAAATTCAATTTAGAAAAAGAAGAATGAGGACAAGAAATACCATTCAGATTTATTACATTACATTAATATGTTTTCCTTTATTATACTATAAAGATTCCAGAAGAAAACTGGTAAAATTTGAGGAGATACATTTAGGTCTCAGGAGACATTTAATTCTCCTGAAAGAGAATAACCCCATCGCACCCTGCAGAAGCTTTAGCCTGATACTTTAGTTAGCCTAAGTATTGTAAGAACATGAACGAGACTAAAGGCCTATATAGTCCAGTATTATGTTCTCTCAGTAGACCACCAGAGGTCCATGGGAAACCACAAGCAGAACATGAGCACAACAGCACTCTCTTAGTTGCACTCCTCAGCAGCTGGTATTTAGAAGTACAATATGTCTGGTCCTGGAGAAAATATGCACTATAACCAGTGACCACTGCCAACTATATTCTCCATTAATCTATCTAATCCTCTATCAAACACGTCCAGGTTGATGGCCAATGCCACATTTGATAGTTTGCAGAATTCCATAGTTTTACTGTGTGCTGTATGAAACAATACTTTCTCTCACTTCACTACTCACTTATCTGAGTAGAAACTATTCTTTCCAGTTCACAGAGTTGATAACCCTTAGGACTTAGCAGCCTTCACTTTATGGGCATGGCTATATAATTAGAATATATGCATCGTCTACTTACTTCAAATCGCTGGGAGCTGACTTTCTTTCCTTTTTTCATCCATGTGATGCGTGGCTTTGGTTCTCCTGTTGCTTGGCATACAAAGGAGGCCACTCCTCCAGAAATCCCAATCTGATCTTCAGGGGTTTTTATGAAACTTGGTTTATCTGCAAGAAAATAAATTGCATTGTGAGATGAAGGCAAGATCTGTATGCTGTTTAAGGTAAAAGACAACCAGTAATATAACATTCCAAGTTAAGAGTCCCAGGATCTACACAAAACCAATCAAGAATATAAAACAGTTTCAAGCCTATTCCTCTTATGGCTAACTACTCACATGTTCTTTTCCTCTCTGGATAGTTTTGCATTTAAGGCTTAAAAAGGAAGGTGACTTTCCTGTTTGAATACATTCCATGAAACTTTTATAATAATTTAAAAAAAAACCTTTATCTTTTAGTGAGTACCCCATCACTAGACCCTTATCAGCCTTGAAGTCTTCCTCAAAATGCTAATATATCTAATGATTCTAAGAACTGGGCCTACAGGTCCACCTTGGAACTCTGGAATGCCTGCCAATGTTCTTGAGTTGGATCCTGATTTGGGGAAGTATGAAATCCATGTGCAGAATTGAGTTAATTAGCTACTGGACAGAATAAAACTTGTTTTATAATACAGAATAATCAATGAAGCAGCTTGTGCAGCCTTACAAAGTATTTCACAATGAAGCACATGAGGATTTCTGTAAGGCTTATTCTGCTTTGCTTGGCTATGAAAAAGCTCATTGTGTACCTGCTGTTCCCGTTATAAAAATGCACACTGGGAAGTTAGAAAGTAAAGGAACTCCTGGTGATGCCAGTCCCCAATAATTACGTGCTAGTTGAAACCATGGTGCAGGAGTGCCCTTTTCAGTAAAAAGTTAACGGGAAATGTGAGCATTATGTCTTCTTGCTGACTCTACAATCTCCTCTGAGACTAGAGAAAGGAAGAAATGTAAAGAAATGCCATTTGAGTGGGGAAGTTGAACACAAGATTCAAAAAATGTTTCCATACAGTCAGGTTTTTTTAAGCAACCTAATTGAGCTTAGCACTTAATTAAAAAGAAGAGGAAAAAGAAAATCATGAAGACATAATTCAAGTATTCATGGAGTAATACTGGCAATGCATTTGAATTACCTTCTCAATTGCAAGGATAACATGCATTGCCAGTATTTCAGGATAAAAACAAAAGAAAAATATAAAAACAACAACAACAGAAAAACAACAACACTGTGGCACCTTAAAGACTAAGTGCTATATTTTAATGTGAGCTTTCAAGGACAATTCTACTTCTTCAGACTTTTCCACGAAAGCTCACATTAAAATATAGCAGTTAGTCTTTAAGGTGCCACAACATTTTTGCCTTCTTTATTTTTTATGTTTCCTTTGTTTTTGGCCTGATATACTTTAACAGGTATTTATGCACACAATTAGTTCTGTGGAAATGCTTAAATATGTTTGAAGGGATATGTATAGGCCTAGAAGGAAGAAGTGCAGGGCACTTTTAGAGTAAATATTCCTGGAATACAGAAAATAGACAGCTCACGACATGTAGTCTCCAAGTCAAAGAGAACAGCCTGAGATTAAAATTAATTGACTGCATAATTTACATTGATTTACCTAAATGTACACCTATTACTACTTAGTTACATTAAAATATTTCTGAATTTCCTTCCTTATAATATCAAAATACTAGTAAGTTATTGTTGGTGTTGACTGCACTGCAACTGGCTATTCTGCAACACTACTGATTTGTCTTGCGCTATTTGAGCACTTGATTTGATCTTTTTTGTGCAGGCTTTAAAGGCGTAGACAAGGTGTTTGGTCGTGTTCATTTGACCATGCTAGACTCTCACTGTTCCCAGCCTATTATATGGAAGAGGTAGAAGCTGTCTAATTCAATTTAGGTGGTTGTAAATCCTTTTTTCAGAGAGACCCAAACCAGACTGAATGGTATTTTAAAAAATCGTTTTGTCCAAGAACCTGTTTGTGAACCTTACCCAGGAAGCAGAGAGGGATACTGGCAACTGCCCTAGATAGTTTTCATTTTGGGGTCTAGGCTATGTTTATTCAGGAGCAGTCTGATTACTGCCTCTTTAAAATACACTTTACTGAAGTGATGACTGAATGGCAGCAGATGGTGGTGGAAAATTATTGTTCTGCCCTGTGATAGTTCTGCAGCAATGTGTCTCAGGGTCTTATTTCATTTCACATGGTTTCTCAATACATGAGGAATGCATGAGGCTCCCTGTAACCCAAGTTCAGACCTCAAAGTTGTTGTTTCCACTTATATACTGCCCCACAGTGGTAGAGGACTCTCTGGGCAGTTTACAGTTTAATTATGCAGGCTACACATTGCCTCAGAGTGAGCTGGGTACTCATTTTACCAACTTTAGAAGGATGAGAGGCTGAGTCAACCTTGAGGAAGCTACCTGAATCCACTGGGATCAAAATCAGGTTGTGAGCAGAGGCTTGACTGCAGTACTGCAGTTTAACCACAGCACGATGGGCCCCTTGAAACTTTTTGAGGGAAAATTTTACTATATTTTAATGCCCCCCCCGCACCTCCACCTACTTATTTCTTAAATGCTAGAAAGTGGGGATTTCCACCATTTAAAAAATAAATGAAAAAAGGAAAATATTTTGGTGGGGGACCCAGGCGTTGGTGTAACCTTCCAAGGTCTGGATGGGTTTGTGGTCTCTGGGGAGATGATCAACCCCTGAGGGACTCCTCAATTAAGAATCCAAGGGGTGGAAACCATCTGGGGACAGTCCTCGAGGAATCACTGGAGTCAGAACAGAGCAAGGCTGCCGATCCCTAACTCCAAGAGCCTCCCCAGGAGGATACCGTGGTCAACGGTATCAAAGGCTGCTGAGAGACTGAGGAGGACCAGCAGGGACACCTTGCCTCTGTCAGCCTTCCTCAAGAAGGTCATCGTGCAGGGTGACCAATGCTGTCTCTGTGCCATGTCATGGCCTAAACCCGGACAGAAATAGATTTGAGGGCATCGGTTTCCTCCAGGAGTGCCTGCAATGGATCAGTCACTGCCCTTTCCAGTAGCTTGCTCATGAACAGTACGTTGATGACAGGCCTATTGTTATTACGACAGTCTGTTGCCAAATTTAGTTTTTTCTGGATGGGCATAATGCATGTCTCCTAATGCAGTTTGCTAACTATTCTTGGGTTATAGGATTGGGTACAGTAATTGTAACTGGGAACCTGGTCCTCAAGGAAAGCCGCATTGATTATCAAGGTAGCCCATTCCAGAGTTATCAGCCTGGCAGCTTTTACTCATACTATGAGATACAACTGAATCTATTATTGCACAGGAACCCTATTGGTCAGACTGCCTGATACTTGCTCAGGCTATGTCAGTCATGACACCAACACTTAATACCCTTAGAACAGAGATAGCCTTACAACTGCTTATCCAACTAAAATCAGCCTCCCAACTGGAAAATTCCAAGTGTTGAATGTGAAGGTACTATTGAAAGTATCTTAGAAATTTCAGTTAATATGAAACAGAACTGTCAGACGCTAAGTGGGACAGAACAATATGGTCACATGCCAATACTTTACAGGATATTATGACTGCCAGTAAATTATGGGTCCAATTCAAAGCTTTGGTTTTAATCTTGAAGATTTGCAGCCAGGTGAATTAGAAGAGTGTTTCTTCCTGTAACCCCAACACAAAGAATGCACAATGAATCAAAGCATGGGGACAGAAGAAAAATATGCTTGTAAAGCCTGGGAAGCCTGCCAAAACTGGAAGGTCTTTGCTATTTGCTGAAGAGGCCAACCACCAACAAGGCCTTCCCCTGGTTCTCTCCACAAAATTGAGGGTGGGGAATATTCTGTTTATTATTCACTCTCCTTAACATCACCATAAATGATAAATAATACCCCCAAGGTTTACAAAGCTCACTTTATCTTTCTAACTTTAAAAACATTTTAAAATATATTCTCCACACTATTGTTAGAACTATTATTGTGACTAATGGTACAACTTTTTGCGCACAAGCTGCTCAGGTAGCACATCCAAGGCCACAAGGTCTGTAAGATGACTTGCTGCTGTTCTTAGCAAAAAGTCACAACTCATGAATATTGATTGTTACACCTGTGCAACTGTTAGAATTATATTTTATTGGAAAAGGGAAAGTATTTTTTTTACTTGCAAATGGTGCCATGATTAATAACTTCTATCATGTATTTTATTTGTTTGACTTTCCTGAAGTACGTTCGACCCAATAATGGATTGGTGCAGTCAACATTTCAAAACAGAGTGAGGGCTAAGGATACATACATCACAACACAATTTATATAATTTATATAATAATATTTTAGCCTAAATTCAATTGCTAGTCTCAGCTAAAGTAGACCCAGTAAATCAAAAGCTTAACGGTAAGTTAACAATTGTGTAAATCCCACTGATTTAACAGGTCGACTCCAGCAAGTTGACTCAAACCTTCCATTTTCTGCTGGGATCTATAGCTGCACTTTGAATATAAGTGACCTAAGCTTGGTACTACTTGTGCTACTTTAATTTAGTATATATAATATACTGAAAGCCTTAACCATTATATTATGGCACTCTATATGTATTGATACTGTTCCCTACACCTTTACATCTCAAGGTGTTTTTGTATTGCAGCCACAATACAAAAATGCCTTTGTATGGTGTTTTTGTATGCAAGTCACATTTATCCTTGAATATTTATTTATTTATTTATTTATTTATTTATTTATTTATTTATTTATTTATTTATTTATTTATACCCCGCCCATCTAGACCGAAGTTTACTCTGAGCGGCTAACAACAATTCATAAAATAATAACAGTATAAAATAAAACAACCATATTAATATAACTCAATATTCCTATATTCAATAATCCTATATTCATTTGCTATTCCCCATACCTGCTGTACAAAGGTATATATACACACATATGCACATACCCAGAAATTCCTATAGTGTGTGCACAGGTTGCTTACCTGTAACTGTAGTTTCTCGAGTAGTCATCTGTGAATTAACAAATGTGGGTTCTTTCTGCACCAGCATGAAATGAAACTTCCTTGGAACATTCCACAGCCTAAAGTCCATTGACTGGCTCCTTGCACTGCACATGCTCGCCATACCCTGCAGCGAATCCTTAGTTCCCCCAGTCTGCCACTGACCAAAAAACAAAAACTGGTGTGACAGACTGAGGGGAGAATGGATACGCTGTGTAAATTCACAGATGACCACTTGAAGGACTACAATTATAGGTAAGCAACCTGTCTTACTTCTTTGTGAATCACATTTGTGGGTGAGTGAAAAGCTCGCGTACTGGCAGGTAGGAGGTCATGGCAACACAGAAGAGACTACTGCTCTGCTAAAGGCGGCATCAAATCAAGTTTGGCTCTGACATCCAGCCTGTAATGCCTAACAAACATCAAGTACTCCAACCATGTTCTTGCTTTACAAAAGTTAGTTGAATGCCCTTTAGAAAGGCTGTGGAAGTAGCAACCACTCTTGAAGAATGTCCTCTTAAAAGAGTCTGGGATTGGTCTTTTTGCCAGCTTGTATGACAAAACAGTAGTGTTGCCTATTCATTTTGATGTGATGTGCTCACCTTTTTAGGTCTTTGGTAGCTGACCAACAGCTTGTTTGATTTTGGAAGTGTCTCATTCTAGAAGTGTAGACTGTGAGGGCTCTACGGAAAATCTGACACCACCTAAGGTAGGAAGGCCATATCTGGGAAGATGGTAACCTTATTCCTGTGGAATTGTAAATACAATGGATTGTGCCTGAAAGCAGCAAGCTCACTTGCCCTTTGTGCTGAGGTTACAGCAATAAGCAAAAGAGTCTTGTATGATGGGAGCTTGAGATTTGACATTGCCAACAGCTCAAAAGGCAGCTTCATAACTTGGTTGAATACTAGTGAGAATGACCACTGTGGCAAAGGGGCTCACACATCAGCATAAATATGTGAGGAGCATGGCAGTGACAATAAATTCCCTGTCGGCGGGCTGTTGTGCTCCTTCCCAGGACTAGCTGACTTTCAAACATCAAGCTCCCCAGTGGAATTGGGAGGAAGCCCCTAGAAATTAGGTCAGTTGCCATCAGCCAACCATGCTTGATGAAGCAGTGATGTTGTCAGAAGTGTAATGGAGGGCAGAGGAAGGCCTAGAGTTCTGCACCTAGAGAGGAACAATGTCTGGGGGGAAATGAACTCAATTCCTTCACCCGCTCCAACTCCTTGAGGAACTTGGTTTCCATCCAGCCATGCCCTCATTCCAAAAGACCAGACTTTGGGAATCTCACAGGGACCAAACAAGTTTACCCAACCATTGCATCCAAGCCGAGTACCCTCTGCCCCATCCAGGATGGTCAGAAAAGGGAACAAAGAAGCCTGTTTGTTTTATTTGTGGGCAAGAGGGACATCTACACAAAGAGTGCCCGGTAATGGAATGCTCCTGGGTCAGTGCATTTGCAGCTTCCCTACAGGTGCACAAGCCAGAGACACCTGGGTGGGTGGGAGGCATAAACCTTACTTAATGACATTACCAGATGGGCATTAGTCCCATTGCAGGATACCTGGTGACAGAAAAGACTTTGACCAGACTGAGGCAAAGGTTCTATTGGCCAGGGATACTTAAAGATGCAGAACCTTATTGTATATTGTGTCCAGAATGCCAACATTCCCAGAGTAAACCTTGCCCTGGGGCTTCTCTTATTCCCATGTCTTTAGGCAACAGACCATTGGATCAGATTTGTCTAGAAATAGTCGGACCCTTGCATAAGTCAGTAAGGGGATACACCCACATATTAGTTTGGATTGACGATGCCTCACGATACCCAGAAGTTTAGCCTCTGAGGTCAACTACAGCAAAAGTATTGATGCAGGAATTGTCTGTATTTTTCAGGCTAGCATCCCCAAAGGAGGTACTGAGGGAGCTAATCTAATAGACTTTTAGGCTCTGGAATGTTCTGAGAGAGTTTTGGGCAGACGCAGAAAGAACCCACATGTGTGATTCACAGAGACCATGAAGAGTGTGTGTGTGTGTGTGTGTGTGTGTGTGTGTGTGTGTGTGTGTGTGTGTGTGTGTGTGTGTGTGTGTGTGTGTGTGTGTGTGTGTGTGAGATATTTTATAATAATCAGTTTACTTTTATTTACGCTTATGTATTTTATGCAAAGATAAGTACAGTGAGTGTAGAAGGAAGCTGTCAAATCTACCTGTTTCCACCAGATGCTGCCAGGATAGGTGAAATGCTAAGGTGAAAATCTCTACTTTGTCATGGGGTGGGGAATAAATGCTGATTACACAGAATATATAAAGTTACAAGGTACAGTTAGTGCCTCAGGCCAACAACCTTCTGTAATCTGACTCATCCAAACTGATGCTGTTGCTAAATCTTGCCCTTTCTTCCTCTATTGCAATTCTACCAATCAAGCTAATTGACTGTACCAGAAGGCCATTGTCATGGGCTCCAGGCTTTTTGCAATACAGAAACCTCTCCAGGTATTATTCCAAGATAAGGATTTAACTTCTAATTATATGAATTGTAGCTGGAAAATGTAACACTTTATGGATAGCTGAACATGTTCTTGAACTGCAGGCTAAGAGACATAAGGTTTAGGTCACCAAGATCCATTACCAGAATAAGCTTTGTTTAATTTATATTTAGCCAGCTTGAGGTGGAAAAGCACAGACAAGTGATCTGAATATAATAGAACATAGGAACAAAACAAAACAAAACAAAAATGCAAAAAAAATGTACTAAGGATGTGTCACTGATGGCTCATGAGCACAAAACAAACTGAGAGGCATATGAAATAATGCAAAGGGACTACGGGTCTTCTCATATTCATAAGCTTTCCACACAGACATTCTGCATTTAAACTGAGGTCTATTATCTAACCACCACTATGGAAAGCAAACAGATGTTTCATCTTAAATTTTATTATTTATATTTCACTTGTCAATAGCACCTACTATTGTTTGCAACAAAAGAGACATACTGATTGATGACATGTGTTCAGTGTTGTACACACATGACAGAACAAGGGAATCCCTTCTACTTTAGTGAACAAGTCAAGGCCTACACAATATACAGTAGTAGAAGCAGCAGCCACTCATCCATTGCCCTAACAAACTATCTATTAATTACCTAAGACACTGTAATCAAAATAAATTATTAATGGAGCTGGCATTAAACCAACCAAAATTAAAATAACTTTTCAGACCTAAAGCAGATTTAATGCTAGCCATAATTAAAGGATGAAAGGTAAGCCCTGGATCAGGAATTATTCTGCTTATAGCCCTATATGTTGTTACACCTAATAATGTGAAGGGTTATATTTGCAATAGGAACAGGATGTGCATGCAAGCACCACCTCGAAATATCAATCCCTCCTGGTTGTTGCCCAGACCTTCATGCATTGAGGAGGAAGATCTGTAGTGGATTTTTAAAGCACGTTCAACTGAATGTGCAAACAAAGATCCTGTGAGGGGAAACTTGCCTTATCACATGATTACAGAATGCTATTCCAACCTTCAGACCTCTGTACTCAACACACAAAGGTTTAACAGATATCTGATAAGTGGAGATATTTTTGGGTTGCAGAACGTACATGAAACCCCACATCCCGATCACAAATGTGACTGTTCATGCATTCAGGCAAGTTATTGAATGGGGCTTATTCTCCTGCACCATGTGTACAGAGTACTCTTGCCCCCATCAAACCAGGTTTGTTGCTATAGCTAATCATCACCATCCTCATTCCAACAAACTCTGTGCCACAAATAAACTTACCAACCAGCAGGATCAGATTCTAACCCAAATTCTTAAAGGAAGTTAAAGTCATCCTTAGTTATACAAGGAATTCATATGAGAGATGGGTGTCCAGTTCCAATTACTGTACTCCATTCCAGAATCCAAGAACGGTTAGCAAACCTGGGAATCTTGGACTCATTCCTTTCTTTGTCACAGACCAAGTCTTCAGACACTCGGCGGTGGAAAATATTCTATTTAAAGATAGCTTGTACCAACAAGAAGACACATGGACTCTCAACATCAGTCGAGAAGGACAGCAACCACTAGGTAACATTATTTTGACTTTAATCTGATCCCAATTGGCTAAACCTAGTAAATTTACTAAATTATCATCCCAATTCCCAGATGGAGGACTCGGATTTTCTGCCCCAACCAAGTTGTGAAACATGTCCATTTCAAAGAAAGGCCAAATGGGAAGGTGTGTTTGTTCATGGCCTATGCCTCTTTGCTTGAAGAACTGGGATGTGATATCCAATCCACAGCTACCTTAGCTGTAACTTTAAAACAACAGCTTTAATGCTGCCTGCATCTTTCCTATCTTAACTTTTAAGAAAAATGCCTGGAAAAATCCATCTTGCCAAGAACATTTGGACTTTACATCCAAGAGTAACTTTGTTGGCAAAATCCATCTTGCCATGAACTTTTGGACTTTTAAGTTCTTCACACTGCTACACGTCTGACAAAGTGGTCTTGATCCATGAAGGCTCACAGATTGTAAGATTGTTTTAAAGTGGTGTATAAAGACATTGCCTACTCTTGCATTTGTATTATGTAATGACCACACAGTATCCTTTTATTTCATTGTTAAAAACTGTCACTGTAGTTTGACTATTGTGGATGTTTTAGCTGTGGACTTCCTATACTGGCAGGGGACTCCTGGGTCTCTTCCAACTCTATAGTTCTATAATACATGATTCTATTATTCAGTTAGTACCACTTCTCCAAGAGAAGGATCATACTCAATGTACATCTGACAAGTGTATGTGCAAGTGTGGAATTCTAGAAAATGCATAACTCTAAGCACTACATGAACAAACTGGAGCAACCCTAAGTAAGACTCACTGGTTCATCTGCAACCTGAGAATCTGATGAAGTCCCCCTCCTGGACACATGGGAGAAATAGAGATAAGGAGTAAGTATATGGCATGAGTTTGTGGACCCAAGTCTACCTGGATTCACTGCAATTTCTCTATGCCACAGTAAACTATGCTTTAGCATTGTATGCAAAAATATCTAAATAATGAGATAAGGGAACCACTGGGAATGTATGGTAATCTTGTACTATGGTACACAAGCAAGAAATCACATTCTGAAGAAATTCTTACCATATTTGCTTATAATGGAAGGATAAGCTGTGAAAGCTTGGGGACTTAAGAATCCTGAGAAAGAAATTTTAGGCCTATTTCAATTTTACATTTGGGATCTTTGGATTCACCATTTTTCTTCTCATAGATCTGTATTATTATGGTATTTTATTAATTTATATTTATATCCTACCTCTCCCTGGAATATGCTCATGACTACATAATGGTTCTCTTCCTTCCCATTTTATCCCCACAATAACCCTGCTTTCTCCCCAAAGTGGGATTTAAGGAGGTAAACAACTGAGTTAAAAACTGAAAACAAGCTCAGAAAATACAAATTATAAACAAAGTTTAAAACACATCTATAACAAAATTTTAAATACCGCTGCTCCTACCTAGTACAAAATCCATTTTCCAGCAACCATTCAATTGATTAAATCCAGCATAAAGAAAAGGTATTTGTTTGACAATGGAAAGACAGCAGGGAAATATACAGTGTGGAATTTCCATAAATAAGAAAAAAGTAGGACAGTGGGTTATAGAGGATACTACAGACTTTGCAACAGAAATTAGGGTTATTTCATTCAATTTAAGAGTGTAATCCTATACTGTACATACTTTCTCAGAATTAGAGGTCACTATGCTTAGTGGGGCATATTCTCATAGAAGTGTGCACACGACTGCAGTGCAAACCTCTAACAATACTTGAAGGTTTACTTGAATTGGGTGAAATTCAGTAGTAAGTCACAACTAGAGTAGATCCATTGAATCAATGGAAGTTACAAAGGTACTGATTAACCATATCCCCACTGATTTAATATACCTACTGTAGTTGCAACTTACTACTGGATTTCAGCTACTATATGTGAAAACATTTAATAAATCCAACCATCTGTTTCCTTCCTACAAAGCAATGCTGAAAGGGATAACATGAAATGTTAAATCATCAGTCAGTTAAACTTTTCTCAAGACGTTGTTTCCATAATTAATAATATTATTCAGATAATATGGAATATTATTAATTATGGTGGTGTGGTGAAGTGGATAGAGTGAAGGACTAGGACTCAGGTGACCTGGGATCAAATTCCCACTTGGCCATGGAAATGTACACACCCCTCTCTGTGTAACAGGTAAAATTATACTTAAACATCTCATTTACCTGAAAAGCCTTATTACAGTTGTTGTTAAGTCAACTGTGACTTGACAACACATAACACACAATATGGAAGGCACTATGGATTAGGGGAACTGGAATGTGGTAAACATAACACAGGACTTGCATTTAAATGTTCAAGTTCAACTACAGCTAAGATTTTCCTACATGTTCCTTTGTGTTGCTTTAATGTTGGAATATAAAACATAAACATCTTCTAATGTCTAACTCTTTCGGCTTTTCTTCTTTTCATTTTTTAAGCCTAGAACACCTCACTGGGATGGTAGGTTAAATTGTATTTTCTATAGCTTGAGAAATACACTTGTAGGTTTCCCCTCACAAAAAGAGTTTTTAATTTACAGCGCATAACAGTAGGCTGGCTATTAAATTTTTTGTTGGCCAGTAACTTTTCTGAACTTATTTGGAAAGCTGGTTTATTATTGTACTGCCTGAGGCATTCTTCTCAGCAGTGTCTGACCCCAGTTCCAACAGCTTCTTTCAGGCAGGTTAACATTCAAACCCACAGTTTCTAATTTACAACTTTCTTGAAAATGTCAAAATTATTAAACTGCACTGCGATGTTAAAAAAGTCCAGAACACAGCCAGCCAGGGAAAGAGGCAGAGCGAAATTCTCTTACTTGAATAAAGACGGAGCTGAATGCTCCAGCTTGGAAAAAGAAACATGAAAATTAATTTTGCTAGCATGCTTGCCACATTGAACACCATATTATTTTGCACAAAAGGATTAAAAGGTTTTAATCCCCGTTTGCAAGCAGCTCGTTCTTGATGCAGCAAGTTCAAAGGCCTTGCCAGTGTAAATTCTTTAAAGAAGAGGGCTTGGAATTAAAGTGAGCTCACCCTTCTTTTAGAGATAAACACAAGGCACATTATTACTTAGCCTCTCAACCCCAACAAATTCCACTATAAACAATCTCATTAAGGATACCTGTTAGGGTAACAAACAGCTTTTTGACTACTAGAAATGGCAATGGGGATAAAAGCACATTTCTTTTTAATGATAGTATGTATTGTGCTCTGAATTGGATCTTGCCTTCATCTATGTGGTAAGAGGAGAGCATCCTAACGATAATGAGTGCATTCTGGCTTTTCTATTATGTAAGCCATTTTTCCTTATTTGTATAAACAATTTTCTCATGCGTAGAGTTCACAGCAGAGCATCTGCAAACAAACAATAAATCCTTTTCATGTAACCGAGATGCCAAGTTTCAATTCCTGGCCAAGAAATCTAAGAAACACTCTTAACATACACACAATGGAGAAATTGAGCCAGTTGTTCTTTGATAACCTCAGCAATAGGATTCCGAGCTGCGCACAAATGTAATCATTTCTCTTCAGCTTTCAAAAAGGTAGAACTGGGAAGGGATTTTAAAGTCCAGGAATACACAAAATACTAACCATGTTGGATAATTTTGAAAGCCATTTTGGTCTTCTAACTACCTGTGTAACGCAGGTCACCTGGAGCACTACCAATTCCTAGACCACATTTGCAATGTAATTAAATGTTTTTGGAAAGTTTAGATTTTAATCAAGTTTGTTTAAACTACTGAGAAAGCTAATTACCTTTACTTTTTAAACAAAGAGAGACTATTCCCAGTTTGCACTATTCTGGCAAACTCTCCCTGCCACTGAAAACAAGTGTGTGTGTGTTGAATTTTGGACAACCCTTACTCAAATTCTAATCCAGGACTCTTCTTTCTTCATCCAGCATAAGATATGCTATCACCACTAGCAATGGACAAAAATTGGGGAGGAGAGGTTTTGTGGATGAGATGATATGTCCTTTCAATTACCACTGGCCAATGGGTCAATTTCCATTTGCAAATTCAAGAGTACAAGTCATCAAAGTAGTATCAAAGTAAGAAATGCATTAAGACCAAACGGGGAAAAAAATAGGAAAAGAGTTCAGTATAAGAGAAGCAGTCATGCCTTTTCAGGCATTTAAGAAATAAAGGATTTTTTAAAAAAAATAATCATGTGCTGACAAGTCAATTCTTATTTATGGCAACACTTTTCAGGGTTTTCCAGGTAGAGAATACTCAGAAGTGGTTTACCATTCCCTTTTTCTGGGGGCATCCTAGGACTCTGTAGCTTGCCCAAGGTCACACAGGCTGGATCTACTCACAGGAGTAGAGATTTTAAAATGTTTTTAAAATGTTTTAACCATAGTTTTAATATTGATAGATGTTTAATTGCTTTCAGTATAATTTAGTATAGTTCCTTATAGTGTTTTAAAATGTATTATTGTATACAGTAGTTTTAATTCTCCCCATGGGGAAAAAGGTGGCATGTAAATAACATGAAGAAAGAAAGAAAGAAAGAAAGAAAGAAAGAAAGAAAGAAAGAAAGAAAGAAAGAAAGAAAGAAAACCCTGTTTTGCTTAACATGGAATTGTAGTGGAAATGAGAGACACAGAAAAGGACTTGGAAACATACTGTGGCTAACTTAATTAACCTGAAATACACCAAGGCACAATAAGACAGAATGGTGACAAGAAAGGCTGGAATCGATGTGTGTGCACTATTATATAGGATGTAGGAGAAATATGGCCAGGGACATGCTTTTTATTGAACTAGACAAGATATCAGGAATGCCAAGCGGAACTTACAGCACTTCTTAAGCAAACAAAGGACAATAATATATACACACAAGGCACATAGCCAGTATGTCATAACTTACATAATACTTTGAAGGGCTATAAAAGTGAAAAAGGTTAAAAGGAAATATCTTGCATCAAAAACGTATCTTACTAACATTGGTAAGACAAATATTGTACCATATCATTCTAAGAATGATATTATTAGGGCATATTGGAAATGTTACAATGGGCCACTAGAACAACATAGTTTATAAAGATTTTAAAAAATTCATTCTGGTCATCTTGCTGAGGATACTTTCAAGTATCTCTGAAGAATTAGGGAGAATAAAAGCCATAGCACTCAATTACACAACAAGAAGCTATAGTGAAAAGAAGATATAGTGCACTTTCTTAGTAAATAGGACCAGAGTAGATATTAAAGCATGCATTTTATGTTACCACATGTATTTCAATAGAGAAGAGGTATCTTTCTAATATCTATATATTCCAGCTAGGATAAATTTTACAGAATAGTAAGCATGATTGTCCAAACTCCTCTGCTCTGAAAAGCAGGACTTAATTGCATCAGGCACACTTTATAATGGATGTTGTAGGTAGCTATGTTGTCACGAGTGATGATACAAGTACCTTAGTAACACGCCAACACCATAGATGCATTGTGATATATTTCAACATTAGTGACTTGCTAGCTCTGGGGAAATCGGCCCTTAAAGTCTAGGTGAACATGTTCAAGTCTTCTAACATCTAGCAGCCAATTAACAAAAAACTAGGTAAGAAGAAAACCAGGTCACAAAATATAAAGATAATAATCAGAGAACCTGATGTGGAATTTGGCAGGGGTTTGGAGCACCTTTCAGAGTCATAGAAAAGTATAACTTTTATATGGGGGATGATATTAGCACAATATCTTTATTGTTGGATTGTGATACCCGCTACATGGGATGCATTTACACAAAATTTAATGCTGAGTTTGCACTTTGTTAATAAGTTTATTTTTGATCCTATACATAAAAAGAATGCAAGGGCACTGCCCCATTCAATAATTGTCAAGATAAAATATGACAGCATACACTTTCCATATGTATAAAAGGAATATGAAGGAATCCTGCATGCTTACATAGTCACTGATTTAAAACCTGCTTATTTAGAATCACCATTAAGGTTTTCTCAGTTGAAGATCCCAAGAGCCAGACCTTTCAAAGCTGAGGCTATCATGGTCAGTACTGATATTCTGCAGTGTCACAAGTGGTACCTTTTTATTACTTAAACTCCACATATCTGCATTTTCCCTTAGTCTTTCAGGTCCAAATCCCGTTGGAAATGATGGAAGGTCTGGCATCAGCGAAGATGCCTTATGTTGCCCTGGTCCTGCATGAACTTATGAAGCACTTACCATATTGTTAGAAATAGCCTTCTCGAACTGGTGCCATCCAGATATTTGGGACTACAACTCTTGTCATTCCCACCAACATCACTAATGTAGAAGAGCTAATACCTGTAAGGATCCTAAACATCAACTAATGGCATACAAGATTATATAAACATGGAATGTGTATCTCAGTCTTTCTAACCTGGGGCCTACTCCACATCAACTCTGCTTCCAAGGAATGGCATAGGATAAATCAAACTGTGGCTGATGGTCTTTTGCTACATATATAATCTTTGTTGTTCAAAGTGGTGTGGCAGATAATCAGATGATAACCAGGTAGGTAGAACCTTGAGGATTCTAAAATGCTGAAGAGAGCTTCTGAAAATGTGAGAAGTTGTTCCTTGCACACACACAGAAGTAAATAATACATATACAAATTGTTAAATAAATGGTCACCCTCTACATGTAAAGGTTGATGAGAAAGGTGACAGTGGTAAGCACCTTCCCGTTCCTCATATGTAGAGCATATACTTTAGTCAAACAACAGACTAGAGCTTCCTATTGTTCTTGTTCCTCTCTTATTGGAGGATGGACACAATCATGACTATCCCAACTTAGGATGTGGCAACTCCAAACAATGTTCGATTTTATCCAGGTGAGTCTCCAAGGTTTTTCAGCCAATACAATTCCTTTTCCTCCTCAACTTCTTTTCCCATTCACTTTACCCTGAAATAACTATCTCTACTGTAGAAATCTTACTTTGCATATTTTCTGGGTTCTTGTTCTTTATGCACTCTTTTTTGTATTTTTTGAATAACCACCCTCCCAATTAAAAAATGCTTAGAATTCTGCAATAAATCAACTTTCCAAATTACTGTATCCTTTTTATAGATGTTTGTCTCAAAGTCCACAGTTCCCTGTAGTACAGTACAACCGAGAATACACAGCACTACCAGGCTCCCAATCCTTGTGGTCATGCATACTCTCTAAACCTGTAAGATCCCACGTCACAACTAAAAATGAGCAAGTACTGTATTATATATAGGCTTCACTAGATTTCTACAACAAAATAATATATCTTTGAAAATACTGGAGTACTGGTAAAAAAAATCTTTCTGATGAAAATGGAGTGTGTACAATCTAATTTTGACATCAGTTGCTGTTATCAACACGGCTTAATGGCATTTGAATTGCTACTCAGAACTTCAACTAACTAATGGAAGACACCATTCCTCAATCAGTCTAAGTGAAGTATATTGGTAATTTTGATCAAAATTTGAATGTAACACAAAGCAAAAGATTAGAGTAGAGGGTAAATGTTTCAATTTACACCATTTAAAAACCTGATGTACCTGTGGAAATTTATACTGGATTTGTTTGAAAACAAGCAGATTGGCAGACCTTATCAAGTAGATAATACGTATGAAGTTTCATGCTATTAACAGATGCCATTTTTTTTATTAATAGCATTTTGGGTCTTATAATGCTGAAAATCTATTCATAACACTACAATTCCTCTTTAATAATAAAGAACTGTAAGATTATGACATGCATCATATACTCTAATCTGATTTATCTGGTTCAGTAAAAAGGACATCAGAAATGGAGAAACCAGCCTGAAGTAGCTGGAACACAGACTAACATTCTAACTCCTCCTTTCAACCTTAGTTTGTCAAAATTCATATTTCTTGTTCAGATCAATAAATCCTTCCAACCAATCTATACATGTTCAATATGATATTAGATTACATTAGTACAATTAAGGAATTCTAACCTTTTCAAAGCATCTAAGCCTTACAAAAACATCTGTATAACCTGAAAGCTGACACAGCATTTGTAAATTGGGCTGCCGAAAAAGACGTATTTTGTTACTGAGCCTGTAAATCTTTACACATTAAGAATTTAAATCATAATGTGATTGGTTAGAAACAAAAAATGTTAAACAGCAGGGCAGGTTAGAATTAGTAGATTCCTTCCTCCCATGGACAGAGAGATAAGTCCATGTTTAGATCCCCATGGCTTGAACCCTCCTTGATCTGATCCAAGAGAAAGGAAGTGTGAGGTGCATCAGAAGTGTGCTCATGGGCAGTGAGTGAATCTATGGATCTCATACCTGACAGAATGCAAGACTTATGAGTGCATGTATTCCTTCCCATAAGTTGCAACAGGAAGCATCTTTTTCTCTGTCTAAAAAAAGACATAATCTGCCCCTGGCTTTTTGTTTTGATGTACAAGAAGCTGCTCTTTCATATATGTTCAACCTTATGTGGGATTAAGTTTGCTTCCGCAGGAACAGCTCCTGGTGCTGCCAATCAAAAGACACTGTTCTGCTAGCCTTTCCTGTACTCCCATTAATATAATATAATAAATATAATATAATATAATATACATCTGTCTGTCCATCCGTCTGTCTTCTCTGGTAACTAAATATTAAATAATTTTGATATGGGCATATTCTTTCTAAATTACAAAGGGAAGGAACTCCTACAATCATACGTTTCGCTTTCTGCCAAATATGTGATCCAGAGATTCAACTATATAATGTCACACATATCAGTAGCCTTGTTATATCGTTAAGGAGGCATGCAGAGTCCACACACATTGCTAGCCTTTCTCTCTCCATAACTACTTTGAATGTGAGCCACAAGTGTTTGAAGAGAGGAAGTTTTCTGTAGCTAGGGAGGCGCTATATGTGAACCAAACTGACTAAGAAATAAGATTCTGGCTCATGTAGAGAGGCATGTGAACATATGAACATCCTTAACAATTAAATAGGGCTAGTATTTCAATTGCATTTTCCCCACAACCTTTATCTACACTGCTTTCTCAGAACGAAAGGAGAGACTGGCTTTCATTTGCTGGGACATAACTGAACCATGCTCAACTGTGGAAGTATAGGATTTTGAAGCACAGTAATTTACAGTACAAATCTATTCATACTACTCAGAGGTAAGCACAGGCAACTCCTTACTAAAGTTAAGAGGCACCTTGAAAATTTAGGTGAGTTTTCCTTCCTAATTTGGTCTTTGAGCCACCTGTGAATGAGATCCAAGGCATCACTCCTGGGTAATTATGTTTAAAATAGTAGGGTTAAACTTGTAGATTGACATGAGACCCATAATTAATAATAATTCAAATTTACTTGTATGTTTATATAAGTACTGAAACCTGTTATCTTTGACATAAAGGGTTTTGAGAGCAGCAGAAATTGAACTAACGCTGCTAACGTGTGTCTTTCCTCTGCTTTGCATTTTAGCTACTATTTTTAAAAAGAAAAACAGATTGATGAAAAGAATGTATGTATCTTTAGAGTATTTTGTCCAGTATTCTAGACAAGTTTCTACTCCTCATAATTAAACTACAACATGGTTTAACAAGGCTGAGAAATGTTAGTATCATTTATAGGGAAAAGGAAACATAAATGTCTGAAATTAAGAAATTATTTGGTTGTCCAGATCCCTAGCTGTATAGTTCTGTAGAACTAACAATTCTATATAGCATAAGAAAAGCAACAGAATTTGAATAAAGAAAGTTTTGAGACACCAAAAGGCGCCACTTGTGAGGCTTAAGCTTCCATGAAATTCGTCCCTTCATTGAATCTGTGACCATACCATTTGCTTATCTAACTCACAGAGGTCTTGAAGCAGAAACACAATTTTGTCATGCTATTAGAAGGCTATGCTGTTAATGTACAAGCAAGCACTTTAACAGGCTCTACAGCACATGTTTTTCCTCTTGCTTTAAATGACTGGAAGAGAAACACAAATTTCAAGATGGAAGTGTGAAAACACACCGCACTGGCAGCTAAGCAGCTGCTTGCTTGACTTCCACTACAAACAAATGTAAGTGATGGTCCCTTAAGTGATTTGTGATGTTTCTAGCATTTGCCCAGTCAACCATTCATATAGCTCTAGACCTTCATTTACCTGAGAATACTCTCACAATATTTACTGTTGTGATGCAGAAGGCAAATTTGATGTCTTCGAGGTAATTGTCCCTCCCAGAAACAAAGAAAAAAGAAAAAGAAGAAAAAGAAACATGAATATTATTCCCATCCGACTTTTAGCTTTGAAGAGTTTGCTGGTAGGTTATGTGTTTAATCTGGAGACCAGACTTCTAACACATTGAAAGGTGGCAGGCTGTACTTATACAGACTTTCCAAATTTGTATGATTTTAAAAGCTACTTATATTTGCACACAGTGGCCCTGAATCATTTTCACAGGACACTAAATTCCCACTGTGTAAGCTGCTCCAAATCAATCCACTCTGAATTCAATAGCAGCACATCAGCTAGAGTCTGGGCTTTATCTTACAGACTCCTGTGATCATTATTAACAACATTACCAGCCACTTTTGTTTTGCTAATTTGGTGCTTCACCTATGAATAAGTGAACTTCATGGAGTAAATTACATACACAATATAAGTGCTGTTCTTATTATATTAACAGGCACCCATGTATGTAATTCATCTAGTGTGGTTTCTGAGTATATCCACATTGCACTTACCTCCATTAGGCAGTGCTGGGCTGGCATTCAACCAAGCACACTTAACAGGCTCCTTTGGGAAGTCAGGTGAATTGAATGCACGAAGATAGATGGCACAAAAAATTACAATTAAAAAAAGAAGGAATGTAACTGCATTTAATTGAAAAAAAGGAATGAAATGTAACAGGACTATAGAATAACTAAAATATTAGCAAACTGTCATCTAACTAGTACATATGAATTGATGAGTCTTCATTCTATATTAAATTGCTCTTGACATAAACCAAAAATAGTCTGGCTAAAACCTAGTGATTTATACAAATTGGCATCTCAATAATTGCTCCTCTTTAAAAAAAAACTAACAAAATGAAATCTGGATTCAATTTAAAAAACAAGCTAAACTCATATAATTCTTACAACTGAATGATGACCTACATGCAATAGTTGTTTCTACTGCAGTTAGTTATGGGATAGGAAACAAGATGAATAATCAGTTCACCTATACGATTAAAACTATTTTTGTAGTAATGAGCAACTGCAGCTCTCCAGATGGTGTTAGACTGTCACTCCCTTCAGCACTAGACAACATGGCCAATGATGAGGGATTATGAAAGATGTAGTCCAACAACAACCGCAGGCCCACAACTGCCCAATACTTGAATCCCATGGCCTGAATCCTACTGGTTATTTCACTTAAGTACAGTAGCATACCACAGCAGCAAATTGGTGCTAGTTAACAAATTATTATATCTGTGAAGATTTTCAGTCATCCAGGTGAGGTTATCTGGAAGTTGAGTCACGGCTACTGGACTTCTTTCTTATTAGATTGAAATGTTTCACTACTTATCCAAGTAGCTTCTTCAGTCTGAGGAGTGTTGGTAGGAGACCCCTGATATATTCTCCACATTGGTTAACAAATCACTGTTTATATTCCTTGTCAAAAGTCAAGTCATGCAACTAGCACACAATGAAGAATATAAGTGGTGACATGTTAACTAGTAGCAGCACTAATGGGGTGGTATACTAGACAGACAGACAGACAGACAGATAATTCACCATTGCAGTTTATGCCACAATACTTGTGATGGCAGAAATAACTAAGAAGATTTTGGCCACCATTTACTGGTTTGTTTTCGTATACAAGAGACATCTCAACAAAAGATATATATCTTTTATAGTTACTGCAGCACGAATACTACATGAAAATATGGAAGATCAGATGTCACCTGCAGTCTAGAAGAATGGAATCAAACATTGGTTGAATATTCTAACAAAAAGAGTAGTAGAAAGCAGAAACAGTTTCCTTGCTAAACTTAGGGAGTCAGTGAATTCATTGATTCTGACAGGAAAATAATATAAACTCTCAGGAGCTAGTAGATGGGTGTGTTTTCATCTGCAGTTCTTCAGCTTGCATGTATTCTGTTCAAGACTTCAGTGTGAAATTGGCTCGGGTGTGTTTTGTTTGCTTGCTTGGTAATTGGATTCACCTTGCAGTTTGTTAAAACTCAGGCTCACTGTCTTCGGCGAAATTTAAAAGGACAGCACTCAGGAGAATCAGCAACCTTGCCCCTTCCCCATTCACCCCACCACAAGACTATGTGTGCTTTGACGTCAGAAGATTGAGTCTGGAGGTAAGGCAAATGGGGGCAGTGTGGAATGGCAAGGGATATTTTGAAAGGGTCATTATCTACAGGAAGATTCAGCAAAGTAGAAATTTCACATTTTCTTTCTAGTACCTACTTCCTCATCTTAGCACCCTTAAATATAAAACTCAAGAAACAGAGTAATTTACCTTCACGGTTACTGTTACTCTAAGCAAAAAACTTTGCCTTGTTTTCTGGCAGTGAAGTAATAAAGTAGCAGGTGAATTAGTTTTACACAGCAACTAACACTTGGACTCTCCTCAAGGAAATAAAAGGAGTTTGGAGTAGTTACCAAACTCATAGGATCTCCTTTGGGTATTAAAAACAACAACCATGAATTTAACAGTTAAAGAATTCTGTGCAAGATACCTGCTTTCTGAAGATTATACAAAATCATAGAAATTATAACTCAGATGTAACACAAGGGCAGTGATACATCTCTGAATGTTAGCAGTGAATGCACAAAGTGGTCAATTCTCCTCCTTTTGTTACAAATACTTTGACTTATACCAGTCCTTCAGCAAAAACTCAGCACTTTCATACTGTCCCTCCTCTGTATGACCGTCTTTCAAGCATTTGAAGAGTGCTTAATATATCTCCCCTCAATCTTCTTTTTCCAAGGCTAAACATGCCCAGTTATTTCAGTCTTTCCTCATAGGGTTGCTCTCCACTCCCTTGATCATCCTTGTTACTCCCCTCTGAACATATTCCAGTTTGTCAGAATCCTTCTTAAAGTACAGTGTCCAAAACTGGACACAGTACTCAAGATGAGTCCTAACCATTGCCAAATAAAGAGGAATTCGTGAGTTGCAACCTATCACTTGCCAGCAGTCCATCTTCCAGAAAGTATAGCCCATGGTTCCAAAATCCAAATCCCTCACATCAGCACGCCTTCATAGTCAGTCATTCACCTGGAGTAATTTCACTTTCCCTTCCTATTCTTCTTCTGAGTACTGGTAGGATGGATAAGAAGATTATTTGGACCCCAAAGTCCATGAGTTTCCTTCCCAGAGCTTCAAAGTTTGATGTGATTTCCTTGTAGTTTATCTTGGCTGTATCATTTGTTCACACATGAATGAGAAGAATGAGATATGCATCCATGAGTTTTATAAGACAGCATACCTAGTAGGTCAATGGATCTTCCCAGCATATTTCAATTTCAATCCCATGCAGTAAGGAGTCTCCTACTACAACTACTCTTTTCCTCCTTTTCTTTTTCTAGAGTGTGTGGGGTTCAATGACTCTGCTTGACTGAGTTTCACCCTCTCTCATGCCCTCCTAAGGGGCCTCCTGTATATCTTCCTCTGCATGTTGTCTGCCAGACTCCTCTTCAAAAATCTGAAAGTGTTTTTCTTTTTATTCCACTGGTAAAGTGTATCATCTCCTTTTTTATTTTTTTGCTCCTAACTGTGACTCTTTCCCATGGTGCTTCCTCCACTATGTCTGTTCTCTCCTCAACATTCTCCTCTTCTGCTCTGTCTTGCTGTTCTTTCACTCCCTCATGGCTGCTACTGCTGCTGTTCAAGAATTCTGCCTATGTACCTTTCATCTTCTCTTAAAGCCTTAAGCATAGCTACTCACTGCTCCAGTTTTTTTTTTCATTTTTTCTTCCAACAGTGCTATTGGTTTGCACTTGCTGCATGTCTACACTGTATCGTTCTCAGACACCAAGACAGACATTGCACACAGTATGCAGGTCACCACCACAGAAGTGTCTCTTCCCTCCATAATCCCTGTTACCTTTTTACTTTCTCCTGTTTGTCTATGAGTACCCTTTCCTTTGTCTGCCTTGAAGGACGCTGGGGAAGTCCACTAATATGTAACTATACCCAGAAACCAAAAATTTTGTTAGGGGCCTCTCCCATCAAAATCCTGTTAGCTCTCCCTGTTTGCTCACTCCTTGGGGTCTGTCACAATTTTTATTCCTGTGCTGTGCTCTCTTAGGAGTCAGCAAAGAGAAAGGCCCTCCCAGTATTCACAGTTACTACTTATTGTTCTCAGTAGCTATCAGGACAGGGCCCTTCCTCTTCAGCTGAGCACTTGGTACTTCTGAATGGGCAGTTCCCAGCAGTTGCTCCAGGTCACCTCCTGGTAGTAATCTAAATCTCTATGCCTTTGTCTCCTTGGTCTCCCTTCTCCCCCCTTTTGTCTCTTCCTCCAATAGACACTTTGGCTGTGGACAAGCTCTTGTCTGGACCTTTAGGAGAAAAGCAAACAAAACCTTCTGTGAGGAAGGTTTCTATCTGTCTTTTGCATTTTAAAGTAGTGCAGTGAATATTCCGTGCCCTAATATACACTTTAAGAAAATTTTGTTCACTTCCTCAGCCCCTCCATGGAGCTAAGGAAGTGATTAATTTGCAAATTTGTCACAATACTGACAAAGGCTGCAGACCACACAGGATTGCTTGAGGTCCATATGCCATTTGGATGTGAGAATTGCACCAGATATGATACCAGACTTTTTAGCAACCCCATTTAGCCCAATCTAGTCCACTCCTTTCACACTATGTGGATAAACCCTATGTTACTCCTCTATTATGCCAGCATGTCCCTTACAGACTCTGACAGAAGGCTTACAGCATACAGTTTAGGGGGAAATGTCTCCTCATTAAGCTTACTGTACTTTGAAATAATTTTTAAGTTCCAGGTCAACAGGGTAAGCCACCTTTCAGTGGTCTGTAGTAATATCTACACTTAGTAGGTACCCTCAGCTCTACAGAGCTGTACACAAAGGTCTTTAACTGTTCAATAATCATCCTTCTCCTCTCAGGAAGAGATGGCTTTGACCCGAAAGCATCATAGAAGCCTTTAAAGAAAGACACAGACAAACAATGAAGAGACAGCAAAAGCAAATGTTAAGTACCATCTGTTCTGACACGGCAAATTGAGCAGCCCACCATATAGCAATGGAATCAGCTGCCTTTTTTAAAACCTCTCTTGGATGGCTGCTAATTTAACAGTAAATTGAAAGTACAAGAAGGAAAAAAGAAACATTCAGTGCTTGAAATCTGGTGCTAGTAACCACATGCCCAAATGATTTCAGGGAGCAGAAATTTAAAACTAGAAAATACTCCACTGACAGAAAAGAAAAGAAAAAAGATCCTTCATAATTATACTAACTCTATCTTTGAGAACCTAAACCTAATCTTACACTGTCACAGAAATAATTGCAAGAATTTTTTGACAGAAATGTTGAGAAGAGGGAAAGTGTACAGCACTCTGTGTGCTTTATTGTTTGGTAGTGTTTTAAATTCTATTGTATTCAGTCACTAAAAATGTTTCCACTTCCATATCCATTTGAATGTTCGATAGTTCATGGACTTATAATGGACTGAACTGTTACTAGTACACATGGCACTAAAGAAGAAAACACAGAAACAGTTGTACTTATGGCTTCTGGTTTCTCACATATCATGCAGATTACATGTTTGGTTCCTGAAGTTAGGAAATAGAAACCTGTTATCTGAGGCTGAAACATACTGAAAAATTGCTTCAGCAGACATACATATAAAAACTGTAAAGTGATGGATAAATCATGACAAAATCTCTTTGGACTATGCCACCAGATTTTACCCATCCTATGTCTCATCATGACGCTGATGTTGGACAGATACAGAAATGAGACAGACAATCATAGAATCATAGAACTGTACAGCTAGAAGTGACCCCAAGAGTCACTAAGGCAAGACCCCCATGGCATCTAATTTGCCTTTCCCCCCCCTAAGATTACAAACTACTGGTGAGCACTCCAGGGATACAGCACATCAGACACCTACAAATTCACCCAAAAGAAGCAGCATCTAGCCTGCGTTTTATCATCTTGATTACAAAAATATCATGATGGACCTTTTCAAAAGCCTTGCCAATATCACAGTACACTATATCCACAGCATTCCCTTCATTTCCCAAACTAGTGATTCTACCAAAAAAACAGGGGTAAGATTAGTCTGGCATAACTTGCTTTTGAGAAATCCATGCTGGGTCTTAAAAGTCACATCATTATTTTCTAAGTACCTACATACTGTTTAATTTTCTGTTCTAGAGTGTTTCCTAGTATAGATGTCAAACTGACCCATCTGTAGTTTGAAGATGACACAATATTTGCTTCCTTCCTGTCTTCAGGGACTTCACCTATTCTCTAACAGTTCTCAAAGGTTATAAACAGAGACTCCAATATTAAATCTGCAAGTTCCTTTAATACTCTTGGATGCAGTTCATCTACGTAGCCCAGGAGATCTGAATTCATTTAGAGTAACTGGATGTTCCCATACCACCTCTTTAGCTATTTTGAGCAACAGCCTCCTCACTTCCTCCTTTATTCTACCTTGCTAGGCTGAACTCTTTTTTTTCTTTTGCAAAAGACAAAGGCAGAGCAATTCTTCCTTCCCTCTGTCCCCATTAGTATTTCTCAATTTCTGCCATGCAGTGGATTTAGTGTTTCTTCATCCTCTTACTTTAACCATAGATGAAAACCTTGCTTTTGTTATGTTGAACTATTGAAAAGAAAATTCAGCTTCCACAGGAATCAAGTATTTTATGCATAGACAGTAATACCCAAAGGTTACTGGGATACACAAAATTTAGCTCTGTACAAATGAACAAAGTGAGAGCCACTTTCTAGTGGTGTTTCCCCAGACAGTTTTGATGTCCACGTGGCTGTAGTATTCACACACACAGGTAGGCTCGGCTTTTATCTCTCTTATCAGATGCTGGGTATCATTTTGACTCACCTCCTTCTACCAGATATTGGATGCCATTAGGACTATCCTGACTTTGGATGCAGCAGCTCTAAACAAAGATGTTGTCTTGCCCCCAAACCGGTTCTGCCACAGTTCTTAAATCAATATGTTCTTTTGCTTACTGCATTTATTATCCCTTTTAATTCACCTTGAATGATCAGCTGTAACAACGTGTCTCTTGTTTCTCATCACATGACCACAGTATTTTAGCTTTTTGCATTTTAGGTATTTTGTGATTTCTTGGTCTTTATTCATTTACAGTATTACTTCTTCTCTGGTCATCTTCTTGATCCAATAACTTCTTAGTGTCCTGTAATCAATCCATATCTTTAAATTTTCTATCATTTGGTCTTTATAGGCAATTATCTTTGTGATAACTGCCTATGTTAAAGACCAAAATCCCATCCCCATACAGTAGAACAGAGAATACAGAGTGGTCACAATTGACCAGATAGGCGGGGTATAAATGAAATAAATAAATAAATAAATAAATAAATACACACACTGGCTCTAAAAACTGAAGAGGACATGGACATGGATGTACTGTACAGTATGCGAGTGCACACAAAGAAACAGAAGTGGAAATCTAATCAGTGGGAAAACATACTGTGCTGCCAATTATCTCTGTATTCAACTGCAACCCCTGATGATGTTTTACTTTGCAGAATTCAGAAAGTATCTATTAACACCTACAGATAATAAAGGAACAGCAGTAGGGTAGTGCAACATCTTCAGAACAGTAGCATAGAAAAGGTACTGAACAGGCTTCTAGTAGAGATTCAGAAATATTTGTTGCTATGTTGTGATAGTCATAGTACAGACGTGTATCACGGTGTGTCATACAAAGAATAATATAATTGTCATGAAATTATAACATTAACATCAACAAAACAGACTACTAGCAGAAGTCTAGGATTTTACTAACAGATGAAATATCTATTAGAGTAAACCAGATTAATAGCATGCAGAAAGGTAGCATGACAAATGATTTGTATTTCATTTATATCTTAGGTTCGTATCAAACTACACTAAGGCATGTTAGTCAAATAAATTGTTCCAGATGCTACAGTGTATGTTTGGAGGGAAACCAAACCAACCCAAAGCCACTGAAGTCACTCTGTTCTCTGGCCTGTCTGACTGCATGTCTGTGTCAGCTTTTTCAGAGAGGACCAAGTCCTATAGCCAGTCCTAGCTATCATTTAATGAAAGGTCCTTTCTGTCTTCAGGCTGATTCCTGTCTTGGCACTCCAAGCAACAATGTGAGAAATACAAGAATTTTGCAAAACACTGTAGATTAAGAGGCACCAAAGCTTAGTGTAGATGTATTTGTGAATTATTAACCTCTTCTATTTTTTTCTGAATCACGGACACAAAGTGTATTGCTCAGTGACAATACACCATATGTGGGCACAGTTCCATGTCTAAAAAAATATAAAAATATAAAGCTTTTCCCCCTGTATCATAGGACTAATTGGGCTATTTCATTTTTTTACCTTTATTGCACCTTTATCTGCTTTTAGTAGATTTTTTTAAATCATGCTTTTGTTTTAATATGCCTTGGGTGATAAGATTTTACTTCAGAATGCTTTATATTTTGAGAGACATACAGAGCGCAATGGAGAAACACGGTATAATTTTTTAAAGAAATGAGCAAAGAAATGGCAGCAAAGAACCAAAGTATATCACAGAAAGCAGAAGTGAAAGAGCTGTATACAGTATATTTCTCAACATATTTCTCTTCACTTTCAAAACAGAACGAATTTAACCCTTTTTATACATCAATTGAATACTTGCACTCAATTTTTTTTGTTCTTGCTCTCAAAGTCATCACCATCTCCATCATCTTTAGTAAAGTAACTCAGCTATGACAATAATTAAAGTCATGACTTAGGTCTGGGATGAGTTTATAGGATCTTTTTCTCTTTTTTTAGTTAAAATCCTAAGATCCACTAACTGGTGTAAATTATTGGGGCTATAGGGAAGAGCCTCAGTAGCTGCCTATTGTACTCCATGAACCACATGCCTTATATACATCTGGGTTACTATACATCAATAATCAATAAAAGCCAAGAGGTAAATGATTAATTAAGGCCAGTAATGGAGGAATTTCTCCCCTCAATTTTGTTTGCTATGTTTAAACTAGTGGGAGTCAGAAATCTATGTTATAGTAAAAGCTGAAACCCACTGTTGTCAGTTGAGATAAAAGAACAGCAATCAATGGAGGGAAGAGTTAAAGGCAATGGTGTCTATTAATGTACACACCCACACCCAGTCATTTTCTCTTCCCCTCTATCTCTCTTTGATACAGGCACAGACATACACATATAACCAAAAGCAGACAGGCAACTATTCACACATACAGAGGCCCTTAGGTAAAGGTAAAGGTTCCCCTTGACATTTAGTCCAGTCGTGTCCGACTCTAGGGCGCGGTGCTCATCCCCGTCTCCAAGCCGTAGAGCCAGCGTTTGTCTGTAGACAGTTTCCGTGGTCACATGGCCAGCGCGACTAGACACGGAACGCTGTTACCTTCCCACCGAGGTGGCACCTATTTATCTACTCGCATTTGCATGCTTTCGAACTGCTAGGTTGGCAGGAGACAGAGGCCCTTAGTCTCTAGTAAAGAGGGAAACAGGAATGGGTTGGGTGAGGTTAGTCTGAGCATGAAGTAAGGCAGTGCCCCACCTGCTCTAACAGATCAGCAATTACTGCTTGGAGATATGTTGTAAACCATTCATAGATGCACCAGGAGGTCTTCATCTACCTTATTTTTGCCTTTCATTTAATAATAATAATTGTGTGCTGTTAAGTCAATTAATGATAGCTTGTTCACAATTACCTAAATTGTAGTTCATCTGATCTTGAGCTGCATATATGGCAGGACCCTTGTATCCGCTGAATCAATAACCACAGTTTCACTTAACCATGGCTGACCAGTCAACTCTTCTAGATCCATTGTTTTCAGAATGCTGGGCTCAAAATAAAAAAATAAAAAAATAAAATAAAAAAAGGGAGCAAGAGAGAGAGAGTTGCCGCTCCCACCTCGGTTTCGAAGGGTCTGTATGTGTAACTAATCTGGTGGCATCAGCAGGGATTGCTGGGGCAGCTGAACTTGAAGAGGATGGAAGGTTTCCCCCCTTTAAATAATAATTGTTGCTTTGCAACAATACAGGGGTTCTACTGTATTTGACATGCGTTTGCTACTTTCCATGCTTTTCAGTAGCCATGGGGAGGGGGAGCTTGGAAGTGATCCCTCGCAGATATGGAGGTCCTACTGTATATGTAAGGGAAGTAGCTTATCAAAGACGATGGGTGCTAGACAGCAGGGAAATTTAAATCATGAAAAACGTAACCAAATATTTGAATGCATTTATGGACTGTACCTTGGCACTTTTGCTCACAAAATCCATCCAAGGGAAAGAAAAGCTATTTCTAAGCAATGTCCACCACCTGATTCACAATATAAACATTCACAAGCCATTTGAAAACAATGGCTACAAATGTATGAACTGAAATGTAAGTGGACAAAACACAGTCACATTGGAATGGAAAAATGATTTTAAAAATGAAGTTTAAAAAAAACTTTGAGAAAGCTTGGACATCACTGAAAATCTTTGTAAGAGAGGGTGAAATAAAATCATAGAATCATAGAAAAGTGAAGTTGGAAGGGGCCTACAAAGGCCATCAAGTATACTATAGACTGGAAAAACACTTCTTTGAATGTATAAAAGGAGATATTTCGCCATACAACATATAATTAGCATAGAATTTATAAAGTACTGATGAGCACTATCTTTTAGGTTTTTTTTTAAAGAACTAGGCAAATTCATGGGAGAGTCTTCTATAAATGACTACTAATTACAGCAGTTAAAAACTAAAATATATTTATTCAGATTATCATAAACTTGAAAATACTGGGGGCACATAATAGAGGGCAGTTCTCCCCATTTATCCTGTGTGAACTTCCCATAGGATTTGACTATCCACCCTGGAGACAAAATGTTGGCCTAAATGAAAATCTAAGAGGATTGATGTGGAAAATCTAAGAAGACTTAAGTAAACCTCAGATAAGGGAGAGAAGGCAAAACATATTTTTTGGAAAAACACAGGTACCTTTAGTACCTAAGGGAGACCTCCAATGTTATTTTTCTCACATTTGTGTTCTTAATATAGTCTGATGAGCAAGTGGCTGGTTGAGACATGCTTCGGGAAGCTTTGCAAGCATACTTTAGATTCTGCAAGATACGACTCTTTGACCATTCCCTAACACTTTGCAAATGTGAGTATGAAAGGAAGCAGCCCTTAGTGGAATGTAGCCAAATTCATACCTCTTCTTTTCTGTCCCTTTTGGAGAGACATTTTATAGGTAATAGTCACTCCTTGAAAATCCAGGAATATTTACATTTGCAAGTTTCATTTTAATTCTTCATATGATAGTTTCTCAGGTAATAGAAGACCTCCTCATATTCCAAAGCTAAAACACAACAAACCTGTGCAAATGATCCACTACAGCAGTAGTAAAGATTTAAATTCCCACCTCACTTAAAAGAGTTTAGACTCATAGGACATGGGTTGAATGCAAGGAAGAGAAAAATACAGCTTCATTTATAGTCAGTCCTAGACCTAAGACTTAGCATCTCGATACATACTACGTAGTTTCAATAGGTCCCTGTACAGCACTGAGCTCTACAAACAAGGATTTGCTTGCAGAAATAGTATAAAAAAGACTGCACAAATTTATCTGTTTTCCTGCTATTTAGTGACTTAGACAAAGAGCAAGTCTTTTCCCAAGAGAGTTGACTACATAAACTACATTTTTAAAATAGTTAATTACATGGTATCTGGGGAGAGACTATTCAACAGTTCATTCTTCTCAGCTTAACTTAAGAGCATTTGCACTGATGCAAAATGCATGCAATGTCTTTTTTTATTTGATGCTGTGTGGAAGTTCTGACTGTGCACCTTCAGGGTCTGCAAAAGAGCAGGGGACTACACAGCATGCAAATAACTCCAGGGATATCTAGCACTTCTGAAACATTAATCAAGAGCAAAGATAGTAACATTTCCATATGTCATGCAGCACTGAGCCACCACATCTTTTTTTTTGTCCTTAGATATTAGCAGCAATGGGACTGACAAAGGGAAATGGGAGTGTGATTTAAATGTTAACCTTCATCTACCATCCAATCTGTGGGCTGATGTGCCCCAGCTCCTCAGACACACAGAAAACCACAATGATATAAACAAAATATGTTGTATCCAAGCAGATCAGCCCAAGGTTCAGTTTCACTACAACTGCACCCACGCTAGAATCCAAACAGTCCATTTAGGTATGTACAAAGGCAGGCAGGCATGGCAATTTCTCCCCTCTTTTTCCCCCAATGTAGTCCTTCCAGAATGATTAAAAATTATAGTGAAATTCTCATGAGTTTCAAGGACAACGCTGGGCAGTGCAGGGGACTGCTTCTAAAAGAGGAAGAAACCTTCAAAGCAGTGGTAGGAATAATCAGCCCTAGTCAACACAGTCAGTGGTTTAGGGCTCATGAGAAGTTAGAGCCCAACAGACACTTATCACCTTTTCTGGCTACATGCATCTACATGACATGGCCTCCAAGACTGCAACCCATGGCTGAGATTCAAACTATCAATAGGAGAATTCTGCTAATGCTAGAGAAAGGGAAGGAGGTGATTTTTGCTGCTTCCTCCTTCTCCCAGTGCATGTCCACCCCAGAAAAACCTGCTGCAGAGAGTTGGAGGACAATCCAGATTAGCAAAGAAAGTGGCCCAGATGGCTACAGATGCGAGTTGCAACTGGCAAAAATCAGTTCCTTCAGGACCTCTATTGAATCTCTTCCCCCAAATAGTAGGAGTCCTTCCACTCACCAAAGTAATAGTCTGGATCAACGTACCCTCTAATTTTCAGCCCCGCTGGGTGGGGTTCCGCCTCTCTCTCACGCGACTTCGCCCGTGTGCATATACGACTCTGCCCACCCCCGTGTGCAGGGTTCCATTGCAACCGGAACCTAACGCGATCGCTGCGCACAGGGAGGAAGAGAGCTGCGTGTGTACCCAGCTTAGAGGGAACCTTGGTCTGGATTAAACCCCTAGCTAATATATTATCCCATGTAATAAAGAACAGAAAACAAAACATAACCCACATACAAAAGAAAGGGGGGGGGGACCCTGGGAGAATGACAAAGGAATGAAATTCAACCAGCAAATGAAAGTGAACACATTTCAACTAGGAAAAAAAAACACAAATACTTTTCTCTGCCATATATTACTTTATATTTGTGAAGGGCCTCTATGAAGGTGAGATATAAGTAATCTTTCCTCATAGAATAAACTCTCTTTTTTTGACTTGGTTTATACTTTCACAATTTCCTTCATGAAGTAATCTTGTCACTTAAGACATTCTGGAGATTCTAACAACTACAAAAGGAAAATAGGGCCAGAAAATGCAAAACATTTTCATTTATAGAGTACTATACTTCATTTAGTGATATTTGCAACCAGTTTTAGTAAGTGAAAAGGAAAGATGTTCCTCCCTGCATCCATGGAAGATGTTTGCATCAAACTTTGGGAGAATGTCAGCAAATCTGTTAAAGAATCACCACAAAGCCCAGGAGGCAGCTGGAACACTGAAAAGTATCATGTCAAGTTGGTTCTAAACCAGAAAGTTCTTGTTCCTTATCTTGCCTTGTTGTGGACAACACTCTATCACTGCCAACATTCCCCATCATCTGTACTGATGCTAAAAAAAGAAGAAGAAAAAAGGGTGCCCTATTCACATGAGCAGTCTAGGAGTGTCTCAGTACCAGTGCTATTCCCAAAACAAACCTGGACAAGTAAGTCAAGGCTGAATGCTTAAGAGGGAGTAAGAAAGCTGCTTCAGCACACTGCCACCTTGGGATGTTTCCCAGGTAAACTAGTGGCCCTTTGTAGTTTGAATCTCAGTGAGAATATCACACAAATCCAGGATGGAATATGTATTTTAATTTTATAACAGTTAACCTATCTTTGTCTCTAGTTACTGAATCACTGAAAAATAACTGACATAGGAAATAATATTGGGATTGAATTTTTTTCACTGAAGACGGTTTCAAAGTTGCTGCAACCCTGTTCTATACTAGTGAACAGAACTACAGACCAGCCACATGCAAGTGCCAGTATCAAACAGGGAGACTAAAAATCAACATGCTAGCTAGAAGCATCGCAGTGCATGTGAGATATAAAGCAACCTTTTCCCCATAAGAAGGTAGCCTTTTACACAGAAGAGGAAACACAGGATCAACTCTTTTCTATTCATGACTATAAAAGAAATGAATCGTGTCAAACAGCATTGAAAAGCAGCATTCTGGTCTATCTTGTCTTTCTGTTGCCTTCTGGATATAATAATTTAACATACTGGTGCTAGACTGTTATGTAATTCAGAAAAAAACACAGTTTTCCCCATAGGGGTGAAATACTCTTCTCTAGAGATATATCAGACTCCAAGCAAACTAAGCAGACAAGGGATAATTTTAAGTTAACCTGGTATAAATTAAAATTGTTTTATATGGTATCTTCCCCTAAATCTTGTGAAAGGCAAGCCAGAAACTGAACTAAATAAACGAAACAGAATCAGAGTTCAGGTTCCCACTGAGCCGTTAAATTCACTGAGTAACCCTGTGCTAGTCACCCTCCCTCAGCTTGACCTTTAGGATTATGACAATAAAAGTGTGGAAGAAGAAAATCATGGGAACCCCTTGGAGGTACAAATGTAATGGATAAATTAAAAATGGACTGTAAGATTCTCTGGTAAAGTCACCAGTTGCAATTAGCTAATCTGCTGCAGTGTTATGGAATTTTCACGAACAGTCCAACTGTTAAAGTAATTAAGAATAATACTATGCTTACAGGAAACTCAACTTCAGAAAAAGGGAAAGAAGGCCACTTTGGCTGGAATTAAAATCCTAGAAATAGAAAGAGTTGTAGTGGGATGTTGGGAGATCAAATGCAAACACAGAATGAGTTGATGGTACAAAAGAGAATCCCAAGTTTTCAAAGAGGTGACTATATTAGTCTGTTTCAGAATGTGTAACAAATTACAACAACAACACAAAGAAAAGTACTGTGGTATCTTAAAGACAAACAGATTTCTTTCAGTTTGAGCATTCATAAATTACTAACCAATTTCTCAGTAATTGGAAAAATGGATTCTAATCCATGAAGGCTTGTGCTGACGTAAATCTGTCGGTCTTTGAGCTACCACAATACTTCTGTTTATAATTTTGTTTTATCTCGATTATACATTTCCTTAGGGGATGTACATCAGAATCCTCTAGTTCTATGCAAATCCTCAATTGCACTCATAGTCGATATCTAGTCTCTCATCCGTCTCTCTGCTTCACACAAGTTTAAGTACCATAGATTGCTTTTTACCCCTCTCTCACTTTTAACTCTGTTTTCTTCTACCAAGTATCTGTGAAGATTCTCAGTCATCCAGGTGAGGTTATCTGGAAGCTGAGTCATGGCAACTGGACAATAAACCAGTTGCTATGACTTAACTTCCATTCTACCATGTTCCTTCCACATTCTGTGAAGAGACATGCTCACCAAATACTGACTCCTCAGCAAATCTTTTTCCTGACTATCCCACCTTCACTTTTTCACTATCCCAATGCTATTCAATTCTGCCAGCACCCCATCATCATTTATCATTTTCCTCTATGTAACATATACTTCTTGCCATTCATTAGTGGCGACTGCAAAATCTCCTAGGCATGAACTACATATTTTTCATACCATACCTAGAATATGTAATATACTTCTTCTAAACGGATATGAAATACTTTGGTTGCAATAAATAGACATGGAATCAAAAGATGGCAAAGCTGAGCATTTTTTGTTCAGGTTCATGATCCACTAGGAATCCCCCTACAACTGGAATTGTTTCATCACTCTTTACACTGTTGCTTTTTAGGTAGAAAAATTAGTGGTTTTGGCTGTGGGTAGAGAACTGCATATGGTTAGGACCACGTAGCTTCATAAGAACAAGCAACCAGGCTGTTTCTTGGCCTATGTAGGACAAGATTCAGGATTCTGTTGCACCACAAGTGTGGACAAGCACCTTCTGCAGTTCATCTCCTTCCTCTCTGCTTCCTTCTATGATTTAGTGAGAAGGGGGTGGTGGTACTGTGCATAAGGACCAAAACAAACAAACAAAAATGAAAAAACCCTTCCAATCTATACCTTCAGGTGTGCATGTTTTAAAATAAGCTCATGTTACTTTAGCAGTTTAGCAAAAGTTCTGATAAAGTAACAAGAGATATGAAGTAAAAACTCTTAAGATTACTGCAAGTCTTTAAGATTAATAGAACAAAACTTTCAGAAATTAGAGCCTGTTTCATCAGACACATCTGTGGAAACTGGCTTTGGTTCACACAAGCTTCTGCCATACATATGCAAAAATCAATAGTCCTTAAGGCGCCACAATAATGTTAGTTTTGTTGCAACAGACCAAAATGACTACCCATCTGGAAAATACAAAATCTTTCAATTATTTCATAATCAAACAATGAACAAACTGTTTCATTTACAAACAAAACAATATTTGTTTTCTTCTACTGCTGACAATTCTGAACAGTAAGTAAAATTCAACTGACTATATGAGTTTCATTCATGTTTGTTGTGGCCTTACACTGCCAATTTATTGATACAAGTTCATTTCAAAAACAGTAACAAGGTAGTGACTAATTTATGAGTTTGAGACTAGCATAGTAGTTGAACTGATGTTGAGACATCAATTGATGCTGAGACTCTCCTGATTTCAACCCTGTAAACTCTGTAAAGATTCCACCTCCTAGGCTCAGGGGAAATAGGATCTTTAGCAAGATAACACTATAGCCTAATCTGATTAGCCCCAGAGACTGCAGAAAACGTAACAAAGAACAGTCGGACACCAGCTGTAAACCCAATCCAGTCAAGAAAATCAAGCAGCTGTCCTGAAAAGCTCAGCATCTGGGGCCTGTCACATGCAATGCTTTTAGGGAAATGACAGACTCTCAGTTCTCACATTAGACATGGGAAAATGTGTTAATCTGTTTACCTTAAATGGATTTACCTCAGCCAGAGTTAAAAAGGATTGATGCTAAGGAAAACACTGCAGTGGCTGAGGAAGACAAGAGCTATGTGCTAATGTTAACCTTACTGAGTCTACTGTCCACATACTTGACACAGGTCTAACAGAAATCCTTATATTCCAGCACAGTTTAACTAAACAATAAGATAAAACATCAAATGCAAGGTCATAAAGGATCATTGTCTGAATGACAGCCTGACTTCTACATCTGTTAAGCAGGTAACTTACAGTTTTTTACCCTTCTATTTTGAATAACTGATTTCAAGTAGAAGTGCTTTAAATCATTATACTGTAAACATAAATGATTTTGCTATTATTGTGGAGACCATGGCACTGGAACTATGATTATATCAATTTACTATGTAGGTATGAATGAAGACTGAGCGCTAAATATTGGAGAATGTGCCTGGTATATTCAAAGCACTGGACAACATCAATCTCTAACAATGGCAACATACAGATCTAGGACTGGAGTGAGCTTAATCTTTGACTCAAATTACACATAACAAAAAACGTGATTATTTTTCCCCTCCTTGATCATTTTCAAAAAGCCAAAACCAGACCCTGCACAGTGGACAGAAGAAGCTGCTCAACATTTTGTCGTCTTCTCGTTTTTTATCTCAAGGGCATCATCTTCCCAAAGCTGCTTTGACACCCATAGGTTACCACCAATTTTCTTTAATAAACCCCACCCCCAAAAGAGTTTGATAAGGGGAGGTTAAGTTAAAGAGCAGTCTGAGAGGAAATACTGACCATTTAAGCTCAATATTTCAATCTAGTCTCAAAAACAAAGAAGGGAGGAGAACAATGAGAAACAGGAATTCTGCAATATACAATATGAGTTCTGGGAGAGATATGTCTTTGCACTGTAATGAGAAGCATCTAGTTGGCCATCTAGGGATAAATTTAATTATATTAGAACTACTGTTGTGGAATAAGAGACTCAACTTTTTTTGTAGAAATTCACCCAGAAGTAATATATATTTGAAGTTTTTGGAGGTCCCCTAAATTAAAGAAGGTATAGAAATATTTTGGGTAACAGAAGAAAAAGAGGAAGAAGGGGAGTTACTTAATAAATAAAAATATACATAAATGTATAAGCTCTTTTCCCTTTACATCCTACTTTTTAATTATCTCTTTTCCCTCATCTTCCTATTTTCTATTTGCATGCTTTGCAGCAAGCTAGAGGCTAGGGCTGTATTAGGATGAATGTTTCTTGGAAAGGATTTTAGTAAATATCTATCACACTACATGTGTATGTGTACAAGATAAAAGACTCAAAAGTCTTATTTGCAAATATACTAGTTTTCATCATCATCTTAGAACTACAGAGCTGGAAGGGACCCTTTGGATCATCAAGGAAGCCCAGTGGGCAATCGAAGTCTTAACTTCTGACCCCACAATCGGATGCCTAAAAACCACTAAGCTATCCACCAGTTCAACCAATGACTGCAAAAGGGGGAGCTACAAAAGAAGGCACCTATGTCTAAGACTCCAGAAAGCAACGTTGTGCTCCAAACCAATATTCTGGCAGCAATTTGTAGAAAACAAACCAATAGCAAGTAGCCACTTATACATCACGAAAAAGGGAGACTTAAGAGGGCACTGATTTGAATTATATATGTTAATTTAAAATGTAACATTAGACACTGTTCACATACATGAAGAAGGCATGCTGAGTCTGCTGTCCAGATGGACGGGCAATTTCAAGGTCCCTGATCTCTTTCTTCTTTTCTTTAAATCAATCTTGAACTAGAGAGTTCTTCAAATTGAGGTCACCTTCAAATGGGGGAACCATCCTCCCTTAAGGAGAACATATGACTACTGTATGAAGCAGGCTTTGGAAGTCACTGGGCCTTAGCATATTAAAGCAAAAGAATACACTTATATTCTAATTATCAAGCACAAAAGGGCTCCTGTATTAAATAAAAGCACACTTTGTTTTCTGGCTGTGAAGCCATTTTTCTAAAAAAAAAAACAAGCAAAAAAACCCACACTGGATCAGAAAAACTGAATTTTTCAGACTGTCACTTTTCTGATAAATGCTAAATCTAACAAGCATCTATTTTAATCCTGGCCATTTCTCACACTATTAACAATTCCTTAGAGACAGTCAATGCACTTATGATCATTCTGTAATCTCATTTTAAAAGCACAACTACATCATCTGAAATCCTTGTATTGATCTTTACCATTTCCAAAAATAATAATAATTTGGATTAACATTTATTCTTCTTACTTTGACAAGGAAATGCTTTCCTTTTATCCTGCTTTGACTATCTGCACTGTAACATGCAACTACAATAGCATTTTATTTAGATGGGATTGTTTTTTTTTAAACTAAAACATTTTTATTCTGTATTTTCATCTAAGCTCCCCCTCAAAAATCTAACTTCAGTAGCAGAAAGTTAACAAGTAAGAAGAAATAAACATAACTAACAGATAGTGCCAAATGCCTGTGGAAAATGACATGTCTTCACCATTCACCAAAAGGTAAGCATCAGTGATGCTTAGCTGGCCTTCTCTGAAAGAGGCATTCCTCAATTTTTAGAAGTCTTGCCTCATTTTCTGCTGTCTGCCATACTTCAAAACAGAGAGGTGCACAGCACATAGTTTCTGTTGGTGATCCAAGCACACAGTATGCACATGAGACAGCAATGCCTTTGAAGAATACAGGAACTGTAGCCTTTTTATGGTGAAACTAGAACTTACTACTTTTATACATATCTTGATTATATGAAGTTATTTTATGGATTTAAGCTAACTGATTTCCAGATCAATTCAAAGCTCCAACTAGCTTGGGACTCAAGACACACCAGTGGCCAAACCTACACACCTTGGCTTCACTGCATGTTATACCTTCCACTCCGATGAAGTTGGAGGGGACATTGTGATAGATGTGCCCCAAATCAGCAAACACCTTGCCATGAGAAATTTACACAGCATTCTCACTACATGCTTTCAGGTGCCCCCAGATATTTTTCCTCATTAATACAATTCATTATTCTTTTTGTAGTTCTGTTGGTTACCTGTTGTGGCTTACTGCTCTTCTCTTTTTGCGGTTATGACTGTATTTAATAGAAATTTCGGGGTTTCATGATTGAACTGATAAAGATAAGAAGGGTAACACATGCCTGAAGGAGATTAAGCCAATATTAACCTACAGGGATGCCCACTTGCAATGTGTGGTTGGCCATTAATCAAGATTGAGGAAAAAGAGTTTGTCGTGATTCACCCTCAAAAACCTTCTTGCTACAAAGGGGTTTTGGGCTTGTCAGTTGACATAGCCAATCTATTCCAGTGTCCACCCCCACCCCAATCCTTAACAGCATATCAAATTGCCTGTGACACTCTGGCTTCTCCAGTGAGGCGTGTACAGCTACTAGTTGTCTTACTGCTTGTTTTGCTCCTTGCTCCTGATATATTTTTATTTATTATCTTTTCACATTTTCAAGCACAAGAACAAGATACTGCAAAGTAAGCACCACCTTCCAGCACTATTTTTAAGCCTCTGGCACATGTGGTGTACGTAGTGTTACATTATTGGATTCTGGATGGCGAGAATGTTTTGCCTGTCCTTTTAGATTTTGATTGTGTGGTTTGCCATGTGTGTGTGCATGTTGCATTTGTGCATCTATATATCTGAATATCTTCAGTGACATGGACATTTTACTGTGCTTTAGAAAAACAAATGTGTGTTTTAACATATAAGGCTCAGTCTTCACCTCTGAATTTTGCTCACTTTTTTTGGTCACTGAGTTTCATTGTGTTTTGCGCCTGGTTTATGCCTTCATGGCAGTGTTTTAGTGGCATTCCCCGCAAAACAGTTTCAAAATTCCAAATATGTCCCACTGTTCGGAAAAACACCAGGAACTACTGAACTACTTTTCGTAACCTGATAGGGAGTTAACTGCTTCTCTAAAACAGCAAAGTATCAGGTGAGAGCAAACCAGCATTTCCATTCCTCATTTTGGTTTTCTCCCCACAATTCCCAGCACAATGTACACTTCTTGCTCCACAAAACCGTGGGCCCATGTTTCCAACTTTTGTCTTAAACAGCTGTTGAATTTGCCCAAGTGAATGCTCATGTGCATTCGTTCAAGCCTCAGTATATTTGAGGAAAATTGGGAAACATTTGAGACAGGAATGATGAATCAGCCTTTCAACCATCAACATGAGCCACCTGTAAGTGCCTTCTGTTATGGAATCCGGTTCAACATAGAATCCAAGAGCTTCAGGTCAATGTGTCTAATTATTCTCTTCTCTTCCAAAAGCATAATAAATGTTAATCAGCTTGCATTCCAACTAGTTACTTCCTTTTATTTCACTTTCCAGAAGAATTGAATACTAAGTTCTCTCCTACTTTGCCAGACAGACAAATTAACAACATGCAGGACAGCAATAGTTATATTTTTGTTATTTAATATATTAAAAACCTGGAATGTTCAAGTTGGTGGAATACTTTTGTAACTTGATTATTAGGTTGCAACCATACAATTACTGGGATTCTATACTGCATTATTTAAAATTACTTCAACATTACATAACTGTAAAGAAAAAATACAATGACTATCAAATGTTTTAGAAGCCACTACACCACCCTTAAGTAATAATTTAGCCAGTAGTTTCTTTACCACATTAAAACAAACAAACAAACAAACAAAGCTTTCACCTGTAAGTCTGGCATTTGTCCAGTATTCCCTGCTAATATTGATAAATCCCCGTATACCCAGACTTCATTTCTCTTTAATCTGGTGTCTCTGTGTGTGATATGACATCAAATCAAAACCAACTTACAGGAAATCTAATAGGAGTTTCAAGGTAAGTGGTTTTACCAGTTTCACTCCACCCTGTGAGTTTCCATGGTTGAGTGGGGATTTGAACCCTGGTTCTGAGTCCTCTATCCACTAAGCCACACAAGGTATATCTCTCTAACTTAGTATCTTCTTGAGATTTTTATCTTGTTTGATAGAATAAATGCCCTATCTTCTCCAATGGTCACATTGTCAACAATGTGTATGAAACGAGATTACTGTTATACAAATCAAACTGTGGGGATTCACTTAAATGTTTAGAAATATCCAATCTCCCAAGATGAAGACACTGATACTTATCAATACAGTGGACTGTGATGTTTATACTGTTGACTATGAGCCTGTCTAGGTAAGGAGTCATTATGGAGTGAAAAGAGAAGAAGTTGTATAATCTACTAGTCTTTTAAGGTGGACTCGGTTAGAGAGGCTGAGGTCTGGGGAACAGGGACTTGATAATATCTGGACCATGTGCAGCATGGGGAGTGTGTCCTTCAGGGAAATACAGTAACCTATAACTGTAGTTCTTTCAGTGAACACCCTGCCCCAACCTCTGAACACACTGTAATGCAAACCTGGCTCCTACCTTCCTGCTGAGTTCAAACTTGTAACTGACATAACAGCTACCAAAATAACAAAAAATTGCATTGAAAAAGATGCATAAGGATGCCTGCAAGAGGGAGAGAGGAGGGGTTGTGAGAATTTACAGATCAGCATTTGAAGAACGACCATTATTAATTCTTTACCTCAATCTATATCTCACCCTTCATAGGAACCCCAGGGCAGGTAACAGGAATGTTAAAGCAACATAAAACAATAAAATGCAATAAGTAAACATATAAAAGCAATAAACAATAAAATAGTCAATAAACAATAAAACAGTCAGCTGTAAGAATTGATTGCAGCAGCAAGAGCCAGCCACTTAGAAGCATATGGATAACAAGATGAGTCATAGCCTGGCGCCAAAGTGACAATAAAGAACTGTATCACATGTTCAACCCAACTGATAGTGAATATGCTTTGGTCTGCAGTGGTCTCTTGCCAGCAGAGTTCCTCAGGTAGGCCCACCAAAAAGGAGCAGATCAATCCTAGGTGATGATGGCTGGAGAGTAATGAGCTAATCTCCTATGTCAGTCTAATCTGGACTTGCCCACAGCAAACAACTTCTTATCAGCCTGCAAGCCTGTTTGTCTAGCTATATATAGCAAAGAGGACCTTGATAATGTTTGCCTGCAAGAGAATCTTTATTAACGTTGAACACCCATATGTTGCTTGCCAATCCATGACATCCACTGAGAAGGGAAAGGTGGGAAGGTTTTGCTTCAGATCTTGTCTGATAAAAGGAGAAATTTGGAATGCAATGTTTAAGTTGATCTAAGCAGAAGACCATACACAAGCATTCCTCCTCAATGTTAAGGCTGTCATTTATGTTGAGTTGCACCTACCTATATACTGATACACATTAATCTGCTGTTCAGCTAAATGGGAAACTTCTTGAAGGAATAATAGAATTAATTCCTTCTTATTACCCAGTAAATACCAGGAGTAGGCTAATTTGTTTTATAAAATGTTGCATTAATTGCCTGGAATCCTATTACTCCTTTACACTAGTGTAACAATTAATTAATTTAGCTCCATCAAGTTGATTCTAATTTATGGTAACCCTCTCCAGAGTTTCCGAAGTATTAAGTACTCAGAAGGTGGTCACAATTCGTTTCTCTCAGGTTGCTCTGGGACTATGCAGCTTGCCCAAGGCTACACAGGCTGGCTGTTCTTACAAGAGGAACAGTGAAGAATCAAACTCCTAACTCTTGGTTGCACAGTTAATACTCCAGCTCAGTGAGCTATCCAGCCAGCCATCAGTGTAACTACATTAGCACAAACTGAGCATTTGCTATCACGCACAAGTCACATGACCAGTATATACTAGCAAATGACTATGCTGGCATCTTACTCTGCAGCGACTCACAGCTGAAATTTATGCCAATGAGAGTTACACCAGTGGGCATAACTAACAGGATTCTGGCCACTGTGTGTACAATTTGACTGTTGTGTGCTAAGTAACAGCTCCCCCATGGCTGAAGAAATGCTCTAGGCAGAGATTGGGGATCCAATCTGTCAGAACATGTGATACAAAGCACAAGATCAATATACCTTTCTCTTCAGGAAAGTCTTCCCTCAGTACCTAGCTGTGCGTGATTTTTTTAGATGGATTATTATTAGAGATGGGGGTATTCGTATTCATATACGAATACCCCCGCACAGGCGGACATAACGAGGGTCCGCCCCCCTGGGGCCAGACAATCCACTCACCCATCCGCTGCTGCCATGGGCTCCGCGCTCCCTCCAATCGTTCCGGAGCTCGTGGTTGACTAGCCACTCCTGGCAGAAGGAAGGAAGACGAGCCTCCCTGCCGGGCTGACTAGTGGCTAGTCGACCGCAAGCTCCGGAGTGACTGGAAGGGAGCACGGAGCTGGCGGCAGCAGCGGATGGGTGAGTGGACGGTCTGGCCTCAGGGGGCTGGACACTTGTTATGTCCACCTGTGCGGGGGTATTCGTATTTGTATATGAATAACCCCATCTCTAAGTATTATGCATTACTGCTTTGACCCGATTTTAGTACTACTTGTGTTTTCCATTTCTTAGAGTGGCATTTGTTTTTTTAAAAAAATATTTGTATACTTATTGTTCTTAGCTTTAATATTGTTTTTTAATTATGTAAGATGCCTCTTTATTTAAACTCATTGTTCTTAGCTTTAATTATGTTAACCACCATTGTATAGTCATTGTTTTCAACTTTAAATATTGTCTTTCAATTATGTATGCCACCTTGGGTCCTTCTCAAGGAGAAAGGTGGTGTAAAAATATTTTAAATAAATAATAAATGACATAATAACTGCTGCTATTGTACATATAATAGCACTGCCATAGGGGTTGAAGAACACAAGTAATGGTGAGTTGGGGAGGTTGTCCTTGCAGATTGATAAAGAAGTGGTAAATCATAGTAGAAAGGGCTGTCATAAGACCTGGATTCTCTGCAGTAAGATGAATAATTTCTCCCTTAACAACCTCAATTTTGTTGATCATCTGATCAGTTGATCGGTAACCAGCAAATGAAAAGAAAGCATATGCGTCTTCAGTTGGATGATAGAGACAACCACTGCAAATGACTACTACTTTTAACTTCATCACAGGTTTATGGCATTATGCTCAAGAGCATACCTACAGGTTGCTAACACGTACTGAACCTAATCCAGAAAGTGGCAATCCCAATACATCAGGATTCAGTTGAAAGCTGATAACAGAAACTCTGTATCTCATCAGCCAGCTGATCTATCAGTAATAAGGTTGGGAAGATGCTGATATAAAACAGACCATGGAAGCCTTCAATTTAGAATGGTAGCTAGAATTCACAGCTTCAGGCGCGAAGATCGGTTTCTTTGAGCTTGGCTTGTGGTATAAATCCACACACTGTATCTCATTCAATGGAAGAGGCAAAGGGCACATGCACACAAGGGAGGTAATTTCCCACTGCAAGAAACATTTTTACAGAAGATGCAACTTTCTCAACAGTTAAGAGCCTGCAAAAGCATTCACAAAAAGGGAAACGATTATAAGAAAGAGAAAGGGGGGGGGGGTTGAATAAACACGAAGAAAAGAATGTGAGACAGACCTAACATTTGTTTTCTCTAGAGAAGAGTATTTTGTGATGCTCCTACTTACACTTGAAATAATACTGAGTGGATAGATAGAGCAAATCAAGGATGGGACGAAGAACTCACCAAAATTATTCTCTATCTTTAAAGCTGTCCAGAAGAACATTCTGGTGGGGTGCAAAACTCATATGGAAGAGTGCACAGAAACTGCAAAGAAGAACTGGAAACTATAATACTTTTGTGGGCAAGCAAGGTGTCTTTAGAAGGTGGACAAAAGAGAGCCAGGGTGTAATGAGACTATGTGTCTGGAATGTATAAATGTCAAATATTGATTTGAATTAAACATCCAAATCCATGGCTGCTTTACCCATTATTAATCGTCTTCCAAAGACCATTAATCTGCTTAGTGTAACAAAAACAAAACACTCTTATGTATATAAAACAGTCTCACTCTTGATCTAGTGTTCAAGAGGACAATCTGAATAGGACATAAAGTAGGTGGATATAAGACTCTGAAAAGTAATTAGAAAGCAAGGTGCCACAAAGTGCTCAGATGTTTCAAGAGTTTTCATGTCCTACCAATGGAGAACATGGTGATTGATTACTGTTGGAATCTGGAAACGTCCCATGACAGTTGAGAAGCATGTCCAGGCTTGTGAGGCTCAGCAACTGTCCCACAGAGTGAGGACTGAGAGCAATGGGCTTATTTCCGTAAGAGAGAGACTCTGGGTAAAGCTAAGTGGAATCAGCACATCCTTGTGGGGGCAATGCAGCAGCTGTACCAGTAAATGTTAACTTCATTTAACCACTGTTACGGGCAAGGTCCCTCTTGAAGTCAGGATAACCAGTCTTGTACTTTCCCACAGTTTCCTGCAACTGCCAATGGCACCAAAGTGTCAGGGCAAATTAGGCATCAATATGTCTTGATTACATTTTTAACAAAGCATACATTCCTGCGAGGACTGGCTATCGTCAGCCATCTTTTGGTATCCCCTTTGATTTGCCCTGCAAGCCTTTCTGCATTTGTAAGGAAGGTGTGTCTGAGGTCAGTGCAGCTCTCCATGTCAGGAAATTGTATAAAAACCCTGGATGTCAGCCTCCATATGTCTTATCTCATATTCCTAGAGATTCTTAGGTTTCTGTGCCCCATCCTTTAGATTCAAACTGTATTTCATAATTTTTAAAAAAATACTGTACAGCTTGTAATTCATAAGCGAAATGATTCCATGCTACAAGCTTTATAGTTATAATTGCTGGGTATACTTTGATTCTCGTATGCTCTGTAACACCAGGCCAATCCCTGGAGAAATAGCTCTTTCTGAGACTAAGAGTTGTTGTGACCAATTTGTCAGGTTGTGCTCCGGTAAGGTTCAGGGGTCGCTAATACATATATCTTCTGAGAACATGTGTGAATTCATAGACATGCCTGGAAAGCCCCAGTAAAATTATTTCCAATAATCTTGCATGTGATGTCTGGGATTTATAGAACTACAGTTTAAAATATTCAACATTTTCATCACTTCATCTTCTTCCTCAAAGGTTAAAAAGACCAATGTTTTTGCTGGAAATTAGTGTCTAAAGTTTTAGCAGTTAAAATACACTTCCCCATAGGGGGGAAAATAAAAGACCATCAACAGAACATTCAAAATATACACTGAAACATCATAATTTTAGAGCTAACAAGGAATCAGGAGCCAAAGGCTGGGAGTTTGATTCCTCACTGTGCCTCCCTGGCAAAGGTTGGACCTGATGATCTACAGCAGAGGTCTCCAACCCCTGGTCCACGGCCCAGTGCCGGTCCGTGGCCTGAGCCGGACCAGGCTGCCAAGACAGACCTCCTGGCCCCCCCTGCACACACTCACCCCCGCACAGCCCGTTTGCAGCTGCGCGTGCGCTCTAGCACGCCCGTGCGAGCGCCGCGCTGCCATTTGCGCATGCGCACGAGTGCGCACACACCCAGACAAGCGCTGTGCCACTGTTTGCGATGCTCATGAGCGCGCCCGCGCGAGCACTGCGCACCCATGCGAGAGAGTGTGCACGCTTGTTCACGCATGCGTGCGAGCGCGGGTGGTGCCCTGCCTTCCCCAGCCGGTCCACGGACCAAAAAAGGTTGGGGACCGCTGATCTACAGGATCCCTTCCAGCTCTGCATTTCTAAGATGATAATGTTGATGATCTGAATATTTTATTTTATTTTTCTCCTGCAAACGTCTATATGTGCAAGTTATTTTATTTCTGAAATGATGCTCTTTGGGGACAACGAAGAATATGTGGCATTAGATTTAAAACATCAATATATTTAAACAGAAGTTTTCCCAGGGAAGTACTTTGATCTCAGTTCGTTTGTGAGGTTTAAGCCATAGCATCTCCAGTCAAACTGAAACTATGAGGATTTTGAAGTCCTATTTGGAGGTCATACTGACACACAGAGAATCTGGCATTACAGCATTTGATGTGGGGCAGCAGACATAAATATTTTTAGGATTTCACTAACATGCATTTCAGCAGAAGTGTGTCTTCCTTAGGCATCATTAAATAAGCTCTGATTGTCCTAATCTTTTTAAAAAGATTAGTTTCCCTCAGAGTCTTCACTATGCACTGTCATCTACCAGGGGGAAAAAAATAAGGTGCCTCTGTGAACAAAATGAGGTTTTCTTGTAAAATTCATCTTTACTCATATTTAAGTACAACAAATGGGGGAAAAGGGCAAAAGAAGGTGGGATGGTTAGCTTCAATCTCATTCAAAGCAAGCTGCAGCTCTTGTGATGCAAGGAGATTAGAGATTGGTCTAAGGCAGCCTTACAAATACATTTTTGAAACTTAACTGCCTGCTTGTCGACCTGTATTCTAAAAAGCAAAGGATAACACCAGCACATGTGGGCACAACTGCACTTCAAATATATTTCCACCCTAGAAATAGCACTGCAAGGCTATCCCTATTGCCTGCCCAGCCCGTAAAACTCATGGACCAGAGACGCAGCTAACTAGTTAAAACACCCAGAGACTTAGGCATAGTAATGTGCATCAGGGCAACAACAAAGAGTCTTGCGGCTCCTTATAAACAGGCACATTTATTGTAAAAGAAGCTTTCCTGGACCACAGCCCTCTTAGCCAGATGAATGAATATGCTACAGTGCCAATAAATGTCTATGTCACATACACAGACATATTAGCTTCAAGAAGTATTGAGTTACCTTCAGGAAAGAAATCTGGAATCTCTACAGATCTGTAAGAACTGTATTTGTTTTGCTATGAACAAGCAATCTGGAGAAATCCTCATGTATAGGTAGGTAGGTAGGTAGGTATTTCTTACCATGGTCAGTATTCCATAACATGGAAGAAAAGAAACAGCTTGCAGAAACTGCTTCTGCCAGTCTCACTTTGGTATCTTAAAAAAAAACTCTTATGATGGATTGTGAACTCTCCAAGGCAGCTTTAGAGTGCCACGGGGGCTACAGCAAAGGAAATCCCTGAGCACGGGCCCAAACTAAAAGCAATATAGCTCAAATGTAACAGAATGTTCCACTTTGATATAAATGGAGTATGATGAAGTCATTTGTTTGTTGAATCATGTGAAATAACATGCTTTCTCTTCTGAAATTTTCTGAGCAGAGCTGAAATCAGCAGGTGGCAATGACCAGTGGTGTACCAGTAGTCCATGTTATTTAATCACTGCCAAATGGTTATCACATATTCTCCACTTTGTCATTAGCTCCAACAGGCTGAACAGAATGCTCCTTATGCTGATAATTTAGTAGTGTTTCCTGAACCTATATATACGCAGAACCTAAATTGCCCTCATCCACCGACTTAAATAGAAAAATTGGAACTGTGTGTTACTGTAACCCATTCCACATTCATCAAAGGCAACTGCTCTTACTAGACACTGTCTCTGAATCCTGGGTCTCCTGGGAAAAACAAGTTTGCCACATTGCAGAAACTTTTATTAATCATCACAACTTAATGTCACAACTGCAGCATTTGTTTTGTGAAAGAAGTATTGTTGATATTGCTCTCTTTAAAACCATCTGTCAGATTTTAATTACTTTATCTATTTCTACAGAAAACATCAGGGTAATGTCAGAACACTGAGAGCTTTAACAAAGAGCCAAGCTTTATAAAATTTGTGGTGCATGTTCCATTTTAAATATGGATTTTTATTTATTTATTTATTGCTTTAAAAACTCCCCTGCCATTCTGGGTAAACAGAAATTTTAAAGTTGGCACAGAAAAGATAGTACTTGTATTTTTGTGTCTTCCTCTGGATAATCAATGAACTGGTCATATTCAGTTGCTGTACCCTCCACTGCAAAGCTCTGTTCAGAAAATAATTTTACCCATGGAGGAGTTAGGTAAGGAACAATAGCTTTTAAATGTTTGGCAGAAGTCCGGTTTTGCTTTGCACATAATCCTGAAAAATAAATTCATTACACACTGCTAAACTTAAACTACTTTTCCAGAACCAGTACATTTCTATTTTAAAGCTAACATCAACAGCAACATTTTGGTGCTCCCCATAGTCAACATTGGGAACAATGCTGTGGCATTTTATAAAAAAATATAATCATCTGCAGCTCTCTGAAATAGTACCATCTGAGCAGCAAAAAAATGGCAATATTAGGAACAGGATACATATTACACCAATATTTAACTGATACTTAGGTTTTTGGTTAAACTTGTACAGTATTTGTTATATAATACCAGTCAAAGGCTGTGTTTTAGTAGTAGTAGTAGTAGTAGTAGTAGTAGTAGTAGTAGTAGTAGTAGTAGTAGTAGTAATTTGTTTTCCATATTGTTGAATGGAGATAAAAAATAGATGTCATTAAGTACAGAAAAGAAAAAAGGAATAGCTTTTTAAACAGATTTATTTCAGCATAAGCTTTTGTGCCCAGATGTTTAGAGCTTTCGTGCACAGAAAGCTGAGTACTGAGTACTAAAAGCCACAAAATCTTATATATCTGTCAGTCTTAAGGGTGCCACAAGATTCCTCCCCCCTCTCTTTTCCCCCCTTATGGTAAGACAGACTCACAGAGCTGCCAATACAGTGGACCCTCAACTTACGGAATTAATCCGTATTGGAATAGTGGCCGCAGGTTGAAAATTCCGTAGGTTGAGGGCCCATTTCCCATAGGAATGCATTGAAAACCCTGTAATCTGTAACCGGCACGATCGGCGGCGGCGGCGACCTCCGAGAGGCCTCCCATGGCGGCGGAGAAGCCCTGGAAGGCATCCGGAGGTCCCCCTCCCTCCTTTCTTCCCCGCCGGAGCCTTGCCTTGCCTCGGCTCGCCTGGCTGCCTCTTTGGAACTTTGCGCTCGCCTCGTGCCGCCCGCTGCCAACTTTTCCGCGGCTCGGCGGCAGCTTCGCCTCCTCCTCCTCCCTTGGCTCCTCAAGGTTGCAGCCGCCGCCGCGGTGGTGGTGGAGGAGAGATGCGCCGGAAGGGCGCCGTGGCGCCGTGTGGGGAGATGCGGCCGGGAGCAGCGCCGTGATCTGAACACGGGACCCCGGCGGCGGGGGGTTGCTTCTCCACCGTCAGCGGCTGCCACCAGAACAAGGCAAGGCGGCCGTCGCTGCAGTGAAGACGATGGACGGGAAGTCCCTGCTTCTCCTCCTCCTCCTCTAGCTGCGCCTGGGGATCCCGCACGGCTCTCCCCCTCCCCGCTTTGCCTTTGTCTGCGGTGCTATGAGGAGGTGAGTGGATCTCCCTGCCTGATCAAGAGCTCGCCTTTGCTCGCCCCCTCCCGATTTGGCAGCCTCCCTCCTCATTTGGGCCCCCGAAGGCATCCCCTTTCTCCCTTTACACCTCGGGTGGGGGAAAAAAAACCCCGCTTCGACTGTGGGGCTGAAGTCTACTCCCCGGGAAGCTCCGGAGGGGGACCTCCGGATGCCTTCCAGGGCTTCTCCACCGCCATGGGAGGCATCTCAGAGGTCCCCCGCCGCCGCCGCTCGTGCCTCCGAAGCACGATCGGCGGCGGGGAGACCTCCGAGATGCCTCCCATGGTGGTGGAGAAGCCCTGGAAAGCATCCGGAGGCACGATCGGCGGCCTACGGACTGGAAGGGGGAGGCGGGGAAAGCACCAAATTTGAATTTGGCGCTTTCCCCGCCTCCCCCTTCTGGTCCGTGGGTTGATTCTCCGGCCGCAAGTCAAAGGGAAATTTTGCGGCCAGAGAGGTCCGTAGCTCGAAAATTTCGTAAGTGGAGCCCTGCGTAAGTCGAGGGTCCACTGTATTAATATTTAGTATAGAGGTAAAACACAGAATTAGGAAAATATAAATATGATTTACTCCATCCTAAAAAAATCACATTAACTTACCCATAACTCTTACCTTTGATAACCTTGCATAGTACCCTTTACTTTGCAACATTTTCTCCTCAGCCATTCTTTTTCAAATGCATACTGGAAAATTATCTTCTAAAAGCTGTTTTTAACCAATAACACCATTCAGCACACCTCATCCTCCATACATCCTGCATCTATAACAAACTATTCACATCTGTACTCACATCCTCCTCCTTGTTTAAATATATCAGACAAAAAGAAAAGAAAAATAAAAAAGAGCAAAATGTATGGCACTTAAAAACTATTATATTTTAATGTACGTTTTTGTAGACCTTTGCCCACTTCTTCAGACATATGAGGTAGATTACAGAGATCACACAGTAAAACATTCATGTTAGACTCTAAGGGACAGCGCCCCCTTAGACAGGGCAATCTCAACACAAAAGAATTAATGGACATAAATCAGACATGAGAAATCGCAATATACAGAAACCTGTCTCAAATCACTTCAATCTACCAGGACCCTCTTCACAAGATATGAAAGTTACTATTCTGCAGAGCGTGAATAGTAGGTGAGATAAAATTTATACACATGATGGACACCCATATAATGGATTGAATAACAGTCAAGGGTTCTAAAGTCATTATCAAATGTAATAATTATGCTGTTATCTATTGTTATCTTCTTTCACTACTACCAGACTCATCTTTCAGAACAAGGCTCAAAGGTAAAGTCTGTTATTGTTCCCCTGTTATGTCCTTAAGACATATTACTGCTTACAGTTGATCTTTAAAGTACCACAAAAGTACTTTTTTTTTTGCTTTTGCCTTGTTTTGTGTCTCTAGTTAGAATGGTTACAAAACTAGACTTCAAAAGAACTGAATACGAAACAGAGGCCATAAATCATTGCAGGTGTGAAATGCAACCATACACCATTCTCCCTTAGAGCCTGATATGAATGTTTTATTTTCTGATCTTTGTACTATACCTTTTGTCTGAAGAAGTGGGTGAAACTCCACAAAAGCTTACATTAAAATATAATAATCTCTAAGATGCCACAATGTTTTTGGGTTTTTTTTCTCCATTTGCCTAATATGCCAGAATAAAATGCACAGAATAAAATAACATGGCTACCTCTTCTAAAACCTGTTTAAACAAACACTCAGTTCTTTAAGAAAACAAGATCAGCAGAAATGCACCTCAAATATATGATGGAAAAGAAATATTCTAAATACCAGTTTGGTACTGAGCAAAACCAATGTGATGGACAGAGTGTTGGAGTAGGATTCAGGAGCCTTGGGTTCAAATCCCAGCTTGGCCATGGGAACTCCTTGTGGAGTGGCATTGGTAAACCACTCCTTGAACAACTATCTCATATACCTCAAAAATCCTATTAGGGTCGCCATAAGTCATAAGCGACTTGATGGCACATCACAACAAACTGCTCTGTAGAAAAATGCTGATACTGGCAATCACTTCATCGAATAGTCAATTCAGGTGATGTCAAAATGGGAGAAATATTGGAAATATCTGGATGCTTATGGGAATCCAAAGGCTTCCAGAAGTATTAAAAAAAATCTAAACAAACCTGAAGGAAGTTCCTTCCCCAAAATCGTCTCATAAGAGCTAAACATGTTCCACAGTCCTAGAACGTTAGAAGTAAACTGGAAAAAGGAAAGTGAAAACAGGGCAGCGGTTGAAATGAAATATGCTGCAAGACAGCACAGCTACCGTGTTTCCCCGAAAATAAGACAGGGTCTTACATTAATTTTTGCTCCAAAAATGCATTAGGGCTTATTTTCAGGGGATGTTTTATTTTTTTTCATGTACAACCATCTACATTTATTCAAATACAGTCATGTCATCTTCTGGTTGCTGCACAATGGTGGAGGGCGGGGTTTCACTTAACTGGGTCATATTTTTGGGGTAGGGCTTATATTACGAGCATCCCAAAAAATCATACTAGGGCTTATTTTCAGGTTAGGTCTTATTTTCGGGAAAACAGGGTAGATACACTGGCACTCTGAATAGGAGCAGTCTTCTTAGGAGATGAGGATAAACTGTAACATTTTGTCCTGCTTCTATTTCTCGGTCACCCATTGTTCCAGCTGTAGATTTGTCATTTATGCTGTACATATTAAGCACAGAGAATGCAATTAAAGTTTTCAACCCCACTTTAATTATTTCTGTAGCTATTGCCAGGAAATAAAATTTAACATTTCAAAAGCTTCACAATTTCCTTGCAGTTTACCATATCTGTTAGATGGCAACATTGTGGAGACTAACCCTACCAAATGGGCCTTGGTCTTAAAATATGTTCTCATTTACTGGTGCCTGTTTCACAATCTTCAAGGCAAGTAATTCATAGAGACCCAGAGTATGCATGTTTCAAATTTAAGCACTTGTAAATAAAGCATTTTTTAAAAAACAGATGAAATAGTCTTCAGTGGAGCGCTGTCTTCTCAGCCTACCAGACTGATTATTTACAGTTAAGGTATAAGGATAAGGCCAAAGAAATTCAACATATTCTGAACAATCAAATCCAGGCCACAAGGAGGCAGAAAAAGGGAAGGAAAAAATATGAAAATGCACACCTTCCAAAAGAGCTTTACAAACAGTTTTGCCACTGGTATTAGGGTATACTTGCAAGTATTCTGAAACATAGATTTGTGTCCTTATAGGAACTACTTTCATTCAGCCACTACTCTTAGGATTAAAGATTCGGCTGATGTGTTTGAGTACTTTCTCAGAAAGCTCTGCGTCAAACTTGGACACTAGATTTTTTTAAATATAGAATAGCCTACACACAGGTAAAAACCTTTCTATCTTTTTGGGTTTTGATGGTTGTTGTAGGTTTTTCGGGCAGTTTGGCCATGTTCTGGAGGTTTTTCTTCCTAACGTTTCGGCAGTAGCTGAACATGCCCTGAAACAAGCTGGACATGAAATCCTATTTCAAAACTCAGAAGTACTGGACAACACCAGCAATCATTATGTTAGACTACACAGGGAAGCCACTGAAATCCACAAACATCAGCACAGCTTTAACAACAAAGAAGAAAGTCTAAAATTCAACAAAGCCTGGCTCCCAGCACTGAAAAATACAGCCTGCAAAAAGGTCAACGAACTCTACCCAGCCACAAGGACCGGTGATCACTGCACACAAAAGACGAGCTAACGACACCCATCAATCACAGTGACAGATTATCTCCCCCCTTATCACAATACACACATAACAAAAAACACTCTGATCACCATAATCACCCAATCTCCTGAAAAGGACAAAAAGCTGATCCCACAGCTACAAATACTCAACTATCCCAGACACTACACCAGAACACAGACAGAGTTCTAACTCCTGTCCTCTGAAGATGCCAGCCACAGAGACTGGCGAAACGTTAGGAAGAAAAACCTCCAGAAAACGGCCAAACAGCCCGAAAAACCTACAACAACCATCGGATTCCGGCCGTGAAAGCCTTCAAGAATACATTTTTGGGTTTTGTTTTCAGGGGTGAGGAAGGCCTCCCAGTTGTCTGTAGAATGCTTGGAGCCTCTATCTTATCTTCTCAGAGTGTGTCTGGACCTGCAAAAACCCACAGCTCCCCCAATTATCACCTATTTTAGGGAGAGGCCATCAAACCTCTTCCTTTTTGTCTGCACATCAGTGACCAGACCCGTAACTCTGAGGGGCCAATCTGGGGGCCATTGCAAGGACATGAGAACCCTGGAGATCTAAAACCTTCACCCATAGGTCCACAGTGACCTTACAAGTTCTTAGAACATGGCATACCCCCCCTTGCCCAGAATTTTCATCTTCACAATTGCAGTTCTGCCCAAGGCCTGTAATTCAGGCCATAAATCATCTGTCATAGGCAAGGGAGGCATAAATTATCATTGACAGGAGTTACATGATCCTACTACTCTGGGGCTTCTTGATGAGAACTTCATTTTTGCATAAAGCACAGGGACAACAAAGATCTCTGGAGAATTACCTTTCTATGTTTTAGAGCCTCTTCAGTTATTATATAAAAAGGAATATCTTAAGCTTGATTTAGAGCCAGTCTAAACCATTTTGCTATATCTTCCAGAACAGCAAATGATACTTTCTACATTTTAAGGGTGCATAGTACTTTAGGCCAGAGTTATTTTGGCATAGAAGCCAGAAACTCCTATAGCTGTCTCTCCCATCAATGGCAGCTAGTAAGCAAGTAAGCTCAGTGGTTTAGGTATCTAGCTTTGGGCAAATTTTTAGGGCCATTGACCATCTTCTCACTGAGCCCCCCTCATAGGGTTACTGAGTAGACATAACTAAAGGTATGGATAGAGAGAGAGACCATTTACCACAGTTTGCATTATTTGGGAGATAAAATGTAAGGAATTCTAGCACCCAAGGACAACAAGGTGTTTTCCCTCCCCCCTCTCTTTGTTCCATTTGGTTTTTATTGGTGCTGGGTATCCAAATAAGGACCTCCGCAGAAAGAAAGAAAATATTTCCACATTCAAACATCCTCTGCCACTACTGAGACTAGGCTGCTTATGTACCTCTGTGTTAAAGTTGACAGGTATACTACTGAGAATCATCTCTGTTTGTCAATTCTTCACAAACCAAGAGTTACTCACACCCTTAAAAATCAACTTGAGCCATGTTTCTGAATGGATCTAGGCATCATGGAGACACAGTCTCCCCAAAACAGAGATATCTCAATCTGCCTATACAAATAAATGAAGACAAAAACAAAGGAATTATGCTATATTGCAATGTCACGCTTCAACTACATTTCATACAAACACTACATTGTATGAATATTTTTAAAACTGCATTAACACAAAGCCTACAGTGAATAGCAAACAACACTTGGATTATTACTCTGTCATTTTTTTATCTCACTACTTTTACCACTTTATTAAATCTAAATAGTATATTTTTAACCTCACAGCCTACTTCCCAATAGCAGGTCCCCACATGTTGACTAAGGCCTCCTTTCCTTGATTCCCTTAATTAGAGGGTGGGGGCATCTTCACTTCTTTTAGAAATGTCAGTGGAGTGTGTTCATACAGTTTTCTTTCTTCCTACTCATTCATTTTCCTATAGTGAGAAAGTAGCAGAGCATATGAGCTAAGAATACCAATATTCTGAGCCCTGCTCTCTGATCTAATAGTTCTATTTCATCTTGTCGGTAAGCTAACAGTATGAGATGGCAGCAAAGAAAGCCAGTGCTACACTAGAGTGCATCAGTAGAAGTATGGTGTCCACATCAAAAGAAGTAATTCTACTCTACTTTGGTCAAATCTCACCTAGAATACTGTATCCAGTTCTGGGCACCACAGTTTAAGAAGGATATTGAGAAGCTTTTTTATATATATATATATATATATAAGCAGCACGCTTTTGCTTTTTGAAGCTGGAACATGTTCAAAGGAGAGCATTGAAGGTGATAGATCAGGAAAATAGCTTTATTTTTTATGTTTATTTTGTTTTTGCCTGATATGCTAGCACAGACTAACACGGCTAACTCTTCTAAAACTGTCTTTTAATTATGTAAGCCACCTTGGGTCCCTTTAAAGAAGAAAAGCAGAGCAAAACTATTTAAAACAAACAAATAAATAACCTAAAATGTTGCTTCTATGGACGGATCACATAACTGTTTTTTGTATCAGCTGCAACCCTCTGTGCCAGAACATATGAGCAGCACAGCTGGATCGGGCCAATGGGCCATAAAGCATCGTCTTTCAAATAACCAAAGTGGATAAAAATAAATGACTTGTTTTCTTTTTAAAACCAGCTTTTAAAATTGTAAGATTTTTTCTGATTGCAATGCAAATTTGCTTAGTTAAAATTCTTTTTGTATTTTTTTAAAGAACCGTATGTGATAGTTTTATTCTAACATGTGTTACAGGTCTAAGATTGAAGATTTCTTTATGTAACAGGGATAACAAATTCTAATTCTGTATTATGTTGTATTCATGTACTTGGGAGTTCAATTCTCCATTGTGTCCCCTTCACAGAGGTAGGACGTGATGATCCCTTCCAGCTCTACAGTTCTAAGATGAGTATGATGACTTTTTAAAGTCTTTGGATGGGGACTTGATTATAGAGTTCCATAGGTTTCTGCCTAAATTATTTAGCTTAATATAGTCCCCTAGTCTAGTAAATACCATCAGAAAAATCTGCACTTGTCAGAATGGACTTGTGTCTCCTGAGATACATGCTGAGCAGCAATATATGGAGATAAATAAGAACAATATATGGAGATGAGAAACAACAGACCTAATTAAACTTCTTTTCAAAATCTGACTGAAAATCCTGAAGCTCCCCCACCCCACCATTAGCAAGAAATAATATTGAAATGCTCAGAAGCTCTACCAAAATCCCCAGGACTGCTTTCAATAGTTTCTGTGAATGATCCAGATTCCTTCAGAGTGGCAAAATTAGCTGTTGTATCTCTGCAAGTTTGTGTAGACAAAGCCAAGCACTTTCGTCCCCCTCTCCCACTCTGAAACTTCACATTTTAGACACTAAGTGTAACAATGAACAATTACTGGAGATGTAGTTAATTTAGATAAGGAGATACATATTGTGGAAAATAAGCATTAATGTTATACCAAGCACTCGTGCACCGGAGGGAGAGGATCACATTATTAAATCAAGTCCTTCTGAGTAGTGATTTAAATCAAATCCTTCTTACAAACAATAGCCAGTCAAACAATTCCATATATATTTGTCTATTGCAAAGAAACTGTGAAGCTTCCTTTTAGAATTACCGTATTTTTCCGTGTATAAGACAATACTTTTCTCTAAAATATTTAGATTAAAAATTTAGGGTTGTCTTATACAGTACACGGAAGTAAGGAGGGGGGAGGGATCAAAGTGCTTTGATCCCTGCTTTACCCCTCCACTTTTTGTGAAGAAAGTGGAGGGGGGAAAGCACTTTCTTGCGAGGAAACTGGAGGGGGGAGAGCACTTTTCTCACAAGAAAGTGCTTTCTTGCGAGGAAAGTGCTTTCTCCCTCCACTTTCTTCTGAAGAAAGTGGAGGGAGAAAGCACTTTCCTCGCTAGAAAGTGGAGAGGGAAAGAAGGAATCAAAGTGCTTTGATGATTCCTGCTTTCCCCATCCACTTTCCTTGCAAGAAAGTGGAGGGGGAAAGCAGGAAGCGCTTTGATGAATCGCTTTGATGATTCCTGCTTTCCCCCTCCACTTTCTTGTCTTATACGTGGGGGCATATTAAACACGGAAAAATACAATACAGTTCAAAACTGCTGTATGTGTTGGGGGGAAGGGCAATAATATTGTACAGTATTATGGAGAAGTAATGGACTGCTAAGAGCAACCTGCCATGTTGCTATGTGCTGTTGACTCAGTTCTGACTTACCGCAACCCTGCTACATGTGAGATATTTAAGGAGTGGTTTTACCAGTACCACCCCCAGTGACCTTCCACTGCCAAACAGGAATTTAAACTGAAGTCTGCTGAGTCCTAGTCTGATACTCTATCCATTGCATTGGCTCTCAACCCCATGATACTAACACAAAATCTCCTTTTATTCTCATAAGAGAGATCCTACAAACCAAGAGCCCACTTTTTCACAGCAATCAAGGTTGTTAAGAACTGAAATACATGAGTTTGTTTATACACATTTCCCTGCTGAAGGTGACAAAGAGGGTTGTCATGTTTGTGAATGTGATGATTCAAATGACACATTAAACAAATTAAATCTAACTCACAGGTTAATATAGCACTATTAATTATGTGTGAAGAGTTAGAAGCTGAAGGAGTTCATAACTTTAACCAATTATTTTCATGAGGTGTGAAACATCTATTTTCTTGAGGGCTAGCCCTGATGTTCTGGCAGCAGGACCCTATGGCTTCTTCCACTTTTATCTTTGTTTATTGCTTTCTTCAGTAACAATTTTTACTTGGTTTTTTAAATGTCTTTGTTTCATGCAATAATACATATGCCATGAATAATTAAGCAATGCATTTACTGCTTGCTGAAAGCCAAATAAATGCTATAAATCAGCTCTAGGTTCTACTGCCAAATGCAGAGACATAATCAACAATGCTTCTCTTCAGACTTTTTCACTCTACTTCAATTCTCACATTTATAGTTATTTTCAACATTCCAAGAACTATATTCAACATTGGATTTTAATCTTTACCCTTAAAGAAGAAAGAAAACATCTCCTTTTGAATACTTCAGAGATGACGCCCCTGCTTTCCCCGTCCAGTCTCCTTGACCCTACCTCCTCCAGCTGTTTCTCATCGGGGAACTTTCTCTCCTTCAGCTGTGAGCTTGATCTTACTCTCCCGCCAGCCTGATCCTAAGAAAACTCACCCTCCTTCTGACTGTCTGATACACGTGTTCTGGGACCAGACAGATTACTCATTAGGACCAGGCACCTGCATCCCCTCACAAATACTTAGAATTATTTCTCTCAAATGCATTTCCTTGCTCAAATATGAATGGGCTGTCCTAATCAGTAGGTGAGTTGATGGAGTCAAAAAGAGATCATTAGGTTTCCTGAGGGAAGGAGCTTCTCTTTCCATCAGCTAGGAATCATCAGACATCAAACAGGGCTACTCGACTGACACAAATGCCAGAGTCATCTCTGATTTCTTTGGTGTTTAAAAACAATTAATATTTTTGGCCAATTTTAGAAGTAAAAAGTCTTTCCATCACCAAGTTCTCGAATGCAGGGGTTGTTGTGCTGACCAGTGTGTTCTGTGATCCAGTCAGTTAGGCTCATGGGAGATTTCCCACATTTTTGAAGATAAATACCTGCTGTAGAAATTAAAGACCAACAAAAAACACAATCTATATCACTTTCCTAAAGCCTTGCCGCTTTCATGTATATCAAGAGACAAGAACAATAAAACAACTTTCCATTACCCGAACAGCATCACCTTTTAATTGGAAAAAGGTTTGCAGCGCAATCACTTTACAGAAAACTAAACTACACTGAACACTGGTGTCTCAGGCTTGGCAGAGCAAGCACATTAGAAAACTAATCAAGTTCAGGTACTCAGCCAGCCAGGTCTAGCAAAATGTCACAGTAGCCATTAAGATGCTGCATGTCTTAATTTGAGAATCTCACCAATTCACTGGAAGATGCAAAAGCTCAGAATATTTATAAAAGGTCAAAATGCGGAACAGTTTGCCATTAAATTTCCACACAAAATATGCTCACGCAGAAATAAAGCATATAATGTTGCCAGTCTTAACTCTGTTGACAAAAAGGTGTACATCCTTCAAGAGTCTAATGCTGTAGTCTGCGAGTCTGGTGCATGCTGCAGCAGTACTACAATTCTGTTCATAAAATGCTGCTGTATTTCATTCTTATTCCTACAGAAATATATTGATGATTTAAATCTATATGCCATAGGAAAGTACACTGACCACAGCAGTTGAAGCTCCCTTGCTAATTCCTTAACACCACCCTTCTAATTTGTTTCTAAATAGGAAGCACTTAATTCTGCATAGCCCAGTTACATGAAAATAAACATTTTCCTTTTAGTTTTGGAAGAGGTAGTCGTGTTAGTCTGCGCACGTGTATCAGGCAAAATCCAAAGAAACAAAACACTTTCTTAATTGCTGCATCCAAAAACCAATCCTCTATTTGAGGTACAACGATGACATTTTCCCCAATCTGGACCTATGGAAAGGAATCCCTAGAAAATTTCACCAGGATTTCAATAACTTTCACCCAAACATCAACCTCACCCTGGAACAATCTATGCAACAGGTGAATTTTCTGGACAGCATTGTGAAACTACAACATGAACATCTTAGCACCATGCTGTACCAGAAACCCACTGATCGATATACCTACTGGCACTCTTCCAGCTTCCATCCTGAACACACAAAATTCATCATATACAGCCAAGCCCTAAGATACAATTGCATCTGCTCTGACCCGCAGGACAGAAACTCCAAACTCAAGGATCTACAAAATGCATTCCTCAGACTACAATACCCACTCCATATGATTAAGGAACAAAGCAACACAGCAAGACGCATGCCCAGAATAAACTTATTGCAAGAGAGACTTAAGAGGACAAAATGACAGAACACCATTGTCACAGTCCACAACTGAGACCACTCATACACATCTTAAGTGATCTCCAGCCCATCCTTGACAAGAACACCTCACTCTCCAAAGCCCTTGGTGAGAGACCCATACTGGCCTACAGACAACCCCCCAACCTCAAGCACATACTAACACACAAACCACAAAACAGCAACACAGTCAGGGGGACTAAATCCTGCGACAGACCCAGATGCCAACTCTGCCCACATATGTATTCTGGCAACAGAATTATGAGACCTAACAATGCCATACACAATATCGAAGGCAGTTTCACTTGCTCCTCAACTAATGTGATCTATGCCATCTCTTGCCAACAATGCCCCTCTGCACTCTACATAGGACAAACAGGACAATCTCTATGAAAACGGGTCAATGGTCACAAATCTGACATCAGAAACCACAATACACAGAAACCTGTCTCCAACTATTTCAATTGACCAGGACACTCTGGGGAAGATTTGAAAATCATTATTTTAGAACAGAATCGTTACAAATCAAGAATACAGAGGGAAACAGATGAGATAAAATTTATATGTATGATGGACACCCATATAAATGGATTCAATATAAGCCTAGGTTTCTTAAGTCATTACCAAACATAATACTTCTGCTGTTATCTACTGCCACTGTTGTTTTCTTCACAACTACCAAGCCCATCTCTCATCACAGGGCTCAAAGGTAAAAACTGTCAATATTCCCCACATTAACACACGTGATTCCTCTGCCATCTTCTTTCACCTTTATATTTAATATTCTCCTTTTCCCGCTCTCTTGAGTTTTAAGTGAATCCCCAATCTTTAAACGCCACACCACCCCTCCTCTCCCTCCCTCCACATCTTTGCCCAGGCCTGGTGTCTGTTTTCTGTCTCCTGAGGAATTTTTACAACAGAGCCCTAAAACAACATAAGTCATAAATTATTGCAATTAAATGTAACATACATCCAAGAGTCAATGAATATTTAGTGTGAAACTGATACTTCATTCTGTTTCCATACGTCTGATGAATTGGATGTGTCCACGAAAGCTCACGTTAAAATATAATAGTTCGTCTTTAAGGTACCACTTGTTTTTGTTTTGTTTCTTTGGATTTTGCCTGATTTTCTGTTTACACTCTCTATTTGGAAACACAAGCCAAGAGCAACTGGGCAGCGACAGCAGCATTACTATGCAATATATGACAAAATGGATGCATTACAGTCTACTCAAATGGCAAAGAAGCTTTGTTTATTGAATTCACATAACTTTATAACATCCCAACATTCATAACTTGTAAAATTATCATAATACTAAGATTGCCTCTCGACATTCCTACAACTGAAGTAGAAATAAAAAGTTCTTATTTGGGGCTAAAACATTTTGTTTTTAGTCCAGAGGCTGAAAATGGAAATGGTTGAAACATGAATCTGATACCTAAAGCAATTCTGGGGGGATATAATATGGGAAAGAATCATAAATCAGAACCATCCCTGTAACCTCATTTCTGTCCTCCTGGCATTTACAAAGGTTTATTAAATTTGCATCGAGCGACACCTTTCCTTTGTGGTCAAAGAAATCCACGAAATGTGATTTGTGGAATTCCATAGCACAATTGTTATAGTCTGCAAACACTGGCTAAAATTCAGTAGTATGTTGCCACTAGAGTAGATCCCCTGAATTAGTGGAGTCAACTCCTCCATAAATTTCATTGATTCAATGGGTCTACTCTAATTGCAATTTACAATTTTGCAAAATTGCAATTGTATTTCAAGCCAATGTATTACACTGCTAAATAAATGTTAAAGTAGCAATGACAGTAAGCTGCAGCATGACTGTAATTTGTCAGCACTGGACCAATCATATACATACAACGCAATTGGAATGCTCATGCTAAGAACAGATTTGAAGAACATAAACTGGTTCCTTATCATTGCAGAGTTAGCCAGGTCATGTACAGCTTTTTTTTTTTTCAATCTCCATAGAAGTTTAGTAAGAAAATGCAGCATAATACAGCAGTGTGCTTTTTTTCGGAAAAAAATAACTTAGATTTCTCACTAGAAGCTAAAATGACTGGACTAAGATTCAGTCATTGATCCAAATGGATACTGCAGCCAAGAAATCAAAAGACTGAAACTCAAAAAGGTAGCTGATGAAGGAGCCAAACACGATCTTTTACAGTACGGATGTGCCGCTGGACACCAAGGGAAAGATCATCCCATACCATGATATTCCCAATTACAGCCCATAGATGTGAAATCTGGACAGTAATAAAAACTGACAGGAAAAAAATGATTTTCTCGAAGGCTTTCACGGCCGGGATCTGATGGTTGTTGTGGGTTTTTCGGGCTGTCTGGCCGTGTTCTGGAGGTTGTTCTTCCTAACGTTTCGCCAGTCTCTGTGGCCGGCATCTTCAGAGGACAGGAGCTATAACTCTGTCTGTGTTCTGGTGTCGTGTGTGGGATTGCAGAACCTCCAGATTGCAAACCTCCAGAACACGGCCAAACAGCCCAAAAAACCCACAACAACAACAACAACAACAAAAAAAATGCTTCATTTGATTTTTGAAAAGGACAAAACAATTTTTTTTGAAGTTAGGAATTCCATTAGCTAACAAGCCAATTCTTGAGTTTCATCTTAAGGGTCTGGAAACATTGAGATTCTGCAATGATATTTACTGTAGCATTACTGAAAGCCATTTTTGGGGGGAGTGGGAATCCAGGGTTATTAAGTTATTTTATCAAGAAGGAACAAAACAATGCATGATGAGCACACTTCATTTTTTAAACTATTCAAGTTCAAGATTCAGAGGCAACAGGAATTTCTGAACCAGAAATTACTACTTTCTATGAACCAGAAGGTCCCCTATCTGTGTATTGTCCTCTCCCTCTGAAAAGTGTTCATGTGTGTATTTTATCTATTGTTACATAGCCCTATGACATTTCTAAAATTCAATAAAAATATTTAAAAACAAACAAAAATTGATTTTGAGTTGTCTGATGTCACATTCCAAGTTGACTGATGAAGGGTTCAGAATGTGGCGGCAGCTGCAAATATAAATCATTAATCCCTTTTGAGATTCCTCCAGCAGTGCCACTGGTGATTACTTTGCTTCTGCCAAAAGCTCAATGTGCATCCTAGAGAAGGCCAACAACTAATGAACGGCTTGTAGATGTTAAATGTCTACAGCTAGTGCAGCTTGTACTGTTATTGTCACAAATGACTAACCTGGCATTGTGGCCAGCAGGTTTAGTGCAAAGACATTCACACTACTCAAAATGCATCATCTTGAACAGTGTAAACTGTTTCCCACTAAACCTGCTGAATGTTTCCAAAGGTCTCCAAGTACTTTTGATTTTCAGACTAAATGACAATTGTGAAAATGAAGTGAAAACATATGAAATACTCCTTGACAGCTGAAACAATTTCTATGTTTTGAGAACTTATGACTAGCAAGGAACCTCACTGTTTGCTTGGTTCTTTTCTTTAAAAACACATATTTCTGTGTACTTGCTTCAGTGTTGAGAATCCTATGGGATTTCAGAGCAAAACCTATAGATTTATGCAGAACATTCTCAGAAAAATGATGAATTTGAAAAGTACCATCTTCATACTCACTTATATGCCGCACAAGTGCTCATGTAACATATCTAACCCCTCTCAGAAAAATGAGTATAAGAAGTGCTTTGTTTTAGCTATGAAGCTGCCTTGTCCTAAAGGAGGGGGAAAATAAGGAAATGCTTTGTAAATCAAACAGAGCTACTTTATCAATGGTTTTCTAAAGGACAGCCATCAAGACTCACTGTTTAGGACATTGCCAGCTTGTTGTACAATCATCCAGTGCATATGCCATAAAAATAATACTTAACACATATGCAGTGCCTGATATTTAGTGATGCACTTTCTAGTTCAAGAGTCTGAGTCACCGAAAGGAAAAAAAGTTCTGCCTTGCAGTATCAGAGAACTCTACAATGAAGGAGGATATTCTTGCATCCTCTTGCACCATAAAGAGCCACCAAATTTAGGTGGCCATGGTGGACCAATTATCACACGAAATTTGGAAATATTGCACCCCATTTAACTTCTGGAAGGTGCAACTGTGGAGATCCCTTCTCATGATACCTTTAAGATAACTATGTATGTTCAGATTTAGTAATTATTTCAGATAGCCAACATGGTGTACCCAGGCAATTGTGGGAAGATCATCATTTCCTGGAGAGCGTAAGAGCACATACCTTCCCCACCTTTTAGCAAAGATATGATAAAAACAATAAAAATACTCAGGCTTCTTCCTGAAGGAATATCAAAGGGACATCTTGCGGGGGGGAGGGAATTTCAAGGAGCATCTCAAAAATATCAAAGGGACATTTTTTAGAAAAGGAAGTTCAAAGGAATACCAATGTAGATTAATTTTTATGACTCTTTGTGTGTATCTTCTATATATTTACTTTGTTTTCTGCATTGCCTTGGACTTTTCCTGACGTGTTTTGTTATGGTGTATGTATGTTTGAAAACATCTCAGCTAGATAGCCCAATAAACACTTTCCTGATAAGAAACCTTGCAATATGCCTCTTCGGCATTTTTAAGAAAAAAAAGCTCTCCACATCACAGGATACTTGATCCTGGGAGCTTTTGCATTCCTATTCTATCTTCATCATCCTATTGTAACAGCTATTCTGCAGCAAACATTTTAGAAGAAGAGAATGCATCTGTTTTGGGTTGGTCTTAGTTCTGTGTAATCCACCAAAGATACTAATTGATTTCAATTGGTTTGTTCTAAATACAACTAAGGTTAGATCCTACCCATTGATGTCTATCATATAGCTCTGAAATAATTTTCTAAGGAAGGAGACTAAGAATTTTCAGGAAACAGATGGACAAGCAAATGGGAAACAAGTTACTGATTTAGTCAGAGGACACCTGACTAGATAACCTGTAATTCCCTTTTACTCTCTATGCATGCAGTGTTCTTAAGGCAGCACTGTAAAGAAATCTCAATTGTGAAGATGACAGATGAAAGCAGTATAATGAAATAGTGATAGGATATAATATCAATAGTTTATCAAAGGAAGAAAAAGAATTATCATCAAGAGTTATGGACTAGGCAATGGCATGTTTGGCAGTGAATGAATGGTTTAGACAAAATAAAACCAAAGATTTATTGCACTGATTATGTAAGCGATTTCAGATGTGCTTTGTGGAATATTACTTTTCACATCACAGATACCCAGCTGGGATTCAAGCCTATGCCATGTCCTGCAACTGGAATCTTAGGAATGTCAAACAGGCTCTGAGTGAAATCCTGTATACGGTTAGATGCAAATAGCACTCAAATGTAAGTGACAAATTACTTCCTAGTAACAGGATTGCCTAGTATACAGGATTGCCACCTCAGATGAGGATTTTGTGGGCTTGTCCTACACACAGTGTGTCTCCTTGTCCTACACACTTTTACCCTGCTCTGTAGATTTTGTTTTCTATATTATTGATTGCACAGACTGTACTGAGATAGAGTACAAATGTCTGGTTTTGCACAGAACTGTACAACAAGATTCTGGAAAATATTAGTTTGCTGTGAATAAGCTGTGTCCTGGTGCATACAGCTAATTACATCCTCTCAGTTCCTCCCTAGCACATCAGTCACAACCCGCAGCTCAAGGGAACAAAGTGAAGAGGGCAGAGAGGAGACTGGAGGGGATCTCATGACACTATGACAGGACATAGGCACCAAAGCTCTGCTAACATCAAGTAAGACCATCCTCAGGCACAAAGCAAAAATGTTAATTTCACAGCTTAAAGTGAAATTGTGAATATTTGTTCTGTAGTCTTTCTTAATGTATGTTTTTAATATTTTAATATCTTTATTTTTAAAAATATTTCAATATTCTTTTTGTGTCTCCATTTTTACAACCAGACATAGTATCCCCTTGCAAGCATGACTCTGATCAGCCTGTTTGGTCGGGAAGGAGTTAAAAAGCTGGCTAAGAGTCATCTAACTGCATCCTAATTGACAGGTTCAAAAGTTCAGATTGCCCAAGACATGGAGCTAGTTTCCCCTCTGAAAGCTTATGTGAGGAGTCTGTTTGGTCTCAGAAATCCTGAGATAATGTTTACTGAAATATCTTGTCCTTCTCCACACCTATTAATGTATACAATGTTTCATTTCATAAAGCTCCTGCTGGCAAGCCTGTACCACACATCTTCAGTCTTATAACAAAGTGACTATTTTTCCTTTTTCAAAGGCCTTTTTTGAGGATCAATATTTCTGCCCCTGCAGTCTGCATTCTTTCTAAATAAAATCAAAGCAGGTGTGGCCATTAATTCTCTTTCAAGATAAGCAATATTGGTCTTTTCAATTTATATGATTTTAAATCTGGAAATGTTTAGTATTGCCTATTGTCATAGACCACCAGATTCAGGGACCCCCACTTCAATCACTCAGCAACATTACCCTCCTGTTCCTAGAGTGGATGAGGCCAAAAGAGTTAAATGTGATGATGACTAGGTGAATCTAGCTGTCCCAGTAACATCCCAATACTATAATCTGATCTAACTCAGAAGGACTTCCAGGGAGTTGCAAAAAATCCACAAGGTTAAGCGCTTTGACTCTCACACCAACCTTGCAAGGTAGAACTGCCAATATACTCACAAAACATGCATGTTCCCAGTAGACAGACAAGGCAAGGCCTGGTTTTAAGTGCCACAAGTCCTCTTTAGCCAAAAAAAAATCTGATAACTGAATGGAGAATTTAATTTTTTTTTTATTAACGATAGTGAAAAAGGCAAAAGTTTCAAAAGATCTCAACAGGTTTTAAAAAGAGTATCAAAGGTATTCTGGAGCAACTGATCAATAAGAATCTAAGGCAGGAGCAATACAGAGCAAACACACAAGAAAATAAAAAAGCTAACTAGACTATCTAGTACTTACACACTAGTGTAGCTTCAGCATAGTCTCAGAGCATGCACAGAGTATATACCTCACAACAGGACAGCAACTGAGCATAGCATCTCCTAAGAGGTACCTAAGTGAACTAAACTAAGTTCTGAACTTATACATTACCTTATTCATACCTTATTCATTATCTTCCTGACATTTCAAGACGGGTCTGCCAATCAGGCTTCAAATTCCCTCAAATGTTTACAAAGAGAAGAACAGTTTCTGTCCCCTCCCTTCACAACAGCTGAAGTCATTCCTCAATTAACACAATACCAGGGTACAAGCCGACATAACCTTAAAGTTTTAGCCCAAGAGATCAATCATAGCTGGTGCTTCCATCCCTTCATAGGCAAAAACTACCTTCCTTCTTTCTCTCAGCCACTCCCAGGCACTGAGAAAAGCCTGAATTTTTCAAGAAAGGTTCCCCAACTCATATTTCCCCAATTTCTCAGTCTCTTCGCTGCTATTCCTGAACTAGGGGGAACAGTTCTACTTTTTTTTTAAATCATCACTCAGAGCCTGTTTGCCCAAACTTCCCCAAATTTGGTACAGAGCAAGAGCAAACTGCATGCTCCACTTGTGCCAATTTTGGTGCTGATATGAAGCCAAGTTTAAAATGTATACTTTTTGTTTGGGCTGCCCCATTTTAAAAATTGTCTTATAGAACGTTGCTTTGCTCTGCCAGCACAAGATCACTGCTACACTATTGTGCAGCAATAATGCACTAAGAATGCTCTGGTGCTAAGTAGGACAGTCAGATCATCAGCAATGTTTAATGCACCTATATTCATCATTTTTCAGCAATGTAATTTTATTAAATATACCTTGGCTTTCTAACATCTACAGGGCATTCAAGCTATGGAAAGCAGTTTTCATATCACTCTGCCTACTTTCCCTGTGAAGTTATTAATACAAAATCCTAATGTTTGCTCTTAATACATAGATCTCATTTATACTAGATTTACTTGAAAGCCTTGGACAGTAACTTACCAAAGGAGTTCAAGATGCATTTACTTTTCCATAAGCAAAGAACTATAAATTGAGCTGAGCATTACCAGCGTGAATATTCTACTAACTTAACTCATATACTTAGCTCATATATTTTAACCAGCAGCAATCATGGAGGAGTATCAATTTCATACAAAGAATGAGGTCCTTATGGCCAAGAAAAAGAGTGGGTTTTCAGTCTTCCAGCATTAAAATAATATAGTTCCTGAAAGATCCAATTTACCAGATCAGAATTTTAAATGATGGGGCAGAATTTTCTCTCTCTCTCTCTCTCTCTCTCTGGCCCCTCATTCCGTCATTGAAGCATCCACATCTTCCTGATCTTTCCTAATCTAAACCCTGCCCTGTGGTTCCTCCATTCTCCTTCCCACCATATCTGTTGTTCCGCTTTTCCTCCTAGTTGCTCAGCTCATAAGCTGTGAATGTTAGCCTGGCACCATGAACTCTCAACTTTCTGTTGTTTTCAAGGTTGAGAGATCACTTCTTTCCCACTTTAGATACCCATCACTTTGTGAAAACAGGGGGCAGTGGGCAGGTGAGGTCTTCAAAGATGCGATTGAGCTTACAAGTGTGGGATTGGCAGCACCATGCTTCCTGTACAGTGGTGCCTTGACTTACGACCGTCCCGACATACGACCATTTCGAGTTGTGACCAGCTCCAGCTGCAAAATTTTGCTTCGACTTGCAGCCAGAGCTTCGAGTTGCGATCAAAAGAGGCAGGGGGGAAAAGGCGGGGAATTCAAATTAGAGGGCTAACTGTTGGTCGGCGAAGAGCTTCTTTGTAGCTCTTTCGCCCCAACGGTTAGAGTGTGTGCGTCGGAGGAGTCTTGGGACTGCCTGGTGCTGCTTTCTGGTTCTGAGTAAGTACATTTGCAGGGATTTGCAGGGTGGGTTTGGGCTGGGGGTTTATGTTTCTGTGCTTTGATTTTTTTGGTGTTTTGGTGTGTTTATTTTTTCAGCCCCAGCGCCTTCTGATGGGGCTTGCTGTGTTGTTTATTTTTGGTGTTTTTTTTAAAAAAGCCCCAGCGCCTTCTGACGGGGCTTGCTGTGTGCTTTATTTTTGGTTTGGTTTTGTTTTTTAAAAGCCCTAGCGCCTTCCGATGGGGCTTGCTGTGTGTGAGTGTGTGGTTTTTTTGGTTATTTTTTTTTTGGCCGGAACGGATTAATCGCGTTCCAATGCATTTCAATGGGAAATGGTGCTTCGACTTATGACCATTTCGAGTTACGTCCATCTTCTGGAACGGATTATGGTCGTAAGTCGAGGCACCACTGTATTACCAAATGTTACAGACTACTGCCTCTATGTACAGTAAAAGTGCCACTAAGCAGTTACTATATGGTTGAATACAGTCTTGCAGCTGTTTTTGTTAATTTCCACTGTAAACAGCAAATTCCTATGTGGTCTGGAGCAGAAGGTATATTTTAATTTTTATCAAATGTTTTACTGAAACCCATATATACTGGGTTCATTCTACCAAAACTAAAATTAAGTACAGTAATTGGAATTCTTGTGCATCAATCTGAAACAGAAAATGAGAGGCGAGTGGAAGGTTTCAGTGAGATCCAAACTCTTGAAATAGAACAGTTACACATGATTCCACCACCTGGGGGAAAAAAAATCCTACCTATTTTGCAGTCTGATTAAATATCTTTAATTTAATATAATGTAATATATTTAATACATTGTTAATTGCTTAAATAATTGACTGGACTAATGAATTTTATTTGGAATATGATATATGAGAGCAAAGAGAAGTAACAAAAAAGAGTGGCTATTCAGATCCAATGGGAACAAAATGATCAAGCTAATTCATGATGCTAAAAACAGCCACACTGAAGGAGGCTAGAAAGATGAAGACAAGGAATTGGGCTTTCTCAGTGGTAGCTACCAGTCTCTGGAAGAGGTTACCAGCAGAGATACAACAGGCTCCTTCCCTCCTTATGTTCAATAAATTGTTGAAAACAGAACCATTCAGCACTGCCTTCAACAACTGAGTCTCCCGGATGCTGTTAATATTAATATTTTATTTATAATTTTCTTGTTCTCTCTCTCTCTTTTCTATGATTTTTTGTCATATTGTCCTATGTATTATTATGTGGGATCTGTGGCATTTTTAAGTTTTAACTTGCAAACTGTCCAGAGTACTGCATGCACTAATAGGGTGGTATATAAATCAAATGAATGAATGAGCAAGCACCATCTTGAAGAGGTGAAGGCTACAACATGTTTGTTGGACCCCTGCCCTCCTGGCTTATAAAAGCTGTGAGAGGGAGACTGGCCGAGTGGATGGGAGGACTGGTAAATGCCTCCTTGCAACAGGGTAGGATCCCAGCATGCTTAAAAGAGGCATTAGTAAGACTAATTGATAATTACCAATCAGTCTCTAGTATTCCATTCTTGGGCAAGGTGGTAGAGCGGGTCATGGCTTCTCATCTCCAGGGATTCCTTTTATATTCCTTTTGTCTTTTTATGCTGACTTGGGTCCTTTTTAAGGAGAAAGATGGAGTAAAAATATTTTAAATAAATAAATAAATACTAAAATTTAATTTCTGAACAATAACATTTTAAAGGATGCTTTTATCAGATACAAATTTACAAGAATAACAGCCCAAATACTGATTAATAATAGCAATCTACAAAAATACCCAGAGTGTTATCCTGATGCCAGGGGCTACTTCCGACAGTGGGAGAGGTCATTGCACCTCACTAGGTAGCCCCCAGCCAGTAAGGTGCTGCCTTGCCACGGTCTGTTAACCTCACGGGGTGTGTGGGGTTTAGGGTGAAAGCCGACAAGCAGATCAATAACCCTGCGCCATGCTATAATCATAAGAAAACTTCTGCCCTAAAGCTGAGCACCTGGAATGTTCAGACAATGACCCCTGGCTTTTCTGACAACCTGCAGGAAATAGGCGACGTGCACAAGACAGCTGTCATCAACACGGAACTGAGTAGGCTGCAGATGGATATTGTTGCCCTGCAAGAGACGAGATTGCCAGACTCGGGATCTATTAAAGAAAAAAAATTCTTATTCTTCTGGCAGGGAAAACCATTGAATGAGACCAGGGAATATGGTGTTGGCTTTGCGGTCAGAAATACTCTGCTGAGATCCATTGTTCCACCTACTGCGGGGAGTGAAAGAATCCTTTCTCTGCAGCTCCACTCATCAGCGGGACCGGTCACCCTTATTAGTGCATATGCACCAACACTGTTGTCTACAGCAGAAGTCAAAGACAAATTCTATGACGATCTGGCAGCTACTATCAAGAAAATCCCCAAGAAAGAGCCGCTGTTCATTCTTGGAGATTTTAACACTAGAGTTGGTGCTGATCACAATTCTTGGCCCACTTGTCTAGGCTGGTTTGGCATTGGGAAGATGAACGAAAATGGCCAACACTTGCTGGAGTTTTGCTGTTATTATGGTCTTTGTGTCAGCAACACGTTCTTTAATACCAAGCTTCAACACAGAGTCTCTTGGAGACATCCAAGATTGAAGCATCAGCTCGATCTGATCCTCACTAGACGCTCCAGCCTTCCTAGTATTATGATCACACACAGTTATCAGGGTGCTGATTGCGATACTGATCACTCCCTGGTGTGTAGCAGAGTAAAACTGCGAATAAAGAGATTGTATCATACGAAAAAGGAAGGAAGACCACGTATTGACATCAGCAAGACTCGCAATCAGAGAAAAGTGGAGGAATTTGCTCAAGCGCTTGAGGAAACGCTTCCAGGCCCGGCTGATGCAAATGCACCTGAATGATGGGAACATTTCAAGAATGCTGTTTATAACACCACCTTGTCCACATTTGGCAAGAAGACCCAAAATATGGCAGACTGGTTCGAAGCCCATTCGGAGGAGTTGATGCCGGCCAGCAAGGAAAAGAGGAGAGCTCTAGCAGCATACAAAGCCTGTCCTAGTGAGTACAACTTGCAGGCTCTTCGACTTGCTCGTAGCAAAGTTCAACAGACTGCCAGGAGATGTTCCAACGATTATTGGCGTCAGCTCTGCTCTCAGATACAGACAGCAGTGGACACAGGTAACATCAAGGGAATGTATGACGGTATCAAGCAGGCTTTAGGTCCAATACAGAAGAAATCTGCTCCTTTGAAGTCTGCTACAGGCGTGATCATCCAGGACCGAGTACAGCAGATGGAACGCTGGGTGCAGCACTACTCTGAGCTATATTCTAGAGGGAACATAGTAACCACAGAGGCATGAAATAACATCGAGTGCCTGCCTGTCTTGGAAGAGTTGGACAGCGAACCAACTTTAGCAGAAATAAAAGTGGCCTTGGATTCCCTCGCCTCTGGCAAGGCACCTAGGAAGGATAACATCCCTGTTGAAGTGCTGAAGTGCTGCAAAGAGATCATCACCACTGAGCTGTATGAAATCTTTTGTCTTTGCTGGAGGGAAGGTGGAGTACCACAGGACATGAAGGATGCAAACATCGTCACATTGTATAAGAACAAAGGAGACGGGCGACTGCAATAACTACCGTGGCATCTCTCTTCTCAGCATTGTAGGTAAGCTGCTTGCCCGTGTTGTGCTGAAGAGACTCCAGGTGCTTGCAGACAGAGTCTATCCAGAATCACAGTGTGGATTTCGAGCTAATAGATCCACCACTGACATGGTATTCTCCCTCAGACAGTTGCAGGAGAAATGTAGGGAACAACGACAGCCACTCTTTGTGGCCTTCATAGATCTCACAAAGGCCTTTGATTTGGTTAGCAGGGACAACCTTTTTAAAATACTTCCCAAGACTGGATGTCCACCTCGACTCCTTAACATCATCAGGTCCTTTCATGAGGTAATGAGGGGCACTGTAGTTTTTGATGGCTCAACATCAGATCCCTTTGACATCCGAAGCGGAGTGAAACAGGGCTGTGTCATCGCACCAACTCTGTTTGGGATCTTTTTTGCTGAAGCATGCTTTTGGAACCGCAACAGAAGGCATCTGTCTCCGGACTAGATCAGATAGAAAGCTCTTTAATCTCTCTAGATTGAGAGCGAAGACCAAAGTCCAACTGAAATGCATGCGGGACTTCCTCTTCGCTGATGATGCAGCCGTTGTTGCCCATTCTGCCGAAGACCTCCAACAACTTATGAATTGTTTTAGCAAGGCCTGCCAAGATTTTGGATTAACAATCAGCCTGAAGAAAACACAAGTTATGGGCCACGGCGTGGACTCACCTCCCTCTATTACCATCTCTACACAAGAATGGGAGGTTGCTCATGATTTCGTGTACCTTGGCTCAACGATCTATGGCACTCTCTGGATGTCGAGCTGGATAAACGCATAAAAGCAGCTACCATGTTCTCTAGACTCACAAAGAGAGTATGGCTTAACAAAAAGCTGACAGCATATACCAAGATCCAGGTCTATAGAGCTTGTGTCCTGAGTACACTCCTGTACTGCAGTGAATCCTGGACCCTTTGTGCAGGGCAGGAGAGGAAGTTGAACACGTTCCATATGCATTGTCTCTGACGCATTTTTGGTATCACCTGGCAGGATAAAGTTCCAAATAGTGTAGTCCTGGAATGAGCTGGAATCGTTAGCATGTATATATTACTGAAACAGCGACGTCTACGTTGGCTTGGGCATGTCGTGAGAATGGCTGACAGTCAGATTCCAAAAGATCTCCTTTTGGAATGCACCACAGAGAGAGACCACAGCTGTGATAAGGGTATCTCCAAGGATATCTGAAGGCCTTAGGAATGGACCTCAACAGATGGGAAACCTTGACATCTGAGCGTTCAGCCTGGAGCAAGGCGGTGCAGCAGGGGCACTCCCAATTTGAAGAGACACTTGTTCAGCAAGCCGAGGCAAAGAGGCAGCAAAATCAGGTAGCTGGACAGGGGACAGATTGTATTTGTCTTCAGTGTGGAAGGGATTGTCACTCTCTAATTGGCCTTCTCAGCCACACTAGACGCTGTTCAAAGACCTCTATTCAGAGAATGTTACCATAGCCTCTTGAGACTGAAGGATGCCTACACACATTCCCACATCTCTTCATCCTGCTTTTTATGATCCACCATTGCTGTAGATAAACAGGCTAGAATTATTAAAAATATGCCTAAAATAGATCAGCTAGAAATATTCTTCTACTCTCCGCCATCCCAAACTTTTATAGATTTGCATCTAGGGACGCTAAGCTTACAGAGGATTGGCTTTTCCTTGATCTCCCTGCCTATACTGATGAACCAAGAACATTTGAGAAAATATTAATTACAATATGCAGGATTTTCAGGCAGGAAACGTAGAGTACACATTAACATGTGATGCAAAGGGACATCTGTAATTAACACATGCAAATCTGTGAGACAAGCTTACCGAGGAAAATAGATAACAGTTTTGCAATATATACGGTAACACAAGGAATTAAAAAACAATGAAACAAACACTATTTATTACTATGATTATCAATAAAGTAAATGCTGCAAACACTGTGAATCTAGCCAATACAATCAGTGAGGAACAAAAAACATATGACTCAGGTACCACAAAATAATATGGTCTTCCTTCTTAATAGGAAATAGCATAGTAAGATTTTTGTTGTTGTATAGTCCTTCTGTGTACACTGAAATGGGAAATAAGTGATCTGTGCACTGTGTATGTTCATCCTAGGCTGTTTTGGAGCCCAAATCGTGCTGCCCAGTGGCTACCAACAAAGGGGCATTATCTGTTTTCCCCCCATACCCCAGAAAAGCCAGTCGGAAACAGATCTCCTGCTCCCACATCGCAACAAAACGTCAGTAATGCTGCTTTATTATTGTCTTTCTGTTTCCCCCTATAATCAGGGAGGATGGCCTCACACCCATCCTCAAGCACAGAGGGGGCTGCTACAGCACTGGCAATAGCTGTTGGTTTTTTGAAGCAGCACATTCATTAGAAACACTGTTCCATTCACCTTGATAAACCAGTCTACTCTCAAAGAAACAATTATGGAAGATAAAGTACAAGAAAGCACAGAGAACTGAAGGATATCTCTTAAAGATGCCACGTCCTGGACATTTCTGTGCTTCTCTGTTGGAGAGGCTTCATACCCGAACACCATACGTGAACCCAAAAAACAAGTTTAGTATCTGATTTATTTCAGCAACAGAAGCTCAGAGTTACCCATGAAAATATGCCTTTTTCTTTTCCCAGATTCAAACTCTGGGCATTGATTTATTATTGTTTAAAACATTTATAGCTTGCCATATGTCACAGGTGGGTTACAGAGCTGTACAGAGCATGGCAAGATGAAACAAATCTCTAGTATCCCAAGATATCTCAATTAATTTTCGGACAATCCTGATGAACTTGAACAGTGCTTATGATCATCATAAGGCAAAGAGCCATTGTGGATCATAAAGAGCAGGATGAGAAGATGTAGAAGTGATAACACAGTAAGCAGGAGCCAATGCCCTATACTATACCACCCAATGTCCTACTATACCACTAAACCAATGTCATCTGATTTTTGAAAGCTAAACAGGGAAAACAACACAGGAAATATGTTAGCCCTTTTGCTAACCCAAGAAGGGCTAGCAAAATATTCTGCCTGAAACTGTGGATACTTCCTGCCAGTTAGAGTTGACAATAATGGGCTAGATAGACCCATTGTTACCACATAACTCAGCTTTCTATGTTTCTAGGCAGGTCTAGCTATTAATAAGCAGCATAAAGAAGAATAATCACTTCAGGCTAGAGCATAGAACACACATTTTTAAGAGCAAGGGCAACTGATACTGCCTATGGTGCACTGCCTAATGAAGACTGGTATATGTTGCAAGCTAGCATTTTTGTAGTGGTCTAACAATGGTATCACCTGCCCTTGCTTTTGTACCATGTTAAGGACCCTGTGGCTTTATTTGTTTGTTTACCTTTTCAAAAGCAGACTGTTAATTTTTGCTGGTGCTAGGTTGTGTTAAAACAACTTGTTAGCATTGTACGTTATTTCAAGAGTTGCATGTTACTTTTCAGCTACTTTTACATTTATTTAAAAAATGCATAGATGCTCCCCACTACTCTCCAAAACCAGTGGTGGTTTAGAATAAACAATGGTTTCTTCAGAAGAGGCAACCATGTTAGTCTGTGCTAGCATATCAGGCAAAAACAAAATAAAAAATAAAGAAAACCAAGCTGCATGAAAGCTCACATTAAAGTATAGCAGGCGTCACGATTTTTTGGTCTTCTTTATTTTTTACAATGGTTTATTTTTACACTGCACTAAAAGAGTGACATGACTACTAACTATTACATTATTTTGCCACAGATCAATGTTGACCATTACTCTCCAAGTTTTCTCTGGGTCCTGTACCTTTCAAAAAAAAAAAGGGGGGGATTTCTTCTTATACCCATTCTTCAGTCACTGAGATATTTAAATTCTATGAAGCCCTAGTGGAGACAGGCTGCTGTTGGGATGCCAGGCACCTAAATACACCCATGTAAACTCACACTCTATATTAGGGAACTACATCAGCTCCAGCAACTGTCATAGTAGCAGCTGAAGCCCACTGATAGGAGAAGGCACTCCTTCAACCCTCTGCTTCCCAAGTGTTCCCATATCTCAGGGGTTTTCATTTGGTGAAATCCATAGTGTGTGTGCTGTATACTGTACGCAGCATTATTTACAAGATTAGAAAGCAATAAACACTTTTAGCTATGTGTTACAAATGCCTGCTGACATGTCTGCTCTTTTTACTGAAGCCCTGTCTCAAGAAGCACAGTTCCCCCTAAATGTCAGGAAGTCAAATGCAGGTAATTGAGCATATCCTATGTTACTTCATACCTCTATTTATATAAGCTTCACTTTTGTTCTTCTATCATGCAAGGTCATATCTGACTTGGCTTTTCTCTTCAAAGGCTTTGAAATTCTGTTTGAGATAATCTGAAACTCACTTGCTATGGGATAAAAAGCTCTTGTGGGTCACTGAGACCTGCCCTTAGCTAATGGAAGCCATGCCCCAAACCTCAAACATAAAGCTTAATCGGATGGGGTGGAGTACAAAGCAGTTTCAGCGGCCTCTGCTGAAAGAATTAATTTCCATTTCCTGGTTTTCAGAAGAAGATATGCATTGTTTGGAGGTTTAGTAAGCAACATATTCCAGATGCCTGGAAAGAGCATCTTTTCCTTGACAACTGAAATGAACGTTAAATGAAAACTGCAAAGCTATTTTCCCTTGCACAGTCAAGAGCTGACAGAAGGGGAAGCAGGGAGGTCGCATAGAAGACAAACATGAAGAAGCTGAGGGAGAAAGTGTAGAACAATCATCCTGAAATCGCTTCTAAAATGCTGTAATGGAATCAGGGTCACTCTGACAGAAACAGTGAGATCAGAGAAAATTTAATATTTTTATTCATACACTCTGCAGAGAAGAATTTGGAAGCATTCTGTCAAATTAGCATCTGTAAATTAAAGAAGGCTCAGGCATGTACCAGCCTGGCCCTCACCCTCTATTTTCTCAAGCAATGCTTATGCCATCTTAACTGAATTCAATAATATGACTTATTCTCTTTTACAACTCACTAATCCACATGAGATTACCTCATGGAGATTACCCGCTAAAAAAATGAGATCAGATTAGTCTGGCAGGATTTGTTCTTAACAAATCCATGTTGGCTTCTAGTTATTACTGCATTGTTTTCTAGGTGCTTGCACAATGACTGCTTTATGATCTGTTCCAGAATTTTGCCTGGGATTGTTGCCAGTATGACTGGTCTGTAGTTCCCAGATTCCTCTTTTTTGCCCTTTTTGAAGATAGGGACAACATTAGTCCTCCTCCACTAATCTGATAACTAACCCACTTCCCATGATTTCAAGAAAATAATGGACAGTGGTTCTGAGAGTTCTTCATCCAGTTCCTTCAATACTCTTGGATGCAGTTCATTCAGCCCTGGAGATCTGAACTCGTTCAAGGTAATAAGGTATTCCTTGACTATTTGTTTATCCATCTCTAGCTTCACTCCTGTCCCCTCCACTTGCACTTCACATTTGTCCGGAGGGTCATAGTCTGTCCTTTGGGAGAAGACTGAGCTAAAATAGGAATTGAGCACTTCTGCCTTTTTTTGCTCTTCTGTTATCATTTTTCCATCTCAATTGAGTAGCTGAGCCACTGTTTCTCTTTCTATTGGTCTATTCTGCATTATTGCCTCACAACAGAGGAACCCAAAAAGATATAGCAGATATTAATTGGATTTAATATGCATTATAGTACTTTCTGGTGGTTCCTGAGTGTCAGTGTTCAACTGGGTAGGTGACATATGTTTATACTAATTACATCTTCACATGGAAAATGCCTGACTCTAAATGAAAATAAATAATATATGTCTATCAATCTCTCTCTAGACTGCCCTTCTGAGTAACTATTTAACATTGTTATTCACCGGCATATATTTTTTCTTGGAAAAACAGACAGCCACAACTGCATGATGTTGCTGTGGATTTGTCTTTTCTATAAAACACAAAATTTCCATCTCTAGGCAGCATCAGCACTTATCTGGGCATTTGATTGCTCTGATTCCTGTCTGTCACACAGGCAGCAAAGAAAAATGAAATTGCCAACATTCAGCACTGTTGCCAATTGCTGCTGATGCACTTCCATTCTGTCCCCTAATGCAGTGATTCAGACCAATTTGCTCTGAACAGTATCGCCTTGTTATCAGAGCACCAGTGAAGATGGATAAGGGAAAAATTAGGATTTAGAATCATACTTCAGGAACTAACCACCCATCACATGCAACTAAGTCCTGCACTGATCTATATACTCTTGGAAATATGCAAGGTCAATGAGGCTGCATCATTGCAAAACCTGTCATCCTAATTAAGAAGAAATTCTGTGAAGAAGCAAAATGGGGGAAATCTAGACGTCTATGTCATCAACACATCCCATGTACATTTAATACAAAACATCTTTCCAACACAAAAATAACCCCTGTGGAAGAAAAAGCATGTATGCTAAGCATAGAACTTAGAGCATTATAAATAGAGATGGGGACGCTTCGTCTTGGTTTGTGGGTCGTCAAACCAATGACAAATTGTCCCCCAGTGACCCGATGAACAACGAATCAATTTGTCATTTGTTGGGTCATTTCCCCCCCCCCTTTCCATCCTCTTGCTATGCCCCAGGGTCTGCAGGATTGCTTTGGTCCCTGCTTTCCCTCTTCTTGCTAAGCCCCCCAGGGCATAGCAAGAGGAGGGAAAGCAGGGATCAAAGCAATCACGTGGGATTGCTTTGATACCTTTTCCCCTCCTCTTGGTAAGCCCTGCGGGGCTTAGCAAGAAGAGGGAAAGCAGGGACCAAAGCGATCCTGCAGCGCTTTGATCCCTTTTCCCATCCTCTTGTTAAGCCCTTTTGATCTCTCTTTGATCCCTTTCCTCCTCTTCTTATGCTGCATGGGCATAGGAAGAGGAGGAAAGGGGAACCAAGCCATCCCCCAGGCCCGGGGGTGGGATTCCCTTTGGGCAGGCTTTAGCAAGCTGCCTGAAGGGAAAACCCCTCTCTGCTTATGCCCCCGAGGAACAGCTGATTCGCAGGGGCATAAGCAGATAGGGATCGAAGGGACAAATATAAAAGGCTTATATTTGTTGCTTCGTATTCGTTGGAGTTTCTGAACCCCAAGAATACGAAGGAATTAATATCTGACTGTCACGTTCCCGGGGGTTTCAACAGCAGAGTCCAATAAGCCAGTCCAAGTTCAGAGCCGATACCAAAATACCAAAGCCAAATCACAAACCGTAATCCAAGGTCAGGGTCCAAAGCCAAATCACACAACGTAGTCCAGGGTCAGAGTCCAAAGCCAAAGGTCCAGGGAACAAGGTTCAAGGTAGTCAGGAGCGTGGATGCAAGCCAGAGATTTGACTTGTTGCTTCCACGGATTTCTAGCCGACTAAGAGCTGTTTATATAGTAAAACAGCCCCTTGAGCTGCTGGAAGCTTTTCCATCCTGTCAGTACTCAGGGCTAGTTGATCGGATGTTTCTGTGGGCAGCCTTCGAGTGATCTTCTGACCTTTTTGTCATAAGTCTTCCCCGAAGCCTGGCCCGAAGCCTGTCTACTGGGGGAGGAGAATCTGGGGGTGATTCAGGTGTTTGCGTTTCTAATTGCTCAGCATTCTCCTCAGCCACAGTTAACCCTTCCGGTTCCAGGTCTTCAGCTGCACTCATGACACTGACGAATCAGGATATTTAACAAATTTCCTGATTCGTTTTTATATTCGTCCCCATGTCTAATTATAAATCATGAACCAAAGTCCTCTTGCATAGTTATCCCAATGTAACACTAATGGTTCTCTGAAAACAAACTGTCTCAAGTTAAGATCTCACCATAAAGTTCAATCAGTTGTGTACTGAGTCATGCAATTCAGTACACAACACATAATGTTTATGCTGACTTTGTCCGTCTGCCTGCCAAAGTTACACTGTTAGTGTTATGGCAGCATAACTGTATGAGAGAATTTGGCCATGGAGTAGAATACAACTGTGTACACCTGATTTTTTAAAACAAAATTAACCAGCATTCCACTCAATACATTAAAAAAATAGCTGTTATACACATCCTGCTAGCATTAGGAGTATTTTAGTTTGTATTTTTGGACTAAATTCCTAGAATTCTCCAAGAATTCTGAGAATTACAGCCCAGAAACCCAAATTAGCACGCCTGCAGGTTGTGCCTCCCACTGCAGAGAAGGGCTTTTAAGTGCTTTATCTCCAACATTTGTTCCTCCAGCCTTACTGTTCCATGTTGCTTCCACCTGTTCATTTTTGGAAGAAGGAGGAGGGGGGAAAAAAAGAAGAAGCAGAAGCAGCTGCTGCTACTGTAATTCTTGGGAGTTGTAGTTCTTTGGGAAGCACTCTCCCCAAAGCCCAATGGGCAGCAAGACTATGACTCGTTTTCTGTGTCACATACTAGTCACATGACTTGGCAAGCAGTAAGAAAAACAACTGCTGATTTCTGTGGAACTCACCACAGATGTTTACACCACTGGAATTATGCTGGTGTTAAGTATGGAATATGATTCTGGCAATAACTGGTGAAGAAACCATGAAGGAAAGGTGTCTTATGAGAGCTGAAAGACTAAGGACACATACAGCCATTCAACATGACGAAATATTAAGTAATGACTTTTAAACAGCTCCCAATGTGATCCTGAACTAATTTACTCTATGGATCATTTGGAATATACCGTATTTTACCGTTTATAAGACGACCCAAAGTATAAGACGACCCCTGCTTTTCTAACCCCAAATTAGAAAAAGCAGGGATCAAAGGGCTCCCTTTTTGCTAAGCCCCGTGCCTTGGCAAAAGGCAAGGCAAGCGGCTGTCAAAGTAACTGCCGCTTTTCCTTGTCTTTTGAGAAGGCACAGAGCAACGCCTCCCCTTCCTTTTCGCTAAAGCCCGGCGCGCCCGCACCCTCGCCTTTTGAGAAGGCACGGAACTTAGCAAAAAGGAAGGCAGCAAGGACTCCCCTTCCTTTTCGCTAAAGCCCGGCGCGCCCGCACCCTCGCCTTTTGAGAAGGCACGGAGCTTAGCAAAAAGGAAGGCAGCAAGGACTCCCCTTCCTTTTTGCTAAGCCGCGCACGCGCGCCCTTGCCTTTTGAAAAGGCACGGAGCTTAGCAAAAAGGAAGGCAGCAACGACTCCCCTTCCTTTTTGCTAAGCCCCGTACCTTCACAAAAGGCAGTGATAAAGAGCTGCCTTCCGTGTATACAACGACCCTCAATTTTTTCTCAAATTATTTAAGGAAAAAGTGTCATTTTATACACGGAAAAATATGGTAGTTACTTCTGTTTGACAAAACAAAGAGGAACTATAATCACCTACTGAGGCCCATGCACACACACAGATGGGTGAAAACAGGGTCTTTCATTATTTTATTTCTAGTAGATCTTGACAGAACAATACAAAATTAGCTGAGAAAGTCACCCAAAGTGTTAGAAAAACTTAGGAATTGGAACCATGCAAATATCACCCCCAAACCTGTAACTTTGGAACAGAGTATATGAATCCATCAACTGCATATATGCATCAAGTTCAAATTATGGCCCAAAAGTCCAACCATGCAGAAAATAGCAAGAACAATTGGCTCTTGAGGGTGGGGAAAGGAGGGAATACTATCCTCCCTCCCTCCCACCCCATCTGTCCTTGCCAGCACTCCCTTTTCTGGCAGAAAGCCAGAAGTATGGGTTTACGTTCTCACACACTGAATAATACAGAGTGAAAAAAAATCATATGGAATTTATCTCTTTTTGTGAGCAAGAGACCATGTGCATGATTTATACAGGGAGTGGGGAGGGATGTGCCCAAAGTCATGCAATCAAATTTAGGGTCAATAGGTGGGGAACTTGGTCTGTAAAGGAACAACCTGAGCAACAAAATAAACCTAAAATGGGGAGATGCTATCAAATCCCACAGGGCCAATTCAACACTTGCTGTTCTCATTCCAATGGACTGATTTCCTTTCTTAAGGAAAGCACATTTCATTAGGGAAAGAAGCTTTCATGAAAATCATTCTCCATATTTTAACTCAGTTCTCCCTTTAATGCATTCCATTCCCATGTCTAAACTAATAACAGAGGTAGTCCTTAGTATCAGTTGTTGCCCCACTACTAGAACATCAGAGTAACAAGTTTTAAATATTATAGTTCACTGAAACGAATTACTTTTGCAGCAATGAAGGTATAATGAAGTTATATTTGAAAAGCAATGTAAGGAACAGGAACCAAACCAATTTATCGGTGTAACCAGAACATTCCATAATCACTTAAGTCTTAAGTGATCTTTTGAAAGAATTTTTTCACTATATCATTCTATTATCAATCCTATGATTATTGGTTTTTAAAAGTAACAAGCAGCACAACAGCTAAAAAAATGTGTAGCTTTTTAAGCATTGCAACCAGCAATGAAAACAAATTACTTTTCAAAGACGATAACAATAGGAAATAATTACTTCTAACTTTTCAACCACTGCTCAGTATACAAGTTGAAACATCTTCAAAAAGGAACATATTCAAAGGGAAACACAAACATTAGATCCTAAGTGGGAAAGTAGTAGGAAATAAAACAGGATATGAAAATGACCATACAGAAATCCATCACAGCATGATACAAAAACATGAGAATCAATGTCAGTTCACTTTAAAATGCAAGTTAATCTCTTCTTCTTCTATCAGATTTGATGGACCTTAATTGCAAGACTAGGTACACATATACATATACATACTCACAGATACATAAAGAATAAGTATACTCTCCAAGCAAGAAACTACTAAAATAACTAAACTTCTCCTCTTGTGAAGAAAGGATACAGTGGTACCACGGTTTACGAACGCCTCGGTTAATGTAATTTTCGGTTTACGAAGGAAAATCCATTGAAAATAATGCCTCGGTTTACGGTTTTTTTTTTTTTTTTTTGCTGTACGAAGGAAGTTTCCCCAGGATGCATTGTGCCTGGAGGTTTATAGCACCGCCCCCGTTTCTATGGCAATCTGCGATTCGGTTTATGAATTTTCCGCATTACGTAACATCACAGAGAACGCATTAAATTTAAAGCTGACAAAAGGAATGGGGAAGGGGGAAGGAGGGGGGAAGGAATCTGAAGCAGCAGTGCTTTCAAACAAGAGTTTTAGACCTGATAAGAAATCAAGAACTATCCACCTTTCTACCTTGGATGACCTGAAGAGCAATTCAACATACTCCTATAAATGTGTGACTTCGTTTTTCTATAGTACACATAGCAAAAACAACCTAATGGCCTATAACTTTCATGTCTATTGTTTCAAATGCAAGCGCTTTAGGGCAGTTAAAATTTTGAGAGTCAGAGTCTGTGGAAACCGTTCTCCCTCATGAAATATTTTAATCTGAATGCTACTTACTATCTGCCTCCGTTGTTGACATCAAGCAGCACAGAACTACTGCTGGCACAACAAATACTGGAATGCTGAAATTAGGCACCATATTCCAAAGTGGAGAAAGTCGCCTTTACTCCAAGGCAAGCAGTCAGTACATCCAGCGTCACAGATGCAGATTTATTCCTGCAAAGCAATGAAAGAAAAAGAAAATGCATCACCCATCAGACAAATCTAAACACATAAAAGGATAACATTTTCAATGAACAGGTATTCTGTCCCACAATATTTCATATGTTGTGCTAGAAGGAGCTGGGGACTCTGTAGTATCCTTGTTTCTGGATAGTTTATTTTCATATATTTCTTCTCTGTGTAAAAAAAAATCATGGCATGTTCTGCACCTCACAATCACAGTTTTTTGACAAATTCATAAATAATTTGAAACTGCGGTGTCTTCAGACAAGTTGCAAATTGGGAGAAAGTATTTTTACAGGTGGTTCTGGAGGAAGATTCAATTAACAGGCTTACTGTCAGATAAGCAGACTGTTAAGAGTTAGATATTTAAAATAATAATAATGGTGGCTATGGTGCGGGGAGATTTGGATTGGGCTTTTCACACTGGAGAGAGTAAATTACCCCCTTCCTGTCACAACCAAAACAAAACAAAACAAAACAAAAAAACCTTGATATTTGCTCTCATTCATTGATTTGAATGGGTTAGCAGCCCTGAAACATATACAGTCAGTAGCATGGCCTGGTACCACCACTCCACCCTGAATACAATTAATCTTACAGTGGTGCCTCGCTAGACGATTGCCTCGCAGGACGAGGAAATCGCTAGACGATGCCTTTTTGCGATCGCTACTGCGCTTCGCAAAACGATGTTTCCCTATGGCGATTTTCGCTAGACGATGAGGTTTCCCCATAGGAGTGCGCCGACTAGTGGTGAAAAGCTGTCAGTGCAGCTGTCAGTGCATTCCTATGGGGACCCGCACTCGCTAGACGATGTTTCCCTATGGGAAATTTTCGCTAGACGACTGCATTTTCCCTTGGAACGCATTGAAGCGATTTCAATGCATTCCAATGGGAAAACGTGTTTCGCTAGACGATGTTTTCGCTAGACAGCGATCTTCGTGGAACGGATTAACATCGTCTAGCGAGGCACCACTGTATTTGATTTTGCAGCCACATCAGAGTCAGGTATAGTCAGCACTTCAGTAGGAAATCACCAAGGAATAAGAGGGATTTCCATGTAGGATTAGAAAATAACGCTTCAGGGAGATCAACTGACAATGATCTGACAAAGACAAACCAATGGCCCTACTGGGTACAAAGCAGCATCCTTCTGTTCCTATATTCCAATGGTAGCAAATATAAACTCCTGTTCTCTGTGATGATTCTCACATCCAGTTAAGCCTGTTCTTCCCAATATCAGTTTTTAAAACCGCAGATAATCATAATCAAAGATTGGATTTTTGCCCTAGTACTGGATCTTTCATGCTAGTTTACTGAGATAACATATCTGCTACCAGAGTTTTACTTTGGATGCCAATAATCAGGCACTGTTAAGATGGCAACCTGATTTTTAAATATACTTGCCTCATCTATTTCAGATGTAATTGATATACACAAAATAAAAAAACTAGTTGGAAACACTGAACTTCCCCCATTCTATGACATTCTCAAGGAAATAAATAACTTCAAATTCGATCTAACTTGACATAAGGTCTAATAGATTTATTACTTTCTTTCAGGATCAAGATGACTCTAAAGTTTTGGGGAAAAAAAACCCTGATGAACTGGATGGCATTTTATAGTCCTGCTGTCTGAGACACCATTTACTGTCCTTTCTGCAATTTCTAGGAGTACACCCTCTGATCAATTTAATTTGAAGATCAATCAACTAAAGCTTTAATGGCAGATTAAAATTTATTCTCTAACCAATTAATTGGTGGAGCTAAAATGGAACGCACACCATCATAAAAATGCTGGCTCTCTCCTTCATGTGTGCAAGTCTGGTTTTCAAGCTATAGTTTAAGAAAGTTTTTCCTGCTTTATAACAAAAACCTTTGTTCACTTCATTATTCATTCTCATATATAGAAGAAATTATACCCTTAGTAATCTTTTTTTAAAGGTTGTGACAACATACATATTTATTTCAATTTAGAAGACCATTCAAAAAGCCAAGAAACATATTTCAAATGCCTGAACATGGGCAGTCCTACGATTCTTCCACTCCATTTAAGAGAAGCCAGTTCCCTCAGCCAGCACCTTATTCCATGTGCCTTCTTACATGGCTCCTTTTTTGTAAGACTCTTTTTTTAATTGTAGTTCTTGCTGTTCATATGGAAAGGCTGTTCACACATAAAATCTGAATAATCTAAAATTAAGTTATAATCTGAAATTGGGTACACTGAAAAGTTTTCCATATATGAATCTGAGAGCATCCAATTACAGAAGAAAATTCTTTCTCCTAAAATACAGGCCAATACTGAAAATAACATATAGGACAGTGGTTCCCAATCTCAGGTCCCCAGATGTTATTGGACTAAAACTCCCAGCTGTTCACCACTAGCTGTGCTGGTCAGGATTTCTGGAGTTTGCAGTTTCAGAAAATCTGGGGACCAGAAGTTCGGAACCACTAATCTAGCAGAATGTTGACAGGTGTTCCCTGCTGGAGAAAGATCATCAGTGTAGCAGTAGGGCTTTTAGAGAAGGAAATGAAATACTACTATTACTCCAGGAGGAAATTAATATTCAACTATAGGTGCAAAACTTTCACCAAGTGATGATTACAGGAGCTCTGTCCTCCAGCCTTCCCCTCACTGCGTGTTATCTTGATTGAAAAGATTCAGGAGGCAAGATGGAACACGGGAAAAGTAAGAGCCTGACCACACTGGCATATAGTTATGATATATGGTTCCCTGATAGAACAGTTTGGCACGGGAAAAAAGACCTTGTCCATTTGTGTTTCTACTTTAAATGATCCATCCTTCCCCTTTAAGAGCTGCCCTGTATCTTTCTGGCACAGGGCTAGGGCATGCAATCACTTGGGACAATTCTCTGAGATGCAAAATAACTCTTTGTTCTGCTTTTGCTGACCGGTACCAAGAGTTGGACAGTGTCACTGAAGCTACCAACATGAATTTGACCCAACTCCGGGAGGCAGTGGAAGACAGGAGGGCCTGGCGTGCTCTGGTCCATGGGGTTACGAAGAGTCGGACACGACTTAACGACTAAACAACAACAACAACCAAGAGTTAAAATAGACTGCACTGAAGATAAGGACCTTGTTGATAGCTAGATTATACCCCTGGGTCTGGACAACAACAAATATATCATTTTTTAAAAAAAAGAAAGATTAACATTATATTCTGCCAATACTGCCAAAGTTGGCATCACCACTAGCTAAATAGATCCTTACTCCTAGACCAATTTATCTTCTTGGAGCAACCCTTGAATTCACTCATTTTTTTGAGGCAACATCTCACTCTCAAAACTTCAAGGCATATAAAAGTACTGATAGAATCTTACTGGGGATTCTTGCTACAGTAGGTATAATTATGTAAATTCTAGTGGCAAATGGTATATACCCAGGAATGTGGATGCCAACTTGTTAGTTTAGTAGCAATTCAGCACCATCATTTACACCATCATGTCAATGTAAATCCTCAATAGGATACTAGCCACTGTAGCTTAAAAGGCAAAATATACATTTAGTAGAATCAGTGATGAGAAGCACACACACATTTAAATGTACAGTGGCCATCTGTCTGATTGTTATCGGAACCATCCTCAGTTTTTCACCCTATCCTACAACTGGACCAAACTTTGCAGACTCTAAACCAGACCAGATGGCAAATCCACATAAAAGGCCTGTTTTAATTAACAGAGTTTTCAGCAACGGAGAAAGAGATCATTTTTTGTTTTTAATTTCACAGAACCCTGGCTACATAAATATATTCACAATTCACACAAATTGTATTTTGTAATTTAACATTGAGTTCAAGAAGCAAACTTTGAATTGCTTCCCAGAATGCCTGTAACTGTAACATAAAAATGCCTCAAAACTAAAATTGTACAGACAATTACAGCTAACCTTCCAACAAGTTTAACAGGCTTGATTCCTTTTAACTACCTGGGTTTCTATTAACTTTAAAACTGCAAAGTAAAATGGATGAATGTGCACAGTTTTGTTCAAAATTCTGGAATCTATTTGCTAAAGTGACAAATCATTTCAATGGAGGAATGAAGTACTTCTTCTGCAAACTCTGGAATTAAAAATAATTTCAACTTTCCCCTCCTATGCACAGAAAATAAAAAAAATATGAAGTAAACAAAATATGGAAAAAAGGGTTAGAAATTTAAGCAGAATTGGCAATGTTCTTGCAGAATAGCGACTAAATCTCAGTCATATTGCTAAAAGGAAGACTGAAATATCCTCTCAAACAACCTAGTAAACACATCAAACTATGTGAGAAGGAGGCAGAAAAACTGAATTAGAACTTAAACAGAAGCCAGGAAGAATAAGGTGCTTGCACAAAAAGAAGGAACACACTCATTGACTTGTCCCAATTTGAAAAACAAAAATGAGGACAAAATACTAGTGCACAGGACCTGCCCACAGCTTCGGTAGGAAAAGAAAATGACACCTTTCCTCCTGGATAGGAACTCATATTCTAAAATTTAAAAAATGAAAATAAAAGTATTGCGGCACTTTTAAGACTAACACATTCATTTCAGTGGGAGCCATCAGACCCCAGCAAACACCACTATCTCTCTCAGAACTAATTTCAGGAACTCTTTTGTGAAAGAAGGCAACTGTTCTGCTCCCACAGAAAGCATGAACATTAATTTAACACATAAGAACCTAGACAGACATTTGTAATTTGAAGGGAAAAATAAGGGTGGGTTTTTTTGTTTTACTTTTTTTATTATTATTTTTTTGCATTTTCAGGTTTGATGAGGGTCAACATTTCTAAGCCAATGTAAGAAAAGTCAACATTTACCTAAATGTGTCCAGTAATAATATGTCCGCATCATGCTGTGTGAGAAATGTGATGTTTTGAGGAGGAGGAGGAACAAATCTTACACTTACTTTTTTGTGTGTTACTGAAAAAAAATTAAGGGGCAAAGTTAGGCTATGTGAAAAACTACGGAACAGGTTATAATTCCTAACAATGGAATCAGAATTACCGTATACTACCCCAATAAAATGAGCACATAGTCACTAAATTAAAACTCTGATGATAATACTCATGCTCTGTTTGATCAGAGGCACCTATACAGCAGGAATATTTCCATGACTAAGTTTGGGAATATAGGAGGGGAAAAAATGAAAGTCACACAGTGAGATAAAATGAAACAAAAACAATACCGCCAGAATTATCTGCTACAGTGATTGTTTTGTATGTGTTGGCCTATATATCAACTAATATATTTTTCTTGACAAAAGTGCAGCCTTATGGTCTGTGCCAAGACCACAGGCATAGACATCTCAGGCTTACCCATGTTTTCTTCTATGTATATGACACTAGAATTATAACCTTCCAACTCCGCTGTTATTGGGCAACCACACCCAACACTCCCTACTAATTATTAATCGCCTGGTGTTTAGTTAGTTGCCTTCCTTCTTCTTGATTTAAAACTGATGAACTATCATATGAAAAGATAAAATATAGAGTAATAGAAACCATTGCTAACCCCAAAATATCACTGGAAAACCCATGTGGCAAGGGAAAAAAACCATGTAGATGGAAAGAAGACCGGCACAGCACACTGGTAACGAGGACCACTGCAATGATATGTCAGAATCCTATAAAAGAAATATCACAAATACACTTCTCTCAGAAAGTCCCCCAGTTATACCTTTTCTGCTGGATAAGTTTAGCATAAAGCCTACAATTCTATATGTGAGATTCACAAAATGCAATACAAACAGCTAAGAGACGATACTGTAAGGAAGACAAAATACTTGTGATGCTGAGGTGCCCTTTGTAAAATTCTTATTGTCCAGCAGACAAAACCCTTTCCCTGGCTCCAGAGTTTAAGGAGGTCTCATTAAATAAGAGTGATGTTGGACTGCTGGGCATGAATCCCCTTGATTTTCTGAACCCTCCCAATCTCAAGACTAGACACCAAAAAGTGTAAGAAACAGAGAGCACAGTATTTAGAACAGCACATCCAGTTGGTTCATCCTTCATCAGGGATAACTGACTGATTGGTCCAAATCCACATCTGAAGCAGAGGGAAGTTGCTCTTTCATGGAGCAATCCTTTACAGCATGGCAGAAACTCATCTGTAGAATGCATGATCAATTCATGTGTAAGCAATGAAATATGCTTCCTATTACTGCTTTATTAGATTTGATTCCCATTCTCCTCTGAACACACTAAAAATGTTGCATTGATGAGGATAACAGCCACATAAAGGATTGCAATCACAAAATATATCTGCATTCTAAGCCAAGAACTACCTGTGAAATCACTGACACTCAGCTACAGTGTGACTAATGAAGGGAGAAGAAATCCACATCCTTTGAAAGAATTGAAGCATTCATAGCAATAATGATATTCCATGTATTACACGGCTCAGTTCAAACATAATGTCAAGCCTCAGTTAATGAACAAACCATTGTAATCTCTGGGGGCCACTGTACCCAATGGTAGGAGTGCTGAATATCTTGTAAATGAAAATGGTTGGCTGTATACCTGTAAACCTAAATCACTGTTCAGAACTTAAATATTATGTTACAAACCATAGTTAAACAAATCACAGTTTGTTTTGCTGGTAAAATGAACCTGTATGTACATTCTCAAATGTTCTACATAGTCACTGGCAAAATACTTCAAGAGAATGAAAAATCTGAATTGATTAAAACAAGTTATCAGAACAATACAAAGTAATTTGATCATACAATAAGACCATATAGACAACATAATTCCTGTTCTTATTCCACACACACATTAGCTATGTTTCACAATATGTTTCTTCAACTTTACAAGTTAAGACTGGTCCAAATCAAACATTTTGAAGTGATGGTGAAGATACTGCAGATATATTGCAAAATGGTTAGGCTGAGAAATATTGACTGAAATCCAGTTGTAAGTCATAACTAGAGTAGGCTCACTGACTCAGTGAAATTTGCATGTGTGTTGACCCACCAAATCCCCACTGACTCAGTGGGCCTACTCTAGTTGGCACTTGCTACTGGATTTCAGAAATAAACATACCCTTCTTTACTTAACAAAGGAGTCTATCCCACTGACAATAAAATCCGTGTTCTGCTAAAACACACACACACACACAACACAAACTTAAGTGTACACACAAGGCATCTGCAAGAACGGGCTACTCTGCCAGGGAAGCGAGTTTTTCTGCTCCCCTGACAGAGGTCCGTTTATTTTGAGGCAGATTCCAATGAATCGATTCTGCATACGCGAACAACCTTGCCTGCATTTCTGTTTTTTTCTTTGGCAGCCATCAGCCAAGCCAAGCCAAGCCAAGCCAAGCCTTCCTTCCCTCCCCCTTCAGCCCCCACCGTCTTCCTCCCTTCTGGACCACCCCTCAACCAACATCTCCTCATCTCCTCCAAATCCTTCCTGTTTTCTATTCCCCTCAGTCACCTGCCACCACCATCAACACCTGCCCCTGCCCCTCTTCCCCTTTCCACCCCTTTCATGATTTCATATGATTTTTTCTATGGGACCCTCACCAAACTACCATCAAATCATAGAGCCTATCTATGCCCACAGACTACCAATCCATGCCTGGGACCCATGTTTCTCTGGTTTGGGGTGAACCTTCATATAGAAATCATGAGGATCCATGAGGACTCATGCCCAGGACCCATGTTTTTGTGATTTGGAGTAATTCTACATATAAAAATCATGGGGATTCACGGAGAACCATGCTTGGGACCCATGTTTCTCTGGTTTGGGGCGATTCTACATATAAAAATCATGGGGATCATTGGGGAGAGTTTCCTCAGGAATTGGAGCCAAAAGAGAAAGATGGTTTCTCCTCCTCTTCCACTTGCTCGCTCTCTAGGTGGAAAGTTTGGGCTTCCTGCATCCGGGGGTAGAAACCACCATCGCTATAACTCTAAATCTGTCTCCTCAGTGTGTGTGCATGTGTGTATGCACATTTGTGTGTGTGCATATGTACCAGGTTTGCCAGGGGAAAACCCTTTCCCCTTTCCCATTTGTCCTCCTCCCCCTCCCTTTCCATTCTCCCCCCGCTCTCCCATCAGATGAAGGCAGCGTTGGCATTAGCGTTAGTGGTAGCAGGGCGAGGATGCACACACCACCAGAAAAATGTTGGATTCAGGCTAAAGACCACGTAACTTAAGCACAAATCCAAAAAATACGCTTGCTGTGCCGGTTTATTCCAGCAGTGAGAAAAGGCTCAAAGTCTGCAGTCCTAATGGAAAGAACACAATGAGACACATTGATACTGGGACAATGGGGCGGGGAAACAAAATGCCCGTTCATTAGAATCAGTCCTGGAATGGACCTCCATGAAAGAAGAGTTCTGTCTTACTAAATGGAGTGCAGAAATCTCTATGGTGGCTGGGAGGGGCCAGAAGAAAGATTCCAGGATCAGATCTCCCCTTCCAAAGCTCATTCTCTCCCTAAATGTCATGAATCAACAAGGATTATAACTAGTGTGAGATACACCTTGGGAAAGAACAGATATTTTGCATTCAAAAAAATTAAACTGTAATTCACTGTCTAGTCCAAAAGACTGTATACTCCACATATGCAGAAGCAAACCACATTTCATGCATGGAGATTTTTGGAATGTGCCTCACATTTATATTTGTTCATATATGTCAACCTCTCCTCGAAATGATAAAGAACACTATCATTCAGAATGTACATTAAAAATAGCTTTGAGGTTCTATTTAGTTCATGTCAATTTTTTTTCACTCCTTGTGGATTAAACCTGGCTAAGAAGAACTGGTTTAAATATGCCAATGTGATGCTGAGCACAGCTTCTGATACTCATTCACTGGGGAAGGTACACTTACATTCATACAAAACAACAAATTTAGAATGAAATGATTCAGAAAATAAGCAGAACTTTTAGCTTTAATGGAATTTCTGAATTTGTAGGCTAGCAAACCAAAGGAAATGACCAGCCATAGAATAACTAGAAACAATAATTTGCTATTTTTGCCAATGTGCATTAAATGCTGTCAAGTTGCATCCAACTTATGGTTACCCTAATAGGGTTTTCAAAGTACAGTATGTGAGTTAGAGTGTGACTACAAAGCAGAAAAATGTGAATGGATCTCCTGTGAAGTTGAACCCGGGAAGTCAAGTTTAGCCAACCACACAAGAATCAGCAAAGAAAGGGGAGAAATTGGCAATCAGTCTTGTTTGCAGTTTCTTAAGGTAGCTCTGTTGTGGCCATGAAGCACAGCTACAGCAGAGGTACCTTAACAAGCTGCAAAAAAGTGCTGATTAGCAATTTCCTCCATGCTCTCTGCAAACTCCTCATTCTCTTAGGTGCCCTAGCACAACAGCACCAAGCCTTAAAAAAAAAAGAAAGGAAAGAAAAAGAACAGGAACAGGAAGGGAAGAGAGAGAGAAACAAGCAGACTCAGGAAAGAGAAAAGGAAAACAAACAGACCCAGAATCTTCTTGGAGAGGAGAGGGTTCAAACAACAACCAGTTTCCCATCTGAAGAAGCTGCCTCACTGCAGCTGTAACTGTGTGGAATGGTTTAAACAGAACAACAAATCCCTCCGTAGCAGGATTTCAAGCTGTATGCATCAGCACAAACAATCACACTGCCTGAGCTGATGAAAACATATTTGCTGGGGTGGGGGTGGGGGCAAGGTAGAAGCCCAATGGCGGAGGAAAAAATTTCAAATAAGGGGGGAAGCTCTGGGCTGATCTGCACTGATTGGTACATTGTGTAGTCAAAAGGAAACAATGCAAAATCCAACCACACCAGCCCCAATGCAATTCCCATAATGTTTACCCATGTAGCTGCCGCTTTACTTAAGGAGTGGTTTTACCAGTGCCATCCCCCCCTATGCATTTACATAGCTGATGGGCATTTGAACCCAGGTCTCCTGAGTCCTGGCCCTACACTCTGCCCAGTGTACCACACTGGCAACATAAAGGCTCTTGCAGGGTGATCTGGCCTATACACACCATTTGCCTTTAAAGGACTGCTCTGAACACTCTTCCAGAAACAAGTATTTCACAACTGCATAGAATGAAAGATCTTAAGAGGCAAGCAGGAAGATGGACCTTGAAAAAACTCACACAGATGGAAAAAAACGCTTGTTAATTGAAAATGTATATACACAAAATACCTTTATGTTTCTTTTTAAAAAGCCATTTTATTGCAGTTTTCCTACATCTCCTCATTTCAGTCTAACAGAACAACAAACATACCCAAAGAGATAATGTAATCAATAGCACTGACAACCGTAAATCACAGTTTATTTATTCCCACTGGCCTACAATCATTCACTCCTGCTGGTATTACTCTTAGCTATCTGTAGTAAATCTGGCTGAATGAAAGGGACCTAAAACCTTTAAGGAAGAGATGAGTTAAGCAATGGTCTGCGTTACACAGATCAAGCAAACAATCAAAATGCCTCCTCCTCAAACAGTCTTCTGTTGATGATCTTTTTAGTCTTATTCTGCGCATATTTTTTGCAATATTCCAATACTGATTAATATACTGCAGCACCTGCCTCATTTGAGTGCTTACTAAATCCATGAGCAGAGAAATGGTTACTATGTACAATGTCAGGGAGCATCTGAAGACCTGTTGCTTCATTCTTTTAAAAACTGAGAAAATGAATGAATGAATATATTTTAGTAATACATTACAAGAATTTTTTTTTTAAATCCCCAAATTTGCTCCTCTATATGTGGTGGACTATCGCTCCCATCATCCCAAAGCATTAACTGTTATTAATTACTGAGGCTCACCATGATGCAGATGTAGCCCAGAGCATTTGGTGCATCTCCCAGGTAAGGGAAAGTTGTCTCATAGCCTTGAGACAAGCAAGAACGAAGAAAACCAGGGATGAGACACTAGACTGAACACTTGTAGCTCTCAAATGACAGATACACCTCCTTTATTCCTCATTATCCTTAGCATTTTAGTAGATAACTAATGTATAAGAACTCATCTAACTAGCAGGTCAGTAACATGTACTTCCAGCCTCCACTCGTGGCATGCTATAATTTTGTCTCAACAGCCAAGCCAATACCTGAGGTAACCACTGACCCATCCTTCCAGCAGTCCTGTGCCAAGAGAAAAGAGCTTGCAGAAAGGAAGGTTGCTTGCCATCTCACTAGCCTTTTGTGGCAGACACATAAAGCTCATTGGAGAGGAAGGCAACCACTCTTCTATCCAATGAAAGTTAGTCCCTTTGCCTCTTCTTCCAAGAAGACGACCAAGAGCTTTTCTGAGAAACAACCGCAGCACAAAAAGAATGCTGGAAATCTCAGCAATGGAACTGTTTGGAAAAGAAAACTGCATCTTTGTTTCTAAAATGGATATTTTCTCTCTCTTTCCTCAAGAGCCCAACAACAAGAGAGAAATGAACTCTCTTCGGAAGAAAAGATGGATTGTTTCTCCAAGGAACATTTGCAAAAGATGAGTTCTTAAAGATTGGAAACAGTTTCTCTGCTAGAACAGAGGCTTCTAGAAGAATAAGTTGCTTGGCCTTGGCAAGACGTTGAGTGAATCTGTGGATTTTTCACTACAATAATGGAACCACATAACCCACAAAATCAGTAACGGCATATCAAGAATGCAGTACAGACAGAAAAGAGGCACAATATCGTTCAACAAATTTCATTGTCATGCCACCCAAAAAACTCACAAAATTATTTTACCTTTCCCATTTTAGTTGATACAGCTGCCTCCATATAATGCAATTCACCTAATCACACCTATCCTGCAGTCCCTTGGATATACAAAGCAATCTGACAGAAGTCTCTTTTTTTGTCTGCTTTTCACCATTTCAAACACTGTCATGGATTTGTCTTCTTCCTTTGGCTTCTCCTGCTTACACAAACCTGTGCCCACTGGCTGAGAAATTGGCTGCTGTCAATAAAAACCAGCTCAACTCAAACTGTGGAAAACCTGGCAAAACACCTTTTTTGAGCTGTCGCTCTCCGTCCAGTTGGGCCTATGAAGAATACTATATGGAATGCCCATGAGTAGAGCCTAAGACGTTGGGCTACAGTCCATCAAAGCCTCTGCAAAATAAAACTTGCTTTTTTTAGATGCTCAGCATCAGACTTTGAACACAGCAGCATTGCTGATTTTAGGATTTGTTATTTCTGCTTTAATAACTTACTTAACTGAGCTGCACTTGCTTTCTGATATAAAACTTCAAAGGTAAAACTAATCCTCCACATTCTAGACAGTTTGAATCACACATTATCAAGTAATTTGCAGAAAGATGAAACTAATGGCTAAGAGCATGGCTGTATTCTCCCCCCTCCCCCCCCTCCCCCGAACAGAATGCTGATCAGAAGAAGGTCTATCTGACTCAAGGCTGGACTAACAGAGCCAGTGGTTCCATATATAAAGGAACTGATAGGGACACAAACACACACATGCATGCATGCGTGCGCGCGCACGCACACACACACAATCTCAATGGCTCTGTGGGTTTTCTTTTCAAATACAATTAAGAATGAATTTCCTTGTCTGCCTGGGGAGGCAAGGGGCTGGCTGGAAGGCAGGAAGGGTGGGAAGCCTCTACCAGAAGGCAGTTTGGCTTAGGTTAGCATGCCTCCTCCTGCCTCACCTGTCAATCCAGCTGAGTTTTACAAAGATGATGCTCTGGAACGTAGGGAAAGCTATCTCAAGCTTCTGGGAGACTAGGTGAAATGACTGTGACATACCTATAGCATAGTGTCTGGTTCCCTCTAGTGGCCAGTTCTGATAATTACATCTTGAAAACCCATACTATATTTGTTTTTTTTCCCCATGTAATATTTTTAATACCTGTATTTTCAGACCGTGGATAAGTGAATCAGAGGATACTGATCCCGTAGATAAGAGCCCCCACGATATCAGATTTGTATGCCTGTATAGTGGATATGTATGGGTGGAGTAACAGGTAGCTGAATGAATGAATGCCGGTTGGTTAGTGGGATTGGAATATTTGGGGAAGAAAAGTTAAAGAATTAGATCTGACAGTTTGAAAAGAGACGGAAGTTTGAGTTAGTCAGAAGAAGTAGTCTGTACTAGAATTTACTGAGAGAAGTCTGTCTGGAGTGCTTATAGTATGCACATTGGAAAGATTGACAATCTGTAAAGAAGTTATTTTGGTCTTTAAATAAAGAATTTATTTACATTTCAGTATTGTTTTAACCTTTATCATTCACATTCTAGAATCCACCTTTCCCTTCATACCTATTACCTGTGATCCCTCAAACAAAAATCCTGTTTGTTTAAATCATTATTTATTTTATGTGTAACTAAGAAGTAAAGCAGATCATATATAGATAATAATACATCAAGTTCCTTGCTACCACTAGAAAAAATACATAAAATTTAAAATAGAAAAACTTTTTCACTAAACACCTAATTAAGTTTGAGGCTAGGAGACAGAAAAGAAAAGCAACCCCAAAACAGTTGGCTTTTGTTTTTCGAGCTGGTTGTTCTTTCAGAATGTCTTTCCTAGCAGCCCTAAGAAGTGGCTACTACGTTCAGGGTGTTAAAAGCTGGTGAACTAGTGCCTTGTTGTGATCCATCCAGAGAGTGCGTGACCCACTAATGTGAAAATTAATGGATAAATCCCCCTTATGTGGGTGGAAAAGTCATGACAAATTATTCCCAGAAGTTTTGACTCCTGGACAAAAAATAATCACCAGCCCTTTTTTGTCAGCAGCAGCAAAAGTAGATGTTACACAAAAAGCTCCTATTTTGTGTAAAACCTATAGTGCTTCATACTTGAATCTATTCTTTCAAAGCATCTGTACTGAAGAGAAAGGAGCTATCTTTAAAAAGCCAGACCTGACCACGGTCATAACTACCTCCCATATTTTCATTAAACATTCTCAAGAACTCTCACTATCTCAAATTACAAGTGTGTTTTCCTTGAATCTCAATTATCCCTCACAACTTTTATTCATTTTCTTCACCAAGAGATCTGTCTTCTACTAACAGACTAATTCCTGATAAACATGGAAGATCAGAATTGTAACAGAAGATCTACCTCAATGAGTTAAGTACTTTACAAAAGAAAGTGGCTTTTTATAATTAAGCTTTTTCTTTCTGACAGTAAATAAGAAGACCTTTGGAAAAGGATGCCTTCTATTCTATCTCCAGAACTGTCCCCGCTTTGCCAGTGATGTTACTCATGCTTTTTCAAACCACAGTGTTTAGCTGACCTTGTAAGATACCTAAGGGGAAAACAGAGTGAAAAAGCTTTCAGTAAATTTCTTACTAGATTTGCTGAAGGAATAAAGTTACTGCTAGTTGATTTTTCAATCCATTCAGGCATTAATGTGCTGAAATGTATGCTAAGTCATTATGATACGATTCAACACTCATACATGCACACAGTTTTACAGCACTTAGAAGGAAAGCTATATTAATTCTGTTGGTTGCCAAGGCTTACATTCCTGAAGGCAAAAGCTTTATGCAGAAAGAAAAACCAACACAGTAAATTTAATGGTGTGAGAAAAATCAAGCACATTTTACGGAAGTAGCCTATTTTCAAGACAAAGCAAAAATTAAGAAAGCAATCAGCATTCTGAACTTACCTCTACTTCCTCTAGTACTGGAGAGGTTAGACATTTTCTTTTCTCCAGCAGAAGAAATAACCAATCTCTCTCCTTCCAAAGATTATTTATCAGGACCACAAATACATTTATATCCCTGTTACTTTGCAGTTCCCAGTGCCATGCCTTTCAGGCAGGTTAAACATAAAACATGGAGGTATTTGCTGCGATTCTGAACCACTTCTTACAGAATACAGTGGTGCCTCGACTTACGACCGTCCCGACATACGACCATTTCGAGTTGCGCCCAGCTCTGGCTGCAAAATTTTGCTTCGACTTGCAGCCGGAGCTTCGAGTTGCGATCAAAAGAGGCAGGGGGAAAAAGGCGGGGAATTCAAATTAGAGGGCTAAACGTTGGTCGGCGAAGAGCTTCTTTGTAGCTCTTTTGCCCCAACGGTTAGAGTGTGTGCATCGGAGGAGGCTTGAGACTGCCTGGAGCTGCTTTCTGCTCCTGAGTAAGCGCATTTACTTTGTTTTGCAGGGTGGGTTTGGGTTTGGGGGGGTTATGTTTCTGTGCTGTGATGTTTTTTGTGTTTTGGTGTGTTTTTTCCCCCAGCCCCATCACGTTCGGGCTGGCTGTGTGTGTGTGTGTGTGTGTGTGTGTGTGTGTGTGTGTGTGTTTGTGTGTTTTTCCCCAGCCCCATAGCGTTTCGCTGAGGCTGGCCGTGTGTGGGTTTTTTTTTTTCCCCCCCAGCCCCATGGCGTTCCGCTGGGGGTGGCTGTGTGTGTGTGGGGGGGGTTGTGTGTTTTTTTCCAGCCCCATAGCGTTCCACTGGGGTTGGCTGTGTGTTTGTGTGTGTGTGTGTGTGTGTTTCGGCCCCAGCGTGTTCCTATGGGGGCCTGCAGTGTTTTATTTTAATTTGGGGGGGTATTTTTCCCCCCGGCCGGAACGGATTAATGGGGTTTCAATGCATTTCAATGGGAAATGGTGCTTCGACTTACGACCATTTCAAGTTACGTCCATCTTCTGGAACGGATTATGGTTGTAAGTCGAGGCACCACTGTATGGGACTTCATGTATATGGAGGCAGTAATGCTTTCATTATCATTGTTTTTTGTTTATCCTCATATTGCTTTCTATCAATAAGTTTGTTGAGTAGACGAAATAGTGCTGCTGCAATACACAACATTCCAGAAAGTTTATACACATATCTACATAGGAAAGTTACTTCACTTTTGATAGCAGCAGGTCTGTTTCCAGGGGCTACTGGCACTCCTCATTCTAGTTTCTATTTTTCTTTTGAACACTAAAAGGTCTGCTCTAATGCACATAGGGCAGTGTTCCCCAACCTTTTCCGGTCCGCGGACTGGCTGGGGAAGGCGGGGCACCCCCCCCGCGCGCATGCATGAACAAGCGTGCGCGCCCTTGCACGGGTGCACGCGCCCGCATGAGCGAGCGCCGCCATTTTGCACATGCGCACGTCCGCTCGTGCACATGCGCAAACGGCAGCGCGCGCTTGTGCGGGCCCGCCCGTGCGCATGCGCAAATGGCGGCGCTGCGCTCGTGCGGGCATGCCGGAGCGTGCACGCAGGCGCAAACGGGCAGCGCGGGGGTGAGTGTGCACGGGGGGGGGGCGGTGGGAGGTCTCTCTCGCCGGCCCGGTCTGGCCCAGGCCAGGGACCGGCACAGGGCCGGGGACCGGGGGTTGGGGATCGCTGACATAGGGTGCTTATTTAGCATGAAATATGTGATTCAGAACATATTATGGTTCTAGAGGAGAAGAAGCAGATGCTTGGTAGGCCTCATTTAGTATGAATAGGGCACTAATGAACTGCTTATATATTGCTGGCTCAATTCATGTTGCACAGCTTTATGTCACCATCAGTGGCAAATTGCTGCTGATTGGAGGCAAACCACTGCTGAATAAAGGCAATGTGAGTCAAACACAATGCAATAAACTTACATACAGTACACCCTGAAATCGCCAAAGGAAGCCTTTAACCAGATGCGATTTGCACTAATTATGGCATCAACACAATTGCACATGTGGAGCTCCACAACAGGATTTCAGCCACTATATCTAGACAAATCTGCTTGCAACTATGCCAGTAAGAAACAGTTATCTAAACAAATTCTTGTTCCTGAAATGTAGACAAGAAGTGATGCTAAGTCAGATTTTTCCTACAAAAGGAGAATGATCAGGAAGTTCTTTCTATTGATAAACTCTTTAACTAGAGTTTCAAGTTTTACAATTTCTAATGAGGCACATTCAGCAAAAACCCGGTATATGTGTATTTTTGCAGTCAGAAGAATTAAACACTAAAAATATTAAAACCACACATATATTCCTATGTTTTAACTGTTGGTATCTGTGACCAATAAAGTTATAATGTGTTAAGATTCTGTATTACGATTCCAGGTGGGCCTGATATCCATGCACACATTCAATCCTAAAAAACCTTCAAGGTTCTTCCAACCTTGCGTTTTCCTCCAATTCTGTGGGTATGTTTGTCCATCAAGATTTCTCAGGTGTAGTCCATGTACTGGTTTATTTTTCCAACTGTTTAATTTATTTTCAAATTGTTGTTTCTTATATTGAACCATTGTTTCTGTTGTTTTCAAAATATTCTCAATTTTCACTGCCTTCAGTAATTTTTTTCTGCTTGTACTGATATAATCATTTAGGCTTCTTTTCTCCTCCTCTACTACCTGCTGTATTTGCAGTAATCCATGACCTCCGATTTTTCATGGTCAATATAATCTGTCCACATCACTTTTTGGACATAGTGCATGATGCATGTTCATTCGTTTCCATGTCCCGGATCTCGCCTCTGGAAGAAACACACTTTAGTGGTCCCCGTAGTCATTGAGGCTTTGGGAACTATATCAAGAAATTTCACACAGTACTATAAGCAGTTGCAGATCTCTGAAATCACACCATCAGAGCTACAAAAAAACGGCAATCTTAGGAACAGCATACATACTGCGCCGATACTTAACAGATACTTAGGTTTTTGGTTAAAACTTGTATCTGTTATATAATACCAGTTAATGTTTTTATAATGTTGACTGTGCCTGGAGTTTATGAAGAAGAAGAAGAAGAAGAAGAAGAAGAAGAAGAAGAAGAAGAAGCAGCAGCAGCAGCAGCAGCAGCAGCAGCAGCTTATTGATAAAATGATACAAAGGATTCAAAAAGATGAAAAACAAATCTTAACATGGCCTGGATAGACTATAAAAAGGCATTTTACTCATTGCCACACAGCTGGATTAACACTTGCCTAAAATTTTTTGGGATTAGTAAAAATTTCAGAAGTTCCTCAAGAAAAACATGGAAAAATGTCTTAATGGCCCATGGTGACGAGACTGGGGAAGTTAGCATCAAAAGAAGAAATATTTCAAGGGGATTCTTTGTCATCACTGCTGCATGTAATTGTTGTTGTTGTTGTTCCTTTGGGTTTTGCCTAAAAAGCTTGCACAGACTAAAACAGCTACCCTATATACTCGAGTATAAGCCTAGTTTTTCAGCACAATTTTTTTTGCTGAAAAAGCACCCCCCCCCCTCAGCTTATACTCGAGTCAGTGTCAAAATTACATGTTCTCCCCTGCAGTGCGAGTGTTCTCCAGACTCCCCCGCTCATCTACGGGCGCCTGCAGCCTCTGTGGGTGGTTCGATGACCCAGGTTAAGTACACTGCATTTTTCAGACTCCGCAGGCAGACACCGTGCTGGGAGGATAATAGCAGTCTATGTCCAAATGAAGGATGAAAACTTTTTCCCGGCAGCGTGTCAGTATTTCAAAGACCACTCTGAACAGAGGTCACAGTGAGGGCATTTTTGTTTACAAGCCCAGGGAAGCCCATTCACCCCCTTCTTCCCTGTCAGCGATGTCTCTTAAAGATCTTTACGGGAGTGTCCACTTCCAGGACACTCCCATCCTCCTCCTTCTGCATATTCTATGTACCCACCTTCCTCCTCCCACCTTCCTCCTCCATTGGTATCTATTTTTATTTTTGAAATTTACCAGTAGCTGCTGCATTTTCCACCCTTGGCTTATACTCGAGTCAATAAGTTTTCCCAGTTTTTTGTGGTAAAACTGGGTGCCTCGGCTTATATTCGGGTCGGCTTATACTCGAGTATATACGGTACATCTTCTAAATGAGTTGTTCAATGTTGCATGCCCACTGAGCATGAGCCATCCTACCTGAGCTGTTTTGTGGTCTGTTCTTCATCTACTCAGAGATTTTTCAGTAAAGGTTTGCTGCTGTTATGTTTATTAATTTTGCTGCTAAAACTTTAGGGTTTTCTTGAACTTTCTGATTCTTTCCTGTTCTGAACAGTTAGTGCTGTTTGGCTACATATGCAGCAGTGCTCAAGAAAAATTAGATCACTATTACTGTGCATAACTGATATCAGAAAGTTAACTGCAAGTAATTTTGTAAATCTTTAGCTTCTAAAACATTTAACTGCAATTTTCTACTAGTATAGAAAACATCAACAAAGCTGTTAGGAAAACTAACTGTGTGAAAATAAGGAGAAACTATTACCAGGTTCAAGCATAACAAAAAAACATAATTTAACCATCATAAGAGAGCAGGCAGGCTCATGTGTTCCCTCTTTATCCCTCCTTTATTTTTTGGTCTACAATACATTGGTGAAGTAGTAATTGTTGACCTGATCGCCTTCTCCAAGCCCACGGCCCTTGCAGCCACTAAAATAGGATTCACATGTCATATCATATATCAATGTCTCCTTGAAACAAGGTCTCTAAAAAGAGATCCAACCCCCCCCCCGAAATTAAAAAATAAGAATATTGTGTCCCCTTAAAAAGATTGTTACATTTCAATGTGAGTTTTCATGGATACATCAATTTCTATGTGTACGTGTCTACAAAAGCTCACACTGAAATACTGACTGTTAGTTTTGAAGGTGTCACAATGGTTCCTCCCCGTTGAATGTGCTTACACAGACTAATACAGTTAGAAAACTACAATTCTGACAATAGAAGATCTTGACGTCCTTGAAGTAATAGACCCTAGCAAGCTACCATGAAACTATATTCAAAAGTGAAACTCAGGAGCAGCCAGTGGCTATCTGCATCAGAAACAAACAGTGATATCTTAAGACTAAAATTCCATTATTTAAAATTAATCTTGCCATTCTCTAATGAAAGGAGTACATTTGCACTTTGAATTAACAATAACCCTGTTTAACAAGTTTGTTGGAAATTGGACCAGTATGTCAATTCCCCAGTGCTCTGACATTCAGCAAACTCCAAGGTTCGCAACATTCATTCAATATGTAATATACTGTAATTGTTCAGCTTCAAACAGCCCTTACGAAAGGGCCAGCAGAAGTTCAAACACTTCAGTTGTGTGCCATTTTCCTGTTTAAAATCCAGATTTCATGGACAGGAAGGGTCAAACTTCAGCAACAGCACACGATACTGAAATATTTATTAAACTATTGCCTTCATATATTTCCAGTTAACTGTAATGCTACAGGATTTCTACCTCTAGGGACTATGAAAATTTATGACATGAAGCACAAATTTATAAAATGATGTTTAGTAGAGTTTAAGCCATTAATTGCCAGAAGAGCACATCAGAAGCAGCAAGTGTTTTTAAAGGCATTGTTAACAAACATGCTATGCTATCAATAACTTTTTTCCTTTGATGTGGTCTGTCATTTTTCCAGACACTTAAAAGCTGTAGGCAACTGCAGAGAAGCCCGCAAACCAGTTCTTCAGCCTTTTGTCTATTAGAGGCCTGGATTTATTCATGCAGTTTTGAGAATCTTGAACTGCAGGAGAAAATCTTTTGAACCATTTTACACTAAACTACTGGACTGCAAGGATAAAACACAGCCTTAAATCTTTATATTAAGAAAAAAAAAATCAAGTGACACTTGACTGCAGCCATCACAACTCATTTGTACTAAAACTGGTTGAGAGTTTGTACATACCACAGACAGATTAAGTCCTGAACATAGTTATTACTGTCACACTATCTACAACGAGAGCAGGTTAACACTTAAGTATTAAGTATACTTTTCACTAAACACCATTACAGAAAGTCTGTTCAAAACACATCTATAAATAGCAGCCCACAGAAAGCAGGGCTGGATGAGATCCTGAGTGGCTAACTTTAACTTGAGCAGATAATACATTACTGGAGAAGTTAGTAATGCCTGCATGCCAAATTAGCCAGGATGTTTTTACAAAAAGAAATCTCCTTGGAAGTTTAAGGCAACTAATTGGTCTCACAATTCACCTAATGTTAAAGGAAACTGAGATTTCTCCCTGCAACTAATTCCACCCAGCATGAAACAGGTAGCTCAGCTAATTGATTTCACAGAATCTTCCCTTCAGTGAATGCAGCATCAGAGCAATGGGAAAGGAGAGGAAGAGAATTATTGAATGAATCTGTGGTATTTCATTACTAAATGACTGCTGACAGCTGGGCAGCCTCATTCCTTGCTCACACGACATTCCGCCAGAAGGCCCAACAGCATTTTATAGCAGGGACAATTGGGAGATTTTTTACTGCATTATTTTATTGCTTCTCCCACCCCCTAGGAACTCTTAATAGATGAAATAGGTTCTGCATACCATTACTGCACTCTGTATCCAAATAACTCCGCAGACAAATACAGGACAGATTTGACATTAATATCTGATATAGTAATCAATGTGCAAAATACACTGCAGTCTTCCTTTGATGACCTTCAGGGCTGGGCAGGCTCTCCATTTACAAGGTACTAATTTAAGGATTTTCTATATATATTTGAGGAGAATACATGCTTTTTAGTCTAATGGATAGATGCATATTACATACCATATAACATTATGCAGGATACAGAAGTACCTAAAAATAAAGAATAACTCTTTGCAGGCAAGGCAAGATTATGGTATCAGCTATGCTTTTCCTGTTTACGCAAAACTAGGAAGATTATTTCGGAAATAAAGATGGACTCATCCTGCATTTCAAATTCCTTATAACTATTCCTCTGAAAAATTTGGCCAACACATAGTTTCTATACACTAACTATTGATATAAACAAATAGGGCTACATAATAAATGTGCACATCAAAAGCCCAGAACATTGCTTTATTTAAAAAAAAGTGGATGGGTTTTCTTACTTGGGTTTGGTGATACTGCTATAACAATTATGAGAGGGTGTTTTTTTTAAACAGACACAACAAATTATCTGACTGCACACCATTAGTTCATTATTTAATCATCCATTCCACCCTTTCACACGAGATAAAAGTACAACATGTTGCAAAGTGTATGGGGTAGAATTCAGGGAAGATCTCTTCTAATGAAGGCCCTCTTTCTTTCCCAAAATCTGTTGTGGAAAACAGCCAAAATTAATTCCTACTGCTTCCCAAATCTCAAAAACAAACCTTAAAGGAGACCAGTACTGTGCTTTCCTCATTCCACTGGTGAATACCAATGGAAAAAATACAGCAGCACACACCTGGTCCATATGGATATACAACTGTCTTGATTGACAACAGCCAGAAATGAGCCAGGAGAGCAAAGCAATTCAGCTCCTTCTCGATTCTCAGAATGCAGCTGTCTCTTCTTCATATCTCCTTTGTCTGATAGTTCCATAAAGCCACTGGGTGAGAAGATCAAGTAAAACTTAAGGTCCTTCTATGAACCCAGTCTCCCTAACTAAAATCAATGCTACTGAAGAGAAAGGTGCTACAGTGTGATTCCTATGGTGGTAGTAACAGGGATATGCTGTTATCAACCTGGAGGGACAAATCTGGCTAAGCGATGTGCTACATTTTCAAAAATGTATTTGTTAGAATGTATGTACTGGGCTTCTTCCATTTAGAAAAAGAAAAATAAACAGCATAAAAGAGTTTCTGAGCCAGGATGCCATAAATGATAAGGCTGTATTCCACTTACTTCCCAACCAGGCTTCTGTTAGCAATGAAACATACAGCTGGGTTTCACCCAAAGACCCCAATGACCAGTCAGATTCCCATAGGAAGGGAAAGGATTTAATACCATTCAGTTTTAAAGATTACAAATAGCACTCTAAATCAGATTTAGAAATAAATCAAAAGCGAATGAAAGTGATGCAATAATAAAGTCATATAATCTTTACAGCCTGATCTCATCAGTTGAAACCCTTGCTATCTGATACAGTGTGCTGCAATAATTAGTGTAGTTATAACTAAGAAATGAGTGACATTTCGCAGTCATTTTGAATATAAAACCAGCAGAGGCTGAGCTACTTTAATTCCTGTTGTTTTTTTATTCCTGAATGTACACGGAACCAATTATCTCTGATTCTCTAGCTCCCCATTTGAACTAAATGGTGAGTCTCTCTATAATCCCCAAGTCAACTTCATGCAACATCAGCTAATTGTTTTGCTAAGACTCTTAAGTGGTCAATTCACATTCTTGATTCTAGGCACCCCTCATTGCTTAATCCACATATTAATGACTGCTTTGTTACAGTTGAAACCTCAGAAAGATTCTGGAGATCATTCCTGCTACATGAAGGACTATGCCTTCATTCTAGGTGAAAAAAGGATTATCTTCCTTCATAATCAAAAGCAGGGATAGCAGTGTTAACACAGAACAAATTTCAAAATCCAGACTTATGTAACAATTAATGCAGGTATCACCTTATTATAGATTTTAGAACTTCCTTTACAATGCTAATGTTTACCTGACTCAAGTTGTCAGAGGGATCTCATTTAAGGTAGTGTCAGGTAGGTTCCTCACAATGGTGGCAGCCTCCCTGAGTCAGACAGAACTTTGCTTTCTAAGATCAGTCTACTTCAGTCCAGACGTTTTGTGCAGGTCCAAGAACTGTAATCTGAATTCCAGCTGAAATATATCAGTTGGAATGCTATTTTAAATTATTTTTCTGTGCCTAAACATGTGCTTTGTTTTAAGGTTACGGTTATTAGCAGAAGATGAAATAAACATAGATGGGCATTAAACGGGAACAACATAGAGCAAGTTTTCTGTTACAAATGTTTAGATATATTTCATTCCTCAAGGTCGTGGTCCTCCCACTTAAGCCATGTAACATCAAATGCACAGAAATGCAGTACTGTGCTATTGAGGTTCTTCTACACTAAGGACGGACAATATGTACCATCAGCGATCTAAGTCTTCAGAGCTAAAATTATACCACAAATGCTTTATGGGGCTCAATTGTTCGCATATTCTAATTTGAAGCCCTTGGAAATAGTACAAATTTTTTGAGATGGATCTTTGTGGCTCCTCTATGTATCTTGAATGCTACACTTCGACTGGAGGCAGCGTTAGTTTCCACCAAAGCACTTCCTTTGCCCACATGTTTAATTACTGGCTGAAACTTAATTTTGCTCCAACAGGTTTGGCACACTTGATATTAGCAGACATCTTCCAGTCAACTTAGAAGAGGAATCTGCCCGCTGAATTACTGAGGTTGGGCTTCTCCCCAGGTGTCCTCTTAGTGATGGGCCATGCTAATGCCAAGGCAGCCATCAAAAAGAATCTGGGATGTTGAGCTCCAAGAACATTTAGTGGTGCTGGACAAACTTAGTGTATTTAGGAACAGTACATTTAGAATACCCGATTATCTATTCAAAATAACAATCCCCAAATTTAGGAAAGCTTTTATGTCAGCTAGGTTTAATGTACTTCCTTCTAGACTACTATTAGATAGATATCAAGGTTTGCCAGTCACTAATCGCGCATGCTGTTGCAATAAGGTGGAGATTGAAAGTGCTGATCATGTCCTCTTAAAGTGCTCCTTTTATCAAGATATTCAGAGGGATCTCCTCCAGCCCATATTGCAACAATTTCAAGGGAGGTCTAGAGAATTTTATGTTGCACTCTTACTCTTGGACAAGAAATCTGATATAACTAAAGAACTGGTGAAGTTTGGTGTGGCAGCAAAGAAGTGTCGCTGTTCCATCCTTGCACCAATTAAAGCAATGTCAGATGTTTAGTAATGCTGTGTATTGGCCACCATATACTTTATACGCCACACTACTTAGGATGATGAGATTGGAGGCGGTACAAAGTTTACTGAATTGATTTACTGATCTCCGCAGTCCCGTGAAACTATGGAGATTCTATAACATTTAGTCATATTGTAATAGGCTGTATATTTTTAATTGTATTTTCATGTTATACTAATATATATTATAATAATATTTGAATATATCTGCTGGTCAGTGAATATAATAAAGACCAATCAATCAATCAATCAATTGTGCTTTGTTCTGCTGAACTTCTTTTTTTACTTTTTTAAACAGTTTTCGGCTTATCTCAGGTTATCATACTCTTGTCATGAAATGTGGCTGGCCTAGTCTCATTTGTATTAAAATGAGTTTCAGAGCAAGGTCCCAGTGATACGAGTGATCCGTATAAATTCTGGTCTCAGTACTCACAAAGTTTTCTTTGGTAAATAAGATGTAGCAAATACAGCCATGTTGTCAAGAATCCATCCATTCAAAGGACTGTAGAAAATGCATAAAAGTGGATGCCACATAGCAGAGTGTCACCAGAGATGGAAAACTTAGTAACAGTAAGACAACTGTTAGTGAGCTAAAAGAGTTGGATGAGACAAATTTTTAAGAGTTATGCCGGTGTTAAATTACCATCTAAATTTAAGTTGTTATTCTGTGGTCATTATTTTTGTCTTCTTAATGTTCAACTGTAATCCTACTTTTGTGCTTTCCTATTTAACTTTTTCTAAGTAGACATTGCTAATCTCCTTTTCTGTATTTAGGAGTGACTGGTCCTTCACTTATAAGGAACATTTAAGAAAAACCACAGATAAAATGAAAACTAGGAACAATATTCTACACAAACTTTCTGGCACTAGCTAGGGAGCAAGTGCCACCATTCTTAGGACATCAGCTCTTGCCTTGGTATATCAGGTGGCTGAGTACTGCAGCCCTGTATGGCTAAACAGTGCACATACAAAAGCGGTGGACACCCAACATAACCACACTATGAGGCTAATATCAGGAACTATTAAATTGACACCTTCCAAATGGCTACCGGTGCTATCTAATATACTACTCCCACACCTTAGAAGACAATCAGCTTTAAAAAGGGAGTGGCAGAAATGCGCAGCAAACTGACTATTACCTATACACAAGGACTGCCATGATCAAATATTTAGACTCAAATCTTGGAACCCACCATGGAAATGTGAACAGCAACTAGTCAAAGAAGACTTTGACATTGAGACAGCATGGCGTCAGGAGTGGGCAACTTCTAATCCAGATCCATTTAACTTAGTGCCCAATCTAGTACAATGTCCTTATGGTTTTGATCTCCCCAGGAAAAACTGGACAGCGCTTAACTGGATTTGAACTAACCATGGCAGGTACCCATACTGTAAACATAAATGGGACTGGACAACAATTCTAATTGTGATTGTGGGTATGCCCTGCAAACTTTACATCACATTGTGACGCCCCCTTAGAACGTTCTCTGGATCCCTGCAAGAATTACATCATCTTCAGGGCGCTGCTCTTCAATGGTCAAATGACTTAGATATCCCGCCATAGGCTTACTCACTCTAGCAATTGCTCATACATAATTTATTTCACTAATTATTCACTATTGGTATTGCATGTTTAAAAAATCTTGAAGAATTTATTATTTTAACGCTTTACATTTGATATAGATATAGATATAGTATTGTCTTTGCGAAGTCTTATACAATAATGCTGTATTCTGCTACACCATATAAAATCAATCAATCAATCTCCTTTTCTTAATCATTCTTGACATTGCTCATCTCCTTTTCTGAATCAGTTTGGCCCCAGGCTGGATGGCACAATATAAAGGTGTAAAAACAAACAAACAAACAAACAAATTGAACATCAGGCAATATGTCCTCCATATAAGTAAAAGTCTCTACTGCAAAATCTTGAACACGTCTCAGTTAAGTGACAACAAAACATTTAATTAGAAAAAAATGGGGTGTGTGTATAAATCCCATAATGATTTTACAGCAAAACTCTTCTCTTGACTATCATCATTCCACTTCTACAATCTCATCTCCTTCCTCTTCTCTTTCCCCTTTTAATTTACTGATTCCTAAGTGGATACTTGGGATGGCTTGACCAGATTTAGAGAAAGCCTTGATGGCTACCTGTTGTTGAGCTGAAAGAGATTTTGCCTTCCTCAGAGGTTCTAGTTTGAATTGCTGGGTGGGTTACAGAACATGGAATAGAACCTAGACCAGTCCTCCTAAATTTGTCCAGAGTTACTTCTCACTGTCTCACTAACAGACCTTAAAAAATAATAGCAAATTAAATAACCAACAAATTGCCATCCCTTTATCACACTGCCAAAGAGATACCTACTCAACGACAAAACTGACTATTACAACTCTGAATATTTGGGGTTAACATTTCTATGATGGCTATAAGCCTTGTCATTTTCTAGTGTGGAAATCGGCCTCCTTTTCCTGACTCAGTTTTAAGATCAATTCTTAACACACGGCTCTAGATGCACTACTCACAGTAACTTAACATGGATTAGTTGTCTCAAGACAATCTTGAAGCATAAGATTTAATTTTTTAAAACATACATACCATCATTCCTTCTGCCTGAAAATGCCTCTTTCCAAATGTGTGATGGAATTTTATTTTGCAGATGCTCACAGGAGCTTGTCTAATAATGACGATAATTACTATTATTCAAATGTCATAGCAGAGCTAAATTTCAGTATTAAGAATCTATGCTCATATTTTCAAGGGAGAGGTGAACGAGTCTTCCCACAACCTTGCCTCTCAAACTCTCCTGCCTTCAAGAATTAGGTAGTGCAGAAGCAAGTGAAGATTGCAGTAGAGAGAACACCATCACTATTTCTGTTTCTAAAGTCTTTCTTCAGTGTAGCAAGGTCATCTCCAAAGTAACTATGAAGCAATTTAAGTTCCAATTTATTTCTAACAGCTAATGCACAGTTAAAGTTTAAACATCAATGTAGTTTACAGTTAAAAAGTAACTAAACTGATTGGTTTTCAAACTGTTAACTAATTTCTACTTGTTTCTAGAGATGGGGATATTCGTATTCGTAAATGAATACGAATATCCCATTCCCAGGTGCACTTAATGCTGGTCCGGCCCTCAGACCATCCACTCATGTGCCACTGCACCGCCAGCGTCCCGCTCTTCCTGCCAATTGTGGAAGTAGCTCTTCCATCTCCCTGCTCCGCTGGCCACTACAGGCAGAGGGCAGGAAGACAAGGCTCCCTGCACAGCTGCTGAGTGGCCATCCGAGCCAGGAGACAGCAGAGCTACTTCTGCAATTGGCAGGAAGAGCAGGACACTGGCAGCACGACAGTGCATGAGTGGACGGACCAGTTCCAATGCCTGGACCTGCATTTGGTGTACCTGGGATGGGGATATTCATTGTTGTTGTTTAGTCGTTAAGTTGTGTCCGACTCTTCGTGACCCCATGGACCAGAGCACGCCAGGCCCTCCTGTCTTCCACTGCCTCCCGGAGTTTGGTCAAATTCACGTTGGTAGCTTCAATGACACTGTCCAACCATCTCGTCCTCTGTCGTCCCCTTCTCCTCTTGCCTTCACACTTTCCCAACATCAGGGTCTTTTCCAGGGAGTCTTCTCTTCTCATGAGATGGCCAAAGTACTGGAGCCTCAGCTTCAGGATCTGTCCTTCCAGTGAGCACTCAGGGTTGATTTCCTTCAAAATGGGTAGGTTTGTTCTCTTTGCAGTCCAGGGGACTCTCAAGAGTCTCCTCCAGCACCACAGTTCAAAAGCATCAATTCTTTGGCGGTCAGCCTTCTTTATGGTCCAGCTCTCACTTCCATACATCGCTACTGGAAAAACCATAGCTTTGACTATGTGGACCTTTGTCGGCAAGGTGATGTCTCTGCTTTTTAAGATGCTGTCTAGGTTTGTCATCTCTTTCCTCCCAAGAAGCAGGCGTCTTTTAATTTTGTGGCTGCTGTCCCCATCTGCAGTGATCATGGAGCCCAAGAAAGTAAAATCTGTCACTGCCTCCATATCTTCCCCTTCTATTTGCCAGGAGGTGATGGGACCAGTGGCCATGATCTTAGTTTTTTTTATGTTGAGCTTCAGACCATTTTTGGCGTTCTCCTCTTTCACCCTCATTAAGAGGTTCTTTAATTCCTCCTCACTTTCTGCCATCAGAGTGGTATCATCTGCATATCTGAGGTTGTTGATATTTCTTCCGGCAATCTTACAAATATGAATATCCCCATCTCTAACTGTTACTATTGATCTCTGTGTTTCACCATGCTTATGACACAAACCTTTGACACCAAGTAGTAACATCTATATATAAGCATATGTATGTATGTATGCTAAAATGTAGCAACCAGAACACTGCCACCGCAGAGCTCCTTTGACAACACCTGTTTTTCAGTACTTATTAATGCAACATCAACACACAAGGACCTCTTTGCCCAAACTTGAACATACATAATGTAAGAAGAGAAGAGGACAGAAGTCTATCAAAACAGGCAGCACTTCCATTACTTGAACATTAATGTACATGCCACTATACTCAATAAATAAGTCTGAACTACAGCCTACTGCCTCTGAATTGTTCCATTATTAGCTGGTCAATGAAAAGTATAATGTTTCTTCACAGACTATTCTATTACAACTTTGCAGAAAAGAGTAATTAATCAATGCTCTATTGTAACATATAAAATGAAAATGGCTTCAAGATGTGCCTGTACACACCAATTAATTATTAAAAAGGCATTAGCTAAAGCTTTTCACCGATCATTTACAAGGTTGGGAGTTGGATGACATACCATTCATTCAGCTAATGCAGCATAGCTCACCCATATTCATCAATCTAAGCGAACAGGAAGATCATACCTTTTAAAGCCCACAGCCACATTACTATACTGCAGCCAGTCACAACTATCATCCACTCTTTGAATACACCCACAGAAATAATTCTAGGAATCTGTTCATGACCAAAGGACATGTGACAACGTAGCAGCTATAAGAGTTGGGAAAATTAAGAAACCTGTGTAACATTAGAAAGGCAGAGTTTGTTTTGTTTTGTTTTTCCAGTCTGAGAATACTGGTCTAAAGTACCTACCAATCAATTAGCCAACCAATCTGGATTCAATAATACTCCCTTCACAACTGTGGCCTGAACTCAATGGGTAGTCCAAACTAGAGTAACTTATTACATCAGCTGGATCTATATAAGTGTTAACTCGCCATTCAGCAGTTAGTTCGTTTAAAAAAATGTTTTACAATGTTTTTACCAATTGGAGTTAGGTTGTGCTTCCTTTCAATTAATCAACAGAAGAGTACAGTGATGAAAAAGAACAGTACAAAAAACTGGTTTAGCAAAATCGACTTGAGTGTACTCCTGGAGTGTAAACTGTCTCCTTCCAAAATGGTAACACCACATAAACAACAACAGCAAGATAGCACAGCAACACCAGCATGCTATAATAATCCTTCTAAATGTGATCTAAACATTCAGAAGCTACATAAATTAAAGCTAGATTATCACTTGTGAATACTAAAGAGCATGTTGATACAATCAAAACAGACTTGCTTCATTCAGAATGGTCACTTAAGGCTATAAATATAAAGTGGATATGGTTCAAAATCTTTAAAAATTTAGAATACCTAATGCTTTCCCCACATAAGTGCAGGGATGTCAATGCAGGCTTGGCAGTAACTCAAAAGTAACATCAGGCTTTAGCATTAGAATTTACAGAAGTACCAAACCAAAAGCATCTTCCATGTAATATCATAAAACTAGAGTAGTTTGCATCTCATCTTCTACAATCTCAAAAATGCATTTTTATGAATGTAAATGGGAAGAAGATTTCATTCCATCAATTTTAACACCAGGCATCTATATAAAAAATCTGCATCCTATTTCTTGAAAGATTTCTATTTCCACCAGGAGTGCCCTACAGAAATGCGGTGAGACAGAGGCTTCAAGCTGTTATCCATTTTTATTGAGCCTGAGGAGGGCAGTGTGACATCTAACCTTGGCCTTGGAAACTTTGTCAACTGTGTCCATATATGGGGGTGAAAGGGAATTTATCCTAATGCTAGTAGCGAATATTTTGGGTTTGTTAGCACTTAGTTTCCCCAAAAGCTGATAAGTCTGTTTAGCAAGGTAAGACAACAGGGAAGGAGTCTTCTCAAACAATGTGAAGACTGTGGACACATCCAGACATCGCCTGGGCAATGACAGAATCGGTCACCTGATCCTTCCACTTCAGAAACACCACTGGATTGCTTCTGAGACGAACGAAGAAGCAGCAAAGTAAGACTGGGTATAAATTCTTTCTCTCCAAAATGGATGCAAGAATGAGTTCTGTGTAACTTGCAACCAAAATAAAGCATGTCTACTTCCTTGACATTTCCAGCGTGATCTCCATACTTCACTCTAATAGCTTGATGCATGGAAACATTAAGACTTTGCAACCAACCACCACGAGAGTGCAAACTCAGGAAGAAAAATGGAACAAGATTATATTTTGCAAACATTTGTTCTGCTTTCACTCTTGGTTCTACCAGATACTCACAATTACTCTGCAAAAACTTGTTATCCTTGTCTTCCGGGGCAATCCCTTGGGGCCACGGGATATGGCAGAGTCTCCAATTTCCCAAAATCACCCCTGGCGGGATGATTTTACTAGTAGTTGTGCTTTTTGAAATTAAAGACTCCCCCCCTCATCCCACAGCCCCCAGGGGCTTCCCCAGGACCACCCAGCTGCCCAAAAGTCTCACTGCCTGGGCTGATGAAATTTGCCTTAATTTTCTCAATTCCATCCATGCTGCGGCAGTTTTACCCAGAACTGCCTATGACACTGTATGCCCCATGACAACCACTGCACTGTCCCTGTCTACATAGAAGGTTGCACTATATTTCTAGTGTTTTCATATTAAGAAAAGGAAGGTGGTGAACTGAAAGTTGAAGAGTTGTTAATTTCCTTTTCATGGTTTACAGGATCAATTTCACTTTGCAAGAGTGATAGATCTCTTAAAACAGTTTATCCCCAGTAGCTAATGGGATCTGAAAGTGTTTGCATACCCTCAGAAAGTTGCTGCTTAGCACTCTTAAAAATGTTTACTTTGTGGAATACAGGTATGATCAAAGCAATTGTTCCTAAACATCAGTTGCCACACCAGAGAGTCCACTTTTGCTCTTTGGTTTCCTGAGAAGCTGAGGACAACAAAAGAGAACAGGAGACAACCAGAGGGCAAACTATTAATGATTCAGTCTGAATTGGACTGTACACAAGTGAAAATTCAGGCCAGCTTTGCTTTCATCACTGTAAGCTCTGAAAGCCATCCTGGGACTCACTTCCAGATGCTTTAGGGCCTACTCTAATGTGACCTATGAGGAAATGTAAGAGGCGTTTCTTCTACATACCTCAATTACTCACGTTGTTCATCTATGCTGCTTTTAAAATGATTCCATCCAAAGAAATGTCCAGAGCACCATTTAGTCTAATTTTGTGGGATGTATTTCAACTGTGTAACTTCAAGGATATGGAAAGATGTCATAAAAGCTCTGGCAGATCTGTTGTGAGCATGGCTCTTCAAGGCTTATTAGTTCTAGAACACAGCACAATAATTATACTGAATATGATTAAGAAAGAGTGACAGTTTGCTGCAGAAAGAAAGCAGTAAGGGTGACCTAAAACAAGTACACAAACAGATGAATAGAGTTATATAATTAATTGGAGAAGATTTATCCATCTCAATGGATTGGAGAGAGATACACTTCACAGCCAATATATTTTCCAGGAGATTCTGTGACAGGCAAAATCATCGACAAATGTGAGGCTGTTTTTCTCTGTGTGTGAAATAATGATAATTTGCATGCCTGCCCTAAGAGAGTGAACATGCTTTACATAATCAATCTCTATTCAGGGTTTCATCCTCTATAACCCAGCACTTATATATTCAAGCAGTCTACAATGTGTCAAAGACTTGCAATTAACACTAACCCATTATGTCTACTCCCCTTCCATGCACATCACATAGCTCTTGGTATTTTTTCCAGCAAGGCTAGAGCTGAATGATGGAGAAATAATACAAAAGAAAAAGAATGCTGTAGAGCAATTATGTTTTCATCTCATAACTCTGAACTGTTGGGAATAACACTATAGTGCTCTGGGTTGAAAATATCACTACTCTAGCAGCCTTGTGAGACACCAAGATTGACCTGATGAAGCCAGGAACTCAATAGCCCAATAGCACTTTTTGGTTTTAGGAAAAAGGACCACACTGACAGAAGTACTGATATTTCTATTCAGTGAGTAGTAGTTGCTCCTGACAGAGCACACAAGTTGCAATTCAGACTCTTTAGATTAGCTTTACAAAGACTTGAAAAAAGGCTTCATCCATAAAGTTCTACTCCCCCCCTGCTGTGATAACCTATTCTGTCAAAGAAACAGGAAGATGAAGTCAAGCACAATTCTCTTCATTTAAAGGTGCCAGGAACAAGGGAGCAGAATCACTTAATTACCACATTCAGACATTCATCCATCCCTTCATATGACCAGAACCGTGTTAATTAGCTTTTACCAACCACTAGTACACCTGTGCTTCCACTTACCCATGTGTAAACCCCCACCCAAAAAGGCCTCCTGGCCTCTGACTTATTGCAGACTGAGATTGCTAAAATTACACTGGATCATCCGGGGGGGGGGGGGGGGAGTTCAGAACCAGAGTGTTTGTTCTCAGTTTTACAGTCACAGTTTGTGAAGTTCTGGGTGCTGATTGTCCAAATACAGCCACTATCAACTATGAATTGGTTCAGTTTGCTCCTCATTAACAGCAAGTTATGATGTTCTCCTTCTCTGGTTCTCCCTCTAAAATACCTATACATAATGGAAATAATTAATGGGATATGAAAATGACATTTGCACTACAGAAGGACGACAAAACTTTTCTGCACCAGTGACAGGGCAGTTTCTTGCCATAGGATGAGTCACTGGGATTTTACAAAGAGAACTGGATTTTTCAAAAACAAAAAACATTCTTTTTGTCTAATCTTCTTTTAGACCTTCAAAGAGATATAAGGCTCATCTTGGGGGGAAAATCCAAGCTGTATCATAGCCTTAAGCAGAATGTTTTAAACAAAGGTGTTAACTACCCTGTTTCCCTGAAAATAAGACAGGGTCTTATATCAATTTTTGCTCCAAAAAATGCATTAGGGCTTATTTTCAGGGGATGTTTTATTTTTGTCATGTACAACCCATCTACATTTATTCAAATGCAGTCATGTCATCTTCTGGTTGCTGCACAGTGGTGGAGGGCGGGATTTCACTTAACTAGGGCTTATTTTTGGAGTAGGACTTATATTACGAGCATCCTGAAAAATCATACTAGGGCTTATTTTCAGGTTAAGTCTTATTTTAGGGGAAACAGGGTAGCTACTTAAGGCATTAAAGGTAACAAAAAAATTAATCACTTAAAATAATTCTATTACAAAAAACAGCTGAAGGATACAAAATTTTGGATTAATATAACGATAATCTATATAAATCCTAATACCTGCATCAAAATCATCATTAACAACTTCTGAGTAGCACTTTTTGAAATAAACTTCAGCTACAGTAATAAGGAGAAATCTTCACTTCTGAAGCATTTCCAAGCAAATCCAAAAGATCAAAAGACCACAAATTATAGTCCTTTGAGTAATCTACCTTCCTTGTATTTTGCCAACTCTTTGGAATTTGATACACTGGACGGAATATGAAAGAACACTTCAGGATTTTTAGACTATAAGCTGATCACATGATAGTAACGTATGTTCTACAGCAGGAAGAACAGGTTAATGCTTTTGGATATTCTCTGTTAAAACCAGACTGCAGAACAGTTGCCTGGACAGTATTCATCTTCAACTGTATACCGAGACATGAGTTAAATTCTCTGTGGGCAGCAAATTTCACCTGTTAAAGAGAACACTCTGGAAAAAAGCTAAAATGAGACATGGCAGATGGAGCCATATATTCTGCCCATCTCCTGAGAACAGATTTGTAATGCAAAACACTGGATTCAAGATGCGACCCATGGATACAAGGAAGCAATCAGAACCAAAATGATTAAACAAGGCCCAGGTCTCAATATGGCACACAGAATGCTAAACAGAAACACGGATACCCTGGAGGGGAACAAATCATACACCAAACTGAAGCCCAGGAAAGATTTCATTTTCAAGATTACGAGTCCTCATCTAAAGATCACAGCACTTCAAACAAATCATTACAGCCAAACATATCTGCATCTAATAATGAGTGGAGTCCAGCTGGATAGTCTTTAGATAAAATAAACTCTTATGATCAAATTGCTTGTTTATTTGAGATAAAACAAATATGAAGCTGGGAAGAGTATGCCAACGATCTCTGTAGCTTTCTAATTTCTTAACCAGGAGCCTTTTCTTTCTTGGAGCAGCCTTTTTCAAGCTGGTGCCCTCCAGCTGTTTTGGAGGACAACTCTCAGCATCCCTACCATTGATCACGGTGGCTGGGGCTGATGCGAAAGTCCAAAATATGTGGGATGCACAAGATTGGAAAAGGCTGAACTGGAGCTTCTTAATGAACTTGATTGTAGATGCTGATATTTATTTTGAATTTGTTTCATGACCACCAGTTCTTCATTTTAATCAATAATTTGAGCAAAGGCCAAACCTACACTGACATAACATCCGTTTTTTGTCCTTATACTTTCCCTTCCATTGTTGGACAGTTCTCTACATTTCATTTATTCTAACCTTTCTATCCACGACAGAGCCTGTTTCTAGACAAATTTGTCTTCCAACAAACATTTCGAAATGACAGGCACTCTTCTTTTCCATATCAATGCTGATCAGACTCCATAGACCTCCCACTCCCTGTGCTTCATCGGCTAATGGAAACCTCTGTTGTAGCCATTTGAGTTCTGACAACTGCTTTCCCAGTCAAACACCCCATTTTAGCTACCCTTTCTCAAACAGCCATCAGAAAAACTATAATTTAGACTTCCAACAGATTCTTGGAGAAGCGTAAAAACAACCCATCACCAAGCTGGTTTTGTTCTGCTCCCACTCAGCAGAAAGCCAGCCCACAGACTGCTGGAATTAGCTTGCTATTTATGCTGAAGCCTCACAATTGTGGCAACCCACAACCGTGACAACACACCACCACAACAGAGAGCCTCTGACATGCAAGAGAGGAATTAACAGAGATCTTCTGAAAGCCAAAGCAGGGAAGGTTTCCTCAATTGCTCAGGTGCTAGCCTGGTGTATGCAGTCCTTAGGCTATACAAGAGTCACCTTACCAATTCAACATTGGCAAGTGCAAAAAAGCCTCAGCCTGCCAACACAGCAAATAAGCAGTACTCAGTGTGCCCTCTGAATGTCTACGAGTAGGAGCTGAAGCTCATACTCTCCAAAATCTACACCTTCAAACAACTGCCTTTGAAAAGAAAAGAAAAAATGAGGCAGTATTTATTTATTCATTTTATTTAAAATATTTTTACACCACCTTTCTTCTTAAAAAGGACCCAATGCGTCTTACATCACCGAAAGACAACATTTAAAGCTAAAACAATGAGTATACAACGGTGGCTTACATAATTAAAAGGCAATATTAAAGCTAAAGACAATAAGTATACAAATATTTAAAATGAACAGATACCACTCTGAGGAATGGTAAACACATGCAGTACTAAACACAAACAGTACTAAAAACACAAAGCAGTAATGCATAACAATCTATCTAAAAAATCACACTCAGGTAGCCAGTCACTGAGGGAAAGCTTGCCTGAAGAGAAAAGATATTTGCCTGCTTGCAGAAGGACAGCAAAGATGGGGCCAGTCTGTCCTCCTGTGGGAGGGAGTTCCAAAGTCTGGGAGCAGCAACAGAGAAGGCCCTCTCCCGTGTACCTACCAAATGCACCCGTGAAGGAGGTGGGACTGAAAGGCCTCTCCTGATTATCCTGATTAACTTTCGAGCAGGATCATACACAGGGATGTGGTCCTTGAGATAGCGTGGGCCCAGGTAACTGTCTTCCCACTCTGTTTCCATCCTCCAGTATGCCGACGATGTTGTATTGTTGTCTATAACTTGTATTGAGCTGAGAAGATTGCTAAGAGCTCTATCATCTTATTGTATGCAAAAACAACTAACCATTAATTACTCCAAGACCAAGGTGATGATTTTCAGTAGGAGGAGACTAAAACATAAGTGGTCTATTAATGGGAACATAATTGAGCAGGTAGGGTGCTATATGTATCTGGGAATAATTTGTCATTCTACCAGGTCTTGGTCCCCCCCCCCCCCGCATACTAATTATGCAGCAACCAATGCACAGAAAAGTGCCATGGCATTAATTAGGTTCTTTTACACCAAAGGGGGACAACATGTGCCATCTGTGCTACAAGTATTCAAGACAAAAATTATAGCCCAAATGCTCTATGGTTCCCAAATATTTGCGCACTCCAACATGCATCAACTTGAACTGGTACAGACAAAATTTTTGAGGGCTGTTTTTGCAGTTCCCTCATGCATTGCCAACAGAACACTGAGGTTGGAGGCAGGGTTAGTTTCTATTAGAGCACAGGCTAAGATTCAGATGTTTAATTATTGGTTAAAGTTAATTTTTTGCCCGGTAGGTTTGGCACCATTGATATTATTAGACACCTTCTACTCGGAATGGAAGCATTTTCTGAGTATGGAATTGACTCAGATAGGTTTTTCTCCCAGCATTCTCGTAACAATGGGTTACGCAAATGCTAAAGCAGCCATAAAACAAAGGAACTACAAGAACACTTAGGCTTGCCGGACAAATTCAGTGCAGTACGAAATGGAAACTTTAAACCTCCTGTCTATTTGTCCAATTTAACACTCTCTTAGAAGAGCCTTTACTCTAGCGAGATTCAATCTCCTGCCCTCTAAACTTTTAGAAGGAAGATTTCAAGGTATCCCCTACACTGAATGTTTATGTCCCTGCAATGGGGAAGAGATTGAATCTGTGGGACATGTTTTGTTACACGGTTCATTTTATCAAGATCTGCGAAGGTTTTTTCTACTGTCCATTCTACATACATTTCCTGAGAAAAATACAAATTTCTATATAACTTTGCTGCTTTCAGACAAAGTCCCAGATATCATTCTCAAAGTGGCTAAATATTGTGTTGCTGTAATATCATACCGTAGCCTCCTATCCTTGTAAGGCTACTGGTTGCCCTGGCCTAACGCTAATGAACCTTCAATGATGCAATAATGGCTTTTGGCCTATGTTTTATCTGTGCTTGTTTACTATGTTATTAGATGTCTTAAAAGAAGATCTTAACATAGAAGTTAATGTTTTATAGTGGATCACATGTTTTTTGAGGTTATGGAAAGTATATTTTAATTGTAATATATTGCTGGTCCTTGACCGTAAATAAACAATTGAATTGTGGGCCCAAGTCATTTAGGGCTTTATAGGTTAGAACCAGCATTTTGGACTTTGCCTGGAAATGGATCAGCAGCCAGTGGAGCTGCTGTAATATGAGGGTTATGTGATCCCTGTGCCCAGTCTCAGTTAGCAACCTGGCTGTTGCATTTTGGACCAAGTTTCCAAACACCTTCCAGAGGTAGCCCCACGTATAGTGCTTTACAGTAATCCAGCCTGGATGTAACTAAGGCATGTGTCACCTTGGCAGGATCAGACCTCTCCAGGAATGGATGCAGCTGTCACATTAGTTTTAATTATGCCACTACTGAAACCTTGGCATCTGGACTCAGAGATGAATCAATGAGTGCCCCCAAGCTGTGCACCTGTGTTTGCAGAGGGAGTGTAACTCCATCCAGAACAGGCTGCATCCCTGTTCCTTGATCTGCCTTTCGCATGACCAGGAGTACTTCTGTCTTGATTGGATTAAATTTCAGTTTATTCACCCACATCCAATCCATTATTGACACAAGACACTGATCTAGAACTGAAACAACTTCCTCAGATGTAGATGGCAAGGAGAGATAGAGTTGGGTGTCATCTGCATACTGGCGACACCAAACCTTCAAACTCTGGACAACATCTCCCAGCAGTTTCATGTAGATGTTAAATAGCATAGGAGACAAAACAGAAACCTGGAGAACCCCGCAGGCCAGTGGCCAAGGTATACACAGGAGTTCCCTAGCACCACCTTCTGAGTTCTCTCCTTTAGAAAGGACCGGAGCCACTGTAAAATAGTGCCTCCAAGTCCCATCCATGAGAGATGGGCCAGGAGGATACCATGGCCGATGTTATTGAAAGCCGCTGAGAGGTCCAGCAGAACAAACTGAGACACTCTCCACTTCTCCAGTTCCCAGCATAGAGTAGATTCGTTTGAATGTAGATGGGCTGGTTATGATCTGAATGAATGAATCAATCAATCCACCAAGGTGACCAGAGCAGTCTCTGTCCCACAACCAGGCCTAAAGCCAGATTGAAATGGATCTAGATAATCTGTCTCATCCATGAACCCCTGGAATCTGCTCCTGAGTCAAAGAAAGCAGAATAGCACACTTAATATCTTCATGAAACAAGTGAAATTATTTAAAAATTACATGTTGTTAAGTAAAGAACCACCCAGTGAACTAATATCTACCCACCAGGTATAGAAAAATAGAATTTAAAATTGGGTAGTATCTGGACAGAGGTAAAACAATTGAAACATCTAGGGAAAGACGTTCTTGACAGTGGTTGCTGGGGGGGGGGGGAATAGCTTAGAAAATGCAGGCATAAATTAACCCCATAAGAAAGAATGGCAAGGACTGGGATATTCCTTTGACATAGCAGTGGTTCCCAACCTTGGGTAACGGAGGTGTTCATGAACTGCAGTTCCCAGAAGCCTTCACCACCAATTGTGCTGGATGGGGGTTTCTGGGAATTGCAGTCCAAGAAGACCTGGGCTGCCTAAGTTCGGGAACCACTGACATAAAACATTGTGTTGAGTGACTGGGAGCTATTGTGTAAAATGACTGGACATTCTTATCCACATCGCCAGAGGTGAAATGTGAAACTTAGCATTTCTAGGTGGATACTGCAGTCTCCATTTGAAAATTTGCTTTAAACAGGGAAACCCACCCACCTCTCATTTGGTCATAGATTTTGGAACTTTTCTTTTTCTGTACCATCCTCAGCTCTGTAATGCCCAGCCTGATGAAGACTCCTACAGAGTCAAAAGCTAGTCCCTGTGTATGAGATTTTAGTAGTCTCATACAGATATTACCCATCCTTGTTTTTGGATTGTGCACAAGGAAGACAAAGATGTTTTCTTTTTTGTTATAATATTATATAAACTGAAGTGATCCTGATCTCTATGGTGATTAAGTTTCATTCTTTCTACCAGAGCCACCTACTGTAGTATACTTAATTTGGTGATGGCACACTGAAAAAGATCGCAATCCGTCAGTTATCTCAAGGCACATGTAGGAAAGAGTGGAAACAGATAATTCTTAAGATACCAAGGATCCCAAAAATGGTGAAGAGCTTTATGGTTATAACCTGCAACTCCAAATTAAGCTTTGATATTAACTAGGAGCATTTTGTATAACCTGTTCATAACCACCTGGCTCCAGTTACCACTCTTAGAGTTGTATTGTATACCAACTCACATTTCCAAACTTTTTTTGAAAGGCAGCTCTCATAGAATACAATGCAACAATCCAAACAAGAAACCTGGCATTGTATCAATTACATACTTTTGTGAATTACAGATTTATACTTGGGCCAGACTGGAAATAAATTATCTCAAGGAGGATTATAAGATTTTAATAAAAAATACTTTAGAAGTACACAATTGAAATATTTTGCACTCTTGTCCCAAGTAACCAAAGAATCAGCCTTTGGTCTGTTGTGACAAAACACAAGGAAGAAAGGCTTTAAGATACTTGACAAACTGTCTGCAGCAATGCACAAATATGTATTCTCTGCACTAAATTTGATTTCAAAATGTTAGTTATAAAAATATAAAACACTCAGATTTACTAGTTCCTAATTTCTCTCCCAATTCCCAACTCTTACACTGGGAGAGAAACACGTCAACATGAATAGTGTCAGTGCTGCAAAGGGGACAGCCCACTTTTTGCAATCATTTACTTAATCCAAGTTCAGCTGGAGGAGGAAGAGTCAGGGAGAATAGAAGGGCAGACCTGGGAAGGCAGAGGGTTGTCATCTATCTCCAAAGAAGAGGACATGTGGAAGGATGCAAGATAGGAGAATGCTGTAAACTGTCTACCCTCACCTGTCTAGCTTGCTTGCAACAGGAGTCAAGCACCAGATACTTTAGCCATGCGCCTGGACAAGGCTACATTAGCCTAGACACCACCATAGTCCTGGAGAGGCAAGTGACAGGCATGCCGAGGGAAGGGATGGATAGAGAAGAGCTGCGAGCCTGACTTCTTTTGTTCATCTATACAAGCCTTCCCTAAAACTGGTGTTTCCTGGACCTAAGCTTTCTTTTCTGCTTTCTAGAACCTGGACTCCGGGGAATCCACTAAATTAACTGGTTCTCCAAGTTAGCAAGTGGTGCCCAAGGGTTTACAGATTATTATTCAGCCCTATGTGACTGTGGGGGGAAAAATAGGGGGAAGTGATGCTGTACCACTAATAAAAGCTGTTCTGAGCCAAGAAGCTGAGCTGGAGCCCGTGGAGTTATTGCTGGGGAACGCCGGTCCCAGAGGCACTGCAGGAGGGGGTGCCAGTGGGGTGCACGCTAACTCTATAAAATATTATTTGCACACTGTGAGCCAGCCTTGAGAATATACACATCTCCTTTTGAAACACCTCCACCCATTTCCCCTTTGTTTGCATTAAGTATTTATATAGAATACTTTTGTATCACCCAGTAACAAAAGTTCTCTAGACAGTTTTACAGAAAATATACTTTATTACTGTGTATGCACGGATATTCACTTGGTATGCCCTCTTAATCAGAATTTTATGGAATGGTTTGAAGTGGACTTGTAATGTCTGGAGGATGAGGATCTCAACCTGGACACAGAAACTACGGTTCATATAATCAGCTTAAATCTCCATCAAGACAAACAAGGAAAAAAGACTTCTGCTCTGAAGAATGAAGAAACAATGTGTTTATGAGGTTGGCACACAATTTGCAAACTGTGGATGGCATAAAGCCAGTCTTCTACTTATAGTAGCCTCCAATAAATGCCACAAAGCAGGGTGGGGAATTTGGAATTGTGGCATCTTCTTTCTTTGTTTACAGCCCTGATATCCAACAAGACGCAAAGCAGTAGCTGAAAGAACATTATTCATTTTTTCATCATGCCTTAACAAAAACATTCTCACAACCATGAACAATAAAGTAAAAATTAAATTAAAAATTTGTGATGTGTGTTAGAGAAAAATTAAACTATGAACTCAGCAAGTAAAAAGCAGCATAAATAGGCCGAATTATAAACTGGTCTCCGTGAGACATCCAGCAAGATGACTTAAAGTTTGTTTGTACTGTTAAACAGTATGCAGTTGGACACCCTTCCAAATCACCCTCAGATCTGCCAGCAGATCCTCATCTGTCTTCTGCTCACCTTCAGCACAGATTCATATATCTATGTTCTGATTTTTTCTCTCTTAATCTTTATTTATCTGACCTCATGATGATGTGTGAATATTGCTAATTTTGTTCTGTCTAACTGCTTCATGAGAAGGAACCTCCATTGAATAAAAGTTCATTTTCCCCATCCAGTTTTAAAAACTGATCTTCTCAACCATTTAAACACAATGCTTGTAGAAAAAGAAGTGTATAAGCAAGCTTCCAGGAAAAAGAAAAAAAATTGCTACCCAATAGCTACTGTACTTTCTGTTTTGCCCAGACAGGAAAAATGTGTGTATTTTGATATTAAATATTGATCAAGTTTAATGGAAGGGCCAAGATAGTTCTACAGCAGCAACTTCCCAGCGAAGGCCTTTGCTAATGATCAAATGACCTTGCTACACAGGGGAACTCCCAACAATTTAGTGGCCATTTCAGATCTGTTCAGCTTATTAAAACTGAAACGAGAGACAAAAATAGACACATTGTTATGTGACTTCTAAAATATTTACATTGGTAAGAGGAGGAAAACATATAACTATTATAGTAGTAGGGACACTACAAGGACTTGCTAAATATTTTGTGTTGGCAGAGAGACATTTTCACCCAAAGTTTCACATATACAAAGAGATAAGTGTGAAGTAACAATAACAGAAAGTAATAGTGTCGGGGTTAAGCCTAGAAACTCCTCTCATTGTCATTTGAAAATCTTTACTTAGGTTAAATTCACAGCCTTGAATAAGCACAATGAAAAGCTAGCCTGATAAATTTTGCCCAGACTATTATTTCAGACAGAGGCAGACGCCATCTGGCCCAAAGAAGCAGTTTTCATTCAGTACACCAGAATATGGTGGAAACACACTCCAAATTTAGTACTAAAATCAAAATTCAAGGAAGAAATGTTTTATTTATGGTGTTAGATGGCTCTTTTGTAACTAAAAAAGATGTAATTCAAATATTTCACATATTCTGACATCAGGTCCTGCCAGATATAAAATAAAATGCTGAGATATGGATGTACATACATACTGTTCTGTCTCAGTCAAGCTGCTGGAATGTCCATTATGGTCATAAATAACACTGGCAGTTGACAGGAAGTTCAATAGAAGAAATAGATATTGCAAGTACACTATCCAACTCCTAATAGGAAGAAATGTTTATGACAGCTCCCTCTGGGATTATGAACAGACACTCCTAATCTCCAGGTGCTGCTGTCAATATTAAGAATGTATCTACGTTGTAGAAGCTTTTTGTGCTTTCGATGATTTTTCATTTCTCAAGGGATAGCTCAACTAAGGTATCTTATGGTCACTGTTCTCCACCCCTACCCAAAGAGGAGAGGGAGAGAATGTCAGGCAAGGAAGATATCTACTCAAGCCTATTAGCACTGAGATATATGGTCTCATAGTTGCCAGTCTTAATGCTCTTCTCTGTTGAGTGTTAGCAGAAAGACAGTGTAAAATTTCCCTTGGTGCAAAATACATCTAACCACATAATAAATTGTTAGCAAATGAAGCAGCGGGGGGTGGGGGGAATGTAGATTTATAGATTTGGTTTAGGGAGAAGGAAGGCTTAGTATATTAGACTGCAGAATCATTACTTAGAACCCAGGATCAACCAACAGATGATCTTTCGGGGAGGGGGAATGACAAGAGGTAGCATGCCTTCATGCTGCAAACATGATGCTGAATTCTTCCAAATTGCTATAGTACTGTTTATGGGTAAGGGACAATGATGCTGCAATGATATCCAAAGTAGCTGAGATCCCTATATGGGGCCTGTGTACCCTGCAATTTTTTTTTGAACTCCAGTCTGGATCTCCTTGATAAAATTTAAAGCAACAAAAATTCAAATTACCTGACAACAGGGAATAGCACAATTCAATTTGTCCCACGATTCCCATTGCCAGTGTTGCACAATGTCCTGGAGGAAGTACTTCATGACTAGTACTTCCGTCTTTGCACTTTTGTGGTTACATAAGAGGATTTTGCCCATTATATAGAAAATTGTATAAATATTTCCCTTCAATAAGTAGCTGCAGAGCAACACATCTGAGCCAGTAATGGAGGTAACTTTGTTGTATATTCCCTAATTAACTTTTAACTAAGAATAAAGGTCAACCATGTACTGTTAGCAAACGAAAGGCACAGTGTATGATCTGTAAACAAATCTAATAACCTAGCTAATTACAACAGACCTTTAGATTTAACTATCTTGTGGACCCTTAAACACAGAGAAGACATCATTAAACCTGATTAAAACTGCTACTTAGTCAAATTGCTTATCTAATGGCTTAGGAAAACAAGAACCTACAATCCCATCTTCAAAATAAACAGTGAATTGGACTAATGCCCCCAAACTTCAGTCGAAAAAGAAGGCAGACTGCTAATCAGCCTCTAAAATTGGATCTCTCTTTTAAAATGATGCATTTGCATGATCACGGAAATATATCTAAGGAACATGTTATGAAGAATGAACAGCAGTTCTAATGTATTCAGGCAAACTGTATTAAGCCAAGTTCTATAATAAGGAAAAGAAGGTGAAAGAATCCAAGATTGGAGTTAACACCTGTATTTCCAAGACAATATTTAAACCACTGGCAGCCACATAGCACCATATAGCACCAATATCCAGATTTCACTCTAGTATCAGAGCCAAGACAGGTTCTACGTAAAGTGCACACACAAACACCACGAGTGATTGGGAAAGCAACACAGAACTGCGCTGACAGATGGCCTCTCCCATCCTCCTACAAAGGACTTTATTCTGGCATCAGGCTTGCCCACAAATTAGTCTATAGGGAATTGACAGATATTTTGCACTTCAATGTTTCAAAAGATCAAAAATTTGATATTTCCAGGCAAGGGAGTACTGGCAAATGTTTCCCAGAGAAGAAAAGCTTGCCTAGAAGCCACTGCCCCCAGTCCTACTAATCTTGCCTCTGTCCATGGCACACTGACCAGAGTTTAGGCTCAAAAGGTTTTTCAGAGATTCTGAGTGCTCACAATTCCCAAGTACAGAAGATAACTGGAAACCCAGGCTGGAACATCAGTCTTTTTCTGGGTCTGTCCAGAGTGGTTGTTTTGGATGTGGGGTGGATTGGGCTATAAAGGGCCTGGTGAGGTTGGGGGGCAGGAACAATGTGCCATTCGACATGCTTCACCCATCTTAACAGCAAATGACCCCTTGTAGCCCAATCAGCTGTCAAAGTAGAAACAGCGAATAAGGAGGGGAAGAGAAAAGAGAAGGTGGAAAGGGTGGGCTGGGGCTGGAAAATGGTCTAGGACAGTAAGATGCAAGATGGAGAGAGCAAAGAGGATGCTGTTTGGATGGGGGAAAGAAATGGAAATGGAAATTGACAGGAGTTAAGAGGGTGGAAGAGCAGCCAGGAGAAGGCAAAGAGTATAGAAACAGGAGGTGAAGCTGGTGGGAGAGAAGGGAAGAAGAAATAAAAAAAGATAGGAGGAATTGCAACAGAAAAAGAGGAAAGAGAAAATGGAGGAAGAGAAAGGGGGAAGGGGAGAAGGACAGAAGGGGTGGTCCCTCACCACTGCAACAACCAAATCTAATAACCTAGCTAATTACACTGGCACTCGCTCTCTCCTTCCTTCACCCACTTGCAGCACATTATCCCCGGTGGATGCCTCTGCGGAAGAGGAGCCCCTTGATGATAGTGGCATGGCTGGGGCACCCAGAGTCAGCAGGGGAGGAGCTGGGCACTTCCCCAATCATCTGTATGCCAAAAAGAATGCATACCCTACTGCTGGGCCAGAAAGGTGCACAGCAGCTCTTAAGGGGAAAGGATGGCTCAATTTAAGCAGAAAAACAAGTCGATGTGGGGGTGGTGTCAATCCAAACCATACCATCAGCAATCCACATATCATACTTATATGCCAGTGTAGACAGGCCCACTGTGTGTGTGCTGATACTCTGGCAGATAAGCTTATAAGAAACCTTGCATTTTAACTTTTGATGAAATTACAAAATTACAACCAGAGGATCTACTTCTATACTTTAAAAATTAAGGTAAAGGAGGAGCAGGAGGTGAGTTACTGTTCAATTCTTCCTTGATACCCAGTTATATCTAGTTTTATCTCACAGCAGATGTAGGAAGAGAATGAGCAAATGGGGGCATGGAGGCACTGAGCAAAAGGTTCAATGGCTGCATTCTTTCCCATGGCCTCTGAAGGTTTAACAAGTAAAAACTGGATGTCCTGACATGGCAGACTTCCATGCAAACTTCTCCTTTCATCACCCAGAAATATGCTAGACTACCTTTCTGAAGGGGTGATCCTTACAAAAAGATTTGAAAGGGAGGGAGTAATGCAGACCAAATATTTTGCATATAAACAGTTCTAAATATATGTCTAATTTTAAAAAATCTCAGACAAATGAGCAAGGAAGAGGTTCTTCCAAAAACAAGACATACTGCCAATCAAAGAAGGAAGTAGTGGCCCGGATGTATTCAAAGCTTAACTCAGTATTAGTAGGACTCAGGATGTTCCATTTTAAGGAAATAAATCAAAAGGCTCAAGACTAAGAGGTCCCTTCTGTGCCAAGAAATTTCAATGCCCTATGTAAATATGTGTAATTTATTATCCTATTTATTATCCTATTTTGCATAATTTATTCTGCAGTGTTTGCCATTCTATAACTTACCCTGATTTTTGAGGTCACTAATTCATAGAGTCACCATAACTCAAAACCAACTTGATAGCACATAATAATGTAACAAGTCAGTTTTTTTGCCAGCCATCTATCACATCCCCAGATATGCAACCGATTGCACAAACCAGGCATGTTCAAGCAGCTGGCAAGATCATACACATTACTTGCAGAATTTCTAGTACATTTTGCATTATGTGAATAGGATTCTGGCCATTATCTTTTTTCCAAATTTTTTTTGTAAAGGGCAGCTCTTGGATTGGGGCTTCAATTTTATGAGATTTCACAGGCTTCTATACAGATTGCTCAGTTTAATCTTTCTATTTCCATAGCACTCTGTCTGGCAAGTATCACGAGAAAATCAGCAGTTCCAAACTGGGTTTGTATCTTTAGAAATTAACAGCCGTATATGGAGACGAGGAATAACAAACTTAGTCAGCCCTATATTCTCTCTCTCTCTCTCTCTCTCTCTCTCTCTCTCTCTCTCTCTGTGCACATAACATAATGTTGGAAATTCCTGGAATCCCTAAACAAAATCTCCAGGATGGTTTCAAAATCTCCAGTATGGCCCACAATAGTAGATATGATAATCGTCTGAATTGAATTTGCCCATTCCCGTCCATTTTAGTTCACTGACGCCCAGGATGTCAATGTTTATTCTTGCCATCTCCTGTTTGACCACATCCAGCTTACCAGGGTTCATAGATCTTACATTCCAGGTTCCTATGCAGTATTTTTCTTTGCAGCATCGGACTTTCCTTTCACTTCCAGGCACGTCCGCGGCTGAGCGTCCTTTCGGCTTTGGCCCAACCACTTCATTAGCTCCGGAGCTACTTGTACTTGTCCTCCGCTCTTCCTCAGTAGCATGTTGGACGCCTTCCCACCTGAGGGGCTCATCTTCCAGCGTCATATCTTTTAGCCTTTTGTTTCTGTCCATGGAGTTTTCTTGGCAAATATACTGGAGTGGCTTGCCAGTTCCTGCTCCGGGTCGATCGCGTTTAGTCAGAACTCTCCACTATGACCTGTCCGTCTTGGGTGTCCCTGCACGCCATAGCCCATAGCTTCTCTGAATTAGTCAAGCCCCTTCGCCACGACAAGGCAGCAATCCGTGAAGGGGTGAATAGGATTCTGGCCATTACCTTTTGTCCAAAATTTTTTTTTTGTAAAGGGCAGCTCTTGGATTGGGGCTTCAATTTTATGAGATTTCACAGGCTTCTATACAGATTACTCAGTTTAATCTTTCTATTTCTATAGCTCTCTGTCTGGCAAGTATCACGAGAAAATCAGCAGTTCCAAACTGGGTTTGTATCTTTAAAAATTAACAGCCGTATATGGAGATGAGGAACAACAAACTTAGTCAGCCCTATATTCTCTCTCTCTCCCTCTCTCTCTCTGCACATAACATAATGTTGGAAATTCCTGGAATCCCTAACAAAATCTCCAGGATGGTTTCAAGTAGTTCCTTCAGTGATGCTTGCTCTTTTGGAGCAAAAACCCTAGCTATTGACTTTCTGCAACTTTGTCTACATGAAGTCATGCCTTTACCTCTCTCTGTAAAATGCACATTCAGAAACTGGAAGTATCAGTGAATACATTGTTGGAAGTGGAGACAATCTACACAAGTAAACTGTGAAAAATGCGTATTCCAGTTATAGCAAGTAAGTCCTTTTTTTTTTCAGGGAAAAAAAATCACAATTAAGACTTTCTAAAGCGTGATTCAAATCAATATAATTTAAATCAAATCCACCTCGCCAACTTCCAAGCCAAAGACTACAAATTTGTGTTTTCTTTAAAAAGGGAAAACAGAGCAAGATGAAGGCGTAACCTGACTGCACTTCGTGTGTTCATTCAGAAACATAACACAAGACCTATATGTGAAAACTATAAATATGCCAAAGCACTATACAGTATTAGTATCATGGTATTATTTAAATTGCCATTAATTTGATAGATGGAGCAAGAACAAGGCACAGCAAAGCACAGGATCATTACTGTATCTGACAAATGCCACCAGGATCACAGACGCTGAGAACAGACCACAGAATATTTCATTGTACTGCAATACAAAGGGGTGAAATCTTAGCAGCACACAAGACTACGAGCCAGTCCAGACAAGGTGAAGTGGACCAATGTGGGGGGTGCCGTTCCCAAGGTTGCTAAGCTGTTGGCTTGATCTACAGTAGAGGGCAAACTCTCCTGGATGACGTCACAGCTGCTTCTGAGGGGCATGACTGCCCACCATTCTTCTTCTTTCTCATAGGTGCTGGAGAGCTTGCAGAGCCTTTCCTTAGGCCAATTATAATGGCATGATGTAACCACTGTCCTATCTGAACTCTGTAAACTATCTGTATACTGTCCACTATCTGTGAGCTTGTAAGGTTAATAAAATCACAGTCCTCCTGGGGGCAGGGCAGAATTCATTGGGAACCCATTCTGTGTTATTCTGCCTCTTCTACTAGTTGCCCACCAGGAGCACTGCTGGCAGAGATCCCTGCGTGTGTGGCTGACTTCTTTAACCTCTATCTCTAAGAGACTCTTTGCTATCCTAATTATCTGGTGATCACCACAAAGCCCATCAGCCTGCTAAGTTCGTGACTCCAACAGACCACAGTCATACTGAGGTCAATCATACTGGAGGGGTTTTGGTGGGGGATATGCAGGTACTTAACAGTACTTAGCCTCCCCGGGACCAGCTGCCATGTACTCCAGAATTAAGAGATTACTGGCTGAATTGAGGGAAAAGAGCTACCTTTTCCTGTCTGTAAGTATACAAACAGGATGGGGAAAGGGCAAATCAGGATTCAGTAACTATACTTTTATCACTGAGAATACAATAGGCAGATGGATATGGATTAGGGTGACTACTTTTGCATCAGCAGAAAAAGAACATGACAAAGGACACAGAAGTGCAACCACATTTCACTGCATAGGGTGATTTATATCTATATGCATAAATATAGAAATAATGATGATAATTTAAAGGGCAGTAGTATATACCTCCTGAGGTCCAGTTATCTAAAAGATCAGATTTGTAGGCCTGTCTGGGCTTTGAAACCTTCAAGAAAAGCCTTCTAAAAACCCCATCACCTGTTTGATGGAGACTCAAGCGAGGGTGTTCTCTGTAGAAACTCTAACAAGAAAGGCTAAGGGCTCGATCCCACTGACAAAAAACCCCCTCTCTTTTGTATCAGGTTGGGCTGAACACAATCTGATTTAGATTTTAGTGTACATGCAAGGCATGTGCAGACTAAATCCATCAATAAATCTTCACCATAGTGGAGAAAGACTGTAGTTAAATATGTGTCTCAAGTTCACTCAGTCGGCCCCCTACTACTTCCTGATGGGCAATTTTGGAAATCCCTGTTTTCTTTTCTTATTATGATTCTTTGTCCTTAAATAAGACTTGAACTGGACAGCCCACCGTGGCAAGGATGTATTCAGAAAGAAGACTGTCTTCTGATCAGCCTTCAAATTGAGGAAATATCTTCAGTTAAACAGGAAACAACACCATCCTAAGAGGATCGTATTTAATCCTTATTCCTGGATAGCCTTCCTACTTTTGGCTTCCTTCCTCCAATAGTAGACGACCTACCATAACTGTTGCACAGCCCATCTTCTCTTCCCTGACAGCTGGTCTCACAGATGGAGTAAAGAAATGCCCTTTCCAAACCAGAATAGGCCTGAACATTTTTCTAATTGTCCAATCTCTTTCACAAGATGTTACTCCTTTAAGTTATTACAAGTCAATTAACTGCTGTGGTTTGCGCCAAACAATATTTTGTCTTATTCAGAGATAATATGCAATTGCTTTGCACTAAATAAGCAAGTGATTCTACTGCACCCTTTTTCCCCTCATTCACAGCACACAACACACTCTTTCTCTCATCCACACGCATTACGTCAATCCTAAATTTAGATTACAAGCATTTTGTGCAGGGACTGTGTCTCTTTATGCCTCCTGTGATGTGCCAAGCGCACCTTTGGGTGCTATTAAATAAAAAACAACAAAACAGGCTTTGATACTAATGCACAGGATGTATAAAGACACAAACCTGATGGCGCATAGCTGGCATATGCAAATGCACTGCTTCTATTTCTAAAGTTCTACATTATTAAAAAGCTCATATTAAATTGGAGGGAATAAAATTAAAAATTACTACTTTAGAAGAACACACCATGCATACTAACATCATTTAATAAGTAGCAACAGATACTAGACTTGGAACAGGATGACATCTGCAGTTCTTTGCCCAGTACTAAGCCCAGAGAGAGAAAGATAAATGCCTTGTTTGGATGTACAATTCCTGGGCTTGTTAAATCAGAGTTTAGCAGTCCGGACCATGTACTCTCCCTCCTCTTTCCTTCCTTAGCCCTTGTACCTTGGATTAATTAAATTACAGGTAGCCCTAACATCTGAGGAAAGGAATTACAGTTTAATGACAGTTTGCTAATCAGGGCCTTAAGCCAATTAAAAAAAAATTAAATGGATTTTAGTTTGTAGTTTTAATATTGGTAAATGCTTAAATGTTTTTAATATAGCTTTAATGACATTTTAAAGTTTGTGACTGTTGTATAGTTTTAATTGTTGAGAGCCACCTTGGGTCCCCTATGGGAAGAAAGACGGACGGCATATAAGCAACAAACAAACTTTAAACTACAGGGAGAGATCATAGGGGCTCTGTTGTTCATTTCTGGCCATTAAATTAAAGTCCAGTATCCCAGAATGATGTATGCAAACCAACCTAAACTGTAGTTTTAGAAGAGGAAGCATGTTAGTCTGTGCTAGCATATCAGCTAAAAGGAAAAGAAAAATAAAGAAGACAAAAACATTGTGGCACCTTCATACTCTTATGTCTGAAGAAATGAACTTGTGCACAAGAGCTCACATTAAAATATAGCAGTTGGTCTTCAAGGTGCCACAACCTAAAATTGGTGGGCCTTAATAATTCAGCAGCCAAGACAACACTACTCAGGAAAGAGCTGCAGCTGGAGACATCAAATGACCGAGAACCATACCATGAAACTAGCAAGACAAATGCAGGAGATTTTCCTGAAGACGGAGTGGAATGATTTGTAGGTCAGGAATGGTGTAGCAGGAAACAAAAATGAGAACTGCGTTTAAGAGAACTGAATGAGAGCATAGGGTCACATATGCAGACTTAAAATGTTATTGAACCTAAAAACTTTGCTGTGGGGGCGGGGGGTGTTTCTACAACATATAAAACCTAGGAAGGCAAATGTACAGAGGACTGTTGACAGAGAGCAACCAAGACAAACAGAAATTCAGAATTCACTAGAGCCTATGCTTCTAGTGAGGCTGTTTAAGATTCTATGCAATACAATAGGTGAATACATTATTTTCATCACTGTATGAGATGATTATTTACATACTGCTTTTCTGCCCATGGGGACCTCAAAGTAATATACACTTTTTTATTCACAACAAACAGCACATATATATATACATACATACATACATTAGAATATAGCAAGAAAATCACAAGATAACTTTCCCAATTGCTGGCTTTCAAATCTTAAGTGATAATCCTTAAGCATCTACATCTACCAAGGGTAGATACTTCATGAACCACCTAACTGGCATAAAACATCTTTTCTTGCAATTACAACTAAGAGGTCTAGATAGACCACACCACTAATACGACAATAGCTGTCCTTCCTCCTCTCTCTCTTTTCCCTTCCACTCATAATTGTGAACATGGCTGCTGCTGACAAAACACATGAAATTATCCCTTCAGTGGTGCTGCCAGAATGGTATTGTGTGCACAGACTCAAACCCCCCCCCCCCCAAATAGAGGAAAACATGGATGAGGAAAGTGATGAGTCAAAGCAGCCTAAAACAGGTGTGATGAAGCAGGCATGAAAATTAGAGGATGGAGGCAGTCTGGGATCAAAGTCCCGAAGGGGCAGCTGTCAACTAGAGAGCACCACTCTGTCTGGCCCAGAACTGTCTAAATTATAGGTTGTGCAGCCTAAAACTTGGGGTGGGGTGAACCAACTACAGCTCCCTCCCAATGTTTCTCCCCCAGATGACTATTATTTACTTCTTGTTGGACCACATGTAGCTCAGAAACACCAATCAAAATCACACAGGTATGCATGGGAATGGGAAAATGCTTGCTGGCTAATCTTATCCTAGATTTAGAGTTGTATGGTAGCTCTGACATCAGTCGCCCCCCCCCCCAATCTGTTGCAAACAATCATCAAGACATAGTTCATGGAGTACTTATGCCCACAGCCCCTAAAAGGGGCTAATTAACAGGGTGACAAACATACTAAGGCATTGCAGCAAAAGTAACCAAGATTCTCAATGCACCTTAAAGGTTAACAAATTTTATTTGACATAAGCTTTTGTGGACTGCAGTGTACTTCTTCAGATGTTCAAGATATAGGCTCAGTTGCCAGAAATTTATCCATAACCTGGGGCGGGGGCTGGGGTGAAATGCACAAATGGAAATGCAAGGGATACCTCTATAGGGATAAGCAAAAGTTCTTCAATAATTGCTGGGAGGGGACAAGGACATTCTGCCTTAAGTAAGCACCATCAGATGTAAGGTGATTGTAAACCACTCCAAGAATAAGAGGTCGCTATTATCACCATACCTGTGATATTCTGTGCTGGTACGATTTTTCTTTGTATTTCCCTATCCCATTAATGAAGTCGTGGGATGTGAGCCATAAAAGCTTGAGCCAAATAAAACTAGTTAGTCATTAAGATGCCACAAGAGTCTTCAAGGGGCTAAACGTAAAAATGCATGTAAGAGAGTGTCCAAAGCCTCTGATTTTGTTAAGGAAGGTTGCTCCGCAAGGAGAGCATTTAAACTGGAAAAGACAAGGTATTAAATTCTTTCCTTGCCTGAAGTTTAGCTATTCTAAATGTACTCCCACTCATCTAGCAGTGTCTTTTTCTAATTTTTTTTTGTAAAGCAAAATAATAATAATAATATGATAGATTTGTAAAATTAAGAATGGTGTAGAATGAGTAAATAGACTGGCTAGTGATCTCATGTCGTGCTTAGGGGCTTCCGCAGGATATTTGATCAGACACTGTTAGAAACAGAATGTTGGACTAGGTTGCCCTTGGAGTGACCCAGCAGAGTTCCAAAAGGAGTGTAAAGGGACGTATGTGATGAAAAGAAAAAGGGAGCTAGCTGAAAGGTAAGACAGGGCAGAAAAAAACAAGCACACTACGAAACATAGGAAAAAGAGTAGACACAGAATGCACTGAAAAGGTAACAGTGGGTTAAAGATGCAACAAAATGTTTTTCCCCTGATAGCATGGAAGTGTACTCTTCTTCAGTTAATAAAAATATAGAAGTTGCTCTCTGAGCAAATCAAGTTGTGCATCACTGATCTAATTTGACTGGTAGTCATTCTCAAATGTATCTAGTACACATCTCTATTGATTTCTCCCTATGGCCTCATGTGAACTAGGCATCCTGATCAGGGCTACAAACATATGCAAGGAGAAAACAGCAACCGTATCACACATGCAGACAAAATATTTCTCTTCCCAAAGTATTTTGCCAACCAGCATTTCACCGGGGTGGGGTGGGGTGGGGATTTCTTCAATTTCTCGTTATTAAAAAGCCAAAACAGAGAAATCGACAAATACTTTTATTTTTCCACAGAAATAATACAAATATCTCAATGCACCAACATTTATCTGTATTTTCAAAAGTAAAAATAAGCCCCCTCCCTCACTTTAACACAGAGTGTGTCACAAAATTGTGTATCTTAATTTTGCTCCTTTCACAGGGCTATTGCTAATCTTCTCTGTTTTCTTCCAGTTCTAGTACAGATGCTGTCAAAGCAAGCAAGGGAATGGGCACTTTTGAGAATATATAAATAATTCTAGTTGTTATAGATGTGTGAAACTACTCAGCTGACTTCAACCTGGGAAAGGGCTGTAGTTCCAATGGTAAAGCACATATTTGGCATGCAGAAGGTTATAGGTTCAATCTTTGGCATTTCCAGGTAGGGCCGGATTCTTGCCTGAAGCTCTGGAGAACTGCTTGCAGTTAAGTGTCAACAATGCTGGGCTAGATGGATCAATAGTTTGATTTAGTATAAGCCTCCTATGTTCCCTGCAATGAAAAGCTATGGGTGCCGTTTGATTTTTTTTTTTAACGTGCTATTTATATTCAAGAAGCAGCTTTTGCTTGGCAAAAGGTTGCTGTTCAAAAGATGTTAAGAACTAAGGATACTTTTTTATCTTCATAGCTGGTGTCAGCAGACACTATTTTTTCACAGCTTTCAGATTGCTTTGTCACTTCTGAATAGATAGATACAGTGGAACCTCTACTTATGAACTTAATCCGTATTGGAATGGTGTTCGTTAGTTGAAACGTTCGTAAGTAGAAGCAAAATTTCCCATAGGAATGCACTGAAAACCGATTAATCCGTTCCGGCTGTTTTTTGTTCTTATGTAGAGGCGCCGTTCGTACGTTGAAGCATTCGTTCCCATAGGAACTAATGCAAAGCCGGTTAATCCGTACTCTACCACTAGGGGGAGAATTTTTTCTTTTTTTTTTTCTTTTAACCTAAGATGACTTAGGTTAAAAAAAAAAGGCAGGAAAGGAGGGAGGGAGGGAGGGAACACCTTTTAAACAGAACATCTTTTTTTCGGTTCGTAAGTTGAAGCTCCGTTCGCAAGTAGAAGCAAAATTTTGCGGACGAAGCTGTTCATAAATTGAAATGTTTGTAGGTAGGGACGTTCGTAAGTAGAGGTTCCACTGTATATGCACAACACTCCAAGGAGAGAGCGGCCAGGAAAGGTGATGTGTCATGCTTCTTGTAGAGTCATAAGGGACACTCTACTGCTCTGAGTTTTAGTCCTTCCACTTTGATCTCTAAAACTGTATCTACGTAATCCAATATTCATTTTTATTAAATGAATCACATCTATTGTAAATCAGAGTTATTACCATGATGGGACACAAATTCTGGCCAAATCTACTGCTGAGGACAAGCCTAACACCAGTTTTCACCTTCTTCCCAGAGCTAGGCCTGCCATCCAATAAGGTTAAATGACCTGATTTATGAGCTGCCCAAATGTTAAGATAATCAGGAGAGGCCTTTCTCTTGGTCCCACCACCTTCACAGGTGTGTTTGGTGGAAACACAGGAGAGGGCCTTCTCTGTTGTTGCTCTCAAACTCTTGATTCCCTCCCATGGGAGGCCAGGCTGGACCCATTCTTTGATGTCTGCAAGCAGATGAAGACCTTTCTCTTCAGGCAGATTTTCCCTTAGTGACTGGTTGTCTAAGCAGGGTTTTAACATTGGGATGATTAGTGTTTTGTTGCTTTTAATCTGTTTTAATAATGATTTTATTTAACATTTTAATACAATGTTTATTTAATTATTTTAAACTATATGAACAACTTATTGATTTTAGCTATCTTTTTAAATTATGTAAGCTACCTTGGGTCTTTTTATGGTACAATATTTTAAATAAATAAATCATAAATAAAATAATTTATTCCATAATACACTTGTGTATCCATAGCAGCTGCATGTTGTACTGAAAATACTACTTGTGGGTGGGAGAAATGACATATTCCACCAAGAACAGTCTTTATTAGACATGGGCTATTCATATTAATATCGCTGGGGATACAAATATGGATAGCGGCACCACAGGTGCCATGGAGGCCCATTCCCTCCTCCCAGAACTGGCCGGTCCACTCACCATTCACACTACGGTGAACAGTTCCATTGTTGTTGTTCTTGCAGCAATCACGGAAGGAGCCCGGCTGGCTCTTCTTTGCCTTCCTGAACAGCCAACCACTGCAGTGTGGAGGCGGGACGGGGAGTCTCCCCACTCAGCAATGAGTGGTCAGCTGCACGGAGAGGCGGGAAAGAGTCAGCTGGGCTCCTTCAACGATTGGCACAACGGCAACAATAACAGAGCTGAGTGCCGCACTACAAATAGTGAGTGGACTGACTGGTTCGGGCGGGGGAGGGAATGGGCCTCTGTAGCACCTGTGGTACTGCTGTTCATATTTGTATCCCAGGGATACAAATATGAATAGCCCATGTCTAATCTTTATATGTGTGTGAAAACTCCAAAGCGGAACATCTGGCTACTCAGCTACACTGTCAGGTTTGATGGACCCAAAGAAAAGATTACTGATTTCTAGCCTTCCAACCCATTTTGATTATTTCACGTATGTATTTCATGTACATGCACGTGGACTTCCATATCTCTGCAATCCTCCTTGGACCAACTCAGGAACAACACTTATTTCTGTCCATAATGTCACCACGTGGCAACAGATGCTGTCCTTGTGCAAATTTTTAGTGGATACTGACTTAAATCCTGTAGAAGTGAGAGGGCATGGTTCTCACTGACTCCCTGCTTCCTCTTGTAGAGTTTTACAGCCCATGCAAGTCTGTTCCAGAGGGTTAGAAAGACTGGAAGATGGAACAAAAATTGCCTCCCTGCACTTCCACCAGTGCATCCTTCACCAGTCTGAAAGCCTTCCATTTGTGGATGGCTCATTTAGAAACCAGCCATAGTCTGTGAGTGGAAAGACTGGTGAAGAGATCTGAACAGTTGCTACATATCCTATAGGAATTATTATCTCTGACCCTGCATTTTTTTTCTTTCTGAACCATCCACACATTGTCTGCCTGCATTAAGACAAAGTTAGTTATAACATGTGCTACAGCTTAGCTCCATGTGTGATTTGTAAATTTTCCCAAGCAGAGTTACCAGGAATCCTCTTTTAAGAACAAAGGCCTCGGACCCGTCCATTTTATTGCCTCTTACAGCAGTCTGTTCTAAATGCTCCAGGTAACCATATGACAACTAAGGCTATCCCTTTCAGGTAAGAATTCAATGCCCTCTGCCCAGATCATGCTGGAAAGTAAATGTTGCTATTCTTATTGTGGACCAAAAAAAAAAAAAAAAAAGGGGGGGGGGAGACTAAGCTTATCACATACATGGAGAAAAATGGAAAGAGAAAAAACTGTAAGTCTTTAGACCCCTTGCTGAAAAATGGAGCAACAGATGTTTATGCCTATGCCCAGCAGGGTCATATTAATTGATCAATTTACACCTGCCAGGGGGAAGCTAGCAATGTATTTAGCAGAGATGTAAGAGCCACCCAGTCCTGCATTATTTATGGAGAGTAGATTTTACCCTAGGGCCTGAATTTAAAATGAGTGCCAATGTAACAGGGCTCTCAGTCTCAGTAAGTCAGTATCACCATCTGAGGCAGAAACGGCAGGTTACTCACCTGTAATTGTAGTTCTTCGAGTGGACCTCTGTGATTCACACTGTGGGTGATCCTACCGAGGGGGAGGGGTCTATTCTAACATGTTTTTTGCTACCGCAGAAGCTCTAGAATATTCTGAAGAGGCTCCGCACAGGCGCGGATCACCCACAGTGTGATTCACAGAGGCCACAAAGAAGAACCATTGATGCTGCCATTATCAGGTTATTTAATTACTGCTATTACCAGATTGCGCAATCAAACTCAGCATTTTAAACAATACATTAAATGTGTAAATATATATGTACATGTTTTCTTCAAGACAAAAACTGTTTCTTCTAATTAGGTAAATTCATCACAACTTGCGATTTCTGGGTCCTCTCGTTTATGTATAGAAAAAACATGGTAATGAAACACACAGATAAACATAAAAATCAAACCTATTTCTCAACTGTTAGCTTAGCTGTAACCTTAATACTAGCAACAGCAGTGTATTATTGACTTTCCAAAGGTTTAAAACTGCAAAGGTTCCCAAGACACTTTGAAATTTATTACAAAATGATTCAGAAAGTTTCTTACCACTTGGGAAAGGGAATACAAAGAGACACAGTTATATCAACTGCAGTTATATACATTCATATCTTAATCTTCCTATGCAAAAAATTCACTGGAAAATCTTAGGTTGCCACTCTTTGAAGAATCTGTTAATGTCACTTCATCTATTTATATACAGTAATCAACCATGTCTCATAAATAAAAGGAGAATCTTTCCCTATGTGCTCTGACAGCAAATGTGGAAAGAATTGTAACATCAAATATATATAAAGAATAATAAATCCTATCTAAAATAGCTGCTGGATTAACATGGTATGTCTTTATCATATGTTCCTCCAAAATGGATATATTTGCCCAGTTTATCATAAAAAGCCCTTAAAATGCCAGGAAACTGAACCTGCATCAGTGACTACCTCATCTTAATGGACACTTAATATAAGCTTGACAGCACTCGTAACACACAGGCATGTTTGTCGACCTAATTCACAACATGCTAGAAAAAAATAAACTCCTTTTGGCTAGCTAGGCCTTTGAAAGAGACCACAGGCATTGCAAATTAACCAAAACAAGGTGCTGTTTTTAAAAGCAGTAAGATTAGAAATTTTGTTCTTTTAACCTACTCCTTTTCATTTTATATGTTTAAGACCATCAGACAACCATTGTACATAAAACTGCATAAACGCTACATGTCCTATTGGTTGAAATAGAAGTGTTTCACTGAATAGAAGGCACACATTTTTGTGCTACGAAGTATGTTCCTATAAAGCTACTCAACAAAAATGGCTCTAATATGAGTAATGATATTCAGCCCTGCCACTATGTTCAATTTTACCATTATTAATGTCAGCACAATCACCTGATACATAGAGTGAAAAAAAAGGCTGCAAGTTAAAATACTGCATTTCAGTCTGAAGGTGTGCCCTCATTCTAGTAAATTAATTCTATTAGTTCCCATGTACTTGAGCACACTATGGTTCCACTAGTGACAAGCCAGTCCCTTAAGGGACAATAAAGAAAATACATTTTTTACCTGAAACCTGAAATAATTAGGAAGAGATGTATGTGACTAGTAAATGTGAATGATGTTTTTACAGGACAACTCTCATCTGTAACCATCTCAGTTTCAGATAAAATAACCCCTTCTGACAGGATGTGTCAGGAACATCTACAGCCAATCAGTCATGTTGCAATCCAACAAAAAGATAATGACGTTCTTGTTATAACATCTATAGATTAAGTTATCAAAATCAATTTCTAGTGCACTTTATCAATTAAAATATCTTGACTGGTACAGTAGTAATGGACAGCACCTTGTCAAAAACAAATAGACAACAACATCTGAAGTACACAGCGGTACATTCCATTTAGGTAAGTGGCAATGATATTTGCCATCTGGAGTAAGCCCAATTCAGTTGCCACTATGAGAGAAAGCAAAGCAGAACAATGTGTGAAAACTAAAAATCTTAATTTCACACTATCGATGCATTTATACAGGGGAAGAGAACACTATACACTAAAATTAACTCAGACCATTTAATTATCCCAAACCAATATATATGAATGGATTTTCTGGCTCCAAAGCACTGGGTTCCACTGGAGAAGCCGAGTCAGCTTCCCAATCACAAGCTGATTCCTACGGATAAAGGAAATCTTAAACTTAACCACACACCTTATTGAGAACAGACTCATTAGTTTAAGGCAATGTTTCCCAACCTGGGGTTCATGACCCCCCCCCACAAGAGGGTCACAAAGTGGTCGCGGGTAAACTTATATGTGTTGTAGCTCTTGTTTCGTAATTTAGAATCAAAGTAGTGCAGAGCTAGAAGGGACCCTATGGATCATCCAGTCCAGCCCCTGTTAAGGAAGCACAGTGGGGAACTGAACTCCCAACACCTGGCTCCACAGCCAGATACCTAAACCACTGAGCTATCCTCCTTGACCTTTCAAAACGGGATATTAAAGTTAGTGTGTATGTGTGAGATACAGGCCCTTTGGGGGAGAAAGAAGCCTCTACTTTCTGAGAAGTGATGACTTTAACCCATTAAAAATGCCTTTTTATGCAAACATTGTGGGGGATTACTTGCCTAGTATAAAAGGGAGTCATGAATTGAAAATGGTCAGAAACCACCGGTTTAATGGGGCTGATTCAAAAGAGAGAGAGCATCTGTATGATTATCAAACATGAAAATAAAAAAACGGGGACAGACAATACAATTGTTCTTTCAGAGTGGCCAATCTGGTCTCCACAATTACATTTTTAGATAATTAAGGAGGACCCGTGAAGACCATTTAGTCTAAATTCTTCAGTACTGTATGTCAGCAAAACCTTTTCAAGAAACACATTTTCATTTAATTGTTGATATAGTTCACGAAAGAGTGACTGCCTTTGATAAGGCAGAGCTTACTACATCCAGAAGCCTCATTACGAAACCTTCAAAGCACTTTGAAATTTCATCCCCAGTAAGATTCATTCTTAAGCTTTAAACACTGCCTGTGCATATTAATATTTAACCTGCATGCAAGATATTGTGTTTCACTGCATCCATTACGAGCCTTTCCTTCAGCAAGATGCTCCTTCTTGCAACTGATATGTCGGAGTGAAAGATTTATGGATCTCCATTTATACTGAAGTTTTAAGGTTATTGCACTATCCATTGTGAGTTATGCACAAGAACAACTCACAAAAAAATCTAGCACTCACATGCAGCATATGTAGATCTAGTGAAAGTAGAGTCAAACAAAAGTAGTGCCAGACAAATCTTTCTGAGTGCTCGAAGATTGAAAGTTGTATATTTAGCCTAGAAAATCCAATTTTTCTATAATATTAAAAAGTGTAGAAATAATTATTGTCGCGTCCACCCAGTGTCCCTTGTTTATTCTCTCTTAAACATAGGTTCACCCCCTGGATGCGTTTCCTCTTTGCACGCTGCCACCAAGTATTATTCACACAATACCAAATACGTATTTCAGACACGTGTGCTGCCAACTATAACAGGTTTATTGAACTTTTAAGTTTGAGAATCACAGGAGTAAATTATAGATGTTATTTTATTGTTATGTAAATCACAAAGGGAAAATCACCGAGGTTCAGGATCACTCATTAAATGGGATTCGGTAATGCATTGGTTTAAACGTATTTTTATTCACAACAACAATATACTTTTACTAGTTATCTATTCTCTATTCCTTATAACTCTTCCCCTATTCTCTCTATCACTTCAACTGTTCAATCTATGTATTAACCTTCTCAATTCCCTATCTCTCCCCTGCTTCTCTCTCTAACTGTCTCTCTAACTGATCCCAACTGTTCTTTTGGTTCCGCCCCTCCTGTCCTGATCCTGCACTTGAGCTCCACATGATGGACAGGAGTGACGTAATGTGAGTGCTCGAAGATTGAAAGTTGTATATTTAGCCTAGAAAATCCAATTTTTCTATAATATTAAAAAGTGTAGAAATAATTATCAATATTGTAATACATTAAGGGGCATTCTGGTGGTTGTAAGTGGGATGGTGATGGCAATGAAGTTCATTAGCTTCTTTGGTAATTATAAATCAGTTAATTATATCACTGAGGAGCTAGACTGTCACAAAGTACTGTGTGTAAGGTAGTTTGTCCTTTTCTTTGAGTGAAATTGTTCTTGTTACTGGTCTGGGCTGTGGAGTTGTTAGACGGACAGGTAGGAGAGCCAAGGAATGCCTGGGAAAAGATAAATACACTGAACTGTCCAGAAAAATAAGGAAAGAGAAGGGTACAGAGCAGATGAGAATGAGACAGCAATGGATAAGGCAAAGAGGGGCAACATGCTAAACTGTGTTCTGCACAAGTGAGAAAGGTTAAATTCAAATGTGTGAACTGTGAATCTATAGCCAACATTTTGCTGCAGCAACGCATACTATGACACTGATCACGGAACCAAAAAGCACTCTTGTTTTGTTGTTCTGGAGTTTGTTCATTACATAGAATAGTTACCTCAATAAATGTTCCTTTAGCATATTTTTAAATTATTAATTGGCATTTAGTTTTACCATGGAAGACTCAATAGTTTTGAACTGCTCAGAAATCATAAGCGCTGTGCAAAACTATTAGGAATGTTCTGAACAATGAACTAACAAATAAGCTAAGATATTAAAGGAGAAATTACTGGGGCATTTCCCAGTCAGTCACAACTGGCATAAACAAGCCACAGGAAGTAGTAATACTCTATTGATTATACATCACCTACTAAAGTTTTAGTTCATTGTTTTCTATGAGCTTGCCTTTTTGCCTAGAAGCAAATTCATATAGGTGGATAGCTAGCTAGCTAGATTATATACATCTATAGTTCCTTAAAGACCAATTATCAGACATGGCTTCTCCAATACCATGATATAAAGAATGCTCAAATTCAAGCTGTCAATAGGTGTTAATGTAGTAAACATCTACATGTGATGAACCACAGCCAGGTAATCCAGACTAGATTATTACAAAACACTCTATGTTTCATTATGACTGGATGAGAGCCCAGTCAGGATATTGGCACAGCTTTTTTTTTAAAGTTCTACCTGGTAACTCAAAAAAGGGTGGCAGTCCAAACAAAAAATTCTAATGCACAAATTGGGCATCAGATCCGCACTATATCTGGAACAATGAGAGAAGACAGTCTGCTCCTGCTCTATGTCAAATTTGGGGATATTTAGGCAAAGGGGTTTTGCGTTATGATTTTTAAAAAAGTAACACTTTACCCCCATTCAGAAGCAAGCGACCTGCAGCTCCAGGTGATTGAAAATAGATGAAATACATTGATAAGACAAAATTTGCATACCTTAAAAAAGCTTGTTTCAGCTGCTTTTTTTCATTCACTGGAATTGAGCCATTCATGGCTCTAATTAAAACTTTGTAATTAGTATTTTTAAAGCCTGAAAAACTCTGAGATTGCTAGCTTTGAACATTCTAAAGCAGTGTTCCCCAACCTTTTCTGGTCCATGGACCGGCTGGGGAAGGCGGGGCACCCCCCGCTCTCGCGCATGCACGAACAAGCGTGCACGCGCCCGCACGAGCGCGCTGCCATTTTGCGCAGGCGCACGGCTGCTTGTGCGCATGCGCAAACGGCAGTGCACACTTGTGCGGGCCCGCGCACATGCACAAATGGCGGTGCAGCGCTCGTGCGGGCATGCTGGAGCGCGCGCGCAGGCGCAAACGGGCGGCGCGGGGGTGAGTGCGCGTGGGGAGGTCTCTCTCGCCGGCCCGGTCTGGCACAGGCCAGGAACCGGCACAGGGCCAGGGACCGGGAGTTGGGGATCGCTGTTCTAAAGGACTGAACTATTTGCATAGCATAGCATTCTGACCAATCGGAATGTGTTGGGAGTCAACCAGACCAACTATATAGGGCACGTGTCAGATGTCTGTCACTTTTAACCCTGCCAAAGGATTCAGTATGAAAGAAAGCATTTAACTCCTTCCTAGTTGCTCATTTTTAGCTCCTGCCTGTGAAAATATTTAAAAAGATATTTTAAAAAATAGATAATAATATTCAGCAGCTCACTTATTTAAGTTGTGAAATTACTAGTTTTTTCTTTTGTAGCTGGGGATAATCTCAAAGCAACTTTTACTCGGTTTACTCGCAAGCATGTTCAACCAGTTTACCTGGTTTCTCACAAGTAAGTTTAACCAGTTTACTCATAAGTTTACCTGGTTTACTTATAGGAACGTTTATCCAGTTTATTCAGGAATAAGTTTGCCTGGTTTATTCAAGAGTATTTTAAAAGAAAATTTTAAAAATAGAATAATATTCAGGAACTCACTCAGTTAAACTGTGGAAATACTGTTGTTTTTTTTTGCTTTGTGACTGGAGATGATCACAAAGCAAGTTTTATCTGGTTTACTCATGAGTACATTACCTCGTTTACTCATGAGTACGTTTACTTGGTTTACACATGAGCAAGTTTACATAGTTTACTCACAAGTATTTAAAAATAATATTCAGAAGATCACTCATTTAATCTGTGAAAATACTTTTTTTAAAATTTGCGGCTGGGGATGATCTGAAAGCAAGTTTTACCCAGTTTACTCATGAGTAAATTTACCTGGTTTACTCAGGAGTAAGGAGAGTAGCAACAGCAGCCAAGGACAGCTGCAGTGTGAGGGGAGAACATTGGGGTGAAGGTTAGGGTGACAGAAGGGAGTTAAAATATCCCCTTCCCCCCCACCTTTCTCACTCTATATGAGTTACTAACTTCCAAAATCTCCTATCATTAAGAGCTCTGCTCAGACCTTGCAAACCAACAGTATCTAAGGGTAGGTTGTTCTCTCTTCCTGATGCTCTCTCCCCCTTCCTAGCAATATTATCTTTCCTATTAAGTTCTGCTCACATCTTGCAAACTAACAGCTGTTGTTTCCTTTATTGAGTCAATCCATCTCACGTTAGATCTTCCTCTTTGTCTACTGGTCTACTCCATTTTCCAAGAAATATGATCTATTCTGTTCATATCTGTGTTTCCATTACGTATGCATAATAGGATAGACTCAAGTTACTCATTTTTGCTTAAGTGGAAGTTAAGGCTTGACTTGATTGAGCAACCACTTTTTTGCTTTTCTGGCTGTCTTTAGTGTCTCTACCAACATCACATTTCAAATGACTTGATTTTTGTCCCCGTCTTTCTTCACTATCTTCCTTTCACATAGTATGCATGATTTGGACCTTGACATTCTTTGCTAACTCCAACCTCTTCCTTTTTCATTTCAAAAATGCAAAGGGACATATTTTGGAAAACATGTACACAACATGTTCGTAGAGCTTTCAATCCAATATAGATTTCTTCCTCAGCTTGCCTAATTCAAACAAAGGGACTGGAAATTGGAACATAGCTTTCCAGCCTGCATTGGGCGGAGTGGGCATGGCAACATTAGTTTAACTGAGAAATTAAAGGGTGTGTATGTTTCCCCACTGTATGTCTTGTACCTACTCACACCTTTGCTTCACCATTTCACTAAGTCGAAAACAGCCCTTCAAAATATTTCGGCACGGAGAGACTACAGCCACCTCCAAGTTTTTCTTGCTTCTGTCATCTCCCAGTAACCATAGTACAGATCATATGCTCATCTTCTGGAATCCTCTATCACTGGGTAAATTCTATATGAGGGAAATTTCTGATTGAATTTGTGTGTAGCTTATCTATATTTAAACTCCTGTTTTAAAAATCCAGGAAATTCAAGTCTTCAAAAAAACCTCCAGTTTATGAGTGTGGGATATTGTGCTTCTGTACTCACAAAATTCAAAAAGCCAGGGAATAGCCCAATATTGCTGCACAATATCATGCCTGCGTTGCCAGCAGGAGAAAGGATGCCTAGCTTTACATAGCAAAAGGCAGCCTAAATGTTGACAACACCAATGGCAGCAGCCAAGATGGTCTATAGGAGGACACCCTCTTCTGCTCACTATCATTCACACTTGTTGAAAAACAGCCCTGACAATTGCTTTGTGTTTGGGTGAAATGTGGTTAACTGATGGAAGAAAGGTAGTGGTACTGAGGGACTCCTATTCAACACCTTGCCCATTAGCCTGTAGAGTGTTTCAGGGTTCACATGATTCCCCATATTTCACATATATATGAAGAACGTAATTACTTCTAAAAGGTATATGGAAACTTCATGTAATGCAGTATGCAGGTGCCAAAATGATCTATGGAGCTTGCTATTCAGAACATATCACATCAATTTTCTTCCAACTACAACTAATTCAAAGAGAGCCACGCCTCTCTGCTCTGCCCTTCTTTACCTCAGAAGTGTCTGTTGGAAGCAGTTAATCTATTAAGGCCTATTGCTCAAAACAGTCATTTTTTTAGCTTGCTGTTATCTGTTCACTGTAAGTAAATGAAACCTTTCATTCTTTCTCCTGATAACTCACTTTTTCAGAGTGAGTTATTGAGAGTACAAGAGCCAGATGATGAGAAAAAGGGGTGGACTAATCTGAGAAACTTGAAGCTAATTCTGCTCTGTGAATCCCTGCATGTCTACTGCACAGCTAGAGGAGTTTAACCAAAATTCAAAATTCTGCAACACATTCATTATTAGAGGCATTGCTCCAAATCCCAAGATCTTGAGACATGATAGATTAGAACCAAGAAAGAGACTTATTTTCTATAGTGCTCAGGATGAAAATTTCCCATCCCATCCCTACATTCCAGTTGTCTCCCTGTCTGCTAAGCTTTAGACAGCCTGGTAAACCTTCCCATTTTGCCTAGGTTTTTAACTTGGATTGAGTCTTATTGTGTGTCATGCTGGATATGTTTTGGTTTTATTTACTTTTAGTGTTACTGTATTCTGTTGAATAATTGGTGCAAGAGTTCTGAGTGATTCTATCACAGCAATATTTTTTTCCATAGATAGGATGCAAATATAACAGCTGACCTTCCCAGTGTAACAATGTCTGTATTTACAGTAAAAAGCATTTGTTAGAAGTAGCATTGCTGCCACTGTTTTTCCAAAAGGTAAGCCAATTCAAAATGTACAACCAATACTTTGGTAGTTACAACAAATCTCAAATTTGAGCCGCCCAGAGTGGTAGAATATACCAGATGGGCGGGATATAAATCAAATAAATAATAATAATAATAATAATAATAATAATAATAATAATAATAATAATAATAATAATAATAATAATAATAAATGAACAAAAAACTTGATTATTTTATACTAGTATTATGTTTCTTTCCAAAGGATATGATAATTAAACATCACTACATCTCTCAACAGAAATAAATCCTACAAAAATGACAGTGTCCTACTGAAGACGAAGAACCAGTAGCAACTGTGGGAAAGAATTTGTTTTAGGCAGAAACTGTCTTGCTAAAGAATGCTCTCCCTCTCATAGGGGATTAAAAAACCCCGATGCCCAACATCTAAGCTAAAAGTTAAGGACTAATTAACAGCAAAAACGACAAAGGTCCGCATAGTCAAAGCTATGGTTTTTCCAGTAGCGATGTATGGAAGTGAGAGCTGGACCATAAAGAAGGCTGACCGCCGAAGAATTGATGCTTTTGAACTGTGGTGCTGGAGGAGACTCTTGAAAGTCCCCTGGACTGCAAAGAGAACAAACCTATCCATTTTGAAGGAAATCAACCCTGAGTGCTCACTGGAAGGACAGATCCTGAAGCTGAGGCTCCAATACTTTGGCCATCTCATGAGAAGAGAAGACTCCCTGGAAAAGACCCTGATGTTGGGAAAGTGTGAAGGCAAGAGGAGAAGGGGACAACAGAGGACGAGATGGTTGGACAGTGTCACCGAAGCTACCAACATGAATTTGACCCAACTCCGGGAGGCAGTGGAAGACAGGAGGGCCTGGCGTGCTCTGGTCCATGGGGTCACGAAGAGTTGGACACGACTTAACGACTAAACAACAAAAACAGCAAAAACTTTTCAGTAATTTCCTAACGTATGCCAGTTGAGTGAAATTTGTCTTTAGAGTCACCCCTGCAGAATCAGAAACTAGGTGAAAGGCATTTAAAAAATGTGAAGCCCCATCTAGCCTTGTGGCGCAGTGGTTAAACTGCAGTACTGCAGCCAAAACTCTGCTCACAACCCTGGGTTCAATCCCAGGTAGCCAGCTCAAGGTTGACTCAGCCTTCTGTCCCTCTGAGGTTGGTAAAATAAGTACCCAGCTCGCCGGGTGGGGGGCAATGTGTAGCCTGCATAATTAACTTGTAAACCACCCAGAGGGTGCTTGAAGCGCTATGGGGCAGTACACAAGCAGCATGCTTTGCTTTTTTTCCCTTTGCTTTATCTTCCTGAACATTATTTCAAGGACATAAAAATAAATATAGCTGACTTCTCACAAAAGTAATAAAGTTGTGTGTGATATACCACATGTCACATGGCAAGCCAAAATGTATGAGTATGGGGGAGGATTTCTATGATGTGTCATATTTTTTCTGCAACCAACGTTTGAGCTTTTGGGTGGATTTGAACATGTTTATGAGTAATCTGGCGAGAAAGGCCAGATAACTCATACACATGTTTGAACTTGCTTATGGGTTTAAACGTAGGTTTAATATTTTACATATGAAGGACTACCCAGCTTCATGATTCCCCCATGAATCATGAGGCTGAGTAAAATATGTAAAACATTCATATGTAAAATATTCTCTGAACACAGAATATTATTGTGTTTTTCAGGTTGATCAGGGTGAACACTCCAGCCCTTCCCCTTAGCATGACAATTTCAATATGCATATTTTTGTTTGTTTGTTAAAGTATATAGAAGAGCATTCAGGTTTGAGGTTGTTAACCTAGAACGTGAAATAACATTGCTCAGGCACAGGTTGCAGTGGGAAGCAGAAATCTGTCAACCATATGAATGAAGAATGTATAATATGGCTCATTTTATTGGACTGTGCAACGTAGTACCCTTAATTTAAAAGGAAGTTACTACTCACTTCTCTAGTTGTTTCTGTTCCCCAGTTCAACTGTGGGACTTCCTACATGTAAAATCATATTGAATGTTATGCTTCTGCCCCTTTTCCTCCCCATTACCTTTGCTGTTCTATTTTGTAACATTAACATACAGTCATATGGTACATCAACAGACAGCTAACCAATGTCAAATACAATTACACAATTATTTTGTTTGCAGAGGTATCATAGTGCTCACTTTCACTCAGACTAGAGCTTTTTCCAAAACTCCTAGGATGTTGTTAGAGGTGCTAGAACTTAGCTAATTTTCTGTGTTTCTTACGTTTAAATATTTGTCTTTCCTTGGTTAGAAATAATTTATATTTTCATTTGTTTTCTTATTATTCCTTCAGTAATGGTACAACTGTTCAAGTGTAACACAACTAATCTAATTCCACAAGAGAGTATTAGAATTCCACATTCTTGCTACAAAGCATACCATAACAACTAGTTTGCATCCTGAAAGCCCACAGCTTGATACCACCTTCTGCATAAAGAATCTCAGAATTCATCTAGACATGAAACTTGTGGGATTTTCCCTAAAGTCATCTCTTCACACCTTCCCAGTTCAGAGTAATTTCCAGCAGCATACTTAGACAAAAGCATGAGTCATTTTAGCACGCTCTGTTAACTAAACAAAACCAACTCAATTATACTTGAGTGTTGCCCCCAAAGGAGGCCTCAGCACCCAAAATCATAATGCACTCAGCCTCCTGTATAGTGAATATTCAATAAGTCCTTCAGTTGCCTCAGGCAGACTCACCATGGAGCAGCTATTTAAACCCACTGCCTCAGAGAAGTGGTAAATGCTACACGATATCAAACTTAAATTGACAATTATGAAGATTCTGAAGTCATCTTTATTATATAAGCTTCAGGAGCAGAAATCAATTTATTATTTTACAATGGCAAAACAAAAACCACCAATATACATCAAAAGAAAAAAGGATATTAAAGAAAGAGGGCTTCCGCTACTATTTGGTTTGGCAAATGAGGTTAAATGTGCACAGTCTCCAGTTACTTATTTATAATTAGCTTTATGAGATATTCTGGTTTTTAAGAATACTGCAGGAAAGCCACAAAAGTACATACAGAACAAGCTGAGTTAAGCATTCTGCAATGCATCATCCACTTCCACTTCATCCAAACATATACAGAGCACTATAGGCCTACTGGAACTCCCAATATTAAATTACATCACTATCCTGAAAAACGAACCACTTATCTATGTACAGATCTACTATGTTCTTCTCAGTTGTTCCAAACTTTTAACACATTTGCTATAACATTACGCTGATTTATTTTTTTTCCCATGTAATGGGCTTTGTGGCACATGTCTGTGAGGGGGCTGCCTCCAGGGCATCTGCTCTCATCCTGTGTCCCCTGGAGAGCTCATCCGAGTTATCGTCTACTGGGCCTCAGGGGGTGGCTGAGACTGGCCAACCAGCCTAGGTCCAGGAGAAAATGCCAGGTAATGAGAGCCACCTGGGGAAGGGGGAGGCAGATCTCTGTACTCAGCGGGTGGTGAAAAAGGTAGAGGGAAACGTGGAGGAAGGGGAGGCAGTTCAGGGCAAAAGATCACGATCAGACCCTGCTGACACAGATGATGAGGGCATCTGGGGACAAGCGGTGGAAGAGCATGAGGAGGCCTTGCTTGGGAAAAGAGTCTATAATTACGCCCTTGTTCAAGACCCCTGGACTGGTGTTCTTGTTGAAATTTGGCTCCCACAAGGAAGGGGTGAGGGCAAAGGCTTCAAGCTGATCCCTTGCCAGCCTCAGCTTGGTGCCACTGGAGACAGCATCTCACAGACAAACACTTGACCCCCTACTCCAAAGCAGGAAAAGCACTGGAGGCACAAGCTCGAGAGAGACAGTGGTCCCTCCAGAAGAGCTTGAGGAGACTCTCAGCACAATGGCCACCGAACAGGACAAGCCATCTCTAAGAGGCATGAGTTGGTCTAGCTGGACCTTGGAACTTTGGACTGTCAACCCTGACAGAGTTAACCAGAGACTTGCAGGGTGATGGAAAAGGCTCCAGGCTAGTAACTGGAACTGAGCTCAGGGGATAGACCAGGAGAAGGTGAGGTGAACCATGGGCTAGAAGTGTCTGGTTCAATAATAAAATTTTCTTTGCATCTTACCCAGAGTCCTGAGCCTATGGAAGTAACATCATCTGAAAATTCCCCTGCTTCCAGCCCTGATAGGGAGCAGTAAGGCACACGATTTCTCATAGTAAATTATTGGGAATCAATGATTTATACCAAGGGCGTGCATTATGAAGTGACAGGGCTACATGCAGCTCCTCAAGGCCCTGCTTTGTAGCGTTTGGAACTCTCTCTGACCATAATACAAGATCTGCAACTAAATTAAAATGTCCTGAACCTGGAAACCTCCAGGAGTTGTGGAGTTGCAGTAAAACAGGGCACTAGTCCACTCTCAGAACAGCAAACCCACAAAAAATGTTATTGGAAGTTCACTTCTGGCAAAATCTTCCTTCCTTCCTCTTCCCTTTCCCCTTCCCTTTCAGTTTCTAGTCCTGGTACAGATGCTGAGGTAGAAAACTGCCCCCCAGATCCTTCAAAATTCCCCTTCCCCACTTTATATGTATTTGTGAGAGTATTATTAAAACACAGCTTCTAAGTAAACACACACTGTGGACTCATGCTTAAAAGTAAAGATGCATCTTCACAGGGGCTTTCCAAGCCTTCTGTGCTCAGCACTCTGCACAAAAAAAGTAGCATAGGAACTCTGAACTATGCAACAATATAACATAGGAAAACTTGTTTAGTTATCACTCACATATTGGTGGTAGATGGGAGGTGATGCAAATTATTCCATTGATTCTTCACAGCTACAAATTAATTTGGAATACATTCAAATATGACTAGTAGCCATTGCTACAAATAAAACATAAGATAAAATGTCTTAGGACCACAAAAACAAAAGACAGGTTATGCATTTGCGAAAGGAATTCCTTTGAACTTCCATTACACTTAAGAGACAAGCATCCACCAGCTGAGTCTTAGCCCCTAGACCACAGAGGAAAGGGCAAACCTCTCAGATTAGCAGTAAGAACATACCACTCATCTTGGAGCAGTGCTTCCCAACCTTGGGTAACCCAAGTGTTCTTGGACTACAACTCCCAGAAATCTTGGCCAGCAAAGCTATTGGCGAAGGCTTCCGAGAATTTTAGTCCAAGAATATCTGGGGACCCAAGGTTGGGAACCGTGGCCTTAGAGGAAAGCTTCTTTATCCCACCTCACCCTTTCCCACATATGCTAAGTGTTTCCTGTCATCTGCTCCTATAGAAAAGCAGACCAAGGAGATTCAATGCATGCTATGGACAGGTCTGCTGTTATCAAGGATTAGCCCCAAACCAAAACCAACCATAATCCAGGGCCACATAATTCAACAGCTGTGGATACAATATTACATCTATGGATGACCAGGAATAAAAATGCTTTAACTTAATCTAGATTATATTTTAGTTTGGAGACCTGTTTGTAAATCTCTCTCTTCTTATCTTGCTTGACAAGATTGAAAAGCAAGTTTAAGGTAACATTCATTTGCTTTTTCCCCTTCAACTCTCTACATTGCAGGAAGAATGAGAGTTTACAATGGAAACCATTTTTTTTCCTGTTCATATCAAATTTATTTTATTGAAGAAAATATTTTAAAGAAAAACCCCTACAGATAAACTATGACCCAGATCAGGAAAGTGCTTCCCAGCCAAACTGGAAAAGAGTCACTTTAAAAGATGACGCTACATGCCAGTCAAGCTCTCCATCCCTTAACATAATCAAACTTCTACAGGCAAGAGCTAACTTGCTTCAGGCTTTTAAAAACCCAAAAACTTATGCAAAAGAAATAGAAACCTCCTACAATCTGTCGCAATCAACCAACCAATCAATCAATCAAACAAACAATCTTGGGCTCTTACATATTTTTTTTTCTTTTAACATTTCACTACATATGTAGTATATACAAGGTAATAAACTACTGCAGTCTACCAATTTACAGAAAAGTAATAGAACTCCAATATAACTTGGAGGAGTTACCTTAACTCACAAAACATTTATTAGCATAAATACGAGACACAAAATAATTTGCAGAAGTGTGAAACCACAAAGAACACACAGATAACACATTGCACTGCCAAACCATTTTCTATGTGTGTGCTATAATACATTTCTCAGCTCAAGGGCATTGCTTAGGCCCTAACTATCATTGTGTGATATCAACAGAGGACTCATGACTACAGTTATTTAACCACTATCAGATAATGAGTTAGGAAATTATTACTCTTGTACGAGATATGTCAGGACCTTCCAATCACTCTCCAACTTTCTAAGCCTCTTGTCCTTGGTTGCAGAGTACAATGAACTGGCAAAGATTCCCCTTTTCATAAAGACTTGATTTTTTAAAAAGATAAGTTGCCAATATGCTCAAGAACTGGGTCCAATTAAGCATGTATTTGAAGCTCCTTTGTAAGATGATGATTGATGTGCTTCTAAATATTAAGATGCCCTCCGCCAGCCAGATTTCCCCTGTACTTCCATCTCACTACTACCAGTTAAATATTGCCTTCTCGTTCACATTTTCTCTCTTGCTCTGCACATATTTGTGTGGAAGGAGCAAAACAAGTGCTGGACCTCCAGCTTTGCTGAACAAACAATGAGTTACTTGAACCTAACCTCGATGCAACTACTAAAGAAACAACTGCCAAACCTCATTGCCAATTACTTCTCCTTTGTAAAAAAATTTCTGTGAAGCATAAAGTCTTTAACACCTGCTATCCCATTTGTTTCCCACTCTTTGGGCTACACTTCTTTGACCACATTTGACTGTATCACCTTGGCTGAGGGCTCTCCTCTGTTTTGTTTTTCACAGTTGTGTTCTAAAAAGCCATCTGCTCCTGGCAGAATGTATTCTCTGATTCTGAGTGCTTTTCCAGTTTTCAGGTTTGGCTGCAAATGACAGTGGATTCTCTTTTCTCTCACAAGCCCCAACGTCTCTGGGGACGTTTGCCAAGTACAAATACATCTCAGCATCTTGACCAATTGCTTTAAGGTAGTGAATCTATATTAATGAGCTTCTGAACTCCATTAGTATTGGCCACAACGAAGTACAACTTAATAGACCATGCAAAGTATGGACCACCCTTTGATTAACTTTAAGACAACATTATCATCAGATGCTAAGATTATCACTTACAACAAGCAACATAACGCATACTAATATATTGTTTAATGCACTTATTTTAGAACTTTAAAAGCCTGCAAAAAATATGGTTCTATATCTCACTAGATACTTTACAGTGGTCCCCAACCTTGGGCCTCCAGATGTTGTTGGACTTCCACTCCCAGAAATTCTGGCCAGCAAAGGTGGTGGTGAAGGCTTCTGGGAGTTGTAGTCCAAGAATATCTGGAGGCTCAAGGTTGGGGACCACTGCTTTAGAAGAGGTAGCTGTGTTAGTCTGTGCTTGCGTATCAGGCAAAAACAAAAGAAAAATAAAAAATAAAGAAGACAAAAAGTAAGGTTACCTACCTGTAACCATGGTTCTTCTAGTGGACCTCTGTGAATGGACACAAATGGGTTTTATTCTGCGCCTGCGCAGGACATTCGGAAGATTCTAGAGCTTAAAAAAGAGTGAATAATGAGATACCCCCCCTAGGATACAGGCTCCGCCTCCTCAACCTTCCCCTCAGTTCCTGCATAGTCCGCCGCTGTCCAGACAGAACATCAAAATAAGGGACAACCTGACGGACAGAGGGGAGGAAGGGAGGGAAGTGTGAATTCACAGAGGTCCACTAGAAGAACCATGGTTACAGGTAAGTAACCTTACTTTCTTCGTAGTAGCCTCTGTGAATGCACACAAATGGGTGACTGACAAGCTCACTTACCGGATGGTGGGACGTCATGGTAGGATAGATGTCAAAATGGCCCTTCCGAAGGCAGCATCGTTTTTAGCCCTGACATCGAGGCGGTAATGCTTCGTGAATGTCATAGGGTTTGACCAGGTTGCGGCTCGATATATAGCCTGGGCGTCTATGCCACGGTGTAGAGCCGTTGAGGTAGAGACCGCTCTGGTAGAATGAGCCTTGATAGTGCTCGGTATCGTTGTACCCGAGAGCTCGTAGGCTAATCATATGGCCTGAACTATCCAACGGGAGATAGTTTGTGTCGATGTTTGGGTCTATGGATGGGTATCCCCACCGATGGCAGATAGAATGGAATACGTCGTCTAGTGTCCATTCGTGTGTACGCGTAGGTAGTCGGCTCAGCCGGTCCGTGATGTAGCTGTCTTCTGTCGAGATGTGAATGGCTTGTGGGAAAATGCGATGTTGGTAACACCATTCCCATAGTTCTATCGTGAGATGTAAGAGAGGAAGGGAATGGGTGCCTCCCTGCTTGTTTATATAGAACATTGCTGTGGTGTTGTCCGTTACTAATTGTACTACTTTCCCTGTGATGCGGGGCAGAAATGCTCGGAAGGCTTTTATGACAGCCATTATTTCTAGTTGGTTTATGTGCAATAATTGTTCCTTTTTTGTCCACAGGCCGTGGGTTTGTAGTTCCTGGCAATGCGCTCCCCATCCGAAGGGGCTGGCATCTGTGGTCACCTGTATCGATGGAAGGATCGGTGTGAATGGTCTGCCGGTGGTGAGGTTTAGGATGGACGTCCACCAGGTAAGTTGATGTGCTAACTGTGGGGTGACCCTTAGACGCTTTGACTGATGGTCGGTGAGGGGGTCGAAGAGGGATAGGAACCATGTTTGTAGTGGTCTCATCTTGAGTCTTGCGTAGGTGATGACTGCGGTTGTGGAGGACATGAGTCCTAGAAGGTGCTGCGCTTGGTATGCGGAGACCTGTGCGTGAGGTCGAAATGGGAGGATTGCTTGACGTAATTTGGAGACTCGTTGATATGGTAGGGAAGGTTTGGCTGATACGGAGTTGAGATCTGCCCCTATGTAGGTGATTTTCTGTGTGGGTTGAAGATGGGACTTGTTGTAATTGATCTCGAGACCTAGTCGTTGCAGAGTATCTGGAGTGGTTCTCGTGGCCTCGACTGCGGCATGGTAAGAGTTTGCGACTATAAGCCAATCGTCGATGTAGGGGAAGATGGTGATTCCCTGGAGTCTGAGATGTGCGACTACAGGGGCCATACACTTCGTAAAAGTTCTTGGTGCTGTGGACAGGCCGAATGGAAGTGCACAGAATTGGTACGTGAGATCCTGGAACCGAAATTGGAGGAATTTTTGGTGGAGAGGATGTATGGAAATGTGAAAATAGGCGTCTTTGAGATCGACGACCACAAACCAATTTCCCTGCGAAAGGAGGGAGATAATAGAATCGAGCGTTAGCATGCGGAACTTTTTGGGTCTGATAAACTGGTTTAGTTCCCTGAGGTCTAAGATGGGCCGGAGTCCTCCGTCTTTTTTGGGGACCGTGAAGTATCGGGAGTAGAATCCCTCGTTGGGTGAGGCGGATGGGACGATAACTATGGCTCGTTTGTGAAGGAGGGAAGTTATTTCGTCCTGTAACTCAGGTGAAAAGGGGGTGCGTTTTATGCGGTTGGGTAGAGGGAGTTCGAAAAATTCAATAAGGTAACCCTTATCAATTATGGAGAGGACCCATTTATCTGAAGTTATAAGTTGCCACTGCGGGAGCACGTGGTGGAGTCGAGGAGTAAAAGGCAATGGGGAAGAACTAGGGAAATTGCTTACTCTTTCGCTGTGGTTTTCGAAAGGGTTGTCTGGTAGCCTGGGGTTGTTGCCTACGAAATTGCGGTGTTGGAAAGGATGTTGAGGAGTAGGATCAATCCTGGTGTTGTTGCTGGTATGGACGAAAGGGCTGTTGGTATTGGTAAGGCTGTTGCTGGTAGTATGGTTTACGATATGAGGTCTTCTGGTATCGGTAGGGTTGCTGAGGCATATATGATTTAGCCGTCTTTCGGAGTCTGTGGATGTTCTCCATCATATCGTCCGTCTTGGTATGGAAGGGGCCAACGGTGTCGAAGGGAAGGTCCTCTATTCTGGTTTTGGTGTCATCCAAAATGTTGGAAGATTGAAGCCAGGCATGTCTCCTTATGGCTATAGATGTTGCCATAGCCTTGGATGCCGTGTCCGTAGTATGTCTAGCTGCTATCCTTTGTTGCTTAGCGAGGGTCGTAGCCTCTGTATATATATTAATGAGATCTTGTCTAGCAGAGTCGGGGGCTGCTTGCAAAGATGGTAATATTTTATCCCATAGGTGTCCTTGATAAGCTCCCATGGCAGCTTGGTAGTTGGAGATCTGTATGAGCAAAGATATCAGGGAGTAGAGTTTCCTACCGAAGGTGTCTATTTTACGTCCCTCTCTGTTGGCTGGCGGAAGAGAGGATTTGCTGTGTGATCTATATTGAGTGGATTCGACCACTATGGAATTAGGGGCCGGGTGCTTGAGAAGAAATGTGGCATCCTGGCCATGAGTCTTGTAATGGTGTTCAACCCTACGAGGGGGTTGTAAAGACGACGGTGGTTTGTCACACGATTCTTTGATGAGCTGTAGTAAGGCTGGTATAAGGCTTAGACTAGGTGGATGGACCTTGTCTTGTTCCAAGTCATTAAAGACTAAGTCCTGTATCTGTTGGGGAGACTGCTCGACATCGAGGTGGAGTGTTTTAGCCATACATAGGATGAGCTGAGCGTATGAAGTGTAGTCCTCCGAAGGGGATGGGAGGGTGGTTTTCCAGAGTACTAGAACTTGGAGGAGGAATAGGGGTAATGGAATCATTCGAGGATGAAAATTCTCCATCTTGAGAAGAGGTGGAGAGTATGGAGGGGGAGGAAGGTCTATCTCCGTATCCCCTCGGTATAGGGTCATCCTCTGGTATGGTAGATATCGAAGCCGGCTCTATGTCATGCCCAGACGGCCCAGAGTAAACTGTAGCGGCTTTGACAGTGGCCTGCTGGCATCTTTCCTTGCGTTTCTTGGTTGGTACCGAGGGTTCTGGAGCTATCGGTCTCTTGCGTGAGGGTTTCTCCCTGTTTGGAGGGAGATCAGGGTGATGTCCAGGCTGGTCTTGATGTGGTGACCTGCTGGGTGGGTACCAGTGTGGAGGCGGGTATGGTGGCTGTACTCATCAGGGTAAGAGTAGTCATAATATCATTGATAAGGGTCATAATGGTGATATGGGTCACCAGCGTGAAAGTAAGGATTTCCATATCGATATGGATTGGTTGGAGGTACATGATCTTGCAGTCGGGTTGGAGAAATGTGTTTTCACTTCTTCGTATGTTTTTTCGGAGGATGTTCCGGAGTTCCACCTCCTGAGTCGACACCAGCATTTGCCCGCCCTGGAGATCGAGGGCTATCAGGGGCCGTGGCTGGGCTGGAAGGTTCATCAGCCTGCGAATGGCCAGAGCTGGGAGACAAACTTAGAATTGTCCGATGAGGTTGAGCGGATGAAAGGATATGATCATCCCTGTCTTGGAAGATAGGAGCCTCCTGAGAGTGCTCTTCCAGTATCGGTGACGGCAGAGAGGGTGGCGGATGAGTAATGGAAGCCGTCTTAGTTGCCGTCTTATGTTTCTTTGTCTGCTTCTTATTTTTTGCAGGCTCCGAGGACCGAGGCTTAGGTTTAGCCGAAGTAGACCGGGATTTGGAAGGTTTCCGTGGCTCTTTAGTCTTGGTGAGTACTGGCGTAGTGCCCGCGGTGGGGTGAGTAGCGGGAATGGCGGTAGATGATTCGGATATAGCCGGTTGGGTTCCTGGAGGGGAAGCACTGGTTTCCATAGTTGACTTGAAAGATTGTTCGTAAAGGTAGGAGTGGAGACGTTGAAGTCTCAGTTTAATCGCAGGTTTAGTAAGTTGTTTGCAGGCGAGGCACGAGTGTGTCTGATGGAATTCGCCAAGACAGAAAAGGCATTTATCGTGCCCATCGGTAAGAGGTATCTTTTTTAGGCACGCGGAACACCTCTTGAAGCCCCGAGGGGCCATAAAACAAGGAAAAAATGAAATGGGGGGGGGGGAGGCGAGAAGAGAAAAAAACCGTCGAAAAATCTTTTTTTTTAGACTGACTATAAGTAGTAACTAGGAAAATTATAAAATTAAAGAAAAAGGGAAAAAGGATTAGCTAGAAATCGATTACTTTCCTGAATAGTTAGCTCTAATGTTCCTAACGACTTGTAGCAGCGGCGGAAAGGAACTGAGGGGAAGGTTGAGGAGGCAGAGCTTGTATCCTAGGGGGGGTATCTCATTATTCACTCTTTTTTATGCTCTAGAATCTTCCGAATGTCCTGCGCAGGCGCAGAATAAAACCCATTTGTGTGCATTCACAGAGGCCACTACAAAGAAACTGCTATATTTTAATGTGAGCTTTCAAGGACAAGTCAGCTTCCTTAGACTTGCAAAACTGTAAGAGGAAGGCATAGAAGCCACTATATCCCTGCCCCAAGTAGGGATTCTAGAGAACCTGGAGGAAGGAAAGAGCATCTTCCTTCACGTTCCACTTCTGCAGAAGAAACAAAATACCCTGGTGCTTTAACATTTTAGGTTACCTACACCCAATATATTTTTTAACAAAACAGGAAAAGGAACAGGAGGAGAAAGTATTTTGCACCTTATCTCTACCCTGATGAAATTCAGAGGAGTAACTTTTCTCTTATCCCAAAAAGGTCCTAGAAAATGTATAAAAATGCTTATTCTCAAAGGTGTCAGCTCTCAGTAATTCTAAAGACTGCACTGGAAATACTTTCCACCAGCAGGACTGAAGGCACAAAAAATTAATACAGTATGTGCGAAAACCCTGTCCTGTTCAGTGAATAATCATAAAGTGCTTTGCAATAAAATACCTCTACTATAAAGTGCCCAGTCATTTTATGCAGCTCCTTTTTCAAGTGTCATCCATTATCTCCTATTCACATAAACCTATGTGGACTTTAACTAAGGTCTACATAGTTAGCTCTCACTTCAAAATATCTTACCCATACTTAAGTCTGAAAACAATACAGCCAGCAACACAGTTTGTAATCAGATCAGTGCACTTCCATCTCACTGATGTATTTGCAGTGAAAGCTCCCTCAGATCTGTGCAACGAGTGAGGGGTGTATGGCTTGATACCTATGGGAAGGCCATATACAGATGAATACCACTGGTGGATGCCAGTGCTGAATACTCAGAAGTGGATCAATTCTCATTTTAGAATCTACTTTTAGGTATTCTGAGAAGCTTCTGATAGTTTGAGAAAGGTCTGGAAAGGCCCTAGATCTTACACAGGAAAAACAAAGCTATATGGATATACAGCCTAAGAACTGTAAAACTCCCAGCAACCAGCTTGCTGAGAGGGTGACCACCTTTATAGACTATTGGCGAGAAAGTTTGAGTGATTAACAAATTGTCCCTAGAAAAATAACGCTGAGTTGATGTGAGGTCTTCTGGAACTGATTTTGGCTACAATGTGCCAGGACAGGGCGTACAGTTGAAATAATAGGTCTAGAAAACAACTCTGCAACTGTAATTAGTGCTACAGCATGGCTATCCAAGTCCTCTGTGATGCCAAAGGTAGGTTCACATATATGTAACTGCAGGTCTCTGGGTCCAGCCATTATGCTGTCACCTTCCAGACCTCTTCCAGACTTTTTAGAACTAGGCAAACTGTTGATTTTACAAATCTGGTCAATTATGAACTAACTCATCAAGCTGTGGTTTATTTCTGTCTGTATGGTTCCCCAAAATTCCACAGAGGAAAGAAAAACAAGTTACTACTAAGTGCTTGCAGAATGCACTTTTAGTTGGTTGAAGGCCAAGTAAAGATCACTGTGTCCCCACTCTTGAACCTGGAGGTCATAGTGACAGCTGTACAGTAGTCTGTTGCCTTCTGCACAGTATTTGCTAGTCACAGTATCTGCTGGAGAAGGAAGGAAAATTTGTTAGTACCAAACATAAAAAAAACTTAATAAACAACTGCTGATCCCTACCCTTAAAAAATAGGCCACCAATGAGGCATAAGGCAGACCAGAAGAGTTCCTGCATGTTTGTCTGAAACAAGTACCTTTAAGGGTTTCAATCACAATCAGTGTCATCTTAGAACTGTATCCCTTCTTCTCTCATCCTACCTTACCTTTGTTAACCCTAAGCCTTTATCTACATTTAAAGCAGTATATTGTAGCAATTTCCTTAACATTTGACTGGAGGTTTAACCCATTAATATATGGCTAGCTGTCATTAAGTTAATTACAGAGGGCAAAATGGGTGTGTTGACGGGATGGAATAAAGGAGGCTGCAGCTGCAGAAAACTATCATCAACAGGCCTCTTGAACCAGAATACAAAATCTGAACTCATGTCATATTAATTACACTTTTCCTTCTTATATAAAATAATAATATTCATTTGGAGAAATAGCTAGACAGGATAGGTTCATATTTTGGCCAACTGGATCTTTCTCCACAATGTTTTCCATCTACCTACTGCTGTTGTTGGCTGCAACTATCCTTCCACCTTTCACACACTGTCCTGGAAACAAAGGGACATTTATTCCCCCTGTTCAGGATGCTCATATTTAATTTATCTCTGTCTATTTCAGTTCCACCACACATTTTTCCTAGAGTGGGACCAAAGCCTTATCCCTTTTCAAAATTGCCCCTGCAATGTTTAATGGCAGTGGTTACCTTGATGACTGTGAAATGGTTCAGTTGCTGCCCCTATAGCATAGTGTTTCAGATGTTTTCCCCAGCCATACAGCAAGTAAGTGATTTGGCTGAGATTCTGGATGTGTGGAAAAGATAAGCACTGATTCCTTTTCAAGGAAACAAAAGTGCAGGCCTATCTTTATTATGTTTACATTAAATTTGCTTTTCATTTTAAAACAGTTTCTTTATATAGCTAAAAGTACAGTTTACATATCAAACCGATTTCAACAAACTTTTTAAAAATCAAAATTTTTCCCCCCACCATCTTTCCAGAAGAACTGCTTAAACAAAGTATTAAACGCTCCATTAAAAATGCAGGGAGCCAAGGATTTATTGTTATGTTAGGCGACTGGGAAATATAAGCAATATAAGCTCCCTGAATAAGACTAAGAAATGTCTCCATGAGCACAAAGACTGCAGTCTAAGATTCATTGGGGTTAAAACCCATTATCCTTTCAAAATGGCATTAAGAACATGCATGAAATAGAAAATCCCCCCCCCCCACTAAGAAACAAAGTGGATTCTCCTCTTTGAGTTCCTCCAAACACAAGCCATAGGGAACAGTTCAAATAAAAGTATTATGAAGATTACATTAGGGAAGTTTGATCTACTGTAAAATACTTGCTCACAAAACATTGAGACAGAACAACCTTTAACACCCACTTTCACTTCAAACATAGCATTATCTATGTGCACAATAGCCCTTAAAAAGGAGGAAATCCCATAATAAATTGCATGGCTGACTCTATTGGCAAACAGTATTTAAAATGTTAAGAATTCAATAGCCCAAATATACCAAACTCCCAAAAAGGCACAGTTCAAGAATTTTATTCTACTAACACCTTCAGCTGTTTCACTCCTGGAAACGTAACTACACTTTGTCCACAGGAGTTCAACCCTGTGGAAGGTATTACAACAGAAGACATTTATTTATTTTATTTATTTATTTATTAGACTTATATGCCGCCCATCTAGACAACGTCTACTCTGGGCAGCTCACAGCAAATAGAATAAAACGATTGTAATATGACAACAATTTTACAACAATTTCAAAAACAATAAGCAGTCATTCAAGATGGAAAATAAAGAAATAAATTAAGTAGTGTCCGGAGGGAAGGCTTGCCTGAACAGCCAGGTTTTCAGTTGGCTTTTAAAAATGCCCAGGGAAGGGGCCAGACGAATCTCAGAGGGGAGAAGATTCCAAAGGCGGGGAGACAAACATGCAACGGTAGCAGGAGAAAGTGGTATAACTCCAAAAGGCCTGAAAAATCAGCATCATAAATATTCGCACAGAGACTGACTTGTTTTCTTACCAGTAGCACATTGTTATTCACAAATATTAATTAGTTTTTAAATACCACCTGTTACTGAGTACTCCCAGCTACAGCATATTAAAATGCCATAAGAATCTCTCCTTTCCACGGCTTTCAACCACCACGCTGCTTGGAAATTTAATGATGTGCCCAGACACACAGCTTCTACTACTCAGATCACAAGAGGTAAGGAATAATTACTGCTTTGTGTGATTCCTCTGCCAAAGGACTGCGGCATTCCAAAGGGCAACTGTCTCTTTCCTCAGAAGAGAAGGCTATCTCAGATGTGAAGGGAAACAGGTTTCAACATTGAGAACTAGAAACTCTTACAGTAGTGAAGAACTTACTAACAGTCTTGACAGTCTTGACCTTCCAGTCTTTGTCTCAGAACCACCTATGAAACAGCCAGAAGAGTAAGAGGTCCAACAGCAAGAGGGGCCAAAGTTTGGGATGGTAAGTCATAAATCTCTATTAGGGATGGTGAACCTTCAGCTCATGTGGACCTTCAGGCTTCTGGCTATTTCCCACCTCCTACATGCTAATAATACCACTTATTTTGTCCTGCTGTGTGTTTCTGCTACAATCCTGATGAAAGGAACCATGCAAAAATTGGAGAAGGAAAATTCCTTGATGCATCTTATCTTCTATTATTTATCTCCCAGTACTCTTTAGGATATGCAACGAGCAAAACAGCATCACAACCAATTATTTGCTCAAAATTCTGGAACGATTGCACTTATTTGAGTCACAAATTCGAGATGTTCCAAGGGAAAATCAAGAGTTAAACCAAAGAGCAGTCAGGAAGAAGTAAGGAACACATTCAAATAATACAAGTGGTGTGTCCCAAGTTTAGCAATGTTTTAATGTCAGTTTACATATGCATTCTGATACCCTGGAGTCAGACTTACTACCACTGCATGTTAGGATTTCTCTTTGAGAGAGAGTGACAACTATTAGATGCATGCCACTATTGTTTATAAATGCAGTATTACTTTAATGAAGCCTATGTGAAAAATTATTTCTGGCAGATACTGCACCACAGAAACATGTGTTTGAATTGGGCCTTAGCATCATGTAGCACCATTAGTTACACTCCACATGTAAGTATGAATTGAAAGCACTACAAAATATGCAGCTAGTAGAGCTCCTTGACCATCTTAGTTAGAGACTGTGAAAAAGATATCAATCTTAACATTATCTTGAGTGTAACATGTAGCAATTTAAGTACAGTGCCACTGTTTCACAAGATATATTTTGGAGCCAACTTATTTCTTTGCCTTAAACACTGGATGACATTCAGTAGTCTTAATTATTGCTGTTCATGGCAAATTATTGCTATTGTGTCAGTGCTTTTGTAGCACAGCTCCTGAAACGACAATTACTATCGTCTTCAAAATTAAGAAATCTTTAGCTGTTAATTTACATCAAAAAGTGGAGCACTTATTTAGCATTCTACTCCAAGTAGAATCTTTTATCTCTGTTTTACACAGAATATTCTCATCATCAAATCAACAGGTTTTCTTAAAGTTCGATGAATATTATTTTAAAACCAAGTATACTTCATAAAATATGTGGACTGGTTAAGCATAAAATATGTATCTGAATACAATAAGATAATTATATTTGGTAAGAAGAATATATTGTTGTTCTTGTTGTTATGTGCTGTCTAGCTGCTTCCAACTTATGGTGACCCTATGAATGAGCAATGTCTTGTCCTCAATAGCTCTGCTCGCCTCCTATAAACTCAAACCTGCAGTTCCTTTAGGGAATCAATTCATCTCGTGCTCAGACTTCCTCTTTTCCTGCTGCCTTGCATCTTTCCCAGTATTATTGTCTTTTCTAGATGTGGATTACTATCTTTTCTCATAATGTGCCCAAAGTAGGACAGCCTCAGCCTCAATATTTTTGCCTAGATCAAATCAGGCTTAATTTGATCTAGGACACACTTGTTCATCTTTCTGGCAGTCCAAAGCTCTTCTACAGCATCACATTTCAAACAAATCATTTTCCCCCCTGTCAGTTTACTTACCTGTCCAGCTTTCACACCCATACATGGTGATCAGAAATAGAAAAGTGTGGATGAACTTGGTCTTCATCTCCAGTGACACATCTTTACACTTATTATCTTTTCTAGTTCCTTCACTGCTGCCCTTCCAAGTCTCATTCTTCTTCTGATTTCTTGGCTCCATTCTCCATTAGGATTGATGATTAAACAATCTTTATTTCAATTTCTTCATTGTCAACGTTAAAGTTGTGCAGTTCTGTAATCATGGTTTGTATCTTCTTCTTGTTCAGGTGCAGTCCTGCATTGGCATTTTCTTCTTGTACTTTCCCTAACAACTGTTTCAAGTCTTTGTTGCTTTCTGCTAATAAGACGGTATCAACTGCATATCTTAAATTACTGGAGTTATTTCTACCAATTTTAACTCCTCCTTCATCTGAATCTACTTCAACTTTCCGTATATGTTCTGTGTACAGACTGAACAGAGAAGGGGGAAATCACCCTTGTCTGACACCTTTGCCTATAGGAAACCATTCTGTCTCTCCATATTCTGTTCCAATGGTAGCTATTTGTCCACAATACGAATTACACAGCAGGACACACCCATTTCTTTCAGAACAACCCATAGTTTCTCATGATCCACACAGTCAAAAGCTCTGCTGTAGTCTTTAATCATAGACTGACCTTCTTCTGAAATTCTTTGGTGCATTCCAGCAGCCAGTGGTTACTTGCAATATGATCTCGACTGACTCTTCCTTTTAGAAATCTAGCTTGACCATCAGGCACTTCTTGCTCAGTATAAGTTAAATGGCTTTGTTGCAACACCTTGAGCATCACTTTGCTTGTATGAGAAATTAAAGCAAAAAATAACAACACTGGCAATTGTCTTGGTAATCATCTGCATTTGTATTTGCCACCGAGAGTTTATTGTTTGCATAAAGTGTGTTTTATAGAGACCTTGGGCATCAAAGCCTGTTTATTTATTATGCTGTTTATTTGCCAAGAGCTAATAATTAAATTATTATAACTATAAATATGCAGCAGAATTACCAAACTATCCTGCAGAACTGCCCAGTCTTTCACTGAAGCATTAGGGGAAGGATACAGACTGAAAAGAAAGGTAACCTCTTATCTCAATCATCCTATTTTTTTCTTTTATTATCTGAATTAAAGAAAAGGTACAAAGTTAATGCAGACAAATGTATTTTTCATCCTCCTAGTATTTTAATTAAACCCTTTTGTCGTATCTGCTAAGCAAGTTCAAAGTGTTGCAATGCTGCAGCAAAGGGAATACAGCAGCCTTGTTATGCTTGAGGAAATAAATGTTTTCAACTTTCCCCAAATCAACTACTGTAATTACTATAGGAATAAATCAAATTTACAACAGGCAAACAGAAACGCATAATCATTTTTGTGCAGTAGTAAATGAGTTTATTTTGTTGCAATGCGATAAAAGTTTAGTGTTTTATGCATGTCAGACAGAAATTTCTGATAATATTCTTTTGCCTTTCCTTATTAACAGAATGAGAAATTTATTATTAAGATATTCAAGTCCTTGCAATCTGTCATGTTAATGGATAAGGTTCAACAACATGTAAAAGTACTTTCAAGAACTGCTACCATAATAATACACAGAGCCACAAAATGCTGCCTTACATACACAATACCTTATTCTTTCAAAAATATCAATAGCCAAATTCAACAGCACAGTAATTTATTTAGCTTTCTATTATTTTAGAATACTGCTACATGGAAGACAAAAGAGATCCTAATTTTTATTATTTCCATGGGTTTCCCCCCCTTTTTCTGTTTAACAGAATGGATGGAAAATGTTGCTTTTTACCATGCCTCAGATTACAGATGTTTTTAAAAAACACATTCAACCTCTGCTCTCCCTCCCTTCCACTAAGCCTTTCCAGAAGAAGAACAATTTCTGATTTCCAAGCAATTTATCATTTGCCTGCCTCTCTCCACAATAATGAAGTGTGAGATGGCAGGCTTAGGAAATTATTATATAGCTTGAATAGTCTGCATTTATACAACTGATTATGGTTCTGCAGGAACCTAAACATAATGTTGTCAAAATGTGATCACTTGTGTATACAATGGTAAAGCTCATTGCAGAGTAGCATTAAAATCTGGGATGGTGGAAACACTCCTTTAGTGAGCCAGCATTGTAAGCATAGAAAGCATTTGCATCTGGTTAACAGGTCAAATTTTCATATAATTGTATCTACACTTGGGCCCAAAATAAATCCATACATCCTTAACAGAAAAAAGTTACTTGTTTTCAGAGGTAGCAAGGACATGCTGAGAATTCCATTCCAAGGCTTATAATTTTCAACTATAACTTTAGTAGGCAGTGGTACTACATTTAACAGTTAGAAGGACGTATCGCCCACTCACAACCTCAATGGCTATTTTTGCATCCCACACTGTGCTGCCGTGCTGCCTCTACCAAAACTGTGCTGCCCCATCCTTTCCCGATGCCTCCACACTCTGAAAATATAGTGCAAGTCCCCAGTCATAATCTCCTAAATTCTTGAGAGCACAGTGTGATCATGCAGAATAAAGTGATTCTTAGAACAGCTTCATGAACACATAATCCTAGAAAGGATCCATCTGTAGAACTGAAATCTCCACCAAAACTGCAGGAGAAACTCCCCTCCTCTCCCATTGATTCCTTTGGTGGAAACTAAGAAAAATATGCATTGTCCCATCCAGACACACATGGCTCAATGCCTCAGAACTGTATTCCAATGCCCCTTTATCACACAGAGCCACCAACTTTGCTTCTGAATTTCAGCACTGGCAGCAATATTAGGAGCGGGAAGGGTAATAGGGGGAAGGATCCATCCATCCATCATAGATAATTCAGCAGAGCAGGTAGCTCAAGAAGACTCAAGTAATCAAGTCAAGCTATGCACTACAGTTAAAAAAAATCCTTCACCAAGCCAGTCTGCTTCAGTGCAAAATTCCATCCTAATCCCAAGCATGACAATCAGTTGAACCCTTGAAATTAAAGCATTTTTAGGTCAGTGCTGGGATCAACTCCCATTAAACACGAGTCATTTAGTTCAGGAACTTTCTGTATCTAGAGTATTTGATTTCTCCTTGACTCCACTCTGGAAAATCACCACAGGAAAATATAACAGAAAAAATACTTCATGTAGACAGAAACCTTCTGCTGAGCAATTACCAACTTAAAAGAAATGTTGACTCTGGAAACATTTCTACAAGACCTCTCCTTTTACCAGGTATTGATATAAATCTACTTTTCTGCCAAAGAGCCCTCAGGTACATGTCAAGAGAAGGTGTAAAAAGCAATTCATCATTGCCAGCAGAAAAGCTAATCTGGAAACACCGGAGGATGAGGAAAACGTGTTGTAGAATTATGTAGATTGACCACTCAGCCTTTTGATCAGACATTATCACTGCAGGTCTTGCGTCAGTACATCTGCTGATAAGCCTTGTGGCTGAAACTAAGCAGGGGCGTGTCATTTAACCCTGTAACAAAAAGATCTAACATTCTAGAGGAAACTACCTCCCAGCCATATCCATGTGAGACACTAGAGTGAACCATACACCATCAGGGTATGGAACCAGGGGAGGATTAGAACAATGGTTCCCAACCTTGAGATGTTCTTGGACTAAAACTCCCCTTAACCACTAGCTGTGCCTGCCACCATTTCTGGGGGTTGTAGTCCAGTAACATCTTGAAATCCAAGGTTGGGAAGCACTGAATTAGAGGCACCACACTATGACTGATTCCAACCACAGTGAGTCAGGTGTTTAACCTGGTGTCAAAGTTAATTAAAGTAACTTTAATCAGACTGAGACTTTCTCTGCTCAGAATAAGTGGAAGTATTGGAATGTTTCCCTATATAAGGCAATGAGCTATATGATAGCTTCCCTGTGCTTTACTGAATGCTCATAACCCACTCCCAGTTTAAAACAGTGTCTATCACCACTGTCAAACATGAATGCTGCCTGCCAATTGTAGCTTTGACTTCAAAATCTACTTAATACACCTAATAATTCAATTCAAAAAAGAAAGACCAAGGAAATTTTTCACTGACATGAATGTAGGAGCCAGAAAATGGTTTCAGTTTTACTGTGAATTACTAGGATATGCCTGCAGGTTAGAGGTTCAGAAAATCTCTCATTAGTCAAAACAAGTTCATAAGCACTGAACTGTAGATCCTTAACACACTGTTCTAGTGTCAGTTTTTCTTCTCCTCTTTCCTTAACACCAACTTTTCTTCTTCTTCAACAGCAAAGTACTATGGAACAAAATATTTCATCATTTAGTTACATTGTTCAATAATGAGCATCCACTGCCACCTCTCACCTTTCCGCTGACGAGTTGTACTATGAATTTGCAGTTCTATTAAAATAAATGTCTATATATGACAATAAGATTCAGTGAGGCAGACTTATGCAGTTCCAATCAGCTTCAGGAATAGAAGCAAAGATTTAACTTATGAGTAAATTAGATATAATAGACAAATCACAAATGAGAATCACCAACTTGAATATTTATTCCAAAAATCAAAACTTAATCACTTCCAATTCAACCAATTCAACTTTTACGAAGTGTTAATTCTGGATATAGTTGCTATTGTTGTTGCATGCTGTCAAGTCAGAACCAACTTACAAATACCCTAATAGAGCTTTCAAGTAAGTGAGATACTTAATGAGTGGTTTTACCATTTCCACAGCCCCAGAGAGTTTCCATGGCTGAGTGGAAATTTGAACTCTTGAGCGCTGCCTGGATGCCATACTGCAATGGATGAAGGATAAGACTGAGGCTGAAATCCTGTGGGTGGGTGCTCCCAGTGTTGGCGGTCTGGGTGCTTCCCTTTCTTTTGGGGGGCCACTCTTTCAGTGAAGGATGAGGTGCACAGCTTGGGCGTACTCCTGGACCCGACACTGTCAATGGAACTCCAGATAGCAACTGTGGTGCGTACCGCCTATTACCACCTAAGGCGGATTGCCCAGTTGTGTCCCTACCTTGACATTGGGTCTCTCACCACACCGGTCCATGCACTGGTAGACTCGAGATTAGACTACTGTAATGCTCTTTACGTGGGGCTACCCTTGGGGCTGTTACAGAGAGGCCAGCGGGTCCAGAACTCGGCGGCCAGACTAGTAAGTGGGGTTAGGAGATACCAACATATTTCCCCCACTCTGGCTGCCTTGGACTGGTTACCTGTCCGCTTCTGTGCCAGCTTCAAGATGATGGTGCTAACCCACAAAGCCCTAAACGGTTAGGACCTCTATACCTGACCAAATGCCTCCTTCCAACCAGATCTGCCCATCCTAGAAGATCCTCACAGGCTGGGCGGCTGAGAGTCCTTACTCTGAGAGAGGCATGAAAAATGATGACCAAAAACCGGGCCTTCTCGGCGGTCGCACTGAAATTGTGGAGTAGTTTCCTGCCCAAAATCTGCCTGGCCCCTTCACTGGGAACCTTTAAAAAACTGCTAAAAAAACATTTTTTTAGACAGGCCTTTCCAGATTCACATACATTATGATACAATAGTGCCTGAACAATCAACTCCAACCCACCGCCGTGTTTCTATTTTATTTTATTTTTTATTATGTCTTCTCTTATAGTTTTTGTAGTTGTTTTCCACTTCTTAAGCGATTTTATTTTATCTTAATTTTATGGTTGTTATTGTACAGTTGTTGTTATGTTGTTGTTGCTTGTTTGTACACCGCCCAGAGTGGCCTGGCAGCCAGATGGGCGGTATAAAAATGGAACGAACGAACGAACTACCATATTTTTCCGTGTATAAAACGACACTTTTTCCTAAAATAATTAAAGGAAAAATTGAGGGTCGTTTTATACTCGGAAGGAGGGGGGAGGGATCAAAGCGCTTTGATCCCTGCTTTCCCCCTCCACGTTTTGCAAAGAAAATGGAGGGGGAAAGCGATTCCTACTTTCCCCCTACATTTTCGTTGCAAAAAGCAGCTTTCCCCCTCCACTTTCTTGCAAAGAAAGAAATTTTGGGTTAGAAAAGGGGGGCGTCTTATACATGGAGGCGTCTTATACATTGAAAAATACGGTAACTAACTAACTAACTAACTAACTCACAAACTCAGGCCTCCAGAGTCCCATCATACAAAAGAAATGGGGTATCTTATTTTGAAGAAGGCTGTTTTTTTATAGCACATCTCACTTGTGATGTGATCCAAAGTCTGACCAGCAGAACTCTGGTGTGTGTGTATGAGAGAGAGGTGGGGAGGGAGGGAGCGAGAGACAAGGAGAGAGAGAAGTAATGCTTGGAAAAGTTGAATCAGTAGGAAAAGAGGAAGACCTAGTATGAGATGAACTGATTCAACAAAGTAACCCAGGACTTCTAGTTTACAAGACTTAAGCAGGGCTGTTAATGATCTTTTAAAGGTCATTAATTCATAGGTCACCCTAATAGGTCAGCAGCAACTTGACAGTATATAACATACATACATACATACAACTTGACAGTATATGTATATGTATACACACACACACACACACACACACACACACATATACACATACATACATATACATATACATATACTGTCAAGTTGCTGCTGACCTATTAGGGTGACCTGATATATATGTGTGTGTAATCTATATATGTGTGTGTAATCAAGAGTCACTGTACCTATACTGATGCCTCCTGTACTGGTGTTCATCTTGCCCCACTTTGCTGGTCTTCGTCAGCTTTTTACAACTTTTCATCTTTACTACCCTTTTAAGCTGCCAAACTGAAAGTGTTCCTTTGCTCAATTTACGTCTGTTTCATATGCTAGTCTTCTGTCTCAATTTGTTAACAACAACAAAACACTGAGCTCTGCCTAAGACTGCAATATTGGGGGGGGGGGGGGGAATAGAATGATGCTGATGTTGTTTTCAAGCTATGCTATAAGAGGCTTTGAGCATTCTTTAGATGGAGAAGTGGGATATATGTGTTTCCAATAAACAAATAAACTGGTACGATTATCTTCTGCTGCACCTATTCTCTATTGGTCTTCTGTTCCGTTTCAGAAAGATGTAAGAAACTGCATTATACCATTTATATTTCAGGAGCCTTTCCCAGCTCTAGCTGGAGAAGGCCTGGATGCCACCTGACACTGCTCACATGCACATCAATTTGTCTTTTACTTGGCTATAGTTTCTCCCTTTCCTCCTAGCATACTCCAGCCCTTCAACAGGCTTTATAGACGGCACATTTGGTCTGCTAAGTCTGACTTATGCTCCTTTTCCGGTTTCTATTCCCCTACATCAGTGGTTCCCAACCACCAGTCCAAGCTAGTTCTTGGACTGCAATTCCCAGAAGCCTTCACCACCTCCACTTTCAAGTAGTAGTCATGACAAACATCATTCATGATCTGTGGATGGATGACCAGCATCCATTCACAGATCAGCCTATGTTAACTGCTCCCCTTTAGCTGATTAGTTATCTAACATGGTAAGACAGCTGCAAGCATAATTTATACATATTATGTATATAATACAGCAAGAGAGCCAAATTAAACACAGGAATTCAGGCAGAGACGTTGTTCCTCCCACATAAATGATCTTGCCTCACACTATTACCTGCCCTCTCATATTTGCATACCAACTAATCTGAAGTCCACACATAAGATTCAACTGGTGACCAGCAGATCACACCCAGTAGAAGAACAACACAGCAAGCGAAGTTGGACGGAAATTATTCATCAGCATCATTCATCAAGGTATGATTGCTTCCTATGCAACCCGTGGCTATTCTGTCTCATTACCTTCTACTTTTAAATACCATCCCTGGAATTACATTAACTTGCAGAGAACTGAAATGACATTTTGCTATGAACTGCATGTCTATGCTAGCCAGTTAACTATTTTCTGAACTTACCAAAAAATCAATCAGTTAAATGCATTTCAATAACGATATCCACAGTGGCAAATCCTGCTAATATATTCTGTTGAACCTTTTTTTTTTTTAAAAAAAGGGGGGGTTACACAGCTGCTTACAAATGTGCTACTAAACAGCAGGACTTGAGGAAAGCAGGTTTAATTAGGACTATGAAAAATATTTTATAGTCTGGCCTAGAGTCAATGCATTAATGCAGCAGTTCACAGAATAAGTCATAGATATTCAAGCATAACTGCTTCCTTCCACATCGCCACAACCATCAACTCCAGACCTCAACACTCCTCTATGTCAAGGAAGAAACTTGTGCCTCTTATACAGAATACTAGACTCTCAGGATGTTTTTCTGTGGGTTCCCCCCCCCCAATATTGCTTTTATTCATAGGATACACCCACTGGGTTCTTTCAAATCAATGTGTGGTTTTATGTCTTTGTACACATAGAGACACACACACTAGCAGAAGACCCATTGTTTCCCCAAACCCCTTTCTTTCTTTTTTTGCAAGTAGAATACAGAACCTCCTGTTTCTTTAATATGTGTAATACCTTCCTGAGAGTTATTTTTACCGATTGCTCCTCCCAACATTTTATTAAACTGTGTCTTTTTCCAGGGATCAGAAAAGGATTGAAATTCACAGCAACATAAAAGAAAACAACTAGATACTCCAAAATGCTGTATGCACAACTCTCCCTCTCCCCATTCCCACCTTCACTGGGGACTGTGTTGTCCTTTCTCCTCCCTGTCTTGCTACATGAAATGTCAGAGTGCCATCTGGATCAGAGGTTTTGATCCTAAGTTACTTTTTTTCCAAAATAAAAGAGAAAAGGCAGAGCTGGAAAGAAAGGAAACTGAGATTAGAAGAGCTTCAAAGGCTCAAAGGATTGGTTCAATAGGCTGCATTCAGTTATCTCCACAGTATTCCAAAAATGGCTTACAGATTTCTTCAAAGGTTTCAGGTTTGTCTGTCTTCTTGAACACTCTGAACAGCCACTAAGGATAATTCTGCTATCCAGAAGTGGGTCACTAGTGACAATTTTCCCCCTGTTTTTCTAAGACTCTAGTCTCCTCTATTATTTATAGATTTCTTCATGTGGGATCTGCAACAGAATGTTGCAGTATGGAGTGCTCTTGTTTCGTGTTTCAGGCAGCCAGCAATGCTTTCTTTTAAGGCATTCCTTTCTATCCTGATAGCATGCATTGAACACCCCAGACAAATACTTGGCATTCTGTAGCACACAAACATACATAGCACTGTTTTTGTGAGAGTACTCCTTAAGGGCTATCCTCTTTAAATGCTTCTTTTTAAAATTTCAGTAAATATTTATGTTGCCTTCCACCCATGGTTCCCTTCTTACTGGAGTCAGAATATTTCAAAAATATCCCCTCCATGTTCTCCGTGGGTTTTCCTGAGAACACCACTACAATGCAGAGCCTCCACCCATATTAAGCACTACTATCACCAATGGATACGAAGAAGGTAAACATCAGGAAGTGGCCCTATCATCTGTGGAATGTTCTGCATAAAAGGTGCACCGAATTGCTTTCAGATGGTCAAAGAAGACAAATTTATTTTAGGGGACTTTTCTACAACTCAAATTTAACGGTTACTATTTACTGTCTGAAATCCATTAGTAAGTTGCAACTAGAATAGCCCCACTGAATCAATGGAACTCTCATAGGTTTTGACTCCTCAGATCTCCATTGATTCAAGGGACGACTCTACTGCTTACTACATTGTTTTAACCTGTTTCAACTTTTTTGTGTGTGCTGTTTTCCCCCTTTATTTTAGGTTAGAGGAAATGTGGAATGGAAGAATTCCAATAAATACTTTGTGCAATCAGCAAAGGAATAGCTGCTTTCAATATATGATGCCAAATCTCAGATTTAACCATCTTCCATACTGCACAGGAAGATTAATTTTACTGCATCTATTGTTTACAAAATCAGATTAAATTCTGTTAGATACTTCAGGTTGCCATGGAAAGGCTGCTTTTGTAATTTATTAATTGTCAGGACAAATCATCTCATCATATTTGTAGACTGTAGTGCCACTCTGTCTTTAGAGGCAGAAACTGTGTTACTTGGTTCCTCTTATGCAGTGGTTGCTATGGGAGGCATAGATGGCAATGTATACCTCCCAACAATATAGAAATTTGCAATCCAAACAATCCCACCTCCATTACCATGGTATTACGTACTGCTGACAATCATATCTTTGCTTTGCAGTACATGCTTTTGAGGTCCTAGATCAGAACGGACAAATCTGTTTGATTTGCCTTCTGCCTCATTTGAATTTTTAGAAATCTCACTTTTTTTCTGTCAAAGTTATGTAGCAATTTGTATTCTATGAGTTCTTACCAAAACAAAAAACAAAACAAAAACAAACCACAAAACAAAACGTAATTTTCACTATTCTGAACAGGCCAGATTCAACAGGTAAAGCTGTTCCAAGGACCAAGAGGATTGAAGAGACTACCTCTTTCTATAATTATTAAATATGAGAAGTCTGCTCAAAATGGGGCGGGGGGAACAGTTGGGTACTCAGACAGACAGACAGACAGAAACCTTTATTGGCATACTGTACAAAATTAAAACACACTAAAATGCAGATAAAACATTCAACAGCTAACATGTGGCAGGGAACAGCCAAATGCATATTTAGGGCTCGGCATTCTGCGACAGCACGCTGCGTCGCCTCTGCATGATGGAGTAGATGTATCTGGCTATTATCAGGGTAAGTTCCTTAATAGTGCCACCTAGGAGGTGTCGAATTTTTCTCAGGTTGTCCCATCCAGAATGGGAGGAAAGGAAAGTGCTCAGATAAGACAGGCGGATATCCTTATACAAGATACAGTAGAACAACATATGCTGCAAGGATTCAACCACTCCCTGACCACAAGGGCAGACTCTCAGTTCTGTGGGTAAACCCATATATCTGCCCTGTGCTAAGTTCGAAGGTACAATATTGCACCTAGCAAGGGTAAATGCCCATCGATCTTGTGGATGCTCTAAGTGACAGAGGTAATTTGGTCTTCTGCCATGGGAGAGGGGCAACTGAAAATATAGTGGGGAACAGACCCTTTGTGCAGCGCTATGCAGGGTTTGCCCCTCAATATCCAGAACTCTATTTTTTATTGTATGGAATACCTTGGAAGGGGGTATTGAACCCAGCAGATCTGGTTGGGTACTCTAATACCACATCTCTTATCGAACACATAGGGATTAAAGCAAGCCTTAAAGAGCTAAGAGCTTAAAATGTCTGATATATATAGACAAATACCTTAGTTTGCTTTTTTCCACATCCAAAAATGTAATTCTTATTGGATTATTTCACTGTTATTAAATTGAGAGCTATTTTGTTAGAACTGTAGTCAGATGTCCAAAGATAAAATGTAAATGCCCAACAACATTAGACCTTCCCCAAACTACTTTCACTAAAGAACTATATTGTAATCCTCATCATTTATTTCATAAGCAAGCTTTGTTACTATGTGCCATCAAGTTCCTTCCAACTTATGAATGTTCAGGTCTTTCAAATTAAAGACTATAGCTTTTTTTTTTGCTGAGTTAACCTATTTTACATTTGGTCTTCCTCTCTTCCTAATGCTGTTTACTTTTCCTAACCTCACTGTTTTTCAGAAAGTTGTGTACTCCTATGATACATCAAAAGTACAACAGCTTTAATTTAGACACTTTATTGCATTTGGCTTAAACCTTCTCACCACATTACGTTACACATCCAAGAAGAAAAAGTACCGTATTTTTCCATGTATAAGACTATACTTTTGTCTAAAATCTTTAGACTAAAAATTGAGGGTCGTCTTATACACGGAAGTAAGCTGAGGAGAGAACAAAAATAAGTGGAGGGGAAAGCAGGGATCAAAGTGATCCTGCAGGGCTTTGATCCCTGCTTTCCCCTCCACTTGCTAAGCCCCACTTAGATTTCTTAATTTTGGGTTAGAAAAGTGGGGGGTGTCTTATACATGGGGGCGTCTTATACACGGAAAAATACGGTAAGCTTTACAAACAATAAGCAAGTATCTACAGAACGGTGGGTAAAGTGTGGCCCTCCAGATACTGTTTTACTGCAACCCCCATTAACCATTGTCAGCCAGTGGTGATGAATGATAGGAGTTGCACATTTTGATCTAGAGAGCCACTCTTGATCTAAGGTCTATGTCCCAGGATTTCATCAAATAGATTAGTTCTAAATGGTACCGCAATCTGAAATCTAAAAACACAGAAGCAGTATAGAGTATATGGCCTATTTTTATAAACAGTTTTTTAAAAGATGTGCATTTTCCAAAGAAGATTTTGAAAAACATTCTCCCTTTTGGAAGAAAAGTGACATTAATTTTTTGAAATGGACCACCGTAGGTCTTGAGTATTGTTTGAGTTCTTCCAAAGTCCAGGGAGTTCTTACCTCCAAAAGTCTTCCATTTATAGCAATAAACAGGGAAGTCCAAAAGTTGTGGACCTCTGTGTCCAATATGGAATTTCTATGTCCACACATAGCTGTTGGATCCAAATGATAATCTCCTTCCCAAAAATCTCCATTGTCATTTTCATTCTCTGAACATTCTAAAGATTGAGGAACCATTCAAAGAAGTGCCTTGGTCCATGGCACTTGTATTTTTAGTCAGCCTGTTCCAATTTTTAGCTACAATACTACTAGTTGAAGCATTTGTATGAATGCCAGCTGATAACACACAGAAGTTTGCTTTTATCAAGTTTTACACTTAATCATGGCTATAGCTTTTTGATATTAATTTTTTTTTAATGTGACTACCAGAGGCCTAGATAGTCATATAAGCTCAGTCTCAGTTGTGAAGGGCAATGAATATTACACAGAACTGAGAATATATTCAGAGAAAAATGTGATACACCAAAAAAAAAAAGTATGTCAGAAGAAAAGTAAAACCTGGGGAACTAGTTACTTAGTCACTACTTAAGGGACAGGTGCTTCCCAAGTCATTAACATTACATATTGCTCTCCAAAAAGTTGTTTATATTAACAACAAGTTTCACATTATCCACAAAATTAAAAACTAGCAATTTATCTCAAACCAATTACATTTGCTGTAAAGGTAGACTAGTTTTACAGCAACAAATTGCATTTATGTAGCAGCCTCTATTTTATACAATCTATATTAATAGGAGGTAGAATTAATTTTAATGAATACTAGGAAATTCAGTTCCCAAAACAAGAATGTCATTTTCATTTACACTTAAGAGAATTGTCATTTAATTCTATTCTTCTAAACTTTGCACTAGAAGAAGAATTGGCCTATACGTTCTCTGAAGATATCTGATGCAAGCACTATAATGTAATACACAATACTGCACACAACGGAAGTCTATCTTCAACTACATGACTTTGCCTATAGATAGCATCTCAAGATTCTAGAATAGATCACAGGAAAGTGCTGCACTAGTCTACTAACAGTAAATAAATACTGGACAAGAGACATTTACCTGAGACACTGGCTGTATATAGTCCAACATCAACTAAGTAAGTCCTTCTTGCCTGACTAGTATCATCATTATTGTCAGTAAATCAGTCCAGTTTTCACAATTTAGGTTGTTACCTCTTCAGTGAATACATAGAAATAGATAATATGCCAAAAAATTAATGGCAAGTTCTTCTTCATTCATCACAAAATGTTTCAACTTGCAGAAATTTCCAGCCCTCAGAACATTTCCCTGAGGAACGTGGTGGCGCTGCGAGTTAAACCGCAGAAGCCTCTGTGCTGCAAGGTCAGAAGACCAGCAGTTGTAAGATTGAATCCACGCGACGGAGTGAGCTCCCGTCACTTGTCCCAGCTCCTGCCAACCTAGCAGTTCGAAAGCATGTAAAAATGCGAGTAGATAAATAGGTACCACTTCGGTGGGAAGGTAACGGCGTTCCGTGTCTAGTCGTGCTGGCCACGTGACCACGGAAACTATCTTCGGACAAACGCTGGCTCTATGGCTTGGAAACAGGGATGAGCACCGTGCCCTAGAGTCGGACACGACTGGACTAAATGTCAAGGGGAACCTTTACCAGAACATTTCCCAGTACTACTACAATGTGGTGTTCAGTTAATGTCATAGACTATTTAATTACCACAAGATAATTTCTTATCTTTGGATTACTAAAATGTTGCTAAGTATGTAAAAATAAAATATCACAATAAAATACCATCAAACTTAAAAGAAAACACAAACAGAAATGATGACAAATGAAAGACTAGTGTTGTATATGCTATCTCCGTAAGAACAAAAGTGCATAAATAATCTCTAAATTATGTGGTGCCTTAGACACTCAAGTCCTCATAGGTCAAAATCAGAACTCTGAACTGGACTTTGAAGGAATCCCATGAAAACCCAATGGCCAATATTTAATTGGGTACATCTGATGATGAAGGGTTGGTCCAGAAGAAGTTATATCCCTTCCCCAATGCTTATATGGCCTCAAGTGTCTGCCTGGGAGGGTTGAGAGCTGAGTTTGACTGGTGCAGAGAGAAGGAGAACATCTTAATATCATTAGTGGGGAGAAGAATAATCTCCTCCTGGATCTGGAGTTTCCTTAGTCAGTGCATGTACTCAGATGGGTCCTGGCTACCGGTACCGAATAACCCATTAAAATCAGGTTGTATGCTACCACATTCTGTACCACTGGTACTATGGCAGACTACAAGATGTGTTAAGAACTGGCATTGCAATGTTCACGATCTGATGCAACTGAAGACATAAGAAAAAGTGGTTATAACCCAAGTGACAGTAAAAACACATCTAGATTGAGATCCAGGGTAAATAACTCAGTTGCCACTAGAAGCTGACATAAGCATTGTACCTATAAAGCATCCTGAGGTCACTTCACTGAAATCAGTACAGATGACATTGCAACATATTCCAATAAACAGACTAAAGATGGGACCTGTGCATGAAACCTACATCTACAAAGGACCCATGTTTTCCTAAAGACAGCATGATACAAAACAAGAAAAGAATATTCAGAGCTAAAAGGCTACTTGAAGAATTAAACACTGTATGAACTCTAAAAAGAAAAGAAAAAGAAAAAGCATTTAGACAAAAGTACTGACTATACACAAAGTCCAATGATGGGAAATAGCGGGCAGGAACAAGTTCAGTAAGCCAAGTAATTCTAACCTCTTGTTTTATTCCTTACCGCTACACTAATTCACTGTATTTTTATTCTCTAACAATGAAATAGAGGCTTTCTTGGGTTCAGAATCGCAGGGATGAGGAAATACATTAAAGAGCTAATTTAACTCTGCTCACATGCAGAAAGCAGCCTCTCTTAACAGTTTAGGTGATGATGTTCTTATTTCAAAGCTAAGTTAGCTATGAGTTTTCACTGGCTATATGTGTCTGTACAATTTCATAATTACAGTAGTTTATTATGTTAAAACAATCTGTACTTTGTCAGTATTCTTCTCAGATAACTTCCATAATTCAGACATTATAGAACATGATTTTATGGTGCACCAGAACAGTTAACCCTTAAGATAGTGATAAATCATTGGAAATAATTATTTATACCACGTTTGGCATAAGTGGGCACTCAGCAGGGTTCAGTAGAAGGCCAACTGCTGACCACCAATGTAGGTGCATTATTCATTTGACAAAATGAGAAAGATCTGGTCTGTATTTAAAAAGCTGAGTGTAGGGGTATTGTAATTCTCACCTAGTTAGACAGTAGGATGTTATAGATGCCCAAGGGAGTCTTCCAGTTCTCAATAGGAGAACTATCTGATGGTGCTCCAAACAGTTAGGCCTTTCCCTTGAAGAAACAAAGTATGCACGTAGAATAAGCAGTGGCTGTTTTTTTTTAAAGGATGTAAATAACTCATCCACTCCTTTTAAACCTTACAAATCAATACAGTACAACAAAACTGCATAGTGCAAAGTTGTGCCAGTTTGTACAATTTACTTTGTTTACATTATTTTTGTGCATAATTGTGCTTAATTTATGCAGTAGATCCTTCTGCATGTAGTATAATCTAAATCAGATTAGTAATCCAACATCAGTAACCCAACATTAAACCACAGGAGCCTAAAAGATGACATGCAAAGCAGAGGAATCGGAGAGAAACATTTCGATGTGACGGTCTTTCTCAGCTTAATAAACTATATTTTTAATAAACTATAGTGCATTGAAGTTAAAACAGTCCAATTGACTATTACTCTAAGGCTGTGGTTCTAGGTATACTTCTCCGGGAATTCAGTGAACTAACTCACTAACATTATTACCAGTAACAAATCAAGGACTGCCCAGTAAATTAATTTCTTTTTGTAAAAAATACTAGTTTTGCATAAAACAACACCACATACAATGTACTTCAGGATAACAGAAGATAATAAATAATTTAAATGGCTGGTTTTCCTGAATAGAAGAAGACAAGCAAGTCTTCGCAAGAAAACCACAGGTAAGAAATATTGCTTCTAAAATTAGTTAGACACTGGGGTCGAGTGGGTTTTGGTTTTGTATGCTTATCCTTTTAATTGCTATGTTTGTGCACCTGTGTTTATTTCTTCTGTAGCCAAGGTGGGGTACAAGATCAATCAATCAATTAATAAAAGTCCATTCCACACATATGTGAACAACTGAGAGGAAGATGGCAAGTCTTCATGTCCTAAGCTCATGGTGAGAAGGGAAATATATGGGTGACACAACCAACTACTACAGAGTTCATTCTGTTTTCTTCTCAGACCGTAATTCAGTGACAGATTGTTGCTGAACTGATAAAGCTACCCATTAACTTCAGACTGAAGGCAGTTTGGAGAGGATGAGGACAAACATGCTGAGACTTAAACCTAAGAAAAAAGAACTAGATATGGGAAACCTGCTGATCTTGATGGAGAAAACATGCTAGATGGGGCTCCTGCTAGGTGGGGCTGCACTCCCCTGAAAGACCAATTGCACAGCTTGATTGCTCTCAGGACTATGCCTCTAGAGACGCATAGGATGCATTTTATCATCAGCAACTGCATCCATATGTGAAGGAAGCAGACCTTGGTATAGCCATCCATGTTCTGCTTAGATCCAGGCTAGACTCACAACTATCTTCAGGGGGAAATGGGGATGCTTCTCCTACAAGGTATCCTGAATGCATTTATTATTTTGATATACATAGACAGTTGCATTATGTTGAACTGTCATGTGCTATATAAGAAAATTATGCAGTTTCCCTCCTGCTCAAAAAATTCCTGCAGACACCAGACTTCACATGGAGTTTGAAAGTTTCAGTCAGTACAGAATGCAGGTGCCCAGATAAATATTGGAAATAGGTGCTCTATGCATGTAACACTGATGTTCTCCTAGCTGTGGCCATTGTAATGTGTTTCTAGGTACAATTTAAAGTGCTTTAAAGTCGTAAACAGCTTGGAACTATGTTATTTGAAGGTCTGCTTCCACCTATAAAAATGTAAGATGCAAGATTTCGGCCTTTTTTCTGCTTCTTGATCATTGTAGAATTGGTTTAAAAAGAAATATAAAGATAGGCAAGTAGACAGACAGATATCCATCTAATGTCCAACTTATTTGCATCACATTGAATAATCCCAGATCTTGGCAAAGACCACCATGATGGCTGGGAAATTCTAGGAGTTTTAGTGCAAAAAGGTAATTTGCCAAACTCATATTTATCCAATGGGATGGACACTGCAGCATCAGCTCAGAAAAATTACTGCAGCCACCACAGGGTTCGCATGAGAAAACAAGCCTGCCAAGCAGAACATAAACATGCAGAACTGGATCAAAAGAACAGCATTGGCAGCTATCACTATTCTCACTCTCCTTCCATCGTGTTTTCAGCCTTGGACATGTTACAATTCCTCATTCCTCTGTCTCTTACTTTCTGCCTAACCAGATGGTTTGATGTTTGGGTTACACCCTGATTCATACAACATTTATAAAAGCATGCAGTATTACCAGCCAGATTACTGGAGGGCAAGACCACTACAGCCCTTTCTAAAGACAACAAACCAGTCTAAAGGCCCTTCTAAAGATTGTGATAAATAACAGAAAGAGTTCAATGAAATTAAGAGTAGGGTTAGTTGACATATCGAACAAAGAATTGTGTATACAAGCCTAGACACTAAAAATAATTGAAGACTTTTTAGCTACTATTCATGTGTAACCAATACAGAAAATATAACTGATATTTTGTGGATTTTTAATAAAATTTTAATCTTTTTGCAAATAAATACTTAAATTGGGAAAAATGATAGTGGCTCGAATCCTATTCACACAGCTCCGAACACATGAAGCAGATGATGTCACCAGTACAACTTTTTCTCTTTGTTTTTTTAACACCCTGACTCAATTCCAAGAATCCATAGATATCCCTTTTCAGTCCTCAAGATGGCATGGGGGAGCCTCTGAGATGAGAAAATCGGCTGTGATCATTTTCAGACATTAAAGCCTTCCCCGGGTTAAAAGAGAGCCATAGGGTACCTCAGAATCTGGGGTGGGGGAATAGGAAACTTTTAAATGAAGATAAAAGTCCACACCTGTTGACATCATCAGCCTTCTGCACACAGAGCTGCACCAACAGGATTCCAGCCTGTATAATGTTGGCTACAAATAGTGCTGCTAAACTGAAAACCCACTGAGGAACCAATTTTGATTCATGACAACATATTAATCAAGTTACACTTGTTTTGTAATAACTTATTTGGAAGCCATGCTTCATCTTGAGTGATTCGCCCTTTGTACTTAGAAAAGATTACAGACTTATAGAATAATGGAGTTTGAAGGGGCCTATAAGGTCATTGACTCCAACTCCCTGCTCAATGTTATTTAAAGGTTCATAATGTCATGTGCCATAATCAAAATCGACAGGTTACCCACCTGTAATTGTAGTTCTTCGAGTGGACCTCTGTGATTCACACCCTGGGTGATTCGCGCCTGCGCAGAGCCTCATCGGAAGATTCTAGAGCTTCTGCGGTAGCAATAAACACATTAGAATATGCCCCTCCCCATCCGTATAAGTACCTTGGTGCCAAGCGTCCCCTTTCAGTTGTGTCAACCGCCGCTTAAGAGTAAGCAAACAATGGCATGACAGAGGGGAGGATGGGCAGGATGTGTGAATCACAGAGGTCCGCTCAAAGAACTACAATTACAGGTGGGTAACCTGTCATTCTTCTTCGTGGCCTCTGTGAATCACACCCTGGGTGACTAATAAGCTGTCTTACCCGGATGCAGGGTGTCATGCCAAGGTAGAGGCTAGAACAGCACGTCCAAATGCCGCATCAGACTTCTGCCGGAGGTCGAGTCTATAATGAAGGATAAACGTGGACGGCTGTGCCCAAGTGGCAGAGGCGCAGACGTCCGGAAGAGGTACGCCGCAGAGAAAGGCTGTAGAGGCTGTCACTGCCCTGGTGGAGTGAGGGTGAACCACTCTAGGGGCTGGTTGTCGAGCAAGTTGATAAGCCAAATGAATGGTAGAGGCGACCCATTAGATTGGGAAGTCACCTGATGGCCTTTTGTAGTTAGCTGATGACTTATGAAGAGACGAGATGACTGTCTAAAAGGTTGGGTACGTTGGAGATAAAAAGCAAGAGCTCTTCTGACATCCAACGTATGGGGTATTTTTTCTTGGTTTGAAGAAGGCGACGGAAAAAATGAAGGAAGGACAATCAGCTGGGAAAGATGAAACTGAGAGACAATTTTGGGGAGGAAGGAAATGTCCATGAATAACTTCACCTTAACGGGAAAAAATTGTAGATAAGGGTAGTCATAGCGTAAAGCTGCCAATTTACTAGCTTGTCAAGCTGACATGATGGCTACGAGAAAAGCTGTTTTAAAGGTGAGGAGTCTTAAGTCAGTTGTAGCTAATGGCTCAAAAGGAGCTTTGGTAAGCTGTTTCAAAACAAGAGTTAGTGACCATTGTGGAGAGGGAGGTCGAGTATCGGGGTAGATATGAGAGAGACCTTTCAGAAAACGTTTCGTTGTTGGATGTTTGAAGAAGTTTGCTGCTGGAGAATTTGGAGGTTGGTATGATATTATTGCCGAAAGGTAGACTCTCAAAGATGAGATGGAGAGGCCCTTGGATTTGAGATGTAGGAGGAAGCGGAGAACAGTGGAAAGTGATGGATTGATGGAGGATGATGAGGAAGATTTGGTAAAGGATTGAAATTTCTTCCATTTGTACAGGTAGGCTTTCCTTGTGGATGGTTTTTTGGCATGATGAAGAACGTTCATTAACGAGGGAGAATCCTCCATGCAGCCAGGTGCAGAACAGGTAAGTCCGGGTGTAGGACTTGGGAGTTGTTCTGTGTGAGAAGGTGTGGCAGGCGGGGGAGATGGTGGATGTCTGATGAGAGACTGCGGAGAATTGGGAACCAAGTCTGTCTCGGCCACCAAGGGGCTATAACGATGGCATTGGTTTTGTCTTGTTGTAGACGGACGACAACTTTGTGGAGGAGAGGGAATGGCGGAAAAAGGTAGGTAAGAGTCTTGGGCCAACGGCTGACAAATGTGTCTCCCTGGGAATGTTTTCCTATTCCTGCTTGGGAGCAATACTGTTGGCTTTTCCGATTCGCTCGGGAGGCAAAGAGATCGAAAGTCGGTGTGCCCTATTTCCGGCATAGTTGGCGGAATACTGATTGATCTAGTTCCCACTCGTGAGCTTGGGCATCTGTATGGCTGAGCAAGTCTGCTAGGTCGTTGTCTTGACCAGGGATGTGTAAGGCTGTGAGACAGATGTGATGTTGCAGACACCACTCCCAGAGGTCGACCGTTAGGTAGAGGAGACCTGGGGAGTGGGTGCCGCCTTGTTTTAGGATGTAGTACATCGCCGTGGTATTGTCAGTGGCGATCTGTACCATTTTTCCTACAAGAAGGTTTCTGAAAGCCTTGGAGGCCTTTATGACGGCTAGTAGCTCCAACTCGTTTATGTGGAGCAGTTTTTCTCTGTGAGACCATTTAGCATGGACTGTGAGGGATTTGCAATGAGCCCCCCCAGCCGGTGCGACTGGCGTCAGTAGTGACTTGTATTCGCGGGCGAGGTTGTTGGAACGGTCGCCCGATATAAAAGTTGGTATGGGAATGCCACCATTGAAGTTGAGAGGCCAGTTCTGGAGTGACTCTTAGGAGAGTGTGGGGAGAGTCTGTTAGTGGATCGAATAGGGCCAGAAAACAGGATTGGAGAGATCTCATTTTGAGACGCACATGCTGTACAACTGACGTCATAGAGGCCATGGTGCCTAGAACTCATTGCACCGTTAAGGCAGGTATCAAGGCATGAGGAGTGAAGCCGCGAAGTAAGGTGAAGAGATGGTTGTCGAGAGGTAGGCCGACTACTAGATGGTATTATCGAACCGGGTAAAACACCTGGTCGACTAGTCAGTGCAGTTTGTCGAGCAGAGCACTGGTCGGGGCAAATGGTAACCCGATGCGCATGCTGAGCGTGGGTTTGAACCACACGCGATGAGGCGAGCTGTCAAGATTGTTGATGTCGACGGTTCTGGTTAGGGATCAGTGGGTGATCCGAGGGCATCGAATATGGAACGGTGTCAAGCCGTTTGGGATGGGAATCGTCGGGCGATGGAATAACCGAAGGATTGCTGGAAGGAATGGAAGGTTGTGGACTGGGAGGAGAGGACGTTAGTCGGTTGACTCTATCATCCCATTCTGGAGACTGAGAACAGGGTTGATGGGACGGAAGTCTGTCATCATCTGAGGGAGATCCCACCAAAATTGATTCAGAGAGTTGTTGTGGTTGTGGTGGGATGTCTGTAGGCTTAGACTCCTTAGCTCGTTTAGGAGGAACAGGCTCCGGAGCTGGAGCAGCTTCAGTAGGTCTCTGACGTTTAGAAGTTGTTTTCGAAGTCGAGGACTTCAGTATCGAGGGTTTCGATTTGTGTGTCTTCGAGGTCTTAGACGATGCAGATGGAGAATCGGAATAAGCTGGTGTAGCTGATGGACGTTGTTTCGATGACTCAGTAACGGCTTTTTCCATTGCCTTGGTTTGGGAAGTGGTCCTACAGGAAGGTTGGGCCATTTGAACTGGTTGTAAGAATTGTTCCCAAAGTCTGAGTTTTAGCCTCGAGAGGCGAGATCGAAGAACTCTGCGCTTAAAATTTTTGCAATGGGTACAGGAGGAAGTTTGATGTTGTTCTCCCAAACAGAAAAGGCACTTAAGTGTGTCCGTCGGAAAGTGGGATCTTATTATCACAGACAACGCAGTGCTTAAACGGGCCCAAAGGGGCCATGAATAGGAGAAAATAATTGAGGAGAAAAACCGATGACTGAAGGGGGGGGGGGTGCTGTGGCCGGAGGCCAAGTGAGGGGAAAAGAAAAATCTCTGATGATAATGAGTTTGATCTAATAGTTTAAAAGAAAAAAAGATTGATAACAGGAAGGAATCAAGAATAAGCTCTCTTTGTCTTTTACTCACAGAAGCAGAATTATGAGGCTCTCAACGCGGCGGTTGAAAGAAAACTGAAAGGGGACGCTTGGCGCCAAGGTACTTATACGGGTGGGGAGGGGCATATTCTAATGTGTTTATTGCTACCGCAGAAGCTCTAAAATCTTCCGATGAGGCTCCGCGCAGGCGCGAATCACCTAGGGTGTGATTCACAGAGGCCATGAAGAAGAACTACCATAAATCTACCCAGAAAGCTTGAGCAAGGTTTTTTCTTCTTCTGGAATTTAAAATGTTTTCCTACATGACAGTTCAGACTGCCACCAAACAAAAGTGAAAATAAGCCTTGGAGCTAAGATATAATGCATAGTACAGAAACAGGAACTATGATCAGCTGAAACAGCCACACTTCTTGCTAGAGACTAATTACAATATCCCAGATCAACTGCTAACAAATATATTTGATCCAACTGTAAAAACATGTGCTTTACAAAAACCCCAAAGCCTAGAAGTCTTTTCCTGGATACTACAAGGGATGGTGGTATCACACACCAAATAAAACTTTTTTGACTAAGAATTCCATGGGAATACATCGCATCACTGGGGGTGAAGACAGCAAGTCTGTGGTCCTTCTCCAGAACAATGAACTGAACTCTTTTAAAGATCAAAGTCCATTAGAGATATAGGATAGTCAAGAAGAAAGTGTACTTAGGGTACTTTGGTGATTCTTTACTCATGATAAAAATGACGGGTGCCACAGAGACCTGATTATGTGAAGGTGGAACTTTCTGCTGTAAAACACTTCCAATTAGATAACCACTAGATGTTACCTGGGGGGGAAACACTCTCTGGCATCTGTAAAATTCAAATATAGATATGCTACATTCTTATTATCATAGTCAGGACAAAACAGAAACTTCTCAAAGTCCATTATTCCCAAATGTTAGCATAAATCTTAAGAGGAAAATATAAAATGAGGAACAATTAAGATCTTGTTATCAATATTTGACTAATGTAACTGTTTTATCTTACACAAAAATCACGAAAAAGTCACATTAAACATCACACATATTAAAAATAAACATGGAGTTCTGATGTTAAATCTGTTCAGTTGCTCACTGTTACAACAAACATTTCCAGTTAAAAGACATGATTTTATTGGCTAAAATACACCATACTTAAAGACAGAATCAAGCCATTAAACAAGTTTGTAAGTCGAATATCACTATCATGTAAGCTCGGGGTCACACAACTGATTGTAAAGCCTTCATCTTTGAGGCAATTTCTAGAAGAACAGATATGATAATCCACTGCAACAAAACAGTAGAGTCATGTAGCACCTTTAAAACAAACAATTTATTAATGTATAAGGTATTGTGGACACAGATGAAGCCTTGATGGGCAAACAGAGTAGGAAATATGGCAATCAAATAAACTGCCAGACCTAACTGTGGTCTGGTAGAAAAAGGTACATAGAAAATTCTAGTGTTCTTTGCTCTAAGATGCCAATGTCAGAAACTGAGATATTTGCTTTTGAAATGTTAGGACTTTATAATGTCATTTCTCATGCTCAAATATGATGATGCTGCTGATAGACTTTGAATGTCAGAAAGTATATTTTCGTTATTTACTTACTCTGGCATTCAAATATTTTTTGAACTGCAATACAATCACAGAGCTGAAAAACATATCTATTGAAGCAAGGCTCTAAACTAGCATAAGGGATAGGGAGAAACGAGAAACAAAGAAGAAGCCCAAACCAGAAAATTAAGCAAGGAGTTCTTTACTGGTGCGCATGGGCACTCGTATGAAAATTGGTCATGGGATGTGGGATGAACAAAATGATGGTACCTCAGTATGGGACACTGTGAGAAAGGAGAACCAGAGGAGGATGTGTTGGTTAGTGTGCCGTCCCCTCACTCTGATGTCTGTCAGACCAAGGGACACAGTGGGGAAAATGAGAGGACTAGAGGGAGAAATAATGGAGCTGATGGTAAAGGCGGGAAAAGAAGGGAAGGAGGTTTTGGTGGGAGAGGTTTTGGTGGGAGAAGAAAAGGATTAAAGGGAAGGAACCCTGGGAGATGGGGCAGTTGGATACTGGGGAAGAGAAGAGGGAGATAGACAGAAAGAGCCAGAAGAAGAGCTGGTTGAAGTAGTGAAAGACCCATGGACAGGGGAATGGGTGACTTTCAAACTGCCCAAGCAGGCAGCTGAACAGGAGTGGCAGAGCCAACTGGTTCAAAAGCCTCTCTAGGGGGGGGGGGGGAGGAACTGAGGAGAAGGAAGTGAGGAGAAAAGAAAAAGAATGGATAGTGAGAGAGAGAAATGACTATGAGAACTGTGCACGCCTTATGTTTTGTGGTAATACCCCTGGCAGAAGACCTTTCCCAACCCTGAAGTGCACAGGTCTCGGGCTGAAGGTTTGGGAAGAGAATGTGGGTTAGATATGGGAGGAGAGATGGAACTAAGGGGTCTAACCTCTTATCTTCAAACCCAATAGAGAAAAGAACTGAGATACCTGACCAAGGCTTATGGGACGTTGACATGCATACAGAGAAGTTGATAAAGACAGAACTTATAGTTGTTAAAAAATGATGTTAAATGTACATCGGACCTGTTGGACCCCTGAGCAAATAAGGCCTGTTACTTTTTAAGGGTGTGTCCAGGATGATGCTTTAAAGGGAAAAGGTGGTCCGAAGGGAGGAGAGGGAGAAGAAAAACCTCACAGACACTTTCTCACAACTGATCATAATTTCTGCAACTTTCAAGTCAATTGATAACACTTTTTTTGTTTGTTCTGGACAGACCACTAACCTCAACACACGAAAGTCCTAAGTAGGAATGGGGGCAATACCATCAGAGGGTTCATTTAATTTTGCATCAAGACCTGATAACATTTAGGCAGTTAATACAATCGAAAGATCTAAACTAAAAATCAGTGCTCAAGCTGATGAAAAGGAGGTGATTTGAGAACTGATAGCGAAAATCACATCTGCTTGTTCAGATTGCTAATGATTCCTAATTAACTACACAGCTGAATATGTTGCTCACTGAATAAACACAGAAGGGAATCAGACTTGGCAGCTGAGACAATGTATCTTTCAGGTTGATAAGACTAACTATTTAAGCACTTTTTACTTTGATATAACTTAATAGCAAATTGCATTGATAAGAGCAACAATTTTATGGTTTCTGAAAGCATATAGAAAAGCCCATTAAAAGGCCTGTTTTCCAAGTGATAGAAATGTAGTTTGAGTTGCACAGGGAGCAGTCACTAGGTGCCCATGTCATGGGTTACCCAGACATACCCTCCACCATTGCCATGCCTTGTTACCCTACTACAGTGATTATTACTGCCAATCTTGTTGCTAAATGGCAAAAACAGCATATATAACAACCACTAAATATTACAGTATATACATACATACCTACTAAGCAAAACTTTACTACTCTTTTGGAAAACAAGGAATCTATATCACATGATAATACTATTCTATACTTGTAATTCTTGGGGCATTGGTGATGTCACCTTTGGTATGGGGTAATTCCAATCCATTCTGCTTTCAAAAATATACACACTTCCACTTCTTTACCCGGAAAGAATAATTCAAAACTAGACACAGATTTATAATGTAAAAACTAGATTTGTTCAAGATGAATCCAGGCTTGCCTGTCCCCCGCACTGATCACTGGTTAGATCTGTTTCTTATGCAGCTAAAGCTAAAGATGAAGATAGAGGAGAGCAACATAAAGAGCAGATTTCACAGCTGCAAAGAGAAGAAGCCTGATCTGGACATTTTTAAGGGGAATCAGGCTCTGTTACCTGGCCTCCTTCAGCTCACTGTTATGTTCAAGACTTCTTTGATGGTCTGCAGTTCAAGCTGCTTGCTCCCTGTTTGGCCAACTGTGTGTGCAGCATGTAGACTGAATCTCTTTCTGAGAGCACCAGTTCAAGGCCTATCAAAGGCTCAAATCTAAAATGTCTCAGAAAGCTACTACAGAGAATTTATATTGAAGAGTGGAATTTTAACCAAAATTTGGTGATTTATTTATCCCCATGCATACAGTTGTGAACAGAAGAACGTATTTTCCTTTTCCCCCCCAGATTTTCCTGCCCCTGACAAAGCAAACAAAATGAAGGCAGTGCATGTATTGTGTGGACATGTCTGCTTTTAAACACAGGCAAGTCCTTTAACTAAAAATTTTACATCCTTGATTTCACTCTGTGATATGAAACAACACTGCCTGGCTCCTTTTATGACCTGTACATTTTTTTAAAAGCTTTTATTTGCAGGTAAGCAATCTGTATCCAAAGGCTGGATTAAATTAGGATCTTGGCATTAATTTCTTTGTTAAAAAAGTTAATGAAATGAAGGTTTAAAAAATTCTTTTTGTTCAATCACTACTGATGACAAAAAGAAACTTTATTTTGCAATTATCTCCCCATTGTGAGTGAAATACATCTAACATACACATCATCCAACTTTTGCGTACACCACAAAAGAAAAATCTTGCATTAATTAGCTGTGACTTTTTTATATATTATAGATACCAGTCAAAAGGAATTTGTAACATATTTTGTTCAAAATGAAGAGTAGTTTGTGCTGCTGCCTTGCTCTTTTTATTCCACTGGTCATCAGGAAAACAGAAATGGTCTATTTTGAAGGAACAGCAAGGAAGCAGATAGGAGGTAGGAAATACGTATGAGAAAGCTTGAATCAGGCGCACAGTGAGCTTGCTTCATACTTGCATGCATTCATTTCCCCAAAGCCTCTACTAACTGCAAGCAACAGGATAAAAGCTTTTCATTTTGTAAAAATTCTATTGCTTTTCTAGAGTTTATCTATTGTAACAAAACCAAACAGATGCCACTAGAAATATTAAGTTTGAGATTCCAAAGGCCATCACCAAGCACTGCCACAACAGTCCAGTGAAAAAAAGGTGGCTTATTAAAAGGGGGGAAAAGAAGGGAGCTCATGTCCCTTTCCCAGACATTACAGTCATACGTGTAGTATTATAAAAGCCATTGTTGGCCACAGTACGCATGTTCACTTCTCTTGTCTTGCTATGGTCACTTGATACACCAATTTTACAAGGATTTTTCAAGGCATTTCAAGCTGTGCTTACACAAAGAGGCTTCAGAAATATCAAAAGTGTTGCTACAAGAGAGGTATGTTTGTCTCCTTGCTTGGGTACATGTCTGTGATAAACAAAATATCCACCCCACCCTAATTAACAAGAATTATTACATCGATATCGATAGCCTATCAATGCAGGACATACTGAAGCCTTTTCTAAGAAAAATGAAAAGCAAGAGAAAATGGTGCACAGCTACATGTACCTACAGAACAATCCTCAGACACTTCAAACATATTTCTATCTTTTAATGTATATAAATATTTAGTAAGAGAAATACATGTTCCAGGGTTGCCCTGGCAGTAATAACAACTATATCAAAAACTGTTGCCCTGTGGCTGGGGCAGAGTACAGTCTATCCTTTGATATGCATCCTTGTAATTCCACTGGATTTGTTGCTTTGGATTGAAGGCATATTTGTGTTATCTCACATACAAAATTATGTGGTCAGTTTTCTGATCTCAACAGCTGGTAATCTGTTGATACATTAATCTACTGAGCAATCTTTTTTCCTTACAGTTTTGGTGGGCACATTCCTTGATGTTTTCTTTCTTAACTTTCCACCTCTTTCTGTGCACTGGCTTTCTGTATCTTTTATTGGCAATATATTTTTTTTCCATTCTCACAGCTGGAACTACTTGAGGTCTTGTCCCGGTGTTCCTTCTTCCTTTTCGCTTGATCATTTTGCTGATTGTTTTTCACTGTAATTATTACTACAGTAATAGACTGCAATCTTACTTTCCCAATACGGATCCATCTCCATCTTCTCTTTCACAAACGTAGCTATGTACCCCTCATTCCTATTTCTGACAGTACGCCTTCTTGTACATTCTCCAAGGCTCTCCAGTGGGGAATCAAACCCATAGCCCCTGTCTCCAGTTAAATACCCAACTCACTGTGCTATCTAGCCAGCTCTAATTTATTCCCTGTATGTTTCCTTGCATCTGCACATTCTTCTCTTCCTCTTACTTTGGGGAATACTTATATTCTTCCTTTCACCTAAGCAGGAAACCCTGAATTCCTCTTTGTCCCTTTTCTTCTCATATTCACACTATTGGGGAAAAAACTGCTCTCGGTTTTTAAATATTGCCATCATTAACTGTATTTCTTCTCAGTCTATTGCAGGTTTGTACATCATGAGATGAATGATCTGTCTGCTGGCCCCTTCCTACTAGCAGCCCTATGGAAGAATTCAGGAACTGATGTATTAATAAGATTGAACTGTGCATTCTATTGCTTCTCTGTCTAAATACAGAGATGGGGATGGAGATTAGTCCAATTTTTCCATTATGTTACAGCTAACCAGCGATACTTCACAACTCACCTGTCTCTGAGATCCCTTTGGACTGCTGTGCAATTTAAAGTCATGGATCTTTTTAGAGACTTGTCTGTGTGGAACACATTGTGGGTACAGAATGGGGAGAGTCAGTGGGGAAGGCTTAACAAAAAAGGGGTACAAGAGAATACTTATGATGGCATTAAGAGGGGGAAAGGGTTTAGCAGAAAATAGGCTGAAATAAACATCTTCCTCTGTGCTTAAAAGCAGCACAGCCTCTTGCCCTCAGATTGTGTACTACTAGTGCAAAGACATTTTATGTCCAGTTTTTTGGTAGACTAAATGATGCAGATCTATAAATCACAGATTATTTCTTCTGCTTTATGTACCCATGCTTCAGTTCTTTCACTGTCCCTCTCCTTTCAAATTCATAGCTCCCATCAATGTATATCCCTCTTTCTTTCCTATTGTTTAAAATGGGTCTGGGGAAAAACACCACTATATTCATGTCTTTGATCTATGCCTCCTCTTCTTCCTCTAGGACAGTGGAGGCAAACCTTTTTGGGCTCGCGTGCCCAAAATGAGGGGGGGGAGGAGAAACCAGTGGCTGCCGTGCCGCCCGGAAGTCCGGAACCGGAAGTGGCGGTTTCAGGGGGAATCATAGCGACGGACCCAGAGGACCAGGAAGTGGCAGCGGAAGGGGGAATCATAGCAACAGACCCAGAGGACCAGGAAGTGGCAGTGGAAGGGGGAATCCCGGCTGCAGCCGGCTCATAAGGTTTGCCTCCACAAGGGAGGGTGGGTGGGCCAACACCTCACGTGCCATAAGAAAGGGCTTCGCGTGCCACCTGGGGCACGCGTGCCATAGGTTCGCCATCACTGCTCTAGGACTTTCCCAACCCTAAATCATTTTTTTAAGACTGCAGGTTTGCTGACAGAGTTTGTTCTTTCTAAGTTAATATTACAGCACCCAGAAGATCATGTGCTTTAAAAACAATTATTATTGTTAAATATAGTCAAGAAGGAGGAAAAATAATTCAGGAAGGATTCAAGCTATGGTACAGAACTCTTTTGCAGCATGTAATCTTAGAATGATAATAATCTTAGAACTGCTGAACTGGAAGGGACTCTATGGAGCATCAAGTCCAGCCCCTGTCAGGGAGGCACAGTGGGGAATCCAACTCCCAACCTGCCATATACCTAAACCACTAACCTACCCAGCTGTTAAGTATTAACTGCAATATCTCTAGTGATTAATGTAGTCAAACTGCAGCCAGTCTGAATGACTTGCCTTTGCTCTCTATTTTGTTGTTCTTTAGTCATTAAGTCGTGTCCGACTCTTCGTGACCCCATGGACCAGAGCACGCCAGGCCCTCCTGTCTTCCACTGCCTCCCGGAGTTGGGTCAAATTCACGTTGGTAGCTTCAATGACACTGTCCAACCATCTCGTCCTCTGTCGTCCCCTTCTCCTCTTGCCTTCACACTTTCCCAACATCAGGGTCTTTTCCAGGGAGTCTTCTCTTCTCATGAGATGGCCAAAGTATTGGAGCCTCAGCTTCAGGATCTGTCCTTCCAGTGAGCACTCAGGGTTGATTTCCTTCAAAATGGATAGGTTTGTTCTCTTTGCAGTCCAGGGGACTCTCAAGAGTCTCCTCCAGCACCACAGTTCAAAAGCATCAATTCTTTGGCGGTCAGCCTTCTTTATGGTCCAGCTCTCACTTCCATACATCGCTACTGGAAAAACCATAGCTTTGACTATGCGGACTTTTGTCGGCAAGGTGATGTCTCTGCTTTTTAAGATGCTGTCTAGGCTTGTCATCGCTTTCCTCCCAAGAAGCAGGTGTCTTTTAATTTCGTGGCTGCTGTCACCATCTGCAGTGATCATGGAGCCCAAGAAAGTAAAATCTGTCACTGCCTCCATATCTTCCCCTTCTATTTGCCAGGAGGTGATGGGACCAGTGGCCATGATCTTAGTTTTTTTTTTGATGTTGAGCTTCAGACCATTTTTTCCGCTTTCCTCTTTCACCCTCATTAAGAGGTTCTTTAATTCCTCCTCACTTTCTGCCATCAGAGTGGTATCATCTGCATATCTGAGGTTGTTGATATTTCTTCCAGCAATCTTAATTCCAGTTTGGGATTCATCCAGTCCAGCCTTTCGCATGATGTATTCTGCATATAAGTTAAATAAGCTTGGGGACAATATACAGCCTTGTCGTACTCCTTTCCCAATTTTGAACCAATTAGTGTTTCCATATCCAGTTCTAACTGTTGCTTCCTGTTCCACGTATAGGTTTCTCAGGAGATAGATAAGGTGGTCAGGCACTCCCATTTCTTTAAGAACTTGCCATAGTTTGCTGTGGTCCACACAGTCAAAGGCTTTTGCGTAGTCAATGAAGCAGAAGTAGATGTTTTTCTGGAACTCTCTGGCTTTCTCCATAATCCAGCGCATGTTAGCAATTTGGTCTCTAGTTCCTCTGCCCCTTCAAAATCCAGCTTGTACTTCTGGGAGCATTCGGTCCACATACTGCTGAAGCCTACCTTGGAGGATTTTGAGCATAACCTTGCTAGCGTGTGAAATGAGTGCAATTGTACGGTAGTTGGAGCATTCTTTGGCACTGCCCTTCTTTGGGATTGGGATGTAGACTGATCTTTTCCAATTCTCTGGCCACTGCTGAGTTTTCCAAACTTGCTGGCATATTGAGTGTAGCACCTTAACAGCGTCATCTTTTAAGATTTTAAATAGTTCCACTGGAATGCCATCACCTCCACTGGCCTTGTTGTTAGCCATGCTTTCTAAGGCCCACTTGACTTCACTCTCCAGGATGTCTGGCTCAAGGTCAGCAACCACACTATCTGGGTTGTCCGGGACATCCAGATCTTTCTGGTATAATTCCTCTGTGTATTCTTGCCACCTCTTCTTGATGTCTTTTGCTTCTGTTAGGTCCCTACCATTTTTGTCCTTTATCATGTCCATCTTTGCACAAAAGGTTCCTTTAATAGCTCCAATTTTCTTGAACAGATCTCTGGTTTTTCCCTTTCTATTATTTTCCTCTATATCTTTGCACTGTTCATTTAAGAAGGCCCTCTTGTCTCTCCTTGCTATTCTTTGGAAATCTGCATTCAATTTTGTGTAGCTTTCCCTATCTCCCTTGCATTTTGTTTCCCTTCTCTTCTCTGCTATTTGTAAGGCCTCGTTGGACAGCCACTTTGCTTTCTTGCATTTCTTTTTCTTTGGAATGGTTTTTGTTGCTGCTTCCTGTACCATGTTACGAGCCCCCATCCATAGTTCTTCAGGCACTCTGTCCACCAAATCTAGTTCCTTAAATCTGTTCTTCACTTCCACTGTGTATTCATAAGGGATTGGGTTTAGATTATACCTGACTAGCCCAGTGGTTTTTCCTACTTTCTTCAGTTTAAGCTTGAATTTTGCTATAAGAAGCTGATGATCAGAGCCACAATCAGCTCCAGGTCTTGTTTTTGCTGACTGTATAGAGCTTCTCCATCTTTGGCTGCACAGAACATAATCAATCTGATTTCGGTATTGCCCATCTGGTGATGTCCATGTGTAGAGTCGCCTCTTGTGTTGTTGGAAAAGAGTGTTTGTGATGACCAGCTTGTTCTCTTGACAAAACTCTATTAGCCTTTGCCCTGCTTCATTTTGAACTCCAAGGCCAAACTTACCTGTTGTTCCTTTTATCTCTTGACTCCCTACTTTAGCATTCCAGTCCCCTATAATGAGAAGAACATCTTTCTTTGGTGTCAGTTCTAGAAAGTGTTGTAAGTCTTCATAGAATTGGTCAATTTCAGCCTCTTCAGCATTGGTGGTTGGTGCATAAACTTGGATTACTGTGATGTTGAAAGGGCTCTCTATATGCATACCAATTTGACCCTATCTTTCTTAAAGTCTACATGCCCTGCTGATGGTTTCCAACAATTACTAATCTGCTTCTGCCAGACAACTAACCCAATCCTATTTCCACAATTATTCAGGACTTTTATTCAATTTCAGCTTGACTTTTATTCAGTTTCAGCTTCTACCAAGATATTTCCAATTGGTTCAAAAACACAGGGCCTAGGAAACCACAATCTGCTAATTTCATAAATCATTTTCCCATAAAAGGGAATAAGTTTGGTACATGAGCATTTAATATGCCGAGTTCACTATTTTTTTCTGTTTACTGTTTTGTATACCTGAATATATGTCCTGTTTTAACTCAGAAAACCTTGCATTTTATTCAAATACTTTTTTTCTTATATTACTCAAAGCTGCAATATCCACAATAAGTTCCATAATCATATGCCGCTTGGTTACTTGCATATTCTCAGGGGAACAAATAATGAAATTAACATTTAGCATTTAAAAAGAGCTGCAAAGATCTTACATCAGTCCTACTCCTATTTGTATTAACCAGGCATTCTACCTATCTAAATATGGCAAAGTAGGAATCTCCTAACAAATACGACATTTTGTTAGCCTGATTCTACTTTCTGTATGTCACAACTGCTTTCTGTTCACAACATGGATCATTCGAGCTTTTCTCCCTCTGCTACTGAGATACCAAGGAATGCCCACATAAGAAAAATCTTTCTGAACAGACAGCAGAAACTAGTTTTATAGTAGAAATTTGTGGCAATTCACTAACATTAATTTCTCATTACACATATTTAAAGGCATCACAGGAGATTATTTAGAGGAGCACAGCTATTTCAGACCAATTCTTGAAAAATCTCCTCTGATGGTTTTCCAGCAAACACACTGCAAACTAACTGTCCAAAGTCATTGCTCTAAGTGCGATACATCAAAATTAATCTGGCACCTGTGTAAGATTTGGCAGTCATACTCAATAAACTGTTTCAGCCATGATGTGCCAGTGACTGACAATTCTACCACAGAACACTGGGCATAGACTTTTCTACGATTCATTACAGTGCTCTACTAGTCAATATATATTGTTTGCAAGTAGAGTGCTGTCGTTCAGCTAATCATTCATTACAAGATCAGTCTAATTGTAAAATCACCCTTTAGAACCACCACAGTTTCCAATTCTCCCATTTTTAGGATGTTAGAACATCTCTTGTTAAAGTTACTTGAATATACTGCATGTTTTAAAACAATAAAATGTGTACAATGTAATATGCTTTCTACTACAAACGTATAACCATGAAAACACAGAACAATATATCATTCACTGCTTTAACTAATACACACAATCAATTAATCAGTGCATGCCTGGATACATCATGTTACCAACAATGATTATCAGAAACTTGAGAGCCACTACAGAGAACAAGTGCTTCTTGATTCACTCCATTGGAATTCTGGAAACAGCAGCCCTGAGTTACAAAAATACATCCTATCAGGATAGCTCATTTGTTCTTCATTTGTATTGTACTCCATTTAACAAGGTTGTGCATAATCTTTTGAAGGGATGCAAATCATTTTATTTTGTATATCACCTACAAAATTAAGTACTGCCTTCTCCTTTATCTCGTTAGCAGAAGTCATTACATCTCTTTTCATAAGCCAAGATAAATTTAACACCAATTCATGGGTTTCTTAAGTACAAAAAAGGATCAAATAATATTTAAAATGCATTTAATTTTCTCAGTTCTTCAAACTGTATGCAGTGAGTCACGACGCCATACCTACTGATAAGCACATCAGCTCTCTCTTTCTAATGCTAGAATAAGCTGCTTCTCTGGGGCATTGTTTATATTTTTCAAAGCTACCTCAAAAGGACACTCTTGTTCCTCAGCTGTCAATAAGTCTTGTTACATCCTTGAAAAATATAATAGTTTGCTCTGATATTTTCTATTTGTTACTCTGAAAATATTCACCTATGTATCAACAGAGCCGACTTGTTTTCTGCTCCTACAAGCATGGCACTTAGGCTTTAGGGTAGAGTTTATCTGACAAACTGATAGGGAGAACATTATTTTTCAGCTAGGGAGCATTTTGTTCCTTTCAAACAGCCTTTACTCTCTTAAGTACCAATTAAAACTCTTTAAAATCAAAAGACTATTTTTCAAAAGATAGTATAAATTTTGAAGGTCTTAAAATAGGCAACAAATCCTACATTATTCCTTCATGCTCAAAAAACTGGAGGCTATATTTGCTTTAATAATTTGTTTGTAATCTTTTTTCAACAGCACAAGTGTTGGTTATTACAAATTGCAAATACTATATTTAACAATTACACTGGATTTTTTCATATTCTCTTATGAACAAATTCTTCAGAGGCAAATTCATTGTATAGATATCAGGTTCTCAGCTACAAAGACCAGCAGATGAAGAAATATCTACTGTAAAGTTGTAAGAAGAACCATTTCAGGTCAGAACAAAGGTCCACCAGATCTAACAATCATTCTCACACAGTGGACAACCAGATGCCTAAGGGAAGCCTAGAAGTAAGTCTTCTGCACAATAGCATCCTTCCATTCATATTATTCAACAACTGGGATACAACGATGTGGTTCTTCTGGTACTGGTGGAACAATCTAGTTATCATGATAGTCTTATATTCTGTGTACTTGTCTAATCTTACTTAATACAAGTTGGTGGACATGACTACTTCTTGGTGGAACAGATCTGACTGTATAACTCCCCATTACACAAAGAAGTACATCCTTTTGTCTGTCCTGATTTCCTCACAATTTGACTTCAGAGATGAACCTTGGGTTCTAACATCTATGTCTTTCACACAATGTATAGTTTTATATACTCCTATCATATTTCCACTTATTCACCACTGATTTTTTAAAAAATTATTATACCCAATACAAAATTATATTTTTTCAGATCAACAGCATATTTGAGTGATCTTTTCATCATGCTATCTAGCATAGCCCAAATCTCCTTCTTGATCAGTCAGCATACTAGTTCATAGTTCATCAGTATCCATGTACTAAGATGGGGGCTTTACCTCAATAAACATCACTTTGCACTTCCATACAATGAACCACATGTCCATTTTAATGCTCTTTTTTTAAAACAAGGTGAGATATTTTACATCAAGGGTGGGCAGCATGCAACCTTAGAGTCATATGCACTCAGCACCATCTTTGTGGCTCTCTAAAATGCCTGGGACCCTTTAGGGGCTGTGCAGGGAATTCTCTCATATTTGGAGGGACCCACAACCCATATGGAGTACCATATCCCTAAAAATTGGAAGTTAAAAAATACATATATTTGGCCACAAGAGGGCATAAGAGCTTTTTTTAGTTTAAGAAAAACTTCTTGAACCAATTTTTCAGTCAACAAAACTCCACTGTAACAAACACTGCATTAAAGCAATGTTAATTTTTAGAAAAATAACTATGCAAATTAACCTACCTAGCCAAACATCCCTTTAGCTTCTCCCCCTTGAGGAATTCTCAGGCTGCCAGCTAATCTGAAAGATGAGCCTCAGCCTCCATGAGGGTATGACTACACACGAGAAAAAATCAATTATTCAAAAACCCTTTTATGAATGTGCACGAACCGCAATCACCCAGAGGAAGCGGGAGAGGGAAGTGCACAGTGCCCGCCGAACACCTGTGCAGATGCTGTGCCAAACTGGGCTGAATCACTAAATCGTGGTTTGTGCCTATCTCTATTTATGAATGTGGGATATTGTGCTTCTGTACTCACAATTCAAACAGGAACTGAGGGTTATGGCTGGGCATGGTAAAATATGTTGCCAGGAGGGTGGGTGGGATAATCACCAAAAAGAGTTATTACAGTAGGACCACTGTATTCGCAGGATCAGTACCCGAGGTTTCACTATCTACTGCATGAATAAATGAATGAATGAATGAATGAATGAATGAATAAAAACCCAGAAACCTGGTAATGCATTCCCAACATGCATTACCAGGACTGACCACTAAATAGAACCAGAGACTATGCTAGATACAGGTGGCTTAAGGGAAATGCACTCATGGTCTGACATCTCCAAGAGAAGCAGCTTCCAGTGAAAAGGAGAAGCTGCAATTGGGGAGGTGTAGTTGCTGGTTTCAGGGAAGCCTCCCTTGGGTAAAGGAGGGCAGGAAACCCAATCCTTTGGCAAGACTGGACCAGGGCTCCTTATCTCAACCAGGCACAGGCACCAAAGAAACTGGAAGTAAAAGCTTCCTTTATCCACTATTCCCAGCATCCACAGGAGGCTTAGAACCAATTCCCTGTGGATACTGTGGTTCTACTGTATTCCGTTTGAGAGGGTGCCAACCAGACTCTGCACAGGTGCAGAACCCATCAGTATGACTCTACATAACCAGTTACAGGTAGGTAACCTGTCCTTAAGATGAGTTTTAAGACTACAGGTTATCTAAATGCTTCTTAATACTTTCTTCTTTGTCCTCTGTGGAATCTACTTATAAACACAATAGTTCTCTGAAATGAATGCCTTGTTTTAAAAATCACCATAATGAGTTTACTATTTATAATGTATATTTTAAATACAAAGCACTATAAAAATGTCTATGTATATATGACTTATAGTGCTTAGTGTTTGTAACATGTGTTGTAAAGTACACACACACTCACACACATGGGTTTAAGTCTGTGCCCAAAGGTTCAGAAGCAAAAGAAAAATAAGACAATAGAAAAGAACAGAAGGATGAGGGAAGAGTTCATACAAACTGCAAGCAAAAGAATGGAAGAAATTAAAAATAAAGAGGGAAGGGCTGAACAGTGCACCAAGAGGCAAAAAGCACTGAAACATTTTGTGTCTGTGGTGGTTTCATAAGGAAGCCAGATTTAGATGAATGGAAGGACCTATGAGTACAGACAGTACGCAATTAACTAAACAATCCCCCTCAGAAGTCCTGTGGTGTTCAACAGGGATTACTCCCACGCATGTGAGCACAAGACTGCTGCCTTAGATATGTAAGAAAGGGAAAGGTCATAAAGACATTTAACGATTAAGAGAAGAAATTTACATCTGAAAATTTAGACCAGCTTTAATGTTTTTTTCCTGGAAAAAATTTGGATTGAGGGACTCTATCACCTCTTTCACATGCAGGAGGAGGGATTTTTGATACCAAATTCACTGGAATTTGTTGGGAGTACCTCTGTACCTCCAGTGAGCCGGTGGCTATGATCTAATTTCCCATCATACCTCTCAGAAAATTATTACCCCTTTCTCAAAAACGAATGAAATCTTACCCTCAATTTCACACCATGAAAATGGGACCATTAAATGAAGGGGTGGAGCATTTCAGCCCTGTTGAAGAAATTGCAGAGAAAGCCAGTAAAAGGAAATACAGAGAGTTGATAAATAAAAATAAACTAGCAGAAGAAGAAAAAATAGCTTTTAACTTCAGAGACAATAAAACTGATGAACAAAATTTTGCAACAATCATTGAAAAACTATGGGCATGTATTTAGTAGAATTGATTGTAACTTAAAGCAGAAATACAAACTGAAAGAGAAAGAAGGACCAGCAGTAATGCCCAATGGGGTCTTTATGAACTTCATAAGTTGACTAAAAGGTGGCGTTGCCAATGGAAATTTATTTATTTTATTTATTTATTTATTTATTTTATTGGACTTCTACCCCACCCATCTAAACCAAAGGTCTACTCTGGGCGGCATTACAAATTTAAAAATAGTTAAAACAATGAACATATACTATAAATCCAAGATGGCAAAATGTGAATTTAGGATATGGCAGGAGGGAAAGCCTGCCCAAATAGCCAGGTCTTGACTTTACTTCTAAAGACACTCAGAGAGGGAGCCAGGCGGATCTCCACGGGCAAGTTGTTCCAGAGGCGAGGGGCCACTACCGAGAAGGCCCGGTTCCTCGTTCTTTCCTTCCGGACCTCCCTCGGTGTTAGGCCCCTCAGCCGCCCGGCCTGGCTGGAACGAGTGACTCTGGCAGAACTGGGTGGGAGGAGGTGCTCTGCCAGATATCGAGGTCCTAAACCGTTTAAGGCTTTATATGTAATCGTTAGGACTTTGAAATCAACGCGGAAGCGAATGGGCAGCCAATGCAAGGCGGCCAGAGTGGGGGAAATATGTTGGTACCTTTTCACCCCTGTAAGAAGTCTGGCCGCCGTATTCTGCACCATCTGAAGTTTCTGTGTCAGTCTCAAAGGCAGCCCCACGTAGAGCGCATTACAGTAGTCTAATCTCGAGACTACGAGCGCATGGACCAAAGTGGTGAGCGCCCCCACATCAAGATAGGGACGCAGCTGGGCAATCTGCCAAAGATGGAAGTGTGCGGAACGGACCACTGACACCACCTAGGTTTCCATGGTGAGCACCGGGTCCAGATGTACACCCAAACTGCAAACCTCACTCTTGGAGGTAAGAGTTCCCCCCCCCAAAAGAGAGGGAGTTTCCCAAACCACTGATGTCTGGGGCACCCACCCGAAGGACCTCCGTCTTGCCCGGGTTCAGCCTCAGTCCATTCTCCTGCATCCATTGCTGAATGGCCTCCAGGCAGCGTTCAAGGGATGAAACAGCATCCACTGCTGTTGGAAAAAAGGAGATGTAGAGCTGAGTATGATCAGCGTATTGATGACACGAAGCCCCACATCCCCTGATGACCCCTCCCAGCGGCCTCATATAGATGTTAAACAGCATTGGAGAGATGATTGAGCCCTGCGGAACCCCACAATTGAGGCTCCACAGGGCCGAGAAACTCTCTCCAATCTGCACTTTCTGGGGACGGTCCTCCAAGAAGGAACGGAGCCAGGCAAGAGCCAGGCCACCAATTCCCAACTCAGAGAGCCTCCCCAGGAGGATACCGTGGTCAATGGTATCAAAGGCGGCTGAGATATTGAGGAGGACATTTTGCCCCTGTCAGCCTCCCTCAATAGGTCATAAGACAGGGCGACCAATGCCGTTTCCGTGCCGTGCCGCAGCCTGAAGCCCGACTGGAACGGATCCAGGGCATTGGTTTCATCCAGAAGAGCCTGCAACTAGTCGGCCACCACCCTCTCAACTACCTTGCTAAGGAAAGATACATTGGCAACGGAGCTATAATTACCAATATCATCTGCCGCCAAGCTCGGTTTCTTCCTAATGGGCCTAATGAGTGTCTCCTTGAGGGCAAGGGGAACCTTGCCCTCCTGGAGAGACCCATTAATTATTGCCGTAGCCCATTCAGATGTTATAGGCCTGGCTGCCTATGAAAGACAAAAGTAAAGATTTACCTGGAGGTGGGAGGGGGCATGAACTTCACATATTCAGTCTGAGATAATGATATGATATTAATGTACATATAGTTGTGAACAACTGAATATATAATTTTAATTTCAGGTGCCTGTGTTTAAAGTTTGGTTTTGAATTTTGCTATGTTTATTATGTAAACTTTATTGTGTTTCTAATAGGATGTCTTGTTAGAACAGGAGCCTCGTGGTACCATGATTAAACTGCAATACTGCAGTGAAGACTCTGCTCATGACCCGAGTTTGATCATGGCGTGCTCAGGTAGTCTGCTTGAGGTTGACTCAGCCTTCCATCCTTCCAAAGTCATAACTTGACTACCCTGTTTGCTGCAGAGAGGGGAGCAATTTGTAGCCTGCATAATTAAATTGTAAACCACGCAGAGAGTGCTTTAAGCACTATGGGGTGGTAAATAAGCAGCACACTTTGCTTTAGATGTTATTGTTTTATATTATTTATACTCTCTCTTAAATACAGTGACAAAAAAAATTATTTAGATAAAGTCACCTTATCTAGATTTATGCTCTTTATGGTTAATGTGCTGCTCAGCTTATTGACTGCTGAATTTGTTTTCTCCCTGTACTGTCTCCTTCACAGAACTATATTGATATTGTATATTTTATCTTGACATTGTTGCTGCTGTCTTGCTCTCCGCCTTGAGGACTGCTACACTGTGAGGTGGACTATAAATTTCCTGAATAAATAAATAGATTTTGGCAAATCAATAGACATCCCACTCAGCAGCTAATTTTATGGTTAGGGAAACATGAACTACTCATTTATTAAGCACCAAGAAACTTTTATATCCTTTAGATTCATAGTAGTATTTGAAGAAATTAAAGACTGCTACCACAATAAAATGCTTTCTATAATCCATTCCCCATAGTCATGCTTTCTAGTGATCCATTTTCCCAACAGCTGTTGCCAGAGGCACTTAATTACAAGGGGACAGTGGACAGCCATACACATAAGCCATGAAGGCAGGGAAATTATACATTTTAGATGCAAACAGTTTAAAGCAGCCACAATTTTTTTAAATAAGTTAAAATTATTTTTTTATAATGCTTTACCTAGCTATTCAACTAGGAAACAAATCTCTCACCCTAAACGATAAATGGAACACGTCTTAACCCCACTGCCTTTCAGCAAAGTGTAAGAAGGCTTATTTAGAACTTCAAAAGGAATTTTAAAATTCTACATCAGGTAACCAAGAAAGACTTCCCAAATTGTCATTCTTTTTATCGATAATCTAAGAATCTGTGCAGCAAGTTTTTATTCTTTTTTTTGGTAAATTCTCTGTAAGAAGAGTTAGTTGCTATTCCTCCATGCATAAAAGAACTGTTAGAGAAGACTGAAGAGATTATCACATTCACACATCTTCCACACACAGAATGACACTGCGTTTTAACCCAGTCTTTCTTTAAAGTTATACAAAATGTCATGTTGAGATCTATTTAAGATGATTAAATATAAGTACTTGAAGTTAACCGTGTACTGAGCGCTCCTATACTCTTTTTATAAGGCTGCTTTTTATCTGGAGCTGGGGTTAGGCAACCTTAGCTTCAACTGTTCCCCCCCCCCCCACTGTACAATGATATGCAAGTTTATTACAGAGATGTAATTCTTTTTCCCCTAACTGCAACAACTTCTGAACCTTTGACAATACTCCTCAAGGCTTTCTCCTAATTACAATTTTGGACTGTGTTCAGTTCAAAATATGTTCAGTTACATTCTTATTGATGAGAAGGCATAACCACTCCACCCTCCCCCAGAATTCAGATCTCTCTTACAATGCTAGTATCATTTGCTCAAGGCAACAAAAAAGAATCCTAAAAGTATCCAGCAAGGGGCAATAGCAGAGAGAAGTCTAATAGTTTCAGAGAATGATAGATTCCACGCCAGTGTGCAGCAAAAGCTTCTCTGCAGGCCACCCAAATAGCTGTTGTAGAGACCACATACAGAACATACAGGCAAAGAAAAGAACACCCAAGGTTGGTGTTGAATAAAATATAGGTCAGGGCTACTATAAAACATATGAGCAAGTTAAGACTTGTTTGCAATTTAAAGTAATATCTGGTGGTAAAACCCGTAGAATAGTAACAGCCACATTCCAGAGAATCACTTTTTGTACATCCAAGAACTTACAAGCACCAGTAGACTCCCTGATTCCATATACCCTCCTTGCACCATGCCACATGCACCTTTTAAAAATTCGTATAACTTCATAATTTAAAGAGATGTATTTGCCTTGGTATGAAAAAAATAAACAATTCCAAGGATCCCTGCCTTCCTACGGCTGGTTTAGGGCCAGACTGGCCTTCCCGTCTGCAGATGTAAGGTAACGAACTGCAGTAACAGAGCTGTTGACTTGCCTAGCCACCAGCCCTTCATCATCTAGCTACCTGAACTGTTTTAAATTGACTCAAATTATTTATTTTTTGTACCCCAACATGTACTCAGCCTCAGGTTTAGCAGGCACATATAAAAACCAGTCTTGTTAATTAAGCTTAAATAAGATCAGTTTCAGAGGTGTAGCTGAGGCAGGGACAGATTCTCCCACCAGCCGTCATGGCTACTATCACTGTTCTCAATGTATATGTTTTAATAATCTCTGATAGACTACCTTTTTTAAAAACAACAACAACGCAGTTATCTTCTCTATCATATTTTTTTTAAAAAATTGATATATCCCCATCCCAATGCAGAGCATAAATTCATTCAGAGTTTCAGTTTAAAAATAAAGATCAGTTCGCTAGCAGATCGACCCTGATTCAAGACTTGATAGAAGGACACAATTGACTTTGCTACCCTATGCTTCTGAAAAATCAGGTTCACACTTCCTGCAAATTTTTAAAGCTACAGTGGTGAATTTTGAGATTTCTGGACAAATTCTCATTCCAAATAGCTTTAAAAGGTCAGTATGATCAGCCTAATCTACTTCAGATATTATGAATTGAAAAATGCTAAGAAATCAGTAACCAAAACTTGAGGGATCTCTCTTGAAGAAAAATTTAAAAAGGAAAGCCGGATAAGATAGCTTCGTATTTTATGAAGATACATGTGCTTCAAAGCCACATCTATAAAGGCAGAATTTGATATAAAAATTAAATACAAAGTGCAAAGACACTGCTCCTTACTTAGCTTCATACTGCTTTCCCTCAGACTTCTCCCTAATTTCCATTTGGAAAGATTTGGAAAAAGGGGTAAATCCGCTGTTCATACTCTCATTTCTTTTATCGTATCTGCATAGGTATGGAGATGACTGTTGCTGGAAAAATACGAGTCTAGTTAGCAAATGGCTAAAAGAGCTTTTGAGCTTGGATAATTAACTGACATGGAAGAATCTATCACAATAAATTTAATAGCAAAATTAACTATTTATGTCTTACTGGAATGTGCAAGATAATCATAATATTGGAAGGGATCTATAATTCACCCATTTCTACATCGCATAATAAAGCCTGAATAGTTTAATAACAGGTAACAAATGTATAACAGCAAAGGGGCAGGGAAGAAAAGGTCTTGACAGTATATTAACCCTACCAATAAGACAATTATGTGATATCCAAAGAAATAGTTGCATTTGCCTGTCTCAGCATGTTGACAAAAATATAGTGGGAAAAGAAAAGAAAAAAAAGCAAAGTACTGCAGCACTTTAAAAGCTAATTAATTTATTTCATGTGAGGATTCAAGGATCAAAATCAATTTTTTCAGGTGTGTCTGAAGAAGTGGGCTTTACTCCAAGAAAGCTCACACTGAAATAAAGTGCTACATTGTTTTGCCTTTTTTGCTTCCTCCCTCTTTTACTTTTCCCAACCATTATGTCAGAAACGCCTGGTGCCAGAATGAGCTCAGTTAATATTATGCATAAGGAGATTGCATTGCACTACAGCGTACCCCATACACAGAAATATAAGAGGAGCCCCCCTGGCTCAAAATAGTGAGGTTTCTAGTCCAGTCTCCTGTTTCTCCACAGCAGCCACCATACACCACGTGTATGCTTGCACATACACACGTGCAAATACCTCCTGGCAAATAGAAGGAGAAGATATGGAGGCAGTGACAGATTTTACTTTCTTGGGCTCCATGATCACTGCAGGTGGTGACAGCAGCCACGAAATTAAAAGACGCCTGCTTCTTGGGAGGGAAGCGATGAGAAACCTAGACAGCATCTTAAAAAGCAGAGACATCACCTTGCCGACAAAAGTCCGCATAGTCAAAGCTATGGTTTTTCCAGTAGCGATGTATGGAAATGAGAGCTGGATCATAAAGAAGGCTGACCGCCGAAGAATTGAGCTTTTGAATTGTGGTGCTGGAGGAGACTCTTGAGAGTCCCCTGGACTGCAAAGAGAACAAACCTATCCATTCTGAAGGAAATCAACCCTGAGTGCTCACTGGAAGGACAGATCCTGAAGCTGAGGCTCCAATACTTTGGCCATCTCATGAGAAGAGAAGACTCCCTGGAAAAGACCCTGATGTTGGGAAATTGTGAAGGCAAGAGGAGAAGGGGACGACAGAGGACGAGATGGTTGGATAGTGTCATCGAAGCGACCAACATGAATTTGACCAAACTCCAGGAGGCAGTGGAAGACAGGAGGGCCTGACGTGCTCTGGTCCATGGGGTCACGAAGAGTTGGACACAACTTAACGACTAAACAACAACAATGCTTGCACATACAAGGCTACAAAGAGAGCATGAAGGGAACTGCCCTTCTTACTAAACATCATACTGCCCGTAAATCTGGATGTTCCATATCACCAGTAAGAGAAGAAAGCTTTAACTGAGCCATCGTCCATGAACTTGTCTAACCCCCTTTTAAAGGCAGCTAAACAGAGTTTGAAGCTTACAACTCTCAGAACTACCTAAGTGTCTGGCTGCTGACCATGCTGGCTGGGGTGATTCTCGATGTACAGTTCAAAAAGTAAATGTCCAAGATAGTTATCAATATTGGTTACATTTTGCAACTATGAATTCTACCAAAACAAACAAAAATGTAGGTGTGTAGAATTGTGTGGATGAAAAAGGCAAAGGCTACTGCAGCCTCTGTTCCATCCTCCTAAAATGCACACACTAGGAAGGTCACTAATGGTCTACAATGGAAACAGAATATTTTAAATTAGAAGGTTGTGATTGGAACCTCAGAACCAGTGCAGTACTCTGCTCTCTATTGTGTGCCACATAGTAAACTCTTTACTATATGTTTGTGGCTCATTTTTGCTATCCCTATTTAGTTAATCAAAAATATGTTCACCCTCACTCTCCATGGATGATTCACTGCTCAGCTCTGTCAATTTAAATTATCACTGCACGAGAGTGTAGTGATGTTACTGTGCAGCAAAGCAAAGCAACATTCTACAAGGCAATTCTAAAGATGGGAGAAGCCCAAACAAAAAATTATAACTTTGAAACTGGATTCTGAATCAGCATGAAATTTGCCAATGTGTAGCAGACAGTCTGTGCGAAATTTGGGGAAGTTTGGGCAGACAGTTTTCAAGTTATTATTGTTTTTAAAAAGTGTGCCCCCATGCAGAAACAAGTGGCCTTTAATGTCCCCAAATTTAAAAAAATAACAGAAACTCAGAATAATTGAGTTGGAAAGGGCTTATAAAGCCATCAGGTCTAACTTCCTGCTTAATACAGGAATCCAAATCAAAGCAGATCTGACTGATGGTTGCCCAATTTTCTCTTGAATGCCTCCAGCACTGGAGCGCTCACCACCTCTCAAGGTAATTGGTTCCATTGTCATACTGCTCTAACAGTTATGAGGTTTTTCCTGATATTCAGCCTAAATCTGGCTTCCTGATGCTTGAGCTCATTATTACAATTCTTGCACTCTGGGATGCTCAAGAACAGATCCTAGCCCTCCTCTGTATGACTACCTTTAAAGTATTTGAAAAGTGCTATCTGATTTCCCCTCAGTCTTCTTTTCTCAATGCTAAACATGTCCAGTTCTTTCAGTCTTTCCTCCCAGGACTTGGTTTCCAGTTTCCAGTTCCCTGATCCTCGTTGCCCTTCTCTGAACTTGCTTCAGTTTGTTGGCATCCTTCTTGAAGTGTGGTGTCCAGAACCGGACATAGCATTCTAGATGAGCCCTAACCAATGCTGAATAAAGGGAGACTAGAACCTCAAGGGATTTGAAGACTATACTTCAATTTATGCATCCTAAAATCGCATTTACCTGTTTTGCAGCCACATTGCACTATTGGCTCATATTCAGCTTTTGATCTACAACAATTCCAAAATTCTTCTCACTCACAGTATTACTGAGCCAAGTATTCCCCCTCTTGTAACTGCGCATTTGTTCTACCCCCAGGTGTAGAACTTTGCACTTCAAATAAAAAAATCAAATAAATTAAAAATAAATTAAATAAATTAAATTAAAAAGACCAATTGTGCTTATTTTGAAAAAGTGGTTGGCCCCACCCACAATTTTTTTATTTAGAAACAATTCAGGTTGCAGGGGCTGAAATACTGATCCTCAAAAAAGGTATTTCAAAAGGGAAAAATTGTGGCTTTATTACACAGGCACAGCAAGAGCATTTCAAAGTAGATACATTGTTGCAGCTTTGTGCAGAGAAGGCCAATGAAAGGTCACGGAGGCAGAGTCAAAAGATAGGTTTTTTAAAAAGAGTATTTTAAAAAATTAGACTTGGTTTAGAGAAAGTAATAGAGTGACAGTCTTCCAGAAAGGGACATTTTGCCATGAATCTCCAGGGAATTGGCATACAATTTTGTAAGGCATATTTAAAGTACAATTGCTTTGTGTTTGTGTTTGGTTAAGAAGTGGTTAACTGAGTGAAAAAAGGAGTCAGCTTCTGAGATCTTCCCTTGCATGGTGCCACTTTGTGAACAGTAGTGGGCAGAAGAAGATTAGAAGCCTTCACCACTAGCTGTGCTGGCCTTGGATTTCTGGGAACTGAAATCCAAGAAGATCTAGGGACCCAAGGTTAGGAACTACTGCCTTAGAGACTACCAGATTTACTTCAATGTGAGCTTTTCTAGATCCCAATCCACCTCCTCAGACACGTGAAGTGCATAACCAGGAACAAAACAACTGGGCATGCATCCAGAAATGCAAGAGCACCTTATTAGCAGCAATTTGCTGCCATAATATACGCAACATACGTCCCTTATGCAACATAAACTGGCAATAAGATTCTAGCCCATGACAAACTCAGCCATCTATGTCTCTAATGTCTAAATATCTCACTACTAATGCTCCCTGTTCCAAACTTGGGTTTAGTCTAGATATCTACTCAAGATCTGATTTAACTGGTCTACTTTGGGTGAAGTTATCAAGTCAATTTAACCCCTATGATTTTGTTTCTATCTTGAAATTCCTCATTTCAGCTTCAGATAATGATTAATAAATTCAAGATGTAATACAATAACAGTTCTCCATACATGGCTGTTTCAACCCCCATGTCTTTTTCAGCAGCGAAGACACTCTGACAGGTGGAGCGCCACTTTGCACAAGTGGACAATTCTTTCCTTCTGGAGCTGTTTGACCTCTGTTGCTCACATCCTCACAACTCAATTTGCTGATGTTAAATAAATAACTTTTAGCTTGCACCAACATTTGTCAACTGCATTTCTTTGTGCAAATAATGGATATAAAGGGTTCAGTGAATCAGGCCACAGATATCTAATTCATCTTCTTTCATGAATACCACAATGTGTATTATGAATTTTATTTATTTATTCAATCACCATCTTTAAACAAAAGTTCTCAAAAACAATGTTGTTTCTAGTGTGGCAAATTATCTGGTAAAATTCAGTTTCACATGCTTTTTTAATGTGAATATAAATCAATAATGCTGAGTTACTGTGAAAGTGGTCTTCTCACTAAAACTGAATTACAGTATGCACCATTTTCAAAGAAAGTTTCATATCTGAAAGCACCTGAACATAAAGATCAGCTTTCAAATCAAACAAACGAAGAGAAATCCCAGAGTATCTTATTTTTCATTGTGCTTCAAATTATACATTGCATTTTGATTAGAAAGAAGATGGACAAGTCTTCATTTTGCTTAGGCTCACACTAAATATACGTATACATTTGAAAACTGTTTATACTCAAAAATAACTCATATGAATACACATAACTTTAGCCTTATATATATGTCTCCTACATAGGGATGCGGAGGTTAAACCGCTGCAGGTTAAACCGCTGAGCCACTGGGCTTGTTGATGGGAAGGTTGGCAGTTCGAATCCGTGCAACAATGTGAGCTCCCATTGCTTGTCCCAGCTCCTGCCAACCTAGCAGTTTGAAAGCATGCAGATGTGAGTAGATGAATAGGTACCACCTCGGTGGAAACGTTATGGCACTCCATGTCTAGTTCTGCCAGCCATGTGACCACAGAAAGTGTCTATGGATAAACACCAGTTCTTTGGCTTACAAATGGAGATGAGTCAGCCCCTAGAGTCAGACACTACTGGATTTAATCATCGGGGGAACCTTTACCTTTATGTGTCCTACAGCACTTCAAGGTTAAATCATTGCAGAGAAGAAGCATTCAGTAAATGGAAGTCAAGCCTCCTACTGTCAGAAACTGAGTCTTGCACCTTATTCTCATAGTAAGCCTGCTCATTACTATGAGAAATGCTACACAGGTGGTAGCATTTCTGATTCTCACACACCTGATTGCTTCCCCATACAAATGACTCCCTCTGTGGGGATATCATAGACAAATGTTTGATTTTAAATATAATATGCTAGGCATCTTCATCATGAAGCTTTCCATACTCACTGTCTACTGCAGTTAGTGGTACAACAGCAACACATAAGACATGGGATATATCAGTATACAGTACTAGAATCTTCATGTTGTGGTAGGATTAGCCCTGTATTTCACTTCTTGTTGACTACTTTGAATGCTCTTTCCTCAGCACAGGAGTTAGTCCTGTCCTAATAGAGGACAGAAATTCATACAATAACACTAACAAATGCTAGTACAGTCATGGCCAAAAATATTGGCACCCTTGCAATTCTGTCAGAAAATGCAACCCTTCTCTCAGAAAATTGTTGCAGTTGCAAATGTTTTGGTACTCACATGTTCATTTCTTTGGTTTGCGTTGGAACAACACAAGAAAAACAGAGAAGAAAAGTCAAATCTGATACAATCCCACACAGAAACCCAAAAATGCACTGGCCAAAATTATTGGCAACCTGTCTACATTGTAAGAAATAATTGCTTTTCAAGCATGTGATGCTCCTTTAATTTGTATTTAAACACACCTGTCGCAAGTAAGAGGTGTGGGCAATATAGTAATCACACTTGCAACCAGTTAAGATGGAGAAAAGGTGACTCAACCTTTGTGTTGTGTGTGACACTGAGCATGGAGAAAAGAATGAAGTATAAAGAGTTGTCTGTGGATTTCAGAGGAAAAAATGTGGAAAAACATCGACAATCTCAAGGCTACAAGTCCATCTCCAGAGATCTTAATGTTCCTGTGTCCACTGTGCGCAATATCATCAAGAGGTTTACAGCCCATGGCACTGTAGCTAACCTCCCTGGATGTGGACGGAAGAGCAAAATTACTGAAAAATTACAACGAAAGGTTGTTCAAATGGTGGATACAGAACCCAGATTAACTTCCAAACAAATACAAGCTGATCTGCAGACACAGGGTACAACAGTGTCAGCTCGCACTATCCGTCGCCATCTGAATGAAAAGGGACGCTATGGTAGGAGACCCAGGAGGACACCACTGCTGACACAAAGGCATAAAATAGCAAGACTGGAGTATGCCCAAACTTATGTGACAAAACCACAATCCTTCTGGGAGAACGTACTGTGGACAGATGAGACAAAAGTAGAGCTTTTTGGTCAAGGACATCATGGCACTGTTACAGAAAAAGAAATGAGGCATTCAAAGAAAAGAACACAGTCTCTACAGTCAAACATGGTGGAGTTTCAAAGATGTTTTGGGGTTGCTTTGCTGCTTCTGGCACTGGATGCCTTGACTGTGTGAACGGTATCATGAAATCTGATGCTTACCAAAGAATTTTGGGGTGCAACGTAGTGGCCAGTGTCTGAAAGCTGCGTCTCCACCAGAGGTCACGGGTCTTCCAGCAGGACAATGACCCAAAACACACTTCAAAAAGCACTCAGAAATGGTTACAAACAAAGCTCTGGAGAGTTCTGAAATGGCCAGCAATGAGTCCGGATCTGAATCCCACAGAACACATGTGGATAGATATCAAAACAGCAGTTGGGAGAAGGCATCCTTCAAATCTGAAGGCCCTGGAGCAGTCTGCAAAAGAAGTGTGGTCCAAAATTCCAGGAGAGAGGTGTAAGAAACTCATTCATGGTTACAGGAAGCGATTGATTTCAGTTTTTATTTCCAACGGGGGTGCTACCAAATATTAAGTTAAGGGTGCCAATAATTTTGGCCAGTGCATTTTTGGGTTTCTGTGTGGGATTGCATCAGATTTGACTTTTCTTCTCTGTTTTTTTGTGTTGTTCCAACGCAAACCAAAGAAACGAACATGTGAGTACCAAAACATTTGCAACTGCAACAATTTTCTGAGAGAAGGGTTGCATTTTCTGACAGAATTGCAAGGGTGCCAATATTTCTGGCCATGACTGTATGTTTTTGTTGGACTAGTAGATAATATGTTGAAAAACATTCACATATACGATCCCCTACATGCAATATTAAGTGCTGTAAATAAGACATACGTTTATCTCTTAAGTAGAACTAGGCATCATTCTACCGGCCACAACTGTCCAGAACTACTTAAGGGACAGAAACAAAAGCTTATCACTGGCACTTCAAAAATAAAACAAGAGCATATTGTCTGAACCTCCAGACAAAAACAGATTATCTATTTACCTGTTTCAGAAATCAGCCTGAACTAATTAAGAACTCTAAACCTAATGCCAAGATCAAGAGGAGAAATTTCAGCAGAAAATTCTCATTAACCTGTCCCTTATACCTGCAATCAACTTTGCACAGTGAAGAATTAATCCTGTGCCGTTTAAGAAGCCCTTTGTCGTTATTTATGACACTGCATCTTGGTCTTAAGCAGAAAGTCATTTCCTAATTGCTCAAAATTAGCCATGTCTTGCTTCTTGGCCACAACTATTTTCCTAAGTTGTGGGTTATGCATTATATCATTACCCACATTCAGAGCAGACATTTAATTGGAATTTCTGACAATCCATCGCCAGCTGTGCTCTCAAATCCTAATGATTTATGTCTTCTGATGAAATATATGTAATGACTTCTATGTGCCCCGTGAAAACATTAGTATTAAACTCTGTGGATGCAGCTATTTGAACAGGCTTTTATTCTTTGCCAGGAACTATTCTAAATGCAGATTGATTCAAAGATGTGCTGTACTTTCACAATTATTTCACTATTTTACCACACAAAAGATGCAGTGGTCAAAAAACTGAATCCCAGCATGTACTGTAGCTAGTTTCAACTGACATGCATCACTACAAGAGAGGACCAGGGCAAGTTAAATTGCTTATTTTACACACCAAAATATCATACCAACTTGATGTTCAAGAATTACATTTACTGACTAATGACCATAATAATTTCAAGTCTTTAAAATTTAATTTTAAAGGGTACTTTAAGGCACTGCTAGAGACATTTTTGCCTGAATATTTCGGGTTTTGTGGCATTCACATATTAATCCTAAGTGACAAGAGAGTATTATTTTGTCTCGTCTTTTGTGGTCTGACTCTTATTACTTATTTACACTGATGTCAGTGCAATGGCATGAACTACAGCAGCAAAGTTAACAAATTGCTGCTTGTATGCCTTATTGCACACCAACTCGTATCTGATGCACAACAAAGGATAGAAGTGGTGAATTGTTTACTGACAACAATTCACAACTGCAATTTACAACACTGGCTTACAACACTGTCTTGTATTTTTATATATATATTCATAAACTAGAATAGCAGAATTAGCCACGAGAGGGAACCACAAAATGACAACACAACATGGTAACATATTTTATTTTGCTTGAAGCACATGGCTACCCTTTATTTCAACACACAACACAGTTATTTGTGCAACTGGATGAGAATTGTAGAAATTTTGCATTGTGCATGTGTTTTGTTTGCAGATTTGTACTTGCCTGCATGGTAAACATCTGGGTTGACTAACACCAATATGTGGGGTATGTGCTAGCAGTGACTCTTAGGGAAATTAATAAGTGTCAAATAATGTCTATGAATAAAATTGTGAGCTGACTGGTCTGTGCGGCTCCTGGCTGCAAAGGTTCTGTTTGTATATAAAAGTATATGTGTGAAGAAGTCAGTACTATTAGATTGAGAGAGACTGTGTGTGGATCTGAATAAGCCATCAGTGAAGTGTCTATAGCTTGGATTTGTGAGGAGGCTAAGCATCATGAAAAATTGAATAGAAGTGTGCTAAGGCCAATATATAATAACATATGACAAATAAACAGTCTTTAAATTATAAAGTTAAAATTAAAGCAAAGGAAATAATTGTATTTCAGAGTAAAGAAGAAAAGTAGAGATTTATGGATATATGTAAAAGAAACTGACAATACAAAACCTTGTTTTATTATTTCCTCTTCACTGAACTTTTTATCCTTTTTGCTTTTTAACCAATTCTTTGTTTATAATCCCTGCTTACTAGTTCATAGATAGCAGTCATAAAGCATAATGCCCAGCTGCTATGATACATGGTTTGGGTGGTATCTCAAAAGTAAACAAAGCTGTTTTTCATCAAATAACAGCCTTACTAGTAAAACGACGGTGTAAAGTAAGCCCTTAGTTTCTCCAGGATTACAGCAGCAGTGTAAAATTGAACACTGCCTATTTGCCATAGTTGGTGATAGGGATCATCCAGATGAAGGTGTCCCTGTTCACTAATTTAAACAGCAACCCCCAACTTGGTGCAGAAGTTTAGGGCAGTTGTCATTTGGATGGTGACACCAATAGTTAAGGAAAGTGTGTAAATTCTACAACAGGGGCAACAGCAACCAGGCTGCTGAGAACTAATGAGTAACTAAAGTTCCTTTAATGTTCCTGGGCTCTGAAAAAATCACAATAGGTAAACAGTTAAATTGTATGTGTTAAGTGTTGTCAAGTTGCATCTGCCTTACAACAATCCTAATAGGGTTTTCATGGTAAGTGAGATACTTTAAGAATGGTTTTAACAGTGCCATGCCTGTCCACCCCCAGTTAGTTTCCATGGCTGAATGGGGACTAGAACCCAGTTCTGGGCCCTAGCTCATCATTCTGTCTACTATACTACACAACAATTAAACTTAAATTAATATATATTTATTTGGCTTTAATTTGTTAAACCAGAACATACTATGTGAATTTTTGTCTTCTGCTAAAAAGAAACAATTGGCTCAATAGCTCTGTAAGTTGTATACAGAAATAGGGAGTTTTGATTTCCCATTGTGCATCCCAGAAAAAACAATCTGTGTACCTTTGGGCAACTTCACAGTCTCAGGGTGCACCAAGACGAAGGGAATGGTAAACCATTTCTGAGTACTCTAAACCTAGAAAATTCTGGAATGGCTAACCACAAGTCAGAATTGACTAGATGGCACACAATTATTATAAAAAAGAAACAATTACTACTCTTGTTCAAATAATTTTACATGTTTCTTCTCATTTTGCTAAAATAAATTAATACCTAAGTTGAGCCCATCTCAAAGACAAGGATACAAAATGTTATTGCTGGTGATAGCAGATGGGCATTTGTCCTCAATAAGTTGACATACATAAAGTTCTGCTGAGCTTAGTGAACTAAATTGCTAACTTTTGCCTTCTTCCAAACCTGCACGGGTTCTGATCTAAGAATTCAGCATGCAAACATAGAGTTTATAATAAGTAATTACACTTCCCCATTTATTGGAAGTTCAATGAAGATTTATAATAACTGTATATGTTGCTTCCTATAATATTGACTTATATACTTCAGCCAAACAGAATCTACACTCTTTGTGTTATTTGCTGCTTCATCCAATTTGCTGTTACACACATTACTTGGAGACTCTAATTCTAATAGGAGGAAATTCAATATTTTCTACTTAGAATCCAGCTTCTAAAAGTGTTAGTGAAATCTAAGCAGGACACATTTATGGTGAAAAGCTTTTACTGTTTGATAAGCCTAAAGAACATGAGAAATTTGGAGGAAGCTAAAACATTTAAATTGCATTTTACTTTCTTATATAACAAATGGTAGTGATATGTCTTCCTACATGGGGTCATGAGCTCTGGGCAGTTTACAGCACTGCGATGTATGTGTTTTTTAAATCAAAGAATGTCAATATTTTCACATGAACACAGTTAGTTTACGTAAAAATATTTTGCCTAAAGATTTAATTTCTCTCTCCTCCCCATCAGGCTTCACCATATCTCTGTGTTCACGAGTTCTTAGAGTAGTCCTAAAAACTTGTAGAAAATGTCTTCTACAAAAAAATGCAATGCTAGACTATACAAAATTGGATAAATCAAAAGAAAAATTACAAGCAATGAAGAGTTAGATAAAAGGAAATGTTACAGAGAAACATACTGAGTCTGAGTAGTCAAACACACAGAATTTATTATTTATTTATTTACTTATTTATTATTTCTTAATACATCTATAAATTTCTTAAATGTATATACCACCCCATCAGTGCCATACACTATTCTGAGTGGTTTACGGAAGTTAAAAACATATAACAATAATATATTAAATGAACAGTTAGAGAACAACAAAAACGTCAAGAGGCATTGTAAGAATAAAATGTGGAATGCGAGGCAAGTAACAGAAGAGAAATTGGAATCAGCATGACTGCTTGCAAATTTTTGTTTGTGGCATTTCCTGATTTCTTCTGATATCTCAGATGAGGCAATATCTATAACAACCAATTGTCATGAAATAAAATAATCAGATGTTTAATTTCCATTCTTTCCAGTTTTTTCATAAGAACACTGATCCCTTACTTAGATTCAAGCCTGTTCCAAAGACGAATAAACCACCTACCATTACCTAAGTTTCCTTCTAACACTACTTTAGTTCAACAGCCAAATCTGATTCAAAGTGTATGACTGGTGACCATCTGCAGTCAGGAAGAATAAGCAAATGAAAAGTTACAGGCCAAAGAACACAAATTTAGCAAAGGAAGAACAGTGAAGAATCATGTATCAAGCAGATTCCAATCATCTAAGCATGACATATCTTAAGAATCAACTAGTCAAATCTGAGAATCAAACTTGTTTTCCTTTCCACAGCAGGATTTTAAAAAAAGAGATATGGGCCTCTAGAATGAAAGTTGCAATTTAATTATGTTTGCCTCCTGATAAATGAAAAAAATGCATGATAAAGGAAATCCTCACCACCAAGGTCCCAAAGTCCACTGGAATCTCTTTTGTCATGGGGATAGCGCTGGGGGACATGGGATGGAGGGAGGGTAAGTCTTTAATTTCTGAAAATTGTGGTCATTGGTATGATTTCACCACAGGCATAGATTTGAAGGCATTAGAGATATCCCCACAACAAAAGGGAACCCAAAAGGGCCTCAAGACTTTTGCAGGGGAACTGGAAATTTTTAATTTCTGAAAAAGCACCACAGCTGATGATGTCATCAGCCTCATGCAGCATAAGTTAAAGCTATGTGGTTTCACCCAATGTTAAGTATGGTTCATACAGTAATTTTCACAGTGATCCCAGAAACATTACATCGTGAGTCTTATTAAGATTTTTTTTCCAGTTTTGCAATAAATGCATAATATTAATATCCAGTATATACAGAACACTGACAATGGTTTATAAATGGAAATAAACTGGTGTTTACTTTTTACTGCTCATAAGTTTTCTATGAGTAAAGAACAATCAACAGCAGATTAATAGACCAACCTTTTGTCTGGATTTATTCAAAAGAAATTCTTTAAAAAATAAGACATTCAAGCTGGTCTTTTTAAAAATGTTAATGTCCCACTAAAAATGTTATACCCCTGTTTTATAAGATATTTTGATAATTTTAGTTGTGCATGACATTCAATTTTGGTACCACTACTTTTTTTTGTGGGGAGATATAAGTTAGTGAGCTCATATAGTTCAGTGGATTGGAATAATCTGGCTGCAGAGTCATAGGCTGAAAGTTTGATTTCTACTGTGTCTATTGAGAGAGAGAGCCATTCAAGAACACCTGGGGTGTGCATGGCTAAGGAGGACACATCTCTTGCCACCTGTACATCCTTAGGTAAGCTGAATGGTTTTCTAGGAACTGGTAAACCACTTCTGAGCCCTTTACATTGTAAAAAAGGTCACTATAAGTTGGAACCAACCTGATGGCATATAATTAATAATTAATATGTTAGCTACATAGCAATGTGAAGCCTGCTTAATTAACATGTAAACCGCCCAGAGAGTGCTTTTAGCACTATGGGGCGGTATATAAGCAGCACGCTTTGCTTTGCTTCTTTATTATTGCTGTATATTTTTCCAGTTTCATTATCCTAATACAAGTAATGTTTGTGCTTTTACATTTATTACTAACACTTGATTTTTAGCATGTTTTCTTAATAGGCTTCTGTGGAGATTTAAGAAACCTAAACACGTTTCTCACCAATAGTGGCAGGCTAAACTTTGAAATCTGTCTCCTTTAGGTATACTCACAACCAGCTTCTAACAGCTCTTTTTTGTGTGCACATGCAACTTATGCCACTGTAGTTGGGGAACGAGCACTAATTTCAAAACTTATCATAACCGTTCCATGATTTGCTGATTTTGTTTAATGTTAATTTTATCCGCTTTTCCTCCAAAGACTTCAATGTGGCTAAGAATTAAAATAATGTAATTTCCACTTCATTGCGAGGAGGTGACATTTGGAGCATAAAAGCAAGTCACCCAACTTGATCTCAGTGACTTTGATCCTAAATTGCTTCATGGTTCATATAAGGAAAGGAATTTCCACTGATTCCTACTCCCTGCATCACATTCCACACTGTTTCAAAGTATTTCCCATCCACGGAAAACAAAGATATAGCAGTCTTGCCCAGAATACTTGGCATTGAGGAATGACTCCTCCACATCAGTCACTGGGGGCCAGTTATCTCTAAGAAGAGGTGCTGGCCACCCTGTGCAACCGAACTGAACCACCCACCCTCTGTCTCGATCTCAGAGAAAAAGGACAGGTGAAGGGGTGTGTGGAAATGCAATGGGTGAGGCAAATGGGACAGAGTGCATTCCCCCTCTTTTCTCAGGTGACAAGAGAGCTTAGGCCACCCAAACCAAGCTCTTTACTTTTGTTCTAACCAGTCTTTCCAGTTCTCATTTCATCTGAAATAAATTACACAGGAGCCAAAAAATTAGCATCAAATGGTATGCATATTTTACTGTCTCCAAAAGACAATCAAACTGCTATTTGAAAGATGTAAAAAGCAACCCAAAAATGGAAAACAGTCAAATATAAAATATGCATTTACGTATAAATTCTTTACACAGGTGAGATAAGGCCTTTATAGTCAAGCTGGGGATGTTTTAAGTCACAAATTACTACATTTCATTGAAACTGCAGAAGGGTTTCCGTTTCTTATAAATCCCTGAAGTATTTTCTTTATGAATACAAGCAAAACATGTACTTCTATGCCTGTTTTATTTGCTCTAAATTCTCTTTCTGGACACCTTCAAGACAAAATCAATGTTACAGCTTATGTGCACTACAGAAAAGCAGGTTTTCTTTTATTACTAGGTAACAATAACTTTTATTAACTTTGGAAATCAAATTAATAACGATTCCCCAAATTGATTTTGATAATTCAAAGGCATACACTAAAACATGGTTCTGCTGCAAGAAATTTCAGAAATGATTGCCTCCCTGTTGAACAGAAAAGCAGAGGTTCCATAAATTATTAGACCAAAAGGGAAGACTCATGAATTGTAAGGAGGCAGTTTTCCTTTGCAACATTTGCCAGCGCAATGTAGCTATTTCACACTTTATGGCACAATGAGAGATAGCCAAGCAGCTTCTTTTTAAGTTTGTGACTTCATGATGAGGCTCTGTTCTTATAAATATAAACAAATAGCACACAGTTATTCAGCAGAGCATGCCTTATAGTTGTACTGATGAGCATATTTAAAGCATTTCACAATGTGCAATATTCAGTATCTCCTCAGTATGTTGTACCTTCCCCTCCCTTGAAATCAGCCCTTTTGAGGACACTCAATATTCAGACCTCTTCAAGTTGTTTTTTGTGTACTAGCTATCTTTTCGTAATTTCTTCCCCACTCTTCTTGTATTTTTGCAAACCTGGGATTCCTCAAGCTTGTGTAGATGTAGTGCCATTTCACAGAATACTGCGAACATTGCCAGATTTGGAGAATACCGTTTAAAAACAATGGTGCTTTGTATGTAGATGGAATTACAAAATTATCTTCACACATATTTTTCTTAGTTTTGCTTCACACAGGGCAAAACTGCATTCTCTGTGGGAGAAGCAGATAACAGACTACAGAAGGTCATGCTTTGATAACAATTGGGAATGTCATAATAAACAAATGTGGACATGTGAAAAAAATACATCCTTAGATGGGGCTTTTCCTTTTCCAAAATTAAGATTCATACCATGCAGCATGTGGAATTATCAAGCAAATCATAAGCCACTGAGGTGTTTGGAAGCTAGCTGTGAGTCTCCAAGGGTCCCCTGATCTATTAAGTTTATTAAAACTTCTGCCTGGGGATGGGAGTGGGACAGGTTTTTAAAATTTGCCCAGCAACACAGCTTCCTCATCACTCCCTGCAAGAGTGCTTTCTACCTGGGATGGAAGACTGATGCAGAGGAGTGCTAGCAGCATATGAAGCACAGAAACATGGTCAAAGAAACATGTTTTACCAAACCATGTACAAAAGGGGTCATTCTACACCTTGCAGGTAAAGAGATTCTATGACAGATGTTGTGACGGCATGAACTATTAAGAATCATTTTAATCTTAACCAACATCCACGATAGCTGACACATTATAGAGATGTCCAGGTGGTTTCTTGGTGGGTGTAGGTGGATGAGGTTCAATGGCCTCGGGGCTTAATATAGGCAGAACTGTTGGCTGGATGTAGCAGAACTATACTATGGCAATACAACTGCAGGAATAGGTGATACTTTTATTAGACCCCTAAAAAAAATCAAAGAACCAGTGAGCTTTCGTGAGTCAAGTCCACTTCTTCAGACCATGCACTGATACTGTGGATAGTGTAGAAAAATTATAAATGGGAGTCCCAAAAATTAATGGCAGATGGTTGTGCCAGGTCTGCTTCTTAGAGATGAGTTAGGATAAAAAATGCAGGCTGCGCTGGAGATGTGGTTTTCAAACTACACTCCAGGTAGCTGTTGGTTGGGATATCAATACCAGCTCCTCACACAAAGAATCGGCAGGTAGTTTGCATGACCCACACACACACATATTGCCTTCTTTTGAAACTGCAAAGTTCCTATGGAAACAGGGCAACACAAAAACCCAGTAAGACTCCATCAGAGATGAGGTTAAAATTTAGTCTAACCACTAGGCAGAGCCAACTGGAGCTAAATTAATAACATTTCTTAGTGGCTGGAAGAAAGTATTTCCATCAGTTTGCAGTCCTGCTTGGATGATCTTAAGAGTCCTTGTTGTCGCCTTTATGGTGCTAATGCAAGCAGCAATGGCTCAAACTGTTTTCTCCTGGATATGTATGGACAGGGGTGATTACGAAAAGGCATTGACACAAACTGTCAACTTCTTACTGAATGGTTGAAGGGTTTTTGTTTTGTTTTTACATAAACGATTAGGAAGGGAAGAAATCCAACAACATCAATGACAAGGTTATAAATGCCAGCCATCCTGACCACATCCCTCTTTTGCAACAGAATATTACATGGAGTTTGGTTCCATCTGACCTGCTTCCTTTTAAACATTTTAGATTATCTTACCATTGAGGTTTCAACATATTGTCACTGTACAAGCAGAAAAGAAACAGCCATGTCAGTAATGATGTAATAAAGTTGACTGAAGCCTTTGTTGTTCTACAGTGAAGACCTTTCCGTGGAAATGCTGGAAGCAGAGCATAATATGCCCAGCACAGCGAATTTCCACTTGCTACCATTACAAATCTGTCAGGAAAAGAGAATGCTGGGTCACAAAGTAAGTGACCTGAAAACTCAGCATTATGCAAAATATGAACTACATGTATTCAAAAGTCATCCAAATTATTTGAAGTTTCACACTACAGTGACCTCACTAGGGTGAATTATCTTGCTTGAATTATGCAGGTAGCTCAGAATATTGCTGTGTATTTTAGATGCCCCACAAAATGAATCAGACGCTTTAATATAACATGTAACACCTATGTCATAGGTGATGCAGGCTTAGTTTTGTTAGGATGAAGGGAACACATTACTGTGTTAAATATATCAAGAGATTAAAATGAACAGAAATAAGATCATCAATAAAAGCCTGATTTTGGTGATTTCCTCCCATCACCTACCCCAGTTTAAAGAAGAATACAACATCAATTCATTAGAGGTATCCTAAGGTACTGCAACAACATATCAAACAAAAAATCACACTTAGGTCAGTTCCATATTGCTTGAATTTGCTTCAGCAGATTTTCAAAATGCACCCATTAAAGGAAACTGGCGTAATTTAACCTCAAATTTGTACTAAAAGCCTATTTTCAACAAGAGTTAAATTTCAACAGGCTTCACTATCGTTGACCCCAAAAAGCAGCATCCTCACCTAATATGTAAACTCAATAGCTGTTTATAGCAGCAATGTTATAAATCTGACAGGTTTATTTGTGTAACAGTTTATGTTTCCATTATGTTCTGTCATCTGCTACATGGAATTTGTATTTAAGAGGATGCTACTGTATCTAAGGTGTTTACTACCGTGTTTCCCCGAAAATAAGACAGGGTCTTATATTAATTTTTGCTCCAAAAAAAACGCATTACGGCTTATTTTCAGGGGATGTTTTATTTTTTTAATGTACAACAATCTACATTTATTCAAATACAGTCATGTCATCTTCTTCTGGTTGCTGCACAATGGTGGAGGGCGGGGTTTCACTTAACTAGGGCTTATTTTGGGGGTAGGTCTTATATTACGAGCATCCTGGAAATTCATACTAGGGCTTATTTTCAGGTTAGGTCTTATTTTCGGGAAAACAGGGTACAAATACCAGAGCTGAACTACAAAAAATAAATATGCTGTCTGGGAAGAGTTCAGTAGTTACTTCTTCTATCTGCAGCAATAGGTTGAACATTAACCACCTGCTCAAACACAGACACACCAATAATAAATTTGTTGTACAGTGGTGCCTCGACTTATGAACGTCCCTACTTACGACCATTTCGAGTAACGACCAGCTCCGGCTGCAAAATTTTGCTTCTACTTGCGACCGGAGCTTCCACTTACGAACAGAAAAAGGCAGGGGGAAAAGGTGGGAAATTCAAATTTCTAACTGTAGGTGGCGACGAGGCTGCTTCTTTGTAGCTCTTTTGCCCCAGCAGTTAGAGAGTGTGCGTCGGAGGAGGCTTGGGACTGCCTCGCTTCTGCTTCTGAGTGAGCGTGTGTGTGTGTTTGCAGGGAGGCTTCGGGCTGCCTGGTAAGGTAAGGTGCTGTTTTCTGCTTTTTAAAAACTGTTCTGGGTGTTTTTGCAGCATGGTTTTGGGCTGGGGGGGTTATGTTTCTGTGCTGTGATGGGTCTTGGGGGGGTTGTGTTTTTTTGGGGGGTTCCCCCCCATTTCCAATGGGTCTTGGGGTTTTTTGTTGCTTTTTGGAGTGGTTTTTCCCATTTCCGATGGGTCTTGGGGGGGGTTGTTTGTTTTTTGGTTTTTTTTCCCCCCATTTCCGATGGGTCTTGGGGGGTTTGGTTGCTTTTGGGGTTTTTTTCCCCATTTCCGATGGGTCTTGGGGGGTTTGTTTGTTTTTTTGGGTTTTTTCCCCCATTTCCGATGGGTCTTGGGGGGTTTGGTTGCTTTTTGGTGGGGTTTTCCCCATTTCCGATGGGTCCTGCATGCTTCCCTTGCTTTTTCCTTTGTTTTCTTTGCATTTCCGACCTGCCCCCTTTGTTCTCTGTGCATTTCCGATCTGCTCCGTTTGTTTTCTGTGCATTTCCAATGGGTCTTGCACGCTTGATTGCTTTTCTTTCTTTTTCCCCCCTTTGGCCGGAAGAGATTAATCGCATTTCCAATGAGTCTTGCAGTGATTTATTTTATTTTTCTGGTGATTTTTTTCTTTGGCCGGAACGGATTAATTGCATTTCAATGCATTCCTATGGGAAATGGTGCTTCGACTTACGACCATTTCGAGTTACGTCCATCTTCTGGAACGGATTATGGTTGTAAATCGAGGCACCACTGTATTACAATTAGCCTGGATTAAATTGTAAAGGCAAAGGAAAACTGGAGATCAACACCATTTTATACTTACTATCTAAACTACATTTGTGTCTCAAGTAACAGATCTAGGAAAGACCTAGGTTTGAGCCCCTGAAGATTTGTTGTCAATCATGGCAGACATCTAGATGGACCACTAGCCCATCTCAGCAGAATGGACTTTGTGAATGTATGCACATATGCTGACACACACTAACTGAAGTGCTGTAGGTCAAGAGCAATTATTTTAATTAAAAATGTCACAAGTTCAACTCTTGGCATTTTCCAATATGGGAAATACTCTAGCCTGAAACCCTGGACAGGGGCTAGACACCCCAGACAGTAAGGAGTTCAGTGAACAAAATCATCTGACTTGATATAAAGCCTATGTTGTCATAAAGAAGGTGGAAGATGTGGTTTCAGCAAGGACAATAGATCAGTGTAAGAGATCATGTTTTGCATGCAAAAGATCTTAAGTTTGGTTCCCAATATCTCTAGATAAAGCTGGGAAAAACTTTTGTGCTGAAATGGCACAAGCCACTGTCTGTCGTTGCAGACAATACTCAAACAGGACTGATTATTTGCCACACCACCTTTGCAGGACAATTTGCTCTCCCATAAAACTACAGGTTGAATACCAGTGACTTTCACAGAAGCAAGAAAACTCAAAGAATTTTTTAGGGGGGGTAAGTTTATATGTGAGCTGGCTGAGGATATTTTTGTTTTTAATTATTTTTAATTGGGAGGGGAGCTTTGCTGCCAGTTCACGCCCTCAGCAGTATTCCTTTTGAAATACTGAATGATAGAATTGACAGAATTTGACAGAATGCCCATGGGAATGATTCTCCATTATGACACACTGTTGTTCTCAGGGAGATTTTTTAGGGTTGAGGATCCAATCCACCCACCAGTCAAGAGTAACAGTACTACGGGCATGATTTCCAGCACAGTTTCAATTAATAAGCAGTTTAAAGGGGAAGCCACTATCTTCTGAATCAGCTACAAGAAAATGTGATAGCAAATTATGGTAACTAGCCCAAGACTTCTGACAATCACAGATGGGTTGGTTGTTGCAACCAGTAAAAGGCAAAGCAGAGGTTTTGTCCTGGCCAGACAGTGGAAGTACACGCTCACCATGTGTGAAGGACAGGAGGCTAGTGTGCCGTCCCCGAGAGAAAATGTACCGGAAGAGGCATGCGAATGTGTAGAAGGTGTGCTTGTAGAGATAGAGGGGAGTGAAGGAAGGAGGGAAAGAGCGTTGGAGGTGTGTCTGGCCGAAGATAAAGGGGAGAAACAAGATTTGATAGTTTGGGGAGGAGATTATAAAGGAGGAGGAGGAAGCGCGGGAATTCAAGGTGGTAACAGACGGGCCAGTCAAGGGTACGAGGGATTGTGCTGTCCAAACTGAGGATGAAGGAGGCACTACTGACAAGGTTGGAGAACTGACGCGGGAGTTCCCCAACCTAAAGACTGGAGGTGGGTTACTTCCTGACCCGAATATTCCTAAACTAGGAAATCAAAGGATCAAACCCCTAGAATGGACTGTGGTGGTCTATCCTCGCAATCAAGATGGGGGGAGGAAGGTGATACGTCCTACGCCCTCTTTCAGCAGGCCACCCCTGGAAGGGGATTGGGCAAGACATCCTTGCTGCGGGACAGTTTGTGCAGTAAGGAGTGCACCTTTGCGGGCGATGACCGATCGGGAGCGTTTTGGCCCGGCCCCAATGTGAGGAGCGACATATTTACTCCTGAGTTAGAAGTTAAAAGTTAAAAGACTTTGCCAGAATTAAGTTGTTTCGATCCATTTGACATGGTTGAAGTTGAAGTTGATAAGAATAAAAAGGAATCTGTTCAGTTTTTAAAACCGCCTATGTCTCTTATTCCCGCCAAAATGAGGGAACCGCCACCAGCTTTTGAAGAACCCGATCACAGTGGCGCCCAACGTGGGGCAGTCCCTCACGCGGGAAAGGAGGAAATTTCAAAGCTCCAAAAAGTCATAGAGAGACAGGAGAAGTTAATAGAGAATCTAGCTGAACAACAGACGTTGCTGACAAAGAGAATTATGAAGCAGGAGGCAGAGGGTGAAAAGTCGCAAAAAGGCCATGGGTGGAATAGAGGAGGATTAGTTGCAGGGCCGGCTCCAATCCGAGTACAAAAAATGAGCTCTACCGACGATCCAGGAGCGTACTTGCACACGTTCGAGAGAGTGGCGGTAGCGGCGGACTGGCCGAAGGAACAGTTGACCCTGATCTTGATCCCTTGCCTGACTGGGTTGTTGCAGGAAGTAATAGATACCTTGAGCCCAGAGGAAGCAGCTCAGTATGAGGTAGTAAAGGCAGCGATCCTTCGGAACCTAAACTTGACGGAGGAGGCATATAGGAAAAGGTTCAGAGAGTTACGATGGAAAGTTGGAGTACATCCCAGGACGCTGGCTCAAAGAATGAGAGCAAACCTGGTGCGGTGGCTGAAGCCGGAGGAAAAGACTAAAGAACAGCTGTTGGATCTATTGATCCTAGAACAGTTGGTCAACACGCTGAGCGCGAGTATAAAAAGTTGGGTACAGAAGAATAATCCAAAGACTTTGGAGGAGGCACTCCGCCTAGTGGAGGACTACAATATGGCAGAGGAAGTCAGTAAAGAAAACTCCACCCCGTGGGGGGAGCGAGGGAAGGCACGTGAAAAAGCACCAACGCCGAATCCTGGGTTCAGTTCGCGACGCGCAGCAGAAATGAACGGAGCAGCGAAACCACGCAGACGCCCTTTTGAGCCTATGGCCCCGAAACCGGTGCGACCTATCACGGTTGACCACCGGATATACGCACCAGGCACGGGCTGGAGAGAGGGCAAGGACGGACGACCCATATGTTTTGATTGCGGTGTAACAGGACATGTAAGAAGAGACTGCCCGGGGACTGATTGTTCCTGGGTGGGACAACAGTTCAAGACAGTAACGAAGACTGAACTAGAACGAGAGGGATGGGAGGTAGATGCATGGGTCAATGGGGAAAAGAAGCACGCGTTAATAGACACGGGGTGCGGCAAGACTTTGGTAGAGACTTAAAGGGGGAGGAAAGGGAGGAAGGACTGATGGTGAAGTGTATACATGGCGATGTTAAGGCTTACCAGACAACGTGGGCAGAAGTGAAAGTAGGAGAGGAATCGCGGAAAATGAAAGTGGGGGTAGTTCCGGGACTGACGCGAGAAATGCTACTGGGGAGAAATTGGGTAGGGGCCCGCCTTGTATCAGGTTCCAAAGATGGCTTACAAGGGGATTGTATAGGAACTGAGGATGAGACTGATTTTTTACAGGAAGCATCGCGAGAGCAGACAAGGGTGTGGCAGCAAGATGACCCTACCCTTCAAGAACACCTGCGAGGAGCTCAACAAGCAGGAACCATAGTAAGGGGACAGAAAGGGATGGAAATGTGTGAGGGGTTGTTGTATTGGGTTGGTACAGATGGAGAAAGGCGGTTGGCGGTGCCCCAGAAGTGGAGAGGAAACATTTTAAAACTAGCTCATGATATTCCGATGGCTGGGCATTTGGCAGAAGAAAAGATGAAAACGCGGGTGAAGCAAAGGTTCTGGTGGCCAGGGGTGGATAAAGATGTCATGAATTATTGTCTGACATGTCCAGAGTGTCAGAAGACACAAGCTAGACCAAGACCTGGGGCAGATCTCATTCCCATGCCTCTAGTAGACCATCCATTCCAGAGGGTAGGCATAGATATAGTGGGACCTTTGTTGCGGTCAGCGGGAGGACATACGCACATCTTGGTTATTATAGACTATGCCACTCGCTACCCGGAGGCTATTCCCCTGAGGTCCACTACCGCTAAAGTATTAGCCAGAGAGTTGATGCAAGTGTTCTCGCGCCTAGGGTTTCCTAAGGAGGTCCTGACAGATCAAGGTACCAATTTCATGAGCCAGACGTTTAAAGAAATGTGGCGCTTGCTGGAAGTAAAACCGGTCCACACGGCAGTTTATCATCCTCAAACTAATGGACTGGTGGAGCGATTTAATAAGACATTGAAAGGCATGTTACGAAAATTGGTAATGGAAAAACCCAGAAGGTGGCATTTATTTATAGCACCTTTAATGTTTGCAGTCCGAGAGGTGCCTCAAGCATCTACGGGCTTCTCGCCCTTTGAAATGATGTATGGGTGGAATCCAAGAGGGATTTTAGATCTAGTGAAAGAGAAGTGAGAGAGTGGGAAGGATGAGACACAGATAACGGTACAACATGTGATGGAGATGCGAGAACATCTGAGGAAAGTAGCTGGGATAGCTAGAGAGAATCTAGTGGCGGTGCAACAGGGCCAGAAAAGGAGATATGATGCTAAGGTAAAACCGCGGCTGTTTATTCAAGGACAGAAGGTATTGCTATTAATGCCTGCAGAGAATGCTAAATTGTTTGCCAAATGGCCTCTATGAAGTCCTTCGGAAGGTAGGACCAGTAGATTATAAGATCTCAATGCCGGATAAGACCAAGAAGAGAGGGATTTTTCATGTAAACTTGCTGAAGGAGTGGAAAGAAAGGGAAGCTTTGTGGGGAGAGATTGGAGAAGATAGTTTCGGCCCAGAAGCGAGGGTCTGCTTGCAGAAAGACCATAAGATAGTCATTAATGAGGAATTGGATGAAATCCAACAAGAGCAATTAAGAGGGATAGAACAAGAATTCCAAAACGTGTTTTCCGGATTGCCAGGATACACGACCTTGATTGAACACCCGATACAAACATTACCCCAGGTAGTAGTACGATCAGGAGGGCGGAATTGGCCTCATCACTTAAAAGAAACTATTAATAAGGAGGTTGAGGAGATGTTGGAGTTGGGGGTAATAGAACCATCACATAGCCCTTGGCGGAGTTACCCAGTGGTGGTACCAAAAGCTGACGGCAAGGTTAGGCTGTGTATAGATTTTAGGAGACTGAATGAAGTTTCAAAATTTGACGCGTACCCCATGCCCAAGATAGAAGATCTGCTTGAAAGACTGGGACAGGCAGGGTACCTGACTTCATTGGACCTCACGAAGGGCTATTGGCAAATACCGCTGAGGGAGGAAGATAAGGAGAAAACCGCTTTTGTTACCCCTAAGGGGTTATTTCATTTCTTAAGAATGCCGTTCGGGTTACATGGTGCGGCGGCTACTTTCCAGAGATTGATGGATAAAGTTCTGGAACCGGTGAAAGAGTTTGCAGGGGCTTACATAGATGACATCCTAATTTATAGCAACAGCTGGGAGGACCATTTAAAACACTTACGCCAAGTATTGACAGAACTAGGGAAAGCAGGATTAAAAGTGAACCCCTCGAAGTGTAAGATAGCTAGGAAAGGAGTAAAATTTCTGGGATTTCAGGTAGAACAAGGGAAAATCCAACCAGTGTCAGACAAAATTGACAGAGTATCTGCATGGACAGTGCCTAGGACGAAAAGGGAGGTACAACAATTTTTAGGTCTGGCCGGGTATTATCGCCAGTTTGTTCCTAACTTCGCGGAAGTGGCTGCACCATTGACTGACTTAACAAGAAAGAGGAAAATGAATAAGGTGATTTGGGGAAGACAGGAGCAACAGGCTTTTGAAAGGTTAAAAGAAATACTAGTAGAATTACCCAGTCGATATGCCCCTGACTTCAGCTTGCCATTTATAGTACAGACTGATGCGTCAGATAGGGGGATAGGAGCAGTGCTGTCCCAGCTGAAGGGGAATATGGAGTATCCAGTAATGTATTTGAGTAAGAAGTTGAGTACACGGGAACAGAGATATGCTACTATTGAGAAAGAAGCTCTGGCTGCTAAGTGGGCGATACAAGCACTCCGATATTACTTACTGGGGGCACCCTTCACATTAGTCACGGATCATGCTCCCTTACAGTGGTTAAAACGCATGAAGGATACGAATCCGATGTTGACGCGATGGTATTTAAGCCTTCAACCGTACACCTTTAAAGTACAGTATAAGAAGGGAAGCGCACATGCTAATGCGGATTATTTTTCCCGACAGGGGAACAGGGATATGGAGACTGAAGAGAGGACGACCCACTCGTCGGGGGTGTGTGTGTGTGAAGGACAGGAGGCTAGTGTGCCGTCTCCGAGAGAAAATGTACCGGAAGAGGCATGCGAATGTGTAGAAGGTGTGCTTGTAGAGATAGAGGGGAGTGAAGGAAGGAGGGAAAGAGCGTTGGAGGTGTGTCTGGCAGAAGATAAAGGGGAGGAACAAGATTTGATAGTTTGGGGAGGAGATTATAAAGGAGGAGGAGGAAGCGCGGGAATTCAAGGTGGTAACAGACGGGCCAGTCAAGGGTACGAGGGATTGTGCTGTCCAAACTGAGGATGAAGGAGGCACTACTGACAAGGTTGGAGAACTGACGCGGGAGTTCCCCAACCTAAAGACTGGAGGTGGGTTACTTCCTGACCCGAATATTCCTAAACTAGGAAATCAAAGGATCAAACCCCTAGAATGGACTGTGGTGGTCTATCCTCGCAATCAAGATGGGGGGAGGAAGGTGATACGTCCTACGCCCTCTTTCAGCAGGCCACCCCTGGAAGGAGATTGGGCAAGACATCCTTGCTGCGGGACAGTTTGTGCCGTAAGGAGTGCACCTTTGCGGGCGATGACCGATCGGGAGCGTTTTGGCCCGGCCCCGATGTGAGGAGCGACATATTTACTCCTGAGTTAGAAGTTAAAAGTTAAAAGACTTTGCCAGAATTAAGTTGTTTCGATCCATTTGACATGGTTGAAGTTGAAAAGAATAAAAAGGAATCTGTTCAGTTTTTAAAACCGCCTCCGTCTCTTATTCCCGCCAAAATGAGGGAACCGCCACCAGCTTTTGAAGAACCTGATCACACCATGACATGAAAGAGGTCATGAAATACAGGGTTAGAATGTGAGGGAAACATAGGACCACAGTATTGTATCACATACTGTGTATTGTCAGTTCATGGAAGAGTAATACTTATAAAAGTAGACACACACTTTTCTTCTCAGCCTCTGGCCAAGTACCTAATTCCAATTCCATAAAGTAAACTTTGAATATTTGAGAAGGATTAGTTTGTTTCTGCTGAGCCAATTTTGTGCTGCAACAAAGACCACAGTTTAATCAAAAAATTTTTTGAATACAGGGCATTTATACTAAATTAAGAATTGCTGTGGCTTGAAATACTTATAAGATTCTTTGGAATAAACTCCTAATTTTCCAGTATCTTCAGCTACTTAGTCCCAAATTCTTGACGAAGTCATCTAGTTCTGAATCAGTTGAATAACACATATTTACTACTGTATATATTTAAAGCACAGATACAGAGGGAGCATTTAGCCCAACAATTTTCACTGGCACAAGTGTTTGTTTCACGCACATGGCCTCCATTTTGAGATTCTCATTATTTTTTTTAATATGCTACCTTTATTCCTGAGCTGGGGACTGTGGAACAGATGTTCAACAAATGCAATGGTAATACACCTTTATATTCATATTTGAAACGGCCTTTCAGGGCTTGTGCATCTCATCTGCCAACACTGCTCAGAATAACTTGAGGTACCCAATGACTACAAACTCTCTTTTCATATTAGATTTATGTATAATTTCAATTAGTTGGTTCAGCATAAAAAATGCCATTGTGTTATCACTGTAAAAATACCATTCAGGTCAGTAATAAGAAACTCAAACTATGTCACAATGTTTTTTAAGCCCTCCACGGATATAATTACAAACTTCCAAGGTGATAGAGGATTACAAGCTAGAATGAAGCTAGCTAAAGAAATAAAAGGACTCAAAATAACTTTCCACAACTAACTTGCAAATTAAACGCTACCTAAGGAAATCATGCTGGGAGATAAATGTCAAAAAGTAGCAATGGTACACCATAACTCACACAAGTTAGCATTAAACCAGAGCAAATGGATAATAGGAGAGATTTTTAAAAGTTGAACCATAGACTAATTCATCTCAACAGCTCAGAATAGATGTAATAGTTTAAAACTTTTATTTAATACACACATTTAGAAGGTTTTTTTAAAAAGAGATAAAATTCCAACGAAGACTACAGTGATTTTATACTTGCTGTTATTTTCCAGATTATCTGTTTTACATGAAATTTTTAAGTTTATCTTTTCCTTTTTCCTTCTATGAACTGATATTGCAAATTATCTGAAGTTATCTAATAAAATATAACCTTGTGGGGTATGCTGGGATCTGTAGTTTAATGGTATACCTAGACATTTCTGCAGTAATTCAAGGGTAAGTACTAGAGCTATCTGACAGAATTCTACGTTTGTCACTAAACTGCAAATACTAGGATTTCACAGGAGGAAGCTATGGCAATTAACATGGAATCAAACTGCTATAAGTGTGCAGCATAGATGCACCCTACATATACTGCACAGTGTGTACTTACCAGTCTGCAGGAAACCTCCTCACAACGCCTTTGCAAATGAAAGTTGTAGCTCTTTTCCACATCAATCAGACCCATTCAGGTGGTACCCTATAGCATACAAAAAGTAATCACCTTAGTATACATTGAAGAGTTTCCATTAAAAATACTTTTATATCCTTCCATTCTTCAAAAAGCAGTAAGAAAGTTAGCTGCAGCTCCCTGTGCACAACTAGTTCATGTCTCTGAAACAAACTCTAATTGAAGTGCACTCTTTATGGCTACACCACCATCATTCCCAGAGACCTCTAGAATGGTACAATTACAGGTGAAGAGACAAATCAGTGAAGCACAAAATGAAAACCACCCTAATTAATTTTTGACAATGAGGAAGCACTTTCAGAAATGAAAACAGATTTATGGCAACAAGTTTTGCACCTGGAGCCCACAGCTTTGTCAAGCATAAGTATTAAAATACAGGTGTACTTACACTCCATTAATATGGTACACCAAAAGTTTTGTTGTGTTCTCAAGGCGCAGCAGCTCACTCATTCCCTTTCCTGAAATACTGACTGGACTCCCAGCTTTGGTCTCTAACTGTATTGGTGACAATAGACTGACTAAAGAAAAAAATCAGGTCCTGGATTGGGACTTTTGAATCCAGTTAAGCGTCACGTGATAGTCACATGATTTTTGTGTCAGTTTGTGTGTCTTCTTGTGAGAACTTTTAATCCATTTTAAAGCTGTGTTGTATATTGGTTGAGGGAGCTATGTGGGCTTTTAGAATTATCGCATTTGTGGCTTTGTCCTGCTTCTGCCCACCGAGGTCTCGGTGGCTGCTTCTCACAGCCACTAGTTGCTCTGCTATGGTATTATTTTTACCACCAGCACTTTCCCTGCTCAGCCTTCGCTCAAGCCTCTGTTGTTGTTTTAATTTCTTGCATCTGGTATAGTGATAGAACAGAATGCCACACAGAAAAATAATGTAAACAAATGTTTCCTTGTAGCCCAACACATGCACAGGAAAACAGACATCTCTCCTTTGCTCTCCTCTCCTCCAGCAGCTTCCTCTCTCTCTCTCTCTCTCCCCCTCTCTCTCTCTCTCTCTCTCTCTGTGTGTGTGTGTGTGTGTGTGTGTGTGTGTGTGTGTGTGTGTGTGTGTGTGTGTGTGTGTGTGAGAGAGAGAGACCCCTCATCAGAAGCCCCTGCCCCACTCAGTTTGGGCTGTAGAATTTTGTTTTTAGGTGTCCACCCCACCTTATTTGAAATTAGAGACAGAAGGAGGAGGGCTGTTCTTTTGCTCTCCATTAGGGCTACAAGGAAACTTCTGTTTAGTTTTGTTTTATTTTCTATCTGTCATTCTGTTCTTTTGCTATACCAGATGCAAGAAACTAAAAAAAAATGGAGAGGCTTGAATGAAGGCTAGGAAGGGAGGGTGCTGGTGGGGAAGATGGCAATGTCAATTTACACCGATAGAGGCATTTGCATATGCCAAAATGATTCAATCTCAATAGATTTCACAAGTAAGTTAAAATAAATGACCCTCTTGCTGCCCAGTTAAACAACTCACTTTCTGAGCCAAAAAACATGCTTCCTGGGGGAAAATATCCATGCTTCCATGTGTGTCATGTAGTCACCTTTTCAAAAATTGATTTAAAACATGCTTAACCCAATTCAAATATGAGGTGTTTTTTTTAATGTAACCAGGCTCTTAGAAGCAAAGTCATGTCCATGATAGGTTGAAATAAGAGTCAAATGCAATTCCATATTAAATCCTCAAGCTGGTTTATAATTAGGTAATGATTTAAATAAACACTTCAGAAGGAAGCCTGAAGCCTAATGACTTCAACTGTTTCTTACTGATCATGCTGCCTTGTCCTCTAGCTATATTCAAAATATTCAGAGTCTGTGAAGCATTAATGTAGGCACCCATGAACCACATTAACAGATCTTTTACATAACCTAAAAATGGCATGCTTGTACAAACTCTGAAGTCCTAAAAACACAATCCCAAAACCAATTATTTGGTAACATTACTCATGTGTTCAATTTAAGAATTCTGAACAACAGAAAGCTTGCTTGAGAAGCCTTACATCATTTCGACCACAGCTTGATGAGTACATTAATTCCAACAAGGACACTCATTATCTAGATTTCTAATTTTGTAATCTGTACAACAGGGTTCCAAATCAAACTCTCAATTTCTTATATTTATTGTCACTGTGAAAGATCAGGCCCAGAATTAATACCAAGAATTCTTGATGGTCTTGTCAGAAGATATTGTTTTCGTTCATTTCAGTTATACACACTGCAGGTCCAAAGGCCCTGTGTTTTCAGGGGCTCATCTAATTAAAGCATACAATTCTGATAGTGTGATGGAAACATTTAAGAAAGGTCAGTATTTCCTCCCTACAAATTTTTGCCTAGAATAACTTTAGCTTCCAACCAACGTTGCCTCTGCAGCGCTACATCAGGGACATGCAGCCAAGTCAGTGTTGCCACCCATTTGTTTCTGGTCATGGCCAGAAGCCTGTGTGCATGGGGCGGGGCCCCTACGCAGTGCTCTGGAAAATTAGAGGGAAGGTTGCTTCCAACTGAAATCTGCAAGTGATCATGCACTTTTAACAGACATTTGAGAATCACTTGGTGGTGAAAAAATGGCAGATTCTTTTGAAGAAGGATACTGTGATGAAGAACCTGCAATTTTAGAAAGTGGACAGAAAACTATTCTAAAAGCAATTGGAAGAAATAAATCACCAGGAATAGATACGATACCAACAGAGCCACTTCAAGCTACAGAGGTTTTATTACAATCCTAACAAGAACATGCCAGCAACTATGGAAAACAAGCCAATGGATAACAGACTAAAAATGCACTACGCATGTTCTAACCACAAACAAAGGAGATGCCAAAGAATGCAGTAACTATAGGACCATCACATTAGATTCCTCATTACATTTAACTTAAGAGCCACACCTATTAATGTTACTAAAGGCCAGGTCTCCAATATAACCAACTGATAGAGGAAATATAAGATCACTTGGTCTAAATTAACTTGGGAGGCAGACCTAACATTATCCATCCCCAACACCCAATGGAACCAAATTTTGACTTCTTCACTATTTAAATGTCTTTCTGCACAACTGGAGGAATTAGTTCTCAAATTATCCTATTGCTGGCATCTGTCCCCCACTATCCTCGAAAGATGTAATAAGCATCTCTCTTCTCTGTGCTGGAGAAGATGTGGCAAGGTAGAAACCCTGTCATACATGCAACTTCCTTGTCCAGCAGTATCTTGTTTCTGGAAAAAAAGTCCATAACATGCTTACACTTATGACAGGTGAATCAATTGAAAATTGTAATGAATTGTTACTGCTTTCCATTTTCACTGGCGATAACAAAAAACTACTCCATAAAAATTTGATTTCTCCTGCACGCCTTGAAATTGCTATATACTGGAAAACATTAGAAGGCCTCAATGTGTGTTAAGTGGCTCAATAGGGTTTTGGTCCATTGCACTACCAGAGAAATTAACATATAAAATGAGAGCTGCAAAAGGGGAGTATAAAAGTGATACATTCACTGCTATGTGGCATCCATTGATTTTATTTACAAAAAGTGACTCTTTACCCCATGGGTTACCTGTACACTATGTGAAATTTTGGAGAAATGAATTTTGATGGTTGAAACTTTATCCTCACCAAAGACCAGACTTCTGGCTGATCTGATGTTGTTTTTCCATACAAGTGTAACTTCATTTTTGTGAATGGTTTCAAAAAGATGGATTATTTATTTTGTATTACCTATTTTTTCATCCCCCTTTTTTTCCTCATATGTATTGTAATTTAATTAAGATTATTAAATTCAAAATAAGAAAAGTTAAAAAAAGTAAAATATTCTGATGACACCACATTACTGGCAGAAAAGAGTAATAACTTAAAATGACTACTCAGATAGGTTAAAGAAGAAAGGGCAAAAGCAGGATTACAACTAAACATTAAAAACACCCTCCAAAAATGATGACATAAATTGAACATTGACAATGAAGAAACTGAAATTCTTAAAGATTTTCAAATCCTGGATTCAATCATCAATCCAAATGGAAACTACAGCCATGAAACCAGAAGATGACAGGTTGAGACTACATGGTCAAATATTGCAGGATGGATTTTTTTAAAAAGTGATCACACAATGCAAAGGCCAGTTTGAATCAGTCTGGCCCTTTTTAATTTAATTTAATTTATTTATTCATTACATTTATATCCTGCCCATTTAGTGCCTAAGTGCTACTCTGGGTGGCTAACAGCAGTTAAAAACACAACAACCCATCTCCGCTCACAAGGACATAAATAAAGTGAACCAATAAATTTTAATAACCCAGAATGTCCAAAAAAAGAAAGAAACCTGGACGACAAATCTCTACCATGGTGTGTGTGTGTGTGTGTGTGTGTGTGTGTGTGTGTGTGTGTGTGTGTGTCTTTTTTCAGGACACAACAATTCAAACCGACTTTTCTCCATGTGATCAATTGTTTCATTCTCCAAAAGGATGAGGAGGCATGACATACTAAACTGTGCATGATGTTTTGCACAGCGGAAACACTCACCTCCACAATCTTTCTCCCTAGTCGCTCCGAAGTATTTTTAATTTTTAAAAACAAACTACCATGTTTAGCGCTAGAACATCTTATATCTACCTTGATATACTAGTTTAGCACTAGATCATATGAAATGAAATAGAAATAGATATGAAATAGAAACACTCTGACAAATGACAGCATGTTTCCACAGTATGTGTATATATTTGTTTGCTATGGAGAACTTTGAAAAACTGTCCCTTTTCCCTAGCACCATGCAAAAAAAACTTTAATGGACAGCCAGGGATTGATAGACAGTGGGGTCAAAGGAAGGAGAGGCTGTGCAATGCAGCCCAGATTAAAACCACATCAGATTGAGGAGCCAGTGTGGACATTGGCACTGAAACAATCTGCAGTCTCTGTGTGATCAACTAATACTAATGGAACAATAAAACAGGCTGCGAATCAAGATGTAGCAAAGTCAAATTGCTCTATTTTGGCTTGCTAGTGTAGTCACAGTCTGAGACAGGGAAGGCAGTTATGAAGGAACCAGAAAGGGTCCTTGAGGGTAAGGATGTGTTATTGGAGACCAAGGCCAAAATCAGAATTGACAATGACTAAACTATTACCCTTTGGATATAGCAAAAAAGACATGACCCACTGGAAAAGATAATTATGCTAAGAAAAGTGAAAGGGAGTAAGAAATGAGGAAGACTTGACACAAGATAGATTGACTCAATAAAGTGAGCCACAACCTTTCATTAGTAAGATTTGATAATTATATTATGTTTTTCAAGGTCACAAATTCTCAGGACTGGCTTTAGTTTGAATCAGGTTGATGGCACATAACAAACATTCTGGAAGCTGTTAGAAAGCATGCAATTATATTTTTGCATGCAGTAATCATGCAAGAGCCAAATGTGTCAGAAACAGCATGCGATTATAAAGCATTCAGAACATTCCTTGTCCCACTGATAACTTAGTAGCTGATCCCAAGTCCCGACAGTTTCTGTATAAAGACTTAACAAAAGCATGTGTAGATAAAATTCCCTCCATGATTTATTTTCCTGCTTGTTCCGATAGTTCCAAGGTCAAACATGACAACAAACCATGATTAGCTGAAAACAGAAACAAATGCTTCCAGTCTCCTCCTCATAACCACATCAGAGGAATGGGGGCAACACAAGTTCAACACACCAGTATTAGAGATCCAATTCTTTTCCTTGCATCTAGCACAACGGGAAAGTTCTTTGTCAATATGGGGAAGACAAAATAACAGGATACCATATATTTTCTTTATGGAAACCTCTTGAATTGCAGCTGAAGTGCACTTCTGCTGTTATTTGGTCCAAGAATATGACCAATAGGTCTCTCAAAGAGGAATCCCCACATCCATTTCCCACACAAGGGAAAACAATACACATCTATTAGGAAGCTCCAGATAAACCTCACTATTATATCTGGCTTGAACAAAAGTCAAAATAATTAAATAAGAGTATTAATGTGAACTTTTATTATAGTTCAACCTTGAAACTCAGACCTCAAAGCAAGAAAGAGGGGAAATTTATGCCTAAAATCCTGTTGCTTGTTCCCCATTAAGTAATCCTAACTGAGGGATCACAAGGTTGATATCTGCATTAACCTCAAATTAAATCTAGTTCTTTCTTTCTAAATTATACTTCTTATATTTATAGCTTATGGATTTGATAAAAATTTAGTCTAGAGATCATCCTAGTTAATATTAGAAAATGCAAACTTTCAGGGATGCAACTACAGGACGGAAAGCAATTAGTTAACACTGTATTTTAGTTAAACATATAAATCATGTTGCCTTCATCTTTCCACTGTTACATTATTTGATGTCTTACCAGAATATAAAATAATTCTATGGACAACAAGGCAAAGAGCACTAAATGACCACAAATCATTACGCTAGTGACTCTACAATCATATGAAAACAATATCTAGTCCTAAATTTAAAGGCTGCTAAGTTCAAGAAACATGATTCTCTCCTTGAAACAAGCAATTTCTCCACTGTAGCCATTTTACCCTAAGCTACAAACAACATGAGAGTTTGGAATGCTTTAATTTACTGGTTATTATCAGCTATAGCCACTATTTAATTACACCCTAGGTTAAACAGCGTTCTGTTTGAAATAAGAGTGCAGACAGTGAGTTCTAGGGAGAATGTATTTGCTTCCTACTGTTCAAGGCATCTATTTCTAATTGACAGATCTGGCAATAAGTAACATAGCATGAAAATCCCAAGGAAAAATTTTAAGATGCAAAGAATTCTGTGAAGCTAACCAGCAGCTGGAAATCAATAACAACTTCATAATTTGACAAAGGAGATTAAATGATGCTGTGCAAATTACTATCAGCATTCCTCTAGCAAATTCAATGAGGTGATAAAGGCAGGATATTATGCTGACAGATGCCGAATGCTTTACGTTAAAATATTGGCACACCAAATATGGCTTTCAATTCTTGTTATAACAGCATATTTTAATAGATTGCAAAAAATTCATTCCTTAAGTAGTACCCCTCCCCCCCCCCGCAAAGGAGAGAACAAGAAGACAAATGGCTACTAGCAAAGGAAAACTAGTATCATGCATCAAGCAGCAAAGGACAGGTTGCTTCCCTGTAACTACAATTCTTTGAGTGGTCATCTGTGAATTCACATATATGGGTTCCTTTTGTATCTGCGCAAACATCTCCAGACCCTTCTTGAGCCTAAAGAGAACTTTAGTCCACGTAGTTGCTGAACAAACTTGGGGGCAGCTCTCATTCATGAGTCTGAGTTTTCCATCTGTTCAAGTCAGCCTCTTGGTTTTCCTCCTCTGCTACATGTATGAATATTGGGTAGATGTGTCTTTGCATGCACCATTTCCAGAATTGGACCGCTAGGTACAGAAGGGGCATTGAATGTGTTCTGCTTTGTTTATGTACTAGTACTGTAGTCATGTTTTCTCATTATTGATTCGAATGCCTGAAAGGCCTTTATCACAGCTAGCATTTCAAACTTGTTTATATGCAACAGTCTTTGCTCTCGGACCAGTCCACAGATCTGTTGGCCTGAAAAATATGCTTCCAAACCTGTCTGACATATATCCTTTGTTATTTGGATGTGAGGTTGGAGATGTCTGAAGGGTCTCTGAGAGAGAGAAGGAAAATATTCATCCACCACAAGAGCTGTTTCATGAAGTCTTTGGTAACAGCAAGACTCTTTTGATTGCTCTCCTTCAGGATGTTAAAAGACGTTAGGTACCTCATTTTCAAATGGGCATGTAGAATTACTGCGGACATCAGTGCCATCAGGCTCTTTCTGAGCCATACGAGTGGTGATGGACACTTTCAGTTTGAAATTTTGTCAACTCCAAGAGATAATCTATCCTGTCTTGTGGTAATTAAGCTCTCGCAGTCCTTGAGTTTAATACAGTTCCAATATATAGTAGCTTTAAACCTGGTGTCAGATATGACTTTTTGAGGTTTACATGAAGGACAAGATCTGAAAAGAGACATAGTGTGAAGACATCTTTTTCTGTTTTGTTTCTTAAATCTGCCACGATCAACCAACTGTCTATGTAAGGGAATACTGTTATACCACGAATTCTGAGGTATGCTGTGATAGGAGCCATACACTTTGCAAAGACTCTGGGTGCTTTGGATACATTGAATAGTAGATCTTGTTGCTGAGTGAAACGTAGGAAACACTGGTGGTCCAAACAGATGGAAAAATGGAAATAAATGCCCTTGGGGTCTATCACAGCAAACCAGTCTTCCTTTTTGAAATGTGGCAACATTGCTTCTAGTGTCACCATTCTGAACTTCTTGGTATCTATGCATGAGTTTACCTCCCTTAGGTCTAAAATAGGTCTCAGGCTACCATTCTTTTTGGGGAACAGTGAAATAATGGGAATAGAAGCCATTCTTCCGTAACTCAGGGGTGATATAGCATCCTTCTAGAGGAGCATGGCTATCTCTTCTTCTAGAACTTGAGATAGTATTGTAGCTCCCAAACAGCCCATTGGAAGGAAGGAGGGAGGTAAACTCTATGGCATAGCCAGGTGTCATTGGTAACCATGCACCAGGTTTTAAGAGACGGCGCTAGTGACAGTATATTTGGTGATGAATAGGTGGAGCATTGTGGATCTCTGCATGAGGGGAGTCAAAGCTCCTGCCTGGATTTCTTGTATTGTCATTTTGAAAGATTTATGAATCTGTATTTGGATTTTTCTGCAGGTTGTCTGAACTACTTTGATTGAGAAGAGGTCAAAGGAGGAGGTTTGTTTCTCTCTGAGGAATATCAGCTGGAAGAGGCAAGCTAAGAGCATTTCCAGTAAGGTCAGTAAGATTTTTAATGAGATTGTGAGTAAAAACCCATATGTTTAGCTGTATTTCTTTTCTTATAGATTGTTCATAATGTCGTTGCTTTTGACATTAAAGAGGTCCTCACTATCAAATGTTAAGTCCTCTATCCAGAACTCTGAATCATCAAGAGATTTCTGCAGACCTTTACCACGTATAACACCTTACAGCAACTGCAACTAACATGTTCTTCATAGCACAATTAGTGGTGTGTCAAGCAGTGTGCATTTCTCGGGTCATTAGAGACATGACCTCTTGCTGGAGGGTCAAGGCCAAGATCTTTTTGTCCTCCAGAAGACTGCCCATTCTGCTTAATAGTTTTCCACTCTTATGCTCAGTGCGGCAGTGGAGTAAATCCTCCTTCCTTACACTCCTTTTTGTTGCTTATGGCTGTGTTATGGTATCCCTTGAATTTAGTCTGGGAAGCCTCATCTATGAAGGAGTTTGGCTGCAGGTGTCTTAGCACGAAGGTTGCTTCTTTATCATTTTATTTTCTTGGCCCACCCAGAGGTCGGCAGCAAGAGGTAAGGCTTTTGCCATGATTCCTTCATGATGGACCAATATGGACCAGAGCAGCAGCATTTTTTAAATTTTTTTATTGATTTGGTCATAGACTGGATTTGACCTTGGTGGAGGAAGCTGCTGAGCTTCCAATTGAAGAAACTTGGCCATCTTGAGAATGAGGTCCTAGTAGGACCTAAAGTCTTCAAATGTGGAGGGAGGGTTCATGTCCTCCACATCTGATTTCAGAATAGCGACCAATAGAAGGTAACTCATCTGAAAAACCATTATTAGAATTGGAATCTTGAAAATGGGTACTGTCATTGACTGTATGTTGTTCTTTCTCTACATGAGGATGACCTGCCTTGCTGTGTTTTGCCTTGAACAGATGTAGAGGAATTGAGGAGGTAAGCCCAGAAATAGCTATCTCTTTCCTTGATGTTGTACCTTTGGTTTGAGGTAGAGCCAATTTGGAATCGACAGCATGGTACTGATGATTACCGCCTGATCTTTTGATTGAAGGATGTGGCATTGCTGGTGGCTTTTTATTCAAGACTGAAGATCAGTCTCGGGAGCAATCTTCAAGTAGATTTAGGTGTTAGGGATCTCAAAATTGAATGTTCTCTCAAATTTTGAGCCTATTCAGCCCCAATATTGGAGACTGGGATGATAAAAAGGAGCTTGAAGTGGTTCTCCTATGTCAAATGGTCAGTGCCAGAGGTTTTGGGACTGAACACTCTCTGCCCCGTCTTTTGTGTGGAGGATCTAGAATGGCAAGAAGCTGCCATGTTTCAATGATGGGTAAACAAAACTGGGGAATTCGAAACTGACTGGGATTGTGAACAATTTATTCCGCAAGGTTTCTATGTGTTTCTCTTCCATTCAGGTGACTTTGAGGTTGAGACTGAAAGAGAGGGGTTGGCAGGGTGGTCTGACTGACATGGCCTTGGGGTTTCAAGTGATTTTGAAGCCTAAGCACTAAGAAGATGCTTTAGCTGCTATAACCTTGATTTTTATGTCTATGAGGTTGCTGAACGTAGGGGACCAGCACAGGCGAGTACATAGGTAGGCCATGGAATGGGCCAACCTGCATCACCTGATAGTCAAAGAACAGAGGCAGAAAATGCCAATCTGGTCCCAGAAAGAAGTGTGGCATGGCACGAAAACAGTAGTGAGCAGGATGCATTGCTTCTTTCATTGTAGTTTGAAGGTGGTGTGATTTCAAATGCCTCTTCCCATGAGAGAATCTCTTTTCTTTCAAAGTTGAGTCAGAGAATGAGGCATGAGTTCACTCTTGGATTGCGAGTGACTCTTCCACTTGCAAACTCCTTGGATTCTCTCAGAGTAGAGAGAGCTTGCTTGGAATTTCTTGAGTCAGCTGAAAGCAGGTAAAGAGGCACATTTTTTTACCTTTCCTCCTCAGATTCAGAACTCAAAATAGACTAAGTCACCTGGATCATCATGAGGCAAGAATTGACAAGGGGAAGGAGATGTTAACATCTTGGAGGCCATTGTTTTATGGCCTCTAACTTTCTTATATTTAGTCTTGGTACTTTTAGGTTGGATCTCTAAGTTGGCATGCCTTTTCTTTTTCTTTTGCATGGAAGCTGATGCTTAGGTACTTATTTTGGCACTGAAGATTGTCTTCAACAGCAGAGATTAGAGTCTCCTCACAAGGTTCTAAAGTCTGAGTCAATGAATCCCTTAAGGGTTCTTGTCGAGGTTGTTTCAGACTGAACTGCCTTCATCAATACCTGCTTGGATGAGGTTTTACAAATGGAACTGTCAAAGATGAAGTAGCTGTCCCTACAACTGTTTGTAACCATTTCTCCCAGAGGTAGAATTTTAAGCAGGACTGTCTATTCTTGATGGCTACTTTGGTGAACTTTCTGCAGATCTGGCAATTCTGTTTGATGTGCCTCACTCAGACAGTAAATATATTTGGAGTGTCCATCAGTGAAGGGTATTTTGTTTGTGCAAGCAACATACTTCTTAAATAGGCCTGCAGGGGCCATAAACAGTGGGAAGGCTGCAAATGATGAAAACAACATACATATATATAACTGAGGATGAGCTACAGGGTGGGGAGCATGCACAGTGGAGCAGGCATGGACTAACATTCTATTTAGGCTCTAGAAGCTTCCAAAGATGTTCACAAAGGCACAAAAGGAAGCCATATTTGCGATTCACGGAGACCACAAAGGAGAATATAAATATTAAATATGTACTTTTTAGCCTTTTGGAATTTTCTAAAACCAACTCACTCACCTATGAGTAATATTAAAAACAATGTATGCCTTTTTCTTCTCAAAGATTCATCCAATAGCCACGTGCAAAGATTAATACTAGAACAAAGAGGGGCAATTGAGTTGAGAAAAAAAAACTTTCAAAATGTGGTGCAGGCTTAACTGGGAAACAGAAGTGCAACAAACGTAATTTACTATAGGGCAGAGTAAATGACATTGATAAACAAAATCACAATTTGATCAAGTATCTTGTAGCCTCCAAAAATTCTACTTGTTATCATTACTGTCAAAGTGCTTTTTACTGTTACTGCCTGCTACAACAAAAAGAGCAAAGACACACTAAAGTAGTCTTTAATCTCAAAAACATGAATAAAAAGGAAACAGAGCCTACTAGAAACTGCAACCAGTGCAATAAGCTGTATAGAATATATAAAAGTTGTGTGTATAAAATGCACTAACTCATAAATACAGAGTTTAAATATGTTCAAAGATAAATGCAGACTATTCATCAGTTCATATGCATGTAATAACATTTAGAGTATGCTAGGATATGGTGACTGGTGAGCGTTCCAAATTAAAGGATTAAAGTTTTTATTATTTTTATTAGAAGGTTTCATTGATTTAAAATGAATTTCTTTCAGTGGAGGAGTATTTCATTTATTGTGAATAGATAAGTTTACAATTTTATTCTGCCATCAGCAGAACTTTTGAGGTACAACTTACTGGCAAGGCTTCATATATTCTGCTTTCGGTCTGCACGGGGAAAAATGCTGATGTTTAGGCTAGCAAATTGCCATCACATACAGAAAAGAGGGAGGAAGTCTTTACATGCTGAGGAGATGCTGAAATATGCAGAAGTACAACCTTTTTAACTCAAATGGATGGGGGAAACTAACAAAAAGGAAAGCTTCATGTGTGTATGCTATCACACAGAGAGGAAGAAATAGCATTAAAGAGACAAGGCTAAGGCAAAAACCACAAAGAGAGACAAAGGCAAAAGAAGAACAGAGATACACGGTTTGAGAAGAAAAGAGGTATCTATCACTTATTTTCCTCCCTCTCCCAGAGCTCCACCTGATTTTTTCAGCTTTGCTCCCCTCAAGCTTCTAACCTTGACATCTATCTCACCTTTTCTCCTTCCTAAATCCTTGACATTTAGGTGGTCTGGATATCTGCATGACCAGTTCTCTCTTTTTACTTCAGACTGCCATGAAGGCTAGGGGAAAAAATCCTGCCACCATATGAAATAGTTAATCCACTACTTCTACATCTCTTCAGTTTTGTACAGCCCTTTCTACACTATTGCTAAAGAATCATGGGGGTGAGAGTGGGAGTGGCAAGGGCCTGTAGAGGAGTCTTCTGCTAAATAACTTTGGTGCCAGGTGGGCTTGGGGCTTTAAGAAGAAAGAGGTAATAGAAATAAACATAATATTTACTTGTATTTTTAAACACATTGCATTTCTTCCTCCCCTTTGCCCCGCAAATACATCATGAGGTTACAAAATTATAGCTAAAAGATAGCTCAGGAAAAAAATCCTGCAATGTTTACCCACAGTCTGAGTATCCCTTAATCAAAGCTTTTAATGATTTTTCACTGTTCCTCCTTTGCCATGGAAGTGGGACTCTAAAGGTGCCAATTCGGCTGGCTGAACGCCAAAGCGGTCTGTGACTCGGCTCTCTCTCTTTAGATACAGGTGCTGCACAAAAATAAATTATCCTGGACTGCAGTTTCTCAGCAAACTGGACTCTATTCACTGGGCCTTAACTGAAACCAAGGTTCCCTCTCTTTGAAACTGAGGAAAGCATGTGAAACATTACTACATGTTGTGACTGTGCTGTACTTAAGGTCATACACCTACATCAATCTAAGGTTCTTTAAGGTGCCAAAAAGACTCACTTTTGTTTTGATTCAGAGTTGTTGTATTCTTGAATGACTGGCATGCAAGGAAACACTAAATAGTTTTGTTTTTTAATATTTTCTGGTTTGCACTTGTTCTCTCCATGATCTAAAACTTGTAGGGCTACAATTGAAGTGTATAGTTATTGCTTTGGTTCCTAACAGGAGCTGAAGTGTAATTGTTCCTGGCCCAAAGCTACTGGGACTATCTATAAAACAGTATCCACCCCACTGCTGTTCAAATTACAAACTCACCAATCAAGCAAACCATATATGCCTATTGCAGAAGGCCAGGTACAACAAGGATTTCAAGGGCAGGCAATTCAGATTACAATGTGAGAAATTTTACAGTTTCCTTCACCAAAGTTGACATGTTATTATCAACATTAGACTGTTTACTACCCCACCCCAAAAACTAGCTCCACAACAGTTTAGAGAATATTGACAAAAGCCCCTCACAGTTTTCTCAGAACTACTGACACAGTGCCAACTAAGGAGCTTTGCAACATTTATTTTACTTTTTGTCCCCTTGCCCCCGCAGCCAGTTATAGCCTTCCCATTAGATTTGCCTCCATCCTTTGTCTGTTTCAGAAATAAGCTCAATTCTTTTTATTTCCTGCCACTGACCCACCCAGAAGCAAGGGCAGGATGGCATTCCAGACATCTGTTCATGCAGAATGCTGCATAAACAGCAGCAAGACTGTTTATAAATAGCATGATCTCTATTTTTTTAAGGTTTCATTTTGAGTCACCTTATCTCTAAAAAAGACAGGGCAGAAATAGAAAGGGTCCAGAGACAGGTGACAAAAGCGATTACAAGCCCTGGAGAGACTTACACATGGGAAAAGATTTAAAAGATTAAGATTCCTCATTTTATGGAAAGAGGTGAAAGGATGTGGTTTACCAGAGATATCAAGACAGTGAAGGACAGGGGGATGATTACATAGGTCAGGTGCTTCCCTTTCACTCATAGTCACACGTAAGATACACACATAAACCTTATAAAGCAAGCAAGCAATATTTGGTATTCTTCACTCTCAGAACAAGAATAGTGAGTATGTTGTAAAAACAGTGAATACGATACTATATGATTCAGTACAGTCTTGATTGCTACATCATTGTCACCATACATATTTGAGCATTTGTAGAATCCTGATGGTGAGATATTCTGAACATCCGTGGACGCCACTGGTATTTACAGAATATTTAAGAATTCATTGGGTAAAACTGTTTGTGACAGTTTCACCAGCACAGCCAGTAGAGAAGTGATTCCTTCCATCCCTACTACAGTCACTAACATTTTGCACAAGTAAAGAAGAGGTATGAGGTATGGATATGCCACATTACTGTTCATAAGAACAGGGGGGGAAAACCCTGCCTTCTCACTCTTGTATAATCCAGGCCAGTGGGCCATTCAACATATTACAGAGTCAAGTACATATTTACTACCAAGTTAGGCTAGCAATATACCATATAAAATATATGTTTGACAAGTTCATATACAGAGCATTTACTATTTTTAAAAGCCAGGAAATTCAATTCTCAAAAAATCCTCTACTTTATGAATGTGGGATATTGTGCTTCTGTACTTGTGATTCAAAAGGCCAGGAAATGGTCCAATATCGCTGCACAATATCGTGCCCACGTTGCTAACAGGAAAAAGGATGCCAAGCTTTCCATAGCAAAGGGCAGCCTGAATGTTGACAACACTAATGGCAGCAGTCAATATGGTCTATAGGAGGACACCCTCTTCTGCTCACTATCATTCACACTTGTTGAAAAACAGCCCTAACAATTGCTTTGTGCTTGGTTAAGAAGTGGTTAACTGACTGAAAAAAAGGAGTCAGCTTCTGGGATTTTCCCTGCGTGGTGTCACTTTATGAATGGGCCATTTCCTGGCTTTTTGAATTGTGGGCACAGAAGCACAGTATCTCATATTCATAAACCAGAGGTTTTTTGAAGAATTGAATTCATATGAAACTCTTCATCCTGTTGGGATTTCACAGTGAGATACAACAATTTATCTAAGCTTATAAACCACAACAAAGTTTAAACCACACATTGTCTGAAATCCTGTTCCATGAATTGCATTGTATAAGACTGATGATGTCATCAACTTTGGCAATTTTTCAGAAATAAACCATTTCCAATCCCCCCTCAAAGGTCCCAAGGATCCCATGGAATCCTTTTCATCATTCAATAGCCATTGGGAGCCTTAGAATTATGGGGCAGTCTTTAATTATTGAAATTGACTTCTTCTGGTAAATGTTTCATTTGGAAAAAATTGACCATAACACATCAGTCTTATGCAGCAAAGCCTACAGGACAAGATTTCAGTCAATGTGGTGCAACAAAAGGGCATCTCTTTCTATAGCAGGCAGCCTAAAACTCAAGACTATAGGCAATTCTCCAAGTTACCATAGCCTCATTATATAACAAGGAATAAATGCTTCTCCATATGGTATTATAATTATGGAATACCCTTTCTCATGCAACTAGAGCCAACTCTGCAGTCATTCTGCCACCAAGTTAAAACATCTCTTAAAGCCAGCCATGCTGATTTTAACTGGATAAGATTTACCTATTCTTTTAAATCACAGTTGCAACACTTTTACACATATCTTGCATTTAATGCAATTTTAATCCAAGTTTGGTACATACTATGATATTTATAGAGATGACTGGTAGTTTCATGGTGTTTATAAATAAATAAATAAATAAATGTTTGTGATATGTCAGGATAAACATTGTTCTACTTTGGCAGGAATGAGTTAATACAGAGGATTGACAAGAACTCATACATTTCCCCCCAGAAACATCATTAATACTTAATCACATTCACCTCTACAAACTGATTTCTAATTGAGGCAACTATGGGAGCACATAAGCAGACATTCAATATTTTCTATCTGCCAAGAGTAGGAAAATCCACAATATTGCACTCTGGAAATTTATTTTATTTTGCAGAACAATAACAACTATAATTTTAGACTCTTGTTCTGAATTATACCAATTTCTTCAGCATCTCTATATCTCATAAGAACATGTCCAGATGTGAAAACAAAATCGTCAGATTTCTAATTTGCTAGGAATCAATTAATTTGTTATAATAATGAAGTGATACACAGATTACTGCAATTCAGCACCACAGCATCTGCCTCTTTTTTATGTCATTTAAACTAGCAACACACACACGAATTAGTCACAAGAATATCAAGGTGAAAAGAAAAGCTAACAGGGGACCGTAGCTATTGCTGGGTACCATGGGATCTGATGATTGGTGGAATCAGAACCCTAAGTAGGCAGAACCTACAGCACTGCACAGACTTATTTTCCTCTATGCTACCCCATCCATTCTCTACTTCTCCCATAAACTTAAAAACAAGTACATAATGAAAGTGAGTTCAAGCTGGGTAGTCCCGAAAGCAAAAAGCCTTGAGTATTTTGGAGAGCAGGATGATGCTGAAGGCAGATGAAATAGGGACAAAATCCCACAGTGTCAGAGCAGCAGGACTGAAGTCTTAGATTTCTCAACAATCTTTCTTAAATATGAAACATGCATTTCCCGGAAAGGCAAATTGGTGAATCTTAAAAGATAGTCCAAGAAAGTGAGTACAAGATGGAGGTGCTATCTGAGTGTCCCAGGGAATAAACACTTTAAACCTATATTTTTTATTCCAACAGACCACCCTATTTGACAGAAGGACAACCCCATTACATCTTCAAACATTAATTTGATCCAGCAATAGAAATATTGCTACAAATCACATACAAGAACCACATATCTCACACAGCAACCACAAATTTCACATTGTGACCTCCTTGTCTTTGCATCATGCCAAACTGCAGACACAACCCTCTGAATCACTACTAAACTCTGTTTCTCTTTTTATAGAGATGAACCCCACTCCTCCTACACCCACTCTTTCAGACATACAACGTATGTGAAGAACTTAATATATCATATTGAGCTCCTTGGAGAAAAGGTGGGATCTAAAATGTTGTAAGATAAATAAACCTGAGCCATTTATAAACTGTGGAATAATTTCCCTACCTTATACTTGGCAGAACAATAGTCTTTGATCCTTGTCATCGCAACTGTGTCAGTCTTTAGACTACTATTTGAGAAGTACCAACACTAATCACCTGGGATTGTTTAGAAAACTGAAGAAAAATAGTAATAAAACACTAGCATCTTGGTGTACTAGAAGTTCATTTATGGTATCTTGCACATTCCAATTCATATCCTGCACATTCCAAATCATGTAACAAGTCTGCCAATTTTCAAAATTGATTTATAAATCACCCACTCATTTTCTATAAGCACTGTGTCTTGATTGCCAGCTTCAGTGAAAATTATAAATTATAAAAACTTCTTGCTAGGACTGCAAGCCACTAATAATTGTTCCTTGATCCCAAGAAATGACTTGGAAACAAACAAACAAACACAAAACAAAAAATTAGAAAGGACTGACAAAAACAAAAAAATAAAAAAGTCAGAAAAAACTCACTTTTATTACATTTTTTTCACACTTTTGTGATTCAATTTACTTAAAGGATATGGTAATTCTTAACAACTGGTTCAGTCAACAAAAAGGCATAATGAATCATTCAGAATATTTAAAACCTACAATCAAGAGAGCTCAAGTATTTTAATATCACCTCCAAGTCAGATCTATTTTAAACAGAACAATTTAAACTGGCGTTCTAATGTATTTTGCAAAAATAGACATTTGAAGGTTTTCATTTGATAGTGTATGGACACATTTGGCAAGTCTGTAATGGTGTTCTTTCCTTGATGTCCATTTGCCTTCCTCCCCTGTCCCCACATGCTTTTTTCTTTTCTTTTTAGAGGAGACGAAGAAGAAGAGTATACCCAGAAATATGAGACCTTCACAAAGAATTCACAATTGTGCAAATATACCACAAATATGTCCATGGGGACACAGGAGAGGGCCTTCTCTGTGGCAGCTCCCAGGCTATGGAACGCTCTCCCTCAGGAGATCAGGATGGCCCTTTCCCTTTTATCCTTCCAAAAAAAGCTAAAGACCCATCTCTTCAGGCAGGCTTTTAACAATTACAATGGAATCCCTGAACCCCATTTTAGCAGATAATTTTAATCTTTTCTATGTTTTCATGTTTTAATCTTTTAATTTTATTTTAAATCATAAATATTAAAAGACAAAATAAACAATATAACTTATTGTGTTTTTAATTGTGTGGATTTTAAAGTTGTGAGACGCTTTGGGTCCCTTGTTGGGAGAATTGCGGCATATAAATAAAACTAATAAATAAATAACTAAAAATAAAACTGAGCAGATGTGTAACATACCCTACAGCCTACAATACCCTTGATTTCCTCACCGTTGAATACACAACACATGATCAACAAAGCACTTCAGAAGCCATTTTTGCTGTCATGGATTAAAATGGGACATACTGTAGGCCTACTAGCTAACATGTTCATCCCTATCTCCTTTTCCTGAGAGATACCACAGTAAGCCAATGACATATACTTTAATCTGAGTCATATATTTTTAAAATCCTTCTTCAATAAATTCAGCTGGTGCCCGCTGATAGGCTACAAAAATGAATAGTTCTATAAGACATATGTAGCACAGTATGTTTGTTGTTCATTTCACTTATCTCTCAACAAATCTTAATTCATGTGTTCATTTATAATATCTATATACTACTTCTGAAGGTGAAGTATCCCCAAGGCAGTTTACAATGCAAATTATAAATAATAATAAAGTACAAATAGCTAAAATACAACCAAAAAGCACCTAAAATAACAAAACAGTAACAAATGTGAAATAAGACCATTAATTTAAAAGCTGATTGAAAAATCTAGTTTTTCACATACAGTTAAAGCCACATCAGACAGCAGGAGAATCCCCAAGACATACCGTGTTTCCCTGAAAATAAGACAGGGTCTTATATTAATTTGTGCTCCAAAAAATGCATTAGGGCTTATTTTCAGGGGATGTTTTATTTTTTTCATGTACAACAATCTACATTTATTCAAATATAGTCATGTCATCTTCTTCTGGTTGCTGCACAATGGTGGAAGGCGGGGTTTCATTTCACTGGGTCTTATTTTTGGGGTAGGGCTTATATTACGAGCATCCTGAAAAATCATACTAGGGCTTATTTTCAGGTTAGGTCTTATTTTCGGGGAAACAGGGTATCTCTTTTCCCACCAACTTAATGGATCCTATGAGTAGGGCCTCTGCGGCCAGACTTAAGGTCTGGGTAGGTTCATGCAGGCTTATATAATCAGCCAAATAATATTGTACTAAGTTGTTTAGGGCTTTAAAGGTGACTACATCCTTTAAATTGAACATGGAACATGGAAACACAGCAGCAACTATCACAGCTGGTACTGTTCAGAGTTTCCACAGTTTCCTTCCTGGAGAGAACAACAGCTGGAACTGTGTTTCATCCTCATACTGATGACACTTGAGCAAAAGTCTTCCTATTACCTGTCCCAGTGGCTTTATCTACAGAATCACAGAATCAATAGTTGGAACAGGCCGCAAGAGAACATCTAACCCACTCTCTGCAGGAAAGATAGCAATCCAACCACAACTTAAAGATCTCCAATGAAGAACAATTCACTATCTCTTGAGGTAGTCTGTTCCACTATGAAAAAGCTCTTACCATCACTTCTTCCTAATGTTTAGTCTAATGTTAAACAGTATGGGGAGCATGGTAAAACAGGGGTCTCTCAGCACCATCTTTGGGGTACAACACTCCCCAAAAGTACTGCAGCCACTATAACAGTATAACCCTAGTACAACCTCAACTAGGCCATTTAGACATATACCACACTCAGTGATTCTAAAAACTGTCGATGAGAACTAAGAATCCATGTGTTGCCTCAGGTCCTGTTATTGGGAGAAGGGCAGCACAGAAATAAAATAAAATAAAATAAAATAAGAGGGTTGAATTCATCTATCTATTATCCAGTGTATGTCATCCACCTGGATGACGGATGGTTGTTTCTGTCACAAAAGCAGGCTGGAATCCAGACTGAAACAGATTCAAGTAATTGTTGCCATTCAAGATTTACATGGAGTTAAGAATCAATTGCACTGTAATATCTGACTCAAGAATGCTACTTTAGATAGAACTATAATAGTTTTCTGGAATCAGATCCATTTTAAAAAAACAAATGTTTAATCACTGCCATTTTAAATGCACTGGTCTACATGCTAATATTTAATATTTTAATATCCAAGAAAAGGACAGATTCAGACAACTTCATCCCAAACATCCAGGTAACATGCACAATTATTAGGCTGCAAAATTGAATTTTCCCAAAAGGACGCAACTGGAGAGATGCTCAGCTGAAACACTAAGAAACTAGGGGGGAGATTTCTATGACATTTCACATTTTATCTGCAACCTACATTTGAACCCATAAGCAAGTTCAAACATGTTTATGTTTCTCACCAGATTACTCATAAACATGTTCAAACCCACAAGCTCAAACATAGGTTGCAGAAAAAACATGACATGTAATAGAAATCCTCTCCCTACAAAGAATATCAGAGTCTCTGTATTTCCCACCACCACCACCACCCGCAACGCAGCATCATTCTTCTGTAAATCAATGCAGATGTAATGTGCTTGAATCATTCCACACAAATCAGAGATGAGTGCAAGTGAGAAAGTCACTCTGACAGATTATTTTGAAATCCAGCAGCCACTACCAGTACTAAGAGACAAAGTTACCTCAGAGGACAATTCCAGTTGTATTATTTGTGTCCTCTACAACAAGATATTAAATGCTTTAGCACATGTGTTGCACAGCTAGAAGGAAGTGAAGTACAGGTTTTGCTTCTCCTGTATGTCACAAGCAAGGTCTTTGTACTGATGCCAAATGATTACTATTTTCAAAGCCATCAGCACGAAGATTTTAAACTAAAGGCTAACCAAAAAATGTATTAATAATCCCTGTGTTCTTAAAGCAATTTATTTCATTCCTGAAGATCCCAAACAGTTTTACACAAATGTTACAATCATGCCTTTGGGAATCCCCCTTTCTCCTCCCTAAGAGAACATCAAGAAGGCATCTGCTTTCTTTTCTCTTGTGCTGCCAGAGCGGAGGAGCTGGTGATAATCCCCTCCGAATGCAGTATTTAACACCTATCAGGTAGGTGACAAGTGCTGCAGTGTACGGAGGATTAGCACAGTGCAGTCCTTTACAGTGGAGTGAAATTCTCCGTCAAGCAGCAGAGTGAAGCTGCTATGCCCTGACCAGCACTAATCAATAGTTTATGCGCACACGCACACACAGCAATAAGGTCTTTAAAATCTGCCTGCTCCACAAAAAAAGCATGACTAGAAAAAACAAAAGGAAAGGTAACATAAGGTGGCAAAGTAGGCTACATAGTCTATGTAGCATAAATTTTTCTAACTGTGGTAAGCCATCTCTACAAGAATGATTAATGGATTTACTATAACCTGAGATACTCTTCAAATGAACTCTCATATATGTTGACAGTGGCCACAGCCAAAATTTAATCTGCAGAATCCTGGATCCTAAATGAATGGAGTCCATTTCCAACTCAGCAACAGAAAACATGCAGCACAGTACTATGTAACCGCTGCCGGGCTTTTCACATTTCTCTGAGGGTCAGGATGCAGAAACGTCAGAGGGTAGACAAAGCAATAAGTAGTATTGACAGGCCCTTTGGCCAAATGATGTCCAAAAATCTTTGTTCTCTTTGGGAGAAAGGTGGTCTATGAATAAAACAAAAACATTCTGGTGAAAGCCAGTTATTACACAGGTGATGCCATTAACATCATAGCACAAAGTGGAACCAATCTGGTATTAATAACTAGAGCATGGAGATTAGGCATTACAAATAAGCCATTGGGCCTATTACAAACCCTTGGGAATGTGGCTGCTTAAGAGAACTCAGGAATCTGGAGTGCTAAAACTAAACCAAGATCTGGTAAGTCTTAGTACCTGCACGTCAAAGATAATAACTACAGGCAACAGAGACTGACTTCCACTGTCTTCTTGCCTGGACGATAGCAGGAATACAAGGGTCCTCAACATGCCTCCCGTTTTTGTATTCCCCTGATTCCTCTCTCAACCTCCTACTGCTCCATTCTATAGATACTTTTTTTCCAGCAGGTACGAATGATATCTGCACAGAATAAGTGAAGAGAACTAAAGGAGACAGCTATCCCAATGGCACTGCCACAAGAAGTTTGAGTTCCATGTGGCAACAAAGAGAGGGTGCTTCTCTGTTGGCAGTCACCCAAATGTGTTACTAGATTTGGTTATGAGAAAGCTTTACTACTTTTCCTAATGAGCACCTAATGAGTCTTGTAACATAGTCCAGCTACACACGTCATTTCCTTGACTCTCCCTGCTCCTTCAACAGTTAAAACCAACATTATTATTTATTTATTTTATTTATTTCTTAAATTTATACCCTGCCCATCTAGACCGAAGTCTACTCTGGCGGCTAACAATAATAGATAAAATAAAAACAATATAATAAAATAAAAAACAACAGTAGTAATATAGTTCAAGATGGGAAAAACATTCAAGTGATGACAGGAGGGAAAGCCTGCCTAAAGAGCCAGGTCTTAAGTTTGCTCTTAAAAACGCCCAGCGAGGAAGCCAGACAGATCTCTGGGGGCAGACTGTTCCAAAGGCGAGGGGCCACTGCCGAGAAGGCCTGGTTTCTTGTTCTTTCTCTCCGGGTCTCCCTCGGCGTTAGGCCCCTCAGCCGCCCTTCCTGGCTAGAACGAGTGATTCGGGTAGATCTAGGTGGGAGGAGGCGTTCCGCTAGATATCGAGGTCCTAAACCGTTTAGTGCTTTATATGTCATCATTAACACTTTGAAATCAATGCGGAAATGAACAGGCAGCCAATGCAAGGCAGCCAGAGTGGGGGAAATATGCTGATATTTTCTCACCCCAGTGAGAAGTCTGGCCGCCGCATTCTGCACCATTTGAAGCTTCCGCATCAATCTCAAAGGTAGCCCCACGTAGAGTGCGTTACAGTAGTCTAATCTTGAGACTACAAGTGCATGGACCAAAGTGGTGAGCGCCCCAACATCAAGATAGGGACGCAGCTGGGCAATCCACCAGAGATGGAAATAGGCAGAGTGGACCACTGACGCTACCTGGGTTTCCATGGTGAGTGCCGGATCCAGATGGACCCCCAAGCTGCGAACCTCACTCTTTGCGGTGAGAGTCACTCCCCCAAAAGAGAGGGAGTTTCCCAAACCACCGATGGAGGGGCCACCCACCCTCAGGACCTCCGTCTTGTCCTGGTTCTTGCCCTCAGGACCTCCGTCTTGTCCGGGTTTACCTTGTAGTCCCATGTCCTTTATCAAGAATACACAATGTTTTTGTCCCCAAGGGCCATATCAGTATTTGTCAGATTATCTCTCCCAAAGACCACTACCCATATCACTCATGCCTCTCATGCCTGGCTTCTTAGAATGGCCACACCAAGAGAGGCCAGGAAAATGGTATCAACTAGGTATCAACTAGGTATCAGGCCTTCTCAGTGGTGGTCCTGTCGCTTTGGAATTCCCTTCCATCGGATGTATCCCAGGCTCCACCCCTCCCCATTTTCATAAAATGAGATGAAAGCAGAACTGTATAAAGAGGCCTTTAAAAACATCCTGCCTCTGAGTTAGGCATTTTTCAGAGCTTAATTTCCCATTGCCATTTGATTTTGTGGACTTTTAGTAATTTTTTGTTTTCTTCAATTATTCATCGTATTATTTTATTAGGTTGATGTTGTGGGGTGAGGGTATTTGTTGTGGTTCAATTCTCTTATGTACACTGCCCAGAATAGCAAATTCTCACTAAGCCGGGCAGTATAACAATCACATATATGCATACACGCACACATACTCTGGGCAGATGGAGGTCACGAACAAATGCATACACAAAAATCTAGGTCTTATCAATTTGCATACTGACCCCCATACAGAAAGTATGGCTCACTTCTATGTACAGTTCCAAGTCAAACCTAAACTATGGAGAAGCAGGTTGGAGGCATGGAAAGCACCGCTCTGGTCTTCACATTAGAAGTTTAAAATTAGTGCTCATTAAATACCTTTCAATTCTAAGAACCGTAGCATTTAAATTTACATGCCTTTATGTTGTTCTTATCTCCTGTTTGTTTGTTTGTTTGTTAGGTTGATTTTTATACTGCCCATCTAGCAGCCAAGGCCACTCTGGGCGGTTTACAACAATATAAACAACAACAACGACAGAATAACAAGATATAGAACAGCTACCAAATAAAATGTAAGAAGTACACAACTAATAACAATAAGGAACACCATAAAACATCATAAAATAAAATAAAATAAAGATAAAATAGAATAAAAATAAAAACAAAAATAAAAACATCACCATTTAGAGAAAACAATGGGTTTCCATGTTTGGCTCTGAAGAAAAAAACCCTTATCTCCCCCTCAACCATACAACCTGGATCACTGCAGCAGTGGTCAGCTGGGCTGTGTGGAAAAGCAGGCCACACAGCATGCAACATATAACCACCTGTAATTCATAGGTCATGAGCTCCATATCTCTATTATAGATGCAGACACTATTTGAATACTAGCTGTGCCTTCATTTCATCAGAAGCCAAAACTGAATCAGCCCATTCTGAAAACATCCAGAAGCCTCCAAACTGGGGAAATCCCAGTCCAAAGCAAAACAGGGTCTTTCCAAAGCGTGTGACTCACTTCTGAGGTGGTTTTTCCATTTCCATTGGTAAGCCATGATTTTAAACACTATGAAAGCTCTCCGCTAAAGGGAATATCAGGTGGGAAGAAGATGAAAATAGGCTGTACCGATAACTCTCTCACACACATTAAGGAAATGACTTTACAAGTGTTCTCCAATCATAGTGCTTTTGAAAAGGGTGTTGAGGAAATGTACCAGAACTTGTTCTCTGTTCTTCACTGTTCTTTGCATACTGAATTGTATAGAAGCAGCAGTGCTGAAAGAGTTGAATGATTATAGAGAGCTTGTGGTGGTGGTTTTGAGCTTATATGACCAAATTTTTCCTTATTACAGTTTAGACCCAAATTTCTCAAAATCAAAATTCCTTGAATCCTCTTTTAAACAAATAATACCCCTATGTTTGGATCTGTCTTTTGGTTGCACTAGTCTTGGGTGAAACTATAACTAAAGCCCTCTTTTCCTTGACAGCGCATTTTCTAAAAACCATCTGACTGTTGATAAAATTCTGATAACAGGATGTCTATCTAATCAGCAATTTCACTGATGATTTTTTGTGTTAATAATGTCATTGTCATTTTGAAAGGCCATCATCAATGTAGTTATCACCTTTGCTTTCTCATCTCACTTGGTTGCCCCCTCCAACATGTGATCTCTGTATGTATACCTGTGCCCCAACTATTATATTCAGTGTTTCTGATTAAGCTGATTGTAATCCATGAAAGTGCTACTGAAATAAATTTATTAATCTTCAAAGAGCTACAATGTGGTTTTTGCTATTTTGTTTTTATAAAGAGATATGTCATTTTTATATCATGTGCCTCATGACTCTTTCATTTTGTTGCAACATTTTACACAGGCAATCTATATCTAAATCTTTGACCCAAAATGGGTCCCTAAACCTAACAAATTTTCTGTGTACCCCGGAAATAGGCAGGCACATAGAATATTATGTCTGAACAGGCAAGAGGAAGACATTCAGGTGTGTCCTTATCTAATACCAGCTCTTTTAAAAGGTTCTACACAGAACAGGAAGCCTAACACAATCATGGGGAAGTAGCTGAGCTTGAAGGCATGTTTCTTCTAAGATTTATAACAGATCTTAAAATGTCACTTTTCCAAACCTCTGGGGGGCACTCTTTCCCAAGCCAAGTTGCTGGGGTAAGTCTCAAGAGTCTGACTTTCAGAACCTGTCCAATTGCTTACAGTTGCCTAACATCAAGGATAAGATGAGTGTTTGCATTCTCTCTTTTCACTGAAACTACTATAAACCACAGACCCAAAAATATTTCTCACTTCCTATTTCTCCACTATTTTCTGTTCAAGGAGGAACATACCACTGATTCTGACCAGAATATGCTGCATCTACTGCATTGATTCCGCTTTACCTGTTGCCCTATCCATTCAAATGAGGCGCATTTGATTTCTGCTCTGTTTGTGCCTTGAAAAAGGAGACAAAAAATTACAGTGCAACACTAACAGTGACAAATTCTGTTTGTCATATGCAGGGGGCTAGAATAAAGCTGCAATCCCACCCATTTATATTGGAATAAATCTTACCAGATACAGTCTTGCACTAGTTCCCCACCCCACTTTAGAATGTTTAAGTTTGGACGAAAATCACACACACATAAAAAATAGAATCATAAGAAGATAACATGCCACTTTCTGGTCAGGTGAAAACTGATGTACTACCCAAACAAATTACATGTTCAATACTTAAACTTTCAGCTTAATTATTATGTAAGCAGTTTGGAATTAACATTCTCATTGTCTTCTCTTTCAATTTCCTTTCTACAGCAGCAACTTCTCTCTGTGTAACTCCTAATAATTTCAGACAGACAGACAGACAGAGAGATTATGAAAAGGGAGCACCATTCCATGGTGTTATAGTGTAAATAAATATAAGAGAAAGAATATTTTGAAAATGTCATTAATTTTCAATAATCTTTAAGTCCTGTTGCACCCAGAGGGTACTTAATAAAGGTGTTTTAATCTCAATCAGCATAAGATCTCTTGCAGATACAGCCTTCACACTGCTTGAGCAGTGTTCTAACTACCAATAGTTAATTATAGGTAAACTACCTTGGGGTAGACATCATCACTGTAGACTACAGACATATTACAATTTTCTTTAAAATCTGTAAAATTGAAATAGGACACTTATTGACCTGTAACAGCAGCAGATTATCACTAATACACACACTTTATAATAGGCATTTTAAAAGTAATTAAAGAAGTGGTATATAATCCTTGCTGTTCAGCAAAGATATTATTAGAAACCAAGCCCAACAAAGGTTCATTATTGTGTTAGATTACTATTGCAACATAAGCTAATGGTTTACTAGTTCCTTACTTAGCATAAATGAATCCATTCTTCCCTCAAAATTACCACTTGCTGCAATAAAATTCACCTTTATTTTCTTGGTTGTTGTAGCAGAGGAAAGCGTTGAGAAATAATGCTTTATCAATCCAGCTTTCCTGCTAAATGAAGTAGGAGAAAAGGCAAAGTCCGCAGTTACCATAATTCCTAAACATTTTCAAATTTAAAAAGCCAGAGGGCTTCTGAAGACATCACAAAGCAGAACACACTGTTATCTTGTTATAGTGCTTCTATAAGCAACATATGCAAGACTATTACATATTTGCTGTCTCCTGCCTCTTGTGGCACATCCCATTAAAACCCCTGTTCAGAAAGGAAAGTTTAAGGATATTCAGTTCAAAAACATATACTGACATTCATTATATCATCCTAAATTATACCATCTACAGTTCCAAGAGAATATGGTAATTCTCTTAGACATTCCCGGCTCCATTCCACCCCTTCTTGACAACCACAATTTGCACATTTTCCCATTAAGAAGGAATTAATTTTAAACCAGAGGCTATGTATCTAGAACCTTCACCAAAATTCAGACATATTGGCTGAATTTCTGCTGCCTAACATAGTAAGTTACAACTAGAATAGGCCCATTGAATTAGTGGAACTTATAGAGGGGTTGACTCACCAAATTCCCAATAATTCAAAGGGCCTACTCTAGTTGCAACTTACTATACTAAGCAACAGGATTTCAACCATTTTCAGACAAATCAAGTTTCTACGCAAGTCTCCCAATACTAATCAGAACACAAAAACACTTCTAAGAAAGAACCACTGGAATCTCACAGGGTACACTGAGAAGTATTTTATACTTTAAGATATGATCGAATCCACGCAACGGAGTGAGCTGCCGTCGCTTGTCCCAGCTCCTGCCAACCTAGCAGTTTGAAAGCATGTAAATGTGAGTAGATAAATAGGTACCACCACAGTGGGAAGGTAATGGCGTTCCGTGTCTAGTCGCGCTGGCCACGTGACCACGGAAACTGTCTACGGACAAACGCTGGCTCTACGGCTTGGAGACGGGGATGAGCACCACGCCCTAGAGCCGGACACGACTGGACTAAAAAAAAATGTCAAGGGGAACCTTTACCTTTATCTACTGGGGAGCTGCAATGGTCCATAAGCATTTCCTTCACATTTTTGTTTCAGATTCACTGTATTTGATTATTTTCTGGGCCAATTTTAAAAAACTATATAATTTTGTACAAGAGACACTTGGCTCATCCTATCTTATACATAATACAGGACATTAGTGTTCAAATACCATTTAATAAAAAGGCTGAAACAAGGTGCTCTGAAACCTTGAGCAAAACAAGAAGTATCAATATAATAGAACACAATTTAGTATTTTGTATTTGTTGTATTCAAATTACTTTATACCTCCATAATACAATACACAAAGTTTCTTTTTAGAAGGTGGGTTGGGGGGGGGGGGAAATCTGTGCTTTCCTACTTTAAAAAACCTCAGTATCATTCATCGAGCAGATAAATAACTACACATCTTGCTGTTCTCATCTCAAAACTTTCTGCTGCAAACAATTATAAGCAGATGACTGAATTTTAGCTTTAATCATGCATATCTCCCATTGTATTACAACAATTTGTTTAAGCATTAAAGTAATGCAAGTTTGCTCTATGTTCTGCAGGGAACAAATTAAATAAGCTGCAGAGTTTTGCAGAGAGAAGAGATTTCCAATAAGAAGCTGATTTGCTGCTGTACGGTATCTGCAGATATATTTAAAATGCATCAAGGTTTTGATCACATCTCTCCCTGCAAAGTTGACAGTATAAAGCTCAACTAGAGGGTGGCTATGGCAACAGCAACAGGAATAAAGAAAATGATGCAGAGCTGTTTAAATAGATCCTCAGGATCTTCTTTGTTTTCATTCATAAGGGAACAGATAAGGATTTTGACAAAGACTGCATGTGTGGGAAGGGGTTTTGAATATTTTTGTAACAATCACAATAACACTTATCAATATTTCACCCTATAGATAACATAGGTATGTGTACTTACAAAACTGTCCTCTTTAATACAGAAAACTCAAATGCGTTTGAGAAGATCCTGCAACACAACTGATAGTATTATCAGTCCTTCAGCAACAGAGTATTAAGACATTTTATTCTGTTCCATATTACTTTCTATACCAGGAGTAAATCTGTTGTTTCATCTTTAACATCTGTAATATATTTCCTCTTTTAAAAGGACAGTATCATTATTTCTCTCTTTCCTAATGCTAAATGTGTCTGAGATCTCAACTCCATGCCAAATATTGCACACAAAGCTTGTAATCATTGCCTCCTTTATTAATTTCTCTCCAAAGACAAATCCAGAGAGTAATGCCAGAAATTTGAAGTGAGAAAGATTCTACTTCAAAGCAGTCAAGAGCAGGGGGGGGGTGTTAAAGAGAGCAGAACCTACCCAAGTGTAAAGCTTGTATACTCTACACAGTGCATATGCTTAGCATATCATCCAAACCAACCCCCCCCCCAAAAAAAAACCCGACTTAGCTGACACAATACACTGGATGCTAATCCTTTTGGCTGTCACACAGCATTTTTCACTTCTATGCACGTGAAACTAAGAATATGCTTTCTTCAGCATTTCTATTCTAAATCTGAAAGCAGCATTGCAAATTTTCAAGCTACAGAAATTTTACAATAGTCTCAGCTCATCCTAAAAAATCTTAACTAATTGTTATAACTAAATGGTAATGAATAAACAAATTGTTTAGCTATACTACAAAAAGGGCTACTACTGTAGTCCTTTTTGGCACATGTGCTCAGTTATGACAAATGATAACTAGTAAAATGGCACTGGAGCAGCCATAATAATCTTGAGAATAACTGTACTTTTTACTGAAATACTGCCCATTAGTAAAAACAAATACTACCCATTTTCATCTCATTTAGTTAATGAATCACACTATACCATAACATCTATCTCAAACAGGAGATAGAGAAGCAGATACACATTATCTAACAAAGTGTAAAAAAATTTAAAAATGAAGATAACATGCCCAGACATCTTCCTGTAGGGTCAAAGAGCAACTGATACATAAAGAAAGAGCAGCATGTGTTACTGGGCTAAATGCACCAGTAAAATGCTACAAGAACCTCCCTAAATGTATTCAACTTTATTGCTTACATAAAGAAAGAATAAATAATCCAATTAAACTTTCGGACACAGAAAAAAGTGCTTCAAAACAGGAAGGGAGAGGGGATACCCCAAACCCATTACTTGTACGGTTAAAGCAGGAGATTAATATATGTTTTAACTGAAATGAAGAGAGAAAAATAATCCTACAGCACCATCCAATGCATTATTATACAGAAGTAAATCACATAGTATTCAAGTGAGGTATACTTAGGAAAAATATAGTAATAGTACAGAAAAATATAGCAGCAATAGAGCAAACCACTAAAGGAAAAGAAAAGTTATCTGAAAAGAAAGAAATCTGTTGAAAAGATGTAAGGAATGTAGAACATGTTAAGACTCATCCAAACCCAAAGTTCAAAGATATCAAACAAACGGACTCTCTGTTCTTAAGAACAGCTCTACTGGATTACAACAAAGGTCCACTTACTCCAGCATCCTGTTTTCCATAGCAATCAGCCAGAGGCCTATGGGAAGCCCACAAGCAGGGCACAATAGTTTTCTCCAGGTTAAGTTCTCCAGCAACTGGCATACAAAGGCATACTGCCTCTGATACTGGAGATAACATACCACCATCATGGATAATAGCCATTGACAGCCTTATCCTCTATAAATTTGTACAATCCCCGTTTTAAGGTGTGGTTGTCATCACCACCTGACATGGAAGAGAACTCTATATTTTAGCTATACTGTTTGCTACATAAAGAACTTCCTTTTATCCCCTTTTTACACAGTCTTCTGATTGCTTAAATTGCCCTTTTCTGTGCCTTTTTTCTTTCTTTCTGGCTCTACAGCATATGTCGTAAGAAGCAGCAACCATAAATGTACACTGTTTTCCCTGTATGGGAGGACTTTGAGATGTTCTCATTGTAAGGAGTGTAATTTATCTTTAGCTGGAGGATCTTGATACACTAGTGATATCCATGAGAGACGGGAAGGGGGGGGGGGGAAAGCAAGGGGGAGGGGGATAATTCAGGATCATCTACTCAAATAACGAGCTGACCACAAATGAAAAAACATCCCAAACCCTCCAACTATAGCATTGTCATTGGTCTGTTATGAAATAGTGCAGAGTACACTGACACAAATGCTAAACATTAGCTGCCAACATCACAAGCTTGATCTTAGACAGCATTAATTAAGCAATCGACTGACACTGCAAATGGTGTGTATACCACATCTAACTATTCAAGACCAATTTATTTCAGGAATCTACACGTGGTGGAATTTAAAAGTGAGTGAAGGCTGATGAGAGAATTATTAAAATCCACAGCTATGAAACAAATCGGGAGAACGCTTAACAGGTTTCTAATTAAAGCATGACTCTGAAATAACCCCCAAAGGCTGGAAGACAGGGGCAGTAAGTAATATGGATTCCAGAGAGATTTCTTAGAGAGCCAATTTATTAAAACGGCACTGAAACACAAAGTTAAAGAAAGCTAAACAAGCAATACACACTACTACTCTACTACAGTTAGAAGGAAAAGTATACAGAAAAGTTAACACTGCCAGGCAGAACAAATAAAAAAGGCCACAGCAAATGTATCAAGGGATCATGGGATTACCGTATTTTAAAAAAATCTAGATTACTGCAAATGAACAAAGAAATTAGAAAAAAGCAAATTAAGATACTTGACCTTTTGAAACAGAAAAAGGAAAGTGATTGTTGAAAAATCAGAATGTAATTAAGACATCATAATATGGTAACAATAGCATCACTGGGATATCTAGGGAAATAAAGCCAAGTGTGTTCTTCCTATCAGCCACCACAGTATGAATATGATTGCTCATAAAGCACTTGACATACGAATCTGCAGGACTGGACTCCATTAAAACAACAAACAAAGACAAAATGAAAATAAGACTACTTTGCCAAAAGTGGAGAGACCAACAAAGTACTTCAGTCTTGTTTGCTGCTATTTCATTATAAATGCAGAGCTTCAGCTGGCATTTATAATGAAAGCTGACACTACTCTGCTCATTCTTTCTTAAGGTACATTTCTACAAAAAAGAACAAGCACTTAATGCTTCTATATAGTGACTGTTACAGCCAATAATTTGCCATTTACTTCCACACCATAAAGTACATACTAAAGCAACACCTTCTTATGTAAGTGACAATCATTATCGAACAGCTACAGCCATGGAATATTATTCTTTCTACTATAAATTATCTACAGATAAAGTGGGCAGGTTTTAATATATCCCACAGTTAATACATGCTACATATGTAACAGATTTAGTGTATACAGTCTTGTCCATACGGTGTTAATCCTTGGATATTAAAGCAAATTGCAAATGAACTTGGAGGTGGTAATGGTTGCAAAACTTTATAATTTCACATTTCTGTCTTTTCGAGAGCATGACTTATAACCAGACTGAGCAAGACATCTCAGCATCTTCCACTTTCTACCTTCATATTTCTTTGTCGCATCTGAATCAGAACTTTTGCTTCTTCCCACAAACACCAGCAAACGTGCTAATTCTTATTATTTCTCATTATATATTAATATCTATAGAAGAACCCGATATCTTCCCTTATCACTATCAAAGGCACTGACCATAGCAATCAAGTAAGGTATCTGGCTGCAGAGCTAGAGGCTGGGAGTTCGATTCCCCACTGTGCCTCCCTGATAGGAGCAGGACTCAATGATCCATAGGATCCCTTCCAGCTCTGCAGTTGTGAAATTAAGATTAAGTAGCGTCTTTCTTATAGCTCCTTGTTTCTAGGACTGGCCCAAGAGTGAAATTATACCTCTGCAGCAAAGCATACATTTTACTTGTAAAAGGTTCTAGCTTCAATCTTTAGCATCTCCAGTTAAAAATACTAAGTAGGATGCCATAAGCAGATGTTTCCAGATACAACTCCCATCAGCCTGAAACAGTACCACTGATGTTCAGGGACAATGGGAACTGTAGCTTGAAGTATGTGAATACATCAAATTGTCCATTCCAAGATACAGTATGATGGAAATACATCCACCTGAGACCCTGGAGAGCTGTTGTTAAGAGTAAGCAATACTGAATTAGGTGGACAAAAAATCTGCTTGATATGAGGCATTTTAAAATGATCGTAATTCCTTACTTGTGGAGGCTCACTTAGCTGACTCCTGAAGGTTTGCCAGATCTGTTTAACAATTATCCTGGAAATTAGGACAGCTGTCATTTTTGGTATGCTACATAGATTTTCAACATTGTTTTTAATTGCATTAATGATTTCTGATAATAGCTTGGAGAACCTAACCTAATATTCTAACAAGGTTAGATAACCAGGAAATAGATTTTAAAATAAATAAATAAAGTTTTAATTGAGACACACAAAAGAACACTATCACTTCCTCTCAGAAAAATAATACATCAGAAAACTTGCATTAACAAAATACATTTGAGTCCATGTTTCAAGTCACATAATTAAATCTCTGGATACTATTTCCTCTTAAAGTGTTGTATCACCAGCATAAAGAAGCAGTTCCCGAACTTGAGGCCACAGATGTTCTTGGGCGACAGCTCCCAGAAGTTCTAGCCAGAACAACCAATGGTCAAGGATTCCAGAAACTGTAGCACATGATCATCTGGAGCCATAATTTTGGGAACCACAAACTCACAAACAGGACACCAGTAAGAAAGTCTTTAATCTGATAAGTAATGAAGCTCAAGAAGGACGCTTGTATTATAACAGTTCCAGCTCAAGTGCCAAGGAAAAAAAAACAGGAAACAGATAATTTGAAATGGCTCTGATTTCTAATTCTGAATGACAATGGCAAGAAATTCTTCCCTTTCATTCAACGTACATGCCGAGGCAGCTCTGTCAGGAATGGCTCAGGATGGTTGTTGTAGGTTTTTCGGGATGTTTGGCCGTGTTCTGGAGGTTTCTCTTCCTAACGTTTCGCCAGTCTCTGTGGCCGGCATCTTCAGAGGACAGGAGTTAGAACTCTGTCTGTGTTCTGGTGTCGTGTGTGGAATAGTTGAGTATTTGTAGCTGTGGGATCAGCTTTTTGTCCTTTTCAGGAGATTGGGTGATTATGGTGATCAGAGTGTTTTTTATTATGGGTGTATTGTTGTAATAAGGGGGGGAGATGAGCTGTCACTGTGATTGATGGGTGTTGTTAGCTAGTCTTTTGTGTGCAGTGATCACCAGTCCCTGTGCCTGGGTAGAGTTCGTTGACCTTTTTGCAGGCTGTATTTTTCAGTGCTGGGAGCCAGGTTTTGTTGAGTTTTAGACTTGCTCAGGACTTCATGACCTCCACAATGACCATGGGTTTGTACCAAATGACATCTGCCCCCACCCATGCCACAGGGCACACCTTAGACCTAGGTTTCTGTACTGGGGTAGATGTTGGTGACATGGAAGTGGAGGAACTCTCTGTAGTTCCATTGTCATGGACAGACCATTATCTGGTGCAATTTGGACTCACTGGAACGCTTTGCAGGGATGGGGGTGGGGGCAAGTCTAAGATGGTCTGCCCGAGAAGGCTGATGGATGGTTTCCTGTTGGCTCTTGGGGAATTTCCTGACACCTTGGCAGGACATTCTGTTGACCTCTGGAATGGGGAAGTGGCAAAAGCCATTGACATGACTGCTCCTAAACATCTCCTGATTCACCTCCTGATTTACCAGGGAGCTGGTAGTGATGAAAAAAGCGGGATGTAGATTTGAGCAATGATGGTGGAAAACTCTGAATGAATCTGACCAAATATGGGCTAGGGCCCATTGGAAGGCCTATTCCATGGTAGTAGGAGCAGTGAGGAAGTAATTTTCCTCTGCCGCCATTGCATCTGCACAGAGTCATCCAGCGGAGCTCTTTCAAGTGGTCAAGGGGCTATTACATCATGTAGCTCACTGTGAAGAATTTGCACAACACGTAGCAGGCAGAGTTGCTCAGATCCGCTCTGCTTTGGATGCTGTGGTTGATACAGGTCCTGTGAATGTAATTTTGGCCCCTGTTTGCCCTGTGCTAATGGATGCATTTCAGTTTGCACAGCCTCATGATGTGGACAGGAGACGTGAAGGCTACCACACGTCTGCTGGACTCTTGTCATTCCTGGCTCATAAAAGCTACAAGAAAGGGACTAGTCGAGTGGATAGGAGTGGGGAATGCCTTTGTTGAAAGAGAATAGGACCCCATCATGCTTAAAGAGGCCAATAGTAAGACTATTGTTGAAAAAGTCCTCCTTGGACCCCACAATACTGAATAATTGTCAACCAGTATCTAATATTCTATTCTTGGGCAAGGTGCTAGAGTGAGTGGTGGATTCTCAGCTCCTGGGATTGCTGAATGAGATGGATTATCTTGATCCATTTTAATCTGGCTTCAGGCCTAGTAATGGACTGGATGAAGGTGAATATACTGAACCTTAATCCAGACAAGACAAAGGTGCTTCTGGTCACTCAAAAGGCAGATGAACTTTCTCCCACAGGAAGCTAGACTGGCTCCATCTTTGCTCTCCTTCCACAAGAAGGCAAAGACCTTTCTCTTCAGGCAAGCTTTCCCTCACTGACTGGCTGTATGAAAGGGATTTTTAAATGGTTTGTTATACATTACTGCTTTGAATGCGTTTTTAGCATCGCTTTTGTTTACAATTTCTCAGAATGGCATCCTTTTAAATATTTGTATGCGTATTGTTGTTAGCTTTAAATACTGTATATTAATGATTTAAGCCCCTTTGAATTCTCATGGTTTTTATTTTTAGTGTCTTTTAACAATGTAAGCTGCCTTGGGTCCTTTTTAAGAGAAAATCAAAGTAAAAATATTTTGAATAAACAAATAAATAAAAACAACTTCAATTTTTTCTGATGCAGTCTTCTACTAAGTATTAGCATAGACAAGGCATACTGTTAATAGTCTATACAGAAGCTTGAGGAACCCCACAAAATTGAAGTTCCGATCCAAGAACTGTTCAGATATTTTCTCTAAACCCTTTTTAAAAAATTATATGAGCATACTGTCCATAATACAGAATTAACATAATACTTGTTCCATCATGAGATCTTTTGAGATGTAAAACATAGTGGCTGAAATCTTGTTCACGTAAAAATATCATGAGACGGGACAATTTTTAAATTTTTAAAAATTAAACCTTTCCTACTTCTGTCCTGAGGCACTCATGGGTCACTTGTAATCCCCTTTATCACTGGGAACCCATAGGGGCTGCAGCATGTGTAGAAGAAGTTGTATACACATTGTTTTCAGCTTTAAATGTTGCCTTTCAATAATGTAACTTCCTTGGGTCCTTTTTAAGGAGAAAGGCAGGGTAATAATAATAATAATAATAATAATAATAATAATAATAATAATAATAATAATAATAATAATAATAATAATAATAATAATAATAATAATAATAATAATATACCTAAAACTTCCACTAGAGGTAAAGTCATCCCAGTGGCCAAGATTTTTTATTATTTTTTTTAACATCATATAACATTCATGAACCACAGGTGAACAACACTTATAAAAAGACAGATATGGAAGAAAAGAAGGGCGGGGGAGAAGAAGGTGGTTACAATAATACAGTATAATCTTGGCTCTATGGCTGTGTCACCATACTAAAATCCATAACATATGCTATATTCTCTACTCATACTTGTTTGTGGGCCCAATCATAGAACATTTTCCAGCTTTCTTTAACATATATTCTCGGGTTTTCACGTAATGCTTCTGGAAGGCTATCCATTTCTGCAATATCCAATAATTTTTTAATCAGCTCCTCCACCTTCGGGTTATCCTGATTTTTCCATTTTGGGGCCCAAATCAGCCTTGCAGCTGTGAATATGTGTAACAGCATGTATTTATTTTTTTTATCAACAATTTCTGGCATTATATTCAGTAAAAAATATTTCTGGTTTAAACGTTATTTTTTGTTGTATAATTTCTTCTGTAATATCTTTTATCTGTCTCCAAAATCTTTTTACTTTATCGCATGTCCACCACATAAGAAAAAAAGTCCCAGGTTGCTTATCACACTTCCAACATGAGTTACTAGCTCCCAACGCCATTTTGCCAGTTTTACAGGTGTGAAATGCCATCTATAAAACATCTTTAAGACATTTTCTCTCAGATTTACTGGCTTAATCCATTTATAGTTATCATTCCACATTCAAGTCCAATCATCTATGTCTATATTGTAACCAAAATTTTGTGCCCATTTAATCATTACTGCTTTCACCCTTTCATCTTCTAAATTGTATTCTAACAAAAAAAAGTATACATTTTTTGTATAATCTTATCACTGGTATAAATCCATAAGTCATCCACCTGTACCTTCCCTTCATAAAAGCCCATTATTTTATCTTTTTTAAACCTTGATTCTAATTTCAGCATCGCCCACCAGTCCGTTGGTAGACCCATTTCCTTCAACTCCTGTATATTTTTTAGCTGTTGATCTTTGGTTAAAAGCTCTTTATACGTATATCTCAATTCTTTCGAGATCAGAGAAGGTTGTGTGAAAGCTTCCAAAGGCGCTACCCATGTCGGGATTTTTTTGTATATTTGCCCCTGAAATTTTTGCCAAACCTGGTATAAAGCTCTCCTTACAATATGATCAGAAAAATGTGTTTGGTCTTTGACCTTGCCGTACCATATATATGCATACCATCCTAATCTCAGTTTGTGCCCTTCCAATTTTAAGAGTCTTTGGTCCTCCAAGGTAATCCATTCCTTTATCCAGTTCAGTGTGCAGGCTTTATACCAGTGGCCAAGATTTTCAATGACTTCCTCCTCCCATCCAGTGGACCCCATGGGTTATTAAAAGGATTATACGAAACCTTTGGGTCCCTTGGGACACAAGCTGGAAAAGTTTAATTTCTGAAAAACTGTCCTGGTTGATGACACAATCAGCTTTGCACATCGTAACTTACATGAGTAAAATCTCAGCCTTTAAATTAAAACTATCATCATGTAGGCCTTTTTTAAAAATTAAAAAAGCATTTTAACAAAAATAAAAATAACTGATTTAAATTTTATTTATCCATCCATCATTACTTTTTATCCATTCCAGCTTCTTATGACTGATTGACTAGATAAGAGGTGACAAAGGCTAATCTCTCCTTTACTTTCCTCAGTTTAGTGCTTGCTGTTTTCCCTCTATAGCTCTGAAGCCCTTTTCTGTTTTCCCATCCCAGATGCAGGTGGCTTCTCTCTCTCAACCCTTTCTCACTTCAACACTACAAATGAAGAAGAACTGTAAGCAGCTCCTTTGTTTTGTCCTCTGGATTAATAAGAATCAAAAGAGAAAGGTTGTAAAGGAAATTGCTGCAGGGAAGGAAGGAAAAAATGGAGTAGCTCTCTTTGGAAGAAGAAGAAAGACTGTCTCCAGTCTGTTTTGAGCCTTTGTTAAAGATTTTTAAAAGTTTCAAATCTCCACTCAGACACAGAAACTGACTGGGAGAGTGGAACTAGTAAAACCACTCCTTAAATATCTCACTTACCTTGAAAGCCCTATTAGGATTATTATAAATTAAGTTGGGTTCACCTGAACTCAACAGAACACACACAAAGGTTTTTAACCATTTTAGTCTCTTCTTAAAACCTTTGTTTCTCTTTGTTTTTCCATTACATCTGGTTTTACAATCAGGTGCTTGGAGTTCTGGGCATACCAGAAAAGTAGGGACAATGTTTAGTTTTCAAAAAGAGAGCTAGAGGGGGCACAGAATTCTGTAGAATAATGCTATTTACAATGTTAAAATCTTCCTACTTCTAGGCACTTTGCATGTATTTAGAGGTATTTCTATTATGTCCTTGCTGGCAAGTAGAAATAATTTTATAAGAGCAGGAATAATTGGTGAACCCCTGCCAAGGTAACATTTACAGAGATCTATATGCTAAGAGACCAGTAACAGTTTCGACACAGTAATACAGAGGGCAGTTGTGAGCAGGCCAGCCTACAGCAGTCATAAGGTTATAACAAGCAGCCATACACATTATATGTCACACCCACACTCTATTAAAACAAGCCAGTACAGTCATATTTTTTATTTATTTTATTTATTTAAAATACTTTTACCCCACCTTTCTCCTCAAAAGGATACAGTCTCTTTCAGCAGGAAGGGGATCAGTTTGTATAGGTTAATTATTTTTAGTTTTTAACCTTGCTCTTCATCTGAGAAGACTTCCTGTGTAGCTAGCATAAAACATACAGCAAGCAAGAGAGCTCCTGCCCTAAGGTTTATACTCTGAGAACATGACACAAAAGGAAAAGGGAATGAAAAAGGAGATGGGCATATTCTTAAAGTTACAGAGTTCTTATAATGACCAACCAGAAACAGTATCCAAATGGAGTTGGTCTGACCAAATCAACAGAACAGCACTGCAAACCCATTTATCCCTCTGCTGACAGAATGGCACTATTAGAACTGCACTCAAACCTGCACAGCTTGACAGGTTACTAGAATCAAGATTGAGGAACCATGATTAAAGATAGCATAGCCTGGCTACTTTCTGTTTCTGATGTAGCACAAAGGAAAGGTACCTTCCCCATTCCCCATGTTCTACACGTATGCACTAGGAAAGGGAGGAAGGCACCTCAAATTGTGTTGAGCAAACCTAACACCACCTCTGTGTCCCATGTCATGCAAACATTACATTCAAGGAGAAAGATGGGTCAATCACTGACTTCAGGCTTTGATTCAGAGGCAACCAGAAGCAGCTTCTCTGGAGTGCTGCATGAAATTAGAAATGAGACTCTTCTCCTCTCAAGTCAACTATTTTAATGTTCAAGTCAACTATTTAGTATTCTAAGGAGACAGGCAGCATCAGTGGCAACCACCAAGCACAGCAACCATTTACAGACACCCGAATGTCAATCACATGTACTGGATGTTTGCATAGATCAGTGGTTCTCAAACTTGGGTTCCCAGATGTTATTGGACTGCAACTCCCAGAAATTCTGGCCAGCATGGCAAGTGCTGAAGACTTCTGGGAACTGCAGTCCAAGAACATCTGGGGAACCCAGTTTGAGAACCACTGGCATAGATTATATGTAACCTCTCTGACAAAAGTGTCTGCTTTTTAAAGAATCATGATTATAAGTTAAAGACACCAGAAATAGTAGAATATATTTCACAAACACATTTAGCATCATGCTGCATGTTAATTAATAGTAATTAACATTGTAATTAATAGCAAATTGCTTGGAGAATAATGGATTGAATATTAGAATATTGAAAAATCTCCACCACAGCAACAAAAAATAATAGGACTCATTAAATGCTACAAATTTAATGATGCAGATGCAGGGGAGTGATATCAGGAGACAGGTATCTAGTTGTCTCATGTGGTCCCAGAGGCATCTGGTGGGGCCACTGTGAGATACAGGAAGCTGAACTAGATGGGCCCTTGGCCTGATCCAGCAGGGCTCTTCTTGTATTCTTATGTAAATGTAGTATTATATGTACATGAATGTTGTTTGGGGAGTGTTTCCTAATACCTTTGTCCCATACACCATAGATCTCCTGGAAAGGTCAACAGACAAATAGGACTTAAGAAAAGGAAGTTCAAAGTAGATGAAGCTTGCAAAATAAAGTGGATGTTGTGTCAGAGATCTGATGGAAAATGTTTCAAGTAGCTTCAAGTATAATATATACTGCATTCTATGGAATCCTTCAAACTTTAGCTTTTATTTTATAAATATGAGTGTTTCTAGCACTCATAGCAGCATAAAAGCATTTCTGAAACTAAAGGCAACATCTATTCAAGGTTCAGAATCTGAGTGGAATTTCCAGTGATCTGGAAGCAAGACTTCTATGCTTTGTAAACCTGATGTCTCCCTGCCACTCCTCTTATCTGACAGTCCCCAATCCTTCAAGAATAATAGCCCATTAATCTCATCTCATCTTCAGGGATGGGAACTACAGCACTCTGGTCATCACAGGCAACCATATAATTAGGCTTGGTACCTGGGAGAGAGAAAAGAATGCAGTTTTCACCCTCCCACGCTGCTGAGTGAAGTAGCAGCATTAAAATTCAAGCCATGAAGCCACTAAGATCCATTGTGCTAGTAGGTAGTGTAGGTGGTACATTATGAGCTTGCAAAGCTCCTTGGAGGTTACCTCCCTCAGTGTTTTCCTAGGGAGTATCCATGTGATAACTTCCACTGCTCAAGGGCCAAATAAACAGACACATTTCTTTTTAGTTTGAAAAAAAAAACCCTGTCATGAAAGCCCTAAACTGGATTTGAACCACAACCCTGGTGAGAAGGGAGTTAAGCTCTTCCCTGAAATAAGCTGCCCCTTATGGAAACTGCTCTTTTCTCAGCAGGGCAAATATCTTCAAGAGATTCGGCTTCAAAACCAGACAATGTTCAAAGAGATATTTTGTAATGCCATGGACCTGATCAAATTCACAAATTATGTAGCATTTTATAAAAGAGAAACATTAGCAGATTCAAACATGGATCATCCACTTTTCATCGAATATGGTCCTTGGATTGTTCTGAAATCATCAGAGAAAAGGGAAAAGATGAGCACCCCATAGGCTCAGAAGGATTTTCCTGTCCAGCGTCCAGTAATGCTCCTTATCATCCTCTTTCTATGGCTCTCTTTCCATCAGAGAAGATAGGAAATATCTGTAAACATAATATGGGGACCTCCCTCCAAATGCAAGACAAGAAGTGCAAAGAAATAAATAAATTTTAAAATGGTATGATGTAGAAGGAAGTAGAGGTGAGGCAGGTAGAGAAAATGGTAAAGAAGCGGGGAAGACAGATGAAGAGGGTAAGGAAAGCAGTTAAAGAGAGAAAAGCAAGGAAGACAGGTGAAGAAGGAAGGAAAGCAGGTAAAGAGATAAAAGCAGAGAAGACAGATGAAGAGGGTAAGGAAAGCAGGCAAAGAGAGAAAAGAGTGATCAAGAAAGCAACTGAAGTGGGGAATAGAAGGAAGCTATGGCAAACACTATGTACTGGGGAATATTACAGAGATCTAGCACTCAATGCTCAAGCTAGCTTTATACAGCATTTTTCTTCATTATGTTTGTTCTCCCAACAAACATGTCAAGTTGATTGCTATAATTTATACAGTACAAGTTGGATGTCCTGTGCTGGCAGAGTTGGTAGTGGGGAAGAACCTCCCTGATACTAGAGGGGAAAAAAATCTACGGCAGAGTTTTAATTCCAAATTTACAATCTGTGCTCAATTGGTGGTGGGGCCTCATTCAGTGTCCTCATGATTATTTATTACATTTCTAACCCATTTTTCTATTGCAGAGTTCTGCTCAGACATTGGTAGGTGCAAAGAGATAATATCAGAATGCCAAGTTATCACTTGTTGAGGAAGAAATGGGGTGAGGTGAACCCTGGCTGCTGCCAAAACCATGGTTCCTGAAAAGATCTAGCTAATTTGCAAAAACCTGCCCATCTTATTCCAGCTGTTCACCTGAAGCAGTCTAATCTAGAAAAAGCACAGGCATAAGCAACATCTGTTTTATAAAACATCTGTTAAATGAAGGTTACATGACAAATTCTTGGTGGATTATGCCCTAGTCTGCAAATAAATTCTGTAGATCTAATTATTTTTTTGCTAATATCTTAAATTTATATTGATTATTCCTATCCAGACTGGATTTTTCAAAAATCAGTTTCAAGCAATTTAAATATTATTGCACATGGATTTTGCTTTCTGAAATGCTGAGTATGGTAAAGTTGTGTTTTAATAACTGCATTTAATACAAAGCAAAGCCTATATATGCATCTTTAAAAGGAACACTTTACATTTACATTGAGAGGCATGTAGAGCAAAATGTTCCTTCTTACAATAACATAATCCTAATATACTAGCTGTATAGATTCTAACTAGCTGTTAGCTGATATGTTCTAATGTTGCCTTGTGTGAGGGTGAGGGTTAACTCTCTTGTTGTTTCCCTTCCTCTCGTACTCTCCCATCTTCAAACATGGACACCAGTCTTGGTTGCAACAGTTGAACATTTATTTTAGAACTATCAAATAAAGAATTTACTTCAACGGGTACATAGTCTTTCACTTTTCCTCCCCATTGGGCCGGAAAGAGTTTCCACTCTTCTTGGATAAATGGGTTCCCAAAACTCAAATTCCAAGGGCCCAGTTGCTCAGCCGGTATCCAGTCCTTTATAGGTGTCCCCATCGATATGGGTAGCAGAGGCATGGACGCTTCTCCCAAGAATTCCTCCCATTTGGTCCTCTCCCCGGGTTCTGTGATCTCCCAGGTTCTCCCAGCCCTGGCCTCCTCCTCATCTCCCACACTCGCCATTCTGTCCTCTCTCGTCTTTCCTGTTCCACTTTCTCTTCTCTTAACCTTCTTCTCCACTCCTTTGCCTCGGTTTCTCCCCAGTAAGAAGGTTTTGGAAGAATTACCGCTCTCCTCCTTTGGAAGAATCCCAGGGCACTTTCCTTTGTGTCCAAGCATCTTATAACCAGATGTGTATCGTCTTCTTCTATCTCCTCTCCTTCTCCTGGTTCTACTACCGTTTCCTCCTTCTCCTCTCTTTTTATCCCCCTCCTTTCTTTCTCCTCCTCCTCCTTCTTTCCCGCTCTGACTGCTCCCTTAGCTCTCCCATCCCCCTTAAGCCCTGTGACCATTCTTCTCTCTTGGCCCCCTTGAGGGAATCCTCCAAAGTATAATTTGAGGGAGCTGACAGTCCATAATCCCTTTCTCTCACTCTCTCCTTTGTGGGAATGGATGGCGCTCCGGCAAGGGGTGTCTCCGTCTCGCCTCCTGGCTCACACCTTGGAAAACATTTAAATGTTTAACCTGATTCAGCTTGTTATTTTAAAATCATCTGGATTTTAATTAACCCACTAAGTGATACCACAAATGAAATCCAGATAGTTCAACACATAAATCAGATGCTTTTCCACTGCAGTAAATTGTACCTGTTCTAGAAAATCTTGGGATATCTGAGAGAAAGCATCTTCCAAGTGCTACAACATTACAGCTATATTTAAACAATACTGCTTGACAACATACCAAGAACTAAAAGCAAAAATGTTCCTGAGATCTAATACTAGATTTGGAAAATATAACTGTCATACAGCTTTTTAATGTAAATATTGTCAAGTCCAGGAGAAGTTTGGTGTTGAGCAGACTAATCAAGAACACAATCCAGGCTACAAAATCATATCACTTCTCTTTTTCAGTCTGGACCTCTATTCTTGATTATAAAGTATATTCTGCCTATCCTTGACACTGACCTCAGTTAGAACATACAGAAGTGAAGCTCTGCACATAGGTGGAACAAAGCAATTTAGGTGGGGAAAAAATTCAGCTCATACACGTAACTGAGAAACCAAGAATGCTGCTGACAAATTAGAGCACCTTACAGCACAAGGAACTGTATTTTTTGTTTATACTACCCAGTAATGAATTATGTACATTACAATGTGACAATCAACACAAAAACATGTTAGGCTTCATTAGGGAAACACTCAAGTACAACACATAGTTTGTAGTGTATGAACTGGGAGAGTATGTATGAAGAACTGCAGTCTGAGCATTTCTTCATTAAATAATTTAGAGCGTGTCTTTCACATTTATTTGTTTGTTTGATTGATTTATAGGCCATCAATGAAGGATACATATTATATCCTTTTTTTCAGAGGACACCACAACAGACTCAGTAGGACATAGTTACAGATACTATTTATTATTTATTCATTATTTATTACATACCTGTAAGCATACATAGTATTATGTATAAATCTAGACATGAATAATGACATCTTATGCTTTGGAAAATAACACTGAAATTCAAGTCAGGGTTGTTGGGTTTTTTTTATGATAAGAGTTCCCCATAATTTTAGCATTAAATTAGACTACATAACAATATTCTGCAATGTAGTTAGAGAAAACACTATCTACAGCTTTAAAATTTGAAGAAATAAAGATTTAATTGATAACAAACTGTCTGTTGAAATTCTTGGTATAAACTTCACGGATATCTGCCAGCTGTTACAGCCATGTAAACTTCAGCCTCCCTCACCCTTCCAGATTGCTTAGATCAGTGCAATTTGCAAATAATGAATTGGCTCAAAATACACACAAAATTATACATGTACTAAGAAGCAGCCAACTTACTATCACAGCAATCGGATTTCTATTTAAAGCAGGCAGTGAAAGATTCACTCTATTGGTTTGTGAAGTCAGGAGGATTAGTAACTCAGAAAACCAAGTCCCACTCCGTGTACCAAACCATTCCCTATCAGTCTTTCTCACATATGTACATACACACATCAACAAAATCAAAAAGAACAAGGTTGTTTTAATATATTCCTGAGCTTGCAGGGATACGTGCATGTACCATTAATCTAAGCTACCAATTATTAACAAAACAACAACTAAATTCCCCAGTTCTCCAAGCATGTACCATTTCTGAAATGAAGGGTGATTAAGCATTAGCATTTGCAATGAAAATGTGCATTCACAGAGACCACAACAAAGAATTCAGTGAGTTGGAGCACCTGGCAGCAGAGCCAGGGGTGGGGGTTTAGTTCCACAGAGTGCAAGCCACACAGTCCCAGAGCACTCCCAGAAGAAAGGAATAGTAAACCACTTCTGAATACTATATACCTAGGAAACCCTGAAAGGGTTGCCATAAATAAAAATTCACATGATCACACATCATCATCATCAATGTAAAGTTAAGAAATGCAATGTGCAATGCCATTCAGTATGAATCACTGCTAGTCTTAAAACCATGCCAAATGTCCAGGTACTGTTACCATTTGAAACCAATCCTAACATAAATGATTTTAAACAAATTATTGAGAATGATCTGTTTCTGCTTTTGCTATTATGTCTTGCTGGCACTAGATAAGTAATGAAGCTATTTGTATGACTTCTTGCCTGTCTCTAGCAAGAATTGCATTTAGACAAATTTATTATTCAGAAGCTTAAAACACAGCAAACAAACTTTGCTTCTCCGAATACCCTTAAACTACACTTCACATTTCCCTACATCCCTGGAGCTGATGGGAGCTGATGCCCAGAATTTGGAGGGCCACATGTTTCCCACCCCTGCTATAAAAGTAAGCTGTCAGGAATTCTGAATAACAGTTGAACCATATATAATTATAGGCTTGTGAATTGTTTGGGGGCAAATGTGAAAAAATTGTACTTAATTGGGGCTATTTGTGCAATTCCAGGTTACATAGCAAGGAGATGCTGTTCACTCCCAGGCCCAACAGCTACACAACAGATCTTTTGTATCCTATTCAGCATTCCCAGTGTTAAAAAGGCAGTCAGCATTTTGAACTGTGGAAAGAGGAAGTTAACTTGTAGCCAGTCTGCCGGCCATTTCATAGAGCTGCAAAGTGAAGAGAAAGACTTGTGCTGTGTTTAGAGAGTCTTTTTGTGTTCTGAAACATTCTTTTTCTTAAACCGCACTGAAATATTATTACATTATTAAGATTGAGTGTGCATATGATTCTAGAAGGACGGTTTGTTGTACAGGCCTTGAGTGGATATGTCACACAATGAGAATGCTGTGCAGCCCTTGGGTCCCGCTTGTTTGTGCCTTCCCCTTTGCAGGTTTTTTTAAAATGGAAATCCATAAATATATAATGTCACAAACCTGGAGACAGAGTTGGTCAGAATGTCTCCTTAGGGGTGCCAGGTGGATTGTCCCCAATCTGTATGTTCTTTATTTGGGGACCAAATGGGTTGGGAGGTGGCTTCCACATGCCCCTTTTTATTATTTGCTTTCACTGAATGTAGAGCTGAACAACAGTTCCTTTGATAATGGAGGGCTCTTATTTCTATGAATTCTGATATGTCTGTCAGTTCTAATAGTTCTCCTACTACCATCTTTCACTACATTCCTTTATTCTTCAGAATTCATGCTTCTGCAACCAATTTTTTCCAAACCATAGTCTAAAAAGAACATCTAGTTAAGCAGAACTGTTTAGCAGAATTAAAATATATTTAGATAACTTTTCAGTACATCAACCTCCCCTAACATAGTTATGAACAGAGTTTGGTTGATTACTGTCTATACAGCTAAATTTCCCATAAAGCAGGATCATCTCTTCTCTAACACCATGTTTCCAGAGGTTCTGGAGAAGTGGAAGGAACAGCAACTGCCATGTCTTGCTTGTGGATTTCACTTGTTCTTTTCTCATGAAATACTCTGCAGCAAGTCATAATCATTACCACTATATTTGTATGTTAAGGACAGTTCACAACAGGGGGACACAAAAGGAGGTACCCCAAAGAATGTGAGAACTGTGAACATATTTGGGAGTTCCACTAGAGATTGTTTCTGGTACAAATAAATACGTTGGTCGCAACAAAGCATGAAATCAAAGCAAAATATAAATACAAGAGTACTTTATTATCCATAGCATTATTATCCATAGCATAACAACTCAAAACAGATGCCTAAATATCAAAATTCAGAACACACTATCAAAATGCAGTATTATCAGGAAGGAAGCACTACAACCTCTGTCCAAGAAGATGGTCACAACAAGAACAATGAGCCCTTCCAAAGAGATGGGAATGGCAGCAAGGCAAGTCCTCAGTCCCTGGTATCATAGGAACAGGGTAAAACACGCTAGCACTGAGATCGCAGTAACACCTGTTTCTTCCTGTCTAATACAACAGCAAAAGCAACAGCAGAACAAGCCCTTTCAAGGGATTGCAACGGCACCAAGGGCCAGTCCTTCATTTCAGGTGTTACCGGTTATAAGTATTAAAGACACTCCGCCCTGGATAGTAAATAGAAAATACCTCTGTCTTATTGCACAGTAATCAAAGCAAGTCATCCTCTATTTCCTTTTGCTACTACAAAACTTGCTATTAATTTGGCAAACAGCTCAGTAAATATATCGCTACAACTAAATAACCTTTTCTATCTGTCCTATAGTTCATTAGATATAATATTACTTGGAACTGATGTGTTAGAAACCCCTCATCTGTGCTGCATATCTTGATTCAAGGCTAATTCCTCCTCATAAGGAAAACAAAAACAAAAAACAGGGCCTTGTGAGCCAGAGTCTAGAACTGTGTTGTGAGTTACTCTAATTGCACTAAACCAACTAAGGTTTTGCTGAAGAATTACTAAAGAGTGAGATTTGGATGCAATGCCTCGGAGACCGAGTTTGCTAAAAATATTGCTAACTGAGCAATACATTAGGGCAGACTTTGGGGAACATGCTAATTGGGTAATTCCTTCAAGATTAAATAGTACACAGATTTCTTGCTTACAAGTCAATTAACTTTTTTCTTTAACAGTTTTTATTTGCCAGGCAAATTAAGATAAGACCTTCACATGCAATGTAACTCAACACAGATTAATATCTCACAAAATATACGGCATTTCTTTTTCTTATAAAATTCCACACCCAGTATATGACTATGTGAAAGAACTTATGAATCAGGCGCTCTATGATCATAACTACACATTTCAAGCTACTGATCTAAGAAATGACAAAAATTGTTCCCATGTAAATGCTTGGATCACAGTAAATGTTCTCAATAAAGTTGTATAGAGAAAATAAATGCCAATTATTCCAGTGAACCAGGCTTTAGATAAAATACAACATAAATGTACTGACTGGGACTGCAATAAGTTTTAAAGTAGGAGTCACTAACTTCTAGTTCTTGTCCTAATTTCAGGCACATGGAGGAGCTGAGAATATATGAGGAAGGACAGAACAGAGGGGTAAAAATCTAAAGCAGTGGAGTTGAGGAAGGCCTCAGGAGGTAAGCAGTTCAGACATCTGGCAAGAACAAACTGTCCCTTCCCCAAATAGCCTACTAAATCAAAATGAAAAGTGGTGGAGGTGAGAAAGGAAAAACTGGCAGGGAGGGAAAGAAATGGTACTACCTCTGGTTTCACTTTCAGCTTTATCTACTGCAGACTCAAAGCCCTACACAGATTACCTCAAGGAAACAGCACCCTCAACAAAAAGGCTTTCACCCCTACTTGAGATGTACTAAAGGAGTCTGTAAGTAGGCATATATGTATATGTGAAAGGGGCCTGAAGCCAGATTAAAATTAATCTAAATAATCCATCTCATCCAGTAAACCCTGGAGCAGTATAGGAAAGCAGTTGTCAGCCTCTATAAATTATAGTGAATAGTTCTACCGTGTTTCCCCGAAAATAAGACAGGGTCTTATATTAATTTTTGCTCCAAAAAATGCATTAGGGCTTATTTTTTTAGGATGCATTAGGATGTTTTATTTTTTTAATGTAAAACAATCTACATTTATTCAAACACAGTCATGTCATCTTCTGGTTGCTGCACAATGGTGGAGGGCAGGGTTTCACTTCACTGGGGCTTATTTTGGGGATAAGGCTTATATTACGAGCATCCTGAAAAATCATGCTAGGGCTTATTTTCAGGTTAGGTCTTATTTTCGGGGAAACAGGGTATGCAGAGCACCATTTCAGAGATAAGGGTGCATCCCACCCTCTTTCCTATGGTCAGGAAGGCAAACTTAATTCCTTGCAATTCAGCTATTTCCTTATTTCCCCCCTTCTTTGCTATCAAAATGGGCTTTGGAACTAGAGGTCAATAACAGAACAAAGAAAGTTACTGATTAATTCTTTTTAAAGTTTCTCTATCCAGATCATCTTTCAGTCAAATCAAGTTGTTTAAAAACTACCGACTTCATATCAGCAGCAGAACATCATCTTCTTGGCAGTTTTGAAACAGTGATTCACCATGTGAATGCAAAAGTAGCATGACACTTTTAATAAGCAATACACCATTGCACATCTAGACATAGGGAATTATTATCTCTCCCTCACCACAGCTTCTCAGCCAGTACAAGATGACCTTCATAGCTAACTCCAGCTTCCCCCACCACCACAGTTAACTTCTGTAAAATCAGTACTAAGCTATATGCAGCAATGCCCTTTCCCAATTATTCAGTTGTTCCAACAAACACCTTACTGAAAAATGTGGTGGCTAAACAATTAGAGCTACAACAATCCTAAGAGAAAACATTTTAACTGCTTATAGTAAGGAAGGATACAGCACAAAGCCTGTTAAGATTCCTGCAAAGAATACTAAACTAGGTGGACTTTTATCTAATCCAGCAAATATATTTTACATTCTTAAGCAAAGGATCACGTAATACCTATTTATGTTAAGTACTAAGAGATCATTAGTATACATTTTTGTATATAGCTGAATATACTGATCAGCCATAGGGACTCCAATTTTTAATAAATGGTAGACCACATAAGATATACGTCAACCTATCACTAGAGTCATGAAACTGAGGAAGTTAGTAACCTTGAGAAACCCAAACCCAATTTGTTCACCAGCATTTCATATTTACTGAGGAAAGAATTGATGATAATAGAAGTGACTTTAATGCTGAAGATGTCAGCTGTAACATAACTATCAGTCAGAAGAGAGCATACACACCCTGATCTCAGTTACACTGATTTTAAAAATGGACTAAAGCAGAATTATGCAGATATCTTGGTTTTACATGTTGGTTGTCAAAGCCACATTTGGTATTCAAAAGACACTTCCCAACCCAAATTACTTCTGTTCTGAGTAATTCAGATTTATAGTACAAGAACCTGCAAATTATGTTGATTACTAAAGTATTAAAAGAGAAACACTAACAAGAACTACTGTACTCAGAATATTTTAAAATGGTAATTTAGAGAAAAATGTGCACAAGTGTTGGCCAAATGAAGTATGCTATATTAGAATTGTCTTTCTAATGAGATACTGCAAGTAATGAAGAAGCATGTCTCTTTGATCTGAAAAGGTTTGAAACTAGAGAAGAGTTGAATGAAAGGGGGACAAGATCCCAAAGGAATTAGATTCTGAGCTTCTTTTTATTATTTTTCTAGAGTTCCTTTTGGCTGAAAAAAAGTGTGTATGGCAGAGGGAGAAACATACTCAAGCGTTTCTACTCAATTCCTTTCATGTATTTCCACCATCTAGTTTCAAATCATGTGATCAATTCTGACCTTTACAAATTTTTCATCTTTGCCACACTATAGTGTCTTATTCAGACTATCAGATTCATTTAGTGAAACTATCCTATTCTTTCACACTTGACTCCTTTCGCAGACAAGCAGTTCATTTTCATGCAGACCCACTTTCAACTTCAAAAGATTTCTTTGTATCTCAGCTTCTTATGTCTCTTGTTTAAAACACTTTCATATAAGGAACTAGAAAAAAATGTGACTGCTAGGAACTGCTAGACCAATAATAAAATCCCTTAATAACCACAGCAAGGCAGCAGGCATCCAGAGGACCTTGCAGTTCTTCAGTAGCACACATAGCTTGTCTGTGCACAGTCAAGGTCACGGCAGCCACTTTGAAATCTGAACCCATCACTACCAAGCTGGTTGCCGTGGCTTTACTTTCATGAAGATGTTTCCCTCTGTAATACTCTTCTGTGAGTTCAGTTATATCCAGGAAACCAGGCAGGAGCTCTCTCAAAATTAGTAGCTGGTTTAGAACAAAGTGGAAGAGAATTTGCTACGAAAGTGACACATCGCCAGAAATCAAAAAGGTGTCTTACCCGTGGCAATTACATATTGTGACAAAAGTGAAACAACTTTCAATTACCCAAAGTGAGAGAAAACGTTTACTCCCTTATTTAAACTTCAGTGTGGAGGTGGTGGCTGAGATTATTACTGCTAATTAACACCAACAGTGTGCGAAATGAGGTATAGTACAGAGATACCATCTCTGCCCAGCAGGCATATAATAGACGTGAAGTGCAAAGGTGAAGAGAAAAACAGGACTTCATAAGATGATAGACATTTTTTTTCCTTATCAACCAATATAGCTTTCTTTTTATATCCCTTGGAATAGGAACGCAATAGCTGGCTAGAACCACAGAAAACAGAAGCTACCATCCAAAGCTGTACATAACTCAAGTTTTATGCCAATGGAACACAAACACTACCCTGTAAGCCTACAGACAGGATTTACCTGTTGCTTTCTTAATTGTAGGTGCTAACTAAAGACCAGAATCCTATTCCTTGCACCTCCCAGCATTAGCTCCCTTAGCATAAATCTAAGTTAAAAAGTCAACATTTACAGTCAGATGTTGCACACCCTTCACAAGATTTGATGAACAACAACAGATACAAGCAGTGACTTCTTCACCTGCAACAATTCACCAGTAAAATTTATGCCAATGCACCTAACACCAGCATAATTCTTCCACTGGATTCTGGCCGTTAATTCAATGCCACAAAAAGCTGTTAAATATTCCTTAAGGCTCATTTCCCTCCCCCCGCCCGATGCAAATATACTGTATAATTCAAATGCCTAATTATACAACATTAATATGTGCAAGAAATCTTGTTGGAGGAGGAGGAGGTGTCCCTCATGTCCCCTCCAGTTTTCCTTGCCAGCTTCATTATTTGTGGTGAGGAGAACATTTTTAATTTCTGCTACACTTAAACCAGGGGTCGTCAACCCCCGGTCCACGGCCCGGTGCCGGTCCGTGGGCTTGCCAGAACCGGGCCGCAGATATGGATCTCTGCCCCCCGCATGTGGGGTGTGTGTCACACTTGCACGGGGGGGTTGCGCTCACGGCAGCCCCCTGCGAGCGCAACACGCCCCCCGTGAGCGCGACACACACACCCCGCGAGCACGGGGGTGCCCCCGCCCCCCCCGCATGGAGCTCACTCCCCCCAGCCGGTCCACGGCCCCAAAAAGGTTGGGGACCACTGACTTAAACAACTAAGAGTCACTGAGAGTGAAAAAACTCCTGCCAATCTTCTGAAAATCGTTTGGAGATATATCAGTAGACCCAGCCTACCCTCTACCCACTCATCCTATCCTTTTCAATGGCAGGTTATCACACCCGTCCTAATTTGAGGAATAATGCATTCTTCATAGTCTGCATTTCCAGAGGCTAAAGTCTGATCTTAGCAGTAACTTTCAAGCCAGATCACTGAAATCCTGTTCACAAAGTCTGGAAAAGCTGATCTGGATTTAATTTTTTAATCAGAATTCAGGATGAAACCAGATTTTAGGCATCAAACTTCCTCCTCTTAAGTCTCTTTTGACTAAATCCAATGTACCACTAGTGGAGAGAAACAGTACCCTAGGACAGTGGTCCCCAACCTTTTCTGAACTGTGGACTAGTTGGGGGGGCACCCCGCGCTCGTGGGTGGGTGGGGCATGCTCGCGGATGAGCGGGGTGTGCTCACGGATGGGTAGGGTGCGCTTGCACGCATGGGCAGGGCATGCTCGCACACACTCACAGATAGGCGGGGGGTGCGTGCGCATGGGCAGGGTGCGCTCACACACATGTGCATATGGGTGGGGTGCGCTTGCGGGTGGGTGGGGCACCCGTGCATGCAGGTGGGGTGGGGAGTGCGTGTGGGGGTGGGAGATTTGTCTCCGTGGCCTGGTCCTGCCATGGCCACGGACCGGGGGTTGGGGACCCCTGCCCTAGGAGACTTCCATCAGATTTTCCAGCTGCACAGACAGTAGTATATGCATGTGCTAGCAGACCATTCTGTACTACTGGACAAGGTGGTTCACATCAGCTGTCTGCATACTCCTAACTGTACCTACATGAAAGAGAATTATAGTAAGCCACTGCTGGACAAGCATAAACTACATTGGGTTTCCTCCTTGAGCACAGTCTAGATCTAGGCTTCCTGTACAACTACAGTATTGAAACTAGGAGAATGATATTACTAGATGCTGGTCACAGGATAACCTCAGAAAATTTATTATAAAATCTGAGTCAATATCTGTTAAGAAGGAAGAAGGGAACTTGCTATATTCCGATTATAAACTAATAGCCATCTGTTCTTGTCTACAGACCTCTTTTACCACCTCAAGGGTACCTTTCTCTTAGTACTGGCAAATTCTGAGGCATATCTAGTAAGGTTGTGGCTTTTTCATGGCTGCTCCAAGGCACTGACACCCCCTCCTGAGAAAGGTTTCTTTCTAACAGCCAGCAAAGAGCTTTTCACTCAGCCACACCTTTGGCAAACAACCCTGCTTACTGAAGAAAGGGGCTTTCAACTGTGTGGTTGCTGTATTAGCCTCAACTGGTGTGTTTCCAATATTTTTTTTCAAATATTTTATGTTTACATTAATCTTACATTTTTATTGTGCTTTTTAAATTGTATCTTTAAATATAATCTGTGTAGACTGCCACTTGGGGGGAAAACAGCAGAATGTATTATTTCACCTATACATCCATCAAACAGATAAAAAATAACGAATAAATACTGTATTATAATTCCAGGTCAGCGATCTTAGATGCCTTTACATGGCAGTAATATCCACTGAAACTAGGAGGGCTTCTGAATAAATAGCATAAGACTCTAGAACTATGTTCACATGTTCACACAGAATGATTCCTCAGGAATATCAAGAATCCGAGCATATTGTGGACAATCTAAGAACTGATGTACATAAACTCTGGTATATGATCCTGGATTGCAAAAGGAGCAACTAATGAGGATCTGCATGCTGAGGAAACTTTTCCTGGTACATTTAATAGTCACAGTAATGGGAATGAGCAAAGCAGAAGTGAATAGATCGTTTGCACCAACACATAGCTTTATACCGAGCAAAATTCTGCACAACCTTAGATTACCTTTCTATAAGCATGCAGGCATTGATCATTACTTACTAAAGACACTTGTGTCAGTGCTCATGAAACTTCTGCATTTCTAATAACAAACGAAAAGACCTTACAAACGAACCAAGCAAAAGATCTGAAAGCTTGCCTTGTTTGTCCCTCTTTAATGATCCAATAAAGATACCACTGTACCCGGAACTTTGTTACTATGATGGATCATAAGACTTTTTTCTTTCTTCTGCTTTTCTTTTCCCCGTATTAATACAAATAAAGGAAACCCATCAAAGAAAGGGTAATAAACACTGAGTTGTGCCCTTAACAATTCCACCTCCATCTTTTGCTATTCAATTCTGCAGGGTTCAGAATGTCAGAAAATGCATGAAGTGTTTGTTCAGTCTGAAATGTATCTGAGAGACAGACAGAGAAATAAACTTCAGTCTAACATGCTCTTCCTCCTCCCTTTTGTTTTCAGTTTGGAATCACTACCAACTTCAGTTCACAAAGATGCAGAAAATGCTCCTCCCCAGATGACTCTTCAGAATAATGTCCAAATGTAAAAGTCTGTCTGAGCATATCTGCTCATTCATTTAAATCAGAGATTACAGAAGGGAAGTTCCCCAGAGCAGGGAAGGTCAGTTGCCATGGTAACTGTAGGGAGTGTATTTGCAGATCTGTTAAGAGTGACTCTAAGTCTACAATGATAGTACAATCTCTGCAGAATTTCTTGATTCTGAAGATGTAATTTCAGGGGGCAGATGACAATGTTTATGAATTGCTTAAATAGTTATATGGAAGAAAGCGCTCAACAATATATATATTTTCACTAAGGTCTGAATCCATCAGTGTCATTTCATTAATGCAAGATCCACTGCACTAGGGAAAATTAATTCCAGAGTTTACACAATTGCAGCTTACTATAACTGGCTGCACAATCTGTACTGTGTATTCTGTTTTGTACTGTTATTTATTTAGCTCTTGTCTTTCTCACTTTTGGGACCCAGGATGGCTCACTATCAGTTCAATAATGATTAAATCCAGCACAACTATAGTTGCAGACTTTTTACTATGGTACTTACTCTAGATCTATGATTTGGCATTTTAAAAAACTATGTGATGATGATGATGATTTATATGCCGCATTTCTCCCAACAAGGGACCCAAAGCAGCATATAAATATGATTGTTCCTTTCACTTTTTCCTATTTGAAAACACAAAAGTTTTGCTCCAGATTATTAACAAATATACACACCTGTTTTACAAAAAGGGCATTTATGAAGCAGTGGTGCTGTTGATCAAAATGGTCAACAACAGAGATCAGCTTAATCGTGCCCTGAGCCAAAGTCAATCTGTTCCATTTCCAAGTGGCTCTTTTACAGTGGAACCACAGTTCAATTTGCCCAGCAACTTGACAGAACAGGAAGAGAAAAGGTAGAGTAATGTCCTGGCAAACTGGGCAGCACTTAAGACTAGAAACAGGAGAATGCCTTTGAGGTGAGCCCAGGGCACAAGACAGCAAAGTGTTATAGATGGTGTCAGCACTATGGTGGCCTGCCTGATCAGAGCTGCTCAAGATTCAACTACACTCCCACTTCAAGGAGTAAGGTTACAGGTTTTTTTGTTTGCTTGTTATCCAGCTCTAAAACTGGATCCATATATGGTATTAATAACCTTTCATAAGCCCAACAGATGGAACAACTCTTTGGTAGAGATGAACTGGCCACAGTTATCCTACTTAAGATAACATCCAGGATTACTGTAACATGGAGCACTTTCAATGATCAGAAAGTTGAACCGGTTTAGACTATATCAGGCAAGATCCAAACAAACAAACAAACAAACAAAAGACGAAAACATGTGGCACCTTTAATGTGAGCTTTCGTAGACAAGTCCACTTTGTCAGACATACTGTATGGGAAAATGAAATACTATGTTGCCAGGCCATTATTATCTGAAATAATATAATTTGACAATAAAGTATCTCCAACAGATCAACAGCTGGATGTTTGGAGGTCCAATTCAAAGTTTGACTTTTGACCCCTGAAGTTCTAAACAGCCTTACAACTGGGAATCACTTTCTCAGATTTGTATTCTGGCTTTTTACCAATTATAATCAGTGTGGCAAATAGCAGTAAAACATGAAGCAAAGCATAAAATGACAATTTAAAAATTAAAACCATACCAGTTAAAAGTCATCTATAAAAACAACTGCCTGTTAAAGCAATAGCAGCACATTCATAATGGCCATAATGAGTCAACTGATGAGACCAAAGGTCTGTCTGAATAAAAGTCATAGGAGGCATTGCTCGACAGCATTCCCTGGATGGAGCATCACCAAGCCTGTCTTATGTTACTGTCAGCAGAAGGTACATGCCTGAGTTTTAAGATTTTCAGACAATCTTCTCTTCAATGTATAGGGCTTTGTTGCTCATCACCAGTATTCTGGATTATGATCAGAAATGGCCTGGAACTGGTGTAGTCGGGAAATTATATGCCACCCACAACCAATTCTAGTCAACAATATAACTACAACATTCTAAACTAGCTGAAGTTTCTGGATACTCCTCCAAAGACCATATGAGATACAGTTATAACTAGGATGTGTATCACTGTGACTATATTTTACATTTCCAGGAAAAAGTGCAGGCCATACACTATGCTTTACTATGCATAAGCACTCCTGGCCACCACTGAAATTCATTACCAGTAACAGATACCGATTCAGAACTTCCCTAGATTTAGCAGGAAAGAAGAGACAGAGTAAGATGCCATCCAAATATTAGTGATAATAAACCTTAGAACTCTGAACAACCTCATGATGAGAGTCCTGAGGGACACAGCAGGCCAAAGGACATGTCTTGACCAGAGGCCACCACCGCTGCCATCTGGAACTGCTTCTATAGTAAGGAATAGAACCACCACTATTAAATGATGCCTCCAAGTCCCCAGAGTGTCCATTATGCCATAGCACTGTGGGAAAATCAAGTGCAGTACTGCTATATCTCAAAAATGCACATGACAGGTGCCAAATACTTTAGGAATATCAGAAATGCGAAGTATCTAACAGGAAGGTACATTTGATACTGACACATATTCCAAAGTGTCAATTGGGTTAAGGAGGTAGATAGAAAAAAGGCATCTCTTTTAATCCATGTTTAGTAGTGTACTCAAAACTCTAAGTGGCTTGTCACAGCAGAAGAGGCATGAATGCCCTGTAATACAGGATACAGAAAGGATAAAGGAGGTTGAGAAAATGGTTTCATTGCCAGCAGTGTTAAGTCTGATTTATGCTTTAAGTAAATGGGACGGGGGGGGGGGGGGGAGAGATAGCCATAACAAAGTTTGAAAGACTGATTCCTATGTTGCTTTGTAAGACTGATTCCTGTGCTGCTTATTCATGGTACCTAAACAATGATAGTAGTGTGCTTTGAGAGGGTTAGAAAAGGCAGCAGCAGGCAAAAATCAAGTACTATAAGAGCCTAAAGGACCAGGCCAAACACTATACCCGGGCACTGAATGTTGCCCTTTATGGTTTCTATGACGAGGGCAAGAAAGTACAGTAGTAGCCAAAGTATAAATTTCTGGGTGTTCATAGTTATGCTGGCCCCTTCTGAAAAGCTAGAACACATAGCACAGAGGTGCAGCAAGATGATGCTTCATTTGTCACATATCATACTCATTAAGTTTTCTAACCAATAACTGATATCTTGCTGCGCAGCTCTGCAAATAACAAAACTTTTAGAAGTTAACTGCTGTAAGTTAAAAAAAATCTCTGTAGGCATTACCTTTTACACACTGTGTCACACAGCTCAATATGCAGCAGATAATGTCTACTGAGATTTCATAACTAAAGCAATTCACAAAAGTTAAATCATGTGCATAATAATGCAACAGGATTTCAACCTTTATATTGTTTTCCCCTATTTTCAGTTATCATGAATAGAGATGAAGATGCCAGCCACAGAGACTGGCGAAACGTTAGGAAGAAAAACCTTAAGAACACGGCCAAAGAACCCGGAAAACCCACGACAACCATCGGATCCCGGCCGTGAAAGCCTTCGAGAATACAGAGATGGGGGTATTCGTATTTGTATACGAATACAAATATCCCTCCACAGGGGGAGATAACAAGGGTCCGGACCCATGGGGCCAGACTGTCCACTCAAGATTCCGCCGCTGCCACGAGCTGCACAGAGCCTTCCTATCACTCCATTGCTCACGATGGATTAGCCACTCTGTGACTAATCCATCGTCATCTCGCCTTCTGCCAGGACTGGCTAATCTATCGCGAGCAACGGAGCGATAGGAAGGCTCCGTGCAGCTCGCGGCGGCAGCGTAATCATGAGTGGACAGTCCGGCCCCATGGGGCCGGACCCTTGTTATCTCCACCTGTGGGGGGATATTTGTATTCGTATATGAATACGAATACCCCCATCTCTAATCATCAATTGTTTAATATATAACTTTTGTTTCATTGGTCAGCATCCTCTTGAGTAACTCCACTGGAGTAACAGAATGACATCGCTGACAGCAACAGACTACTGCTAATCATGCAAGCTGCATTTTGTGCAACTTGCACAAAATGAGACAAAACTGCATGCAACCCGAAATCAAAAGAGGAACTGTTTAATTAGCTGGAATCTGTGCTGGCAGAGCTACACAACAGGATTTGAACCATTTATTTTGTTGTTTAAAGTTTTTCTTTATTTCATAATGAAACCTGGCATACTTATAGGTTATGTTACCACAGAAATAAAATCATGTAAATGTATCCTGGGATGTCGGGGTGATTACTTTCTGTGTTCTAGGAGGTGACACACTGCTCACTGATTGTGATGTGACATATGGGCCACTGGGAAGAGTGCTCACTCCCCTGAAACTCAAAAAGGAAGCTGTACCTTCATCCAGTTTGTTTAAAAAGCAGTTATTTGCACCTCCACATCTATATCACCAACATTCCACCCAGTACAAAAAAACCTGATTAATATGTGCCTTGCTGAATAAGTAGTTAGAAACCAAATGCAAATCCATATTACCATGGAATTCTAAACTGTTCTTGACAAGGCAGCCTCAACGTGTACTTCACAGTTTCTCAGCATGATAATTCAGGAGGATTCAGCAGCACTGTTAACCATTGCATATAGATCCTGATCATATGGAGCACATACCATATATCCTGCTCAGAACAGAGATGCTGGCGTAGGAATACTCTGGATGCTTTAGTATACACATGGAGAAAAGTCTAAGGACTACTGATGGCACACAATAGTCTTAGCAGCATGCATGTACAAGCAGTTCAAATAATGATGTCACACTGATCAGTAAATATATGTGAAAGAAGTGTCTTCCCCTGTGCCAAATTGGTTGGTGACCTAAGAAAACATTCCCATGCACTGTATGGCTTGGCTCACTTCCTTTAGTTATCCTGATCTATTTGCTTTTATACCCCTCCGCCTCATGGTTCTGCTCTTCAATTGTGACACATACAGTATGTCTGGAGTAAAAACTGCAAGGATAGAGGCCTGAGTAAAATGTTGACCTAGATGAAATGTCCTCTTCATCTGTGTTTCCAGAAGTTCAATTCTATAGCCTGTTTTCTCACACACATGCATCTGGTAGTGCCAAGCTCCACAACCCAAGCAATACACTCTAAATTCTATTAACTGTCAGCTCAGATCTCCTCTTCCCCCCTGAGGTAATGGTTGAGAAGGCAGCTATCAAACAAAAACCTTCCATTTCCCAGCTTGACAGCACAGTCCTGCCAGCTTCCACATTGTCAGTCTCCCAATGGTCTACCCATGAGGACAGCACTGGGGAATGCTAACAAAACACATTCATGTAAATCTCTAGAAATTGCTTGGATTGCCTATATGATTATCACAAATTTCAACAATGCTCAGAATTAAAAAAGCACTTGGTAACCTCTTTTACCACCATTTAAAAAATTCAGCTTCTCATAATCTTTATATTGTTAACATAAGGATCCAGATATCTGAATGTGTCAGCTTTTGTGTGCAAACCATAATCCTATTCTGACACATGCACAGAACTTTAACTAAAGTCTTTAAGTTCTATTACTGCAAAGCTACAGTTAAATTGCAACTCTTGAAACACTTCTGAGGATGCAATATCTGTGACTAAAATATCCTGAGGTTCGTAGGCAAACTTTTTACAAAGCACTCCTTTTAAAAAGGTAGTGGGAGTCAATCTGTAATATCTGCCTTGATGAGGAATCACAATGAACTCTATGAACTATGTAAATTGATACTAGTGTGCCCAAGGGCTGCAAAATCAGGTTTGACTAAGAATCTCTGCACTCTGCCTCTAGCTGTTTCTCACCATTTAAAGTTCATTTACCTGAGAGAAGGGGGAGGTGTTCATTCGTGCACAGCTTGTGGCTAACAATATCATTATGAATCTATTTTATTCTATTTAATTTTTACAAAAAATATGATTTCTACACTCTGAAAAGCTGTTCCCCAACAAAATCATCAATTTAGTCACTATGTATGTAATGTCAGTTTTTGTATCTTTCCATAACAAAGGAAAATATATAGCAACACTGGAGTAGTACTTCTGCTGGCAGTCTCCCCTTTTTACAATGGCCCAGATAGAGGGGGCAGAGTATCCATCTGTGGTTCATTTCAGGTTGTGGTCTCTGTGGATAAATTACATGAGGTTTGCCATTCCTAGAAAGCAGATGCCAGATATCAGAGATACAAAGTGAGGGACCAGACCATAAAAGCAATCTAGACACCAATCCCATCCTTGTGTCTGTTCTGGATGCATTATTACAGGGTTTAATAAAGTCACAACATCAGGAGTATCTGCCTGCTCCTTGGTCCGCAGCTTCCTACTGCCTTTAACACAGAACAAGCAGGTCAGCCTGTGAAAAATCTTACATCAGAAACAGCAATATTTAAAAACGAATAGGAAAAAAAAAATACTTTCAGCCTTCCAGAACACTATTACTGCCCATTGCTAACCAACACACTTCAAAATAAAAATAAAAAGTGAGACTATTAAAATTCATCAAGAATTAATCCATTTTCTGCTGCTCAAATGGCAGTAAAAGGTTTTAAATCACACAGAATGTGTTAACTGGTTTTTTACCCAGTGCCATATGCTATCCACACAACTGTTTGGTGAATGGCCATGATTAACAATGCCACCGTCACTCTCTGTAGTTTCTGCATTTCAATAAAACTTCCTCCCCAAAATTTTGTACCTTTAACCAATAATAACACTTTATGCATCTCAGAAAGTGGACTGCAGTTGACAAAAGCTGATACAATACTAAATTTATTTAAACTTTAATATGCTAAAAGACTATTTGTTACTTTTACAACATCTAGTTGTCTAGTTCCAGACTACTCCTCTAGAAATCATTATCATAAAACCAAACATCAAGTAAATATATTATTAATAATGCTTTGCAGCATATCAAGCAAGGACAAAAAAATATACTTTCAGTGTAAGATGAAAGCTGAAGAAACTCTGTTATGATGTTTACTTTTTGAACTTGCTCTAAAGTACATAAAAATGTCAGCAGCCAAAATACTTTACCAATCTCACTTGTGACAGTAACAGCAGGGGATTTTAGAGCACAGAAACTACTGTAGCCTTAGTTCAATATAAACAAAAATATAGTTCTGTTACACTGCTATGCTATCCAACAGATAATGAGTCATTGGATGAAATTCTATTGCACAACTTTAAACCTTGTAAGACTTTAGTGTAAAGGTCTGTTTACAGTTTGTATTTGTTAATGTGCTTATACCTTGTCGTTCTTTGTAAAATCTTCTGATGTAATTGAAACATATGGAAAAATTAAAAGCACAGTAAGACATTAATAAAACTGCTACTTCAACCAAAATAATGGCTAATACATGATTCTTACAAAAGGTCAAAATCTTTCCCATCCTCAAAATTACAATGCCAAGTAAACTAAGAACTCAGTTTATACCATTATCTTTGTATATGTGATGTGCCATCAAGTCAGAACTGACTTATAGTGACCCTAATAGGGCTTTCAAACTGAGTGAGATACTTAAGTAATTTTATTTCTTTACTTTTTATCCCCCCACCCCGGTGAGTTTCCATGGTCAAGTGGGGATTGGACCCAGGTCTAATAAATCCTGGTCCATCACTCTATCCACTACACCATACTGGGAACGCCATCTCTCTATAGGCACTGAAAGTTAGTTATATAAGTTTTCGATCAGTTTAAATTTCAACAGAGTTGCCATATTGATGAAAGGCTCTTCTCTGTCTTTCAGAATGCTGGTCCATAAAGGATTGGTTTGTGCCATTCTTTCCCACTCTCTCAACAAAAGCTGGGGAAGAATGAAGAAGTGGCTGCCTGGCATCCTCGCTGGATGGGTTCAAAAGAGAATTGAAGACTTGGCTCTTCCGCCAGGCTTTCCCGCAGCACTAAGATCTCGCCCTCCCTTTTTACCATCCTTTTTGCCATCCTCTCCATCACCCTTTTTACCACCTTCATTGCCATCTGTTTTAATTTCCCTATTTGTTATGTATTAATTTATTTTTTATTGTGTTTTAATATTGTTTCTAATACTGTTGTTAGCCGCCCAGAGTGGCCTGGTTGCCAGAAGGTGCAGGATATAAATTCAATAAATAAATAAATAAATAATATTTATTTTCTCTCTGTGAGACAACAGAGCTAATTATTCTGTTTAGACTGAGAAACAGGTGATAACGTAACTTCTTCTGTTTTCAGATTCTCCTTTATTTTAGTGTGCGTAGTATATTAGGTAGCACAACAGAGATGAATAAGAGAGATTCTAGGAACTTATCAGGAGAAAGAAATGTTTGAATCCGATCCCTGCTTCTTTACGAGCAGTCAATTTTGTCTGTTTTGGCTATTCTGTATTGGGCTTATTCTACCCTGTAAGGTACAATCCTAGCTAGCCACTAAACCAGCCAAGTCTGTGCACAGTCTAAATCCCTAGCCAACAGACCTTGGAAACAGACTACCCTGTTGGCACAGCAACTCCTAATCTGGGCTGAGAGGGGTTTCGATCTAGGATAAGACAGTTCCTCCCCTTTTCAAACTCTTGCTGGCTGATCTCAAGTCAGCACTAGTATGCTGGTAGATCCAGTTCTAACAGCAAATGTAAGATAAGCCAAGAGGTGTCGGCCCATTTCAAATTACCCAGCATATCCTTCAGTTTAAACTGCATGGCCTGAAGACATGAAACAAAACAAAACAAGCCTTTTGATGTCAGTAATTTGCGTTTTTGGTGGTGGAGATTAAACATCTCCAATCCACTTCTGCATGAAACTGGTAATCTTGATCCATTTCAACTTGATTTCCAGCCATGCTTTGAATTAAAAATTGTCTGAATGCCCTGGCTGATTAACTTCATCAAGACAGGCAGAGGAATATGGCCCTGAGTTTCCTTTAGACCTCTCTAAAGATTTTATGCTATTGACTCTCATTGGATCAGCTCTTCCACTTGTGGTTTGGAAGCAACACTTACTTGTAGATATAACTTCATTCCAGATGTTAAGCTCTACAGAATGATGTTAGGAAACAAATATTAGTCGTTGTGTGCATTATCCTATTGAGTTCCTCAGAATTCAATTTTTGTCTTTCCTGCTTTTTAAGCATCTGTTCTACATGTAACCACTAAAGAAAGTCACCCAGGGATATGAGCTGTGTCTGATGACAGTCAGCTTTTCTCATTTTTCATCAGAGCTGAACAACGTGGTGACATTTCCAAATGCACTCTAGGATCCACAGCAAACCAGATTAGGATGAATATATTTAAACTCAAACCAGACAAAAGCAGAGTTGATGACTCTGGTGAACTGTGACTGCAGCTAGCTGGCTTTTGGGCTGCTCCAGAAGCATACATGGATCCTAGATTCCTCTGGTAGTAGCTGTGCCCTGACATATCTGTTATCAGCTTCAGGTAGGGGCCAAGCTATTTCTGCTCCTGGAAGACACAGACCAAGATATTATCCATGCTTTGGGGACTTCCAGATTCTATTAATGCAATGTGTTCTATGTGGAACTTTCCTTTAAAAGACACTGGCAATTTTAAATTAGTATGCAACATACTGACAACTGATGGATGGGATTTGGAACAATATTACACCTATTTTAAGCATCTGCATTGCTTGTCAGTTTGTTTTGAGGCTCAATTCAAGGTGCTAAAGTAGACCCATAAAGCTATAAATAATCTGTGCTCTGATTATCCCACAGTCTGTCTTCTACACATATATCCCATCAACATTTATGATCCAGGATATACCATCCTCTATACAGAGTATGTAAACCTCTATCAAAAGTACAGCCTTTTTGGTAGTTTCAGCTGTTTGGAGTAGATTTTCATTTGGCTCCCTCTTTCTAGAGGTAAGCAATTTCTTTTTCTACTATGTCTTCAAATGATGAACTGTGTTAGAAGATTTCTATTGTGATTGTGTTCTATTTACCACAAAATATTTAAAACACTGTTTTCACTACACTGGTTTAGTTTTTATACTATAAATTGCTCTAGAAGTACTGTGAATAAAGTGAATGATGCAAATATTGTACAGCATTATATAATTAGTACATTAGTTCTCACTGAATTCCTTAAAACTGAACACAGCACAGATAAGCTTTTATTTTACAGCGGGAAAACAGAAGCTGAGAGAGAAATTACACATTAAGTCCTTGTTAAGTCAACAACCCAACTGTTGTTAAGTCAATGACCCAACTTCCTCTAAAATAAATAGCATAATTAAAAATATATATAATGACATTAGCATTTTGACCTCAAAACCACATTTACAAAATGTTATCCTCACCAGATATTCTATGTATATATACACATAATTACACTTCACAACATGATCAAAAGACCACAGTATGGGGAAGGGTGTCAGTAGGACTACATTTCTCTACAAGCTCAAAAGTATACATTTTAAGAAAGATTTCTTCACACTAGAGTGTGAGTCTGTATTTCTATGTTTCATTATCCAATATTCCGTTGCATAGCTCCACCTGAACTCTGCCAATGTAATGCCACCAGCAGAGTCAGACTGCCTCTAATTAAATAAACCCTTTTTCGATTTCAGAATGCACATTCATAATGCATGCAATGACATAAAGTTGTATCACTGTGAAACTGAAAAAGGAACTCTTTGATTAGTGGCAATCTGTTGATGACATCACTCACACTGTGAAAATGGTACTATGCAAATAGATACTGGACTCTGTTTCTCAACTAAGGATACACTTCATGCCCCCCACATCAAAATCCACAATATACTTGCAGTATTCATGATGCTACATGACTATAGTGCCTTTGACACAACAAACGTGGTTATGACATTAGCATTACTTTCTAATTATTTGTTCTTCAAATATTTCACTATCCTCATTCAGAAAAAAGCTAGTCCCACAGCTGTGTTGCTTGCTTTGATTATTTAATATTTAAGAACATTTAATTTGGGAAATAAATTAAGTAGGTATGCTATGTACACACGGATGACAGAATGAACAGTTCCAGATATCTCCTTAAACCATACCTGACAAACTGTTGGGGAGGGAGGAGATTATGGCAGCATTTTCCTAAGAATATATTCATGTACAGGGAAAACCTGAATGTAATACAGACATATTCAAATTGTTTTCCTTCACTATTACATGTTTGTTACTTTATTCAAACTATGTGATCAAAATTCAAAACAGATAATCTAAAAGGAAGAATGCAACACAACCATCTACATTTAAATAGTAAATGGCGTTTCCCCCCACCTTATTGTATCATATGTTTCAAAGTAATATTTTAACACTGGTTTACTCCTCCTTGTTCCAGGATTTGCACTCATTCAGTCAACTGACTAAGCAGTCTTTTTCTTTTCTTTTCTTTCACAACATTTTATATTTCTGCCAGCAGCAGAAATAGCAAGTTTATAATAGCATTTGCATCTTCATAGTACATACTGCTGATGTTCTAGAGCACTTACTCCAACTGGGGAATCTTAGCATGCAATAAATGTGTTTAACTGCCATTGTGGTTGTTGCAGTCTGCAGCTGTGTTAAAGTAGGTGGTTTTAAGCAAATGCATCCACAACCTTTCTACTGTTTTAAGGGGGGAAAATACAGGACACATCAGGTACAAAAGCCACTAGCTCAGTTCCTGCAACAAAGTCATTGTGATAAATAAAACTATATTTGCTTGACCTCTTGTGGACAGAAAATTGCTCTCCCTGCCAAGAGAACAAATAAAAATTTAGCAAGGTTGCTTCAGCAGATGGAGATCGCTGCAACAGTTCATAGTCTAGTAACTCCTTCTGTCTTGTTGTCATAGATCTTTCTAATGTGGAATCTATTTTTACTTTTGCTCAAACAAGCAGTGTAAAGTGTAAGATACACATTTTCAGATCACACCCATGACAAGACCTCACAAGAACAACATAAATTGGCAGAAATTCAGAACTAGCCTGTTTTACCAAAACCAGCATGACTATAATTCAGTTCTGTCTATTCACATATGACATTCCCCTACCTGAGATATGGAGTACCAAGACAACATAATATTAGTTATTACTGCACAAACATCAGCACACCGGGATTTTTTTCCACCCATACAACCTGGTGTCTGAATGCCAAAATTAATCCAAACATACTTATTAATATACAAAACAAAGTGAATTTGATATCAGTATCCCTACAAGTATCAAATGTTTTAAAATTCATTTAGTCCAGCAGCACTGGACTAGGAAGTTAAAATCTCCCAGTCCAACACACCAGAACGGGATTTAAAAAGGAAGCTCTCTACAACTCTGCTCAGCCAAAAAGTCCTGGAGGATGAATACTGGGACTTTTTTGTTCCTTCATTAAACTGAAGATTAGTTCCAATCCATTATCTGTGGCAGCAGGATGGGAATAAAAAGGGACCTCTCTGCAGCTCGGCTCACTGAAAAGAAATCCCATCCCAGTAAATGATGTGGGATGAGAGCGACATGTGCATATGCAAGAAAGAAAGGAATGTGCATGTGAATTTCTTTGAATGGTGCATGTGAGAGAATGCTATTATATGTGTGAGTCAGAGCAGAATTGGCTGTGCAAAAGACCAGTGTGGTGCCTGTATGGATGGATGGTATGTGTGTTGGGAGTGGCATGTTGAGGGACAGAAACAGTGCATACATGTATGGGAGAGAAAGGTGTGTATTTTGAGAATGAGCTGTATGTTTATGAGACAAAGAGACAGACAATGTTGTCTCCAGGAATGCCTGTATGAATGGGAGTAGGACCTCCACAAAGCTGGAGGTGGTGAAGGACAGGAAGTAGACAGATAATATTTGCTTTTTATCATGCAAAGGATTCCCTTAAACACAGATGTGCTCATCTACACAGGAGAATACAGTGGTACAAACTGATTTATTAGTGTGCATAAAAGAGAATGGTAAGCAAATCAATGAACACACCACCCTTCACAACAGCATGTGATTCCAGTCCCCAAGATTTTCTATACTGGGATCCAGCCTCATAACAACTTAAGTCAGGCAATAAAACCTTGAACAATGGAATTTTTTAGAACATGGAGAGTCACCTTACTCTTGTACCCTTTTGCAAAAACCTTCCCTTACACTGAAGGAATCATTGGGAGGAGGCACATTAACAGCAGAGTTAGAAAGTGACCCTTTGATACAGTAGTGCCAGCAAGTTGCTATATTAAATCAATATTAATGCTGCACAATGTCTTCATAAAAAGGAATTCCCTGATGTCCTCCTGTCCAGACAATGTTGCTGGGGCTTTTAAAAACATTTCTCTAAAAGGAATGATTCCAAGGAGGAGTTTGCACTGAATGTTCAGTGAACCAGATAATGTTTCAATAGATTTCTAACAGGTTCATTTTATGTTTTTATATTGCTCAGGGACCTTGAAAAGTTTCACTGAGTGCTTTTACCAAGGTTGTGTTTGTATGTTTAAGACACTTGTGTTGCACATTGACAGTCTTTTGTCTTTCCCCTTCTTCAAAGACTTGCTTACATCCAAAAACTAGTTAAAGGAAAGAATTGCTTTAATTTCTCAAAATACCTCGTGCACATCATACAAATTCAAATGCCTCATAAAATCTAGGGTGAGGACGACGAAATTGGTTGGTAAATCTCAAACTAGGCAGTCAATGAACCTCACTTCTGCTGTAGAGTTATCCAAGTCAGTTTGATCAGGAAGTGGGCACCAGGACAGGAAAAGGGGAAAAAAGAGAAAAAAAGCATTAAAAGGCTACCCAAAAACCCATTCTTCACACACTTTCAAATGTCTATTGATATACACTTTTTAAAAATTAATTGGATTTATATCCCCTTATTCTCTCAAAAATGGGGCTCAAGGTAGCTTCACAGTAAGAATGAATGAACAGCAATAAACAACAATTAAAACACAGAACTATTCAAATATTAAAAAAACAATTAAATTTAACATGCAAACATACCAGTGAAGAAAATAGCACCCGCCTTGTAAAACACTCTTGCTCAGCAAATGGTCAGCTGCTAAATCTCCCCTGAAATAAATCTTATTTCCTTGCCAGCAGGACAACAGAGGGGGAGCAAACATATTCCCCCTAACTTCTAATGAGGTCCATAGCTCAGGAACAATAACCAAGAAAGCACTTTCTCAGAACCTCACTGGACATGGTGCTGATGTTTGCAGGACCAAAAGACAATGTACAAATTACATACAGTACGGGGAATTGTTTCCTTCAAGATTCTTCTTCTTTTTTTTAACCTTCTACTCAAGGTTGGGAACCACTGCTCTAGAGCAGTGGTTCTTAACCTTTGTTACTCAGGTGTTTTTGAACTGCAACTCCTAGAAACCACAGCCAGCACAGCTGGTGGTGAAGGTTTCTGTGAGTTGCAGTCCAAAAACACCTGAGTAACAAAGGTTAAGAACCACTGCTCTAGAGTACAATGACTTGATGTGCCCATTCAATTCCGAAGTGTTGTAATGAGGTGCCACCAATATAACCAAGTTCAGGGAAGCGGTGACCACTGCCTACACTCTAAAGATGGGAAGTGAGGGTGAACAGGCTGGAGTTAAATCCTAACAAGACAGAGGTGCTGCTGGGCAATACAAACTCAAGCTCGGAGACTGATATTTAACTTGTTCTAGAAGGAACCGTGCACTCCCTGGTTTGCATTTAGGTTTGCAGTCTAGGATTACTCCTTCATTCTGCACTACCCCAGACTGTCAGTTAAGCAATGATAAGGAGTGCATTTGCAAAACTCTGTTTAGTGTATCAGCTATGACCTTTCCCAAGTCAACCTGATTTGGCACTGTCATCCATGCCTTACTTATATCACAACTTGATTCCTGTGAGGCTACCCTTCAAGAGGGTCCAACCTCTTCACTTGAACTACAGCTGAACTTCTAACTAGTGCATGTCTCAAGATCATGGTGATCCCAATAATAGAAGATCTGCTAATTGCCAACAGGGCCCAATTTAAGGTATTTGTTTTAACCTTCAAGGTTATAAAATATCTTGAGAACTGCCTATCTAATGGACCACCTGTTTTGTTATGAACACTCTAAATATTATGATCTTAGGGGAAATGCCCTCTTGAAAGTGCCAACACCTACGGAAGTCAGTTTTACAAACATGTGGGAGAGGGTTTTCAACTGCATTGCTCCCAGACAGTGGAATGTGCTTCCCTCGGAATTGCAATCAGTTTCTACTCTTACTGCTTTTAGGAAGAGTATGAAGACACCTTTTTAAACTGGCTTCCAATACAATTCACTTTCTATTAGGAAGAACATACATACTGCACGAATATTTAATTGATACTTAGTTTTTGGTTTTGGTTAAAACTTTTATGTTATATAACACAAGTCAATGTTTTTATGATTTTGTTTGTTTTTGACTGTGTTTCGTATTTTTTAATATTATAATAACTGCCTTCAGCAGTTAGTTCATTTAGTATAGAAGTGGTGCAGGCCGCTTTCCTTTTTATTTCTAAATTGACATGCAATGAGAGGATGGATTTGATATAAGAAGATATCAGGATTCAGTGACTCTTTTTTTAATAGTACATCCAATTGAGTTGGTATACTGGTCACTGGCACAAGTACTGGTCACTGGCACAAGTATAAGCAAGTACGTGGGGCTAAAACATGGGTTGTATTTTATTCGACCCAAGTTTCTTGATTTTTTTGCAGACGTTCTTGTGCTTAAAGTATTAAAGTTATTAGTTGAGATGTTCTTTATAGGTTTACTGCATTTATGTATCTATCAGATCTCTTCCCATATTTCTACATATTGATATTTTATTTGTTTTGTACAGCATTAGTTACTTGAAGCTTCCTTTTAAAAATAAAAGCAGGGTACAAAAGATAAAGGATTGCTGGATAGTTTAGTGGATTAGGTCTCTAAGTTACACAAATGAAATAATTTGTTGCTTTATCAATTATTTCTGCCAGCTTTGAAATATATCTCTTAAATGCTTAAGACAACAAAAGCAAAAAAAATTGCTACAAAATTTGGGCAATTATTAAGCATATAAACCAAATCTGAGTAACTAACACAACTGCCCATCAAGCCTATCTAAGCAATCCATTGGCTAAAGTTGCTCCAGAAACAACAGGCACGTGGGAAAGCAGTTGATACACAGATGCCTCTCATAACACCATCTACAGGGTATATGGCACAGAACAGGGAGGGAATAATAACTAGGTAAGATAAATAAAAGAAATTATAAATGCTTCTCTTTGAAATCCTCTTGCACACAAAAAAACCCAAAAACTCTGAACCGTAGTCATTAAGAAAAACATCTGGCATATTGCTTTGATTTGCAATACTAGGCATTGGACAGAAGTAAGATATTTTCCCCAAAGAAACTAATAATTGAGCATTCATATCCATGTATAACCTGTCATTTATTCCCTGCATCAGAAACTGCTCGAGTCTGATAGAATTAAACACTCACGTCAGGCAGATTTTGTTAAAAGCAATAATTACGTTATTACTAGAATATACAATTAAGTAATGAAAAAACCAGAATGACACTGCACAGCAATATTTTATCCACTTTCAAAAATATCAGTGGACTGAAAACATGTAGAATAATAGAAACAGTAATAAAAACACTTTCACTGAACTATCACAGTACCCAATTTAAAACTTCAGCCACAGGCAAGATACATAAATGATTAGCATTATGGTGTTTATTTTAATTACACTCTGCAATTAGAATCCAACAGGCTGTCAAGTCGTTTAGGATACTGAGAAAACCAATAATTTTAAAGCATTGGGTTCCACTTAGAAATTGCGCCTTGTTTTCTACAGTCATATTATGTCTGTCAACATCCAGCCAATGTAACAACTCTCCAACCATAAATTATTTCCCATTCGAATAATACCTAAAAACAATATATACAGTATATATCTTGGTGGTGGGTAGCAACAACAAGAAATTTCATGAGAAGTCCATTTCCATCCAGCCCAATGCTGACAAGAAACAAAAGGAACAAGTAACATCCAACATCCAACTATGAAGGAGAGAACGAAGTCTAAGGATGTTTTAAAAATGTGTAGCTTTATTACAATGTATTTGGCAGTTTTTAAACTGTAATAAAGCTATATATTTTTATGCATCCTGATACTGTCGTTCTTCTTCATAACTGGATCAATGCTGACAAGAAGATATACAGGTGTCAAACAAACAAACAAAAAAACCCCAAACTGACTTCTAATTTTGGCATATGTCAAGACCATAAAACTGGGTTTTTACATACACTTGTTGTCAAGGCAAGTTAAGAAGGTACAGAATATACAATAAAAGTCCACACTGCCATTCTTTTGCATAGTGGATTGGAGTGTGGCAGTGGAGCCGGGGACCAGGAATCCAAATCACCATTGTGCCTCCATGAGAAAGGGGCCAGCAAAGGTGACCCCGGAGCACAGGTAGTTGGCAGGGTCACACATCCTGCCACCTGAGCTGCCTTAGGCAAACAACACAGTTCAGTGCCACCAGGAGGGCCTGGTGAGCCACCTCTGAATACTTTATACCTAGAAAACCCCAGGAGGGTGACATAATTGGGAAATGACTTGATGGCCCATAGTTATTTACATATTTTACAAGAACACCTTCTAAACAACATCTAAACTCACTGTTATGAATTCAAGTACGCACAATAGAAAACAAATACATAAGGAAATGAATATGCAAGAAATATATAGCAATATTTACAAGAAACATGAGCAGTCATTCCTCATTTGCTAAGATATGGCAACAATTCAATGCCAGATCAAGACAGTGATCTGTAATTACAATTCTGTAATTACAATCCATAATTACAGAAGGTACAAATATCTGTTTGCAGGTGGATTTGATTTAAATCAAATTGCTTTAAATCATGATTGGATTTTTTTTTGGCGATTTAAATTTAAAAATGATTTTTTAAAATTTAAATGATGATTAAAATCAATTTGATTTTTAAAAAACATTGATTTTTATCCACCTGTCTGTTTGTAAGATTCACAAACTCTTCAAACAAAGGAAACTATTGACTGTCTTAGGAATATTAAGTGGCTCTCAGTTTCATTTACCATTTAACAAGAAAATAAGCAATATAGATCACAAAACGACTGCAAAAACAACAATTAAAAACTATCTATTTGAAAAATAAGATGGTATGTCTTCATTTTCCAAAGGCATTTATTCATTCTGTTTCTAGATTCACTGATACATCTTTCCCTCTCCTCACTGATCCTCCATTCTTCTTTACGTCAGCTATTCCTTTACTTATCCACCAAACATTCCAAAGCCATTTCTCTTTGCTGTTCTCCTCTACCATTTCCAATTACAGCATGCATTAACATAGTTGACTTTTTAAAAATAAACATAATCATGAAAGGTGACCGACAACAAATCCAGTCTAGGCTCCACAAGTGAGAGCACAGTTTTAACACACCAATACTTACACCCAAAAGGGCCATACATTAGATAAGAAAACAACTGCAAAAGGTAACAACACTGGATGAAAAAGATGGGACTACAATAAGACCTTTGTTAGACCACAAAAATGTTACAAAATAGGAAAATGTTCCCATCCTAACAGAATTTTTCATCAGATAAACAAAGTAAAAAACATGGAAGTGACAGAACAAGCAAGAAGTTTAAAAAGGGGGTCGTATGTGATGCCCATTGAATGAAGACTGCTGGGAAGGTGATGTGCACTTTCGGCTGGAATCAAAGCACTAGAGTGTGTTGTTAGAGCTTCTTCTCTCCACACAGAAAGTAGATCAAGACTCCCTATAAATCCATCCATTGCCTTCGCCAAAGAACACAGTTCTGTTTGCTGAGCCTCATGGTGCAGTGGTTAAACTTCAGTACTTCAGCCAAAACTCTGCTCATGACCCAGGTTCAATCCCAGGTAGCTGGCTTGAGGTTCACTCAGCCTTCCATCCTTCTGAGATTGGTAAACTAAGTACCCAGCAAGGGGGAGGAGCAATGTATAGTCTACATAACTGAATTATAAATCGCCCAGAGAGTGCCTTAAGCACTATGGGGCAGTATAAAAGCAGAACACTTTGTTTTGCTTTTAGAGCAGGAACCTGCACAGAAAGATACAGTTTTAATGTCAGCAAAACAAGAGATTAATTTTAGAAGTCCCACTAGGCTAAACGCCTAGATTAAATGTGTCTCACTAGGTTAAATTCAGATGAACAGTTCTGCTAAAACTCAAATGCTTACCTTGTCTCTGTCTTATTTTTACAGTGATCCAAAAAAAGGTACTCCACTAGTCACAGCTTTATTTCTATGTGTGAACCATGCTGCTACTTTTTCTTTTTTTGTTATTGTGAGTACTGGAAATTGTACTACCACCAGAAGCAGAAGCCTTTCCACAGTACTGCACTCCAATGAAGACTGTATCTCATCTAACCACAAGGTAGGGTTACCAATTTGATTTTCATATTTTTAAATTTATGTACCGTACATGCACATGAACACTGCATTAGCTTCCCCCTTTTTTTGAGCTTTTAAAGGTAAGCACCAGTAATGTAGGTCTTACTGTATTGGAGATATCAAGAAATACATGGATTGAGTATGAAAAACAAAGTGTCATAAAGAGGATGAAAGCTTCATATCTACACTGTGAGAGTAATTTGCTGCAATATCAGGCACCTTCATTTAGCAGCTCATTTTAAATATTCTTAAACTAAAAGCATAGCTGCATTTACTAAACCCATCTACTACATTCAAGGCATAAATATGGGCATTTGTTCTTTCCTGCATATGCAGCAATAGAACCCAGTAAAGCCAGAAAGAAATACAGGCATATTACATATGGATTATAGTCGCTCAGGACTCCAGGAAACAATGGACATTTTTTCCCAGAAGTTTATGATTTTCATTTTAACCAAAGGTATGGAAAACAAAATCATGAGCCCTTTCAGTTCACTGAAACACTTGTTTCCATGGGTTTAATTCTCCTCAGTACCCAGCACAACAATAATGGAAATCACCCAGGAACAAAATCAGAAAAGAAACAGAATTCAGGAAGTAAATAACTCAAAGAAGAAGAAAAAAATACACAGTTAAAGATGGTTAATATGATAAAGGATAGTATTTATTTATTTATTTATTTATTTATTTATTTCCCCACCTTTCTCCTTAAACGGACATCATCAAAAGACAATATTAAAGCTAGAAACAGTGAGTATATAAATACTAAAAAGGATCAAATACTATACAGAAACGATAAGCAACAACAAAACACATTCAAAGCAGTAAGGTACAACAATCTATTAAAAAGTCCCACTCAGGCAACCGGTCACTCAGGGAAAGCCTGCCTGAAGAGAAAGGTCTTCACCTGATTGCAGAAGGACAGTCAAGATGGGACCAGCCTAGCTTACTGTGGGAGAGCATTCCAAAGTCTGGGAGCAGCAACAGAAAAGGCCTGTTCCCATGTCCCCACCAAACACACCTGTGAAATTGGCAGGACTCAGAGAGAAAGGTCTCTCCTGATGATTGTAACACTCGAGCAGGCTCATAAAGGGAGATACAGCCCTTGAGCTAGCTTGGGCCCAAGTCATTTAGGGCTTTACAGGTTAGAACCAACACCTTGAATTCAGCCTGGAAACAGATCGGCAGCTAGTGGAACTGCTGTAACAGGAGGGTTATGTGATCCCAGTAATCATTCCCAGTCAGCAATCTGATTTTATTTATCTTAAAATAAAATATATATTTTAAAAAAAATGTTTCAAAACAGTTCATCAAAAACGCATAATTTCAAATGAAGCACAGAAGTGGGGGAGTAAAATGCATTAACAGATGCATGTATATGTATATACAGGTGACAATGTTCTGGATTGGAAGTTTACTGCATATACAGGTAAGATGATGTACTAAATTAGAAATATACTGTATAAAATAATTTACACATTACTTCATAAATGTCATGCCTCCAGTTTAGTGAGTGTTCTAGGAGTAGCTTATTATGTGAAGTTGACAACATGCTGTCCTGGCCTGAGAAGACTTTCATGCTAATCAGTACGTAACAGTTTCCCCACCTGTCAAGGGAGGTACTCTCTTCCATTCCTCACTGCCAGTTTCAACACAAGAGTATAAAAACCCCTTGAGTTACCAACATCATCATAGCCACTCTGCCAGAGGAGGAAGAACTGGTCATCCATACATCACCAAGCCTTGAACACCCATGCTCAGTTGTACTTAGGACTGCTCCACCGTACTTGAGGGTATGTGTATATTTCCTTGTGCTAAATTGTGCTATGCTGGATCTATATCAACCATCCAGACAATAAATCCTTTAAGGTACCACTGGCTTTCTGTCTTCATAGAATTTTTTTTAAAAAAAGTTCACTAATGTTCAGGCTAATCCAAAACTGACAATTAACATACACAAACAGAACATAAAATAAAGTTCTACAGAAAGAAACAACCATTCTACAGTATTTTGAAGTCAAAGACAAATGTAGAAAAGCAGTTGATAAATGTTAATAAACACAATGGTTAGAAGTATTTTAAATACAGAGTGATTAGGCACAAAGCATGTTACTTGAGAAGGATGAGTCAACTATATGAACTTGTTTTCATGTTTGTGTATTGTCTACGGCTCTACATTTTATCAATTACACTGTCTGCTTGCATTTCGCCATGTTTGGTCAATAAAAAGTCAAGTATTTCTTGTTATTTGTTTATCTGTAGATTGAGTAAGTCTTACAAACTCCAAATGATTTCTTTCTAAGGTGAAAGAAGAGTACATTGCTATTGTTTTTAGCATCTTTATGTGCAGTGGAAAGCAGTTTCTAAATGGAAGCTTTATTGGCCACCAATGTCCCCATATAATTCCATGTTTTATACTTCAATTAGTGGTTATTTCCAAAAGTGCTGCAGTTATTTTGAGAGGTTTTCTGGAGGCTCTATTCTGTCCCTTATTCTCTTTAACCATCGACATGAAACTAAGTTCTGTGTCATCAATATGGGAGACAAGACACCTATACTTTCTTTCATCAAATCCAGGTGAAACCATATGAATAGTGGGTCAGTGACAAGAATATGTAACAAACTAAAGTCCAATACAGATAAAACACTGATACTATTGGTGTGTAGCTCATCTGCCCTTCAGCCTGCTTTTGGTTGGTTTCCACTCCTCCAAAGGCCAGATCTGCACTCCAGAGACACTGCTAGATCCAGCCTTGGCTTCATATCTCAATTGTTTGTTTCTTCCCACATGAGCCTTCTCAAGGACTGAGCTCTGCTCAGTAGCCCTTTTCTTGAGCCCCACTGCAATTACTGAAGAGCTTGTCATGGTGCTACTGCTCAGAAACTTTCTTCCAGAGTTTATTTTTTAGAACCAGGTGTAAACCTTTCATTTTCCCAGCCATTCACATCTGTAATTTTAATTTTGCTTTTATCTCATTATGCTGTTACAGCATTTGGTAGAATTATTGTCATCGGTTTTATGTAACTGCTGTTTTTAACTTTATTTTGACTTAATTGCTGTTCTTAGCTTTGCTCTGTAATCCGCTCTTGGAATCTTTGTATCAAGGAGGAGAATATTAAATATTGTCACTCACAAATAAAAAAATTATCAGTTCTGGGCAATAGCTACGTGGGAGTTGACTTGGAAATTTAGAAGGTACACTTATATTTTCAATCTGTATCCCAATTTAGCCCTGTAAGCAGTACAGAGAGATGTATTCCTGTTTGTTAACTCTTTCCCAGACCTGATGAAATATCTGAGCATTTCCTGGAAAAGTGTACATTTGGTGATTTGGCTAATTTTAGATAGCTTGTGGTGGCAAGGGAGAAACAACAACCAGTCTGAGTTCATTCTTTCATAAAGAATACACGTACACACGTATTGACATCAACCACAAGCCTTAATGGGTGAGTTACAAAGCTCATTATTCCCACCATTAGTCCCCTAGAAACATTTAAAACAATAATTCCCATCCTCAGCTATATATATCTGATTGTGAAATGCTGTTAAACTTTTGGGTCAGAGTAAATACAAGAGTAGCTGATGAGAAGACTGGATTATTGAGTAAATGACAATGCACTGTTTGTGAGCTAATATGGTCCAATGGAGTGAGAGCTTTCTAGAAAGTTCCCCATACATATAATCTGAAGAAGAAGAAACCTGTATTTCCTCTACCCAAACATTTTGCGCTGTCCTTACACACTATGCTACAATTTATACTATATCTGCTTGTTCAATAATCTGTAGGAAAGTCAAAGGCTTCACCTGCTTGTTTATAATCTGATGGGGGGGGAAAAAGGGGGTTTTTTCCTTCCAACAGTGGTAAGGGCAATAAGCAAGTTAGAGAGGCTTTCTGTTTTTTTGGACACATACCTTAATATGGTGAGGAGGTTTGTTAATATCTGCGAAGCTGAAAGCAATGCTATCAGGAGGTTTGACTCCATTATGAGCATAGACTCTTAGAAGGGCCACCAGAATGTTCACAGTTGAGGCTCCAGACTAAGATGTATCCACCCTCTTCAAGAGAAACAAACAAATGAGCAAGAGAGAAGGGGTAATTCCAATGGTGATGTGGGCAGAAAAATTTATAGAGGGCAGCAACGGGGCAGCAGTGGTAAATGATGTCGGTGGAGAATCTTTCAGGCAATTGAGTGACACTCACCCTAACTTGTGCTAGTACCGTGCAAGTAAACCACTGCTGATGAGACAGGCCAAAATGAAGCAAGAGATAGTGCTGGAAGATGAAATGAGACTCCCTGATTGGAAAGCACTCAATCAGCTACTTGGGAAGAACAAAGGACAAGTATCAATAGCACTGTTGCCGATGATGCAACTAGATTAAAGTCAAAAGAACATCTAAAGGGTGCCGTGTACAGAGGTGAAAGGAAAGTCTGATAGTGCACAACACATTCAATTGGAACAGGTAATGTGACAAGTATAAATCAAGATAAACTGGAAGCCATAAAGCAAGAAATGGAATATTTAAACATTGCAGTGTTTGGTGCCACTGAACTAAAGTGGACCTGAATAGGACATTTTCAGCTAGATAGCCATGAAGAATCTTACTCTGGAAACTACAAATTTAGAAGAAGAGAGTGGCTCTGAGGCAATATGTAGCACAATCAGCTAGAGACTATAATGCAAAGTCTAACCTAATAATATCAATCAGACTATGTGGAAAAGCTATCAACAAAACCATCATTCAAATCTATGCTCCAAGTACAGATGCTGAAGAATACGAAATTGAAAGCAAGCATCCAGGAGGAAACTGATTCCCACACCAAAACAAGATATACTTCTCATTGTAGGTGACTAGAATGCAAAAGTAGGCAACAAAGTATAATCAAATGTTGTTGGAAAATTTAGCCTAGGGGTAAGAAATGAAGTGGAATAATCTGTGAAGTCTACAATCTGTTTATCACAAACACATGTTTCAAGCAACCACACAACTGTATGTGTGGACATCACCAGATGGGCCAATATAAAAATCAAATAGAGCACACAATTGTGAGTAGGAGATGAAAAAACTGTATTCCCTCTGCCAAAATAAGACCAGACACAGATTGTGACATCAAGATCATATTGCGAATATCCAGTGGCTACAGGAGCACACCAAAGAATTTCAGAAAATCAGTCTATGCTTTATAGACTACAACAAAGCCTTTGACTATGTGGATCACGAGAAGCTATGGATTGTTCTGAAAGAAGTAAGTGTGACTCAGCACTTGATTGTTCTGATGTCTAACCTATATTGTGTACAAGAAGCTAAAACACATTCAAAGCAGTAAGGTACAACAATCCATTTAAAAACTTGAACGCTGACAATTAAGAAATTGAAATTCTTAAAGATTTTGTATACCTTGGTTTACTCATCAATCCAAAGACTGCAGCCAAGAAATCAGAAGAAGACTGAGACTCAGAATGGCAGTAATGAAAGAATTAGAAAGGATCAAGTGTAAAGATGTGTTACTGGAGATCATTCACACTCTTGTATTCTCAAACACCATGAACAGCTATGAAAGCTGGACAGTGAAGAAGGCTGACAGGAAAAAAACATTCATTTGAAACATGGTGCTGGAGGAGAGCTTTACAGACACCTTGGACCAGAGCAAATAAAGCTTAAACTGTCTCTGGAGGCAAAAATGACAAAACAGCCCATCATACTTTGGGTACATCATGAGAAGGCAAAATTCTCTGGAAAAGACAATAGTACTAAGAAATGTTAATGGCAACAGGAAAAAAAGAAGACCATATATGAGATGGATTGACTCCATACCTTGGAGACCCAACCTTGAGTCTACAAGAGCTGAGCTGCGCTTTTGAGAATAGGACATTTTGGAAATCACTAATTCATAGGGTCGCTGTAGTTCAGAAGTGACTTGATAACACATAACAACAGAGGGGCTTCAAAGATTGGTGTACCTTTAATTCCACCATATGTGAGAAGTTAGTAAGCACAACATACAGTGCCCTGTATCAGCCCACCCCAAGCTGATGCCCTCCAGGTACACTGTCACAAAATGTCATGCCCACTGGTGATGACAGAAGATGTAGTTTAACACAGAAGGTATCTGACTGGACTACACAGTGCAGGTGAATCTGCATTAGCAACCATGGTTAACTTTCTAAACAAGGCTTCCTATTACTCAGGGTAATATCTTTACTAGAACACTAAAATATTAAACACAGGTGAGTTTTCAACTATAGCAGGTCTCTTCCTCATTTTGGGCACTGCAGAGCTTGAGAGAATGTGGGAGAAGACAGAACACCCCAAAAATTATCCTGGCCAGCTATTGCAGTGTAGGGATCTAATGTCCCATGATGGAGAATGCAAGTATGTACTTCATCAGATGAAGGTATCAGGTGTTTCACTTCAGATATATCAGATATACTTCTTTCCCCATCTCTGTAGCCAAAGGGTTGCCAATCGGCTGGGATGTTCTCCCACTGTCTTGTATCAGGGCACAGAACCGCTGGGGAGTTCAGTGGTTTAGGTATCTCGCTGCAGAGCCAGAGGTTGGGACTTTGATTCCCCGCTGTGCCTCCTTGACAGGGACTGGACTCAATCGTCCACAGGGTCCCTTCCAGCTCTGCAGTTCTAAGATGATATACAGTAGCTCCTCTTTGGCTGGGAGTAAAGACACAGAGATATGGCAACTCCCATATCAAAAGAGTTGGAAACTAAATTTAGTTCACACAATAAACAAAATATGTTGATTGGTATGTATTTAGCATTACAAAAAGTTGTGTGTGTGTGTGTGTGTGTGTGTGTGTGAGTGAGCGAGAGAGAGAGAGAGATCAAATTGTAAAGATATGAAGAGATTCCTTGTGCTTCCTTCTGCAGATCAGATCCATGTGTGGACCCTTTCACTTAATCTCTATGTCACTCATGTGTTAGAATTAAACATGTCACATACTGTAGATCACAATATGTTACTATCACATATGCATTTTATTGTTGTTTCTGCTTGTGAAGGCACTCCCTTCTCCAATACTATAAACAGACTTAACAAAAAGGATACAACACATTGTCATCTGTGTTATTCCTCTCAGGCAAATCAAAGCCCTGTTGTTCATTAATAATTACAGAACAAATGTGGAGGCACTTGTCTTCTCAAAACCTGAGATGCACCATTCCTGCTAAACGGCCCAACAGAAAAAAAAATATCTATGTCCACACACAGCAAGAACAGGAATTTACATATCCTTTCACCAGATTGCCAAAAGCAAGCTCTTCTCCCTCATGTTTTCCAGGAATTTAAGAGAGCACAGGGGCAGATATGTTTCCCTTTACAGTATATTGACTTTACAGCTGCCATGAAGCAGCATGTGAGAGACCCAGGATTCCTCTCCAATTCCCCTGGAAGACACAGAAGACATGGAACAAAAGTGGGAACTTGTTTTACTGTGCACTTGAGATGAGTTAACAAAGAATACGAGTCCTTGCAATTTCTCCTTCATTTCCAAATACTTGTGAAAGAATAGGGAAAGGGCAAAAAAAGAAACAGGATTACAGTGCTGCTTGTAAACTTGTTCACCTTCCTTATAGCTTGGTTGTGTGAGTTCTTTCCAGTTTTCCTTTGGTTACTGTTCCCTCACCACTCATAACTCCCACTCTTCCATCTGGTTTGAAACTCAGCCCATCAGTTAAATTCCTTTCTACTTTCTCTCTGAACTTGCATCTGAAGATGAGTTCCTTTCCCCTATCCCTGCAGTAGAGACCTTTTTTAGATTATTGTACACTATAGGTTTCTAGAGGAATTTCTGTTGCTCTTCTTTCTTGCATAAGGAAAGCAGCACAGACCACTGTGAGGAGATGCTGCTGCTGCTGCAGACATAAAGCCTCATGGTGCACCTGCAACATGGTGCACCTGCCGCACCAAGCTGAGCAGCAGTTCACAGTTTCTAAGTCTCTACCACTAAAGATTCTGTTTCAAGCGAAAGACCACAGGAACTGTCAACCTACTACTGCCACCAAGGAAGAATGAAATAAATCAAAGTCTTGATCAAATAGGATTGTGTCTTTGCTCTCTGGATGCAGAAAAACAAGAAGGCGGGGACTGGTTCTATTTTACCTCAAGAGGGGAGGGACTACTTGAAACCAGAGATAATACAGTACCTGGCTAATGAGCCATATCAAACATTGAGGGCTCCTGAAGGAGGGTTTAACTGCACTGATAAAGGCATGGTTAATTTTCTGCTGAGCAGTGATCATTATTACCAAATAACCCCTATGATGTTCAATTACACAGGTGTTATTTGACAATATTGATGAACTCTAAAAATGCCTGTACTAAAACAAGGAAGCCATAAGAAATATTCCATGTAACAGGCCAGGCCACATAAACCACCTCAGGAAAACCATTCACCACAATCTCCTGAACCCTACAGAGGATCAATACCGCCATTTTTATTCAACAAGCTTTACTTCCTGAACTGTAATTCCTGCCTCTCCCACTCACTATGCAGAAATACCAGGTATTTTACTCTGAAAGACTGTATCGATAGTGCTAGACTTTGAAGAGGGGGTAATGAATTCAAACCAGAAATTTATCCTGACGACCTTGGAATAGTAAGAAATTAGGATCACTCAAGCTAACCTACCTCACAGGGTTGTTGTAAGTTTTTGAAGAAAGATGAGAGAAGGCCATATAAACTTCCCTGAGTTCCCTGGAGAGGCCAGGATAACAAATAAATACCTAGTAATACACCTTGCCAACTCCCACTAGTAATAACAGAGAAAGAATAGTGTATACACAAACTCATATTCTTTTGTCTATACGTACTGAAAACTACGAACACTTTTACATACACTACACCTAGACATTTGCCGGGTATTTTACACAAGCTCCTTGATCTGTTTTATTATTCAGTTTTGTTTTTCATAGTCAAGTCTAATAAAGTCAATGAAAGTTCCAATAAATCCCTATCATTCCTTCTCCTTCCAGTAACAGTAAAGAATCCCATGGCATTTGAAGACTAGCAATGTTGGGAACCTATTTTCAATGTTTAGGCTGTGAACGTCTGTGCTTAGATAAGAAAAACAGTGCAATTCATGGACAAAAAAGAGGAATCAGCAACTCCAAAAAGTCACCTAATGAAGACTGAGCATCCTCAGCAGCCATTAAAGCCTAACTGGCTGTCAGAGGAACAAAACTCTGGATACAAGTGCCATAGTTCATTGGCAAAAACTCTGAAAATGAGCACCCTCTTTTTGTTGTTGATCCTGCTTGCAAGTCATATTCATTAAAACTGAAATAAAATAAGCAACCTTCCTTTTTTTCTGTAAATTGCAATTATTTACCTCTCTCCTTATCGCACAGTCAGTATTCAATTAATGTAATTTAGGAATTGCATCCACAGAGTGTGGACAATATTCCAAGCTGCAATAAGTATGACTTCATACCTTTTAAATAATAAAAATAAAATAAATGATCTGATAAAAGCAAAAAAAAAAAATAGTGCTCAACAGGAAGACAAAACATCAACAATTATTAAATCCAATTTTTAAAAGAATGTAGTGAGGAAATAAGATGGCAAAGTACAGATAATGACCATAGAATCTACTGGACATGTTAAATATATATTTAGCCAGCCAACATTAAAACAGAAATAAATTTAGTACTTATTAAATAGTAGCTACACAACATTATATATTTCAACCATATCATAGTATTTATATGAATACTTTCTTATAGGCATTCTAACTTCATGTGTGCTATTTCAATAAAGGCCAATTCACGTAATGACTTTCTTCCATGTGACGCATTTCTGCAATTATTTTTAGAGAGTCATGTGAACGGCACTATTTAATGCATATTCAGCTACATCATCTCAGGCTTTGCTAGTTCAGAAATTTCCAGCTTCCAGCTGGTAGGCATAATTCCCCATACAAAGGTCCAGAGAGTTATGTACAACATTTAGAAGATTTGGAGGGTCGATGTAAAATAATTAGCAAGTTAAAAGTGACTGGCAACTGTGAATCAACACCATGCGTAATCTAGGATATGTGAGAAACTGCTAAGAAAAATAACAATATCCCCATATATGGACAATTCAGTTCATGGAATTACTTCTAGAGAAAAAGTTGCTAATCCTATCAGCAGTGAGGGCCATACCAGAAAAATTACGAACCAGAAATGTATTTGTGGGGCATGGAGGGAGGGAGGGAGGAGAAGAGAGAGCCTTTGTATCAATGTTGGGAGTTCGATTACCCACTGTGCCTCTTTAACAGGGGCTGGACTTGATGATCCATAGGGTCCCTTCCAGCTCTGCAGTTCTAAGATTATGCAAAAAAAAAAATTCTTGGTGGATAAAAATCAAGGATTTTTTTTTTAAATCATGATTTAAATTTTAAAAATCAACATTTTCCCCTAAATTATAAAAAAATCCATTTTTTAACATTTAAATTGTGGTTTAAATCAATTTGATTTAAATCAAATCCATCCTGCCCTGCATACCCCCCTGTAAGCATGTATATAGGGGTGTCTATTATTAGAGGGTATATATGCAGTATATGCAATTCAGATGCGTATAACTCCAAGTTCAACTGTCAAACTATTCCATTACTTCAATATTGTCCTCTTACGCTGAATTGTAAAAGGAACATCTAATATTTCTGTGTTGGATTAGCACTGCACATCAGCATTTTGCCCTGATAAATAAAGCTGCTATTTTTTCCCCATTACACACAGTCTACCAAACATTGACTGGATTTCGTTCCTTGAATGTACTGAGAATGCTGATTCAAGGAACTAAATCCAGACAACATTTGGTGGACTGTGTATAATGGGGGAAAATAATAATAATAACAGTTTTATCTATCAGGGCAAAATGCTGATGTGCAGTGCTAATCCAACACAGAAATATTAGATGTTCCTTTTACAATCCAGGGTGAGAGAACCATATTGAAGTAATGGAATAATGTGACAGTTGAACTTGGGAGTTATACGCATCTGAATTGCACACTGCACAACTTCTGCAGAAATTTTCATGAGAGGTAATACTGTTATAAGGATCCACAACACTGTCATTCCAAAGACCCAGGATATTCACAGGTATTTCCTCAAAATGTACATGAAAGATAACTTTCTGCAGCTGGTGTATCATTTACGACTAGAGTACAAAGATGGTTCTCTAGGTCTTTTGACACTGCACCTAAAGCACCAACTACAACTGAAGCAATTTTAGTGTTCTTTTCCCAAAACTGTTCAATCTCAATCTCTAAGCCTTTGCATTTAACAATTTTTTTCAGATTTTTCTCTTCAATTCTGGCACCTCCAGGTATTGCCGCATCTACTATCCAGATTTGTTTCCTTTCAACAATCATCAAATCAGGTGTGTTGTGAGCCAAATGTTTATCAATTTGAATCTATAAGCCCCATAATATCATCATCATTCTGGGTTGCATACCAGGAACTAAGTAGTTTGAACTCTTTGCCTTTCCTGAAAAGCACTTTAGAAACAACTGTAAAATTGGTATGCAACAAGGTTTGCTCTTCATAATGTACTAGCAAGTTCAGAAAACTGCTGCTAAGTGATATTTAGCTGATCCTACAAATATGTGATGGGCTTGTAAGTTTACAATCCTATTACCATACAAAATGCACAACTCAACCTTTTCATAATCACACACGCCATATTATACAGAAGTGTCAATTACAAACTATGCAGCTACAAACATGTTAATCACACTCTGTCAGAACATCAACAAAAAACACAAAACAAAAGCAAAAAAAACCACCACATTGTGGCACCTTAAAGACTCACTGCTATATTTTAATATAAGCTTTAGCAGTTTATAAAGCTTTCTTCTTATTATTGTATCTTTGAGGATCATCATAGAAGTAAGTTTCTACTTCGGGAACACCTGGCTGTCACACTAATGCAGGGACAGAAAATAATGGAGTACCATACTTAAGGATGAATTAAGGCCAATACAGATAGCAGTAATATGATTGGTTAAAGAAGAAGCAAAAGTAATGAAAAAACTGATATGCATAATAGGACAACACTCTAAAGCAACACCCTGCTTAGTTGTCAATATGTCATCAGAAAACTTCATTTGCAGATTAAAGTATACAGATTCCAAATGTATGAAACTATATTACAAATGGATTTATAGAAGGCCATGAACTCAGCAAAAATAATCTTCATTAGGCATTTCTCCTTTCACTCCAACATTATGAGGACACAAAGACAAAAGCTTTTTTCCCCATCACACAAGCTTAGGTTTTTGTTCTTCCTCAGAGGTGCAAGCTCAGACAGCTGTCATTGTCAAAATGCGCTGATATTGGCCAGACCTTCTCATGAGCACCACCACAAGCAAATGAAGATGAAAATAACCCAAACACTCATCCAGTCAGTGTGAACCAAAGGCATGAATCCAGAAATGCTCCTACTTTGTTTTCTAAATATTTTGACATTTTCAGCAAAAGCAAAAATAGGGAAACCATGGCTTCTTTTATTGTTTCTGCCAAGAGCCAACGTGCTATCACAAGGAAACACATAAAAAGCAAAAAGGGCAGATGGCAGTATTTATAACTAAGCTGATTTTTTAAAAAGTCTTCTAAAAAGGATGCACTAATTCTTCAGCCATAAGCTGTTTTATTGCTTTGCTAAGGAAGCTTTTCTAGAAATGGGATGAATGCAAAACACATCACCCCCAAAATTAGGGGATTACAGGTAACTCACCAGAAGCTCATATATACTAAATTTATTGTAGCATGAGCTTTCATGGACTCAAATACACTGACAGTGCTTTACAACTTATTTAGATTGCAAGGCTGGCTGCTGCAATGACAGGCTGCATTTATTTCTTATTTACAAAGTTGAATTTTTTTAATCACACTCACAAATGTAGGTATTCTTAGAACAACCACTAAAACAATCACACCATGGCAAGTAATAAACCAAAGATTAAAGTTCAGTGACAGGAACATAAAACTGACCAATGCAGAGTCAGGCATCAAGGTAATGAGTGCTATCAGCATGATTTTTAAATGCAGTTTTTAAAATGAAGGTAGTCATCCTAGGACCTCTAGTGACAAGCAGGAGCGGCCTACAGTGCTGGCAATCTAAAACTGTCATGTAAGATTTTCTTTTGAAAGCTGAGCATATATGGTGATTAGCAGAAGCAAAATAAAATGACACTGCTCCTGACAAAGCCTAAGAGAAATTAACTGGAATTGCCTACAAAATCACTTATGCTCCTGCATTCTTATTTCTTTGAGTGAGACTTGAGCAGGAGACATTCCTGTTGGATTACGCCCTGTTTGCTCATTCCTTTTTTCCATGCTGCAAATTTGTAATTAGACACTCCTCTTTTCACTTGTGGTGAGCAAAAACTGCCTCCAGGAAACTAAGCAAGCTCTTTAAAGTTATATAGGAAACACAGAGACAGCCCTTGGCAAAGCCACCAAAATTCACCATGGTTAATACTGGGCTAAGCTCTGAAGTCAGTGAATAGAGGTATTAATCTCCCTTTCAGAGGTAGGGAGCAGCCGTGTGGAAGCAAGGCATTAATATCCATTCTTGTCTCTCCCTGTCTTCCAAAAGCATGGTAGGACAGGATGAGGGTGGTAGAAGAGAAGAGAAAGCATAATTATATCAATGGACAAGAGGTTAAGAAGTTGAAGGGATGGCAGCTAACTACAAGCTTGAGTCAACCATATTTCAAAACACCACAAAAATCAAAAGAGCTAATTATTCAATCCTGATCACACCACTATGCCTAGAACAAATCATTCTATAATTCAGTTCTGGACATGTCAAATGGCCATTGTGATAGATGGAATCATTATCACAGATCTTGACAGCATGTATGATAATGAAAATAGGTATGGATCTTAAGTACAGATTGAAGCAATTGCCAAAGACCATCAGCCTTCATATATTTAAGTATGAACACGTTTCTCAGAATGGAGATTGTTTTAAGGGCTCAAGGTGTGCTTCTAAGGGCCAAAACTGTTTTATGGAAACAAGGGATATGGGGGGAGGGGAGTTCCATAAATTTATTTTCCTCTGTTGTACTAGTATTTCAGCCAGCTACATGGCCTTGCACAACAGTAAACTGCCATTCATGAATGTGATTTCACAGTTCAGATTCTTGCACAGCATATAAAGCATTTTTTTAAAAACTGGCAAGTGCAGCATTAAAAACATTGCTCTCATTCTTGATAATTCAGTAGTACAGCGATTTCAACAATCTGCCAGTCATTGCTTCAGTTAAAAAGAAACCAACAGGTTGAGTGGGAGCTGGCTGACAAAGTGCCTACACCATTTGCATTTTAAAAGGGTCCTTTTCTTCTCTTCTAAAGTACTCCTGCCAGTCCAACAGGGGGCAAAAGTTTAAATCTTGCACACAAGAATATTAGAGAAAAACGAATTTACAGTAGCAGGGTGTTCTATCACCACATTCCAAGGAAAAGCCTTCCACTATTTTCATTTTATATTATGGTTTCAAACAAAAGCAAGGTTGTTTTCCTTGAATGTGTTCAGTAATTTAACATTCACAGCCAAATACTATTTAATGTTATGGGGGGGGGGGGGGGAGAGGAATCTGCTTGCATTGTTTTTGCCCATCAGTGTTATTCCAAGAGCAGAAACAAAACATGCAAAAGCTAAGAATTCATGGAGTTCACCATAATTTTTATACATCCCTTCCTCTGAAGAAAACTAAATGATAAAACAGCAAAAATGTGTTTCAGGCAGTTTTCTAATTACCCCATATTTAGCTTACAGCACTAAGCCCAGACTTTGAACCAAGAAGGCACCTTTCTAAAGCTGTCTGGGAGTGCAAAACCACAAACCAGTCCAACCAATGCCAAGAAACTCATTGTTTCTCTCTCATTTCTTTCCATCAATCTGCAGTCAAAAAGAACAAAGCCAAAAGATAAAAAGCCCAACAGTCTTGGTTGTAGTTTGAAAGGAGGAAGCAGGCATTCTGAAAGCATCTGGTTTGAGGGCTGTTACTATATTGGTGTCACTGCTTCTCTTTTCCAGACTGTACGGTACACCTGGGAGAAACCCAAAGATTTTGTTTCTAAACATTTGTCTGAAGGCAGAGAAGCAGGCAAAGCAACATTCCATACCCTGAAAGTCTTAGGTTGTAGGCACCACAGGTAAAGTCAGACAGACTGATCATGTCTAAAAATATACAGTGAGACCAATTTTCTTCCAAGCACTACCAATGACTCTGGTGTATTACGTCTTCCAGTGGGAAAGGTCACCAGGCCACTTCCATTCATATGGAAAAATGAATTTTATCTTTCTGGGCTACAAGAATATTTGGAAACTTGATGCTTTCCTTCTTATTCTTTCAACGATTAGGGAAATCCTTGCTTTATTTTCAACACTCCTTGAGTGAGCAATCAGGAAAAGAGGTCTCTAAATTTTTTAAACTGCATTTTTATGAATATCTCCAACCAATGGCACCATTTCAGGCACATACAAAAATAGCGGGGGCTGTGCCTGCCATAAGTACAAATTTGAAAGACAGGGAGAAAAAAATACACATTATATCATGCAACAGTTCCAGAACAGGTACAGCCTATGTCTCCAAGTAACAACCTCAACCAAAAGCATACAAGTAGAGCTCAGCTCAGAAAAATGCAGCCAGATTCGGTGCATGTGCAGAGAAGGAGGAGGGGGAAACGACCCTCAGCTGGAATCCTAAACAAAAAAGAAATCGAGTGAGAATGGCGGCAGCAGGTAAGAGATGGACGGGCGGGCCGGATCCATCCCCTACCTGCATGCACCACTACTCAACATGACCCGACTCGATCTAGTCCCCAAAGCTCGTTCTCTCTGAGGGAGAATGAGTTCCTCCGCGCTGAAGGAGAAGAAGGTTCTCAAGAGGACAAGGGGAGAGAGAGGCAGCATTTCTGCCCCAGGGAATAGATTGGGGTTGATTCCGCAGAAAGCAACTGTGCATTCAGATCAACTCGCCCTGGAGGAAAGCTGGAATCCGGCGGGCAACTCTTTGAGAGATTTTTTTCCCCTTGAATTTTTGTTTCACCAAAGGTGAAGAGAAGCTGCACTCAACAGGCGGCGAGTGCTCAGCAAGACCACGAGACGCCAAGAAACTACTCACCACACGCGCCCGGGGCGCCGCCACCCGCATGCTGCCTTCCTCCGACTCGCCAACTAGCCGCTGGCGTCGGGCTCCGCCACCGTCGTTCTCTTTTTTTCCCCGTGTGACACGCACACACCGGCAGCTCCCAAAATCCCTCCGTTCCCTTTCCTCACACACACACTACCTCGCTAGCTCGCTCGCGGGACCACGCAATCGGGGCGCGCGCGTGCGCCCTCCCGCCTGTAGAGCCGCCGGCACAGCCAACCCGCCTCAGCAGGCTCGCGCCGCGCGCGCCCAGCGACAGCCAGCCAACCAGCCCGCCCGCCCGCCCGCAGAGCCCAGGAGTGCCTCCCGCCCGCCTATAGCCACCTCCTTCGCGCGCGCGTCGCTAACCCTGCACCCCGTTCCTTGGGCTGGTGCTCCGCTTTCTCTTCCTTGCTCTGTTTCCCACCCACCCACCCCCCCCACGGTCACACTGTGCGTTCCTCACCGCCTTCCCTGCCAGAAAAACCGCTCCATTCATCCAGAATCTCCCTTCGGATTCTGTACGCAGCCTTTCTTCGATGCCTACTACAGCTAACGCTGCTCGGCCAAAGAGTTATGTGCCCCAGTGCTCCTCCGTATGCGGCTCTTTTTCACACACACATGCCGCCCCCCGGCGTACGTTCATGCACAGTGGCGGGGCAAAATCCGTGGGTACTTCACAGATCACTCACCTTTCAGGGTCGCGCCCCTTAAAATTGCCCCTTTTGCGCGGCAGTCTTGGGTTCATTTTACTTGCGAGTAAGCCCCATGAGAGAAGTAGGCATGGTTGTTGGGTAAACCTGCTTACGATAGTGTCGGGGACTGAGCTGGTCCACGCACACTCCGGGCTACACTTTTCACGGTCCCTCCCCCGTTCATTACTCGGGTGCCTCCCTGCTTCGCCCTCTTCCACTCAGTGCCTTCCACAGAATTGCCACCATTAAAACCGACAGCAGCTCGCCTCCTCTCCGGATTTCCCTCACCGCTCAGTGTCTCTCCCTTTCCCGTGCACCACCCCCACTCCAGTTCACACAAACACACACCCGACTGTTCCACATTTCAGCTCTCCCGTTTTATTTGTTCATTGTGCGGAGTCTTTTCTCTCCCGGGAAGTCCCCTCTCTGGCCCCTTCGTCCGTCTATAGCTGTCGGAGGGAGGCTATTTACACTAGGGGGGCAGCTATCACACACCGCTGCCAGCAGACGGTTTACACAGGTAAACTCTCCTGCTCACTCGAAAGCGCGCAGTCTCGACTCTTTTTTCCAGCAGTTACTCGCCCTTCCACTGAGTCATGTCCTTTTCCTCAGGAATAGGTGTGAACTGCTTCAGGGCCCCAGGGCTAAAGGTGAACTAATCTGTAAGGGGAATCAGTCAAACATCCAGCACCACCTTTCCCGGAGCGAGGGCTCCGCCTCCTCCTTCGCAAGACCAGCTGGAGGTGGGGCTGCTTTTTCACTGGCTGGTGCCTGAACTCTGCGGGCTCCGCCTGCAGTCACCCTCGCCTGCATAGCCAGGTAACAAAGCAGGTAAGGCCAACCACTTTCTTTGTTGAGGTTTCTGGAAAGCAGGGAGGGAGTTTCCCTGAAAACGTTCCCACCATATCAGCGTCTTCTCAGTGCTGCGCCCTCACACACACATCATTTTGTGCTGTGCAAATAAATAATTAAACCATCCATCACTAATCAAAATTGCACTGTTGTACATTTTAAACAAGTCTTTAAAATCTAAGGTTCTTTCAACTGTGTTATACATGTTTCTGCTTGTTGGGGCATGTCTTGCCTTGGAGCCAAGAGTTATTGGCAAGCGTACACTTGGAGATCCACATCTTAACTGCCTTTGAAATGAAAAAGTTGGAAAGAAGGAGGAAGGAAAGTTGGATGGAGATAAGCACAAAAGCAGCAGAATATGAGGAGTCTCTGGAAACTACAAAGCCTCTCTATTGTCCCAACATGCTGATAGGTACTTACGTAGCCACATTGTCAGTGTAGCTTAGCTGGTATCATTTGGTTCACTGGTGCAAAAGTCAAAAGCAGAAAAACACAGGCATGTCCACAACATCCATGGTATCAACAACAAATCTCACAAATCACTTATGGATACAGTAACAATCTCCCTCTCACACACAATGAATGTTCAAGAGTCATGCACCTGATGTCTCAATGTTGACAAAAAGAGGCATGCCACACACCCAGCACAAAAATACATGCAGGCTCTAAGCTGTTCATCCATTAAAGCTATAAAAGAGGTACGTACACTTTGGGAAGAACAGCCACCGGCCAGAGAGAAGCAAACTACAGCACTCATGAGACAAACTACAAGGAGCCCCAGCCAACTGTCACAGTTACATGCACACATTTCTGGGAACCAGCAGAGAAATGACACACATTTCTCTGTAGGGAAACTGAGGGATTCTTCTATTAGATTGGAAGAGGGTAAGGAATACAATAGAGGCAAAATCAAATAAGTAAACACTAGCTTCTTGAGATTGAAAAAGCCAAGATGGACACTTGGTCATCCATGGTGCTGGTGATAGTGGACTGCCATTATGAAATATGGACTTCCCATGGGCATTTAGTTTGAAAGTACAAATACCACTCTTGTGAACAGAAGGCTTGGTTAGATAAACATTTAGTCTAATCTAGCGTGGCTTGTATGTTCTTACCTAAATGTGGAGGTTAGAAAAGGGGAGATACTTTTCATGTATGGTAGAGAAGTTATATTTCTTGAAAACATAAAGCCATGAGGGGGGGGAACTCCCCTCTCTAATACACTTAACACACACACACAAAATTGTTTCCTCAGCCCCTCCATGGAGTCAAGAAAGTGTTTAATTTTTCAATATCCTGATGTGGCTCTCTGCTTAAGCCAGTTCACAATACTGGCAAACTGACAGCAGGTTGGTGTGAACCAAATAGAGTTGCTTGAGGTTCATATGCCGTTTGGATGCAAGGATCACACCAAATGGCATACCAAACCTCCTAGCATCCCAATTTAGCCTGCTCCTGCCTGCTGCAGCCGAGCCGTGTAGGCAAGCCCACTGTTACATACAAATCTTCATACTATGCAGTTCTTGGCATTCCAAGTGAGTAAAACCTTATCTTAAAAGTATTTAACACATTCCAAAAGAGAAAATATTTAATCTGTGTCTTTTTCCTACATTCCCCAATATCCCTAGATTTTTTCCATTCCACTCAAAGACATGAAAAAATGTCTTCTTTCTTTGACTTGCCTTCATGCTTTGTCCTTGCATTTCTAGTTATAGGGGTGCCCATGTAGCTGTTGTGTGCTTGGGTTCTGGGACAGGATGAATGTTAGCAAAGTATGAGGGCAGGATTTTTCTATGAAGTTTTCTCCATTTATGTGCCATGAGCCCTTTCTCCATAATTCTCATCACCTTAAGTTCTTCCTCATGCACAACATAGAACCAGAGAAGATAAGGCTTCATAGAACATATTCTGTCATTTCAGTTCTAATCTAGCTTTCTGGGAGGTTTGGTGGGGAAACAGGAGAAGATATTCTCTGTCGCTGCCCCCAAGCCATGGAATTCCCTCCCACAGGAGGCCAGCATGACCCCATCTTTGTTGTCCTTCCACAAGCAGGCAAAGACCCTTCTTTTCAGGCATGCTTTCCTTTAGCAATTGGTTATCTAAGAGAGTTTTTTTAAAAAAGGATTGTTTGTGCTTCTGTTTGTGCTTTTAATGTGTTTTTACTACTGTTTTTACCTACTAGTTTTACTATTATATTTGTTTAATTCTTTTCACACACCGCTGCCAGCAGACGGTTTACACAGGTAAACTCTCCTGCTCACTCGCAAGCGCGCGGTCTCGACTCTTTTTTCCAGCAGTTACTCGCTCTTCCACTGAGTCATGTCCTTTTCCTCAGGAATAGGTGTGAACTGCTTCAGGGCCCCAGGGCTAAAGGTGAACTAATCTGTAAGGGGAATCAGTCAAACATCCAGCACCACCTTTCCCGGAGCGAGGGCTCCGCCTCCTCCTTCGCAAGACCAGCTGGAGGTGGGGCTGCTTTTTCACTGGCTGGTGCCTTTTTCACAGGAGGGCCTGGCGTGCTCTGGTCCATGGGGTCACGAAGAGTCGGACACGACTAAACGACTAAACAACAACAAAAAATAATTTATTGTTTTTAGTTGTTAATAGTGTTTCTTTTTAATACTGTAAGCTGCCGGGTCCTTTTTAGGAGAAAAGTGGGATATAAAGATTTTAAATAAATAAATTACAGCTACAATCTTACAATCCTAATTGTATTTATCTGGGCATAAGTTCTATGAATTCAGCCACTTGCTTCTAAGCAGACAATTGTGCCATAAGTTTGTTTTCTTCATTTTCACCCTGGACTGTATGCATACATTTCTCAAAGGACCCTTGTCTACCCCATCAGCTATCCTGTTTTGTCCATCCCTGCACTCTGACTAGAATATCTGTGAATCACATCTCTTTTCAATTTAACTCAGGCCGTGTTTTGAACGCCTAACATTCAGCAATGATGCTAAGAAGTCCTGGGTCTGGTATGCGAATGGGAGACCAAACATGCACTGCCTTGAATTTTATGCTAGTAGAAGAGTGGTATATAAATGTAATATAAAGGCATAGTTTCATGTAAGACCCATTGGAACATTAAGTTCTTTCATCAAAAATTAAATATCAAATATTTGTGCTGTGGAAAAAAAGAGTTAGTGTGCCTGCCAATTTTGATAGCTCTTTTTCTTTTTCAACATCCTTCTATTGTTTGTCTAGTGTGATGTGTGTGTTGGAATAGTAAAGTACTGTTTTTCTTTGCAGTGTCTCTACACATTCATTATCTTTGTCCTTCCTCAGCAGTCTGTTATTAAAGGCTAGAGACTTCTGATCTTTCCAGACCCTCCTTCCATAGAATTTGTGCCATACGCAACATTTAGATATTGTCTTTGTCATGTGTATTATCCGGTTATTCTAAGGGGGAGATTTGAAGAGTATTCACGTTTTTGAAACATCATCAATTTTTATTGTGAAATTGTGACATTAGTATAGACTGTATAAAGTTGCAAACAGGATGAGAGTCAGCCTTTGAAAGGTCTTATCAGTGAGGACTGGTGCTGATTATGTCTGGATGGATGGAAAATCAGTCATTTGTAGGGTAACTAATTCTGGTTTTGTTTCCTTCCTTCTGCATAGCCATTTCAATGACAGTGCAGTATAACTCTATAATACTTAACAGCTAACTTAACTGGAGAATGGTTCTTAAGCCCCTTTCTCCGGCGATAATCTGCTTCTTCCCGTGGGACCTTTATCTTTTTCCATTTCCCAAGTCCACGGGTCTTCTACCCAGACCAGTTCCCAATCCCCCCGGTATATTGTCGTCCTCCCTTTTTAAATCTCCCATTCCCGCCTCCACTACGGACCTCCCCCTTTCTGCTCTTCCCGCCAAATCTCCTTCTGTCTGAGTCGCCACGGTCAGGCCCCGTAGATTTGCTTCCAGTTCCCGGGTGTCTATTCCCTGGTGTACGCTTTCTCGAGAGGTTGGCGGCGGAGTGGTCTGCACCTCTTTAGATATCTTACGGGTGGACGGCACTCCAACGAGAGCTTCTATGCTCTCCTCTCGCCTGTCACAGAGTTCACCAAGGTTCCATGCAGTCATATCTTTGTGGGGGTGGGGAGGTATGACCTCTACCATCTTTCTAGCCATAGAGCAGGGCACCAGCCTTAATTGCTCAGCCTCCACTGAGGCCTATATACCTTACTTCCCCAACTCAGGAACCTATGACTTCACATAAGAAGACTAGTTCGTTTAGAAGGTAATTCTTTCACACATGTACCTTCCAGAACAGAACTTGAGTGTTCAGAACTGAGTGTTCTGTAGTGATGTTGATAGTAGGAATCAATGTACGTTTGCTGACACTGAACATACCACTTCTTAAATAACCACTGTTATATGCCCACAAAATATAGAGAAGGCCACAGCTTTCCCTCCGAAGTTTGGTATTTCTACACTAACAGCACAACCCAGGTTGAAACAGTAGGAGTCAACAGAACATCCATTCTGAAACCCAGTCATGAGAGGCAGTAGTTCCAACTGTTGGGGATGTGACTTTTCATGTGCCAATTGTGCAACCTAGTTGAAAACTCCTTCCCTTTCATTGTCCCCACACCTGCCTGCAGGAGCCTGATGAGTCTCTTGGTGAGGATTCAGTTAGCTCCTATACAAACATCAGCTGCTGCTTCGTTGTTTATGTCAGAAGCAATCCAACAGTGCTTCCATAGTGGAAGGATCAGCCAAGAGGGCACTGTTGTTGCCCAAGAGATGTCCAAATGTGTGCACAGTCCTCACATTATTCAGAAAGGCTTCTTCCGTTTCCCTCAACACCAGCTAAGACTGCTTCATCTCTCCTCCTTTTCTGTGGGAAAAGAGGAAGAACAAAGCTGGGTCCACAGCCAAAGCACTGAGAGAAGAAACTCAAGTCAGTTGTTCAGCCACAGATCTGGTGATGTTGGGCATGATCATCCCCCCTAACATCATCTGTCTCACAGAAGAATGAGGGGAGGAAGGAAATCTGCACAAACCCCATTATACTTCTACAGCCCTCTGTGGGAGATTAAAAGGTGCTACGGACATGGTGGCATCAGCAGGTCTCATATGCTCTTTGGCCCTAGAATCTTTGTTTGAGAAGATCTCCTCCCCTGGACCTGAGTCAGATATGACAACCGCTAAACAAACAGTAAATTCCAGCTGGGGAGCAGAGGGAAGTTATAGTGGTCAATTTCTACCTTAATATGTTTCTGCGTATAAGGAATGTATAGTTCTCCTCCATATTTTATAAAGTCATTTCTGGTACATACAGTTGGAAAAGGAACTCACCTGCTGTGTAAAGTGGCTTTGAGATGCAACTGTTTATATTTTACACCAATTATGCCTACTCTATTTTTTTAACCAGCTGCCGATCCTTTTCATGATATCTTATGTTTTTATATATATTTGAAGCCTTTGATAAGAGGTTTTGTTAACAGTACTTTGAAATCCAGATGCATTGTTTGAACTGGATCATATTTTATCTGCAGATGAATGAATTTTATTTGTTTATAACCAATGGCAATTCCTGAGATTTATTTATTAGGCGAAATCCTGATGTATAACTTTAAACCTGGTGCAGCTCAGATCAGGCACCAGAAACATATGATTTACATGAATTAAAAGCTTTCTACTGCCATGTTTTAGGCTCTCTTGGGCTCCTTTTAGCTCTGGAGAAGCTTTTGGGAGTCTCAAGATGGGGAAGGAGAGCCTTTTAAAGTTTTTTAAAAATCACAGCAGAATCACTATCACTGAGATCACCAATCTGGCAGCAATTTTTTACTTTTAAAGACTCTCCACCCATGTCTCTACTTTTTAAAGGCTTCCTCAGGGCAAAAGGGAGCCTGATCTGAGTTGCACTTGGCATAAAAATTTGAAACAGGATTTCCCCATTTTTCAGCAGATGTTTATACCCTAAACATTTCAAACTTTACTAATGGGCCATAATTTCTCTTGCTTCTTGTTCTGACTGAACTTTGAGTAAGCTGTGGCTTAGAGGAAACCTCAAAATTTAAGACATAAGACATAAGACATAAGAAATTTATTTGTCATTACACTCACAAGTGGGTGCAACGAAATGAGGTGCTCTTCCCAAGGTAAAAACTGGACAACACCACTACAAAAAAAAAAATTAAAATATACACCACACTCTCCATACAGATATAAATACCCCGTTACTCTCCGCAATTTAAATTTCCACCAGACACTTATGGCCCTGCATTTAAACTCAGTACTGCACTTGGGTAAAAGCTGTTCTTGAATCTGCTTGTCCTTGCTTTCAATACCCTGAATCTCCTTCTCGATGGTAATAGTTTAAAGAGTTGATATCCCGGATGAGAGGAGTCACTCAGTATGTTAGATATCTTCCTCTTACATCTGTTCTTATACAATTCTTCCAAAGAGGGGAGTGAACAGCCAATGATGTTCTGGGCCGTCTTAGACCAGCTTGTCATATTATAATTTTCCTATATAAAAATGATATTTGTCTGCAAGCATAGGTGTTTACAATAATGAGTGAGATACCATTTTCCCCAAACAAAAACTAATAATGAATGAGCTACTGTTTGGATATTTACTGGACTATGTGTACATTAGTGGAAATGCCCTTGCATGCAGGAGTCTGATCTCTGTATTTTTTATACAAGCTCCCAACCCATTCATCCACCAGGCATCAAACTATTTCTGCAGTGCCTTGCAGAAGACAGTGCTACACAGCTAGAATAAACATTACACTAGCACAGTAATACTCTAATGCCAGGTGAAGACTGCTGGTGGTGCAACCTTTCACTAGTGAAACCATGATGATTCAAGACAGCTATGCGAGTGGAGTGGAAGAGTGGAATACTTGCTTGTTCAAGGTTTGTTCCTGCCTTCAGACATGCATTACTATGTGATGGCATAACTTTCTTCCTAGGAGAGGTAACATTTTGTTGTTTTAAAACCCAATTTTAATCAATGGACAGTTCAATATTATTCTGTCCCACGGCTCCACATTATTCTCTTCATCCCCACAGTTGTTAAAGAAGACAGGATTCCAACTAACTGTTCAGCCAGTCATAACACACCATCATGATACACATGAAGGAATCTGTCATGGGGCACATCGCTCTTTCTTTATGCCTAAAAAATGCCTCTTTATGCCTCTATGATTCTAAAACTCAGAATACATAACAGGAACTTGGTACTGTAGATCATTAAAGAAGCTCCAGCTTAGGACTCTAAAGACAGTTCCCCAAAGTGCACTGCTGCAACTGGGATTGAAAAAAGAAGGCACTCCACATAGGTAAGCCAAGAAGAAGAAAAATTGTACTCAAAATGGAGGTACAAGGTCTCTGGCTGCGGAGCCAGAGGTTGGGAGTTCAATTCCCCACTGTGCCTCCTTGACAGGGGCTGGACTCGATGATCCATAGGGTCCCTTCCAGCTCTGCAGTTCAAAGATGGTGGTGGTTGTTCAAAAACACCAGGCATAGTCAATCAAAATTATAAAAACATTGACTGGTATTGTACAACAGATACAACTTGTAATCAAAAACCTAAGTATCAGTTAAATATTGGCGCAGTATGTATGCTGTTTCTAATATTGCCTTTCTTTCTTTTTTTTAGCTCTGATGGTGTTATTTCTGAGATCTGCAGCTGCTTATAATACTGTGTGAAATTTCTTGATATTGCTCCCAAAGCCCCAATGACTATGAGGACCACTGAAGTGTGTGTGTGCTTCATCCACAAGCGAGATGTTTTGATTGCCAGATCTCTGTATTTTGTTAGTTTTTTCCAATTCTTTATTTTCAACTCTGGCATCTCCTGGAATTGCAATGTCAGTGATCCAGACATTTCTTCGTTCTGTTACTGCTATGTCTGGTGTGTTATGTTCAAGGTGTCTATCAGTTTGGATCCGGAAATCCCACAGCATCTTGACATTGTCATTTTCTGACACCTTCTCTACCTGGTGCTCCCATAGTGTTTTTGGAGGCTGGTAAGTTATTTCTTTTGCATAATGACCAGTGCACTAATTTTGCCACTCTGTCATGTCTAATTTTGTAATCCCTCTGTGCAATCTTTGGACATTCAGAGATAAGGTGTGACACAGTTTCATCTCTTTTTTTGGCAGAGTCGACATTTGCTGTTAGCACTAATTCCTTGGATCTTAGCTTTCATCATGTTGGTTTGGAGTGCTTGTTCTTGTGCAGCAAAAATCAAGTCTTCAGTTTCTTTCTTAAGGGTCCCCAGTTTCAGCTGCCCATGTTGAATTATGATCATGCTTTCCATCAATATTTCTCAGGTGTTGTCCATGTAGTGGCTTATTTTTCCACCTATTTAATTTATTTTCAAATTGTTGTTTCTTATATTCAGCCTTTGTTTCTGTTGTTTTCAGAATATTCTCCATTTTCACTGCTTTCAGTAATTTTTCTCTGCTTGTACTGAAATAATCATTTAGGCTTCTTTTTTCTTCCTCTACTACCTGCTGTATTTGCAGTAATCCACGGCCTCCGATTTTTCGTGGTAAATATAATCTGTCCACATCGCTTTTTGAATGTAGTGCGTGATGCATGTTCATTAGTATCCATGTTTTTCAATCCAATTCTTCTAATTCGTTTTGAGTCCAATCTATTATTCCAGAGGGGTATCTAATTACTGGAATGGCCCATGTGTTTATGGCTTTGATTGTATTTCCCCCATTTAATTTTGATTTTAAGATTTTCCGCAGTCTTTTGATATATTCTCTTTCTGTCAATTCTTTAACTTTTGTGTGCACAAAGTTGTCTGCTTCTAGTATTCCAAGGTATTTATAATTTTCATCACTTGATAGTGATTTTATAGTATTGCCATTTTTAAACTCTATTCCATCTAGTTTTTGGATCTAGACAGAGTTGCACATTTGTCCATCATCATCGTCATCATCATTCCAAGCACTCATAAATGTACAAATCATTTACCCACTAATACAGTGCCTTTCCCTCAAAATGTGTTTACTTACAATATGGAAAGGATGCCCTTCGTTTATCTGCAGGTTATAGGAGCATATCCCACACAATTTGGATTCAGAAGGTAAGTACACAGGAAAGGCAACAAAAGTATACAGGCAACAAAACTTCAGATGCAAGTAAGGGTTCTGCCATGTACTCTTGAAGGTTATGGAGAGCACCTTCAAAATTATGCAGTACTGTATTTTTTCATGTATAAGACCCCCCAATGTATAAGATGACCCCCAGTTTTGACCCTTGGTGGAGGCAGAGGCGAAGGAGCAACCGTGCTCGGCCGCCCCTCGCGGCTGCCTGTTGACTGCCGCTGCCACCGCCGCACAATCACCTCCTCCAGTGCCACTCGCGGGCTCCCTTCGGGCAGGGGACAAGGCAGCAGCATGAGCTGGAGGTGAGCCCCGGTGGCAGCAGCAGGAGGCGGAGGCGAAGGAGCAGCCACGCTCAGCAACCTCTCATGGCTGCCCATTGACTGCACCTCCTTCAGTGTATAAGACAACCCTCAATTTTTCCTCTAATGATTTTAGGAAAAAGTGTTGTTGTTTTTCAACACGGAAAAATACGGTATGTCACTCTGCTGCTAATAGTGTTGGCCAAGCAGTCCAATTCAGTCTTCTTTACAATACATGAACCAAGGTAACTGGAGCAGAACAGTCATTAAAGACAGTGTCTACACCTCCATGACTTCTTTCATCTGCTATAAGTTGGCTTCTCCAACATAAACTTCTTGGGGACTGCCAAAATTACAATTGGGGACTAGAATGGAAAATCACTAAGTGCAGAGAACCTTTTCTCACTCATTTTGTCACTATGTAGCTCCATGTGTAATTTGCTCCCTTAACTCTGTGACCTTCTCCACATTCTTTATATCTCCAATAGTCAACTAACCACACAGAAATCATCCCAATTACACAGGCAGTAATACTTCTCCTGAGTCTTATGCAAACAATCACTAGTGTCAGCAGCAATACTTGGGGTTGGCAACATTTCCTCCTAAGCTCTTGTGCCTTTCTAAAATTCATCCTAGGCAGAAAGCACAGCAGAATTCAGTATAGATATGCAATGAGAATTACATGTGCACCTGTTATCCTGTTCTCTGTCTTTCAGGTGACACAGGCATATGGGCTCTTAAAGAACAGGAGGAGTGACAATCTTGCCCCTTCATGTTTTTAAAACATAGTCCATTGCTGATCTTGTTCAATAATACTGTGATTGTCTGGGTTTTGCCTTTGTTCTTAGCAAATGGGGGATCTATCTTTTTGCTCACATCAACCATCTTCCCAATAGGACAAAAATGCTGGAAGGGGCAGTGCACTGGGTACTAAAAATCATCGACAATTCCCATCACAAGTTTGGCTGTTGTTATTAAGGAATAAGTATGTGAAGCAGGTTTAGATTCCAGTCTTGCTGCCCCTCTTTTGCCTCTAGATATTATTGGTAGCAAAGCAATTATTGTCTTACAGGAATGGGTTTGACATCTCCCTATACTTTAATCTACTTCTCTTATTCCTATTGTCTCACTGAACTACCAGACATATCCGAAAGCCTGTTCCAAAAAGCTTCCTGCTTGTTTCCCCATTTTCTTTCTCATGCATCTCTCTTCATTGCAAAACATCTGCTCTCTTATAGGGAGCACTGTTCACACTGGGGCATTTGAGATGTTTTCCTGAAGAGGACATATCCTCACCCATTGTGCTGCAGAGCCCATGGTTCCTTATGCATAATTCTTATCTACCAAACTATATAAATGGTTCTTTACAGTTAATTAAAGCAGCAATCTTTGCTTCCTTTTTTGGATGTTTGCAGGTTGGTGCTAGGAAAACTTGTAGCCCTGTCAACAGAGAACACTAACGTTTGCAGCTATGTAAGTCATTGTTTGCCTGCTTATTGTGCTATGGTGGCCTTGACTCAGAAGGCCACTGTGTGCTTCTTCCTCTGGCTGCTGGCCTGTCTTATTGTGAATTGTATGTGAAGGATGTGAATATGAGGTTGAGTCATGATAGCAGAGTTATTTGTCTGTCATGTTGCACTGACTGGTGCTTTCTCTACATAGCCAGTGTGAGGCAGTACTAATGAGCAACCTCATAGTGTGCTGTCCCAAATCAGGGACCAGTAGTACCTTTATTGGATCACTAAAATATCCCAGAAATATGAGTTTTTGGGCCCTGGTGACTATTCCTCAGGCTGGGCATTGCCCAGCTTGAAGAAGGGAAGAAGAGTAAGTGCAAAAATCATCCTGCCTGGACATTGTAGTTATGGGATCTGAAGCTGAACTAAAACTCCAAGATACTGTGAACTTGAAGACTTAGTCTGAAGTCTGCTGATAGCAGTTTTCACCTCAGGTGATGTAAAATCAATTGTATTTGTACATCTCTGTAGATAAAGGGCAGCCAGTCATCCAGTGTACTCTCCCTTGCCATTTCTTTATTTTATAATATACATAATAAATATATATATTAAGCACAGGACTCCTATTTTGTCTGGGAAGCAGGCATGTGCTGTTTGTCTTTCTATTTGTGTTGTTAGTGTTGGCAGTCATTTCTTTAATTATTGTGTCTGTAACTTTCTTGCTGGGCATGCACAGGATCATGATCATGTCATACTGGCATTAGCCTGCTATAGCAGCCATCACCCTAGTAGGGCCATACAATCATCCTACCTATTAAACTATTTTTTTCCACACAGTTATTGTCTTTGTGTAGAAAAGGGTAGTGTGTGAAGTGGCCCTTAGCTAACAGCTGTTGGTATTCCGATTCTCCATTAATTAGTCTAGTCCCTACATTTGTAAAGGTAGTTGGTCATAACAGCAAATGGAAAATGAGATTATACCATCTGGATTCTGTCTACTCATTAAAAATGGAGAGAAAAAATACCAGAGAATCTGGTGTTTTAATGGTGATGGAAGCATTGCATCTTAATGTCGCACACATCATTAATAAAATTAAGGAGGTAAAGCATCTAATGAAATGGCCTCTTTACTTTGGGACAAACAGGATAAGAAGACTATACAGGAAGGGAGAACTAAGAAAACTAAGAAAGAAGATACAGGCACATGTGATGAGGTCCAAGATGAGGAAAAGGGGGAGTCTGGGCAATGAGGGAGGGAGGATGGACTGTGTAGAAAGCTGCACATTGAAAGGAGTGCTTCATGCTTTCCCAGCATGCAACTTCTCATGTTACATTTACATCAGTTAGGAAGTGCCAGTACTTCTGGTTACAGATATATTACCCCATTTGTATCAAAAGATTCATTCAGCCTGTTCAAGCTAATTCAGAGAAGCATCATCATCACTGGATGTCTCCACACTGGGATATGCCACACTGATGCACCCACATACATCTCTGTTTTACTTGGCCAGAGTGCTTGCCTCCTGCCCTGATCAATTCATATTTTAAAAGATCGGCTGTAAAATTTCAGGAATCAGTATGGGAGCATGAGTCTGTTTTCTAAACTGGGAAACTGAGGATCATGTCTATTTAAAAACTCATCTGGAAGTCCTTAGTCAACTGAGAAGTCTGAGAATCCAAATATTTGCTGCATAGAGGGAAATACAGTCAATTAAATTTATAATGGTAATAGCTGAGTTTTGTAGTCATGGCCAATGTCCTATTTTAATACAACTATCAATTCCCACTAAAGATCTTACAGTATAAATAAAAGGCAGCAGACTGAGATGACAGGCAAATTGGAGCACAAGAAAACAATGTTTTAATACTGATGGGCTAACAGCAGGCTGGCTCAGCATATCAGCTCCCTGACCACAGTCAGATGTTGAAAGCAATGCTGTTGTTACCCTGTATGAGATAAGAGGAAGAAAGGAAATGCTTTTATGTTAATTAATGCCAGAACCGACTTTAATTTGGCTTTTGGAAAGTAGCACACTTTATCATGTATATCCTATTTATTTTGTCATAGATCCATAGCATGGAGCTACCCTAATTTAATCTAAATAAATGAACAGCAAGAAGGTTTTCATGCACACTCAGGATTCAGCTCCTAACTATTAAAAGCAAAACTGTATGGAAATCGAATAATAAACATAGATGGCTTTGAGGCACTGGGAATAGCGTGGAGGCTGTTGGTTTGGCCCTGTCTCAGGTCAGCAGTAACCAAAAGCTATTGCTCTCTGATGAGCAGGTTACACATTTATAATAAATGAGCTTGTGAGTTCATCCAAATTCTTAATGAGGAAATATTCACATGCTTCACCTGGGAGCAACTCTGGGCATCTAAAATGGAAGATAGATGATAGTATGGTCCAGGGAGACTGATGTCCACACATGTAGAACTCCTCTTAGAATAAAGTAGAAATCCACTGCTTGAGTCTAACAGAGAAATAAACTCACATATGTACCACTTCCAGTGTGCACTGTTCTCATATTTGTCTCTAAAATTCTACTCTTCTTTTACTCATTAATGCCTTTTGCTGTTCTCAAGTGCTTTTATATGTGCAACTGAAAAATTCCTTATGCAACCGCAACATCACAAATGCTGAAGATTTTCATGAAATATGTGCGTCATTATACTTTTCAAGTAATTATCTTTCAAGACCTAATGGAGAACCTGGGAATTCCTTGGCTTGATGTGTGGAACTTTTTGTCTCCTTTTCTTTTTTAAATAACTCTTATTATATCAAACTTCATACATACCATTTGTGGAATAGTATATTGCTTTGCACTAGAAGGCAGCAAACTAGCTTAGGGAGCACAGGACAACCCAGGTGCCCACACAGCACTCTCCTCCAAGACTCACTAACATTTCCAGTTGGCCCCTGCTCACTTTCCACTCATTTAAATATGACACATCAGTTCTGACATTGCAATCCATCATGTGAAACACCTTTAAATGATTTAAACTGTTGGGGATATGTGGCCTGAGCTGTCCACTTTGACTGTTCATCTGGCCAGGGCTTTTCCTTGACAGCGTTAGGGATCCATCTAGACAAAACTAACACTAAGCAAGCATTGGTGCCATTAGCGTTCCATTTCAGAAGGACTGGAACAGCCAAGAGGTTTAGAATGCAGAGCTGGAGAGGGCTCAAGAACAGTGAGGCCACTAGCAGATCATCAAAAAGGAGTAGGTGCACCACCAAAAACAGTAACAAAAGATGACACTGACTTGCATAAAACTGGATATAGTTATTTATAGTAGATGTACAGATGCAAAATTCGGAATAGTTTTAATAATTTAAGCAGAATTGCAGTACATCTCACCTGAGTAGTAAAGTGTGGGACCAGGTGACCAGCTACATGCTTGTGCAGACTGCTTCACAGGTACTCACCATGGACAGGCATACATAAAGTCCCTGCTCTCCCTTATTTTTGTAACCTTTAAATCAGATTTGAACTGGACAAGCCTTCAAATGGAAGCCATCTTGAAAAGGAGAATTGTCCTTTGGCAGCCCTTCAAACTGAGGGCTGTGGTGCCTTAAAAAAAAAAAAAAAAAAGGACCTGTGGCCACTGCATTCAGGAGGAACAGCCACAAGGTTACTGCTCTCCATAGCTTAGCACCTGCTGCCATCCTTTTTCTCAGAGTAGAACAGTTTTCTCTCATTGTACTGCCAGCATTTGTACCAAAAGAGTAGCACCAACCTTCTGCCCTCATTAGTACTTGACTTTTGGAAGCTACTTCTCCCTTCATTCCTAGTTTGGTGCTGTTGGAGTGACAACTGGAAGCAACCTGAATATTTCTTAAATCTAAAAATGGCTATTTTTTGCAGCACCTGCTGGCTGGCTCAGTTCTTCAACTGTCAAGTTTCCTATCCAAATGTTTTCGGCTGTGTTTCCTACATACGTGTGGAGATAAGATTGTTTGGTTTTTGTTTCTTAACTCGTCTGCTCCATTAATGGAAAGAAATATTTACAAAGAAAAAGTCATTAATAGTAGCGGGCAGGAGGGACACAGAGAGAAAGCATAAGGCTGCACTTTTCTTGTCGGTTGACACCAAAGCAGAAGTGACACTGCTATTTGAGTCTGAGACTTCACAAGCTATGTGTGTGGAGACACATGGTCCCTGTGAGTGGGTCTGACAGATACAGAGAAAGAGATGTAGTTCTAAGGGGACCAAACCAAGCCAATATTTAGCAGCAATTATCCAAAATATAGAGGGAAAATAAGTTACTACATATTAAAGCCAGTAAGAGAGGATGGGCAGGTTACAAAGAGCACAGCTAGCCCTGCCATTAGGCAGAGTTTATTACTGCCAGGAAGGAGGCTCATAGAACTTTCTGCGGGCAACATCAGCCATAATAACTTGGCTGATCTTGCACACTATGCATCTGGACATGGGAATACGAGAAAGGCACTCTTTGCTTTTTTCCATGGTGTTTTAGTCCAGCTCTGACCATGAAACATTTTAAGATAGAAACAGCAGCAGAGCACAAACTTTGCCATGACAGTTGAAAGGCTATACCACGTCTCTCTCCATATCTTAACTTCGTGACAGTGCCACTGCATACATGATCTCTTAATTTGTTTTGCCCGAATGACACTGGAGTAAGTAAAGGGGTTCTAAAGAAAGAGGGGCTTCCCCATAACTCTTCCAACACAGAGCTCCATCATCACACATGCTGATTCTAAAGAATTTCATGTTCTTTAGTACCTTTCAAAACTAATGAAGGAATTTTGGTTAATTTCTTTTTAGTTAGAACAGTAAAAGTACAAAACATAAACAGCTGTAACACAGAGGAAATGTGAAGAATAGTTTAAAAAATCTCAGCTTCTACCTGCCCCTTGTTTTCACAATAAAACTAGCCCATTGCATGTAGCCGAAAATCACTCTAAATGTAGCTCAAGTAGAAAAAGAAAAACATCTTTACTTACGATTGATCTTCAGTTACAATCAGAAGAGTAAAAGGATTAAAAGGGAGAGAGGAATCTCTCAACCATCTGAAAGAGGGAGAAATCCATGTGAGGACATGGTCTAAAGGTCAGGAAGCAGAGAGAAACATGTCTGTTCTGGTAAAAAGTCAGAGAGGAAGAAGAGAGAGCAAGACAAAGCAACTGAAAGTAAACAGACAGGAAGAAAGGGCAGGGGCTTGCCTCAAACCCAGGGAAAAAAAGGACTTTGCTAATTGGTTACTGGCAGAAGAGTCACCTTAGTTTGTGAAAGAAACTCCCTCCTCCCACTGAAACCCAGGCTGCATGCAAGATTGTTACCATGCCAACAAAAACATTATTGTCTGTTCTTGTTTTTAACATTTCAAAGTGTAGATTCCCAAGAAAGAGGGCTTTAAATTGTGAATAGCTTACTTCTGAACTGTAGGGCCATCTGTAGTATGTAGATATGTATGAATGACAATATGCCATATAAACAACCAAGGGTCATGCAGCACTTTAAAGACAAGAAGGTTATTCCAATGGACTATATGTTGCAAAAACTCAAGCCATGATAAATTGGTTATTCTTTAAGGGGCCACAAGACTTCTGGGTGGTTTTGCTGCAGTAGGCTAATGTAGCTGCCCCAGACTAAACTGACTGTTTCTGTGTAATTGAATTGTGAAAAGCTAGTGTTGGGCAGTGAAACCCCCAACGAATAAGTATCAGTTCCAACACCATCATGTTTCAAACAGTTTTTAGAAGAATTAAATAGATTATAAGTGTGAATGTTAAAAAAAAGCTCAAAGTGGAAACGTTCCATTTTAAAAAAACAGCAAGAAGAAAGGAGTAAAATAAGCAGTAGTGCATATGATAAGTAACAGATGTCAGAAGCTTTTCTTCATTTTTCAGCAACTGGCAGAAAGAAACTTGCATATTAATATGATTTAACAGATACATTATTTGAGCAACATCACACTTTATTCAAATACAGTGCCCAGGGTTGTTAAATCGAAAATCCTTTAAAACTTTGGCTGTAATCCTAAGCACATCTGCCTGAATGGAAGCAAGTTCCATTGAAATTGCTAGGATTTACTTTTCCATAGATTTGTGAACTCATTAGATGCCCTAGGCAAAATAATATCTGTGTGCTTGAGTTCCACATTTACAGTACATTAATAATAATACACACCTGCCTCAGTGGGTTGTTGCAAGGACCATGATGCTGCTTGATGTACAGCACTTTAAATGCTCTGAAAGTGCAATACAAATTCTAACCATGATGTTATTAAATATGTTTAGGATCATAGTACGAGACTGAATGCTATATATGAAACAAAGATTTCTCTGTACAAAGGGAGCATCTTCCAAACCAGTTTTTTTCCTTCATAAATGAGGCTTTCTGTTATTGTCAGTTACAATTTTTCACCTGTCTTTAAGGATGTTTGGTGCAGCTCTCTGTGTTGTGCCACAAGTTTCTGATTCAATGTTTGAATTCATTCATGCTGATGCAAGGGAACGCTTCCATCTGCAGCTTCACTTTGCAGTACATCTTGAGGACCATATGTTGTGTTTGGCATTTCTCTGCACCTTTTCAGTGTTTTTTGTAACTCTCAACCTCCTGCTGTAGAAAACTCTTTGGGAAAACTCTGCTTCTCGTGGGTATCGTTAAAAGACCTCGTGCTGCTTCTGTTTGATCCTCTGAGCCCAGAAAATGGCAGGATTTCAAAATTAACCCTAAATGTGTGAATCCAGGCTACATTTGTTGTTGTTTAGTCGTTAAGTCGTGTCCGACTCTTCGTGACCCCATGGACCAGAGCACGCCAGGCCCTCCTGTCTTCCACTGCCTCCCGGAGTTTGGTCAGATTCATGTTGGTAGCTTCGATGACACTGTTCAACCATCTCGTCCTTTGTCGTCCCCTTCTCCTCTTGCCCTCACACTTTCCCAACATCAGGGTCTTCTCCAGGGAGTCTTCTCTTCTCATGAGATGGCCAAAGTATTGGAGCCTCAGCTTCAGGATCTGTCCTTCCAGTGAGCACTCAGAGTTGATTTCCTTCAGAATGGATAAGTTTGTTCTCCTTGCAGTCCAGGGGACTCTCAAGAGTCTCCTCCAGCACCACAATTCAAAAGCATCAATTCTTTGGCGGTCAGCCTTCTTTATGGTCCAGCTCTCACTTCCATACATCGCTACTGGAAAAACCATAGTTTTGACTATGCAGACCTTTGTCGGCAAGATGATGTCTCTGCTTTTTAAGATGCTGTCTAGGTTTGTCATCGCTTTCCTCCCAAGAAGCAGGTGTCTTTTAATTTCGTGGCTGCTGTCACCATCTGCAGTGATCATGGAGCCCAAGAAAGTAAAATCTGTCACTGCCTCCACATATTCCCCTTCTATTTGCCAGGAGGTGATGGGGCCAGTGGCCATGAGCTTAGTTTTTTTGATGTTGAGCTTCAGACCATTTTTTCCGCTCTCCTCTTTCACCCTCATTAAGAGGTTCTTTAATTCCTCCTCACTTTCTGCCATCAGAGTGGTATCATCTGCATATCTGAGGTTGTTGATATTTCTTCCGGCAATCTTAATTCCGGCTTGGGATTCCTCCAGTCCTGCCTTTTGCATGATGTATTCTGCATATAAGTTAAATAAGCAGGGAGACAAAATACAGCCTTGTCGTACTCCTTTCCCAATTTTGAACCAATCAGTTGTTCCAGATCCAGTTCTAACTCTTGCTTCCTGTCCCACATAGATTTCTCAAGAGATAGATAAGGTGGTCAGGCACTCCCATTTCTTTAAGAACTTGCCATAGTTTGCTGTGGTCCACACAGTCAAAGGCTTTTGCGTAGTCAATGAAGCAGGAGTAGATGTTTTTCTGGAACTCTCTGGCCTTCTCCATAATCCAGCGCATATTAGCAATTTGGTCTCTAGTTCCTCTGCCCCTTCAAAATCCAGCTTGTACTTCTGGGAGTTCTCGGTCCACATACTCCTTGTAGGATTTTGAGCATAACCTTGCTAGCGTGTGAAATGAGTGCAATTGTACGGTAGTTGGAGCATTCTTTGCCACTGCCCTTCTTTGGGATTGGGATGTAGACTAATCTTTTCCAATCCTCTGGCCACTGCTGAGTTTTCCAAACTTGCTGGCATATTGAGTGTAGCACCTTAACAGCGTCATCTTGTAAGATTTTAAATAGTTCAACTGGAATGCCATCACCTCCACTGGCCGTGTTGTTAGCCAAGCTTTCTAAGGCCCACTTGACTTCACTCTCCAGGATGTCTGGCTCAAGGTCAGCAACCACACTATCTGGGTTGTCCGGGACATCCAGATCTTTCTGGTATAATTCCTCTGTGTATTCTTGCCACCTCTTCTTGATGTCTTCTGCTTCTGTTAGGTCCCTACCATTTTTGTCCTTTATCATGTCCATCTTTGCACAAAAGGTTCCTTTAATAGCTCCTATTTTCTTGAACACATCTCTGGTTTTTCCCTTTCTATTATTTTCCTCTATTTCTTTGCACTGTTCGTTTAAGAAGGCCCTCTTGTCTCTCCTTGCTATTCTTTGGAAGTCTCCATTCAATTTTGCGTAGCTTTCCCTATCTCCCTTGCATTTTGTTTCCCTTCTCTTCTCCGGCTACATTAACCAGCAATAACTATGCACCTCTGATTCCTCTTCCTAGAATTGCATCAAGAAAAGAAAAACACATCGTTTAAAGGATAGGGTTACCATTAAAATCACAAGAATAAACTGAAAGCTTGGATTGAAAACTCAACATAATTCAGTGAAGAATGATAGTCACATGTAATTAAATATATATATTCAAATAAAAGGAATAATGTCAGTAAGGGATGACAATGATCTCAGGCCAAATTATAGAGAATCACAGGCAGAACATATATTTGTGGTAAATGTGAGCCTCAGAAATTTAATGTTGTGCCTAAGACATTGTGACAGCAGTATTATCTTATCTGGAAGTGGTCATACCTCTGTTGAAAAACTGTGCCTGTTAGGGACTTGTTGTTGTTGTTACATGCTGTCAAGTTGACCTATGCATGAGTGATCTCCAAAATGTCCTGTCTTCAGCAGCACTGCTCAGCCTTTGTAAACTCAAGCCTGTGGCTTCCTTGATGGAATCCATCCATTTCATATTTGGTCATCCTCTTTTCCTGCTGCCTTCAACATTTCTCAACATTATTGTCTTTTCCAGAGAATCTTGCCTTCTCATGATGTGCCCAAAGTATGGCGACCTCAGAGATAGTTCACACTTGATTTGCTCTAGAGCCCACTTTTTCATCTTTCTGGCAGTCCAGGGTATCTGCAAAGCTTTTTCTTCTCTAGCACCATATTTGAAACAAATCAGTTTTTTTCCTGTCAGCTTTCTTTACTGTTCAGCTTTCACACCTATACAAAGTAAGCAGGAATACGATAGTGTGAATTATCCTGGTCTCAGTCTCTAATAACACATCCTTACACTTAATGATCTTTTCTAATTCCTTCATTGCTGCCCTTCTGAGTCTCAGTCTTCTTCTGATTTCTGGTTGCAGCCTCCATTTGGACTGATGATTGAAATAATATATTAAAATCTACCTATTTCAGTTTCTTCATTGTCAACATTAAAATTGTGTAGTTCTTCAGTAGTCATTATTTTGGTCTTCTTAATGTTCAACTGCAGCCCTGCTTTGGCATTTTTTTCATTCACTTTCACTAAAAAATTTTTTTCAAATCAGTGCTGCTTTCTTAGGGGCTTAATAAAGTGATAAAGAGTTGCCTAGATGACTTAAGAATCAGCAGACAGTAAATGTAGATTAAGATGGAACAGGACACTAACCTCCAAAGTCGCATATGGCTGCTAAAATGATAATAAGACATCACAGTGGTTGAATATAAAGGGGCAATGGGGTTTAAGTTGAAGTAATGTAAATTTAAGCTGAATATTAGTAACGGCTCTCAGAGAGAGAGAGAGACTAGCTGGGCAGCAACAGATGTTAAAAAGGAACATTTCCTTGAGAGATTAAAAGAAAGACCTGGCTAAGTAATATATGGACGTGGCTTAGCTATATAGAAGCCTACAAAGCTTTTGAAAAAATAACCCCTGGGATGGCTTCTAAACTTAGGAATCTACAATTACTAGCAGGGGAGTTTACTTGCTTCCTGACAAGCGATTGTTCTCTATGAGCCTCCTGAGGCAATGGCAGCTAGAATTAGATTTGGTTTGAAATATTACTTCTGGGAAGGAGTCAGGGGTGGGAGCACTTGTCTGACTTGTACCAACCTGCACTGGAACTTGGCGATGTAGCATGACTTGCCAGAAGGCAGTATGTGAAGGACACACCAGGCATTAGTCTGTGTGTGCAGTCCTGGAGAAATAGATTGTACCTCAGCAGATCTGTAAATAGTTCTCAGTTGTATAGTTAAATAACACTCAGTTCTGCAATACTATACAAGAAGGCAGAATGTTGAGAGTGGCTTTCATCCTCCTTGTGGGAGTAAAAATAAGGAGGGAAATGCAGTGCAAGATCAATGCAACAGCAAACTATGACAACTCCCAGGAGAGGGTACTGAAGCTACATTTACCTTTCTTTATCAAAGGATACCTAATTTGATGTAAAGTGATGGTAACTAAGCCCAGGCATTTCTTTATGATGCGAAATATATAGTGTACATTCTCTCTGTAAAGACATTAACCACAGTATTAGACATCTCCTAAATTACTTATTGTCTCCCAGTAATCACTGTAGCTGGCCAGATAGCTCAGTGGTTTAGGTATTTGGCTGCGGAGCCAGAGGCTGGGAGTTGGATTCCCCACTGTGCCTCCTGTGAGAAGAGCCAGCCTGTGTGGCCTTGGGCAAGCTGCACAGCCCAAGGGTGACCCCAGAAGACGGGAATGGTAAACCACTTCTGAGTATTCTTTACCTAGAAAACCCTGAAAAAGGTCACCATTATTCAGAATCAGCTTGATGGCACACAATTGTCAATAATCACCTTCTTTAAAATAGCTCCATGGATCCATCCACACCACACACAGATACCTTGTCCTTCTGCCATTTAGTTGTGCCAACACCATGTTTACCATCAAGGCCATTAATTCAGGCAGTAGATTTTAGGAAGGGTCATGATTTTCCTGCTTCCATTGTTTGTCTCTCTATGTTGTTTAAAAATTATTCCTACTTCCTCTGTGAGGATATAATGTGACTTTGTATTTCAGATGCTAAACTGGCTGTGGCCATAAGTAACCAATGTCTCCTGCCAGCTTTCTGATTAATTCTGTCAAATTCCCAGCTTCTTCCTACAGCCTCTGGTAGTGTAACATATCACATGCCTACTTTCTGAAAAATATTCATTGTGAGTATAGGAGATTCTCCCGGCTTTACAGGGCTGTTGGTGATAAATTAAAGAAATGCATAAAACTTGGGGAGCAAAACATGTCTTTCAGATCAGCTACAGTGGTGTAGTGGTATATCTGCATGTGCAGGTGCTAATCACCGCTGCCCAAAAGAGTCCAAAAGTTCGGGCAACTGCATTGGCCGGTATCAACAAATAAAGAAGAGGTATTTTGTAAAGCTAATAGTTCTTAATTGCCAATTCAAGACCAGCCTATGCTCAAATACTTTGCAGTACAGCAGAGACAGTTTGCAACAACATACTGTTCACGACAAAACCCATGTCTCTCTCAGCTACTATGGGAATTGCAGCTAAGCTCAGAGTGGGGGGGAAAGGTTGAAAGAGCTGACAAGTGATGTCACAGTATGTGCTACACCAAAAGTCCTGGAAATTAAATGCTGTACCGATGATTACCTCTCACAAAATGATAAAACCAAATGCAGGTCAAGCCTTTTTATTAATTTCTGGTTTCTGAGCTGGGGCTCTTCTCATTGTAGAAAAAGAGAAGGCTGGCATTCTTAGGTTTTGAATAACAACATGTAGTTCCACGAAATTACTTCATGGACTAAAAGTTCCTCACCTTATGAGAAATCTGCAATGGCTCATTCATAAAATACAGAAAAGATGAGTCACATGGTTAGTGCAGAAGCAATTTTTATGTGGAGTAGTCATCCAAACAAGAAATATAATGCTTACCTACCAAGTGCACAGAAAGGCTCTTGTGAAGACACCATTCAATGATTCTTCTCCCAGGGAGGCTAGGCTGAACATTCTCTGTTGTCCTTCTGCTAGCAGTCAAAAGACCTTTTTTCTTTCAGAAAGGAGTTTGGCAATTAAATGGCTGCTAAGACAGAATGTTCTTTTAAATTGTTTTTAATTTGATTCTTGCTTTAATACTGTAATTTGTGTAACTGTAACTTTTTTGAATCAAGCAAGCTGTGAACTGCCATGGGTCTTGGTATGGACAGGAAACCTGGAATAAAATAAATAAAATAAAATAGAAGTATTATGAACCTGAACTGGATATATTAGCATGCCCCAGGAAGGGACCATCTAGAAATATCTTCTGGTCCCAGCTGTAGTGCTGATTCAAAATATTTTGCTGCCTGAGTTAGAGAGCAAATGCCCCCACCATCGAACTCAAGCTGAATGATACCCAAAGTCAGTGGTGTAGAGCAGCCCCTGCAGTGGGCAAGCCAGTAAGTAATATCAGAGCTCCACAAAACTTTTACTGCTCCATTAGGAAAGTGGGGAGTAGTCTTAATACTGGGCCAGATCATTGTTCCAGTGTTGTCATGGGTCACAACAATGGCTTTCTTGATTTATAAGCAGATTATTTGCTATTCCTGTCTGGAGAGTCTAGGATTTGAAACTGGGATCTTCTGCATGTGTAACATAGACTCTTCCACTGAGTTTCTCCTATCAAAAAGTACAGCAACCTAAATAGAATTTTGGAAGTAAAAAAAAAAAGTTGCAGGGAGGGAACTTCTGGAGGATACACCAGCTGAGATCTTACGTGCACTGTGTGGGAAACTCAAGCACAAGCAGAATAGCTCTGTAAACACTTTTTCTCAGTAAAGAACCAGTTAATTGTTAAGCCATAGTTAGAGACCTCTAATTATTAATCAGCACACACTGCATGAAATGTTCTTGCCACTAGAGTAGAAATTCCATCCTGGTTATCTTTAGAGATGCAGAATTGAGATGAATAATTACCCCCTTCTCACTGTCTGTGAACCCTTCTGTCTGTGGGCAAGCGCATGAACAAGAAACCCTAGAACTGTTGATCTATCACATTTCATCCACTTCCAAATTAATTAGAAAAGTAATCCATGCTTCAGAAAGACTAAGCTGAAATCACGAGTTAAGCAAACTATATTGAACAAGCCCTAAGAGGGGCATATTCTGTATGCAATATTTGCATCATTAAAAAAAAGAAAAAGAGAAAAAAGTTGAGCCTGTCCACAAATGAGAACAGCCAACTGAGATAAAAAGAATTATGTGCCTATTGTAAATACTTCACAAGGTGCAAGGTACAGCACGGAAATACCACGATGAACACTGCATTGACAACAAAATATTACAGATTGTGGAAGAATAGCACTGGCATGGACAATGCCCTGCTGTTAAAATGTGCAGAGGGCATGGGACTTTACCCTCCCTTACTGGATTCTCAAGTTCCCTTCTTCCTACAAGGACATACCCTATCAATAGAGGAAGGTGGCAGTAAGACTGTCCCAAGACATTTTGATATCTGAGGCAAAGAACAAGACAGCATCATCTCTCATTCCATGCACAGAAGCAGACTCGGCTGGCAGCAGCATATTACTTTGGCACTGCTGAAGGTTAAGGGAGTTGTGTTCTCGAAGGCTTTCATGGCCGGGATCCGATGGTTGTTGTGGGTTTTTCGGGCTGTTTGGCCATGTTCTGGAGGTTTTTTCTTCCTAACATTTTGCCAGTCTTTGTGGCCGGCATCTTCCTGTTCTACACTACTTGAGGGTAACCAGCTGGTTAAGAGGATGTATCAGGCTACATGGCACACAACTCAGTCCCCAGCATCTCCTCCATGAGGTAGTCTTTGCAGGCTATGCCTACACAGTCAAATACTGCAGGATTTGCTGCAGGTGGCAAAGAGATGATACAAAGCCAATTAGAATTCGAATCAATCCAACCCTTTTTGCTCCTGATGAAGGGTTTTTTCTCTGCCACTAGGGGCATCTTTTTTAAAGCCAGAATGATTAGAATGGACTTTTTGCTATGTGAGCAGTTGTTTCGTTCTCCCAAATGCTGAGGGGGCATGACTATAGGTGGTGCTCTGGTGACATACTAAGCTGGGTCTGATGTTTTGGACAGAGGGAACATCCATCCTCTCAATCTTTCTCCCTAGTTATCCCAAAGTTGGGTGTGTGTTTTTTTTTAAGTTTTTTCAAACAAACTATTGAGTTTAGCACTAGATCACCTTATCAGTACATTGATATACAAGTTTAGCACTAGATTGCCTCTGCACAGACCAAAATATAAAATAAAAGTGAGATAGAGATAGAGATAAAAATCAATATGAAATAGAAACAACTTTGACAAACTACTGCAAATTACTTGTTTCTGCGGTGTGGGTGTGTGTATGTGTTTGTACATTATGGAGAACTTTGGAAAACGGTCTCTTTCCCCTAGTGTCATGCAACCCTTTAAACAGCCCATTTGTTTTGCAATGAGCCATAAAAGGAGACCTGGGAATTGGCAGAGGGTGGGATCAAAGGGAAAGGGGGCTTTGGGCTGTGGTACGGCTCAAACTACATCACTCTGGACCCTGGCACTGAAACAATCCATAGTCTTTATGTGATCACCTAATTTGAACAGAAGTGTAAAACAGGCTGCGAATCAAGCTTTGCCAGTGTAGTCGCAGCCTCACCGTGCTTAACGGTAGCAGTGGCTGCATTAGGCACATGTGCTGGGGGCAGACAGAACTGTGTGCCAGATGGCTTGCCCTATATTCCAGCCCCTATACTATTTGCCTGCCTTCAAGTGCCCTGGAACATGCCATATGGTCACCATTGTTGAAGTAAGGTTCAATTGCCTATCCAATCACCTTTTGTATATAAAATGAGGTGGCACCTTCTTGTCCTTCACTTCAGGCTTCAGTATGTGTATATAAATGTATATATACTTTTTATATATTTCACCCTACCTTTCTTCTCAAGAGGCTCACAATGCTAAAAACAAACAATAAAACAGCTGGGAAAGGGAGGGGGAAACCAAACAACAAAATAAAAATAGCAGCCCAAACCCTTAGACGTATCTTGGGCCAGGTCTGTTTTCTACACTAAAATGCTCCCCTGCTTACTAGGTGTCACGAATGACAAATGTACCATTGCAACATTCTCTTTTAATGCAAAATATTTTGCATGCAATCCTGCTTGCAAAACTGAAGCTAATAAAATTGTACTCACTGTTCAGTCAAACACTTCTCTGATCAGCCTGTGCCAGAGCCATCCTATTGGCTTTTGTAACAAAGAGAAATTTACATACGTTTTACTCAAGATATTTCTTCTCTCACCCTATGCTTCAATAAATAGTTTCTAATTTCAGGCCTTGAACTATGTGTCACCGTTATAACCATATGTCCTTTTCTGAACAATGGGTGCAACTCCTTGACACAATTAGAGGTAAACAGCTATTGCACCAAGCCAAGTATTAAGCCTAAGAAACACGTTGTTGTGGGTTACAAAGCCTCCAGCTTTCTTTTCAAAGCCAAGGACTAATTTAGGGGTGGGAGTTGGGGGGGGGGGAGCTGCTAGCTAATCCAACTTTAGCTTATTAATGTAAACTGAGTAAAAGTGACTCTGAAATTCTAGAGGCACAAGACATATATAGAACACAAAATAACATATTTACAAAGCTCCCTTTGCAGAGTAGACGTGCATTTTTGAGATTTTCTAGTGATATTTTAATTACAGAAAGGTAAAAGAACCTATACTACTGTTCCCACAGCAACCGTATCCCAGACCTCTTGTATGCAGACGCCTATTCTTGAATGCCACAATGGCAGTAGTTTCTCTTCCCAGGGCTAGAAAGGTCACAAGAGCCCCAGACACACAGCCTTCAGTGTGGCTGTGCTCAAAAGAAGATGCCAGAACACTGAACACGGCATGCCTGGAAGTTCTTCTCTACAATCATCTAGGGATTTCTGAGGGCTTCCCCCACAATACCCTCCATACCTTTAAAAAAGACAAAAGGAAAGATTTCTATCCTCAGAGTAACACACTAGAGGTTTAATAGTTCAGAAGGCTGCCTTACACAGTGTCAGAACCACTGGCCCATCTAGCCTAGTACTGTCACCTCTGACTGGCAGGCGCTCTCCGTGGTTTTCAGGCAGGATTCTTTCCTAGTCTTGATGACTTCCCATTCCATGTACTAACTAGGCTTGATCCTGCATAGCTTCTGAAACCAGAGAAGACAAAAAGATTTTGTGGTCTCTATTAACATATGATATTTGGTATTCAGTGGCATCAGGAGCAACCCTAAGCAACAATTCAACCTTTTGATGATTGCCTCTAAAGCCCAAAATGAGTTTTCAGCCCATAGATCCATTAGCTTTAATCCTGTCTCCACAGACAAGCAGAGGGAGGATTGGCTACATCATTTCCAGGACTAGCATAACTGAAGGACCCAAATCAGATGCATATGGAGGGCAATGAAGCTGTTATGAGCCCAACAGATCCAAGGCCAGCTCATTCTGACCCATGGAATACATCCTTCTGGATAATTCTGCCTGTCAGATATCTGGCCACATTGGCATTGTGGGAGTGTCTGCTCTGGGATGGCATCCCCACCACAAGAGCTCACATCACTAACAGAGGAATACCATTGATACCCTTCAACATTAACATTAATGAGTTAGAACTACACTGATAGTTTTGAAAAAGGTACTGATTTTTAGGCTTTTGTTTTACATACTGATGTATACAGAGCACGGGCTAGATGCTGCTCTGTTGTACTGATTTTCTAATGAGTTTTTTCTACATTAAAAAGGTGAGGCTATGCAAGACCTGAGTAATTCTGCCCTTATTGGTAAGAAGAGATGTACAGATACCAGTTGCCTTTTGTTTTTAAAATGTCTGAATAATAGTATGTGTATATATGGTGTGGTGTATTAATTCAGTAGTTGGTGACTGCTTGTAGTGTTTTCAGATGGCACCCTCACGTTTCACATAAGTCATAGATTGTCATGTTTTACTTTATTTGTTTCAAAGAGTGCATTGTTTTGACAATCAGGGATGCCTAGTTGATGGTTGAGAAGGTGTATAGATAGATAGTTAGGGAGGTATTTATTCAGATTATTTTTTCCCTTTGTGTGATATCACCAATGTTACAATAATGTTCTGTGCCATCAAATAAATTCCAACTTATTATAACCCTAGTAGGGTTTCCAAGGTGTGTGAGATATTTAAGGTTTTACCAGTGCTGCCCTGTAATGAGTTTCCATGGCTGAGCAAGGATTTGAACCTACATGTCCTGAGTCCCAGACCAACACTCTGTCCACCACTCCATTTCACCTCTCATTAGAATAATGGGTATAGCCAAATAAGCAGCATATCGTTAAAAAAAAAAAGACTTCTGAAACTGTTTCAGTTCTCGGTGGGATTCACTTGTTAGTTTGTTCTGAAGCCTGACCATTTATAACATTGGGATCTTTAATTAATCTTTAATTTAAAGGCCCTCACACCCTGATTGTGAGAATCTGCAGGATACCAGGCACATTTTAATAGTTCTACTGCACTAAATTCTCCCCCAAAATTCATGCATAAGATGGTTTCAAAAAAAGAAATCATGGGCAGGCAAAGCATGGATCTTGGGCCACATGTGCCATCCCATTCCCTCAGAAGTCCCCTGAAAGAAATTGGTGTGAAATGCTGGCCATGTCCTCAGAAGATCAGGGGTGGCACAGTTAGCCATTTAAATGCTATTTTCCACCAGAACTTTTCAAAACCCAACATAGATTCATTTATCTTTTAACTGAAAAGCAGCCATTTCTTGTTCCTTAAAAAAGAAAAGGAAAAGAAAAAGAAAAGAAAAAATATTGAATGGGGCTGAAATAGCTTGTAAGCAGCCAACTGCATGTCCCAAATAAGTCCCAGGTTTTCATGACAAAATATTTTTGACATGGGTTGGGGCAGCTGCCAAGGTATAAGGGAAGGTGAAAATGCTGCCTTCCTTCGTGTACCTGGTTGCCCACCCTAGACTAAACATGTGAATAACATGATAAATATCATTCACTCACTCAAACCAAACCAAACCAAACCAAAGGCCAAAGCAGGCACTAACAGTTAAATTCAGTTTTCTTAATTAAATTAGTTTCTGTAATTTATTTGATACCAAGGACCCCTGGAAACTAAGCTGATGCCTCAAAATGAATAAAGAAGGACAGCATGGACAATCTGTCTTGGGAGTTTGTATCATAAGCTCAGTGCAGCCACTGAAAAAACACTGCCCTCTGACCAAACCAAAACACAGATGACCTAGGTGCACAGGTAGGTACCTGCATGAGAAGGCAACTTTTTCATAAGGAGCTGACTTTCCAGTTTGTTGGGCTTTCAGCCAGAAGCATCTAGGATTGGTTCCAGACTCCAACTGGGATCTAGTGGATCAACTTTTAAATTACTGCATGTGCTTTGCTCCTGAATGTAGCATAGCATTGAATACAATTCTGTACCAGCTGCCGTTTCCAAGCTGTTCAAGGTCATCATCCTCATTCTATTTTTTTAAAATTTATTTACAACATTTGTATGCCGCCCCATTAGATATAGTTCGCTGAGCAGCCCACAATAAAGAGCATATTACAATGTAGAACATATTCTATTTGTGTGCTGTTGGAAGTCACCAAGGTTACCATACCCTTCCTCTCAAACAAAACACTCAGATCAGCCCTAGCTGACTGTAGATACCCCTAAGCTAGACACTGCTGACACCTGGGCATTGAATTGCAAGGACAAGCCTGAGAGCTCACCTAAGCAGCAGATCTGGAAATCTGAGCCTTCTGGAAGAGCGTAGCAATGCCCAGCACAGGCTGTACATTTGTACTTTGATCAGAGGATCTCCCAACCAACAATGGCCCAGCATGTCTAGATTAAGGACTTGTTTGCCCCATCCAGTCTATGGTTTAACTTTTCTATTTCTTCCCCTCCCATTCTTAGCTGGAAATGAGAGGCAGAGTTGGCTATCATCCCCATATTGATGACACTGTACCCAACTCACCCCCTGGTTACTATATATGATTTCAATAAAAGAAGAGACAGACTGACTGATTTTAAGGTTTGGAGGAAAGTTCAGGACTCAGCCTATTTGCTAAAGAGTAGTACAGTATTCAAATTGATAAATGAAATTGTGGACGCCTACCCTGTACTTGATCAGTTTTTTTTAAAACTACAACTAGTCATGCTGTTGATTTCAATACGAATCAAAGGCAGACCTTTCAACATCACAGTAATCCAAGTTTATGCACCAACCACCAATGCTGAAGAGGCTGAAATCGACCAATTCTATGAAGACTTACAACACCTTCTAGAACTGACACCAAAGAAAGATGTTCTTCTCATTATAGGGGACTGGAATGCTAAAGTAGGGAGTCAAGAGATAAAAGGAACAACAGGTAAGTTTGGCCTTGGAGTTCAAAACGAAGCAGGGCAAGGCTAATAGAGTTTTGTCAAGAGAACAAGCTGGTCATCACAAACACTCTTTTCCAACAACACAAGAGGCGATTCTATACATGGACATCACCAGATGGGCAATACCGAAATCAGATTGATTATGTTCTCTGCAGCCAAAGATGGAGAAGCTCTATACAATCAGCAAAAACAAGACCTGGAGCTGATTGTGGCTCTGATCATCAGCTTCTTATAGCAAAATTCAAGCTTAAACTGAAGAAAGTAGGAAAAACTACTGGGCTAGTCAGGTATAATCTAAACCCAATCCCTTATGAATACACAGTGGAAGTGAAGAACAGATTTAAGGAACTAGATTTGGTGGACAGAGTGCCTGAAAAAGTATGGATGGAGGCTCGTAACATTGTACAGGAGGCAGCAACAAAAACCATCCCAAAGAAAAGGAAATGCAAGAAAGCAAAGTGGCTGTCCAACGAGGCCTTACAAATAGCAGAGAAGAGAAGGGAAACAAAATGCAAGGGAGATAGGGAAAGTTACAGAAAATTGAATGCAGACTTCCAAAAAATAGCAAGGAGAGACAAGAGGGCCTTCTTAAATGAACAGTGCAAAGATATAGAGGAAAATAATGGAAAGGGAAAAACCAGAGATCTGTTCAACAAAACTGGAGATATTAAAGGAACCTTTTGTGCAAAGATGGACATGATAAAGGACCAAAATGGTAGGGACCTCACAGAAGCAGAAGACATCAAGAAGAGGTGGCAAGAATACACAGAGGAATTATACCAGAAAGATCTGGATGACCCCGACAACCCAGATAGTGTGGTTGCTGACCTTGAGCCAGACATCCTGGAGAGTGAAGTCAAGTCGGCCTTAGAAAGCATGGCTAACAACACGGCCAGTGGAGGTGATGGCATTCCAGTTGAACTATTTAAAATCTTACAAGATGCGGCTGTTAAGGTGCTACACTCAATATGCCAGCAAGTTTGGAAAACTCAGCAGTGGCCAGAGGACTGGAAAAGATCAGTCTACATCCCAATCCCAAAGAAGGGCAGTGCCAAAGAATGCTCCAACTACCATACAATTGCACTCATTTCACACGCTAGCAAGGTTATGCTCAAAATCCTACAAGGTAGGCTTCAGCAGTATGTGGACCGAGAACTCCCAGAAGTACAAGCTGGATTTTGAAGGGGCAGAGGAACTAGAGACCAAATTGCTAACATGCGCTGGATTATGGAGAAAGTCAGAGAGTTCCAGAAAAACATCTACTTCTGCTTCATTGACTACGCAAAAGTCTTTGACTGTGTCAACCACAACAAACTATGGCAGAACCTCTTAATAAGGGTGAAAGAGGAAAGCACAAAAAATGGTTTGAAGCTCAACATCAAAAAAACTAAGATCATGGCCACTGGTCCCATCACCTCCTGGCAAATAGAAGGGGAAGATATGGAGGCAGTGACAGATTTTACTTTCTTGGGCTTCATGATCACTGCAGATGGTGACAGCAGCCACGAAATTAAAAGACACCTGCTTCTTGGGAGGAAAGCGATGACAAACCTAGACAGCATCTTAAAAAGCAGAGACATCACCTTGCCGACAAAGGTCCGCATAGTCAAAGCTATGGTTTTTCCAGTAGCAATGTATGGAAGTGAGAGCTGGACCATAAAGAAGGCTGACTGCCAAAGAATTGATGCGTTTGAATTGTGGTGCTGGAGGAGACTCTTGAGAGTCCCCTGGACTGCAAAGAGAACAAACCTATCCATTTTGAAGGAAATCAACCCTGACTGCTCACTGGAAGGACAGATCCTGAAGCTGAGGCTCCAATACTTTGGCCATCTCATGAGAAGAGAAGACTCCCTGGAAAAGACCCTGATGTTGGGAAAGTGTGAAGGCAAGAGGAGAAGGGGACAGAGGACGAGATCGTTGGACAGTGTCATCGAAGCTACCAACATGAATTTGACCCAACTCCGGGAGGCAGTGGAAGACAGGAGGGCCTGGCGTGCTCTGGTCCATGGGATCACGAAGAGTCGGACACGACTTAACGACTAAAGAACAACAAGTCATGCTGTCTGGTGGGTTCTGGGAGTTGCAGTCCATGCAAGTTGGGGTATTCTGAAAATTGTAGTCCAAAAAGTAACATTTCCAAGTTTTCCTCTACCTGTTTCCCAAAATACCTTTTAAACTATGGAGATACTGAACCTTTAACCAGTGGGAGAGGAAATCTAGGGTGATCATGTCATCCACCACCAAACCTGTTCCATTTCCTCAGTTAGCTTTAGTAGCTATGCCAGCAGAAGATTTCTCACTGTCTTTGGGAATCCATCAGGATTTATCCATTTCCAATGTGAATGTTATAATTGGCTCCCATCCCTTTAGAGATTACAGGTCACTGTAAATCCAAACATAATATGTGTATGTGTCACAAGTTGTATAATGTAGGCTGTGGTCAATAAAATGCCTAGTCTTAACCAATTAACTGTTAAACAAACCAATTAAAATCTGACTGTATATGATTGCATGTGATACTTAGAAAGTATTTAATGCAAATAACTTTTCCTTCACTCAGTGGAAGTTTATAATCTTCTTACAACAAGATCCTGTAGATTAGTTTTAGCAGCTTTGATGCAAACAATAGTTTGCATTGCTGAAGCCAAGGGGCATTCCCTTTTAACTAGTATATGGAAAGGTACATTCCACACGATTTTATTTGCTCTGATTTAAGCTTGCTTTTAGCTACCCTTGCACTTGCATTTGTTGTGTATGTTGGGGCTCATCAACAATTTAGCTTATCCATTTATCTATTTTATTTTATTTATGTATTGATTTGATTTGTATCCAACTTTTCTCCCAAAATTGGGACTCACTGCACAACCAATCTACAGAATATAGGCCATTCCTGGTCTTTCTTCTACCTAATCTATAATCTGCTACTCTCATCCTCTTGGTCTTGCTGGGCACTGTACTTCCTTGGAACCAAAGTTTGGAGAGAGCAACAAGAAAGTGGAAGACCACTGTTGCAGAAAAGCTGGCATCTGCTGAGGTGTGGGGCTTGCACTGAGCTTGATTTACTGCATGGGCACAGTGATCCATAAAAATGACTTTTTTAGCGATCACCTTGGTGTTTTCAGTCACAGAATCAGCCTTTTTACTCAATGCCTCAGTCAACATTAAAACATTTAACCTAAGTGGCATCAGCACTAAATTCCTTTTCTTGGAGGGCAGGCTGCTTTATATACAAATGTGTTTGGAAAATGATCATACTAACAATGTTCCTCCTCATTTCTAATAAAAACAACAAAGACTCCCCTGGCACTTTAAAAAAATGAGTTTCAATTGGCATAAGCTTTTGTGGACTGCAGCCTACTTCATCAGATGCATATGATGAAATGGGAAATGAAATCAGTCCATGAAAGCTTATGCCAAATGAAACTTCCGAGTTTTTCAGGTGCCACAAAACTCTTTGTTGTTTTGGTTATGAAAGACAATAAGGGTGCGACTAGATGGGTAAATTTGGCACAATCTGGGTTGTGTTTGAAGGTTCTTATTTCAGTGTGATCTATTTTATCTCATAATTGAGAGATTCTTCTGTTCACCAACCCCTTTCCCTGCGTTTTGTTGCAGCTGTCATTCTGTGGGCAGTAGCAACTCCTCCCCCCTTTTTTTGTTTAATTTATTAAGTGGCATAGCACTACAGGAATACATCAACCTAGCATGAATCCTTCTGTATATTTTAAATAACACTGCATCACTTAAGATAATGTTTTTACAGTATTATGAGAATAGGAAAACAGAGGAGGAGGTTTTTGCCACCATCCTTTCTGCTGTCACAACCCACTGCATACATAATTGGGTTGTCGCCAAAGTGAATGCCGCCCATAGCTCCATTGAGAGTGAATTAAGCAACTGTACAGACTGGAGAATGGGATAATCAGGAGCTCTCCCAATTGCACCAAAAAAAAATGCAGCCCTAGCGCTGTGCCAGAAAGAGCAGAACAGGTTTCAAAAGGGGTGGGATGGACCACTCTTACTTAAAATACATGTGGTCTCTGGAAAATAGGGTGAACCAAACTGCACCAAAAGCAACCAAATAATGACCTATATCTCATTATGGCTAGCCTCTGCTCATTTCTGATATATTAGACCAATGTGTCTTCTGGAGTCTGCCAGTGATAAGGAACATTCCCATTATAACTTATCAATCCTACCAAAATACATAAGGGCCAGTATGATATCTTTCAGAGAGAGAAAGAACAAAATGCATCTGTCCTTTGTCATGCAGGGGAAAATGTGAACCAATAATACTAGGAGGAAACAGGCAAAATATAAGGCAAAGAGCAGTCAAACTGCATGGTAGACAGATTAGAGCATTACTGGCAGAAAGTGCCAGTGGGAGTGGGTGCTGATATCAGGCAAACTGAGATTTTTCCCCCAAGACTGAAATACTTAGCATGCTCAGTAATGGAAAACAGAAGACAGTGGGTGACTCCCTATTGCTTAAATCCTTCTCTTAAGTGTGTGTGTGGGGGGGGGGCAGAGCATTGGTTCCCAAATTCTTCCTCCAGTGCAACATCTATTTAAATACCCTTTTTTCTGTCTGCCTCATCAACTTTACTTCTCTCTCCGACAGTGACTTTTGTGGTTATAAAGTTTCCATCACCTGAATTCTTTGAACACTGAGGTCATAATTTGTACTCTCACTCATGTATCTCCAGGTTGTTTTCAATTAATTTTAAAAGATCAGCATTCATGAAGACATGATATTTATTGCTTCTGTTCCTTCTTGTATTTTCTTGTTTACAAGCTTCTCTACCATGGGACCAATTTAAGGGCATGCCCAGAAGGCAGCTCCCACAGCTGATATAAGATAATGCTGCCATCTCAAAAATGACACCCTCCAGATGTGGTGGGCGACAACTTAAATGAACTCCCACCAGAATATCCATTGGCTCAGTTTGAAGGGAGCTATAGCCAATACAGCAGAAGGATGCCAGACTAGGGAAGGCTTACATAGTTGTTATGTGTAAGAATTTAAACCTCCACATTTTGATTCAAATCATGAATTCACATGGTGGTTTGGGAACAAGCTACACGTTATATGGCAGATTTTAGTTCAACTCTCCTGACGGTTTTTATTTTTATGCTGAGGCAGAAGGTGGGACTCTAAGTTCATGTGTGTATCAGCACCAAGGAAGGAGATATTTAACCTTTTCCACTGTGGAAGTCCCCTGATTGAAATCCCTTTACCTGAAACTGCTGTTAGACATGAATATGTACCTATATTTCCGTTACGGTCCCAATGATAGGCTCAGCAAGTGGGAATTTCAATGGGGAAAAATGGCATCGGGAGGGGATTAAATTTTTCTTTTCCAAATACTGCTGCTCTGATCAAAATCTGACCTCGCAAACACACATGCAACTAGTTTAAAGTTTAAAAAAAAAAATGCTGTGAGGTCCAGTCACAAATCTCAGGCATAAAGCGTAATTTGGCTCTTAGGCAAGCTGCTATCAGACTCAGCCATTCCATTTGTAATAAGAAGATAATGCTACCCACCTTCCGTCTGGGATTGTTCTAAGGATTATTGAAATAATGCATGCGATAATGCAGCTGGAGCACTTAGGGAAAGCACTGTATAAATGCTAAGCATTATTACATTGGCGAACATGCCCATACATACTATATAGTGAACAAAATTGCTGAAATCATACATTTAAATTCCTTCCTGAGAGTATTCATGGGCACTGCTTAAGATGCCTGAGCTAAACTCTCCATTGAAACTCCTTTACTGGTCTTTAATTGCCCAGAACTTCTGTGATACAGAACACAGAAGCAGGGTTGCTCTTTTACCTATCGACCTCTCCTTTGAAATATGCCACAGTGCAGGAAGCATGGGCATTTTACACCTTGAGCTAGGCAGGCAACTGCTTTTGGGGAGTGTTCCACCAGGCCATGGAATTTGGTCACTTCTAATTTTTGACACTATTGTGAGAAGAGCTGCTTATGATGTTCAGTCTGAGGGATTTGAAAGGAGCTAGGAAGCTGAGAAGGAGAATTTCTACATGTCTTAGTTTCCAGGTATTTATACTACAACTCCTACCCTGACTAGAAATTTAGCAAGAGTTCTATTTTTATGTATTATTGCATGTCATGGTTAATATTGCCCTGTTCTTGCTACTACTTCAGCAAAGAAAAATGCATCCTTATCATAGCCCTGCTTTAAAATTAGTATTCAGGATGAAAACTAGTCTGTCCTACATTCTCTATTTGTTTTTCTTCCACCATTTTAATTACATGAGATATATGCATGAAGACAGCATCTGGGCCTTTTCTTCATTTCCACTGTATGTTTTAATTACAATAGGAGCTCTACAATAAAAAAAAATTATTGAATAGAAACAATGCAATTATCAGATACAAAACTAGTTCGAAACATCAACATGTTGCCTCTTCCATCAGTCCTCAGCAGAAAAGGGACATTAAAATTTTACAGAAAGAGATAACTGAAAATATTAAATAAAAAGGGGTGAAAGCTAGAATAAATAAAGGTAACCATTTGACTAGGATAGACGAGAAACTAGAACTTTTCAAAATTTCATTTTAGTGACATATTTTTCTTCAAGGAGTAGTTCAGATGAGCTCCACTCATTGCATGAAATTTCTGTAGCTCATTCAGGTTTATAAACCATCTCAGGAGTCCTTTTAAAAATTAAACAATTGTTATCAATGCAGAAAAATAGTCTACTGGACACCATCATGTCTATGCATTTGAAGGATGTTCATGCAAAATACACACAATATAATGGCAGTTGCTTAACTTCATGAGTAGCACCCTATTAGGCTGTGCCCAAAGTTCCCCTACTTCCTCCATTGTTTCTAATGGTTGAAGTCAAGTACCCCTAATGTAGTTCCACCACAGAAATTAAGCAACCTAAGCCTCTTGCTTACTTGCTAGGAAACATGCCTCCCCAGGAGATTAACCAACATTGCATTGGGCTCCATGGGTACAAGGCAACAGAGGAAATTAATTAATTAATTCTCTGCCTTGAGAAGAGCATTCTGAAAGTCTCAGATTTTACTAAAGACTGTACAATACCTAAAATAATGCTAGAACTTAAATAAATGTTTACAAGTAAGTTGCAGAAATAAGGCAGCATTCAAGGTGACTCAAAGATGTAGAAGAGAAGGTAGCAAGTTGCTGACCTGATCTGAAAAATACTGCCATGCCAAGGCAGAAGGTAATCCTGATTATAAAGAGGACAAATCGGCCCATTGGCATGTTTACACTGGCACTGACTTGACTGGCATTCTGAGGTTTCAGGGTACCTGGAAAAATCCCAGGCATCTAATCTCTTCTGTACTTTTGCAGAATTAGAAATATTTATTTAGTCATAGGGAAGACACTTAAAGATCAGGAGTTCTGAGATATATCTATATAGATAGATGGATATTCCAAGCATGGAGTTGACTTCCCCATTCCATGGGGAACAGTGCCAGCTCCAGGTTTTGTAGGGTCCTTGGGCAAGATACCTTCAATGGGTTCCTCTCCCTGGCTAAATTTACCTTCTCGCCATCATTGTCAACAACAACTTTCACTGTTTTTTCTCCCTCTCGTTATCATGACCACCTGCCAGGTCTAGGTAGAGAGCCAACAGTTGAGCAGTAACATGCAGTGCTCCTCCTTCAGATCATGACTCTCGTCTGGGTCTGAATGAACAGCAGATGAGTAGGCAGACACAATGACGTAGAGTGAAGTCCATGGGACTCTCCTCAGTAGATCTCTTGTAAGGTATGGGCCCTTGGCAGGTATTCCTGACCATTGATGCTGATCCTGTAACTGGAAGTTATTTGGACTGAACTCAGGGCCCCGAGACCATACAGAGTGCATTCTCTTCCATGGAACAAGACTCCAGAGTTGCCAGTCTTTTTCTGTTCCCAGCAGCAGTGTGAGGTTTTTAATTATCTTTTTCCTAAAGTGAGTAGAACTGGCAGTTTTACACTGGGATAATTTAAACAAATTAATCTCACATGCAAATGTGCAATAACCAAAGTGGGATATGGCTGTTCTACTATTATGTATTTTAATTATTTAAAATATTTCTACCCAGCCTTTCATCATATAGTTCAAGGCGGCTTGCAAAAAATAGTGAAACATAGCACAAATAAAACAGCAATGCTGTTTAGAAGCAGAAAACAGCAAAAGCAAGCAATAAAACAGTTTAAAGGCAACTGCAATAAGAAGCATCATAAAACATAATAAAAACCCAGAGTGAAAAACTAGAATTAAAAAAAGGGAAGAGTTCTGTATAATTACAGTAAGCAAGTAATAAAAGCCTAGCTTTTGAACAGGAAAAACCAGCTGTGGTTCAACAACAAGGTAACCAAACAAATCAGCATAAGAATCTGAGTGTGGTAGCCAAGGGCTCTTCTCTATCATCCCCATCAGACCCAAACACACACGGCAGTGCAATTCTTAGCCTTTGCCTTAATAGAAGTCCATCTGTCCAAGTCACCTGTAGTGGGAAGTGAAGAACTGCTCCCATGACAAAGGCAACCCCCCTCCCCTGCCACAGGCCAGAGGGTTCTATTGCTGTTGGGGATCTGCTCTCTGAGACTCTTGCCTCATTCTGTTAATGGTAGGGGCTGGCCCTGCTCAGCATGCTTTTTGCTGCCAAAACTTTCTTTGGAGTGATTATAGGTTATACATTGTTAATACGATGGTTGAATCTTTCCTTTACCATCTATCAAGTAATTTTAGATTCTGGAATTAGTAGTCTTATGTCAAGGCAACTCTTTAGATGAAAAGATGTGTTTACTTATTGCAAAATTTGGTAAGCAAGCTGAGTCCTGCTGTGTTTGGAAGCCTCTTGCTTTTCCCACCAAGCCGAGCCCTTGGTTCCTGCCCCACAGTCGTACTCTGATAGCATTGCCTATCCCTTCTGAAGTGCTTAGTATCTTGATGATGATAATGGTTAAGGTTCTACCCAGCAGCTAAATGTACAGAGTAAAGTGGAGAAGTTCCACCTTTTTGTCCTTTGTATCCAGTATTCCAAGAAGAATAAAAGGAAAAAAGGCATGGGAAACTTTCCAACTAAGAATAAGTTTAATATTTTAAAGTTGGACTGAAAAGGAAGATATAATAGCAGTTTCATCTATGTTTGCTCCCGGCTCTCCGGACTTCTCTGGAAACAGCTGTTCCTAAACATCTGTATCCATGTCATGAATTTGTTAGCTGATTGTGTCACAAGAGAGGCAAATTGCTTTGACTAGGCTGGCAGCAGCAAATCCCACCGTAACATTTACAGTCTTTGAGACATGGGGTGCAATCTGTGTTTCCCCAATTATAGGACGCTGGGGAGCTTTTGGAGTTCACCAGGATGCCAAATGTGGTGTTCAGAGTGCTGTTGTGTTTCTAGTGGTGCCACTAATAAAATTCTTTGGCTTTTGTTAACTCATAAGCTTTTTATTTGTTTGGAATCTTGCTGCAGTGCTGGCAGAGAACAAGGAAGCCAATCCAAGGAAAGTTGATATGCGTTATTGAATCATTGTCTGCAAGTCAGAGTATCTCAAACTTTGGACATCAACCTCTTACATTCCCTTGTGGCAACACGCAAGCATGCCACATTGCAACCTGAGTCTGCCAACTATTATCTAAGAAGGTATCTACAAATTAATAAAACACTGATAGACGTGATAAATAGTACAGAAGTTTATAGAGACGTGAGACTCTGCACGAACAAAGGTAAGCAGAAGCAATAATTCAGTCTTGTTTGAGGCTCTGGGAGTAAACAAATGTTAAATATTTGTGAGCATAGCTCTAACATTAGGTGAAGTGACGCAGCCACCTTAGGCACTGGAGCAGCCGGAGACGGAAATATGTTCCACCCTCCCCCATGACTCAGGTCTTTCTGTCTACAATACTCTGAGCCAAGCATTTAAGAAGTATCCAGATCTGTACAGAACCCTACTGGCTGCCTTTTATAACTTATGATCTTTGGCAACAGAGGGTAGGAAGCACACTGCCCGCAGAATGTGAAGGCATGGTCATGATAATGTACAGGAGCAATTTGCTCGTTACTTCTCATGGCAGGAGAGCATGGACCACCCTTGTAACTGTAAATCTCTTATATACTGTGGTAAGACTGGAACTGATTTGAATACTCTCCTGGATCTCTTCTGACTTAAGGTGCGGTCACACCAGGGACGTTACCCGCTTCTAATGATACTTTCCATACCTTTGTTGTAATGCATTGTAGTCACATGGTACATATACCTGGATGAAAGTCCCAATGTTTTTTAACGTTACTCATTCATTTTCTTCCATTTGAATCATTATGGCCGGCTCCACTGTGTTACCGATTTATTTTCTCTTTTGTTTTATGGGGCACTGCAGCCCCTTAACTTTAATTAAATATATATATACATCAATATGTTAGGTACTGTTTCCTGATGGGTAGAATTTCCTCTGTTGTGCCAGCACCTCTGGAAGCAATGCATTGCACTCAATGAACCCGGCACCCCCTGCCAGGGCTGTCTTGTTTGCCAGACAGTAGGTTGAGTGATGCAACACCTACCAGTGGCTTCAAAGCTATTGACATAAGTTTACCAACGTATAGACACTTTGGCCATGGAGAACATTTTAAAAAAAACTATAGAAAGGCAGCCGCATGGCAGTAACGACAGCCGCCTTCCCTGGTGAATTTGCTTCAAAAAAGTATTGATAGGATTGTACACACTTGCCATACTGCTAAGGAATATATCAAAACATCACCAGGAAAAAAAGAAAAAAAAACACACCAGAAGCATCCCGGCAAGTGGGAATTGAACTGCAGTAACACCGTTGGCCAGTAAAATGACTTGCTAATGGCCATGTATCATATGAATGCAAATTTATGCTATGATCTAACTTGGGCATAAGCAGGGAACAATTCCATCATGTGATCATGCCCTTAGTTACTGATGATTGTAAAAGAGGGTGGACTTGATATCTGCCAGGCATTCTTGGATCTAGCATATCATCTGGCAGAACATTTTCTCTTGTTAAGAACAACAAGGTGGTAATCTGCCCAGGACTCTTCTGTTATTGAGGAGAATAGTTTTTTGAGGAATTTTTTTTTTAAGGAAACAGCTACAGATTCCTTTCATAAGAGGTATATTTTTTTGTACACCACCTTCTCTGCTTCCTGTTTTTAAGGATGGTGTTTATTATGGAGTTGAATTTGCAGGTGTAGTAATTCCCAGTGAAAAGCACCAAGGCTTAAGCCAGCTGGAAAGGTTAATATTAGAGATGGGATATTCATATTCGTAGACAAATTCAAATATCCAGGACACATGTGGCCAGGATCTCCAGTCCTGCCTCCCGGAACTGACCTGTCCACTTCTAGGTTACAGTGCAGCACGTGGTCGGCACCCTGCTTGTTGTGCCAATCTCGGACAAAGCCCAGCTGGTGCTGTTCCACCTTCCTGCTCTTCTGGCCACTCAGCAGCTGAGTGAGGAGACTTGTCATCCCGCCCCCTCTATACGAATGTCCCATCTCTAGTTAACCTGCTAATTGCTCTTCAGCGGTGAGAGGAAAGCATGAGGGACATCATTAAAACACTTCCTACTTTATATGTCACAATGTTGAACCTTCTTTCTCCTCTCCTCTCTCTATTATGAAGTATTTATTTATTTATTTATTTATTTATTTATTTATTTATTTATTTATTTATTTATTTATTTATTTATTCGACTTTGAATGTTCTTTCACCCCCTATTTCTACAAAAGCCATGGAAGTTCTGTTCAAAAGGCAAAAACAAAATGACTGCTTCTGCACGGGTATGAGATACTGCCTGAATCATTCATATTTTCTGACATTTTACCCTAGCATTTTTAGGAGTTTGAGCCCTGCTGGTCCCCATTCCTATGGCGCCAACAGAGGTAGGGTCCCCCAGCAATAACTCCATGGGTTCCAGCTCAGCTTCTTGGCTTAGAACAACTTTTATTAGTGATACAGAGATACTTAACTTTGTCTCCTCCCCCACTGAGTCATAGGACTGAATTATAGTCTCTAATCCTTCGGGCACCACTTGTCAACTTGGGGCCCCAATTAATTTCACTGGAATTCTCCCAGAGTCCAAGTTCTGGAAAGCAGGAGGGAGAGGGAAGATTTGCTCCAGGATGCACCCCTTTTAGGAAGGGTTTGTAGAGATGTGTGAAAGAAGCCAGGCTCTGTGACTTGTCTCTTCCAGTGCCCTCCCCCAGTGTACTTATCATTATTTGCCTCTCCAGGGCCATGGCAGGGTTCAAGCAAGTGCTGCCGCATCCAAGCACATGGCTGGAGTCTCCAGTGTCTGACTCCTGTTGCAAGCAAATAAACAGAACAAGAGGTGGCAGCTTTGCCCATTCTCTTCCCTGATCTTTCTGGCATCTTCCCAGACATCCTCTTCTTCAGAAGTAAACAATGATCCCATGCCTTCCCCCGCCTGCCCTTTTGTTCTCCTTGACCCCACTTCCTCCAACTGTTCTTCATCAAGCAGCTGTCTCTCCTTCACCTGCATGGGTTCCCTCACACTGTCTTGATACTGAGGAAACATGACCTCATCTTGGCTGCCTAATACTTCTCTGCTGGTGCCAGACACAATTTACAATTCAGACTATTGGGGAATCTTTTCGCATTAGCAAAATTCATTTTAGTTATTAAAACAAACAAACAAACAAAAAACCCAAAGCCTTGAATGGAGATCCATGAACCATAGGCAGCTTGTGACTGAAGCAGGAAGTGCCTACTCTGAAATTTGCAGGTAAAACACTCACCCACCCTCCACAACTGTGAGCTCTCTCTGGTGTGTGAACTCTCCACTACAGGAAGACAAGTCTGGTGATAAATGTCCAGTAGAAACAAATTTCTACAAGTTCAGCTTTGACAAATACTGCTTTGTGTTGTATGTGGCAGTTGCAGTAATTGCAGTAATCTCTAAAATCAGCTATGGCCTCCCCTTTTTCTGATCACAGGACTCCAGCATCTGATCCCCCCCCCCTCTACCTTTTCATTTTCATTGGGATTTCTTTTCCATTTCATCTCCCCCACTTGGTGTCTCCTGTCTTTCCAAGATGAGTCCCTTCCCTAAACATCTTCCTCAGACCTCATATGTCTCCCACTGTCTCATTCATGATAAATTCTCTCTGAAACATTTTGGGACAGTCTGTATGAAAGATGCTCAGTAATGCAGCATAAAGGCTATTGTACTGCTATGTAATTTCTGCTGTGTGGCTTTCTAAGATGATATTAAGTATTGCTGTGTAGGATGGTGTGGATATGTTTGTCACATTACAATGATCTGCTGCAGTATATTTCACTTGTTATCATGTGTGCTTATTACAAGGATGACTTCTGCCAGACAAAACACAATACTCATCTGTTAAGGTTGATTTGTAGCTTGATTTTATTTCAGCTGTGGGGAAATCACCCCCATGCAAATGGCATCCTGTTGCTGTCAGAGGGTCTCTAATGTACCAAGCAAAATGCACTTTCTGTTAGATGAGGCTACCTCTGTTACGGTTATTTGGTATTTGCTGGCAGAGTGCAAGTAGCCTAATGTAAAGCTTATGAGTGCTAAAAAGGAATCATCACCCTGAAGACTGGTCCTAAGGCAAAAAGGAAACTTACTGTTTCTTAAAACTGGAAATCCCTTTCGTCATAATGCAGGAGGAAAAGGGCATGGCACCCCCTTTTTATAGAGGCCACTAGAGCTGTCTTTCACACATGCAGGTATGCCTTTCTCAAAAAAAAAAAAGAAAAAAAAAAAGAAGGATCAGGAAGGCATAGGAAAAGACTTTAGAGAAAGAGAGAAGCCTAAATGTGCCAATCTACATGTGGCACTGAAAAAACAGAAGGGTAAACATATCCAGTCCCATCTGATTATCTGTTCCACCTTCCCCTCTCCTCCCATTCAGCTCACTTGCTGTATGTGTTACTGCCCATTTCCAACAGCTGGATTCAGCTCCTCAACTCATAGCATACTGTAAAAAGGGTATTTAAGGACAGGAGTATAGTCTCCAAATCCTGCAAAGTACTACTACCCCACTATTCAGCAATGGTTAGGCCTCATCTTGAGTACTGTGTCCCATTCTGGACACGGCACTTTAAGAAGGATGCCAACAAACTGGAACAAGTCCAGTGGAGGGCAACAAGGATGATCAGGGAAATGGAAACCAAGCCCTGTGAGAACAGACTGAAAGAACTCCGTATGTTTAGCCTTGAGAAAAGAAGACTTGGGGGAGATAAGATAGCACTTTTCAAATCCCTGAAAGATTCTCATACAGAGGAGGGGCAGAATCTGTACTTGATCATCCCAGAGTGCAGGACACATAATAATGAGCTCAAGTTACAGGAAGCCAGATTTAGGCTGAATATCAGGAAAAACTTCTTAACTGTTAGAGCAGTACAACAATGGAACCAATTACCTCAGGAGGTGGTGAGTACTCCAGCGCTGGAGGAATTAAAAAGAAAATTAGACAACCATCTGTCAGATATACTTTGATTTGATTCCTGCATTGAACAAGGGGTTGGACTCAATGACTTTACAAGCCCCTTCATTCCAAGCCTTGGTGTTCCAACCCTGTAATATCAGAAGGGTCAGCTGCCAACGGTATCATAATGGACTTAGATTTTAGACTTGACATGTCAGAGTGGTATGTTGCTGATCTCACAACTCTGTGCATAAGATGAGTGCTCTGCATTTAGTGAAAAAAGCAATGGACTCAATAGTTTAGCCAATCCAAGAATAAGCATACAATTCTTCTTGAATGAAATTGAACATTTAAAAAGCAAACCTTGACTGAAGTATTCTTATATGTAACTGGCTGAAATGCTGTTGGGTGGGGTCCGTCTGTGCACTGGGAATGACATCACTGACAGAGACAGACTGCCTCTGATTAAAGGCTTCCTTTTGTGATTGTGAGGTGCATGCAATAGTTTTAGTTTTATCTTGGTTTGTTTTGTTTATTATTGTAAACCACCCAGAGTAGTGCTTTAGCACTAATGAGGAGTGACACACAAATGTAAGTAATAAAATAAATAAATAAATAAATAAATAAATTGCATGCTAGCTGTGTGCAACATGACATTTAAAAAGGGAGCCTTTAATTGGGGATGTCATTCCTGTTGCACAAGCAGAGCTGCACAACAGGATTTCAGCCACTGTCTGAAATACAAGCATGAATTACTTGACATTGTTAATTTTAAGATCTGGGCTGTTAAACAACAGACAAATAAAATAAATACCAACAGATTAAATAGGCTTGGGTTTCATGAAAGAACAAAGGGTACTACAGGTTAATGAGAGTTCTAGATGCAGCATGAATGTGCTGCAGACCTGCATTTCAGCCAGTGTAAAAGAGTCATCTGTGTATAATAGAATACTCACAGTGGAAGTGCATAAGCAGGCAGCAATCTGACAGACAAAGTAAATAACTCATTATGCAACTAAAAAAAACACCCCATGATATTTATACAGCAGCCAGACCCAGCTTCAGTCATGTGCATAATCAATTTATTTGCAAACATGCTAATTATGTGTTTTCCTGAATGAAGGAGCCTTTAGAATCACCTTGGCATGCCAATGTGTTTTGTAAATTTGCCTGTTCTTGTTTTTACCCAAGGGACCAGAACCATGAGCAAATTGTATAACCATTAAAAAAGTCCATAAAAGATGAGGAAAGAGTCCCTACCAGAGAGGATATTATCCAGGGATTTAAAGTAATTCTGAAACAGACTTCTTATCCCTCTGTCTTCTATACTGTACAATTAGTATTTTATATAAAGCCTGAATTGGCTTACCAGTGTAATTAATTCTATACAAGTGAGTAGTTCCACTAAATGCAACTGGATTACTCATCAGATGCGTAAACCTTTGCAGATTGGCATCTAAGAATGTTGACATTTGCTTTGTTATTTTGTCCTTTCTTTTTTCCCATAGCTATATTTGTTCATGTACAGAAAACTTTAAAACAGCTACAGGTCAGTCTGAAGTGAAGGAGAAGATGACTTCCCTGCATCCTTGTCTTCTAAATACAGGAGTCAGCTGGATTGGAAGTTTTCCTTGAGCACTGCTAATGGTGCAACGTCTTCCACTCATCCTGAGGGCAACAGGCTGGCTTAGAAGGTTCAGGACTGGTCATGTGGCACACACAGGTCCAACACCTCACTCCTGTTCCTCGGCCAGCCTCATCTGGGTCTTTGGGGTTACATTCCAGAAATATATGAGATATAATCACAGGGTGGAACCAAAGCAAAACGGGCAGGGGCTAGACATGGGATATTCATATTCATATCCCTAGGCATACAAATACGAATATTGGGACCTCAGGTGCCTGGGAAGTCCATTCCCTCTCCCACAGAATCAGCAGGTCCAATTACCGGTTGCCGTGTGGCCCCCTCAGCCGGCATTGTTCTAGTCATGCCAATAGTGGAAGTAGCCCAGCCAGTGCTTCCCTGCCTCCTGTGAGCCTATATTCGTATTCCTATCCTATGTGAACCTTGCCAATTTGTCACAGTTTAGAAGCTCACAGAACTGCCAGCCTGCAAGTGAGAGTGCTTGTGCCATGACAAAACCTGCCACTCTGCAAAACAAAGGTCATTTCACTGCAAAACCCTCCCAGGGTTTCAAGAGCATCTTATCCCTGCCCTTCCACCCCCAGTAGAACATAAGGGCACAACAAACTTTCTGCACATTAGGCCCTCAGCCTAAACATTCTCCTCCCCTGGTTTATACATTTATATGCAGTATGAGATCTAGTGTGAGGTAATGGATAATAGTTTAGCTATGGGCTGGTCAGATGCAGGCTCAAATTTCCACTCAGTCATGAAGTTCACTGGGTGTTCTTCGACCAGATTTTTTTTCCTTGCAGCCTAACCTACCTCACAAGGCTGTTGTGTGAATAGCTGTTGCTCGGGGGAGAGGAGATTACATACACTATCCTAAGTTCTCAGAGGAGGAGTAGGTTAAATGGAACAATATAAGTTACCCAGGTGGTAATGTTCAATTCAAGTCACTTATTATATCCAACCCAGTCCCTGCAAAGAGTCTGGAATGAGGAGGGGAATGCCACTGTTTATGCTGTTTACATCAAGAGCATTAGATTCTGGGGATAACTTCCTTGGTTAGGGCACTGACTGCCAAACAGTGCATGGCAGTTTAAGGGAGACAGTGGTTTAAACCTGCAGACTGGTTGTTGGAGGCCTGCCTAGAATGTGCTAATGCTACAGACCTTGACATCTGTGTTGTTGATAATAGAAGAAAAACAAAACACACTGAGACATGTGGCAAAAAAAGCATCCAAGAAGTGGTCACAATCTGTCAAGCAGCAGTCTGGGAAAATGTGGCAAACCCTGTGACCTTGGCACTGCCTGTTTAAATCACATCACTTGCATAATATGGGGGTAGAAGTGAGGAGAAAGAGAGTTGGGTGGATTCCAGCCTTAACTCTCGGGATTCTGTCCTCTACTTCAAGGTTTGAGAGCCAGCATGTAGTGGATAGGGTGATAGACTGAGATTCATGAGGGCTAAATTCAAATCCCTGCTCAGCCATGGAAACTCATGCCTGTGTGTAGCAATGGTGAAACTATTCCTTAAATGTCTCACATACCTTGAAATCCTATTAGAGTTGCTATAAGTGGGCTGCAACTTGAGGACACATAACAACAACACTTCAAGGAATAATGTGCAATTATTTGTTCACCCTGTTGATGAAAACAACAAAGATTTGCCAGTTCTTCTCCTGTGTGTTTAGTAGTTACACAGCCCATGGAAATTCAACAGGTGTAGTGTTGCAAAAAAGTAAAAGCTAGACCACTGGAATTTTCATTTGTCATGCTGCACAGACTCTTAGTGGCTTGTCTAATGCGGAAGCCAGCATCCTTTGTTTTAAAGGTGTGCGCTCTTACATTTGACATTTAAAATGATAGTTTGGGTTCCTTATCTGGACTTTGCCATTAATAACTATAACAGAAGATGTCCATTAAACTGGGTCTTCCTTGTTACACGATGATTGGTAGGCTTGTGGACATGAAGTCTTCTCTTCTCAGTTTGTCTGATTTCCCAGCCTGGCCACTACATTTATCACTACCCGGCTGAATCTGCAAGCTCAAGTGCACGCCTTAAGGGGATCTGCTTACACAGTAGGATGAGTGCTAATTGCAGCATCTTGAGGAGCATGAATGCCAATACATTATTTAGTACACCAGTTCTATGCCAAAAGCTACAGTTAATGCAACCATAAAGCTGCTGGTTCAAGTGCTATGGAAGTAGAGTTACACTAAATATATTTTATAGCATTGCTCTGCAGGGGAAAAGATAAATATTTAAATTTATGATATTGAGTTAGCTGTACCATAGATCCCACTACTAGTTTTAAAAAAAGCAAACCACATATTTGGCTATCATCACCATCACTACCAGCCAGTCCGAAATCTTAAGTCCCAAATCATGGCATAACCCCTTCCCAACACACAAATTTAGCTGTTTAGCACTGAAGCATCAGGCAAATCTATGATCTCTTGGTCTAACCTCTATGTTAGAAGTTAAAATGCTTCTTTGATTAGGATATAAATGCATTGATCTTCAGTGCCCAGTTCTGACTGTATGGAAGTCAGCTGATTACAAAAACCTGATATACACCTGTATAGTAAGGAGAAATGTGATGTGAAAGAACTAGCAAGTGAGACTTTTCACAGCATTAATATGTGCCTGCCTGCAGCTCTAATATCCATCAAAGACACAGGAGTCATAGCTCCTAAAATAGTTGGCAATCCTCTCCTGAAATAAGGAGGCAACAAATAGGTTTCCATTTTCACCAGTGTAGCCAAAGATGGCATATTTTGCACAGCCACATTTATTACAAAATGTATAACAAAAATAAAAGCAAACAAGTTCTGCCACTTATTTCAGTGTGAGCTTTTGTAGATTATAATCCACTCCCTTGGACATAGTCTACTCAGATATCAACCTTACATTCTAATAGGTTTCACAGCCCAAGACCTTTCCACTTATTTTCACAGTAACAGGTCACACAGTCTTAGTCACAGCTACCACCTTGGCACCTTTTAGCATTTTAAACCTAGCCACCAATCCTTAATGCCACTAGGGAAGGCATTAAGCTCAAAAGACTACTACCCTCTCAAAAACAACAACAACCCTCCGCTAAGTACTTTGGGATTGCCTCATCTATTTTATCCTGGCCATAGCGTCTTGCCCCGAGTTGGCATCATTCTTTATGCAGGTGCTTAGTGAAAGAATTCTTCTATTTTAGTTAATTGCTATGTTCCTTCTGGTAACATGTAAGTTCACATGACGTGGGTGTATATTTGTCTGTTTGTAACTTACCATTCTTTTTCTTAGTTACATATTTACAACGAGGCAAGCTTGGTTTAAGCAAACTAAAAAGATTTTTACTGAGAGACAACAGGTAATTAATATGAAGGGGAAAGTACCGTATTTTTCCATTTATAAGACGCCCCCATGTACAACACCCCTGCCCCAATTTTGACCCTTTTGAGCCCGAGTGCCCAAACCAGCGGGCACCCTCCGGGCCGATGCATCCTCCAGAGGGCAGCCAGGGGATGCCTTTCCCCCCCTCCCCAAATATAGGCAGGGCCTTCGCCCGGGCTTCCCGTACTGCGCTGCACTGCACTCCATCCCGCTTGCTTGCTCTCCTGTGGCACTGGAGTCGCGGTCAATGGGCAGCAGCAATTTTGCGCTGAGGGGCGGCTGGGAGCAACTCCTCCTTCATCTCCGCCTCCTGCTGCTGCTGCCGCCGCCTCATCACCAACTCCAGCGCCACTCGCGGGCTCCCTTCAGGCAGGGGACAAGGTGGCGGTGTGAGCTCGAGCTGAGCCCCGGCAATGAGCGGCGCTGCACCCTGCACTGGACTGGCATGGGCAGCAACATCAGCATGGCTGGCTGGCTCGCTCACTCTCCTGTGACACTGGAGACACAGTCAATGGGCAGCAGCGATTTCACGCCAAGGGGCGGCCGGGAGCAGCTTCTCCTTTGCCTCCTCATGCTGCTGTCACTGCCTAATTACTGCCTCCAGTGCCACTTGCGGGCTCCCTTTGGGTGGGGAACAAGGTGGCAGGGTGTACTTGAGCTGAGCCCCAGCAGTGAGCAGCGCTGCGCTCTGCACCAGGCTGGCATGGGCTGCAGCAGCAGCATGGCTCGTGTGCCCACAGAGAGGGCTCTGCGTGCCAGCTGTGGCACGTAGGTTCATCTTACTTCTGTGTATAAGACAACTCTCAATTTTTACTCTAACTATTTTAGGAAAAAGTATCGTCTTATACACGGAAAAATACGGTAGTTTCTAGAATATGAATTATAATGATGAAAAACAATAGTAAAATATAAAAATATTCTTTCTGTAATTCAATATCAAATTACCTTCTTTACAGACTCCCTAACCTTCTAACATACATACTCTAGGCTCTAGACAGACTTTTCCTAACAAACTCTAGCACAGACTATTTCTCCTGACTGACTCTAAACCAAACTTTATTCTCTCTCAAATTCTGAGCTCAGAACTACTTTTGCTCCAAAAATCCCTGACTCACAGACCAGACATATCTCACTACAAAATTTCTATCACACCTACCAATTAGCATTCAATCATTCAACTGCTGATCATACTAGCACTCTGACCTATAGATTAATTATAGAGGCATTCAAAACTGTTCACATATAAACCTGGTAGAGTTCATACAGTATAATTATAGATATATGTATACATAGACATTTCCAAAAGGGCAGAATTGCCAAACTTTCCTTGTGCCTGAAATAGACTAATATGGCTATCTCTTTGAAAGATTAGTTCAAGAGACTTGTGTGACTCAGAAATATGGAATTTGGATATAGGATCAAAGGATTCCATTGATAGAGTTGGAACATTCTTGCTACATAACCTGAATGTTAACAAAAAGGTGTATGCAGTCTGAAGTTATGAACCTGCTCTGGATCCACATCCACTCTTTTATTAGGGCAAACATGAGAGCACTGAATACCGGAGCAACCAGTTTTCCTGTACCCATCATAAGATAGTTTTGGAGATTGTTGATTGGCTGGCTATGTAACAGCTACAAAACCTTCACTACGTATATCTAGGCATTAAGGGTGCAGAATAAACATTTGCAGATGAACAAAGTATGCCTAAAGAATACAACAGCTAGAAGCAGCTCAAAGCATGGGGCTCCGGGAATGAAGGTGGAAGGGAACAAAATTTGCCCTGCAGCAGGAAAAGCAAAACACGCCTCAGTAGTTATATCTCTACATAGCCTCCACAGAATCAAATAGCTGATATACTCTGTAGCTCCACACAAGTGAGAATGACAGGATAAATAATAGTTATACATACAGCTAAACATGTTCACATCACTGCTATGCCATCCCCAAGAACTATCATGTATACCTAAAGGAACAAAGCCGTCAACGTGCTCCCTTGAGGTCCTCCCAGGGATTCGTTAATATTTTTTGTTTTGCAATTTAGTTTTGTTAGAAAAGTCAGTGAGGACCAAAAATGAAGAAAAAATCTTTTTAGAATGGTAGGAATTTAGCTTTTTATCCTAAGCAGAGTTAACACCAGCCTCCAAAAGCTGCAGAGAATAGGGAGACCAAGCAGAGAGACCGAGCAGGAAATAGGACATATATACACACAGGGAGACCCTTTCAAGCCTCCCTCTTCCCACCTTCCTAAAACAGAACACTGTCCCTTAGAGTTTGGGGAAGGCTGATCTGGTTTTCTGGACATCTACATGAATGCTGGAAATCATGCAGGCATTATCAACCATGGCACAGAAATATTTATCAAAAACTGTAGATCACTTCCTTCAGGCGTCAGTGACTCATAAGGGTACCCTACTGAAGTCATCGCCAGATATTTATCTCATCTCTGTGTAGAGAGAGCAGGATGAAAACACAGCCAGAAACTGTATCAACCTCTCCCTGCAGATTCACTACCAGATCTCCTGCATCCACTTCCACTGCGTGTGCAGCTTCTGTTCCGCCAAAGAGGTTTCGGGGTCTGCCAAGAGAGCACCTTTCATTGGCAATAAATAAAACAAATAAACCTGCCAAGGGAAGCAGAGCTTGACTATGTCTACATTATGGATTTGTGGTTAGCAAAAAAAAAAATGTTTTCCTCTACTGCTTTTATTTCCCAGCAATCCAGCAATCTGTGCTGTTTGCTAAACAAGCTGCAATTTTCACAAGCTGCAGTCTTGATTTTAGCATTAGATAGGTCTGTGTTTTACCCTTGGAGATATAAGTTGAGCTAGGGCTAGAAAGAAGAGGGAGGAGGACCAAGAGCAGAGAAGAATCCTGTACTATTCAAAAGATTATCTGCTATATTTTAAAGTCAGCTTTTGTGGATCAAGTCCACTTTCTCAGACCCCTTTCTCCCATTTCATTGAGAAATTTGTAGAATGGGATCTAAGGAAGTAGACTCAGTCCATGAAAGCTGTCATTAAAATATAGTCTTTAAGGAGCCACAACGTTTTTGTGTTTCTTCTGTTGTTGTTGATACGGAAGAGGGAGTTTCAGTTTCTACAACTTTTGCCATCTGCGTGATTGATGCATATGCTGAAATTTCTGCTGTCAGGTCACTATCAAAGCATATGGACACTGGGTCCTCCTTTCTGTCTGGTTCGCCAGCACTCAAATTTGGAATATCTGAAATGGTAAAAAGAAAAGAGATCCTCTAACTGCATACAAAGTACTATCATTTTGCACCGAGTAACTGCACAGGAAACCTTTGTGCATTGCAGATTGTGGGGACAGCTTTCAGGTCAGAAAACGTGAGCTCAAGAAGGAGAGATAGATGACTTGGTACCCTGCAGCAAATTTAGACTACAAATCCCATAATCCCTAACCAGTGACTATGTAGCTGAGGCTTATGATAGTTCAGGTCCAAAAATCTGAAGGGCACAGGGTTGTCTACCATTTATGACCTGTGACTTGTGCCCTGCTGCAAAGGAAAGTACCTTTGTGTTCTTTCTGGTAACGGATTTTCTAACGCTTAGTGTCTTCTGCTCAACTCCAGGCAATTACTCTTTGTCCTGACACTGCCTAAGCCTGTGAATTAATTCCCTTCTTTCATTTATACAGTTACCTTGAAGGTATTTATAGACAGGGAGGCTGTCCCCCCCTGACTGTTCCCTTAGCTAAATTATAAAACTAGATCCTTCAAGCTTTTCTTTACATATCTTCTAGTTCATTCTCTGAATGTCTCCTCCCCCTGCCCCGATCACTGCTTTTTTTGGTATTTTCAGCATCTTTCAGAATAAGAGCTTCATTTAAGCATTCTAAATTAGGTCACTTGGAGAGATACACACAACATCCCATTGCATTCCTTGAAAATGTAAAGAAGAATGGACTCTGGATGTCTGCCCTATTGTATTATGCTGCAGAATTGCACACTGGCTGGCCATTGTTTATTTGCTTCGGCCTTTTGAGCAGGACCAGTGCTAGTAGAACACTGCATCCAGTTTTTGTTTCTTTGCCGGCTCTCCCTCCACCTCATTATGTATATACTTGAAACTACTTTTTCTGATCTTTGTGAGCTCAAATAATGAATATCCATTTCTGGATTAATCTGATTAATGATTAATCACCAGCTATTGGGTACACAGGCTAATCTCCTGAGTTGCTTGACTCATGGTGCTGATGTGGGAGTGTGTACATCCCAAATTCAAATTTGTTTCAAGATTCAGTTGTAATATAAATTGCTTATATTGGCTGCCTTTTGATAGCAGCAGAAAATGGAAAGTAGCAAAGAAGGGGATTTCAAAAGAATATAGAAGGTGTCAGATTTTCCTTAAGTGAAGATGATGGGAGTAGTAGTTTGACACATAGGAAGGGCGCCAGGTTGAGGAAGGCTATGCTACTCCCCATCAAGTGTCAATAGCATCTGATTTCCTGAAAGAGAGAGAGAGGTGTGTTTAAATCTCTCAATGAAATGGGAGAAATCGGTATCCCATAATTTGTTCCTTGGGCCAGTTGTTATATTTTCCTCATCACTTGTAGCTCCAAGCAAGTTTCAGGTGAAGTAAGATATGAAGCAGGACTAGTAAACAAATGGCAGGGAATAGCTTAGTTCTTCTCCCCCTTGTCAAGATGTTTAAAAGTCTCTGGTACTTGAGAGAACAGCTGGCATCCCAGACTGGGACTGAAAGAAATGTAGCTGCAAGGTGAACAGCTTACCAAAGTTGTTCTTTCTGCATCTGCTTTCTTCTGAAAATAGGTGCAATATGTGTTCTAGAGGTGAGAGGGGCAGCTCTGCAGTTCTACAGTGATGATAGTAATAATGATGATTTGTGTACTTGTATGTTTTCCTCTGAATGGATGCACAGGCAATCATAGTAGTGGATGACCCCTACTACCTCACTCCTTGTCCGTGCAGTTACACAGTGATTTCTGCTTCCTATTGCATCAGAATAGCTGAGAGGAAAGGTCCAGAGGCATTCTGCTTTCTAGGTAGAAAAAAAATTATAAAAATTTTATTTGCCCTCACCACTTGGTCTCCTGATACCTTAAATGGAATGCTTTCCTTGTCTGGGGAACTTTGCCATTAATGGTTTGGCTTCTGTTTCACATCGTTGAATTGTCAGTACAACTAAGGGTGAGATCACATGGAGAAGTAGATCATGATTCGGATCGCTTGTGGAGAAGTCCAGTGCGATCTGTGACGCATGAGGAAATGCGCTGCAGCCTGATCCTGATCCATGCCCAAGCTAAAACTTTCTGGTCCAGATGTAGGGCTTCTACTTTGGGGGGGGGGCAGGCTGGAGTGATCCCCCAGCAGATGGAAAAGTCGCTTTAAGGGAGCTCACTCCTGCAAAGCAACCCTTTCCGGTGCAATCAGGCGTGCATCTTTGCAGCCATTTGATCACATCCTAAGATAATCTAAGATGATAGAGCTCTTGGTCCCTACTCTGTTATCCTACTCTACAGATGAAGTTGTCCTCAGAAAACTCACTTGAACGAGCTGCTGTTCAGTCAGCTGCCTAATAGCTGATTTTCTCTCAGTATGGACAATAACAATACAGTCTTGAGACAGCAAACAGTAACCTGTTCAACTTCTGCCTGCAATGGCCTTGCCAAAAGTGGCCTTGCCAGTAAAATATCTTGCAGCTATTCACAGCGTAGTTGATTATTATTAGAATGACAAAGGTCATATTGTAGCTTTCTTTTTCAAAACTCATACTGCAATTATTTCTAAAGCACTAGCAGATTGCAGTGCCACTGTAAACATACTGGCCACAGTCCAGCAGAATTAGACATAACAGTGAATTGGATGGTAGCCACAGGGATTAGAACAGGCCCTGCCCAAATGGGTTTCACAATTTTAATGAGACAATGTTGGGAATAGGCACAAGGGTATGTGGGTGGGTGGATTAATGACATAAAATATTTTATTATGGGAACTTCATGTTTTTGGAACAGGTTTTTCAGAACTAACAAATGGTTTTAATACTTCCTGTTACAAACTTCAGTGAAGGACAATTGGTGATGGTGGCAGTTTCAATCCTTTACAACAAATCCATAGAAAATGCAGGAAGATTTCAGACTAACAGGAAATGTATCTGTAATATACTTACATCTTCACTGGCCGCCAGTCTGTTTTCAGGCCTAATTCAGTGTTGATTATGACTTCGGTTTCGGCTACCTGAAGGACTGCATCTCCCTACATGAGCCTCACTGGCTGTTAAGGCCTTTGGGGAGGGCCTTCTCTCAGTCCCACTGCTCTCTCATGTTTGGTTGGGTTCACAAGCGAGAGCCTTTTCTGTGACTGCTCGCAGGTTGTGGAATATCCTCCCCTGGGAGGCTTGATTGGCCCTCCCCTTTTGTCTTTTAAGCGACAGATGAAGACCATTATTTTTAGGCAGATTTTTAACAGCTAATTGGACAGTTAAGAGTTTTACTTTTGGGTTTGTTGTTGTTATGTGCCATCAAGTTGACCCTATCAATGAGCGATCTCCAAAATGTCCTGTCCTCAACTGCCCTGCAAACTGTAAATCTGTGGCTTCCTTTAGGTAGTCAATCCATCTCGTATTTGGCTTTCTCTTTTCCGTCTGCCTTCAACCTTTCTCAGCATTATAGTTTTTTCCAGCGTGCTGCATATTATTTTACCTATGTTTGAATCTGTTTTAAGGTGTTTTTTTACCATTTTAACTAATTATTTTAATTCTAGTATATGTTTAATTGTTTTTTATGTAATGATTCATTATATTTTTAATTGGATTACTTTTTAATAATTTGTGTGCCATCTTTGGTCCTGTAACTGGAAAAAGTTGACATAGAAAGAAAATTAAAGAAAGAAAGGTTAAGAAAGTTAATAATAAATATTGGCATATATTATGTGCACAGATTATGCCAATATATTACTACATGGCTTTCCCCCTCCCTGGAACAATGTCTGTGGACATTCTTGGGGCTTAATAAGTTGGCCAACTAGCCTACAGTTTTTCAGCTTTCCCTCCCCAATCTTTTTAAGAAGAGAAAGACACAATTTCCAGCTCCCATGGGGAAGCTGGAAGTCAAGGATCAGGATTCAAAGTTTCTTTTGAAACTCTCAGGCCGGCTGCCCCAGGGTCTCTACCTTGACAAGGGTTTGGTTTGATTTTGACAGTTGTTCTTTTATCATCTTTCTCCTCACCCCACTGTTTTTGGCCTCTCCAGCTGCTGCCTAATAAATTTTTGGCTCCTGGTGCTCGTTCCTCTGTTGTTTTTGTTATCAGTGAGCAATGAGCAACAATGGTTTACTAAACTCAATTTCATGTTGGCACCCTGGCAAGCTCTATTCCACTCCCCCTTACATATTCTTGTCCTTTCCTCTGTCATCTCTCCTTCTGTTGCATTCATTGAAATGTTATCCTGATATACAAATACTGTAAACTGCAAACTAACGAGAGCTCAGGAGAGCAGATGAAAAGTGGAGAAGAAGCCCAAGACCTGAATACTTTGAGCTTATGACTGTGTCTCAGGCTTCCAGAATCAGATTGTCACCTGCTGATCCCTGGTTTGTCCTCTGCTACACTGTTCTTGACACGTTAATGAATGGGTCGCACCCTCTTTGTGTCTCCGATCTCTTTTAATTTCCTGCATCTCTCCTTACTTGGGTAAATGCATTTTGCTTTTCTCCTTCTCCTTGGTCTCTGTTCTTTGTCTGCCCCACTAATTGAACAGGTCAGAGATTAGCACTGTCAGGCAAATGGCATCCCCTGACAGGTCTCTTGCCCTACTACAGCAAGGGGTCAGATGCTGCATCCCTCCCCCTCCCCTCCTCTCTTCAGCAATAATATTCACCAGGTGTATTAGGTTTAGAACGGGAAAGAAAACAGACTCCTCTAATCAACGGTAAGAGTTCCCTAGCTGGGATATAATGTAAAGGATCATTAGCTGAAAGGTCAGTTTCACTGACTGTAGATGAAATTCTATACATATATACTGTGGAATCTGTTCCATTTAATTCTGTGGGGCCTGCTTTGGAGTAATCATGCATAAGACCAAGTTGTGTGATTGACTTAGGGCACAACCAGCTGAGGGAAGGTGGAGCAGTCTGGTTTGCACTTAAAAGGTTCTCATCTTAGTGCCATCTATTTTCCCTCTCACTTGAGTGATCCTTCCATTCACACGGATCCACGTTTTTCCTCCCATGAGAAGGGTCTAAACAGGTCTTTGGATTGCTCCAGGTTGCTCCCTTTTGATTAATTACACTCCCTTTTCCACCCCTTTCTCTGCAGCTGTCATTCAGCAGGCTGCAGCAATTTTCCTTCTTTTTGTTGTTAAATAAAGTAAGTGACATAGCACAACAGCAGTGCATCTACCTAGTATGGTACACATTATGCCACCAATGTATCTTGTTTAACTAGAATAGCACTGCATCAATAGGAATATATATATATATATAAATTTAAACAGAAAAATAGATGAAAACCAAGGAGGGGAGTTCTCCGTTGTCCCTTTCAATGCCACAACCTACCAAATATATCACAGGGTTGCCACCTCAGACAATACCTCCCACAGTTCTATTTGGGTGTGAACTAACCATCCATACAGGCTACAGAACAGAAAAATTTGGAGCACTCCAAATTGCACCAAAAACTGTAGCCCTAGTGCTATGCCAAAAAGCAACAAGTCAGCTCTAAAAAGGGGTGGGATGGATCACTCTACAGCAGGGGTCTCAAACTCAATTTACCTGGGGGCCGCTGGGTGGGTCTGGGTGAGGCTGGGCCGCATCAGATTTTCCGCCAAGTGGAGCAAGAGCCCGAGGAAGCCGCCCGGGAGTTTCCTTAGCCCGGCTGGGGCTCCAAGGAGGAGGAGGGGGCGCGAGAGCCCTCGTCGCCTGGCCACGACCCCCTCCAGCTCCTTCTTCACCACCACCAGCAGCAGCAACAGCAGGACGAAGAAGCGGAGAAGGGAGGGAGTGCCGGCAACCGCCTAGCCGGGGGGAGGAGGGCACGAAAAAAAAAAAAAAAAAAACCTCACAGAATTCACCTTGCCAAAGGAGAAAAGCCCCCATTGGTACCCGCAAAATTAAACAGAACGGGGCGGGGGCCCCCACAGGTGCACGCGCATGCACACAAACACACACACGGAGGTCCGGCAACCTTCCTCTGAGGGGCCCCCTCAAAAAAAGGCGCACTCAGCAGCAGCAGCTACCCCCACCACGACAGAGGAGCAAACTTTGCGAGGCGAGCCCAGGCAGCCTCCAGAGCCGAGGCGGCTGAAGCAGGACGAAGAGGAGGAGGAGGAAGCACCGCCGGGTGCTGAGACAGCCGCTGGCCGGGCTGGTGTTGGGGGTGCCGAGAGAGAAAGAGAGCCGCTTCCCTGGAAGAGGCGGCGGCGGCAGCTGCTGTTGGCGGCTTGGCTCGGGCGCTCGGGGAAAAGGGCCAGCGGCGCGCCTCGCTCGCTGGCTCTCCCCCAAGACAGCGCCTCTTGCACCCTCCATCCGGAACTGCAGCCTGCCAGCCGGCAGACAGGCGGGCTGGCTGGCAGGCTGCAGTTCCGGATGGAGGGTGCAAGAGGTGCTGTCTTGGGAGAGAGCCGGCAAGCGAGGCGAGGCTTTTTTTGACTCTTGACAGCAGAGGACGTGTGGGCGCTTCAGGGGGGGGGGGGCAGGCAAGGCGGGGTCCACAAACTATCGTCCGGCGGGCCGCAAATGGCCCGCGGGCCGCATGTTTGAGACCCCTGCTCTACAGCAAAGCATGTGTGGCTGCTATACATTGATTTGAACCAAACAGCACCCAAAGCAATCCAAATAGCAAGTTATAGGTCTGCCTAGATGTGCCTTTAGGCTTGAGCATCCACCTGAGTAAGGGTTAGGTGAAATTTAAAGACTGTGTACTGCATTGTGAGTGTTAATCTTAAAAAAGTTTAATATTGCATTGATTGTATGAATGCTATTTCTCATAGTGTTTTAAGAAATAAAATATTTTTTCTCACATAACAGATATCAGGCTTATACAGATGAAAAAACTTGTATATTAAGGGATGTTTGAAATATGCCTGGAAAAGAATGTAATGCTAATTATTGGGGGCATCAAAACACTTAAACATGAGTTGTCAATGAGGATATTTTACCTACTTACGCATTACTAGCACTGATGATGCACTGATGATGCAGGAAGGGGAAAAAATCAATGTAAGTTGGCAGTTTTACTAGGGGCCAGGTGGTAGCTTAGAAGGAATGCACATGTAAAGGCTACAAAGCTACAAAGGGACGGCTGAACCCTCTCATTAATCGTTTGCTATTGTGCAGCCATGTGGTGGCCCCTGCCTGGGTGGCCAGCCGGCCGTGGCTTCCCTCCTTGGAAAGCCAAGACTGTTAAGTGCTGTCCTAAGGCCAACGGGATACTTTGGCAGTGCTGGCTCATTAGTACCTTGTTGGGCTCATTAGCACCTTGTCCCCTCACCTTGCAGAGCGAGTGATCGTGCAAACCACTTGCTATAAAGTAATTGCACAGGCAATTGATTGGCAGCAGGTGTAGAGTAATTTGCTATGATGCAACTGCTAAATTGCTTGGCAATGGGGTGGGAGTGGCAGCTGGCATTGCATGTGACCTATCCCCTCTTTTGAAGCAACTGGGGAACAGAGGAGCATTGAACAAGGAACTTTGCCCAGGGCAGGCAAGAAGTAGGAGAGAAGGATGCTTTTGTTAGCCTTTGCTCCAGATGATTACCTTACAAAGAAAGTAAAATGACAATCAGTCTGATTGCTCTTCTTTTTATTAACCCTACAAAAACAGGAATCAAAGGAACAATCTGGGCTGCTGAGACTTCTTGTTGCAAAAACTTAACCATCCCCTGCATCCCCAAATGTGAGCAAAACATGGAGATGTCTGCCACATTATAGTTTCAGTTATAGTACAAATGATTTCCCCCAAAGCACCAACTGCTTCTTGTCAGAGACACCAAAGTTGAAACTCAGAGGTACTCTTTATACCAAGGTGTGGGGAACCTTGTTTGGTCCAAAAGGCTCAATTGTTGTTGTTGTTTAGTCGTTAAGTCATGTCTGACTCTTCGTGACCCCATGGACCAGAGCACGCCAGGCCCTCCTGTCTTCCACTGCCTCCCGGAGTTGGGTCAAATTCATGTTGGTAGCTTTGATGACACTGTCCAACCATCTCGTCCTCTTTCATCCCCTTCTCCTCTTGCCTTCACAATTTCCCAACATCAGGGTCTTTTCCAGGGAGTCTTCTCTTCTCATGAGATGGCCAAAGTATTGGAGCCTCAGCTTCAGGATCTGTCCTTCCAGTGAGCACTCAGGGTTGATTTCCTTCAGAATGGATAGGTTTGTTCTCTTTGCAGTCCAGGGGACTCTCAAGAGTCTCCTCCAGCACCACAATTCAAAAGCATCAATTCTTCGGCGGTCAGCCTTCTTTATGGTCCAGCTCTCACTTCCATACATCGCTACTGGAAAAACCATAGCTTTGACTATGAGGACCTTTGTCGGCAAGGTGATGTCTCTGCTTTTTAAGATGCTGTCTAGGTTTGTCATCGCTTCCCTCCCAAGAAGCAGGCGTCTTTTAATTTCGTGGCTGCTGTCACCACCTGCAGTGATCATGGAGCCCAAGAAAGTAAAATCTGTCACTGCCTCCATATCTTCCCCTTCTATTTGCCAGGAGGTGATGGGGCCAGTGGCCATGATCTTAGTTTTTTTGATGCGTAGTCAATGAAGCAGAAGTAGATGTTTTTCTGGAACTCTCTGGCTTTCTCCATAATCCAGTTACCTTGATCCAAAAAAGATACACTCAAACCATGATTCTATGCACTGGGGTTACTTTTGAACAGAGAGTACAGGCTTATGCTATTAAGCCTTTTAGAGAAACATTAGTCCAAAGTGTGTGGTTCCCTGAGAAATTAAAACACTGTAGAGCTTCTCACTTATTTTACAACCAGCCTTGTGTTTAATATCTTACCAAGTCAATAATGATCTTGAATGGGGAACTTTAACAAAACTGCTACTCTTTGGGATGCAAAGAGGATGTAGGAAGAGATAACTACGTCCTTACCAGGGTCCACTTGCTGTGAACTGCGATTGGATCCCATTCTCACAGTAGAACTATGAGTCATTTTCATGAGAGCAGATTAGGGGTAAGCAACTAGAAGTGTTGAGCCAGATCTGGCCTAGAAAAGTAATAATTATTTTCTCTTAGCAATAAAGAGGTAAACAAAAAGAAAGGGGGCACAGGGGGCACTGGACACGAGATAGGTATATTCAGGGACCAGAAAGCATATTAATATTAATAATATTAATAATATTAATATTAATATTAATAATATTAATAATAATAATAATAATAATAATAATAATAATAATAATAATAATAATAATAATAATAATAATAATAATAATAATAATAATAATAATAATAATAATAATAATAATAATAGGGGAATTAGCATCAAAAGAGGAACATTTCAGGGGATTCTTTGTCACCGCTGCTGTTTAACATCTCACTAATCCCCATGTCAATAATTTTAAATAAAACTGGATTGGCTACCATATTTCAGAACAAGCAGGAAAAAATCAATCATCTCTTATACATGGATGACCTAAAACTATATACAAAAAATTCCACTGAGATAGAATCGCTTATAAACACAGTGCAAATATTTAGTGAAGCTATCCAAATGAAATTTGGAATTGACAAATGTGCAGTTCTGTCTATACACTGTGGCAAGATCCAAAAACTAGATGGAAGAGAGTTAAAAAACATCAGAGTGGTAATGTTAGTGCAGTGGTCATTATGCAAAAAATATAACTTGCCAACTTCCAAAAACCCGTGGGAACATCAGGTAGAGAAGGTGTCAGAAAATGAGGAAGTCAAGATCTTGTGGGATTTCCGGATCCAAACGGATAGACACCTTGAACACCAGACATAGTAGTAAAAGAACGAAGAAATGTCTGGATTATTGCCATCCGGAGTTGAAGATAAAGAACTGGAAAAACTAACAAAGTACAGAGACCTGGCAATTGAAACATCTCGCTTGTGGATGAAGCACACTTCAGTGGTCCCTGCAGTCATTGGGGCTTTAGGAACAATATCAAGAAATTTCACACAGTACTATAAGCAGTTGCAGATCTCAGAAATGACATCATCTGAGCTACAAAAAACAGCAATATTAAGAACAGCATATGTACTATGTCGCTATTTAACAGATACTTAGTTTTTTGGATAAAACTTGTATCTGCTATATATTACCAGTCAATGTTTTTATTAACTGTGCCTGGTGTTTTTGAATAATAATGATGATAACAACAATGACAATGACAACGACAATGACAACGACAGCCTTGTTGAGGCAGAGGGGCTTGCGTGCTTCAGTGATAACTAGAGCTATGCTGGTGGTAGTGTCACTACCGGAAGGGTCTCCCAAGCCAGACAGGTCTCAGCTGAGAAGCAAGATCATCCATGTCCACCAACCATCAATTATGATGAGAGGAAATAAACAGAAATCTATATCGGATCAGTTGTTGCCTGGATCAACGAGGACCACGCCAGATGTTATAGCTCCTGAACATCTGGTGACAAATGGACTACAGGGCTCAGTAGACCCTGTTGAGGAACCAGGACAGGCTTCTGCAAAGCTAGTGGAACAACATTAATGCCAAACTTGGGACTCCCACCAAAATTATTAAGAGAAATTATGAAATGTTATTACGAGGCAAACCCAACAGCCTGTGGTTTTCAAAAAAGAACGATGGGAATTTGAAAAAGAAACCCTCAAATAGTGACATAAGGTAAAGGTAAAGGTTCCCCTTGACATTTAGTCCAGTCGTGTCTGACTCTAGGGGGCGGTGCTCATCCCCGTTTCCAAGCCGTAGAGCCAGCGTTTGTCCGTAGACAGTTTTCCGAGGTCACGTGGCCAGCGCGACTAGACATGGAACGCCGTTACCTTCCCACCATTGTGGTACCTATTTATCTACTCGCATTTGCATGCTTTCGAACTGCTAGGTTGGCAGGAGCTGGGACAAGCAACGGGAGCTCACTCCGTCGCGTGGATTCGATCTTACGACTGCTGCTCTTCTGACCTTGCAGCACAGAGGCTTCTGCGGTTTAACCCGCAGCGCCACCACGTCCCTACAATAGTGACATAACTGAACATCAATTAATGGACCAGAGAAGGTTTATCATCCAGAGTAAAGTGTTTTCAGAACTGGAATTGCAAGAACTAGAAAAGGTGGCAAATTCACATTTGAATTCCAGGGGATGCCAGAGTTGAAAATAACTGGCAATCAAAACATCTCGCCTCTGGAATAAACACACTTCAGGGGTCCCTGTAGTCACTGGGGCTTTGGGAACAATATCAAGAAGTTTCACACAGTACTATAAGCAGTTGCAGATGTCAGAAATAACACCATCAGAGCTACAGAAAATGTCAATATTAGGAACAGCATACATACTGCACTGATATTTAACAGATACTTGATTAAAACTTGTATCTGTTATATAACACCAGACAATGTTTTAATAATTTTGATTGACTGTGTCTGGTATTTTTTAATAATAATGTGCTATCAAGTCATTTCAGAGTTATAGCGACCCTTTTCAGAGTTATCTAAGTAGGGGGTACTCAGAAGTGGTTTACCATTCCCTTCTTCTGGGGGCAACTCTGGGACTGTGCAGCTTGCCCACGGCCACACAGGCTGGCTCCTCTGGGATATACAATGGGGAACTGAACTCCCAGCCTCTGGCTCTCACTGAGCTATCCAGACAGGGCCTAAAACCAACAGCCTAAATCCAATGTGTCACTTACAGTGGCATGAGAATTTTCAAATCCCAATCCTGCCCTCTACAACTTTTTCTTTTCCTAGCAAAACAGGGTTTTAGGACACATGGCTGTCTGAAGGAAGGAGGGGAATTGTGTCCCACTTAAACTTGTGGAGGCAAAGTGGCTTCTGCTGGCATAAGGAAAATTGGATTCTGGCCAGTATTCCCTCTCATAACCTCCACCAAACACAAAAACAAGCAGCAATTTTGTGCAGGCTATTATTATTTATTGTGGATTATTACAACATTCCTTTAAGTATTAATTTTCGTACTTATTTTCTTGGAGGTAATAAATTTGGCCTTTAGTTTTGACATCATTTTCATATAAAAAAGACAAGACCACTCAAAGCTGTTCTGTTTATACTGATTACCTTCTCCCTGCCATGCCATTATTAATCAGAAGCTTTTGTGCCACTTTTAGATTAAACACAGTGTGATATGTCACCTGAAGCCTAAATTGAGATCACTTGTTCTCTTATTTATTTATTTATTTATTTATTTATTTATTTATTTATTTATTTATTGACTGGCTGACTAGCAGACTCTTTTAAATTTATATGCTACTGTAACTGTGGATTGTTTGAAGCTTACTGAGAATCCAACCATAACCCATGGTTTGAAGTCAGCTTACTTTGAACAAGCCATAAGTAAATTTAATTACTTGGTGATCTTAAATGAAATTACAAGTTTGGAGAAACTAATAAAATATGGTAGTGAAAAATGTCAATTTCTTCCTTTATGGCTCTGCCAGAGGAAGAAAAGAGGTGATAAACCTTCAAACTTATTTGTCTAGTGTCTGTTGCCATTTTTTAAAATATTGTATGGCACATTTTTATTTGCGGAATTTGGGCAGCATCAAGCTTTTGATGGGCTTCATTAATTATTTATCTCTTGCTGCCTTGTATCTCTTACTTTTGCGAGGCATATTTCCAAAAAAATACTTGAGCCATTACAGGTGGCATAAAATTGAAGAATATATACATATTAAAAATAGAACATCAAGGTCAAAGTATATTACTGAATAACAGTATCTCAGGTGCAATCAGACAGGGGCAAAGGAACTCACTTCATTGCACTGGAAAGGGTAGCTTTGATGGGAGTGATCTCCCTTAAACTACCCATCTGTCTGCCAGGGAAGCGTTCCAGTCTGGCCCCCAAAAGTAGAAGCCCTACATCATGACCCAAAGGTCCAGTTTGGACACAGATTGGGATTGGGCTGGAGGACATTTCCCCATGCATCATGTGATCACCAAGTAAATGCACCAGACTGTTCCACAAACAGTTGAAATTGTGATCTATTTTTCTATGTGATCACACTCTCAGTTCGTTATTTCTAATATCATTCAACTGCCTGAATGTAAAAAGTTCCTATAACCCCTCATAAGATTTTCACCTCTCCCTTTTCTATATACTTTGGATTGTTTCATTCCTAACAAGAAGCAATATCTTCTTTTTATCTAGAATTTGCCTTCACAATTTAGCATTTTCAGATATATATAATTCTTCAGATCGTTTTCTGGCTATCAAATTCTTTAAAACAAATAGGTGCTAAATTTGCTGGGCTAGAAGCTAGTAGGAAGTTTATTTGAGTGAAACAATGAGAAGGGATTTTTCTGTTGAGCAGATTCATGTTGCTTCCAGACACCATTTCAGGTCACTGTTCACTGTGCCTTCCTCTGATTCTATTAACTGGTCCTGAGTTGAAGGAGTCATGGTGCTTTCCTTTTTACTACTTTGCGGACAAATAATAATTGTTTAACTTTACAATACACCACTTGCTGAGTATAATCAGATCTATGGACAAGTTTTCCATGTATAGCCCTATTTAGGCTTTATGAACATGAATGTACTTACTATGCAAAGAAGGGACTACTCTATCTACCACAACCACCCCACCTTCCATTTTGTTGTTCTTGTACATCTGAAGGGCAATGTATCTGGAAAGGGAGAATTTCACTATCCCTTCACATTCTCCATTCAGATCAGTCCTCTGGAAAATCCAGCTCACAACTCAGATGGAGAGTGTCCATGAATAGCAAAACTGTTTTTCTCAAGCGTCATCTCTGTCCACATGCAGGAGGGTGACAGAAGTGATGGCACAGAGAGGTAAGGCTAAAACGCTCACTTCTTTGAGCGGTGAATATACCCACATGCATTATGTCTGAATGCCCCTGTTAGCCTGATTCAGGCATTTAGAAAAGGGTTCATCTAAACGTCTGAGTAGGGAGGATGTTCTAGCAGTACCTACTTCCTGCCACTTTTTCCAGGGGAAGGCGAACAGTCTGAAGAGGACATTCTGGTATATATGTGTTCTAGAACCCTCATTTGTGGGGAATTCCATGTGTAGCAGAGGTTTTCCTCTTCAGATAGTCCTTCTTCTCCTCCTCCTCCTCCCAGCGACCATAACAGGCGGGTGTGCTGGATGAGGCCTCAATTCCTCCTTATACATGTAGATTAACAATTTTGTGACTTGAACATTTTTGAAACAGTACTACTCATAGCTGTCTTCAACTAAGGTAATTTTCAAAACCTCCTGAAATACATAACATCTAACTTTAAAGAAATTTAAAACCTAATTGAAGTAAGCACAAGATTCTCCTCTCCTCCGAAGAAGTGATGTAAGCCCCAAATATTCCGAATTCCTTCTGCCCAAAACTGAATGCATTCCTTTATGTTATTTCCCCAAGTCTATCACTGAGGTCTTCTGAATTTGCCTCTGAAAGAGGGAATATGCAAGAGTCTCATCTATTGTTTGGTTAACATTATACCACCTGACACCAAGTCTCAGCTATTAGTTTGCTTTGATGGTCCTGCTAGCCATCTGTCTGACTCATTAATTACTCTGTCATCTGCCATGAGCTATCTGCCCTTAATACCTGCAGGAGGAGAAGAAACTCAGCATGGACAGGTTTCTCCTTGACATGAAGATTGTGTGATAGAAGAAGCTGCACCTGTGGAATTTCTGTCCATCTTGCACATGCAAAAAAAAAAAAAAAAAAAAAAACAAACAAAAACAAAGCACAAAGTAGCACAGCCCTTACCTGCCATAATCAACTAGTTCCAGGAACTGAGGCAGATGCTCTACTTCATACAGGACAACGAGACACAGGTACTACACTCTCCTTTTGTAACTTTCAACACATTCTTCTTTATTTTCTGCCTAATTATGCTGTCTGACCAATGCCAAGTCACCATCATTCCACTATCCCTGGCAATCATTCTGCTGCTCTGCCCTGCTAGTGGATGTTCCTGGAGGAGGGCAAATGCTCTGGGAAGGCGACATGACTTTCATAACTGCATGGTATGGGAAAGAGAAAGGGAAAATCAAGGCTGGCATCTAGATATTTCTTTTAACCTACCCCTTAAGAGGAAATCCACCCCTAACTTGTGTCCTGGCCATCTTTCTATATGCAGTTGCTGCTTATTTTATCTTTATCTCAGCAGTGACAAGCCAGCAGAAGTAGATCTCCAGTTTGCCTTTTCTCCCTCCATGGCGATGCAGATTTGGCCCAGAGGCAGAAAACAACCCAACAGTCAACTATTTAGAGAGAGCCACTGAAGGCAATCTTGCCGAGGCTCCCCACAGAAACTAGAGACAGCTCTGTATAACAGGTATGGTAGGAGTGGTTGAAGTATAGGGATGAATGTCACTAGCCCATGCTGGGCAAGTCTCTGTCTTAATGGTTAGCCTAATGTAAAAGACTATGCACTAAAACAGTGGTTCTTAACCTTGGGTTACTCAGGTGTTTTTGAACTGCAACTCCCAGAAACCCCAGCCAGCACAGCTGGTGGTGAAGGCTTCTGGGAGTTGCAGTCCAAAAACACCTGAGTAACCCAAGGTTAAGAACCACTGCACTAAAACAATGCTCTAAACTTGTTATTTAAAAATGGGATTCATATAAGCTTGTTAGTTCAGCACATCAGCATCCTGTTCCCTGAGATTTCAGGGCCGAGCTTGAGATAGGGTGTGAGAGGTGATTTTATGTCATCACAGGGGCAGGACCTTGTGCTGTCCCTGAGGCAGATAAAGCAAGGGCTGGAACTGCTTCTGGGCGAACTGCTTCTGGAAAGAGGCACAAGGTGCTCGGTTCCCTGCCTTGCTCCAAAGGGCACAATGTGGGTGCAAAGGAGCAAAGAAAGAGCAAAGGAACAGGTCCAGGTTTTAAAATACATGCCAAACACACCCACACAAAAACAAAACCTTCCTCCTCATTCAGTTTCCTTTTGCAACTTTACATCTGACTCTTTCTTCAACCTTCTATTAAAATACCCATTTCCCATGCCAGCAATGCACATGCATATGCTCTCTACCTCATTAACCAACCTCCTCACGCTTAGGTCTCTGGTGTACCAAGGAATTGCACTGCCCTTCCTGCCATCCTCTCCTGCACTTCTGCTTTGACATGAAGTTAAAATTAAAAGCCCCTTTCCCCAATGCTTCCCTTCATTGCCTCAGCACTCTGTAGCATTACTGGTGTGTGTGTGTGTGTGTGTGTGTGTGTGTTCCTGCACCTAAGAATGATGTCTCAGCAGGTGCTGGCTTATCCTTTCATAGCTCTAACCCTGGGGCCTCTCCTGCCCTTAAGTGCCTGCCCTGCCTTTTCTGAGCTTCAGTGCTGCTATAACTTGGAGGTAATTTCCCTACTCTGGTGAGACGTACTTTGACACAAGGGAGTGGGGGAAGAGGAGAGAGAGACAAGATTACACTAGGAAGGAGGGGAAGCAAGACAGCGTGACATTGTTGCTTGGGTGGGGGAAAGGAAGAAAAGAACCCCTGTCAGAGAAAGGCATCTGTTAACCCCCAGAGGGGCCCAACGAAAGGGACTGTGGGCCTTGTACTGAATACTGATGCCCTAATCTCATTTTGCCTGTTGTACAACAGGGGAAGAGGCTGTTGAGAGCCTATTCAAATATTTACTAAAGGCATGTAGTAAAGTCCTCATGAGGGATTGCAGCAAGCAGGAACGCATCTCGCATTAAACTCTGTCTGTCCATGCAAAAATAGCAAAGGGGAGGGGATAGAGATTCCAGTCTGAGCACCTAGTCACACACAGAGACGTTTTTGACGTGCGGTTGCCTTTAAAGGTGTCATCCGTCCAAGTGCCTATTCATGTGGTAGAATCCTCTCTTGCAATCAGTTAATTGGCTGGGGCTTTGTATTTGACAAATGCATCAGCACTCAAAACACCCAGATAGTGCTGCTGGTTATTACTCCTTGCCCAAACAAGTCCGGAGTTGGGACCTTTAAAAAAGTAGCATATTTGTTTTAGCCACTAGTACTACTATGAGGTGAAGAGTAAGCTATTCCCCATTATTCTGAGATCAATAGGTTTTTATTAAAAAAAACACTTTTAAAAAGGAACTCTGGAATAGGCCTTTCTCCTCCTTTTCATACCTGTTTTCACAGCTGGGGTTGCCGGGTTAGCAACATCCCTTTCTCTGTAATTAAAGGGCAGGCCCTTAGGATGTAATGCCATACAGGTGTGACGGGCAAGGATTGGGAGGTGGACTAGAACTGCTTCTGGGCTACCTGAGTATGGAAATGAGTTTGAGGGTTGTCCAGGAAAATGGACCCAGAATGTGGTAAAATCTGGCTAAACTGGGAATATGACCATGAAGAGCAAAAAAAAAAAAAAAAAAAAAGTTATTGTGCTGCTGGGCAGGCAGCAAAATGCTCTCTGCAGCTCAAATGATTTCTGCCATTTGCTTAGCACTCACATCCCATGCAGGCTTATCTACAGTACATCTGCTACGTCAGGAGGTTTTCAGCCCCTACAGTGGCTGTTGGGCCTTATGGAAGTCTCACCATGAAGAGTTTTTCCACAGGACTTGTGCCACTGCTGCTAGGATTTCTGAATCAAGAAAACCTTTGAGTTGTACTGTTGAAGCTTCCATTTCAAAAGGACATATTGGGCACAAGGACATACACCCACTGGATCTCTCTACTCCCTTCCTCTCACTCATGGCTTTTTGGTGCACTGGTATTCCATGAGACAACACACATATACATACTGTATATAAGCTGAGATGATGAAACCTGGATCCGACTGAAAATGCATGGAGGTGAGTGCCCTAGTTTGAAGCCACCTTACACTTTAAAACTAAACTTTTTCACCCTGTAATGCACCTAGGCCTGAGGTGTGTCTTCCTGTCTGGAGGCCCAGTGAAGCGTAGCAATTCCCTGAAACTTAGTCAATGCCTTTATACCTGGTAACCCTACTCACAACTCTTCCAGTACATAAAAGCTGTATTTGTGAGTCAAGGTGTGCTTGCTTTAGGTTTAGCCTGTCATATGAATGTAAAGTCTGTCATGTGGATGCCAATACAACCTGGCTTGTGCATGCTTGCTCCACTGCCCTGAAAGCTAACCTGGCAGCAGCACATAAAAAGCTGATCCATGCCATATTTGTGTGGCATTCATATTTGTGTGAATGTGTCAGCATTCACACAAATGACTTAGTTCATGGCAGCACAGCAAATTTAACATGGGTTGACTGAAAACGGTGTGGTCAGTGGGTCATGAGAACAGGCCTTGAGTCATGTCCCACCTGGAATAATGTAAATAATGATTTGACCTGTGGCCACGATACAGAAGCTGGCAAGACAAATCAATTACCATATAAATAACTCTGGGGCTCTGCCACACAGGCACCAAGGGGAGCAAAGAAAGGCTGTTTACTGAAATTGAAAGTGAGGGAAATCTACAAATATTATTATGGAAACAGAGTAGAGAAAAATGGAGTTATGAGTGAGATATGTCAAGGAAAACAGTACCAAGCTGAACCTCTTGTCTGAGCCTCTCTTCTGTCCTCATTTCAGAATTTAAACAATTCAGCAGCAGCAGCTGAAATTCATCTGTGCCACCTCCCTCCCTTCCCCCTCCCACATCATCAATCAACAAGTCTTACTTTGCCTGGAAGTCATACCTCTTGCTTTGGTAGGCCTTTGGCCTAATCCAAGATTTATGCAGTTATTTGATATTGATGTTTTGCACTATATTTATCAATGGCCCAAAGTAGTTTATGGGATTTAAAGACAATCAACCATAAAATCTCAATAAAATGTTCAATAAAAGAAATATGCCACATGAAATACAGTAAATGGAAACTAAGCTCACCGAACTCATGTATGCACCTGGCTTATTCGCAAGGGGAGAGGAACGCCATATGACTCCACAAGCACAGTCTTTATTGTGACTTCACAAGGTTTAGGTTCAAGGCCTCAGACCCAGGGGGAGGGATAAAACAAATCTGGTGGGGACTGTCCAGAGGCTGACTCATCTCTCTTCCTGTAAAAGGTATAGAAAACAAAGGTTGTGAGTAGAAGATTGAGTTGTGACAGGCTTTTATCTTAACCTTTCAGCATTTATCTTAACCTTTGTGTGTGTGTGTGTGTAAAATACAATGCAGTTATTTTCTTAGTTATTCTTAAAATAATATGAGTAGCAAAAGAGACACACCATCTTCTCCAGAACTCCTTATTGTAACTGGCTGGGAATTTATGGTATTTGGGGTCAAACTACAACTGCCATTCTCCTTTTCATCTTTTGTATGCAAGTTCTATAGGAGAGAATGGCAGGGTCATTTGGCCCAGGCCTCAAATTAGAGAGAGCCTCAAATGTTGGCTGTTTTAGGCAAAAAGTAACCATTATATGCACTGAGTGGTATAGGGACATAAGTTTCACAGCTCCACAAAATTTTGTTCTGTTAATAATATAAATGTGTCCACTTTATCATTTGTCCCTTAATTCACCAACTGTTCCCTACTGAAAGCTGCCTAGGCCTCAGTGAGGCTCTTGAAGAGCCTGCTTGCTTGGCTATATTTTTAGAAACAGGTAAGCATGTGGGTTTGTGCGAATTGGAAGGGACTTTAAGCCTCTGCTTTCCGTGGCAATTACGAGAACTGTGATCCCCAGCACCTTTTCTTTACAATAGGAAGAAAACTCCCATTGGCATCAGTGAGAACTTTGCTCCCATCCATGTGGTGTGATAAAGGTTAAAAATACCCTTTATCCCCTGCCATGGTACAGATCCATCTCAATTTCCTCCCTCACTGACTATTTCAAAAAGTCATGCAAGGGCTAAAGACTACAATAATGTTACATATTGTTTGGCCCAGGAAGCTTTATAGTTGAGCATCTAAAAGCCAATCCTTTAAATTGCATCTAAAAGCCAATATTTTGTCTTGACTGGCCTAGGCTTACACTTGAGCCCAAGCATGAACAACACCGATACACTGTTACATCGTCAGCCTGAGCATTCCTTCAGACGCTTCTGTGTATAATTCCATGTGGCATTTAGAGAGCACCAATCGCCATGGTTCATTACTACCACACAGCTCTAAGAGTGAGGGAAATCCAAAACGTTAGTATTTTCTGAGCACCTTTCCTAATGCGTGATTATATCTCGTCTGTTTCATGGGTCTCCTTAATCTTTACCTGGTGTTTGTGGCTGGGGGCACTTGTTCTAGCAGAAAATGAAATTTTGCTGGTGAGGGAAAAATCCAGCCTGGCTTAGAGTTTCTGGGTTTGCGCGTTATTCCTACTCATGTTTCTTTCAACAATGAGATGGAACAGGCCAGAAGCAGTAATTGCTTGGCTATTACAGATAATCCAGGTGACAGTTTCGTACGTTCCCAGGTGGACAATGTATCATAGAAATAGTCTTTGGGAGAAAAAGTCATTTCTTTATCTCTAGCAAAGCTGAACATAGCCTTTCCGATGCATTCTCCCTCACCCCATCTTTTTCTCCATTTCCGTCCCTGTTTCATCCTCTGCTACAGCAGCAATTTTTGGCATGACTGCCAGCAAGTTTGGGAGGGATGTAGATAAAAAAGGATTCTTTGGAATGTTAGCAAAGTTCCTTACAGTATTGGAATATAAGAATTAATTATGAACATGTTAAGAGAAACATATTGGCTGAAATCCTGTTGCTTACCCTAGTAATTTGCAACTAGAGTAGGCCCACTGAATCAACAAGACTTATGAAGGAGTTGACTCATCAAATCTCCACTGATTCAATGGGCCTGCTCTAGTTGTGACTTACTACCCGAAGGAGCAGAATTTTAGCCATTATTGAGCTGTCTTTTTCTGTTCTGGAAGACTTGAAGAACACTTTAACCAGGCGCTCATATGCATAAACACTGAATTTGGTTATTATGTTCTGCTAACTCAGTGTTTGTGCCCCCAGATCCTCTGTGGGGAGCGGAGTGTCAGACAGACTCATTGGTCCCAACACAGACATGTGGAGATGATGAGCTTAGCACAGTGAACAAACTTTTATTCAGTAACATAACTGCAACATAGAACTTCAAACAGTCCACTCCACTTGGCTCAGGGCTGGGGCCAAGTTCCTGTACTCTCCATCAGGTATACAGTGCCCTCCTTGATCAGGGAGTAGTTCTTGTCATCCTCTCTGATCAGTGGTCTGCTGAGAAGCTTACCAGCGGTGGGACTGAGAGGCTTTGGTCCTCAGACCTTGTGGGCCAGCTGGCATAGGCAGTCCAGTTGCCTCTTTTGGTGCCAGCACCATCTCTGGGTCACCATGGGATAGGACAAGAAGGACACTGCTGTGTTTGATACTGCTTGGTGAACACATTCTGAGGCCACCTTGTACAGTGGTGCCTCGCTAGACGATTGCCTCGTTAAACGACGAATCCGGTTTTGCGATCGCTGTTGCGCTTGGCAAAACGATTTCCTATGGGCGCTTTTCGCTGGACGATGTTTGGGGGCCTCTCCCGTGACCCCCCCACCCCTTTCAGAAGCCTCCCGGGGCGCAGGGGAAAAGCGGAATTTTTTTATTTCCAGCTTTTCCCCCTGAATTTTCAGGGCAGAGAAAGCCTCTTTTTAGCCCGCCCATCAGCTGTTCGTCGGGAGAGGGGAGGGGGAAGGAGCGGAGAAGAGGACAAAATGGCTGCCGGGGCTTCTTCAGCAGGTAAACATGCAGTGGAAATGCACGGGGCAAGCCTCTGAAAGCAGCGCTTTGCAGTGGGGGTGGTGTGGAGGGGTGGCAGGCCTGCCCCTGCCACCCCACCCCACCCCCACCCACTCACCCCTTGGCAAAGCCCCGCTTCCAGAAGCCTCTGGGGTGCTTTTCCACTGCCTGTTTCCCTGCTGGGAAAGCCCGCAGAAGCCTCAGAAACCCTGCTCCTATCAGCTGTTGGTCGGGAGAGGGGAGGGGGAAGGAGCGGAGAAGAGCACAAAATGGCTGCCGGCTGCCTGCTGGCTTTTAGCTGTTTGGTGCTCTTTTCTGGATGTTCCGCTGCTACCAGGCACTATGAGAAGCCGGGCTCAGTCTACAGTACCTGGTAAGTGACTTTCTTTTAATTTTTTTTTAAGTTTCTGTGCTTTTCTTTCCCATCGGAACGCATTAATTAAATTCCAATGCATTCCTATGGGAAATTTGGTTTCGCAAGACGATGTTTTCGCATGACAGCGATTTGTCTGGAACGGATTAAGCGGGGCCACTCCAGTGCCTCTGCCCACTTCTCATAACTACACAAGAGAATGAGGAGCTTTCCTCCACCTCCTTCTTCCCTCTCACTGCTGCTCCCTTTCCTTTTATATCCTCTTCACCCTCGCCCACAGTCAGGTGTTCCTCATTACCGATGGGTTGCAGGTGGGGCTCACCTCCCTCTGAATTGTGACCTCTGCCTGTATGATTCCCATCACTGGTGGTGGGCAGCCCCTTTCCAGCACCAAAACTCTGGGATCTGTAAAGGAGCTGTCACCTCAGGTGAGGTGGCAAGGACAAGGTTCCAATAATAAGGCATTCCAATAATAAAGTGTTAGGTTCCAGGGACAAGGCATGGTGGAAATTGGGGGTGGTGGTGGCCTGTAGAACACCCTGTTGAGCTCCCCACCACACGCAATAAGAAAAGTGCAATAATTATTCAAGTTTGTAAATGGGTAGATTTTTTTTAATTTTGTGTATTTATGTGTCACATAACTTTTAACAGTTTAAACAATTGTGCTAAGCTTGCACATTCACCGTATCTTTTAATGTATTAGTTAGATACCTAACAAATGCTTTCTGCAGTGGCATTGCCCTTCCACAATGGATCATCAAGTCCAATAATAATATCATACAAATCATACAATGTTTTCTTTTAAAAAAGTAATAAATAAAAACAGCTTCAAGTTTCAGGAGTATAAGGGAATTTGGGAAATATAAGGGAATTTGGGAAACATAAAGAGGAAATAGTTAAACTGTAAGAACTGGTTAAAAGCAAAAATTTACTTTGAAATTATAGTAAAGCTGCAAACTCAACAGGTTATCTCAACAGAGTAAGTGCCTGTCCCAACATGAAAGGTTTTCCATGTCTTCCAAAGGTAAGAGTAAGAAGGCTCAATGGGTTTCCCTCTAGAGAGAATCCCAAAATTTAAGTGCAGACACTGTGAAATTCAGTTACTGCCAAACCGATCTCAAATGTTAAAGGCAGATCTCAGGCATTTGTGACTGAACGTAGAGGGAAGTGTTTGCATTTGCTCTTTTGTAAGGGTCCCTTTAAAAAGAATTACAATGTGCCACCTTGTAATTTGTCACAGGCAGCAAAAATTCTTGGGCCAGACCAGGCCAATTGCCCCCTTCACATTCATGAATCCAGGACACAAACAGAATCAGATGGAGCACAACACTCTATGAGCACCTGCATATTCTCTAGATAGCAATGGCATTTTCTTACAACAACGGTGATGTGCTACAATGCTGCCGTGCTGAGCACCAGGACTCAGACCCATTCACAGCAGTTATTATTGCCTGGTGTGAAAAGAGAGCGCTTGATATGATAGTGAGGATCTGGAGCTTGATCACTCCTGTATTATACCCTGCAGCTGTCTGCTCTTTACTTACATCATGAGCTGGTGCTTGGCTGAGAAAGAATCTCCTTCTTCAGGTGCTAGCTGCAAGCACATTTCTGTCAATCAGGAGTCTTTTTCCCCAGAAAGGAGCCCACTTGGCATTTGCAACTGGGTGGGCAACCACAGTTGGTTACACCTAATTCAGAATGCAAAGGCATCTGTCAATGTGTCTACATCTTTGACAGCCACATCTGGTCAATTTGCACATTTCAGGGGGATGTTCTACACTGAAGGGCAGATGCCAGTATAGAAACTGAGAAACCTGTAATGATTTTTATGGGTAATTAGCATTTTGAATGGGAATATGCGCACAAGGAGAAAAACTGCTGTAGAGGCAGAATGCTATGCAGTTGGCCTACCATAAAGCATAAAGAGCAACAGAGGTATTGCCCTTGGAACAAAAACAGGTATCTTTCCCTCCAAGATACTCCTGCAAGCACTACTGCCATCTTCCTGATGCTACCCCTTAGTAGTGAGGTCATAGCAAGCAGATAAGTGCTAAAACATCCTAATTGTGGGGATCAGAAGTGTTCAGACAAAATGCTCTGGAAACTGTGTCCCTAACTTGTCAGTTGTGAGGGGAAAATATTCTTCACCTGAGCTGAGGCACTCCTTTCCTGATTAACGCTTCCTTCCAGGACAAAGGCCTGATATTAAAACCAGAGCATAGGGCTGAACTTGGGTGAGGCTTTGTTCAAATGAAACGTCTGAGACCATTCTGCACATCTACAGCACAGGACATGCTCTGCACATGCATCTATCCTCCTCTTGTCTTCTTAAGAATATTGCTGGACAATAGTTCCCAGGAATTGCAATTGGAGCAACCTGTAGAGAGGAAGAAGGTGGATGTAGAAGGGGAAATGGCAGCCATGTGGAGACAGAGCCAAGCTCTAAGTCACTGACTAGCTGTTGGTCCTAAGGGTGCAAGGAATTGGCAGAGCTTGAACAGTTTTTGGTTTTGCTGCCATTACAACACCCAGAATCACCCAGCCATGATGACCAAGACCTGATGGGGCCAATACCAGTTTAAGAACATAAGAGGATTCCTACTGGAATTGTTTCTTGCAGTTATCAGATAAAATGTATGACACCTACAGGCATACATAGCTGAAAAAAAATGGAAAAAAAGAGCTTGGGAAAAAATATTGGAATGATATACCTTTTAGAATCCTTCCTCCAGCATGATCACTGCCCATGGTAACTGAGGGGTTCTGGGATCTGTAGTCTCCAAAATCTAAATTTTCCACTATCTGGACCTGAAGGCAATGGCCCTATTTATCCTCATCTGCAGTTGGCGCTTAGTGTCATACTGATTCTGACCACTGAGGTTCCCTATAGCCAAGGGTTCCCAAAGTGTGTGCCACAGTGTCCTGCAGCCCTTATGGCACACCACAGCTCCCTGGTGCACTGCAAAGCCAGCCAGGAGCAATGTGGAAGCTTCTCTGTTGTTGTTGGGTTTTTTGGGGGGGGGGGTTGCCAAGCCGGTGGCAGTGCTGCTGCTGCTTTTCTAGCTCCAGTTTCAGCTCCTTCAGGCTTGTTTGCTTCCTGCTCTGCTCCACGCCCCTCACCGCTCCTCCTGCTCTGCTGCCACTCGGGGGAGCCGTGAGTCTAAAGAGTCTAGGAACCACTGCCTATAGCCATTGTGGCTAGTGACTTATCAGATGGTTTCCAGAATACCCTCCAACTTTAACTTCCCGTTCCACTGTCTCTTACATCTTTTGATGCTGACAACATATACTTGGCATACCCAGTGTGGTGTAGTGGACAGAGTGATGGACTCACTCACTCAGGAGACCCAGATAAGATTCCCTGCTCAGCCACAGAAATTAATCGGGGGAGTGGAACTGGTGAAACCATTCCTTAAATATCTCACTTACCTTGAAAGCCCTATCGGGGTCTCTATAAGTCAATTCCGACTTGATGGCACATAACAACTTTCTGATTACAGACTCCAAACACATCTGAAGGGCTGGAGGTGCTGCACTTTTGCCCTAGACCAGGGTTCACAGTTGGTTCTGACTTGACAGCAGGTAACATGATGTGTACTTGGCCATTGTCCAAGGAAAAAGAGCTGTTGACTTTACCTGCTGGGAATGACAATCATAAATGAACTAGGTGAACAATGGAGTTTGAAACAGGAAACAAGGGCATGCTTTTTGCAAAAGAAAAAGAAGTCATTTGATTGCATCAAATCGTATATGTGTGTGTACACACGTATGCACGTCAGTGTATGGGAGTGCATAAAACATTATACAGCATCAGTATGAGTCAACATGTGGCAAAGCCTGATGAGGTGCCAAAGGTTCTTATGAAGAACTCTCTTCCTGAACCAGTGCTACCTGAATCCATTTAGTAACACTATCAGGCTGCAAACCTGATTCTGCATAGGAGTGCAACCCTGTTCAGAACAGGCTGGACATAATTTCACAGGACAAACAGAGCACCCACCTACAGCATTTGTGCTTAGTCTAGACTTAGAGATACAGTGTATTGGGCTTCATTCAGCACATTATTGATCCCTGCAATTGGTTCTGCAGCTCTGTAGCTTCATATAAATTGGCTGAAAAGGAAACAAGGAGTAATATGTTGCCATCATAAATACTTTGATTGCCCTACTCAGGAGTTTCTTGAGGGTGTTAAAACAGCATAGGAGACAAGGTAAGATACAGAACAGCACAGCTACCCAAAGACATAGCAATGGCTCCCAGCAGCACCACCTTCCAGAAATGACAATCTGAACAGGTGATAAACCAGCAAAGTTGAGGGCCCCCAACCCCCATCCCAGATAAGCTTGCCTAGAAGAACACAATAGTTAGTGGTATCAAAACCCACCAAGATGCACAAGACAGTTAGCAAGGCCTTACTGTTCCTGTTCTGTTATTCATCAGGGTACACAAAGCTATTTCTAAGCTAAACTCAGTTATGAAACCTAAGCTGCTGACTATAACTAGGCCAGGGTAAGTGCAGTGAGCACCAGTACTCCTAGTTGGTTTCCCAGCAGAATTGGAACTGTTGATTTTAACCATGACAGGGAAAAAACATCTATACTTATATGCAATAGGGACCACTTTTTTGCTGTTAAACCTGCCCAAATAGTGAGACAGCCACTGGAAGTTCTTCTCTAGCTCTTCCTTCTGCCATCTGGAGAAACTGGCAAATGGTGACCAGAAGTTAGGCCTTCTCAGTTGTGGTGCCCTGGCTTTGAAATCCCTGTGGAGGATTCTCTTGCACCATGTCTGATCTCTTTTTTTGCTTCAGGCTTGTACATTCATCCAGACCTTTTATATCTGTTGGTTTCCATCTTGTTTTAACATGGGAATGCTGCTTCGTCTACTGCTTAATGCTATTGCATTCTTTTTATTGGGATTTGTTATTTTCACATTGTTTTGAAAGATGTTCTAAGAGTTGTTTGGACTGCAGAGCAGGGCATTCAATACCTTAAATACAGTATAATAAAGTGCCTGAAACAACGAGCAGTCTCTCAGAAATTCTGTGGATGGGAATGTCAGTTGAACTGAGGGCTATCTTCTTTCATTGAACAGGGCAATTTTGTGGCAGTGTGGTCTAATATTCGGTCATCTGTAAGATTGGATACTTCCAGGTTTAGGACCCACAAGCACCATTGATTCTGTAACCCACATAGAAGGCCAGGTAAAATTACCAGGTGTATTAATGTATTTTGTTCTGGAAGGCAATTCTTTGATATGGACTTGGGCTATGATTGCTAAGAAGTCATAGTTTCAGTGCATCTACATAAGCAATAAGCTGTTAACATGGCATTATTTATCCTATGACGGGGGTCACCCTGTCCACCAGCAATAATGGTAGACTGCTCTGTACTTATCAGTACCTCAGGCTGATTGTTTTTGAGAGATCACATCCCAGAAGTGCACTCAGAAAGCAGGTTTGGGCAGTTTAAATTAGCCCACTGACAATAAAAGGCAGAGAGCTAAACTGTACAAATAGCACAGCATGGAAAGAAGTTGAGTGACATGCTGTTTGATTGAATTGGGGTGGGTGGGCAGTAGTGCCCTAGATTAAGATGGAGCCAATAGGGAACCACAGTTGTGGCTAGAGATTATACCCGTCCAAGCAGAAGGGGGAACACATGCACTTTTGTGATGCATTTTAGCTATTACATCAGTGAGAGAGATTCCTGAAGGTGTGTAGGAACATACAGCTCAGCTGTCTTTGAAATTATGTAATTTTCAGCCTGGCCTCTTTGATCAAGACCAGGAGCTGACCTGTTACCATGCATCTTGAGATATATACATTTAGCTACCTAGTCACGCATATGAATGCATGTACACATGTGCTGCACCACCTTCTTCTGCAACTGTGCCAAAACACAGTATAAAATAATCATGTGTCATCAAATCAGTTCCGACTTACAGCGACCCTTCTGAGGGTTTTTCAGGTAGAGAATACTCAGACGTGGTTTACCATTCCCTTTTTCTGGGGGCACCCTGGGACTGTGCAGCTAGCCCATGGTGTACACAGACTGGCTCTACTTGTATGAGGCACAGTGGGGAATTTAACTCCCAACTTCTCCTAAACCATTGGGCTAAACACAGTGTAGCACTAAGTAAATACCAGTTCTGAGAGGCAACAGCAAAGGGCAGTAATTGGCTTTAAGGTTCCTGGCAGATTCAGTTCCTGCCTGTTTGTTTCTGGATAATTCTGATTGACTGCGGTAAGAAACAGGATGCTAGACCAGATCTTGGAAAGGGTTTTTTTAAGAATAATAATATGATGTCATGCTGCAGCCACCCCTAATTGAGCAGTGATTGGATGATGCTTTGGCTACAGCAGAATCACCTTCTCATTGCTCAGTTATGGATTGCAAATTTATGGCATTATATTCATTCTTCTTTAAAATAACTTTCCAAGCTCTGGACTGGGTGGATCTCTACCCTGATCCAACAGGACTCTTTTTATATTCTCAAGAAGTGTCCTTTGTTAAAGCACCCTAATTTAGAAAATATGTAACTTGTTTTTGTTGTTGCTGCTGTTAAACAATAGGGATCTATCTTTTGCACATCCATGATCTGTAGTCCTGTATTTTCAGCCCATCAGTGATCTGAGTAAAAGGGACATGTCTTGCTTCTGGGAATTCTTCCCTTCACTAATGCTAGCTATTAACAGAACATCTCCCTCTTCTCTAGGATTTGTACCCCACAACTTGCCTCCCCCTGGTTTGAAAGGTGGCACATCTGGCTTCTCTGATGTCACAGCATGTTCCCACGAAGAGCATGAGTGACAAGGTCACAGAGCAAGAGCAGTGCAGGCATCACAGGGGAAGGCGTCAGCAAACGTTCCTTTAGAAAAGCTGAGAGATATTATTCATCAATCAGAATTCTTTCATCAGTTAACAGAATTAATTTTAAGCACCATTTGATTTTAAAGAGCTGGAGCCTGCCGCCACAAGAGACTCCGAATAGAGTGCAAATACAGCTTTTTTCGAAGCAGATGATTGAGAGCTGAGAGTATGCTATTAGGCTGCCGCCTTCCTTACTGTTTGCCCCTCCCTTCTCGAAAGCACTTGAAATGGCAGCACTCTGCTTTCCGTTCAGCTTCCTGACAGCTGCTGGCATGGAACAGCCTTGCTTTTCTCACTGGCACAAGGCTACACCAGCAGTGGCAACAGAAAAACAACTACTTTCCTCCAGCTCCTAATTCCTGGGGAGAGAGCTCACCTGATGCCTTAAGGCCTAAGCAGTTGCATGGAAGATGTACAGGGTGAAAATGCTGGGCATGTTGATTCCAGCCACAATTTAGGACTGCAGGGGCTGGGTTGGTGGGAGATAGGAATTGTAAGGAGGGTTCTGCTTGCAGGAGGCAGTTCTGTGGGCTACCTGCCAGGCCTAGCCTAGCCCAGCCCTGATGCACCTGGTGACTAGCTCTGCGAGTGCTCCCCCTGAATTAGCAACACCTCCCTTCTTGGCAATACAGACTCCACTGCCCCTCGTGCCATGTCAAGCTGTGTTAGCCGTTCGCTTCTTTAACGAATCCTGAATGTTCCCAAACAATTGTGCAAGCGTTCCATGCAGGCTCCCAGAGAGCGTTATCTAAAGTGCTGACAGCTCGCTCTGTCCTAGAAGCTTGGGTGGCCCCAGCAAACCTCCCCAAGCATGGAAGAGATCAAATAATGTTGAGTGACATAGACAGGGCCCTCCAGACCCTTGAAGGCCTCGATTTGCCAACGCTTGGAGGGGGCTTTTTCTTCATGTTGGCTTTCTTGCCATTCTGTGTGCTCATAAAGCAAGAAAACGGGCTTGTGTTGATTTATCAAAGACCAGAGAGACCCTTTTCTACTTCTTGTTATGTGGCTCCTGAGAAGAGGATTATTATGCTAGACTTGTTTATTTAATCCCCTTGTACATCTAATTGAAAAAAAAAATGCTCTATTTATGCAGCACAGTTCAGAAGTCGGAGGCAGTAAGCTTTTTTCTTTCTTCTCTCAGGTGCCAGTGTTTCAGTGGTTAGAGTGCTAGACTGGGGATTGGGTTCAAGTCCCCACTTGGACTTGAAACTCCCTGCACAGCTTTTGGCCAGTTACTCTCTCCCAGCTACACCCATCTCACATGGTTGTTATGATAACAGGAGAGGAGGAGAGCTACGTATGCTACCTCGAGCTCACTGAAGCAGAGGTGGGATATAAATGCAACACATACACACAGTGTTTGAAGAATTCAATTGACAGGGGTGAGGCCTTCAGAGAAACTGGAATTGAAAGATATCTCAGAAACCTGACTGAGCAGTCCAGCTGTGGTCAGTTGAGCCCCTGGGCTTTTCCTTTCCTTGCTCTCTTTTCTGATTAGTGTCTGCCTCCTGATGTCTTGGCTCAAGCTAGCACTAGAGTTGTGAATGGCAGATGTCCTTTCCCAAATGTTGCCCCTTGTGGAATCTGCTACCTGTAGTGACTGCATCATGGTAGATCTGACCCTGATGCTGGAGTTTCCAAGATGGCAGAAATGGCCATAGCTGGATTTTACATCCCACACCCAGTCCTCTGCCTGCATCTGAATGCAATTCCTAGGTAGCTCTGATAAAAGCCACTCAAAGTAACATGGATCCAGTCCAAAAGGCTATTCAACAAAGTGAAGTCTGCAGATTTGGGAAACAGCTTAGAGACACACACTAGATATCTCTCACCAATTCTTGGAAGATCAAAGAGCTGTGCTCAGAGGTGCTGGGGACGGTTTGCCCACCCATAACTGATGGAGGTGTTAGCCTTGAGAGCTTTACCAGAGAAGTTTCACTCCATACCATCTCAGATAAAAAAAGGCATTTACAATCCTCCTGTTTATGTCCTCCAGTTCATTGTCAATCAAGTTCCCCTGCCCCTTCCCTCAACCTTGGTAGGGTTCTGACATACCCTGGCTCTTGTGCAGAGAATGGCCCAGCCCTGGCTCTTGAGTTTAGTGAGTAACTCAAATCATTTCTACAAGGATGTTTACAATAGACAAAAATTAGGGAAGCTGCTTGGCAGCTACTTGAGAACAAAGTGCTCTTGATAGGAATGAACAGTAAATTCTACATCACTTGCATCAGAGAGGGAACTCAGCACAGGCAGTTACCAGGAAGATAAAGCAAACATCAGCTTCTCCATGAGCACAAGCTTTCATGCTGCTCTGTCTGTATGCTGTGACAGTTAGTAGGATGTAGTGGTTAGAGTATTCCACTAGAAGCAGGGAAACCCAGTTTCAAATTTACTGCTGGCACAAGCTCTCCTGCCACTTGAGGTGAGAGAAGAAGTACCACCAACATCACCACACTCTGCCTCCTGCAACACTCACTGGGAAGGGAGAGGATAATAAGGAGGAGCAGAAGGAGGGTTGTGGTGGTGCCAGTCTTCCAGCCCCCCCCCCCCGGCTACTCCTTGGACAGCTATATGACTAATGCCTTGGCATTGAGGGCTCTTGGGACCAAGGCATTATGAGGAAGACTGGCCCACGAGAAAAATGATAAGAGTAGGTGGTGTTTTGTGTGTGTGTTTTTTGCACTTTTTGGAGATTTTGTGGCAGCCACCAATTCCCATAATGCCTTGGTCTCAAAGACTCTCAGTGTTTGCAGGAGGATGACAGGAGAAAGAAAGGGGCTGGTGGAGACACCAGCCAGCTCAGGTAGCGGAGAATGGATGGAGAGGTGCATGTACTGCTATTCTCAGCGATCCATCATGTGAGGTGACCACCTCAGTCTGGCTAATGGCCAGCCCAGCCCTGTACAAATCAGCAATCAGCCATGAAGCTCACTAGGTGATCTTGGGCCAGCCAAAGTCTTTCAATCTGACTTACCTGTCAGGATTCTCTTGAATCTAAAAGTGGGACAGTGGGACATCTTCTCCTAGACTTGTTAAGGAATGGGGGCTCTTTGGCCCTCCAGATGTTTTGAACTTCCACTCTCAGAAGCCCAGGACCAATGATAAGGGATTATGAGAGTTTATAGTCCAAAACAGCTGGCCATCCAGAATTTATCCAGTCATGCTGTTCAGACTTCCTGTGGATCACAAGGAGGTATTCAATGTGCCACACCCTCTACCCGCCTGCACTGCGGTCCTAGTTGGGTGCCTATTACTTTTTTATTAATCCTATAGCTGCTTTCCATATGCCAAATTCTTTATGCCTCCTATATATCACCACCTGAAGCCTCTGCTGCGCAAGCACAAAATCCAAAACGTAAAGCATCAAAACAAATGCACGAATGCGCACACAGAATGCAAACCCCCCCATCTCCTCATGATTTTGTGAGTTAAAATAAGTTGTCCTGGCTGCCCCAGCACCATCTGGTGAGTTTCTTATCTCAGTCCATATTTCAGTCAGGGTCTCCCATGGGCAAACACAACCCTGAATCAGTGGCACTGAAGAAAATATGAGGCTGGGCTTTAAAAATCAGTCAGCTGGGACTCTGGTTGGTTTCATAGTGGCTGCTGAGCAGAGAAGGATTTAGTGAGAAGAAAGGTAAACTGTTCTTGTTCTACTGAGGGAAACTGATAAAAACCACTCCTTAAATATCTCCTTTACCCTGAAAACCCTATTAGGGTCACTATAATTCAGGTCTGACTTGATGGCTCATAACAACAATTATCTGATTCGAAATTCCAAACACATCTGTAGGGTTGGAGATGCCCCACTTCTGTTCTAGACAAGGGTTCCGTAAACCTTTGGATTGGTGGGCACATCTGGACTTAGGAGGGGATCATGGGAGAATGTAGATGAGTGTCATACATCACAAAAATGTGTTTCTTTAGATATGTAGATCATCCCATCCCATAGGCTAGAACTCCACCTTGCAAATACACAGTAATGGTTCCTTTCTCTGCATCTTTCCCAAGTTGCTACTTAGTGCACACTCCCACTGCTCAGGCTGAATAGTCTCCTTGCTCTGGGTCACTCCTAATTTCTTTATCTCTTTTCCTCTTACATAGATGCACTCTGCAGAGCATCATTCATTTTCAGCCATGCACCCCATTTATCCATTAAGCAACATCACATGTATATACTCCTCTTTTCACTATAAGTCATCACACCCAAGTTAAAGTAAATAAACAATAAAAATATTAAAACTTTGGGAGGTGGCTGGAGGCTTTGTTAGGCATTGTGGGAGTTGCCAGTGTGTGGGACCTCTGCTATAGGCAAAAGGAAATGGAAGACACACAAAGCAGAGACATCTGGGGGAGGAAGAATGTAGCTGGCCATTTATTTGAACTCTCCAGGATTCTGAAATGGAATGAGATGCCAGGGCTACTTGAGTCCCATTTGCATCAAGATATCTTGGTGGAATTGTACTGAAGTCCTTTGATGTAGTGGCAAAACAATCTGACCAAAGAAGCACAAAAGTCCCATCAACAAAGTGGATGCACATTCATTGAGGACCTGTCTCCTGCAGAGCTTTAAAAAAAGAAAAATGATTCTGTGATACTACTGCAATACTTTATTTTGTGAGTCCCATTTCCAGCACTCCAATTTTTGCACTAAATCTTCAGCCATCTGAAAAAAAAAATGAGAAGCTGATATTCTAAGTAATGTTCATTTTAAACATTTATTGCCCTGCTCCTCATTCTAAGGGTTCCCACAATGGCTTAGAAGAAAAAGTAAAGCCCTTTAAAGTAAGCAGGAAACAGTAACGAAGATTCAAGTCACATCAAAGAGCATAACAAATAAGAGTGCTGTCAAAAATCAAAAAGGCTTGAGGAAATAAATAGATTTTTTGCCTGTGCTGAGAAAATAGCAGATTCAGCACCAGTCAAACCTCTTGGGGGTAGGTAGTCCAAGAGGACGGGAATACAAAGCTTTGGTGTCACCACAAGAAGTCCCTACCTCCATCACCATCCACCTCACCTCTGGAAGTGGAAAGACCAGAAGAGGAGGCTCTGAGGTAGATTTTAGTGTGCTGGCTAGCTTTTAAGGCATCTGACTCTTAAGCCCTTGAAGGCAGTAAAGATTAATGCCTGCCAGTGCTTTGAATTCTGTTCAGAAAAGAAGCAGTGGCAAATGTAGCTGTTGCAAAACTGGAAGGATGCAATCCATTCACCTCAATTAATAGAAAGAGCCTCGCAGAGGAATGGAAGAGCATTGGGAGTACACTTGGGCGTCCCCTGGGCAATGCCATGCAGCCAGACAATCCTTCACTCCCAGAAGCATTGCACTATAAACATGCTTAAATTGTGCAATGCTCTGATCCAAATAAATAAATAAAGAATAATCCAGTTGTATTTTCCAAATGGTGCCCCAAAACAAACCATGTACACTGTCGTATTATGATAGACAATAATCCAATGGAATATTGCTAGGGCAAGGAGATCCAACATGGAGTAGTGGTTAGGGTTTTGTACTAGATTGTGGGAGATTGGGTGTAAATCTCCACTTGGCCATGAAATGCACTGTATGACCTTCACCAGTCTTGCTCCTTCAGCATGGCCCTACACAACAGGGATAAAGTGGGGAGTGTGAAGACAAAGAAGGAAGGACAACAGGCATGTATACCACGTTGAATTCACTGGACTTGGACATGAATGTCACAAAATTATTAAATAAAATATACAAATCAATAAATGTGACCAAATGCTTTCTTTAAGAAAGCAATGGCCCTTAGAAAGGGTATATACTTCAAAAGGGTATGTATTTTAAGTGACTCACAGAGTAACTCTTGTGTTCAATATGTAAATATGACTTTTTTCTGGAGAAGCGTTGCTACAGCTTCCTCATGACACCTGGAATCATTTCCTCTTGATACAAGGCACCTAAAAACATTCTGGCTCCATCTCTCAACACTGACCTGCAATCTTGTGTTATAGAATGAGATGGGAGAGGGGAGGGTTGAACAAGCAAGTCGTAGGTTGCAACACTCCCCAAATTTTGTTGTGTCCTCCACTTAGTTCTCATTCTGGCACTTTTATATTTCTGCTGCTATGCCATAACTAGCTAAGCTACTGAATTAGTTGTGCTCCTATCCTCTGATGTGGCAGGCTGTGTATAGTGGACATCCAGTGGTGGAATCTGGGGCTCTTCACACCATTGGTTTTAGTGGATGCCTTTTTATTTGTGCCCCTTAATTTGTTGGCATACTATTGCACTGGTATGGAAGATGGGAGCATAGGACTCTTGTTAAGCTTCAATTGTTCCCTGCAATGCTCCTCTACTACCTGACTTTAAATCATTTGTGCTGGTGTATCCCTCCTGTGAAAGAGTTTTGCTGACCGTCTTCTACTCTCAACACAATGCGAGCATGCTGCGGGTGTAAATTATTCACATTGCTGGCATACCTGCTTTTGTATGACACAGACCCAGTGGTATTAGATTAGAAGTAAGATTCTATCCCAGCCATTCAGAGATTAGATAGATAGATAGATAGATAGATAGATAGATAGATAGATAGATAGATAGATAGATAGTGCATTAACAAAGCTATCTACCCATCTATCTCTCTACCTACAGTATTTATCTATGCTGACATGACTTGGGAATGTTATCTCTCAAGTCGTTTGGAATATGAAGGGATGTCTTTCCATGGAAGCTTCCCCTGTTGTGTGCAACACCATGAGCCGTGCCACCTCCTAAACATTCTGGGCAACAGGTTTCATCCACCTCCCAGGGAATCACCTACAAATGATCAAACTTTTCAAAGCTCCAGCTAAGACAACTGGAGGTGACTATGAAAGGAGTGGAAGGAGCAGGTGGAAATGGCTTTGCTTGTGTCTGCTGAGGGCACTTGCCCTATGCTGTCTAGGAGACACAGGACAGGAAGGATTAAGTAGAAAGGTGTCCTTCTGGAAGGTTAACCCCCTGATGTAGACAAGCATTGCAAGATGAGGGGAGGCAGTTTCTTGGCACATGAAGATATGTAAATATCCTTAGGTATTTGGCACCTGTCCTCCTTCTCCTCCAATTTTGGCAGAGTCATTGTGCTTTCTCTGCCCTTTTCTTCTCCAGTGCTTAGGTGTAATGGTACGATCAGGGAGATAGTTCCCCCCTTGGGCTCCTCACAAAGCCTGAGTGCTCTTGATGGGTACAGCAAACATTCCTCCCAAGAAAGCAGAGCAGGAATTTAAACTGGCTGCCGGGATGTGGGTGCTTTTGTCAGGAGCGTCTGCATTCCACTGTACTTATCGCTGCCCCTCCCTCCCTCCTCCTCCTCCTCCTCCTCTCCTACACATGCCATTCCCAGCCCAAAGACTGTGGGGGTTGGTCTTGGCTGTACTGGGAGTAAGTGCCTGAGCAGGGGTCAGCTGGGGGACATTTCCCTCCTGGCCCCATATCCTATTAAAGAAGACAGTGACTGATGGTGCAAGGAGCCCATTACCAGGAGAGATTCCCACAGAGCTGAGCTATTGCACCTGTGAAGTTGAGAGGGAGGAACACTATCAGGCAAATAATTTGAATTACCCATCTCTCCTCTTGCTGCTCCAGAGAAGAGTCAGAAACCCAATGGAGAAGAGGGGAAAAATTGGTTATAAATAATGACAGCTTTCATTTAGCTCTCAGAGTGGTTAATATAGACCTGGCCCAAAATGATATACATACCTATACTAAGAGTAACCAAGTGTCATATGGTACCTCAAAGATTTGTTCAGAGATCTATTTTGATTTAAAACATCCGTGGACTTGCACTTCATCTCTGTTTTCAGTATCTGATTTTTACTGGTGAGTAATTGATTTGTCTATATGCAAGAGCAGCACTCTCTCTCTCTCTCTCTCTCTCTCTCTCTCTCTCTCTCTCTCGGTGTATTATGTGCCATCAGGTCACAACGAACTTAGAAAGACCCTAATAGGGCTTTCAAGATAAGTGAGATATTTAAGAAGTGGTTTTACTAGTTCCATTCCCCAGTGAGTTTCTATGGCTGAGTGGAGATTTGAACCCAGGTCTTCTGAGTCCTAGTCTGTCACTGTGTCCACAGCATCAAACTGGGCATTAAATACCCCTAAATTGTAACTGTATACAGTATACTTATTTTCCAGCAGCAAAGCTATAGCCCAAATCCTACAGGAAGCCTTGATGCCATCTGTCCCCGTATCCATCCAGTCAGCGTTATTACAGTACCTAATAATATTAACCACAATATCAAGAGTTCATTCACCTGATCACCCTCCAATATGATTTATTTTATAGCATCTCTGCCAACAGTGCCTTACACATTGTCTACAGTGCTGCACCAAGGACTGAATGGTCACAAATCTAAGATGAAAACAGCAGTGTTCAGAAAATGGTAGCATAACATTTCAGTATTGTTGCTAATTTACAATGATTCTTTACTTGAACATTTGCTCATGCAAATATATGTAGTGCCAAAAAGTTATCAGATATGTTGCGCAAAACACAAGATCCCACTGTATTTCCTCTTTTAAAATGTCTGGATTAGAAATCCCATCTTTTCTACTTTAAAAGCAAAGACAGCTTCTCAAGTAATGACTATTAAGTAGAACTTGGAAAGGCCACTTTTTGGAATACAATGCCCAGAATTAACACTATCTAAAAGATAAATGACCCCCAAACTATGTCCCCCCCTCCCCTCAAACCACGAACCAGCTCAGACACACTATCTGTGTGACAAATACATTCAAGAAGATTTGAGATAAGACCAGTGCTCCTGTTGCACACCCTTACTGGTTTCTCTTGCTCTGGTATGTATGACCATAGTGGCTGCATTCATTACTCTGTCTTTTACTCCCTTGAAATCCATGCTAAACAACTGCACTATGTATGGAGAAGCCTGTGTTTGGGGCATGCTGCATGTCCCCACCCGTTTCATAGTCAGGGGAGGCAAACACCATAGGCTTATGGCTCTGGAACAGCTCATAACAAGCAAAGATGTTTGACATAGGTGTAGATGTGGGGCAGGCAATGTTGGGGGTTTGTGTAAACTACAAACTCACATGTTGTGTTTCAGGACATAGTTTTGTGTTGCAGCAAAGAATTTGGTGTTTGTGGCCTAAAACAACTAGTAACTAGCATGGGTATTTGCCATATATTGGGAGGAGATATGAGATTGAGGGGTTCATAGTTAAATAATAATAATCATGTGCTATCAAATCGATTCTGACTTTTGGTGATCCTTTTCAGGGTTTTCCAGGTAGAGAATATGCCAATAGCTGTCATTCAAACTGAACCTTGGCTGGCTGGCTTTCTCCTTCTAATACCAGTTTGACATTTTCTCATGGCCATGTGTAATTCACAGGGGACAAGTGTTTGTTGAATAGCCCACTGGCTTAGCATTGATTCTTTAGAGGAGTCAGACTTTCAACAGTTTTTTTTTTGTCTGGGAGCCTTCGAAGACAACTAGTCTTGCACATCAGTCTCCTGGAAAAGCAATGTGCTATCCTGGAATAGTGACAGAACATGAAGATGATGTAGTTGTAGGGGGGGGGGACCATTGTCACTGCTGCTGTCCATGGAAAGTGGGAATCTGGACTTTGGCTCAACAGCCACTATGTGAGAAGGGGAGAGTATGCCATTGGAATAAGGGTGGATTCTGAGTAGTGAAATCTCAGAAAAGTAGCCAGAAATGAATGGCTGTGGTCCAACAGCAGGGTGTCTTCACCTGGAACGGCAGGGTAAGCCACCCTCACATAGATCAAAAGCTACTAGTACTTGTAATACCAAGATTTTTTTTAAAATCTCCCTCAGATCAGTGAAGAAAGGCAGTTTGCAAAACATTTTGTCACTGGAAACACAAAGACTTGTAATTCGGAGTAACAGCCTGTGATCACAAAGCCCATCCTTCCAAGACTATTGGCTGCTAAGGGCCTCTCTGCAAACCACAAGATAAATCAACCATATTGGTCATCTACTGACTTTTTTTTTACCTGATTCAGCATCTAAAAATATCTTCATCCTTGTCAATAAAGACTGCCTAATTGCTTTCTGCTTTCCACAGACAAAGTCATCTGTGAGCTTTGTAGGGGATGGAAACAGTTCTCAGTTCTGAGGTTTGATATTTTCAAAACAGCGAGTCAAACCTTTCTGCTTTTTCTTTGCCCAGAAATCCTAGATGCTACCCCAGGTGACACTTAACACCATCACATCACCTGATGAGCCCTATATGAGAAGCAGCAGCCCCTTCCTTTCCATCATATCCCAAAGCATCGCACAGATTATGTGACTTTAAGATCAAGTCTAATCCCTACTTTTCCCTTTCCCTGTTTGCTTTTGTAATACCTTGCCAGATGAAAAAATCTTGAGATCTTGAAAATCTTGCACACATTTTTGTGCCTTGAGATTGACCTAATAAAGTTATTATCCAATATGGATTTATCTCATGCAATTTGTCTTATGGCTAACATGGCTACCTCTGCTCTCCCCCCCTCACCCCACCAGTTATTTATCTCAGCTGTTTTCAACATTTGCTCCACATCCTGATCCAGCAGGTGGAAGTGAAACTTTGCAGGTATAAAAGACTACTGGAAAAACATTTACCCTGATTTATCACTGAGGCCCACATTAGCCATGAGAGGACTGTCACATTTTCCATATCTCTTTCCCATTCAGGAAAAAATTAGAGGGCAGGAGTCTGAATTTTTTTTTACACCAAAACCAAAGTGTTGGTGAAAGAAAGGAATCTGCCCTGCCTTATCATGTTGCACTCTGCACATTAAAACTCAAAATACCAGGAGTGGGCTGGGCTGTAGGGACAAGTGTTTGAAGTAATCAACCACTTCATGCACACCATTTTGTATAAATAATAGACCCTTGCCTGCTTTGTATGTGAACAGGACAGACAAAGGCAGAAGTATACACAGCATTCCTTGTCATTGCTAGTTTGGCCCTAAGCTACACTAACCTTTCCCCAACATAATTCACTTTAATCAATTGACTGGTTCATTCTTTACCTGGCAATAACTGAGAATCTGTTCCACACCATAGCACTCTTCCCTCTCTGGCAGGCATGCTCTGTGCAGCGCAGCATCAAGATAAAGCTGAGGATGGATGTGCGGCATAACAAAGGATAGCAAGCTTGTGTACAAGGGTGCATTTTTCGTCCTCATTCTGGAACATGTTCTGTATGGTGGAGCACTGATTCTCATACAAGTCACCTGTCGTGTTCAGAGGAGCTTGACCAGAAGGCATCTGTTGCAAGAAGCAGAGTGACAACACAACACACCTGCTAGGGTCAAAGCAGTCTCACCCAGCATGCTTGCAGCAGGCGGCAAGGACTTCCTCAGCCAGCTGGGGCCCTGGTATGGTACAGCTGTGCTCTGTGCAAGAGCACAGAAAAGACACAAACTTCACAGCCTAAGACTATCACTTCCCGGACTGGGGTGATGGTAGTCGTGGTGGAGAGTACAATTTCAGCTTTATATGCTTTATAGGAGTTCACTCCACACAGCTAAAGGCTACTCAGCTTAACAACTAAACAACAACAATTAGACTGGCAGAGCCATCCATCAGGACTCATCTAAGAGCCCTCTGCCTATCCAGTGTATGATGGAATGGCAGCACTGCCCTTCCCTCAGTATTTGGCAGGTGCATGATGTACAGGAAAGGCCAGGTGAATGCTTCTTACTCCAATTGCTGTCCTCTTGAAAATTCTTTGCTGCATTGTAACTAAGCCTGGGGGATAAATCTCCTTGGAGCAATGATAGGCCCCCTCTCCCAAGCTGAGTTGCCATACTAAGAAAGGGGTGTGTACCATGTAGGAGAATATTAACTCTTCCCTACTCACCTGTAATTCCGCCTGAAACATTTCCCCTGATGCATGACTATTAGCTTGAAAAATAAAGTTCCTATCAGCACCAATGCACACTCAGGGCTCACGAGTACAGTTCTAGGAATAATGGGGACCAAGCAAAGTAAACCTCTTAATATCCACAGCCACTAGCCTGTTAAAATTACCACAGGTACAAAAGCAATCACTGATTCTGCTAATTGACAAGGTGCCTGTTGCATGCTTATCATGTGCCTGGTCACGCAGCAGGCACCTCACCAATTAGCCACTTCCTTGATTGCCATTGAATGCTTGGTAGGCAAGCTTCTGGGAGTTTTACAACCACTTCAGGAAGGTACTATTACCATCAACACAGCTACTATATGAAAAATAATCCCATTTCAGGACTTGAAAATGTTCCTTTTTTTTGTCTCCCCCACCCCGAACACCTTCAGGCAGCTGTTGCATTTTGGGTAATGTCATTAAAAACTATCTTTTCTAAACTCTGTTAAATCTATACCCAACTCTTCATCATAACAGCTCAGGGTAGCTAACAATCTACATAAAGACACTAGTTAAAATCACAAAGTATGAATATTGTAATTCACAAATTACAAGCAGCAGGCAGGAGAAGAGTGCTGTTCCCCTTCCCCAATTTGTCTTCCCGCACACATGTTTTCTCCAGCTGGACTTGCTTCTGTTCTTAAAGCCCAGACAGGGAAACCTGTCTGTCTATCTGTCGGTTTATCCATCTGTTTTTACCATCCTAGAAAACAAATTTTCTGGGTTTTATACATCAGTGAAGTAACAATCATAAAACAGTTAAAGTCACAATAAATAATTAAAAATTGGCACTGAGTACTCAATAGCACATAGCAAGACATAAAATACCATACAGATTGCAAAAGCTAAAGGAAAGAGTAATACGCAGAACCTGAAACACACATACACAAATAAGGACTAATGTAATGGTTCCGAAATAATTCAGGTGGTAAAATGCCTGGGAGAGCAAACAGGGGCAGCATTTGCAAGCTGTAGGGCCACCACAAAAAAAAGCTCTCTTAAACATAGTTGCTTTCTAAACCTTCGATTTAAAGGACACGTCTATGTATGAACTTAAACCATCAATAGACATAAGGAAGTGATGGATGCTGTTGGGTGGGTGGGTTTGAGGAGAGGGGGTGGCCTGTACCATGATAGCTCAGCAAACCTCTATCACCTACTCTTGCTTCACTTTAAATAACTCTCCTTTTTATACATGCTAATATGGGGCTGGAACTGTTTTGGACCATGGGTCCTACAGTCTCCAACCACTGGCCATGCTGACTGGGTCTTCCTGGGAGTTAAAGTCCAAAACATCTGGAAGGCCAAAGCAGGGTTCTTTCCCCTTCACATCTGCTTTCTGCCACAGTCATTGAAGGACTGTTGCTTGTTGTGTTTGTCAGGGAGACACCGAATCTCCTGGGAGTGGCGAACCTTTCTCTTCTCTTCCAAAGAGCCTAGCCAGGCCCTGAGACTCTCCTTGCACAGGCAGAGAGTGTTTAACTAAGGCTTGCAGGAGCATGCCAAGGGATCATTATTAATGCTTGGCTTGGCCTTCTTATGTGGAAGGAATTGAACTGAAGTGGTTTCTGTGCAAACTGTGCTGTGCAAACAGCAACAGGTGGCACTTGCTGTTAACTCAGCTAATGCAGTCCTGACACACTAAATCCTCAGGAATCTATGCATAGGACTATTTGCATGCCTAAGTTATTTCTGGTGCTAGAACCCAAGATATGCCCCTTACTTATCCTGAGGGACTAGGATCTTTCAAGCCTTGTATGTGTGGTAGATAAAGTGTATCCCCTTTGCCACTTTTATATTCACATTCTCAAGATGGGAAGGGTCCTGCATCCATAGCTTGGAAATGTTAATGCTTGAAATGCAATTCCCAGAATCCCTCAACTAGGATGATTATGGAACAGCACCTAAAATATCACCACTACACCTTTAGCTGTTTCTCTTGCTCAGTGAATATACCTGCCTGTTCTTATACTCAGTCCTCTTTTCAGAGCACGTTACCATAGTCTCTTGAGACTGAAGGATGCCTAAGCTTATACTCAGCTTAATCTGTGATTGTGACTTTTGGGGTTCCCAGCCCCTCCATGGGCCAGCGGGACATTGAAGGGCCCTGCGGGCATTGTCATAAGAACACATCAGCCCATCATGGGCTACTTGAGCACCCAAGGAAATACCTTTTGGAATAAAGTTAACTGCTTGAGAGTACTTAATTCCAAAACTATTTATAAGCGTTCCCACAGTTCTCCAGGTCAGAAGGCCTCCAGCTGTCCTACATGTCCAGCCAGGGCAACTCCCCTCATCCCTTGATCTATTGCCTGGTTAGCATTGACAAGGTGTGGACCAGCCCTTCTTCTGGGCCTCTTATGCTCAGAGGCTCTTCTCCAGCTGGTGGAGACATTGGAATGCCATTCATTCACCCACTCCTCAAGTCAGCTGATGAGCAAAATGAGCACCCCAATTATAAATGTTCCTACCTGCTATTGTTACCCTCTGAGCCTAGTTTCAAACTTGGAACATAGATTTACTCACTCACATTCGTCCTCCTATTTTCTTTCTCCTCTCCACCTTGTGTGATGAACTTGGGAGTTCAGCAGAAGGAGAATTCAGTTGGATCACTGACATTCCACCTCTGTTAAGGAGACACAGAGGAATAGACTGTCTAGGGATAGCCTGAGCTCTAAAGTGAGGCAGTGTCCCACTCACCCTAATGGATGAGTCACCACTGAATTGGGCATTTCTTTTGAGGTGCAATCCATTAGAGACTGCAAGAATGAGCAAAAGCTGCAGCAAATTTCAGGCTCATGCTAGATCTTCTCCTTCTCCCCTTTGAGGAGATTAGAAACTTTGGATCCAACCTTGCAACAACCATAGTTTATCAATGTATCTGAAACAGACAATTGTTTATTTAAACCGTAGTGTATTTTCAGACAAGGATCTGAAACCATGTTTGTATTTTAAAGCACAAAGATAGAGTCAAACCTTTCATGTGGAGCAGAGTCAGAGTATTCTTGGTACAATGATTACTTTGTCAGATTAACCTCCTCTCTGAACATTATAGGCTGTTTCTTGGCAGAGGCTTGGAAATGGAATTATGCAGGTACTAACTAAGACCCTGGGACACTTATGTCCAGTCTTGCAGGTTATCTTTGTTCAAGTTGCCTGTTACTCTCGATCTTCTGTCTGCCACAATGTTCTGCTACATGTTCAGAACTGAACAGAGGGCACATTGTCCCTTAGTTGCTGTCTGCCGATGCTCCCAGCCTTAGCAGCTGGTGGAATCCTCCAGGGCACTGTTGATGTTTTGACCTTGGTTTTCCCTGCAGGATTAACAAGGAGGGTCAAAGATATCCTCTGGGGAAAGCAGATGGACCCAGAGCCCTTGATGCAAAATAGATTCTCTCCACCCCACAATGCCTGGGCCTCACTCAGCTAGGCATTGCAAGGGGTGGTCTCTTTGTTTAGCATCCGCTGATGATTTCTGTGAACTATCTTACAGGCTGCAAAACAAACCATAGAGGTGAATTTGTTCATAAGCCCTGTTCAGCCATCTTTAGGAGCAGGACTATGAGAAGTCACCCATGCAGCTTGTAAGACCATGCCGTTCTCTGTCAAGAGAATAAGGTCTGCCCAGTCATCCTTGTCCAGAGCCACCCTTTTGTCCCTGGTACCAGGCATGTCTCTCCTCGATACCACTAATAAATTTCATCTCAGGAGAAATAATTTGAGCCATATTAATCCCAACTGAGATTGTGACTGAACCTTCTGTGGCAGTGGAAAGCATTCATGCAAGGCTCATGTTTCTTGTTGATCTGTTCATTCTCAGCTTGCTTCATTAGTATGATGCCATGGAACTCCACTTGACTTGCTATAGAGTCAGAGGCAGGGAACAGAAGGGGTGGCAAGCCCAAGTAACCAGAGTGGAAAAAGAAACCCCTGAAACAATGTTACTAGAGACCCCAGACTGAAATGCTGGAGACCTCTGATCCCCAGACCATTGATCTGGGATCAGCAATTGCATCCTCCAAGCCTGGCTCCAAGACAGGGCCATCAGAACCATGTCCAGGAGCAAAACAATCTCTCTGTTGCCGACTATGTGCCAATGTCAGCAATGTGTGCCAGCCTGACATCTTAGAGATATGGAGAAGTGCTGTGCTCTAGGCCAGAGGTCTCTCCTTTCAATGCTTTCCACTTGTGGGAAGGGTTGAATTGGGAAAGGAGGTTCCAGACTGAAGCAGGAAAGGCTTCAGACTGGTCTTCAGCCTTATTGACAGCAGGTTGCTCACTAGGAACTCTCCTAGGTGCTGCAAAATCTGGCCCTTCTTGTTTTCTTGAGCTTCAGCCTTGGACAAAACGCAACACCTAACCAGGCAGAGGTGAAGGTAAGGTACACAGAATTCCTCCTGCCTTAGTTGCTAACAAGTAAGGCATCCGAGTATCAGTGTAATAACCTTTTGAAACCTAGTGTTCCTATACTGGACAACCTGGGCTTGCCAAAATTCCTATCTTCCCAGGCATAAATATTTCCCTAGCCTTGTAGCAGTGTGATGCTGGAGCATGAAAGGCCAAAACTATTTCATATGTATTTCATATGAATTTATAACTCATCCTGCAGATTAATTCTTTGTGGAAGGCTGTCAACAAACTGGAAAGGATTCAGCAGGAGACTATGTGGGCGATGAAGGGTCCTCTCAGGAAGGGTTGTCATATAAGAAAGGACTGAAGCAGGATATGTTTAGCTAGGACAATAGAAATTTAGGGCAAAAGCAATTTTCAGCTACTTAAAGCAACATCAGACAGAAGAGGGAATACAATTATTCACCAGATTCACTGAGAACAGAAGAACATACATTACAATTCATTGAAAGGACAAGACGTGGCATTTAGGGTAGACATTAGATTTGGCTGAGGCACTAAGGAAAAAAAAACACTTTCATGCTAGAAAAGCACTCCAGCAACAAAACAGCCTTGTTAGAAAATTCTTGAAGACATTCTTTGAGGAAAGGTTACCTTTGGCCAGGTAAAGCTTGTCAAAGAGCCGGTGAAGAAGTTTTGTGGGCTAAAGCCTTTCTTTTAGCAGCTGATCATGTTCAGTGTTTTTTCAAGTTATTTCTATCTCCATAATTTTCTGATTTTGGATTGACAGACTGTAGCATTTAGATTAGAACAAGCTGAAGACACATTGTAGCATGGAAATTACATGAGCATAATATCCATAACACCCTTAGTGCTCAAGTGCACATACTGTAATATATTGAATTACTGTCAGTGTGTGCACTGACAGTGTCTTAGTCACACATATGATGCAACAGGGTAGAAAAGAAGAGTACAATGAGCTATAGTATGGTAACTTATAAAGAAGTCCACTCTTTTAGAAAAAGTGTGTAGTAAAATGGTTCTGATTTATTTATTTATTTTCTTTGTGTCAAAGCACTTTTTGCTGACTGGAAGCCATCGTTTCAGGGAAAAGCAGTCTAGCTGAATCACAAGTTCTGTCTGCAAGGAAGGCTTGGGCGTTGTTCCTACACTTGCATTCTCCTTTTCATGTTGCCACTGGAGGCCATACCATATGCCTTTTTGGAATGAATATATCAGCCATATGTTGTAATGCATGGGATGCAATGGGGCTTGGTACTTCAGCCATTTTGTTGGAGAAATGGCTCAGTCCTGATGCAGGACTAGGAACAGAACTGTAATTTTATGAGTTGTCAGTAGCTGTGAGATTCTACAGTAGCTAACGATGCAAGAGGATTTTTTCAGGAGTTTTCAGGTGTCTGCAAGGAGAGGGGGAAGAAGTGGCAGCACAAATTTATGTGTAAGCTTTGAGTCTCCTGTATCAGACAAGGTGCTGCAAAAGGAGGGAGAGGGGAGAGACAAAAAAGATTTTGACATCCCCACCCTGTCCCAGTTATGGGTAGAGGAAGAAAACAGTAGGTATATAAATGTGTCTCTCATGGATCATACGTTATTTACAGTGAACCAACTTGTGGCCCTACAAAATGTCTGGAGTCTGTTCAGAAAAGCACAACAAACGCATGAAGGTTAGGAGCAGGGATTGAGGGTATATTTCTGGTCTCTCTCCACCTTCATATGGACTGCATGTTGTTTCTTAGCATCTGAAATCCACCAATGTTCTTAGTTGCTGGGGTCTATTATGATCTGGAGTAGGACACCACTGGCAGCATGAAAAGAAGAGCGGCATGATTAATTGTGTTAGCTTGTGAAAATGTTTTAATTAATCTAAGGAAATTTCCTGTCTGCAAATAATCCAGATATTACAAAATCCCAATAAAACTATCATGACTGGCAATTTGACACTGCCAGCAGTGTTCCCAGATGCTGCTGTGGTAATTGATAGCCTTGTATAAATTTAAATTAGGGATTCTGCTATTAATTTTCGCCTCTGGAAAACACTTTGGAATTTGGAATAACACCTTGCCAAATCCTCAGTGGTACTTGGTAGATCCACAAGAATATAGTCACTGTCTTTCTCTGTCCCCATCTCTTATTTTCATCACATTTTATCTTCTTTCCTCTCCAGTGCTGTATAAATGTCTGTCTACCGAGGCTCATGCTCCCTCCATCTGCAGAAGTGGGCTGCAGTCCAGAAAAGCGTATGCCCAACAAAACTTATTGGCCTTAAAGGTATTGCAAAACTCTTTGTTTCTTTCTCTGTCAGAGGCATTAGTAGTTTTCTTTAGTGGAAAGAGGATTCTTTGGTGAAGCCTGTACTTTGAATGACTGGTGGGGAACAGTGATCTCCTGATGTTACTGAACAGTAGCTTCCATCTTCCCTGATGATTGGCCAGAATGGTTGGGGCTGATGAGAGCTCAACAACTCCTGGACAGTCAGAGGTTTCCCACCCTGTTCTAAATGAAGACCTATACAGTAAATGTGCGATCCCTCTGTAGGTATTAATGGGCCTGTTCTACACTTATAAAATGATGAAAAATTAAGGCAGTTGCAATCCAGCAACATAGAGTGGGCTCCACATTCCCCATGCCTGCCACAGAGGTTTCTTTTCTCTGTGCATGAACAGAGAGTTGTGAATTGAATGAATGAATGAATGAATGAATGAATGGCATGGCGATTAGCTGGGCACAGGGATGCAAGTTACTAGGGATGCAAGCCGGGCTTGGAGGCCCTCCATGTGCGGATTGGGGCCAGGGATGGTATTGGGATCTTGCTGGGTTACCGCGCTCCCCGCGACCCAGCCACCTCCCTACCGGAGCTGGCGGACTTTGTCTCCGCGGCACTGTCGGAGTCCCCGAGGCTTCTGGTCCTGGGTGACTTCAATATCCATGCGGAGGCAGAGGTTTCCAGTCCAGCTCTTAAATTCTTGGAAACCATGGCTTCCTTGGATATGTCCCAACATGTCAACGGTCCCACACACATGGGCGGCCATATGCTAGACCTGGTATTTTCCACTGAACGGAGCGAGTGTCGTCTGATGGTGACTGACCTGGTGTCGGTCCCCTTGTCATGGTCAGATCACCACCTAATAAAATGTAACCTCTCTATGGCACTCCCTCCCCACAGGGAGCATGGACCTATTTCAATGGTCCGCCCTCGAAGGTTACTGGATCCATTGAGATTCCAGGATACCATGAGAGGGATTCCAGCTGAGCTGTCTGGCGCTCCTGTCGAAGCTCTGGTTGACGGCTGGCTTGCTGCCGCCACTAGGGCTGTAGACACGATCGCTCCTAAACGCCCTCTCAGGCGCAGAGCTCGGCCAGGTGCCTGGTATAATCGGGACCTACGAGCAATTAAGCGAAATAGGAGATGGCTAGAGTGCACTTGGAGAGAAAAACCGATGGATTATAATAAGAAAGCTGTCAGGATCGCAACTAACCATTACCTGGCTAAGGTAAGGGCTGCCAGACGATCACACTTCGCTGACCGGATAAGCGAAGCCTCCAACCAGCAGGCGGAACTTTTCCGTATAGTTCGCGATCTATCCGGAATTGGTCTGGGTGATGGGCCTCCCACTAATATCTCACCTGACCAATTTGCAGCATTTTTTAAATCAAAAGTGGAGACCATCCGCCGGGACCTCTCCTTTTTTAAATACAGTGGATCGAGCAGAGATGTCTAGCGCTCCGCCTTGCCCGGTGACTCTTGAATTCTTTCAGCCTGTGACACCAGAATTGGTGGACAAAGCGCTTGATCGCTGTCGGGCCACCACCTCCTCCCTTGACCCTTGCCCGGCCTGGCTAATCAAAGTAGCCAGACCTGTAACAACTGAATGGGCCACAGCAATAATTAATGGGTCTCTCCAGGAGGGCAAGGTTCCTCTTGCCCTCAAGGAGACACTCATTAGGCCCATTAGGAAGAAACCAAATTTGGCGCTGGATGATATTGGAAATTATAGGCCCGTCACCAATGTTTCTTTCCTTAGCAAAGTGGTGGAGAGGGTGGTGACAGACAAGCTTCAGACACTTTTGGACGAAACCAACGCCCTGGACCCATTTCAGTCGGGCTTCAGGCCACACTATGGCACAGAAACGGCACTGGTCGCACTGTTGGATGACCTGTTGAGGGAGGCAGACAGGGGCAATATGTCTTTGTTGGTCCTCCTCGATATCTCAGCCGCCTTTGATACCGTCGACCACGGTATCCTCCTGGGGAGGCTCTCCGAGTTGGGAATCGGTGGCCTGGCGCTTGCCTGGCTCCGATCCTTCTTGGAGGACCGCCCTCAGAGAGTACAGCTTGGGGAGAGTGTTTCGGCCCCGTGGAGTCTCAATTGTGGGGTTCCGCAGGGGTCGATTATCTCCCCAATGCTGTTTAATATCTATATGAGGCCGCTGGGTGGGGTCATCAGGGGGTGTGGGGCATCGTGCCACCAGTACGCTGATGACACGCAGCTCTACATCTCCTTTTCATCTACTTCAGTGGATGCCGTTCTGTCCCTTCAGCGCTGCCTGGAGGTTGTACTGCAATGGATGCAGCTGAATGGGTTGAGGCTGAACCCGGACAAGAGGGAGGTCCATAGGGTGGGTGGTCCCTCCATTAGCGGATTGGGTGACTCCCTTTCTTTTGGGGGGACGACTCTCACCGCAAAGAGTGAGGTTCGCAGCTTGGGGATACATCTGGACCCGGTGCTTACCATGGAAACCCAGGTGGTGTCCGTGGCCCGCTCCGCCTATTTCCATCTATGGCGGATTGCCCAGCTGCGACCCTATCTTGATGGTGGGGCCCTCACTACTCTTGTCCATGCGCTCGTAATCTCGAGATTAGACCATTGTAATGCGCTCTACGTGGGGCTACCTTTGAGATTGATGTGGAAACTTCAAATGGTGCAGAATGCGGTGGCCAGACTTTTAAGTGGGGTGAGAAAATATCAACATATCTCTCCCACTCTGGCTGCCTTGCATTGGCTGCCCATTCGTTTCCGCATTGACTTCAAAGTGTTAATGATGACGTACAAAGCCGTAAATGGTTTGGGACCTCGATACTTGGCAGATCGTCTTCTCCCACCTAGATCTACCCGAATCACTCGGCATAGCCAGGAGGGACGGCTGAGGGGCCTAACGCCGAGAGAGGCCCGGAAAGAAAGAACAAGAAACCGGGCCTTCTTGGCAGTGGCCCCTCAGCTATGGAATAGTCTACCAACAGAGATCCGACTGGCACCCTCGCTGGGTGTTTTTAAAAGCCATTTAAAAACTTGGCTCTTCAGGCAGGCCTTCCCTTCAGTCAATAATTGATATCTATTTTTTGTCTTATAATTTTCCATCTTGGTATTGATCTGGTCTAATTGTTTAAAAATTGTGATGTTTTTATGATTTTAAATTATTTGTTATATATGATGTTTTATAATTTTGTAAGCCGCCCCGAGTAGACTTTGTCTAGGGGGGCGGGGTAAAAATCCAATAAAGTAAAAGTAAAGTAAAGTACTAAAGGGACCATGCAAAACAACCTGGGAGAGTGGAGGAGGAAAGGACGTTGTTGTACCTAGAGAGCTCAATTCCCTTCCCTTAAGGCTAAGCAGGGTGTGAGATGTGAGACTCAACAACCAAGCTGCACAATATAGTTACAGCTTGCATACATGGTTCTCCAGAGGAACCAGATGTCATGTAGCACCTATAAGACTAACTAGTTTTTATTCTTCATAAGCTTCTATGTGTCCAAGCATACTTTTTCAGATAAATAGAATGTGTGACTCTGAGGGGAGTATAAAACTGCTGGCAACAGTTCTAAGCTACTGACATGGCTCTCCGGATGGTTCTCCTTCATTACACTGTGCATACATTTTAGGGAGTGCTTCTTTTATTTTTGTCTTCGCCTTGCTACCTCATCTCTCTGACACTGTATTTTGCTATATCTGCCAACAAGGTATTAATTGCTCACACTCTCTCTCTAGGCAGCTTTGTGGGCCCTGTTGTCTCTGTTGTGATGCCCAGAGACAGACTGAACAAGAGAGAAAGAGTCAGAGCAGCCAACCTCTTCTTTCTCTTACATATTTCCCTGCCCACCTTCAGAAATGGCATCACTCAGAGGAGGCACAGCCATGAGGGGAGATGAACCCAACAGATTTCTGGCTGGACAGCTGTCTCACTTTCCTTCCCTCCTCCCCCCCCCCCCCCCCAGCATCTGCTGATAGGCAAGAGAAAAAGAGCTTAGGTTGCTCTTTGCTGCTTAATGTATGATCACTTCCTCTTATTCACTTGACTCCTTTTTCTTCCAAAATTTCTTCCTTCAAAATAAAAGAAACCACCTTTTCTTCAAGTACATGTGGTCTATCATGTTTAGTTCCATAGGCCCCCTTTACTTGCCACTGCCTCTTCCCCATCCCTCCTTTTGATAGCCCCTCACCACCATATAATCCAAATGTAGATAGTAAATACTTTGGGGCAGGGAACTGTTTCTTCTTCCTCATGTTCTCCCATAAAGTGCCATGTGCATTAATAATATAAATCCTAATGATCATTGGTCTGCATTGGCAACAGAGCTTTGTACTGTCCTTTATTTTTTATAGTTACTTTTCAGCGCGCACATTCTCCCTGCAGCCCACAGCTGCTAGGAAATGATGTCTCTTCCCTCTAATAGGGCATCAGGGCATTTGGCATGGTTTGGATGCTGTACTGCAATTGATTGGATACACTGCGGCAGAGACTGTATCATTTGTGCACAATGCTTGGTGCCTGGAGGTGCTGGTGAGGCAGCCATTCTCCTTAGAGCAGAGCAGTGACCATGTGCACATTGGGGTGAAACTGGGAGCTGGCAGGACAGTTCATCTGAGGATCTAGTTTCATCATTCACATGATTCTGGGATTCTGTTGTTGATAAAGTAGTGTCCGGATCAGCATTTTGGCAGAGGCAAAAAGAGTTTGAGGATGAAAAGCAGGAAATGCTGCCAGCAAGCACCTGAGTCTTGACGAGGCACTATACATAATATGTCTTCAGTTACCCAATTGTAAAGCGGAAATTTAAAAGTCATCTTTTTTTTTGTCTCAATATTTTATAATGATTTAATTCTGCACCTTATTTGGTCAGTAGAAATTGAAAACTTGCTGTATTTGCCTGGTCAGTTACTGGTATACCCAGTTAAATATTAATTAGTTGTTGTGCCTCATAGAATTAGTGGAAGTTGTGACTTTTTAGACTGCAAGGTTAAAAGTTCACCTGGACATGCTTAGTCAGTAAACAATACTTACTGATTTGTGCAATTAAGCATTAACCTGTTTCCTGTCTATGTGACTGAAACCACCATGACCTCTTAGTAAATAACTGTTTGAAAAGCTGCTTGTGGATTGGTAGTTTCAAACCATTTGCTCGGTTGTTGATAAGAAAGAGTATAAAGGGTTTGTAACTGTGTCAAGAAGGTGTACTTCCATCATCTTTTACTGGGTTATACCTTTCACCGGTGAAATAAACTATTTTGGTTTGTATTACCTCACTCACTCTGTGCCTCTACCTTCAGGGTGAGAACAAACCTCTGGTGCCAAAATTGCTGAAACAAAATGGCGAGTCAGCCAGGAAAATCTCTGGTTCTCAATGAGCCGAAAATCTCTGGTATCAATGAGCCTGGCCCCCCTGGCGCCACAGGTGACCCTTACTTTCTGTGTATGTCTTTCTTATGGTCCTGGACCATCCTCACAGGGATAAGGAAGAATTCTTCAGAGGCAGTGAGTGATGTTTTTAAATTATACTGTTGTGTTCTGTTACGTTCCATGCTACAGCACTGTAGCCTTAAGTCCAGGAAGAGTGTGAACTTAATGGTAAACAGTGTAAATTTTGGTTGAAAAAGTCAAGACACACCTTGCCTTGGCAAAGCAAATGGGCTCTCCAATTACCAAAATCAAAAGTGTAACACAAAGCCATTAGTTATCAGGGCATTAGGAACTTCAGAACCAGTCCACTGACATAACTTTAAATGAGTTGGGCTATAGAAACTCCTTATCCACTGCACAGATAACAATTTGTCAGTCCAAGTTAAGTCAGACTAGATCAGTTGAAATTCAGAGAAAAGAGAGATGGTCCCAAGTATCCCTAAATGCAGCCAACTGCTGTGGTCCTAAAGAAATGGGAAGTTCTGCCACATGCTGGACTGGATAAGGAGTGATCAGTTAACACTCTGTTAGACTGTTTGGCCAAGTTACACCTTGGAACTGGTGCCAGAAGATCAATGACTATAACAAAGAAGCTTTGATTGGAACAATATCTCTAAATTAAACTGATTCTTAGCTGGCTTCAAACCACAGTAAAATGATTATCTGAATTTATTCCCAGAAGCTAGTCCACTTCTCCCCTTCACGGATTGCTGCCTTGTCGTGGCGAAAGGGCTTGAGTAATTCAGAGAAGCTATGGGCTATGCCGTGCAGGTACACCCAAGACGGACAGGTCATAGTGGAGAGTTTTGACTAAACACGATCCACCTGGAGCACAAGCCACTCCAGTATATTTGCCAAGAAAACTCCATGGACAGAAACAAAAGGCTAAAAGATATGACGCTGGAAGATGAGCCCCTCAGGTGGGAAGGCGTCCAACATGCTACTGAGGAAGAGCGGAGGACAAGTACAAGTAGCTCCAGAGCTAATGAAGTGGTTGGGCCAAAGCCGAAAGGACGCTCAGCTGCGGACGTGCGTGGAAGTGAAAGGAAAGTCTGATGCTGTAAAGAAAAATACTGCATAGGAACCTGGAATGTAAGATTTATGAACCTTGGTAAGCTGGATGTGGTCAAACAGGAGATGGCAAGAATAAACATTGACATCCTGGGCTTCAGTGAACTAAAATGGACGAGAATGGGCGAATTCAATTCAGACGATTACCATATCTACTATTGTGGGCAAGAATCCCATAGAAGAAATGGAGTAGCCCTCACAGTCAACAAAAGAGTGGGAAAAGCTGTACGGGATACAATCTCAAAAATGATAGAATGATTTCAATACGAATCCAAGGCAGACCTTTCAACATCACAGTAATCCAAGTTTATGCACCAACCACCGATGCTGAAGAGGCTGAAATTGACCAATTCTATGAAGACTTACAACACATTCTAGCACTGACACCAAAGAAAGATGTTCTTCTCATTATAGGGGACTGGAATGCTAAAGTAGGGAGTCAAGAGATAAAAGGAACAACAGGTAAGTTTGGCCTTGGAGTTCAAAACGAAGCAGGGCAAAGGCTAATAGAGTTTTGTCAAGAGAACAAGCTGGTCATCACAAACACTCTTTTCCAACAACACAAGAGGCGACTCTACACATGGACATCACCAGATGGGCAATACCGAAATCAGATTTATTATGTTCTGTGCAGCCAAAGATGGAGAAGCTCTATACAGTCAGCAAAAACAAGACCTGGAGCTGATTGTGGCTCTGATCATCAGCTTCTTATAGCAAAACTCAAGCTTAAACTGAAGAAAGTAGGAAAAACCACTGGGCTAGTCAGGTATAATCTAAACCAAATCCCTTATGAATACACGGTGGAAGTGAAGAACAGATTTAAGGAACTAGATTTGGTGGACAGAGCGGCAACAAAAACCATCCCAAAGAAAAGGAAATGCAAGAAAGCAAAGTGGCTGTCCAACGAGGCCTTACAAATAGCAGAGAAGGGAAGGGAAACAAAATGCAAGGGAGATAGGGAAAGTTACAGAAAATGGAATGCAGACTTCCAAAGAATAGCAAGGAGAGACAAGAGGGCCTTCTTAAATGAACAATGCAAAGATATAGAGGAAAATAATAGAAAGGGAAAAACCAGAGATCTGTTCAAGAAAATTGGAGATATTAAAGGAACATTTTGTGCAAAGATGGACATGATAAAGGACAAAAATGGTAGGGACCTTACAGAAGCAGAAGACATTAAGAAGAGGTGGCAAGAATACACAGAGGAATTATACCAGAAAGATCTGGATGTCCCGGACAACCCAGATAGTGTGGTTGCTGACCTTGAGCCAGACATCCTGGAGAGTGAAGTCAAGTGGGCCTTAGAAAGCATGGCATTTCAATTGAACTATTTAAAATCTTAAAAGATGATGCTGTTCAGGTGCTCCACTCAATATGCCAGCAAGTTTGGAAAACTCAGCAGTGGCCAGAGGATTGGAAAAGATCAGTCTACATCCCAATCCCAAAGAAGGGCAGTGCCAAAGAATGCTCCAACTACGGTACAATTGCACTCATTTCACACGCTAGCAAGGTTATGCTCAAAATCCTCCAAGGTAGGCTTCAGCAGTATGTGGACCGAGAACTGCCAGAAGTACAAGCTGGATTTCGAAGGGGCAGAGGAACTAGAGACCAAATTGCTAACATGCGCTGGATTATGGAGGAAGCCAGAGAGTTCCAGAAAAACATCTACTTCTGCTTCATTGACTATGCAAAAGCCTTTGACTGTGTGGACCACAGCAAACTATGGCAAGTTCTTAAAGAAATGGGAGTGCCTGACCTCCTTATCTACCTCCTGAGAAATCTATATTTGGGACAGGAAGCAACAGTTAGAACTGGATATGGAACAACTGATTGGTTCAAAATTGGGAAAGGAGTACGACAAGGCTGTATATTGTCTCCCTGCTTATTTAACTTATATGCAGAATACATCATGCGAAAGGCAGGACTGGAGGAATCCCAAACCAGAATTAAGATTGCCAGAAGAAATATCAACAACCTCAGATATGCAGATGATACCACTCTGATGGCAGAAAGTGAGGAGGAATTAAAGAACCTCTTAATGAGGGTGAAAGAGGAGAGCACAAAAAATGGTCTGAAGCTCAACATCAAAAAAACTAAGATCATGGCCACTGGCCCCATCACCTCCTGGCAAACAGAAGGGGAAGATATGGAGGCAGTGACAGATTTTACCTTCTTGGGCTCCATGATCACTGCAGATGGTGACAGCAGCCACGAAATTAAAAGACGCCTGCTTCTTGGGAGGAAAGCGATGACAAACCTAGACAGCATCTTAAAAAACAGAGACATCACCTTGCCGACAAAGGTCCGCATAGTCAAAGCTATGGTTTTTCCAGTAGCGATGTATGGAAGTGAGAGCTGGACCATAAAGAAGGCTGACCGCCGAAGAATTGATGCTTTTGAATTGTGGTGCTGGAGGAGTCTCTTGAGAGTCCCCTGGACTGCAAAGAGAACAAACCTATCCATTCTGAAGGAAATCAACCCTGAGTGCTCACTGGAAGGACAGAAGCTGAGGCTCCAATACTTTGTCCATCTCATGAGAAGAGAAGACTCCCTGGAAAAGACCCTGATGTTGGGAAAGTGTGAAGGCAAGAGGAGAAGGGGACGACAGAGGACGAGATGGCTGGACAGTGTCATCGAAGCCACCAAAATGAATTTGACCATACTCCGGGAGGAAGTGGAAGACAGGAGGGCCTGGCGTGCTCTGGTCCATGGGGTCACAAAGAGTCGGACACGACTTAACGACTAAACAACAACAAGTCCACTTCTATTACCATGACAAGCTGTATTGAAACAGGCAGGAAAAGCCCTCCCACCGGTCTTTTAATGATGAACCTGATCTGCTTAGGCTAATTTCCCCCCCCCACTCCCAACATCACCTCTGCCACCATCAGATATTTTCAATTCTCCTGCAGGAGGTTAACAATTTCTACCCTTTGGGCCTGAGGAGATTGCTTTGTCTGGATTCCATCGAAGAGGAGACCTGGTTTACTGTTTTGGCTGATACAGCCGAATCATTTTAATTTAATTCTGCTGCTGTTGCTGTTGTTTCTGGCTATTCTTCCATGATTCCTTAGTGCATAGGATCCTCGGCTGAGCTGTCAGAACCAGATCTGCAATTTGGATGTTTCTGATGCCTTAATGATGGTTATTGTTATTTGTTCTTTAATCTTTGCTTTTAGTAACTTGCTGTGTAAAGGGCCAGTAAGGAAGAGAGAAACACACTGTTTGGTTATTGAGGTACTTTCAGTTGTCTTAAAATATTGACTGGCAATGGCACACTCCCTGATGTCTTATTAGCAGTGGCCAGGTGGAAAGGATGAACCTTGCATTGAAATTGACGATTGCAGCCTCTTGATAAATACACTGTAGAAGCCCAGCCACTACCTTTAGATATGCCAGCCCTTTCCATTCAATCTGGAGATCAAGTATTACTTTAGAAGTGAACAGATGAGAATGAAAAGTGGAAAGGCCCTCTCCAGATGTTATTGACTTCATTCATTGCAGTCAAGTTAGTGGGACACAGTCTATGAATTCACGACACAAGAGTAAAGGAAGTTCCAGGCATCAGGGAAATCAACACTGACCGATTCCCAAGGAGGAAGGGCAGCCAAGGCCCTACCAACACAAGGATGAGAAGCAGATGACAGCGAGACAACCAAGCTTCCAGAAGGGGCAACACTTGAAAAACATTGGCCAATAATGGCTGATAATGGACTCAAATTGAAATTGAAAGGGAAGAGGAAATAAAATTCCATAGCAGCCATCAGGTCAGTAAGTCCAATCCACAGTTATGATCTGGAGCATCAGGAGGTGACCTGCGCTAGCTAACCCCTCCCTCCCAAAGATCTGTGTATGTTAGTTAGGCTATTAGTATATTCCACACGCAATTTTTATTTTCTACACTATTATCATGAAACTTATGTTTCTAAAGCTTATTTCACTCCTTTCCCTTCCCATGGTCTGTGGTAATACCTTTTGCATCTGACTCAGGTTTTAGAAGCATGTTTGAATCAGTGTTGGTTAAATAAATGCCCATTTGCCTTTCCATACGTCTACAGAAGTGTCTGCGATGTTACTACTTCTTAACTCCATTGATTTAACAACTCCTTCCTGGAGCCCAAAATGTCCAGCTTACCAGTTACAGTGGTGCCTCACTAGACGATGTTAATCCGTTCCGCGAAGATCGCTGTCTAGCGAAAACATCGTCTAGCGAAGCACGTTTTCCCATTGGAATGCATTGAAATCTCTTCAATGCGTTCCAAGGGAAAACGCAGTCGTCTAGCGAAAATCTCCCATAGGGAAACATCGTCTAGCGAGTGCGGGTCCCCATCGGAATGCACTGACAGCTGCACTGACAGCTTTTCACCACTAGTCGGCGCATTCCTATGGGGAAACCTCATCGTCTAGCGAAAATCGCCATAGGGAAACATTGTTTTGCGAAGCGCAGTAGCGATCGCAAAAAGGCATCGTCTAGCGATTTCCTCGTCCTGCGTATTAACCATGGTGGAATATATTATTTTACCTTTGTTATGTAAGGCTATTCCTCCGCATAGGGAATTGGTGTTGGAGCTGTAATGGATTACAGGTTACTGTTGGATATAGTGCTTGCAACTGGTCGATTGTGATCAATGGGGCTTGGCATACAGCGAAGAAGGGTACTCTAACTTGGCACCAAGATATAGGCTACTTTGATTTTAACATCACTGGGTATTATGCTCAATGGACTATGTCAATTCAGTGCAATAAAACGATGTCAGCTTTAACCAGACATTACTTTGTCTGTGAATCTGCAGCATATAAGGTCTTGTCAAGACAGTGGGAGGGAAGGTGCTATCAGATCCTGAAGCTGAGGCTCCAATACTTTGGCCATCTCATGAGAAGAGAAGACTCCCTGGAAAAGACCCGGATGTTGGGAAAGTGTGAAGGCAAGAGGAGAAGGGGACGACAGAGATGGTTGGACAGTGTCATCAAAGCTGCCAACATGAATTTGACCCAACTCCGGGAGGCAGTGGAAGACAGGAGGGCCTGGCGTGCTCTGGTCCATGGGGTCACAAAGAGTCAGACACGACTTAACAACTAAACAACAACAACATTACCTGCTCTTAAAGTGATGCAAACATTGTCCTCTGGAATGCTTATTTGCAACCAGAGACAAATTAGTGAAACTTGGTTCTTCAGAAATTTTTCCCAGTTTGGGAGTTGGATATGTTGTAAGAAGAATTTGTAAGGTGACTGCAGTTATGGAGCAAGTAGCAAAAGAAACAATTGTAGCTATTTTTGTTGCATGATGTTGGTAGAAGAAGGCTGAGTTTGTGCACTGATTCAAGAAGGTTGTTGTGTATATATATCTCTAACAATTCTGAGGAAATTGACAATCATCTGGACAGTATTAAGCAAGCTGTCGTTCAATTGCATAAAGAGCCAGAATTAAGTTTCATATGATTGTCTGAATTATTTGGTAACTTCCATTAGGTGCAGAAATTATTTATGTATGTATTTATTGTTGTAATCATGCTGATCCTTATTTGCCATTATATTCAATGCAAATGTAATACATGGAATACAAAATGCTTAGCCAGTAAACAATACTATTTGTGCAGTTAAGCATTAACTTGTTTCCTGTCTACGTGACTGAAGTCATCATGACCTCATGGTAAATAACTGTTTGAAAAGCTGCTTGTGGTAGTTTTAAACTATTTCCTTGGTTATTGATAAGAAAGAGTATAAAAGGTTTGTAACTGTGCCAAGTAGGTGTATTTCCTTCATCGTTGTACTGGGTTGTACCTTTCACTGGTGAAATATACTGTTGTGGTTTCTATTACATCATTCACTCCGTTTGTGACTTCATCTTCACCATAAGAACAAACCTCTGATGCTAAAATTGCTATAACACAAATCCATCTGACATGCCGGCAGTGTTCCGTGGTCAGGCTGGGCTTATAAGTCATGGGAACTGGAGATGCTACTTGAGAAGTGGTTCCAAACATGAGGCCCTGCGAATCCTTAAACAGCACAGCCAATAATCAGGGCTTCTGGGAATTGTAGTCCAAGAACATCTGAAGGCCTGAATTGCAAAACCATCATACTAACAGGAGGCATGAGAGGTCTTGGAGAGAAGTCCTCTATTGTGCCAGAGGAACTGGGCCACTCACTGCATTGCCCTTTTGCCCCATCCCCTGATTCTCCATGTATTTTAGAGTGCCCATGGGACACAGAAGCAAACTCAATAAGACACAGAGCTATCATAAAAATGACAAAGAATTCACTCTCCCTTAATTCCCATGGGCTCCTGCAAGTGTGAACTGCTATCTGGTGATGAACGTATGGAATGCTAGTAGTTGCTTTGGTACTCTGTGTTTCTTCTAATCCTCCATTTCCCTTACTATAAGATGTCCAAGTAATTGCAAATAATAAATATAATATATTTATAATGCCTGTAAACGTCAATATGTCCTTCTTGAGCACAGTGGGTTTTTCCCCTTATCATGGTGGGACTTGGGTTCTTTAAAATAGTGATGGGTGAGATATAAGGTGTGAACCATTGAGAACTGCCATTGTAGAACATTTATGGGAAAGGAAGGAAGTGGTAATTCTTTCATTCAACCCTCATTCCGAAGAAGGCAGAAGCAACATGAGAGATGCCAAAAGTGTTGGGGAGTGAGAGGTGGCTGGAGGGACCTCTTCCGTGCTTCTCCAAATCCTGGCATGGAGTGAAAGAAAATACATTGTGTCTCCATCTCATATCTCATCTGTTCTCTTCACTTGTCAAAGAAGTTGAGAAGGGAGGATGGATCTTGTTTTACTTCATGCTGGGCTTCTGCAGAAGTGGTGCAGGTCAAGCGGCTTCAGCTTTCTGCAGTACTTTGAGCCACAGGAGTGGAGTCCCGCTTTCTGTGCTGTCCTCTGGCACAAAGAGAGGAGGGTTTTTAAATTGTGTCTGGCTTGTAAGCAAAGCCGAAAACTGTCAAGAGCCTCTGCCCAAGGTAAATTTTGTTTGGTATTTTGCACTAACAGGCAGTGGAGCAAACACAGGCATCCTTGTGCCCTCCAGATGTTTTTGACTTCAACTCCCCTAATCCCTGGCTGCGAGCCATGGTGGCTGGAAATGGAGGGGTAGTTCAGAATACCTGGTAGTTTCAAGCTGCCTGCAAGGACATAACGGAACAGTCAGTTCTTGAATGGAGTTCAGCAGGAAAAATCCTCACTGTTGCTACTGATCTCTCTGCGCCATGTAAGAGGGCCTCTTTATCTTACTTCCTTGCAGCAAAGAAAATGTTGTAGTACATAAGCGTATGCAAACCCCCATTATGTTGATTTTGCTGGCTGCAAATGTGCTTATGTATCTAAGCCAAGGGATGGCTGTTAATTATTAAAGCACTTCACAGACTGGGCCCCATATAACGTAGACCTTATTTTTCTCATATATCAGACACACACACCCATGTCTGATCTAATCAGGCCCTGCATTATGTTCCTTCTAAGGCCCAGACAATACAGTTAGCCATTCATTAGCGAAAGAGCTCCTTGAAATTAGAAAAGACATCTAATTGCCCTGGCATGAACTTGCTTCATTTTGGATTTTGCCAGTTAGGATATTTATATTTTGTAATTGGTCATCAAGGGGTAAACATGTGTTTCCTTTGCATATGAATTTTACAGGCATGGAGCTTTGAAGGAACAATGTGCCTCCAGAGAAAGTGCTATAATAACTGGAAGTGATTTTTTTCCCCTGAATATTTTACAATATGCAGGGTGGCGGACTTACTGGTTAGTACTCTGGGGTGTATTTGGCTGCAGGCAGGCTCTTGACCTGACCTTTAAGAGAAGTCAAAAGAAAAGAAAAGAAACCTTTTTGCCCCCTCCTGCCTGCTCTCGCTTCCAGGAGGAAGTTTTCTATTTTCCCCCTCTATTTTTAAGAAGTGATGCATTGCATCTGTACTGTCATAATACAGTCTAATTTCTTTTCATTTCCTGTGCCCTTCCTTGGAACAGAGGAAATGTTTAATTTGCCAAAATTGTGCAGTGGCCGTCTTCTTAAGTCACTTCGTGACATGGAGAAATTCCAAGCTGAAGGAGTCTTGATAATCCCAAACTCGCTTTGGTTTGTTTCAAGCAATCAAACATGCCAGAAATGCCATGCAGAGGACCAGTAAGGTGTGGGTAAAAATGCTCTAGGGACAGGCTGGTTCATGTTGTATAATCACCAGAAAAAGGAATTAACTAGCCCATTCCCCACAGTGGCCTGTCTGATTGCACCCTTTGAATGCTTGTAGCAACTCATTAATTAGCAGCGATTCGCCACCATGATTTATACAGTGACATACCAGTATAAATCTTCAGTAGGATATTGGAAAAGTTATAATAATTTAGATCTCAGTCAAGTGGGGAAGATCATGATGCTGAGTCTGCTGCCCATGTGCTGAACTGTGAATGAGCAACTTCAAAATCTCTGATCTTCCCTCCTTTTTCTTGCTTGTTTTAAATTAGATTTGGGGTTGGTGGCCCTTCCGATAGAAAGCATATTTAGAAGAAGGACTGTCCTCTGGCAGCTCTTCAAATGAAGGACTGCTCCATAAAAAAGAACATGTGATTATCCTAGAAGTACATCCTTTGCACCAGCTGCTCTGAGGGTGTGGAATAAGCTTCCGCTCAGAATATTATACTACTTTTTCCATGCTGTCATTTCAGAGGGCTCGTAATGCCTTGTCATTTTTGTTCTGTTTTTTCTTCTTGACAAAGTCTTTTAAAGAGTTTCACAGAGATCTAGTGGTGGGGTATATAATTAAAGATACTGTACTTTCAGGGTGAAAATAAGAGTGCTTATGGGGGTGAGTGTTCCCACAGTCATGGAGAACATACTCCACTTAGGACGTTGCCTTCAACACTATCCCTGCATGCCTCCAATTTGATTTCTACACACACATGCACACACAGAGAGCTTTTCTACATTGGCATAAGTGATCACACATATCTGAACCAATTCAAATACATTCACTTGGAAAAAAGTAAAAACCCCAGCAGCAAAGAAAAAAAAATAGATTAGGAGGGCAAAACTCTGGGCTGATTCACATTAACCTGTACATCGTGCAGTCAACAGAAAATACTACGATTCTAACCATACAAATCCCAGAGCAATTCCCATACTGTTTGTCAATGTAGTTGCCCCTATTTTGTTTATGGATTCCTCCTTTAAACTCACACTGAGAACCAGCCATTACTTTCTGTACAGCAGATTCTGCCACCTGCTTATGCAGCAAATCTTTTTCTATCATCAGTCCTCCTTATCTTGCAGACTTGATTCAATAGTCTATGGGGGGAGTTAGATTTTCATCCCTTTTCCTCATAAATGTTGCCTTTCTTCTGACTGAGAACTAGGTATGTACAGACCTTTCAGCAATGGTTGTGCACATATCTGGATTATTTAAAAGACGACTATCGCCTCGCTTTATAAATTGCATTATGAATGAGTGGGTGTTAATCTAGAAGGATGTTGCATTGACACAGAAGTAGATTGCACTGAATTCAGTGGGCCTTACTCCCGGTAATGGAATATAGCACTGCAGCCTTAATTAATTATAAGTACTTGTGGGGAAGAGGTCAAGGATGCCTAGGTCCCTGCCACTGGGCTTCTCGCCTCTCTCCAGACCTAATGGAATTCCCTAGATCAAGCTCCCCTGTGGACATGGGAGGAGCCATGTTGGACCTGGAGTGGGGTGGGGGGAGGAACAGTGCAGGAAAATAAAAAAAGCTGGGAAAGGGAAGGAGGACCTCTGGAGGAGAGGGAAAATTAAAATATAGAAGGAGAGGGAGGAGAGGAGTCTGAGGAAAAGAAATCTGAGGTAAAGAATGAAGCCATACAGGGAGGGGAGACAGAGGGGGAAGAGGAGAATTGGAGAGATGCTGTAGAAGAACTGGGAATAGATTCCTATCTAGTTGAGGTGGAAGCACTGGAAATACCTGTACCTCAGGAAGAGTGGGAGTATGCCCAAAGGAAAGATACCTGGACAGGAGAGATAGTCTCGCTGAGGGTTCCCAAGGAAGAGGCTGAATGCCTGTGCAATGCAAGAGCACCCCACAAACCCTCCTTTCTCTTTGGGGGGAAAGGGAAAGAAGAGAAAGAAGGCAGAAGCTTTGAGAGTGGGAAGAGAAAGAACCCTTGGTTCTGACTGGTCAACCCTGGCTCAACTACCAGGAGAAGGCTTGTCAAACACCTCACTCGCTCCACAAGTGTTATCATAAGCATCCTTGTTGTGGTACCCCTTCTTCAGCTTACCTCAAGTTCTCAGTCCAAGTAAGTGGAGGACAAGAGGCTACCCCATAGGAACACAAGGGAGGGAAATTGTCAGAGATGATAGAGAAAGGACTGAGTCTGGTTTGGGCATAAAAGAGAAAAGTTTTATACAGTTTGATGATATTTCTGTTCCTGAATTGACTCCTAGTTTATAAACTCTGTTGCTATAAAGAAAACTGTGTCCCAAGTTGTGGAAATAAATAGGGAAGAGAGTAACCTGCGAGGTCCCACGGCAGCTGAGGCAGGGGGGATGCACAATACTTAACAAGGGTGTGGGGGAGTTGCAGTGCTTATCCAACACAAAATACAATGGCATTCTCTGTACCAAGATTTAGCTCTGCTATAATATGTGAATTGTTATAAACATCATTACTATTAATAATAAACAACCATTACAAGTGCATTTGAGAAATAAAAATCTATTATACATTAGGAAAGAGGTCTTTTCAGGCAAAGGGAATAATGACACTTCTGTTCTTAAAAATTAAATCTTATGCTCTAAAATTGTCATGAGGCATCTAATCCATGTAAGGTGATCACGAGCAGTGCATCTACAGAGGTGTGTGGAATAGATCATGTTATAGATGAAGGAAAAGGAGGCTAACTTTCAAACCAGAAAATGGCAAGGTTTAAGTTTATTATGGAAACTGTTATCCCAAATATTATGAGTTGTAAAAATCATCCTAGCCATTAAGAGGATATCTGTCAGGTAACATGACAAAGGAGTGGCAACTTGTCTGTTATGTAATTTTAAAATCCATTAGTGAGAAAGTAAGAAGGAACTCTGGATAAGTTCAGGAGCTCTTCTTTAACACTCCTGCAAACAGCACCAGCCTAAGTCCTATCTCATGATCTGAAACCTACCATCTAATTCAAATCAAAACCCCTTAGGGAGAAAAAAAAATCCATTCCTGTGAAAAGAGGAGGAGGACAGGAACAAGTAGAGATAAAGTTTGTTGTAATCAAAAATTTCTGATTTGGCACTTTTGACTGAAAGAGACATGTTGAAGCTCTAAGCAGAACACATTGTATGGCCTAATGAAGCAGTTTGCACAACCAACGCATTTCAAAAAGCCTAACTCTGCAATCCTGTGTAGATCTATTCATTGGAGATACTGTAGAGATGAATTCTACTGTATCCAATGGGATTTACTCCCACAAATGTGCATGCAGGATTGTAGTTGAAGTGTATTTTAATCATGGCTTCTCTCTGTCCACACAAAATATCTCCAGAAACGTGTTTTACTAAAAATAAATATAATTACAGAAAAATAAATAAAATATTTGGAGAGAAGACATGTAACCAATAAATAAACAGACATATACTGAAGAGTAAGAGGGTACTCAGTGTGATGTAATAGATACAGGGACAGACTTGGACTCAGGAGGTGTGGGTTTGAATTCTAGTTTGGCCATGGGAACTCACAGGTGGGGGGACTGTTAAAACCACTCCTTAAATGCTTTACTTACCTAGAAAGCCCTATTAGGGTCTCTCTAAGTGAGTTCCAACCTGACATCCCATATCACACACACAAGAATAAGAACACAATAAGTGGTTTGCACTCTTAAACAACTACAACCTTATGAACAGTTTTCCTGAGAGCAAGTCTTATTAAACATTGTACACGGTGCACTGGTGCCTGTGCAGAGCACAGAATGCAAATAAGTAAATGCAAACTTTCTACCATTTGTTATTTAATTAGCATTTCAGTGCAGTTTTTAAACTAATTGGCAGTAAGAACAGCCTAGAAGTATGTTATGGTCTTATTTGCTTCAAGATGGTAATTCTTTTGGATCCTACACTACAGCCTGCAGAGAGGTTCCTTGCCTGCCCCAGGAAACAAAAATTTGATTCCACGAGATTGGTGATAGGATCCACTAGTGATGGGATCAGTCAGGGTGTGACCACACGGGGAAATAGATAAAAGGATCAATAACAGTTAACTAAACTGTTGACCCTTTTTGACTAACTTTTTCCTCTCTTACTTTTCAGAAGACAAGGTATTAATGGCTGAAATCCTGTTGCTTAATGTAGTATGTTGCCTTAGAGTAGGTTTGAGGCCTACAATCTTTTACTGTGAACCACCCTGAGTAGTGCTGCGGCACTAATGGGAGCAGTATATTAAATTAAAGTAATAAATAAATTTTGTTTTCACTGGCAGGTCTCAGCCTGGAAGTATATGAAGGAGTGGGAGTGTCAGGATCACACAAGGGCAGTCTGGGATCATTTTTCAAAAGGCTGGAATAGAGGAAGAAAAATACCTCTGAATCGAATCTCTGAAAAATTGTAGTCTCCTACCTCCCAATTCAAAAATCTTTGGAAGCATTTACCATCATATTGCTGCCAAGCAAACATACTTGCAGAGAATGGTCAGTAGAAAGACTGTGTGTCCCTGGGCAATTTTCTCTTTCAATAAATAAATAAATAAATAAATAAATCCCACTCCTACATTCTTCTTGTCCCCTACCCTTCCTCATTGCAGCTAATACCCAAACTGTCTTTGTGCCCCCTCCATCTTTCTTCTACTTTGCCCTTAATTTCTTTATAACCTCCCCACCACAGTGAAAGAATATTCCTCTTCAAACTTTATTTATTTGTTAAAGAAGGAGATAGACGCCAGAAAGTATGCCAGTGGAATGCCCCTGTGTCAATTCCCCCCCCCATTTTCCCCCCTCTTCTCATCTCCTCAAAATTTCCTCCCCTTGGAGAGGCAAAGTGTTGCTAACTAATAGCCAACAGGATAGGATCTGCATTTGACCCAAGGCTTTTAGGAACAAAGTTCAGAAGAAAAATATCAGCAAATACATTTGAGAGAATACACTGTTTGTTCATTTCTTTGTTTGCCTGAAACCATGTATCTTAAAGTGATCTATGACCAACAATTATAGATTTGGTGCCCTCACAAAGAAGACTGTCAAAGAGACAAGTCTATATCTATCAATCTGATAGGCAAAATACTTGTGATGTTTATCCTGGAGGTTTCAGCCTTGTCTGTCATCAGTATACACAACCTGACTATTACAATGTGAAAGAAAAGGAGAGTGAAGATGAGGGAAACATAAAACGATCAAGACAGCCATATGTAGGGTGGGTTTTACCAAGAAGCAGCAGCCATGAAAAACAAGGTATTCTGATTGACATGGGATGGTTGGAAATTATGCAATAGGCAGATAATATTAATAGTAAGTTGGATCCCTGACTGCAGAGCCGGAGGTGGGGAGTTTGATTTGTCACTCTTCCTCCCAGAGGAAAAGCCAGTCTGTATTGCCTTGGGCAAGCTGTACACTCACAGAGCACCAGCAGCAGTAAACCACTGTTAAGTACTCTGTCCCTAGAAAACCCTGGTAAGGATTGCCATACATCAGAATCAATTTGACGGCATGTAATTATTAAATAGATAAAATAGAACTGGGTAATTGATAGCTATCCCTATCTTGGATTTCAAGTTCCACCATCTAGGAGCATGTTAGCCGAGGCTGATGGAAGTCATAGTCCAATATTTTTGGATTATCCTGGAGTATCTGGATTGCCCATTGGTCTTAGAAAAATATTAGGAGCCAGATCGTCTTGTTTTTCCTGGATCAATGGGACATTATATTCATATTCAGACTTCAGCTTCCACCAGGTTTGACAACCCTGTGCTGATGAACACATATTTTAGGCAGAACATGGAAAAGTTACTTTTTGGGACTACAGCTCCCACAGTCCTCCAGTCTATGCTAGCTGGTGGATTCTGGGCATTATAGTCTAAAATAAATCACCTTTCCAAGCTCTGCTAAGCACTCACATCCAAAAAACCAACCTGTCCTTGATAGCAATGCATCAGCCGTAACTGATGCAGTTCATAACACAAATACAATGTCCATGTAGACAATGCATCTCACAAATGAAATAGGTCTAGGGAGCCCTGGGAGACTGTAGTGTTCGTTGGCTGCTACATCCTACACCCAAAAGGATTTCATTTCAACAGTGGGTGCAGAGAAGTGATCTCTATACTTAATGTCATTTGTCATTCTTTGTTGGTCTCAAAAGCTTGCCAAGGATGCCAAGGAAATGAATAGAGAGTGATAATAAAAATGTGACAGTTTCCTGATCCTTACAATAAAATATTCACTAGTAATTCAAGGAACAATCAAAACACAAAGCGTCTTGAGCCCACGGCGTACGCAGGAATGAGTCACCGTCACTTGTATTCATCCAGCATGGTAGATGAGACAGGACTGATTTTGTAGCCAGGACTGCAGGCAACAGGGAGGGGAGGATAACACCAGAAAAGACTCCTCCCACTCCCCAAGAATCCTGAAAGAAGCTCAAAGACCAGCCTTACCTGAAATCAGGAATAAGGGACTTGTAACCTTCTAGACTACAGACTTCATAATCCTTGACCATTGGTGATGGTGATGGGAGTTGGAGTCCAAAAACATCTAGAAAGACACAGGCTCCCCAATTCTGTCCTATCTCAGGGAAAAATAGAAAGTGGAGATGTCAAAACCACAGTTAAAGCCATTGTGGGGTAGAAGTTAGCATGTTGGACTAAGATTCTGGAAATGAAAACCTCCACTCTGAAACTCATTAGGTGACCTTGTATCAGTTGTGTTCTCTCAATCTGATGTGCCTTACAGGGTTGTTGTGAAGATAAATGCAGAGAAGCACAGGCATGTACACCAACCTGAGCTTGTAAAAAAGGTGGCATATCAGTATAGTAAATAAATAAACATCAGCTTGAAAATATATTGTCTGCTTGGGCAGCTGAAGATGACCTAAAAGAGGGAAAAACACAGTTTCTCTCTTATTTATACCTCAGATAATAACACACTGGATGTTTAGGTCCAAGCTGGATGTGAGGAAAAAAATCTGTTATTAGTTTCTCCTGTGGTTTTTTAAATGGAGAATGACCACTGTAAGTGTGTGTACAGATTTGAACTTGATTGGTACTACAGCACTGGAGAGGGGGGCAGGATTTTATCCTTTCCCAGGGCCATTTTCTTGCTTAACTGCCTGTCTTCCCCAAGCTGCTATTTACTCTGTTAAGGAAAATGTATTATGTACAGTGTAGCCAAATGATACTGAACCATATGAATGTTTTTGCTTGTAGGGCAAACAGCAGCCATCTGTGGGGCAGAGCACAAGTGAGAATCTTAAATAAGAAAATGGTGAAACAGTCAAGCTCTCCTTCATCTACACCATATTCTTGATCTGAGTCCACTGCACCCTACTGCTGCTATTAATTAAATGAACAACAGCAGAAATCCTAATTGCAGGTTCCCTGCAACATGTCTATTTGCACCTGAAACTGTTGGCGAAGGATGAAGAACTTCATTAGGGTCCAGGTAGTGCCACCTCAGGAGCTGTTATTTTCAGCTATTTCTCCAGTGTTCTTATTAGTCCCTTTCGAAATTAGTTGCCTGTGTCTGATTTCATTGTGGTCACATCAGTGTAACCCCAGAGGTGAGAGCTGTTTGGGCAAACTGGTCATCATGGTTGCTCTTGTTGCATTGTGATAATCTGGCTATAGAGTTAACATGAGCATATTGGGAAACCATCAGCTGCACAGATGGCAAGTGCTGCAATAAAGCTGAAAGACCACCCAAGAAGGCATTAGTGTTCTTGCCGAATTTCACATTTCCTGGCTCAGAAATGTGAATTTCAGATTGCTCCTGATGCTCACCTCAGATGCAAACATCAGCTGAAAAGTTCTTATCTGGCACCATTTAAATCTGAACAGCTGAAGAACATAAGCCCTCCCTCCTTGCTAGTCACCTGCTCACCTAGATTGCAAGATGACAAAGAACAGAGAGGAATGAGAGACCTCCCTTTCGTCCACCATCCTATGGCAGCAAGAGCAGCAAGCCAGCTAAGCAGATGGTTGAGGAGGAAAGTGGCAAGAGAAAGGCTACAGGGAAGAAAAAGGCAAGGAGATGGGTTGGAGGGGGCTGGAAAGCAGATTTGAGATGGTGGAGATTGGATCCTGTCATTCTTGGGATCCATCAAACACACAGTCATTGGAAACACAACCTTCAGAAGCACAACAGTGTGATTTGGCTCAGAGCTGACTTGGCCTTCGAATAACTGTAGCTATTTTCTGGAGTATGAAGGTAATTGTTTTTTCCTTCTATTGCAGTTCTAAGCATGACCGTGGGAGGTGGTTGCATCACTAGATGCCACTCTTGTGCATTCCTTCCTTCCTACTGCAGGCTAAAGAAGCACTCAAGGCCCAGACTGTATGTGACACAAGAGACCTGCAATAAACATTTCAGCATGTGAGCCAACAAGAGCGTTGGGGGTAGGGCACCAATGCAGGGAAACAGCTGAGTAACAGTTACCATTTCATCCACCCTTCATGCTGGGGAAAACTGCATGTTGCATTAACTTTTTTTCTTCTTCTGAAGAGCTTTCAAAAGCACAGGAGGCTTGCAAGTTGAAAAAGTGGCAACTTTGCATATCAGTAAGTGCTTTTGCATGGGTCCTATGTGGATGCTTGAGATATTCATTCTTTGCACATTCTGATATGAAATCATCTAATTTTTACTTTGATGCATAAACAGTACAAATAGCCTTTAGATTTTGCACTTCCTTGATTATTTCAAGTTCTGAGCTCAAACAAAGCAATAAGATGTATTTAATAAGACATATTTGAGGATAAATATAATTAGAAATTCCCTTCTTGAATGCACACCTTTAACATGGTGAAGGGGTTTGAGTGTGTCAGTGAAACTGAGAGCAATGCCATCAGGAGGCCAGACTCCATTACAATCCTGGACTTCTTGCAGGGTCATCCATGCCAGAATGATCAGAGCTGGAACACCAGACTAAGATGCATCCCCCCTTTTCAAGGCAGCTACTGGACACCACCACTAGCTCAAGGTGACTGCGGAGGAGGCAACAGTTGTGGTGGAGGAGGCAAAAAAAGCTAACTTTTGTTAGTATTGCACAGTACTCTATGTGCAGTACTAACTTTTATTAATACTGCACAAAAGTGACAATAGTAAACCCATTTCCTTACCATGAAAACCCCATGATGAAAATGAACCAGGAGATAGTGCTAGAAGATGAAACTCCCAGGTCAGAAAGCAGTCAATCAACTACTGGGGAAATTCCTGGACAAGCAGGAGTAGCTCTATCACTAATGACACAACTAGTTTAAAGTTGAAATGATGTCTGGTGGCTGATGTGCACAGAAGTGAATGGAAAGTCTCATGCTACACAACACATACAATTGGAACATGGAACGTGAAAAGTATAAATCAAAGTAAATCGGAACCTGTAAACTAAGAAATGGAACATATAAACATTGCCTTCCTTGGTGTCAGTGAACTAAAGTGGACTAGAATGCACTGCTTTCAGTTAGACAACTACATAGTGTTCTACTCTGAAAATGACAAACCAAGAAAAAATGCAGTGGTTCTAATACTGAGGCAAGATATAGCACATCTATAATGCAAGGTCTGACCAAATAATATCAGTCAACATAACCATCATTCAAGTTTATGCTCCAGCTACCAATGCTGAAGAAGATGAAATTGAAAGCTTTTATGCAAGCGTCCAGGAGGAAATTGATCACAAACCAAAAAAAGACATGCTTCTTCTAATAATAGGTGACTGGAATGCAAAAGTAGGGGAAAAAGCAGAACCAAATGTTGTTGGAAAATCTGGCCTAGGGGTCAGAAATAAAGCAGGAGAATTATCATAGAGTTCTGTTAAGCAAACAATCTGTTTATTGGAAATATATGCTTCAAGCAACCAAAGAGATGGCTATACACATGGACATTACCAGATGTTCAATATAGAAGCCAAATAGACAACATAGTTGGAAGCCAGATATGGAGCAGCTGTGTTCTTTCTGCCAAAACAAGATGAGGAGTGGATTATATTACTCACCATGAACTGTTCACCATCAGAGTAAAGCTGAAAAAGAATAATAAGGACTTAAGATACACCTGAATTATGTTGACCCTAGTAGGGTTTTTTAGGTATGTGACATGCTGAAGACATGGTTTACCACTGTCACAGACAGTGAGTTCCATGGCCAAGCAGGGATTTGAACCCAGGTCTCTGGAGCCCAGTCTAACATTCCATCTACTAGAACATACGGGCTTTTTTTTATTTATAGCTATCTACTACCAACACAATGGTGTCATGCTGCTAATAAAAAGTTTAATTTGTTGCAATACTTGCCTTGGTGTTCCAATAGCCCATAAGGATTAGGAGCAGGTCTATCTTAGCCCATGGGGATAATTCAGGAATGATGCTGGCCTCTGATTTAGCTATACTGCCACTGTCTAGTATAGGAGGGGTTTGTGCACAGTGGAGCGTGATGTAGCAACAGTGACTCTCCAGTGTTTCCAAAGGGAATGTTTCTACTTACACCACATATATTGTGTGAAGAGAGCAAGCATGAACAAGTAGCAGCCAATTTAACTTGTGGATTCAGACCCTAAACATTGGAATGGTTAGCAGAGCACAGTGCCTTCTTTGGAAAGAAATCACATCCACACTTGTTATTCTGAGAAAATAAAGCAAGTGTTTATTAGGCAAATACACTGAGATAGAAAAATTAATGCAAATCGTGGTTTGGGGGGGGGGACTAAGGGACTAAGGGGGTTGGGATGCAGGGAAACATGGCCGCCCCCAACCTCTTAAGAACCAAGCCAAGATGTCACTTCTGTACTCTCTCAAAGAGAGTCAAGAAGGAAAATGTGAGAAGGAAGGAAGGGAAATCAGGAACCCTAAGGATGTCGGTATAGATTTCAGCCTCGGTCAGAGCATGGAATGGACAATCTAGAAAACCTGAGGAGGTTCTTCTCTCTCTACTTCTTCTCATGCAAAGATATGCATGGTGCTGAATTGCAGCTCATCATCTCCCTTCTGTTGACATAATGCAGCCTTCTCTGACCTGATATCCTTTGACTCCGTAACTAATTTCAACCCCAATGCTGACTGGGCTTAGCGAGAGTTATAATCCAATTCACCTGGGGTGTTCTAGGTTGAGGGAGGCAGATTTACCACTACAGTGGCAGAGACCGCAGGCTCTACCTCTGAAGAAGCATAGGGTTTCCTCATGTTTCCTTTCCCCTCACCATGCCCCTCATATTCTCCCTTGCACTGATAGTGCCCCTCAGGTACAAAGGTCATTTTGGCACAACTCTCCAAACAGAACACCATGTCTTTTCACTGGCATAAATCCACAGTCCTGTTGGATTTGTCTATCCCACGGGTTGCAGATGTATTCTGGTCATGACTCTGTTGGGATCAGTGAGCATGACTTGAGAATATCTCTGTTTTAAACATCCAAAGATTCTGGCTTCTCTATAACTTATACAGTTCTATTAATATTCACCTCCACACTGATTTTTTTGGCTTTAGAGTTCCCCTCTGAAGTTCAATGATGTGAAGCGTTGTTCTGTGGCTTGTGTTATGGAAATTCCATTTCACAGTTTTCTACATTAATTTCATACACCAGATCATACAGAGCATCTCTTGGTCCTCACGATTTTCATATCTATACTAGCAATTATTGTTGTCTAATCCCGGCTCTGTAGGCCCCATGAGTTGACATATGTCCCTTGGGCTTCAAGCCAATGTTTTTTGTCCTGGGTAATTAGAGGTGTGGTCTGGCTATTTCTACCCTTTGATGGCACCACTGGGGGCCCCACCCTCCTCTTTTGGCCCCATCCATGCAGATTAGCCAACAGAAGCCTTTGACTGTTTAAACCTTCGCTTGGGGACCTTTGGGGGCATGTGTGTATGTCAGTATCTAATTGAGCTGGGAAATGATTAGCATGTGTGAGATCTGGACATGGTCCCATAATGCGATTTGCAATTTGTCCCAGACAGACAAGTTTCCATTTACTCCATCCATTAGGACTCACAGTGGTGCATGCTGGCGCATTTTACCAAGCTGGAGTAAGCAGCTGGGAACCTGAAGGCTTCTTGCCAACTGAGCTTACAGTTGGATAATGACAGTTTTTCTTCTCTTCCTATGTGGGTTTCCAATCCTGTCTTTGCTCAATCATACTGCATCAGCCAGTAGTATTATTTTTTAAAGAGCACCTCTGTTTTATTCAAGTGATTTACTTGTTGTCTGAGGTGGAAGTGGTGGGTCAAGGCTACTTTTTTTATTGTCAAGCTTGTACGGAAAGAGTATAGGAAACACATATCCCATGAAGGATGTACAGCAAAGGTGGGGGACCATTGATCCTCCAAATGTTGGTAGAATTTCAGTCTCCATCTGCCCTTACCAGGCTGGCCAAAAGTACGATGGGAATAACAGTTCATTATCTTGGACAGTCAAAGTTTCCTCATTCCTGATACAAAGCCCTCTGAGGTGCCCTTGAAATGAAGCTCAAGCCAGAATGTTTGAAAAGCTTGTGTGTGGTTGTTTTTTTTTTTTTTTTTTTACTACAGCTCCCAGAATCCCTTAGCCAACATTGGTGTTTAGGAGTTCTGGGAGTCGTAGTCTTAAAAAGTTATTTTATCAAGGCTGCTTGTTGAAGTCTGGCTTATTGATTAACTTAGGAATCAAGTGCTGTCTTACCCTGCAGGTGATGCAGTCAACTTTAATTTTCAAATCAGTTTAGGGGTAGTTTTGATGGTCTATCAGTAATAAATACAGTTTTGACGGTCTAACAGTAATAAATACAGATGTGTATCTAAATTGACTTACAAATAAAGTTTGACAATTTATCCCTGATGGAGTCAGCTTTGGTTTTGTTGTGGCTAACTAGGGTCCACTGTGCTGTTATAAGTAGCAGGACATCCTGTCTCCAGACAGAAGTTGTGAAGAAACTGAAAACTCTCCTAGACACCATTCTTCCATTTCTGTTTGCCACAGAACACGGTTTCCTGTTGCTTTGGTGGTGGTGCTATTCACTTCCAGAAAGCACTTTGGCTACCCTGACGCCAACGAGACCCTATCTAATATGATGAAAAAATACCAGAAAAGGCACATTGGCCTGAGTGCTACTGTGTAGGGGAGAGGTATCTTGGCAGGGCAGTAAAGTCTTGGGAAGAAAAGGAGTTGTGGAGAGGTAGTGATTTGTTGTGAATACTGCTTAATCTATTGCTTGTTGCCTGTGTTCCTTGCCATCTCTCTGGCGTTTGCAGCTTGTAGCAATTAAGGCAGCAGCAGAGAGTGAGCCCTGAAGCCCATTAATTACCCTGATGGGGAAGAGATTGAGCACCCAGCCCACAGGCCCTGATTGCACCAGCAGTGCATGATGACAGGGCCCCTCCGTAGGAGAAGGTGCTGGAGAGGGGTGGGGAGAGGAGGAGGCAGGCAGCAAACGGCTGGGCTGGCCTCACTCTCTTTCCTCCCTGTGCAACAAGCACAGAAGGACATTCAACAGAGTAGTTTAGTGTGGGCACAGTAAGCTGCCCATCAAAGCTAAGTCGTTGAACTACAATTTCCAAGCCCTCATGCTAACACACTCCATTTTGCCTACTATTCTGACTCCACCCAGAATCTTTCTTGCTTGACGTGGCAGGAACTTTAGCATGTTCTGTTTTTCAAGTGCTACCCTGCCCTTGTTTTAATGCTTGCCACACTCCTCAGCAGTCTTCTACATGCTGGCAAGCCTGTTGCTGCTCTGCCTGTCATGCAGTTTTCAAGGGCACAGGTATCCTGAAAAAAACAACATGGTTGGCAACTGATACTTCTGTGATGCTCTCAGAACTCATTCCATAACTGAGGCTGCTTTTTTAATGATGTCTTTGTTTTTATGCTAATTAACTGATAGGCCCTTTCCACCTGTTACACATTTCAACCCGGTTCATAAAGGAAAAGAGGCAGAGAGTGCTTTTTTAAAATTATACTACCAACCAAGGCAATCATGGGTAGAGTTTTGCCTTGATAGGACAGGACTCAACAGCTCCTTGCTCTTGACTCCCCCTCAGGTAGCGCTGATGGGATCAAGGAGACAGTTGGAGCAGGGTGGAGAAGAACAAGAGCTGATGATGTAAGTCTCCCTGGAAAACAACCACCACCTCCTAATAAGCAGAGAAGAGCACATGGATGTGGGAGGGGCTGACTGAAAGGAGTGGACTGGGCTGGGCAAAATGACAGGCATCCTAGGGCAGACAACTGTCAAGATGAGGTCATTGATGGTTGCACCGTTCATTCTGAGTGGCAGTCATGCTTGATTCTACTTTCTCATGTAGGGATGTGTGTGTCTGTGTCTTCCCAAGTAGTTTTTGCTGGGAGTCTGATCTCTTGTGTGCTAAGCCTGTGCAGTTCCACGGAGCTACTTCCATACAGAAAACTCTTCTTTTGTTCAAATCCACACTGTGGGATTCATACAGAACTGAAAAAGGAATGAATAAGCTAAACTCCTAGGAGTTGACGCCCATCAAATGTCTTTCTCATGGCTATGTGGTGAGGGTGGAGCTCTTTAGATCAAGACTGAGTCCTAGTTCCAGATCTGCTGCCTGTTCATATAACCCTCTTCTGGCTACATTTCTTATTGCCAGCAGGGTACCCAGAAGGTTATATATTGCCCTTGAAGGTCACCTCACCTCTCCTAGAGAAGGGGCTGAAGTCTATGCCTTGTGCTTTCTGCTTAACTGTTGGGAGGGCACAATATCATGATGTCATCACACTTTCTCTATCAGCCCTGGTATAGAAGCTGCCAGCATAACAAGTCCATATAGTCATTCTTTTTCACCCATCTGGAACTGTAGATTGGACCACTGTTGTGTGTTGAGCTATTGGATGGGTTATGATGATTTTTAGTCCGTGCTCTGGATCATGCACTTTCATGTTTAGTCTAGGCAGAGTATTTTCAAAGCAAATGCTTTTTCTTAAAATCCCTGGCCCTGTGGCAATTGTTTGAAGTTATCCTGCTGCTCAGTTTGTTTGCTGATAAGTGCTGCCTAAATTAGATATATCTAATATTTGCTTCTGAACTCATTCTGAGTGTCACACATATTTAGGGCTGAATCCCTTAGAATAGGGGCTTGTCTCCTAATTTGCTCTCTAAATGCCGCAGACATTTAATACATACTACTTTATAAATGTAAGCTCGATTCTACATTTACATTTGAAGAATTTGGTCACCTAAGTATTTATACACACAACACTGACAAAATCATTTACATAATGTTTACACAAATCCACATCCTGTAACTCAATCAATGTACACAGAACCTACACAGACATATGTGCCACACACGTCTACCAACCTTGCAATTCACAGTAAGTAACAGAAGCATTTCTGCACATTTGGGAGCGTGGATGCCTGTTTTGATCTCTTCTCTCTCCTAGACTGTTTGGGCAATATTGGAAGTTGCAAATCTACGGGCAGGAAGTGCACAGGCTATTTACACATGTTTGGTGCCTCCCTTTGATCAAAACAAATTGACATGTATCTTTATAAAGACTGGATGTCCTTTTTGGTGTATCCAATACAAGAGAGGCTGATACATCTCGGGGTGTCAGTTGAAATTTCAGGGGCTTGCTATGCTTCCCCAGATCTTCAGGTAGAGAAGCAAATCTCAGAATGAGTGGTGCTAGAAGAGGTGAAAATCTTTTTTTTGTAAAGGAGGTAGCTTTAAAGCCTTGGTGTTTCAACATATGTTGAGCTTGTCTGCCACTGGTGCACAAAAAAGCCAGGAGTGAAGGAAGAGGCTTAGGGAGAGAACAACAGCTGCATGTATTTGGGCTTATATGCCATTTAGAACAAGACAGGAAAAATTGAGTGATTGTTTCTACAATCAGCTGGCTCAGGAACAGTTTCAGTCCTGCTCCGCCATAACATCAAAAGAACCTTCCCATGACATAGGTCATCTCAGTTCATTGTACTGACATGTCAGTCACTGGGGAGCTTTTGATCTGGCCACCTTCAATCTCAGCAAGGCTCATATCCCTCTAGTACATGCTGGATAGCTACAGGTCTGCTAAAGGCCCAGTTACTGTCTGCAGAAGGAGATCAGCAGTATCAACATGGGGAAGCAAGCTAACTGAAGCCTTTCATCTTTCTGCCAGTTTAGGTCAACTGGAAATATAGCAAGTACCTTGCATAACTACTCCAGGAATGGCGTGACACAAAATAATCCAGTTCTCCAGAGCAGCACAGCTCCTAACATTATGCAGATGATAGCACAGTGCTCAGAACCAAATATTGTGCTGACCTGTGGTGCAGATCATGTGGTTAGGTGATGCATCTGGTGTGCAGCCAAGACATGTAATGCAGTGCAGTTCTCCGGGAAACCCAATGTTACAGTGTCCTGGGGACTTGTGCTAGTTCAGGCACAGCCTTTTACACATGATCACACAATCTGTCTGGTAATGAAAAGCCACTCCCTGCCCACTTTCTCCTAGCATCCAAAACTGTGTGTCTTGTGGGAGGTAATCCAGGCAAATACAGACAAGTCCCCCAACTAGTTTTTCTGGTTTGAGTGATAAAAACCTGAGTTTCCAGCTTGCCATTGTGTTTCTATAGGTACAGTGTTATTGCAATCAGAGTATCTTCCTGAAGATGGAAAAAGACTACTCCAGTCTTCCACAATTAAGGGCCCTCAAAATGTCTTGAAATGAAGCTCCCAGAATCCATTATGATCAACCATGCTGGCCATTAATTGGAGCTGTACTCTAATATTTCTGGAGGGCAGGAGACTGAGGAAAGCTGGATGAGGGAGTAAAAGGCTTTTTGCTCACAAATTCTGTGGATAAACCATTCCTGCTTATTGCCCTAGACTCCTGCCCATTCATTCCCCTGACCCTCTTTTCCCCCTGTGCTATAGCCTTGGTTGGAAAAGAGAAGGCATAAACCGTGGACAGACTGTGAAACTGAATTGGTCATTCTGTGAATGTGCTGCTCTCTTCCTTTGGATTCTTCGTTTCTGTCTCAGATGCTACTCCACAATGTGGCAGCACACATCACCCCCCCATTACCCTTATTTAATATTTACATATGTTGTAAGTCAATAATATGTTAATAATAATAATAATAATAATATGTTACAGAGCCTGCATACATCAGGAGTAGCAGAACTGGTCCAAGGCATTTTGCTGCCTGAGGTAAAGAACAGCATGGCACCTCTTCTTCCCTGCCACAGACAAAAGCTAAGTATTGGCAATGAGTTAGCATTCTACATCACACCCAAGAATCATAAAATCATAGATTCATGGAGTTGGAAGGGGCCTATGAGGCCATCGAGTCCAAACCCCTGCTTAAGAGAGGAATACAAATCAAAGGGTATCTGCCAGGCCAATTTAGTTGATTGGACAGGTGGTAGGGCACTTCTGTCCTCCAGCACTGAAGGTATAAGCCATTAGTCTCAGGAGAAACTCCCCCAGCAGTTGCCTCAATTTGGCTAATGCTAGGACCAGTCCCGAGGAGCAGCAGTGACCTCACCTGCCCAACAGATCCTTCCTTCTTCCATGAATATATATAGATAATACCCTTAATTACAAGGCAGCATCTGCCTTCCCTCACCCCCTCCCCATCCTTGGAAGGTAACACAGAATTGAATCCTCTGGAAAGCCCACCCTGTTGTTTCTTATCATTTCAGAAATGCCCTTGGCTGTCCCACAATTGACAGCCACATCCCTGAATTTCTGTTGACTCTCCTCCGCCATCTGTGTGCCTCTGCAGTGCCCTCTGGTGGTGACACAGACTGGTTGACTCTCTGGCTGGTGTAGAAGGAAAACAGCTGGCTTGCTCACGGCACCCTCTGCTGGAAAGAGGCTGTGAAAGGGACCTTTCTCAGCCTTTCCTCTCTCTCTCTCTCTCTCTCTCTCTCTCTCTCCTCTCTCTCTCTCTCTCTCTCTCTCTCTCTCTCTCTCTCTCTCTCTCTCTCCTCTCTGTCTTTTGTGGGGGAAGGGGGAGGGGAACATATGCAGCTGGTAATTCCAGATGGGTCTAGCCCTCCCTGGCCTGTGCCAAAGCCCCTGGGTGAGTATTTCCTTACTCCACTCACGCTGGAGTGCCACAGTATTGCCAAGGATCCTTCCCTGAGGAGTTGGGTGGGCTGGTTGAGGATTAAATAGCTGAGATCCAGTTAGCAGCTTAAATGAATATACAAAGCAAATTAATTCACTCCCTGCGGCATTGGAATCTCTGTCCAGGAAAAAAAAAACATCCTCTGTCTGCAGCTCCATTATCTGGTAACTCTGTAACAGGATGAACTTGGGGCAACGCTGGGTTGAAAAAAAAATCCATCACTGAGATCTGGCAGATCCATTTGGTGTTGCACTAAAGGCTGGGATGGAGATGTACGATCTCGGCTGTACAGCAGCCAGCAGATTGTGTCAGCTGGATTCCATCCTCCCCCCTCCCTGATCTTCTAAGTATAACTGTCTGCCTTGATGTGGGTTTCTCACTCCCCTGGGCTGGCTGATATCCAGTTTCCCAGCATCCCACTAATTTCTGTTAAAGGAGACAATAAGCGGGGTGGGGGAGTGGGGGGGGGGGAAGAGGTAAAGTTGCAGAGGAAGGGGTTGTTCCTTGGAACGGCGACACGGTTTGCCAGAGCCGATCTGCTCAGCCATGGGAAACTGCCAGCACTCTGTGAATTCTGTCATATCTCCACCTCCAAACATTAAGAATTACTTTTTTGGACTACACTCCCAGAAGCGTTTCCTAGGCTTTAGGAGATGATATATGGCTGTGTTTTCAAACCCACCCCTTTTCTGTTGTTGTTGTTGCCGCTGTTGCTGCTGCTTCCAGACTGGTTGATAACAGCAGTTCTGCTTATTGCCAGATCCTGTTCATTCATGCACCTTTCTGTGCATTGCTGGGCAAGCTCTCCTGCCCATTCTCATTCCCTGCCCCTTCCTGGCTAAGCCTTTTAGTGAAGCTATTAGTCCTAAGTGCTCTTTGACTCCCCTTGTAACATTGATATTTGGATACAGAGATTGATGGCTTTGTGAATTATTCATGCTGGGATAGGTTCCATTCCCATAACGAGACTGTGGGGGTGGGGGAATAGCCCAACATAATGAGACCTGTTCTGGGACTGGATCTCTGTGCTGCCAGCCTATGATGTACATTTTCAGGTTTTCTGGGACTGATTCAGAAGATAATCTCCAATCTCTTGGCTTGAATTCCTGCCCCACAGTTTCTGGCTTCAGTTACGAGCACAGTTTATACAGCCAGCTACAGGCAGCTTAATTCATAATAATAATAAAAAAGTAAAGGCAGCAAAAAAAAAAGTGTGCTTTAGTTTGGGAGAAGGAAGTGCTGTATTTGGGTGTAATTTCTTCTTGACTATTCCAGTTCAGTAGAGTAGCTGAGGACAAGAGATTCTATTTCTCAAAACTGTTTGTTACAGGACGTATTTTCTATGTTGAGGAGCCATCTAAATGATTGTTTTAATTAAACCTTCTTTGCAGCAAGTTATAAAGGCCTGACCCCATCACAATGACACAGAATGAGAGAACACTAGAGGGACAGGATCTCTTATAATTCTAGGGGCCCAGCTACATGTTACAAATAAGCCACGAGGAGAGGGAGTTCTTCAAATGCTGGAAGATGCAGGACTGTCACAGCAGAAACCTTTGACACTTGGCAAAGTAGTTTGCTTTGTTTTGCGATTGATCTTTTGGACTCTCTGCCAACAAGTGTCTCTGGAACACTAATGCCTTCCAGCTTCTAATTGCTTCTGTAATGTATAGTTTGGGCATCTGGATCAGATACAGAATTATGGCTTGTTCTGTATGTTATAAGTAAAATGATAGTCAAGTTCATTTTAAGCAGGTGACAGTAATTAACACCACAGCAGAATCTAGAGGCCCTTGGATTCATACTCAGTCTTCATTTTACCTTGGGGATGATTGTTCCCTCTTGGTCTTTATGTTGCTTAAGTGCTAAAGGGTTCTTCCTGATTATTGCCTATCTGCCTCATGAAGGATCCTATAACTTAGATACCATTCTTTGATGGGATCAGTACTGCTGCTTAATGTCTTGCCAGAAACCCTTCCCTGTTCACCCTTTTCCCTATAAGCCAACGTGTCATGTCTGAAAGGACATTAGTTTTGCCTCAAAGGTGTTTGAAAATTAAATATTTGCTGCCTTGTTTTTTGACTGCAGCAAGATGGCTTACCTGGCTCAAGGTATTCAGCATCCTGTGCACAGCCAGCAGCCCTATTTCAGCATAGGTACAAAGCTGATAACACCCTTTCATGTTGTGCTGCATCCTCACCACTCAGGGTGCTGCCGCATCCAGTTAAGTCACAAGTACCTGAGGAAGAGGACAGCCAGTCATGGCATCACCCTGACAATAGCACATCACCCCACCATCTACAATATCACATCCTTGGTATCGGTGTGTTATGTTGCTTTCGGAGTAGACACACCTGAGCCAGATGAACTAATTGGCTTGACTCAATGCAAGGAAGCTGGTATTGTCCAAATGGTGAAGTAGTGCAGTCCTCACTACATCGGTTCAAAGCTTGGAAACATTTATTTTCTGGGCTACAACCCCCAGCATCCCAGAGCCAGCATGGCCGCTGGAGGATTCTGAGGGTTGTAATCCAAAAGAAGTAACATTTCTAAGCTTTGACAAGTCCCCTATGGAACCCTCTAATCATGCCACTGCAGTTAGGCAACAGAGATACAAAAGAAAAATACACTCGAGTCAGATATGAAAACCATATTCCAGTGATAAAAGCCGCACCAGGATGGGAAGGAGGGGGGCAAAAATACATAACAATGAGGGGCCCCATGACTGTAAAGGAAAAGGAAACAGTCCCAATCTTCAACACTGCTTGTGAATATATCTTGCACGTCCTAGTAGGATGAGAAGAGAAGCTTATCTCCCTGCAACAGTATCTAGAATACTCTGATTAAGGGTGCAAACTTTGCATATATACCTGGGCTGGGAATACGTTCTATGGAGTGAATTGGGATTTGTTTCCAGGAAAACATGCCTGGGATGACTACAAGCATCTTATGGCTTAAAACCTTTGAGTTACATTTCTTAAAGGGAGTTTGTTCCCACAAAACCTGAACGATCGTCCCTGCTACCTTCCTTGCCTTTTCAAGCCTGAAGAACTATCCCTTGTACATTTCCCAGTTTTAGCTGTCTCCCTCGACTTTGAACAGTAGGTTAGGTATAAGGAACAGGTGAGGCAGCAGGAGGCAAAAGAGGTCATGCAATATTCACTTTGATGCTTTTCAGAAAGAGGGAAAATCCCCTTCTCTGAACATGGTTGCCATATTTTTTATCTGGAAGAGTAGCAATCTACTTTTGCTTTGAAAGCTGCAGGAAATGAAGAACCCCACTGTCATTATGCTTTTCACACAGTTGTTAAGCACAGAAGAGCTGTGCCAGAAAAAAAAGTTGGCACTCTCACACTTGGCAATTTGCAAATGCATTGTCTTTCTGGAAGTGGCAGAGGAGAGCATCCTTGATAGGAGTAAGTCTGCCACAACGTCCCACAGCATTGCAGTGGTCGAAAGTCATAAGGCCACACCTTCTATAAGGCAGGCTACATGCAGTTGCTGATAGTTTTGGCAGGTGGATATGGAAGACCACTCTTGCTCTACAATCACTTCCTTAGTATCTAGGCAAGGAGCTGGGTTATGATGACCAGATGCAAAAAAAGGACAGGGCTCCTGTACCTTTAATAATTCTGTAGAGGTGCCTGGCAAGGGACCACCGCTGAAGGTCCTCCTTCTGCAGGACAGTTAAAGGTGCTGTAGTGCTGTAACCCTGTTGGAGAAAAGCTGATAGTCAGATGAACTGGCTTGTCTGATGTGAGGAAGCAGCAGTGGCACTGCAGTTAAAGCTTTTTCTTTGTGGACTGATGTGAGGAGAATGTCTGCAAAGCAAGCACCCCCCCCCCCAACTCTGGCTTACGCCTGCATAAGATGCTTAACTATATGCATGAACTGCAGACAGAGTAAGGTGGCCAAACATGTTGCCCTTTCCTTTGAAATGTTCCTTTCATTATGCCCCTCATTACAGAGAGCTCCATGGGATAAAGAACACCCAGTATTGGTAACTATAGCAACAGCAAGAGGAGGTGCTGACAAGGGAGACGTGTCACCCTTGGGAAAACAGGCACAGCTGCCTCAGTCAGGGGAGACATGCTGTGGGAAGGGGGTGAGCATGCAGTGCTCCAGCTAGGTGGAGCCTCTTTGTGGCAGGGGCCATGATGACCCAAAGATGTGGAAGGCCATTCAGTGATTGCTACTTGGAAGTATATCTGGATGTTGTGTACAGACCCTGGCATAAAGGACAGAGCTGACTGGTCCCTGTCCAAAGTGTCCATTTCAAAGCTGTCCTGGTATGGGGCCAAGATGTGCAGTTTCAGCCCAAGACATGTTGTTGCCTGGGGCAGAACAGAAAATGGCAACATGTCAAATTGTGTAATATGTGATGCCAGACAAGTTATTTTGATGTATGAATTCTGCAAGCATCTTTCCCTAGCCCTGGCATAAAAATACAGTAGGAATAAAGCCAATAATAATTTGCTACCCTTTTGTGCCATGTCAAAATCTGCCTGATCTACCGCTTCATTTTGTGTAATGGTAGGGCCGGCCCTCTGAATGTGCCAGGGCTGCAAGAATGGTTTCTAAACACTTATGGCTGCTTCTCGACTTCTCCGTTTTGTTTTAGAATAAAGTTGTCATCTCTTTTATAGGCCCCACTCCTTTCCTGTGCTGACAACTGGTGGACTGAGATAAATAGTTCTTTTCCAAGTTGGGGGGGGGGGTCAGTAAGAAAAGGTGATAATTACTGTATTGCAGTTCTCTGAATATAGTTTGCTGAATTCAGTGCTTAAGTTTACAATTACCAAGTGCAAAGGTGGACAGTAATTGTTACTGACAGTAACAGTTACTGCTTTGTAAATTAATTTTGAAAAAGGTTTTTAGTTGTGTATGCATACTATAGATGTGCGTTAAAACAAATAGTTTTCTACTAGAATTCCCTTTGAATAAATCTTAAAGATGCAGAAGCAATTCCCTATTTTGAATCTAGTCAGCCTGGCTCAGACAGAAGTGATTCTCTCTTGGCCTCTTCCTCTTTCAGGAAGGGTCACTGCTCAGTGGCAAAGCACATGTTGTGCACGCAGAAGGCCCCAGGTGTATATTTCCAGCTTTGAGACAGAAGTCTCAGAGAATTGTCTTCAAGACTACAGGTAGGAAGATGCATCTCAGGGCAAGCTGTATCAGCAAAAGAGAAAGTCTGATTGTATTGCATATGGAGACTTTATTTCAGAGGTGGATCACATGTGGCCCCAGGGCCCAAATGTAGCCTCTGGAATACCCAGGTACCCAAAGGTTTATTTTTATTTTTATTTTTTATTTTTAGCTCCAATAATTCTCTGTGCCCTCTGGAGTATCTGGGGAGCATTTTTGTCATATTTGAAGGAGCCTTTTGGCTCCTCATGCCACCAACATTTTTTATTTAAAAGTATTTTTTGGCCACTAGAGGGCACAAGGGGACTTTTTCACTAACCTTTCCCTCCCCTTTTTTATGAGAAAAAAATGAGCTGGTTCGTGGGAGTGGTGAAGCACATGTACTTCTGAAGATGGCCCACCACTTCTTTTGTGTCTGGATGCAATCTCCTCTCCACTCTACTCCACCTGCACAAGGGCACAAATGCTCAGCACAAGGATGTTTGCATCTGTTTTATACACATAATACTTGTTTCAGAGGTACTGCAGGAAATCTAGATTGTCAATCTCACTCTCTCACACATGCACAAATACACATATTATTTTTGTGTGACATTATTTAAGTGCCCTCCCAAAATAATAATTCCCTTTTCTTGGGTTTTGGTCTCAAATTCTCATGAGCTGGCAAACCTTAGACTCAGGTATAATCTCCAGCTCATGCAGGAAAGTGATCTGTCAACAACCTTGAAGCTGCTAGTCTACGTAGCAGAAAGTACTCAGTTAGATGGACCAATGGGCTGACTTCATATAAGCCTGTGCTTCTTCCTTTGTGGCACAGCACGGAACAGATCCAACTGGCAAGTCCTCTTCATCTGTCACCACCAGATTTTTGGCAGGTCAAAGCAATATTCCCCTTTAATCTCAATAGTGGGAAAAGTTTGATTTTCTCATCCTTGGGTTTTATTGTCCCCACTGCACCTTGGAGCTAGTCGTATAGGTGTTGTATCTAGAGGCGTGATCTTGCTGTTTCCAGACCAAACTATGACAAGGGTTACTTTCTACAGCAATGCTGTGTTCGTCAGGCTGTCATCTTGTACATGCTTACTTTAAGAAAGGCCTGTTAAGGCCAATGAGCCTTACTTCTGATTAGACATGCACTGTCAGAAAAATGTTGCATTTCAAATGTTTTCATGTCAGGTTTTTGAAGATTCTTTCCTTCTGCATTTCCAGTGCTGCAGTGGAAATCTCTGCTGATTTTAAAACAAAAGTGGAGATCATGAGTATGAGGATCCTATCTCCTTTTATCACATTGAGGAAAACTGTTAGGCTGCCAGCCCTGGACTGGAGGTAGAAGGAGTTGAGCATTAAAAGAAAAATTCAGGATTTCATAATCTGGGAAGCCACTAAAGGTTCAGTACTTACTTAATAGCAAGCAGAGCTATAACTAGGGTGGGGTGACTGGGCTTTGACCCACAACATTAGCGTTTGGAGGGTATAAATTCTATCCATTTGTATTTGCTGTGGAAGGACACTGCCTCAAGTTAATCTTCTTCCTCTAGCTGCTCCTTCCTAGATGGAAGAAAACCCAAAAAAGGAGGACTCAACACAAAACCACTCATGTGCCCAGAACCATGCATCCCTCCGTCCTCTCCTTATGTATTCCAATCTCTTGAGACCCAAGTTTAACCAACAGGGCAGCAAAATCTTGGGTACAAAAATTGCTGGCTCTGACTCTGATAGAAAGTCATGCTGAACTCAGTGAAGCTTCCAAATTTTGTATAGGAGCAAGTTATAAATGCCTTTGAGTATGGCATGCAGGGTGATTGTAAGATTCTCCTGCATTATTTTGAGATATATCAAAAACAGGTGAAAAAGATCAAGACTGAGAATTAATTAACATTCTGGAAAACTGTTTTTGTCAGCCTGGCTCTGCTAGACCTTCATTGTTAGGCCTGACAGAATGGTGGGTGATGCATGTTTCCAGGCATTCACTTTCAACGGGGGGGGGGGGGGGGATCAAAAGATTTTCATAAAAACATTCAATCCAATGGAGTCGGTGACTGATTTAAAGAACAAAACAAACACAGCCAAGTCTGTTCATGTGCTTTTAACAGGAACCTGGTTTTGAAAAATTATGCTTTTCACAATTTGAAATGCGAGCACTGGTTCAGTGGTTATTAAAGAAAAGGAATGTAGGGGAGGCAGTAATAGTTGGTAGCCCTGTTAAAGTTGTCCCAGCACCAGACCACAGATCTTAAGAGACTATAGCTCTGTGGTTTCAGGTACAGACTTTGTATGCAGAAAATGCAAAATTCAGTCCTTGGTATCTTAAGTCCAAAGGATCAGGTGTTGTTAAAACCTCTGCCTGAGACTGCAGAGTGTAACTGCCCCTTACATTCAACAACACTGGGCTAGCTGGACAAATGGTCTAAACTAGTGTAATGCAATTTCCCATGTTCCCTTTCTTTGTTTAGACTTGACAGTCTCAACTGCAACTATTTCTCCCTTTGCATCTACAATACTCCTGGCTGAGCTGCACAGAAGGCAGCCGCAGGATTATTATTGCAGCATTGCCTTCTGTGCTTATTCTCCTTCCTTGCTCTGTCCCCGAGTCAAGTCTTTGGAGAGGCAAGTTACTGTCGCATTGGGGCTGTGGTGTCAGCAGACATTACACTGGCTATTAGTACTTCCTGACCCAGCAGGCTGGCAGGCAAAGAGACCGATGAGGGAAAGTGGCAGATTTATAGATAGATTTTGTTCTACAAGAAATATCAGGGCAGTAAAACCAGTGCATGAGTTCCCAGGGCAACTTTGGAGAAAGCATGCAGCATCCATCTCTCAAGTGCAGCTTTTCCTGCAGTTTGACAGAAGATTGTAATTGTAGTACCTAAGTGTTCCATGTTCTGCCATCCAGGACTCATTCAGGCAGACTTAAAAACAAGAAAGGGGCTTCATTCAGCATCCATTTAATTTAGTCCTGAGTGAAAGTGGAGATGACAGCCCTGCAGCTCTGCTAACTTGTGGAGAATGCCATCACCCCATCACCAGCCTATTCACAGCAATGAATCGGACTGCTGACAAGAGATGGGAGCTTCGTATTCATATCCCTGGGGATACAAATATGAAGCTTAGCACCACAGGTGTCACAGAAATCCATTCCCTCCCCCAGAACCAGCCCAGTCCACTCCCTGGGCGCCACACAATGCGCATGTCCATTGTCATGACATCGCGTCTATCATGGAAGTGGACTACAACGTGCAGAAACCCTGGCTAGTGGTGAAAGCTTCTGAGAGCTTTAGTTCAAAAAAGCTGGAGGCCCAAAGTTGGGAACCACTGTTCTAGAACAATGTATAGCAGACCAAGTTGACTTCACTCTCACTTCCCATTGCAAGCCCTATATTCTCTTATGTTAGAAGAATATATTGATCCACTCCCCATTCCAAATCCTATATTCCCTTATGTTAGAAAAATATATTGATCCCCTTTCTCATTCCAATATGCATTCCATGTATTTTCACTTTAAAGGTAAAGGTTCCCCCTTGACATTTTTGAGTCCAGTTGTGTCCGACTCTAGGGGGCGGTGCTCATCTCGTTTTCAAGCCATAGAGCCAGCGTTTGTCCGAAGACAGTTTCCGTGGTCATGTGGCCAGCGCGACTTTCATGGAACGCCGTTTTACCTTCCCACTGAGGTGGGTACCTATTTATCTACTCGCATTTACATGCTTTCGAACTGCTAGGTTGGCGAGGAGCTGGGACAAAGCGACGGGAGCTCACTCCGTCGCGTGGATTCGATCTTATGACTGCTGGTCTTCTGACCCTGCAGCACAGAGGCTTCTGCGGTTTAAGCCGCAGCGCCACCACGTCCCTCTTTTCACTTTACTTCACTTTATTTCTCATCACTAGCTTCAGACCATAAAGCCTGAAGCTAATATTATAAAAGGTTTGTCTTCATGAGACACAGTTGCCTTGGAAAGCCCCTTTCACCTCCCCAGCATATAAAGGCCACAGTTTATATCAAAGTACTTTTACAAGGACATCAGGAACAAGTCCAGCCTAAGAGTCTGGAGCTGAATATACAATGATGACCAGCAAAGGAAGTAACATTTTACTGGTGTCAAATAAACAAATGAACAGCCTTGTCAGCAACTTATTCTGAGTGATATTCGATGCTGACTGCAACATCAAATGTAACAAGTTATAATATGTGGAAACCGTGTGATCAGGTTTACACAATATGCCTTTTTCTCTGTCGGGTCACCACCGTCCAGGAGGTGACAAGAATGTATCAAGGCTAACTCTAAGGCACTTCCAAGAAAGCAACATCTAAACACACATGGAGCTTGCGGGTCAGGCTGTCTGTGGAAACTAGAGCTTGTTGTTCTGCTTTTGAAACACTGTGTTCAGTTTTGTTGTGGGTTAATTCCTATAAAGGTGTGCATGTATTTCTGTATTCTTTGAGATGCTTTGATTTAAGCCGAAGGCCCCAGGCAATCCATCTTGCAAGGCTCTTCGTTATTTTAATAAACCTCTTTTTCGTATTTCCAAAGCTGTTTTGTGTGTTGGGTTGGTTTTCTCCTTTACTCCTTCCTTTTGCTAACAGGTATTTGGTTGGGACCTGCCACAAGGAAAAGAACCTTCAAATATTTTTACAACACTTATATCCTAGTCCTTATAGCAGGCTGCTTAAGGGTCAGCCTTTGTCAGTCCAGGTCAACCTTCCCCTGCCCTAATTCTCTTCACTCCCAGTCCTTTAATGCCTTTGTTCCCTCTTGAGCTCTTCCTTAGTGCGGAAGGTCTCTCTCAAACTGCCAGTCTTTTGAACTGGTGTTCCTCCAGTTCTGCAGTTGCAATGGCGTTTGAGTCAGTGCAGGTGGGGCCAAGCTAGACCTCTTCAGAGTGGGCTCATTCATTCCCATGGGAGGCTTTATATCAGACAAGTCTAACATGCATCTGGCCCAACCTCAGTGAGTTCACTGGGTGAGGTGGTTTTGCAGCCGGATGCTTTTGGGTGAGCCTGATGTTCTCATAGTTGGAGAGGACCTCCAGGCATCAGGAACACTCCTGCCACTCCAGAGCATCAGCCCAAACTTCATTCACTTCCCCTTCCTCCCCTCTCTGCTCTTGCTCTTCTTCCTCTCTCTTTCCTGTCTCCCAAGACTTCTAGTTTTTTTTTGTAGCCACTGAAGCAATCCTTGCAGAGACCTCATCCCATCTTCAGTAGTGCCTGAGTGAGGAGAGCCACATATGACCTTCTTGTAGGCTGGTGTTCAAAGGGGTTGTGGAAGACTTCAAGCTTGACCCTTGCCATGGGCTGACAGCCTCCACTCATGCCATTTTACTTATTATATGTCTACCCCACTTTTCTTTAAAGAAGTTCAAGGCATGCATGGTGGCTGTGTCATTTTTAACTCACAAGAACTCTGTGAAGTTAGTTATGCTGACAGAGAGAGTAACTAGCCCTACGTCATGTGAGGAGCTTTATGGCTTGGAGATTAAACCTTGGTGAAATTTGAGGATACAGTACTTCAGACATGTCACACAAAGGCAAGATAAACTGGAAAAGATGATACTAGGAAAAGTGAAATGCACTTTTGACTTTGTTATGCCACTGATTTATAGCGTTGCTGCAAGTTGGAAGCAACCTGATGACACATAACAATAGCAGCAACAAGTCTGAATGTAGAGTTCAGCACTCTAACCATTATACCATTCTGGCACCAAACTCTTCCTTATTTTGAATATATGAAGAGGCTACCAGGAAGAAGAGATTGGGGATTGTAAAAGGAATTAATTTAGCAAGTTCTTCCAGTGTTTGTGGCCTCTGGCTACGTGTTGATGCCAACCATGGTCAAAGAGGATCCTGTATAACGTAGTGGGAAATAGGGGGAAATGGGAAGGTTGGCGGAAAAGGACCACACCTTAAGTTTATAAATAGGCTAAAAGTAAATTAAGTTACTTTCTGACTGGAAACTGGACAGTTTTAACAATTATATTAATTTTAAATGGGCATTTAATTTTAAATGTACATTATGTTACTATGGTAAAAACTTTACCAGAAAAAAGGTGAAAAAAGTCCATCCATTATACTATTCCTGCCCTACAGCTTTACTCCTCTTTTGAGCTTTCAAGAGAAGGAAACATTAATATTAACTTAAACTATTCCATCAAAAAACTGTTCCTTCACTTTCCCTTTCTTCATAATCTAATCTCCATACCCTCTCCCTTTCTTTTAGCATATTAAAAGCTTCATCAGGCCACACAATGCAGAGTTTGGTATAAAGTGACAAACAGAAGTGTCCAAAAACATTCGTGTCTAGATGTTGAAGCTGCAGAATCTGCAGTTAAACTAAAGCTCCCTTACAGATTGAGAACTTGAAGAATCATTCTGAGATGCGGTGATACCAGGTTTCTCCACAGGGAAAGTTGAATCAGTTCTTTCTCTTTCCATCTTTATAGAAAAAGGACTGCTCCTATGCTATCTGGAAGCAGAAGTGCCTTGAACACCGCAGTCCCCATATCAGGAATTTCACTGGCCTGTCCTATTCAGAAGTTGCCATTCTGGGCTGTTTTTTGCAATATGGATTTTCTGCTAGGAGCAGTTACTGGAATGTTGTTCCTGCAGATGATTTGTGGCTTGCTGCATTTATCTCATCTAGTTACATAAGTGTCATGAATTTGGTTGGATTATCCAACTTTGAAGTTGCTGTTCTGGGCCATCGTGTTCTTTCTGTCAGGTTTTTGGGTGATAATGGATTAATGAAAAAGTAATGTTCATTTGGTTTGAGGTCTAAAATATTGTTCAGATGTTTTTCCATCACATGCCACTATTTTTGGCACCAATTTTTATTACAAGTCCCTGTTGTGTTCTGTTCTGGCACTTAGTCTTCCTTGAAAGCCTAGTTCATTCCACTAGAAATGCAGGAGCTGACTTACCAGTATTTCAGAAGGCCTGGGGTGCTGGACTTCCTCTTTTCCACTTTTGTTATTCAGCTACTGATCCTGATGCCTGGCAATAGCTACTCCTCTCTGAACATCCCTTTCCTGATTCAATGCTAATTATAATATATTACTGGAGCAATGTTCATGCAAAAATGACGAAGTCAATCATTTTCATTTAAAAAAGACATTGACTTAAATTTTCCATTTACATTAGAAAACATCCATTTTAATTGATAACGTAATCAATTTTAATGCTTTAGTGTCTGTATTCATGAATACAAAAGTAGTGATAGCAGCTGGCTGGCAGTAATACTGTGTGCAAGGCCCCTGAACCCAAACAAGAGACTGAAAAATACATAAAAACTCGGATCTGAAATAATTTAGATCCTTCAATAATACCCCATTCAAACAGATAAGCCAATATTTGTATTTGTAATACCTGGTCTTTTCAGACCTACACAGGAAGTAGATACTCAGCAACTGCTTGTTCACAGCAGGAGTGGCTCTGAACTGTTGTATGAAGCTGCTGAGTTTTTGCCTGGTCAAAATCTAGGAGCCCATAGTTCAGGTTCTCCTTGAAATGGCCACTGAGACAGTGGCAGGTGATGATGGCATCAGAAGCAAACTCAGTTTTATTCTTCTAGTTATGGTGATGGTATGATAAAGTGAGTTATACGTTCAGAAAAGTTAATTTTGGAGGGAGGGGATCCCTCAACTAATACAGCCATTTCTGTGTAACTTCATAGGGATATGAGGGATGGAAACAGAATGATGCTTCCCTTAATCTTCTCTAGTTTAGGGAGATAACATAGGGTAGGGTAGCCATGTAAAAATGAAAAAAAGAGAAAGGACAAGGCTCCTGCACCTGTAATAGACGTATAGTGATGGGTAGTTCAGCAGGTGTACATCGTTCTTTTTCACCTGGCCCTTCTTCTCCTTCCTCCTCAGATGGGGCATCATGATGGCAGTACTGACTTTGGATGGAGTCAGTCTTAACAATGCCATTCTGCTTCATCTGGGAGTCCTAACTCCAGAACTATCCAAGCTGAGAATATTTAGCTGAGGCTACATTTCTATACATACATACCTGACACTATGTCCCACACTGGGGAAAAAAGGGGATTTACTACTGAGTAAACATAGATAAAATGGTGATGTGACAGTTACCATTGAATTCCTAGTCGATACGAAGTCCCCTGAGCTAAACTCGATTTACTGTCCAGTTAGTATGCCTAGGGCTGCAGCTTTCTCAACTCTTTGGCTGATTCATACATTATACTAATGGCATGATTATCAGTCCATCTAAGTAATTTGAGCAAAGCCCACTGTAATGGATCCTGCATCTCTATAATCTGGGGTCATGAGGCAAAGGTGCATTTTCCACATCTTCGTATTCGCAGCTGGATTACCTCCCCCAGTCGCTTGCCTCTACAATGTGGAAGCAGAGCTACGGAGAGACAGGAGGAGGAGGAGGGGAAAGAGCATCACGAAATGAATGTAAACCATTCTGACATGGGAGTAGTAATTATGTCTTTCTCACTGTTTGTTTAGTTACTGTAGAATGTTATTGCAGAAGCCAGTCTGTGTAAACCTGTGTATTTACCAGAGCTGGCCTTAGCCACTGTATGTGTGCCAAATTTCCTCCTCCTTGGAGGGTGCAATTTTCTCCCTGTTATTGGCAGCCCCTGCTTTCACTGCCACTTACGCGGGTGACCCTGGTAAGGTAAGGCCTTCCTTGCCTGCAAGCTTGCAGCAATTAGCTGGGGGGAGAGGGGGAGGGGATCAGTGTGTGTGTGTGGCAGATAATAATTCCCACCTGCATGGCTGTATTTATCCTCTCTTCCTGCCCCCTGAGGGGAGAAGAGCAGACAATAATTAGCACAAATTGGAGTTGAATGAAAGCAGGTGGGGAGGGGGAGTCTGTGTAGCTGCTGTACAAAGGCTTAGGAGGAGCTGTGTCAATAGCTGACGAGATGGCCGGGGTTCTCCTTTATTTGCCTCAGCTATGGAATTTTTTTAAAAATTTAGCAATAACAATCTTTTAATTTGCATATCTGCAGAAGAATTAGCTGTCTGTTAGACTTATTTTATTTATTACATTTACATCCCACTTATTCTCCAATTAATTCAAAGCAACGTGCATAACTTTCCTTCCTACTTCTCACAGTCTCACAAACTAGGAGAGGCGAACAGTATACTACTAGTTAAAACAGCAACATTTATTTATTTATTTATTTCTAATGTTTTTACCCCACCTTTCTTCTTTAAAAAGGACTCAAATTAGCTTCCATTATTAAAAGACAATATTTAAAGTTATTATTTTTAGTATAAAAAGTTATTATTTTTAGAGCCTCATGGCACAGTGGTTAAACTTCTGTACTGCAGCCAAAACTGTGCTCACGACCCGGGGTTCAATCCCAGGTAGCCGGCTCAAGGTTGACTCAGCCTTCTATCCTTCCGAGGTCCAGTAAAATGAGTACCCAGCTCGCTGGGGGGGCAATGTGTAGCCTGTATAATTAACTTGTAAACCGCCCAGAGAGTGCTTGAAGCACTATGGGGCGGTATATAAGCAGCACGCTTTGCTTTGCTTTTAGTATACTTACTAAAAACAGTAAGTATACAAATACTAGAAAAGGTCTAATACCACACTACAACAAGGTAAACACTGCCAAATGGAGACTGGAAACTGCACATCTCTTGACTCCTAGTCCAGTTCTTGGACCACTACACCGCATGGGCTCTCAAAGACCAACTTCTTCCTTCTGATAGAGGTGACTATCCTAGGGGTGTACACATGCAAAAGGAGGGAATACCCATTGAGTTTTTTCCTTCAGTCTTTCTTTTAGGTGCCTTCTGTCCTTTGTGGCAGCAAGCACATTTCCAGGCATTCTGCGCATGCCCAAATGCACTCATTTGCTTTTAATGCCCGGGAAAAATTATAGCATTAGAAAAGCCCTGGTGTAAGTGGGTGTTTACATGGTTAAGTGTGTGCTGCAGGAGGGAAGATGTTGCTGACATGTTTCATGAGATACTGTGCAGAAAAGCTTGGTTGCTCTGGTGCATGTTGGGCATAGGCATGGGTCAGCATCCAGGGCTGTACAGTGCCTTCTGCGGCTGGGTTTAACTCTGTGTCACAGTGGTGCTGAATCTTCCTCTGTTGCCTGGTTACCTAATTCCCCAGCTCTGCAGAGCTGCTTGAGCTGAGATGCTGCTGCTGATAGGAGTGTCTCCTGTGATTCCCCTGTAATGTCTAATTGGAATGGAGATGGATGGTTTGCATTGGACCAGAGACAGTTTGGGCTCCAACGGCACTGAAACGGTGCTGCTTCGTGGCTGGAATTAGGCAACTGCAGAGGCAAAAAGACAAAAGGAGGGCAGGCGCTGGGTTAGGAAGAGAATGGATAGAGGGAAGAAGGCTGATGGGGTCCGGGTGGGGATTACTGTTTGAGTGGTAGGGCCAGTGGAAGAACAATCCACGGTTGCTTCCATGTCATTGTTTGGGTAAAAACTTCTGCCCCAGGACAAAGGGCTTACTTATGAGGAGCAGGAACAATTGATTTCTTAATGAACTGCTCCATTGCCCTGGTAGATGCTGGAAGATGAACTATCAAGGAGCAGTTGCTCACTTAGCAAGCATCGGGAAGTCAGGACCTGTTTCACATGGCAGACTCTTGATGTTGTTCCCATTGACCCTCACTCTCATTATAGTAAAAGAGGTGTGAAAGTTGTTTTGGCTGCTTTGAAATAAGCCAATGTATGTGTTACAATGTAAGTGGCATATAACATGTGAGCAAACCTGGGATGAATTACTTTTTGAACTACAACTCCCAGAATTCCTGAGACGAGACTGTATGGGTGCACAATTCTGGAAGCTCTAGTGCAAAAAAGTAACCTTTACATACCATTTCATAGATTCCTGTCATACTGATTTTTCTATTATACTACTCATATGGGTACATGGTGGGGGAGAAAGAACCAGTGTTCTTTGGAGATGGAGACATGCCAGCTTCCGATCCCTGCTCAGTTAATTAAACTCAAACCCTATGCAGGCATTCAAAACTTGTATGTGTGGAAGGGGAGTTCATGTGTGCACTTCAGGTCTGCCCTGTCTTTTTGCAGCTTGCCCAGTTACAAAGCTCAGTGTGGCCAGGGAACGCTGGGAGAGCAACCTACCTAACTGGATGGAGCTTTGCAGTTGTGTTCACCTGAATATATTCATGTTGCAGTGCTTACTCATCCATGGGATAGGGAAGGTTTAGGGGAGGTTAAGTGGAGGGGTGGGACTGGAGCATCTGTCCCTACTCCCTTCCATCTTTACCAGTTCTGAATGCCTCAACAAGACTACACTGAGCGCTCAATGTTCTGCATGCTGTTCCAGGTCAACTGCCTTTCCAGGCTCTTGGGAAAACGCTGTTCTGTGCATATGCATGTGGGAACAAGCCCCTGGACTATGCAAGGCCCGCCATAGCTGGATGGTCCTGGGACTTAGGCTCCAAAGAATAACCTTCCCCGGCTCTACTCAGAAGTACACCTGGATTCCTCAGTGCAAATAACAGCAAAAAGGAATACATTTCCCTAAAACACATCTTGCTTGCCATTATGTATCATCCCACTGCAGTGTGCAGCTCTAGTGAAGCATTTGCTGTATTCTTTAGAGAAGCCATTCTCAACTTTTTTTGGGGTCACGGCCCTTTTATTTATTTATTTATTTATTTATTTATTTATTTAACTTATATGCCACCCACACTACCCAAAGGTCTCTGGGCAGCTTACAACAATTAAAATACAGTAAAAAAGATAAAACAATTAAAATACAATTAAAATAGATACTCTAAAAATTGCCATCAGGACCCACAGTTGATATTATTTCAATTAAAAGCCTTCTGGAACAGGAAGGTTTTGACCTGGTGCCGAAATGTCATCAGCGTCGGCGCCAGACAAATCTCAATTGGGATGGCGTTCCATAGTCTGTGGGCAGCTGCCGAGAAGGCCCTTTGTCGACAAGCCATCCCTCTTACCTCCTTGAGGGACGGCTCTTTCAAAAGGGCCCCCTGGCTAGATCTTAACTGCCGGGTAGGTTCATATGGAAGGAGGCGGTCCTTCAGGTATCCAGGGCCCAAGCCGTTTAGGGCTTTATATGTCAAAACAAGCACTTTGAATTGGGCCCGGGCAGCAACTGGTAGCCAATGTAATTTAAACAGAATCGGCTTGATGTGTCCCCTAGCGGCCCCACCACTCACCAGCTGCACAGCTCGATTCTGGACCAGTTGCAGTTGCCGGACCGTCTTCAAAGGCAGCCCCATGTAGAGCGCATTGCAGTAATCTATACGAGATGTTACCAGTGTGTGTGTAACTGTCATGAGACTCCACTTGTCCAGGTAGGACCGTAGCTGGTATAATTTCCGCAGCTGAAGGAAGGCACCCCTGGCCACTGAGTCCACCTGGGCTTCCAGAGTTAGACTGGGGTCCAGGAGCACCCCCAGGCTGCGGACCCTGTCCCTTAGGGGGAGTGTAACCCCATTCAGGGGAGGGAAATGGCCATCCAGCCTGTCCAGCGAAGCACCCACTAACAGCACTTCTGTCTTGTCTGGATTGAGTTTCAATTTATTAACCCTCATCCAGTCCATTATCAGGTCCAGACACGAGTTCAGCACAGAAACCGCCTCACCTGGATTGGTGGAAAACGAGAGGTAGAGCTGAGTGTCGTCAGCATATTGCTGACTCCTCAGCCCAAACCTCCTGATGACCTCTCCCAGTGGTTCCATGTAGATGTTAAACAGCATGGGGGACAGTATCGAGCCCTGAGGAACTCCATGACATAAACACCATGGGACAGAGCAACTGTCCCCCAGCACCACCCTCTGGACACGGTCAGCTAGGAAGGAGCGGAACCACCGTAAAGCGGTGCCCCCAACTCCCAACCCAGCCAGCCTATCCAGGAGGACACCATGGTCGATGGTGTTGAAAGCCGCTGAGAGGTCCAGGAGTATCAACAGGGTCACACTCCCCCTGTCTCTCTCCCAGCAAAGGTCATCATACAGGGCGAACAAGGCAGTCTCTGTACCAGAACCCGGCCTGAAACCCGATTGAAATGGATCCAGAAAATTCATTTCATCCAGCAGCGCCTGGAGTTGCCCTGCCACAACCCGCTCCAACACTTTGCCCAAATAAGGGAGGTTCGCCACTGGTCGGTAGTTAACCACCAGCCTTGGGTCCAGGTTAGGCTTTTTTAGGAGTGGCTGAATTACCGCCTCTTTCAAGGTGGTAGGGACCACTCCCTCTCTCAAAGAGGCGTTCACGGCCTCCTGGACCCAGGTGCGAACCCCCCTGGCAGATCTTCCAATTAGCCAAGATGGGCAAGGGTCGAGCGGAGTGGTGGTAGAATGGACAGATCCAAGCACCCTGTCCACATCCTCAGGTCTCAACAATTGAAACTCATCCATTAATACTTGACCTAAGCACAGCACACTGGACACATCCTCTGATTCTGCAGTAATGGTGGAGTCCAACCCACTGCGAATCTGAGCGATTTCCCCCTCAAAATGAATGGCAAACTCATCACAGCGAGCTGATGAGCAGTCCGGGACCTCCACCGGATTTCCCGGTTGAAGAAGATCCCGGACCACCTGAAACAGCTCTGCTGGACGACATTCTGAGGAAGCAATATGGCTGGAGAAATATTGCCATTTCGCCAGCCGTATTGCCACGAAATAGGCCCGATAATGGGCTCTAAGTCGTGTTCGATCGGACTCCCAGCGGGATTTCCTCCACCTGCGCTCCAGCCGTCTCCCCTCTTGCTTCATCACCCACAATTCAGAAGTATACCAAGGAGCTGTCTGGGCTCTGCGTGCAGGGAGAGGGCGCTTAGGCACAATCGTGTCAACCGCCCGGGTCATCTCCCTATTCCATAGGGTGACCTGAGCTTCGACAGGAGCGCCGAACATATCAGATGGATAATCCCCCAGAGCATTCAGGAAACCATCCAAATCCATTAGTCTCCGAGGGCGGATCATCTTAATAGATCCCCTACCCTTGCAGAGGGGAGAAGAAGCTAATAGAATAAACTTTACCAGGAAGTGGTCTGACCATGACAATGAGGTCACAACCAGCCCCTCCACATCCAAACCACCATCTTCCAGTCCCGTTGAGAAAACCAGGTCCAAGGTATGGCCCTTCTCATGTGTCGGGCCGATGACACATTGAGACAGCCCCATGGTTGTCATGGCGGCCATGAAGTCCTGAGCCGCCCATGTTGAGGTCCCCCAGCACCAACAGCCTGGGAGTCTTCAACACCAGGTCCGAGACTACCTCCGTCAGCTCAGGCAGGGAGACTGTTGGTACGCAGCAGGGTGGGAGGTACACCAACAGAATCCCCAATCTGACTTGTAAGCCCAACACACAATACAGGCCCTCAAGACCTCCTCTCAAAGGGATAGGAAGCCTGGTCAAAGAGATAGAACTCCTATAGACTATAGCAACCCCCCCTCCCCGACCCTCCAAGCGACATTGGTGCTGGACCGAGTACCCAGGCGGACACAGCTGGGAGAGGGGAACACCACCCTCCTCTCTCACCCAGGTCTCAGTAATGCACGCCAGGCCAGAATTACATCATGGACGAGGGCAGTCTTATTTTGTACTGACCTGGCAGTCATCAACAGCACCGTGTGGCTCGAGGGTTTGCTGATATGGTCACCTGATACCATCTGGTTGGGGGTAGGACTAGAAGAGGGGGTAGATGTAAGATATCTAACCTCTCTTCTCCTACGTGAGCATGTTCTACCCCCACCGCCATTCCTTCCCCTACCCAGCACCACCTCAATGGCTGCCCCCTCCAACGCCCTCCCCCCTTCCTGTTCCCTCAGATCCACTGTGGGTCTCTACGTACGTAACCTGATGGCAATTGATAATCACAATAAAAGGCAGGAATGTTGGTCCAGCAGGGCCCTGGCACAGGCTCTGGCTTATAAAGCCCCTTCTCCCCTCCGAGCCAGGTGGCTGATGTTGAGGAGGGGGTGGGGCAGCCAGAGGCAGCAAGGGCCCAGTCCTGCAAGGCCGAGGGAGTCCAAGCCAAACCCCCCCAGGAAGGCTGGTAACCGGCAGCAGCACAGCCACACTGTCTCTCACTCAGTGCCTGAGGGACGGCAGATGATGGAGACTCCCCCAAAGGCAGGAATGTTGGTCCTTTTAGGAGCTCTTCTCAGGTTCCAGGGCTCCTGTCAAACAAGGAAAGATTTTGTGCAAATGCACAAACAGATGAATCTGTGGCCCCCTTCAATTGTGCCAGCCCCCCCCCCCCCCCCATAGGCTATATGGCCTCCATTGAGAATGGCTGCTCTAGAGTACACTCTCTATTTGTGTGGGGCAGCAGTGGGGCTTGGCAGGTCTGGTAAGTATCTTTCGTGAGCTGAGTGTGTGCCTTAAGATATGCCCAAGGATCCTCTCTAGTGGTATTCCATGTCTATTCCAGTGCGGAAGAGGCTCCCTGAAGACACAAAATCTGAAAATTGCTGGCATGCAGACAAATGTGGTGGAGCTATTTTAAATCTGCATTTTAAATAAATGAATTGCATATGAACAGTGGGGTTCTGGTTTCTCCTCTGGGAAAGGAGCAAGCCTACTGAATTGTTTGTCAAAATCCAGAGGGTGCACAGCACCCCTTAAGCACCTGCTTAGACCTTTTCTGACTGAAGCAAGGGCACCACCTACTGATTCACCAGGCAAGAGCATCTTAAGATTTCAGGATGGCCTCTTGTGCAACTAATGTAACTTTAGTTATTGACCTACTACTGCTATTGTCAACACCACCATTTTGACTGTAGACAAAAAAATATCCCACTAGAAATGCCATGAACTCCTTCAAAAACCAAAGGATGGCAATTTTTTTAAAAAGCATGGTTCTTGTCACTGCAGGATTATACCAGCAGATGCAACAGAAATCACACCCTTAATTCACTCTTCTTTATTTAGTTCTAGTTGGGGAACAGTGAACGAATGACTGAACAGTTAGTGACTCTGGGTGGGGATTTACATCCATACCAAGACTCATGGAGTTAATTCATTAGGGTATAGGTGCTGTTATATGAATACAGATGGACATTCTGCCCGATAGAGATCTGCAGTTCCATTTGCTGCATATGAAAACCTGATCTTGTAAAGGGATCGCTCTTCCTGCATCAGGACATATGGGTATACTGCATAGTATATAAACTATAATTTTTTGCATGATTTAGTTGTAAGGGAGCTGAATTTCTTCCCTGTGCAATTCAACATTCTCAAACTGTAAGATCCAAATTCTAAGATCAAAATACTTCATAAAACTTTATACTCTTTTATTAATTTTTCCTACTTCCATCTGTCTGCAAAATCTGGAGTTTCATAAAATCTGAAATTTTATGACAGTGTTTGAATTGGCTGCAGGGATGTTTCTCAGTATGGTGCTTTGGAAAAAAGGAGATTAATGCCATATTCAGTGATATACCGCCACAAAAATAAGGGTGAAATGGGATGCTGAGCCTTGACATGCTGAACAGGCAGCTTTGCTTCTTTGCTGGAAGCTTCATAAAAGTTGCTCACCCCACTCCCTATTTTTCCATCCCAGCATCACTTCCTCCAATTCCCAAAAAAACAGCCACACCTGCTAAATTTCTCTGTCTGTTGGGTCATCATCTTCTTCATTCATGTCAGAAGCTATCCAACAGTGCTTCCGGAGTGGATGGAACAGCCAAGAGGGCATTCTCATTGCCCAAGGGTCACCTAAATGTGTTCACAGTCCTCACATTCTTTGGGGAGCTCTATTCTCCAGCTTTTCTCCTTAACCCCAAATATGATTTACTGGGCTTTTGTTTGAAGTGAAGTTGGGAACCTCACAGTTTTAAGTATTGCTACTAATCCTGTCCTGGCAGGTAGATTTTGTACTGCATGACTATATGCATTATATAGATGTCCTGATGCCATGGTCATAGGGTGTACACAAAGGATGGATAAAATGTATTGTTAAAATGTAGATTGTCAATACAAATAATGTGTATGTGTATCATATAAATATTTTCATCAGGGCACCTTAAACGGTTGCAGCTTTTGACAGAGATTGCCTTTATGGGATGACCTAAAGCTATTTGAAGGATAAAGGGAAGGGTGGATCTCTCCAGCAGACTGTCTTGCTTCTTATCTTATCTCTGCAGTCTCTTAAAGATGGAGCTCTTTTGCATTTCTGCTGGTTGTGCAGGGGAAAACACTGCCCGGGGCTCAACTGGGGCATAACCTTCTCTCTGCCCTTGCTGCCCAGCCTCGTCCCTTCTGGGAGCAGCTTTCTGATTGGCCCCTAACTGCTCAGCCAGCATGGAGCTGCACTTGCCGGTGCCAGGCAAAGCCCTTCTAATGAGCAATGTTTAGCTTCTGCCTCTCCCAGGGAAAACACTAATTATGCGCCTATAAATAAAATATGGGCTGCTGCTGAAGCCGCATGTGGCATGCACGCCAGGCAAATTGGCAGAGGCAAATGATTCTGCTGCTCCACCCAGCGCACGTGCCATCCCGGGGGAGGCATGAAGTGCCTCTCAAGGGACTAACTGACTGCTGAGCAATTTGAGTGAGGGCAGAACACTTCCCAAGTCATTCTGGAAGTATGGCGTGCCAGCGTCAGTCCTGAGCCCAGGTGATGGCATGGGGGGCAGCATGATGAACTGAAAAATACAACCTGGTCAGAGGAAAGCCCTGTTCCAAGCTGCATGGCTCTTGTTTATCTGTCTTGCCCTTCACATCTGGAGGGCACCAGGTTGATGGAGGGCTGCTTTAGGCTTTCCTTCTGACATGAAGGAAAAGTATAGAAAAGGTTGTTTTTTGTTTAGACTGCAATTCCCAGAATTCTCCCAGAGAGGCATTCTGGGAGTTGTTTTTCAAAAATTAATATTTTCTAAGCTCTGGGCATAAGATTTTAATCCTCAGCTAGAGCTGCCTGGACAAGATCAAAAAAGGAATCTTTTGAGGGATATTCATTGCTACTTCATAGGATTGAAGGCTGGGGTCTGGGTGAGCTTGGTGCTTTGAGATTGTCCTGTGGCTGCCTTTGTTCCTCACATTTCCTATCACATTCCTAAGAAGAACATGGTATCTTTCATTATATGCAAATATTCTCCTGTCCCTTCTGCTCTAAGAGTTTGTAATAGGAGTCTCTCTGTCTCTTACATTTAACAGGTTTAACAGGTGTGGCTTTTCCTAGTATAGAGAGAAGTAGTGCTGGGATGGAAGAAAGCTTACTTTTTGCATCACAGAGTGCAGTTAAAGTGGAAGGCTCAGCGTGATTGTTTTTTCTTTAAAGGTGTGCTCACTGTGTTCCCTCATGCCCCATCCCTTTAATGGAGGCCCATTCTTTCCAGCAAACCCCACTGCCATTATATCCCATCTCTCCATAAACCACAATGAGACCGGAAGGGGTCATGGATTTTATGTGTCTGGCTGGATGACAAATGGAGTAAAGGCCACAAAGGTGATGAAAAAGCCGAAGAACACATTTTCCTCCCCAGGCCCTATGATGTTTGTTCAGTTCATTCATTGCACTTCCTGCCTGGCTGTATTCTGCTTCTCCTGTTGTTCTCTGCGAGCCATCTCATGCCCCCCTGACCTCACACCTCTGTGCCCATCTGGCACTGCTGGGGTGCTTTAGCTGTGTTTTTTATCACTTGCTTGTTCCCCATTACAACTGCTGGTAATTAGATCATAATTGTAATATTTGCATATTCATAACAGCTGAAATTAATCACATTTGCATAATAGTAATGAAAGGGGTTTCATTAATTACAGGCTTTTCCTCAAGCCCCTGCATATAAATATCTGCAGTACATTCTCTGTAAGGGGTGGGGAAATGTCAGGGTATGCTGTTCAGAAGGGGAATTGCTCATTGGTGCAATGGTGAGGTGCTAGGATGCCCCTTCCGAGTAGTGGGAATAGGATGAATGGCATGGTTTAAGGAAAATCACATAAATCTTCCAATACAACTGTGCTCACATTAATGCATGCAAAATGGAAATAGGCACTGCCTTATTTGTGACCTGTTTAAAATAAACACAGATTGCAGTGTGACAGTCCTAAATGTGAGGCTCTAGTACTGTGAAGATCTGCCAGCCACCCAAACACCAGTGCAAAGGTGGTCCTCCAGTTGTTGCTGGACCACACCCCTCATTTGACCTAGTAGCCAGCATATCTAATGGGGATGACTGGAGTTGTTCTCCAACAATGTCTAGATAGCCCCATGTTCTCCATCCTTGTTCCAGAGAACAAGGGCTTCTCTTCTTAGCTTTGGATCTTTCCTTGATATGTTATGGCTTTTCTAGAAAGACTTCAGAGCTATAACTCAGCAGGCCAGATGATGTTAGCCTGTAGCTGCTTCTCTCACTGGTTCCCAGTAGTTGAACAGTCCCCTTTGTGGTTGCTGACAACAGTGCTACTTGTGTCAGGAAACAAGAATATGGTGCCTGGCATCTTTGGAGGTAGGTGGCATTCTAGCCTTTGCAAACCTTCCTCTCCTGTATTCTCGAAGGCTTTCACGGCTCGGATCCAATGGTTGTCTCAACAAAGCCTGGCTCCCAGCACTGAAAAATACAGCCTGCAAAAAGGTCAACAAACTCTACCCAGCCACAAGGACTGGTGATCACTGCACACAAAAGACTAGCTAACAACACCCATCAATCACAGTAACAGATCATCTCCCCCCCTTATCACAACAATACACCCATAACAAAAAACACTCTGATCACCATAATCACCCAATCTCCTGAAAAGGACCAAAAGCTGATCCCACAACTACAAATACTCAACTATCCCACACACTACACCAGAACACAGACAGAGTTCTAACTCCTGTCCTCTGAAGATGCCGGCCACAGAGACTGGCGAAACGTTAGGAAGAGAAACCTCCAGAATACGGCCAAACAGCCCAAAAAACCTACAACAACCATCATTCCTCTCCTGCCTACTCATATCACTATGTGTTTTCTACAGTTTCAAGCCTCCCCTGCCACCCATATTACCTTTTAGATTTTTTTTTTCTTCACGTCCACCTTCTGCCCAGTGCTTGTGTATTAGGAAGCAGTCTTCTATCAGGTTGGATCAGGGCTCAAAACCCCCCCTCCCCATTTTTCTGCCTGAGACAAGAGGCAAGTTTGCGCTCCCTCCCACTGTAGGTATAGCCACTCAGTTAACTAACCAAACAGACATGACGTTGACCAGACAGCTTCTTCTTCCCTTGAGGAAGCAGTCTAATTTAGAGGCTACAGGCCTGAGCAAGTGACACATGCAGCACTGCCCTCTTAAGATCTCATGGACCCTTCCTGATTCCCAACACCTGCTACCTGAGGCAGCTGCTCAGTCTGCCTAATGGTTGGACCAGCCTTTTGTCAGAGATCACTTAGCCACCTGACTTAGAAATGTCCATTCTGACTGGCAAAGGTGGAAAAGTTTCTTTTATGGACAACAATTCCCATGTAACCTTTGGACAGCATTACCCATGCTTCTGCTAGCTAATGCATTCTGGGAGTTGTAATTTCTTTAAAAAGGAACTTTGTCCATCTTAGCTGACTGGCAGAGGTCTTCAGGGTCTCAGGCAAAGATATTTTTATCTGCTATGTGACAATCCCTTTAACTAAAGGTATTGGGGCCCCTGGAGCAGCATCCTCTTGAGCCCAGGCCCATGTGTTTCCCTCTACATATGATGGTTACATAAGGATCACAAAACCTTCTCTATCCTTATCATAGCATCAGAAAAGCTGCATTGAAGATCACCTCCACAGTAAGTTCTTGTTTCCTGGCTGCCATTCCATGACACCCCAAACTAGCCATCTGAGGCATCCACTTCACTCTCCCTAATGGTAGTGCTGCTTGGATGAACAGATGCTAAAGAGGAAAAAGATCCTGCACTTTCTGGGTAGAGCGAGTCCTGCCTTTCTCTTGGTTTTCTTCTGCAGCAAAGTATGCTTTCTGAGCTCAAGAGGACCTTTGGAGAATTTTCAGAAATATGAGTGGTTTCTGGGCTCGAAGGAACAAAGGTGCTCAAGAGTAATTAGCTTGCTTGAATCCAGCACCCCAGGAGGCAAGCAACACTCAACAGCCCAATTATGGGTCCTTTCTACACAATTGGTTTCTTCCTGAGTTGTAACTCATTTGCAGCCATGCAGGATCCACAGATTTTCTCCTTAGGTATCACTTGCACTGTTGGGAGATCACATTTCCTGTGCATTCAAAATGTAATACCTGCTGCCTGGGGAAATGCAATACTCAGAAAATATGCCCTTCATGGTCACCTGATGGATATTGCCTGTGATGTGAATGGGATAAGCTATCTAATTCATTCCATCAAAATTGTGCCATGTTATGTGTTGAATTTTATTTTATTCTTGTTATTTTAATGCACTGGTAAAGTTTTGTTCATCCTCTGATTCATCTTCCTTATTGGAGAATAGATCCAGCCCTTTTTTTCTCAGTTATGCTGGATCTCCTGGGTAACGTGCTCTCAAATAGGTTATCTCTATTATTTTTAAAAGCTTACCCAAATTATGTGACCAAAAGATGAGACGGCAATGCATCCATGTGTGAATTATACAGTGAGAGATTGCTGTACCCTAAGAGGATGCTTGCAGGCCTTCGTCTCCCTGACCCAATTAGATAACTTCAAGTGGATGATGAGGGGAGTACAGTGTATACAGATGCATTCCCTAGAAAAGTCAGGTGAGCAATGGGGTAGCTGTTAGGCCTAGTTATTTCACTGTGAACATGAGGCCTTTCCCTGCTCCTCGTTGACACAGTACCTTCTGTTGAGATTTTGATATGAAAATGTATTAAATATTAATGTTGTATAGTTAAATGTAAAATGGCTGATTTTACCTGAGTCATGTATAGATTGTATACAGGTATGGTATCAAGGATTAAGACTTAATGTTGTACAGCTGTGTACATGATGAAACTTTGTGTAACAGAAAATGAAGTAATGTATTTTCTGATTGGTCACAGAACTGTCATGTGTAAAATGAATGTCTTTATCTGCTGTAAGTCAGATCACTTTTTCCTATGCTGTGTGTTGCTTCATGTCATGTTATGCTGCCAGAGGAATGTCTATTCTCTATGTATATATGTAAATAGACTAAGTTGTTGGTTTTCCTCTCTCAATGTCATAGTGTCATAAGTATCTCTGCTAACCAGTATCTCCTTACTCTGCTGATGTTATGAGAATACACGTTATAATCAAAATTCTCAACACCTTCATGAACCATTGAAATCCACTGACCCAGCAGCCTGCTCCCCGTGACTGACTGACTTAAATCTCTCAAAAAATCTGGTTCCCCAACATGATTGAGTGACCTAGAAAATACAAAATGGCTGTCTTCATCATTTGGTCTTCACTAATCCTGGGGAAATGGTTCTCTGCTGTGTGTTACTGATGGAAGTGAGGATCAAGAAATGGGAGAAGAACAAAAGAGCTGGTGGTTTGCATTAGGTCAGACACTCTCTCAGGAAGGTATTCTCATAGCAAGGACTATTAATAATGCTAAGGAGGACACTTCCCTTGCTAAGAAGAGCTTGGCTAATTTATTGTTATTGTTTATTTGTTACATGTATATCCTGCTTTTCCTCCAGTGAGTTCCAGGCAGGGTACACATCTTTCCTTTTCTCCACTTTATTGTCACAGCTACCTTCTGAGGTGGCTGAGACTGAGAGGGTGCAAGTGAGCTTCATGGCCTAGTGAGGATTTGAACCCTAATCTCCCAAAGCCTAATCCAACCACTACACGACACCAGTTTGTAGATGATTGTTGTTGTTTAGTCGTTTAGTCGTGTCCGAGGGCCAGATCATGGGGAAATTAATTTTCTGACTACAATTCCAGATGGGGATCCAACTGAATTCGCTGTGGTAAAGATTTTCTCTGGCATCTATCACAGGAAAAGGCATTTGTTATATACTTCCAGAATGATGAGGAAGCCATTTGAGTGGCAAGTCCCCTGTCCTATGGCACAGCAAGAGTGCCGTGTGGCAGGATGAAACTGAGAACAGGCTCCAGAAAGAAGCTGCAAAGTTTCTGTGGTGATGGACAGGAAGAATGCCATGGAGTGCAGATTCCTTTCCTTGTGACTTGCTGGTGTTGATAGCTGGTTGCTTCCATATTGACGAACTCATATTCCCCAGGGCCAAGCTAAAAGTAGCACTGCCCACAGAGCATGTGGCAGCAGCCTGGGTGCTGGAGGCTGCAGCTGCAAACAGATGGTCTCCTACCCCCTGTATCCATATTCCCACTGGGTCTCCTAGGGGAACTGGAGTGACAGTCTTGTTCTGGCCCCCACCCCCACTCCTGCCATGTGCTTACATAGCCTGCAGAGGACCGTGCGTCCTCTACTGAAGGGCAATTACACAAATATTTCAATAATGCAGAGTTCTCTGAAATTGTACTGTCTAATCCATATAGAGACCAAGGGATAAGTTCTTAAAATAAAGAGCAGCAGTGAATGACTTGCACCAAAACAACATGAAAGCTCATGGTCCTGCTCAATTCAAATCGGGGAACTGGGGGAAATGGATTCAGGAAATGGATGTGAAGGGGTTTCAGGGATGGAAGTGAAGCAGCTGGTTTCGCAACCCAGTGTATAGCCTTTGCCTCCAGCAGCGGACAATTTAAGAGGCAATACCATTGCTAGTTCCCTCCAGTCCTTTGGTTGCTCAAGGGAGCTGAAAAAGCATTCAGAAAAAGCTAAGGTAGCCCTTTTGACCACAAGAAAAATGCCAAAATCCATATTAGTCCTTTTGATCCCCTGGGGTTATTACTAACTCCTTCTTATCCCTGTTCTGAGTATATCAGTGTGAGAGGCAGATTATGGCAGCTAAAGACTCTAAATGAGATGCTAATTGCTCTAGTAGTGACAGCAACGTCCTGATGCTGCAGATAAGGCAGTTCCTCTGCTTCTATCCTTCTTGCGATGATGGACTAGCCTTGGCATGCTTTCTAAAGCGGCAGTCATGTGGCTGAGAGTGGGGTGGTGGGGGTTGGCTTTACCTGGCTCTGGAAGAAAGCAACAGCAGTGTATGTAAAGGGTGGCTGAATGGATAACCTTTACAATAGGAGTTTAGGTATACAAAGCCCAGAGCTCACTTAGACAACCAGACTTTTGGGTTAAATCTTGGGCTTGTAGCAGAAAAGCCAAGACACATACATGTATGCCTAGTTTGCAATACTTCCCAATCGTGCCATAGTGGTAAATTTTGAAGTTCAGGCCCTCATCATGGCAGTGCCCATACCCAGGCCTTAAAAAAGGCAGACCAGCTTTGTCGATTCAGTTCCATCAGCAGCAAATCTTTTGCAAAGCTGATGGGTCTCAATTGCCCATTCAAGACTCAGTCATCCTGAATACTTTACATTACAGTAGAGGAAGCTTGTATCAATATACTGTTACTTGAAAAGTCAATTGTTGTTCCAGCTACTGTGAGGATGACTGTTAAGTAATCCTGAAGGAACTGGGAAGCCCAAGGGATGGTACTAGATGACATCATCTCTGCTAATCAAAACATCCTGACACTTTGACCCTGTGAGCCCTGGCTTCACTACAACGCTGCTTACTAAGTAATGCCCAGTAAGTTGGTCTGAGATCAATGGGTGGGTGAAGCAAATTTTCTGACAAAAAGCAGCAGCAGTAAGCTGAGAGAAAGAGGAAATCTAACGGTTAGACTCTAACCCACAGGCTTTTAAAGGATGCTGCTGGCCTGCACTTATCATGACCTGCCATGACCTATAAAGTCACAGTGGGTTTTCCCCCCTGATTCTAGCAGACAACCTGCAAAGTGTCTTAAGCAAACTTTACCTCATCAAAAATGAAATGGCTATGGCTGAGATCATTAAAGACCAGAAATGTCAAGACATTGTTGGTTTCTCTTGTGTCACAATTTATATCCAGACTTCGTAAAAAGATATGCAAAATTCCTGGGCGTACACAAACAGTGGCTGACCTGGGGCAAGATTTCAGGGTAGACATTCAGTGCCCTACTCAGCAAAATGAGCAGGATGGCCCCAGATGCAATTTAAAAGTAAATGGTTAAAAATAAACAGTTAACCTCTAATGTTTGTCTTTTTTGAGTAATGAAGGTGTTGTATTGTAATGAAGCATGGTTTCACTTTTTCTGTGGTGTAACTGTAGCTTTACCTCATGCTTTGCTGTGGATGAGAAGGGACATTTTGTACTTCAAACCAGTGGTTTGTAGCATTCATGCCTTCAAAAAAAAAAAAAAATTAAAATGTAACTAGTACTTGTAAGATGGACAGTGTCATCGATGTGACCAACATGAATTTGACCCAACTCCAGGAGGCAGTGGAAGACAGGAGGGCCTGGCGTGCTCTGGTCCATGGGGTCACTAAGAGTCGGACACGACTTAACGACTAAACAACAACAACTTGTAAGAAACAGTAAATAGTTGTTCATTTTTAAGTGTAACTCTCATGGTAACAAACATTGGGGGGCAGTGGTTAAAAGTGTGAGTGTAACTATGTACTTTTAAAAAAGTAGTTAACCAGGCTCTGGGATTGGCTTACCACATAGTGGCTAAAATCTTGTAGTAAGTGGCAACTAGAGTAGCCCCAATGAATCAGTGGGGATTTGTTGAGTCAATAAATCAGTAGGGATTTGTTGAGTCAGCTCCTCTATAAATTCATTAATTCAGCGGGTCTACTCGTGTTATGACTTATTCTTGGATTTTAGCCTTTGAAATGAAAGCCATGATTATTTCTAAGCATCCTTCTCCACCCCCAGAGAAGAACCAAACTAGCTCCTTGATTTAGAAGGGAGCTGGGGGTGATGAAATACATGGGTAAGGAGACTAGGACAGTGATGTTGGAAAACGGTGCAGATATGATCAAACGTGGGCTATAGATCATTGGAAAGTCTATTAACTATATTGGATAATGAATGGCCAGTCTCCAATGTTCTAGTTCTGGGCAAGGTATTGGACTGTACGGTGACTTTCCAGTTCCAGGGGTTACTAGATGAAGTGATTTATCTAGATCCATTTCAATCTGGATTCAGGCTTGGTTATGGAACAGTGAAGGTTTTGGTTGCCTTGATGGATGACCTACATTGGGAACTGGATGGGTGGAGTGTGTCTGTAGGGGGTTCTGCTGGCTTTCGATACCATTTTTCTATAGTATCGTTCCAGACTGCTTTTTTTGGGGGGGGGGAATGGATCTTAGGGGTACTGTTTTACTGTGGTTCCAATTCTTCCTGGAGGACTGAACTCAGATTGTGGTATTGGGGGAATCCTATTTGGCACCCCAGCTGTTAGTTTGCAAGGTCCCCCATGGTTTAATTCTGTCCCCCATGCTATTTAACATGTCCATGGGCAACTAAAAGAGGTTGTCCACAGTTTTGGGGTTCAGTGCCATCAGTATGCGAATGACACCCAGCAGCATCTCTCCTCTGACTCCAAGGAAGCTGTTCTGTGCCAAGACCAATGCCTGTTGCCAGTAATGGACTGACATGCAAATTTAAACCTAATTACTATACCTTGCAAAGCCACAGTGCTCACCATAGTGGGGAAAGTGTGTCCACGCAACCTGTTTGCCTGCTACAGGTAACTTACTGTCAACAGCCAACTTTGAGGCTTCTCTCTTTTGTGGCTCTTTATCCTCGTGTCTATGAAATGTATGATAAATGATTAATAAGAGAATGCCACTAAACATATCCTCCTTGGAGAAAAAATGAACTTCTTGTTGCTCTTATTATGGGACTCAGATTTACTAACAAAGTGATTGGTAGGGCATCAGATGCAGATAGCTGAGAACGGTTTAAAAAGAGGAACATGTAACTATCCTTCATGGCATTTGTAAGTACTGGACTCTGAAATGAGGCTTAAACAATGGAGGCAGGCATTGTGGTCAGGAACACTGCAGTCAGGAGATACCAGCAGCTGTATGAGTGCTTTTAATTTTGTGCCCCAAGTGAAATAAGCTCCTGATACCTGCTGTCTCATTCTTATAGTCAACTGCCTCACTGTGTGCTGAGATTGCCCTCTGTTGCTAAATAAGAAAAATGCAGACCATATCCCAACAACAACAACAACAACAACAACAATAATGTGCCTCTGGAAGAAACACACTTCAGTGGTCCCCATAGTCATTGGGGCTTTGGGAACAATAATTTTATATAGTTATATAGTTTTATTATATATATAATAATTTTATAATTTTGACTGTGCCTGTTGTTGTTGTTATTGTTGATGATGATGATGATGATTATACTACTACTACTACTACTACTACTACTACTACTACTACTACTACTAATAATAATAATAATAATAATAATAATAATAATAATAATAATAATAGACCAATCCCAGTCAAACAGACTGAATTGACACAAAAAAACCTTGATGGGTTTAAATTATAAAAACATTGGCTGCTATTATATAACGGATACAAGTTTTAACCAAAATCCTAAGTATCTGTTAAATATCGGCGCAGTATGTATGCTGTTCCTAATATTGCCATTTTTTGGAGCTCTGATGGTGTGATTTCTGAGATTTGCAACTGCTTATAGTATTGTGTGAAATTTATTGATATTGCTCCCAAAGCCCCAATGACTACGGGGACCACTGAATTGTGTTTCTTCCAGAGGCGAGATGTTTTGATTGCCAGGTCTCTGTACTTTGTTAGTTTTTCCAATTCTTTATTTTCAACTTTGGCATCCCCTGGAATGCCAATGTCAATGATCCGGACATTTTTTCATTATATTACTGCTATGTCTGGTGTGTTATGTTCAAGGTGTCTATACATTTGGATCCGGAAATCCCACCAGATCTTGACTTCCAGAAGGGTCCCCAGTTTTAGCCATGCCAATTTTGAATTATTATCATGCTTTCCATCAAGATTTCTCAGGTGTTGCCCATGTAGTGGCTTATTTTTCCACCTATTTAATTTATTTTCAAATTGTTGTTTCTTATATTCAGCCTTTGTTTCTGTTGTTTTCAGAATATTCTCCATTTTCACTGCTTTCAGTAATTTTTCTCTGCTTGTACTGAAATAATCATTTAGGCTTCTTTTTTTCTTCCTCTACTACCTGCTGTATTTGCAGTAATCCACGGCCTCCGATTTTTCGTGGTAAATATAATCTGTCCACATCGCTTTTTGAATGTAGTGCGTGATGCATGTTCATTAGTATCCATGTTTTTCAATCCAATTCTTCTAATTCGTTTTGAGTCCAATCTATTATTCCAGAGGGGTATCTAATTACTGGAATGGCCCATGTGTTTATGGCTTTGATTGTATTTCCCCCATTTAATTTTGATTTTAAGATTTTCCGCAGTCTTTTGATATATTCTCTTTCTGTCAATTCTTTAACTTTTGTGTGCACAAAGTTGTCTGCTTCTAGTATTCCAAGGTATTTATAATTTTCATCACTTGATAGTGATTTTATAATATTGCCATTTTTAAACTCTATTCCATCTAGTTTTTGGATTTTGCCACGATGTATAGACAGAGCTGCACATTTATCAATTCCAAATTTCATTTGGATATCTTCACTAAATATTTGCACTGTGTTTAGCAGTGATTCTATCTCTGTGGAACTTTTTGCATTATTATTATTATTATTATTATTATTATTATTATTATTATTATTATTATTATTATTATTATTATTATTATTATTATTATTACCACCAGTAACAAGGGGGCTGTGAGAGGTTTCACTGAAGAAGTAATTTTTCTATGGTCTGAATTCACATGACCGGATCTTAGGACATCTAACATGAATGGGATAGTGAGAACTCTATGTGAGAATAGCGTTAATGGGCATTCACACTAGGGTGGGCATATGAAAAGGAGGACAAGGCTCCTGTACCTTTTATAGTTGTGTCAAACTGGAAATTATAGCATGTGAAGCTTGTCACTTCTTGTCACTACACCTACTGAAATTTCCTCTTCCATGGAACTATTAAAAGTACAGAAGGCCTACTCATATTTTCTGTCCCTCCCCCAATTTCATTCTTACATGTGCAACGATGTGCAGAGAATTTAATGATATGAACCATAACTCAGGGTGTCACCTCTGATTTAAGATCTTTAATGACCAATTTCATTGGGGGCTAATACCCTTTCCAGACACCCTTGTGCAGTGTCATATTAGGCACTCGAAAGATTGCAGACACACCACCAGCAGAACAAAGCCCATGGCCAGTAGTGGCAGGATTGGAAGAGGGAGATGTTTCCAAACCCTGCTTTCAGAAAATTGTTGGAAATTTTAGGGCCCACAGAACGCCTGTGAAGAGTAGAGGAAGTAGGTTATTTAGCTGGAAGAATATGCAGAACTGGCCATAAATGTGTATAGTGAACACATTTGCGTGAGGAGGGATTTGTGCCTAGAAACATCCTGTAAGCAGAGGGAGGGAGGAAGGGAGTTCAGTGCTTTCCCTCAGGATTTCTCCAGCTTGCAAGCGCCCCCATGGAATAAGCCATGTGTTGTGTGGTTGCGAGGTTCCTATTAATTTGTTGCTGTATACATCCCCCAGAGACACAAGCGATTGATTTCATAAAGCTGCCACATCCCGTGAGCAATCTCATTTCCCATTCTTGAGTGATAGCCTGACTCCTTCTTCCCTTTCTATTACCTAACATACTCTACAGCACCTGCCTGAGAGGCTGTTGGGTGTAGATGCTGAACCGTGTGACTCCCTAGGTGGGTGGATAATCATAGAGCATCTTAGGCTTCCAAACTTCATATATTCTTCCCTGTTCTTACCTAATCCCAGTTGCATTTGCCAAAAGCTCAGTTGCACTCAGCTAATCTATCATGAACCTGTATAGCTCAAGGTCATACAGCTTTTGAAACAATCAAAAGGCTGTGAAGGTCTCATGGTCTGTATGCTGTGGTGGCAAGCCAGGTTTGTCAGAGAATTTTAGATCTTTTGCTAGTTCTGCTATGCATGACTCACTGTGTCTTATACTATATGTGTTTGTACACAAACATTATTGCCTATTTAAATTTGATGAAAGGAAGATTCACCAGTGTTCAGGCCAGAGCCTGAAAATACTACTTCTTGGACTACAGAACTGGGGCCCCCAGCTCCATTTCAGGCTATTGATATCATGCAACCAAAGTAGAAATCGAGTCTCATGTTTGAAAACTTCTCTGTTCTTGATATCACAGGCCAAAAGGGATGTTGCACATGGCTACATCGAATCCAACTGATGTCCCCATCCCAACATTGCTTTTTAAACAGCTGGACCTCCAGCTGGCCTTCCCTGTTTACCCCAACATCCTTTTGAAATGTTGCAAGCTCATGTGTCTAATATCTTCAGAGTCAATCTTTTTCCTAATTGAAATAATATCTCACAAGCACTACCGTTATGCCCAGAGAACCCAATTACTGCATTTTTATCTTTTCACCCTTTCCAAAAATAAACAACAGCTTGTTTGTTTGAATTTCGCAAAACCCTTGTTCTGCTACTTCTGAAAAATAGTTCTCATTCCCATGGTTGTGATACAGGTCTGAAAATGTGCTGACACTCTCAACTAACTTGGGAGCTTGCATGTGGAGCCACTCTGCCCACATTTCCTGCCTCTTGCCAACAGCCATAAACCCCAAGCAGTTGTTCTGATTCTATTGTTTTGCCTATTAGCTATAGCATGACATAACAGCCAGTCACTTATTCAAAACCAGAAAATGTTAAGTCTCTACAGCAGAATTAATAACATGGTGTTTGGGTACAACATGACAGCATGTTTTTATTTTCTAGTAGAAGCACCCAGTAGAAGCACTGAAACATGGAATAGCAACCCCTTTGTCCTCATCCTATTCCAGTGCATCTTCTCTCCCGTCCACCATCCCATCTACTCTAGTGCTATTTCTGTCCCCAGGGGCTGAGCATTCTTTCTTTCTTTTTATTAAGAGTGGTGCATTAGTGTAGGAAGAGGCTTGGAGGGAATAATTGAATTGGGGCAACGGAACATTTCACTCCTTGCAACATAATTCTAGACATTTTCTGAACACAGCTGTTCCCATTCTGTTTCTTAAAGCAGTGACTCAAGCTACCCTGCCACCTGAAGCAGGATGACCGCTGCCATTGCCTATATCTTTGTAGTGCCTGCTGACCCTGCCTCAGCTCCTATCCCTGCTGGATATTGTTGTTGTTGTTGTTGCTGCTGCTGCTGCTCTGGACGGGCCAAGTGGAAAAATTTAAATTTCTTAAAATTCTCAGATGTTTGTTTTTAGTTCTCTCAGCATATTGCCTAATCATCTGCTTTCCTCCATCATTCATAAGGAAGTTCTCTTTACAGTAGGACCGCTGTATCTGCGGGGGACCCATTCCACGATCTATCGCAAATGCCTGAAACCACAGATTGTAGTGAACCCTATATACAACATACAAGGAGGCAGGAAAAAGCCCATAAGGGGGCAGGGCAAAGGACACAAGGCCCACCCCCTTGCATGTTGTACATAGGGTTGTGGTAAACTGCGGATAACTGAAACCATGGTTTACTGCAGAAAGATGGTTGGAGTGTGACCATCATGGCTTAAAGCAGTGAGTGCTTTTTCCATTCGCACCTCCCCTGAGCGGCAGTGGCGGCAGCAGAGCAGGAAGAGCGGCAAGGGGTGTGGGACAGAGCAGGAAGCACAGAAGCACAAAGGAGACCAAGCTGAGTTGGAAGAGCACCGGCGGCGGCAGCACTGCCACTTGCTCAGCAAAAAATCAAAGAAATGCTTCCCTATTGCTCCTGGCTGGTTTGGTGGCGCACCAGGGAGCCGTGGGGCCTCGTAAGGGGTGTGGGGCACTACAGCACACACTTTTGGGAGCTCAGGCTTAAGGAAAGAGGATTCTTCTGGATCTGTGAGTGGACAGGAAACCAGCATATTTAAGAAGCACCATAGGATAAGAAAAGAAAAAGAGGGATAAGAATGTAAGAACATAAGAACAGCCCTGCTGGATCAGGCCAAGGGCCCATCTGATCCAGCTTCCTGTATCTCACAGTGGCCCCACCAGATGCCTCTGGGAGCACACGAGACAACTAGATAGATACCTGTCTCCTGATACCCCTCCCCTGCATCTGGCATTTGGAGGTACCTTCCTTTTAAGCCTGGAGATTATACATCCCCATCATGGCTTGTAACCTGCGATGGACTTTTCCTCCAGAAATCTGTCCAATTTAAAGGCATCTAGGCCAGATGCCATCACCACATCCTGTGGCAAGGAGTTCCACAGTCTAACAACACGCTGGGTAAAGAAATATTTTCTTTTGTCTGCTCTCACTCTCCCAACACTCAGTTTGAGTGGATGTCCCCTGGTTCTGGTATTGCATGAGAGGGAAAAGAGCTTCCCTCTATCCACTTTATCCATTCCCTGCATAATTTTACACATCTCAATCATGTCCCCCCTCATGTGCCTTTTGTCTAGACTAAAGAGCCCCAAACGCTGAAGCCTTTTCTCATAAGGGAGGTGCCCCAGCCCAGTAATAATTTTAGTCGCTCTCTTCTGCACTTTCTCCAGTTCCACTATGTCTTTTTTGAGGTGCGGCAACCAGAACTGTACTCAATACTCTAGGTGCGGCCTTACCTTACCTTGATCAACTGAGATCAAGAATCCCTTAAAAACCTCTGTAGCTAAACTAGCCATGTCAGCAGCATTCCCTGAGATTCAAAGCTAAAAGCTGAACACCTAATGAGCTCCATGCTCAAATCAAATCAATAAGCATTTTTGGAACTTTCATTGTGTTTAGAGAGCACAAGTTTCATTTAATGAATGATAGCACAGTCTTGTACTCAAGATGCTGTACTTCAGATATACCAGCTGAGGAGCCCAGCTATGAAAGCAATGGAATAGCCACATCAGGGTAGACTTGTGGGTGTGTTATGGACAGTATAGAAAGGAGCATCCTTATGCCATTAGTCTATGATTCTATAATAGCAATGGCTGAATTTTTCTGTTAACCTCCAACCTGGGTTTCTAAAATAGGAAGTCTGTTGTATTTGTGTAGCTTTTCCGTACAATTTGGAAGCCTGCAATCAGAGTTCTGCATCACACAGAGAGCCTACTTAGATGCAGGAAGCTCCTAGTATTCCGCATCAGCAGATCTGTGGAACTGAGCATGGTGCTGAAAGAGGCAGGTGAGGCCTAATGATTTAATCTCTCTATTTGCATTCTCCTTTAGATTCCTGTACTGGTATAGTATATTGTTTCATAGGTATGCTCAGGACCAAAAGTTTAGCTTTGGCCTGTTGGTGAACTCCTTGGGCAGGTGTTTGATGAAGTGTTGGCATCACAGGAGGCATCTTCAACCTACACGATAGAGAGAATCCCAAGGGGGTAGCCATGTGCATCTGCTGCACCAAAACCACCAAAGGGGCTGGTGGCACCTTTAGGACTGACATATTTTATTTGACACGAGCTTTTCTGGATTACAGTCTACTTCTTCAGGTGCATCTAAAGAGTAAAATGCATCTGCCATATAAAATGTTTTAGTTTTATAAGACACCACAAGACTCTTTGCTGTTTTTACTAAAATGTAGCTTCTTGTTTCAGAAATCCACCAGGCAATACATGTAGCACTATGGAGCAAAGCATGGAGATGCTTTCTCTCTTTCCCTTGATAGGAATGCCTGCATAGGACTTTTCTCTTGCATACTAATTCATCCCATTAGATCTGGCCAGCCTTATAATACACAGGTTCAGGGGTTTTAAGCTCTGAACTGAGATTATTCATAATTTTCTGATTGGCTGAATAGACCACTGACATCAGAAATTAAGCAAAACACCAGTCGTCTATTAAGGTGCTGATTTTCGCTCATATCAGAGTCCTGTCAATACAAAACACGTCGTTCTCACTCTTGTGTTTTCCTGGCAATATCAAATCAGAAGGCCAGTGGTGCATTGAAAGAGAAATTATTTCCAAAACCTGCTCCATATGCAAGACTCCATGGTTGCTAAGCTACCTTTGTGTTCTTAGGAGATTTCACAAAATGTTGTTTCTGTGTTTTCTAGGCTTTGGGCAAGACAATCCAAAGCACTTTCTCTCTGCCTTAATACAGTTAAAGAAAGACATCTTTGGGAATAGAATCTCCCCCAAGCAGCTGAACAGGAGAAAAGTGTCCAGGCAAGGATCAGACAAATGTATTATCATGAATTATCAGTAATTCTTTCTTTGAGGAAAGAGAGGGTTGACCAATACTGAAAACCATCTCCCCTTCCCAGATCCATTGGTGGACCTGAGCTCACTGCTAAGAGTTCTCTGCCTAAAAGCATCACAGGTACCTCACCCTGGCAATTATGGCACAACCACTCAATCTTATTCCATTCTAACATCTGAAACTGCCAGAGCAAAATACCCCACCGAGGTAAGATGAGAAAGGGGGGTTATATAGATGTTGTTATATAGAACTGCTGCAGCCTGCTCCCATATTTTTCCCTCTGGCAGCCATGTAAAGACTGTCCCAGCTTTTTCCTTTGGCTGCTTGCCAAAAAGGTCTACCCTTCCCTGAGTGGTTCTGAAGTCACAGGATGGTGGTATATGCTTTGCTCAGGCTTCCTGCCCAGGGTTCTCTGTAGGTGCTATGCAGATGGATCTTCTCCTTTCTCCTTGTTGTGCCTTGGATTTCAAAATGGTAGTGGTGTGGTGTGGTGTATGGAGATTCAAGTCTCTGGCAGTTGGAACTCCCAGGAGAGTCAGTGTCCGAGGTTCTTCTGTCCGTGCCATTGGGGCTTGTGGGCTGAGCTGGGGGCATTTTGGTGTTATTTTGCATGTTGCATGTGTTGTGTTGCAAGGTGTCAGATGAGATCGTATTGCAGTAGTTTCATTACCTCTTGTTGTGGTATGTACTAGCAGAGATTGCATGGACACTATGAATTATCTTCTATTTTTATGCCATGTTGGTTGGTATTCTGTATCCAAAAGATCTGTTTTCTCCTCTCCCTCTCCCCCAGGATGAGTACGAAAATAGCTTAACTCTGCCCCCCCTCCTTGAAGTCAGGAGCTGCTCAGCCCTATTGCTTGCTCTGACTATTCAAAGCACACACAGGATGGCATTGGCACCTCTTAAACTGAAGTGAATTACAAACATTGGCTATATTAGCTGAACAATCTCTCTCAAGCAATACTGCCCCTGTGAAGTGTTCTGAGACAAGCCAAAGCTCTCTCCACAGTGCAAAGAATGGTGGGTTACGTGGTTGCAAGCAGGAGTGGATGAGCCTCTGTTTGAGGTTCTTGTTTCCTACATTGTTCTGTGCCCGGGCAGCCAGAGAGAATTTGTTACACTTCTCATTGCTGTGACAGCCTCAGGTGTAACACATGTAATGCAGGGTAGCCTCTGTTCATTCTGCTTTGTTGGAACTTTGAAGGTCAACCAACTTTTCTGAATAAAAGGCAAATTTGCATATATTTAAAAAGGCACACTCAAGTGCTACTTGTTCTACATATTAAGCTGCTTTTTAAAAAGTCGTCTGCTATGGTAATAAAATAAAAGTTCACTGAAACCGCCAAATGTGAAACTTTGATGTCAGGAGAGCCACATCATAAACTACAGTTGATACTCGTTTGTAAATTACGAATGAATTGAGAAGTTATATTTTCGGTGTCATAAGAAAAGAAGAAAAAAGACAACTTGAAAGCAGCGCTGAAAGCATTATCCAATTAATTAGTGTGATTAATCAAGTGCATTAACCACAGTTTAAACATGTGGATTTTAAAAATCAAGTATTAATCAGAACCATCCCCTCTGAGTGAGCTTCATTGCTTGCAGCATTGTTTTAAACATTCTCTGCACACACCTTGATTCAAGTGACTTGTACAAGGTGATTTCCCAAAATTTTAAGTCTGTGTCTGTAAGATTTTTCTGAGAGCTACTGTAATGCCCCATAAACATCCACAAAATATAAGATGCGTGTTTATTATTTAGTTTTCTTTATTTGATTAAATGTGGCCATTAGTATAGACAAAACCATATATCTCTGAGCTAGATACAAGCAAATGAACCGTTGTATCAGCCTCTGTGCCAAGGTAAAGTGGTATATTCCAAGTGATGTGTATAGATCTGGATTTAGAAAAGTCCAAGGTTTGAACTAAAGACCCAAAAAGTAATCTGGAATGGAGAGACCTGTAAGCAGAATACAAGGAATCACAGTGATAGGAATTATTCCCATTCCTTTGCCTAACCATATTTCATGTCAGTTGTGTACTATAACTACATTTGTCATAAGTATACGAAAAGAAAGAGTCCCAATGAACAGCCATTTTGGTACACACCCTACTGCACATTTGTGTCCAGTGTAAAACCCTCCTGGCTTCTTGGCAGGCAGCTAGAGACAAAAAAAAGCCATTCAAGGTCAACTTTAACAGCTCAAGGGAATTTGGACATCTGTATGGATTCAAACAGCAAGTTTACTAAGTAAGTAATCGGTGTTGTTTGTATTAATTCAGAATTGCACTGGGTTGCTGGAGGTTGGGAATACCCGTGAAATCTGGACGCTGTGCTTAATCACAGATGCTGGCAACAACGCTGTTCCATAAATATAGTCCACTTCCATATTAATTTTAATGTTCTTTGCCACCAATTCTGCTTCTCTTTCACTGTGTTAGTTAATCACCATAAAGTAGGCCCATTGAATCAGTAACAATTTGGTGAGTTAATTCCTCTGTAAGTTCCATTGATTCAAATGGGCCTACTCCAGTTGCAATTTACTACACTATGCAACAAGATGCTAAAATAAATCACAACTAGAGCAGGCCTATTTGAATCAGTGGAACAAGAAGGAGTTCACTCACCAAATCCCCACTGATTCAATCATGCAACTCTAGTTGCAGCTTACTATGCTATGCAACAGGACTTCAGCCACTGTGTTTTTATCTGTGCTTGGTTCTTTTTAGTAAATGAAGAATCTGATAAGTTTACTGTGACTTAAGGAATCTCCTTGCATTGACATAAAATATATGGGTGCTCTTACTATACAGCAATCTCCTTGCCCAGTCTGTGTCCCTCTTGATATTTTAAATAATTCCTGCCATCTCTGACCATTGGCAATGCTGTCTGGGACTACTAGGAGTTGTATTTCTAAATATATTGAGGAACTCATGTGCAGCAAATTGCTCTACAGAATCAAATAATCCGAACGATTTTCTACAAGTCCCACAGGAGTACAGTCATGCTCTCTTGGGATATTAGTTGATGGCAGGAAAAAACCCCACCCGTATCACTACTATAACTGCTACCACCTTACTGGGTTGCCTGCCAAAGCATGTAAACCTTGGGCTGGATGAGGCAATGAACTGGCTTGATAATAATAAGACTTGCCTAAAAATATTCATACTTTCATAACATCCTGTCCCTGGGAAGCAGCAGCCTTTTCATTTGTCCTGTCAGGGAGCAATGGTTTTCTGCTTCAGTCCCAAGAGCCCCTAAGGGGTCTTTGGAAACCTAACAAATGGTCAGAAATGGTGGATCAACTGCCTTAAAAATCAGCATGCTCAGCTGCTTTTCTAATAATCATCTGCTGTCAAGTCAGTTCTGACTTATGGATACCCTTTTCAGGGTTTTCTAGGTAGAGAATACTCAGAAGTGGCTTACCATTTCCCTTCTTCTGGAGGCACCTTAGGACTGTGCAGCTTGCCCAAGGCTGCACAGGCTGGTTCTGCTCGCAGGAGGCACAGTAGGAAATCAAACTCCCAACCTCTGGCTCTGCAGCCAGCTGCTTTTCTATGTAGTACAAAAGTTGTGCAATGTAATTTGGTATCATATGCTGTAGTGATGGCCGCTGCTAATCTGAACAAGCTATAAAAGGGGAATGGACACAATTTGTTATTGTTTTGTGGTTGATGAGGCTATCAGTGGCTCCTAGTCACTAGGAGTAACTAGTGGCTCCTAATGTCCTCTGTAGCACAAGAGGCAATAGTCTCTGTATATTGGTGTGTACCATGAGTGAGGATAGTGGTGGTGGTACTGTTACACTCATGTCCTACTTGTGGGCTTCCCATGAGCATCTGCTTGGCTACAGTGTGAACAGAATGCAGGGCAAGATGGGCCATTGGTCAGACCAAGCATGACTCTTCTTACGTTCACTGGTGTTCTCCCCTTGCCAATACAGCCACAGTCAAGGGAATGTTGGTTGCGTTCTAAGACAGATTGTCAGTTCAATCAGGGCAATGGTGAGCCGCAAAAGGTGTGGCCAGTGTTCTGTGTGTGCCGTAGGCAACCTGCAGGCAGCATGTAGCCCTTGCCCAAATGCCATGGAGCTCTTAGCCTAACTTCAAAACCCTCTGCAACCGATCTGTTCAGGATAAGAGCTCTGTTTCACTCCCAGCAGCCTGCTGGCAGAGTGGTGGAAGGGAGGGAAAGTGTGTCATTGCCCAAAGGTAGGGAAATTTGTTTTTCAAACCATGAGCCCCATCATTTATTATATTTGTTTTCTTGTAAGCATTTCACCCTGCTGTTCAGCTGACGAGGCTCCCAGAGTAGCTTACATAAGATCAATAAAAACAATAACAAATCATGAAAGCACAGTAAACTCTGTATGTCTTTTTAAATTGCCTGTTTAAAAAGAGATGGCCATGATGACAGTACGCCTTGCTGGCTGCTGCTTCCTCTCTTGACCAGAAGACACTTGGTTATCATGGCCTTTGGGAGGAATGGTCCATGTCATTCCTTTGGGAGAAGTAGCAGAGTTAGCAAAGAGCAAGAGGGCTTCTGGAACAGCCTGCACACAAGGCAGTCAGCCCTTGAATTGCAGTGGGGAACCTGCCAGCTTCCAGATGTTGTTTGATAGCCAACTTTCATCTGCCCTGGAGTTGCAATCCCACAACACGGGGGATGGACAGCATATTTCCCATCCATGCCCAAGAAAATGCCCTAAAATTCTCTGTAATACGTAAAACATTTTCCTCCTGGTCAAAGTGGTTTTGAAAAAAAGCGACTACTGTGTAGCAGCCAGCCATTTAAGAATGGAAGGCTTCTCAATTTGGTACCCTCCAGATATTCAGGACTACAACCTCCATCAGCCACAGCCTGCATGTCCACTGATTTAGGTGCTAGTCCAACACAGCTGGAGGGTGTTGGGTTAGCAAAAGCTGGATTGGGGCTTGCTAAGTGTAGTAAGTGCACAAGGAAACTCCTTTGGATCGTTTACTTTTTCCCCTCCCCTCAGTGCTCCCCTTCCCTGGCCTCCTCCCCAGCAGAAATAAACTGAACAAGGTGTGACACCCCCCCCCCCCCCCGGTCTGCAGCAAAGCTTTCTCTGCTACCCAGTGTAGTTGCTTCCTTTGTTCCTGGAGACAGATGGCTCAGGTCTGTCATGACTGGATCCATCATCACTTTGTCAATCAGATTTAGGTGACACGCTGTTTGCCTTGTCTCTGTTCACATACCTTGTGTTTGTCAGCCAGGGTGCACTGGACCACACTGCATGTTCTGCAGAGGGAGGCGGTGCAAGGAAAGAGCTCAGCATGATAGAAACATATCAGCTATTCCTCAAGAATGCTATACCAGCCAACACATGGCATACCCTTTGTTAGTCTTGCCCTGTCTCCCATAGGGAATTCTGGGCTCCTTTTAATCCAGTCCACAAACAGAACCAAACCAAGCTGTAGGGAGTGTCTAAGTGCAGCAAGGCACCTGAGATGTGTCTGTGTTTATTCTGATGAGTGTCACACCCCTCTGTGCTCCCCACACCCACAAGAACCCCCACCATCTGAGTACATGAGTGTAGGATGTTGCACTAAAAAGTGTTCAATGGCTAAAGGGTCCTGTGCTGTTTCTCCAGTGGAAATCATCCCCTTCCAGTGAATAAGCAGACCACAAGATTTTCTTGCATGGAGTTGTTGTGTGGAATACAGACTTTGATCCTCAGCTCTGTGAAGAAGGACATCAGCCATTATGCTGATGCACAAATATGAGCTAAACCAGAGGTGGTTCTTTGCTCTTTTAGGCCTTCTTCCCTCCTCAGCCTTGTAGGGCTCCTTACTACTATAAACCTCCTTCTTCTGCCTCTTTAATCCATGTGCTGAAATTAACTCTTCAGTTAATGTGTGGTTAATGTGAGGAGGAAAGGAGTAATCAAAGCTGTGTTTGGAAACATAGGAAGAGATAAGCATTAGCTAATAAACAGAGATGTAGGACTGAGCTCCCTGTAGCATCCTTGATCTTTTTTTTTCTTTTTTTGCCAAAATACTAGAAGAGGAAGCAAAGCGTGTAAGAGCTGTGCTTTTAGGGTGGCCACTTGCTCATCAACAGACAAAGAAGACGAAAGAGGGCACAGATTTGCATTAAATATGTTTGCTAACTTTTATCTAACAACCACCACCATCTTAGAACTGCAGAGGTGGAAGGGATCCTATAGATCATCAAGTCCAGCCCCTGTCAAGGAAGCACAGTGAGAAACTAAACTCCCAACCTCTGGCTCCACAGCCAGAGACCTAAGCCACTGAGCTACTCATCAGTTCTGGAACAATGTGAAATGGGTAATTATTATTTATTTTTTAAAAAATAAAATACAGTTGTTGCTATGTGCCACCTAGTTGTTGCCTATGAATGAATTCTGCACTTCCAAAAAGTCATTAATGACTCTGCTCAGGTTTTGCAAACCAGAGGGCATGCCTTCCTTTCTTGAATCAATCCATCTCAGACAGAGTCTTCCCTTTCTCTCATTGCCTTCCGCTATTCCTAGCATTATTGTAGTTTCAAGTGAGTTTGCCTTTTCATTATACATCTAAAGTACAATAGCCTCAGTTTAGTCATTTTAGCTTTTAATGAGACTTCAGGGTTGATTTGACCTAGAACCCGTTTGTGTGTCTTTCTGGCAGTCCATGGTATCCTGTCAGCATTTTTCATTGTCCAATTTCCTCATCTGTACATAGTAATTGGGAATATAGTAGCATGGATGATCTTGACCTTGTTCTCCAGTAACACATTCGTAGACTTGGTATCATATGCACTTTTTTCATACCTGCCATTCCAAGTCTCAGTCTTCTTCTGATTTCTTGGCAGCAGTCTCCATTTTGACCGATGATTGAAATCTTAACAGTTTGGTGTTGTTGTTGTTGTTTTTTAAATGTCAACATTAAAATTACATAATTTTTCTGCAGTCCCTGTTTTTGTCGTCTTAATGGACAACTATAATTCTGCTTTTGCCTTTAACCTTTGCCAGTGCTTGTTTCAAGTCATTGCTGGAAACGCAACACAGCCTAACTATAGCAGGAAAGCTTGTGACCAAGTGACTTTCGTACATGCCTGCTCAGTCTGCTGTCCTGGTGGTAATTGTTGATGGGCAACATCAAGGCCCCTGTTCTCCATTCTTGCTATAGTGGGTTGTTGTTTTAAAATATTTAAATGGGATTTGGAGTGGATAGGCCTTCAAGCTCAGCCTTCTCTGCCAGCCCTTCAAACAGAACTGTGTCCTCTGTAAAGAAGGGGGAAAAGACCATCCTGTTTGTCTTTCCTGCAATAGATAACCAGAGCATCCCATTAACATTTCTATCTCTCCCAGGTTGGGAGGATTCACCATCGCTGGGACTGACTATGAGCCCTGGGCAGAATGCCAGTGGCTTCTCTTTTTATTACTCTTGTTAAGGTAAGAAGAGCCAGATGGGGACAAGAAAAATGGAACTGAGCTAATAATGAAAGGAGTGAGACTGAAATGGCTTTTTGTTACACCTGCATCCACAGTGTTTTGTGCTTTGTGGCATACCTTAGGCCATGCAACCCTTTCCAACCAAAAAAGAAAATAACAACATGGGCAGGAACTAGGGCTGTGGTAAAGAAGCCTAATCAGCATTTAAAGAGGGAATTACATTTACATCATTTTAGCAACATATTAATAGCCACAGACACCAAGGCTCACTCTGGAACAGGAACTGTTTCAGGGAAGCTTTAGCATAATAGGTAATTGTAGTATTAGCAGCCAAAGTGTAGCAGATGAGCTGTCAGGACCAGGTACCAGATGGTGAAGAAACAGAGCCCCAGATTGGCTATTTTAAGCCAGTTTCATGCTATTTTAGAAATTCACATGCCATTTGAACTTGTGAGCAAGAGGTCCCTCTTTGTGTGACTTCATTGTTATTTATATATTTGGACTGTTTTTCATTGTATCTATTATGTTTTGTATATGCAAATCACCTTGCAAGGATAGTACCTTGAAAGGCAGGGTATAAATCTATAAAATGGATAAGAATAAATGAAAATGAAAAGGGTCAACAGGTGAACCGGTGGGTGGAGGAATGGAGTAGAAAACACAATATCCTGAGATGTAAGAAGTTACTTTTTGAGAAGTAAGATTTTGGGATTACAGTTTCCAGAATATCCCAGCCAACTTGACCAATATCTCAGTTGGTGACCACGCTGGATGGGATCTTCTGGGACTTGGAGTCCAAGGAAGTAACTCTTCTAATCTCTTATTATAGCACCTACACCCTGCATTTTTTTTGCTGTAGAATATTTGAGGGTTCAGGCATAAGTTTTCAATGAGGATGTGACAATCTTTGGCTCTTCCTTTCCTTGCTTGTTCATCAGAATGTGTTCCTGCTATTGCCTGTCATGCTCCTGCTACCCTGGGGAAGCTACAGTTCTAAATCACAACTCAGACTTGGGCTGCAATCCTAAATGTAATTACTGGAAAATGGAGGTAAATTGAAAGTAAAGAGAGTCAATTATTCGAGATTTATTCCCAAATCAACTTGGTTAGGGAAATTCTGCCTGTATACCTTCCAGGCTCAGGGACTCCTCAATGCCACCCAAGGATGGAACCAGTCCTAAAGAACAGAGATAGTGTCCATGGCTCATAGAACTAGTAGACAAAACTGATGACTTCTTTTGATATTTATGTCTGGAATGTTATAGTATTGTTGTTTGCAGTAGCCAGCCTTATCAAATAATCAGCTGTAAGGACCAAACTCAGGCCCTTCTTTTCACTAGGTCATACAGGAACACCTGAATCTTGAACAAAAGCCAAGTAGGTTGAAATTGGTAGGAACTAGTTGTCAAAAACCAGTCCTTCACGGAAGGAGTAGGATGGGGGAGATCCTGCCCTCTCCAACTATGCTGAGTGATAGCTAGTCCATCAGCTTATTCAACTGCATTTATGGGGATACTAGCTGCTTATTCACTTCCCTCCAGTATATATTTCACATTGCATGCACTGGGACAAAAGCTGAGATATTTCTTGGTCAAAATACAGAACTAATGTGTCAAATGTATATTTTGCCTACTGCAGCTTAAGAGTGGTGTCTAACATTCATGCTTCGTCCGTTGCAGCTTAGAAATTAGCTTTGAAGGAACTAAGCTTTGAAGCAGAGGAGGGTAGGAAAAGTACAGCTATGGCCTACAAATCAACTTAATGCAGTACCTTTTCAATTGACACAGTATCTATTTTCTCATTATATGTTCGGTTTACTGTCACTTTATATCTGGGACAAACAGGTGTTTCTAGAAAATTGGTAAAGAAACCCTATCTACTCCATCTAGTCTTCTAAACTTTTGAATGATGCAGGAGCTCTCTGGTTCAGGGTGAGCTATTTCTTGGTTTCCGGGAGGCTACTTGTATCCCTCGGAATCTCCCATAATCACATCACCATAGATTTTTCTGCTACTGCTGCTGTAACACTAAAGGTGGCGGGCATCTGTGGTGCAAAAGAAACTGAAAAAAGAGCAGCAATATAGAGGAAGCAAGTGGAGAAAGCATGGCCCTGATGTAGTACCAACACAGCAGGCCAGAATCCTAATACTTAACTTATGCCAGCGTATGTACGATGGCATAAATCCCAGCAGTAAATTGCCACCAGTTAAGAAGTTGAGGCTTGTCTTCCTTGTCATGTGCAATGTCATGACATTGGTGTGCAATGAGATATACAAGCATAAACTTATCAACTAGCAGCAGTTCACCACTAAGATTTATGCCATGGGATATATATTATTGTAAGTAATAGGATTCTGGCTGCAGTGATTTAAAGGCAAAAGCTGAGAGGTTTTGTATCTGTGAAGATTCTCAGTCATCCAGGTGTGGTTATCTGGAAGCTGAATCATGGCAACTGGACTTCTTTCTTGTTAGGTTGAAACGTTTCACTACTCATCCTAGCAGCTTCTTCAGAAGCTGTTTGGATGAGTAGTGAAACGTTTCAACCTAACAAGAAAGAAGTCCAGTTGCCATGACTCAATTTCCAGACTGAGAGGTTTTGGTTGAGGTGATGTTACTGATTTTGATGGCAATGCTCCTCTGGGTGGCCACTCCAAAGGAGGCCAAGATATCTTCTATGAGAAATCGAGCCTTCTTCACAGTGGCACCAGTACTCTGGAACCAGCTCCTGGTGGAGCTGTACCTGGGTCCCTCCATCCCAACCGTTAAGAGGCTTCTAAAAATGTTTAGAGAAGCCTTCTATGACCTCCCTGCCTAGTTTCATATCTGATTTTATGCCTCCTGTTCCACTTTATCTGATATTAAGCCTCTTGGATTATGTTTTATAGTCTCTTGGTTTTATATATAACCCTATTGTTGCAGGGTTATATTTTATTATGCTGTAAACCACCCAGAATAATGTGCTACACTAATGGGGCAGTATATAAATTAATGGAAAAAATAATAAAATAAATATTACTTAATCTGATTATCACTGTAGCCTTTAGTGGAGGATGCGCTTGGTCAGAGGGTTTGAATACCTTCAAGAGATAAAGGTGAAATCCTGCTAACTTTTCCTGCTTCTCCAATGGAGAAAGCAAGTATGTAAAGGCTATAATGGGAAAGACTATCTCTGAGCAACACTTGAAATTATGTGAATGATTTTGAAGCCTGCATCTGGCAACTCTCTTCCTTATGAAACAGAGAAGGGGTTTGCCTTGTTCTGTTCAACAATTCACAATTCCCCCCCCCCCCCCCAAAATTTTGGCATTATTCTGAAGTAGAAGTGAAATGAACATTCTGGGCTCTAGCTTGCCCAAACTCAAATCTCACTACCTTTACTCTTGGTAATTTTCAACAGATCCTCTTTACTGCTCTTCATGGCCTACCCTTTCTGTAATTTACAGCTGTCTGTCACTGCCCAAGATTTTTTATTATTGCAGAGGAGTGGAGTCATGCTTGCTCTCATTGATTAATCAATAGCCTTAATTGAGTTGAAACTCTTTAATGGATAGCCCACTGGCTCTTGTTTTTTAATCCCTTTGCACGCATTGACCCAAGTCACTCACCTGAAGAAAACTGCTTATCTAGTAGAATATGCTGTCAGGGTCATGAAGGTCAGTCGTTGGCCAGAGCTCAAGTTCAGAGGCAGGAAAGCAACATGGGGAGAAGAGAAATGTTGACAGGGGAGTGTAAAACAATGGATAAGAGGCAGTGTGAGGTGAAGTGGAAACTATTTAAAACCACTACTTCAGTAATTTTTAAATAGTTTCCACTATCACATAAGTCACAAAACATATTATAATCATCCTCATCTATAAAGATATTTTAGTGAACAATAGAGAGAAACACTTCCTTGGTTTTGATAGGCTAGATTCTGGCAGCCAGAAAAGCTGACCTTTTGAACAACAGAATCTGTTACGGGATATATTCTGTTTAAAGTTTGGATTCATTCCTTTGATAATTAACTAGCACATTGGTTACGAGAAAGTTTTACTTACTTTATATTGCCTTTTCACTAAAACAGTTCTCAAGGTGGTGAACAATGCAGTTCAAACTAAGTTATAACTACCGTGTTTCCCTGAAAATAAGACAGGGTCTTATATTAATTTTTGCTCCAAAAAATGCATTAGGGCTTATTTTCAGGGGATGTTTTATTTTTTTCAGGTACAACAATCTACATTTATTCAAATACAGTCATGTCATCTTCTTCTGGTTGCTACACAATGGTGGAGGGCGGGGTTTCACTTAACTAGGGCTTATTTTTGGAGTAGGGCTTATATTACGAGCATCCTGAAAAATCATACTAGGGCTTATTTTCAGGTTAGGTCTTATTTTCGGGAAAACAGGGTAAGTAATAATTGAACATTAAATCATCAAAGAAAACATACCAATAAAAAATGAGTAACACCTTCTAGACTTGACTGCTCAAGTCACCTAGTCCTAAGGCTGGTCCTTTGTCATGTGTTTTAAATGGTTTGGGATCAGATTGTTATTTATCTGAGATGACAAAACATATACAGGAGGACCATGGTATCTGCAGGGAATTGGTTCCAAGCACCCCCTAAGCCAGGGGTGGGCAATTAATTTCTATAGGGGGCCACATGAAAAATCTGAACTGTGTTCGGGGGCCGAACCAACTTTACTTAAAAATAAAATGAAACAGTGATGTTATGATTGTTTTTATTTTAAACTTGTTAATCTTCACAAATACTAAAGAGGTTTTTTGCGGTATGTTAAAGATAAGCAACTGATCAACTTTAGACAAAAAGCTATAAATGGTTTTGATGTCCGGCGGGCCGGACAGGAGCGGCTCGCGGGCCGTATATGGCCCTCGGGCCGCACTTTGCCTAGGTCTGCCCTAAGCCGAAAAACCAAAGTATCAAATGGTTTTTATCTCCCTCTAATGGTCAGTTCTGGTAAATACACCCTGGAAATCTGTATAAATACTGTATGTATTTCTGAAGGGTTTTATTTAGTATTTTCAGGCAGCGGATAAGTGAATCAGCAGATAAATAGGAGCTCCTACTATAATTAGGTCTACAACTTGTACCACAGTTTCCAGTATGAGTATTCTTATATGACAGAAAAGCATATAAAGTGTGTATTGCATTTTCTTCTGATACTTGAAGGACTTTCTCAAATACATATCTCAAAAGAGCACAGATTTTCTCCAGTCATAGAGATTAACAATAAGAGCAATAATGAAATCTAAACTATAGTTGTCTTTCCATCCTAGCTAAATTAAGACTTCTGTACAGTTCAGAAGTATGCGCAACAAGACCTTCTCATATTTTTTTACACACACGCACACCTGATACTTTTCATTTATGATAAAATATGCACTTTCTCTGTTAATGAGCAGTTGTTATGGATCAGCTCCCCAGGAAACTAATTAATACATCTCTTTGGATACATCTGGCCAACACCTGGCCAAAAAAAATGCTTTTTGTATTAATGCATTACCTTGCAATGTGATTCATTCCTTCCATATCCCTTAAAGGGGCAAAATCTTGTGACACAATAACAGACAGTTTTCAGTGACAACTTGGTTTTGCCCATTTGTTTGAAATAGCAGTATAGCCCAGGGTCTGGCTGTTTCTAGAAGCTAGAAAAGTGGGCATGTGCTGAGATGCAGAAGGTATTTATTTATTTATTTATTAAATGTGTACACCATTAGTGCAAAAGCACTACTCTGGGCAGTTAACTGATTAACTGCTGGGCCTTCCATGACTAGACCACAACTAGCTGGCCTCCATCATATGGTAGCGACAACCCCCACCAAACCCAGTGTTAGAACTCTGTTACCTTGCACATAGTTTCTAGGCTGGTAGTAGATGCAGCTCCAGTTTCATGATCTTCCTAAGAACTTGGTGGCACACTCAAAACTATTCTGCAGAGTCATAGAGGACTTGAAAATAGTAGAGAATAACCTCACAGTGCCTTAGAATGTCAGAAGCAGCATGGCTTTTTAAAGCAACATTTTCTTACGTTTCCAGAACATTTTGATACACAGATAGCCGTCCTTGAAGATCCTCTGCAACACTGTACACATAGGTCTAATGCAGATGTTCTTGGATTACAACTCCTAGAAATCTTGGCTGGCACAGCTAGTGGTGAAGGCTTCTGGGGGTTTTAGTCCAAGAACACCTAAGGTTACGAACCGCTGGTCTAGGGCAGGGGTCTCCAAACTTTTCAGTATGAGGGCCACGAGAGAGAAGCCTGGGGAAGTGCGGGAGCTTCATTGTTTCCATGTGGCAGATAGGCTGAAAGAGAGAGAGAGTGCGTGCGTTAGGACAGGGGATGAGTGGGAGACCAATCCTGCTGCCAGGTGCTGTTAGGGAAGGCGGTGGCGCAGTGGGAAGGGTCCTAGAGTCCGGACTGGGCCGAATAGAAAGGCAAGGTAGTCCGGATGTGGCCTGCGGGCTGTAGTTTGGAGACCCCTGGTCTAGGGGATTATGAGAATAGAGGGTTTGTGAGGTTTTAGTGGGTGGAACTATGAGGAATGATATGAGGACAGGAAGTACAGGTGTTGAAGATCAGATGGCCAGAGAGAATAATACACAGAGAAGCAGGATGTTGGAAAAAATTAGGCAGGGAAAGAATGGAGAAGCAAAGAACATAGGAACATAGAATCATGAAGTTGGAAGGGGCCTATAAGACCATCGAGTCCAACCCCCTGCTCAATGCAGAAATAGAAATCAAAGGATATCTGCCAGATGGTTGTCTAAATTTATCTTGAATGCCTCCAGGGTTGGAGCACTCACCACCTCTCGAAGCAATTGGTTCCATTGCTGTACTGCTCTGACAGGAAGTTTTCCTGATATTCAACCAAAATCTAGCTTCTTGTGACTTGAGCCCATTGTTGTGTGTCCTGCACTCTGGGTTGATTGAGAACAGATCCTGCCCCTCCTCTGTATGACAAATATTTGAAAGTGCTATCATATCTCCCCTCAGTCGTCTTTTCTCAAAGCAAACCATGCCAAATTCTTTCAGTCTTTCCTCATAGGGCTTGGTTTCCAGCCCCCTAATCATCCTTGTTGCCATCCTCTGAACTTGTTCCAATTTGTCAGCATCCTTCTTGAAGTGCGGTGTCCAGAGCTGGACACAGTACTCATGATGAGGCCTAACCAGTGCCAAATAGAGCAGAACTAGTACCTTGTGGGAATTGGAGACTATACTTCTACTAATGCAGCCTAAAATAGCATTTGCCTTTTTTGTAGGTACATCACACTGTTGGCTCACATTCAGCTTGTGATCTACAATGATGAAGATATCTTTCTTGCTCGTAGTATTGCTGAGCCAGGTATCCCCCATCTTGTAACTGTGTGTTTCTTTTTCCTAGGTGCAGTACTTTGCGCTTATCCCTGATGAATGTCATTCTGTTGTTTTCAGCCCTGTGCTCAAGCCTATCTAGCTCATTTTGAATTTTGTTTCTTTCTTCCCAGGTATTAGCTACTCCACCCAATTTTGTGTCATCTGCAAATCTGATTAGCATTCCCTGTACCCCCTGATCTAGGTCACTAAGAAAAATGTTGAAGAGCACTGGGCCCAGGACTGAGCCCTGAGGTACCCCACTAGTTACCTCCTCCCAGTTAGAGAAGGACCCATTAATCATCACCCTCTGAGTACGATTCTGTAGCCAACTGCGTATCCACCTGTTCTATCAAGCCCACACTTAGTTAGCTTGCTAATCAGGATATCATGGGGCACTTTGTCAAAAGCTTTGCTGAAGTCAAGATATATGATGTCTACAGCATTCCCTCTATCTATCAGAGAGGTTACCCAATCAAAAATGAGGTCAGATTAGTCTAGCAGAATCTGATCTTGACAACTCTGTGTTGGCTTCTAGTTATTACTGCATTGTTTTCTAGGTGCTTGCCTAGTGACTGCTTCATAATCTGTTCCAGAATTTTCCCTGGGATTGATGTCAGGCTGACTGGTCTGTATTTCCCAGGTTCCTCCTTTTTGAAGATAGGGAAAACAAAAAAAGATTGGAGCCCTCCTCCAATCATTTGGTACCTCACCCATTTCCCATGATTTCAAGAAAATAATGGGCAATGGTTCTGAGAGTTCTTCAGCCAGTTCCTTCAGTACTCTTGGATGCAGTTCATCTAGCCCTGGAGATTTGAACTCATTCAGGGTAATAAGGTATTCCTTGACTATTTGTTTATCAACCTCCAACTTCAAGCCTGTCCCCTCCACTTGCACTTCACATTTCTCTGGAGGATCATAGTCTGTCCTTTGAGAAAAAAGGGAGCTAAAATAGGAATTAAACACTTCTGCCTTTTCTTTGTTGTCTGTTGTCATTTTTGCATCTCCATTGAGTAGCTGAGCCAATGTTTCTTTTCTTTGTCTTTTGCTACACACATACCTGAAGAATGCTTTTTTTGTTGTTGCTTTTAGTGTCTCTAGCTAACCTCAGCTCATTCTCAGCTTTTGCCTTCCTGATGCCATCCCTGCAATTCCTTGCTACTTATCTGTACTCTTCCTTTGTGGCCTGGCCTTCCTTCCACTTCCTATAAGAGTCTTTTTTTAAAAGCTGTTTGTGAAGCCACGTTGGCCTTTTTTTTTTTTTTTTTTTTTGCTGCCTCCCACCTTTTTTCTTGTCGGAATTGTTTGTAATTGTGCCTTGAGAATTTCTTTATTTATACACTCCCACTCTTCTTGGACTCCTTTTCTTGTTAGCATCTCCTGCCATGGGCCCTTACTCATCCTTGTTCTGAGTTTATTAAAATTGGCTTTTTAAAAATCTAGTATATATGTGTGGCTACACTCTGCTTTAATTTCCTTTGAAATCAAGAATTCTAGTAGAACATGGTCACTCTTGCCCAGAGTTCCCCTTACTGCTACTTCCTCCACCAAGTAGTCTCTGTCGGTTAGAATCAAATCAAGGATATCTAGTCCTCTCGTTTCTTTCTTCACTTTATATAAGAGAAAATTATTAGCCACACAGACCAGGAATTTCTTGGAAGGGCCATGCTTGGCAGAATTTGCCTCTCAACAGATATCAGGATAATTGAAATCTCCCATCACTACTACATCGTGTCTCTTTGAAATCCTTGCAATTTGTTTTTCAAAAGTTTCATCTGCATGCTCTCCTTGAGCAATTGGTAGTAGACTCGAACTACCATGTTCTTTTTGTTTTTCACCCCAGCTACGTTGATCCAGGTGCTCTCAATGGGACAGCCAATCTCCTCCTGTATTTCTGTGCAGGAATGTGCATTTTTGACATATACTGCAACTTCACCTCCCTTTCTCTTCTCTTTATATCCTTCAGTTTTTGTTTTCCAGTCATGGGAGTCATCCCACCAAGTTTCAGTTATTCCTATTAAATCATATTTACTCTCCTGAACTAAGATTTCTAGTTCTTGTTTGTTTCCCATACTCCTGGCATTCGTATATAGACACCGGAGATTGTGTGATTTGTGGCCTGCTTTTCTTTGTACATTTTAATGAATATCATTATTAATGTTAATGTTATTATTGACCTCTATTACAACTCTTCGATCCATTCCTCTTATTGTGTATAAGGCTTCATCCATCTTTACCTCTGTGCTTATATACAAAGCATTATGCTTATATACATAGAATACAGGGAGAAATTCTGAACAGGCCTAGGGAGAGGAGGGGCCATATGACACAACTCATCAAGCTCCATAAAGAGTTAAGGGACTTGGCAAGGAACCAGGAAATTCAAGGACCCTGCCTTTAAAAAAAAAAAGATATAGGAGAGTGACAAAATGTCAGAAAGGACATAAAAACTAATTTTGACAGGGCTTAGGGGCAGGAGGTAAACATGGTGTTGCTGGTCACAGGGTTGGGTAAATCAGTCAGGGAATCAAGAAGGTCAAGGACATGAAGGAGGAGGATAATATCATTCTGGAGCAGAGAACTGCATTTTCTCTAGATGTCTCTACTAAACCTATAGAGAGAAAACAGCATGGCACAGAGAGTTAATTTTAGAAGCCAGACTTGTGAATGACAGAGCTTCATCTTTTTCCCAAGGCAGATATGTCTATCTGTCTTGTCACAATTGTGCACACCTTTGGACGTAAGTACTGCTCAGAACGGCACAGTGGCATCTTTAAGAATAATGCAAAACACATCCTTTCTGACTATTGACGAATATGGGTTTCTGCTTCTCACTTCCTGCAGCAGGACAGTGGCACACGCAAAGAGGGGATTCCAGATCAGCTTTGGAAGCAGAGCTGCTGCCTGACAAAGGGTCCCCCCGCCCAACCTCCCACTGCTGCCACATGAGTCTCTTATCATCTCTCTGAGATTTTTTTTTCTCTATACAGAGGGATCTCCGTCTCTTACTGTTTCGAAGGACATCCTCCTTAATGATGGGGCCAGGGGGCAGGACTAATTGGAGTACTGGCATTTACGGGCTGCTGCCTATTACTAGAGACAGAGCTAGATGCCACGGATTAGCCAGCTGCCCTGGAGACCCAGTTGAGCCTTGTGCTGTCTCTACCCCCTCCTTGCATGGCTGTCATGGTGTTGCTGTAATGAGCTGGGGAAGGGTGAGTTGGGCTGTTTCAGTCTCTCCTCATCTCAGATGGGTATGACTGAGCTACAGCATCTCCTAACACACAGTGGTATAATTAGTGCCAGGGGCAGCCGAGACGATGGTCTAGCCCTACTAATGAGCTGAGCCTCAGGCCCTTTCATTTATTTCCAGATCCTGGGATCTGGGTGCATGAAGTCGGTGGGCTTGAACGGGCAGCAGCAAGAAAGGTCAGTGGTTCTCAAGGTGGGGGTGGGTGGGAGGAAATGCAAATCCTGCAGAGGGTTTATGAGCAGGTGTAGGGACTCATAAAGACTGAAGGTCATCTATTCTGACAGCATGCAAAGAGGCAGTATGCTGCGAGCAGTCATAACAGATATAGCCACAACAAAATGAAACATGCAGTCTGGGATGATCACTCAAACTGTACATGTGATGGTACCAAAAGTGCATCAAGTCTTTCTAGTTGAAAGGTACTTTTGGGGAACTGCAGCTTCAGAATCAGTATGGATACTTACTTAATACTTGTTGTTAAAGAAGCAATTTTCCTACCTCTATTTTCTGCTTACCAATCTGGCCAAAAACAGGGAAGGATTTAGTTCACAGTGGTCTTTACAGGAAACCAGTCTGCTTCTTCTCTGTACAAAAATTCCTCATCAACTCCAACTGTACTGTATTTAGCTTGTGCTTTTTCACTGTTTCCCCCCTCTCTATTTGCTCTCAAAATTTCCATATCTTTTCATATACAGTCCAACTGCTCTCCTTTACCTCACTGCCCCCAGTTGGCTTTTACCTTCTTTTAACTGCATTACTTCATTTGCTGCCCTGGTGGTTGTTCTAGCTTTCTCTCTTACTGTTGCATTCCTCAGAGAGTATTTGAAGGAATGCCTTTTATTTTTTATTTTTTTACAGCTTCTGAGTTATTTCCTCTGCAATAAATTGCCAAGCTTACAAGCTTTTCACCAATATCAGGGAACAGTAGTACAACCTTTTGTGGCTCTTGAAAGCAATCTATCAGTCCTCCTAAATCAGTTCAAACAATATATTCTAATCACAGCAAGCTTTTATGCTAGTTACATAATTATACAGCTGTTATCCCATCACTGCAGGGGTTCTCCTGCACTGTAGTAATGAGCCTCCCCAAGTCAAGATGGAAATTGTGTGCCTTCACCTCTCAAAGGGTAACACAAACAAAAGAAGGGTTGATTATTCCTTTGGCACTGCACACTCAGCTTAGACAACAATATCAAAAGAAAAGTAAAGGAAGGCAGCTCTGTGGAGTAATTTCAGTCCTTATTCCCTGAAGCATCAGACAAATAGAAAGTGCAGAGAAAACAAAGCCTTGCCAGATGGCAGAGGTCCAAACCTTAATCAGCCGGGGAGGCTGCCTAGGGCCATGAAGTGGCCTGGCAAGTCACCCTTGGCTGTCTAAGGAAATATTCCCCTGCAAGCAACAGCAACATAGCTGTCCTATGGCCGCCTTTGTACCCAAACAAGAGCTCTCTGTCTACCTTCTGTCCCTCTCTTGCGGTTGGCCAAAGGCTAGCTTTGTCCATGGTAGCGTAAACGTTTTGCTCAAATCCTGGAACATGACTTAGCAAAGGTCATTCTTTATCAATACCTACCCACACCTTTTTGGGTCCCTATCAAGGGCTACTTTTGTGTGTGTGTAAAACTCTGTTTTAGTTCAGTTCCAGTCTGTAGGATTGCTAGGACTGAACCAAAGCAGCTGGCTGGCTGTCCCTTTGCTTAATAGTCTTGAGAAGTGGGATGCTGCTTGCCTGTGGAGGGGTAGGGTAAGGAAGTTTTGCATATATCTTTAATTGTTGCTAATGCATCAGCCTTTGAAAACAAAAAGCCTTTTCAAAGCATTGCTGATGCCGGGATAATTCAGCCATCTGGTCACACCCTGTTTTCTAGTGGAAAATAGATCAGAAACTCCTCCTCACTGTTTTTTTGGATATTGTTTTCCCTTAGTTACTTTTAAAGTTAAAACCAGGGGACATTAGATTATTGTTACATTGCTGTTAAAAAGTAATATAGTTGTCCCTCTTATGTGGAAAAGTAAGGAAAAAGGATAACATTACTCGTTTCATGCATTGTTTCTAAACACTGGTGTTTGCTCTAAGATATTAAGTAGCAGCATGAATACCTGTTAAGAATTATCCATGTATTTGTTCACTTATTGGTTGGGTTTTCATGATATGGCAAGCCAGAATTCTGTGAAGCTGACTGCAGCCTCCTGCATGTGCTCTACCCCTCCTGCTCCCAGTGTGGTCTGTAATTTGCTTCATGTGGCATCCCAAACAGGCAAACTGAAATCTCTGCCCCTCAACAAGCCACAGAAAGAAGCCAGGATTTGTTCTTTGTTTGTTGGGAGACAGATGGCATGGTAAAGGAACCTTTGGTCTAGATGGGCGGGGTAGAAATCCAATTAAATAAAATAAAATAAAAATGAATGGATGGTCCATAGTTGTTGTTGTTGTTGTTGTTTTAAACTAAGCAAGAAAGAAAATCTGTTCCAGCTTTCAGCTGGAGCAAATGGCCCGTGTTGCACCAACAGGGATTGGTCTACGCTAAGCAAAGTGATAAGGGATAGATATGCATCTTGGCCACTGACAAACCCTATTACACCCAAATACACTATGGAGCCAATATGAGGCAGCAGCCAAGCCTAAGCAATTCTTGTTTTATCTCCATCCTCCTTAATTACAGCAGCAACTCTTAAACAATGGAAGATAATTTCTTAACATCTAACTGAAAGTTAAGAATAGCCTTATCTTAGTTGGTTAGGAAATTTGCGATAGCAGTTGATAGATATACTTCCTTCATTTCAGCTCAGAGGATTCCTGCCAAGTAAATTCTCAAGTTATCTCAGGGAACCTCTTAACCTTTCCTGTTTTTTTCTCACTTCCCTTCGAAAGTGAACTTATTTCCCACTGGAGCTCACAGCAGACTCTTAGTTCCCACTAAACCAACCAGCAGCAAGCAAATAAGACCCAGCATTTCTATTGGTGAGTATCCTTGCAGAGACCTGTCTTTGGTTCATTCTGATTGCTAGGAGGGAAGCAGAAGCAGCCTCAATATTGGGCAATTGTATCAGATACCACAGTTGAATGGAAGGCTGGTCCTGCACACCTCTGACCAACCTAAACGAAGAAGGGTTGGGGGAAAGATGAAAAAATGCAATTACTCTGCTGTTGGAAGTAGTTGTGGACACACAATCACAGCCTGAGCCAGGCATATCTATGAGAGGACAGCTTGGTACCAGCACTTCCTATCTGGATAAGCCCACTTTCTTTCATATACCCACATGCACACGTACTGGTATTTCGGTAGTCTTCTAATTAACAGGCAAATTCATGGCTGGTTGCTGTTCTTTGCTGCCTTTACATCTTTTTCCTAGCATCATGCTGGCATAGGGCGTTTACACTCAGCCATTTCTCAGATTACTGGACTGGAAGCAGGTGAGCAAGAGTATGCAAAAGGGAAGGGAAGAAAGATCCAAGTGAGTACAATTAGCCTATGGGCCAACTGGAAGTTATTCCTGAGATGAGCTGACCTGGGGAGGGATTATCAGCCACAGCAATAAAGGCTCCCCTGCATAGTTAATTAATACAACAAGGCAGAGCACACAATTGTGTCACAATCTTTACAAGTAACTTTCCTCTGAGAGAGAAATGTTAAAGATTGAACACACTTCACTACTACTGCTTCCCTCTCTTAGATCCATTTTGAGTGTCAGCTCAATAATAACAACAGAGATGTTCACACCAAAAGCCAAAATATTAATTTGAAGCCACACTTGCCCTAATCTTAGAAAGTTACTGTTGTGTGTATGGAATTTCAGAAACATGTGATGCTTTATATGACTTGAGGTATGAAATGAATGTACAGAACTGTGAAATGGTGTCTGTGGAATGGAAAATCACTTAATTGTGTGTCTCATGCTATTTGGTTCACCCAGTGAACCTCAAAAAGCCCTATGATAGAAGGGATATTAATTTTAAAAATAAAAAAAATAGTTGTGAGGAAAGCTACCATCTAGTATATATAAGAAAGTTGCAATAAAGAAAGGAGGGGGAGAGGGAGGATTTAAATTCAGGTGCCCTGACCAATTATACAAATCCAGGTTCCAGAGGGTACTCTGAGGAATGAGAGATAAGAGATGCTAAACTAGTTACAGCAGGGAGTGAAGAACATGAATCTCATGTTCTTTTCACACATATCTTTTGGGAAAGTGTGAAGAAAGAGGAATAGACAACTCAGAAATAATGCTACTTTTCATCCCATACTTCTACCATTCACTGGAGAAAAACAAAATGAAAGAGATGTTGTCTTCTGTTGTACCGTTTGGGAGGTTTGGGGCAGCATTTAGTTGACCAGAGCTTAGAGAAGGTTTTTTACTTCTGACATCTCCCAGAATCACTCAGCCAGCGTAGCCATAATCTGGCACGGGGAAACTCTGACCTCCTGCCGGGATATGCCCACTTTCCTTCATATACCCACATGCATACATCCTGGTGCCTGGGTAGTCTTCTAATTAACAGGCAAATTCATGGCTGGTTGCTTTCATGGGTGATTGCAGAACTTTTCCAAGTTCTGAGTGTGCGAAACAGAATGCTCGACTAGATGGATTTTTGGGATGATCCAACATAGCGTTTAGCTTGTTATGAGTCAAATTGCCAGTCTCCTTCTGGTGAAAACAGAGGAATCCAGTTGAGAAACAGCTGTTAGAGGAAGCTATAACTGGAAGAGGGAACTTCTCTACTAATCTGAGTGTCAAAGCAAAGGCTTCTGTTACTTCTAGGATTATGTTTTGTTTGGTGGTTGGTTTTCTGGAGTTAAACATAGGATTCCTTTGAAATCTGACTTCACAGACATAGGAAGGTTGTGAAGGCAAGGGTGTGTGCATGGGTGTGTGATACCTGTACTACTCCAGAAATCTGAAACTTACACCTCCAACCCAAAACTGCAGCCCCCATTTGGGAAGTTGCTTTAAACAAAGAAGCCTAGCCTGCACATCGGGCCATAGCTTTTGGAATTTTTCTGTTTCTTACACACCACCTCCAGCTCTGTAGTGCCCAGCCTAGTGAAGATCTGCATGGGTTTGAAAGCTAGTGTAAGTCTGTGGTTTTTTTAATGGTCTAATCAAAGTATCATCCACCCTCTCCTTCACATTTTGTATGAGAAACACATGAAAATTGCCTTCATCACCTCTTGGCACTATTAATGTGCTTTTAGCTCTAATTGCAGGTTATTTCTACTGTCTATTTTTGGCCTTATTTTATGAAAATATACCCAACTGGGAAACAGCCTTATAACACAGAACCACTTATTGGAGATAATATGAGAATTACACCCACCCACCCCTACATACTCCACCCTACTCATCTTTCTGACTGAGGAAGATGTCTGGGAGGGATGCTCTGGACCGCTAGCTGCCTGGATCAAAGTTAATTGGAAGCAGAGGAAGTTTATTTGTTTGTTTAAATTTTTACCCACTGTGAGTGGCCTAGCCACTGTATCCATGATGAGGCAGCAAGTTCTGGTGATCAGTTAAGCTTTATTGGACTCAGCATACAAAGGAAAGAAAAACAGTGTCTTTGTAGTCCTTTGCAGGATGGGGCCTCTAGCCTCAAGCTGGAATTGGTAGTTTCCTATCATTCCAGTCCTTCCAAGGCTGAGAGAATATTCCATCCCTGCCCCCAGCTCCGAGCGAGTTATTCCACTCCCATGGCAGCTTGTCCTGGCTGAAAAGTCCGGGCTGTTAAACAGTCTTTGCTAGTGGAGTCCCCCAGCATGGCGTGCAGCAAGCAGAGGAGGCTGTGCAGCACCGGCTGTCCCTGGGAGCTTCTTTCTTTCAGCTTTCAACTTGCCTTCAGTTGTGCCGACCGTCCTCGGGAGATACAGGCCTCTTAGAAGCTCCTTTCGGCGTCTCCCCCAGCAGACTATTTTCTCTCTTCTCCAAAGGTGACGGAAACTCCCAGGCGTCCTCCCAAATGTCTGGTTCCTCTCCCCCCTCTCCTTGCTCACTCACCTCTATATCTACCTCAGCTACAGCTGTTTCTCTGGGGGTGGGTTTAGGGCCTCCACCCTCGTCTGCCTCAGGTGTTTCCTTCAAGGCCAACAACCCTTCTGCCGTTGCTGAGGGGGCCTGCCCACGCTGGCACTTAGCTCCTTCCCCCCAGCCGGCTGTAGCTGGCTCACACCCACCCATCTAGTGGCCAGGCCACTAGTCTGAGTGGCTTACAGTATCATGACATGGACACGAAACTTTAATAATAATCAAAACATCAAACAAAAGAAGTCCAAATCAGTACTACCTATATATAAAAGTTTAACTAAACAGGATAGGGTAGTTCCATCTTTGGACTAGCATGCCATGCTGGTGCCACTAATTTCCTGCTCTGCCTGTGGCCCTTGCATCAGACTTGCCTTATTCTTACATCACTACTCCAAATGAGAAAGCCGTATGCTTGAAAAATCTTTAGAAAAATCTAGGTCTTTAATTCAATCCTAGATTTTTGCAGGGCAGGGGCAGTCCTGATTCAGACTCTGGGTGACTTGTCAGCAGACGCTGGGTAAGGAAATCAAAGGAGGACCTGAGTCCCCATTTTGTCTGCAATACTAACCCTCCAGGCTTTTGCCTCTGCTCTAAAAGCAAATAAATAAATAAATAAAGTGGTCATTAGAAAACCTCAGGCAAAGCAGGAGAGCCAGCGCCCCAAAAGCCATTCCTGTCAGTTCTGGGTAATGAAAACAAGGTCTCCAGGATGTAGAAATTCACCAGGGATTTCAGTGGATGGTTGGTGTTTGATGTATGAGGCGAGTTAAATTGGTATCAATAAATACTAACCCTGGAATGACGTTCTTTAATTATCAGCGCAGATTATACATCACTTCAAAGCAAACAAACAGCATGCATCGGGCCACAGAGGAGCCGTGTGCAAAATGTAAAGCAGAGTCTAAGCAGAGCAGTGCCGCAGAGCAGCTAAGAATTGCAAAGTGCATGGTTAGGAGGCTGTGTAATCTTGCAGAGCACTGAGCAAAAAGCCTTAGGTTGAGGCTCCAGAGACATGCCTCCCAGATGTCCTTGACTCTGAATAATTATTTGGGGAAAGTCTTGAGTGTGGGAGGGGGACTTTCCCTATTGGTGCCTGGTCTGGCTGGGTTGCAAAGAACTGGGTGGGTCTACTGATTTTGCAGTGACGTGTTTCTTTCTTGCTGGGGGTGCACGGTAGCCTTACCTGATCTTGGAAGGCGTGTACTAGTCTGGCCTTGGGCCAGATAACTGAACTAGGGAGAAGTGAAGGTGGCCTTCCTCATCTTATTACCATCCTGCTCTGCTGGATTACAGATCCCATCATCTTGAGCCATCAGGCATACCTGGCTAGGTATGGTGGGGATTGCAACACCTAGAGGTGGAGAGGAGGGAGTGGGGAAATGCTGTTTCCCCTTAAAGTAGCACCCAGTGTAATAATACCATGATGCAAGCCTTCCTACATGTGCCTGGGTTAATAACCCCTGTCCCCCCCCCCCCAGGAGAGAAGACACCCCCAGTTCCATGAAGTGGGTATGTAACTGCCCAGAAAAGCCCTCTCTTGCCCCACCAGGAAAGCAGAGTCGGGTCCATAACTCTCTAGGACACTCAAGCAGCTGTTAACTGAAGACCAAGCCTAGAAACGGGACTTAGGCGAAGGGCGCATGAGCCTTGGAAAACAGAATCCAAGAGACTTGCCACGTCACGGATTGGGGGGGGGGGCGAGACAACGCTGGTTCTGAAGGTCCGTGGGGATCGATGGTCAGCAGAAACACGGCCACAGGAAGGGGCGATACAGACAGTGAAGAGCGGGCACGCAAGGCCAGAGAATAGAGGAGGAGGAGGAAACCTGAGGGTGCCAACACGGGGGAAGCCGAGGGGATTTCACACAATAGAATGGAAGTTCTTTCCCGCTGCTCAGCAGCAGCTGGTGGGTGGTTTGGGAGAAACGGCTCTGGATGACGCCCCGGCCTCTTCCCCATGCAGACGTTGCAGGGCAGGGGTGAGACGTGACTCCTCGAAACACCAGAATGCACGAGACGGAGGAACGGTTGTGGGAAGACTACAACAAACCGCACGCACGCACTCCAAAACGAGGGTGCGACATATGCCCAGCCTTCTATACACGCGCCCAGGCCATTCCGTGTGCGAAGGCTCTTTCCGGGCGCAACAGGCTGGGGAAGGCAGTCTTGATACCGCCTCGACGTCTCACGGGGTCGCGGGCACGGAGGCGCGGCCGCCTAAGCTCCTCCCCCCTCCCCGAGGGCGCCGCCTGAAGTGAGCCGAAGACTTTGCCCGGGCGCCGCGGCGGGGTAGGAAAGAGGGGCTTTCCCGCCATCATGCCGCCATTGCGCTTTGCTGCAAACCTGGGCTGGCTCTTCCAAGAGGAGGCGACGCTGCCGCGGCGCATGGAAGCGGCCGCGCGGGCTGGTTTCCGCGCGGCCGAGCTGCCCTTCCCCTATGCCTGCGGCGCTCCGGAACTGCGGGCGGCCGCGGACGGGGCCGGCCTGGAGCTGGTTCTGATTAATACGCCTCCAGGTATTCCCCCGAAATGCCCGTGGCTGCTCTCGCTTCTGCCTCCTCTCCGTAGATCGTAGCCACTCCGCGCCCCTCCCCTCCGGAAAGGGTGTCTGCTTTTCCGAAGAGGGGTTGCGTGGGATCGTCTGTCGGGGAAAAGGCAGGAGGTCAGCTGGGCAGCTCCGTGCAAAGAAAAACATTTCACCTCTTTTCAGCTTCGCTATTAATCTGTTGTTAAGCACCGTGGCCTCCGGGACGGATAAAAATATCACTCCATTTATTGTTTGTTCCTGCAGGTGTTGACTACGTGCCGCTTCCATCTCTTATTCCCTCTTTCCTTGGGTCATCTCTCTTGGATACCGATCCATGTCAGTGGCCCATCTCCCCTCTCCCCTGAAGCCTGCTTGTGCAGCTTCCCACTGACATGTGGCAGGACACAGTGGAACATTTGGAGGACCTTTGGTCTGATCCGGAGCGCCCTTCTTACCTAAGCCTCTGGTCGGGTTAAGAGTTTGCTCCTTCAGAGTCCTGCAGTAGACTCCCCTTGGTGGTGGTGGTGGTGAGGAACGTTTGTTCCTGCAGCTATTTTAGAGGACATAATACTTTACTATTGGTCATGTTGGCTGGGTGGGTCCTGTAGAAACTCGAGTCCAAAACATATGCAGGATCAAAGATTACTGTCTCCTGGGATGGCCTTCTCTCTCTCTTTCTCTCAAAATACTGTCCAAATGATTTTAAGTTACAAATTGTCGGTGGGCAAGCTAAGGCTTCTTGCTTGCTGAAGATGTACCCTTTGTGTGCTTTCCGGTAATCTTTGGGGCACCTTGTGGACAAGATTGCTCAAATCTCTTGTGACTGGGATGGTCCAGTTGACACACTGCCTGTGGATGCAACTGTGGCTGTGATCTGGTGATAATGGAAGTTTCCGTTTGTGCAGTTGGATGCTGTGGATGGGATCCCCACAGAGATCAGAGCCACCACGTGTGTCTGTTCCTTGTCCTTCCTCGCTCACAAGACCTTTTATTCAGGAAGCCCTCCCTAAATGCAAATGGTTAGTTAATGACTGCTGGTCCATTTTTGGACAAGGTATTGGAGCACATAGTTGCTTTTTAGCTCCAGGAGTTTTGATCTGACTTAAAGCCTTGTTATGGCACAGAGACTGCTTTGGTGGCCTTGGTGAATGATCTCTGCTTAGAGCTGGACAGGCAGAGGATGATCCTGTTAATTTTGCTTGATTATAGAAGGCTTGATGTGGTATCCTTCTGGGTCACCTCTGTGGGACAGGACTTGAAGGCAGTGTTTTGCAGTGACAACGGTCCATGTTGAAGGAGCAATCTCATAAAATAATGCTGGGGAACTCCTGTTCAATGCCCTGGCCTTCGGCCTCTGGTGTCCCTCAGAGGTCAGTCCTATTCCTTGTACCATTTAACATGTACACAAAATCACTGGGAGAGGTCACCTGGAGTTTTGGGGTTCAGGGCCACCAGTATGACGACATTCAACTCTGTCCATCTTTTCCGTCTGACTCCAAGAAGGATGTCTGATGTCCATAATATGCTGGATGAAACTATACACTCAGCATATTATGGACATCAGACATCCTCTTTAGAGTTATTTGAAAGGAAATTGGGGAATAGGGATTCCCCTCATCCTAGGTGGGAACACTCTCCTCCCGAGACCTTGGTGTGTTCTGGATTCATCCGTAAGTCTTGATGTCTATGTTTCAGTGGTGGCTAGAAGGGTATTTGCACAGTCAACGCTAATGTGCCAGCTGCATCTCTTCTTCGAAATGTCTTATGTGGCCAGGGTGACACAAGCCTTAATTGGATCCTCTGTGGATTACTTTATATGGGGTTTCCTTTGAAGAGTGTTCAGAAACTTTGGCAGGTCAAAACTACTGCAGCCAAATTGTTGTCCTTGGCTGCTTATAGGAAGCTTGTAACTCTCCTATTGTGTCAGCTCCTCTTGCTGCTGGTGCATTTTAAGGGCCAATTCAATATACTAGTTATGACATAGAAAGCTCTATTCAGTTTAGGTATTGGCTACATGAAGGACTCTCTTTCCCAGTATAAGCCTTTCCCAGTTTTAGGATCTTTTAGGGAGGCCTTTCTGTCAGGTATATCACTCTCAAAGGTATGTCTAGTGGGGACCTAAGAGAAGGCCTTTCAGTAGGAAATAACTTGTGAGGGAGGCCAGGTCAGGCTGGCCTCTCCCTCGTGTCCTTCCTGGCAGACAAAGGCCTTTCTCTTGAGTTTAACAAAGTGTGCTGCTTACGTATCACCCCATAACACTTAAAGCACTCTCTGGGAAGTTACAGTTTAATTGCACAGGCTACACATTGTTTCCCCAGCAAACTGGATACTCAATTTACCAGCCTCAGAAGGATGGAAGGCTGAGTCAACCATGAGCCGGCTACCTGAGCCCATCAGGATCGAACTCAGGTCATGAGCAGAGTCTTGGCTGCAGTGCTGCAGTTTAACCACTGCACCACGAGGTGCAGTAGTTAAATTTAAACTCCTCTTGAGTCAAGCCTTTGGCCACTAATCAGGCTTCAAAAAGTGTTTTTCACAGGACCTACTGCTTTAATTCTTTAAAACTCTTTATTTTGAAAAGTGTATGTTTTTTGTTTTGCTCTTTTTATGTTAAAATGGTTTTAAAATATATGGCTTTTTAATATTATATGTGCCATAGCATTTTAAATATATAATCTATATATCTGTCATCCCATTCTATTTTGGAAGCCATCTTGCATCACTGAATTGGGAGAAGGGTGGGGTATAAATGAAATGAAATACGTACGTAAATACGTGAGGAAATAGAATACTCAGGGGCTTTTCGACAGTAAGTGTCAATACTTTCTAGCCCCAATTTTCTGAGTAGAGCATCAGTTCAAAGGAACCTATTGTTTTAAAAAACCCTTCTCTGCACCTCCACAAATATGTATCAAGAGAATACATACTACTCTTTTCTCAGGAAACCAAGAAAAAGGTGACATGGGCTTAGGTGCAGTGCCTGGCCGCCAACCTGAATTCCGAGAAGCTCTGGCTTTGGCTGTGAAGTATGCCAAGGACTTGAAATGTCCAAGGTAGTATTTTTTTATTATTTTATTGAACCAACAATGGACTTTGTGTCAGATGTAAAATAGTATATCATCTCTGGCCTATAGCTTGTATTCCATTAAGAATAGCTAAACATAATTTTCCCTTTTGTTGCTATATTATTGATGAATCTTGGGCCAGGCTTTTCTCTACTGCACAGTGGAAGTAAGGGGTATAATAAGCTGCTGCTGTACTCCTCAAAGACCCATGCAAAAGAAGAACCTCCTGCCTAGGAGGGAATCAAATGGTAAGTTAATGTGTCTGCCTATTTCTTGAACTACCAGCAGCCTTAACAGCTGGGCTGGCAGATAATAATTGTGTGTTGTTGAGTCAGTTCTGACTTATGGCAAACCTAGCCTGCAATAAACTGAAGAAGGGGAATGAGGTAGTACATGGGACGTGTGCGCGCATATGAACATACAGTATATGTGTTGGGAGAGAACACATTGGAGAGTCAGCTCCATTGTTTTTCAGAACTGTAAGAGTGATGTCATCTCCTGGACCTCTGGGGTAACTGACCAGAATCACCTTGCCCTGATGAAAGAGTGAAGTAGCAAGGTCTTTGTAGATGGTAGATTTTTGTGGAGGAGGTCAGAGAGTGAGGGAAATATTTATCAAAGAAAGTTTGACCCATTCTTTTTTTTTTCTTTGATGGGGATCCTACTTCATGGCAGTGCTAACACTTTTCTGCAAGATTTGTTTGCATGCTTTATTAAAAGCTGATGAGTGTTTAGTCAAAGCTTGAAGTGTTTTAGAAGTTTATGGAAGTATTGTCCTGTGTTTTCGGAATTAAGCAGTACTGTAGTACTTGATCTCAGGTTTGCCTAGGATGCTGGCATCCTTACCATGTCTTGTAAACTTAATAGTTAGATGTCTGCATGAACTTTTCTGGGAAGCGATATGGACCAGCCTTCCTTGTCAAAATGCTCCCAAAAGTGGGGTAGTGCCACTGTCAGGGTATCTTCATTAAAAGTAGTTCAAATAGTTAGATGTTAGTTAGTGGATGGGTGGTTTTAGATGTTTGTGTTTTATGACAGAGTTTGAACTGAAGTATTAGCAACTGTGAAGTATAAATCGTAGAAAAGCAACCTCTGCTCCAAGAGAGAGAGAAATAACTAAAAATTCTCCTGTAAATGTGGCTGTGACAGTTGTCATTATGAGTTCCTGAACTCACATTTACCTCTTTATGTTATGTGCCATGAAGTCATTTCCAATGTATAGTGCCTCTGTGTATTATTGACCTCCAGAAGGCCTTACCTGTAACAGCTCTGCTCAGTTCTTGTGACTAAAGGCCATAGCTGATGTGTTTTCAGCTTTCGATTTTTCTTTTACTTCTGTGTACAACAACTAGATGTCCTTTTGGTTTTAATCAGGTTCCTTCATTAGGAACAGTGCTATTTGTACTTCTCCTCAGCAGCTGATTGAGTGCCTTCTGTTTTGGAAGAGTTAATTCTCCAGCACTATCTCACTTTATTTTGGATTGTCTCATTTTAGGGTTTTTCCAAGGTATAAAGTACCTAGAAGTGGTTCATCATTGTCCTCTGTGCAGTATTATCAACAGTTAATTTGAGTGTCTCTACCATTGTCTATGAAAGATCCTCCACCAACATCGCTTTCCACAACTGTTTCTGCCCAATATAGGGTTGCCAGACGTCAGGAAAAAGGAGGACATGTCTAATGTCCTCCGTCAGGCAGGCAAAGATAAAAACCTTTAAAATGTCAGGCTTTTCTATATTTTATGCTATAATTTTGGATGGGAGGGGGAGAGGTGGAAGGCCCCCCTCCCCCTGTCTTTCCCCGCCCCCACCCACCCGCCCACCCCATTACCTGTCGCCGGCGCTGGAGCGCACCCCTCACCCCCTCCCGCTGCCACCGTGGCTGCTCAGCGATCTGCCATGCCCGCCCAGCCCACGTGGAGCCCAGAAAGGCAGCGCGAGCGGAGCGCCGCCTGCTGAGCCAGGCAGGAACAAGCAGCGCCTGAGCGCATCGATGGGAAGGCGAGCACCCGGACTGTGTGTATTCAAAGTCCCTTTCAGGGACTCCAACTCCCACACTCCCCAGCCTTGAACCTATGACCCTCGGGGGAGGGGAGGCTGCCTCCTTCGGTTTTGCCCAGCGCCGCTTTCCCCCTGCCTGCGCTGGAGCCTTGTTTGGGCGTCCAGATTAGCAAGGTTGCCTCTGAGCCTGTGCAGAGTGCGAGTGCCTGGGGGATCCTGCAGCTGGGCTGGGGTGGGTTCGGGTACAATTGGCTGTTTAAATAATGTTTTTTGGTATTTTGAAAAAAAGCCTCCATTGAATTTATTTTTATTTTTTAACATGACTGTTTCTTGGTCGGTTCACTAAGATACATTTATTGGCAGCTATTGTAATAAAATTGTATTGATTGTGGGTTTAATCTGGAACGATTCAAATGAAACATTTAGTACGTCCTCCTCTGCCCTTTTTTTTTAAATTTTTTTTTTGGTCTATGTCCTCCTTTTGGTACCCATGTATCTGGCAACCCTAGCCCAATAGCTACCTTTCAAAAATTTCCCAACCCCATCACCAAAAGTACTCTTAATTAGGGATGGGAGTTTTTGAATTGTTTTTTACTACATTCTGACAGACAGATCTATCTGTCAGACAGACAGCTTACATACACTTAAATGTGGCTCTCTTGGCGCAAAGGCTTAAACTGGAAGGCTTTGAGGCCTAGTTGGGCATAGCTTTGTCCAAACTTTCTATTCCTACCTGGAAGGTTTCTTTCTGAACAAGAAGTCAATGCCCAGAATGGAGAATTATGGGATTTGTAATCCAAAAAAACACAACCCCCCCCCAAAACCCATCTCTATTAACAGATTGTTTTTTTTTTCTGCTGATGGAATTCCTCAAGAGGATAAATGCATCTTAGTCTGGTGTCTCAGACTAAGAGATTTATTTTGACCTCTCCATTTTATGTAACCATGCCAGGAGTCTAGATTCATAATGGAGTTTAGCCTCCTAAAGCTATTGCTGTCAGATTTTCTGATATACACAAACTCCTTCACCATACTAAGATGTGCATCCAGGATGGAGCTTTTAACCCATATTACTGCATATTAAGACCATTTGCTTAAGATAGGGCCATAAGTACCCCAGTCACACCAACTCTGTATGTCTTACTAGGCCAGTCCTCTATTTATGTTCTCTGCAGAGGAAGCAAAAAAAAAAAGTGTGGTAGCTGTTTGTTGCCACATATGTAAGACCACACCCCACTGAACTGCACTAATTAATAACAGTCTGGTTTTGGTTATATGTGAAAGCACTGGCTACTATTACGTACCATCAAGTTGGTCTCCAAGTATGGTGACCCTAATAGAAGTTCCAAAGTATGTGAGATGTTCAAGGAATGGTTTACTATTGCCATCTATTGACTTTCTATCACTGTGCAGGATTTGAACCCAGCTCCCCTAAGTCCCAATGAAACACTACTATACCGCACTGGCTCTCATGATGGTGGTTACATTTTTTTTAAAAAAAATCTATAATGGCTGGGGAACCTGTAGCCCTCCAGAGGCTGATGAAATATTATTTCCAGCATACTTTACCATTAATTGGCTGGCCTGGCTAGAGTGGATGGGAATTGAATTCCAAAAACATGTGGAGAACCATAGACTCCTTGGCACTAATACATAGGTAGTGCATTAATAGAAAAAATTGTGGAAAAAAAAAGACAATTATTCTTACAAAGCTGACTCTGTATGATGACTATGGAACATAAAGAATGCTAAGAGGCTGTAAATCTGCTTAAAGTGATCTTGCGTACCTGGCCTGTGTGTATTTAGAGGAGATAATTTAAGACAAGTTGAGTGAGGCCATATAAAATGACTCAATTTATCTAGGTCTGATTAGAAAATTCTAAATGCTTGTTGTGATAACTACTCTTGAATGAAGTAGGTAGTCTGCCCCACTGAAAACCTGGTGCAGTGATGTGTGTTGACTGTTCACTGCTGAAGATCATGTCATGGGTCAGTGCATCTCCTTGAGGCATGATTAAATTGGGCATGAGACAGCCTTCACTGCAGTTGCATCATAGCAGCCTTGATCCAAGGGCAAAGGGGCACCATCAGCCCTGCATCTGTCCTTCTTAGTGCACGCCAGCATTAACTGACTTACCCCTATTTTATCCCAATGTTTCTTTCTGCTTCTAGGATCCACATTATGGCTGGGCGAGTGCCCATTGGTGCTGAGCAGGAGGCAGTATCTACTGAGATGGAAATTACTTTTGTGGAGAACCTCAGATATGCAGCTGACATCCTGGCTCAGGTAGGTCCTGGGTTAGTTAGCAGATCATGCCACTTCTTCAGAACAGTCAGGTACCCGATGATCATCAGATTCCATAGGCCAGTAAAAATTCCAGCCACTAAAGCACAAAATAGCAAAAAGAAGAGGAAGACCAACACAGAGAAGCTGTATTCAAAGTATTTCACAAGCCAGGGCAAACTATTTTCAGGAAGATGGTGCTTAAGAGTTATTAGTCAAGGGACTATTCAGCCATAGTTCAGATATAAGAGGCATCCTGCCTAATGTCAAAGCTTTCCATCATTTGGAAACCATTGGGCTTTGAACAGTTATTGTCCCATTCTCATCTGGTATTACAGGAAAATTTGGAAGGATTATTGGAGCCTATTAATAGTCGGATTACTGATCCCCGCTACTTCTTGACTACCCCACAGCAAGGTAAGCGAAGGAAACCTGAGATGTCCCCTTCATAGGTGAGAAATGTCCTCCACCATGCTGGAGAATGGGCACTGGATCTGTGGGAATGGGGCCAGGGGGCTTTTATTTCGGAATCACAGCTGAATAGTTGTGATATCATGAATCTGTATTCTTTTAGCTGCTGCCATTTTAAAGAAGGTAGGAAGCCCCAACCTGAAGTTGGAGCTGGTGAGTCTTATTTCGTACACTTCCTTTTCTTGGGTTATAGCTGGGTGCCCAGGGCTCCTTGGTCCTCTAACTAGGGACCAGGAGGGAAGCCAAGCTGGTACCTCAATTGTGTAACAAAAGAGGAAGTAAACTTTCTGTTCTTCTACTGACCTTAGATTAACAGCTAGCTATGCTGTAACTTCTGTTTATTCCACAGGATATTTTCCACTGCCAGATCATGGATGGTAACTTGACTCAGAATTTGAAGACATACTTTCCAATTATTGGTAAGGCAGCAAAGTGTTCTCTTTACTTGTTTTGGATTTCCTGCCTATACCGAATGTAATCTGGCTGCCTTGCAAGTTGGCATTATGGATCTATTTAAGCATACAGTGGTGGCATAGAAATGGTGCTATTTCATAATGGGTATGAACAAGGCAGTGCCCTAAACCAACTCTCACATTTCTTTCTAATGGTTACTATCTTCCTCTGCAGGACACATTCAGATTGCTCAGGTACCGGCACGACACGAGCCCAATAGTGCTGGGGAACTCAACTTCCCTTATCTATTCCAGCTGCTTGAGTCAATGAATTACTGTGGCTATGTAGGATGCGAGTATAAACCAGAAGGTGAGTGTTATCTTATTCTAGATGAAGGGGAACAGGGCAGTGCATTGTAGGGATGTGCCTTTTCTTTTTGGACTCTTAACGGCCAAAAATTTCCAAGAATTCCCCAGCAAAATGCTGGGAGTTCCAGCTCACAGACCCATATCTATATTTCACTCACCTGGAACAGGGCCTAGTCCTCTCAGGCTCCATAGATTCGAATGTAACTATGCTAGGCTTTCTATGCCTTTGTTTTCTGCTGCAGTGCTTCCTGGTGAGGTAGTCTCACTGCCCTATAGAGAGTGCCTTCTGAAGAACTGGCACACCAGTTGCATTGCATTGCAGCAATTTCTTCTTAGGAAGAATTGTAACAGGAAATGAAAGCCTAGAAGGCCAAGCATAGTTATGTCTAGATCCATGGAGTCTCAGAGGACTAGGCCCTGTTGCAGGTAAGCAAAAGAAAGGTGTCTGTAAGTGAGGGTGTGTGAGCTGGAACTTCTGGGATTCTGCCTGGCAAATTTTTGGAGAATTCTGGAAATGGGAGGGGGGGAAAAAGGAAACATACTTAGTGTCTTGTTGCATGCAGCTGACTGTTGTGGCTGGCTGGCTTTAGGTAATCCATGTAACCACAAACAGCAGCTCTTCTTTGCTGGTATTATTCACCCCAGAGAGGAGCAACCATGTAACCTCTCAGTGGCCCTCCCACCTTGCAGGGAGCAAGGATCTATTTTAATGGTCTGCCCTCGAAGGCTACTGGATCCTGTAGGATTCCAGGATTTCAGACCTGGCTGGTGCTCCTGTCGAGGCTCTGGTTGAAGGCTGGTTTGCTGCCGCCTCCAGGGCTGTAGACACGATCGCTCCTAAACGTCCTCACCAATGCAGAGCTCGGCCTGCGTCCTGGTTTAATCAGGAACTACGAGCGATGAAGCAAACTAGGAGAAGACTAGAGAGCAAATGGAGACGGAAACCGACGGATTACAATAAGGAAGCTGTCAGGGCCGCGACTAACCTTTATCTTGCTAAGATAAGGGCTGCTAGTCGAACTCACCTCGCTGACCAGATAAGCGAGGCTTCAAATCAGCAGGCGGAACTTTTCCGTATAGTTCGCGACCTATCCGGAATTGGTCGAGGTGATGGGCCTCCTTCTAGTATCTCACCTGACCAATTTGCAGCATTTTTAAAATCTAAAGTGGAGGCCATCCGCCAGGAGCTTTCTCCTTTTTTGGAGACAGTGGATCGAGCAGAGATGTCCAGCGCTCCGCCTTGCCCGGTGAGTTTTGATCATTTTCAGCCTGTGATGCCAGACATTGTGGACAAGGCGCTAGTTCGCTGTCGGGCCACCACCTCCTCCCTTGACCCTTGCCCGGCCTGGCTAATCAAAGCAGCCAGGCCCATAACAACTGAATGGGCCACAGCGATAATTAATGGGTCTTTCCGGGAGGGCAGGGTTCCCCCTGCCCTCAAGGAGACACTCATTAGGCCCATTTGAAAGAAACTGAATTTGGCGGCGGACGACATTGGCAATTATAGGCCCATCGCCAATGTTTCTTTCATTAGTAAAGTGGTCGAGAGGGTGGTGGCTGATCAGCTTCAGGTGCATTTGGATGAAACAAACGCCCTGGATCCGTTCCAGCCAGGCTTCAGGCCGCGCCATGGTACAGAAACGGCATTGGTCGCCCTGTTAGATGACCTATTGAAGGAGGCCGACAGGGGAAAAACGTCTCTGTTGGTCCTCCTCGATATCTCAGCCGCCTTTGATACCGTCGACCACGGTATCCTCCTGAGGAGGATCTCTGGGTTGGGAATTGGTGGCCTGGCGCTGGCCTGGCTCCAATCCTTCCTGGGGGATCGTCCTCAGAGAGTTCAGCTTGGGGAGAGTAACTCGGCCCCGTGGAGCCTCAATTGTGGAGTTCCGCAGGGCTCGATTATCTCCCCAATGCTGTTTAATATCTATATGAGGCCGCTGGGTGAGGTTATCAGGGGGTGTGGAGCATCGTGCCATCAGTATGCTGATGACACGCAGCTCTACATCTCCTTTTTTCCAACTACAGTGGATGCTGTTCTGTCCCTGCAGTGCTGTTTGGGGTCTGTATTGCAATGGATGCAGGAAAATGGGCTGAGTCTGAACCCGGACAAGACGGAGGTCCTGAGGGTGGGCGGACCCACCACCAGTGGTTTGGGAAACTCCCTCTCTTTCGGGGGGGGGTGACTCTTACTGCGAAGAGTGAGGTTCGCAGCTTGGGGATCCAACTGGACCAGGTGCTCACCATGGAAACCCAGGTGGCGTCAGTGGTCCGCACCACCTATTTCCACCTTTGGCGGATTGCCCAGCTGCGTCCCTATCTTGATGTTGGGTCGCTCACCACTCTGGTCCATGTGCTCGTAATCTCGAGATTAGACCACTGTAATGCGCTCTACGTGGGGCTACCTTTGAGATTGATGCGGAAACTCCAAATGGTGCAGAATGCAGTGGCCAGACTTCTTAGTGGGGTGAGGAAACACCAACATATCACTCCCACCCTGGCCGCCTTGCACTGGCTGCCCGTTCGGTTCCGCGTTGATTTCAAAGTATTAATGATTACATACAAAGCCCTAAACTGTTTAGGATCTCGATACTTGGCGGAACGCCTCCTCCCACCTAGAGCTACTCGTATCACCCGTTCTAGTCAGGAGGGGCGACTGAGGAGCCTAACGCCGAGGGAGGTCCGGAAAGAAAGAACGAGACACCGGGCCTTCTCGGCTGTGGCTCCCTGTCTCTGGAACAAACTCCCCTCCGAGATCTGTTTGGCCCCCTCGCTGGGCATTTTTAAAAACCAACTTAAGACCTGGTTATTCAGACAGGCCTTCCCTCCGGGCACTACTTAATTTTTCTTTTTATTCTCTCCATCTTGAATTATTGTCTATGTGCTGTTAACTGCTATTTTATTTCAATTGTTTTACTTTGTGTTCTGTGAGCTGCCCAGAGTAGACTATGTCTAGATGGGCGGCATACAAGTTCAATAAATAAATAAATAAATAAACCAGGTTCTTCCACGTAGCTGAGCAGCAGCTAAATACCTGCTAAGGTAGCTTTAAGGAGCCCAGGATGGCTGCTCAGTTTATGTATTCACTTGATGAGTATGTTTGTGGTTTGCATTACAGGAGACACACTGAAGGGGCTCAGCTGGTTGCATGAATACTGGGAGAGTCATGGTCTACAGCATGGTGGGACGCTGAAGGATTAAGCTCAGCAGAGAAACTGAAATAAAGAGTATAGATGGATTGATGATGAAGAACACTGCCTGTGTGCCAACAGAAAAAAAAAAGCCGGGTTAGAAAGGCCACCCATTTGGCAGAGACTCAAGTCACCTAAAATGTCCCTTGTGCTAGGTTTGCTTCTGGGTATATGTCCACAGTAAGATGTTGTTCCCTAATTAAAGTGACATTACTCAGTTGCTATTTCCTTCGAGCTCCAGAATGGCTGCATTCCTATGTCATTCTGTATTCTTGGACAAAAAGCATTTCTGCCCCCCGTTTTCTTTGAGACGCATAACCCTCCCTAGCTTTTTATAATTTGTTTGCCCCCTCTTTTTCTCGGTGCAATTATAAGGGCTCTCTCTCCAAAGAAGTGAAAAATTGGGATATCACATTAAACAATGCTGTTGGCACGCCTTCTTGTTTCCCCTCTAATCAAGGAATGGGAAGTTTGGTGTAAAGAAACAAAAGGCCTTTCTTTCCAGATCTAGCTCTGTAGTACCACTTAGTGGCTCTGTATCAGACTGCTGCGATTTCAGGGGGCATTCGGTCTTTTCGTTTTTATCTGCCTTTTTCTTTCATAGCACACTGTTGCTTGATCTACTTAGATTCACCCGTCCTGAACACCACATATTTAGCAGGCAAGGATCTACTGCTCGATAAAATTTGGGCAGATGTTCAATGATGTAATTCAACTTAGTAGCTTCCCCTAAAAAAAACTACCAGCCCCATAATCTCTTATGGCATGGCTGGAGCCTAGGCACTCCCAGGCATCTTCTCCGTCACAGACAAATGGTTGTTGCTGTGCAGTCTTACCAAGGCCCGTGTATGAGTGATGAAAAACTCCTCTGTGGACCTAAGATTTCTTGCTTGGAGTTTCCAGAACTCTGGTTGAGGGAATTGCTGGTGAATTCTGGGAGTTGCAGTCCAACAATTCAGAAAGCCTCATGTATAGGAAGCATCACTGCTTCTCCCCCGAGACAAATGCAACTGATTTGGGCGTAAATTTGTGACAAAACATGTTTTATTTTATAATTAATGATCCACTTTATTTAATTTACTGTACATTCACTTATATAAAACATTCCCATCGTTGTGCAATATCCGCCCTACTAAAACTCATCCAGTGAGTCATTCTAAAAAGCCTGGCCAAAGCAGCAACCTCAGTAGTCTTTCAGTTCCAAACACCAAGGCCTCACAGCCATCCAAAGGCCTCACTGGGTAGCTTCTTTGGGAAAGCATGAGCAACCCTTTACATTGGGCTGGCCAGGTTCTGCTTCTGGCTCCAGAGCAGTCCTCCTGATCCCTTTGTGAATGCCATTCAGCTCCATTAGAATCCTGCAAAGTGTTCTGACCCTTTTATCCAGACAACTGTAACCTCTTATCACCCAGTGTCTCACTGTGCACCTGCCACCCGCAGTGGCTTCTCTTTTGTCCCTTCCAACCTTTGTAGCTGGATCTGTTCAGCATCTCCCTAAGTGAGAGGAGCTGGCGAGTACTAGAGCAGCCCTGTCCACAGATTGAAGCATGCGGTGTTAATGACAGATTCCAGATGGTGGTACGTGGACACAAGTTGAGGCAAGGGGCTCTCACTGTTCTGAGGTTGTACTGGGAATGGCTCTCGAAAAACCACTGTGAGGCTCTGCAAAGCAAGATTTTGAGTTAGAAAAGATTAACTATCAGCAGTTGCACAGGACAAAGGAACCCATTGTCACTCTATAGCATGCCCTTCTGCTGAGCAATAAAGGTACTACTGCACTCTTGGCAGGCTTCCTGTTAGATGACTTTCTGAAGACTATTACAGATCTGCCTCTGTGTCACTGCAGTCCCATGGGAACAGCATGGCAGGCCAGACCACTGTAATGTAGAGACTCAGGGGTAGAACATCCTACCCAAAGCAGGAAACTGGAAACACATTCATGCTCGACAGTCCTAGACATCAGACCCCACTGTAGTCAAAAGGGTTCTGGCTTGGTGGAGTCATACTGAAGCCCCACTGCTGCTTCCTTTGAACTGCTGGCTCAAGAAGGAAAGATTCTCACCGTTTTTCCTGAATGTGAATCAAGGAATACAAGAACAAAGCAGTCTGTGAATTTCTGGTTCAGAACCACCTACAAAGAGAGAGAGAGAGAGAGAGAGAGAGGAAGACTGCTATATTAAAAAGGGAGACCTTATATCAAGCTGAACAAAGGGCAACCCTGAGCCACTTCTGCATCCCCCCAAGGCCCCCAAAGGCCGCCTGTGTCCAAAGGTAAACAATGGAAGAAAAATTACACAAATGCATCCCTACAGAAAAAGGTCTATTTCCATTATTAGAGACCTAAGGGGCTTTGGAGGTGTATCCAAGACTCCCCTATTCCCCCAACTCTAGAGACAGAAATTGAAGGGCTCATTAAGGCATTTTTGTTTGCTTGTTTCAAAAAAATGGTTGTTACCTGGCTCACAGTGAAATCTGTGGACAAGAATTTGTTTCTCAGGCCTGTTAGCATTTCCTTATCCTGCCTTACACTACTGTGGCGTGCAAAAAGCAACAAGAGGTGCGTCTTCACTGAGAGATTCAAACTCCTTTGCTTGGGGGTGGGCAGGAAGGCCATGGGAGGACGATGACTGGAAGATGAGCAATCTCTTAACTAAGCCCCCCCCCCCCCGCCACAAAGGACTGAAATACTATTTCCCTAAGTTAGAGAAGATCCCTACATCAAAAGAGTTGTATATCATTATGTCTTTTCAGCAAAAAGCCAAGGGATGCTGGCACCAATTAGCAGAAATGTGGAAAATGACCAAATCAGGCAATCTGGGGTCATTCTTGATTAAGTCATGGCAAGCTTCTTGGTAGAGTGAGTCTCCAGTAGGTCATAATTATGTTGGAAGACTTACCAAATACTGGGTACCAGCATCAGCATTCTGGAAATGGCGGCAGCTTTGTGGGAAACGATTCAGTAGCACCTTGATCAGACTCTGATACCAGGAAACTGTCATGGTGAGGAAGCAGCTCTGCTCAGGTGGAAAAAAAGGAAGAGGTCAAACTAGGGAGATTGAGATCCTTGCAGTATGTGGCATAGGAAAACAAGAACCCTGTTGATAAAAATGAGTGCCCTTCTCACACACACACAGAGTTCTCCAAGGGCAAATCCCCTGCCCTTCATAAGCTACTTACTAGATCTGCTGTATTTCATTTGTGTGAGTTTGCACAGGCAGGTGTACCGACCCTTTGCCCTGCTCAGCCACTCACCAACTGGGGATCGATGTCGGCAATAGATTTCCTGTGCACAGCAGCCAGCAGTTCCTCCAGCTCGCCAAGGGACAGCTTGCCTAACTTCAGTTTGTCAGAGGCAAGTGGCTCAAGGAGGAAAAGCCGCTTCCAGAGGTTGTCGCGGCGACAGTGACACTTGGCGAGCTGCACCATGTTGTTCAGCTGCTTCTGAGCAGCAGCCACCTCAGAGGCCAACAGTGGAAACAGTGGAGATGTGTAAAAGAGGCCAGGGCCCACTTTGACTTGGGGGCCACCTGCGTAGAACTCGCCAGTGTCCTCTACTTCCACCCAAGGCTCTGGCACTTCCCTCCGCTGCCAGCTGCCCTCTGCCATCTCCCACGTCGCCCGTCCCACAACTGGCTCCAGAGTCTCTCGCTGTAGCCGTGGCAGCTTTTTGAAGCGACGCATGTCAGCCGTTAGCCGAGGAAACAGCTCCCGTTGGCTTGTCATGATCACATAGAAATGCAATCTGTGAGGAGAGAAAGTTGTTGTTCCACTAACTGATTTGTCTCCTGTAGCCTGGTGCCTTCTAATGTACAACCATGCTCACACATAACCCATCACACATAACCAGCATTAATTCAAGACAGTCTTAGAATACCAGTGAATTGGCAGCAGAGATGGTTGTGCTGCAGCTACCTGTACCCTACACACCTCTTATCAGCTCTAAACATTCTCAGTCTCCTCATTTGCTACGTTGCATATTGGAACAACCAAGACTGTCCAATCTCATGCCATTCCCACAAGCAGGCATGCCCCTGCCTGCAACTGTCTGCCTTTATTCTTACCGAAGCATGTGTCGCTCTGACTCACTCTGTTCCTCAAAGGGCGCAGCACTGTGGCACACAAGCATGGACACATCAAATTCATCATGGTGACGGAGTCCCTCTGAATCCTTATAAGAACCTGAGCTGTGAAAAGAGAATGGTATGACAGACTTTTTGGTAGGCAACTCAGTATCAAGGGATGAGAGCAGCACCAGTCCTTTTGGCCACCAGATGGACTGCTTCTGATTGGGCTTGTTTTCACGACAGGTAGTTCTAATGAACTAAAATTACTCCGGATACAGTTGGCTTCCCTATGTGTCCAGCAAAAGTGATGTTTTGTCCATGGTTCGATTCACCCTCACTATATAATTGTAGTGTGCTTCAGTTACATGTAACAACTTGGGGTTTGCAGCATCACAGTCACATTGTATAGTTTGGGCAAAAAAATACATATATAATGGTAAAAGAGGGAAACAAGTAGATAGGAAGGCAGCAGGTTTTGCCATTAATAGGCCACATTATAGCAATATGTCAAACCAGGAATGTGTGCTCCAAAAATGTCATTCCCACCCTGTAATACCACCCAATTAGCATTACCAGCTTTGCATTTTTTCATTTAACTCCTTATCAGGTTTGAAGAAGCAATACTGGTGATTTCAGCAAACTTGTAATAAGAAAAGTTTATTGTAGTAAAATGTACATATACACTATGTTTTGTGCTGGGAAAGGGTCTACATTTCAGATTCTCCCATCATATAACAAGCCTGCATGCTCAAACTTTGAGCTAAACTAATTGCTAGATCTTGCTTTAGTGCAAGTGAGCTCAAATACTATCCTTTCACAAAGGGTATACTTCTCAGCTAGACTGGCAAGATGCAGGGTGTTCTGTAAAGAGCGGAGGCTAAAAATCCAGTGGCTCTGTTCTATCCAAGACTGGACTGCAACTGCAAAAGGTAAGTACTTGGGAGATCCAAAAGCTAACAGTAGCGTAAGAGGCTACTTGGTGTTTTCCTCCAAGAACTTAGAGCAGGGAAAAGCTAAACTAGCTTGTGTCGGAACCAGTGGGGTCATATTCTGTTGCAAAAGAACTTGGAAGCACCGGATTTCTTTAGAGAAGGATAAGAGCATCCTATAGGGATAGTGATCTGGCAGAAGCAATAAAGAAATTAGGCGCAAGACAAGATGAACGGAACTATGAAGAGTGGAAAGCAATAGTTGTAGGTAATTTGAAAGTCACATGGGATTCTCAAAAGGGTCAGTGTAATTCTGTGTTAGTGAAACAAGACAATACCCTCTGCACAAAGCCTCTCTCTCTAAAAAGCAAATACCTTACACTTTTCATGTGAAGTAGCAAGAAGCAGTGGTAGAGTAGAACTTAGTTCCTTTAAGCTGGTTGCAAAGTTTTATGAAAGATTCAGTGGGTAAAATTTACTATGGACTGAGGCTGACACTACCTTAAAAGGTAAATAAGTGTACGTAATAGTATTTACAGAAAATACTCTTAAAACTTCAAGTAGAGAAGCTTAGTCTGAACAGTTAATTTTTATTTGTGTAAAATTATATCTGTGTCAACTATCCTGGCTTCCCGACAGTCTGCTTTCTTGATAAAAGAAGTAACATTCTTTTAAAATATAATCCATTCATACCCATGTAAAACACATTTTTGTAAGGGCTAGTCCTGGTTACTTAGTCTCGGGAAAACTCTATAAAGTCAAATTTCAGGTTGCAAGGCTACAGGAAAGACCTGTAAAGCTTTCTGAAGGACCTAGCAACATTAAATGCATAATAAAATACTGTCACAGCCACACCAGAGCTGTAAGAAGCATGATTAGCTTTTGAGTACATAACAGAGGTGGAGAAGACTGTTCACCAGACATGGTATGTACAGTTCGTGCTCACAGCTGCTGATAATTAGTCCTGAAACATTGCATTAGAAAAACCTGTAGATCACTTACCTGTTCCAGATGGAGACTAGGGCATACTCATTTTGCTCTGGGCCAGGGGTCCCCTTCTTGCCTTCAGAACTAGTTCCTGCCCTGGCCATGCGTAATGGCTTCATATGGTAGGTGCTGGCATGGTCTGTGATATAGTTGTACAGCTGGTGTGCTGTTATGGTGTTGGTAGGCAAGGCCAGGGCACCTGTGTTGGGGGAGAAGAAGTGGGTTTCCATTTTCTCCTGTTTTATAGAGGCTGTACAACTGCTGGTTCCACTTTGATATGTCTGTGGGTGGACTTGTATATATATCGGCTCTATACGCAAAATGAATTAATGTTCCTTGTTAGAAGAGTATACAGCACTTCCTTTAATCGCTGTTCTAGTTTTAGTTGACTAGGCAAGCAAGCATATTTTTAAAACATTTATACTCTATGCCTGATTGTATGCTTTTTATTGTTTTACATTTTCACTTACAACCATTTGCTTGTTTGATTGCTACTTCCTTTGCACTGTCTTCCTTAATTAGTTCTGACAATACACCCACAATCTCTTTTCACTGGATTCTTGAATGGGCTCTAGTGTTTTATTAGGAGCAAGTGATGAACGTGAGAGGCTCTTGTGTTAAGACAGGAAGGGATGCACAGATCTGCTAGACAGCTCAGTGGTTTAGATCTCTGGCTGGAGCCAGAGGTTGGGAGTTCAATTCCCCACTTCTTGATAAGGGCTGGACTCGACAATCCATAGGTCCCTTTCAGCTCTGCAGTTCTATGATGATGATGATAATTTTGATATTTTTCCGTGTTGATATATTTGCAATCATCTACCTTTCTTTTCATTCTTTCTGTACTGGAGGGTGGATATCATGATGGATATTTGGAGTTTGGTTTGGACACAGTACAACACATAATTGTTAAGATGTGTTGCTTCCAAGGTTTTTCAGCCAAGACGTTACTTCCTGCACTCATTTTCTTATTTATTTTACCTTAACTACCAGCTGCAAATACTTTACTTTCCATTGCTTATTATGTGATGCAGTTCCTGCATTTTATGTGTTTTCATAATTTCTTTACTGATTTGAAACAACATATGTGATAAAACAGTGGCAGTTTCTCTGGAATCTAGAACAAGAGAAAAGCCCATTTCACTGTTATCAGTTTCCTACTGCAAAAGCTGCTTGAGGGCAGGGAATTTCTAGTGCTATATACACCGCTGGTGTAGTATTTTAAAAAAGCAAGGATAGGATGATTGAGACCCCCCAGGAATTGCTGTCCTCTACTGAATCCACAGAACTGGGCCCAATGAACCAACAGAGCTCTAACTTTTATAAAAGTTTCCCCAAATGTCTCAAGGAACACTCACCTTGGAAGATATGATTGCGTCCAAACTTTGGAATGTCAGGATGTTGGGCAATGAAGTCTTCTAGGAAACTGGTAAGATGATAACCTTGTCGCAATGCCATGTGGGATCCGAGCAGATATTGATGCACAATGCGGAGGTGAAAGTCATAGCTGAATGAATGCACATGCATGAGATCACGCACCTTGTCACACTCCTCTGTGAAGAGCATAGACAGCTGAAGAAGAGAAAAGAAGAAATGAAGAGACAGCCTAGAGAAGCTAAAACACTGAATGGTGCTGGATAAAGGAGGCCAGAAAAAGACTGAGAAAAACAGGTGGCAAGGAAAGCAGGCTGCCTGGATATTCACCTCAGAACCGATGTAATCGAATCTACTCAGCCCTGTCACTCCAGTGTACAAAGCACCACAATCCTTTAGCAGAAGGCGGCTGGATTAGCAGCCTCAACACACTAAATCCGATACCACCCACCTAGTCACTGCCTTAATGGGCACAATCCAGGGGAAACTGGGATGCTATATTTTGTAAGGCTTGCATGTTTGTCAGGAGAACTAGGCTAACGGAGGCAGATACAGGCCTTCCCTCCTGAGATGTGCATCTGGAGTAAGAGCACTGTGGTCCTGAGAAATGGGACATTGATTGTATTACATATCATAAACAATGAACAAAGGTGGAGAAAGTGAAATTGCCTTTTTCTAATACAGTTATATCCTCTGAAAGGCTTTCCTGGGTTTACAAGCATGATTTTGTGATAATACTGCTCAATGTACAAGCAGGAAATTTTTACCAGTCAGGGTGGATCTGGGAGAGAATGCTTAAAATGTAGCTAGTCTGTCTCTCTTACATATTCCCTCCTCTTTCTCAAAGGCACCCACAGCAACATACATGAGGATGCCCTGTGAATAAGGAGAAAAACAAATTTAGGAGTCGCTGGTTCAGTTTAATTTGGGAAGAACATAAATGAAGGTCAAGTGTTATACGTCAGGGCAAGCAGGATCTTGGGTGCCTGCTTTTGACCAAGTGATACAAACTGTGAAATAGAGGGGTGTTTGTAAACAGATTAATGTAATTTCAAATGCAATATGCATGCATTTCTTTGTCTTCCCACCAGTGTTTCTCCCTCCCCCCATCCCCCAAAGTCATGATAACTTCATAAAGGAGCAAACCTTTTAGCTCTTGGAATGGAAGTGATAAACCTGGAAAAGCAGCATCTTCAAAAACCTCAGGAAACAGCCATCTTCATGAAATTTCCAGTGAGTGACACAATTTAAGTAGCTTTTTCACAAAAATTTCCCATTCATCCCCGTGGAGCCCAGTTGCACCTCTTCTACCATTTACTAACAGCCTATGAGGCCCATTCCTTCTCCTCCTCCATTAGGACAGCTTTACTGTTGCAATTAAAACAGAATACTACAACCCGAGATGGGGTTCAATCTCGTTAACGTCTGCTAACAGACTGCCTCATGAATGAAAACTGATCAAGCTGATTAAAGAATGTAATGCCAACATAATTTATTCAGTCTTTGATGGAATTACAGCATTTAGTTTTTTCAGTTGCAAGATTTTGTTTCTTGACTCACAGCTGACCAAGAAGCTGGTTTAAACATGGCAAACTGTGCATAAGAGGCTGGGAAACTGTGGCACTCAAGATGCCATCAAACGGCAACATCTCTCACCCCCACCACTGACTATGCTACCTAGGGTATACAGAAGTCTTAACAATGTCTGGAGGGCCATATATTCCCTGCATCTACTTTAAATCCTCTGGAACACAGCTGTTATTAACATGGGGACAATACACTGATATAGTATGATGCCTTCAGCTTCTATCATCGCTGTCTCCAGAACACTTTTAGTGTCACTAGAATTTAGAATCCCTTTGGCCCTTTTCAAGAGTTTGCGTAAGGAGAAGGTTGACCGTTTTTTGGATTAGAAGAAAGGAATGGTACTCTGTAGGATCAGTTGTCTTGTGCCTTTGCACCCAGTGTCACAGAATGGCTACCCACAGTGCATGAAGAGACCCATCAGAATCAGGCATGACTGAGCACAGAACAAACCCGATAAAAGGACGAGGATCTCCTCTCATGCTCGGTCCAAAACTCCATCTAGTGGGATAATAGTGATAGGCGGTTTGTAGTCGGGCAGTCCCCAGCAGGCCCCAAATGAAGGTTGCAGAGCTCTGATGCATCTTGTGAAAATCCAAGATACATCACTAACCTACTTTTGCAGAAACAATAACTAAGTACCACACAAGCTGCAAAGTTTGCAAAGTCCTTCCCTGAAGGAAAGGTACTGGCTGGCACTTCCACTCCTCCACTACTCACACAGCAGTAAAGGAAACTTCAAGTAAGATAACTATGTGTGCCTAATATTGAGAAGACTATACCTTCCATTATTCAAAGATCTCAGACAGCATGTCCGAGATCTGAAAGACTCAAGAATTCTTTCGAGAGCAGTGAACTTCATTGTGTTGAACATCATTTCCCTCAACCTCACCATGGCAAAGAGCATATCAACAGGATGACAAGGATTCTGATCTGATCCTGAGCCCCAGCCAAGGCAATGGCTGGCCATATTGAGTCTTCAGATTCAGTCGCTGCATCCCTCAAAGCCATCCCTTGCATGTACATTCCAAGATCATCTATATTCACCCCAGGACAAGTCAGACATAGCACTGTTACCTGTGAGTTGACAGACTGGCCCATGGGGATTCGTGAGCATTCCAGTGCATATTGCTTCACACAGAAATAACAGCCCTGAGGAAATAAAAATAAAAGGTGAGTTATAGGAACTCAGCCTTCTTCAACAACTAATTCAAGTGCAACGTCACTGCCTCCATAGGGGCTAGACCACCTCGATCTGCATTTCCCCCTCTAGTAAGCATCAGTTCATCCACGGCAGGCTACATTCTTATTTGCCTTCTTGGTACTTGCAGCTTATCTCTGAATTCTCAGATCTCTAAACACATACACTGGCTCATCCTACGTCAGCACATTGGTCTGGCCTGCTCTGCTAGCATGGCAGGAGAATGCAGCAGAGGGCTGTTCCCACTCACCTGAAAAGCTAATTCCATTAATACGATGCCACCAGGCAGGGCTCTTTGCAAATGGTATGTAGTGACAGGGGGGCTGGTACTCTGGAAGAGAAAGGTTGCATTGTTATGAAGTAGAAACAGCTCTTTGGGGTTATAGAAGGGATTGTTTATCAGCCAAAGAAATCACATTCCAGTCCCTTCTCAAATCATCAATCCTCCCTTCTAAGAGCAGTATCTATATGAATTGAAGCTTCTATGGCAGGCAAAGTCAAGTTAACTCACCTTTGGGCTCCCATCAGCCTTTGGCCTGCTATATGAGAAAGATCCTCGCCCCTCATTGCCCATTGCTGCCATAGCTCTGATCCGACTGGTGCTGCTGAAAACCAGAGATAACACAGGGAGTGGAAAATCAAGGAACTGCAAACACACCCTATAGCCCTTTCTTCATGCAAGAGAGATTAAATGGACTTGGAAAGTTGCCTCTTTGAGTAGGAAGCAGTGTTTCTAAGTGTCTCCTTCCCTCATGCCTTTTTCCAAGACATGTTTGCCTGAGGATCCTCTAAGAAAGCAAGGAGGTCTAACTCTTGCACTCCACTGCTCCCTGAAGCCTTAATGCCCCCTTCGTTCCAGTTCGGGATCCACGCCACTCTGCCCATTTGCACTAACCTGCGAGTTGGTGAGGCTGGCCGCACCTGCACTAGGATGAATCCCATGCTTTGCAGGTATTGGATGTATTGCTGCAGGAAAGTGTGACATAGCTCCAGCAACCAGGCCTCATCTTTGGTCCGACATGGCAGCCCCTCTGCCGAGTCACAGCTGTGGCTGCGGTCCCTACTGGATGCTGTGGAGTCATTTGAACGGTGCCGCTTCTGAATGGCAAATGAGTAATGGGATGTGTAAGACATAGCATTAGAGGGACACAAGGACATTGGCTTTGCCCCACAACCCAAGGAAGAGTTCTGAGAGGTAGATGATACGATCAGATTAGGCCCGGTATGCCTCTTGGCTCAAGCTATCAACTGGTGGAATAGCTCTGATTTCCTAAGCTAAGACAGGCCTTTTATGGGTTTTCTCTTGGGATAGCCAGGGAGAAAAGAAAATAGGAAGGAGGGTTAATGGGATTATAAAGAACTCCATTCCCTCCCTCTGCACTTCACCTTCCCCTCCGGCTTGCTCTGCTGGTCAGCCTGAATTTGTTGCCGGAAGGTAGGATCGAAGAGTAGCGGTGTGGCACAGTAATGGACCAAGCGTGATGACTGCTTCAGGGTTTCCAAATCTGCAAGCTGCACACACATATAAGGGAGGGGGGTTAAACATGACATATTTCCAGGCCTATTCCACAAATTTATACTGCCCAGCAGAACAAAACCCAGCCACATAAGACATCAGGAGAATAAAGGGAGAGCTGTTGCAGATACAGTCATTGTGAGTTTCAATCCCCAAGGCTTTTGTGCTCCTGGCCTCAGGCAACATGTGCAAGTATGACACTGACAACTGGTCTGCAGAGATCAGAGGAGGAAATCCGTGTGTGTGTTTTTAAAGCAATTGTGTGTTCTCTTTTTATTTTTCATAACATGAACCTGTCTCTTGATCGCTGTCACATCCTGCCACAATTCAAAGCTTACATGTTTCCTTAGACAACATCAAGTGCTCAGCATTTTAAGCATAATGGAGTCAGCCTGCAACTGCATCAGACCAAGAAACACATAACTGTTGAACACTTGGTCATGTTCCATTCACTGATCTGCTTTGCATACATGTCCTGGAGTCTTGTCTTGTGGAAGAAGCTTGCCTCCCACTTCCCCTCATTTGTCCCCAAGAACAAGACCACACACACCTCTTACGGAAGTAACATCAAGTCCCTCACACCTAAGTATTGCCCGCCTCCCAGCTCCACCTGCCCCCTCAACTCACACTGATGGGCATGTTGGATTGCGCGGACCGCTGTTGCCATGTCACAAAGAGGTTCTCAATCTTCATCTGTTTTTCCAGCTCTGTAGAACAGAAGCAGGAGCTGAGAAGAGTAGGTCCAGAGCTTCAGGTCTTTCGTCAACCAAGCCCTCCTTTCCGACAAACTTTCCCTGGTAAAAACTCAAGCCCCTTCAGGGCTTTGTATCTTGCATGTGCCTGTACGCGGATTGGATGCCTCTACTCTGTGCTATGCCTGCTAGTTCTCATCCCTCACACCAGAAGTGGGCAAGGTCTGAGGACTTGAGTGCCAAATTCAAACCCCCTTCCACCACTGTGGGCTTGTACCAGGCCTGGAAACAAGACTGTAAATGGCAATTTAAAAAACCAAACCAAGTGCCCAGGCCGGTACTGCCCATTTCCTTTCTGGTGTGTTTGTTTGTTTTTTTGAGATAGGAGGAGTCTTAATCCATAACCAACAATCCACTGCCTCCTAGAGGCCTTTTTCCTGGGACAAACAGAACATTTCATGGGGGGGGGGGGGGTGGAATATTTTTTTGCTCTTTTCTTTGGAACCTGTGGTGGTCCCTGGGAGCCACAAAAAAGTCCTGCATGTTTGCAGCTAATCCACTGCCTTGCTTTCGAATGCCAGTGACTTCTTCCTTGATCAAGGCTCACACAGATTCTCGTGACATCCCTGTAATATGAGTAACCTCTGCTCTTGGCCACAGTTGTAAGCAATCTCCCCCTTACTCTGGGCCCTTCAATTTACCTCTCCTCTCCACATTCTTGATCTCTAGGAACTGAGCTCCATGCTGGGCCACACGGTCAAGCACACCCTGCTGTTCTGGACTGGGCCGGTTGACTGAGACATCACGCAGGGCCTCATCGAAGGGCACCATGTCAGGAGGGAAGTGAAGAGGTGGCAAGATACGAGCAGAGCTGCTAAGCCGACCTTGGTCTTTGCCTGGGGGAACACCTGAACTCCGGATCAGGGTATCCACCTCGAGAGTGGAGTTCAGGAAGGGATTTTGCTCCTGGATACATGAGATGCAATGAAAGTTGGTTAAGGGCAAAGAGCCATGCAAAGGGCTGACACAAGAATGCATGGAGACAGAAGTACCTGTTTGCTGTCTTCATGCCATGGAGTGTCCATGTAGCAGTAGTGGTGGAAGAGCCCCAGTTTCTGGCTGAGCAGACAATGCACCACATGGGCACGGGCATTCTGCCACTGAAGCAAGCGAGTGAGGGAGCTGCTCAAGGCACTGCCCAGGTCCACACTCCAATTGTAGGTATAGAGCACCAGCTGGAGAGAAGGAGACCAGTAAGCTCAGACTTCACTTCCTGACTCCACTGAAATGGTTTTCATGCTCTCAGCAGGTTCAGGGGTTTTGCAGGGGCCAGGCATTATCACAGCCTGATACACACCTTTTTGTCCACAATCTCCACAAAAAGGAACCTTTGCCGGGGGGCTATATCAGAACCTTTCTCTGCAGAACCAAGCTCTGTGGCCTCAAAACGCTGGAATCCTTTGAGGGCTAAAGGAAATGGCAAAGTGGCATTCAGCTTTTGACATTCTTGCCTGGAATCGCGTGGCAGCAGAGAAAGCGCCACTTATTTGCTGCTCCCATTTCCCTCACTCACCTTGTTCGGTGCTGCAGCGCCACTGCTGGAAGCTACGCCCCACCATGGTGAAGTGTCGAATGACAGCTGGCCGAGCACTGGTGCCTGGTGTGAGGGAATGCGGGACAAAGGACACCCCTTCTGGACCACTGTAGCAAAGGGAAAAGTATATCAATAGCAATCTTCTAGATCTAGCCTCCACATCACATGTATTTTTCCCCACAGAGTCCTAGAAAGTACTCAGATGCCTTTGGTGGCACCCTTCCAGCTGGTCTACCAAGCCAATCATCAAGGCAGCCCAGCCTTAAAACCCACCTGATTTTTTCAAACACTTTGACAGTGGTGTCATTTGCCAAAGTGGTGACAAGGTTCACTATCTCAAGCATGATGGAAGGAAGCAGGAAGCGAGACACACTCTCAGTGGCACACTGCTGCACTGAAGGACAACCTGCACAGGAAAGGAAATATCAAGGAAGGGAGGAACAGGTGATAACTTTAATCAACCATTAATAATATAAAAACAAAAAACAAAGAGCGAGCTTTTGATGATAAATCATCTTCTTCAAGGCTGTGCATCAAGTTCTTGTGGGTAGTTCCAACTTATATGCTGTTATTAATGTCCCAAATTCACAGGGCTGATGATGTTGAAGCCAGGTTCGCTTTTTAAATGGACCTAGTGCACTATGTAAGTTGTTTTCAAGCTCCTCCTCAGCTAGCAGTTTGGGATTTATGAGCCATCTCCTAAAACAGAGGACAGTCAGGCAATCTGATCCCCCCACTCCCCCTTCTCTGCCTTTTTAAACTCAAATAATTTATTTTTGGCTGGGGGGGGGGAATGCCCAGGACCAAGGTCATGCCTCTAACAGAGTTGGGGTTAGGAATTTAGTTAAACCACCAGAAACAGTCAATTTAAGCCAGATTAAAGCTAAATAAATGAAGAATTGAGCAACCCCCTCCCAGCAAAACACTTCTAAAGAACACTGGCATGGGAATGCCTAATGCTTTCAGCATCTTTGGTTTGAAGATCCATCTTCTGAGAGAGACTCTAGGCTGCCTGCTACCCCAGATTTTTAAAAAACTCCAATGCAGAAAGAAGAGACGGTGACAAAATAAGAAAAAACACATCAGCACCTGTCATAGTTGTGTGTTCATATGTTTATGGGAATGAGAAGCATTCATCTACAGCAGCGGTCCCCAACGTTTTTGGGACCGTGGACCGGCTGAGCCTCTGAGGAAGGTGGGGCACCCCCTGTGCTTGCAGGCACATGTGCACGCACTCTCGGGCGCATGCGTGAAGCGGTGGGGGAGTGCCCACGCGCGTGCGCCAGCACTGACGTGAGCGCTCCCCCACCCCTTCGCGCATGCACAGGAGCGCCTGCACACACGCACGCACGCCCACCCCTTCACACTTCGCTTCATGCGCAAAGCAGCTGTGGGGAGGGGAGTGCGTGCGGGGGGGGCGGGAAGTCTGTCTCCGCGGCCCGGTCTGGCTCAGGCCATGGACCGGCACCAGGTCGTGGACCGGGGGTTGACGACCTCTGATCTAGAGAACTAGACAGAAACATAGGTATTTCTCTCTCTCTCTCTCTCTCTCTCTCTCTCACACACACATACTGTACATCAAAAAAGTTTTTTATCTGTAATATGCTAATAATCAAAGCAAAAAGTACACCTGGACTTGTTGACAGTATTCAAGTGATCACATATTTTATACATTTAGCAAGAATGGGGGAAACAGGTAGAGAAGTGAAGGAAGGGCACGTATGGACAAACAACCACTATTTGACCTGATTTGGTTTCTGAATCTTTAATGTCAACCCCAAATTTAGACATTTCTTTTCTCACAAACACTGGCCATGCAAATCTTTTTTTTCTGTTCTGTTTTAATATCAAGATATAAAATTCTTCATGAACACAGAAGTGAATTTTGAATCTCTTCATTGTAGGCCAGTGGTTCCCAACCTTGGAGAACCCGTGTTCTTGGACTACAACTCCCAGAAATCCTGGCCAGCACAGCTAGTGAGGATGGCTTCTGGGAGTTTTAGTCCAAGAACACCTGGGGACCCAAGGTTGGGAACCACTGTGCTAGGCTAAGCTAAAACAATGAAAACATAGGATGCAAACTTAAGTACAAACCCAAGCGGTTCATGAATGCCATCCAGGACTGGCAGATCTGACTGAAAATTGGGTGAAGGACTCCAATCTCCCCCTCCTCTAGCTGGCAGGCTCGGCGTCTGTGAAAAGAGCATCTACTAGTCAAGGTCAAAATCCAAGGAGAATAACAAAGAGGGTGCTAGAAAGAAAATGCCTGAAGTAGTCCATCAGCAAATCAGCAAAAGTGCAGAATTTTGAACTCAGCAGCACCAAGTTTGTCTTTGCACTACGGCATGCAGGCTCACTTTGTGGCAACAACAAGAACTTCTGCCCTCCCGCTAATGAAGAAAAGGCTAAGTTTTGCCTGGAGAGACTGTGTTTCCCCCGCTTCCCTGAAAGAAAAGAGGGAAAGAGAGTGCTTGCCTCTGGGCCTGCCCCTGTTCAGCCGCGGCAGCAACACGCTCCTGGCTTGAGGGCTGCTTTACACTCTCAGTCTTGTGGCGGCGGCGAGCACGGGTCTCTTCCGGTCGCTCCAGCACAATGTCATCTGTGGTCTTGGGGCTTCCTTGCTCCACCATCTCTGGCTTGCTCTGAAAATGAAGACACAGCAGTGAAGAGAAAGGCTTTTCTTTTTTCTCCCATTTCTCTGGCATAGATGACTTCAAACTACAGTATATGGTTATTTGACAATGTTCTGCATCACACAGATTTTTTACTCCCACTATTGCAATTAGTATTTATAGTATATTTCTTACGTGTTTGAAAGTCTGCATACATGATCACAATAATGTGACATCTAACCTTGCAGGATAGTTTAGTATCATTCCAATACATTAATTTCAGGAGAGAGACTCTATGGCTGCACTCAAAACCACACTTAACAGGGGTAACGCCATGTTGGCATACCAAAACATGTTTAAAATGCATACAGTATTTTGAAAGGGCTTGTGTAATGCCCCGTGATAATGTTTATAACAGACCACTTCTTAACTCACAGATCACACCTAACCACAATGCCAGTGTTGGACCTATACAGCTGAAAAGGGTGGCTGAAATCCAGTAGTAAATCACAATTAGAGTAGGCCCATTGAATCAGTGGAGATTTGATAAGTCAATTCCTCTATAAGTTCCGCTGATAGAATGGGCCTACTCTAGTTGCGACGTACTACTGGATTTCAGCCCTTGTATGTTCTTGGGTTAGCAAAAGTTAGGAGGAAAGTGGTTTGCAAGCACCTGGTGGGCCACAATATGTGGCTGTGGGCTGTATTTATCTTTCAGTGGTTGCAAGCTAGCACAGGGCCATGCTTTGCCACACTGATTCTGTCTTCCTTTTTTCCAACCTCTTGTCACTATCTCCTCAGCAGGTCCCACTGCTGTTTACTCGTAGAGTCATTACCAGCATGTCCCAGAAGCTGCGGCGCCCCAGCTTGTTGGTCGGTGTGACTGGCTCACCAGCGACTGGAGGAGGGACAGTGAAATTCAGGGAGGGTGGACACATCTTGCCTCCAGCAGGCTTAGTCAGTCCCTTACTTTCAGACATCGTCCGGCGCAGGCTTCCTGAAACCACAGCATCCATCAGTACCACTGTTAAGATCTGCACTGGTTGAGTCAAACCTGTCCCAGAAACTCCTACCCTACCCCTTCTTCGAAACCCAGGAAAGATATGGATATCAGTACTACCTTCTGCCTTCTTTGGTCCCCCTACTATCATAAACCTGGCAGTAACACAGTCTTCTGGCATTCTGGAGGCTCCTTTAGCTCCAGTGGATGCATTTAGTTCTATGTCAAGAGATAGGTCTCCGATTTTGCAAAAGGGCCACAGTTTAGGGGTATAAGATGCTGATTTCAGGCAATCAGACCTGTCTGAAACCATGGAGAGTCACTGCCTTTCAGTGTAAACAAAAAAACTAGTTGGGAATGGGATTGACAACCCAACCCAACTGGAGGGCACCAGGTTGAAGGAGGATGGTGTTAACAACAATGAGCTAGATGGACTAATGGTTGGACTCAGAATCAGGCATTCTCCTATATGCCTACAAAACAATCATTTGCAGCATGGTGTATTGGTTGCCATGACCCCGTGTGCTCAGGAGCTGGAAGAGTGTTACTTCCATATTAGCCTCTTACCAATATTTCCTGGATCTTCTAGTTCAGTGGACAGCTCAACACACAAAGGATTGGGCAGCACACGGAATTCCATGAGGGCGTCACAGAGGGCATGGCGTAAAGCACTGCGAAGCCTCTCAGACAGCTGCAGCAAGCTGATGTTACCCTTCTCCCAGATGTCCAGGCGCACCATGGGACAAAGGGCTGTGGAGAGAGAAACAGTATCGAGGGGATGCACATTAGAAAAAGTACAGTGAATATTGGCCAACTCCTACATTAATACTGGAAATCACCTCTGTTTCCAGGTACGTATGTCCAACCTCCTTACTCTGCCCATAGGTTGCCATCTTTCCAAAGAATAGAAAGAAGCCCTGCCTTCCCACCTGGTTGTGATGTGTGAGATTCAGCGTGGTGCTGGCTGACAGCAGTCAAGGTCTCGAAGTCTGCCTCCTGGAGAAATGATGTGGTCAGCAGGGCAGTGGGTGGCCTCACCCAGCGAGACAGGGAGATGGGATTTCCACAGTCATCCACAAACGAGAGCGCAATACATGCAATGCCTGCAAAAGAAGTGAAAGGGCTGCTTAAATTCCTAGGGCTCCAGTCTTCCATGAGTGCCAAATTCTAGGAGACTGCCCCTTAAGGTACTTGCTATAAATACAAAGGTATTCTTGGGATGCAACTCAGGGAGGTAAAAAAAAAATCAAATTATATGCAGAACCAGCATCACAGGTAGGAATAGCCACAGAAGTAACAATACACACATAGAAAAAAGAGATACCTGCACCTGTTAGAAATAGGATGCAAGCTTTCACCTGCCCAAAGTGGACATTCATTACAAGCTCAGCAAAGCCCAACTAGCAAAAGCATTAAGAAAACAGGAAGTGGACTGCCTCTTTCTTTGGGCACCATCTCCTAATCCAGCAACAGCAGCCAGCCAGCAGCTCACCCTCCACACTGTGCAAACAAGAGGTTCCATCTTAAATGCCAGGAGCTCCTCTGGAAACTAGGAAATCAAGTTCCATGAAGTAAAGGAAGGACAAGTTTGGGCATACTTCTAAACTTCCTCGCAACTATTGTTGTCCAGTATCTGGAAGCTGAATCATGGCAACTGGACTTCTTTCTTATTAGGTTGAAACGTTTCACTACTCATCTAAGTAGCTTCTTCAGTCTGAGGAGAGTTGGTAGGAGATCCCTGATATATCCTCCACGTTGGTTTCACTTCCCCCTGGTCTGAATAGGCTCGTTAGAAGTCCAGTTGCCATGACTCAACTTCCAGATAACCTCACCTGGATGACTGAGAATCTTCACAGATATATTGTTGTCCAGTCTTAATTAGTGGCTATGGAAGAACAAGAATAAGGCATGGTGATGGGACCAGGAGGCATCCTTGGCCAAGCATAATCGCTTACTAACATTCTCACGGAGAGACTCATGAAATATGTGGTCATGCATCAACAACTCAATTCAGGGACATCACTGGGAGGTGCCCACAGTGTTGTAGCCATGGCACAAAGTAAACTGACATTGGGCTATACACAAAAGTAGAGCATATATAACTGCATTGGCAAAGGAACTGTAGCCCATACTATCTCATTCAGAAGATCATGCACAGACCCCCATTTTCAGCAGGTCCCAAAACACCCTATCAGCCTCCTAACAGTCATATATCTGCCTAATGCAGGCTTTCCATAGCAATGTCTGCCAAACCATGCCTCAGAAAAGGAAAGGGGAGTCCACTACAAGCTAGCCTTGCCTGTAGAGGCAACCTCAGCAATGCTCCTTGCCCTCAATAAACCCTACACTTCCTAGCACTGCTGCAGTTGAAGTATGTTCAACACTGCCTGGACATTCATATCAGCTACATGAGAAGAGAGACAAGGGAAGAGAGACAAAGGGAGGGATAGCGATGTCATATCAACTACAGAATCATCAGGCCAGAGAGGACCAGGTGACCTCTACCTTCATCTGACTAAACAAATTAATCCGCACATCTACACTTCCTCTGTAAGTCACAAGTACAGAACTTGCTCTTCATCAAAAGAAAATGCTGGATCCCTCAAGTGAGCAAATTTAGATGCTGCTAAAGGAGGCATGCGACTCCCATCATTACTTGCCAGCTTCTGGTTGAGGGCAAATACAGCATGGGTGAAATTTTCAGCTAAACCCAGAATTTAATCAGAATTCAATATAGATGTCCCAATGCATTGATTTAGCAATATTTATGTATGGAGTAGCCCACAACATTCAGAAAACAGACATTTCAGTCCATTCATCAACTTGTCACTGACTGTGATAGTCCCTTTCTGAACATCACAGAAATTTCCCCTCCTCCCCCACAACCTAGGATGAAGTTCCCACAGAGTCTGAGCCTGTTAGGAAGTTGTTAGATACTTCGAACAAAACAAAGTTTCTACTTCATTAATTCCTATACTCTCTGTAAATTCCTTAGCCTAAACAACTAATTCTAGCGCTAGCTGGGATATTCTTGGGACCAAAAGAGATGGGAGGTGAGGAACCAGCTGCTGAAAAAGAACTGCGGTGACAATAGGGGAAAGCAAGTGGACAAGACAGTAGGCATTAGAGCAGAAGCTAAAACCACAGCAGGCACTAGATCAGAATGGGGGAAGCACTGGAATAGTTCAATGGACCACTGGAATCTACAGGAAGCTACCTTGAAACTGGGAAGGTGGAAACAGGTGCTGCACAAGATCCAACATGGAACCTACATGACAGAAGAATGTTCAGACACACTTTGAGGTGGTATGTGACCTGCATAACCAGACCACAGTGCAGGTGGAAAGGGAAGCAAGTATATGGCAAAATACATGAATGCACACATACACATATATCACAAAACCAGCCACTGATTAGTAGCACCGGCCTATAACAGCTTCTACTAGCTCAAAGACTAGCATCTGGAAAGCTCCACCTCATGCTGAAGTACATCAGGTCCTTTCTGAACACAGTCCTTTTGCTCAACGACACGGATCAGGCAATGCTATTATTTTTTCCATTGCCACAGATCAGGTTCAGTGAATGTGTACTCACCACTGAGGAGTAGCTACCATCTTAAAGGCTTTTAGGGGAGTAATTCTAAGTCTATAAGCTACTATCTATCCCACCCAATTTTTAGAGTACTGTATTTTTAATTGTATTTTAATTGTTTTATCTTTTTATTGCATTTAAATTGTTGTAAGCCTCCCAGAGACTTTTGAGTAGTGTGGGCTGCATGTAAGTTAAATAAATAAATAAATAAATATACAAGCTTGGTTCAAATGGATCAAGAAGATGGTAAAGAGTATTATCTGGTTCCATGGTATGCAGTCCCCAGACTGTTACAGACCTTGGAGAAAACTAGCTAGGGCTCTTTTCCTGTACAGACAACAGTTCACTTCATCAGAACAGAAAACTATGGTTGCAGAAAAAAAGTGCAATGCTCATTACCTTTCCCACCTGTGCCCTGACCTCCGGGCTTGTTGTACAGGTAGAGATCCAGGTCAGGGCTGCTATTGCTCTGGTGGAAATAGTGCTGAAAAGCAGAATGTTGCTAATCAGATGACTGTTGCAAGATACATTTCATTTAAATAGGGGGTAAACTTGGAATCAAAATCATGGGTTGTAACATGCAGTGAATAGCCATTTTACGAGTCTCTTTATATAAGAGCATTTCCCAGCATAAAGTATTGTCAGACTTTGGCTTCTTAAAGACTATGCATTGATCTTCAACTATAGAAGAACTATTGATGTTTATAAAAATAGTCCCCACATGACTGGCTTTCAGTGGCTAGAATCAAGCTAACTTGGTACTCTTGGATATTTATTTTCTCATTATTGTCTTATTCCCTCCACTCTCCAATAAGATTGAAACTGGAAATAGTCTCAATACCCCTGAGCATAGAACAATGAATACAGACAATCACCCACTCACCTTGAAGTGGTTCTCCACATTGCTGTCTGTGTACTTGGGTGTATGGAGAAAGATCAGTAAATTCTGGCGCAGATAGCTGGCCACAGCTGGGAGCCAAGGCAAACAGGAAGGGGGGAGAGTAAACTGCAGTACTTTAGTAGGTGGGCTGCCAGGGGGCTGTATGAACTACAAAGAGAAGAACCTGTCACTGTCTGACATTCTAAACACGCATACAGATATAACACGAACCAGCCACCAATTAGTAGTACCTGCCTAAAACAGCTTCTACTAGCCCACAGACTAGCAAGATGCCTTAGAAGATGAAAAAGCATACCACAGGTCATGGGATTTTAACCAATAATCAAGCCGCCTTGGGTCCTTTTAAGGAGAAAGGCAGGGTAAAAATATTTTAAATAAATAAATGTGTGTGTGTCTATGAGAACAGTTTTCCAAGCTCAGAACTTAGACTGATTCTGAGAGCAAGACCAGGCTTCCTTTAGTCTAATTTGGGATAAAGCCATTACCTCCACATCAGCTGGGGTAAGCTTGCAGTTCCTGACAAGCATAACTGTAATTATGTCCAGGGTGGCCTCATCCAGGCGCCTGCGTAGAACTTTCACCAGCTCATCTGTGATCTCGGGTCCTACAAGGAAAAGAAAAAAATCTGATATTAACTTTGTTTCCTTGAAGATTCTATGCTAGGAAGTGTCTCTCTTCTATACTTGAATCAGAAAGACAATCCATGTGTCCCTTTCTTGTGCACTCAGATGTCCCACAACAGAATATACACCTATCCTTCCTTTATATATGTTAATTAGAGATGGGGGTATTCATATTTGTCCCCACGCAGCTGGACGTAACGAGGGTCCGGCCCCGTCCAGTCACGCGTCCAGTGGCAGCAGCAGCCTCGCTCATCCTTCCAATCACTCCCGGAGCGCCGCTCTCTTCCCACTCAGCTAGCCACTCCAGGCAGGGGGAGGGAGGAGGAGTCTCCCTGCATCGCTGCAGAGTGGCTAGATGAGCGGGAAGAGAGCGGCGCTCCGGGAGTGATTGGAAGGACGAGTGAGGCCGCCGCCGCCGCCGGACATGTGAACGGACAGTCGGGCCCCAGGGGCCGGACCCTTGTTAAGTCCAGCTGCGTGGGGATATTCATATACGAATATCCCCATCTCTAATGTTAATTCTTGATTTTGCAACTGCTGTGTTAACTGAAGTTTCAAATCTCAAGGATCAATGTGTGGTAGAGGGCTGGACTAAAGACTCCCTTCTTAGTATGCTAAGAAACCCAGAGACTGTAATGCCTCAATAGGGCTTATGTCAAAAGAGCATAGTTAGCCTTTCCCACTGATGTTTCTACAGCAGAGAGGCAATATGACAAAATACATGACAAAAATGACTTCCCACCCATCTGTGCAGCCCCTGGAAACATTGCCATATTTTCTATTTTTATTTTGTTTTGGCTAAAACATGGAGAATCATAGGAGCATAATTCATTCTTAAACACCAAGGCTGACAGGTCCTGCAAACCTTGCTTTTGTAAACAAAAATACAACAGAACAAAATGAAACAAAATAAAAACAATTCCTCCAAACCTGAAGGTTTTTCAAAACTAGAAGTGGACTTTTGGTCACCTATCCTTTCTGTTATTGTTTGTTTGCAGAAAGAACCCCAGTGTCAAATACTAACAAATTCCATTTATGGGCACAGCTACTAAATACCTTCACATACCACTGAGGACCCATAAAACTGTTAACAGCCTTGAATCTTGCCATGTCTCCCTCGCAGCTTTCCTTTCTCTTCTCTCTGACATTACTCTAAATGGGTATGTGACATACCTGCCTGTGCCACTCCATGAACTACTAGCTGGATGTGCCTGTCCACTTGGCTCACAGGGCGGGCAGAATCCACGCTGCGACAAGAGGCGGTCTCTAGGGACAAGCGAGAACCCTGTCAAGGAGCAACAAACATGTCTTAGGAGATGAAAAGGCACACTAGGCTTCCTGAAAGGGAGCAGACTTTGCACAATACACAGCTTGCTTTCAAGGGGGCTGGCATCTCCTTGTCAAGGAAACAGAAGCTCATACTCACATCCTCAATGCATATGGGCTCCTGGCTGCGTGAAAGTGCCAAAGAGCGGCATGCAAGACTCTGGATTTCACCCTCTCCGCACTTCCCACTGGAGGTGGTTTCAGAGAGTCTGGAGCAGAGCAACAAAAAGGAGAGGGTAAGCCAAGATGAATGGAACTGAAGACCGCTCCCAAAAGCATAAGCATGAGCGTAGGAACTGAAGAGGAATTTGCTGAGGGCTCCTCAGCTCATTGAGTGGGCCTTGGGAGGCAGCAACAAGTGTTAGCAATAGTAGGTTGTGAATTTACCGCAAGTAAAAAACAGATTTGGTTGAGCGCTCCTGGTAAACAAACATATTCTTTCTGTTAACAACAGAGAAAGCATTGAGCACAGAGCGCAGAGCTTGGATGGCTGGAAAAGAGAGAGAAAAAGAGAGAGATTACCTACAAGTGCAAGATGTGGTCCAATGTGCCACCAACTACTATCTTTACATACCAATCAGGACCTCTCTCCCTTCACTGTTATTTTCCAAATATTCTTCAACTGCCCATTCTTGATATACCCACTATCACAAAGCCTCACAGTCCTTCTTGGTAACAGTGATAAGTATTAAATGTCTCTAATGGAAAAAATATCAAACTCCAGAGTTTTTCAGTTTTTCAGGAAATATCTGTTCTTCACCAGATAATTTTTTTTTTTATAGATGGCAGCTCACCTACATTGTTTTCCAACCCCCTAAACCTTTTATTCCTTAAAGAGAGTGTTTTTACATATAGCTCTTTTAGCCATTATGGAGAGGTAACTTTATCACCAGACTCAGATGAAGTCTAATAAATCAACTTGCTTCCAAAGCAATACTGTTTCTCCTCTGTCAATCAAAGTCCCTTATTTCTGATTACACATTCACCCTTGCAGCTATCATCATCAGCCCCACATTCACAGCCCACTCTTCTTCTAAGGAACCTAGAGGAGCAAGGCCTGCTCTGTAACCTAACTCAGCCCCTCCTCATGCCTTGCCTCTTTCCCTTTTGCTAACCAATTTCTGCCTCCAATTCCAAGAATCTGCTTAATCGTTGGACTGCCAATTCAGGGGATGCTATGAAACGATAAAACCCATTCCCGAGGAGTGGGATAGCTAGATATGTACACATCCTGTGGGTCCCCTAAAACTTTCCCAGTAGTGAATGCCACCTGCCTGCACTCAGGTACCTACCACGTGCAACACCCATATTGGGACCCATCTTGAGCCGTGAATGTACATGGATGGTGGTGCTCCAGACTGCATCACAGGCAAAATGTCCAGGCATGAACTGCATCGTGGCGGCAAGATAATCTCGAGGCTGGTAGCTTTCCTCTCCAGGGTAATCTATACAAGAGAACAAGCAGGCCAGCTCTCCCAAGTTGTCCAACAGCCAGATCAAATACCAGGCATTGACAGTATTTGTAATCTCCTGCCCCTCCCTTATATAAATACATGTGTATTTCAAGATTTTTAAAAAAGGTTAAATGCATAGTAGATATCACCACAATAGATCAAATGAAAACATAAAAGAGGAGGATTTGTTTTTTTGTATCATAGGAATCAGGTCACTGGCAATTCACATATAAGGGGCAACAGGAAAGCAGAAACACATGGTGTGTGTGGCTCAGTGTGCTGGTACAAAACAGCATAAGCACATATAAATGTGTACTGAACCACCCACCATCAGGTCCAGTGCGTTGCCGGTAGGTGTATGGCGTTTCACTTTTCCAGATGTCCTCCTCACTCTCCGCTACTAGGAGAGAATTGCAAAGATGGCTATCGTGCAGATCCTGTAGCAGCAACCGCTATGGACAAAGGAAAGGTACAGCAGAGATGGGCCTAATGCTTATTCACATTACCAAGCTGTTCTAGATAGAGGTTTCTTTCTCTTGGTGGCAGCTGATACACATGCACAGTGACAAATTCACATCTGCCTTCCACGTAAGGACAGGATTCTCCCCGCATGCTTGTTTATCACAGTAACGTTTGCAGAATTCACTGCATCTATCCAGGATAGGGAATCATAACTTCCTCATTGAAAATATCAAATTTCTAGTTCTGTTCATTAAAGTTGAAAAGGTATTTCTATATATCTCTTTAGGTATGAAGTATCTTTAAAAATCTGAATAATGGTTCCAGTGGTCAGGGCTGCAACTTCTTAATCTAATCATTTCTATTACACTTGCTATCAGTGAGGTTAAAGAAAATCCTGGTCACAGAATACAGCTGGTTAACCAGTACTCCACCTTGGACTATAAGGGCAGGGGTGACACAATCATGCAAGTCATTGGTCCCCTCCGTTCACACAGCTGTTTTTGCAGCCTCCATAGTTCCCCTTAATCTTAGCACTAAAAAAAAAAAAAGGGAAAAAAAGTGACAACTGCACTGCCAAGGTCTGAGAATTTCCTCTAAAACAAACAACCCTTAACCTCCCAGTATTAAAAACCTTTGGGTTTTGCAAGGAAACCCTGGTATGACAGTGACTGAAAACAGGACCTGTTGATAGTCCTATATTAGGGAGATATTCCTGCCATCTATGAGACAGCAATGATGACTTCAATGTTGCCTAATTACCTGGTTAACAACGCGACAGATCTCACCAATCTTCTTCACCACAGTGTGGTGAAGACGCACACACTCCCCTTCCTCATTTTGTGTTGCTTTCATTGTACTTAAGCCACTGCTGCATAAAGAAGAAAGAAAAATATCTTAGAAAGACTCTTGGGGGAGGTTCCCATTTCTGAGAGCAAATGGCGACACAGACAAGGACAGCTTACTTACCTGTGACTGGGGTTCTTCGAGTGGTCATCTGTGAATTCACACATATGGGTACTTCTGTGCCTGCACAGGTGGTCTTGGGAACATTCTAGAGCCTTAACCTCTCCCCTCAGCTAATATACCATTCCACCCAACAATCTCGATTCAGTTCTCTCTGTCCAATACCACAGCATGTGGATGTAGCATCACAGACAGAGAGGAGGTTGGGTGGATTGTGTGAATTCACAGATGACCACTTGAAGAACCATAGCTACAGGTACGTAACCCATCTTCTTTCTTCATGATCTCTGATTCATGCACATGGTTGACTCCTAAGCTAACTTACTGGCTGGTGGGATGTCTCTCAAGCAAGCATAGAAGACAGCACCGCATGACCAAATGATACATCCAATTTGGCTCTAACATCCAACCTATATTGGTTCACAAAAGTCACAGGGTGGGACCAGGTTACAGCCTTTCAAATGTCCCATAACTGGACACTTTTCAAAAAGGCTGCAGGGGCTGCCATAGCCCAAGTTGAATGTCCCTTTTAATGCAGCTGGTAAGGGGCATTTCGCTAACTTGTATGACAATGAGATGGCTTTAACTACCCATTTAGATAGTCTCTGTGAAGACACTAGTTCATCTTTTTCTGTTTCCTTGATAACAATCAGTTTATTAGTTTTTCTAAAAGAGCTCATTCTGTTAACGCAGAATGCAAGAGCATGTCTAACATCCAGTGTGTGAAGTGTTTTTTCCAATGAGGACACAGGTGTTGGGAAAAACGTAGGCAATAATAACGGCTGGTTCACATGGAAACACAAAACTATCTTAGGTAGGAATGAAATATCTGTAGACAAAGTCACCTTATCTATATGAAACTGTAAGTAAGGTTTGTCGCAGTGCAGTGCTGCAACCTAACTCGCACACCTGCCAAAGTTAAGGCTACCAAAACCACAGTTTTGTAGGTCAGAAGGCTCAAATGGGTTGAAGCCATGGGTTCGAATGGAGGCTTTGTCAATTGAGTTAAAGCCACTGATAGGGACCACTGAGGTGTCAGTAGTTTTATGTCTGGATAGATATCGTTTAACCCTTTCAAAAATCTCTTTACTGTGGAATTTGTAAAAAGTGTCGATGCTTTAGAACCTTCTGCATGATATGGCACAATAGCACATATGTAAACCTTAATAAGGGATTGGGAAAAACCTTTATCTTTAAGTCTCAATAAAAAGAGAAGTACACAGTAAAGAGAAATGTTGCTGGTAGGTAAGGTTCATGAATAGATTTTGAAAAATATCGAAATTTCCTCCATTTATAATACTTTCTAGCACATTTGCTCTTGTTATGTGCAATCAAGTCGCCTCTGACTTATGGCGACCCTGTGAATGATGATCTCCAAAATGTCCTGTCTTCAGCTGCCCTGTGCAGTTCTTGCAAACTCAACTTGTGGCTTTCTTTGGGGAGTCTGTCCATTTCATATCTGGTCTTCTGCTTCTCCTGCTGTCTTCCACCTTTTCCCAGCATTATTATCTTTTTCAGAGAATCCTACTTTCTCATGATGTGCCCAAAAGAGCCTCAGTTTCAACATGTTTCCAGTCTGTGGGCCTTCGTTTTGTTTTCTGTATTTGTTGGCATATTCTTCTTAGGATTTTGACACATTCAGTCTCTGTGAGATTTCTTTCTAGACTCCCTTAAAACCCTTGTTAATGAGGAAGAATTCTCCATCCTGTCAGTTTTAACATTTCTATGTCTGGGTGACATATTTGGTCGTGGAGAAATAACCTGCCCTTATGTGTAAAGGCCATTTACTCTCAGAATTGGAAATATGAGAGTTGGCAGGTACCTTGAGAATAATCACTGCCATTAGAAGCAGGGTTACGAACCAAGACTGCCATGGCCATCAAGGGATTAGCAAGATCACATCTGTCCCCTCCTGTTTGATTTTCACAATTGTTTGGTGAATTAATGGAAAAGGAGGAAACAAATACATTAACAGACCCAAACAAGTCTGAACAAATGGAAGTTCCTCCATGGGAGTTTTGCCCTTGCCTGCCCAAGAATAGTACATTTCAAATTTTCAGTTTGCCTACTGCAAAGAAATGCAGTGCAAGAAACACAGAGCCATAAATGATGAGTAATCTTTTTCTATTAGGACAACAACATAACAAAGAAGAGGGGAAGGTAATAATAAATAAGTAACAGGATACTTATGACAAATTTGAGGGGAAAATAATTGCTCTGAAGGTTCCCAATACACTGTCAAGTTGGTGGTTATAGGGAACTGAGGAGTAACTATTGGGTAGAGCATAATATTAGTTGAGAAGAGGGGTTAAATGTTCCTAATACTGTCTGTGCAGGCGCAGAAATACCCATCCGTGTGAATCACCGAGACCATGAAGAATAGGTAATATCTATTCTTGCTGCATGCTTAATTGATTGTGAAAAACAGGCAAGTCAAAGACAAAAATCATAGAAATACAAATAAAAAGTGGGGGGAAACAGAGCAATAACAGGAGCTAGAAATTTATTGGTATGGTGAAGGGGAAGGTGGCTTTTGTAGCTGACAAAACCTGAGCTAATTGCAGGAGTATAGTCCATTTGCTTTCCTCCCCAGCCTAAACAAAAACTGGGGTGGGGAAGTACTTATTGGGCACCTTGCCTTATGTTGGAAAGACACACTGAAAGCACAAGTGAAGAGAAGACTGCCTGGGATCTTGTTGAAACTCTAGATTAAGGGAATGGGGACCTGCACAAAACTGTGCATAAAAAACCCACAATCATTTTTTCCTACTGGGAAAAGGGCAATTACCGTGTATGGGAATAGACTTCTACCCGGTCCTGATGGATCTTTACGATGAGCCAGAAATCAGGCATGAGGGGGCACTTGGATTCCAAGTCATCCATCACTACCTCTTCACACTCAGAGTCACTGCTACCACCATCATACCCTGGAAGATGAAAAGGCGCCATGCCTTCTGTGAATGGTTCAGCCAATTCATTTACATCAAGCAGCCATATGCATAAGGAGGCCCTTGAGGAGCCTGAATATTCTTTTGCAGTCCAATGGTCAGGAAGCACCAATGCTTTAGTGACTCACAGAATCATAGAATGATAGAAGGGGCCTATAAGGCCATCAAGTCCAACCTCCTGTTCAATACAGGAATCCAACTGAAAGTGTATCTGACAGATCACTATCTAGCTTACTCTTGAATGGCTCCAGGGCTGGAGTGCCCCCCACCTCCTGAGGTAATTGGTTCCATTATCATACTGCTATGACAGTTAGGAAGTTCTTCCTGATATTCAACCAAAATTTGGCTTCCTGTAACTTGAGCCCATTATTACATGTCCTGCCTTTTGGAATGATCCTTCCTCTCCTCTGTATGACAATCTTTCAAGTATTTGAAGAGTGCTATCATATCTCTCCTCAATCTTTTCTCAAGGCTGAACATGCCCAGTTATTTCAGTCTTTCCTCACAGAGACTGGTTTCCAGTCCTCTGATCATTCTTGTTGCCCTCCTCTAAACTTATTCATTTGTCTTAATCCTTAAGCTGCGGTGTCCAGAAATGGACACAGTACTCAAGATGAGGCCTTACCAGTGCTGAATAGAGGGGGACTAGTATGATTTTGAGACTGTTACTGCTACTGAAAATAGCATTTGCCTTTATTGCAGCTGCATCACACTACTGGCTGCAGCTTGTGATCAACAACAATTCCAAGATCCTTTTTGCATGCACTATTACCCAAGTATTCCCTATATTGGAACTGTGCATTTGGTTTCTTTTTCCTAGGCATAGAAATCTGCACTTATCCCAATTAAATTTCATTCTTTGTTTCCAGCCCAGTACTCAAGCCTATCAAGATCTTTCTGGATTTTGTTTTCTCTCTTCCAAGGTATTAGCTGTTCCATCCAAGTTTGTATAATCCACAAATTTGATAAGCATTCTATGCACCCACTCATTCTAGTCATTAGTAAAAATACTGAAGAGCACTGGGCCCTGGACTGAGCCTTGTGATACCATTTCTGTCACCTTTTCCAGTTTAAGAAAGAGCCATTGATAACAAGCACTCTCTGAGCGTGATTCTATAACCAACTGTGTATCCACCTTATACTTGCTCTATCCAGCCCACATGTAGTTGGTCTGCTAATAAGAATATCATGGAGTACTCTGTCAAAGTTTTTGCTGGAGTCAGTGTCTATTACATCTACAGCATTCTCACTGTCTACAGAGAGGTTACTCAATAAAAAAATAGGTGAGATTAATATGGAATGATCTGTTCTTGACAAATCTGTGTTGACTTCTAGTTATTACTGCATTGTTTTCAAGATGCTTGCAGAGTGACTGCTTTATAATCTACTCTAAAACTTTCCCTGGGATTGATGTCAGACTAATTGGTCTGTAGTTCCCCGGTTTCTCCTATCTGCCGTTTTTGAAGATAGGGACATTAGCACTCCTCCAATCATCCAGCACTTCACCCATTTTCTATGATTTCAAGGAAATAATAGATAGTGGTTCTGATAATTCTTCAGCCAGTTCTTTTAATACTTTTGGATGAAGTTCATTGGGCCCTGAAGATTTGAACTCAAAGTAATAAGGTATTCCTTGACTACTTATTAATGTCAAGCTGCAATCCAGTACTTTCCACTTGTACTTCACATTCATAAACTGTCTTTTGGGAAAGATTCAGCTACAGTATGAATTGAGCACTTTTGCCCCCTTTTTGGTCATATGTTATCATTTTTCTACCCTGAGTAGCTGAGCTACTATTTATTTTCTTTGCTACACATGTACCTGAAGAATGTTTTTTTGTTTGTTTTTGTTGCTTTCAGTGTCTGTTGCTAACCTCAGCTCATTCTCAGCTTTTTCCTTCCTAATGCCACCCCTGCAATTCTTTGCTACCTCTCTATACTTTTTCTTTGTGATCTAGCCTGCCTTCCACTTCCTGTGTGTGTCCTTTTTTTTTTATTTTCAGGTCCTCTCTATCCTTTTTTGTGAAACCACATATGTCTTTTTTTGCTTTCTTCTACATTTTTTTCTTGTTGGAATTGTTTGTAGTTGTGTCTTTAGAATTTCTTTTTTTAAAAACCTCCCACCCATCTTGGACTCTTTTTTTTTTTTTGTTAGGATCTCATGCCATGGGACTTTACTTACTGTTGTTCTCAGTTTATTTAAAAAATTGGCTTTCTTAAAATGCAGCGTACACGTGTGGCTACACTATGCTTTTGCTTCTTTGAAATCAAGAACTCAAGTATAACACAGTCACTTTCCCCCAGTTCTTAATGCCACTTCTTCCACAAAGGCATCTCAAGTGGTTAGAATCAAGATAAGGACAGCTAGTCCTGTAGTTTCTTCCTCCACTTTTTGTAGGAGAAAAAAAGGGAAAAAAAAATAAGCCAGCTTTCCCCAACCTGACGCCTTCACAATTTACTGTACAACCCTTCTCATTACCTTCTACAAACATTATCATTGGGAATGCTGGCTCGGGAGGTATAATCCAAGATAACTGGAGGGTATCATGTTGGGGAAGGCTGGCTTAAGCCCCTAGGCAGTGCTCCCACACAAAGGTGATTCAGCTCTTCTACTCACCTAGGAGATCAGAGTCCACACTACCCTGACTCGATACCAGGCTCTGAACCCTACTAGGGTACTGCTTCCCACAACCTGTAGGAAAGAGTTAAAAGCATCTGAGATTCTAGATTCCCCAATTCTCTCCTAAATTTAAGCAGAAATCCATTTTAAGCCCTTTGACAGGGTTTCCCCCCACTCATATAAAGAAACAAACCTGTAAAGAAAAGGGTGTCAGCGTGACACAAGACTGCAGTCCTGTTTTTACCCCGGCTGCTGCATGGATTGTTTGATGGAAGGGACGAAACAAGACTGACTTCATAAACAAAGCCGAAAGCAAGACACATGAATCCTTTCAGAGCTTACAGCCTCATGGGCCCAACTGCTCTAACGTGGTTTTGATTACAGAAAAATCAATATTGGAGCAGAGAAAGAAAGAAAGGGATTTTAACAGCTACCCCTAGGAGAGGAAGTCTCTTTGCTGTTAGAGCTAGGCCTGAGAAAATATGCTGACCTACATAGTTCTCACCAGTGTGAAATTACATATTTTTGTCTGGGCAATCCCAGTGAGCAATTTAAAATGCAAGGGCCAAGGCTGACATGCAAGCACATCAAGAGCGAATAATAAAAGGCACCCAATAATCTACTCGAAGTAGGTGAAATCAATCAGCCTTTAAAATCAAGAAGGCATCCAGAAATTAAAAGGCACCACAGCCAACAACTGAACGTCATTTTCTGTGTATTCTATCAATTTCTAAGAAGTTGACTAGCCTGTACAAAACAGAGCATTGGAACAAACCCTCACAGAATGAAAATACAATTAACTTAAGCAAAAACAAAACAAAACAAACAAACAAAAAAAGTAAGGAACAAGAAATCCATTCGACATTATACACACATCTCAAAATTTACCTCATGGACTTACATAAAAACAATACCCCCACATTGATTCATGGCTGGTAAGGGCTCCATTGAAGTGGCAACAAAGTTCTAAAAGGCTGCACAAGTTGAATATATGACTTTAGAAACCAATCAATTTATCTGTTCTAGAGGTTCATGAAGTAAATGCCATCCAAAAAATATCAGCAACCAACATTACACCTCATATATTGGTACAAGTTTCAGTAAATATATCCCTACCGTTCTGCAACTTTTCAGTGTAAGCAAAAAGGATGAAGAGCCATCCTGGATACTCCTGAATTGGGTTGCTCACACACATGTATTATGACTATATTACAAAGGCTTTTCAGAATCTTTGAGATTGACAGCATGCAATATCTTCCAGGAACAAATGTTTTAAACTGACCTAAAAAGCTGAAGGAAATGTGTGTTCCTTAAAAAATCTATATACCATCAGTTTCAAGGTTCTGAAAAGCTTTTGGAAACATATTTATGCATCTGTTCTTTCAGAATAATGTCCAGAAATCTACAGGTGTTTGTGTAACTTGCTAAGGCTAACTGTGGTTATCTGACAAGGCACTAAATATGCATGCTGGTCATAGGCCTGGTCACACATCCAAGTGCGCAACTCAGATGCACCTCAGCAGCTTGTCAATTTGCTGTGGAAAGTTACACAAATCTTATATGAACACCAACAGGATTTTAGCCAGCAAGCCTGGTATTATTATAATTATTATCATCGTCATCTTTATTTCTTGTAACAAAAAAGAGTGTGCTTTGCATGAACTTCTTTAAGTGGCCAGGCCTAGAGAATTGCAAGATGCTTATTAATACTTGTTCAAAAATGGACCAACATGGAAAAGGCATCAGGACAGAAGTCCTTGGAAAGAAAAGAGGCTTTCCTGAATAAGGAACACAATATGCAACAGATACCAGATAATCTCTCCTCAGCTTGCATCGGAAGCACTCCTCCCAGATACGTCTCAAGAAAAAATAAAACCCTGCTAAGCCTCCATGGTGATATTAAGCAACCTAGGGCAAGTTTAAAGCAGTCTTTCCTAAACTGTCCCTATAATGCCCAGGTAACATAGCCAATGGTCAAGGATGATCGAAGTGCATTTTTAACATCTAAAGAAGGTTGAGAAAGACTGCCATATGCCGAATTATACACCACTTTTTATCAACTGGCCCCTAGTCTCTACATTCAGTTGGAGACAGCTCCTCACCTTCCCTGCCTGGGGTCAAAGAGTCTGCCAAGCTTGCTAGAGATGGCGTTGCAGAGGGAGATTTCTCACTGCTCCATTTATCTGAGGAATAAGGCAAAGGTTGTGGCTGGGTTGAAAGCTCCTCATCCAGGGAGTCACGCTTCAAAGTACTGGCTTGATCTAGTCGTTGAACTTCATCTGGCCCCTATATCACAGTAAAGACTTGTTAGATCTCACTTCCAATGAAACCATAAGACAATTTGGGGTAACGCACAAACACCTTTGACACTGCAGTCCAATATTGAACAAACAACCATTAATCTACGACAGATGCCACCATGTACATTGCTATTTACCTCATCATGTACATGGCTACTTATGCCAGGAAGTTCTCCAGTCTCCAGCCCAGTTTTGGTTTCACTTGTTGGCCATGTCCAGAGACCATGAGCCTCCTCAGGGGGAGTAGAACGGGGCAAAGAACCTTCTGTTCTGCAGTTGCTTTCACACCTGCCTCCTGTCATGGTGCTTTCCAGCGTTACTGAAGGACTGGGTCCGCCTACTGGGGCATGCAAGCGGCTAACAGAAACGAAGTAGAAATCGTTCCCTTCAGCATTAAGTACATAGCCGTGTAGGGTCATTCTCTGGAATTCCTGCAACAGAACAGTGAAGTCTCAGTGACAGGGAGCAAGCACAAGACAGCTCTATGGGAATATAATTTACAGAGGTAAGGGAAGACATATTTTGGAGGAGAGGTCTATTTGAAGGAAGTGTTGTTTAAGGCCTGGAAGCGAAAGATCTAAAAGCTGCAGACAATAGGTCAGGTTTTTGAAAAGAAAAAGGAAGGGTGAAAGACAGAGCCCCACTTACCTCACGAAACTTTTCCAGTGATATCTCAGGTCCAAACACAAACTGCAAAGGGACAGCCTCACAGCTACAGCTTTGGCGGCCTTGAGAACTGTAGACGTGGTTAGCCACTCGGCTCAAAGTGTCAGCCGTGATCGGTCGTGAGTGGCGCAATGCTGACACAATCTCATCATCCAAGAGCCAACGGATCTGAGATGGTAAAGGCAACATAGCAAGTTCTAGATCATAAGCCCCGACACAGACCCTAATGTGGGTCTGTTGTTAGCTGTTACTTCATTACCAAGCTTGCCCCTAGTTAAGTTACACTCCAGGATGGTGGGGTAAGAAAAAAGAGAGACTGAAAGCAAGAGGGATACTCTCTTCAGTTTAGAACGGCCCAGTTCAAAAGGGCAGATGGACTCACCTCTGTCATTATAGCTTCAACAGCCTGCCTATGTAATCCAGGAAGGTTGGAGAGTGCTGGATGCCTTGAAAAGAGAAGCCAGTTATTAGACACAGTGGCATACTACCTGTGCACTCCAGCAAAAACATAATAAAGATGATCCATACCCATCATCCATAGTTGATGGCAGCCTGTCCAAAGTGTGCATAAGTTCCTCATCAGAGCGGAAAGAGGAGGGCCGCCCTGGGGAACGGGTGAAGGAGATGCTGCTCTCAGAGGTGTACCTGTGGGAAAGAGAGGGAAGAGTCACTAGGCTTTCTTCAGTTCTAGCCAAACTTTTCTGCACACAGTGTCCTCACCCACAACTCAGTGCAAATCCTAGGACCTTACCGATTATGATGCAAATCATTCACCATTTCAATTTCCAGGGGAAGGGTCAGAACAAAAACATCAAGGGTCACACAGAGCTCCGATAGATCAATGCTGTGCAATGTCCTGAAGCTTTCAACAGAGCCCAGCACCTCTCCTAGAAGAAGTGACAGACATTACTGAGGCAAGAGAATGCTATGCCCTTTTGCCACATGTCCAAGGAGGAGGGTGAGCCTTTGCCACAGGACCCCTCCAGCCCACCCACCTTCCTGGGGCATTTTCAGTCTTGCAGTTCCCAGGAGTCTTTGTACCCTTGCTGTACAACCCCCACATCAAGGCACAGGTTCATTTATTTCCATTCACCTAGGCAGGTGGGCAGCGTGCGAACAGGCCTGGAATTGTGCTGGCCGCGCAGCTTTATGGAGCAGGTCAAGTGCATAAAGAGGGGTGGCATTTCTTGCTCCAGCAGCTCCTGCTCTGCCAGAGAATCTCCCAACACACTGAAGGAGTCTTCATCCTGGTTCACAGTGTTGGAGTCCGAAACGGAGTCTGCTTCTAGAGGTTCATGGTCGAGGGGGTCCCGATATTCAACCTCCAGTTCCGGGTCACTCTCAGTGACGATCCCACCAGCAGATGCATTCCCTACATATGAAGAATTCATAGGCCAAATTAAAAAAAAAAATGAAATGCAGAAAAAACTATAGATGATGGGGAAAGTGTATCAAGCCTCTTAGAAAAGTTTATTATGATGAGGCTACATAAAATAAAACTCTAAATGGCAAGAGAGATTGGCTTGGTATATTGTAAGAAGTACCACCAGACAGACAGAGTAACAGATAAATGTGGTGAGAAGGAGAGACATGTTGAAGGGGCTTGAGCTCACTGGAGGAAAGGTGGGGTTTTTAAAAAAATCAATAAACAGATAGACAGATGGGTAGGTACACAAATGACTTGCACTATTGCAATGCCTGAAGTCTGTTTAAGAAATCATGTACCAATACATAATAAAACAGAAAGTACATGCTGCTTTATTTAACATAAGCCCCTCAAAGCTAAGACATCTTGTAGAATAAGCACAATTTTTTTTAATATCACTTCAAGGAAAGGTTTTTTATCAGTGTGTTTTCATAACTGGCACATGATTGTCTGTTTGATCATTCTTATCTCAGAAATGTATAGCTGTAACTATGAATTATAGTCATATTAATAAGGCCATAAAGACCAAAGATTACTTAGTTACTTGAATAAGCATCGATCAAATAGCTGGCTGATCAGTGTTCTATGTAACTGGACTGGATTTTACTGCAAATTCAGCTTAGCATTCATTACCAGGGATGAGACCTTTGGGGAAGAAAGAACTCTGTTCCATATTTTAGCAGGAAGACCCCAAAAAGAATTATGGGACTGGGAGACATCAAAATGGCAAGAGGAAGAGCAGCCCTTCATATCTCCACACTGTTCCCAGGCCACTGCTTTGCACCATCTGAAAAGCACACCAGGCACTAAAGCAGATAGACCTCAAGAGGTCAATTTAATTAATATTCAGCACACTATACATGTAGTATGCAATTTTCCTTTTTTCTAAAAATGGGAAGAAGATGCCTTGATATTAATAATTTTCTTCATTTTGATTAAGTCCAAAAAAACTTTTTCAAGGAGACAAATGAACTGGGTACAGACAGATGCTCTCAATAACTTCAGATAACATCCACATGAGTAATTCGGTCAGTAGAGCAACTGTTCTAAGTTGAAACTATTTGACAAGCTTCCAGAACTTAAGGACATTTTAATGTCATAGCATGTCAACATTTCCTTTTCCTCAGCAATTTATTTTCTAGATATTTTTGAAGGAGCCTGTTGCATTCAACACCTTTTGAACTTCTGCATTTTTGCATCTTGATATTTTCTAAGTTTTGAAAACCTTACCTATGCCACTAAAATGCCAGCAATAGCAAGAAAACATTCTTAATAGCCTAATCATAATGCATTTTCCTCTTGTCTACAGACCAAAAAAGAGGAGCATTTTTGGGTTGTTGTTTTTTTAGCTCGCTCACCATTTCTTTTCATGTTAGAGAGCAATAAGCAACATGGGCAGAACTTTGTCAGAAGAAGAATCCAGACCTGAGCAGATGTATGCAGAATAAGAAGACTGAACTGAGCCACACAAGTTCTGCAAGCAATGCTGCAAGACATCACAGACAGATGAAGTATGACCAGAGGTCAACTGCTGGACTACTGAACAAAAGAGGAGATCCACAAGCAAGACATCCCCACTCTCAGCTGTCGGGGGGGGGGGGGGATGTCAAGGTTTAAAATTTTGTATGTTTAGAGGGCTAAAATAATTAGAGGTGTGTTGAAAAGCAAACCTGAAAATACGCATTGTGGTTTAAAAAACAAGGTTTGAACAGCGGTATCCTAAAGGTCACTGCAAAACAGTCAGCCAGCTGTCCATCCAAGTCTGAAAGCTAGGTAAAAGTAAAAATATCATTGCTTCTTTCCTAACAAGCTAACACTTGAGTGTGGACATGTAAACAAATAAGACAATGTAAACAATGGAGAGGAAAAATTTCTAGGCCATAAAACTCCTAGAGTAGTGAAATGTAAGTACAGCAAAAGGAATGTAAACTCTCAAAGAAACTTTACAAGATGTATTACATGGGGTAGCAATTTGCTCTACCAGCAAGTCTGGATTGTTGACAGTTGAAAGGAAATGTAAACAAATGAGAGAAATATAAATATAGGGAAGCAAGACAGAGTCATACAGCACACACCAGATGCCAATAACACAACACTGTAAACTCCTTTCAGATTTTAAACAGTTACTTATGAAGAAAGACTGGTTAGAATGTCCCTTTGGAACAGGCATGTTTCATTACAAAAGAGGGCCTGAGGTGTGCTTTGGATATCCTACGACTGCTAATAGTAGTTACTCTAATGTCAAGCTTCAGCAACTCTGCTGCCTACAAAAGGTCTTACAAGTCTTCAACTATAGACAACAGGAAGTTTTTTTAATCCAAATTCCAAAATCCAAGTGTAATTTCCACCTAAAAGAGGAGTAGACATCTTATGGTTCTCCAGATTTTGGAAACCAACTCCCACCGGCCCCAAATAGGTAATCTACAGTTAGGAATGATGACAGTCTGAGTCAAACAGTATCTGGAAATTGTACATTAGACACTCACTATGAAGGCCAATTTTGGTCTCGGAGGAAGGAGACATCCAGAAAAAAATGGTTCTTCCCCTTTTCTGCCCAGGCAAGGCAGGGGTTAATTAAGAAGAAAAGTTTTGCATATCTAATGCATATGCTCAGCTCCTTCCTAGTTCTTTAACTAACAAGCACAAGAAACAAACAGAGCTTCAAGAAAAAAACTGAATCTCCTGCTGCAGGATGTGCCCAGGTCACTCATAAGACAAATAATGCCAAAGAATGTATCAACCACTGCATGGGTGGGTCAGGATGTCTCCTTCATTGCAGACCAGAATGGCCCCTCATAACAAATATTCAGTGCACCATTCTCAATCCATACGAAGTAACCAGCCAGAAAAAGTGTGATTTACCCAAGCTCCAGCAGTCTAATATAACTGGGAAGGTGGCTGAAAGTTACTTAGGAACCATCTGTTGTACCACCCTTTTACCAAAATCTGCTTCAGCTTAGGTTTACAAATCTGGAAGCTGAGTCATGGCAACTGGATGTCTTTCTTGTTAGGTTGAAATGTTTCACTACTCATCCAAGTAGCTTCTTCAGTCTGAGGAGAGTTGGTAGGAGATCCCTGATATCCCTGATCCCAACTCTCCTCAGACTGAAGAAGCTACTTGGATGAGTAGCGAAACATTTCAACCTAACAAGAAAGAAGTCCAGTTGCCATGACTTAACTTCCAGATAACCTCACCTGAATGACTGAGAATCTTCACAGATATATTGTTTACAAATTTAGTTGTAGCGGTGATGAATGTAGAGGGACGACATTATGAGGCCATCTTCCATATGTCTGTGATTGGTACATCTGTAAAGAATGCTGCTGAAGTCCCTAGTGGAGTGTACCATGCTGGTTGATGGTTTAGGTAGATGAGAAGCCTCATAGACCACTGAAATAAAGGCTTGATCCACCTGCATACCACAGAAGTTATGACTGACTTTCCTCTCTTTCCTATAAAAGCTGATAGGATGGGATTTAGACTGACGAAAGGCTGAAGTTTTGTCAATGTAGTTTTAAGTCCAAAACTTTAATGGCTTTTTATGGCAAAATTCTAAACTTCTCTGGATTAAAGAGGTGAAATGAGGCAGGCCCTGCTTCGCTCCCTTCTTGTTCTGACAGTTCTCCCTTGGCTTTAACAGGGGGTAGAGGGGAACAGGGAAGAGTCCTTCCCATCCTCCTCCTCCTCTGAACAGCTTATAGCAGAGGCAGATGAAAGGGATGTAAGCTCTGGGGCCAAGCACCACTTGCTGTTGTTCTGTGTGTAAGCCTTTGGAGGCAGTGACTAAGACAGGTCCTGCTCTCCCAAGTTCTTCTTCAAAGTGCTACCCACCTTTTGTGCAGAATTTTCCTGCACTTTGGATCCAATTTGGCTACTACAGGAGAGGAACCAGAAGGTAGAGATAAGGGAGGCAGGGGAGAGCGCTTTCTAAGTAGTCTTCACTGGTGGTTTTAAGGCTAGCTATCCTGGCGATAGTAAAGGCTCAAGCATGTCTCATTTTGTCAGCAGGGCTTGGAGGGGGCCCCTTTGTTCACATCTTTGCAATACTCTTGATCAGACATTGCAGTGCCTACTGTCCTAGTAACCAGTGATTTGATCTCAATAATAAACTCCAGCTTAAGAGACTAACCAATGGGGAAAAGAAAATCTTGGGTCTTCAAGGTCCAGACTACTCATCCCCACTATTTGAATTGCCTCTTTGCAGTCCAGGTCCCCCACAGGGGCCACAGGTGTATGTGCTTTTCAATGCTGGAGTGCCACTGCTTGGGCTTGCTGCCTGATGAGAGCACGTAGGCTGTGCACTGCCATGGTCTGCCCTGGCATTCTGCTCCAAATTAGCTGGAACGAAGGCAGGTTTTTATCTGCAGACATCTGGGAATATCCAGAGAAACCAAGGCTGCCCTCCTTGTTTTTAGCTCCACACATAGTCTGGGTCCTGTCATTTGGCTGATCCAGGGGACAGAGGAGGAGAGAAGAATGATGATATATGATGAAGAGCAGTAAGACAGAAGCCAAGACATTTTCATTGTTGTTGAGATAGGAAAATGAAGGTGGAATAAAAAAGGCAGCAAATCTGGAGGACAAGCAGAAGAAGACCTGTGCAAAGAAAAGAAAGGAGCTAGACTAGTAAACCAGTGCTGGCCTCCCACTCCAGAGAGAGCCAAGAACCAATTTCATTGGCTTTCTGATCCTACCTCTCCGCAAATCAGAAGGACAACCCTATCTTCAGAAAGTACCCATCCAGTATACATCAAAGGCCACAAGTTCTTGGCCCCTGATATCAATAACATTACATTGTGAACTATGAGTACAGTGGACCCTCGACTTACGCACGACTCCACTTACGGACTTTTCGAGTTACGGACTTCTCCATCCGGAAAATTTCACTTCGACTTCCGGCCGGAGAATCGACATAAGAACAGAAATAGGCAGGGGGAAAAGGCGGGCAATTCAACTTTCTAACTATAGGTGGCGCGGAGGCTGCTTCTTTGTGCTGTAGGTCTGTCGGCCATTACTGTGTGTAGGGTGTGTCGCAGTTGAGAGAGCTCCTGCTTTCCAAGTGCACTTAAAACTGTAAAGGACAGATGAGAACCTTTGAACCCGAAGGCGCGGGTCTACTCGCGAGTAAGCACCACCAGAGGTGCGGGTCTACTCGTGAGTAAGCACGGCTTTGCAAGCGCGGGAGGCTTCGGAGGCTTCAGACTGGTAAGGTGCTGCTGTTTTTTCTTTTAAAAAAGTTGTTCTGGGTGGGTTTTGGAGGGTAGATTTGGGCTGGGGGGTATGTTTCTGTTTTTTTTTTTTTTTTTTTTTTTTGGCAGTCCCAGCGTGGGACTTGCTCCACTGTTGCTGTTATTTTAATTTTTTTGGAGGGGGGTATTTTTTCCTTCTGCCGGAACGGATTAATAGGTTTTCAGTGCATTCCTATGGGAAATGGACCCTCAACCTACAGACTTTTCGACCTGCGGCCACTGTTCCAATACGGATTAATTCCGTAAGTCGAGGGTCCACTGTATAGTCAAGCTGAGTAATTCTGGAACTATTTCACCGGTAACAGTTTTAAGAAAGCTGGACTTTATTTATACAGGTATCTTGATGGACTCATCTCTGCGCAAAAGGGAGAAAGGCACATTCGGGAAAAATAGAAATAAAGTGAAGTACTATGGGCTTGTCCACCTGATCCCACTGCTCCTCCAGAACACCACCTTCCCTCTACCTAAGTCTGCTGAGCTCAGACAAAACAGTAATACCACTGAAGAACTCTTAAACAAATGCATTTAACTTTTCTACGCCTTCCAAGGATTTTAAAAAAATCCTGTATCACTAAATTGTATAGAGGGTAGCATGTATTTAGTTGCTATAGCACTTCACAGTACTGTAAAGAGGTCTCCTTACCTTCATCAGCTGCCAGATCAGTTTCTGAGCTCTCCAGGTCTTCACTGCCTTTCCTATCCACATCATCCTGCGAGGCTTCTTCCTGAACAGCAACAAGCAATAGCTCACACAACACATGCAAAGCCTGGGTACTGCATCCTCCCACATTTGTCTTTAATGGCCTCCAGCTCCCACAAGGGGATCTCCTAGGGCAGGAAGGCAAATATGGAAGCATATTGTCTTACCTCTTTTTTTGCAGAAGAAGGACAATAGAAAAAATAATGAGGATTCGATGGCACTGGCTTAAAATATAAGCTGCCAATCTCCAAGAACTTATCCTAGAAGAGAAAAAAAGAAATGGCCACGATAGCCTACTTTGATCAGAAGAGCTATGATGTTTAACGGACCCAAAATGAAGTTTCCCCCTTACCTGGATGATCCTGTGCAAGTCAGGATGCTCTTGGCAAGGTTGGCTATATAAGAGCGAAAGAGGGAACTCTGGACAGCAACGCTGGCTGGGCTCTTGGGAAGGACAGGCAGAGATCTGGGAATCTGGCTCACTAAAATCCTCCGTCTCCGTGCTAGACAGTAGAGGTTCAAAAAGAATCAAGTCACTTGCAAGTATCTTCATAGCCCCATGCTCAGTCATTCACTCCTACAGCACCAATTATTTTTACTCTGCAGTCAGCAACTAATCATTCCTTTTAAACCCCCTTTTCTAAACGATTTAAGGCCCAGATACAGACACTGTGAGCCCTGCTTTTGTTGGAACCTGGTGTTTGTGGGCTGTGGGTCCATGAACAGAGTCCCACAGAAATCAAGGCCCTTGATCACAGAGTCATGTTACAGAAGTTATATAGTCCATTCTGATAAAGAACATAGGAGCACAAAATACTGTGTTTTAATCAGCTCTCCTCAGTCCAAGTGAGGGTGAACAGTCAGGCAAGACCTGAAGTTCTTGGTCTTGTTTCAGCAGCATGGGCGTTTCAATCCTTCTTTCAAGGTTTGACCTGCTCCCTCAATGCTTTAAGTCAGGGGTCCCCAACCCCCGGTCCGCGGCCCGGTGCCGGTCCGTGGGCTTGCTGGAACTGGGCGGCGGAGACAGATCTCCGCCCCCCGGTGGGCGTGTCGCACTTGCGGGTGGGCGCGCGAGCACAACGCCCCTCCGCGAGCGTGACACGCCCCTACGCAAGCACGACACACACACCCGCGCACGGAGCCCGCACCCCCCAACCGGCCTGCGGTCCCAAAAAGTTTGGGGACCGCTGCTTTAAGTAACACTTTCCAGAGAAATGTATTATAACGTTTACAGCTGGACAGTATCTTAAAAATGCTCAACCTAATGTTATAATGAACCTTTCTAAGACTGATTTGTTAGAAGTTTAGTCAATTGATTTTTAAAAGAACTTATCTGCCATGAAGTGATTAGGAAGAGGATCAATGGATAAACCCCATCATTACAGACCAATGTGCATTTATTGATTTGGTCAAATGGAGACAAAAGGAAGACTATGAGGTGAAGTGTTCAAAGTGAATAGTGAAGGAAAGTAATTTGTTGTATCTGATTTAAAATTCAGAAATTTCTAATAAGCCTAATCTTATATTCATTACATTCTAATGTATTCATTACAGTTGTTGCAATTGCATTAATATGTTGATTATGTAGAACTTTAACAATGACATGTGAAAAAATGGAAAACAAATCCAAACCACAAAACAAAACCTCCTTGGTAATTGATTCCACTTTACAGTTGAATTATTCCTGTGTGTTAGAAGCAACATTTCATTTCTTTACTTGCTCTGCTTCTTTCTTCAAAGAGCACAGACTTTGTGTCCATCCTATTCATAGTTTTGAAGAGATCTGCCAGAACATTTTTGTTCAGATTTTCTCCAAATCAACATGTTCCATTCTTTTACTTTTTCCTCACTGATTCTTACACCCATCCTTTCCTCTTTTCCAGTCTCATTGGTGCCACAGCATACTTGCAACAATTCAGAGCTCAAGCCACGGGACATTTCAGAAAGAGTGCAAGGCTCACTTGTTGTACTCGGATATGGGACTGTACCTGCAGCCAGACAAGTGTGCATATTATCTTTTTCTGCTGCTTCTTCAGGACCAGGACAGGTGCATGCACAGACATGATCATAGTGTAAAGTTACTTTAAGCTCCTACTTCCCTACAACTGGAAGCCCAGCACTCACAAGTAGCAGGAATTAGGCGGCCCTTGGTTACAAATATCTTCACTCTTACGGTTGCATGCCTTGCTACATCAGCCGTTAATGCCCATGAGTTAGAAGAGCAGAGCACAAGCCACTAAACACAGGTACACTACCCCTGCCTCAAGAGAACTGCTATGTACCTCAGGAAGGTCGATGCATGGGAAATAACCAGCCTTGTCTACAATCTCAAACTGGAAGTTGGTTTCAGTACTAGGATGCAGATGGCAAAATTTCATTTTACAACTCAAATTAACCTTCAAGTCCACCCTCCAACAAAGTGGAAAGGTGAAAGTTGTGCAGTACAGCATAGGCACTTTTCTTCATTTGTGTAAGTCTGAACTGTTCTTCCCATGAGTATAGGATCAGAAACTTTGGCTCTCCTCTGATCTCTTTTCTGTCTTCGTCTTCTTTTGGTAAGAGATCTAGCAGCTTCCAATCTACTATCAGAAATGAGAGAACCTTCCTGTATTTCTCCATTTTTTTCATGGTTTTTTGTTGTGGCAAAGATATACAGTCAGCCATAACATGTAATATACAAAATCCTTTCCCTTTCTCAATCCTAATTTAAGAAAACCCTTCATTTTTTGCATCAAATTATATTAGCTACTCAAAGGTCATACATGACTGTAACACTAAGTGTTTAGCACTATGTACATCTGCCTGTGCAAAACTCCTAGCTCACACATTCCCCATTTTTCCCCTCACATAACCAGAAGGAAGGCTAAAGCAGTTTTGTTTTAACAGATTCCTGTATTCCCACTACATGCACAACAGGCACTGTGATCTGAAAGTCATTTGACCAAATGACCCAAATAATGTAGAGGATGTTGCTGGCTTGTTTAGCAGTGGACAAGAATTTATTTTTAATCATGATTCCTCCTTCACGCCTAACAATAAACCAAGAGTCTGCTAAAGCAAAACTAAAATTTGATTTGTTCCTCGCTCCAATCTATAGAAGAGGAAAGGGAGGCCTGTGCCTTTCACATGGCTTCACACAGGCTATATTTCGCTTTGCGCATAGTGCTAAATCATGGTATAGTGTTATATATCAATATGGCCATGAAACAACTTGAAAGAGATGATACAGAGCAAAGTCACCCGTTAAGTTAGGCAACAATCTGCTACATCCAGCAGGAGGAGAGAAAATTCATGTAGATTGTACTACTAATACTGCCAGAACATCATAGGGCTACTTTTCTTTTCAAATTCTGTTCCCTCTATATAGGAACAGCCACATCACCTGGAAACAGAGGCTAGCACCCCCCGTGTTTGGGGTTCTCGTGGTGCTTCTCCCTCCAAGCTGGTGAGCTGGTGTTGGTGACGGTCACAAAAGGAGCGCACATGATTGCATAGCGTAAGAAGGAAGCTAGTGATGTCTATCTCTTGCAGAAGTTCCTCACAGTAATCCACGGCAGTGAGAATATCAAAGGCAGTGACGTCATGACCCTGTTGTAAGCTGCGGAACAGCCCTACAGAGAACGAGGAAAGGATACACATCAGGTGGTTATTTAAATGCACCTAAGATGGGCATAGTAAGCAGTATGAATAATACACTTACACAAGAAAGCACCCAAGATTTCAGGGAGAAAGGAGAGATAGAAATATTTTAAATAAATAAATAATAAATAAGCCCTGCCCAACCCACACTTTGCCACAAAATCAAGCTATGTAACTGTGAGGGATGCATCTTTCTCACAGCCACTGGACAAACAGTATACCCCTCTCCTGGTCTTCAAGAAAAAAAGTCAGGCTCAGGGCAGTAACAGAGGAAGTATGTGTGATGCTTGTCTTTTTCCATTCCTCCCTCCTAGCAGCATATTTCTGCTCCTTACCTTTCACATAGCACTGGTGGGAATGCTCTTGAAGCAAGGTGCAGTAACTCACCAATTCCTTGTGTTTGGAATCTAGCCAGGGAGCACTGGTGGGGCGCTCCACAGACTGGCTCCTGGAAAAAAGAAGCACCCAACAGCATAACAAGGTGCCCACTTACAGCAAGGCTGAAATTCCTCCTATTTAGCCTGCTCCTAACCCCAGATACAGCAGGCTCAAGCATGCCACTCCTGTTTGGGAAACTCAACAGTGAAAGCCTGCACTCCTGAACCAAGGAGACAGTCTCAAAGCCCAAGGTTTGCTCGGTAGATGCTGCCAAGATATGCTAGGACTGCACCTCACCTGAAAAAGATATCTCGAAGAGGCTTAACTGGTCTGGGATTGATCATCTGCTCCCGCAGCAGCTCCAAAGAGCAGCTGTAGACAAAAACAGGGCAGCGGATTCGGGAGCTCTCACTCAGCTCTGGCTGAGATGCCTGGCGGCTGAAGGAGATGCGTCCTTCTCTTTTTGGTGTAGCTTTTGGATCTCCTGCGTCCTGACCAATTTCTGCAGAGAAGAAATAGCTTGAAAAATCAGGATGCTCTGATAGGGCAAATGAGAAGAAAATTACATTATCTGTAGTTTTCAAGCACCTCCTGCCCCAAAGATCTGCAGTGGATCTTTCATTGTCTCTGACATTATGAAATGACAACGTACATGTATAGGAAGATCTCTCCAAAGCTCAGTCCCCTGACAAAGCAGGGACAGAAGACAATCTGAGAAGCGTAATTAATATAACAAAACACCGAAATCCCCAATTGGTCATATTGGCTGGAGGACAGCAGATAAAACACCAGTGAGGACACAATCTTAAACGGGACCTAAGATCCCTGAGTTACATAAAGTAAGAATTGGAAACCACTGCACACCAAACCAGAGGAAACCTTCAAAGTTAAACATCTGGCTTTCTTTTCTCTGTTTGGTGTGAAAAGGCATCCAGTGAGTTTGGTGTGCACAATGACAAGGAAGAACAGAAGCAGCTGAATCTAAGGAGGAGAGAAAAAGTGTCACAGCACCTTTCTGCTAGAATACAAGTGTCTTGCCTTTAATGTCTGGTGAGGAGTGCACTGGTGGAAAAGTCTACCAACCCAGCTGCCATGTGGTGGAACAAGGTGTGACAACTGCCAAGCCTCATACATAAATACAATACATGTCTTAAATCATCTCGCTGCTGTAGAACCTGAGGATATTTCCTTTGGAATGTGCTCCCCTAGGAGCCAGATTGCCTGAGGACGGAAGGACGAGAAGGAGGGGGCCAACATCCTTCCTTATCAGGCAGGGTTTTAAGTGATAAGTGTCTAGGGCAGCGGTCCCCAACCTTTTTGGGACCGCGGACCGGCTGAGCCTCTAAGGAAGGCGCCCCCCGCAGGTGCGCACGCGCTCTTGGGCGCACGTGCGAAGCAGTGGGGGAGCGCCCACCCGCCAGCACCGGCGTGAGCGCTCCCCCACCCCTTCGCGCATGCGCAGGGGCGCCTGCCCGCCCACCCCTTCTCGTGGGCGCTCGGGCGCATGCACAAAGGGGTGGGGGGAGCATGCGGGCGTGCAGGTGCCCCTGCGCATGCGCGAAGGGGTGGGGGAGTGCTCACGCCAGTGCTGGCACATGCACACGCAGCAGCTGAGGGGAGGGGAGTGGGTGCGGGCGGGAGGTCTGTCTTCGCGGCCCGGTCCGGCTCAGGCCACGGACCAGCACCGGGGCGCGGACCAGGGGTTGACGACCTCCGGTCTAGGGAACACTCAGTTTTTTGAAATTTAGCTATTTAAAAAAATTCAACATTGTTTTTAATACTGACTAGTGTTCAATACTTTTTTAACATATAGTTTTTTATGGCATTTTTTTACTGTTATTATTGCATGATTTTAATTGTTGTTTCTCCAATGGGGAGAAAGGCGGCATATAAATAAACAAAGACTTTAAAAAACCCAGTCCCCAGAGTTTGATGAGATGAAAGGAAACATCTGTTGTGCAACAGATACATATCCTGAGAACTCTATGTATTTTCAGCAATACTGAGCTAGATGAACCAATGATTTGATTGTGTAAAGGGAAACTTCTTAAGTTTTACAGGGGACATGGAAGGAGCCTCCCAGAAGTTGTTTCCCAAGAGATGCCCAAGTATAAACAACAGCTCCCTCTGGTTGATCCTCCTACTCTGGAGGCACCACTGAATTGTTTCTGGCATGGACAAAGAAGATGACATTCTATAGATAAGTTCCACTTTATGTGGACCTAAGGAAAAGGATCCTCTGCACTGGAGAGCTAGTATTAAAAACTTTGCTTTCCTTGGGCAACAGGAGAAAAGCCATTCTTTGGATGTCTCCTTAGGAACTGGATTATTTCACTAAAAAAGGAGGTTACTTACCGTAACTCTGGTTCTTCGAGTAGTCCTCTGTGAATTCACACTAATGGGTTAGTCTGCGCCTGAGCAGAAGGATTCGGAAGCTTCTATAGCTTTAAGAGCTCTGCGCCGGGGGACCTCCCCCGGAGATTATATTACCACCCCGGCGCTGAGCACACTAGTTCCGTAGAACTGTCCGCCGCTGTACATGCCAACCACAAGGAGTCGGGACGCACAGCGGGGAGGAGGGTGGGTTCGTGTGAATTCACAGAGGACTACTCGAAGAACCAGAGTTACGGTAAGTAACCTCCTTTCTCCTTCGTATCCTCTGTGAATGCACACTAATGGGTGATTAGCAAGCTGACTTACCCGGAGGTGGGCGTCATGACAGAACAGAAGCCAGCACTGCTCTACCAACTGCAGCCTCTGCTTTGGCCCGGACATCGAGGCGGTAGTGGGCTGCGAAGGTGAAGGGTGTAGACCACGTCGCAGCTTTGCAAACATCCGCAAGGTCAACACCACGAAGGAAAGCCGTAGAGGAGGCCATGGCTCTGGTTGAGTGGGCTTTAATAGTGGAAGGTAGAGGCTTGCGTGCGATTTCATAAGCAAGCTTAATGGTAGCCACAACCCATCGAGAAAAAGTTTGAGAGGAAACTGAGGAGCCCATAGTCCGGTCCGAAAATGATACGAAAAGTCTCGGAGAAGAGCGAAAAGACGCTGTGCGGGAAATATAATAGGCCAGAGCCCGCTTGACATCCAAGGAATGGAGGGCTTTCTCAATATTGGATGAAGGGTTTGGAAAAAACGTAGGCAAGACCACCGGCTGGTTAAGATGAAAGGAGGTGGCAACCTTAGGCAAGAAGGAAACATCCGGAAAAAGGGTGACTTTATCCGGGTGAAACTGGAGGAATGGCGGGTCGGCTCGAAGGGCCGTCAGCTCGCTCGCCCTTCTCGCTGAGGTGACCGCAAGGAGGAAAGCTGTCTTGAAGGTAAGTAGGCGGAGAGACGTTGATGACAAAGGTTCGAAAGGCGGGGACATCAGCTTGCGTAGGACAAGCTGAAGCGACCACTGTGGAGTGGGCGTTTTATACGCCGGTCGCATATTGCGGAGTCCTTTGAGGAACTGTTTCAGAACTGGATGTTGGAAAAGTCTAGCCGCATCCGAGAGAGGTGGTTGGTACGCTACCACCGCGGAGATATATACTTTGAGTGTGGAGTGAGATAATCCACGGTGAAAGAGGACGAGAAGGAATTGGAGGAGCGCGTCCAGTGTCGTGGGACAAGACGGGAATCCGCGGTCCTTCGCAAAAGTACAGAAAGACTTCCATTTTCGCGCATACGTGGCCAGGGTAGCGGGTCGACGCGCCCGGCGGAGGACATCATCTATCGTAGGTCCAGCCTCCAGCCTGTCAGATGTAGAGATTCCAAGTCCGGATGGAACGTTGTGCCATCGTGGAGGGAGAGAAGATTGGGAAGGCTGGGGAGCCGAAAGTGATCCGACGCTAGCTGGAGAAGCGGGGCGAACCACGGCTGCCGGGGCCACCAGGGAGCAATGAAGATCATGTTGGCTCGATCGTGGCGCATCTTGATTACCGCTTTTTGAATCAAGGGAATTGGAGGAAACGCATAGAGAAAGTCGCTGTCCCAGGGAGTCATGAAGGCATCTCCCAACGAGTGACGGCCGACACCCGCACGGGAGCAGTATCTGTCGCATTTGGCGTTTGCGAAGGAGGCAAACAGATCCAGGGATGGTACTCCCCATCTCTGGCAGAGGGAGGAGAAGACCCTGTCGTCGAGAGACCACTCGTGAGACGTGTGTAGTGATCTGCTGAGGCGATCCGCCAGAAGGTTGTCGGCGGATGCTATATGGACCGCGATGAGGTAGATGTCGCGATTGTAACACCAGTCCCAGACTTGAACAGTGAGAAGGCGAAGCTGGCGAGAGCGGGTACCGCCTTGTTTGTTCAGGTAGTATACCACAGTCGTATTGTCCGATGTTACCTGAACTACCTTCCTCAAGAGAAGGGTCTCGAAAGTCCGGAGGGCTTTGAAGACAGCTAGGAGTTCCAGAACATTGATGTGAAGGGTGGCCTCCCTCGCTGACCAATGACCATTGGCAGTGAGGCCACGAACGTGGGCACCCCAACCCGTCAGACTCGCATCTGTAGTAAGTTGGATGGAGGGTTGAAGAGCGCCGAAAGGTCGACCCACAAGGAGGTTGGGACGGAGCAACCACCAGGTGAGGTCGTTGGCGAGGGCCTGGGATACCACAAGAGTTTTGGACGGGGAATCCGTGAGGGGGTTGAACAAGTCCAGATACCACGCCTGAAGGGTCCGCATCTTGAGCCTGGCATGTAGAATGACTGCCGTAGTGGAGGCCATAAGCCCCAGAAGGCGTTGGACCAACAGAGCTTGAACTCTGGCTCCCGAGGTGAAGAAAGGAAGCAGTTCTTGAATTTTCAGGATACGGCTTTCCGGGAGAGAGGCACGACCTGAGATGGAGTCCAGCACACCTCCTATGTAGGTAACGCGCTGGGTAGGTATCAAAATGGACTTTTCTTCGTTGACCTGCAAGCCAAGGTCAAAAAGAAGAGACAGTGTGAAGGTGACATGTTGCGACAACACATCTGAAGACGACGCTACCAGCAACCAATCGTCTAGATAGGGGAAAACAGTGATGCCCTGTAAACGGAGGTAAGCAGCCACCGGAGCAAGGCATTTAGTGAACACTCTCGGTGAGGTGGATAACCCAAAAGGCAATGCTTTGAATTCATAAACTACGCCATCTAAGGAAAACCGAAGAAATCGGCGGGACTCAGGACGGATACTAATGTGGAAATAGGCGTCCTTGAGGTCAATAAGCACAAACCAGTCCCCTTGTCTGAGCATTTGGATTGTGCCATCAAGGGAAACCATCCGGAATCGGCGAGGCGTAATGTAGAAATTCAAAGGCCTGAGATCCAGGATAGGCCGGAGCCCGCCGTCTTTCTTGGGTACAATAAAGTAACGGGAGAAGAAACTTCTCGGGATGTTAGGAGTGTGAACTAACACAATGGCATCTTTGGAGAGTAGCTTCTGAACCTCCTCGCAAAGGATGGGGGAGGAAGCTGTGTCCCGTATAAATCCCGTTGAAGGAATGGAGCGGAATTCAATCGCATACCCTGTGGCAATAATAGTGAGAACCCAAGAGTCGGAGGTGATAGCCCTCCAGGCATCAAAAAATTGCGCTAATCTAACAACATTGAATAGTGGTGCTGGTAGCCGCAGCTGGCTAAACCTGCTGCTTAGGCTTAGGGTCGGTGCGACGATACTGCTGGCGCTGTCTTGGACGGCCAGATTGTTGACGCGGTTGTCCGCGATAGGTCCCCTGTTGATTGCGGGATCTATCATAAGAGGGGCGCGATGGATAAGACCTACGCCAATTGCCTCTAGATGTGGTAGGCGTTGAGATGGACTTGGCCGTCTTTCGGTGATCGATGAGATTCTTTAGGATGTCATCGGTCTTAGGGTCGAAGAGCCCCTGCCCATCGAAAGGGAGATCTTCCACTCTAGCCTTTACATCGTCCGTAAGGGTGGCGGAACGGAGCCAGGCATGCCTCCGAAGCGCTACCGCTGTGACCAACTGCTTGGACGAGGTATCTACTAGGCGTCGAGCCGCCTCACGCTCTTGGCAGGCGAGGGTGAGTGCCTCCTGATGATGAGCAAGAGCAGTGGCACGGACATCATCGGGCGCTGAGTTAAGAATTGGAAGAATCTCATTCCAAAGATGGCGATGATAGGCACCCATGGCCGCCAAGTAGTTTGCCACGCGGAGCGAAAACGTGGCAAAAGAATACTGCCTGCGAGCGAAGGAGTCTAATTTCTTTCCTTCTTTGTCCGCCGGAGCCAAGTTTGCCCTGGCCCTAGTTCCAGGCTGCGAGGCATCAACCACCAGGGAGTTAGGTGAGGGATGCACGTTAAGGAAATCAGTATCCGTGCCATGGATTTTATAAAGGTTTTCAGCCCGTCGTGGCACCTGTAACGACGCTGATGGCTTAACCCAAGGTTCTTTAGCGAGGGTGAGGAGGGAAGGAATAAAGGCCAGCTTAATTGGGGCTAGATGATCCTTCACCATGTCCTCAAAGACTTTGTCTGGCTTCGGCAAAGATGGTTGAACTACCGCCAAGTCCAGGACTTCAGCAATACGCCTAATAAGTTGGGTGTAGGCCGTATAGTCCTCGGAAGGTGAAGGGGGATGGCTATCTACTGTAGCCGAAGTTCCCGCTGGTGTTTCCAGTGGCGGGGCTTCACCACGATGTTCATCCTCCGAGGCAGAAGCTGACAATTGAGGGGGACTAGCACCTGGAGAGTCGTCAGGCGGTAGATCATCATCGGATTCACGGCCGAAGAAATCAGCGGCCAAGACATCGTGCTCAGTCCGAGGCGACCGGCTCGACGAAAGAACTGGCCCCGGCTCGTCGGAGCGGCGTCCTGTCCAATGGGAGTGGCCATAGACGGCGTGCTGAGCCGTAGGATCTGGCTGATGTTGAGTAGTAGCAGCAGGTTGTCCAGGAAAGCAGCCTGCCGCGTAAGACCGCTGGAACTGGTTGAAAGCTTGCCACTGCTGGAACGCAAAAAAGGTAGCCGGATCGAAAGGAGCAAATTTCGATCCTTCGAGCCCGAAAGGTGTCGAGCTCGAAAGCTGTTGTCGGGCTGGTGGTGGAGCCGGAGGCAGGTCGGGCTCGACATGTCGGGTCTTTCGAGTCCTCTTGTGCGGCGGAGCTACGGGCTCGGGCGAAGGAGGCAGCGGGGTCAAAGATCGAGCTCGAGGCGACCCACGAGAGGATGCAGCTCGACGGCTCCCAGGGGAAGCTGGAGGCATCGGGCTTGAGGGCGGAACGAGCTCAGGAGGCAGTTGGGTGAGCTCGACCGCTGGCAAAACGAGCACGGAACGCTCCGACGTGACCGAAGGCGCCGGTCGCTTCTTTTTCTTCGGCCTGCTTGGGCTCGAAGGAGGTTTCGACGCCGAAGCGGAAGCCGTCGACTTCGAGCCCGAAGAAGATGATGGCGGCGTTTTCCGCGGCCGTGAAGGAGAGCGCTGAACGGAGGCCTCAGTCGGCGGCGCTCTCGGAGGGTCCATGGCAGGCGGGTCGAGCGAGCGCGACCAGAGGAAGGCGGTAAGCCTATCCTGCCTGCGTTTCAACGCGGGCTTCGTAAACGCCTTGCAATGGGCGCACGAAGCCGGCTTATGGCCCTCTCCCAAACAAAAGAGGCACTTGGAATGGCCGTCTTTTGTAGGGACCTTCGCGTTGCAAGCGGTGCAGCGCTTGAACGGCGGGTCCTTGTCCATGCACCTAAACGTAACTACTCACAATCCTGAAGAATGGTCAGGGAGTCCAAAATCAGAAACGGGAGGTCCGGCAGAAAAAAGGGGGGGGGATTTAGTTTTGTTTTTGAGAAGGAGAAGCTCCGAACTTGCTGCATACAGCGGCGGCAGGAAACGGAACTAGTGTGCTCAGCGCCGGGGTGGTAATATAATCTCCGGGGGAGGTCCCCCGGCGCAGAGCTCTTAAAGCTATAGAAGCTTCCGAATCCTTCTGCTCAGGCGCAGACTAACCCATTAGTGTGCATTCACAGAGGATACGAAGGAGAAACAGAGGTTCCCCACTGTGCCTCCATGGGGACAGTTGGACTCAAGGATCCAGAGGGTCCTTTCCAGCTCTGCAGTTTTAAGATTCTTATAGATCAGTAACCTGATCATGCTTGTTTATCCCTCATTTCCTTAATCTGGAGGGCGGAGAATGAAGGATGGGGATAAAGAACTGGATTGTCTTGTGATAAATGTTACTTCAATCTGTTTGACATGAGCATACATGCATCTCACTTCATCAGAAGCATCTGTCGATGTGGCCTGGAGCTCATAAAAGCCTATGTCAAATAAAATTTGCCAGTCTTGAAGGTGTCACATGATCCTTTGCTCTCTTGTTGCAACAGCAGCACCCCAACGCTTAATTATTTTTATTGTTTGGATGAGAAAAATGTAGTCCTTTTCCCCGCCTTTCTTCTGTGCCTTCCAAAATAATTCTTACATGAGGGGGATTAACTAAGAAGCAACTAAATTTTAAACTCTGCCAATGAAATCGTCTGGAACGTATCACAAGGTCCAGCCCCTGCCCCCAGCTCTGACAAGACTAAAAAATCCCACTAAAATTACACAAGTACATTTAGTATGTATGTAGATGTGTATGAAATTTTTGCACCTTGAGCTACAGTGTATACTCATTAATATCTATAACCAAGTCCTAATACCAACTCCTCTCCCCACATGCAGATTGCCCAACAAAGGAAATGAGCTATGTTGCAAAAGCAAAAAAGCCAAAGCATGGCTGGTACCATTGGCTGGCGTGATGCTGACAGTTGGAAGTAACCCCACGGTTTCCAGTTCCTGCACTCCTTGGCTAAGTGATGATTCTGCCTCTTTTGCAGATTTACCTGACCCAGAAGGCATCAGTCTCTGTATATCTGGAAAAAGAAGCCATAGTTCGGGTCTGTCATATTCACAGCAGCCCCTGCTTTCTTTCTTCTCCTAGAGGCACAGGGCACAACAGAGAATCGACATCTCGGGGCTGTAGGGAAATTACTGAGCTGGGCAGCTGCAGAAGCTCTAGCACAAAGAAGTCATTATTCAATGTAGATGTCATTAGCTAATTTGTTTTCAGAGCACCTGACTACATTTGTGGGATACAGTCAGGACAGACGGAACTACATGTCTGCAGTAGCTTTTTTTTTAGTTTAGAGTGAAATATTAGGATCTACTAGTTTGGAAGGAGTCAATGTCTTGCAGTTGTATATTGATTTTTTAAAAATAATTTTATATTAATTTTATTTACATTAATTTCTAGTCCTTAAGAATAAGAAGTGCCTGATAAAAATCTCAGGAAAAAATGATCCAAACAACCAACTATATGAAAAAATGCTTATATTTAGACACACAATAGAAGTCTGCTTGCCTTGACATGATCTGATTAAATCATCACACAGTCCAGAGATGGGCAGTAGACAAACTAGGATCTCTGGCAGATTTGAAGTGGATTGACAATCATCTACTAGTAGTTTACAGATGGTGACAAAGTAATTCTGCCCCTTAAATTACACTGATGAAATGGAGAAAACTAAAGGCTGGATTCTGTTCAGTTCTGACAGTCAAAGCAAACCAGAGAGTTTCAAACACATATCTTTTGTATAAGGTTCCAACTGCATCTTAGTATTCTAGAACAGAGCGAAACAGCCCCCATGAGCCTGAGGTCTGTTTACCACTTTTCTCAGACAGTTTGTCCATTTCACCCTAGAGAACAGATATTTCCTTACCTGGGAATGTAGTTGGCAGGAAGGTGAAGAAAAGATGCTGTGGATTTACCAGTTTGGCATAACATCGCCATTGGGGTAAGAGATTATCAGGCACTTGTGAGGTATCAGCTTTTGAACCCTCTGTATTATCTGGAGCCTAGGAAAGTCCAGACAACTTGGTCAAGTTAGTTTTCATTAGAAACAACCACCCTGTCCTCATCATGGTGAAGCAAGGAAAGCATTTCCTGGTTTCAGAGGCACAAATCTCCCTTTATGCCTTCCTTCCAAATATTATTTTATCTTGCTGTTGCAGCTGCAAATTCAAACACTGCCCACCACTGCCTTAAATTCAAGACTGTGGCCAAAATCCTGTAAATTGCACTAGAATAGGCTATTGAATCAATGGGAATTGACAGGCTAGTGCAGCAGATCCTTTAAAATTGAAACAATTTGTTTTGACAAATCAGCATGTTACGATCTTCTATAAACATGATACTCAGAAGCGAAAACAAAAGGTCTATACATTTAAAAGACAAGCCTTATAGTTGATACTGTTAAAGTCACACTTGTATTTTTTTTCTATCTTGTTGTTTTATCATGTAGCATTAATATAAAGAAGAAATGTTGACCTCCCCTTTAAAAAAAAAGATTTAAAGCTCAGTGGGTGCAGTAGCAGGGCAATTTTCTAAACCTAAGACTGGCATGGAAGTTCCCAAGTCTTAGAGGCTCTTTCTTGGAAGTTTGATACTGATTGCAAACAGCTGCTATACCTGGTGCATACTTGCAGAGGCAGTTGTGTCTTTGTTCCCAGCAGAGTGATAAGTGTTGGCTGGATCCTGATGTTCAGAGGGCATGGAGGCCTTGGAGAGCTCTAATGGAAGAGGAACAAGGTCAGAAGAAATCAGAGGAATCAAGCAGGACAGAACAATCAGTGTACGTATATCTTACCTTCAATTACCCGAAGTACAAATGGAGGTGGATGGCCATCTCTGTCCCGCTGCAGCACCTGTTCCATGAAAGTCGCGTGATCTGTGCCCAACAGTATGATCTCTCTGTCACTGAGGTCATGCTGAAGACAGCCATGAAATAGGCCAAGAAGCATTTCATTGGGCAAGAAAGAAGAATCCTTTGTACTCTCAGCTACGAGGGAAAAATCCACAAACGTGAACAACATCTGTTCCTAGTGCCCCAGGAAAACACATCAACCTACCATGTGCACAGTTCGGGCAGCTTAATAGGAATGACACAGACAGTAGCAACCAGCCTCCCTGCACAGCAAAATAGAAATGGTTTTGTAGGAAGCTTCGAATAATTCAGAAAGTACCATTCCTGTCTGTAGCGATCACCCCTGGAATGAATATTCAGCAGTGTATTTGCATGTACCAATGAGAGCTGTTGGGAGGCGGAGCCGGAGAAACTAGAAGGGAGGGGTGAGTCAGAGTCTAGTCAGTTCAGTCAGAGAGAGACAGTTTTGAAGGAAAACAGTTTGGGGGTTTGAGGCAGAGAGTGTGTTTAAGGAGTGATTAGTCAGAGTGTGACCTGTATTAATTAAGATAGAAGAGGTTAAAGTAAAATACTGAAGCTTTGTGTAACTTTAAGAATGTGCTTAAGAACTAGTCCTAAAACAACTTGTAATCAATAAACCTGTTTCTGTTTAAAAGTTCAGTACTGAATGGACCTCAGTCTTTCATAGGAAATATAGGTTGATAAAGAGATCAACTGGTGGCAGCGTGTTAAAGGGTGTGTTGGGATACTGGTGTGAGCTCTGTATTTGGTGAAACAAGCAGGGGCCACGAGGTAAACGTCACACTGTCCTATTCTTCTTTCCGTCTCACATCCAGTGATTGCCAAGGAGAGAATTCCCAAGAAGAGAGTTCCCAAGACTCAAGCACCACCTGAACTGGAACCCCTACATATTAAGCCCAGATGTGCTGGAATGGAGCAGTGACTATTCAGAATAAAAGGACATATGCACTGTGTATGTTCAGAAACACTCTTCTCTATTACTACTGGGGAGAAAAACTAAAAAACAGCTTCTGGACTAAGCCCTCTCCATGCCCCTCCTCTAAATAATGCAAGCCTGAAGTCTTAAGGTAACTTGCCTCCTGTCAGCATCAAGAAGAACATTTCAATCTGCTGACACTTGGACAGTAGCTTCATGAGGTCAAAGTGGAAAGGAATCTCATGCACACGGGAGCCACTTCCATGATCACAACCTGTAGTGAAAACCAGGAGTGTAATCTTGATTAAGCACGCTGGAAATAGCCCCACTAAAAAATACCCACAAAGTATCTGATAGGACCATCACCTTCAGCAGCACCACCACCAGCAACAGGCCTAGGATCACACGCAGGAAAGGACCAGTCCTTGTTCTGGCACAGTTGGCTCACATACTCAAAGGCAAGCAAGGTGTGGATGCACATCAGATCTTGAGGATAAAGCTGGAATATGGATCTGAAGTTAGATACAAGACTGAGCAACCAAGTCATAAAGCACTCAACACTGTGACTTCACTGTAAAGACATAACATTCAAAGACAAGAAAGAGTTGCAATGATAAACTGGGATTATACGAACATACAGCACAAGTACATACAATGGGCAAAATCCTGTTGGTGCAGTTACACTGGCAGAAACCAGATCCAGGCACTAGAAATAATTACTTGAAATTGAAAGTTTCCTATCCCCACCCCATCCCTGTTTCCACTTTCAAAGCTCCCCAAGGCTCCCTTTTGCTCTGGGGAAGACTTTGGGAGCATCAGGATTGTAGTGGGGGAGGTTTTATTAGTAAAAAATCACCACCAGCAGTCCCATACCAACAGGACTTTGTCCTGTAAGGTTCATGGAAGCTAGATCATTCCCCTCCTCCAGAAAAACTTTTTAAAAAGTGCTCTTCCACAGTCATGACTCAAATGGTCTTTACAGCAACAGTAACTCTGAGTTTAAAGATTGCTACAGCAAAGGGAATGTGAACAGATCTCATCCCAGTTAAAAGACCAGTCACACCTGCTGCCAATCATTCTCCCTGTAGGAAAAGTCCCCCAAGGGCTGTTTTCCCACAAACCCCCATCACAAGAACGCACCACTTTAGGTATTTTCTGGTAAGGCAGGCCTTGCAAGTGACGCCAACTGTCCACTGCACCCTCCACGCAGCCACTTTGTGGCTCCACCCAGCATTCTGTGATAAGATTCAGCTCCATGTCCACATCAATGGCCTCCACCTCTGTATCATTGTCATCATCTGTGGAGAAACTTGAATGCAGACAAAGCAGAATGGGTGTAGCTAGAGCATGTTTGGGTGCTCCTGCATAGTCACAAGTGGTGTGATGTCTCTTTTGGTGCCTCAGTGTCCTGTCTTCCTAAAACGTGAACAGCTTTGCAGCCAGAATAACCTTGTATTTCCCATCATCTACTGTTCCTTTCTGGCCAGCTCAATTAAGGGAGATTCAACAGTGGACATATGAAAGGTGAAGAAACCTCTATTGTGTAAACCATACAAAGGGGCATATATGGGCAACAATCTGACCTATTCCATTTCCTGCTAGCTATGCCCCTCTGCTTTCTACATAGTACAGATAGAGGAATGTTGTGCAAAGTAAATACACATAAACCAGTTTCTGAACACACCAATCTCCCAGGACACTCTGCTATGGACCTCGAAAGTGGTTACTGTAGAAAAAAAGGAATTATAAAGGGAGACAGCAGAAACTGGTTACATGAAGATATTCCAGTGCATTTCTAAGGGCCTCAGTGGAGATAAGACTTCTTAGTACACTACATATAATAAAACAGCTGCTGCCCTTGACAGGCTCTGACCTCTGTCCCAGTAACACCACCTAACATTCCTATGATAGCGTACAATTACTGCCCTGCCCACAATGTGCTAACTAAAATGATTTACAGCTTCACAGACCTATTCCTATTGCTATGTCTATTATCTGTACCCTCACAGAGACATGTATTAATACACAGGCATTTATACTCCAGTGTTTGGGGAAATGGATTTAAATCCACAAAAGTTCACACTGAAATAAAATTGTTGTTTCTTAAAGTGCTACACTTTTTCTCCTTTTGCCAATATGGGCACTGGACTTTGTAGAATGAAAGCTCAGCTTACAAGAGAATGGATTGTTTTATTTGCTCATTAGAAGAAGAAATATGAACTGAAGAAGTACATATTTATGGTTTCCTATAAATAGCTGGATGGATAGCTCAGTGAGTTAGGTATCTGGCTGTGGAGCCAGACATTGTGAGTTTGATTTCGCACTTTGCCTCCCAAAAGAGCCAGCCTGTGTAGTCATGGGTAAGCTGCACTGTCCCAGGGCAGAAGACAAGAATGGGAAACCACTTTGAGTACGCTATACCTGGAAAAACTTGAAAAGGGTTGCTGTGCCAGAATTGACTTGATGGCACACAATTATTAACATTTGTTCAATAATACATTTAGTACGTATAATTTCAAAATAGATTAGTCATACTATCTAAATGTTACATAACACAAGCTTGATTCGAATGGGATCCTTTCATCTCAACATAACTGCATAGGAAGAATTTCTGTGCACTTTCTAACAGGAGCATTCTTGTTGTACACAAGAGTAAACAGCAACAAAAGCTAATATTGTTCTTCTATCCCTGCCTTCACAGGCATATTTTTTTACCAAAGTTCTCACAACTGTCCACAAGACTCTTTGACCCTAGAAGCTACATAGAATGTGTAACTCCTTTCCTCACCTGTCTTTAGTGGATGTGGAGTGGGGAGGGAACAGCACATATTGGACAATGCAAGTGCACTTCTCACTGCCACTCTCTCGTGAAGAATCACTCTGTGGAAGAAAACTTGTATGTCACACTTGTCTGCCACCTTTCTCCTACGATACCACTGTGAATTTCAGCTACTAGAAGAAATGCAACTAAGCAGTACAATTTGCAGTCACATTGCTCAATGAGCTGCAGCAATGTCTGACCTCCACAGGTAAACATGATTTTCATGGAAGACAGACCAGAAAGAACTGAACTGGAAGCACAGTTGCCAGGCAATCATCTTATGAGTGGCTGTTTTAGACTCTTTTCCTCCCACTTCCCCAGGCTGCAGATTGGAAGAGTCCTCTAAGTTTTTTCCATAGAGGCAATGGAAGGAGACACAACTGCTTGTTATTTCTATGTTACGTCTCTGTATGACTCTTACATCAACAGCCAATTAAACATTTGCTTGGGAATGTGATAATGTTCCATCATCAGAGGGGAGTGGTGGGTTGCCAAAACTAAAAGGAGGAAAGAAACAGGGTCTACCTTCATAGGCAACTCTAGTACCATGTTGATGATCCCATCACCACTGGAAGCAAAATGGAAGCCCTCAGAAAGACGAACCCTGCATAACCCAGGAAGAAAACCATAGTAGGTCATGAGAATCTCACATCTCCCTTGTCTGCTCGTCTTGTCTTCATAAACACATTCTCCTTAAGCAATGCCAGGCTCTTTCCTCCCTGGAAACTCAAGTACCACCTCACTATACCCATCTATCCTATGATGATGAGGTTGCCTGATCCTCAGTTACAAAAGGAGACAACAAGCATCCTTTCTTCCCTCTTGCCACCAATTCTGCAGGCTCCAGTTGACTCTCTGGGACAAGTTATGCACTTACTCTGTGAGAGTGGACAGCAGCTGTGCTACAGCAGTGATGGGCACTGCAGGTACCAGCCCTGACTGCACACACCAGATCCAGCGCTGGTGATAGAAGTAGCGAGACAAAGAGGCCAGAGTGGAGGAAGCTGTCCGGCTGGCTGCCATGGTGAGAGGGCCTGACATGGGGGGATTCTCCAGAGGGAGCAGGCATGGAACACGGTAATCAGAAGGCAGCTTCTCATATCTAGGGAACAGAGAAAGAAAATAACAAGAGGGCAGATAAACAGGCACATAGCTATGGGGCTTGATTCTTCAGAGCTGGCTTCAGTGAACCACACTTTTGAGGGGCTAGTGAGCTACAACTCTGCCTTCTTCACTTGAAATCTACAGCACATTCCACCTAATTCCATTGTGCAGAGGAAGGATTCTGTATATACTGACAAACATATTATGAAGACTATATTCTAATTTCTAGAGAAATGTCTTCTGCATACAGCATTTCAATTCACATTTTACACACACAGCTAGATGTGGCTACTGGATGAGATGCCAGGGTGGATTCTGGTCACATGTCTGGGCAAGCACCCCACTACACAACTCAAATGCACCCCCAGCACCTCATCAATTTACTGTGGCAAATTATGCAAACGCTATGTGAATGAAAATATAATTTCAACTAGTAATTACTAGATAAGATAGAAAATCTGTGTAAATAAAAGAAAACCCCGAATGACCAAGTATGTTTTGCCTACTACACCTGCTCTAAACAAGGAGGCCATCATATACCTGAAACTCAAGCTTTTAGATCTCTCATTACCTCTGCACCTATGGCTGCTGCATTGTATGTCAGGACTTGGCTGCTATAGGCTCAGTGAAACTCTAAAACAAGTTTGGTGACCTCCAGAGGTCCAGGGGCTGCATGTGACTATCACTGGAGCTTGAACAACTGCACCTCTCCCCATCTCTGATTTTCTTCTTATAAAATATATATATATTAAAAAACTTTTAAAAGTCACCTTGTAACTTTCTGTTTAAAAAAATATTTTTTTAAAAAAATCTAAAAATTGAGAGGACCACAGGTGCTAAGTTTCATCAAAATGTGACAAAACTGCCTCTCCAGAATGCCCAAAAGGACTTCTTTAGCCAATTCATTAGGGGGGAAACCCGCTGTGGTATGGGGCCCCTAAAGACCATGTGTTATTCATCCCTGCTGATGAACAAAATGTTCTACACTCATGCTTGAACAGAGATATGACCCACCACTGTTACCTGATGAGGAGTTTCTCCAGAGGCTTATGCAGCACTATAAGGCAAGGTCTGTCTGAGAAGGATGGCTGGGCTGCCAGCACGGGAGGTGATTTTGAAGGGGAACTGCTGCCAAGAACTTTCCTCTTCACTTTCGGTGTTGCCTCTTTGCTCTGTACTCTATGAGGGAAGCGCAACTGCAAGATACGATCTCTTAGTTCTTCAACTATCTGTTGGGAGAGTAACACAGATTGGGGATACAAGAACAACATACTATCTGGCAGCCCCTTGCACATGAACTGGGCCCAAATCCTTCCCTTCTATTGCAGCCATCATGCCACCCACCGTCTGTGCTGAATATAACAAGTATATCAATCTGCTCTTGCCAGCAACATGACTGCATGCTTCAGCGATGGTTGTAAGTACAGTTTATGCCTCACACAAACTTCCCTTAAAACTCTCATATACTTAAAGGAATTGCTGTAGAACAGAATGAATCTTCCTCCTTTCCAGCATCTTCAGCATGAGACAGCAGGTAACACAAACTGCTTAATTATTCTTCAAATTACCGATGAAACAAGTTTGCCTTTCCAAAATATATTATTCCTGTGAGGAGGGACATGGCCCTTTCAGCTAGTTTTGTGTACCAGTTCCACTGTTATTTAGGTTTTGAAGTGAGGCTTCTAATCTCCCAGGTATAAGGACCTCTTCAGATGAAGTTAAAACAACAGATAGATTTATAGTGCTGAAGATTTACTCTTAGCTTTACTGAAGCTTGGTAGCAAATGCCAATCAAGGTAATACTTGCTCTGTCCACACAAGGAAATAAAGCAAGTACGTACTTTGTTCCTGATTTTTGCAAGTGTCCCAATGGGGAATCCCAACCGAAGAACCATGCAGGGAGCCTTGGAAATGATCCGCACCACATAAAATGAAAAAGGAGGCTGATCCTCAGAGCTGCAAAAGGGAAAACATTCCATACAATGTATAATGGCTTTACAGTGGTACTGAACTGAAGACAAGCAATGGCAAACTCTCTGCGCTGCAAATGGCACCTTTTCCCTGTCTCAGAAGAGAGAAATACAGTATCAACTGAGGTTGAACTGTGTTCAAAGAGTGACAACCCAACATTGTCCACATGTAAATTAAGTTATCCACATGTGGGCAATGATAGCTACTCGGATATTATTGGACTGCAACTCCCATAAGCCTTCACCACTGACAGCTAGGGCTGGTAGGAAGCATAGGCAGAAGAGATATCCAGATGACCACAGTTGCTTGCCCCACAAACAACAAGACTGTCCGAATATTGTCTCAGTGATTTGGTGCAAAGAGGCAAAAGTTATGCGGAGTCCAATGAAAGGCAAGACACTTCACTCCTGAATTCTGGAGCACTGCATAGATAAGACTGCGCTGACTTCCAGCACTACCGTGCCTTAAGATATTGCACAGTGATGTCTCTCATTAAGGGACTGCATAGCATTCTGAAGCTGAAGGACACAGAGACCAGTAACTATATCGAGAGCTTCTATCATGGTTTCCCAGTGGGACTGGGCTGACCAATTTCTACAGGAATAAATTTGACCCTCACAGAGATTTTTTTTCCTTAGTGGACATTGCATTTTCCAGAACAGACTGGAAGAGATCCAATCCAGCTGTTCCTCATTCTGTACCAAGTTCCTCACCTGCGCATGAGCTTCACATAGGAATAGCCTTCCACCAGCACAAAGCTACTCCAGTCACGCAGCAAAGATGTCAGGGCTGAATGAGAGATGCGGCACTGGATTGTGCTGTAGCGGCCATTGTTGCCTGGGGTATGCAAATGCTTTGGAACTGGCCTGCAAAACATATCAAAGAGCTATTACCCTATGTTCACTGCACACTGCCATCTCCCACCCTCTGTTCCCAAGCACAATTCACACATGAATTCTGTCTCTGCCCCATGGGGCAGACTGCAGTAAAGATATCAAGACGTTTTGGAAGTCCTTCTCTCTGCATGCATGCTCTCACAACCATGAAAACTGCAGCAACTCAATCCACACGTACATGTCATGCTCCAAAAGGATAACGATGCGGTGCATGTGCAGCCACCTCTGCCAGAAGTTAGCATCCATAGACAAAATGGGCTTCCAATAGGCTGCAAATTGTGAATGACAGGAATCTGAGCTGCTATGCTGCAAGGACAGTACCTGAAAAGGAAGAAAATGCATTGGGTATTTTTGCCTTTGCCTCTATAGCAGAAAGCTGTATATTCTGTCCCAGAAGGGAAAGCCATGCTAGGCAGCTATGCACAAAGCCGGCCAACATACATAATTTTCATGTGTATCATCTGTGCTGCCAAATCAGAACTGACATACAGTAATTCTAACAGGGCTTTCAAGGTAAGTAAGCTATTTAAAGAGTGGTTTTACCAGTTCCACTCCCCCAGTGAGTTTCTACAGCCAAGTGGGGATTAAAGCCCTCTTCTCCAGAGTCCTAGTCCATAATTCTATCCACTGCACCACACTGAGAATCCTACACTGAAGAGCCTCGTGGCGCAGTGGTTAAACTGCTGCACTGCAGCCAAAACTGTGCTCACGACCCGGGGTTCAATCCCAGGTAGCCGGCTCAAGGTTGACTCAGCCTTCTATCCTTCCGAGGTCGGTAAAATGAGTACCCAGCTTGCTTTGGGGGGGGGGGGGGCAATGTGTAGCCTGCATAATTAACTTGTAAACCACCCAGAGAATGCTTGAAGCGCTATGGGGCGGTATATAAGCAGCACGCTTTGCTTTTTTTTTTACACTGGGAATAATTTTAACAGGACCTCAGAATCTTGAGAGATTAAATTCTGAGGACAATCCCACAGATTTCTTACATGATCAAAGTGCTACATGCCCTATATAGCAGGAAATTAAGATATGATCAACATGAATTGTACAGGTAATGCCACAAACATCTTCCCAGCAATACATTTCTTCAATCTGTTACTAACAGCCTGTGAAAACCACACCTGATGTCCCTGGTGTTGCATATGTGTCAAAAAAAGCTAAATTTGCAATGTATGGTGACTGACCCATAGCACAATAAGTATTGTGATACTAGCTCAGAAAGTAAGAAATTAACAGAAAAAATATTTACAAATATTTATTTAAACTGGAAATGTTGCAGACATGCACAGTACAATTGATACTAAGCATAAGCAAAGTTATATGAACTGCAAGAGAAATTCCTAAGGAAATCGGAAGTAATGGTTTTAGGTCTGGGTGAGCAAATCACAACCCCTCTGAGATTACTAGACTCCATATCCTACCAATCCTCACATCTGACTTTGCTGACTAGGGTGGACAGAAGTTGTAGATGACATGTGGAAGACCACACTTTGCCTACCTTTAGCCATGACAGCTAAATCCCCTCATAACACTCTTAATGAATGATCTTAAGATTTATGTATTTGTACAACACATCTTTGGGAAACTGAGAAACCCCATGGAACAGCATAAGCCTGGAATAAGAATGATATGATTGGACCAGTGTATGCAGCATCCTACCCACAGCAAAGGAAGCTATGGCCTATCTATGAAGTTGGATTACCAGCGTTCACCTCTCTGTCTCCCTGTCACCAGGAGGATTAAATGCCTGGTCCTCTGATCCTTTGATATCACCATAGAAATCAATCTTACAGGCAGACAGGAACTGCATTAATTACAAGAACCATGTTTCCATTTTCAAAACCAGAGATGGAACTGCTGAGAACATACCGGTGTAGTAGATCCTGGAGGAATGTAGAACAGTGGTACCCCATTTCTAGTGCTTTCAGGGATGGTGAAGTGCTCTGGAACACTGTCAAATGATTGCAGATGGACCAGCATCTGGTCGGTTTGATTGATACTGAAAACACAAAAATAACTCCTCAAGAATCACAAGGTTTTACATCACACCAGAGCTACATGGCTGCTAATTTATCTGAGACAGTTCTTAGATTCAATTGTGCTTCCCCTACAAATAGAACTGACTGTTCATGTTCAACCGTAAAAACTGTCTCTTGTGCGAAGTAATTGAATCACTGGTGGTGGAAAAAAGGAAAATGCTTAAAAGAAGCAGCATGCTACTTAAACCAGAAACTGAATCTCCACTTTTAAGACCCTCACTTTCAAACATACAGGAAATATGTATCACCCCAAGAAACTGCAAGATTCATCATCCCACTTGGTTGGGCAAGCTTAAGCCAACCCTATCAGCAGATCAGACTCACCTCTGCAGCGTGTTCCAGAAGCGCCGTATCACAGTTGTGCGGTAGAGGCTGGTAATAGGCTTTCGCATTGTACAGCTGATGTCATGCAAGATGTCGTAACTGCCTTCCATAGTTACTTCTACCCATGTGCTACGTTTTGAAGGGTCCAAGGGCCATGGGGCAACAGCTAGGTACTCAATTCTCATATTGTGCTTCCACAGCAGGACAAGCTTCACTTCAAGTTGAGTGCCACCTATATGCACATAAAGGGATTGTGAGAAATGAGTTATAATGTGGTTCCTGACTTTGCATTCTCACTTTGCATGTTGTTAGACTGTAACTCCTAGACTATCTGACCATGGACAATGCTGACTGGGGCTTCTGGGGCTTGGATTTCAACAAGATCTCGGCTGCCGGGATTAGGAACAAATGGTTTAAAAATCCCCTTGCCCCAGCATCCACAGTAGGCCACTATCAAAACTTCAGACAGTACCAACTCCAAAGCAGCAGTGCCCTGAGACACGTCTGCCTTCCATTAACGGGGATTCTCTGCGTTACTTGCCAGGTTAATCTACTCATCATCTTCCACAAACTGTCATCTAGTCTTCAGGCTGCAATTTCAAGAGATTAACTAGACTCAAGAACCCACACCAGAACTTCACAATCAAATATGCTTCCCTATGTACAGTGTACACAGTGTACACTTTTTAACATGCTGCCCTCCCCAGTTTTCCACTGAGTAGGGTGATGTCTTGAGCAATCTGTATGGTCTTTGTACAGAAGCAAGCAGAAAGACCACCAAAGAGACAAGAAAACTGGTCTCAACAGCAGCTTTGCAGGGCTGTCTCTTACTCTCAATATTATGCAAATAGAGGCTGCGGGCAGAGTATAGAACAGTGATTCCCAACTTTGGGTCCCCAGATGTTCTCAGTCTACAACTCCCAGAAATCCTGGCCAGCACAGTTAATGGTGAAGGGCTTCTGGGAGTTTTAGTCCAAGAAAATCTGGGACCCAAGGTTGAGAACCACTGGTATAACACATATTATTTTAATCAAATCCAAAAAAACATTTTGAGACAAATTATATCCTTCCGAATCAAAAGTTCAAAGTCCACTTTAAGAGTTGCCAGTTTGAATTCCTTTGTCACATAGCTACATTTGGCAGCAAATATTTCACTGAAGCTTTCAGCTCAAAATCTATTAGAACTTCCAATACTTCGACAGAATATTAAGTTTTGTAGTTTTCTACCTTTCACCACATGTTTTAAAAACTTGAAGACACCACTGTTTTCCTTGTGGGCTAAACTACAGTACATGATATAGGAGTTGGCATGGTGAAAATTTCATCCTTCCACTTTTTTGGGGTGGGAAAGGGATATTGCCAGTTCCCTGAACTATAAAGAAACAGGATTTTTCTTGAAGACATAAAAAACAGAAAATGATTAAGAAGTTGTAGAAAGCTCTATAGTCAGCAAAAACAAGACCTGGAGCTGATTGTGGCTCTGACCATCAGCTTCTTATAGCAAAATTCAAGCTTAAACTGAAGAAAGTAGGAAAAACCACTGGGCTAGCCAGGTATAATCTAAACCAAATCCCTTATGAGTACACAGTGGAAGTGAAGAACAGATTTAAGGAACTAGATTTGGTGGACAGAGTGCCTGAAGAACTATGGATGGAGGTTCGTAACATTGTACAGGAGGCAGCAACAAAAACCATCCCAAAGAAAAGGAAATGCAAGAAAGCAAAGTGGCTGTCCAACGAGGCCTTACAAATAGCAGAGAAGAGAAGGGAAACAAAATGCAAGGGAGATAGGGAAAGTTACAGAAAATTGAATGCGGACTTCCAAAGAATAGCAAGGAGAGACAAGAGGGCCTTCTTAAATGAACAGTGCAAAGATATAGAGGAAAACAATAGAAAGGGAAAAACCAGAGATCTGTTCAAGAAAATTGGAGCCATTAAAGGAACCTTTTGTGCAAAGATGGACATGATAAAGGACAAAAATGGTAGGGACCTTACAGAAGCAGAAGACATCAAGAAGAGGTGGCAAGAATACACAGAGGAATTATACCAGAAAGATCTGGATGTCCCGGACAACCCAGATAGTGTGGTTGCTGACCTTGAGCCAGACATCCTGGAGAGCGAAGTCAAGTGGGCCTTAGAAAGCATGGCTAACAACAAGGCCAGTGGAGGAGATGGCATTCCAGTGGAACTATTTAAAATCTTAAAAGATGATGCTGTTAAGGTGCTACACTCAATATGCCAGCAAGTTTGGAAAACTCAGCAGTGGCCAGAGGATTGGAAAAGATCAGTCTACATCCCAATCCCAAAGAAGGGAAGTGCTAAAGAATGCTCCAACTACCGTACAATTGCACTCATTTCACACGCTAGCAAGGTTATGCTCAAAATCCTACAAGGTAGGCTTCAGCAGTATGTGGACCGAGAACTCCCAGAAGTACAAGCTGGATTTCGAAGGGGCAGAGGAACTCGAGACCAAATTGCTAACATGCGCTGGATTATGGAGAAAGCCAGAGAGTTCCAGAAAAACATCTACTTCTGCTTCATTGACTACGCAAAAGCCTTTGACTGTGTGGACCACAGCAAACTATGGCAAGTTCTTAAAGAAATGGGAGTGCCTGACCACCTTATCCATCTCCTGAGAAATCTATATGTGGGACAGGAAGCAAGAGTTAGAACTGGATATGGAACAACTGATTGGTTCAAAATTGGGAAAGGAGTACGACAAGGCTGTATATTGTCCCCCTGCTTATTTAACTTATATGCAGAATACATCATGCGAAAGGCTGGACTGAATGAATCCCAAGCCGGAATTAAGATTGCCGGAAGAAATATCAACAACCTCAGATATGCAGATGATACCACTCTGATGGCAGAAAGTGAGGAGGAATTAAAGAACCTCTTAATGAGAGTGAAAGAGGAGAGCGCAAAAAATGGTCTGAAGCTGAACATCAAAAAAACTAAGATCATGGCCACGGGCCCCATCACCTCCTGGCAAATAGAAGGGGAAGATATGGAGGCAGTGACAGAGTTTACCTTCCTGGGCTCCACGATCACTGCAGATGGTGACAGCAGCCACGAAATTAAAAGACGCCTGCTTCTTGGGAGGAAAGCGATGAGAAACCTAGACAGCATCTTAAAAAGCAGAGACATCACCTTGCCGACAAAGGTCCGCATAGTCAAAGCTATGGTTTTTCCAGTCGTGATGTATGGAAGTGAGAGCTGGACCATAAAGAAGGCTGACCGCCAAAGAATTGATGCTTTTGAATTGTGGTGCTGGAGGAGACTCTTGAGAGTCCCCTGGACTGCAAGGAGAACAAACCTATCCATTTTGAAGGAAATCAACCCTGAGTGTTCACTGGAAGGACAGATCCTGAAGCTGAGGCTCCAATACTTTGGCCATCTCATGAGAAGAGAAGACTCCCTGGAAAAGACCCTGATGTTGGGAAAGTGTGAAGGCAAGAGGAGAAGGGGACGACAGAGGATGAGATGGTTGGACAGTGTCATTGAAGCAACCAACATGAATTTGACCCAACTTCGGGAGGCAGTGGAAGACAGGAGGGCCTGGCGTGCTCTGGTCCATGGGGTCACGAAGAGTCGGACACGACTAAACAACAACAACAACAATGCTGAACATACAGTGCCAAGAGTATGGCATGGGAGTGGTCTGCCAGATGCATATTTCTACTTTTACCTGTGTGCAAACTGGCTCTCAAACAATTGAGTTCCAATAATTATACTGTCTTTTGAAAAGTGAAAAAATTTGGTATTAAGCTGCAAAGAAGTTTCAATCAAATTCTGATTTCCTAATCAAGACAAGCATCTCTGTTTAACTATCATCCTAGTTAATAACTCTATCATTGCTTTTGATCCATTCAGATTACCAAGGTAGTGTGTAACAGGTTATTAGAACTTTTTACATTAAAAAGATTCAGCATCCAGTAAAACTGCAGGATTGATATTTACTAAGTGTCGTCAGTATCCAGGATCCCAGTTCTCCATTTTGAATCACACTGAAGTTTTTATGCACAAATAATTTCAGGCCCATGAGTTCCCTTTTATGCATCTACTGCACAAAAAGACATTTTGAAGCCTTAAATCTTATGGATAGCAGGGCAAGATACAGCCTCCCTATTCTCTTTTGAAATGGCAGGAAAGGGCAAGGACTGGGCATTGTTGGCAACTCTAGTATCTAGAAAGGAAACAGGCATTTGCCAGGCAGGGTCTCAAAAAAAAAAATGATTTGGCAAATTAGAATCCCACTTCTCCATTCAAAACTTCTGAGTACATTAGTTTTGTGTGTGGTGAGAGGAGAGACACACACAGAGAGAGATATAGAATTATCCAATACTATTCCAAAGGTTTTGCACATCTTAAATCTGAAATTCCATTTGTTACATCCATACCCAATAGCAGGAATGGAGGAACTGTGACCCTCCAGAATTTGATCAGTTGCCATCCCATCATCTCTCAGTGTTGGCTAGGGACTAATGGACACTAGCTGCTAAAAGAATCTGTTCTAAGAACTAGTGTGATAGCTACACAACAGTGTTGCCCATCCTTGTTTTTATACAACTGTCCACGGTTGATGCATCTGATTTCCATTCTGTACTACGGACCACTGCAAATGACGGCCGTGGCTTTTAGGAAGTGAAGTCTATCAATATCTGGGAGACAATTTCAGGAACCACTTACAATCCTACTGAGTTATGAGAAAAGCCCAGAGACATATATATGCAGCGGGCATCACATGTAATCTAGAGATTCAGAAAGACCATCTGCTGAACACAAGTCTAGCCTGATCAAGCAGCATATGAACACCAAAAGCTGCCTCACCTTTTGTAACACTGACTTCACGGATACTGTAACCTTCTCTCAGACGGACAGAAATTATACTGATAAGGTCAGCATGCACTTCTTTTTCTGCATGCTTCTTCCGCCTCATAGCCAGAGCTGGATTGCTGCTTGCAGAAACAAGGTGTTCATTGAAAAGTCTGTGCTGGGACACTGCAACAATAACAATAATATCAAAGCCCTGACACCATTCCATTCACTCCTACACTTACTAGCAGTCCCCCAAGGCACACCAGGAGGCTCACCAGCAGCCACCACAAAAAGTAGATGACAGCACTGAAATGCCTAGTTTGGAATACGCCCAATGAACTGAGAACTTAGAACAGAGTTACATGTTAGGTGAAGACATGTTTACGTATGGCTAGAACAGGTCATGCCTCTTTCTTAACAGAAAGCAACCTTGGAAGAAGCCAGACCTGGATCCAGATGAGGAGATCATCTTTTCCCTATCATGCTATCTTCCTTTCTGCCTTTCGAGAATTTAACATAATCAGTCAAATAGCCTTTGAGTGGGATAGTATTTGAGCTTTTCAGCAGGAAAACAGTATGATGGGAAAATGCTGACTGGCTGAAGCATACTGTAGGCAATAATAAGCATGCCATTTAGTTGTAACTACTAATACAACATACCATGTAGCTATCATTGAGGAAAAAATATTTTCGCAGTTCTAATTAAAAGAAGGTTTCATTATACATTTTTGAACTGAAAAATGACTGTCATCCTCCAGAATACAGGAGGGGCACATTAAATCCTTTTGAGAAACTGGTTCCTCCAGACATGTTTCATATGTCCCTTGTAATGATTCAAAAAAGGTATCCCTCTCTAAATTGCTGTGCTGCATCACCATGATAAATTTGTAAATCTCTGGCCAGCTTAGGTTACTCTTTTATGTGGAGAACATAATCCCTCTATTCTTTTGAAAAGAACCTCACTATAAGGCAGACAAAGGGCAAAAACATGGAGATCTGAATAGTTGGAACTGTTCAAGCAAGCAGATAAAAAATACAAGTATTGAGGAAATGTAATTTCTGTGTGCATGAATAGAGAATCCAGCAAACATTAGGCTCCCTCTTCCTTTACTCTATAGAAAATCATCATTCTGCACTGCATGGATAAAAACGGTGCAACTTTCCAGATGTTGCTGGGCTGCCTTTCCCATCATCCTCTGTGTTGGATAAGGTTGATGTGAGTTGCATTCCACATCATCTGGAAAGCCACATGCCCACCACTCCTATCTATATCAATGCACATCTGGGACTGAAAGTTCGTTCTACAGGAATGCACTGACAGAAAAGCTAAGTGGGCCACTATATCACTTATTAATTTTTCAAGAGCAAATTCACTGTTTTGATATCTCTGTAACTGACAGTACTGCTTTTGATGGACCATTCTTCTTGAGAAAATTTGTAGGAAAAACTGACAATCTCTGCCCACAGTCCTGCTGACTTCATATAATACCCACCACGCTCACTCCCTTGAGAATGTATCTTACTGTATACTCCCATACCTCAACCTAATCAAGAGTTACTGTCTGCATTGGCAGTGATGACAACAGGGTGTACAAGATGGAGAAACTTTCCTTATTCCATACAACTTAGCTCACCGCAGTAATACTCAGGGTTCAGGGACTCCCCACTGCGCAGAAATGAGTATAGCAGAAAAGCTTTGTGATAGACATTGAGATCCAGACAAGAAGGCTCCACCTCAGGACATGTGGAAAGGTAGGTACCAAATGTTGCCATAGCAATGAACTTCATAAGTTCCACATTGGGGACATGACCAAAACTGCAGTCATAAGAATAGACTCCTCCCACCTGCATGAAACAGAAAACCCTGTTTGTCAATAAAATGCACATACTCTCAAACAAAAAAATAAAATTAATCATGCATCCAGTTTACAAAGATTTTATAAAAGCAAAGCATAAAATGTCAACATCACAAAAAAGAGTATGCTAAAACACCAGACTTATAAAGCAGAGTGGGAAGGAAGAAAACAAAGACCTGTTCTAAATAGCCAGTCAAATCCTATTAACATAGCCTATTTCAGTTTCTTTCACATTAATATCAGGTTTGAGTTGATCAATAAAAACCATAGCTTTAAGCTTCCTCCTTTGAAGTCTTTGTTTAACTGCTAACATAGAAATGAGGGTGCTCAGCTAATATATTTCTTTGTATAAAGAAAATGTGATTCAACAGGTATTTCAACAAGCAGAATATCCTGATATAATATGAGGAACATTTTAATATCTAAGTAGTTAGGAAACTAATTTAATCTCCTATGATGTCTCTGCAACACTTTGCCCAAAGGTACAGGTATGACTGCAGTAGTTATGAACTTATTTATTGCCCAAGAGCATATTGGCCAATCACACGTCATCCAAAGTTTTTGGCTGAGTTAGGCAGGCTGAAGTCAAACACCCCACCCCCAGATCTTACCACACACCAAGAAGCAAAACACCGTATTATTCAAAAGTTATTTGTCATTTCAGCTGCTATCAGTGAACATTGTTCATGTCTCCTCAGAAATAAGCCCGGAGAGTTCAATAGGAGTTATTCCTGGGCGAGTACAGAATTTCCTTCATAACTACCACATTACAGAACTATATTAGTTCATCTTAGGGATACAAATCCCTGTTTTTCTCATCTTCATAGGCAAACACAAGGTACAAAAAAAAATTTCTCCTCTGTTCCAAGAGCATGATATTTTGTGGTACAATAACTCAATTTTATGATATTTGTATAACTAATGAAAATTGCACAGCTTGCTCAAGTTGCACAGAATTGCAATAGTCGCCTCTTGGTTTCATAGATTTTTAAAAATCTGAAGCACCAGATTGTTTCTCTGTATTATTTTTAACAATCACCTAGTCATTCTGTGCTCACTGTCTGTGTATGCATATTCTTTCTTTAAAGGAAATGGCACCTGTTCTGTGTCACTGCTCCGGAGGCATTTGAAGTAGACAAATCAACCACTACAGAAGTAGATATGAAGTGTAGGCAACAAACTTGTTGCCAAGAGTAATGTAGGGAAACATTCACAGAAATATGACTGCTCAATCCAGTCTGCCCCAAGGGTTAAAATAATGCCAGACACTCTGCATGTACGAATAATACCCGGCATGCTATCTGCAATCTCCCACAGCACCTGAACAAAGGAACAGGCTACAGTCCCACTGCGCAGTTGGTTGAGCAGCGTTTCACAGACTGCTACATCTGGGACACTGGTGACGCCATCGGTGATCACAATAATCCCTGCAAACAACAGCAAGGAAACTGTCAGCAGTAAATGGACAAGGGCAGGCGCTACAGTATGAAAACCAAGTACTAAGGTCTGAGGCAGATTTATACCAAATGGGTAGGGGTGAGCAATCTCAGTTTTAAGCTACAGAAGACGTGAAGTGGCTCTTTCCTCTAAAATACAACAGGATACATATTTTATAAAACTTATTCCATATCGAAAGATAGGTTTCAGTGCTCCACAACAGTTTTTGCAGTTTAGACTGACTGATAGCAACATGCCAGTTGGAGCCAAACACACTTCTCTCTGAACGGGAACAGAGTAAGTTTTATGTCTTGCCCATATAAGAGTAGACCATTTGTGAAATTACAAAAACTTCAATTTTCCAACAAGCATGTTACCTTTAGTCCTTTAAAAATGATTTGGTTACCCAGGTTTTGTCACCCTTCAGATGACTTAACACATAATCAAATACTTCTCTTTCTATCTCATATAGGCTGGCTCTTAGACTTCTTGAGTCAGAAGATTCCAGCTACTTATTTCCTGCATGCATCTTTTCTCTGTTTCATACACATAAGAGGTCAGCAATAGAACAACAAGGAATCTCATGTAGACTGAAAGCTATGAAAGAATTTAAACAAAGCAGTCACCACAAGCACTAATAAACAGCTCCACAAAGGGTCCCTGCACTGGGGAAACGTTGGTTCCAGGGTCAGGAAATCAAAGACTCCAAAGATTCCCCTGCAGAGATCAGGTGCCTTTTCAGTCTTGCATATTCTTGGGAGAAACAGACTCAATCTTCTTCTTTCTTCTCTAACTCCCTTGATACAAATGGTCTTACAGACTGTGCCCATGCTTCTCCTAGTAACCCCACTTTGAAGGGGCCCCACTGGCTAACCTGCACTGGAGTTGGAAGGCAGCAGCTGCAATGCCAGAATCCCCTGTCGAATCATGCTGACAAGCCCAACATCAGCTGTCACCATAGAGATGCCCATCTTCCTTCCTGAGGGCTCCTGGATGTCATCCTGATTAAGGGATGACAAGTCCACCTGCAGCAAGAAATAAAGTTCCCATCAGCCACAACCTATACGTCCAGCTCTTTTAATCCAAGCACTGTTATGTAGAGAGGCGGATTCCCAACACTGTCTGATGAGTAGGAAAAGGCCAGCCCAAGACAGGCCAACCAAGCAAAGAATACAAAGACCCTTCCCGCTCATTCAAGCAGCAGAAGATACAATGACCTTCTCACCTGCGTTTTGGGCTCATACTGCTGCTGGAGCATCTCAGCCACTTTGTTTTCAAAGGTACACAGTTGTGTATAAACTTGCTGCAAGAAGGTCTCTATTTTGGTCTGATCCAGCAGACAACCCTGGAACAGCACCTAGGGTGCAGAGAGTGAGACAACTTTATTAATTCTACTTATTTTGCGGCAAAGCATGGTGAGCGTACATAAATACAACCTCAGATAATCTGAAAAGTGGAATGTACCAGTTCATTAACAGGAAAATAAAAATAAACATTTAAAATCCCATAGATGTTCTAGGTTTTTTAAAATGCTACCTAAATGGCAACAACTTTAATGTCCTTTTTTATTAGAGACTCTGTGGCATGAAAATGTCTTCTCAGCTTGAATTTCCTTGGAAATAAAACTAAAATATATCTTGCAGAGAATATTTCTGGCTTAAAATGTATGAGGACAAACCATCTATCATATTCGTCACAGTAATTAAAAGCTGGCCTGAAGAGGTAGATCTTCAACTGTTGGTGCAAGGATTAAAGGGGGCCCACTTGACCTCCTGAGGGAGAGCATTCCACAAACTGGGAGCAGCCACAGAGAAGGCCCTCTTTTGTGTCCCCATCAAATGCACCTGCAACGGCAATGGGACCAAGAAAAGGGCCTCCTCTGATGATCTTAAGAGCCAGAAAGGCTCACGTGGGGAGATATGGTATTTCAGATAGCCTAGACTCAAAATGTACAGGACTTTATAGGCAATAGCCAGAATTTTAAACTGGGCCTGAAAAAGAACTGGCAGCCAGAGCAGTTGTTGCAGCAGGGAGGTTATATACTCCCTATGACTAGCCATCTTCAAAGGCAGCTCCATGTTGAGTACATTACAATAATCCAAGTGAAGCATAACTAAATCATGTGCCAGTGTAGCCAAATCAGACATCCCAAGGAACAAACACAGCTGGAGCACCAGTTTTACTGTAAATGGACTCCTAGCCACTGCTGAAATCTGGGCATTCAGGCTCAGAGATGAATCTATGAGTACAACCAAGCTGTGGACCAGAGTTTTCAGGGGAAGTGTAAGCCCCATCCAGCAAAACTTGCATCCCTCTTCCCTCATCTGCCTTTCAATTGACTAGAAGCACCTCTTTTTTGTCTGGATTACGTTTCAGTTTGTTTGCCCTCATCCACCCCATTACTAACACCAGGCACCAAGATAGCTGGTGACAAACAACATGGGGGCTGTTTTAGATATTCCAAATTAGGCACTCGCCACTCAACTTTCAGCAATAAGATCAAGGGACTAGGCATTGTCCCTCTCTTGCTGTGGCTGCTGCCTTTTGATCTCCTGTGCCTTAGAGAGGAAGAGGGTGTAACTAAGACCAGGGTCTCTCCATCTGAGGCTTCTAGATGTTTTTGGACTATAACCACCATCACTGAACCTTGGCCATACCAGCTAGGGAAAATGGGTATTATATTCAAGCAACATCTGGGGCCCAAGGTTAAGAAGCACAGGCAAGACTACAGCAATGCCACTGTATTTCCTACAAAGAGGATTGCATTTTATCATTAAAGAGATGAACTAGACAGACATCTGACTGCATCTATTTTAACCTTTCATTTGCTACAATCACCTACAAAATGGGTGAAGGGCTATTCTTTACACAACAGAAAGGGTGCCAGATATAGAATCTTGTTAGTTTTATTCTGCAATACTTTAGTTTTAAGCAATTTTCTCCAAGTCCAGCTCTTTTTGGAATTAGATCTGGGCTAGAGAAAGTTATGAAAAGCAATGGAGTATAGCAACAAATGTCAGGGTAAGTGTTCACATCCCTATTCCTCTTCATGTAAACCAGAGGTCTTTTGCTTCCATTTCACAGGTGAATAGATAGACATGTAAATCGCTGCCTTATCACGACTAACTTGTACTGAACAGGATACTGGTCAGAGAATTTAACTAGAAGGTGCCCAGATATGGCATGCTGCAGCAAGCAATCTCTTTTTAGAGACTCATAGGCTCTACGCCATAGCCGTAATTTTTATGACTTTCACAACAAGTAGGAAACTAGGTTTAAAAATGCAGCCTCTCTCTGACTCCCTCCTTTGGGTTCTTGATAGCAGATAGGGGAGTAGCCTTTCATATTAACAAGATGAAGACATGGAAGGTATAAGAACTACCTGGTGTGTCTGTAGACCAATTATTGAAGAATATGCTTGGATAGTGATGAAGATCTCAGGTTGGTAGATAATGTCTGAACCTGGGATTCGAAAGGGTTTTAATAATCCCACTAAACACCGGGAAAGGGCATAGAACACTTCATCGAAAATTATCTCTCCTGTAGAGTCATCCTGAAAAAGAAAAAAACAATGTGAGAGGCTATTAAGCTTCTGTGGAAGTTATCTGAAAGACATGGATCCCCCACTACCCAGAAGCATATTAGAACCATACTGTGGAGCTACACAGCAGGCTCTTCCTCCAGAGAAAAGCAAGCAATACTTTTAGGAAAGGAAGATGAAAAGGATAGTAATGCTGAGCCAGCACAGGTTGTGCTGTCTGTGGGGCAAAAAACTTACCACAATTCCTGTAGAGGGGCTCAAATCCAGTTCAATGACAAAACGATACTGACGTGCAAGGAATGTAACTTGTGTGGAATGCATTAAGATGAATGGCCTGGGCTCCATAGGCTCATCTGTTTGCCAGCTGATTGGCAAAATGCTGAGAACATCCAACTCATTATCTGATGTTACCTTCAAAAATGAAAAACAACTAAACAGGCAGGAATAAAAGCAATGCAAGGAAGACCGTAAGAAAAAAACATAGGATTGTCTTTCAGACGCATTTTCTTCTTCTTACATATGCATTAACTCATGCTTTCTTACTCTTCCTCTACTGTAGAGTCATCATTTAGAACAGGGGTCTCCAAACTACGGCCCGCAGGCCACATCCAGCCTGCGTTGCTGTTTTGTTCGGCCCATTTCCTTCAGCTCGTGTGCACGCACACGGGGGTGTGTGTGTGCGTGTATGTGGCTGTCCGGGCGTGTAGGTGTGGGGCGCGCTGGGGGGGCATGTGTGCATGCGTCCGTGTGGGCGGGGGTGTGCATGTATGCGGGGGGCAGGTGGTGTGTGTGTGCATGCATGCAGTGTGTGTGGCCACGCACGCACACTCATTCCTGTTCCTTCGGCCCTCAAAAACTTTGAAAATATTCGTTATGGTCCTCACTGTAAAAAGTTTGGAGACCCCTGATTTAGAAGTAATCTTTACATATCTATTTCACTGCATTTGCCACATTTTTGTCTCGCCTTTCCACCAAAAATAGCTCTCAAGGAGGCTAGCAAACTTAAACAGCAGCTGAATTCCTGTCACATAAGGTAAGCAAAATTTTATGTTTTGATCTGTTCCTTGCTGATAAATAGTCTCTGCAGCAATTCTCAGGGGTGGGCAGGTACACACATATCAAGCTAGAATGTGCATGTATCCCCAAGAATTATAAAGCAGGCTGTTTATTTGCTGGTAAGGAATGGGCCAAAACCTATGACTCTGTTTACATTACGCAACGGGATTTCAGCCAATAAAATCTTAAAGCAGTCAAGAAGTATCAAAACAGTTTAAAATACCAGACTAAAAAGATACGTCTTCACATTTTCCCTAAAAACAGCAGGAGTGCAAATAGATCACAACTCTAAGGAGAGTACATTCAGCAATCTGGGAACAACACTGGAAAAAGCCCTCTTCTATATGTCCATAAAGCAGGTGACTGCAAGGGATTGGATTCTCATACGGCTCACTCACCAGTTCTGATTCAGGCACTGCCTGGATAACTTGATGCAAATGATTAAGAAACCAAGCAAGGCGAACATTGCGTGAAATCCGATAGTCTTTCTTCATCAAAAGAAAGACCTGACCAGCTTCCTCTACCTGGAAGTAATGAAGAACGAGAAATGTCATTCCACAAAACTGGCAAATGCCAAGGACACCAGTATCCTTCCACAATTCAACAACTATTTATCTCGGGGGGGGGGGGGGGGGAGGCATTTGTATGTGCAAAGGTCAATGGACCAAGTAACATTGTTATTTTACTACTCAATAATCAAAGCTAGGTAGAACTAATCAAGTCACCCAGATAGTCCACTGAGATTATGCTTACAAAACAAAATGATAAATGTTACATCACTCCACAACTACCTTATTATAATGAATGGGCCAAAAGAGCAAAATATATGAATAGGTAAAATGTCTTGGACAGACTCATCATTTTGTTCAATCAGAAGTGAAATTGACAAATTGCTGAGAAAAAAATGGATACAGAAAGAGACACAGAATGTAATTTGACTTATTTTAGTTGGAAATCTGAGAAAGGCAGTAAAGTAGTAGAATAGGAAAAACTAGATTATTTTCTGAAGTAATGAACTTGTCCATTAATGTTCACATTAGGTGTGTTAAAATATTTTAAATAAATAATAAATGAACTTGCTTTATTATTTTTCTCTCTCTAAAGCAGGGGTCTCCAAACTACGGCCTGCATTGCCATTTTGTCCAGCCTGTTCCCTTCAGCTCGCGCATGCAGGGGGCAGGCGTGCGTCCATCCGTCCAGGCGGGGGCGTGTGTGTGTGTGTCCGTGGGGGGGCATGCAGGTGTGGGTGGGTGGGTGCGTGCGCGTGGGCGCGCATGCACACACACACATATTCCTTTTCCTTCAGCCCTCAAAAACTTTGAAAATATCCAGTGTGGCCCTCACTGTAAAACGTTTGGAGACCTCTGCTCTAAACCAAGGATGGGAAATTTACTGTCTTCTCTGTTTTGCTGGACTGCAACTGCCATCACCCCATACCACTGGCAATGCTGTATAGATTTATGGGAGCTGCAGTTCCACAACATCTGAAGGGCTGCCCTTTCTCCATAACAGGTTCAAGCAGTACAGCTGTTTAGCACTGAAGCTAGCTTTAATACAGTATGTACTATAGTATGTTACAGTGTTGTAATCAGTGTAATATTTTAACAAATTTCATTTTTTTTAGCAATAACTAGCATCAATCACACTTATTAGATTTATTCTTATGTTAGTATACATTAGACTACATTTTGGAATTTTCCAAAATTAGAAAACTTGTCCATTCTTATGTGCTCTCAAGTCACTTTCGATTTACAGTGATCCTTGCACATTTTTACAGACAAGAAAAAAAAAATACTGCAATGATGATACAGCAGTAACTTTCTGCACTCTTATAACATTATTAATGCTTCTCTGCCCTGGGTTGTCACTGTTATGGACAATATATTGGGCTTTATAGAGTTCTTTTTCCACTAAGGCTGTTCTTCACTTAATCACAGTGGCCATAAACACATTTATTTGACATTTTACTCAGGAGAACCTAATTACCCATGACACTGATGGCCACCAGTACAAGCATATCCACTGGCTTGGTTACAGATTAGGCCCCTAATCAATTGAGACTTTTCTAGGAAGAAGACCTCAGCCTATCTATACCTCTGCCCTGACCTCACATATAAAGCAAAGCTCTCACCGCCTTGCAGGAAGCTACCAATAACAGAGATATCCTCTGCTGGTGGCAGGATAATATTTAAGCTGTGCAGAGACTATCGGGCAATTCGAGCTTTCGGTGCATGAGACTGGGCCATGTTTGAGGGTTTGGTTGATTTGTTTTAAAGACGAGTCCCGCTTCCAGCCCTTTCCCATCACTACCCAACAGCCAAGACGTTCGTCCAGTGCCTAGAAGTGGCCACGGAGATCTCTCGCGCAACGCTGCAGAAGCTGCCCTTGCAAAAGCAGGCACACAACACACTCCCGCCCCGCCCTCTCGCTATAAACCTACACACACACACACCCCACAGCACCCTATGCCTCCCACCCCAAACCCACGCGACCCATCTTCTCAGCCCCTCTTCTCCAGTTTACACCACCGCCTATCCAGGCTGGGAACGCCATGCAAAACACGTGCCCCGCAGTACGCGCAGAGACCCCACCCAAGGCCCGACGGCCTTTGCCGCCGCCGCCCCCTGCCCACAAGGGTCCCCCAAAGCAGCGCCTATTGCTCGCAGGAACGCGGGGAGTGTGTGCTACCTCCGAGTCGGGGCTCTCAGAGGCCGCCATGACGGGCACCTCCCCACTCCGTGACCTTCCACCCTCAGGAAGCTCTGACCCGGAAGAGGAAACCGCATGTGTGGAAATCCACCGGCGGCGGGGAGGCTTTTTATGATCTCCTCCGACTACGCGGCGGCCATGCAGGTGAAGTGAGGGAACCGTGTAATTGGGGTGGGTGGGGTTGAGCTCCCTGTTATCACGCGGGGAGGGGGAGGGGGCTGAGTTGCTTCTGCTTTTGGGGAAAAGGTGGGCTTTAACCGCCTTTTTAGGAGACAAGAGAGTTGGAAGCGCTTTCTAGCGCTCCTGTGAAGTAGATTAGATTGTCCCAAAACAACAACAACACACAATTGGACTCTGCTTAGAGAGAAATAATCAGCAGAGGTTGGATGATTAGCTATTGCCTACTGTCTGTATTGACAGAGGGTTGGTCTACGCTAGATGACGCTTGAGATTCCTTCCAGCTTCTGTCGTGCTGTTCCTTAGTGTTGCCGAGAGATGATGATAATGTGACTTCAAGTCAGTTCTCACTTATGGCTACCCTTTTCAGGGTTTTCTAGGTAGAGAATACTTTTTATATAACTAAAAATGAATGTTCCTTGTTTTTGCGGTTATAGTTTGGTTGTTTTCCTTACTTTATGTACCCTTTGTGCGGATGGTCCTGCAATCAGTGGTACCATACAGTGTGGTGTGTTTGGGGATAATGAATTTTTAAAAAAATAAATGGCATTTCTTGCATCTTTAAAAGAAATACATAAAACTAGAATCTCTATGAAATTCTTGCATTTATTATATAATGCAGCTGCTTTGTGAAGGCTTTCTTGCTTTGAAAAGTGAGGGGTCAAGACAAACTGATAGAAAATATGAAAAGCGAAAGTGTTGTGTAGATTGTTGAACAGGGATCGGGAAACATAAGGACATAACATAAGAGCCCTGCTGGATCAGGCCAAGGGCCCATCTAGTCCAGCTTCCTGCATCTCACAGTGGCCCCACCAGATGCCTCTGGGAGCACACGAGACAACTAGATAGATACCTGTCTCCTGATACCCCTCCCCTGCATCTGGCATTTGGAGGTACCTTCCTTTTAAGTCTGGAGATTATACATCCCCATCATGGCTTGTAACCTGCGTTGGACTTTTCCTCCAGGAATCTGTCCAATCCCCCTTTAAAGGCATCTAGGCCATATGTCATCACCACATCCTGTGGCAAGGAGTTCCACAGACTAATAGCATACTGGGTAAAGAAATATTTTCTTTTGTCTGTTCTCACTCTCCCAACACTCAGTTTGAGTGGATGTCCCCTGGTTGTAGTATTGCGTGAGAGGGAAAAGAGCTTCCCTCTGTCCACTTTATCCATCCCCTGCATAATTGTCTTTCACAGTGCTAGGAAATCATTGATGTTTGTTCTTAAGAAAGAGGCTAAAGGTCTGCAACCTAACTAGACAGTTGAAATGGTATTTAGAGATTGAATTTTGCTTATCCATATTTAGAGATGGGATTTTCCTTATCCACACACCCCCTTAATATACTTTTGAGTGAAGTTGGAATAGATTCTCACTAGTATTGTGGAGCTCAATGAACCATCAGACTTTTCAGTCAGGAATAGTTACTACATTAATGAAACATATGTGTGGGTGTTTGTTTTTCCACTTGATGTTTCTCATAAATCATTAGTCACCTGGTTTAGGAAATGTTAATTGCATTATTATAAACTAATTATATCTATGTATATTTACATGTTAATGAGTTCTGGAAGAGGAAAAATATGTATGTAACAGCAGTAACTTAATGCTTCTAGGATGGTGCATAGATCATATATTTTTATGATTATCTTTTTTTGGTTTGTTATGTATATGTTACCAATTGATGCCTGATAATACAACGCTTTAGTAAAATACAGTAAAATAAAAACAGAGAGTATAAAATAAAATAAAGGAAAACATTCTGAAGGTTGCATTGACCATATGATTCAGTGATCAGCAAAGTCAGTAAAAGCAACCAATAAATGTCAATTTCAACATAAGTACAAGCCAGAGGTATGTGCAAATAAACCTGTTCTTGACTACTGATAAGCATTCAGAGAGACAAAGCTAGTTAGTCTCTCACAGTGGAGGGGTTGGAGCAGCCACTAAGAACACCCTTGCTTATGTTTCTGCCAAAGTGACCTTGTGATGTATATTTAAAGTAATTAACAGATCTTCAACTTTTAAAGTTGACATGTAACTAAACTATATGCAGCTCCTGTAAAAAGCAGGCATACCTACCTGAAGTAAGGGTTCCAGAATAAATGTTATATAATACACGTTTATGTAGGCTAATTATTTTTGAACTGATGCAGTCATTTTAAATCACCCAGCATAATGGTTTAAGTTAAAAGTGGAATTAAAAAAATGCAATAGGAATGTTTTAGAAAGACAAAAGAATAGAGTGTATTAAATGGCCATCTTAATTGACTTGTTTGCTTTTGGGGCATACGAATGGTAGTCGTGTGTGAGGGTTCGAAAGTAGCCTCCTCCTTTTCTTGAAATAAAACAGGAATCTCTTTTTGATTGCAATTCAAACTGTCCTTTATTGTTTTAAACAGGGGAGGAACTTCATTTGTGGTAACTTGGGGTAACATCTCTTGCGACGACAACGAACGTTGCAAGGGTATCCAAAGGCTTGTATCAAACAGATTTGGGGGTTTCTCATCCCATGGACCGGGCAAAAAGGGGTTATAACCAGGACTGTCTCTTTCTTCTCCCACCTCTCTCAATAGCGGTAGGGTCTCTTCATCTCCGTCCTCTCTCCAGATCGGGTCTCCCGCTCCCTCAAAGGTGGTCCATGGTCCCGGAGATACGCCACTCTCCGTGCCTCCTCTGCACGCCATGCCCGACGCTCCTCCGCCTCTCTGGCCACTATTTCCTTTTCTTCCTTTAATCGCCTCCTCCACTCTCTCGCCTCAGACTCTCCCCAGTACGACGGTCGTTGGGGAAGCCCTTTCCTCCGGCGATAATCCGCCTCTTCTCTAGGGACCTTTACCTTTTCCCATTCCCCAGTCCATGGGTCTTCTACCCAGATGAGTTCCCAACCCCCCAGTATGTTGTCGTGCCCCCTTTTTATATCTCCTATTCCCGCCTCCACTACCGACCTCCCCTTTTCTACTTTTCCCGCCAAATCTCCTTCTGTCTGGGTCGCCACCGTCAAACCCCGCAGATTTGCTTCCAACTCCCAGGTGTCTATTCCCTGGTGTATTCTTTCACAAGGGGTTGGTGGAGGAGTGGTCTGCACCTCTTTTGATATCTTACGAGTGGACGGCACTCCAACGAGAGCTTCTATACTCTCCTCTTGCCTGTCCCATCGTGCTTAACACGTTCTTTCCCAACTAATCCTGGTGTATTAATTATGGTTAATTTGAAGTCAGACTTCGAAACCAAAAATAAAAGTGAGTAACGCACTCTGGTTTCATATTAATCATGGTAACATTAATCTTGTGATAGAGTTAACTCCAGCTGTGCTTGGCAGTGAAAAGTAAAGAATTCATTGGGGAGAAAAGGTAAGAAAGCAGAGGAATACATGGATCCAGAAGGTTCAGCAACTTACTGTATTTTTCCATATATAAGATGCTACTTTTTCCTAAAATCATTACACTAAAAATTGAGGGGTGCCTTTTACACAGAAGTAAGCTAAGATAGCTGAGGAGAGAACAAAATGGCACATACCTTGCCTCTGTAAACAGGCTTCCTTCAGTCAGGAGGCTTAGCTTCCTCCAATCACGAGCCTTATGGAACTGATGTCAGCTGATGCTGTACAAACTAATTGGAACACACCTCGTTGGAGGTGGAGCCTATAGGCTCAGATTCATCAGGGACTCAAAATGTCCAACATTCTGAGCCCAGAGGCTGAATCCTCAAAGCTAAGTTTTCTTAATTTTTGGGTTAGAAAAGTGGGGGGGGGGGGGGTGTCTTATGAACGGGGGCATCTTGTAAATGGAAAAATACGGTAATCATAAATAAGAAAGTCACAACATTTTGCCAGCCAAAACAAAAAAACAAGAGACAAAAGCATTGTGGCACATTAAAAACGAATGTGTCATCTTACAGATCCACAAAAGCTTATATTAAAATATAACAGTTAGTCTTTAAGATGCCACAATTTTTAAACAATATAATAGTAAACTTGGAACTGCAGAGCTGGAAGGGACCCTATGGATCATCAAGTCCATCCCTTGTCAAGAAGGCACAGTGGGGAACTGAACTCCCAACCTCTGGATCTGCAGCCAGATGCCTAAACCCCTATCCACAGTCTGTCTCTTCATTTTTGTTTTCTTGTTTTTTGTCTGATAAGCTTGTGCAGCCTAACATGGCTGCTACTTCAAAAACTACAAAATATTACATACGTACTGGGCACACTATTTGATCAAAACAGAATTCATTTAATTTTCTATTAGCTCTGACAGGAATTTTCCCTCCACTCTTATACTTGACGTTTCAGATAGTTTACAGCTTGGAAATGGAATCCAAAGGTATTTATTTAAAATATCAAATGTTTTCCATTTTTACAAATAAAAAGGAAAGTGAACATTTCTTTTTAAATGACTCAGAGCTAATCTTCCAGTACTCCCTAACAAGTTGTCTGAAGTTTGTTATCAGTCATTAAAGTTAAGGTTTTTCAAATTCTAATAGTATTTGCTTTTTAATTCTGTCCTTGAGTCATGCAAGTTTTTTTTTAGTTGATGACGCAGTTTACCTCTAGATTTTCTACAGTTCTCAAGTCTGCAGAGATTTAAAAATCAGAAATCCATTAGTGCAAATATCAGAGAGATACTTAAAATTCTTGATGAACTCTAAAGAAGATACAAAGGCTTTTGTGGGAAGCTCTAACTCATTACCAGTACCTACTCCAGTAAATAATATTAATTCCCCTTTATTGGCTTTCATGGTCTTTTTAGACTGGGAATACAACAGAGGCTAGAAAGGTTTTGTGCTCCCCAGAAGTCTTCAGCTTTAGTATTCCATGTATTGTGTATCTTTGTAAGCCCTTACCCATATAATATTTCAGCAAGAAAGGGAAAACTTTCCACTGTGAACATTAACCAAATGGTCTCTTTGAATGTGCTAAACCAAAGTTGTTCTGTAAGGAAGACTGTTCTTATAGCTCCCAATAAAGTTAATGATGTAATGTGAAATGGCAAATTATTCTTCTACTTTAATTATTCATCTAGCTATCTGGTGGTGATTTGGGGTGATTAAAGGCTCTCCCTCTCCCATCCCAAGGCTCCCAAAGCCTTCCCCAGGGCAAAAGGCAGAGCTAGGGAGCCTTGGAAACCTATATCAGGAGGGGGATAGGTAAAGGTTCCCCTTGACATTTAGTCCAGTCGTGTCCGACTCTAGGGCGCGGTGCTCATCCCCGTCTCCAAGCCATAGAGCTAGCGTTTGTCCGTAGACAGTTTCCGTGATCACGTGGCCAGCGCGACTAGACACGGAACGCCGTTACCTTCCCACTGTGGTGGTACCTATTTATCTACTCTCATTTACATGCTTTCAAACTGGAAATTGGCAGGAGCTGGGACAAGCAACAGGAGCACACTCCGTCGCGTGGATTCGATCTTACGACTGCTGGTCTAATTACTTTAAATTAAATCTTACCTAATCCAGCTGATGACATTATTAGCTTCCACCACATAAATGTACGCCTACAAGATTTTGGCCATTGTGTATATGTCGCCTAGTATGAATAGTGGATAGTGCTGTCACTAATGAAGCAACTAGATTAAAACCAAAGAAAAGTCTAGTTGCCAGAAATCGAATATTTAAACATACTTTGTCTGAGCAACCTAAAGTGGACTGGAATAGGACATATTCCATCAGATAATTACAAAATGTTTCACTCTAGAAGTGACTGTAGAAATGGTTTCAATAAATGCAGCACAAGCAGTTAAGGCAGGGTAATTTTTTCAAGGTGTGACCCCTTTTTATAGTAGCCAAGTAACCGCCGACACCCCCCTCCCCACATTTCCATAAATAGGCCGTCATCCTTCTCCGACATGGTGGCACCATTGATGCTCATGCTGCTCGCCTTCCTACTGCTCGTGCCACCAAATCTGCTGCCGTCACTTCAGAACTGGGGAGGGAACAGCCTGGGAAATGTTAAAGGTAGGGAGAAGAGAAGGCAGAGGACTTCAGAGATGGGTCCGCAGGCAGAAGGAGATTGTGGTACCTAGGGAGGGGGCAAAACCTTCACGCAAAGAAGATCCCCCTCAGAAACTGGCACAAAGCCTTCCTTGCACCTATTGCAAAAGAGGCAGGCCATTTGTTTTTGTGCCCACCTCCTGGGGATTTGGTGGTGTGTGTATGGGAGGAGTTTCCTTTTCCTCTTCTTCTTTAGGCTCTCCAGAAGTGACATATCATAGTTAAAATCCCTTTGTTGTGGAAGCAGCAGCAATTGTATCTTTATGCTGGCATTCCTTTTTTTATAAAAAATAGTCCCAGTCATCCCTTCTCAGAAAGGGCTTGTTCCTGATACATACACATACATACTAACTTTAGTGTCCTGCTCCGAAAGGTCAAGAAAGAAGTTATTTGACAAGGGCTATAACATATACTGTATAGGTGATGTGTGACCCCGCAGAAAACACTTTGTGACTCCCTTGAGTTAGGGGATATAATACAAAATCGGACTGTACAATATCAGTCAGATTTATTGGAAAACCTATGAGTGAAGTCTGTGCTCCAAATACAGATGGCTAAAAACCAAGAAAATGAAAGTTTTTATATTCCGTACTTTTCTGTGTATAAGATGATACTTTTTTTCTTTAAAAAAATTCTAAAATTTTTATACCAAAAATTGGGGGTCGTCTTATACACGGGGGTAGCCGATTGAGAGAACCCTGTGGTTGCATGGCAAAACTGCCGATACCTTGTCTCTGCAAACAGGGTTCCGCCCAATGTAATTTTCAGCCCCGTTCTCTCTCGCACAACTCTGCCCCCCACACACATGCAGGGTTCCGTCGTGACTGCAACATAAGGGGTTGAATGCGATTACAGAGGGAGGGAGGAAGCTGTATGGAGGGAGGCAGACACGTATGCATGCATCCACCCGCCCGTTCGCCCGGCTTAGAGGGAAACTTGCATCTGCCAATCACTAGACTTTGGTAACTCTGTCAATTGACGTCATTATCGGCTGATTCTGAACAAACCAATTAGAACTCTGAAAGCATCCATGTCTACAACTCCATTGGAGGGGGTAGCATTTTGGCATTTGTGCGTAGATGCAAAGTTAATGCATGAACAATATTTTGAGCAATCACCCATAGAAATGTTCGAAAATAAAAAACGAATGTCATATTCTTCAAAATTCAAGTTAAAAGTCATCAATTACACAAAGGAACTTCAAAATAAAGCTGCAGAGATACAGTTTGGACCTTCTCCCACTGAGTGTATGATCAGACAGTGGAGAAAACAGGAAGAACAATTCCAGCAAAATGGCCAAACTTGGAGCAGAGGCTCAAGACTCTGATTATGGAGCAGCACCAGAGTGGGGTATGTGTGTCAACCAAGCTTATTCAATATCAGGCAAAAAGGTTTGCAAGGGAAATTAACATTGTTGATTTCACAGGAAAAGCAAAATGGTGCTTCAACTTCATGAGGAGAGAAGGGTTGGCCATGAGAACATGAAACAAGTTAGCCCAAAAACTGCCACCAGTTTATGAGGATAAAATCCAACATTTTCACTCCTATGTCATAAAACTTCAGAAAAAAATATGATTTTAAACCAAGTCAGATTGCAAACATGGATGAGGTGCCTCTCAATTTTAATGTAGCTTCCAACAGAACTGTTGATATGAAAGGAATCAAAATGGTGGCAATTGCGCTTCACGCATGCGCCCAAGAGCGTGCGCACATGCGCCCAAGAGCGCGCTCGCACATGCGCAATCGCAGGGGGGTGCCCCGCCTTCCTCAGAGGCTCAGCCGGTCCACGGTCCCAAAAAGGTTGGGTACCGCTGGACTATAGAATCAATATAGCAGAGAGTGCAACATAGACGTAACAAACATTTTATAGTCAAATAACAAAACAGACAATTGCCCACATAATTATGAGTCAGGGTAAATCTCCATAAACCAGGAGTAAACAAGCTGATGGAATCTGGAAACCAGGTTCCCATCCCTAGAATCCACTGTGGGCTCTGTAAGACGTCAGTTGTGTGTCTTTTAAAAAGAAAGTCAATTTCTTGTTTCATTTGAGCGTTTATGACACAAAAGGCGTAGAGAGGACTGTGCTTTGTTTTAGTGCAAAATTGTCACTTGTGGACAGAGTCAAATGGAAATTTACCCTTTATGCTGGAGATTATTTCAGCAGGGAGCATGGAGGGTTTAGGCAGGGGTGTGGAGGCTGCCTAGATACCCTTGGGAGCTGCATGAGACTATGCAGGAGCTGCCAATTTTGCTCCTTCCTGCCATAAATGAACATGTTTTTATATGGTATTTGAAACTCATCCAAATGTTGTAGGGATGAGGAACTGATAATTAGCTACTGCTGCTATTTGCATAAAAGAGCTTTTACACACCAGCACAGATATTTATCCAAAAATCCTTTTCTCACAATTTCATTTGAGTATTGCCTTTACATTCCTCCTGCATCTCTCAGCACTCATTGGTGAGCTATTTACCCCAAAGTACAAATACTGGGCATCCTTCTTTCAACCCTCTTTCAGGCCACATATGTCAGCTGCTTTCCTTACAGGTTTGTTTGCTGTGTCCTACTCACACTGATGAATTATTACAGTTGTGACTTACACAGTAATCTTGCCTTGATTGTTTCATAATGTGTTTTGTATAACTCTGGTATGTGGTCATTTTAGAAGGTTGCTGGATTCAATATAGGGCAGAGTCCTTGAGTCTTCAGTAACTGCCAAAAAAAAAAAAAAAAAAAAGGGAACAACTAGCATGAAAGAAATCAGAGCTACTCAAATTGTTCTTCTGACATAACCATTAAAGCATGCAGCACTTGAGGTGGGGGGGAGCTTTATTGATGCTAATCACAGCTATTCCTTACTGTTATATGGAATATGTGTTCATGGTTGTAGTGGCCAATTCATCATCTGGGGCCAACCTTCTAGTAGTGAGCCTCTCTTAGCTAGATTGGTCTTTAGGTGGCAGATGTTTGTGTGTCCCTAGGTCTGTGCTTAAAGCCTTACCGACATGGTGAAGCCTGCCAAGATCTTGTACTCGGCTGGCATAGCTTTTGATAGCCCTTGGTCATCTCTATGCCACAAGGAGTTGATAGACTAGGAGCTTATGGAGAAGCAACAATATAATTGCTTCTTTAAAAGGGTTACAGATCAAAGATGCTTCCAATAAGTTTTAAGACTTTTTTTTTCAAAATATCTGGAGTGCACATGTGTCTTCTGTAGTTTGGTAGACTGACTGAGTTGATCGTGGTATATCTGAAACACACTGATGTGAGTAGTTGGATAAACAAGCTATATGGTGCTACAGGGAGGGTCAGTAGGAAGGTGATTAGCCACATGGCTAAGGATTGAGGGTACTAGTTGCCCTCTTATTGAAATGCTGGTGTACTAAACTTTACCTTGTTTCTTTTCCAGAGAGAGGAGAAGCAGCTTGAGCTATCCTTGGAGGCTCTCATCAATCAAGTGGCTGACTTGAAAAATTCATTGGTCAGTTTCATTTATAAGTTGGAGAACGAATATGACCGACTGACCTGGTAAGAGGTGGAACAAAAGTTAGGGAGCCAATCTTACTTTGCAGCAAGGCAGCCACTGCCATGTTTCAAGTAACTTAACACACATTCCAGCATACATTATATTGCACTTTAATGCAGGAACCTTACATGATCATCTTAGTCATGTTTGTTTATAAACTGAGGACAAACATGAGATTTCATGTGCGCCAGATTGTCAGCCAAAAGCTGGACTTCTTTGCAGACTGGTAGTAAGAATTTTGAATTCAGTAATGAGTAAATGTTAGGCACATACAAGAGAGTACTTTTTGAGCCAACTTGTTTTGAGGTATAGAGGGGTATGTAGAATTCCTGAACAGGTGCTGTTTGTTTTGATATTTACTATAAATATAAGGATATATGAAGAACTTTTAATTTGCTCAAAGTTTTCTTCAGCCAGCTACTGTGGAACCAGAGTGCTTTTAAATCTTACACCTCATATTTGGAAGTACAAGCTATGTGATCTGTTCTCCTCTATACTCATACGTATGCTTCACAGAGTAATTCTGCACAAGATATTCCATTATGTGCCATTTTCAGCTCAATATGTTGAGACCAGAAATTAGAGGTGGTTATGATATTACTGTTGCAATTAATACTTTTTAACCAGGCTGAGCAACTTCAGGGGGTCTGTGTGTTAGGTCAGAGTCAGATGCTTGAACATCTTCCTAAGAGGCCTATAGAGCTTTATAGACCTCTAGAAAAAAATCAGAAGCTCGTGTTCTTCACCACTGATATTTATCCCTGAACCAGTGTGAACCAGGTAACCTTTTCCAATCATACCAAAATCCATCTGGGTATCAAGGTGAAATAAGTTGCTCCATTATTGAAATGATTCCAGGCAACATCAGCTTGCCTATTTCTACAAGCTTTATTTATCTATATTGCTTCTGTATTCCATAAGCATAAAAATACTACAAAGTTGTTGGAAATATGTAACTTTTTGAGACGTTAAAGGCACACTTCCATTATACAGAAAGTAAACAGCAATGAAAAACTGTAGGCACAAATATTTGAACAGAAAACCAGTCCTGCAACTTGTGAAAAGCTGCAGGTATGATTGCCATCACATATTCCTACTAATTCTTGCAAATAAGATTTTATTTTGAAATATTTCTTAGGTTGTAGATAGAACTTAATCAGAAAAATCTAGTTTAGTAATAAACTTGTACCTCTAAAAGGTACAGACAAGCAATTGTATCATCTTTCAAACCAAAAATACAGGAGTTTATAGTCTGGAAAGGGAATCTTTTTAAAAAGCAGAGAGTACATCTCTTAAAATATCAAAGTCCTTCAAAGTAGAGTTGTGAGGGGGTTGCCTCAAATGCCTCTAGTGGGCCCTCCGGCCCTGCCCCACTAGCCCAGAGGAGCCCAGGAGAGAGCAAGTCTTTTGGACACCTAGCTGGCAGGGATGCATCACGGCATGTGGAGGAAGGGCACTGCCTGATGCAGGACAGCTGGAGGAGAGTGCAACAGCAGGAATAAGGGGGCAAGAGTTGCAGAACTCTGTCATCTTGAACCACGTCAGATGAATGGGAGATGTAGGAGGAGGCAGCCAAGCACTGGGACTCCATCTTCTGTGCCTCCACAGAGGTGCAAACAGTGATAGAGGACTAGCCGATTCAGCTGTGGAAGGGTTTGAGGACCTGCGGCTCTGCCAACAAAGCCTCCAGCTGATCCAGTGTCACTCCAGCCTGGTGTCATTGCTCAATGGGAGCTGCGAAGCCTGCCCCAACCCAGCTTCATCACTGGAGATGCAAACAGCAACATAAGCAGCAAAGGGGACTCCAGGAGGAGCCAGGTTCCCATCATACAGCTTTACCAACCCTCCCTAAAAGGACTTCACCCCGGATCGGGACTCAGATTTCCCTCCTGTTTCTCTAGACCTGGGCTTTTGGAGACCCCAGTGAAGTCAACTGGGGTCCCATTTGGACTGACTGTGCCCAGGAGGTCAGTGCTAGAAACTCAACTCCCTGAAAACAAGGGGGGAGAGAAGAGCAGTGGGGTTGACTTTGTTCCTTTAATAAAAGCTGCTGTGAGTGACCAAACCAGCCTGCAATCCATAGAATTTTTGCAGAGGGATTCCTCAGCCGCCACCCCCTCCCCATGAGGAGGGGCAGCAGGACTCACACAAATATGTGAAAGTAAAAGACATTTCTTAGCCTTTAAACATATTCAGGCACATACAGAAAATAACGAACAATGTTCTCACCCAGTGAAGACATTCATGTGCCATTTTGCATCTATGGAGCAAAATCCATGATCTCTGTGTGATGCCTCTCTGCTGCTATTCTCCTGCCTGCTTCTTGGCGTCTCATGCCTAGTATCGAGTATCTGGTGTACGTTGTCTCTCTCTTTTTTCCCTATATTTATACTTCTCTCATTTATTTACATTTCCCATTTACTATAATTACATTTCAGTACTCTAGCAGTTTCATAGTCTAGGGCTTCTTTTTCCTTTCCATTCCCCCCCCCCCCATTTCCATTTTCAGTTTTTTACACATTCAGTTGTCAGCTAGCTAGGGAAGAGATTTATTTTACATTGACTTTGCTTTCAGACTTCAATGGGGAAATAGCTAATTGTTTTGCAGTGACTTTTAATATACTGCTTGCTGTTCTAACCTCATTTTGTTGAGCACAATGTACATTTTCAAGGTTGCTTTTTTATCCTCCCCTCAATTATTTTAGCAATTTATATATACACAAAATTTCAAACCTTGACATGGCAACCAATTCTGACACCTCCCCAAGGATCCAATAAAAGCCACAATCTTGCTAAAAATTGTTGTAAAAGGCTTTTCAAAAATCAGAATTGACTGGAAGTTCAATTGCAGTTTTAAAAGGGTGCTAAAAAGGCTAAATTTCACTAAAGCAAGACCCCACATCTTGCTATAGAAAATTATCATTCCTTTAGTCTTCCAGAATATAATTCTCCCTGTTTTGAAGAATTATTTGCCAGTGGTACAGGGTGATGATATCCTGCAGTACAGCAAACAAGCAGGTGTGTGTGTTCTCCATCCCACCTTAGACTGAGGTTGACTTTATTTTTTGGTCAAAAGAATGACTTGCCTCAGCCACAGGGAAGAATGCTTTTTATGTCCTCACACTCTTCTGTCTACCCATTTCTGCTGCAGGCCTTCAGTGCTAGACAGCTTTGCTCTTCTCTCTGGGCAGCTGAACACCCTGAATAAAGTGCTGAAGCATGAGAAGACTCCGTTGCTGCGCAATCAAGTCATAATTCCATTAGTGCTCTCCCCAGACCGTGATGAAGAGATAATGGTAAGGATCTGGCTCCAACTTGCTTAAAGTGGCAGGTTGATCCTAGTTAAATAAAAATAGTAGTGGGAGCGAGGGGAAGCAATACAATCGTGTATCTTGCCATAGATAGAAATTATTTATTTTGGATGTGAACAGTGCAGAACAGTTGTATATTCTGTCAAGTGGGAAATGCAGAACAGCTGTGAAACTAGGAGAATGTTCCATCCTTCTGTGTGTTCCCCACTGTCCCCTGTGCTTGGTCATCTGACTGCTGATCAATAGATGTAGCAGAATTAGCTGACTGAGCTCTGAACTGATGGAAAGATTACATAGCATGCCTCTATGGATAGCTTTAATAGAAGAATAGGATACAGGGACACAGTGTTGATTTCCAATAGAAGTAGAGTTGACTACACAGGACTTCCAATTTAGGTATCGTGGTTTTTTTTTAATTGTTTTCAATGCAGATGCCCTGTTAAGTTGAAAGCAGTAGATTGGGTGAGATCCTTTTTTCCTACTGATGACTTGTTTTTTTCCCCTGATGTGTAGAAGAATAAGAAATGTGGTCACGCCCAAGCTTCCTGACTGGGTGCAGTCCCAAGCATCTTGCTGTGTTCCATGTGCAGGCCAGGCAAGAGACCAGAAAGAGAATAGTCCAGGAGGATATGATTCTCCAGTCCCTGCCATCTTGGAAAACAGATGTGGCAGATAGCAGCCCTGTCTCCTCATGTTTCATCCTATTTTGGCCTCCATCTCCCCCCCCCCCCCCCCGCTGATTCATGCCATAGGCTCATAACTCAGCAGCCAGGGTTATATATAGCAAGTTTGAGAATTTGAAGCCTTTGCTACCCAGAAAAAATAATATGTGACAACCTGTTACTTGGATCTTCTAGATTCAGAAGCTTGTCTTTGACATTTCTAGGTCATGTGTTAAAACAGTCTCCATAAAACAGCATTATTCAACCTATGTCTTTAGGAAGACAGGGAATCCACAATGGTGAAGTAATTCAGAGAATAATAAGTCATTTACTTTATTAATACCTGCATTTCACGGATACCACTCTGAAAGCAACTTGAAATTAAACTCCATGCATGTGTATATTACATTAAGAGATATGTTGTCTATTCAGGTTCCAACCCTTCCTTTTATAGACAGAGGTAAATGAGCTTGCAGATGGAGCACAGCATAGGTGATGGATGGTGAGGACAGTAATGTATAGAAGTACTGTAGCTGCTTTGCTTTGTTATGAATTCTGGAGCTGAATTTTCTGTAACTTCTAAGTCTCAGTAACCCACATAAGGGTTTGTATTATCTAGCTTTGCTTTGTGACTTTGTGTACTGATGGTTTGCATGTTTCAGCGTCAGACAGAAGGAAGAGTGCCAGTGTTCAGTCATGAAGTCGTACCCGATCATCTACGAACCAAGCCTGATCCTGAGGTAGAAGAACAAGAGAAGCAATTGAGCACAGATGCAGCTCGAATTGGTGCTGATGTGGCACAGGTGAGGTTATCTGAAGACAAGAGATTCTGAATTCCTCAATTGTGATTTCTAACTACTGTTGCTAAAAGATGCAACGCCTTTTATATTATTTGCCTGTCCTTATATTTTTGACATTAGGAATAGCCACCTGGCAGCATGCAAAGCAATTGTATCTGACTGCAGGTGGTCTTATGAAATAGCAAGTAAAACATACTAATATGGTTGCTATGAATTTCATTTGTAAAGAAAAGAAAATTCACGTAAGTTCTGTCAAAGAAGCAAAATTTACACACTCCGTTACAGCTTTCTTTGGGGTTTGAATATTATGCTCCACTTTTGTGGAGCTGTGTCATCTATGCACCCATGTTTGTATTCTAAATATTGTTTTTATTTGCTTTTCATTCATATTTCAGAAAGACGTGGACCACGCCTAATGTACATTTTGGGAAGATTATGTTAGGAAGCAACATACTGTTATGTTGGGTAGAGTAGGGCAAAACAAAAGTTCATAGGGACCCAGAGGCTGGCCTTTCACATTACAAACATCAACACGCAGAACATAGTGTCCAACAGAAAATAATCTGGAAGTCTGCAGTATCATATTTGATCAGATATCCAACATATTGTCCATACTTAATAGTATGTGCTATTAAAATTAAGATAGTATGCGCTACTCCGACTTTGAAAAATGGTTTTCTCCCTATTCCTGAAATTTTGGAGACAGGTCTTGGAGGGGTTTGCTGTAACTTTGTGGAATGAGATAATATGGGGAGTAAGGAAGGTAACATAGATTACCTGATGTTTCTTACTGTTCATTTTTTTGATTGCAGAAACAGATCCAAAGTCTCAACAAAATGTGTTCAAACTTGTTGGAGAAAATCAGCAAAGAAGACCGAGAATCTGAGAGTGGAGGTATGGCACGGGAAAAGCATTAGATAGATGGTACACGGTCTAGAGACAGCAGTGCTAGAATCAGAGACCAGTACAAGAATAACAGGAGCCAAGATAAACATAACAATAATACGAGTGTAGGAAGACAAAAGAAAAAATCGAAAACTCTGGTAATTTGGTGGTTTATCTTCTCTATTAATATTCCTCTGTTTTTCAGGCTTACGACAGAACAAGCAGACATTCAACCCTGCTGATACCAATGCACTTGTTGCAGCTGTGGCCTTTGGGAAGGGACTGTCAAACAGGCGTCCACCAGGGGTGGCTGGCTCTGTCCAGTCTGGTCAGCCAGGTGCCAACACTATTATAACAGGTGCTTCTGCCATGCAGCAGGTACAGATGTCAGGAGCATCAAACCAGCCACAGCCCATGCTTGGAGGAGTGCAGATACCACAAGCAGGCCAACCAGGTGAACATCAAGCATATTTAAGGAGGTAGAAGGCAAGAGTTATTGATGGCATAAAACAGTATCATGGACAAATCTAGGGTCCAGGATGTTAAATTCTTACTACTTTACAGATTTCAGAAAAATACATCCATTTGGGTCTCCCTACAGTAGGTATCCCTACATGGTAGATCTCTTGCCTATCAGAGCAAGTGTAGAAGGTGGTACAGTAACCTGTAGCAGGAGTAGGTAATATGTTACCTACAGGCCAAGTACCACCTCAGCTGCTTTTGTGCCCCCATTGGTGTACCCTGAAATTGCATGTCACTGTTTATTAAAAAAAGAAAATTTCCCTTTTTCCTTTCCATTCCAGACAATATTCTGCCCTTCTATTCTTTAAGGCTCTGTGGTGCAGGAAGGTACTCAGATGGTGGCAGGAACCTCTACCTAGGCTGCCAGTTGGTGGGCAGCAGTAGCAGAAAAAGCTGTTGTCTTGCTGTTGGGCTGATAGATTTCTGAAAGGGTGTTTGGTTGGCCACTAGCAGGGCTGAATAAGACTGATTTTTTGGTCTGATCTAAGAGGGCTCACTGCATAGTCTTGTTGATTTTTATTTTCTGACTTATAAAAACAAGTCCAGTACATTTGCATAAGGTAAAACTATGGGGAGGATTTCTGAAGTTCTGTGAATTAATAGTAAGAGACATATCTTTTACTCCTCAAGAAACTGTGTTTGAGGATAATCGTTATCCAGTTGCTGGGGAAAGACCACAGAAGTCTCCCCACATCTTTCTATCCCTCCTGAGATACAGGTCTTCTTCTTTGTTACACTGCTAACACCTCCTTCATTCCCATTCCAGGTAAGATGCCCAGTGGCATAAAAACCAATATAAAATCTGCTTCAATGCATCCATATCAGAGATGAGGAGGAAGCATTCTGGCCAGTTGCTGCTCCTGGACTTCATTTCAGAGACTTCATTTCTTCACCTCACTTTCAGCAGTGATATTCGTTGTATTTGAGATTTTATTAAGATAAGGTATTTACATGGTTGTATTCATCATCTGAGATGCAAGAAATGTACATACATCAGAAGACCATACTCTTCATATAGTGTGGCACAAGAAGAACACATCTTCCCACTGTTGGCAAGAAGAGATATGTGTATTAGTCAATCTCAAAGGTGAAGCAGACTCTTATTGTATAACCTTATACCAATAAGAAACCTGATCACTTCAGGGAATGTGTTTCATTGAATTTGTTACTGGATGGTGGTGGAAGAGATGTACCAGATGTATGCTTGAACATTTTATGTACCATTAAGCTAATTTTGTTTAATAAAGACTAGGTGCTGTGCCTTGTATAGCCTTGATGTATTTCTGAGTTGAACCTTTGTCTGTCTTGTGTTTTTCATAGATTGCTTAAATCCAGTGCCATTGGGATTGGCCATTAAATTATCATATCTGCAGTTGTTGACACACACACCCCATCATTACTCAAGTCACTCTAAATACTAAATGTCTTCAGGAAGGGGAGGTAGGAATTACTGTAAAGCAGGAAAGAGACCAGATAACTTACACAAATGAGCTATACGCTTCAGTAAGGATGTGCACAGTAAACATTCTCTTACATCTTTTGTTTCAGGTTCTTTCGGGGATGCCTCTTAAATTTTTCTTACTTTTCATGTACCAGTTCTTTCATTTTACATTAAAAAAAAAGCTTATTTTGAATTACCCATTTGTTTTGGACTTCCCCAATCTGGTTTTCTGGCACTCTAAAACTCCTAAAGAACCCATAAAAACTACTCCAAAAAGCAGAGGCAAAGCACAGGGAATCAATATACTCTGAAAGCAGACAACAGCACATGAAAAAAAAAAAAAAAACTAGTATGAGTTCAGCTCGGCGGGGGGGGGGGGGACCCGAGCACATCAGACCCACTCGGACTAAGTAGCACAATAGAAAAAAAAAAGAAGCAGCTAGCTGGCAAGACCCTAGCTGCCTGGCATACAGAGGTACCCACTCAACAAAGCAACCAACAACACAGCACCAAGTACAAGAAGATCAAAAAGCCCCAAGTGTGCTCAACTGACAACAATAACCACTCATGCACCCCAGTGGCACATTGTCACAGTCATGAAGTCCACACCTCTAATCCACACACCCACAAAAGTGGGGAAAAAACTCCCAAAATACGCACCCTTAATAAAACAAATGCACAGAATATTAAATGAATAACAATTTTTTTAAAAAATCAATCAAACAGGGAAAGCACCTCTACTCACCCACAGGGCAAAAAAATACAATGGCAGCAGAGGGAATTAAAGCCCCACAGCAAAACAACTGGAATCTGAGGACATTTCTTTCCCCTCTACCACATGATGCCTTCTCTTCTTTAAGGTCCAGGAGGCAAGCCAGGCAGTGGCAAAAATAATCCTGGAAAGGATAAGATCACGCCCACCCCCAAGAAAGGGGGGACCCCAAAAACCAGGGGAAACAATCTGGGGTCCCCCAAAAAAAACAGTAAAAAAAATTTTTTTAAAGGAAAGGATTTAGGCAAGGTAGACAGGCAGCAGTCCAAAATGGAAGGAACCAGGAGCTCCATACACAGTAACAACTGATGTAAAGTGCATTCCTCATTGGGTTCCAGGCCCTTTACAGACTATATTTCTTGTTCCCTAACATTTTGGATTGGCTGCTGATGCTGACAGCCCTCATAAGGCTATTGGATGAAAACTTTCTTAGGCTATTTGACAGACAAAAGAGGAAAGGGCAGCAAAAGTTCATATGAAAAGGGGAACATGAAAGACAAAACTTTAACGTATCCTTTCATAAACACCATTCATGTTTTAGAGGCTCTCTTTTGGTAATTGCCAATAGAACATGAATTGGAGGGAAGAGAGCCTCTTCTGTGTTATAGGTCTTTTGTTTAGAGATGAAAGACCCATATCTACCCTTAAGTTCAAGGAAAAAATAAAACCATCTGCATTCCCTCTGGTTTGATTATCAAAATTTATTTCTTTGACTCTGTTTCCTGCATGTGTACTACATTAGTACCATGTACTGTGGAAAATATCCTGTTGATGCACTGGATTGTGACATCACTGTGTAATACCACTCACTAATTTCTTTCATTCTATTTCCTGTTAAATCTAAATTTTGTTTGCAATTCCCCTGTTTACAATTCACTGATACCCCACATCAGAGATGCAAAGTCTTACCTTACCAGACTTTTAAAATGTTCTAAAGCTGTCAGTAAGCATGTCTGTGGAAGCAATATAGTAGACTTGATATAATTGCTTTTCAGAAAGCATTTTACAAAAGCCCCTCATAAAAGGCTGCTAACCATTGGATTAAATTCTGTCAGCATTTTCACATTGCATTGAATGTCAGTGAAAGGATGAAATGGCAGTGCATCTTTGCAACTGAGGGAGAAGGGTGTGAAATCATGAGGAAGCCTTAACAGGGAAAGTTAATAGATTGGGTGAAATGACAGAGAATATGTTATAAGGAATGGATGAAAGAAAAAGGACATGATTTAAATAATAAGAGTAATGGCATGACAGACAGGTAGAATGACTTGCTTCTGGTTTTTAAAAGAATTGGAAAAGGGGTAGAAGACCATAGGCAGCACATTAATCGTTTAGTTGCCTGAGCGTTTTCCCTGTTTCATGACTCTGTTGCTTCTCACCTTTTTATTTAGACTCAAAAACACAGAAGTATTTATTTGCTCATTTCAGTAAGGAAGCTGGGGACAACAGTCTTTTTCTCATAAAGATTAAGAAACTTAATTCCTGTCTCCAAGGTTTGCAGAACTTCTCCACTGTGTCTCTTCAAACACTGGCTCTGAATATCACTCATTTCTCACCTTCCATACTCTTTTCTCATAAGCACATGACTCCCCAACCATAGCCGATGAAGTCAACTTTCATGTACCATCTCAGCAGCTGCTTGCCTTTTATTCATGCAGTATATATTTTTTCCTTGGTTTACCCATTCTTACTTGTTGGTACATATCCAACACCTTTGAACCTTGTTATATACACATACACACATATGAATTAATTGTATGCCGTCAAGTCAATTCTGACTCATGGCAACTCTTTTCAGGGTTTTCTAAGTAGAGGGTACTCTGAAGTGGTTTACCATTCCTTTTTTCTGGGGGTGACTTGGGACTGTGCAGCTTGTGGAAGGCGACACAGTCTGGCTCTTGTGGGATGCACAATGGAGAACGGAGCTCCCAGCCTTTGGCTCTACAGCCACATACCTAACTCATGGAGCTATTCAGCCAGCATATATATGTAATAGGTGTGTGTGTGTGTGTGTGTGTGTGTGTGTGTGTGTGCCCCTCCTCACCCCATGTTCTTTAATGTTCTTTTATTCCAAGCTCAGCCAGAGTGTATAAAAACAAAATATGCAAACTTTGATTCCTTTAATCTCTCCCTCATATTTTATCTCTACATATTCACTGTCTATCTCATATCTTTTTCCTGCTACATACATACATACATACATACATACATACATACATACATACATACATACATACATACATACACATCTCTCTCTCTCTCTCTCTCTCTCTCTCTCCTTAGGGAATCTCAATACTCTGTCAGATAATATTTCCCACTTCAGGCCCACCCCCTCCTCAATTCCCTGAAATGCAATCCCTTTGACTCTGCCACTATATTCTAAGAGAAACATTGAACATGCCAACCTGAATGGCTATCTTGTTGTGAAGCAGCATGGTGAAGTCACAGCATTATCAGCCAAGATTAATGTTAAGGAGTAAGGGCCAGCTGAGTATCAATGTGTTGTGAGTGATGTCCTGTATTCCTCTCCTTCAAACATCCTCTCATTCAACTTGTACAGTGCTAGCTTATTACTGTAAGTTTTACCGTTACTATTATTAGTGTTGGACAGTTGCTTACACCAGCATAAAGACCTTTTCTAGTGTTTACTGAAGAATATGCTTCTTCATTCAGTTATTTACTTCATGATTCAGTGTACTGCCCAAAAGCAAGCACTGTTCTCACACCACTTGGGTACACATGCAAAACAGCCACTATGTAGATGGAATTTCCATGGCTCAGTGGCTGCTGAATGCACAGTGCATGTATGTTAATTGCAAGTAACATTTTCTAATGCTTGACATAAGCTCAAATTACATTGCTTTTGGGTCTGTCAATGGCTTGGTATTCTTGTAATGGCTTTACAAATTATGTATTTATATCAGTGTAATGGGGCAGAGGCAGAGATGCCCCTGTTGGTCTGTTCAACTTTGACCCAGGACCAAACCAACATTAATCTCTTTTTGAAGAACCAGACATAAAAGCAAGTGGGCAGTAACACCAGAACTGCTATTCCAGAGAGTGTAGGTCTAAAGACTGTGGGACACAGAGACATACATAACCTGTTTCCCTGAAAATAAGACCTAACCTGAAAATAAGCCCTAGTGTGATTTTTCAGGATGCTTGTAATATAAGCCCTACCCCAAAAATAAGCCCTAGTTAAGTGAAGCCCGCCTTCCACCATTGTGCAGCAACCAGAAGAAGATGATATGACTGTATTTGAATAAATGTAGATTGTACATGAAAAAAATAAAGCATCCCCTGAAAATAAGCCCTAATGCGTTTTTTGGAGCAAAAATTAGTATAAGACCCTGTCTTATTTTCGGGGAAACACGGTAGTAACAGCCATGCCTGGAGTGGGAGGTAACAAAACAAAACAAAAAGAAAGTGTGCTGCTTATATACTGTCCCATAGTACTTAAACTAGAGATGGGCATGAATCAGAAAAATGGTGATTCATTTTGATTCATGATTTGTCAAAGTTAAGGACTCACGAATTATGAATTTCTGATTTTTTCCTGATGAACCAATGAATCAATTTGTTTTTGAACTTTAAAACCCTATAAATTGCCCCCCAAGCACCTAGAGATATCAAATTCACAGGGAAGCTTCCCCTAACTCTCCTCTACAGGCCCTGCAAATTTGGTGAAATTTGGGTTTTGGACATCTGAGTTATACATCCACAAGGAGGGCCCCCCAGGAAAGCCCCCCCCCGGCACCTAGAGACACGAAAATGACAGAAAAGCTTCCTCTGACTCTCCTCTACAATCCCTCCAGACATCCAAGTTATACACCCACAAAGTGGGTCCCCACAGGAAAGTGCCCTTTAGCACCTAGCTTGGGGAAACCCAATCTTCATCAAACTTGGAGAGATTGTAGAGGAGAGTCAGTAGAAGCTTCTCTGTGATTTTGGTCTCTGGGTTCCTCAGGGAATCTTTCCAGCTGGACTCTTTGTGGGTGTATAACTTGGACATCCGAAATACAATCTTCACCAAACCTGGAGGGATTGTAGAGGAGAAGCAGAGGAAGCCTCTCTGTCATTTTGGTGTCTCTAGGTGCTGGGGGGGGGGGGGATTTTATAGCCAAACAAATTATGAATAAAAAATCCCTAAAGATTAATTGATTCATATTCGTCAGGGGCATTGATTCGTATTAATACAAATGGATGAATAAGTGACTTTTTAATGAATTTGGTGAATCATTTTTTAATTCATGCCCATCTCTAGCTTAAAGCACTCTCTGGGCAGTTAACAATTTAATTATGCAGGCTACACATTGGCTCCCCCAGCAAGCTGGTACTCAGTTTACCCACCTTGGAAGGATGGAACGCTGAGTGAACCTCAGTCCAGCTACCTTGGATTTAACTCAGGTAGTGAGCAGAGTTTTGGCTTCAGTTCTGCAGTTTAACCACTGCGCCATAAGGCTCCTCATAACCATAGCAGGAGATGTTACTATAACCTGGATGATGTGAGATATAAAAACAGCTTTACTGCCAAAAGGGGAGGATAAACCAGGAATGGGAAAAGGAGAGAGAGAGATTCAGAGAACAAAAAAGGAGAAAGAGAAGGGCCCTAGAATCCAGAAGGGCAACAAGTATAAAAAAAGATGGGGGATCCTTTACAAAAGGGGAGAAAGAACCTTGAGATTTTAGAGAAGAGAAGTCCAAGAAGAAACTTCCAAAGAGGAGGAAATAGAGGAATGGGATGATGCCTGAGAAGAATGGTCAGGGCCATATTGGGTGGAGGACTCCCCAATGAAGAACCCAAACCTCCAGTGGAGTTGGACTATAAGGAGGACCCCTGGAGAGGTGTATTAGTTCAGCTCCAGGTGCCAAAACAGGAAGAAGATAAATACAAAAATCCCAATGTTCCGTATAAACCTTCACAGTGGGATGAATAGGAGTCGCAGGAAGGCACGAAACGTAAGTGCTGCTGGAAACCAATGCTGGTGCAAGAAAGGAGCACAGGGATGCCAATGCTTGAAGGGAGCCAAAAGGAAGAGACTGGAGGGATAACCACTCCAGGAGAGCCAACCAAGAGGTCAACCCTAAACGTGCCATCATTGCAGACATACTAGCCTTCTCTCTTAGATCTTGAACAAAGACTGGCCAAGTCCCCACGGGGACGATTGATTCCCAGAGCCCAGTGAAGATAACTGGTAGCCCTGGAGGCATTGGACTCAGCCAAAAGAGTGGAAGCAGAAGAGGGGAGTCTGGGGCGAAGGATTCTATGTCATTATCAGGGACTAGAACCTTTAAAAAGAGACTATCAACCCTGTTATTGGTTGTTGTAGGTTTTTCAGGCTGTTTGGCCATGTTCTTAAGGTTTTTCTTCCTAACGTTTTGCCAGTCTCTGTGGCCGGCATCTTCAGAGGACAGGAGTCAGAACTCCGTCTGTGCTCTGGCAGAGTTCTGACTCCTGTCCTCTGAAGATGCCGGCCACAGAGACTGGCGAAACGTTAGGAAGAAAAACCTCCAGAACATGGCCAAACAGCCCAAAAAACCTACAACAACCATCGGATCCCGGCTGTGAAAGCCTTCGAGAAAACCCTGTTATTGTTCAACCCTGACCTACTTTAATAAAGCCCTTAATAAAGTACATGAAAGAGTCCTCCATCCCCATGAATAAAAGGATGCATAGATGTTTACAAAGAGGAGCAAATAAAAATAAAATGTGTAAGTGTAATAGATGTTACATATTACAAAGTGATACAGTATTTGATTTAGCAACCAAATAATTACTAAATCAGGTGAGTAATTACCCATAGACGAAGACATGGGGTCACGAAGAGTCAGACACGACTTAACGACTAAACAACAATTACCCATAGAACTTCTGATGGGTTTCTTGCACTTAAATTGGAAGGCATGGAGTTAAATCATCTAGAGTGTGAAGATCAATAAGCAGTTGCCTGTAAATTTAAGCTGTATGAACATCAGTATATGAGTACTCCTATTAAACTTGGAGATACTTCTTTAGGCATTTAGGCATGGTTAAAAAAAAGCTGCTGTTTCATATTGGTTGGATACTTTGACCACTGTTTTTAGGATTGGGTTGTTGGTATTATTGGGATTGTTCTCAGTTTTTAATATTTATTTATACTATATTTCATGAAATAATTTTTATTTGAAAGTTCTTTTGAGATTCTTTGAATTGAATGGGAAGTGAGAAATGTCAGATTGAATTAAATATATTTAATATAGAACTAAGGTGTAATGTTCTAAAAGTGACACATTTACAACAAATTTTACTTGTAGGTAGAAATGGGAGCAACTGTCTTTCTGAAAACATAATGTTATGTGCTGTGTTGATGATTATTGTCTTTTATCCTGTGATCCTCCAGGCACTCTGTGGGTAAGGGGGTATTGAAATGTCTTTGGGGGGTGAGTGACATAAAAGTCAGACAGTGGTTATGTGTTCATTTAAGACTTTTTTTTTACAGACAACTCTGTACACATTCTTGTCCTTTGACCCAGCTCCCTCCTGAACACCCCCCCCCAAGCCTTTAGGGTGTGGTACTAGGAGTCCTTCCATTCGCCCTTGCTGAGCCACGCTCAGTCTACATTGGAGTGATTCTCTGTTCTGTACAGGCTGCACTGCTCCCTCACAGCACTCTTGGCTGTCTGGTTGTATCCCCCAGCCATGGAGATAGCAGGATTCAAAAGGATCCCGAAGAAACAACAGGTAAGCTCCAAGTTTACTTACAAGGTGACAAGTTTTTTGAGTAACTTACACAGGTATCCAATAGCTGGAATGGATGACAGCGTGGCTCACAAGTCAGTGCAAGAAATCCAAACCCCCATGGAGTGAAGTAAGCAATCTTTATACATTTTTACACTGGAGATGGGCACAAACCGAACCACAAAACAGGAAAAAAAAAAAAACTGGGCTGGTTCATGGTTCAGTTTGGAGATCCCATTTTGCTGAAACAAAATGAAGTGCTGAACATTTTTCACCTTGGCACTTTGTTTTGCTTCAGCAAAACGGGATGCCCGCCCTTCTCCCTGCCCCCTTCACCTCCCTATCTTGTCTTGAAACCACTGGTGCTGGCTCCTCTGCTGCTGCTGCCACCCTGAGAGGCAGCAGGCCTGGTCCCTTGCACAGAAGCCATGGTTGCTGCCTGTGCACATCTGCCCACCACTCAGCTAACCGGCGGCCACCAATGCAGAAGCGGCCGACCCAGCTTCTGTGCAAGGAGCCGGGCCTGCTATCTGTGTGCATGTATCTGCTGCTCAGCTGATCGATGGGCTTCTGCACAGAAGCAGCAGGTCCCCCAGGCATGAACCCCAAAAATGAACCGTGAACTAGATTGGGTTTTTTTTTAGGGGTTGTGATAGTTCATGGTTCATGGGTAGCTACAAACCACAAACCATTGGTTTTCCAGTTTGTGCCTTTCTAGTTTACATCAATAAGTTGCAGCTGGGTAATACATTGTTACTTTATTATACTTCAAAGAGTGATACAGCATGTGATACTCAGGTATGCATAGCTAAAGCATAAACAAGTTCGTTAGGACAGCAGCATTTGATAAGCTTATCTGTTGTCTCTGATCCGCTTCATTTCCTAAAACATCATTGAAGCAGTTTGACCATCTTTTGCTTCCATCTCCAACCCATGAGAACAATGAAGCAGTTTCTCCCTGCTCTTCCTCATCACTGGGGGGAGGATTTCTATGACCTTTCATATTTTCTCTGCAACCTACATTTGAACCCATAAATGAGTTCACACATGTTTATGAGTAATCTGGCCTTTCTCACCAGATTACTCATAAACATGTTCAAAACCACCCATAAGCTCAAACATTGCAGAAAAAATGTGACGTCATAGAAATCCTCCTCCTATTCATCACTAACATTGACACATGCCTCTTCTTCCAGGTTGCCATCCCTTTTTATAGAATTTGCTCTCCTCCACCCTGAGCTCCTCCTCCTCACTTAACACTTCCATGTGTTGGCCATGCATGTGCCTGTCTCCTTCACATGACCCACACATGCAGCAGGCATCTCTTTCAGGGTCCTGATGCCTGGATACTTTCCAGCCACTGACCTCAGTTGTCTCTTCACACAGGGTGTTTGTTGCCTGGCTCAGCCCTTCTTCTCCAACTTTTGAAACTTTGAACTGCAGAGCTGGAAGGGACCCTATGGATCACCGAATCCAGCCCCTCAGGGAGGCACAGTGGGGAATTGAACTGCCAATCTCTGGCTCCATAGCCAGAGGCCTAAGGCACTGAGCTATTCAGACCTGTCATACTGTGTGCCAATAGCATGGCCAGGGTGACTCTGGAACAGGAGTAGTGGAGGGTGCAATGGGTGACCTGACTTGGGCAGCCTCACCACAATCATATAGAGACAGTGGGATTCAGCCAAGTCCAGGAACTACCCAGTCTGCTATCTGGTCTGGTATTCTATCCTTAACCTAATAAGAATAAGTCTTTACAACTTGTTTTTTAAAGAAGATTTAAGGGTTTTGGAACATTGCTCCAATGGTGTTTGCCATTGCTCATGTCTAGTCAGATTATTGTTGTTATTGTTGTTTCAATTTATATACCTCCCCCCCCCCCCCAGTGCTAGAGCACTCTCTGGGTGGTTTACAGTGTAATTATGCAAGGAACACTTTGCCTGCCAACAAGTTGGGTAGTCATTTTACTGTACTTGGAAGGATAGAAGGTTAAATCAACCTTGAGCCAGATACCTGAGACTGGGATTGAACTCAGGTTGTGAGCAGAGGCTTGGCAGCAGTACTGCAGATTAACCACTGTGCCATGGGGCTCGGTATTAGAGGTGTGCAGATCTGTGCTTTTAGAATCAAATAGTGTAATCTGTATTTGAGATACTTTCTTTTACCACTTTGTTTAATAATCATAGATGGAAAAAAACTGTTACTGAGTTTACTCTCCAGATGCATATATGAACTCAGACATGTCCTTTAGAATAAGGGATCTTTGAACCTTATCTGTAGTGTGTGCAGGCAGATTGGTCCTAATTACACCTACTCACTCTGAGCTATTTCTCAGGTAAATGTTGTTTAAGTACACAAAGATCAAAATATACATGATAGCTGAAGTAAGAAGTTGTAAATTGTATTGTAAAGGCAAATTATGAAATGAAGCAATTCTTTAGAAGGGTGAGCAATTAATTTAAAGGATCACACTCCTTCTAGTAGTAGAGGCTGAGATTTCTAAGACTAGCCTATAGCTATGAGGCTACCCAGGCTGGATTTCTGTTCAGGAAAGATGTAACAATTTTGGATTAGATGAGTTAAGGGTTCTAAAACCTCCGGGAAGAGAAGAAAAAGTGACCAATATAGAGAAGGGACTTAGAAGTTGGAGAAAGGGAAAGGATTGCAGGTAATTTCTTAAAGAAAAGGGTTCCAGCAGCTAATCTTCTTGCTGGGTTCAGAGTGGGAAAAGGGGAAGACTGTTTCTGATGTCCTTTCTTTCAGGGCTAGGGACCTTGTATGTCTTACCTAGGGTTCTGTCTGTCTCTTTTCTAGGAAAGGTTTGCCCTTGGATTTTATTTAGGCCTGGCCTTCAAAGAGGTTTGGCAAGATAGTGTCCATGAAATGGATGGGTTTGGTGCTGTATTACCTTATTTCATTCATTATTTGCTAGCACCTACCAATGTACTTCTGGAGGGGCAATGCCAGGCAAATGATAACCTTTTCAGTGGGGGTAGGTTTAAGGCAGCCAGTAATAATCCAGCACAAGTCATTGAGAGCTATATCCACTTGTTTGGCATGTGCTGATTTATACCTTAGCACAGAGACAAAGCTGTTGTTCTTATCGATTTTGGGTGTGCACCCAGTCTGACCGAGCCAGTTTCCTAAGTATGTTATTTCTGGCAGTAACTGTTTGGTGTTTAGGCAATGTTTTTTGTAGGTGAGGGTTCAATACAGAGTGATGCCAAATAAATTGAGGTAGGGCAATGTTCCAAAAAGCTCGGAGCTTCCTCTCTGTTTTTCTGTTGTTTAAGTGGAAGGCATAGACCTGTGTTTTTTAAAGGGTCTGGCTTCAGCTGGTTGTTTTTATAATATAAGGAAAGATCTTCTAAAGCTGAGGTTAGTTGGTGCTTGATGGCCTCAAAGGTTTTCCCCTGGACTGTCAAGGCAAGATCATCCACATAGATGAAGCTCCTGGAGTATGGGAATGCTGGTTGAACATTTATGTAAATGCTAAAACGTAATAGTGCCAGGACACTATTCTCTGGGAGACAGTCCCTTTGATTTTTCCAACAACTGTGCCTTCCTTGAAATCCAACAAATTTTGGGGATATAGAAGGAACTTCCCTGTAAACTTGCTGATGAGAAGCAGTGATGGGATTTCAGGAATGAAGATCAGAACAAAATAATCGATAAGAACCATGCAAAATGTTGATCCACATGAGAACAATATAGGGCCTGTCCAGACTGGCCGTTTTGGGTGTGGGTGGATTGGGCAACAAAGGGTCTGTTGAGGTGGGGAGGGATGAGTAATGTACCATTTAGTGTGCTCCTGCTGTCCGAACAACAAACGACCTCTTGTAGCCCGAATACCTGTCAATGAAGACCTCTCCCTGATCATCTGAGAAGGGTCAGAAATGCCAAGGCAATTCTGACTTATAGTGACCCTTTCCAGACTTCCTAGGTGTACAATACTATGAAGTGGTTTAACCTTTCCTTCTAGTGGCACTCTGGAACTGCACAACTTGCTTGAAAGGACAGAAGCTGGCTCCTCTCCCATGAGGCACAGTGGAGAATCAAAACCCCAACTTCTTGCTCTGCAGCCAGGTACCTGACTCACTGAGCTACCCAGCAGGATGCCTGCAATGAAGATAAATTAATGATGGGTGTGATTAACTCTCCTGTTTGTTGTATGATATAGGTTAATTTGTTTGCAGACTTCAGCATTAATAGCATATATAAGGAAGGCTCCCATTTCCACAGTCCAAGACCAATCTTTGAGTTCTCTCTTTGAATGTGGGAGACCATATTTTCCCATCCCTTTGAGTTTATACCAATGCATAGATCAGATATGTAAATAGTTTCAAAAACATTTAAACCTTTCAAATAAAGCTACACCTCTTTCAGTGAAAGTTGAGAATACACTGAAATCTGCTAAAGGCAATCTAGCTTCAAAAAACATGATACAACAATGGGTGCTTTTAGTTTCCGTAGAGAAGACAAGTCAGAAGTGAAAGGGTTAAACTTTCACTGCAGAACATTGACAAAGGTACATTTTAACGTATAAAGTCTCTTTTCACTAGCTTCTTGTTTACACTGAAACTTGATTAACTTTGTCTTGTTGCAATGAATTCCTTTAAGAAGCATGAGCTTATCACTCCAAGTGAGACAAATCAAAGCCAGTTAAGCTTTACTTTAGTCATTCCTTATTAACAGTGAAGTGGGTCAAGCTGAAGCTGGAAGGATGATTAGAATTACATGCAGCTGATTTCCAGCTGTGTGTGTCATTGTGTAAGGGCTGTTAGCGCCACGTGCATCCTGGAGCCCCATTTCCAGGATGAAGACATCAGAACAACATCAAAGAATGTTTCCGGTGAAAGAAGAATACAGCTCATGTGTGATCAAAGAACAGGATAGGAAAAATTGAGTTTGTCAAATTGGATTGTGTGGCAAAATCATCATTCTGTGGGTGCAGTTGGCAAGGCTTTCCAAAGGGCCTCTCATGTGGTCATCCAATGCTCCCAGAGGCACTAGAGGTGGAACTATTTGCACTGAAACCATGCATCCAGCATTGGAGCATCATGGCTGTGTTCATTTGAAAGTGCATAACAAAGGAATTGAAATCATTAGCAGGATTTCAAAGGTCACCATTTCCCACTAGCACAGTCAGCAGTATGAAGTCAACAATGGTTTTTCTGTCCTCACTTTGAAAGATACATTTGTGATCTTGCAGACTTTAATATTACGCTGCTTTCCTACTTTCTAGGGCAGATTGTTATGGAAATATTCTGAAGAGAACCAGCTGATGTTTAAAAGTTTACCTTTAAACCATCTACAGTGACAGTAAATCATAGATTCTAAGTGGTCCTGGTTAGTTTGGAACCTAGCACTGTATCTGCAATTAACATTATTTTATGTCTTGTGCACAACAGTACTTCACCAAGTATCATCATTTAACCTTACAGCTCACTTACTATGAAATTCTAGTTATGAAGTCCTCTCTTTGCTTCAGTGAGTTAAATGACTGTTGACTGAATCTCATATTCAGATTTCTTCATCAAGATCATATAGTATGAATTTTTAATGAATTTATTCATAGCACTGCTCTCATGAACCCTCCTGTTGCTATAAAATTAAGCTCATTAATATGTGAAACAGGATGGATTTCATTATTTATCCAAAATATTACACTATTTATTTTGCTTCATTAATTTTACAGTTTTATTCTTATTTCCCTAAAAATCTTCAAAATGATTACCGATCCAAGAAAATATATTTGCTTTTGACCAATAAAGATTATGCACTCCGGTTCATTCATATTCATATCCATTATCAGCATCAGATCCAAGTACGTTTTAAAAAATCTGGATTTATTAGACTGAATAGGAGGCAGGCTAACATGCTAACATGCGCTGGATTATGGAGAAAGCCAGAGTGTTCCAGAAAAACATCTACTTCTGCTTCATTGACTACGCAAAAGCCTTTGACTATGTGGACCACAGCAAACTATGGCAAGTTCTTAAAGAAATGGGAGTGCCTGACCACCTTATCTACCTCCTGAGAAATCTATATGTGGGACAGGAAGCAACAGTTAGAACTGGATATGGAACAACTGATTGGTTCTAAATTGGGAAAGGAGTACGACAAGGCTGTATATTGTCTCCCTGCTTATTTAACTTATATGCAGAATACATCATGCGAAAGGCTGGACTGGAGGAATCCCAAGCCGGAATTAAGATTGCCGGAAGAAATATCAACAACCTCCGATATGCAGACAATACCACTCTGATGGCAGAAAGTGAGGAGGAATTAAAGAACCTCTTAATGAGGGTGAAAGAGGAGAGCGCAAAAAATGGTCTGAAGCTCAACATCAAAAAAAACTAAGATCATGGCCACTGGTCCCATCACCTCCTGGCAAATAGAAGGGGAAGATATGGAGGCAGTGACAGATTTCACTTTCTTGGGCTCCATGATCACTGCAGATGGTGACAGCAGCCACGAAATTAAAAGACACCTGCTTTTTGGGAGGAAAGCGACGAGAAACCTAGACAGCATCTTAAAAAGCAGAGACATCACCTTGCCGACAAAGGTCCGCATAGTCAAAGCTATGGTTTTTCCAGCAGCGATGTATGGAAATGAGAGCTGGACCATAAAGAAGGCTGACCGCCGAAGAATTGATGCTTTTGAATTGTGGTGCTGGAGGAGACCCTTGAGAGTCCCCTGGACTGCAAAGAGAACAAACCTATCAATTCTGAAAGAAATCAACCCTGAGTGCTCACTGGAAGGACAGATCCTGAAGCTGAGGCTCCAATACTTTGGCCATCTCATGAGAAGAGAAGACTCCCTGGAAAAGACCCTGATGTTGGGAAAGTGTGAAGGCAAGAGGAGAAGGGGACGACAGAGGACGAGATGGTTGGACAGTGTCATTGAAGCTACCAACATGAATTTGACCAAACTCCGGGAGGCAGTGGAAGACCTGGCGTGCTCTGGTCCATGGGGTCATGAAGAGTCGGACACAACTGAACGACTAAACAACAAAAAGGAGCGAGGCGGGGATGTTAGCCTGCATAATTAAATTCTAAACCACCCAGAGAGTGCTTTAAGCACTATGGGGCGGTATAAAAGCAGGATGCTTTGCTTTATAGACTTGGCATCCTAGCACCACATAGCAGTGGTTCCTAACCTTTTTCAAGTTGCAACCCCATTTTTTAATAGCCAAGTAACCTGCACCCCTCACCCACCATGTTTGCATAAAAAGGCATTTTAATGGGGTAGAGACATCCTTTCTGAAAATGTAGAGGCTTCATACATATGTGTTGAACTGTTTGTATGCAGTCACTATTGCAGAAGTCTAGAAGTGTTTAGATTATGTATCTTCCCCCTACCTCATACAAAATAAACCCCCAAACAGCCTGGCAATTATAGCGTTTTTAAAAAAATAAATTATTTACTGAAATCCTAGGATAAGTTTCTAATGGTAAAATTGTCAGTGTGATATTCCTTCAGCTGTTATACCTCTTTACTCCTTTTGCAACTAACATCCCAGAATCTATGTTCACTGAAGTCAGTAAACTGTTGAAAGTCTATGTATTTCTACCAGATTGTTGTTTGTTTGCCTTATGATAACTTAAAAAGAACTCAACAGCCATTGTAGGATGAATTTTGACTGAACTGGGAGCTAAACAGGAACAGGAAATGAAAAAGCATAGTTTGATTCAGTTTGGATGGAACAGTGCATTACTCCACTACATTGTACCAACCCAAAATAAGCAATACTGAAAAATCCAAACAACCCATTAGAATCTGTTTTTGAAATCAGCTGAGGGGATTTAAAACAACAACACATCCTACACAATTGACCCATCACAAGGTGAGGTGCTGTACTGGTTTCATCCCCTTCTGTGGATGACAAAATGATGTAGGCATATTTTGTCCTGATCTGGCATTGAGGCAGGATACACAAGAACTGATCCCAATATTATTTGTAAATCAGACATCAAAATTCCACACTGCAACAAACTGAACAGCAAGGTATCAAGGTATGGCTATACTGCCACACCATCCTGGTTCACTCCTCAGATAATCTCTCTATTCCTCTGCCCCTTTCCACCTTGAGGTAGGGAGATGCAAAGAAAGTGCAAGAAGCAAGAGAATCTATCAAGCTCCATCTGGGCTGTTTCTCTCCACTCCCTGGCACTCAGCCCTTTTTTGTGGCTGTGCCTTTAGAAAGTGTTACCCAACAGTACTCAGTGCACCCAGAATAGCTGTTATTGCTCCCCACATATGCTCCTTACCCCAAAACCCAGTAGCAGAGCAAGGCTAAGAAACTAGATGTTAGTACTTCGATTTCCTCTGCACTCAAAATCCAAGCAACGCCTGGAAAAGATTTTGTGTATTTTATTTAGAAGAAAAAGAGATAAGCAAAAATATAAAATGGTGAAAGTTACCCCAAAGGTTCTTGGTAAAAAGGAACAAGGTTACAGTAAGTTACAAAACCAATTTTGGATCATCTCAAAAAAAGGTACACACTTAGAAAAATAAGGAAGGTCTCGCTAACCTTTCTCTCATACTTATTCCTAAACCACATTGTTACCTTGAATTGGGTCTCCTCAAGCATAGGCCATTTCTGAGAGATGAAGTTTTCCCTTAACTGAGGATGCTAAGTTCTCTCTCTTCCCTATATCTCTCAGGCTTACACAGAACAAAGCTTGATGTTACAACTGCCTTAATTACCTGTCATCGCTGTTAATCCCTTTCAACTATCTCCAGGCTAATAAATTTTTCCTTAATGGAGTTTCATCCCTCAACCCAAGTTGCCATACTTTCCAGCAAGAAAAAACTTCCCCAATGAAGTCTAACATACATGTCAAAGCTTGCTTTGAACTAACATATATACCGGATAAACAGGAGCGCCATAGCTCAGACCCTTTGAAATGCATCCTGGCCAATTTGTCCTGGCAATCACAGTTGACAGAGGGTGCAAGGCATGAAAAACTTATTCAAAGGTTTGATTTCCTCCATTTGATCCTGACAGCACAAACATATTCCCAGGTTAATATATTGTCCACCCTTTATAATGTTGTGTAGCCCATTCTTTCCACAATTCCTTCATACACTGTGAAGAAGAATGTCCCACTATGTCGTTCTTAGACTCTGGCTTTAGATAAAGCTTGGTCAGCATCAGATACCATCAGTAGGTTGTGCCACAAACAAACTTGTACATTTAGAAATCTTTCAGAGTCTCACTGCCTTAGTAGTAACATTTGTGACCAAACTTAAGTCTTTTGCAAGAAAGGAGCACTGAACATCAATAAGAAGGGTGGAAAGCCTGTACCAGTAGTGCAACCTTAGAAGACATTGGCAAGTGTTCAAGTCTCTGTAAAAGCCCTGTGTCCATTGTGCAGCAGGAAGAGAAAGAAAAAGAAGGGATAGCAGAGAGAAATAGAAGGAAAAAATGGCAAAACTAAGGGAAGTGGATTCACCTACTGTAAACTTTGGTTCTGTCAGTTCCTGGTATGTGACCTCTGAAGGAATGTAGCTGCTGACAAAAAAGCTGCCCATCCTTACAAAAAGTGAACAATGTGCTGTGCCTCATATTTTATTACATTTGTGATGACATCAGGATATTAAAGGTCCTAACAGATGTGGAAAGTTCTCTTAGGAGAAGAGAAGCAGAGGATTCATGACTGATGGCAGCTAGTGTGGTTTTGTAGAGAAGTAAGAAGTTAGCCAGTTTTTGCTAGTGCCTCAAAAGAGATCAGGCAACACAGAGATAATTTAAAAACATCTGTTTGAAATATCTAACCAAGCCATCAGTTGCAGGATGGCCTAAGGATGACTGTACATACTGGATGCCAGTCACCATAAAGAATTTCCAAAGATCATCAGACAGCCAAAGATAACTCTCACTGGCTTATTGCACTGTTCATTCATACTGCCTGTGACTGGGTTCGTTAGAAATTTGAAGCAGCTCCTCTCTTTTGGCAGGAAATGACGACTGAGCCTCTTTTGAAATATTAACAGATTTATTTGGTTTAACATTTGGTGATTCCACAAGAACTTCTATGGGTTCAAAACAAGTGAGATCTGGCAACTGTCCAAAGTGTGAAGACGAGAACTCCGTCTGTAAATTGGCAAGGTTCATTGAGGGGCTGGTCCAAAACGTTCCCGGTCGGTGGGTTTCCTCATTGGAGCACTCCGAACCGTGCAAATTGTCCCGCAACAAGGGTGTCCGGCCCAATCTCCCTCCGGTGGTGGTTGGCTGAAGGATTGGTCTGGTCGGATCACCTTCCTCAAGTGACCTGGTCCCCACGGAAAGACCACAACTGTCCATTCTAGCGCCTCTGTCGATGTTCCCTTTCCCTTTGACAAGTCGGGGTCAGGCATTAATCCTCCTACCTTCAAATTAGGGAAATCTTCTAATAACCCACACACTCTTTCATATCTCTGTTCTCCTTTCTCTCTCTCTCTACTTTTCTCCTCTTTCCTTCTCTCTCCCCTGGATATACTAAAAACTCTCCTCCCCCTTTCAGCTTTTATATCCTCCTCCCATACTGGTATAATTAACTCCTCCTCTTCTCCTTCTCCCTCCTCCACCAGACAGATTTCAACTTTCTCTTCTCTTTCTTCTACAATCAACTCTTCCCGTTCTATTATTTCCCTCTCTCCTATCTCCGACGTCTCTATTCGTGAGGACGGCTCACTCTGTTCCTTCTCTCTTTTTCCTATCTCTCCTTCACACTGCCTGAAGGAGGTTTGAAAATAAAGATTCTTCCAGATTAGTAGAAATCAGTTAAAGGCATAATGAATTAGTTTCAGCCACAGCTAAAACCATATGTATCCAGCAGACTTTCTATCCCTGCTCCTCACAATATGCAGCCAAGAATTGCATTCTGGACTCCCTGCAACCATTCAGTTCTTTGCTACTGTACTTTGGCAATGCATCCAGATGCACCCATGCTTGGTGACAAAGCCAATAGAACATAATCACTTCCACAGGGATGAAGGGATTTAACTTAATTATCACCAAGGCTCCCTCAGTGAGTACAAAGGTCCTGCCAGGAAGATGATGCCTTCTCTTGTGCTAGAAAGTTAGTCTCTAGAGTGGAAGATGAATTGCAAGAGCTTTCTGCTTTGGCTGACTTCTTTTACATTCGAAGCCAATGCTCCTGACCTGAAAAGGAATGTTTTGGTTTATACTTTCATTATAAACTGTGGATCAGTTGGAAATGATGCAGTAGACAATCAGCACAGAATCACAGAGTAATAGAATCATAGAATAATGAAGTTGGAAGGGGCCTATAAGACCATCAAGTCCAACCCCCTGCTCAATGCAGGAAAACAAATCAAAGTATATCTGAGATGACTGTCTAATTTTCTCTTGAATGCATCCAGCATTGGAGTGTTCACCACTACCCAATATAATTGGTTCCATTGTTGTACTGCTCTAACAGTTAAAAAGTTTTTCCTGATATTCAGCCCAAATCTAGCTTCCTGTAGGTTGAGCCCATTATTACGTGTCCTGCACCCTGGGATGATCCAGAACAAATTACCACTCCTCTGTATGACAATGTTTTAATTTAATTTTAATAAATTTGTTATTAAACAAACATCCAACCTAAACAACATAAACCTAACACCACAATAAAATACAATTACATAATACACCAGTGTCACCTTCACCCTCAGGGCTAGCATTAATAATATTTTTAAAATTCATTCAATCCATTTTCTCTCCAAAAATTGATTGTTTCTTCCCTCGGCGTATACCCCTTCCCTCTCTGAAATACATATTCCAAGAATACACTCAATATTTTCTTAAAATCAGTGTTTTTTGATAGGCCTCTTCTTATTTTCATATCACATGTCAATTTATCATTAATTGACATATCCCATACTTCTCTATACCATTCCTCTAAATTGAGTTGGTTATCATTTTTCCAGTTTCTTGCTAAAATTAACCTTGCTGCTGCAACCATTATTACAATTAAATCCTTATTTTCTTTCAACAATTGATCTTTCTTAATTATGTTCAATAAAGCCATTGACGGGGACATTTGAATATTTAATCCAGTTATTTCCCTTATTTCTTTCAAAATTTGCTTCCATTCTTGCTTTCTTACTTCACATAACCACCACATATGTAAATACGTCCCCTTCTCTTTTTTACACCTCCAACATAGTGATGATACATTTTTATTTATTATATTCAGTTTTACCGGCGTTAAATACCACCTCCATATTATCTTGTAACAATTTTCCTTTATCCTTACAGACATGTTCTTCATAATTCTTTTGTCCCACGTTTTATCCCATTCTTCTCCTAGTACTTCTTTATCCAAATCATGTTGTCACTGTGCTTTTAATCCTTGTGTATCCTGTTCGGCCTGAATTAATCATTTATATATTTGACTTACAGTTCCCTTTCTTTCTGTCTTTTTCTCTAATTTCAGTCTGTTTTCAATAATCTCTTCAAATTTTGTCATTTTTCTACATTTCCCTTCCTTACTTTTCCATTCCCTTGTCCACCTTTCTATTTGAATCATATTAAACCAAGAAATCCCCTCTCCTCCCAAAGTCTCCTTTATATTTCCTTTATATTTATCTTCTCCATCCAATCTTTTATCCTATTTATCCCTTTGTCTTTTAATATATTCTTAAAAGTTTTTTTAAGATTTTCTGGAAAATTCTTTAAATCCACCACCTGGGATAAAGGAGAGATTGGTGGGCTCAATATGCGTCTAAACGTTTTCCAATTTTCTAACATATTTTTAAGGAAAGGGTTAGTAAACTTTTAAATCTCTTCTCCAATTTTTTCTTTAAACAATATACTTTCAATTTTTTCTTCTTTACCCTGCATTTCTATTTCTGTCCAAATTAAATTTTTATTACCTTTAATAATTTCTGGGATATGTCTAAGTTGATTTGCTGTATAATAGAATTTTAAATTACGTAATCCAAGACCTCCCTTTTTTTGTGTTACGTACCATAATTTCTTATTAATCCTCACTTATTTCCATTACAGTAACAATTTATCATTATCTGCCATTCTTTAAGTTGTTTTTCTGTAATCTTTATAGGAAGCATCCAAAATATAAAATTTAATTTAGAAATAATTTTCATTTTGCATAATGCAATTCTACCAAACCAGGAAATCTTTAATTTTTGATAATCTTTTATCCTTCCAGTTATCTCTTTTTTCAATCTATCCAGATTTATTTTAATTATATCCTGTAAATTCCAGGTAATATTAATCCCTAAATATTTAATAACATTTCCCATTTTTCCTTCAAATATTGTTTTCATTCTTCTTTTCTTCTCATCCGAGTGGTTTAACAATAAACATTCTGACTTTCCCCAATTTACTTTTAATCCCGTTATATCCTCAAATTCCTCCAAATGTGATTTAAGCCTTTCTGTTGTTTCTATTGGATTTTTAACTATTAATAATGTGTCATCAGCAAACAAGTTTATCTTACCATTTTCTTTATGTTCTATCCCTACAATCTGTTTATCATCTCTAATTATCTGTGCCAATAATTCTATTATCAATGTAAATAGTACTGGAGATAAGGGACAACCTTGTCTTGTACCTCGGCCTAGGTGTATCGTCGCAGTTATTCCATCATTAACTATTACTCTAGCTGTATTCTGTGATTATAGTTGGTGAATTATCTGCCTAAAATTGGGTCCAAACCCTAAATATTTAATTAATAGCTTTAGCGTATCCCATTCCACTGAATCAAATGCTTTATCCACTGAATCAAATGCTTTATGTATGACAATGTTTCAAGTATTTGAAAAGTGCTATTATATCTCCCCATCCCCCTTCTTCTATCAAGGCTAAACATGCACAGTTCTTTCAGTCTTTCCTCACAGTACTTCGTTTCCAGTCCCTTAATCATCCTTGTTGCCCTCCTCTGAATCTGTCAGCATCCTTCTTGTGGTGTCCAGTAGATGAGGCCCAATCAGTGCCAAATAGAGGGGAACTAGTACCTCGTGGGATTTGGAGCATCTGCCAGAATTTAGGAATCCCACCTGTATTTCATGCTTCTTATTGTAATTTTCCTTCTCACCATGTCCTTCAACATAAGGGCCTATGTAGACTGGCATATAAATCAGTATATGTATCGCTGTTAGTATATTTTGGTTTGAACTGAATGATGGTGTCCACATATGTTTCTACTTAGAGTTGTCATGTACCTTTCTGTCACAGCGGTAGGGCACATATTTTTGGTATGATTCAGTGTGATCCTAATTAGCTAATTGTGTAGCCTCTGTGGTTAGCTCACACCCAAATGGAGTTGTGGGTAGTATTATCCAAGATGACAACCCTGTGAAGTATTAGTTGGATTGTGACATTAAAAGGGAGGACAGAGGGAACCCCCTCCTCTATTTTAATCTTTTTGAAAATATTTTCCTAACTGATGCACCACAGTTCTAATACCATGTATTGCTCTTTCAATATGCCATTTATTTTAACAAAACAAAACAAAACAAAAAGGGAACACCACTGCAGACAGCTGAATAACAGCTACAAGAAAAGGAAGAGAAGGCGGCTATGTTGACTCCATGGGATCTGCTCCCACAAAACAGCACAACCCCAGTTGAGGAGAGAGGCAGGGGGAGAGGCAGTTGCCTCTCTTCCCTCTCCCCAACCTTCACTCCAACATCTTCCCCTTGCACCAGTACTGCTGCTGCTGTCCTCTGCTGTTGCCTCCTTATTCATGAGTAAACCTGGAAAACTTAATTGTGAGTAAACCAGCAATCAAAAGACTTGTGTGGACCCTTCTCACAGGAAAATAAACATCTCCAGCGTGAACAGAAGGATCACTCAAGTGAGAGATAAAATAGATAACAACAACCACCACCTTAGAATTGCAGAGCTGTTCATTTAGTCTAGCTTCTGTCAAGGAGGCCCAGTGGAGAACTGAACTTCCAACCTCTGGCTCTGCAGCCAGATGCCTAAACCACTGAGCTATCCAGCAGTTTTTAAGTGTGAACCAGACCGATCCAAATTCTCCTGGGTGGGCAAGCCCATACTTGATTCTTATTTAATTGTTGCTGCTTATCTGTTTCCATCTTTACACACCTAACCATTAAGGTGCAGCATCAGGCCACAGAACGATTACATTCACTATGTTATTCTTAGAATTACTCAGGAACAGTCCTGTCCCACCCAGCAGATAAATATCACCTTGTCAGCTCCTCATTAGCCTTCCTGCGGAGACAAGATTGTTGCAACATTTCCACAGTTGTGGAATTAATGTTGTGTCATGAATGCCTCATTTTGCCTTTACCCTAGTTAGTATGAAGTCATGCACTGATATTTTTTTCTGTAGCTGTTTTTTTAAATTTCTTGTACATTTCAAGCTCTCCTGTCATTCAGTAGTAATACTTATCAAGCATAATATTTTCTCAGCCTGATTTTTTTTTGTTTAGAGATTTGTGATTTATTGGACAATGTGGCTTCTGTAGTATATAGCGTAGCAATCCTCAATACTCTGTTCTATCTATAAGTTTTGTCTCCAAGATTTCTATACATTATTCTAGCAAGCTTTTGACATGTTTCCAAATTATTTGGTAACTGATATTGGGGAGATGATACTAAACGGAAGAGGTGAGACTCTGGTGCTGTACGACCCATGCTGCCTGGCTCTGATCCATGGCGCATCTGGTCCAGCATTCTGTTAACACAGTGGTTCCCAACCTTGGGTAACGCTGGTGCTCTTGGACTGCAGTTCCCAGAAGCCTTCACCACCAGCTTTGCTGGCCAGGTGTTGGAAGTCTGGAAGTTGCAGTCCAAAAACACCTGGGTTACCCTAGGTTGGGAAACATTGAGTTCACACAATGACCAGCCAGATGCCCAGGGGAAGACTATAAGCAGGACAACAGCAGAAGGGCACCCACTCCGTGTTCCTGCCACTGGTTTCTAGAGTCATACTGCCTGTGGGAATATATCACCATCAAGACTACTTCAAGTAGCCTGTAGGAATTATATAACCTTCTTTTAAAGCCCTCCTAACCAGTGGCTACAGCACTTACAGTAAATGTCATAGTTTAAGTATATTCTGTGTAAAGACCTTCCTTTTATCTGCCTCTAATCTACCAGAATTTAGCATAACTGAATGATTGTGAGTTCTTAATATTATGATGGTAATTTTCCATATCTATTTTTTTTCACGAGGCATAATTTTATACTTAACCTTTTTTTAAGCCAAAAAGACTCAGATGTTACCCTAGTTCCTCATATGGGAAATCCTTTACTTTCTTGATCTTTCTGGTTGTTGTTTTTCTGACACGCTTTTCTGTTCTACAATATCCTTTCTGAGGTGTAGTGACTAGAACTCTACAAAGTGTTCCAGATGTTACTGCCTCATAAATTTGTATCAATGCATTAGGATATTTGCAGGTTTATTTTCATAATAATTCCCCACATGATTTGTTTTGTGAAGTAGCTACACACTGTTTTGATGTTTTAATTAAGCTGTCCACCGCAACCCTGATACCTTTCTTGGTCAATAATTGCCATCTCAGAACTTCTTAGGAGATATGTGAACTATAACTAAACGTAAGTGTTAAAGTATACATTTTTGCCCTAATATAAATCACTTTACATTTGTTTATGTTGAACCATATCTTCTATTTTAATCAACCAGTCTCTCAATCCAGAGATAACTTTTTGGAGATTTTCACTATTCTTCTTTGTTTCAAGCTGCCTTTGTTTCATACTCTCTGCGTTTTGCTTTTAACAAGTTACCAATAATTGGAAGACTTCCCCTCTTATCTCATGATAACTAGGATTCCTCAGGTGAAGGACCTTGACAAAAAAAAACCCTTGAAAGTTTAAATAAACATTGATTCCCTATCGACATGGTTGTTTGACACTACCTTTGTCTACAATATAAAGTCAGCTGTATTGACAGATACTAACCTTATTACAGGGTTCTTGCAAAGATTAGTGTGACATATGTGAAACAGTCTGACCATCTGATATGTTAGATGTATAAATGGTAAGTGCTTAAGTATATATCTCCTGAAATTTTTACTCCCATATATCATGTGGGGCAGCTGGCTTTGTCATTTTCATGATTGTACAAAATAAACCAGTCTCACAATGTAAGAAAACATGTAACACATTATTTCAGTTTAAAATTGCCCTTTAAAATTTGAGCAATTTTAAATTGAAGGAAAGTGTTATTTATTTTCTTATACCCTGAGACTGCGATTTCTCCTATGCAACCATATTTGCTGGATGTACCAGTTCCTTTTGTTTTTTTGCCATTTTCATCACAGTTCGGCAGCCTGAAGGATGTCCTATTGTCTTCTGCTTTTTAGATTTTGAGCCTGTGTGTGCCATGCAGAGTGGTAATGGTGCCCTTTACAATAATGTCATAGCAGTAAACAATAGCAATCCCTTTCTAAGCACTCCTGCCTACTGTTCAGAGCTACAGGCAGCTCTGAGTGTCCTGACAAAATGAGAGCAAAGCTTGAACAGCGTAAAGGCTGCCAAAGTTTGATTTCACAAAGAAACAGCCAATGTATTGTGTGGCAACAGAAATCACTGTTAGGACAATGTTCCCTCTGTCCTTCTAAAACAGCCTCAAAATCTGGGAGCCTTTTTAGGTCCAAATTTGCATGAAGTGTAATACGTATTAGAACTTACAATGTGCTGCATCAAAACAAGACAGAAATGATAGCTATCTCAAAGAGATGGGAATCTTGCACATAGCTAGGATGTGTTCACAGACTAGTTTGGGGAGCCAGAAAACCCTTCCCCTTTCCCCCTGCCCAGCTGATGAGTGCTGAGATTGCAGTGTACAAGGATGCATGTTTACACATTCTTATATCCACATGCTTCAATGGGAGTGAGTAGAGAAGTGTCTAAAATGTGTATGAGAGCAAATGGCTGTGACTGAATGAGTGGAAGGCCTTGCATACATGTGGAGGGAAGGAGCACACTTTATATATTATGTATATATGTATGTATGGGGAGATGTATGTAGATTGTGTATGAGAATTATTTTCTTCTTACAAATATTGAAATTTTAATTATGCGGTAGCTTAATTAAAAAAAAATTGATGAACCAGTATGCTGTAGTGGACAGAGTGTTGGACTAGGAGTAAGGAGACCTGGGTTCACATGTCCCCTTGGCCATGCAAAATCACAGTGAAGGGTAGCAATGGTAAACCACTCTTTGAACATCTCACAGACCTCAAAAACCCTATTAGGGTTGCTATGTCAGAAACAACTTGAAGATATGTAACAAATAAGAATCTGTAAATTAGCCTATTGATGAAATGTGCATCTGGGTGAAACAATACTTCTGAAGCAAGTAGCATAACTCCTGCATTTTTAGATGAAGCACATACATGTCATGGGTGCATTGGCTGAAATCTTGTTGCTTCATTATGCACACGTAAGGCAAAAGGTGTAATGTTCAGTTGCTTCTAGTTGGCAATCAATAAGTCACTGCTGGGGATTCTCTGGGGTGTGTGCATCCACTGTGTTGGTGCATGCTCAAAGATCCCAATGGGGATTCCTTATTTGCTGGCTAGAAAGAATGAATGCCACACCTTTTGCCATCTGCATGTGTAAGAAAGCAACAGGATTCCAGCCATTGTTTTAGAAGAGGTGTTTCTTGTATATTGAGAAAGACAAGGTCTTGCAATTTGTCTTGCAAACATTTTGTTCTCTGATTAAAGATTACTGCTGTCAATATGATCGTGGCTCCCCTTGTTGCCTCTCCTGCCTGACTCCCTTTCTTTCCTTGGCAGATGTCTTTGCCATTATCAGTTGGTCTCAAATTTTTGTCCAAGGGGTGGTGGAATCCTCCCTGCATCCTACTGCATTCCTTCCTCCTTTTTAAATTTTTTTTTTTATTCATTTTCCATTAGGTAAGGGAAGGTCATGGGGAAGGGGATTTGGATCAGGGTATTGGGGTAAATAAAAAATACAGAATGTGATAGAGAACAGTATATATCTGTGATTGGGTTCTTTGTCTGTTAGAGGCGGGTCTTTCATTTCGGCGGGAATTATACACGGAGACGAAGATAACGGTACAACCAACTTGTCTTTATTCCTTTTACTTTCTTGAACGTCAACACAAAACGGATCTAAACCACTTAACTCGGATAATAACTTATAACTTTTAACATTCGCTGTGTCTCTTCCTTTCATCAATTCCCCCCCTTTTTCATCCCGCATTGATCTGGTTCGGTTCTGCTCCATGCTGGAAAGCTCAGTGTTGCACATATCGTCCCACAACAAGGGTGCTTCACATAATTCCCTTCCAGATATGGCAGGTAATTCGTAGTACCAATGTATGTTATTTTCTTTCCCGTGTCCTGCGGACGAGGTACTGCCACCATTCTCCATCCTGTTTTCCCTTCTATCTTTCCCTTCTCTCCTAGACTAGGAGGATCAGGTAACAATCCTCCCCCAGTTCTAAGATTGGGAAATTCTCTCACCAATTCCACTGTTGTGCATCTTACTGGTTCTTCTTTCTCCGTCTGCGTACTCTTCTCTTTCCTGTCATTTCTCCCCCTTCCCCTCCTACTCCTTCCTCCTTTATATCCTCCCAACTCAATAAGTCTAACTCCTCCCACTTTCTGGTTTGTCTATCCTCTGCTAAGAATATCTCTATGGCTCTGGTCCTGCCTGTTCCCTCATCCTCTATCTTGATCAGCTCCCCTACAGCACATCCAGTCAACATCTCCTGTCTGCACTCCTTGGAGGACGGCTCACTAGGTTGCTCTCCTTCACACGCCCCCCCGGACGAGTGGGCCGTCCTCTCTTCTGTATTCGTCCCCCTTTCTCCCTGTCGGGAAAAATAATCAGCATTAGCATGGGCACTCCCTTTCCGATACTGTATCTTGAAAGTGAACGGTTGTAAACTCAGATACCACCTGGTTAACCTGGGATTGGTATCCTTCATGTGATTTAACCATTGTAACGGTGCGTGATCTGTTATCAATACAAAAGGTGCTCCCAACAAATAATATCTCAGTGTTTGTATCGCCCATTTCACGGCCAATGCCTCTTTTTCAATAGTGGCATATTTTTGCTCTCTTACGCTTAATTTCCTACTAAGATACATAACCGGGTACTCCATCTCTCCTTTCCTTTGCGATAACACAGCCCCTATTCCCCTATCAGAGGCATCCGTTTGTACAATGAAAGGTATGTCAAAATCCGGGGCATATCTACTAGGGAGTCCAGCCAAAATTTCTTTTAATGTTTCGAAGGCTCTACTCTCTTGGCGCCCCCAAACTACTTTATGAGATTTCCTTTTCCGGGTTAGATCACTAAGGGGTGCTGCGATTTGTGCAAAATTGGGGACAAACTGTCGGTAGTATCCTGCTAAACCCAAAAATTGTTGTACCTCTTTCTTTGTTTGTGGTGGGGGCCATGCTGTTACTTTATCTACTTTGTCTGACACAGGTTGTATCCTTCCTTGTGTCACTTGAAACCCCAAAAACTTTACTCCTCTGCGTGCTACCTTGCATTTGGTAGGGTTAACCCTCAACCCTGCTTTCTTCAGTTCAGTCAAGACTGCTTTGAGGTGTTTTACATGTTCCTCCCAACTTTTACTATATATGAGAATGTCATCTATATACGCTCCAGAAAATTCCTTTACTGGCTCTAACACTTTGTCCATCAATCTCTGGAAAGTGGCTGCTGCGCCATGTAACCCGAACGGCATGCGCGAAAATTGGAACAATCCCTTGGGGGTGACAAAAGCAGTTTTCTCTTTGTCCTCTTCTCTTAGGGGTATCTGCCAATATCCTTTGGTCAGGTCTAAAGAGGTCAAGTACTCGGACCCTCCTAAACGCTCTAACAGGTCATCTATTTTTGGCATGGGGTAGGCATCAAATTTAGATACTTCATTTAGACGTCTGAAATCTATACACAAACGGGCGCTGCCATCAGGCTTAGGCACCACCACTGGATAGCTCCTCCAAGGGCTATTAGAAGGCTCTATTATACCTAACTTGAGCATGTCTTCTACTTCTTTATTAATCGTCCTTTTCAGATGATGTGGCCAATTTCTACTCCCGGACCTCACAATTACTTGGGGGGTAGTATTAATGGGATGCTCAATCAATGTAGTATACCCAGGTAAACCTGAAAACACCTCCTGAAATTGTTGTTCGAGTTCCTCCAACTGATCCCTTTGGGGTTCCTCTAGTTCAGGGTCTATCTCTATTTTGAGGTTTTGTTCGAGACAATTACTAGCTTCAGGCCCAAAATCTTCTTCCCCAACCTCCCCCCATAGGGCCTCTCTTTCTTTCCATTCTTTTAGCAAGTTCACATGGAAAATTCCTTTCTTTTTCACCTTATTTGGCATCCATATCTCATAATCTACTGGACCAACTCTCCTAAGTACCTCATAAGGTCCTTGCCATGTTGCAAATAATTTGGCTGATTCTGACGGCATGAGTAACAACACTTTCTGTCCTGGTTCAAACTGTCTTATCTTTACTTTAGCGTCGTATCTCCTCTTCTGTCCCTCTTGTGCCTTATTTAAATTACTTTTAGCTATTTCTGACACCTTCCTCAGATGTTCTCGCATTTCAATTATGTGTTGTACTATTGATTGTGCCTCATCTTTACCACTTTCCCACTTTTCTCTCACCAAATCAAGTATACCTCTAGGATTCCAACCATACATCATCTCAAAAGGAGTAAACCCTGTGGACGCCTGTGGTACTTCTCGAACTGCAAACATCAGGGGTGCCACCAGGAGATGCCACCTCTTAGGTTTTTCCATAACCAATTTTCTCAACATACATTTTAAGGTCTTATTAAACCTTTCTACCAGCCCATTGGTCTGTGGGTGATACACTGCAGTGTGGATAGGTTTTACCTCTAGTAATCACCACATTTCTTTGAGTGTCTGACTCATAAAATTAGTCCCCTGGTCTGTCAGAACTTCCTTAGGGAATCCCAACCTAGTGAATACTTGTAACAACTCTCTTGCCAACGTCTTGGCTGTCGTAGACCGTAAGGGAATGGCCTCAGGATATCGGGTGGCATAATCTATAATTACTAAGACATGAGTATGTCCTCCTGCAGAACGTATTAGGGGTCCTACAATATCAATCCCTATTCTCTGAAAAGGTTGGTCTACTAAGGGCATGGGAATTAGCCTTGCACCTGGTCTAGGTTTACTTTGCGTCTTCTGACATTCAGGACATGTCTGACAATACTTATCTATCTCTTTATCCATTCCTGGCCACCAAAACCTTTGTTTTATTCGTGCTCCCATTTTCTCACTGGCTAAATGTCCAGACATCGGGATATCATGTGCTAGTTCTAGAATTTTGTGTCTCCACTTCTGGGGAACAGCCAATTGTTTACCTCCTTCTTCATTTACCCAATATAATAACCCCTCGTCCATCACTGTCCCTTTACCCCCCCCTTTTTATCGTCCCCACCTCTCTGGCTGCTTGAAGGTGGTCTTGTAGAGTAGGGTCATCTTGTTGCCATGCTCGAGTATGTTCTCTAGAAGTCTCCTGCAAAAAATCACCCTCATCTTCAATCCGTGCGCATTCTCCTTGCAAACCCTCTCTTGAGTTCAGTAGTGTCTTGGTCCCTACCCAGTCTCTTCCTAATAACATTTCTCTGGATAGTCCTGGAACAATCCCCACCTTCATTCTCCGTATCTCTTCCCCCACTTTCACATTCGCCCAAGCCGTCTTGTAGGCTTTAGTATCGCCATGTATACATTTTACCACCAACCCCTCTTCCAATCCTCTAGCTGCAAGACTTCGAACCAGAGTTTTCCCGCATCCTGTATCAATTAAGGCTTTCTTCTTTTCCCCGTTAACCCATGCTTCCACCTCCCAACCTGTCTGTTCTATCCCTGCCGATGGTTTTGCCGCGCCCTGGCTTCCTACCCAAGAGCAATCCGTTCCTGGGCAGTCCCTTTTCATGTGTCCGGACATCCCACAGCCAAAACATACAGGCCTCCCATCTGGGCCCATTTTCAAACCCGTTCCTGGAGCATATAAGCGATCATCAAAGGTGATGGGTCGCACCGGTCTTGGGCCCATAGGTTCGAAGGGGCGGCCACGAGGTTTCGTCGTCCCTTGCATCTCCGCGCTCCTCCGAAAGTCTCCTCCCCAGTTTGCTGGCGCTGTTTTCTCACGTGTCCTTCCACGTTCTCCTGCAGGGGCGGAGTTTTCCTTTCCCACATCCTCGGCCATGCTGTAATCCTCCACTAGGCGTAGCGCTTCCTCTAACTGCTTAGGATTATTCTTCTGTACCCATCCTTTAAGATTCCCGCCCAATGTTGTTACTAGTTGCTCCATAATTATTACTTCTAGTATTTGTTCTTTAGTCTTTTCCTCTGGTTTGATCCACCGGGTCAAGTTAGCCCTCATCCTCTGCACAAGCGTACGGGGGTGTACTCCTGTTTTCATTCTTAATTCTCTAAATCTTTTCCGATATGCTTCCTCAGTGAGGTTCAGAGTTCTTAATATAGCTGTTTTCACTATTTCATACTGAACCGCTTCCTCAGGGTTCAAAGTGTCCACCACTTCTTGGAGCAAGCCTGTCAAGCAAGGGACCAAGATCAGAGTCCACTGTTCCTTCGGCCACCCTGCCGCAACGGCTACTCTTTCGAAGGTATGTAAATACGCCTCGGGATCATCACTGGCACTCATCTTTTGAATACGAATAGGAGCAGGGCCCGCCACCAACCCATTTTTAATTACAACATTGTTCTTTACACCTTTCTCTTCCTCCGCTTCTCGTTTCATGATCTTTTTAGTTAACATCGTTTGTTGTTCGGCCAAATTCTCTATCAGTCTTTCTTGTCTTTCAATAGTCTTCAACAGTTTTGACATTTCTTCCTTTCCCGCCTGAAAGCCCGCCCCACGTTGGGCGCCACTGTGATTGGGTTCTTTGTCTGTTAGAGGCGGGTCTTTCATTTCGGCGGGAATTATACACGGAGACGAAGATAACGGTACAACCAACTTGTCTTTATTCCTTTTACTTTCTTGAACGTCAACACAAAACGGATCTAAACCACTTAACTCGGATAATAACTTATAACTTTTAACATTCGCTGTGTCTCTTCCTTTCATCAATTCCCCCCCTTTTTCATCCCGCATTGATCTGGTTCGGTTCTGCTCCATGCTGGAAAGCTCAGTGTTGCACATATCGTCCCACAACAAGGGTGCTTCACATAATTCCCTTCCAGATATGGCAGGTAATTCGTAGTACCAATGTATGTTATTTTCTTTCCCGTGTCCTGCGGACGAGGTACTGCCACCATTCTCCATCCTGTTTTCCCTTCTATCTTTCCCTTCTCTCCTAGACTAGGAGGATCAGGTAACAATCCTCCCCCAGTTCTAAGATTGGGAAATTCTCTCACCAATTCCACTGTTGTGCATCTTACTGGTTCTTCTTTCTCCGTCTGCGTACTCTTCTCTTTCCTGTCATTTCTCCCCCTTCCCCTCCTACTCCTTCCTCCTTTATATCCTCCCAACTCAATAAGTCTAACTCCTCCCACTTTCTGGTTTGTCTATCCTCTGCTAAGAATATCTCTATGGCTCTGGTCCTGCCTGTTCCCTCATCCTCTATCTTGATCAGCTCCCCTACAGCACATCCAGTCAACATCTCCTGTCTGCACTCCTTGGAGGACGGCTCACTAGGTTGCTCTCCTTCACAATATCATTATTACATTTGTCGATATGTTTCTTACTAAACTTACTTCATACTTATCTAACCATTGTTTCTAAACCTTTAAAATCTAAAATTATATCTTACATTTTCTTTCTCATAATTTTAACCCTTTCATAGTCTCATCTCTCATCCAATTATACAAAGGTTCCCACTTTTTTCTAGCCTCAGCAATTTCTTTGTCTTTTAATACTTCAGTTAAAATATCCATCTCTGCTGCTTCAAATTTTTTTTTTTTAATTAAATCCTGGGTTGTTGGAGTCTCCTCTTTTTTCCAGTATTTGGCATATAAAATTCTTGCTGCTGTAGTTACATGTATGGTCAAATATCTTTTTTGTTTTTCTATTGAGTCTGGTATTATATTCAACAAAAACAGTTCAGGTTCATATGGAATTATAGAGGACAACATTTTTTGTAAAAACTCATGGACTAGTTTCCAAAAGCTCTTAGCTTCCCTACAAGTCCACCACATATGATAAAAGCTACCTTCTTTTGATTTGCATTTCCAACATTTGTTAGAGGTACTTTGATATACAGTGGTGCCTTGACTTATGAACTTAATCCGTTCCGGAATGATGGTCGTAACAAATCCTGGCCAACAGAGGTGGTGGTGAAGGCTTCTGGGAGTTGTAGTCCAAGAACATCTGGAGACCCAAGGTTGGGGACCACTGGCTTAGAGCACCTTGGAAAGTGAAGGATCGCTTTCATTAGAAGGTTTTAATTAGAGGTTGGATGGCCACCTGTCAAATCAATTCCTGGATTGGCAACAGGTTGGACTAGGTGGCTCCTGAATTTCCTTCCAACTCCACAGTTCTATGATTCTGTGTCGTTTGTGTTCAAGCCATGCTTAGGGACACTCAGGTTTTGGCTGAACTGAGCTTCAGCTCATATAAGTAATGGGCTCAACAGTTTCTATGTAGTTCTTACATGGACATTCAAGTGAATTGAGAGAACCTCTGTTCTACTGATAAGAGAACAACGGTGTAAGTTTTTCATTCCTCCCTACACTAGCATTCCCAGTTCCACCCACAGAGACAAACTGCAGCAATTGTGAACTCCTCATTTCCTCTAACTGCTGTGTTAGGAGACAACTGTGTATTGTAAGGCATTCATGTTGTTTTCTTTCTCTGTATAAATGCAAAGATGGGCAGGATGTGTATCAGCATGACGAGCCTCTGGACACTTTTCTAATATTGAGAAGAAAGTCATATATAACATTCATACTAAACTTGCATTAAGTTGCACTGAGGTTCTACTGTAGAAAGCATATGATTACTGACACAGTGATAAGATGGCTGTTGTACACTTGAATTACTGTTGCTTTGTAATGCAGAAAACAGCCAAGGAGCATTCTGCCTTCTTATATGTGATTCTGTGATAGCAAGTAAAGTTGTATAAAAGGCCTGAAACATTTCCCTTTTCCTTGAAATCAGCAGAAAACTGCTTGCACATTTGGACTTTTACCTTACCTATTTAATTAAATATCTACAAGCTGGTTTTGTGAACCAAGTCTAGCCAAGGTAAAATTCAAATGAAAACACAGAAATTTAATAATATATTATAATTATAATCTCAAAGTAAAGACTGAACTAAAAACCCTCAAAACATTAATATATATATATATATTTTAAAAAATTCAGGGCCATAAATAAAACAGCAACATCACTAATAAAACACTTTAATTAAAAGCAAATAAAACCAGGCTGGTTTTCAATGTTTTTAAATATGGATGGCCAGAAGAATTTTTCCACTGAGCAAGTAAAGTTGCACAATGGGATATGACTGTAATTCACACACACGTGCATGTGAATTACCCACTGCTGTGAGACACTTGCATGTATTTCTTGTTTGTGTGCTTAGAACTGCATTTTCAAAATCCTAGAAATCTGTAGTTTAGCAGAAAATCCAGGGAATTTGACACATGTAATGCAGAATAGTGTTATATTCAAGTTTCAGAAGTACCATGAATGTTAATGAAACTTTATTTGGAGTGACCAATGAAAAAAACTCTAAAGAACAAGAGATGATAAAAATAGATTCACACACACACAGTATAGCCTCTTATGAATGTCACGTTGGATATATTCTGGCATTGCTATGCTTACTGTAACGACTATTTCACATGACCTCTTAGAAAACAGATCCTTATGTCTAGAATGATTCCTCTCCATCTTGAAGATACTGGTGGATACTCTGTAGAGTCTGTAGGGGGTTACTGGCAGGGGAAAGAGAAACGGGCATACTTGATCAAGATCTGAGATTCAGTTTGTAACCTAAACAGCATGCTCACTTTATTTTTCATATTATTGCCTGTCACATTCTTTATTGGCCAACACATATACATTACTCAAACTTTGACTTGCACACTGACGTTCTTTAAACATTGGACATTTTGTGTCTGATAACACATATTCTAAAAATCTTGATAGCGTCACAGAACAGGTTTATCATTTTTGGTAGCTGTAGTAACTGAGCAGCAACAAGGCCTGGACACTGATTCTCCAAAGACAGACAGATCCAGCCTCTGACAAATTAACTGTATATAGTAGATTTACCCTGTTTGTGGTTCACAGCGGACACCCAGTGCCTTTCTACGTGACTGCCTTAAAGCCCTAATTCCTTTGCCAGGTTAATTTCACTGCTGTGATGGCCCTTGGGAGTGGTTAATAGATTAAGAAGTGAAGTTACCCTCTCAGTTTCCAGTCCATCTGTAGGCTGTGCTCTCCAAACAATACTCAAAGGATTCAGGACATGTTCCCAACAGAAAGTAAAGCCAGTTGTGTTAGCTTTAAGAAAACAAAATTTTAAAAATTACAGTATCTTTCTTAGACCTTAGGGGCCACAAAAATGTACAAGGGTTTGAGATCACTAGATTTCTTTATCAGGCAAAGTATTATAAAAACGAGGGAGTGGATAAAAATCAAAGTCATGAAGCCTACTCCTTTAATGAGATAAACTCCACACTAATGGCTCACTCACTATATTCCTTACAAAAAGCCAATGTACCAGGAAATTGGATAGCAATAGTGAACTAGGTTAAACTGCATGGATGTCGTACATTACTAACTCCCCAATCCCACCAAATAAAATGGGTGTAATAAGATAGAGTTAAGTTGCAGAGCTGATCCATTAGAAGACGCATGGTTTTGCAGAAAGGAGCTTTGAGAAAGGGACTTATGAATTAGTAACTGATTAAAGAATAGGAAACATAGTCCAAGAGATGAATATTTCTCACAATGGGCAGAAATAATGTGTTTCTATTGCATAATAGCCAGAACGATGAACAAGTGGGTCCTAGATCAAACTGAGACTGAACTATCTCTGAAGGCAAAAATGTTGAAACTGAGGCTGTCCTACTTTGGGCATATCATGAGAAGACAAAATTTCCTGGAGAAAACAATAATACTGGGAAAGGTGGAAGGCAGCAAGAAAAGAGGAAGACCAATTATGAGATGAACTGACTCCCTAAATGAAGCCACAGGCTTGAGCTTGCAGGAGCTGAGCAGGGCTGCTGAGGATAGGACATTTTGGAGATGGCTCATTCATAGGGTCACCATAAATCAGAGGCGACTTGACGGCACATAACAACATTGCAGAATATTCAGTGTCACACACACACATACCCGAAAAAGTAAAGACAGGCAAAGGAAAGTGTTTCTTTGTGCAGTGCAAAACCAACTAATGACATTCACTATCAAAGGAGATGATGAGGGCCACAGGCTTTATGGCTTTGAAGGATAAGTGGAAGGTATTGGGAGGCATAGGGGACGTGGTGGCGCTGTGGGTTAAACCGTAGAAGCCTCTGTGCTGCAGGGTCAGAAGACCAGCAGTCGTAAGATCGAATCCACGCGACAGAGTGAGCTCCCGTCGCTTGTCCCAGCTCCTGCCAACCTAGCAGTTCGAAAGCATGCAAATGCAAGTAGATAAATAGGTACCACCTAGGTGGGAAGGTAACGGCATTCCGTGTCTAGTCGCGCTGGCCACATGACCACGGAAACTGTCTTCGGACAAAAACGCTGGCTCTATGGCTTGGAAACGGGGATGAGCACCGCGCCCTAGAGTCGGACACGACTGGACTAAATGTCAAGGGGAACCTTTACCTTTACCTATTGGGAGGCATAGGGTGCTAAACACAGGGAGTATCTATCTACTGCTAGAAATAGGATTCTTAACTACAGGGATCTTTGGTCTGATCCAGAAAAACTTTGCTCATGTTCTGTTAAACATGTAGTGGTGCAAAGAGATACCCTCTATTTGTATGATGAGCCATTCCACATAGGTGGCTTTTGAAAGAGAGAAAAGCTTCTGCTGGGAACAATTTAAAGCAATCACAGGCATTAGTTGTACATGAACTATCAAAAAAGAAAAAAGTTATCATAATTAAAATAGAGCCAGACATAACATGCTTTTGTGATTGAAAATGAACACACAAACAATGGAGTAAAGTAGTATTAAAGCAAATGTATATTTATGAAGAGGTAATGAGACTATGCTGAACTAAATTGAAGGGAGAAGCAAAGGAGGAAGAGTGCAAAATGAGAGGAGAGCAGCCAACAGCATATTTTTGAACTGAGTTCAAGATGGAATCTCAGTCTAAGTAAAACTGATCTCATTTTGTTAAAGGTGGCAAAAATGACCACTGTTTAAATAAAAAGAGTTCAATATAAGCAATTCTCTCAACTGTTTTTGGAAGCATTTTTTTCTACTATAATTTGTAGCTTGCACATTACAAGTAAAAATGAAGGTAAGAAAATGCATTGCTTTATGTTTAGGCATAAAACTAGATATTCCATGAGCCAACACAGTGTAGAAAAGCAGTGTTCATGGTACCTTAATTTGACTAGGAGCTTGGGGAACTTTAAAACAAAGAGGCTCCAATAAACTATTGCTTTTATGCTGTAAGCTGTAAAATGAATTATAGTTGACCTTCCACATGATATGGATAGGTTTTCTGAGTGCCCTCTCAATGTGCACCATTAACAACATTATTATATATTTTATGATTGGTTGAATCCCACCTGTCCTTTAAGGACCTTTCAGAAGAGTCGTGATTTACTGGGCAGCTAAACATATCAAGAAGACACTCACTATATCGTACTTGCATTGTCCTCCACTTAAACTCCCTTTGCTGGAGCTCCTCAGTATAATCAACAGGATTCTGGCTAAACCACGTTTTCAACTATTTTAAAACATTAAAAAAGCCAATGGAAAACAAAACTAAAGTAGTGTGGCACGCTTAACTTAATAAACTTACATCAGTGTGAATTTTCATATATCACAAACCATTTCAAAAGCTCACAGTGAAATTAATTGGTTAGTAAAGGATGCCACAATACTTCGTTTTTTGCTTTCACAAATAAATTGCAAACTATCGATTTGTGCTATATCCTTAAGTACTGTAATCTACATGGTAAAAATAAGGAAAAAACATTTTCAGTCATGATTACTGTATTTTAATAACGGTGGCAACCAGAATCAGGTTGCATAGTTTCAATCGCCTTTTCAAATGGATGAACAAAAAGGGCCTGAAAACTAGTGTACTACAAAGGCGTGCAGGCGTACGCAAAACATCTTCAATCCTATCCTTCCGACACCCGAAGGAAAGTACAGTACAATCTAAACGGATCATAAACTGCTTCACTCTCGAAGCCTCGGGATAAAGCAGAGTCGAGAAAACACGTCTGAGTGTACAAACTTTGCACACTTACTTAGGAGTAAGTCGCCCCCACTGGAATCTGCCCGGTCAAGAAATAAGAACGGAGCGGGGAGCAGCTGGAGGGAAAGCATCGCCCCCTTCCTCACCCTCCGATCACGATAAGACCACTTCCACTGCTACTTCCACTTTTTAAAATCCTGACACATTTAGTGCACGCGTCGCGGTCTGGGTGGCCGCTCAGCCCAGGGAAAGCGCCCAATTAAGCGCGCACGCGATCGGGCGGCTGAAGAAAAGACCTGGCGCGACCGGCTTCCAGCCTCTGAAAATACGCCAGAGCCGCGCCGCTCTTTGCCCGTCTGGAACAAGTCCTCCTCCTCCGGGCCGTCACGAAGAAGCCAAGCGGCGGCGCTCGTAGGCTGGCACCACGCACCGCACGACACCGGAGGAAGGGAGGGAGGAAGGGCACCGCCGTGCCCCCGCCCCCGCCCACTGCTGGCCTCTCAACCCACCGAGCGCGTTTTCTATGGGGTGAAAAAGACAACTGGCTCCACCTCAGTGAGGTAACTTCTACTCAGCGCCGCTCTGCCAATCACCGTCAGCGGAGCGCTCGGGGCGGTCCCCTTTAACTCTGGGGTGAGTCCGAAGCGGGTCTGCAGAGGAGGAGGAAGTGAGTGCTCTGGCACCTTCTCAGGGACGCGTTGAGTTCTTCCCCTCATTTGTCGGGCGGGTGAGTGTGGCCGCCGGGAGGAGAGCGGGGGCGGGTGTTGGCGGTGGTCGCGAGAAGCGGCGCCTCTGGGCCCGCCAAGGGGGTCGCGGAGCAGCGGGGGGGCTTCGCTCGGTCCTGCCTGCCTGCCTGCCACGCCCTGTCGGACGCTTGCCTGGGCCCCATTTCGCTTTCCTGCCTCGGGTTAGGAGGCGAGCCGCGCCCGGCGGCCTGTCTTTCAGGGCTTTCGCTCAGCCCCCTCGGGGAAATGATTTCATTCCCCCCCCCCCGGCGGGAACGCCGGACGCAGGCCGCCGAGGTAGTCTTGCCCGCCCGCTTGACAGGAAGCAGTTCGCGGGCCTCAGAGGCCGGTGCCCTCTTCCAGAGCCATGGGGGTGGGTGGGGGGGGGGTGAGGGTGGCGGCTGTGGAGAGTCTCTCTCTCTCCCCACCCCCACCCCCTTGCCAGGGACAGACTTGTGCGGTCATGGTGTCGTGCGAGCCCTGTCACCGGGTGGAGTGGAAAATCACGAGGGGAAAACACACGGCCTAGAAAGAGTCGAGACTAGATGGTGGTAGAAGAAAAAAAAAGGGGGGGCGATTACAGAGACTAAAACGGGAGTTTGAGGGAGTGCTCCCCTTCGTTACGGTTTTCTGGAAGACAAAACTGAAATTAAGGTACTACACAGGAGGACAGAAGGAATCCTTTTACGTCGCCGAAAGGTATGGGTAAGGCTGAGTGGTGACAGAGTTACCTTCCCCTCCCAGTCTCTGTGTCTGTCGTTAATGTGACAGGCAGAATCTCAACAGGTGACGCTTTTCGTAATACGGAGATGTAGTGATGACGAAAATCATTCACAGATAACTTCCATTTCCTAGTTATGCACAGGCTAGGCTTAGCCTTATGGAGTTCCTTTGGTTTCTGTTAGTGCTGGAATTTAGTCAATACTAGCTGATGCATCTTTATTTCCCTCCTTTTTTCCCCCTCACATCTTTTCAGTTCTGTGAGGCACCCTTTCTTAGCAAATTTGTTTCTGCAGAGGATAAAATTAGTTGTACCTGCAGGCAAGGGCTGAAGGCTTGTTTTATAAGACAAACCAGTCAAACCACAAATCCATGCCATTCAGTTGTGATCTTGTTGCGCAAAGAGTTTAATAGCTGGCTATGTAAAGTAGGAATGGGAATAACAGTAAGGTATGATTAGCAGCTGATACTATCCCACTCACTAAGGAAATAAAAAGAAAAGCCAAGTCTTCTGCTCTACTGTGTATTGTTTTAGAGTGAACCTAGAAAAACTCCACCTAAACTTCTGTTCCCAAGGTCTTTTAAGATTTTTAAATGCATTTCTATTTGTGGAGATTGACACATTAATAATTTTTTTACCTTAGTACTAATAACTGCTTTTAATTCATTGGCAGTCAACAGGCAACTTGTTCCATAAGGACCAAGAGTCTTGGGGCACCTTAAAGAGGAACAAATTCATGATATCATAAGCCTCGCATTAGACGCAGAGCCTAATCAGTAAAAGTTTATCATGTTGTTATTCTGTGATACCTACCATGGTGTAGTGGATACAGTGACAGGCTGTGACTCAGGGGACCAGGGTTCAAATCTCTACTTGGCTAGGGAAACTCACTGGGGCCAGGTGGAACTGGAAAAACTACCATTAAATATCTAACTAACTTGAAAGCCTTTTTAGTATTGCTATAAGTTGGTTCCAACTTGACAGCATATCACACACAGAGAGACACACACAGAGTTTATGCTGTTCTAAATAAATGTACTGTTTAAATAAAACCCACATTGTACTGTAATAAACATATTCATCTTTAAAGTGCCAATCTGAGTTGTACTGCAGCAAAAACAACAGACATGGCTATTCCTCGTAATTGTTAAAAAGTATAATGCTGCTCTGCACTGGCTGCCATCTTGGGAGGCTGACCTACAAAAGAGATTGGGGGTCTTAAAAAATAGTTGAAATCACAGGTGCCCACATCAAATTTCTGGGAGTCTTGGCATCTGTGATTTCTTAAATGGTCTCTTCTGGAATATTCATCATCATCATGACTTTTATCCATCATGTATATATTATTTCTCCACCTTAATATTTTAAAATGTCTCCTGCAATAGCTGAGGTCTTGGGCTTAGATTAGATGTTGCACTTTATCACTGGTGCCTTTCTGTATGACGTTGTTTGTTTCATGGTTTTTCAGTGCCATTTTTAAGCAAAGGAAAACTAGGTTGCTGAATTCTTTCTCTGCTGCATTTTTTCTCTTTCACAATTGCCTTGTCATTTGTCTAGGAGGGGCAGCATCTCAAAAAACAGTGACTGTATTTGCAGATAGGAATAGTGGAAATGAGAGCCAGCAAATAGTTGGGTGTGTGCAGGATGCTGATTGGTGAAAAACAGCTAGAAAAGGAGGAGTTTAACATCTCCTTCTCCTCCCCCACTTTCCCCTTTAATGTGCAACTAGTTGTACCTGCAGGAGAAGGCTGAAGGCTTCTATAGCTGTCAAGCAACTGTAGGGATTTAAGAACACCAGAGGGTGGTTGGTGGATTTTAAAAATGGGTAAAGATGCATGTGACTACAAGTTGTTTTTAGTCTATGCCATAATCTTGTTTGGAGATGACAGTCTGGTGCAATGCATGCACTTTATGAGATCAGTTGTACCACAAGTGCTAGGATCGTGACTTTTTACCCTACAGTGATACTATAATCTGCAGAAAGATACTTCTTTGATGTTGGACAAGTCAACTAAGAAAAAACCTGCCAGAAACCATGTAGGAAACCTGACAGTCACCCATAATCTAATTTTCTCCCTGAAGTCTTAAGACCAACTCCAAATGCAGAGCCAAACCAGACTCACTCTGTGCAGAAACAGAGCTTGGAAAAGGGGTGCCCCCTACTGGACTGCAGTTTTTTGGCTGGTGAATTTTTTGGAGTTGTAGTCCATAAAAGTAACTTTTCGAAGTCCTGTGTATTCTCAACCTTTTTTTTGGCCATGGCCCTCTTAGGAGCTCTTCTCAGATTTAACCCCCCCCCCTCAAACAAGGATACAACACAAACACATATATTTCAGAAACTTCTTACATTTTTCAGTCTGTGGTCCCCTTCAAATGTGCCAGGGCCACTCAGGGGGCCATATGGCCCCCATTGAGAATGTCTGTTCTATTCAGTTGGGACTCATAACATGTGGAATAAAGTCTAGTAATTCAGCAGGGATTAAATATCCATTGTGTAGTGTGGAATTTGGATTCACACATTAAATTATTATATGAAATCAATAGTAGGGCTCATATTATTTTGAATTTTGATTTATATGTGTCTTCCCATTATGGCATCATTCTGACAGGTTTTTTTTTACATACTATTGGGACAGTCAGTGTGGAAAAACCATCTTCCATACTGGTGCTGAAAATGAAAGATCTGACTAAGCCATCAAAATAGATTATGCCTTTACATATCTCTGGCCTCAGCCTAGGGTTGCCTGGAAGTTGCCAGCACTGTTGGCAGCATAATAACCCTACTCATTTGTACAGCTAGAAACAAACTACTATAATTATAATAGAGACTGTTTTGGCATCTTAAAAATTAACAGATTTATAATGGCATAAACATTGGTCTTTAAGGTGCCAGATGATTTGTTGTTGTTTTTCTTGCAACATACTAATAGTTATCCTTCTGGAAGGTAGAACAGTAGCTTTTCCCTCTAAATAGCATAGAGTCTGTCCAGCCTGTATGTTGTATTCTGGACTAGAGCCAAGTGTGTGGAATGTACCTGTGAGGGAGACTGCTGTTCCTGGCACATAGTTGTACTAGATCAATACTTTGCTCAGGTCAGAGAAGCTCTGGGATTGTGTAGCAAGATCAGTGCATACATTTGAGTGAAGGTAAAATAATATTTGCATTCTAAATAAACTTTAATTGTCACCCAGAGAATGTCTCAATGCTTCAGTTAAGTACGCATTACTTCTGTTCACAAGTAATGATTTTTTAGTTTCAGGTGTTACCACCCTCTCCAGATTGTGTGGAAGAAGTTACTCCTCATCTGTCTCATACTAATGCTGGCTTGTACTGCTTTATATTGAGCTTGGATGCAATCCTATACATACCCCTCTAATATGTTCCTTGCCCCCATTCCATTAACAAGTGACTGGTGGATCTGGTCACCAGGAGCAAATATTCTTGCCAAGTCCTCTCATGGATGAGTCATCTCGCCCAGTCAGTCTACATTATTTGTTGTAGAGCTGTGACAGGAGTAGTAAATGTTCCTGAGCACTGTAATCATCTACATACTCTGTTTTAGCCATCCTTTTGCATACTGGAGCCCTGGTGAAATACTTTAGGTATTCCTATTTGATACATAAACTAGTTCCCCAGTTTTTAGGTGGTGTAAAGGGATTTTCTCAACTGTAATGAGATCTGTGTATCTGTGTCTTTCTCTGTTGCTAGCATTACTGAACTATGTTGACTATGTACAGCTTAGTACATAGTCAACGTAGCATTTTGACTGCAGGCTCTACATCAGTTCATTTGTTGTGAAATATCTGTTGCCTTGGGTTAGGCAGAATTGCCCTATCTAGATCAAGCCAGGATTATTACTCAGGAAATGCATGTGATTTTCTTTATAGACACAGTCTCCATGAGTTGCAGCTGGGAGGAAGACAGAGGGTGTAGCCCCAAGTGGCTGCCATACCATGGTAGAGAGCTACGTAAAGCAGCTATTTAGAATTTCTGAAGGGAAATCAACCATGTTTGGCTACTGCCAATAGAGGTCAAACTACGTACTTCTCTTTGTAAGTAGTTTGGCCTTTATTGGAGGCCAATAGAGGACAAGGAAAATTGTCCTGATAATTATAGCACAGTTACTGCCACCTTTCACTGAGTTGGAAAAGAGAGAGTGGCTCTTTTACATGACTGGAGTATGAGAATGCTATATGGTAGCTCTTTGAGGAATTATTGCCAAGTTAGAATGTCTAGGGAGAGCTCTGCTCTCTCCTTCCATAAATGTATAGGCTAGCTTTAAGTACAAGAGTCCCACAGAGAGTGTCACATATGAGGTCAAGTTGCCTAAGCCTTGAGGTGAAGGATTTGAGATTTTTCTTAAGACAAAATATAAGGATGGGGGTGGGTTACTGGAGAACTGAAAAAGGCATTTCTGTCTTCTTTGCAAAGACAATTTATGGATGTAGTTCTTGAGCCTGTCTGTCCAGATGCCACAAATGTGAGCCAGATAGGTCCTTTAGTTTAGAAGATACACCCTTCTAAATCCATAAAGCTCACCTAACCAGTCAATATGCAGAGTGGAGAGCTTTTTTAGAAGCAGTGACAGTTTAGGACCCAGAGAAGCAAGTGTCTGAAACAGGAAACTAGAACTGCCTTACAAGCTTCAAGATCTTCCACATGGTCTCTTTATAATCATTTTTTTTTCTTTTTGAATTGACATACCAATGTGATCAACCATCAATTTCTCTGGATATTTCATACAGCCCCCTGGAAGGCCAGTCATTAAAGCATTCCAATCCCCTCCTCCATCTCTGTGCATCAATATGCTATTGAGAGATTCCTCCCAGCTCCCATGTGGGTGGCAGTACCAGGCACAACATTTCTATGCAGGCCACTCATGTGGGTGCGAGGCTTTGTGTTGTTGGCTTTGGAACGTCTGTGGGTTAGCGATGCAACAGAGCTAGGGGCCTGATATGTCCTGCTGTGGTGTTGCTGAGACCTTGTTTTGCAGGGCTGGAATTCAGGCATAAAACATTGCAGTAGCAGAAGTAGAGACACTCAGCTTAATCCCTATATGCATGTGTACATAATCTCTGTTTGAGGGCTAACTGAGAAGCACACTCATGGGTTCCTATTGAGATACACAACTTTGACCCTCTGCATATCTCAGGAAGAAGTTTTTTCCTGGCTCCATAATGCTTTCTTTGATTCCTGGATGCTGTCCTGACCCTCACTTTTTTCATTGATTTAGTACTAGTGGGTTGATACTGACATAATTTGCTTTGGGATTCTTTGGAACCCCAGTTTTGATGCGTGGATAATGGTTTTAGTTTCCTCTTTTAGGCTGGGATTCAGTTTTCACAGCCATTTGAGCACAGGATGTGTCTGGGAAAGATTCCTTCTAAAACGGCTGTTCCAGTTTGACAGCTTGTTATGTATTATGTCATGAAGAGGATGGTAGCTAGGCAATATAGATGTGATCCATTGTGTATGAGAGTAGACTTCTGGTCCTTACAGGTCTGTTTGTGGAGCATGGAAGACTACTCTGGGTATGTGGCCTGAGTGTCTGTATGGCTGAAATTTGGGCTGGGCTGTATTGTAGCAGCATGTGGAATGCCCTCCTGCTTCCAAACAGGCTAAGCAGGTTGGGATGGAGTAGTTAATCTGTTTCAGTGCAGTGTTGTTTCAGCAAAGTAGCTCCTTTCATGCAAAACACACAAAATGCTACATGCATTTGTGTGTGTTTTGCATGAAAAGAGCAGTGTTGTCCCTGCTAGGCTTGAGGCTCATACTGGTTCATGTGATAATTAAGTATGAAAATATAGCTTTCTACAGTTTATAGTTTCTATAGTTTAGGTTTCTCGTATACTGTGGACAAGTAGATTTTGGGGCCCTTTGTCATTGGCAGACATGGTGCTGAGAGCCCTTACAGGTTTGTTCAGTGGTCAAATGGCCAAGCATACGTAAGACTATCTGCCAGAATCAATAAAGTGTGTTTCCTCTGTGAACATGGTGTTTATGGTTTTGTTGTTTATGGTTTGGGCTGAGTTGTAGTCTTGTATGAGATGTTTAGTGATAGCACTTTCAGAAGTGTTTCCAAAACTGTACTGACACAGAGAAAATGTTAGTGGCCATTGGATACTGAAAATGAAGGGAATTACGAACACATTTCAAGAACATCAGGTTGGAGAAGGCAGACCATTATCTTTCTTTGTGTTTCCTTAAGCACTTCATTTGTATGGGCATCTTCAAGAACTAAATGTATTGGGTACAATATTCTTACTATAATATCCCTGGCTGTCCTATGACTGTTGGACTCTTCTCTTTTTCCAGCCTCCTTGATTGATTTATTTAACTCGGGAACCAGGAACAGAATTGACAGTTTGTTGTCACTAGATTCCTAGCATGCTGTTATTGCTGTCTCTTCCTCTTTCTTCTGGGCTTTCTCTGCTTACTCCTTTACAGTTTCTGGAAAGAACAATGAGCCATCTCGCTCAGAGTGATTCTGTGTTTAATTTCCTTCTGTGCCAGTTGCATGTGGATCTTGGTGCCTCCTACAAACAATTAAAGTGCTGAGGCTTATTCTCAGGTGGACTGATAGCCTTTTTATTGTGTAGTTCTTAACATATAGTCAGCCTGTTTTGAACCTTTCAAACTTGAGGCACTGTTCAGAAGGAGAGTAAAAGACTGTGGACAATGCCACACTGGAGGTTTGAGCTGAGGTACAGAGGTTGTTGTGTGGTCAGTGGGGGGGGGGGAGGGGAGAGAGAGACAGGCTGCCTGGCAAGGGAAGCAGCATACCACTGGAGATCTGAGCTAACCTGGTTCTGAGTTAGATGGGTCCCTCTGACTAGCAGAATTGTCTCTGAGGTGAAAATGGCTCCTGTGAATTGGTTTTATAAATAAGAACAAGCAACTCCCCCAGAGCCCTTTGAGCCGCATGTTTGGCTGCCTGCTCTGCCAATCCAGTAGTCTCTAGGCCCCTCGCAGGGTTGCCTAGTGCTTCTGAGTGACAGGAGCAGGTTGTGGGGAGCAAGGGGAGAGAAAAATGGGAAAAATCTGAACAGAACAAAAATCGCTTTAAAAGTTTGTTGTTTTGATTCGTCACTTTTGACGAACTCAAACCAACTCGAACCAGCGATTTTTGACAAACATCCTGGTTCGTGTTTTGATTTGTGTCTGTCTCTAATCAGGACATGATTAGTGACATCTCTTATTCTATTCATCCTGTTTTTGAGGCTCTTAACTTACCTTTCTAGTGATCTTGCAGAACATGATTCCTAAAGAATTAATAATTTTTCTGGTTGTTAGTGTAGTTATTCAGTACTATAGTATAAAAGACATCTAAGTCCAGTGACTTGGTGTCTGAGAAGTCGATATATTAAAATGCATGCCCTGAGTACACTCTTTTCTGGAAGTTTATTCAAACCATACACACTAGACAGTGATCTATTTATTTTTGACTGAGGAAATATCTTTGTTTTTGTGCCCCCTATTGGTGTACTAATTGTCATCCATCTAACATTAATTTTTCCTCTGATTTTGCTTATAATTTTGACTTCTTTATATGTTCTAGGCTGTACAGACTATGTTAGAACAATGTAAGGTTGTAAGATCAGGTATTAATGCAGGTATTCCTCTTCTTTTTCTGTGTTTTCCTTAATAGTTTGAATTTTTTAAAAATAAGATTTATGGAAAACTTGGAAACTCTCCTGTTTGTGCAAGAGAAGATATGAAATTTCTATTGGAAGGTTTTTAATTATTGGGTTTGTTTGGTTGTTGCTCTTCCTTGTCTTTGTAATATGAATGAATTAATTGTATTGAATACCTTGTATCTGTAGGCAGCTATTATGAACAACAGGAAACTATTGTAGATACCAGGCTGCTTGGAAAAAAAATACTACCATTGCAAATTACATCAGTTGTCTGAGCTTTGCTATCTGGTTTGGCGATCTTCCTTGCTGTCTTTAAATCTGCTATGGGCTTTAGGGAGGGCAGGCTTTGCATGTGCATGCATGTAGGTATCTACAGAATGCTGAAACTAGGGCTATGCAAGAGTTCTCTGATTTTGGGATATGATTCAGGTTCAGGCCTGGTTTGGTTTGGGCTGATTTGGACCTGATCCAATTCAGTTCTAAATCAAAATTCAGTAAACTGAATTTTCACACCTCCATTTGATTTGCATTAGGTATTAAAAAGGTTGTAACCTTTTTGGTTTAGTCTATGGAATTTGGAGATATTCCTGTTTCTTCTGAGTTGATGATTCCTTCACCTTTAAAATTTGCTTTAGCTTGCAAATGTTGCTCATTATGAGTGCTGATTTTCTACAGTATGATTGTGTCTATGATTTATATATGGTGCTTGTGTACTAAGACAATCTGTAAAGATAGAAGAAACAGTCCAAGCAACACAGATTTAAACAAAACCCAAAAAGCTAAAGCCAAAATATGTGCGTGTGAGGGTATAAGGAGGTGAAGACACTGCCACCATCTAATAGAAATACTTCTGAAATAACACTGAGAACAACATAACAGACTCACTCAAATAAGCAACAGATATAAACTGTAAGAAAAGAGGATTGGTTTGGGAGAGAATTAAGAAATAAGTGATGGGTAGGTACTAATAGGATGAATGAAGGAGAAATACAGGCTACAGTAATAAAAAAAAACTACCATCAAAACTCCAATAAAATTATTTTTAAAACTGTGGAAGAGTCTTGCCCAGCCCAAAGTGAAAGTAGATGATATGTAGGGGAAGGGTAAATATGACTACTAACAAGCTAAGGTTTGCATACAGTGAACAATTTACTACTGAAATAAGCAAAGTAACAGAAAAGGCAAAAGAGGATTAGCGTGGGCTATGTAGATTAACAATGCAAAAGGTTTGGAAGTGAAGAGGCAGAGGCTCGGGATAATCAAGATAATCAACTACTGATAATCAACAATGTTTTGATAGCAGTTTTTTTTAATTATATGCTTCTAACAGCTGAAGAAAAACAAAATGAAGAGCTGCATGAGAGAACAAAATACTGTATATACCCTGTTTTCCTGAAAATAAGATCTAACCTGAAAATAAGCCCTAGGATGATTTTTCAGAATGCTCGTAATATAAGCCGTACCCCAAAAATAAGCCCCAGTTAAGTGAAACCCCACCCTCCACCATTGTGCAGCAACCAGAAGACATGACTGTATTTGAATAAATGTAGATTGTTGTACATGAAAAAAATAAAACATCCCCTAAAAATAAGTCCTAATGCGTTTTTTGGAGCAAAAATTAATATAAGACCCTGTCTTATTTTCGGGGAAACACGGTAACTTCAGTGACTGCACACAGTCCAACTGCAAACACTGTGACTGGAAAGGGCTCGTGAGATTTTTGTCAGAAATTGCAAACCGAAGTTGTCCATGAACAAAGTCCAGTTCCCCTCTTTATCACATAGCCTGGTGTTAGTGTCTGAATGACTGAAGAGATTGGGACCAATCTACTCACCTTTGGATCGAATCTGAATCAGCCCTACTTTGTCTGTCTGAATTGTTTATACATGCCTAGCTGAAATCCTGACAAATAAACTTTGTAACTACCGTACAATTGCACTCATTTCACACGCTAGCAAGGTTATGCTCAAAATCCTACAAGGTAGGCTTCAGCAGTATGTGGACCGAGAACTGCCAGAAGTACAAGCTGGATTTCGAAGGGGCAGAGGAACTAGAGACCAAATTGCTAACATGCGCTGGATTATGGAGAAAGCCAGAGAGTTCCAGAAAAACATCTACTTCTGCTTCATTGACTACACAAAAGCCTTTGACTTGTGTGGCCCACAACAAACTATGGCAAGTCCTTAAAGAAATGGGAGTGCCTGACCACCTTATCTATCTCCTGAGAAATCTATATGTGGGACAGGAAGCAACAGTTAGAACTGGATATGGAACAACTGATTGGTTCAAAATTGGGAAAGGAGTACGACAAGGCTGTATATTGTCTCCCTGCTTATGTAACTTATATGCAGAATACATCATGCAAAAGGCTGGACTGGATGAATCCCAAGCCAGAATTAAGATTGCCGGAAGAAATATCAACAACCTCAGATATGCAGATGATACCACTCTGATGGCAGAAAGTGAGGAGGAATTAAAGAACCTCTTAATGAGGGTGAAAGAGGAGAGCGCCAAAAATGGTCTGAAGCTCAACATCAAAAAAACTAAGATCATGGCCACTGGTCCCATCACCTCCTGGCAAATAGAAGGGGAAGATATGGAGGCAGTGACAGATTTGACTTTCTTGGGCTCCATGATCACTGCAGATGGTGACAGCAGCCACGAAATTAAAAGACGCCTGCTTCTTGGGAGGAAAGCGATGACAAACCTAGACAGCATCTTAAAAAGCAGAGACATCACCTTGCCGACAAAGGTCCGCATAGTCAAAGCTATGGTTTTTCCAGTAGCGATGTATGGAAGTGAGAGCTGGACCATAAAGAAGGCCGACCGCCGAAGAATTGATGCTTTTGAATTGTGGTGCTGGAGGAGACTCTTGAGAGTCCCCTGGACTGCAAAGAGAACAAACCTATCCATTTTGAAGGAAATCAACCCTGAGTGTTCACTGGAAGGACAGATCCTGAAGCTGAGGCTCCAATACTTTGGCCATCTCATGAGAGGAGAAGACTCCCTGGAAAAGACCCTGATGTTGGGAAAGAGTGAAGGCAAGAGGAGAAGGGGACGACAGAGGACGAGATGGTTGGACAGTGTCATCGAAGCGACCAAGATGAATTTGACCCAACTCCGGGAGGCAGTGGAAGACAGGAGGGCCTGGCGTGCTCTGGTCCATGGGGTCACGAAGAGTCGGACACGACTTAATGACTAAACAACAACAAAGCTGAAATCCTGACAAGTAAACTTTGTAAGAACTTCCACTTTGTAAGAACTGATGCTGCACTGTCAGCCATGGAGATCTAGAACTATCTTGGCGTGCAAAGACCAAGCATCTCTTATGTGGGATTAGAAGCAAGAGAATATGGGATGTACCATCTCAAAGTGAATTCTTGGGAGCTGCCAAACCTTAGGGCTGGGATGGGAGAACGTTCGATACTTCATAAATTGTTCAGCTACAGCTTCCATTGTGACTTTGCAAGCTAGGGCTGATGAGACTTTCAGTCCAATAATATATGGAGGGCTCCAGATATATCTGTGCTCCATGCCTGGCTTGAAGAATATGGTAGAACTGGTCTCTACTTTATCCCATTTCCTTTTGCATATAGCTAGTATGAGATCTTTCCTTCATCTAGACCTTAAGGGAGGGGTTGCCCTTTCCTTGCAGGTGACTGAGGAGAGTGTTTCCTTTTGGAGAAAATGAATAGGCCAACTGCTAATTGTTGCTACTTGGCAGTTTCTTGTAGAGTAGAGTTACAGCATATACTAGTACCGTGTTTCCCTGAAAATAAGACAGGGTCTTATATTAATTTTTGATTTAAAAAAAATGCATTAGGGCTTATTTTCGGGGGATGTTTTATTTTTTTCAAGAACAACAATCTACATTTATTCAATTACCATCATTTATTTTATTTATTATTATTAATTTATTCCCGTTCTCCTTCCCTTTCTTTAAATGTACCTGGTGCCACTTCCTCCAGGGGTGCCTCTGCCACTGCCAGGAGGCGCCACAGTGGTGGCTCGGGTTCCTCCAGTGGCGGTGCCTGGGCTGAGGCTCCCGTTGGGGCTGGCGGGGGCTGGGTTTGTTTTGAGGGAAACAATGGCAGCAGTGAAGGGGGAGGCGTTGGTGTGGAAGGGGGCGAGGTCCAAAGCCTGCGAGCCCAGTTGAGGAAAGGGTGGCGGCTGCTTAAACATGTGGCCCTGCCAGCAGCACCCAGCACCGAAGAGGGAGCCGAACAAGAGGAGGGTTAAAAGAGTTACGGTAGGAGAAAGAGGGGAGGGGGAAAATAAAGGCAGGGCGGGTGGCGGGTGGGCTGGCGGGGGCTGGAGCTCCAAAATCGCCTCCCCCCCTCCAACCTTGTGCTTTGTTAGCCTCGCCTGGGCGCACGCTGGAGGGGGGGAAGCACGCACACTGCAGAGGTGCGAGCCCCAAGAGCCATTGGGAACTTAGCAGCCAAGAAGCAAGTTCCTGGCGGCGCGCAGCTCCTTCTTCCCTGGCTGCCCAGCCCCTCTGCAAGCCAGGGAAGTGGGAGAGGAGGGGAAGAAGTTTTAAGTCTCTCTTGAGGGTTTGGGAGGATCCTGGTGAGTCCCTGGTGGAGGGCAGGGTTTCACTTAACTAGGGCTTATTTTCAGGGTAGGGCTTATTTTCGGGGAAACATGGTATCTGTCTTTTCCTTCTTAGGAAGGCATGTGCTGCTGGTGATCCCCTTTTCTTTCCCCTCTTGAACATGAAACAAATGGCATCCACAGAGCTGTGTTTTGTAGAGAATAAAACTATGATGCTTCTGCTTAATTATATAAATTTGATTTGTTTTTTAAAAGTTATTCTGTTTTTTTGAAAGTTATTCTGATGATATGGCACAGCACTTTTTTGCAGCACTTAAGTCCAGCCTTTTTCACCTTCCTAGCTATTAGCAGGAGCAACATGTTTGTAGTTGAGATTTCCTATGATACGTTGCTGTCCAGACAAATGATATGTAGGTGCGAGAACTGAAAGAATAGTTGATAGTATTCTATATGGGTATGGGTGATGTTGCAGAGGGCTAAAGCATAACTTGCAGGTTGTCCCATTCCTAATGGGTTGACTAACACAGTTACTTTTTGTACAGAACAGGTGCCAATATAGGAGCCATGGAGTCACTGGTGAATATGTATCGAGAATTCATGAAGGGAGCAGGTAAGCTTAGGTTATTCAACCAAAGAACTAAGTGATGCAGGCCTTACCTACTTTTCCTCTCCCCCTCCCCTTCCTCATGAAGACAAGTCTGTGGTTGCCTCATGATTGGTATCTTTTTCCTTGTGGTATCTCAAGTACTTGTCATTCAAAACATTTGAATCACATCTCAGTCCTGGTGCACTGAGTTGCTGATAACAGTACAGTGGAGGCAATGGTTAGCCTTTGTGTCTGCCTGCCTACCTGGTGAACAATCCATGTTTTTCTGCAGATCCTCGGGTTGCCTCATATCCACTTATGGGCTCTCCGTGGCTAATGACTGGCATCTTGCTGAGCTATGCTTACTTCGTACTGTCTCTGGGGCCACGGCTCATGGCCAACCGAAAGCCCATGAACCTCAAGACATTCATGGTTGTTTACAACTTCTCCATGGTAGCACTATCAATCTACATAGTCTATGAGGTAAGCTTCTTCTTTCCTTGTTGGATCTAACTGCTAGTGATGTGGCATGAACATCATTACTTGTAGTGCTTTTCTAATCTCTGAAAACACTGTGGATACAGAAGCAGTTGCTGAGCTTCTGCAGGAGGTGGGATGGTGGTGGTGTACCTTAAACTCCAAAAAGGTTCATCTGTCTGTAAGTGGTTTGCAGTGTAATCATTATTTCTTAAATGTTGTTTGAGATTTGCAATGTACATGTAAATACTTCCCAAAAAACCTTCAGGAGAGGTTCTGCAACTTTCTGAGCAATTTATGTTCTAATGACAGGAAGAATTGACTCTGTTAAAGCACATCCAACAGTTTAGATGGAAGGGATGTTTTTCTATGTGGATAAAGAGTAAACATGTTGTGTAAAAGAGATATTTGTCTCTTTTCACACTTCTGACCCTAAAGGACCTGTAAGCATGAGGAGATAGGAGTATCAGTCGTTTCTGTGTGCCCTTCCTCTTTTTCCAGAATGTCTAAACCTGCACTAAGACTCCAGATCAGCATACTTATTTTAGGGGATTCAGTTGGACAGGGAATTTCTAGGACTTCCAAAATATCAGAAATGTTTTCTAAATCTTAAATCCTTAATTTAAACCCATAGAAAAGATAGAATACCAGTATAGAGAACTGGAAGTGCAGTTTTAAAGATGTTTATTTCTATGAGTAAACACTTCATATTTGCTACCAGGAAGTGTACAAATGACATAATAAAAGTCCGGTACGTCTAGGCTCAGTATACAATATACATGTTTCTAAAACTGATATACATAAATATGACAGTGGACAAGCTACTTAGCAAGCTTCTAAAACTATATTATAAGGAAGTGTGCCAATTAGCTGTCATCCTGCAATAACAGATTGTGTCTTCATTGTAGCTTATTATGCTGAATTATATATACATGCAATGTAGTACTTGTGTGTCTGGTTGTAAATTTGTTGTTTCATTTTTTGGGTACGGGAATGCAACATTCTTACTGGCTTCCATTTCACAAACTTACACCAGGCAATGTTATCAAAGTTCAAGGAGTCAGTTAAGGAAACTGCATCTTAAAAGCTGCCACTGCTTTAGCATTATAGCATTATTTAGCATTCTATAATGCTGAAGCAGTGGCACTGCAGAAACTGGATGTATTAGAGCATCCCTTGGTTAAAAATATATCGGTGAAAATCTCAAGGGAACAAGGCAGATATTTATAGTGGTCAGTAAGCAGATTGTATCAGTTACATGGCTAAAAATTCCACAAGGTTTTGTCTTGCTTGTGCTTATACTCATGGGAAGACTGCCTGGAGGACAGATTGTGTGACAGAAAGGCAGTATGAAATGCAACTGGTGAACGTGGTATCATTGGCAAGGTACATTAATGGGGAAAATGCATGAATTGTGTGCTCTAACTGGCTTCTTCTTGCAGTTCCTCATGTCAGGCTGGTTGAACGGTTACACCTGGAGGTGTGACCCTGTGGACACATCCCAGGATCCTAAGGCTCTTCGGGTATGTTCCATCCTCTTTCTCTCCCTCCCCACAATTCATAATAAATTGTTCCTTTCATGCCTTAATTCCTGTGTGTTGTGTTTAGTTTTTTTTTAATTGAAGCATTAGCTTAGCATAGTGTTTATCATAACCCTGTGGTTGGGTTTGTCTAAGAGGATTGATGACCCAGGGGTACAGAAGCAAGGCAGAAGAATGGAGGGAGATACTCAAATTGATGGTTTGGTGACTATGATCTCTGACTTCTGCTCTGTCTCTTGGTAGATGGTTTGTGTGGCATGGATCTTTATCTTCTCCAAATTCATTGAACTGATGGACACAGTAAGTGACTATGTCTCATTAACACTGGCTCCTGTCAGGCTTCACATATTTTAACTGTAGCACAGATAGTATACCTTTGTCATTGAGAGGGTAATAGTCAATTTGCTCTAGTTGTCCTCATGATACGGATTACTATAATAAATAGTGGCTGATGACAGTCAGTAATAGATTAAATTATTCTAGAAGAAACAGGATGGCATATTGTACATCTTTTCTAATAAATATAGCTGAAGTGTAAGATGCCTCTTAGGGATGATTTGACTGTCAGTTATTTGTTTCTCTGCCATGATGCTTTTTCTCTTCAGTTCAGACATCTTGAGGTAGAATCAGACTTGTAGCCAAACAAATGGCCAGAAACAGAAACCTCATCTCACATAATGCTCTGTTGCTTCCAGGTGATCTTTATCCTAAGAAAGAAGAATGAACAAGTAACTTTCCTCCATGTGTTCCATCATTCAGTACTGCCATGGAGCTGGTGGTGGGGTGTGAAGTTTGGCCCAGGTGAGATACAGGGAAGGGCTATACTCTGGTCCTTTGCTCCATATTCTGACAACCAGATGCATATTGCTGTTCCCAAGTGCATGGCTCTCTAAAACCATCTCTGTCATGTGCATTTATTGTTATCAGTATGATCTCAGAGCACATGCATAAACTCACACAAGTTCAGAGATAGGGATCTTTGAACAATTGTGCATCTTGACATAGGTTAGGCTAAATATAGGCTCAAAAGAAGCAATAAGTAATTTTTAGAAATATTCATATGAATACTAAAGACTTGTATTTCCAAAGCAACTTACTAGTGAATATTAAAGAGCTAACAAAAAAATATAATCAGTGTTTACTTCCTAGAACTGCAAATAGTTAAACACAAATGTTTGTGGGCTGAAAAATATGATCTGTAGAAGCCAATGTCACATCATATACTTTAAAAAATTTAAACTAACAGAAAATAATGCAAAATACAAGTCTCAGAGAAAGAAGTTCCACAGATGTGGGATGGATGAGTGCCATAGAATAGCTTTTACTGTATCTGCTCTGGGCACTGCATCCATAACTGATCTACATGTAACAAAACAGAAGCCTGCCAATGTAGAGGAATGTAGTTCTAATAATATATAACTGTATTTAGACATTGGTAATTTCTGGACTATGTTCAAAGCCTTGAGTATGGTGGAAGTTAAGAAGTGGTATAAATTATGCTTGCAGGCTTTATTTTTTATTTGACCAAAACATATCCAGCCACTTTACTTTACTTTATAATGGCAGTATTTTGAAATGTTAGCTTTGCTTTCCATTTTTTCTCATTTTTGTCTGCAAAATGTGTAGTTATAAGGTCTGCTTTAAAACTAGTATTTAAACATTTTTAATATGTATAGAAACTCATGTTGTCTTTATTATTAATACTCCAGGTTCATGTCATAAAATATTGTGAGATAGCTTTACTCCAGTTACTTAAAATCTCAGATTTTAATTGATATGGATTGAGTGAATTGTATAAGTTTGTAACAGGCACTTTTGAAATGGTTTACATTGATAACATGACATTTATATTCTCTAATGCTCCAGATGAATCTCTTCTTTTTAATGTGTGTTTTATTTATGTGTGTATTTAACCTTCCTTTCTTTGTCTTGCCTTTCAGGAGGAATGGGCTCCTTCCATGCTATGGTAAACTCTTTAGTACATGTTGTGATGTACTTTTACTATGGACTCTCAGCTTTAGGGCCTGCCTACCACAAGTACCTGTGGTGGAAGAAGCACATCACTGCCATTCAGCTGGTGAGTAATGAGGAAGGATCAGGCCAGCTAGGCTGCCATCTCTAAACTGGAACAAATGCTACAAATGACTGGGCCACTAGTCTGGCACACTGTCTTATTCCTGGTCTCTTGGCTTGTGAATGACTGAGAATGATGGGACTTAATGTGGTGTTAGATGCCTGTGCTTGTCTTAGCTTTTCCCATCTTCAGCTATCACTAGATCTGTTTGTGCAGTTTTGTGGGTGGATTGGGAAGGGGCTGCGGCTGTCATTTTCACTCCTTTAACCTCTCCTTTGTTTCTTCTCCCAGCTGCAGTTTGTGCTAGTCTCCATCCACATCTCCCAGTACTACTTCATGCCCACCTGCAACTACCAGTTTCCAATCTTCATCCATCTCATCTGGATGTATGGCGTTATCTTCTTCATGCTTTTCTCCAACTTCTGGTACCAGTCGTACACCAAAGGCAAGCGTCTGCCCAAGGTTATGACACAACCCCAGCAGAATGGCTTACATGAGAATGGTGTCATTGCTAATGGCAAAGCCAAAATCAACTAGGGGGTGGACCAACTGGCGCCATATCTGGGCCTGTTAACCAGACCAAGTGCCTACAGACTGTTGTCTTGCAATTCCAAGCCACCTTCCCAACTGCCCTATATCCCTCATTGTCTGGTCTTCACCTGTCCCAGGGGAGAGAGAGACTGCCTGTGCTGTTGGTGCTGGATCCAGCCCAAGGTCTCCAAAGTGCCTGTGTCTGCCCTGGGCTGGGCTCCCTCCAGAGCTGGACCAAAGCAGAACCTTGCCAGATTGGGCACATCTATCCATTTAGTTCTATGTACTCCATGCAATCCAAGTGGGAATTTTTGGTCCTCGCCTCCAGGTTTATTTTGCCCTGTGTTCCCTTCATCTTCTTTCACCAACTTGTGGCCTGCCATTTTCAACCAGAAAGTGAGTGGTCCCTTGTTGCTGTAGGGTCTGAATCTCCCAGAGAGATGTTTTCCTGCTTTTTATGCAGGTGGGGTGCTATAGGTCAAAGGTTTAACTTCTGCTGCCTTCCCTTCACATAACTCCCCAACCTTTGGTTGCTCTGTTCCCCAGACCTTAGCAATAACTCTGGACTTTGCTCCCTACGGGTTGATGACCACAGGTTCCTGCTGCACTGAGGCCCAGGGAGGAAAAAAAATAGGACTCTGTTGTCTGTCTTGCATGCTGTTGCTCTGTGTGCCTTTTTTATCATTATTATTATTGGATTTGATCCAATATATTATTATTGGAGCCAAATCTCCCTGTAATGTAAAGCTTGGGAAGACGTCATCAGGGGGATATGCTTTCATTCTACCTGAATTCCCCACTTGTATACGCAGAAATAAATGGACAGAAAGAATAGTGGCTCTTTTCTTGATTTCAAGGCTTAGGACCTAAAACTGGTCAGGCCTGTCTGAGAAGCAAAGTGAACATTTCCATGGGCCACAAATAACTATGTTACTTGCCAAATAGATGTTGACTTTCAGTTCCAACTACTAGTGTTGTCTTGTAGTGAGCCTTAGCTGAGATTTAAGTTGTTTGGGCAGGGAAGAGTTGAAAAACTCAGATGGAAATCCCATGAAGTGTCAGAGTAGTGTTGGTGACCCGAATCCTGTTTGTCCACAGTGTGCAGTGGCACACCTTGGATGGCTTCTGCTTGAGAACCTAGTAATTAAACATCAAATCTTTAGTAATGTCTTCTCAGTGTGCAGAGTATATTTGCTCAAAAGTTCTGTGCACTATTTATTTCCTAGGCTCCTGTCTTTCCCGGCTGCCAGTTCAGTCACAAGAATGTTTATCCCTCAATCTTTCCTTATATGGAAGTTATTTTGAGGCCAGCAACTTTTATCTCTTGCACTGGCTCCTGTTTTTACCCAAGCTTCAACCGCTGAGTCTAAAGAAACCCTCTTCTTTGGTTCTGTTTTGAGTACTCTGGTTGGATGTGACTACTGTAACTGTGTATGGCACAAAGAACGAGCCTGTGGTTAAAAAGATTTAGAAAGGTAATATTCATATCACATCCTAGATTTACTCTGTGTTCTGTGCCTAGAATGCTGAATGTATCTGAGTACATCTTGCTGGATGTGGTAATCTAAAGTACTGTAGAACACCTGTCTTTTGTTGGAATCAATCTTGTCCTGGGACAGACTAAACACAACCTGGATTATCTTACATAAAACAATACAAGGTGCACTGCTGGAGAAATTTTACCACCACAATATTTTGATAACATATTTACCGTTTGTCAAATATGGCAATCCTGTATTAAAGCCTTTTAGCAAAGTTGTTAAGTTGAAATAGCAGCTTTTATAACCTTACTTAATATCTTTCTACTCCCACTTATCTTTTTATATACTGTCTTGTTCACTTCCAATCCATTCCTGAGAAACCCTAATTTAATGCTTAGAGTAGCCTTCCAAATAGATACACCTGTTTTGAATGAGAATCTTGTGCTAGGGATATTAGGGGTACAATTTAAAATAACTAAAAGAAGTTTACTTGTTCTCCTTCGCATTCCTGTTCTCAACATTTTTGATTGTGTTTTAAAACGTTAACCTCAGATCACCCACCATGCAGGAGTACTAAAGAATAAACATGTATTCTAAATGAGGCTTTACCGGTGTCACTTTGCACTAGAATTATTTCACCTTGTCTATTCAGGAATGCCTTTCTTATTTGGACAGCTGGAGAAGTGGGCCAGGCATCTTCTGATCAAGACCCTATTGAACAGACTTCACATGCATTGTTTTTAGTTTATTTAATATTTATCATATCTTACTGCATGTTCTCACTGTAGCTCAAATGAGTCAGATAGTATTAGTTTAAAAGCTTTGGCCTCATATCCTGCTGGTGTTCCTCAGATTCCTGATATGCTACTTCCTCAGGGTTATAAATATGAAACAGCTACTCTAATTATGATATGTAGCTAACTGCTTCTCTATAAATGGTTGAGTGTATTTGGAAAATCATAATGTTTTGATGGGCTGATGGAGGCTGTGTATTGAAGGTTTATTAGTATGTTGCAGTACTGCAATATACGGTTGAAACACACATACAAAAAGTCACTAGGGAAATCTGTGGGTAACAAGGGTCACAAGCTGCTCATTGAAATCCTAAAGATTCTGCATGGAAAGTTTGTGTGTGGAGGGATGCTCATTCACAACATTAGTAATATTTTCCCCATTGAAAGCATTAATAACCAACTCTTCAGTTTCACAAAACTTATGCTGCTCATGATTCTTGATCCAAATTACCTGTTGTACAAGCCCATTGTAACCCGAACTGCAATCTTCAGAATGGTTAAGAGTGCAAGTTCTTGTGGGATAACATTTTAAAAGTGGCATGCATACCCCTGTAGTTTTTGTAGTTCTGTTTTTTGCAAAGTGTAATGGAACCACTTTCTCACAAATGATTGCAGACATCAGCCTTTAGGACAATTCAGTCATCAGTGAACTTCCACTTGACTCACTTATAGGCGGTTTGCTTTTCACTAGGAAAACATCTATTCCTTTTCCCATGAAACCCCAGATCGAAATAAAACATTGACCACTATTTGGCAGTCAATTTTCATTAATTTATTGTCAGAGCTTACACTTACTTAAAACAAAAATTATTTGGGCAGGATTCTGTTGGTGATTTGCATATATATAAGTTAAATTGCATTGACTTGCTCAGGTGATCTGCCACTAACAAGGTGCTGGTTGCATTATTAGATGCACACATAATGAACTATCAGGTACCCAGCTCTTCATATGGCTGGCACTTCATTAAATAACAGAAATTTGCAGCAGTGAGTTATACAATTGAATTTACGAAGCTGCAAGGTCAACAAGATCCTGGTCTTTGTTGCACATTAGTCTGCTTTTTAGGATGGGAATGGGAGTGACATCTGACTATGGATTCTATACCAAAGGTGGGTAATACAGTGGTGCCTCCACTTACGACCATAATCTGTTCCAGAAGATGGACGTAAACTCGAAATGGACATAAGTCGAGGCACCATTTCCCATAGGAATGCATTGAAATGCAATTAATCCGTTCTGGCAGAAGAAAAAAATCACCAAAAAATAATAATTTTAAAAAAATCACTGCAAGACTCATTGGAAACGCGATTAATCCCGTCCGGCCGAAGGGGCGGGGAAAAAAAAGAAAAGCAATCAAGCATGCAAGGCAGATTGGAAATGCACAGAGAACAAAGGGGGCAGGTCGGAAATGCAAAAAAAAACAACAAAGGAAAAAGCAAGGGAAGCATGCAGGACCCATCGGAAATGGGGGAAACCCCCCCAAAAAGCAACAAAAACCCCCAAGACCCATCAGAAATGGGAAAAACACTCCAAAAAGCAACAACCCCCCCCCCCCAAGATCCATCGGAAATGGGGGGAAGCCAAAAAACAAACCCCCCAAGACCCATCACAGCACAGAAACAACCCCCCCCAGGCTCAAAACCACGCTGCAAAAACACCCAGAACAGTTTTTAAAAAGCAGAAAACAGCACCTTACCTTACAAGGCAGCCCAAAGCCTCCCTGCAAACACACACACACACGCTCTCAGAAGCAGAAGGAGGCAGTCCCAAGCTGCCGCCGCCGCCGCACACTCTAACTGCTGGGGCGAAAGAGCTACAAAGAAGCAGCCTCGTCGCCACCTACAGTTAGCAATTTGAATTTCCTGCCTTTTTCCCCTGCCTTTTTCTGTTCGTAAGTGGAAGCTCCGGTTGCAAGTAGAAGCAAAATTTTGCGGCCGGAGCTGGTCGTAACTCAAAATGGTCGTAAGTAGGGACGTTCGTAAGTCGAGGCACCACTGCATGTGGCATGCAGGTCACACGCCAAACTCCAGGGCCTCCAGTACCCCTCCCTCCCCATTTTTAAAATATTTTTAGGGATTCTTTTTTAAGCACAGAAAGTCTCTTTGTGCTGTATAGGGAGTATGGATGGCATTTATGCCATGTTTTAGAAGCCCCCAAATGCCCCAACATACTTTAAAAATTTCTTTTGCAACTAGAGTCCATAAGGAGGCTTTTTCAGGTTTCTTTTTAATTGTTAAAAAACATATTACATGTATAGTTCATGGAAAAGGTGCAGCCCTCCAAGGTCCAAGGATGGGCATGTGTGTGTCAAGTGCTACTAGCGATTTAGTACTTAAACTCATGCTTTGAATTCCAATGAACTAGATCAATGATCGTGTCTTCCACAGACAGAAGAGACAGAGTTTTCAAAGATTCTCTTCTGACACTATTTCTTATCCCATTCAATAAACAGAACAGGCATTCATTATCTATGCTGTCAGCCTTTTGAAGAAGTTTGAAATTCCATCATATACTGTATTACAGTAACAGGTTACAACAGCAACAGTCTACCACAACATAGCTTCTTCATAATAGTGGAAGTTATAGCACAAATAGAATACTACAAATTAATTTAGTAGTCTCTACCTACAGCTGTATACAAAGTATATTCTAGTCATTATTGTGCAAGTCTATAACCTGCACTTACACACTTATGTTGTATCTCAAGAGGTGATTCTTGAGATTCAACATGAGAAACAGCATTGTCATAAGGAAACAATATCAGCTAATTACAGTGGTGCCTCAATTTACGAACTTAATCCGTTCCCGAAGATGGTCGTAACTCGAATTGGTCGTAAATTGAAGCACCATTTCCCATAGGAATGCATTGAAACCCCATTAATCCGTTCCGGCTGGGAAAAAAAATAACCAAAAAACACACAACACTGCAAGCCCCATCGGAACGTGTTGGGGCCAGAACCCCCCCCCCCCCCACAAAAAAAACTCCACAAGCCCCATCGGAACATGCTGGGGTCGGGGAAAAAATCACTTAAAAAAAAAAAAACCTCAGCACATCCCATTGGAATGCGCTGGGGCCGGGAAAAAAAAACACACCAAAAAACAAAACAACACAGCAAGCCCCATCGGAACGCGCTGGGGCCGAAAAAAACAGCAAAAAACAAAACAACACAGCAAGCCCCATCAGAACGCGCTGGGGCAGGAAAAAAAAACCACAGCAAAAAACAAAACACAGCAAGCCCCATCGGAACATGCTGGGGCCGGAAAAAAAAAATCACCAAAAAAACCCACAACACTGCAAGCCCCATCGGAACACGCTGGGGCCGGGGGAAAAAACACACCAAAAAAAACACACAAAAAACTGCAAACCATCACAGCACAGAAATATAACCCCCCCCCCCCCCCCAGCCCAAACCCACGCTGCAAAACCCTGTATGTACTCAGAAGCAGAAAGCAGCACCAGGCAGTCTGAAGCCTCCTCCAAATGCACACACTGTTAACCGTTGGGGCGAAAGAGCTACAAAGAAGCAGCCTCTTCGCCGACCAACGATTAGCAATTTAAATTCCCCACCTTTTTTCTGATCATAACTCAAAGCTCTGGTCGCAAGTCGAAGCAAAATTTTGCGGCCGGAGCTGGTCGTAACTCGAATTGGTTGTAAGTCGGGACGTTCGCAAGTCGAGGCACCACTGTACTTGCTTTTCTCCCAGTATTTTGTCATGTAGTTTACATACCATGCCACAGAAAGCTAGAGACCAACTTGGATTACACAGAACTCACATATTATAGGCCCTAGGTTTGTGATCTATTTCAAACAGAGGTATGTGCAGCCTCATACTCACTACATGGCTACCATCAGAATTGATCTCCCTATACGTCCTTCAGTTAAGACAGATCTGGAAAGTATATAATTATATTTTTCCACTGCTAAATATCCTTCATTACACATCTTTTCACAGACCCTCCCTCTGCAAATCTGATGGCAGATAAAAATGAAGGACTGCATAATGCAGAAGTAACCTATTTAAGCTGTAAAAGCAAACCACATGGTGTGGTCTAAAGCAGGAATATGGAATATGTGGCTGCCCCTTTGGTAGACTACAACTCTCATCATCCATGGTCACTTAGCATGCTAACTCTTGATGGGAGTATTAATCCAACAACAGCTGGAGGGCCACAAGTTCCCAGTGGTGGTCTAACAGCTCTTACGGGGTAAAATGTCCAGCGTGCCAAAATCATATTAGATGAAACCATGATTAGAGGCTGGAACACATACACAAGTTTAGCTGGTTCTAACTGGACAGCTACTTATTTTATGTATCCCAGCTTAAAAGAACACTGGAGCAGATTCTTTGTGACAGGTGTTTGGCTTCCTTACTCTGCTCTTGAACTCAAAAGTCTGAACACTTCAAGAGAAGTATATTTCAACAGCTTTGAGTTAATCAGTTGCTTAACAAGCAGAAATTCTTTTACATGAACTGGATAGTTTCTGCTTTAATATGGTTTAAGCAGTTAGTTTGCCTGTTTTCTCATGGACTATTAAACTACTGTAGAGATGAACCAAAAAACAGATCAAATATGTGCATATCTTGATCCCTTCCATTGCCGCAGTTTTAACCTTCATCCACCCAGATTCAAACCTTTGCATGGCGTGAATTCTGGCATATTTTCTGACTCCATGAGTCAGAATTAATTTTGAAGAATTTTGAAATATTAAAGACAGAGTTGAAGTTGTGGTTAGAGTTTAAATTACATGCCCTTAGTTTTGTAAACTCAATGAGAATTCCGGTGTCCTCATACTCACAATAGAACTAACTGACAATCAGATTATATCACTTCTGGTTTGCAGCATCATTATTTGCTAAAACAAAAAACCCACATTCTTATATAATGGTTAGGACAAACCACTGAATGAATTTGTCAGAATAATTTTGACAGTGTCATGGAGCACCTACACTGTAGGATTAGAGATGTATACATTCTGCAACAAAATATGACTGGTAGACAAAATATTCTATCCCTAGTGAATGCATTAAGACATCCTAGGAGTATGCAGTGAAAATTGAAATGCAAAATTTGATTCAACTTTTCCAAGTAATTAGCTAAAATTCTATTATGTGGTTATACCTGTGAAAAGTAACAGTATAACTGGCAGGCTTCTCACTGGCAACTAATGAGTTCCTACTTGGATTTTTGGGTGCATGCCAATCTAGTAGGAATTAATTAATGAGCAGTAAGAAACCACTGTGAGTTACACCGTTTGTTTTCTGCAGATATAGCTATGTCTGAGTCTTCATGATATTTTCTCACTTCACAATTGTCATATAAGAACAGGACTCTGCCATTTGTGACTGCATTATGCTTGTACCATTGATAAGCTATAATACTTAATCCTAACACAACCTAAATACTACTAAGAAGGAAAAGAACCAGGCATTGGTGCTGGAAGTTAGCAAACACTTTTCTATTTCCACCAGCAAGATCCCTCCACTAAATCAAAAATCTTCTATGGACAGGAGCTGGTTTGTGAAGATAAAGTCTGGATCCAGGCATGTATGTAGTAAAACAGATGAATACATGGAATTTTCAATTGTAAATTCTTTGCAGATCACCGATTGTATAGTATTCCTGCTCATTCAAGAGCAGGAATCGGTCTACAATTATGTACAAACCAATGTACCCTCTCTCTCTTGCACGTGACTCCACCCCCTGTCCTTTGCAGGGTTCCGTTGTGACAGGAACCAGAGGGGCTGAAAATTATCGCTGCACGGAAGAGTAGAAAAGCTGCACAGAGGGAGGCAGAGGCACGCCTTAGAAGGAAGTCCCATCTGATAGCTGTTTCCTATAGTTTGTGTTGGATAAGCACATCTATAGGGGAAAAGGGATGGGAAAGCAGCCTGGCTGCCTCAATCTTGCTCTCAATTCTAGTGAAGCAGTATAGCCCCTTGCACTATTACTGCTCCCCCACCATATGTGCATATAGAGAAAAAAAATCTTCCACTCCCTGATACCAGTTCCAGGCAAGCTACTTTGGGAGGCCTATGATTTGAAAAATGGGATACAAAAATCCAAAATTAGTATATCATTTGCAAACACTTTTGCATCTCTGGACCTATTCGATCGAGTTAGTTTACATTACGCAGTTCCCTACAGAGCAAGTCTAGATTCCCTTTTTTTTTTTTTTTTTTTTTTTGCTACATATGCTCATTTCATATACTAAGTTTTAAAAACTACCATGCAAAAGGACAGTTTACTGAAACTAGCAAGTTTCATATTGGCTGTAGGTTGAGCTGTAAGTTTGGTTTAGAAACCACTGGAACACTAGATTCAAGATGAACACTGATCTTAACTTTCCATCAATAATTTTTGGTTTATTTATATTCTATTACAGTTGCTTATAAACCATGATCTTGCAGAGAATGAGCATAAATTAAAGGCATTTTCCCCATCACCTTATAATGCATCCCCTATTCCAAACACCAATACCATATACCAATACCATTTGTACAGGGAGAGTGAAATATTTATTAATTATTTAAAATTCTGTACATAAAGCAAAACTTTGGGAAGAGGCTAAATGAGCTTAACGGATGCCTTGGTGGATAATGCTGCTCTTGGTGCTGCTCTCTTTCTCTTTCTTCCTCGCTGGGTCCAGCTCAAAGCATCGCCAAAGTCTCAAAGTTTCATCTGCTGCTGCTGATGCCACTGTGGATCCATCTGGGCTCATTGTTAAACTCAGTACTCTAGCAGTGTGACCTGACAAAAGATTTTTTAAAACCCAAGACGCACTCAGTGTGCATATTTATCTACAGACAACACTGAACAAATAATTGATGCATGCTTGATTAAAATTGTAATGTATCCTTCACCCCTGAACCGTTTCATACCTCTTCAACTCACCTTTCAGCTCAGTGACCTTAGACATGGATGGGTATTTCCACACAACAAGCTGGTTCTGAGCAAAGCCATGACCGGACACAAGTTCTTTGTAATTTGTAGACCAAAGTACTGCACACACCTGTTGGGACAAGGGAAAGCCTGCAGTAAGTAAAACAGGAACAGCCCAGATATTTGGTCATGGTGAAATGCTCCTTGTTTTGCTTTGACTGTGTTATCGAAATATACCTGGGACTGTGCATCCACAGCATTTAGGCAGGTACCAGAGCACACATTCCAGATCCTGATGTGTCGGTCACTTGTTCCACCTCCTGTTGCCAGCACATTAGACTGCCACGGACTCCAAGCCACAGCCTAAAGAAAGGCGTTAATAGTATGTCACATATCCAACTGTCAGCAAAACAACACATAATGTCAGAATAATACAACGATCTACTCACCTTAACTGCTCCCTGATGTTGTGTGAAGGTCTGCACAGGACGCAGGGATACACTGTCTCCTTGAGTGGCTGGCCAGATATTTACCAGATTGTCATTCCCTCCACTAGCCAGATAACGGCCATCAGGTGCCCACTTGAGTCCACACACTTCTTGGGTATGGCCAGTGAGGGTTGCCACATGGTGCTCTGCCACACGAACATCATGGTGATGGATGTGACCAGTCCGAGATCCACTGTTAAGGGGGAAGATTAGTATACTGCTTTAGCCAAGTACATATAGCCGAAGGCCATGTAATACCCGCTTCTTCCCACCAAGTGGTCTAGAGAAACTCCCGTTTTGTCGTTGTCTTCTAATACTCTTCAGAAGTAATGCTTGATAGCTCCTTTGTTCTTACCTGGACAGGATGTAGTTGTTCCAGCTCAGGGAACTCACACGGGATGACTGACTGACCATATTTCGTAGACGTTTCTTCTGTTGAATGTCCCATAACTAAAACCACCATCACAATCAAAGAGTTAGCACACTCAGTTACTAGTCCCTAGTGTGCTTGAGACTCACCATATGGTACAGGAGAACATGCAAAGGCTATCCCACATGTCCCTGATGCACTTAAAATTAAATGGATGAGAAAACTGAATCAAACAACATCAGAAGAGCTATAAAGTGAAGCCTCTTAGTCAAAGTTCAACCCTGAATACACCATGCTTCACTAGACTTTATCCCATGGCAGCGATTAGAAAGTAGAGGACTCTGCTGGAAGTCTTCACCTCACAAAATGCATATCTACATTAAACATTCTGAATACTATACTATATTTAAACAATCTATACTTACTTTTCTCTATCCTTCCTCACTCCACTGTCAAGGAATCAAGGCCAAAATAGATACCACTGCTCTACCACCACCTGGACTCATTAGGGAAACGGAAGTATCTTGCGTTGGCTAAAATCCAAAATTAAGTTGCAACTAGCATAGGCCCACTGAATCAGCAGAGATCTGATGAGACAACAACTCTGTACATTTCACTGATTCAACGGGCCTACTCAAGTTGTGATAACCCATAAGTCAGATGACTGGTCCATCTATCTCAGCATTATTGACACTGGCAGTAGTTTTTCAGAATTCTTTCCTCCTCTGCCCTCAGTCCTAGCTGAAGATGCTAGATGGTATACCTGGCATCTTCTGCATGCAAAATACCTGCCTTATCACTAAGTTACAGCCCCTCTTCTCACCTGGACTTCAGCATTACTCGTGCCAACTGCCAGATAGTTTCCCTCTTTGATCCATGACACAGAGGATATGTAGTCATCTGGGTGTTCCATCTGCATGAGCTGTATTATTTCTCGGGAGTCATAGTTCCAGAGATACACAGTTTTATCCAGAACAACAGCCAGGAAGTTGAGGGAGCTCCAGTCAATGAGATTCAGATCTAAATAAAAGATGCAATATTCACTTATGACAGTATTTTGTCCCCTCGCCACGATCCACCCGACACATAACATAGAATGGAAACCACGCAATGTCAGGTAAAGTCCAGCAAAGTTTCCCCACCTCCCAATAGCCAACTTTAATGCAAAACAAACACACAGCTGTTTTAAAGTAAGCTACAGCATGGCAGAACTAATGAGACACCTTAAACCTTTAAGGGACAACATATACTTTTGCATGCTTCGACTTATATCCTGTGTCCATGGTTCCTTACAGTAGTCATTGCGGATATCGGGAGCATCCAGTATGCGGTCTGACATAGAGGCAATGTATCTACCATTCTTTCGAGTGGAACCTGGTGTGCTCTTCTGGCTATAAAGTACTTTGAGGTTGTTCTGGTATCCTGAAAGAGAATTATTGATCACAAAGTCAAAGTCTTTCTTTGCTTCTCTGCCAAATTTTGATATACTATCTTCCACATTTGGACTTTCAGCCAGGTCTACCTGAATGCAAAGCAATCAGGGCTACCTATTGTAGCACAATAACAAAAAGGAACCGGTACATCCGCGAAAGTTGTTAGGCAAGAAGAGACTACGGTCCCAGGATGTAAAAATTATAATATGCACATTATTCCAAATTCAAAGCCCAACACATTTTGGCTTAGCCTTTTCAGCCTTCTTTGAGGCTATATCAGATGAAATAGAACAGAAAAAAACATTTATAGCATCATTTTTTCTAGGGACATTTTAAGCAAATCATAGTTGAATTATATTGTACAACCTCTAGACAAATAAACATATTTGCACATATATAATTTCATTAGCATAGCACATTGCATATTAAGAATAAAATGTCATTACGTGTTAGCATGAGATCAATCTACATAGTGAACATCACATTTTTGTTAGCTGTGTTTAGAAAGACTTTTTGTTTATTAGGTCCAGTTTGTTTTGAATGAGTAATGTCAGGTTGTGAGAGAGGGTTTTTTTGGTGTATTTTTATGCACAGATAATTGCACAGCTGTGTTACAAGGCCAGACTGGTATTCATGAAACTGCTGATTAACTAACTTCAGGGATGTGGGGGAGCAGCAGTGAGACTATAAAAGGGGGATGAAATCTATCTCTTCATTGAGGCCTCCAGGAGCCAATGTATGCAATCTTATTATCCAATCTACCTCTCTTCTAAGCAAATCCTTCTCATAATACGTAGGGACAAGAACATCTAAGAGGTTGTACAATAATTCAACTGTATTAAATGCTTAAAATGTTGTCCTTAGAAAAAATGGTAATATAAACGTTTTTCCCCTGTTCCATTTCATGTGATATAGCCATTGAAGAAGGCTGAAAAGGCTAAGCTGAAACGCGTCAGACTTTGAATTTGGAATAAAGTGCATACTATAATTTGTACATCCTGGCACCGTAGTCTCTCCTTGCCTAACAGTTACCTGTTGTAGCCCCATCAGACTTGGATCTAACTATATGTGAAAGTTGCTTTGCACTTAAAGATCAAACTATACTACTATCTCAACAAAGGCTGTAGTGCTATACTTGCTAATTCATAAGACTTCCTTCGAAGTTATCATACCCAAAACTGCACTATAGTTCAAGTCTTTGTTTTTTCAAGGGATAGAACAGAGACTAATCCAAAGGAGCCAATGCCATTTACACAGAAAAATACTTTCCCCAGGGCCCCAATTAATGCCCTCAGCCAAGGCAGTGCTAAGTAGCTCCCACTGGAGCAAAAAGGAAACAGCCAACATTGTTTTATTGGCCTAAGATTAGATTAGGCATCCTTCACTCTCGAGAGACTATGGTAACGTGCTCTGAATGGAGGACTTGGAACAGCGTCTAGTGTGGCTGAGAAGGCCAATTCGAGAGTGACAATCCCTTCCACACTGAAGACAAATACAGTCTGTCCCCTGTCCAGCTCCCTGATTTTGCTGGTTTTGGGACTGCCTCTTTGCCTTGGTCTGCTGGACAAGTGTCTCTTCAAAATGGGAGAGGCCATGATGCACCGCCTGCCTCCAGGCTGAACGCTCAGATGTCAAAGTTTCCCATCTTTTGAGGTCCACTCCTAAGGCCTTCAGATCCCGCTTGCATTTATCCTTGTATCGCAGCTGTGGTCTCCCTCTGGGGTGATTTCCCTGCACTAATTCTCCATACAGGAGATTTTTTGGAATCCAACCATCAGCCATTCTCACGACATGCCCAAGCCAACGTAGACGTCGCTGTTTCATTAATGTATACATGCTAAAAATTCCAGCTCGTTCTAGAACTACTCTATTTGGAACTTTGTCCTGCCAGGTGATATGAAAAATGCGTCGGAGACAACGCATATGGAAGGTGTTCAGCTTCCTCTCCTGCCGTGCACAAAGGGTCCAGGACTCAGTGCAGTACAGGAGTGTGCTCAGGACACAGGCTCTATAGACCTGGATCTTGTTATATGCCGTCAGCTTCTTATTGAGCCATACTCTCTTTGTGAGTCTAGAGAACATGGTAGCTGCTTTGCCAATGCGTTTATCCAGCTAGACATCTAGGGAGAGTGTCAGATATTGGTGAGCCAAGTTACACAAAGTCATGAACAACCTCCAATTCTTGTGTGGAGATGGTAATAGAGGGAGGTGAGTCCACGCCCTGGCCCATGACTTGTGTTTTCTTCAGGCTCATTGTCAATCCAAAGTCTTGGCAGGCCTTGCTAAAGCGATTCATGAGTTGTTGGAGGTCTTCAGCAGAGTGGGCAACAGCTGCATCATTGGCGAAGAGGAAGTCCCGCATGCATTTCAGCTGGACTTTGGTCTTCACTCTCAATCTAGAGAGATTAAAGAGCTTTCCATCTGATCTAGTCCGGAGATAGACACCTTCTGTTGCAGTTCCAAATGCATGCTTCAGCATGACAGCAAAAAAGATCCCAAACGGGGTCGGCGTGAGGACACAGCCCCGTTTCACTCCACTTTGGATGTCAAAGGGATCTGATGTTGAGCCATCAAAAACTACAGTGCCCTTCATTTCCTCATGAAAGGACCTGATGATGTTAAGGAGTCGAGGTGGACATCCAGTCTTGGGAAGTATTGGCCTAAGATAGCTACATGAGAAGCCTATAAGCTTAGAACATAAGAAGAGCCCTGCTGGAGCAGGCCAAGGGCCCATCTAGTCCAGCTTCCTGTATCTCACAGTGGCCCCACCATATGCCTCTGGGAGCACACGAGACAAATAGATACCTGTCTCCCGATACCCCTCCCCTGCATCTGGCATTTGGAGGTACCTTCCTTTTAAGCCTGGAGAGATTATACATCCCCATCATGGCTTGTAACCTGCATTGGACTTTTCCTCCCGGAATCTGTCCAATCCCCCTTTAAAGGCATCTAGGCCAGATGCCATCACCACATCCAATGGCAAGGAGTTCCATAGACTAACAACATGCTGGGTAAAGAAATATTTTCTTTTGTCTGTTCTCATTCTCCTAACAGTTTATTCATCCCCAGCATGATTTTGCTGAAGAAATTTACCAATCCACAGATAATCGACAAGGCAAAGACTCACTTGTCTGCCACCCAAGATGACACTATCATTTCCCTGAACCATTTCTGACTTAAAGGTATAGTAACATAGTAGGTAAGAGAATGACATCTATAGGAGCTGGATCATTATTAATCATTTACATAATACTAATAATGCAAGAGCCTTCGGTCTTGAACAGGCTAGTCTAAATACCTTATGGGAGTGATTGACACAAAAGGGAGACAGAGCCTTGTGGTGCAATGATTAAACTGCAGTACTGCAGTCAAGACTCTGCTCACAACCTGAGCTCAATCCTGACAGGCTTAGGTAGCCGGCTTGACATTGGCTCAGCCTTCCATTCTTCCAAGGTTGGTAAAATGAGTACCCAGATCGCTGGAGGTGGGGGATATGTAGCCTGCATAATTAATTTGTGAACTGCCCAAAAAGTGCTTTAAGTGCTATGGGGCGGTACTTAAGCAGCACACTTTATGAATGCTATTCCAGTGCCTCTGCTAAGCATCTCTGACAAGAGAGCAGATGCTTTCCATTGTTTCTTACTAGTCACTTAACAACAACCATTCAAGCAATCGATCTGAGCGGTTTCTACCCCAGCTGCCCATTGTAATAACTGTGGCCCAAAGTTGTTTTTTATTCCTGCTTCCCCCAAGCTTAATTTTTGTATCTTAAATTTAGATTGTAAGGCTAAGGCAGGAACTGTCATACTGATGATCTTTATACTCTGCTCTGGGAACATTTATGGCAGAATATCATTTTTGAGATAAATAACTGTAGCTCATCAACATACTTTCCAACCCACCTTATGCTGAATTTGCCCAGTGCAGACCTACCTTCAGGGGCATTCAGACGCTTGCCACTCAGCCGCAGGATTTTTGCCTCTTCTACATCATAGCCATTAAGATTCATTGCCCAGGCTTTCTGATGCTCCTGGGGTGGGAGGAGAAACAGGACTGTAAAAGATCAGTGGTAGGTAGCTCTACAGAACAAGGAGCTCAGCAGCTCTAAGCCTACATTTCCATGAGAGACAAAGACCGTGTCACAGTTGGAAAGGCATGCAAGTTCATCTAGTCCATCTCCTCACTCAACCGACACAAAATATGTATCATAACAGGAAGTGAATAGTGTTTGTAGAACAATGATTTTGGAGTTCAAATCACAGATGTCCTAGCCAGCATTGCCAATGGCGAGAGATGATCAGAGCATCAGTCTATAATTTCTAGAAAGCAAAGGCTGAGAAACATTGCTGTAGGATATTTCCATAGTTGCACATGTATAAATCATGACCTAAATCCTCTTGGTATAATTGATACCGTCTAAACATCATCATCTAGCAATAGGAATATTTTAAATTAATTGAAAGCTTCCTATCTCCCTTTTTCAGGTTCCGAGGCTCCCTAGGTTCCCTTTTTGCCCTGAGGAAACTTTTGGGAGCCTTGGGAGACAACAGGGGACTTTAATAGCCCCAGATCACCACTGCATCACCACCAGAAGTCCTGGTCCCACCAACAGTAATTTTTGGCTATTAAAGGCTCACTCTTTCCTGTCCCAAGTCTCCCAGAATTTTTCCACAGGGCAAAAAGGAGCCCTAGAGAGCCTCCGAACCTGAATGAGGGGAGGGCAACTTTCCAGTTAAAATAAATATTCCCATTGCGAGATGATGACATCATCCTGCTTGAGTGACATAAAGTTGTACAAGAGGATTTGAGCCAATAGGTATGTGTGTATGAGATATCTACTGACTACTAACTCACCATCAAAAAGCCTGCTCTGCCAATTTTTAGGGGTTCAAAGCCTTGCTATGGACCACTTTTACCTGGCCAGTGTTAGGAGCAATTTCCTTGAACAGAAATGCTTGAAGATTGTGTGTACAAACTTGCTCCTTACCTTTTTGGTAGGCGTCTCATCAGATGAGTCCTCTTTGGTCAAAAGAAAATTGGCCACATCCATTTGCATAGCACTGCGATTGGGGATGTATCTATCCCCTCCAGTTTTGTTTGGAGTATTTTGTGCTTTGGAAGCAGACTTTCCTACAGGACAGAGATGCAGCAAAAATAGATGTACCTCACTAGTGCAAATATCCCCATGGAAAAAAATGCTAGAATCAAAACAAGGAGTAGGTACTTCTTGTTCAACCCCAAGTTGCATAGTCTCTGTATACTAGACAGACCTGGGCCTTACCTGGCGTTTTGGAGGGAGTCTTGCTGGTGCTACGGGGCCTGTTAGCTGGCTTCATGGGTGAGGGAGCTGTGGCATCTGAGGGAGGTCCAGAACTTGCACCAACTGCCTCCTTGGCTTTCCGCTGCCATCGGGCAGGGGGTGCATTGGGTATGGGAGCATCGAGTTTCAAAAGGCCGTGCAAGTCACTTTCAAACAGGAACTGCGCCATGGGGATGGGGCGCTGAATGAATAAGCACAGCAAAATAAAGTAGATAAATTAGTCTGCAAGGAAGAAAAGCTAGCAAACCCAAGACCCTAAAGCTACGCGCACACGTGGCCTCTCCATTTCAGGTCAGTTTTGAGGTGGCAAGTTTGTGTCCAGGATGAACAATCAGACGAAGGGCATGGAATTAAAGGCACAACTCTCTAAGCAAGAAACACCTAATTTCAAGGGAAATGCTAATTCCCACCCGCTCGCCCCTCTGCTAAATGTGCCTCGTAAGGCGGTTTCTGGTTACATTACTGGATTGTTGAGGATTACCTTGTGCACCACAAACTACCAGCCCCGGACAGCTATACGTCGGAAAACGCTGCGGTGATGAAGAGGAAAACCCGAAGAAGACAAGAGCACACCAATGGAAACGGAGGACCTGCAGGGGCCCCGGCAGCGACCCAAAAGGTTGGCTGTAGAAACCGTCCTACTCACCGTTTGTTTCACTTTGGCTGCAACTTTTCCGGCCACTTCCGCCATTCAAGATTTAAACTTGCCACTTTGATCAACTATTGGTCATTTCGAACATAACAGCCGTTGGCTCCCGTAGCGGCCCACCCTCATTCGTCACTCTCATTGGCTTTCCTGCGCGAAGGAGGCGGGACTTTTCTCACGGGAAGAGCTGGGAGGGGCGTGTGCGGAACCACGGGTAAGACCGGGGCGGCTCCCCCCGCCTGTTGGCCTAGTGATAGAATAAGCGCGCGTATGCTTCTCTGAACGCCTTCCCAGGAAGGGAGTCGTTTCCATGGCGCTGTTTGCGGTCCGAGAACAGGATTTTAAGACGAACCTTGCAAGCGCGTCGGAAGAGAGCTATGAGCGTTAGACAGAGCGTGGAAGTGTGGCTGACAGGGGCCAGAACATAGGAAATATGCTTTTTGGGGACTGAAACCTGTAGAATCTCCTAGCTGGTATGGCCAGTAACTGGGAGCTCTGGGAAGAGTGGTTAAAAAAAAAAAAACCACAGGGGCGGTAATGTTATTAGACTGGTAGAAAAGGTGCAAAATATGGTGCACATTTAAAAATTACTGTCGCTACAAAGGACAATTTGTAGACAGAACCTACAGTTTCGGCAAGTGAAGTGAAAGCTGCAGTCAAAGTCATGGGAAGAAGTAAACTGCCAGGAATAGATGGTAATTTATAGAAGCTGTAGTACAGAGGCACTCCCACATCTACTATATAAATCTAAACAATAATATGAGAACAAAGATGGAGAGATATCATAGAATAGTGAAGTTGGAAGGGGCTTATAAGACCCTCAAATCCAACCCCCTGTTCGATGCAGGAATATAGATCAATAGATATCTGCCAGGTGGTTGTCTAAGTTTCTCTTGAATGCCTCCAGTGTTGGAGCACTTACCACCTCTTGAGATAATTGGTTCCATGTCTTACTTCTCTAATAGGATGTTTTTCCTGATATTCCATCAAAATATGGCTTGCTGTAAGTTGAGCCCATTATTATGTGTCCTGCACTGGGATGATCAAGTACAGATTCTGCTGCTCCTCTGTATGACAGCCTTTCAAGTATTTGAAAAGTGTTATCATATCACTCTTCTGTCTTCTTTTCTCAAGGCTAAACATGCCCAATTCTTTCAGTCTTTCCTCATAGGGAATGGTTTCCAGCCCCCTGATCATCCTTGTTGCCCTCCTCTGAACTTGTTCCAATTTGAATCCGATCCTTCTTGAAATGTGGTGTCCAGAATTGGACACAATACTCAAGGTGAGGCCTAACCAGTGCCAAATAGAGGGGAACTAGCACGTCACGGGATTTGGAAACTATACTTTTCTGTTAATGCAGCCTAATATAGCATTTGCCTTTTTGGTAGCCATATCACACTGTTGGCTCATATTCAGCTTGTGATCTACCACAATTCCAAGATCCTTCTCGCTTGTATTGTTGAGCCAGGTATCCCCCTGTGATTGGGTTCTTCAAAAAATTTTGACGGCTCCAAGTTTTGCGTGGGAAAATGATCCACAGACTCCTTCAAACTATTAACAGGTTTATTCTGTATAACTTTTGGACAGTCAACTACAACTTATGTCGGATCAAAATAGCTTAACTCGGGCAAGTGCCCATTAAACTCGTTAAACATATTCGTGCGAACATTGTCTTTCAATACTGGGGTGCCGGCCCAAAACATTTCTTGTCCGTCATCTTTCTTAAAGGAGTGCTCCTCACAGCGCACACCGTGCCGCAGCAAGGGTGACGAGCCCAGTCCCCCTCGGGCGGTGGTTGGTTGTAAGTGGGATCCGGGCGTACCACCTTCTTCCAACGACCACGACCCCTCGGGAACACCACTACGGTCCATTCTGACGTCTCTGTGATGGTGACTTCCTCTTTATTCAGTCCTGGGTCTGGTAACAAACCTCCCACCTTTAGATTCGGGAAATCTTTCAACAGATCGCGCGCACGTTCATATTCTCTTTTTCCTCCTTCAGCATTTCACCCGGGATACTAAACTCTCTCCTGTCCCACCTTTTATTCCTTCCTCCCATACTGGGAGTTCTAACTCCTCCCCCTTCTTCCCTTCCTCCACTAGACACACCTCTGTTTTAACCCTTCCTTCTTTCATCACATCCATTTTCACCTCCAATACATTTTCTTTTGATTCTACAGGCTCAGTATCCCCTTTTGGAGGAGACAGCGCACTCTCCTCTTTCAGTTCTCCTTTACACACACCCATCTTGTAACTGTATTTGGGGTTTTTTTCTGATGTGCAGTACTTTGCACTTATCCCTGATGAATGCCATTCTGTTGTTTTCAACCCAGTGCAGAAGCCTATCTAGATCATTTTGAATTTTGTTTCTGTCTTCCAGTCTATTAGCTATTCTACCCAATTTTGTGTCATCTGCAAATCTGGCAAGCATTCCCTGCACTCCCTCATTCAAGTCAATAATTAAAATATTGAAGAGCACCAGACCCAGGGCTGAGTCTTGAGGTGCCTTACTTGTTACCTCCTTCCAGTTGGAGAAGGAGCCATTAATCATCATCCTCTGAGTATGACTCTGTTGCCAATTATGTATCCACTTGACACTTCATCTACCCAGCCCACATCTAGTTAGCTTGGTAATCAGCATAATATGGGGCACTGTCAAAAGCTTTGCTGAAGTCAAGATATATGATGTCTACAGCATTCCCTCTGTCTATCAGGTTACCTGATCAAAAAATGAGATCAGATTAGTCTGGCAGGATTTGTTCTTGACAAATCCGTTTTGGCTTCTAGTTATAACGGCATTGTTTTCTAGGTGCTTGCATAGTGACCGTTTTATAATTTGTTCCAGAATTTTCCCTGGGATTGACGTCAGGCTGACTGGTCTGTAGTTCCCAGGTTCCTCTTTTTTGCCCTTTTTGAAGATAGGAACAACATTAGCGTCCTCCAATCATCTGGCACCTCACTGGTTTCCCATTTTTAAAAAAAACTTTTACTGGATTTACTGGGAAAGGCAATGAACCACCATAGGGATAGGTTTCCTGTTCTTCTGAAGCTCCTTAAAATTGCCTCTGTTCTACCAGTTTCTACAGTTAGCTGTGAAACCCTACTAAAGCCATCGATAAATGGTACTTCAGTGCTAAAACTACCAGGCATGTTCAGGGACACAAGTGCAACACCTCTGACAGCAGTGCATTTTCTACTAAGAAAACATAGGCGAATACCGTGTACGTAATACAATTTATTTTGGGTTTGTACGCATTGTTACATAGAAATAAAAGTGAAAAAGTGTCTAGTTTAAATTTGTTAACATAAATTGCAAGGCTATAGTCTGGTCATGCTGACTGGTGAAATTTTTGACTGACTGGTGAGACATTCTAAAAAATGTTAAGCCCTGGTTATGGCAGTCCTTCCGTAACATCCCTTATCTGGCCTCCAGGGAGACAGAATATTTGCAAGTCCATGGATTTTCCTGGCATATTTCAGTCTCAATTCCATGCAGTAGGGAGTCTCCTACTACAACTACTCTTCTTTTTGTAGGGTGCAGGTTCAGTGACTGTATTTTGCAGTGCTTTGGCCCTTCACATGTCCTCCTGCAGGGTCTTTTCTGCATGGTGTCTGGCAGACTCCTCTTCAAGAATCTGAAAGTGTTTTTGCAGTTCCATGGGTGAAGAGTTTCTTCTTCTTTTGCTCCTAACTGTGACTTTTCCATGGTGGTTTCTCCACTATGTTTGTACTCTCCTCAGCACCCTCCTCCACTGCTTTTCTTTTCTTTTCTTCCATCTCCAGTGCTGTCTGTGACAGCTGCTGTTGCTCAAGAGTTCTGTCAATGTATGCTTCATCTTCCCTTGTAGCCTTGAGTGTGGCTACTTGCTGCTCCAGTTCTCTCACTTTTTCTTCTAACAGTGCCACTACTTTGCACTTGACAAACATAGCACAAACTTTGCAGGTTACTACAACTGAATTGTCTCCACCCACCATAATCTCTGCTAGCTTTTTGCTTTCAACTGATTGTTTATGAATGCAATCCTTTTTATTTTGTTAACTTGACTGTAGCTGTGAACGTCTACAAATATATAACTCTCTGCTTTTGTCTCCTTGGTCTCCCATTCTTCCAGTAGACCTTTCTTTCCTATCTTTCCTTCCTATCTCTCCCTTGGGAAACTCCTGTTCACTCACTCTGGTCACGAGCTCCCTGGGTCTGCCTTAGCTTTATTCCTCAGCTGTACCCTGTTCAGAGTCACGAATCAATATGACCCACAGACAAAATATTCAATATACATTCCATTCTCAAAGAAAATAAACATCTGAGATTGTAGTAACTATTGGACCACTGCATTAATTTCCCATGTAAGCAGTGATGCTCAGGATTTTACAATAAGCGCTTTTACTATATGTTGAGGAAGGAAGTACCCCATGTTCAAGCAAAATTCAGAAAAGGAAGAGGCATAAAATATCATATTGCAAATATGTGTTGACTTTTTAAAAATCTTTGGAGTGAACAAAAGAAGAAAATCGGTCTATGCTTTATCAATTGCAGCAAAGTCTTTGACTTTAAAAACCATGGATCATTTAAAAGAAGTGTATGTAGAGACTATTTTTAGGACAGAATGTGGAAAATCGGTCTCAGATGAGGGTGAATTATTTCCCTGTCTGTTCAGTATACGCAGAACATGTCAGGAAAACTGGGTTAGATTCAGATGAAAATTGGAAGGAAAAGGTTATAGAAGGCACCATATTAGTGGCAGAAAATAATGATGATGATAAACAATTACTGAGAAAGGTTAAAGAAAATACAGAAAAAAATTACAGTTGATCACAGATAGACTGATTTGGATTCCTGCATTGAGCAGGGGGTTGGACTTGATGGACTTATAGGCCCGTGGCAACTCTATGATTCAATTCTGTGACTGAAAAGATAAAAAATATTGAGTGCAGAAGTTACATAACTTTAATGTTGGCATTGAAGAGATCAAAATTATTAAAGGTTCTCTATTGCTCAGTTTATTCATAATAAAAATGAGACTGCTGCCAAGAAGTCGAAAGACTCAGAAGGATGAATGAACTAGAAAAGACCTTTAAGTGTAAGGATGTGTTGCTGGAGAAAGGTCAAGTTCCTCCATATGGTATTCCTAATTACAATATATGGATGTCAGCTTGCTGTGTTTTCAGCCATGAGCTGGGAATGCAACTGTAGCATGAAGACTTAGCTATAGATCTGCAATCTTGCATGTGTTGCAACTGATTTGGAGGCTGGGGAAAATAGCAGGATGCCTGTCCGATTCTCAATTCTGCCAATACATGTGGGCATCCATATGCCATTTAAAAGCAAGCTGTTTGCATTTAAGCTAGTAAGCCAGTTGATTATTAGATCAATACACCTGGAAGCACAAGAAAGGGTGTTACCAGAACTTTGTAACAGATCGGTATGAACTTCTCTATGTACACACCTTGACATTTAAAATCACTTTTGCGGTTCACACAGAAATGTTTAATTACCCTAGGGGGGGTGCATTTCAAGTGTCCACACAACACACGGTCTGTCTTCTCCCTCACCCTTCTCTGTCATTATCATCACCTTCTTACACGCCCCTTATGCAGGCATTGAAACACTTTAAAAAAATCATTTAGCAGGTAAGATAGCACTGAACTGACTAGACACAGTAAGCATTTGAATTATTGCTGTATCAGTTTTAAAATGCAATTTACAAATTAAAATGCAGTTGCAGCTTACCAGACTGAGCAGGAAGCAAAAGTAGTTGGGCTCACTCTCACACCATGCTCCATTCTCTGCACCACCAGTGATGTCATGTGTACATGTCCAACCACAGCCCTAGAGGACTGATAGAGGTGATCACACAAGCAAAAAGCAAGACAAAGTACAAAATGCTACAAAAAGATACAAGACCTGCCAGTTGAACAACATATATACAACATACTCATGACAAAAAGATTATATCTACTTGCAATTAATATTAGTGTAATGTAGTTGATTTAATGAATATGAAAAGAAACACTGAAAAACACTGCACAGACAGTAGCACAAACACCTGCGTAGTTGTTCCCAAAGTCAATTTGAGAACTCTGGTTAATTGTTGTGAATGGATGTAAGTTTTGCTTTGCACTTTTGCACTCTTCTGACTTTGAAGGCTGCATAAAATGAATTTTTGATACGTTGGAGACAATATTTAGGGTCTGCCCAAGACATATTCCTGCTTGAATCAGAGCAGCAAACAATACTGTCTCTAATTCACCCAAGGCAACATATATAGTACCTAAAGCCAGCCAAATTATTTCAGCACATGAGAAAGAAAAATCCCACAAGTATTCCATGCCTGGTAGAAAAATACAATACAGTAGTAGCAAAATTATATGAGAGATTTCCATATCTTCCTCATAGAAACTAATGCACTAAACAGTACTTTTTTCTCTTCTTTTTGGTGAGCTTTATCACAGCTATTTGTTGCTCTACTTCTATGTTTCAGTCCTGTCATCTTGTGAAAGTTTGAAGTCTCTACTTGTGCCTTTTATATGTCAATTTTCAGTAGCAGTTGTGATTTCCCAACCTTCCCCCTGTTGGGTAGAACTAGATTTTAGTGAAAAATATCCTAGAATGTGCTTTTTGGGGGAAACTAAGAGTGTGATCCCAACTGTAACATCTTATAGTATGCAGGACCTGTCTTTTTAAAAAATGAGGCTTAAAATGCGACTCCCTCTCCTTTATGGCTCCTGACAGGTAGTGGAAAGAGTGTTGAACTAGGACACAGAGACGTGAATTAAAATCGCCATGTGGCCATGGAAACTCATTGGAGTGACAATGCTAAACCACTTATTTAATATCTCAGTGCTTGAAAAACCCTGTTAGGATCATTTATAAACTGGGAGCAACTTGATGGTGCATAAGAACAACTCCTTTATGACTTGGTGTAGTTTCCTTAGAAGTCCAAAAGACGGGAGGAAATCATTTAAAGTGGGGAAAAATGTTTGCAGTTGTGCCTCCAGAAGACAAGGAAATTCAGACCCAAGGTCAAGCTTGCTGTTCAATACATAGGCCCTTGTATTCCTGCTCCAAGTAAACACTACAGCATAATCATCTATTTTTATAGGATGTCATTAGTGTTGTAGAAGAACGGAAATAAATCACAGGCTCAACATCTATAAACAGCAGATTTATAGGCCTGTCTATAGTTATATGAGCTTTGCTAGTCTGGCCCAATCAATCTGCATTTTGAAATGAAAGTTGCATTATGTTTAATGGGCAGAGTCCTAGGTATGCAGATGTCCTTTCTCATTAGAGAATCAAAGAGAGGCCTCTATCAGTGTAAATTGTGTCCATGGGGTTTGCCACTCATTGGTGTGCCTTCCATGCTCCTTCCTTCACAAACCTAGGAATGCCAATCTATTCAAAATGTCTCTGGTCAGTTTCAGCCCTGGCTGATGGTTCTGACCTCCCTCTCTTTCTTCATCCTTGTGTTTGTGTCCCCCCCCCCCTTCTTTGCAACCCTAATCAATGTCTGGTCAATTTCAGCACTGCTGGGGATCCCTCCTTGGCAAGCCTAGTTGATCTAGTCAAAATGTCTCTGATCAGTTTCAGCCTTGGCTCCCTTACTTTCTCTCCTTCTCCACCCCCTCTGTATATGTGTCTGCCTTCCTGCCTGTGTGCCAGACTGCAGGGAAACCTGTTTTAATTTTTTTTGTATCTGTCATTCTGTTCTATCACTATGCCAGACTGCAAGAAATGAATAAACTATTCATTAAACTTAATTCATCAAATTTTAATTCCTTCTTTTTTTCTTAACTGAGACATAGCGGCCACAGCTCAAGATTATAAACGAAATTAACATTTCCAATTTTTTAAAATGCATTGTTAGCCTGAATCATCATTGTGCTGCTGAAGAGGTTGCAATCTGAGCAGTTTATCCCATAGTGATAAAGGTTATTTGACAAGCTAATTCCTATTTAATTGCAAAGGATTTGAGGGGAGGTGTGAATCATTTGAATAAAGACTGAGGAAAAAAAGTAGCAGTTGGGATTAAAAAGCACAAATTGTAGAGGATAATGTGTCTACTGCTACAAAATAAAGTGTTGCTCTTAATTCTTTTAAATATAGGGCCTAGAGCCTGTATGGTATATAGTATGATTAATATTTCACAATTCCTTGTACTTCAGCCTTATGAGATAAAACAAGTTCAATGCTGACTTTGCTGGTATCTGCCACTGGTATAGAATTAATGCTGAATCCACATATGCCAAACAAGGACAGATTTTGGTGAGATCCAAAAGATCTCATCACAGTTTTTGATCAGGCAGAACAGAGAGAGCACTGGCTACAATGTAAATCCTTCCACAAATGAAATCACTTTTGTAAGAAGCAAGTACTAGAAAATGCCTGATTTCAAGGCCTATACACTACTAGCGACTCATTTTCAAAGCTGTCATGTTTGCAAAAACAACACACTGATAGAGTCCCTTTGTCCTGAAGACTAATTGTCAAATGAAAGTAAACTCATTTGCAGGTTCCAAAGCTGTGAAAGCCAGTAGAGGATGACCAGACATACTTTACTGCTTAAACCAGCTATGTTTCTAATTCCAAAGCTGCTTGTTTCTCCTTTTTTCTCTGCCCCCTCCCTGAGGTATGATACAGGTGAAGACTTTTGTGTTTGAAAAATCAGACTTGTAAATGAAAAACATTCTTATGTGCTGAACAAGAAAAACAAAGCAGGGTAATTTGCAGACTATGGGAACTGAGGGGAAAAATCCTGCTGTCACAATCTGTTACCCAACCAGTACTTAAGAAATTCCCTCTTCTCATGGTGGGTTATCTGTAATGTATAGTTTGTTCACCTGTTAGAATCTTAGGGATTGGCCATGTCCTTGAAGTGCCTGGTTTCCCAAGTCTCCCATTTCTGCTTGTAAAGTTTGTTAAGCATCCAGAAGCATCACCTCCAGCCCTGCTCATCCTGGACTTCCTCTGTTCAAATTCCCATGAACTCATTTCAGTTCTTGGGAGAATGATCACATGTACCAAGAGCTCCACATCCAGTTCCAGTGGTTGTTAGGTCTCAGGGTGCTGGCTGAAATCTTAGATAATTGCTTTGCTTTCCTGGATTTCTAGGCAAGGAGACACAGCTCGAAATGAGTAGCATTGGAGCAAAAGAAGGACTGGTTTTTATATGTAAAATGGCTTTAAAGCCTGGGTGTCCATCTTCCCAATTCTTAGCTGGCATCAGACGTCACTGGATGAGCACAAAGTTGTTTCTATGTGTGTTGCATTTCTGCGGAGTCAACACACCAAAAAGCCAAAAGTGAGAGAAGGGGACTGGGAATATTAATAAGTAGAAGTGGTATTTGGAGCAAGTGCCAGCATCATGTCTTGTAAGGTTACTTGTTGCACAAACCTTGTCAGCACTGGCACAGGGCCTAGAAGAAAAGTTCCTGGTTTTTTTTCTTGGAGTAGCAGCACAGGGCCTTGAAAAACTCCCCATGTGTCATATGTTCCATAGGTAAGGCCATGCAGGATGGAAGCCTTAGCAGGAATAGTGTTAACCACTGTGTTTTTGGTGGCAACTGCTGCAGATGTATTTTGATGCCTGGCCAACTGCTAAAAATTATATCCACCCTGACTCTAAATTGCCAGATTAACTGGTTAAATGGATCCTTTTTCATCATCAGGTAGCCATGGGATCTGCAAGATGGTAGGAAGTCTTTATAATTACGGAAGATTGCTGCTAGTCGTAAAATTATGCTGCAGCAGCAATTTTTTGAAATTAAAGATTTCCTCCTCTTGTTCAGCAGTTCCCATGGTTTCCTTATGATGAGGAGGATTACACAAAGGCTGTTGGAGCCTTGGGACTGAAGTGGGAAGTGATTACCGTATTTTTCCGTGTATAAAACAAGACTTTTTACTTAAATAATTAGACCAAAAATTGAGGATCGTTTTATACACGGCAGGCAGCCGCTTTCCCTGCCTTTTGCGAAGCCACAGGGTAAAGCAGCTTTGAAAGGGCAGCACACTTGCACCCCCTTGATCCTGAAGCAGCCATGAAAGGGTGTCAGGATCAAAGGGGCGTGAGCGCGCTGCTGTTTCATGGCTGCATTACCCATTTCCTAAGCTCCGCAGGGTTTAGGAAGTGGGTAACGCAGCCGGGAAAGGGCGGGAGGATCAAAGGGGCGCGAGCGTGCTGCCCTTTCATGGCTGCATTACCCATTTCCTAAGCTCCGCAGGGTTTAGGAAGTGGGTAACGCAGCCGGGAAAGGGCGGGAGGATCAAAGGGGCGCGAGCGTGCTGCCCTTTCATGGCTGCATTACCCATTTCCTAAGCTCCGCAGGGCTTAGGAAGCGGGTAACGCAGCCGGGAAAGGGCGGGAGGATCAAAGGGGCACGAGCGCACTGCTCTTTCATTGCTGCATTACCCATTTCCTAAGCTCCGCAGAGTTTAGGAAGTGGGTAACGCAGCTGAGAAAGGGCGTGAGGATCAAAGAGGTGCAAGCGTGCAAATTTTCTAATTTGGGGGTTAGAAAAGGGGGGTCGTCTTATACTTTGGGTCGTCTTGTAAACGGAAAAATACGGTAACTTCTGAAAAATTGCCGCCCACTTTCAATCTAAGGTTGAAAGCATCTGTCAGGACCTTGACTCCTTGTTGATATCAGTAGATCTGATGGATATGTCCAATGCACCACCTATTCAGGTTAAATTGGATCAGTTTCAGCTAGTATGGCCTGAGGATGTGGATGAGTCACTTGCATGCTGCAAAACGACCGCCTCCTATCTAGAGGAGGTGCTCTTAAAATCAGGAAAGGAAATTACTGTGGGATGGGCTATTTACATAATTAATGCATCCCTATGCATTATCTTCCTATCTAAAGCAAATTATTGCAAGGCCCATTCCAAATAAATCTGATTTAGCAATGGATGATCTTAACAATGATAAGCCCATTGCCAACTTTCCATTCCTGGGCAAGTTGATTGTGAGGGTGGTGTCTGACCAGCTATAGGCATTCCCGGAGGAAATGGGGAGCCTAGATCTATTTTAATTGGGGTTCAAGCCATGCCAAACAGCACTGTTTGCCCTGCAAGACAATCTCCTGAGGGAGGCAGACAGGGGAAATATAACCCTGCTGGTCCTTCTGGATCTTTCTGCAGCCCTTGATACCATCAACTACAATATCCTTCTGGGATGGTTATTGAGTTTGCAACCTGGAGGATTTGTTTTTCAATGGTTTTAGTCCTTTCTCGAGGGCCGATCCTAGATGGTACAGCTTGGAGAAGTATTGTCCACCACTTGGGACCTCCATTACGCAGTCCCAAAGGTATCAGACATCTCCCAAACGCTTTTAAATATCTATATGAAGGTACTGAGAGAAGTCATTCAGAAATTTGGAGTTTGTTGTTATCAATACATTGTTTGTTATCAATACACACAGCTCTGTCTCTCCTCTTCAGCTGTAGGTGATGCTGTGTGGGTCCTTGAATGCTGCCTAGCACTGATAATAGACTGGGCAAGGGCCAGTAAACTGAAATGAAATCCAGATATGGAGATCTTCCTTTGAGAGAATCATTGGGCCAGTTAGAGGGCTATTTCCCTGGCCTCAATAGGGTTACACTCTCCCTGAAGGATTGAGTTTGCAGCTTGGGGATATTCTTGGAACCAATTTTCTGCGTGAAAGTGTAAATATCTGCTGTGGCCAACAGTGCCTTTTATCTATTTTCCCTCAGCTATACACCTACCTGGATAAGAAAAGCCTAACAACAGTGGTTAATGCATTGGTAATCTCTAAAATAGACTACTGTAATGTTCTCTACATAGGACTGCCCTTGAAGTTAGCATGGAAACTTCAGCTGGTCCAAAATGCGGTGGCTAGACTAATTACAGGTACCAGAAGATATGAACACATATTCCCAGACTTGTTACACCTTCACTGGTTCTCTGTTAGTTTCCATGCCCAATTTAAGGTGCTGGTCATAACCTATAAAGCTCTAAATGGTTTAGGAACGTGATATCTAGTAGAACATCTCTCCCACAAAATATCTATTTGTCCTTGATGTTAAGAATTGTAACACCCAAGGAGGCCGAAAAAGCCAACATTCGGAACCGAGCTTTCTCGGTTGTGGCCCCTTCCCTCTGGAATAAGCTTCGTACAGACACTTATCATGCACCATTTTTCTCTGCTTTTAGGAAGCTAATTAAGACAATTATATAAAGCTGCCTTCTATGAGTGTGAATATTGACCTGAGATGCTTGAATGGGTTTTAATTTACGTACTTCTATTTAAAGGTAGATTTATTGTTTTAGCTAGCAACAGAGTTTATTGTATTTTGTTGTATTTTTATTGTATTTATTACATGGTGTTTTTCTTTTATGATTTTATTGTATGTTTTGAACTGCCCAGAAAATAATGATGCTAATGGACTGGTACAGAAATAGAAATAATAAACAAACAAATGACAGATAGACTTCTGCAGGTGCTGCACCAAAAGAATTTCAGCCATTTTCTTCTAAAATATCCTACCCAGCCATATTCTCAGCACCGTCCTTCATGAATGTTTATCCTTATGGGCTGACAAAACCCAGAATAAAGCTGTTTGTAAAAATCAGAAACCAAGGAGTTTTGTTTGTTTGTTTGCTTTGCTTTACTTCTGTTGACAAGTTTTAATCTTGCATTGTGTGGACACCAGAATGCAGTACTAGTATCATGGATGCAAAGAAGGTTGATCAGATTCTCTTCTTTTTGGTTCCTCAAAGCCACTGAGCAGCTTTCCTGCTATGCTCTTGTTGACCACTTTTAAAAGCAGATTCCACAAGATAGTCATCACTGTAAATGGGGTGGAGTGCTCAAGTTCCATTTTAGAATGGCTTCTTTCCACCTTTTTGCCAAACCGCACTGTTTTTCTCAGCCTAGTGGCCTCCATCTGTTTCACCAGGTCTAGTCTGCCTGCCAACTGAGAGCACAATTACACCATTGAAATAAATCAGGTGGGGGATCAGGATTTTTTAATTTAGTTTAAAGTCACATGGTTTTGGGTCCTCTTGGGAAAATTTTAAATCTGTTTCTAAACTGTATTTACATTGGTCAAGGGGGATACATGGGCTTGTAGAATTGTTGCATTTGAGGCTTTTTCCTGCACCTGCCCACCCTCACACTGGCTGCTTCTCACAGCCACTAGCCATTGCTGCTATGATTTTTCATTTTTTTTCTTTTTCTTTTTGTTTCTTGCAATCTGAAATAGTGCTAAAAGGGAATGAAAAAATAAAATAAAACAGAGCTCAGCATATATGGAGATACACACAGAGAGAGACGAGGAGGAGGAATGGAGCCCAGCTGAACCCAGGTTGGCTTATGTTGGCTGAGTCTTCAGCTGGCCCACTCAGGCTGTGTATATAGCTGCTCCAGCTGCTCTGCCATGGGGTCTCCATTACCATCAAGGCCAGGAGATCCCTCATATCCTGTTTTCTGTCAGTGCCACCATTGCTCAGCCCTCCAACAGGATCTAGGTTTCCACAGCTGGCTCCCATGCCAGCATGCTGCTGCGCTGCTGGGCAAGAGCTGCTCTGCAGTTTGTATCGTGTGCTGGTCAGCTGTACCACAGTGTGCTGATCAGCTGTTTAGCAGGCTTGCCTGCCCAGTTGCCTGGTCTTTGCAGCAGCTAGCACTGGCTCCTCATTCCCTCTATGAAATTTCCATCAGCTGTTTAGTGGTCTTGGCCCCCCGCTACTTGCTCCCTGCTGCCGTATGCTGATTAGTGTTCAGTGGGTGTGCCACTCAGCTGTCTGGAGGGCTCTCCTGCCCACTCATCTGCTCTCCACCGCTGCCAGTGTTGGAGTCCACTTCTTACCCGCTCATCTGCTGCTGCTGAAAAGGAAAAGGTGAAAGTGCCAGCAAATAGCGGACTTGTGAAGAAGGGAGACACCCAGCTGGTGTTCAAACTCAAGTCATGTAAGGGGGTGCCATTGAGTAGGGACACACACATACATACAGAGTGGAGAAGGAGCATGGAAGGCACACCAGTGAGTGGCAAACCCTACAGACATAATTTACACTGACAGAGGGGTTGATGCATGCCAAAACAATTAAAAATAAGTTGATTTGACATCTGGATAGGCTGCCAACATCCAACTGTCCTAAAGCACTACCAGAATGGCAAAGTGATTCACTCTTTTTTCTGTTCAAGGTTCAGTAAGATAGACCAGTACCATTTAAATGATGCTATTGGCTCTATAATATTTTTTTTCATAATTGTGAGTGGGTTCAAGCTTGGGCAATCTCCATCCTCCATTTTGTTCCCCAAAAACTGGTGACAACTCTTTTTGACGAAAAGCTTTTTTATTTTCTAACATAGGAGAACTGTGAACAACAACCTCCGAGGGACCAACTGGTCCTTCTAACACATTTTGTTTTATATAACTGTCTTTTAACTCAGGTATGATGAAAGAGTTCACCAACGGGGGTTCACTCCAAAGTGCTCGCGATCGGTTGACTTTCTTGTCGGGTTCCTCAGGCTGGGACATATGGTGCCACAATGGGGATGCCGAGTCCACTCTCCTTCTGTGGGTGTCATGGGTCGATTGGTTGGAGTCGGTCTGACTCCCTTCCTCCAGAGATCTCCCTTCGGATACACGTATACAGTCCATTCTATGGACTCTGCCTCCCCCAACTGTTTTGTTGTTGTTTAGTCATTAAGTTGTGTCCAACTCTTCGTGACCCCATGGACCAGAGCACGCCAGGCCCTCCTGTCTTCCACTGCCTCCCGGAGTTGGATCAAATTCATGTCCGTAGCTTCGATGACACTGTCCACCCATCTCGTCCTCTGTCGTCCTCTTCACCTCTTGCCTTCACACTTTCCCAACATCAGGGTCTTTTCCAGGGAGTCTTCTCTTCTCATGAGATGGCCAAAGTATTGGAGCCTCAGCTTCAGGATCTGTCCTTCCAGTGAACACTCAGGGTTGATTTCCTTCAGAATGGATAGGTTTGTTCTCCTTGCAGTCCAGGGGACTCTCAAGAGTCTCCTCCAGCACCACAATTCAAAAGCATCAATTCTTTGGCGGTCAGCCTTCTTTATGGTCCAGCTCTCACTTCCATACATCGCTACTGGAAAAACCATAGCTTTGACTATGCGGACCTTTGTCGGCAAGGTGATGTCTCTGCTTTTTAAGATGCTGTCTAGGTTTCTCATCGCTTTCCTCCCAAGAAGCAGGCGTCTTTTAATTTTGTGGCTGCTGTCACCATCTGCAGTGATCATGGAACCCAAGAAAGTGAAATCTGTCACTGCCTCCATATCTTCCCCTTCTGTTTGCCAGGAGGTGATGGGACCAGTGGCCATGATCTTAGTTTTTTTGATGTTGAGCTTCAGACCCCCAACTGTACCGCTATATTTTTCTCTTGTCCTCTGACTGAGGTATACGGTATTGCTGCCTTCTCTCAATTTCCTCAATTGGCAGTTTCATTCTGACCTTTTCCTGGGTCCAGGGTTCTTCCATCTCTAACCATCCCCATCCTATAGGAATCTCTTCTTCCTTCTCACTCTCCTTTTTCTTTTTCTCTTCTTCCTCCCATGCTACCTCTGTCTCCCAGTCTAACTCTCCCTCCTTCCTCTCCTCCACCTCAGTCACCAGATACCCCTCTACTATTGGCTCCTCCCCTTTTCCCTCCTCCTTTTTCTCCTCTTTCCCGCTCTTTTCCTCCTGTACTTCTAATTGAGCCATGACTGGCAACATGGTGTAAACTGTCTCGTATCCCTCCGCAGTGGATGTTTGAGGAGACGGCTCACTCTCTTCCTTTCTAGCAGGGACTTGCTCCTTTTCACAGTAATACTCTTACCAAATGTTTGTAATTTTATCACACCTATGGTCTGAAAACCAAATAAGCCTCACAAGCTTTCCTGTTCCACAACAAGGCCAAGAATTTTGTTTTGATGACCTGAGTGCTACCATTTATACCAGTGACCATTCCAAAAGCTGGCCACCAATCAGTCCAAATACACCATTTATTATTAGAGGGAGAGGAATTGAATATAGGCTGCTAAATTGCCTTTGGAACAATTCCTCCCTCTCGAGAAATATAGGGATCCTTACAAGTCATAATGCTGAAGTATTTGCCAGTGAAATAATTTGAAATACCTACCTGGACTGATATTTTAACAGTAATTTGTTCCTCCAAAGAGATCCCATCACTGGCAGGTCCCTTAAATTTAAAATATTTTTGTGTGAAGCTTTGCCAAATCCTATCGACATTGGTTATGTCTGAGAAAGAGTGCCTCTTGGTTCTTTTTTCAATTCAAGAAAAGGTTTTATTTTACAAATAACAGAATAAAAATATTTATAGTAAATGAAATACAGTATATCTGGACTCTGTGAGAACAGCTACATAAATCACATAAATTTTCTCTGAACCTCTCATCCCCCTTCTTTCTCTCCTACTGCCCACTGTAACTGATCTCCCTCTTCCTTCACCAGCATTTAATCCCATCTCCCTGATAATTGGCTACACTCACTGCATTCTGTCTGCTCCCACTCCATCATTCCTATGTACTGGACGGCTTATGCCTAGAATGCCAAACCAAAGGCAACTTTATGCTTGATACAGATGGCTCAGCACTGTTTTATCAAATCACTGTGAAAAACAATCTCATATACATCCCTAATGAGTTCAATAAGAATTATTTCCCGGGAGATGTGTATAGGATTGTATCCATAAAATGATTTTATTAAATCTCAGAGCCCTTCCTTCAGTTTTCCCAAAGGCTGAAATAGATTAATTCCTCTTGACAGGACTGATTTTGTCACTGCTGCTTTCGTTTAAGCATCTGGCTGTGGAGCCAGAGGCCGGGAGTTCAGTTTCCCACTGTGCTTCTTTGACAGGGGCTGGACTTGATGATCCATAGGGTCCCTTCCAGCTCTGCAGTTCTAAGATTATTATTATATTATTATTATACTCATTTATGCCACAAACCAACAAAGTTAGCCTATGCCAGCTGATGGAATTTACCATTGTACAACAATATCACTAAAAACACAGGGCCATATATACAGGGAAGAGCTATAAAAAGCTAGTATAGACAGCAGGCATTTTGAAGGAATGTTCCTATGGTCCATCTTATTTCAGTAAGACTTTGAGATGGGTTGCTATGGGAAATAGTATACATTACCTTCCGTGCAATGCCCTCTTCTCACTCTCTCCCCTAGTATTTTGTAACTTTTTACCTACTCTTATGACCATTTTGCAAAAAATGTTTCTCTTATACCTCAAATACAAAAATGTCCCTTGGGGAAATTTGTAGTGATTGTCTACATTCTTGTCCTGATTTTACTGGGGTGTAGTTCGCATTCTAGTGAATAATTAGAGTGCCACAATGTGATTACAATTATCTCTATATAAGGATCATGGAGGCAAAAATATTGGATGTAAGTACATTATCCTTATTTAGTCAATGTAATCCTGTGATGCCAGACATAAATGAAAAACAAGTGATGCAGGTCCGATTATAAAAAGAATAAATGTAGTTTTTCTGCATGTGGACTTGGCCTACACACCAGTGAGAATGGCTTGGAATCAGTGAACACAGGGAAGTGGAATTTGACTTCTAAGCAATTTTTCTAGCTGTGGGCAGCATTTATTACACTCTGTGCAATCACATCTTTTGATCTGCTAGCTGGTACCTGAACTGGCAACTGCTACACAAGTGTGTGTATGTGTTGTGCATATACACAGTATGCTGTCAAGTCACTTTCGACTTATGGTGACCCTAGTAGGACTTTCAAAGTGTTGGAAAAATCTTCCAGAACATCGCCTCTTTTGCACCCCTCCCTGTGGATGTCCAATAGGTGCATTCTGGATGTAACAGTAGGCTGTAACTACTCTTTTAATTGGAATTAGGAAAGGGCCTTGTGGTGCTTACGATTACACAAACGTAAGAGTAGGGTGTACCTTTATTTGACCACTAAAAAAATCAAACAAATTGCAAGCTTTCATTTGCTAATTACTGTACTCTGTGTGTACCCCTCTTGCATGGGCAAAAACATTGCTTGCTTCAGGAACACAAAGTTTCTTTTTGACTGTGGGGCTGAGGGAAACAGAGTAATTAGCAAACTTGTTGTCTGGTGATTGGGACAGGAAATTCGAACCACGTTTGCAACCTGCGTCTAAGCTTACCTCACCCGGGCAGACCTGGCATGGACATCTGTCGTGAATTTTTGGGACTCTTCTCTACAGTTTTTCTGTGCTATCCATGAAGTGGTGGTGCCCAGCCTGTTGAAGGGAATTTCCTCCACAAAAGCTTGCAATTTGTTTGATTTTTTTAGCGGTCCAATAAAGGTATCACCCTACACTTACATTGGTGTCCTTTTGTTGGCTATCTCTCACTGTCCTATTGTCCTTCCTATAGAGTTAAAGATTCACCACTTCCTGTCTCCTCCTTTTAGTGCTTTCTAACTCCCATGCGACCATTTCTTTTCAGAGAGTGGGCTAAAGCCCTCTTTTTGAGATGTGGTCTTCAATCTAGTTTAGGATAGGCTTTTCTATCAAATGTTTTTTCTAAATAAACCTAGTAACTTTTGTTTAAGTTTAACCTTCTACCTAGTTTATTGTCCAGAGAATAGAACAATGTGAGTTTAAAAGCTCACAGGGACACTTGCTGTTTGCTCTGCTAAGAGATCTCCTAACAGAGTTTCCATCTTTTCTTACAAAATGACACTTCCCCCAAACCATTTTACTTAATAAATGAGAGACGGATGCTTAGATACATTTACCAATCGAAACCCCTGCTTTCCTTGCTTGGCCAAGGAAACTTACTGGGAGACTGGCCACCCTAGTCCCCCTCTGTCACATCATAAGGCCTCAGCCAGTGTCATTAAAAGGATCCACTTCTGTGTTTGGTCCTGAATTTCCAGGAATGGGATAGTGCTGACCTGATAACTTTTAAGACTGATAGCTGCAAACACCAGCTGTTAGAATAACAGGGGCAACCTTAGATCTGCTGGACCCAAATATCCCAAAGTGCTACAGGTGACAGGATCAAGTCCATTAACTTTGCCAACCTGGACTGGCATTGTTAATCCCCCTTTCCATGAAGCTAATGGGGGAGATACCCCCTTCTACTTTCACTGGACTGAGCCAGCAGGGATTTGAAAGTGGCAGATCATTCCCTACTTCATCCCTCCACAACACAGATTTGCTCTGTTATTCATTTAAACATAAAAAAACAATAAAACTTGCAAAATCACAAGTATTAAACTGACCACTGAGAGTGTCTTTGCACAGAAATTGCACTACATAAATAACATTATATCTGTATGCAATAGCATGCAAAAGTGATTACCATGACTTTAAAATTACGAGAGGTAGAAGAAAGAAAGACATATGGTGAGGCTTGATCCAGATGGGTAGATGCTTATCATGAAAAGAATTAATTCTCTCACACCACATGCTAATTGTGTTATGCTTTTGGCCAAATATTTACCACATGGCTCCTACTGCGGACATGCTGTAAAGCTAAGAATGCTTATTCTTGCAACCGACTCTTTCCTTATCAACCCATACCACTAACCAGGTTGCCTTTCTCCTCCATGTTGAAAAAAAAGCTTTAAAGGGCATGTTTTATGAGTCTTTGGCTCTCAGAATGCAAAGTCTGTGGATGGAGGTAAACTAATAAAGATATAGCTTCTCTGGAATAACACTATATGTGGTTATCTTTCATAAAGTAAAATGCTGCAGCCCTCTCCACTATTTAATTATCTAATTTTCTAATGTCCACTAATACACCTGTATGATTAACCCATCAGCAGATAAGACTGGTTTGAAATATGGGTGGCAGATGTAGACTGGTTTGCAGAATCTTTCCATTTTCTTTCCTCTTTTAATTCAGGGCCCAAATGCGGAGGACCAAACAAGGTGAAGGAACTTAGCCGGATCTTATGCTCTGGAGTTATGTGTTGATCATGTTCCAAGGGCAGTGGGAGGGTGTCACACCCATTACCGGTGCTATCAAAATACTCATTCCCATTATGGCTCCCTTGAGGATCATTGGGGCTCAGCACCATGTAGTGTTGGTGGGAAGAAGGCTCGCTGTCCCATTCTGCCTGCTCCAGTGGGATAGTATCTAGAAGGCTCTCATAAATTGGTGTTTCCTGAGGCATTTCAGGCAACACTTCTAGCAGGCAAGTCAAAGGCGTGTCCTCCAAACTTTTGTCACAGAAGAAAGCATTCACCTAGAAGATGGAAAAGAGCCATATCAGAAACACAAAAGGGCAATCTACACATTGTTGTATGTGGTGCGCACATGTGCGCACACGCGCACACACAGACACTTTTTCTCCCTCACCCTGCTTGTAGAAAATATTACTCTCCCACTCAGATCCTGCACTAAATTAATATTTGTAGGGAAGAAAGAGGCCTCACATTCTCCTGCTCCTGCTGGTGTTGCTTGCTGTTGTCTTCAAGGAATGCATCCAGAATACGGTGAAGGTCTGGGATGGGCGGCCAGAGCTTTTGTTTCACACTGCTTAACAATGAAAACATGGACTGTGATACTCAAGAAACCCAGCTGCTCTCAAATTGCAACCATGGTTCTCTGCAGTATGGTCTTTGGCATGGATCCTACTAACAAGTAGACATCTGCCTTTACCACAGATCCTCCACCCTCCCCTCCCAAATGCTAGAGTTGGGTTTTTTGGTTTAGTTGCACTAAGAGTTCAGTTACCTGAAAGTGGAAAGGCAGGTACAGCTCAGCCCCAACACAAGTGCTGCACAGAGCAGCAGTGCAATTGCCATGTTCGTGATGGTTGAATCTAGGGGGGAAAGACACAAGGTGAGGTTAGGGTTCAAATTAAACCAGTTCTTTTCCGAATGACTATCTGGGGCTCAACATTCTTTGCTTTGTTTGGCAGCTGCCTCATCAGCCACATCTGACATCTCTATCAACCCACTCCTACATTTCTGCTCTTATACTGATGGCCTAACTTACCTGTGTCAGGTGGGATTTCAACACATACACATTCTGACCAGGCACTCCAGTGCCCTCGGAACTTCTGTCCATCTGGCTGAGTACGCAGCTGAAGACAGTAGTGATCCCCAGTGGACAGATGGATTTCACTGTTGTTTGAATACTGCACCTGCAGAGCCTGCCCAGAGAATGGCCCATCATAAGATTCCTGGGATACATATCCAAAAACTTAAAGCAGAGTGCTGGGCACCAATTGCTGAAATCCAGTAGGAAGTTACAACTAGAGTAGGCCCATTGAATTGGTAGGTATTTGGTGAGTCAACTCCTCTGGAAGTTTCATTGATTCAATGGACCTCTTGTAGTGGAGACTTCTTACTGGATTTCAAGCATTGTGCTATTTGACCAGAGAGTTTCAAGTCTTCTCATTTGTACGTAGCAATGTCTCAGCTTATTTACCTGGGCCCAGCAGAAACATGTAGCACCTCTCCACTTTGTTTTGAAGAAATGGAGGGTCCTTTAGCTTTTTAAAAGTCTATTTATTTACACTCTTTACATTCCTGACTGCTAAAATGCTTCAATAACCAGAAAAAGGCAGTATGGCATGACATGTCACATGTCCCTACTAGCAGTCTCTGGATTAGAGGACTGGAGAGATGCCAAAATAATACCAGTTTTTAAACAGGAAATCTAAGAAAAATCTGGGAACAAACAAGATACTTAATTTAACAATTTATTTCTCCCATGTAAATTGGCAGAAAGTGTTATTAAGAAAAAACTTGCAAACATGCAGAAGTGCAAGCCATGCTGAAAAAGTATACACAGGCCCCCAAAGTCCTGTCCCATTAACTTTTTTTTAATACTTTGAAACTGCTGAGAAGGTGGCATTAGTAGTTCCTGACAGGGACCCAAAAATGTGCGGATCAGGGTTGGGCTGGTTTGTGATGGTATGTATCTTATGTGGTCACTGGGAAAAGGAACAAACCAGCCCATCTCCAATCCAAACAAAATTGTGGGACAAAGCCTGTCAGATCACACCCTATGTTTTTTCAGACTTCACTTGAAGGATGCAAACCCTAGCCATGTTGTTCTTCAGGATTTATATTGAGACTGTTCACAGATGGCCTAAAGTTGAGGGCGAGGTGATCATGTTCGCTGGTATCACCACATTATTTATGGTGTTGAGAACAAAAGCAGACTGTGAAGAGATTCAATAGGATCTCTCAGAACTTGACATGGCAAATGATGCTAAATGTAAGCAAGTGTAAAGTCATGCATATGGGCACTCCTCAAAACTCCAGTTTCAGATATACTCTGATGTAATCTGAGCTGGTAGCAACTGATCAAGAAAGGGCCTTGGATCTGGTAGATAGCTCAATGAAAATGTGGTTCCACTATGTGGCTGTAAAAAAAAGAGAGAGAGAGGTTGAGAAAGAGAAAGGTTGAAGGGGGGGGGGTAACCAAAATAAATCTGCTGATTAGCATACTACTATTAGGCAATCACATCTGAAAAACAGTGCATAGTACTGGTTCTTGCACTTGGAAAAGGACATTGTGGAGCTAGGAAGTTGTTCAGGAATGGGCAATCAAAATGAGCAGGGGAGTGGAGCAACTCTCCAGTGAGGAAAAGTGACATAATCGGGGCTACTTACCTTGGAAAAATGATGTGTCAGGAAAGACATGATAGAGTGTCATGAAGTTGTACATGGTACAGAGGAAGGGCATAGGGAGGAACATTCTGTTATGTCTCACCGTATTAGAACCTGGGTTTGCCTATTGAAACTGAGGAGTGGGAAGCTCAGGACAGAAAAAAGGAAATATTTCTTCATACTTGACAGAGTCAAACTGGCAATTTGCTACTACAAGAAGGGTCGCCAACTTAAATGTTTTTGAAAAGGGGATTGCACAAATTCGTGGAAGGTAAGGCTATCCATAGCCACCAGTCAGGATGGATGTATATTCTCTTCAGTAACAGAAGAGTGTCAAGAACCTCCCCAGCGCAAGCAATTAGAGCTGAGTCTGGAATGGCTTCTGTGCCAGATCTTTGCCTTCTTAGGATATTTAATTATTGGAATAAGCTAGTTCAAATGAGTGATGTCAGGCTTCCCAAGCTATATTTAAATGAACAGGTGATTAAAACACCAGAAAAACCTTGGTCCTTTAATTTTTCAAAATTGCTTTCAAATTATAGCTTAGTGTTGAGGCTGTAAGTGTGTTCAATTTCAGTATGAGAAATGCTTTCAAACAATGAGTATTAGATATCAGAACACAGTTGCACATAGCTGACCTGTCACCTGCAAGACTTATAAAATGGTTGGCAAGGACTAAAACCCAAATTCAGATGGAAAAATGCTTGCTTTCCCATTAAAAAACAATTTACACTCAGCCTTTACTAGTCTTCATTTCGAGAAAATGGAAATGATAATGCAACAAGGAAGATTTCAAGGCTTCCTGGTCTATCTTCCCAGATAGACTGCATATGTGGAGCAGCCAAAGTAGAAGACCTAGCCTACTATTTACTATATTGCCAGCTATATTCCAGCATCAGAGAATGTTATTTAGCCTCTTTCCTTCACAGCATGAAAGACTGGGAAGTTGAGAACAAACTGAACTTGTGACACAGAGAGTTGCCCTCTTTGCAGTTAAAGTGGCTACTCTCAGGGAAAAAAGAAGAAAGATTGACCATCTAAAGGAGCTATGGCAGGATAGCCCAGTGATTTAAGTGTCTAGAGCCAGAGATTGGGAGTTCAATTCCCACTGTACCTCCTGCGAGCAGAGGCAGCCTGTGTGGCCTTGGGCAAACTGCACTGTCTTAGGATGCCCCCAGAAGTGAATGGTAAACCACTTCTGTGTATTCACTACCTGGAAAACCCTGAAAAGGGTCACCATAGGTCGGAATTGACTTGACAGCACATGATGATGATTAATGTTTCTATTCCTAGTGAGGGTTTGTTGGAATAAAAGATGTATATTGTTTTATGATTAATCAACTAGCTCAATTGTACACATAATGTTTGTATTGTATCATTTTAACCCTTTGTGAGTTGAACATTTGCTGTTATCTTTGTTATTAGCTTGTGTTTATATTTGAAATTGAAATGGTCTGAAACCTTATTCAATAAAGTATCTATGAATTTCTCTCCAGTAACAGTGTCTCTGCATATCAGCTGGTGGGGAACACAAAATCAAGGTGCAGTTACATTCATATTCTGCTCCCCATAGGCAATTAGCTGGCCACTTTGTGAATAAATGTTAGACTAGACAGGCCTTAGGTCTGATCCAGTAGAGCTCATATGTTAATTTAAACCTACCTGTTCCACTTTATCTATATCCTTTGCAGAAGGTGCAACACATGCAAGGGGAAACAGTACTGCAGATTATCAGGGTGGAATAAAATATAACTATACTTCTTGTTACTTGGAAACTATAGTTGTCCTGATGCAAGATAAAATCATATTAACATGCTCATTTATGTCATGAATAAGTTCACTGGGAAAGCTTATGTTTTACTGCTCTTATATTGCTGGTAGTGGTCTGAAGTGCCAAATTTAAGAAGCAGTAGCAGGTACAAAATGTATCCTAATGCCTTTATGCATCCTTTCCACACCAATGCTTTACCTTCCATTTCAAGGTGTCTTTTGCTCCATATTGTATTTGATACACCATATGGTCAGCTAACTCTTCCAGTGGTGGGTTCCACTCCATCTTTAGAATCCCTCTGTCTACCGTAGCTTGCAGGATCTTTGGTGGAGCAGTAAGCACTATAAGCATACACACGCACATACACACAGAGAGACAGAGATTGGATTAGTCAAGTCTGGTCAGCTTCCTATGGCAGTTGGGGCTCAGTGCAGTCTAAATACACTACTTATTTATTATTTATTTATTATTTGAATTTATATCCCGCACCATCTGGCAACCAGGCCACTCTGGGTGGCTAACAACAATATAAGGGGGGGGGGGAATTAAAAATACAATAAAAATAAATTAATAAATAACAAATAGGGAAATTAAAACAGATGGCAGTAAAGGTGGTAAAAAGGGTGATGGAGAGGATGGCAAAAAGAATGGTAAAAAGGGAGGGCAAGATCCTAGTGCTCCGGGAAAGCCTGGCGGAAGAGCCAGGTCTTCAATGCTCTTTTGAATCCATCCAGCAAGGGTGCCAGGCGGATCTCAGTAGGCAGGTTGTTCCATAGGCAGGGGGCAACCATCAAGAAGGCCCGGTTTCTTGTTCTTTCCCTCCGGGCCTCCTTCGGGGTCAAGGCCCTCAACCGCCCTGCCTGTGAAGAACGGGTATTACGGACAGATCTGGCCAGGAACAGGCGTTCTGATAGGTACCTAGGTCCTAGACCGTTTAGGGCTTTGAATGTTATCATCATAACCTTGAAGTCGATGCGGAAATGAACCAGTAACCAATGAAGGGTGGTCAGAGTGGGGGAGATGTGCTGGAATTTCTTCACTCCAGTTATTAATCTGGCTGCCGAATTCTGGACCAGTTGAAGTCTCCGCATCAGCCTACAACACTACAAACCCAATAATGCTGCCAAACTCTCCAGAGACAGTTTGATGGTCCAGAAATGCAGACTATTACACAAATTTTATTCATTAATGCTTATCAGTGCAGTTCAAAAAATTTTAAAATGCCATATTAAAATTTCTAGCACTATTTTAAAACCAGGCACTTTATTCACAGGTGGTAGCTTAAATAAGAAATGTTAGAAAAATATGGTTTCCCATAAAGGTTCAGCAACAAGCCAGAACAAGTTATCATATAAAAACATGATTCATAGATGCAGTTTTTCGGGGAGGAAAAGCAGAATGAAAAATTTGCTACTTTATATAATACAAACTTCTGGTCTTACCAAAACAGTATGGTTTACACATATTGGAGATTCTTACCCATGTGGTGCAGTTGAAATGGTTCTTCAAAGTAGTTTTGTTTTTGCTGACCTTGGGTGACAGTCACCAGAACAGATGTGTAGCTAGTGTTCTTAGGATAGAAGGTGCAGACATGGGAATAGGAGTTATAGTCTGGCCTGGTTCTCTCTTCTTTCTCCTCACATTTATGCCAGACATGTGCTCTGGGAATTAAAAATCAGGATGAAGTCAGATATATCGAGTATGCTTATTGAATGATTATTGAAAGGCGGAACACACTCACGCACATGTGAAGAGGGGCGGGGCGTGCATGCGTGGAGGGGGCAGCCGTGCATGCAGGTGGTGGGCCATGCGTGCAGGTGGGGTGGGTGGGTGGAATGCGTGCAGGGGGGTGGGAGATCTGTCTCCGTGGCCCGGTCCTGCCATGGCCACGGAACGGCACCGGGCCGCAGACCGGGGGTTGGGGACCCCTGGTATATAGGATACCCTCTGCTCCTCACTACCATTCACAAAGTGACATAACACTAGGGAAAATCCCAGAAGTTGACTCTTCTTTTCATCAGTTAACCACTTCTCACCCAAACACAAAGCAATTGCCAGGGCTGTTTTTCAACAAGTGTGAATGGTAGTGAGCAGCAGAAAAGGAGAAAGATTGAACATGAGATAGGTTGACTTAATAAAGGATGCCACCGCCGTTAGTTTGTAAGATCTGAGCAGAACTTCATAGAAAAGACAATATTGCTAGGAAGGACGTACAGTATGAAGAGAAAACAACCTAATTTGAGATGTTCTTGGTTCGCAAGATGTGAGCAGAGCTGTTAATGATAAGATATTTTGGAAATCAGTAACTCATGTAGTCACCACACACAAAAAAAATGACTTGATGACACATAGCATATTTGGAATTTTTCCCTTAATGATTTCTTAATACCAAACAATGGTATAGTGACAAGATGGATGAAATAACCATCCAAGCTCTGCTAACATCGAGGCAGACTATCCCCAGCCACAAAGCAAAAAACAGTAATTTCACAGCTGAAGGAAGTGAGCTTCAGAATATTTATTCTCCATTTTTAAAAAATATTTTTAAAATATTTTTACACCAGAAATAGAAACTCTTTTTAATGTCTGTTTAGCCAGGATGAAAGTTAAGTGTTTTCTTTCTCAGAGTCATTTAATTTGGTCCTGACTGGGCAGGGTCAAAAGTTTCGCCCTGGTGATACAATGTTTATATTTATGTTTAGAATGTTGGCATGTATAAGAAACCCAGAAACTCAGACTTTTTCTCTGCTTGAAATGGCTATTTTCAAAATCAGTATTAGAGTCATGGATCCCTGGATTCCTTCCAAATAAAAAAGGCGAGCTGGGACTAACCACTCTCTGTCAAGATGAGCAAGTTTGGTCTTTTCAATGTAATTGATTTGTTTTAAATCTGCTGCTGTTGCCTGCACAGAGGGCTAGTTTTACTATTTAAAAAATCATAACTTGCAAACCATTTGCCCAAACATCCCCAGATTTGGCAGAGAATAAGAGCAGACTATCTGCTACGTCTTTGCCCAATTTGGTGCTGTTCTGAGGTCTAGTTTCAAAGTCATAATTTCTTGTTTGGAGTCCCCCTAGTTTTTGAATTGCTTTATGGAATGCTGAATTGGGCTGTAGCACAATTTCTGTTGCTGAATGCTTGTGCAGCAATAATAAGACAAGCTCATGATAGTCAGGAGATTTTTTAAGACCTTATCAAAGACTTAAGAAGTGAGAGGCAGCTTGAGGAGATCAGAATGATCAGAATCTTCCATGTCTAATACAGGAAGAGAACACTGTGGTGGTGGTGGTGGTAATGAGAGTGATGAACTAGGACTTGAGGAGATCCAGGTAGCTTCAAATTCCCACTAAGCCACAAGGCTCACTAGCTTCAGCCAATTGTTACATCTCAGCCTAACTCATGTCACAGTTCTGTGGTGATAAAAAATGTGGGTGGGAACAACATATGCCACCTTGTTCTCTTTTTTTTGGGGGGGGGGGGGGAAATGTGAGATAATATTTTTAAAATAAAAATATTAATGGGCGGATATACAGTATTTGTATCTACCAAGGTTTCATCTCTACAGATACTTCCTGAATGGTAATTCAAAGTCTTGCCTCATGTGTGCAGGAGAATGTTGGGAGAATAAGAGGGCACTTTTAGGAGTTTGCTATTGGAGCAAAGATCAGAAATATCGGAGCACAGCAACCCAGGGTTCTCTGTGTGCATACAATTCACCCACCACTCATCCCTTCTGTTACCTTGTACTGATGCTGTTGTATTCCGCCCAGTACAAAGAGCTAGAGTAGGGGTCAGGTTCCATGGACATCCACTCCCACTGGCAATGCAGTTGTCGCAGGTCAGGAGTGAAGCAATGCAAGTTGATTTCCCCTGGCCAGAAGAGAAAAGTGCAGTTATGAGAGCAAGACAGCAGCTTCTTGAACCCAGCACTGGACCATCTAGGCCAAACCTGATTTATTTAATATATCCTGTCTTCCCAGACTCTCACAAGGGAACTTTGACACCCTCACACTAAAGACCTGTGACACAGTGGTTAAACTGCAGTACTGCAGTCAAGCCTCTGCGCACAACCTGAGTTTAATCCTGACAGGTTCAGGTGACCGGCTTAAGGTTGACTCAGCCTTCCAACCTTCTGAGATTGGTAAAATGAGCACCGAGCTTGCTGGGGGTCAAAGTATTCCTTGCTTAATTATGTTGTAAATTGTTCTAACAATATGAGGTGGTATATATGTGGAAGGAAGGAAGGAAGGAAGGAAGGGGAAAAAAGTCCCTGACCCTTCTGAGGTCAGTTTATAGCACACTCCCTCCCATTAGAGGCAACCCAAAACATTTTGTTACCTGAGTTGAATGACAAGATCCAGATCTCATCCAATTCCATATGCGGAAGCCAGTTGAACTGGCAGTTCAGTTTAAATTCAACAATGGTGGTGGGAGAGTACTTTCAGCTACACTTGAATTGGGTTCATTAGGCAAATTTGAAAACTCAGAAAAAGTTATGTAGCAGAAGTCACCAGCTGAGGAGTCTAGGAAAAACAGCCAGAAGGCTGTTGTGTCTCCCTGCCCCTGCTAGCATCTGCTGTCTGAGGTAACTGCCTTCTGCCACATGGAAAACTCAGGTCTGCAGCTTCCTTCCCTAAAATATGAACTGTTCTTTTTGGCCTGCTCAGTTCCTAGCCTGCTCCTTGTGGCTCAGATATCTGTTCCTTCCAAGGCCAGGATCAGTTCCTCCTGTCCTGATAAAGATCAAACGTTTCCCTTCCCATACTGAAAGAGAAGGTGATTTCCAATTTTCAAATGTTAATTCATGTTGGCATATATAAACAGATGCTTACGATGAATTTTTAATGAAATGGATGGCAAAATCATTAATGTTCTTAGGTAAATGGGAGGCTTAGCAGTCTACCACTCAAATAGCCAGAGGGGCCCATATGTTTTCTTACAGGAGTTTTAGGCCCTGGAAATTTTTTTAGTGGCTTTGCATTTTCTTTTAAGTTAAAAAAATCTTCACTCAGTTTTATAAATGGTTTAGCAAGCAAAATGTAGATTATGAGAACAGATAACATCAGCAGTTGGATCTAGGTTACTTTCAGATTGCATAGTTAATTAATAATGAATTCCACTTATCACTTTGTTTTTGTTCAGATGAAATGTATGTCCCATTAACTTGAATTAATAGCTATTCTGATGCCAACATTAAATGTATTCACAAGAGGAAATAGTACAGCCTGCTCTCCATGCCCCAGCAACCAGTTGCTATAAGGCTGGGAGCCGAACTTTGCTGTGGAGAAGAACTAGCATGTCGTTTCACTAGAGCTTGGAACAGGGGTTTGCCCTCCAGAATACAAGTTAGGAAAAGGGCTACAATACATCTGGGCCGACTGGAAGATTCTAGAAGTCGTACTCCAACTATAAAATAGGGAGCAGATTTGTAGCATGTGTCCTTCCAGATACGAAAATGCTCTAACGCTGCAAAAGCCCAAGAAAACACTGAATTATGCATTAGGATATACAGTATTATTAAGCAATAGTTCCAGTTCATTTTTTAAAAGAACATGTTGTCTTACATAATCTCATTGTACCCATCACCCTTCCTTCAGTAGACCAGTTCTAAGCATTTGTATTGTAGTATTTGCCCACAGTAGCCTTTTAAGCAGCATTATGTAGAAAGGACTCAATGGGCAGCGAAATTACGCATTTTGTGAAAATACACACAGTTATCACATGAAGTATTTTATACATTGTTCCCACTTGTTTTCTTACCTTAAAAGGCCTTCTGTGTAGGGAGAATTTAATTTGAGAAGGGGCTCACAAAGTCAGACCTGTAACTGTTTTGTTCTTTCTACCCTTTTTACATGCAGTTGTAGTGTTGTGCCAACACAACTGCACAAATCACAACAGCTGCATGTGGCGCACTCCACAACCATGATGTTGCTGTTCCATTTTGTACATAGAACAAAATAGGTCCACTGAGATCTGCTGTCAAATCAGTCAGACACACTCACCTGGGAGATGGGGCATCTCTGCTAACACTGCTGGAGACCAGGGTCCCCAGAACCCATTAAGAGAGATGCCATCAGGCTTGGTGCGGATTTGGATGCGATACCACTGCCCAGGAAGCAGATCATGGAGACATGTGTGGCTGTTCTTCACTTCTATCTATAGGAGAAAAAGACAGGCAAACATAAAGATTTGGGGAAGCAAATTTCTCTCAATAGCCCACTGGTTCTTGGTAGCAAAAGAATCTCCCATGTTTTCTGTTGAGAGAGAGACAGCATGCAGAAGCCGTCCATCCCATCAAAAGCCATACCCTGGATGGTGGCTCGGTGGAAGCTTCAACACCATAAAGAACCTCATAGATCAAGACATCCACATGGTAGATAGGTGGGGGAACCCAGGTCACACACAATTGTCCGGCCAACCCAGGCCACTCAACTGATACATTCACTGGTGGAGCAATGAGACCTAAAAAGAAAAGAATTTTTTTTAAAAAACAGACAGAAAACCCTAAGCTCTTGTTCATTTCTGCTTACCAGCCATGGGGAGAAGACTGCACTGGGGTGTATCCTTTGTGACCTTGTGAACTGATTGCAAAGGATTCTGATGGCTAGGTTTCACAAACTGCTGGAGTTGAAATCTGGGAGATAAGGTGTGGTAAGGAACGTGTGCTTCCTTGTTGATTGATGGCACAGCACTGTTGTCAGAAGCATTCCCCAATTATGGTCTTCACATCTAAGATGGCTTCTGATAAGTACACAATCCAAAGGCAAGGATAGGCAATACCTCTGTCAGACCACCCAAAATCACAGGCAAATGTCAGCCATGTGGGCCTTCATCTGGCTGGGCACCATCTGTCTGTTGATGGTAAAGAAAAAACACAAGAGTTCCCAAAATCATGGCTAGATGTCTATCCCTGTTTCAAAATGCGGGTTGCAAAGTCAAGCCCTGGGTGTTGGTTTTAAACTCCTTCTGTCTGGTGAATTCAATCCATATTACCAGAGGTGGAATTTAAAACCAACACTCCTGGCTCAACTTTGCAGCTCTCATTTTAAACTGGCATAGAAATCTAGCTATGATTTTGGGAACTCTTGTGTTTTTTCTGCACTATCCAAAGATAAGTGCTGCCCAGCCTGATGAAGGCTCATACAGGCCAAAAGCTAGCATTCATTGATGATATTTTAGTAGTCTAATTCAGGTATCACCTACCTTTGAATTGTATGCAAAGACTGCATAGCTTTCCCCCTTTTTTTCGTAATTACAACACACGAAACTGGGAATGCAATATCGTAGAAAAAGCAGTTATATCAGAAAAGTCTGGATTGAGTCTGTTTTCAAGACAATTTCTATGGCATGATTTCCTTTAATTGCAAATGTAGATGTTTGTACACAGTGCAAAAGGGGCCTCAGCTGAGTTGTCGTTCATGAGAACAGCTTGCATTGCTACATAGAAAAAGATAAATCAAGGATGCCATTTTATTCTGGGTCAGTTTTAAAATCCTGCCTACCTGCAAAGCACACCTTAGTCCCTCTTGATGTGCGCATGTGTGGCTGCAGTCTAGCTAGCAAACAAACTTTGTGGTTATATGGCTATGTCATTGCTCTCTGGTGAATGACCCTGACTCTCTTCTTCCGGCAAAGATCATTATATGGCATTATACAGCGTCCCTCAACAATCCAGACCTCATAGAACTTGTTCACATGACAGTGTTCCAGTCCTCGCAGCAATTGTTTGCTTTCTTCCTGTCTTTCTTTCTTAAGCTGTGCATGCAATACGCTTAATAGGATCCTTAGTTTGCCCTTAGAACTATGTAATTTCCTTTGGGTTAGTCACCTCCACCAGGGCAATTTAACGGTGGCATTGCACTTTCAGTTTTGAACTGGGCTGGGCACCTTTCAAAAGAGCTCATTGACCTTATTTCAATCTGATTTCAAAATTTGTAGATTAATAGTATAGAAAATAAGGAAACCCCAAAATCTGGTTCTTAGGACTAGCCTGTCAGTTTCTGATTTGCCCAGACAGTCTCTTTGCAGATCTGGACAAAATTCAACTGAATTTCCATCTAGAATGCAGATAACATCAAAGAAGCAGAACAGCCCATGTTTTACCACCTTGTCTGGAATGCCACCATCTGGTATGTCCATTGAATTTTTTCCCCACTCTCAATGTAATGAGTACATTTTGGAATCATTTGTCATTAAATATTTTGAGTTCAATATATTTAACTCAATATATGATGTTAAATTTGACACATCACGTCTGTAACTACTATTTGGAATAATATTTTCACATTTTCATTTTGCTCTATTTTTAGTTATAATGCCAGTTCACCACTTGGCTCACATTCTCAATGTCCAAATCCCTCATCTGTTCTTCTCTACCCCCACTAACTCAGACCCAGAACAAATGGAGTGCAAGAGTACATTAAATCATATTCTAGTACAGGTGGGTTACCAAACACATTGTTGTTGTTTAGTTGTTAAGTCGTGTCCGACTCTTTGTGACTCCATGGACCAGAGCACGCCAGGCCCTCCTGTCTTCCGCTTCTTCCCGGAGTTTGGTCAAATCAAACACATTAGCCATGCATTTACCATATTTTGAGTGAGAAATGCTAGATATTCAAGCTGGATTCAGCGAACGAAGAAGTCTTAGAGATCGTATTCTAAATATACATTGACTACTGGAATATATCAAATAATTTTTTTGGGGGGGAAATCAATTTGTGTCTTACAGTAAAGCCTTTGTACTGTACAGATAATGAAAATGTATGGATTGTTCTAAAAGAAAAGAATTGCCATAACGTGATCATCCTGTTGGCTAATCTACATGCTCTAGACAAAAGGTTACTGTTAGGCAGAATATGGAAGGGGAAAAAAAGAATGTTTTCCAGATGGCAATGGAGTCTATGAGGTCCAGGAGCTGGTGCACTCCAAACCATGAAACATGAGAACTATTACACGGAAAATCATATGCCAGTACAGGATTTGGCCACAGATAGCATCAGTGTATTTCAGGATCCTGCCTAATCTCCAGCCTGACCAAAAAAGGTCTCCGCATATTCCCTTCCAAGTCTGGGAAGCAGACTTACCAACATTTTCCACTGACAGTTTCTGCGAAAGGGTGGTGTGATTGGTGATGGTGTCTATCACTTCAACAAAGAGTTCACTGAAGACCTGAATGCTGTGATGGTCATTGGGGAAGATGCAGACATGGCGCCACCTTCCATCAGTGTTTTTGCCTGTGGTCAGGTTACATTCTCGTTTTACATCTCTGCGGGAAAGAACAATGCTATAGTATTTCTCCACTTCAACATCTCCTTATCCTGATTGGGCTTACGTACCTATGAGGCAGCTGTCTTTGGGGCAAGGAAAGCAAGCTGGTAGCTAATTAATTTGTTGTTAATGTATTTTAATTGCCAGGGATTGTGAGATGTATTTATGGATTTTCTGCCCCATATATCAAAATAACATGTCTGGCTTTGAATACAGTATACCTTAATTGGAGTGTATGTATGTCTGGAAAGGGTTTTCATTTGCTGTTCTGCTTCAGACCACAAATTTTTTTAGGCTGGTCCTAACTTGAGTCAGGGGACGTGGTGGCGCTGCGGGTTAAACCGCAGAAGCCTCTGTGCTGCAGGGTCAGAAGACCAGCAGTCGTAAGATCAAATCCACGCGACGGAGTGAGCTCCCGTTGCTTTGTCCCAGCTCCTCGCCAACCTAGCAGTTCGAAAGCATGCAAATGCGAGTAGATAAATAGGTACCACCTCGGTGGGAAGGTAAACGGCGTTCCGTGTCTAGTCGCGCTGGCCACGTGACAACGGAAACTGTCTTCGGACAAACGCTGGCTCTACGGCTTGGAAACGGGGATGAGCACCACCCCCTAGAGTTGGACACGACTGGACTAAATGTCAAGGGGAACCTTTACCTTTACCTAGCTTGAAGGAGATCAAGAGCATGGGTTTCAAATCCCATCCCAACTATCTGCAAGCAACTCTCTTCTCCCAGACTCCCCAACCATCTCCTCAGAAGGAGCATCAAGCTGATAGATGCTTTGCCAGGACTTCCATCCCAGGCAATAGGTCCAGGCCAGAAGTATAAGGGAACACACTTCAAGCATGCAAAATCTATTTGTGTGTGTGTGATGTTCAAGAAATGGTTTATCATTGCCATTCCCCAGTGAGTTTCCATGGTGGAGTGGAGATTTGAAACCAGGTCTCCTGAGTCCTTGTCCAATACTCTACCCACTCCACTCCACTCCACTCCACTGGATCTTGTGGCTTATTTGTTACCCCCCCCCCCACTCTTCTTTTCATTTCAACAGTGTAATTAAGGTGGGGGTGAATCATTCTGTTATTGCTGTCAAACCACGAAGTGTCAGAAATGCATGCCAGACTATGACAAATCACCCAAAGATCTAGGATTAGAACCCAATCTACCTTCTGGGCACAATAATATAAAGAAGGACTTCCTACCCTTCATATGTATAGAAGAAGTGATATGACCCTTTCACATGTATTGGTTCATCCCAGAAGCAGGTGAGATCCTCAAAGGTTCGAGAAAAGCAGAAGAGATTCTCCTGCTCAGTTTTGGCCAGAACAGCAGCCTCTGTGTGGAGAGAGTTTAAAAAAGAAAGAATGGCAAGGAATGAGTTCCCAGCAGGGTACTGTTCCAGTACAAGGAGGAAGACACCTATAGAAGACAACACAGTAACCACTCAGTTAAAAGCTCTTTTTTCAGCAAGCAAGCTCAGAAGGAACTGAAAAGATTTAAAACTCTTTGTCTGCCAGGATAAAGACACAGGAGGAGAACTGGTCCTTCCATCCTTCATAGGGAGTTCCACAGCCTGGGAGCAGCCATTCAGAAAGAACTCTTTCATGTCTTTCTGTTCAGGTATAGCTCTGGGGGTGGCAGGACTGAGAGAAGGTTCTCCCTGAAACCTCTTAAAGCCCACACAAGCTTTTACAGGAGAAAACATGCCCTCAGGTATCCTGGGCACAAGGAGTACTAAGGTTTCTGGGTCATAACATTATATGACAGGCACCAGGATCTTCTTGGAGGAAGGGAAGGTAAAAGCTGTCCATTTCTCATTCCTTCTTGTGCAGAAGCAACTATGGGTGTGACAAGACGGCCAAATTATCCTGTCCTGAGTCGGTCCAAACAAAGTCACTTTGACATGCGGTATGTCATTTGGGGCAATTTTCCATTCACATTCAAAGATCAATCACACCACAATGCAAGTGATGCTGTTTAGTATGGTCAAGCCTTTTTTCCTAAAGCTTCCAATTTCTTAAAATCATTAAGCGGCTTAGGCAAGGCATGGAGTGGGAAGATGCTTAATGAACTTCAGAAATGGAAATCTTCCTTGCTGCTTGCCTTTGGAGGGGAAGGGAGGGGACGTTTTGCATTGGTTTTTTAAATGTTGCTTTGAAAGCATAGTTGATACATTGTTTTGCTGAATAACAATAAAAATGAAGAGGAAAACTTCCCTTCCCTTCCCCTTCAAAGGCAAGTGGCAAGAGACCCCAAAAAGTGTGGGTAGGCATTGACTGGGAGGGCTGGTTCATGGTGGCACATATGTCATGTGGTCATCAGAAAAAGGAGCAAACCAGCCTGGACCTGAGTTGCAAGACAAATGCCTATCTGATCACACCCTATGTGTAGTAGGGCGATAGGAGTTTTAAGAAACTCCAGAGCACACATCCCCCTAAGTCCACCACCTCTTTCAGAATAATTAAAACCAGTCTTTAGGGCAGAGTTGAACAAGTCCTGGAAATCCTTCACAGGCCACATCTCATACAAGCAAGCAACTTTTCCCCTTTCCTCCCCAAAATCAGAACTATCCAGGACTTTACTTCCGGATTTAAAAAACGTACAGGTAAGGCGCTGTTCCCTGTTTTAGAGAATCACTACTGTTGGCACCTTCTGGGAGTGTGGATTCCTCTATCAAAGGAAATATGGGTGCATCACTGTCTTTAGAGTCTGGCTTCTCACAGGGTTGCCTGAGATGAAATGATCAAAGCTGAGATACCAGACCAAAACACATTGATCCTCTCTACAGGTAGTAATGGCTCCATCAGCAGAAGAAAACTGATAGTTGCAGTGGCAATGGAGGGAAAAAAATCCTGAGGACTAGCTACCTGGCAGCAGTATTGGAAGATGACACTGGTAGAGAAATATTGTGTACACAGTTGCAGTGACAGGAATTGCAGTATTGGAAGAACCACAATCAAGCAATTTAAGCCATTTGTGATGTATTTCTTATGTGGGCTTCTGCTGTGGTTGAAAAGGAAGTGCTGCCTCTCATCTAACTCAGTGGTTTAGGTATCTGGCTGTGGAGCCAAAGTTTGGAAGTTCGACTCCCCGACGTGCCTCCTTGACAAGGGCTGAACTCCATGATCCATAGGGATCCTTTCAGCTCTGCAGGTCTAAGATTAAAATATAATCCTAAATTAATTTGTTTATTCTAATGTATGCAGGCAGATACATAGGCTTGAGGGCAAAAAACAAATGAGGCAATCAATTGGCTGCCCATGTGCATAAACAGCTTTTTAAAAATAAAATAAAAAGGGGGAGCTGGTGGGAGGGGTAAACATTCCTGTCTTACAACATTGCACCCAGCCCTGTCATGCCCACAACAGTGTGCACACCTACCCACACCAGATCAAAACCAAAAAGCACTACAATTTAGGTGTGGGTTACTACCAGAATTGTGCCTGTTTGCAGCTAATCTGCAGCAATTACACTCTCCTCAGTTTATACTAAAAGTGAAAATTGATAGAAATGGGGTCAGAGGTCTAAATGCAACTTTTCCGTGACCAATACCTAGTGACAAAAAGAATATAATAATCATTTCAAAGAAATAAGATACCAACAACAACAAAAAGGAAAAACAAGGGATGTATTTCATAAGATGCAAGAAAACAAAGGGAAAATTAAATGAGGCACAAAGATGGTATACGGTCAGAATGGTAATGTTTTATCTGAACTGTATAAAGCAAAGAGAATATGGAAACAATATGTTAAAGAAGTATATGGAAGATATATAAAGATAACAGAGTCCCTCAAAGAGGATTCTTTTGAGGAAGAACCTTTAATTTTAGAAAGTAATGTGAAACCTGCATTTAAAGTAATTCAAAAGAATAATGCACCCAGAGCAGATGGGATGGCAGCAGAGTTGTTTCACGCTGTAGAAACTAAGTCTATGAAAATCCTGAAAATAACCTGCCTGGACATATGGAAATCAGCAGAAAGGCTTGGAGACAGGAAACATTTAATATAAACTGTGATCTCAAAGAAAGGAGACGTCAAAGATCGCAGCAACTGTTGGGCCATTGCATTGATTTCCCATGCAAGGAAAGCGATGCTGAAGGTTTTGTAATGAAGACTTTCACTGTGTAAGGAGTGAGAAATGCTAAATGTTCAAGCTGGATTCAGAGAAGGAAGACATGCTGGATATCATATTGCAAATATATATTGTCTGATGGCGCGTGCTAAAGAATTTCAGGAGAAAATCAGTTTGTATCTTATAGATGACACTAATCCCTTGACTGCATGAAGAAGCTTTGGACTGTTATAGCCCAGCAAAACATTTGATTATCCTGATTATCCTATTCTCTGGGCAAGATGCTATAGCTAGCCAATGGAGGGACTGGTGAACCCCTTCTGAGTATTTTATACCTAGAAAACTCTGGGAGGATTGGCATAAGCTGGAATCAACTTGACAGTATGTAGCAGTATTTATGATGATGATGATGATGATTATTATTATTATTATTAATGTTGACAATGAAGAAATTGATGTTAAAGATTTTCTGTACCCTGGTTCAGGTATTAACCAAAATGGAGACAGCAATCAAGGTTGAGGTTGAGATTTGAAAGGGCAGCCAGGAAGGAACATAAAAGATCCTATAGTGTAGGGGTGTGTCACTGAAACCAAATTTAAGTTCATTCTAGACTATGATATTCATAGTGTGGATGTGCATGTTGGAAAAGGAAGACAGCTGAGAGAGGAAGTAGAGTGTGGGTTTGGAAGAATGTTTTATGGATATCATGGATTGTGAAAAAGAAATACAGTCACGTTTTTCACATAACACAGGTGGAAATCTGATCCATGATACTGAACATGTTGCCAGTTATGCTTGTGTCCACCTTGGCAGCTAACTTTGTAAAGAATTTCATGCCATGCATCTTCAAATCTTTTCCCCCTTTAGGGTGCTAAATAAAACTAGTGGCAGCTTGTGGTTCAAGCAAGGGATGTCTTGTTCTACAATATCAGGGTGATATCCTTTCCAATTAGACTATAGGCCAACTGTGTAAGGAATATTAACACTAAAACCAACCCCATGTCCCCCAATGATGTATCTTAACATTCAGAAGAGATTTGGGGACTCTGTTATGATCCCCTTCTGCCATGGAACTAGGTGTAGATCAGCAAGGTAGAATGCATGTGACTTGCAAACCTGGAAACATTGTCAAAACACCTGATCCTATGCAAGTGCAGGGCATTGCCTCAGAGGTGAATCATGGTATAAAAGAACTGTAGTTGCAAGATACCCCAAAGATTAGACAGCACCCTCAGCAAATGGCTATCCAACCTCCATTTAAAAACCTCCAGTGAAGGAGAGTCTGCCACTGTTCAAGATAGTCCATTCCACTGTCAAACAACTCCCAACGTCATAATGTTCTTCCTAATGTTGAGTCTAAATCTCCTTTCTTGCCATTTGAATCCACTGGTTCATGTTCTGCCCTCTGGATCAGTAGAAAACAAGCTTGCTTCTTCTTCCATGTGATAGCTATTCGATACCTAAAGATGAATATCATATGACCTTCTCAAGCTTCTCTTCTCCAAGCAAAACAAACTCAGCTCCCTCAGCTATTCCTCAGAGGGCTTAGTTTCCAGACCTGCTAGCACCTTTGTCACCCTCCCCTAGATATGTTCAAACCTGTTGATGTCCTTCTTGAACTGTGATGCCCAGATCTTCAGCTGACCAGAACAATACTCTGTTGGCTGAATAGCTCAGTGGTTGAGATACCTAACTGTGCAGCTAGGTGCTGGCAGTTTGATACTTTACTGGGCATCCAAGGAAAAGAGCCTGCCTGTGTAGTCATGGGCAAGCGACACAGTCCCAGGACACCCCCAAAGGAAGGGAATAGTCAGGTACTTCTTTGTAACCCCTGGAAAGAATTGTCAGAATTGCTGTGATAGCTCATAATAATAATTATTAATAATTAAATTATTAAATTATAATTATTAAATAATTATGTATACTTTGCTTAATCTGGACATTTAACTAATGTTGATACAGCATCCAAGTGTACTAGTTCTTTTTCTTTCTTTCTTTCGGGGGGGGGGGGGGCGCTACTGCATGGAACTGCTGGCTTATGTTTGCCTTGTGCTCTTTAGCTTATGCTCTGCTAAATCCTTTTCACATGTAACATTGCCAGGTCAGTTGTCACCCACCCAGTCTTAAGCATTTGTTCTTTCCTGCCTAAATGTACCTTTGTTGAAATTCATTTTGTTTTGCTTTAGCTCAGTTTTCCAACCTGTTATGGCCGTCTTGAATCCTAATTCTGTCTTCTGAAACATTAACTATCTCTCTTAGTTGGTGTTATTTGCAAATTTGGTGAGCAAGGTGTCAAGCATATACCCCAAAGCACTCACTCCTTCCATACTGTTATATGTGTGTGAGATGGTGGTGGTCTGGATGACCTTGCCCTTTCAGGATCATTTACAGCCTTTATTCATACATTTATAGCTATTATATGGCAATAGAACAATGTTCAATTATTCTATCACATCTTATCCCCATCCCACTATCTTGTAGCATTTCAACCAGCAGATCAAAACAAAGGAAAGGTCTATACGTATAGTGATCTTGCCAGTTTGTCAGCAAGCAGGTGCTATGTCAGTTTTTGGCATAAGCCCTACTGAGCCATGAATCTCACACAATGACCTCAGTTTTTCCTCATCCTGGTTACCCCACAGTATACTTATGAGACTAAAGCAGAGCAGTAGAGCCTTGCTGTGTCATACATTTTCATTCCTGTATTGATGCCCATAAGCCACATATGTGAACAGTGAGTTTGATCACTCCTTTGAACACTGAGGTAAATAACTCTATTTTGTCAGCAATTGTGATAATGGCTCCGGAGACAAATAGGTAAAGGAAGGGGGGGTCTAATGATTAGTCCCCCATCTCCATTTTCTCTGCCTCCAGAAAGTGGGAGGGCCCTTTTTTTCAACAAACAAACATTCTAAAATAACCATGTGGCTTTGTGGCAAACTTGGGAAGCTTCCTGCTCCTGGGAGATAGAGCTCCCAGTTGAGAGTGAAAGGAAGGAAGATAACAGGGCAAACTACACATTACACACAAATGCACCTAACAAAAACCTACTTAGGGGAAAAAAAAAGAAAAGCAATCTCAGGAGGTTGTGCTTTTGAGTAAAGGTATGACAGATGAGAGAGTTGATTAACTTATTCCCCTAAGGATTATTTACTTGCTCATCCCCAAGTTTCTTTCCAGATACATATTTTATAAAGGTAAATAATGCATTGGGAACCCCAGTGGAAAAGAGAAGCCACTGGTGATTTTGTGTGTTAGGAAAAAAGAAACATACCCATGTGGTCTAACATGAAAAAAAGGCTTATGTGTAATAGCTGTATTGTTTAGAAGACACACAGTACTGGGAAAACAGGAGGAGTTACAAATGGAAGATGTTATCATTTGAAACCCATATAAAAATTCCGTGGATGAAACAGGATGTGTTTTTCATTATGGGTTGTGGCGTTCCTAGTAGGCAAAGGAGGAATGTCACATAGTTCTAGTATTGGCTTGTATAGTGTCTCACCTTCTGTTGCAGGTGTTCAGCTAACAAACAGGCAGACAAAAGGAGATTGTACTTTGAACTGCAGGCCCAAAGCCTGTGGCGTTCTTTGAAAGGAAAGCAATAACTAAAAGTAACTATTTTAGTTGTCTGTGAAAACCAGGGAAAAGGTTTTCTTTAATTATAGCTTTCATGGTTGTTGTTGTTGTTGTTTAGTCATTAAGCTTTTATAGTACTGAACTGTAAAATTTCAAAGTTTTTATAGCATTTGTTAGTATTTTTCTCAATAAATTTACCTCTGCACAACTCTACCCTTGATCTGTTGTTCTCTACCCTACCGACATTTAGAGAGGGTAGGTTTTCTGAGTAGGGACTTGTCTTTTGCAGCATAAAGCTCCAGGCATCTTAATGAGCCTACAGAAACAATGTCCAGGATCCAACTGGTTTTCGCATAAGGTTTGTATAATTTGTCACAGCTACTTGTGGCTAACTGTCAATGTTCCAGGTTAAGACTTTGTCATGTGCTTGGCCATATAACTGATTATGCAATCAAGATGTACAATGGTACCTTGTCAATTAGCTATCATTAGCCATGGCAGTTTTCACTAACCTTATGCAAGCACCAACAGGATTACGGCTAATAAAAATAATTTTTTAAAAAAGGGGGAAGTATGATAATGGGTGAAGCCATGTGTGAAAGTTTCTAGAGACTGTGTTATAACAACATCCAGGAACCCAAATCTTTGGAACCACTGGCTTGGTGTTTCTGTGCGACACGCCACCTTTCACCATCATGACCATTGCGTTCATTCTCAACTTGTCTTTCCTGAACATGGCCCAAGCAGTTTTCTACCCCGATCTCAAGATACAACAGCAAAGAAGGAGGAGTGTTTCCTAACACCGAGGTAGAAACCTTTGGACTTCCGCTTCCACTTTCTAGAGATATAGGTAGATCAGTCTGTTTCTGCAGCAGCAGAAACAGAACAACAAAAACAACTCAAGTGCATTATATCCACAAACATTCACAGTGAAATAAATGTGTTAGTTTCAAAGATACAATACTTTTTGTTTTGTTTCGTTGGTTTGGTCTTCCAGATGTTTTGGATAACCCAGAAGCACCGGCCAGAACAGCCAGTGGTAAAGGCTGTCCAAAGAAGTCATTTGCCCAAGGTCTTTGGGTGCAACTTTGTAGCTTTGTCACAGCCCATCTCAAACTGACAAAAGCGTCTGGTTCTTTGAGCAGGTAGGTTCATTTGGCTCATCCCTAATTACAAGGATGGCAAACTGGCTTTTCTAGGATAATCCCTTCTGAAGTGATACGATCTAGTTTCATCTTTAACACCAAACCCCAGAGGGGATATCTCTCTCCATGTCCATGTCCTCCTTACTAAGGAGAGAACTTACAAAGATTCCCACTAAGCAAAGTCAAGGATTATAATGTCAAAGAGAAAGGGTGGAATTATTAGTTTGGCATGGGAATAAAGAAATCAAAGGATCAACCACAGCAAAATATTAAAAGCCAATAAGGTCTGAGGAATACCATTGCAGAACATATGGGATCTGTGAAATCTGGATAGTAAATGCAATACAACAATAATTTCATGTCTTACCCATGGTCGACTTTCATTTAAGGTTCAGTGTCATATTCAGTCAAGAAAAAAATATCTAGTTTTCTTCTCAGTCCTTCTGGCATTCCTGACTTTAGAGCAGCCATCAGAATAATTCAAGTGACTATATTTGTCTGGTTTTGGAGTACAGAGGTTTTGGAAAGAGATGGAATTCCATCTCAAAATCATCTGATTATATGAAGGCCATGGGGCTAGAAGCCATGTAATATTTTCTAAATAAATCTATATTTATTGACAGCTTCAATTCTTGGAGCACATCGGCTGTCTTCACTCTTGTGCTATAGTATTTCTGGGCCAGGGATTTCATGGGTTCATTTATGTATGTAACTTTGCCATGAGCTATTCCACTGGTTTAACCAGAAGAAAGGGAGTCTGTGGGAGAGAATTTGACTCTGAATGACAGAAGATTGCATCATGGGGGAGTGCAGTAAACATAGATGAAGATAATCATCTTCCAAATCACAGAATAGAACCAATTATCCTCAAGTCATAGCCTAGGGACAATTTTTATAGGATCAAAATTTTAAAAATCCCTATTAAAGCAATACTTTTATTAGGCCAAGCCAATTATTAGGCTCTTTTCAGCCCCATTTGTTGTTGGTATGTGTCGCCAAGTTGAAAAACAACTTGAAGACTTAGAGTGACCCAACAGGGCTGTCAAGGTAAGTGAGATATATAAGGAGTGGCTTTACTAATCCCTGTCCCCCAGTGAGTCTCCATGCCTGAGTGAGAATTTGAACGCAGACCTACCTGAGTCCTAATGTATTGCTCTATCCACTATACTACACTGGGTACCCCTATGTATCTCATAGGGTTGTTGTAAAGATAAAATGAGAAGGAGGTGAACCAAGTCTACCTCCCTGAACCTGGATGAGGAAAGGTGAGAAACAAACAAAACGAAACAAACAAATGGCAGAATTAGACAAGGTGCCAACATCACAGATAGTAGGTAAATTTTTTCCCATCAGAGGCTTCATTCTGGCAAACACTTGTGCCTGAGCAACCATGCTTGCAAATGAAGCCTGTATATACTTCCTAACAACCAACCACAGAATAGAAGCAAGCTAATTTGCAACTTGTGGAGCTGAGCAACCTTGCACTAGGATAAACAAATGCATTCAACTTTCTAAAGAGCTCCACTTCTAATGACTTGCTAACTTTGTTTGACCCAAACATAAAATACAGATTTTCAGAGTTGTGGAAAAGTCAGCAATACCTGTGTTTCTGCCTGTGTATTCCTCACCGCCCCCCCCCCCCCCAATTCATACTATTATGGTCATCATGAAATGTAGTTATCTTACCTTCATCTGAGATGAGGACAAAGCTGAATGTAGGTAAGAGGATGAACAGAACAAGCAGGGAAAATGGCCTCACTGAGCACGGATGTACCACCATCCTATTGGGGCTGGAGTACATCCAGGACTAGAGCTGGGTCAGAGGTTTGTGCATTTGAACAGCTGGTGCTGATGACATGGACTGGCAGAAGAGTGGACTCTTGCAAGGCGGCAGCAGACTGCTCGCTTTGGGTGCCCATGAAGGAAGCAACCAGCCCTCCAGCTCTGAAACTTTGTTACTGGACCTCTACAGGGAAAACTAATCTGGAAAATGCCAGCCCAGCAGCTGCTCAGGAAGCCTGACTAAAAACCTCCTCCAGCCCCAGCCCCACCACTTCCCCAGCTCTAAACCACTAAGCCATGGTCTGTGCGGGTGGTAGACCCTTGCCTGAAGGCTGCTTTGATCAGATAGGCAGAATGTCCTGCCCTTGTGGTGGTGTCTTGGAGGACAAAGCCTTTGGTCAGGAAGCAAACATCCCTGTCCCTGTGCAGGGGGGTGCAGAGGCTCTGGGCAGGGGCTGTTCTTAAAAACAGATGCAGTCCATAAACATTCTGAAGGGCTGATGGCAGCCCTAATTTTGGAGTGTTGGTGGAGGAAGAGTGTTGTTTTCCCTTGCCCTGATATACTGACCTCTTTATCAAGATAGATAGGATGGCTTGTGCCAATGGCATGGGAAAGTTCTTTTTTTTTTGGACTATGGCTCCCAGAATCCCCAGACAGTGTGGTCATCTGTCATGGCGGATTGGCAGATTTTGGGAGCCATAGTCCAAAAAGAGAGAGAGAGAGAGAAGTTTTCCAGAGCTTCTTCTCTTATTATCAGGAGTTCAAATGTGAAGTGAAGCAAGCAGAGATGGTTCTGTTTGTACTTGCTCTGTAGAGAGGCTGCAGCCACGTTCTCAAGAGACTTCCTAGGCAGTTGTTCCTGGAAGTCCTAGATAAAATATTAAAATGACATTGACATATATCCATAAACTATTAATATGATCTGGAGGGACGAGTTACCAATCTGCTGCAAAGAGGAGTAGACAGAAGGTAGCTCTAGATCCAGATTCAGCAGGAATAGGAAGAAAGTAAATCTAGATCAAGTGTTATGTTTCTCTTGATAAGTTGCAGGGAATTAGAAAGGATTTTCAGTTCCTGGTTGTTTTAACAAGACCAGCAAACACCATCTACACCCCTAGCTTGCCCTCATCCTTTGCCTTAAACTATATTGCTGAACTGAAGAAAGCTTGGGGCAATCCGGAGTGGATTTTTAAGAGGAACAACTACAAGCATTGTTTAGTTATGATAATAGATTTAGAAGCTAAGAATTCCTTCATTCTACATGCCATTTGCTTCTGAAACTAGCTGGTAGATCTCACAGTTCTAGTACAAAGCAAAGGAAATTCCATGAGTTTGATATCTTTTCAGTCCTGACCCATGGGCAGTAGATGGCTGCTGGGAGGACCATCCTTTAAGTATTCCACCACAAGAGGTAACTGAAGGAACTGATTGCTAAAGCTAGGGGTGTGGATTGCATTTGCTTCTTCTGACTAAAGTAAATGAGTAGGTTATACACACTTAATAAGTAGCTCACAACTCATCTCCCCTTCTTAGAGTAAAGTCCACCTGTTGCTATAGGCAGGGCTGCCAGGAGGACAATAATTGCTAAGGTTGCTAACCAAAGAAGGGGTTGATTGCAAACTCTCACCAGGTGTGACAGAGCTAGGTGACAAACTAAAGGTCAAACCTAGGAGACCTGTGTCCGTGCAAATAATGGTGTGAATGGGAGACAGAAGCATTTTTAATGCAAGTTTTCCGGGTATGAGGAAATGCACGGCAGATTTTGATACCAAGCATGAAGAAACCATAGACAAGTCAAGAACAAAACAAATAGCAAACATTTATAAAAACACTGAGAAAACGGCCTTGCAATTTAGGGGAGGAGGGACAGGCAGCAGTATTATTATCATCACCCCTGCCAATGGATCAGAGTCTGTGGTTTGGTTTTTATGATGGGATTTCATGGGACAGTTCTCTGGGGCCCAAGGCCTTACCAAAGGCAAATATTTAGCCCATAGTTTCATTTGAAAAATTAAGGAGCAAAAAGTCATTTTCAAAAACTCTGGCTGAAATGCTTTGCTTGGTGAAGTCACACTAGAGTAGACCCACTGAATCAACTGGGATTTAGTGAGTCATCTCCTCTGTATTCCATTGATTCAAGTGGATCTACTCTATCTGTGAATTACTACACAGAAGTAAATCATGACTAGAGTAGGCACATTTGAATTAATGGAACTTATGGAGGAATTGGCTCACCAAATTCCTATTGATTAGTGTAACATATTACAATCGTATGTCTGAGGAAGTGGACTGGTCCACGAAAGCTTAGTAGTCACATTCTTGACATCATGTCTGCTGACTGCTTCCCCCACCCACAGCATCTGCACATGCACCATGAATATCTATGCCCATGGAGCACAACGCCTTTTTGTGTCTGCCTATATATGTGGACAGAAACTGTTCTTCCAGCAGTTCATGCTGTATGCATAGAAGTCAAGAGGTAGGCTAAGCTAGCACGTGTGGTTTTGGAGGCTTGCTTACTTGATCCATGCAACTCGTGTTCTTGCTATAGTTTCTGCATGGATGCTGTAACTTCTAATTGGGTCCATTACTCCATTTCACAAAGCTTTTTATGCTTCTTTTATTAGGCAGAAACCTGAGACAAAACCAGCTTAGAATTGCTAGAGGCATAAACAGTCACATATAGTCCACTTTTGCATCTCTCTCTGTGGCATATATTACATGAGATGTAATCCTAGCAAAATCTTGATACAACAGAGGAAATGCTCCCAAGGGAGAAACTGCAACAGCACTTCTTCTGTGGCTCTTCTCCTAAGCTTTCTTATTTTAATACAATGGCCATAGTTCCCTCCAAGGCAGCATCCATTTCATCATTTTGATTTCTGACTGCCACGTTCCTTCTTTCCCACCAACCACTCATGCTTGTTCAGTATCATTCTCAAAAAATCAGAGGCTTGAAATCTACAGGCCATCCCATGGCAATCCCTGTCTCGTGTTCTGCCTGGCAAGAGAATTAAAATTTTGCTGTGATCTTTGTGCAAAAGCCTCAGTTTGGCAAAACATTCCTGTGTTGTTAGGGAACTGCTTTGTACTAAGTCAAAGTATTTGTTCATTATTGCGCAGTATTGTGCGCTCTGGCAGGCAGCTGCTTTCCCAAGTCTTTCCCATCACTTGTTAGCTCATCCTTTTAACTGAAGATCAAGCTACAGATTGAACCTAGGGCCTACGCAATGAGCCTATGCTCTGCTGCTGAGCTGTACTCTCTCTGTACAGCTTGTTACAGCTGTACTGTAACAAGCTGTTTGCCTGTACATGAGAGCCTAAGCAGAGCCCTAAGGGGTTAGACTGTGGGTTCATCTTGTCTGGTACTGTGTTCCATTTGTGTGAATACATGACATATACCCAATAGCCTGCTAGATAAGCAGCAGGGAGAAGCTACATAACAGGAAGAAAGAGAAGAGAAGGGAAAGAGGGGAATTCACTTCTCAGGCAGAAGAACATTCAAGAGGAATTACAGCTCAAAACCACTGTGTGAAAAAGTTACTTTTCTGAACTATAACTCCAAGCCAGTTTAGCATTGTATTTCAGTAGTGGGGTGGAAGAGAATCCCCTTGAGAGCAGTTTGATGGGAGGCACAGGGCAGATCACATGGTCCACAGTGTTCTGTCCTCCTTGCCACAATTCTCCACTTTCCCCAACGTTTGCTGCCTGGGAAGGATAACTCATTCTGCCTAATGGAGGATATTATGTACATGCCACAGAAAATGAGGATTCTTCATTTCCTAAACAAGGCACTGCTTGGTTCTTCTCGGCTCATCTCTGTGCTGAATTCTGAGACCAACAGGCACTTTGGTCTCTGTATGAGTTGAAGATACTGTACACATCCAGCTCGTTTGCTCCATTCATGCACAAGTCCCATGTTGTCCATCTTGAGGGGAGGTTGGAGATTGCATAGGCAGCTTGAAGGCTCTCCATGCTGTAGGTAGACAGAGGGTGGAAGCAGTAATATGGGCCAGTCAATGCTACAGAACGGGAGGACACAACGCAAATCAGATCCTAGCACATTTCATAACTGTGTGCCACCTCGGTGAGCCTTTCGCCTCCATTCAACACAAGACAGTCTTGGTTATTTATCATGCAAACAGTCCATTTCATTGTGGTTAGGGAAGGAGTAGGTGGCACGAGAGCGATGTTCATGTGAGATCCTCTAGATTAGCAGTATCCAGGTATGCTCTATGCTCAGCACAGCCTGCATAATAAGATAGTGGAATATGTACAGAAAGCTCCTGTCTCCTGTGGATCCTACTTGTGCCTAGAGGTGGAAGGGTTCAGTGCTCTGGCCTGTCATGCCTCCTCTGCTGTGGCATCGATCCCTGCATAGGTGAAGTTTTCAAACAATGCCATGTTCACATAGGCCTGTCAAAAGAAAAAGAAAACCAGAATGAAGTTTCAGACCTAATAAATATTTGGCTCCCTTTCCACCTCCTTTCCTTTTCTGTGCACATTTTCCCTCTGTGCTCTGATTAGAAAAGGGAAAGTAATGCAAGCCCATATTTCAGCCTACCACCATGACCTTGCCCAGAGCAAGTTCCATTGTAATATCTCAGAAGAATTTCCTGGTATAGGACCCAGCTCTTTATAATCTCTAAGGACCACCTGCATCCTGCTTTAGTGAGGGAACTGGAGACCCTGCAGCCAACCAAGCGTCTTTCTTAGCTATAGGGAACAAATGAAGGCATCCTAGTAGTAATCCTGGCCTATGTTGACTGGTTATATAAACACAGAATCTAAGATGAGGAACGGGTGTGCGTGTACACAAAGCATGTCAGGCATCGTCCCCAACAGTAGTACCTTCCTAGCCTCCAACATGCGAATGAGTTGCACGGAGATCTGAGCAAAGGGTGGACGCTCATAGGGCCGGTCCCGCCAGCACTGTCGCATTAGCTCATACCTGCAGGAGAAGACAAGAAGTCAGCGGGAAGCAAACGCAGGAGGGCAGAGAAGTTGCCAGGAACATAGGAAAAGGGCCTACGTGTGCACATCCCTTTAACTCTTTCAGGAGAGGAAAGAGTGGATGAAGAAAAGGATGCACTTCTTCACATATGACATTCAAATACACCAGGGCTCACCTGCTTGGGTATCTTTAAAAGAAATCAGACCAATTCAAGGAGGAGAAGACTTCGGTCTAGATGGGCGGCGTATAAATTTAATAAATAAATAAATAAGGCCATTAATGAATATGAGTTATGATAGCAATATGTCACTCCCAGCATGTGAGGCATTGTGCCTCTGTACCTGCTGAGGAACATGAGTGGAAGAGAGACTTGTTTCACTCATGTGCAGTTTATGGGCTTCTCATAGGCAACCGGCTGTGCAAACAGAATGCTGGATAAGGTAGTTCTGTGCCCTGATTCTATAGGACTTCCTTTAGACTCTTAGGAGGCAGAGACAGATGGTGGTGGTGGTGGTGGGGTTCCTCCTAATCCTACAAGGTCGGAATGAGGCACCCACCCTCTTCCTTGAACTATGAGCTTGTACTTACACTTCATCATCACAGTTGAGGGGCTTCTCCATGCGGTATCCTTGGGGCAGCTTTTCATAGAGTTCAGCACATGTCATGCCACAGTACGGTGTTCCCCCTAAGCAATTGGAAACCACATCAGATGAAAGAGCACCACACTCACTAGGATCCAATGTGTCTCTCCACCCCCCTCCATGAGTGAAAGATGTAGCTAGATCGGAAGTGGGATGCTAGCAGGCCTGAAGTGCACTGAATAGGTTTTCCCAGAATTACTATGGTAATTCGGGGATTCTAATAGCTGTAATTCAAGAAAGTAACTATTCAAAGTTCTGTCCTGACCACAAGTGAAGGTTCTTATCTTTACTATTCTGCTAGGCTTGCTGGGCTCAGAGATGTTTCTGTTGCTGTAACAAAACAAGTGTTAGGTCACTCTGATGCCACAGGCAGAAAATAGAGGTGGACTTAGAGAGAAGAACAAATAGTACAAAACAGTGTGAGGCCCAAAAGGGATGCAATGTAGTAAAGGACAATGAGGACAAGAAGTCCAGTCTGTTCCCACTAGATAGGAACTTACCCAGGCTGACAATTTCCCACAAGAGGACCCCAAATGACCACCTGCAAGAAAAAGATAAGTCAGGATGTGGGTTGAGGTCCATCAACACACTCAACTCTGCTTTAGGACATGTTGATTTTTGAAGGTTATTTTGGTTCTGTCCTGTTTCTGTAATGCCATATGAAAAGGAAATTTTCAAGTCAGTAGCTTCTGCTTATTAACTGTTATTTTACACTTACTTCAATATCTCAAAAGACTTCAGGTTTTATTTTCTGGCATTATTCACATTTAGTTTAGTTTAATGGAGTGTTTAAAAAGGCAAAACACAGCTAACTACTTTTCTGTGGGCATTTCTTGTTATGTTGTTTTTCACTTTTGCTAATCTGGAAAAGGGGCAAGTAGTTGTGTAAAGGACCAAAATACCAGGCATTGCTGCCTCAACCCTGTACATGAGTCACTCACACATCACTCTTCGTTGTGTATACACTGTAATTCAAGGATTCGATGGCCATCCACCGAACTGGCAAGCGGCCCTGGGAAAAACAACAAGAGACATCATTAAATGAACAGAAACCCATTTGGGGTTGAAGAGAAAACAAGCTAGAGCATTATACTACTCAATGAAATATGAAAAACATGGGGAAGGCATGTACAGGGATACTCTAAGAAGCCCAATTTGATTTTGGAGTGACTCTTCATCCAGACCTACCATAGTCTTCTTTACATATACCTCCTCCCCTCTGGACAAGCCAAAATCAGCAATCTTTGAAGTCAAGTTTTCCCCCACTAGGATATTTCTGGCAGCCAGGTCTCTGTGGATAAACTAGAAAGAAAAAAGAGAGCAACTGAACTAGTGGAAGTGATGACCTCAAGGCACTCAACCAACCCAATCACTGACAGCCATGTTACTACCATGCACAACTTATAGTATCCATGTGACATCTGAGCCAGAAGTGTCTCACGAGCTACCTTGGAAAATCAAAATCATCTGTAAACCCCAAATCCCAATTTATATTCCATCTCCTATAGTGCTTCAGTATTTGGTGGACTTTACTAGAACCTGAAAAAGGTGTTGTGTTGGACTACAATTCCCAGAATCCTGCAGTCAACATAGGCCACTGGGAGGTACTTGGAGTAATAATCCAAGAAGTCACTTTTTAAAACCCTGCTCCTGACTCAGAGGCTGGTGACATGGGCTGCTTAGCCTGTTGTTTGGAGCACTGCAGGGATGGGATGGTGCACTCTTAAAGATGGCAATCAGATGATGTCTTTGCTAGAGCGCACCAGAGTGTTCCCACCCTCACCATTCTGGCCCCTGGCAAGGGGCTTCTACTTTTTTTGTGTGGGTAGGATCATTCTGGTTTGGATCAGTTCCAGCACATGTGATCATTGGAACCAATCCAAAGGAAGCCTTCATCTTTCAATTTGCTAATATTGTGAAGTGGTTTAATAAGCAAGCCATTTCAGGATATTGGCAGATTAATCACTTCTCCTACTCAGCAGAGGGCAGGGAAAGTGAAAAAAAAAATATTGGACTGTATGTAGACTATTGCTGATGCACTGCGTCAGTTATTTTAAAAAAATCAAAGAGAAATCTTTTCCTTCTCTTGCCTTGAAGGGCTGGTTAAGAAAGCACCCACAGTTGAATCCATGGCAATGGCTTCAGCTGCAGGCAGTTTCTTGACCAGCCCTTTCAAAGAAGGCATCATCATCATCATCACTGATGCAGCACATCAACAATAGTTTATATGCAGTTTAAAAATTTTTTTACACTTCCCCTGACCTCTGCAAGACAGAAGTGATTGTTTTGCCAATATCCTGAAATGGTTCACTTATTAAGCCACTTCACAATATTAGCAGGAGCCATTTCTTGTGGTTAGGCTTGATTAGCACATTCTAATCAAGCCTGACTATTCCCAAGGGGCCCACGCTAGCTGGCTTCCTGCTGCTATTGTAGCCATACTCTGAGTCATATTGAAATCTGGTTGCTCCCAGCTCTACCTATATGCCTTTACTTCCAGAGTCACTCTTAGTGTTACAGTCCTGGGAAATCAGTCTTTACGTAGCGTGATGACAGAACTGCAGTTTTTGTATATGCAGCTGAATAATACAGACAGACACCAAATACACAATGTTTTGAGCTCTTCCCTTTCCAGACTTTCTTGCTGATCCCTACAAAAAAGACAATGTGTGAGCCCAGCCAATGAGAAAACAAGGCAAGGTGAATACACGGACCTGTTTTTCACTCAAATACTGCATGCCTTTGGCCACATCAGATGCAAACTGCAAGAGCTGCTGGGATGTGAGGGTTGAAGCTGTTCCATGCTCTCTGGCAAAGGCAGGATCTGTTTCTAGGACTCGACTCTTGCGCAGGAAATCCAGCAAGTTCCCATAGGGTGCATATTCAATAGCAATGTACAAGTAGCCTGGTAGATTGGGAGAGAAACTGTCAGGTGGGCTAATTGTCAGCCCCACATAACAGTGAAGTGCTGATGAAAGTGGAGAAAAGAAATAGAGACACGAAAACCCTCAGTTATGGCAAGATGGTAAGGCATGTGATGTTGCTTCTCTCTGCAGGTGCTGACAGAGAAAGTGAAATGCACATTGCCATGTAAGAGGGGATGTCAGAAGTGGAATGCTTTAGGTTATGTCCGCCACCAGGTGGTGCCAGCATTTGACCAGCATACAAACCCAGACAGAGACCGTAAAGATAGCCTGTAATTAAAGCTGAAAGCACGTTGGTGTTGTAGAGAGGTAACTGAGGCAGTCTTTCCATGTTTGTGAAATCAGACTAAAAAGGAATCCCATGTTTACATTCCAAAGACCAATAGCAGAACAATTTGAGAAGTAAAAAAATATCCTACGACACTCAGATGCTCATAATAGTTAAGCACGCCTCTCTCTCAGTCACGGGCTGTCTCTAACATCTATTTCAGACTCAGAATGTTGGGGTGGAGAATGAGGTGTGGAAGAGGCAGTAAGCAGTGAAGGAAGAGGCAGAGCAACCGTGGATAAGTGACCGTGCATCATTAGCTCTCACCTTTGTTCTCACAGGCACCCAGCAAGTTGATGATATTGGGATGGTGGCCCAGCTTGCAGAGAACCTCCAGCTCTCCAGCAAAGTCCCGGTGATCATTCTCAGAGGCAAATTCTGAAATACAGATGGGGATGCCAGAGCTGTAGCACTTGGCCAGGAAAGGGAGGTAAGGGAGGAACCCAGCAGGGAAACATTCCTGAGTAGAAATAAGGGACAAGTGCTGTCTACTCTTCACATATTTGTTGGTGGCAAGCAGATGTCAGCTCAGTTGCTGTTGTGCATGATGAGGACATGCAAGCCAGTCTAACATTCTGCTGTGTGGTTATGTGTGTGCACATCATTCTATATGTAACTGAAAACACACATTGCTGCATATGTTACAGGTTTGCTGTTGTGATGTGCCTTCAAGTCACTTCCAGCTTTTGATGCCACTATAAATTAATAGCCTCCAAAAGACCCTGTCATTAACAGCTCAGGTCTTGCAAACTACAGGCTGTAGCTTCTTTTATAAACTAAATCCACCTCATGTTAGATCTTCTTCTTTTCCTATCACTTTCATTTTTTTCTAGCATTATGCAACACATTTTATGAATCCGTAAGCCTGTAACAATAAAGGATATAAGCATATCAAAAATAAGGCATGAAGTGACAGTGAGTTTCTTTAACAAGGACCATAGCTCAGAGACAGGGCTACTGTGTGATACAAATCCTAGATTTAACCTCTGACATGAAAACTCCTGTCTGAAAGCCACTGTCGGTCAGAGCTGATAATGCTGAATCAAACTGACAGTATCCGCCGCCTGACATGTTAGAAAGCACCTTCTTATCTTATCCTGCGTACCAATTTTTCCTCTTTAGTCCTGAAGGCTGGACTAGAAGATGGCCTTGACATTATAAACACAGAAAGGTTTAGGGAGTGTCGGTTGCAATGATTCAGTACATTCAGGTTCTGGACATCACACAGCACCGAATGTGTGGCAAAAAAATTGGAAAGCAATTGCTTGGAAATGACATTCTAACTTTTTTATTGGATGCAGGTGAATGGACTTTCCTCTGTGACTTTCTTCTAAGAGGCATGTTCTCACTACAAACATCATCAGTTCTGTTATGTCATGGCTTCCCTCTCCAAATATATATATATTTGGCACTGGGGCATCCACTATGCGCCCTGCGGAATAGTTAATTGTCTTGGACACTAAAGAAAGTGTGTGTGTGCATGTGCTGGTCTGTGCAGGCTCCACCATCATCAGGAGGGAGGAGAGCAGGAGTCGTCCCTGCAGCTGGACCAGGGAGGAAAAGGCTGACGGTTTGCTTGGGCCTAGCCTCTGTGTCAGTTTGGGCCACTTCAGTGCTTCCCAACCTAGATGCTGCTGGACTTAGGTTCTCAGAAGCTCTAACCAGCAAGGCCAAGGGTGAAGGATTCTGGAAGCTGTAACATAACAATTTCTGTTATGCTACAGCTTCCAGACCTGGAACTTTGAAACTGCTGGTTTGGTATTTATGTGGGACATCCCACCTTTCAGCATCTTGATGGCTGCATTCATTCTGAGCCCGTCTTTCTTGATCATGGCCCGGATGACTTGCCCGAAGTTTCCTTCCCCTATCATGTCCTCAAACTTGATGTCTTCCCACTCCAGGATAGGATAGCTGAGGTGCTCAGGCTGTGGTTTGGGTCGGCGTGTCAGGGTTAGTGTGCCTGAGTTGAACTGCAGGATAGTCTCTTCACCCTGTAAGAGAGAGGTTTTGTGGAGAGGAGGTTTGGCAGCAGCACTGGGCACTGGCAGTGCCAAAAGGTGCCTGCTGAAAGGTGGGGATGCAGAGGGTAGAGAACCAAGAGGAGAGGAGAAGCAGCGATGGGCTGGGTCAGGGGCACCATCACTCACAGAGCCTGACTGGTAGGTGAATGTGCGGCGCCGGTGAAAGAAGTTCTTCTTGATGAGGAAAAGGGCCAGGAGGGCAAGCAAGATAGTCACGCAGGTGACAGAGACAGAACCCACAATGGCTAAGAGCAGCTGCTGGTCCACATTGGATGGAGGCAAATTCTTGCTGTCCAGGGTGGGCACTTGAATCAGGGCTCCTGCAGGGGAAGAAAAAAGTAGGAGGAGATGGCAAATGCACAGGGCACAAGAGACACGGGGTGCTTCTGCAGGAGTCTTCCTGCCTTTTTTGTGCAGTCATCCTGCCTCATTTACGGAGTTGTATTGGGGTCCAGATGGCGACTTATTCAATTCTTAGCCTTCCTGTACTTTCCTACCTCTTCTAGAGCTTCAAAGAGTTATTTTTTATGACAACAATTCCCAGAGCATGTTGCCTGGAGATTCTGGGAGCTGCAATCCCAAAATGGAATTTCCTTAAGCTCTGCTTAACCCTGTTAAGGAGAGAAAGATGGCACGGTCCTACAATGGCTCTTGGTTGATAACACAGCCAGCCATTTCACAGCACCTACAGAACCGCTGGCATCAACTCTAGCTTTTCTACCTCCAGGATGGGTGGATGCCACAGGATGGATTGATGGCCCCAGCAGCTGCTGCTTCTGCCTGCATCCTGGTTATCCTGTGTGTTGATAGTACACTGGAGATGTGCTGTCAGAGAGAGGATGGCTAATTCATGCCACCACCTTTCCCCTTCTCATGTGCACCCTACCCACCACACTGGCTCAGACATCCCACTCCTATCTGTCTCCTTACCAGAAGAAGAAGGCTTCTATATGTGTTCATGGATGAATGTCTGCCTGCTTGTTTGTTTACATTTTAGCACATGTATGCCTATGCATGTGTATGAATATTAACCTTTTGCCCCAGTATTGCCCACTGATGTTTACTCTGTCTTTCACCCCACCAACCAGAATGGGCATCAGCCACTACTGCAGCACCCAGGGATGTTGGCAAGTCTTTGCTGCTAGGGATGGGGACTCGAGTTGTGCGACTCGCTGTAAAGTCGGATTTAAGTCACACTGGCTACTTGACTTGGGCTCGACTCAGTTTTTGGGTCCAAGTCCCAAGTCTGAATCCGAGTCTTTGGTACCAAGTCCCGCATCCCAAGCTCCGAGTCCCTATTACAAACAAGCTTTTTTCCCCAGAAAAAAAGGGAGGGGTGGGTGGGTTCTGAGTTACAAGTTGAGTCCGAGTCATTGGGAAAAAAAAAAACTGAGTTGAGTCCGGGTCAAGTCTCCAGTGCGACTTAAGTCTGACTTGACAGCGAATCCTGTGACTTGATTCCGCATTCCTGGCAGCACCCACTTGGTATTCACTCACCATCACCCAGGATCTCAGCTTTCACGGGTTTGCTCCACTCGCCGGGTACATATGAGTTGGCTCGCACCCGGAACTGGTAAGATGTGCTGGCGTTGAGCCCAGAGATGATCTTTGTGGTATCCCTGCCATTTTCTGTGTCCATCCACTGTGGTTCATTGTTCCCTCCCAACTGTTGCACTTCTACAATGTACTTGATGATGCCACCATTGGGATATTCAGGGGGCAGCCACACCAGCCGGATGGTGTTGTCAGCGAGTGGTTCCACAGAGAGGGAACGTGGGGAGGAGGGGCCTGTGGGGCAAGGAGTTTAGCACTGTTAGGTTTCAAATCGCTACCTGGAAGGTAGACTACACCAAGGTGGACAAAGTATTCTAGGACTTCTGAAGCACACCACATCCTGTTGTTCTTTCTCAGGCCTATCACGTTGCTGGGAAAAATCGATGAATTGAAGGTAAGTTGCTTAGCTTCCCCTGCAACACATGCTACTAATCATTCCTTGGGAGCTTAAAGAAATTCAGCAGCACACAGTTCCAGGTGACCCCAGAAGAAGGGAATGTAAGCTGCTTCTGTGTATTCTGTACCTTAAAAAACCCTGAAGAGGGTCACCATAAGATGGAGTTGACTTGGCTGTATGCAACAACAACAACTATTTGAAAAGAAGAACTGTAAGCAGTGTTGTAGTAGAGCCAGAACTGATGGGATTAGCGGGGACACTGAAAATATCTGCCATCTTAAGCTTTCCTATCCTCTTTTGAGTTTAATTTACAGTAATTTTTTTTGTAGCTGAAGGAAAAATTCCCATTAGCAGCTACATATTGTTTTGACCAATACCTCCTCCTCCTCCTCTTCCTTATTTTAGAACTGCAGAACTGGAAGGGATCCTGTGGATCATGGAGTCCAGCCTCTGTGAAGAAGGCACAGTGGGTGAGACCTAAACCACTGAGCTATCCAGCAGTCTCTGTTGTAATCCAAGGTACTTGTGACCACTTGTTCCTTAATGAGCAGTTAAGACCCATTAGCTTTACAAAAGACATGCTCCTAGTGGAGATAAAATCTGCATAGTAGGGAGCATTTAGAGTTAATAGTATATTATGCGATACAATGGGGAAGCTGAGGTTTTAGATCCACCCATCACACAACAAAGGGGCTAACCAGGGCATTACAAAGCATTGAAGAACCCAGATCGAACTGGAACTTCCCAAGTATGGTAGATATTCATCTTCAAACAGAACGGTGCTGAATGTCTCTATCTCAGAGGCAAACTTTTTCCCAAACAATGGCATATCCTATTTGCTCACCTTTGCTGTTGATCTTGACCATGTGGAGATCAGACGGTGGCCCCAGACTGGAACAGTGGTAGACCACCACTTCCAGGTAATACTCCTTTTTAAACTTAAGATTTGGAATATAGGCAGACTGCACAATCATGGAAGTGATGTTCTCCTGATGTACAAGCTCTTTGGCTGCATCATAGAGCCGGACAAGGAAGCCGGAGCCCACAGTGTTACTATTTGGCAAATTCCAATTCACACGCAGATTGTTGCTGCCTTCATCAAACGAACCTTCAATCACAGGCTTGGCCGTTGGCTCTGTGTGAAACAGGGAACTCATCAGCTTGGCTCTGTTGCCAGCAGCACTTGGAGACTAGTCTTGCTCCTTAGCATTTAGTGACAATAATGAGTCAGATGTTGCATGGCAGGAAAGATCTGCCTTGCTGGACCTCTTTTCCTTTGTTCTTTTAAGTAGATTCTCAGGTCCACCCATCAGAGTATGCTGCAAAATAGTCAGGCAGGAAACTGATCTGCCAAGGAGATGCCTCAGAGTACACAACCAGCCAAGGAAATTTGTGATCAGTAGCACCGGAATCCAATTCAAAAGAATGTGAACATGAAAATCTCCTCCTGGCTTCCTGCTAAGAATTCTTCTTCAGCAATTTAGTTTAGGGAACTAGGGAAAGCTTTTAACTTGCTGCAATTGTTAAACAATAGTGTGTCTGTGTGTATGGTTTTTAGGAAGACAAGCACCAAATATACAGAGCTCTGAGTATAGCTTCTCCATCTGGGAAGATGGCTCTGTAAGGACCATATCCTGATTGGATTCAAGCCATACTAAATAGATCCATTTCCTTCTCTGCATCCTGGAAACAGCTGCTCCTAAAACTAAACGATGAGATCTATAATCTGCTGTGGGATGTATAGCAAATAGTACCCACACCCTGTGGAGGCTTACAGTGGAGCCTTCTCCCTCTTTTTCTTTTCTTTTGTAGGGCACTCCTTATCTTCTCTTGACCAAATTGTACAATCCAGTTTAGGCTCACTAGGCATCAAAGACTCACCTTGGCACTCTGTTACCATGACAGCCTCAGGGCCAGGTGCACCTTCCCCTTCGTCTCCAGGGCGTGTTAGCTGAACCTTAACAAGATAGGCCGTGAGAGGTCGCAGATTCACCAGGGTGATATTCTGGATATTCTCAACTGTTGATCAAATTAACATCCATTACTCTCATGAGAGGGACCTTGAACCACACATTTTCTGCTATGCGCAAGACTCTTGTCAGAACTTCTTTAACAATTCCATTCTGTATAACATTAGCTGTATAAATAAATATTCTCAGAATTGTTTCAGAACAATAACGAAAAGGGGCTGCTACATCCACCAAAGCTCTTAGGCAAGAAGAGACTGTGGTCCCGGGATGTAAAAATTATAGTATGCACTTTATTCCAAATTAAAAGCCCAACACGTTTTGGCTTAGCCTTTTCAGCCTTCTTCAAGGACTATATCACATGAAATAGAACAGAAAAAAACCTTTATAGCATCATTTTTTCTAGGGACAACATTTTAAGCATTTCATACAGTTGAATTATTATATTGTTCAACCTCTAGTCAAATAAATAAATTCACACACATATAAAATGTAAACAATTTCATTAGCACAGCACATTCCATATTAAGAATAAAACTTAATTACATGTTATCATGAGATCAAAATACAGACTGTGAGTATTGCACTTTTGTTAGCTCTGTTTATAAAGGCTTTCTGTTTATTAGATTTAATAAAGGGAGTCCAGCTCCCTTTGAATGAATAATGTCAAGTTCCAAGAGAGGAACATTTTTATGCAGCTAAAACCAGGCACAGGGTTAAAACAAAAGTAGAATTTAGTGAAGCTCTCACTGCGGTACAGCAAAAGAGGAGAAAAGTGACCTTTGCAATTTCATCTTCCCTCAGAACCCTTTGAAAAGCTGCTTTGCAGGGCTAGGGACCCTCTGGAGCAGCATGAGAAGCAATGCAAGGAACTTCAGGGGGAGACCAAAATGACAAAGATGGCTGCCCTGCTCACCTCCCAGTGCCTTCCTTGGACAGAATGAACCCTTCTTTACTTGGAACAGCTAATCAGGACCCAACCCACAGAGTTAGAAGAGTCCTAGAGGAAGCAGAGAGAGTAGAAAGGCAATGGCATGAGCACCCAACAACCGCTTACCTACAATGGATGACCATGGAGAAGGACCCATTTGGGGTTTGTACAGAACCTTGGTGGAGACAATGGGTCCGTCACCTGAGGCTTGCCCAACAGGGGAGATCAAAAGCTGCTGACTCTGCTTGGCCAGGAGCCTAGGAGGGCTTAGTGGCACAGGAGGCACTATGGAAAGGAAAAGGAGGAATTTATTGAGAAGATTTTGGAACTAGCAGAAATGGATATTTTGACAGATACACTAAATGATAGACTGGATAATAATAAATGGGGACCTCTTTATACCTGGATGAAATCTACACCGATTTAAGTAGAATAGATTAGATTAATATTATGTTAGGGAGTATAAGACAAGATGAAATGAATGGAATATATTGTAATAAATCACTCTGGTTGCAACGGATAGAAAAGTAGAAAAAATACAATAAAATATTTATTTTTTAAAAAAGGAAAAGGATTAGTGCTGGGGAATCTCTCATAGATAAGACTAAAAAGAAAATAGACATACGAGGCTTCCAAATTTTATTCCCACATGTGGGAGAAGGGTGCTTTAAATAATCAGAACACATTTACACCAAATGTTTCTCATATGATGTTTTCCCGAATTGTACTTGGTTCAATTTTCTTCCCTGCTCCACTTCTAGATTTATTTCTATGAAAATTAGTACCATATGACTGGTGGGGTTGACTGGGTGCAATTCAGGTTACACTTACGATATGCATGCCTTTGCATGTGGAAGAGGAGAGAAAGAGAGAGGTCCTCCTCAGGTTTCCTGGACCATCCTTTAACTGTTCTTTCTGACTCATGCTGACCTTCCTTCGACCTTAGATAGCTATCCTTAGGGTTGCTGATGTCACTTTCTTCTTTCTTTCACCTCCTTCTTTCCCCTCCAAGCAGGAGACATATTTCCTCTATTCTCTAGATATAAAAGGAGCAGCCATGGCTCCTGACATCTCTCTCTTTTCCTCACCCATGTGTATTCTTGTAACAAACACACACACATTTGCTTACTTTCTTAGAAAGAAGTGTGGACATGATTCCTTTACAAAGGGGGAGGTCTGCTCAGGTAATCATGGCATGTTACAAAGGGCTCCTGTACCACTGCAACAAATGCAGAGGTGCAGTCCCACCCATTATAGCCTCATGTTTTCTTTGCAAACACTACAGAAAGTCCTGGGGAGCTTGTGCCAAAACCTCTTCTTAAAGAGCACCAAACAAAAAACAAACAAACAAAAAAACAACCCACGAAACAAACTCTGCAAATATTTTAGTAACTCAGTACTGTGGTTGTAGCTCAGTTCTGTGGTTCTGCAGCAATACCTTAGAACCCCAGTCCTGTGAAACTAACAAAACCCATCCTGGTGATTTTGCAGTTCACAGAAGCACAGCATTAATACCTCTCATAATGAGGTCTCACCTTTCACAATGACCTTGAATTTGCCACTGTCCTGTCCCCCACTAGTAGAGACACGGCATTCCCAGAGGCCTGTGTCCAAGAGGGTGAGTGGTAGCACTTGAAATTCACAGGTCGTCTTGTCCTTTTCCATAATGGCTTTTGTAGGCTAGACAGGAGAGAAGACATGGTGACATCCTATAAAAGTCTCCTGTTTAGGAACATTTATCAGGGACATAGTTGTTTTCCTGGGACACAAGTCAGAGTTGGCTTCCGCCCCATCTTTGCTAGGACCAGTGCAGGGGAAACAATTATTACGCTAGGGCAGCAGGACCCAAAGAATCCTGGATATTGATTGCTTCGCTAAATTTCACCATGACATCTCAAGAACTTATTTTGAATAACAGCAAGCTTTGGGTAGCATATTGTTCACCTCAAGCTTCAGTCAGGCCAGGACAGTCCATTAAGCAGTGATTCTTAAGCATCCAAGGGTGCTCACACAATTAATGTAACATGTAGTTGGAACAAAGCTTGGAAAAGTTACTTTTTTGGAGGGACTACAGCTCCCAATGGCCATGCTGGCTGGGGGATTTCGAGACCTGTATTGTGAAGACGTAATTTTCCCAAACTCTGAGTCTGACCCTTATTTATCCTCCTTACATGCAGCTAGGAATAGAGGTGCAGTTAGAAACCTATACTTGACAACACTTAGTGTAATTAACATGAAAAAAAACCCTATATGAACAGTATCTTACCATGATCACTCTTCCATCAGCCTTGCGCAGTTCAATGTTGTCACGTACAGGGAGTGGGTTGCCTGTTGCTATGCAGGTAACTATGGGTTGGGAGCCTAGGTTAAACTCCAAGTGAGAGTGCAAGTCGATGATTTGGGGTATCCGGTCTTCACATAGGACATAAAGATGATATCAGAAATGTAGTGAAGCAGCACTATATTTGGGCAACCAAAATGTGCTCCACAGGTGTGGCTGCCCCCCTGGCACCCTCAGTCTGTTTTGCTTAGAAGTCCCATTTCATGCTCTGGGAGCACAGAAAAGGTGGTTTCTCCACATACACCCTTCCAGTCATTTCTCGGTGTGAAAAAAACCCTCCCACCCTAAAATATTTTGGAGCATGAGCAAAAATATGGCAAACTGTCCTCCTAAGACCACAAAAGGACTCTTTTCATTATTTAGGGGGGGGAAGGCAGGGAGACAAGGAGGTATCAGGGTTATGGGGCATGGGAGGTTTCAAGTCTGGGGGGGGGGTGTCATGTGGCAGTGGCCCATTGCTGCTCTCCAGCAGGAGTAATGGATACAACAATTCAGTAAACAGAGCCTCAACCCTTTGGGTCCTCCATATTTGGAATTCATCTGGCATGGTGCCCAACTATGCCTAACAATTGACACTTCTCCAAGGTGGTTTTACCTGACTTTTCACAGTGTTGTCCATGCCAACCAGATGGGCAAATGCAGCCACTGAACCGGTTACAGGTGCCTCCATTCTGACATTGACATTCCAGGGCACAATCAGGTCCATACATTCCAGGGGAACAAGCTGTGGGAAGAACAGACATCGTTGCAGAGCCTGTACTTATTGCTCAAAACTATGGAACAGATTTCTCATATTTCTCTCACAGTTGGTGTTGGGGCATTGAAAAGTCAGATAATAAAATTTTAGTGCACTTGCACCCAGCTTTTGTTTAAAAGACCTGAAGGCCAGGCAAGAAGGTCAATTTGCAATTGTATTTCAGGATTTCTGCATTTTTGGTTTCATCTGTAAACAGATACTGTTTGTATGAAGAACACTTTTATCCTCCAACTCAACCTGTTTCCATTGTGAGCTACAAATTTAAGAATGGCTTCTTCTAATTTTAATCTCACTGCAGAGATGTGTGTTCATGTGTGAGAGACAGAGATGAAGGAGGAGAGGGCAAGCTTGTTTGATTCACCCATGTGGATTTCCTCTGTCCTGTCTCTGCCCTCTGTTAGGACTGACAAGTTCAGAGGGAATTCTTGTCACAACTGTGGAAAATGTTAGTTTCGCTATGGCTGTGGAAATGTCCCCCTTTCACCAATTTGCTTGCATTTTTTGCTCAAGGATGAAATTGTTCAGCCAATGGTAGGTCTCCTGTTTTGGGGAACAGATCACTGGGAAAACAGAATGCAGGAGCTGATAAAAACAGAGGAAAAAAGAAAAATCCAGCAAGGCAGTTGAGTTTAAACAAAAGATATTCATGGCCCACAATGTTAAACAAAATTCACAAAATAACTGGATCATAGACAGTGGTTATACCTGACACTGTACCTGTGAAGGATTCCCCGCACCCCGCCCTAAATCTAGATACTGAGGTTGGTGGATCAATTAAAATTGCTAATGGAAACTCTATGGACACAGCAGGAAAAAGGTCTGGAATTCTGCAGTGTACACTGCCAGATGAAATAACTCAGAACACAGCAAATGAAGTCCTGTATGTAACTCAATTGGATTGCAATATGTTAAGTGTCTCATCGGGATAAGAAAGGTTTTTCCAGTTTTTAAGACTGGGAAATGTACAGCAGAGAAAGACAACGAGGTATATCTTCAAGTTTTTGAATCTAATGGTGTCTGCAGAGTCTTTTAGATAATGAGTAATTTGCCTTCCAGCCATGCTCGCCTCTCTTTTGGATGCAAACAGGCAACCCGTCCCCCATGAAAAAAAGAGGAAGAAAAAAGGAAAACAGCAACATGTATTTCTTTGCTTTTTAAAGTGTTAATCTGCCACTATCCTGAAGCGGCTTGATCATTAAGCACATCACTATACCAGACATTCCAACTGGAAGGTGCCTTGGCAGCTCTGACAGCTGCAAGGCTTGGTTTTAGTTTGTTCGCAAAGACCACACACAGAGGAATGGACTAGACTAGAGCACAGCAACCTGCCCCAGCGATACACTAAACAGGGGGAACAAACGCCTGTCTAGACACACCCTAAGACATCTTCTGCAGTAGGCTGGTTTCACCTCCCAATCTACAGAAACATTTCAGAGAGAGGTCATGCAAACCATCCTTGCTTTATCTTGCACAGAAATTGATACTTTGTAGTTTTACTTCAAATAATATAATTTTCCCATCTGCAATACTGACATAACAAAATGCTAGTTTGAGAAAAAAAAAAAGGCAGCCAGCTGTGAGGGGGAAAGTGCTCCCTCCTTCACAAGCCTAGAAACTGCTGGGTTTTGTCAATATATCTGGTCAGTTCCTCTAATTTTCCCTCTTGTCAGCAGTTCCCTCCCCCACCCTCAAATACCATGTAACTATCATGTGACCTTAACCCAATTTCACCTCCCACCAATCCAGCTATTGATTCATTTTCACATTGTAAAACTGCACTTGGTCTTCTTAGGACCAAGACTGGGCTACCTATATATTTAATTTTGAAAGGGAGGTATTGGCCCCTTTCCCTTTGGGGATAGGGTGTGTCTGCACAGAGAGGACACACAAACAAGTGTTTAATTAACATGTTAATGGATAACTTTAACTAATTTTCAAATCTAGAATTGCAAGGTCTGTCAAAGGGCAATGCAGATCAGCACTCATGAAAAGCAAGTGCAGAATGCCTTCTGTGCAAGAGAGAGTGATGCATCCCTACATTTTGGAGAGGAAAGGTATAATTTATGAACTGTTATTACATCACAGAAAAGCTGGTTGGAGAGGGGAGAGAATAATTGAAACAATTTAAAATGCAAGCATAAACATTTTTTTAAAACTCTGTTATTTTATGTTTGACTCAAGGAAGAACAAAGTAAATTCTATGATTCACCTAGTCTGCTTCCCAAATGCCATCTTTTCAGGGCTTTGGGATAAATTATTCACTTCAGAATATCCCCACTATCCACTCTTGGGGGAGGGGGCAAGAATAGGCTCCACAAGGACGGGAAGGGCCAGAATGAAATACTAGACGGCACAGAAAGGAAGGAGTTCGGTTTAAGATTCTCTTTGCTGTGGAAATTCCTGCTCACAAGGATATGTGACAGGATTTCTGTTAGTATGTTGGGGCCAAGCATGAGGGGAACAGTTCTAAAGAAACAAAGGGAGGAAGCTATTCTCTCCTGGCCACAAGCCAGGCAGAGTCCCAACAGAAACGCAACAAAAACTGGATAAACATAGTAAGCAAGGTTGTGTGCCTATGATGGAGACAGGGTTCTTGCGTTTGTTTGTTTTTCCACATAGAAGTTCCTCAGAAACCATGCAAGTATTGCAACTGTTGGTAATAAATTGGTAATAAAAGCAAAACTGCAAGTTCACATGAAAACCAATACAAGGCAACTTGGTGAAATCTGCTTTTCTTGACACAATTCCTGTAGGCATTGTTTCCCACCTCTTGCGTTCAAACTCTTTCTTCTCATGGACTTGGCCAGCCCCTTCATTGGACATTGGAAATGTCCAATTGTCCTATTACCGTGTTTCCCCGAAAATAAGACAGGGTCTTATATTAATTTTTGCTCCAAAAAATGCACTAGGGCTTATTTTCAGGGGATGCTTTATTTTTTTTTCCATGTACAACATTTATTCAAATACAGTCATGTCATCTTCTTCTGGTTGCTGCACAATGGTGGAGGGCAGGGTTTCACTTAACTGGGGCTTATTTTGGGGGTAGGGCTTATATTACAAGCATCCTGAAAAATCATACTAGGGCTTATTTTCAGGTTAGGTCTTATTTTCAGGGAAAGAGGGTAGCTACTTGATAACAGTAAACTTTCAGTGATTTCATTTAATAATGTCGATCCCTTTAGGTAATATTTCATTTGAATTCTTGCTTGCATGCTGAGGTCATTTTCTAACATTTTGTTTTACTCATTTTTGTCAAGAAGCTACACACCAGCTATCTTGTCCAACACTGTAGAGCCTTTATAAAGCAAGGCCCTGTTACTATTTTGAAAAACGATGACATGGATATTTGACGGTGCCAAGAATTCAGTAAAGTTTGTTTCTATGCATTTATATGTTTCATTGGCAAAAGGGAGAAAATGACATCAAGGAGATTTAATCCTATAGATCTGAAGACAAGGAGTACCTCCAGAAATAGTGTTTTTTTAAGCACTGTTGCCATTTTACTTTCCACCATTTGGTAGTGCTACATAACAATTGGCTATGGGAACACTTCCATACATTGGGGCAGTAATGTGTTTGAATGTTCCCATTATTTCTGCAATATTGCACTGTACCCCAACAACCCTGCCACTCTTCACCATATCCCCATACCTGTGCACAAAGATAACTGTAGATTGTGTTAGAAGACCAGTCTAGGAGTGTCCACAGGTTACCTTGTTATTCCTTTTTAATGTTAGCTCCACCCCTGATCTCATATATTGTTCTAGCATTCAGAAGTGTCACAATCAGAACTTTGGGACTACAACTCCCAGAATGCCCTAACTAGTATGGCCACTGGGAACTTTTTGGGAGCTGTAGTCCAAATAAGCAACGTTTCCAAGGTCAGACCTCAGGGCAAGGGCAAGGAAACAATAGGTAGACATACCTGAATTGCATTGTAGGCCACTCCATCCAGCAGCACAGGAACAGCCATATGGATCAGGGAGGCAGAAGGCCAAGCCCCTGCAGCCCTGCTCATTAGGACATCTCTCTTGGCAGTTTCGCCCAAACATGCCTTCCTTACATGCTGCAAGGCAGAAAGGATCCTGTCAGGGATCTGCTTCTACTACAGTCATCCGTTTGAGTCATGCAGTGATTGCGCCTTTGTGCTCCCACAGGGCTGTGCCACAATAATTCCCACAATAGGTTGCTCCCTTTGCTTTGATGCCAAGCTTTTCCCTGTGACTTCTGGGTTTAAGCCGAAGTCACTGTGCCTTTTCTTGAAGAGCATGAATTGATATCTCTGCAGAGCTGGGGGCCATCCACCCACAATCTCATTAGGCTTGTCTAAATCTGAGAATGCTTCCTGCTTGCACCAGAGGATTCCAAAGAGCATGGGTGTGGAACTGACAACCCATCAGAAGGATTAAGCCCACAGACCCATCTATCCCGCAACTCTCCTTCTCTTCAGCATCATCTCCACCAGGTACTATAATCAGGCTATCAAAAAAGCTTCCTGGGGCATCAATGTATTTTTTTTAAAAAAAACCAAACACCTCAGTTGCTCTCTCTGTGTAGTGGTGGGGAGTCACCGCTGTGCAGGCTTACATGCTAAGTCTGTTAAAAAGGATCCACCCATATATCACAGATCACATAGAACCCTTGGAGACCTCCACGGTCACATGCAGATTTGCCCCAGTTGCAGTTGCTGTCAAACCTCATGGCAGGTCCTTCCTGAACATTTAAGAAGACTAAAGACAGCAATCTCATCTATAATTCTAGTCATTCGTTTCATGCTTATACAGAAAAGTACAATTCAATCAACATAGCTTCCTCAATGTACTTTCCCTAAGACATGATTGATCAACTATAAAAATGAGTGCACTGATTTTTTTCCTGTCAAACCAGGAAACGTGGCCATAAAGAAGGAAAACTGGCGGAAACGGTCCTTTCTCCATGTTCCAAGAATAGCAGCAGGACAGAGCAGAATGTCAGCTCTGCTTCCTAAAGAGACTCATCCACTTGAAGTTTGGGAACTTGTTCTGCACAAGCAGGAAAGTGCAGACCCTCTCCTGCCCCCCTTCAGTTCCTGGGCAAACCACAAGAGGTCTAGCCAGTATCAACATTGGCTGACTGGATGGCCAGTATCAAAGAAACTGGTTTTGAAGGAGCTGATTGGATCTCCACTTTCAAAGAAGAAGGAAAATGACCTTTTTGACTCCAGAACTTTGCACAAGTACTTTACATGCCTCCCATGTTACTCAACAGTGCCAAATGGATTTTGTGAAAAGGCGATTCCCTAAAAATGAGCTGTCCCTGCATTTTGGGATATTAAGGGAGGGGAGTCCAAGCCAAAGTCAGGAGCTGAACATGGCAGGAAAAAAACCCAAGTAGGGCATCAACAAGAGATGGTGTGGCCTTTGAAAGACACCCGTTTAAGCAAAGACTTGGTTCAACATTCATTTAGGTGGCATGAATGTAGCAGCAAGTGACCATTCCAGTTACTCTTTCTGCAACTTCATCCAATAAAGAAAAGGCACTCCCATCTCATGGCATCTCTAACCTTTCTCACAACGGGTGCCCATGAAACCTGGTGGACAGATGCATTCTCCTTCAACATGGTGGCAGATGCCCCCATTCAGGCAGTCAGGGCAGTCCTTGTCACAAAAGGATCCCCATTTCTTGGCTGTGCAACCTGGAAAGACACACAGAGGGAGAAAGATGGTCCCGGGGGGAGAAAGAGAGAGAGAGAGAGAGAGAGAGATGTAAAAATGCCCAGGTGGCATCATGGAGCTATGACCATAACACAATCATATTCAGACTTGAACAGCCATTAGACTCAGAGCAAATTTACACCCGTGCAGTCATGGCTCTTTGGCAGCAATCTCAAGCGATCATTTGCATATGTTGAATTGGCCCTAACATTAGACACACTGAGGCAGCTGCTTCAGGCAGAAAACTTTGGGAGCCATGGAAGGGCAGAAAGTTGTTAGTTAAGTTATTTTGCTTCTTATTACTGCAAGAAATAGGGGAAAAATGCTTTTGGATTTTCTGCCTCATGTGCTAAACTGACGTGGGTGATTTTGGAAACCATATCCCTTATCTTGTGTATGTCCCTCAAGGGAATAATTTGCTTCTCTGTCTCAGGCATGAACAGACAAAGCTTTCATATCACATTAGAAAATAATTTTCAAGGAAAGCTGGTGACATATTTAGGAGCCACGGTGAGACAAGTAGTGTTGTACTTGTCCTTATGAGTACATAAGTGTTATACTCACACTTATGGTACATAAGTATGAATCACTTATGTACCATAATAGGGGACTTAACTAGGCATTTTTGGGGACATCTGTGGTCTCCTCCCCCATGCATCTCCCTCATAAAAGAAACACACGATAGTGATCTTGCATTTGGCACTCCTCTGTTTTGGTTTGCTGACACCACCTGAAGGGTGAGGCCAATGCTGAAGGACATGATGTCACATCATGAATTTCTTGTATGAGACTTGACTGGAGAGATTCATATGGTAGATATGGATTGATCACTGGCTTCCATACATGTAAATGTACTTCCAGTAAATGTACTTCTGGGCCACTAATCAAAAGGCAATTAGCAGGTGTAGAGCTTGGCAAAAGCTACTTTAAGAACAGCAACCCATAACCCCTAGAATCCTCCAGTCAAATCCTATAGCTGTTTTGTCTTTTCTTCTGTAGTGTGTTTTATTTTTATTTTTGGGGATGAGTAGTAAAAAAGATGGAGGAAGTGGTGAGAAAACACGAGAGGGTTACAAATGGAAGTCAACGATAACATCCGGAGAAAAAAGCCATACAATTTTGTGAAAGAAGACAACTGCATAATAGAAACTTCTCAAGAAGCATCCTTGGACAAAAAGAAAGACCCCCAAAATCTTTGTTAGTTGTCCAGGAAAGGGAATTTAATCTGAGGGAGACCGTCATGCAAATGTAGAAAAAACTGCAGCTGGGAGAATCTCCTCTTGTATTCAGCACTTGAAGGCACAAAAGCCTTGTCCTCTCCTACATTTAATCTTCCCTGTAGAGAACATCAGGACTTTTTCTCTATTATTTTCTCTGCAGAGAAAACCTTATTCTGTTCACACAAGAAGACATGTTGGAAGGGGATTAAGTTGTTGCTTCAGCTTTGTGCTGTCTCACCTCGCACAATCAGCCTGAAGAAGGCACTTGACAAAGGGCTGTCCCCTATGAATGTTGCACTATAAATCCCAGCATCGGCAACGGTCACAGATGGCAAGGTCAGAGTGGACTGACCCTCCTTCACCTCACACTGGTCCATGATGTTATGGTAGGTCCCTGGAAGAGAAACAGAAAAGGGAATAGAAAAGCATGAGAGCTCAAGACCAACCTCTGGAAAGACCTCCTTGAGTTGGAGAGCTCAAGCCGGAACCGTATCTAGAAAGTTTGGCAGCCAGGGCTTTGCTGCCCTATCAGTTCCACTTGGATCACCTGGGATTGGCAGCTGCAGGGAGAGGGCAGAGAAATGGGGAAGATTATCTAGGGCTGAGTGGTTCTATGATGAGCCTTGCCTGTTCTGTATTTCTTTCTGCCTGGGGAGGGACAGCTGGCAGTGGTAGACACACCTGGAATAGGCAGGTTCATGTCCTTCCAGTAGGAAAGTTTGCACTCTCTAAATTTTAGTGTCCTGGGTCAAAACCCCAGTCAATCTTCCCTACTTATGGCTCTGGCTCAATCCACTCCAGCCTCGGCATGCAAGAGGGTCCTTTTTAAGGAGAAAGATGGGATAAAAATATTTTAAATAAATAAATAATAAATAAAGAGGCATATCGTGGAATGAGAGGACCATGCTTGCTGCATCAGAGACAGGACACAGGAGAACACAGAGCTTGGTGAAAGATACTTCCTTGAACTACAATTCCCATAATCCTGCAGCAAACACAACCATGACGACCAAGAATTCTAGGAGTTGTAGTTGAAAAAAAGTAACCAGCCATTTTCTGGAAGTACCAAGAAGTACACATCAACCCCTATCAAGCTTCTGAGTAGGGCTTTGTGTAGATTGATTATTCTCATTTGACAAGTAGAAGTAGTCTAGGTAAGACACAAAGTTTACTCACTTTCCTTCTTTTGCCATGTCCTTCTGCATGTATGGCATGCTATTTTTCATTTGTTGTCTTTGTGTTACAGCTACAGTAGCAGTAACATTTATACTCAACAGTCATATTGCAATTTTCAACTACCACTAAAAACACTATTTTTGCTTGTGATGGGTCCCATTAACACCACTGCAATCTTTTTATGACTCTAATATTGAAAGATGATAAACATAATAGCTGAACAACAGCAGCAGTGCCTACAAACATACAAATGTCTTTCTCAAAAAAGTTGTCTTTTTGCTTCTATCATCGTGGGACCCACATTTCATATCTTACGTCTCTTCAGAGTGACTGGAATGACATAAGATGTGAAAGATCAAGAACCACTGGTGCAGAAGATCAGCATCGATTGACCAGCAGCTCCTACAGAAGATAGCTGGGTGTCCATGGGAAATGTGAGGCTTTGGGTATTGTCTGAAGGAGAAGCAGAGATCTGGAGGCAGGGCAGATCTCACCAGGGGCATGAAGTTGGAGGGAGGGGTGCACTTGCCATTCCTTTTCCACAGGATGTCTGCATTCTTCACATACTTGATCTTGGCAACAAGTGCAGCTGGCTGATAGAGGCTGACTGTCGTTGTCACCTTCTCTGGGATGAGGTTGGCTGCAGAGTTGGACAGAAATTGGTGCTGAATTAGACAGGAGAACCTCCAATGTTTACTCCTCCTTCCTGATTGGAAGGTCATCCTCTTCTGGATTGCCCTTTGGCTGGGAGGATACCTTAGATCTCCTGTTGCATCTCTATCTGGGCCTCTCAGCGTATGCCTGAACACCTAATTCTGTCCAATGACATTTGTATGAATGCCCATGCATCAGACTGATCAAGACATTTTTGTGTCCTGAGGAGGAACAGTATATGACACCTCTCCTCCTTTCCCCATCAAAGGGCATAGTGCCCTAATATTTTTGGGTCATGACAGAAAAATCCCAGAAGCACCTCTCCCTACCACACTGTAAAACTAAAATAATAATATAGCTAATAGATTCATAGAATAATTGAGTTGAAAGGGGCCTATAAGTCCATAGGTTTGGCCTACCAACGTTCCAAGGGGAAAGGAGAAAAGGTAGGATGAGCTCATATGAAGCAGTGCATGTGAAGTGAAAACAGCCTTGCTTTTTGGGAAATTAGCTCTTTAGAATTTGATGTGATTTTAGAATTCTGTATATTAATTCATTGCGACTCTTCTATCAAAAACCTCCCTAGGAAAATATCTCTCAAATCTAGACTTTAAACTGCACCAGTAACCTTGACAAGGCATGCACAGCTTTGATTTCCAATGGCGTCTTTGTTCTGCCTCACCAGTTCAATATCCCCTTACTTCAAAGGTTGCTAAAAAAGGAAAATGTGTTTGTTGTCATTTATTCCTCTTGAGTTCTTTGCTAAGATTAACTCAAGTGATGGCTCTCTTAAGTGAATCATCCACATGCTTAAACTGAATAAAATTCAAAGAGCAAGGTTGTGCAAGATGTCATTTGACCTTCCACCATTTTCTCTACTGGCCTGGGCAATTGCAGTCCAGTAATATCCAGAAGGTCACAGTTACCATTCTTTATCACAGAGCCATAAAATTCAAAACTCTGCTTTATAGAAAACCTTGTCTTGTATGTGCAGGAAACATGTAACTTGAGTTCTCCCACTTAATGCCAGCTCAGTCTATTTATTTGTGTTACCATTTCCCAACTTGGTGCCTTCCAGGTGTGTCTGACTACAAATCCCATCATCCCCACCTTACACCCAGAAGTAAGCCCTGGTGCAACAGGTCTGAGGCATGCAAAGTGGAACTAAAGGCATTTAGAGAGGAAGATACTTAAAGTTCAAATGCCATACTGAAAGTTCATGTCCCCAAATCCTATTAGTTACACCTGCCGGTGAAAAAGTTGGCATGGGCATTTGCGGTTCGTGCCAAGTCACGTGATTTGATGGACAACAACAAATGCCTATGCTAAATTTCTAACTTTGAACACTTTGGCAATGGAATTGAAATCAACTACATCGCACTAGCATAAAAATTGAATAGGATTTTCTCCGTGGTAATTAAATTGTAAATGGCTTTAATACAATTCTGATCAGTGATTGGAGATACAAACATACTTTCCTGCTTAGCAGATGCAAAGAGCCTCTTCCCCTACCCTAGCTTGGAAGCAGAGGCTGCAAATGGCAATGGTCTCCCCTACCCCAATACAGTCCAGCTAATCAGCCAGAAACTGAGGAGGGTGGAGTGGAGGTTGCACAATTCACAGCCAAGGAGCCAATAGGCTGTGGGTTGTGAATCCCTGCTTTATAGTATTTGAGGACAGATCTGACATTGGGAAACATTTGTTGGCTTTAGGGAGTGAAGGAACGTGCCACTGTTTCTAGTAAGATTAATTGCCCTGCTGTCATGAATGGTGGCAGGGATTGGCATTATGAGGCTCAGACATACCGCTAGTACATCAAGCCTCTTCACCCTGCTCTTCCTCTTCCTTGTTCTGTGTTCATCTACTTTTTCCAAGTTATCAAGCAGAGAGAGAAGCAAGGCAAATGTGCAGTGACCTCCGCATGGTGTATAAGGGGAGAAGGTGCCAGAGAAAGAGGCAAATTAAGGGGCAGTGACACCAGTGGCGGCTAGAGAGAGAATATTTGTGTCAGGACCTCCTTTCCTAAAACATGGGGCCTGAAGTAGCTCCAGATTTTGCATGTGACAGCTGTAAATCAATCTGCAGGGTTAAAGATTAAGGGAAGACCTGAAGATTAAAGACTGGCTGATCCTTTTTATATTGTTCCTGGAGCGGGTGTGTATGTAAATAGGCTGACAAAATGATCCCACAGTCTGGATCTGGGTTTGTGCAGAAACAGAGGGAGAACTTGATTGCATCAACCCTGGTCTTATCACAGTCATTGAGAAAGTAAGCACTGAGACATACTAATTCCAAAATATTCGTCTCTCCCATTACACAGAATGTGGAGGTGTTTGCTTTTAGATGCCCTGTATCTGTATGCCTTTTCATGTACATCTTTTTTAAAAAAATACTTACCATAAATGTTGTTGTGTACATACACCACTCTGGTTTGTTCTGACTGGGTCTTCCCCAAACAGTATATGATACCCACAAGTTCTGCCCGGGAGAAGCCTCGTATCTGCACCTCATTGCTGCTGTTCTTGTAGACCTGGAACTTGAATTTGGGATGGGTCATGACAATTCTGTTTTCTCTTTCAACCAGGAGGCTGGCATTCCGCTCACTTGTCACACAGGAGAGGTAGAAACTTGTGTGGGAGGGGCTCAGAACGTTGGCAATGAGGGTGATATCCAGAATTGCTCCTGCATCAGAAGAAGCAGAGAAGGAAAGGGATCATGTTGTGTATTGGGAGAGCAAACATGAGCATAATTCACCTGATACAAGTCATACTGAGCAAGTTCTGTCGTGGCTCTAGTCTAGAAGGAGAGCCAAGGCCTTCCAGAAGTTGCTAGAATCCAATCCTTATCGTTGGCTATGATGACCGAGCCTTCTGAGTTTTGCATTCCAACAATATATACAGGCCCCAAACTGCCAATCTCGGCTCTAGAGTCTAAAAAAAATCCTTGGCTCATTCCTAGAAAAGAGAAAGCATTTTGCTTTTAAGTGGAACAGATCCTAGCAAGACTAAGAAAAGTTACTTTTTGAGACTACACATTCCAGAATCTCCCAGCTAGCATAGCTAGTGCCATGGCCTGCTACTGAGGGAATCAAGGGAAGTCTCATCTAAAAATGTAACATTTTCAAGTGCTGTCTCTTTCTCAAACACCCAATTGTCAGAAAAGTCAAGTTTGAAAATTTGGGTTCAGCACTAATTCCTATTGCTGGTTACTGTTCTTCTTTGTCTGTAGTGACTTCATACCATCAGCCTGTGTATTGATACATGGTGTGGAGTTACCAGGTCTCAGGATGCTGGCTGATGTCTCAGGGAATTGCTACGCATCCCCAGGTCTTCAGGCAAGAAGAAGAAAAACTTAGGGTGAGCATTGCTGGAGGAAGAGAATGTATAATGTTGATGTACTGTATGAGGTGGCTTTAAAACAACTCCCCACATTTCTTGGTGGCACTAGGGCTGTCTGGGTCAGCATGAAAGACATTGTATGTGTGTTGTACTTTTGCAGTGTTGGTACAGCAAAAAGCTAGGAAGGAGGGGAAGGACTGGGGAGAGAGCCTGCATGCACTTGGACCAGTAGCAGCTGGTGACTCCAATTTCAGAGCTGCTGTGAATCCACTCTGGGTTTTAGTTTGCATAATACAGGAGTTATCCAAAATAACTGGACCTGTTTTGGGGATAGGGTTCAGCACACTCTATTGCAGTCTGATGACTAAAATGTTCTGGCTGTCTCAACCCTTTCCTGCAGTGTCTTTATGACACAACAAGGAGCTGTGTCACATCTCAGGAGTTGGCCCTGAAATCTCAGGGAACAGAATGCTGGTGATTTAACAACCTTATGGACACAACTTTCCAGTAATAGCCATAGAATCATAGAATAGTGAAGCTGGAAGGGGCCTATAAGCAATCAAGTCCAACCCCCTGCTTGATGCAGGAATACAGATTGAAGGGTATCTGCCAGGTGGTTGTCTAAATTTCTCTTGAATGCCTCCAGTGTTGGAGCACTCACCACCTCTCAAGGTAATTGGCTCCACTGTCCTACTGCTTTAACAGTTAGGAATGTTTTCCTGATACTCAACAGAAATCTGGCTTCCTGTAACTTGAGCCCATTGTTGCGTGTCCTGCACTCTGGGATGATCGAGAACAGATCCTGCCCCTCCTCTGTATGGCAGCCTTTCAAGTATTTGAAAAGTGTTATCATATCACCCCTCTGTCTTCTTTTCTCAAGGATAAACATGCCCAATTCTTTCAGTCTTTCCTCATAGGTTTCCAGCCCCCTGATCATCTTGTTGCCCTCCTCTGAATTTGTTCCAATTTGCCAGCATCCTTCTTGAAGTGTGTGAGACCCGAGGCGAGAGGGTAGAGGCTCTCGCCGGAGTGTCGTCCTCCCTCAAAAGGGAACAAGAGGCCCAAACAGACCCGCCTGCACCACCCGTCGAGACTAAACAGAGGGGAGTTGATACCCTGGATTTCGAGCGGGAACTGTCAAGGAAGACAGTGGCCACTCAGACAGGGAGTGAGTTGGCTGGAAGAGAAGAAAGAGGGAGGTCTGTCGTGGAGGCGGGAATGGGAGATATAAAAGGGGAGGTGGACGTAATACCAGGATGTTGGGAAATGATATGGGTAGAGGACCCTTGGACCGGTAAATGGGAGAAGGTGCGAGTCCCCCGCGAGGAAGCGGATTACCGGCGGAGAAGGGGTCTACTGCAGCGCCCTTCCTATTGGGGAGAGTCGGAGGCCAGAGAGTGGCGCAGACGGCTCAGGGAAGAAAAGGAGGCAGTAGATAGGGAGGAGAGAGAACGACGACTATGGCGTCTGGAAGAAGCCCAGAGGAAGGGCTACTTAACGGACCATGGACCCCTCTACGAGGAGAGGGAGACTATTATGGGACGGAGGTACGAGATGAGGAGACCACCCCGCTACTGAACCCTGAGATAGAGACTTGCGAGTTAGAAAATACTAATCCATTCTTGAGAGGACCTTGGGATGACTTGTGTTATAATCCTTTTCATAAAGACGTTTGGATGCCCTCGCCGGACCCGTTGGCGACGAGAGAAATCACAGAAGCTGAGTGCAAACAAAAAGATTTATTGTTGCAATTTCCAATAAAAGCCAGTTATGATTTTTCAACACGAGTGTCTCCAGAGTCTCACTTAAAAATAGGGGAGGCAAAGTACGAACCCTCACAAAGTGTGGTGTCCAGAATTGGACACAATACTTAAGGTGAGGCCTAACCAGTGCTGAATAGAGGGGAACTAGCACCTCGCTGGATTTGGAAACTATACTTCTGTTAATGTAGCCTAATATCGCATTTGCCTTTTTTTTTGTAGCCACATCACACATTTGGCTCATATTCAGCTTTTGATCTACAAGAATTCCAAGATCCTTCTCATGTGCAGTATTGCTGAGCCAGGTATCTCCCATCTTGTAACTGTGCATTTGATTTCTTTTTCCTAGGTGCAGTACTTTGCACTTTTCCCTGTTGAATTTCATTCTGTTGTTTTCAGCCCAGTGCTGAAGCCTATCAGGATCATTTTGAATTTAGTTTCTGTCTTCCAGGGTGTTAGCTATTCCATAAATCACATCAGTTTATCTCATGGCATAGTCAAATATGTGGCATGTGAGCCATCCTCTGTAGAAAAGCCTGGGGAGATTCTCTACTGGTGACGTTAAGCAGACGAAATCATAATAAAGATGGTGAAGATAAAGTAGGAAAGAGGAGATTATATTTCTATAGCATAAAGGCATGCAATAGAATGCTACATGCCATCAGATTATGAAGAACTCTATGAACCCAGCATCATGGGATGATGGAGACTATTAAGAAAACTGGAAGAAGTGATGGGATTTAGCACATCATGATGCAGTATGGTATATACACCCGCATTTGATGAGGTGGTCTATGGTCCGCAAAGACTCACAGTAGAGTAAATGTGTTAGTCTTTAAAGTGCCACAGGATTCTGTTGCTTTTACCACAGCAGAACGGCATAGCCACTCTTTTGGGGAAAAAAAATCTGTTATAGGCTTTCCTTGGTATCATATCCATTATTTGATGATAACTAATGTGGATGTTTTATATGTATAGCAACGACTAGGATTATACTTTGAATGAGTACATTATGGGTCTGTGAGAGGGTGACAGCAGCACAGGTGCCCTGGTCAGTGGGCTATCCCACCTTCACCCAGGATCCACTGAGTTCTAGACCATGAACTCCCCAGTGGATCTGGGGGGCGTTGAGTTATCCGACTCTTCAGGGGAACCCAAACAACAGGAAGAGGGACCCAGACTGAGGTCCTTGGAGGGGTGGCATTGGCTGAATGCCCAGTGATGGATGAGCGGCCACTAGAGGGGAAAGGGGGCCCTTGGGAGGAAGAGGATATAAGGGAGGCACTGAAGGCAGAGACCCAAATGCCAGCCAGTGGAGGAAAAGAGAAGGGGGAGCAGCACATGCAGATGGGAGACCTGCTCTCAAGTGTAATAATTGAGGAGGAGGAGTTGGAAGAGGAGGGTTCCTGTGGGGGGGGATGCCTTAGAGAACCTGGTTGAAGGATTCCATGTGGAAGAAGATCCCTGCCCCAGAAGAACCACAGCTGTCTGGGTACTTGGAATACATATTGGCATTAAACTAGTTTAAAATTATATGTCACCAGATATCAGTAATTCATATATGTGTTGCTTGATAGTAAGGGAAATGAGTAACAGATGGGTGGTGGGAAGTGGTGATCCTGAATGGAAAAATTCTTGAGTTGTGAATCATAATATATTTTGCAAAATTACTGTTAAAACATTTGATGTTCTGTATTCTGAGACTGTGAAGTGCCTTTCCATGTTATTTTTCTGTAGAAAGGTTTTTCAGAAATGTAGTAGTCTGAGAAGCTTTAAATGAGAAAGCAGGTTTACAGCAAACCATACAACATCACACCCACCCAGGGGAAACTATTTATACATATTTTAAAAGTGGCTTGGGGGAAGAGAGGCTTTGTGGAGAGAGATGAGCGCTGGTGTTGCTTGTGTGTGTGTGTGTGCATGCACACTCAAGCGTGTCCTCCCTCAAGAGGCAATGTCATTGAAACACAACACCTACAGATATGCCCCCTGCCCCCCCCCCATCTTTACAAGAATGTATCAGCTAGCCACATATCTAATATTCCTCAACCTCTCGAACTTTCTGGGTCCACATGGGGATGTATGGTTATTACTATATTGCTTTAAATTATTACTATTACTGCTGAGATGAAGCTGCAGGGAGGTAGCAATTTAATTCTAGTGGCAGTACTGAAAGTAAAATTGCACAAACTCTTTTCTTGTGTCTTTTTCCTATATATCCCTAGCTCCATGCATACATACACTGCTATTTGCTGTACAGGGGGGGAAAGGGTAACAGCAGCTGGGTGTGAGTGTTAAAGTGAATGTAGAATGAATGAAATGGTGCAGCAAGGCAAGGGTTTAAACAATTGCCTCCCAACTCTGCGGGGACTAGCAAATTGACATCTCTATGTCTGTTATTCATATTTACACTCAAATGTTGCTCATCAAATCATTGCAACCAAAATCTTTCACTGTGTTTCCATGCACATATGAAATCTACAACATAAAGCAGCAATATATAGTTTAAAATTCTAAGAACCCCATAATAGTTCTATCTCTCACAGTTTAGAAACTGATTACAAATGATTTACAATGGCTATAAATTATAACACTTAGACAAAACCAAAAACAGGTTCATTCAAAATGTGGTCGAGAAGAGTTACATGGGTATCATAGACAGCCAGAAAGACAACTAAAATGGTTCTAGATCGAAAAAGCACAAACTCTCACTAGAAGCTAAAACAACTGAACTGAGGCTATCATACCTGGGCAAATCGTTAGAAGGCAAGACACACCAGAAAAGAAAATAATAATGAGAAAATTGGAAGGCAACAGGAAAAGAGGACAACCTAGCATGAGATGGACTGAGTATCAATAAAGGAATCCACAGCTTTTAATCTGAAGTAAGACATGAGCAGGTCTGTTAACAATAGAACAGATGGATGTAATTGATTCATAGTGTCACCATTAGTGAGAAATTATTTGAAGGGATAGAACAACATGCAGTATAATAATACGAAATCTATATAAAGTCACAGCAAATTGAAAGATATCTCACAACCAGAGGAAAAACATTGATACTAACAATTTCTACTACTTCCATTACGTCAGTCATTTCTATTCTTTCCCCACTTCCTTGAAAAACAAAAATCCCAACCCATCAATACCAGGTTTTGGAAACTCATGGCTCTCCAGATTTTGGGAGACCAGCTCCACCTAGCCTTCACCAACATGGAACATGAAAAAACAAGTCATGAGGGAAAAAAATGAAACATTCTATTACCTTGTATGAAAGAAAGATATGGTTAGAAACTACTTTTGGTTTCAACAGGCATTATGTTGCACAGTGGGATTGCGATTACTGATTTTAATAGCTTTGTACAAATGAACTTCTTTTTGCAGCTTTTGGGTCTGTTAACATCCTGACCTGTATTTGACCAAATACCTTATTTTATCTAGTTTGAATTTTTCAAACCACCTAATATAGAATGACTATTTGTTGGCTCTTAAATATTTTACACTGTATAAATCTATTCCAGCCACAAAAATATGTCAGTGTTCTGAATTCTGTACTTTTAAAATATTTTATATTATTAATAAGGGACTACAAATTTAATTTAATGCACCTAAATCTATTCTGGATGCTTGATTTATTGAGTTTTCTACTCCTAGTACCAGAGGAAGTTCTTATCTAATACAGAAAAATAATATTATTCTTTTGTCTCCGTACACATACCCTCTAGTTTGGAAATAGAACAACTAATTCACTCAGCAAACTATTTATCCATGCATTTTTCTGAGTTCTGAGGGTATTTTGAAGGTAGTTCTAATGATCTACAAATATGACAAAATTCCTTCATGGTAAACATGCCTCCTTCTGAACACCTTACATTAAAATAAATATGTGCAGTTGCCATGTGTCAATTTATCCACATCAAGTCCCCTTTTTTATTTTTGAGAAGCCCTCACCTCTCCTTTAGCATCATCCAATTCTTTATAATAGCAACAAATAAAAGGTTAATTTAAAATGAAAAAAAAAATAAAACCCTCAAAAGCCTAGTAAAATATTTTAAATTAATTTTGTGGTATGAATATTGGAAGAATTGCTTTATTTGCTAAAAATGTGTGTTGTTATGAAAATCTCATAGTGTTGCACACTATCCTTGGACATTCTTCAAACACTGCTCCAGGAGGTGCGCGCGCACACGCACGCGCACGCGCACGCGCACGCGCACGCGCACACACACACACACACACACACACACCAGTTTGGGAACTAATGATCCACTTATAGGAATATAGGCTTGCATTCAAATACCCAGGTGGGGCAGGGCTATAAATCATATCTTTGTGCCCTCTTTGTGTTGCACATACAGTACTCCTTTTTTTTCACTGCATAGGTTGCTTATGTTGTACATCCATAGCACTGTCTCCATTGGGAGAAGGGATTTACTGGATACAATAATTTTTCAAGACGTTGCAAAAATTTAGTTGACCAGAGGCAAAAGATATATATCTATATCTATATAAAGGTTTACAAATATCTATATTGTCCTGATTTCAATTCTCTTAAAATTGTACTCAGCAATATGGCAATTCTGTATTTCACCCACACGTGTCTTTTCTTTGTACCACAAATAGCCACCAGAATGCTCTCAGATAGCCTATTGCTCATGGAACACCAATGGACTACTGTGGGATAGGAAACATCTAAGATCACCCCTCTGAAAATAGTCCCAGATGGTTATTTGTACCCCCCCCCAAGACCTCTTGGGGTACGGTTGGCCATTTTGTAGGCCAAATTCATTTTGGGTTGGGATGCCTGAGGGTTGCATAAATGGCCCAAGTGGTCACATTTTGCACGTCCTTAGACTAGCATTACTTGGGCAGTTTTTCTGCTGTTTTGTATGTCCTGTGCTCCATGTCAGGCTGGCATGGTTCTGTCTTGTGGATTCTAGTGTGAACTGAAGTAACTGGAACCTTCTGGTCTAAAGTTCAGATTAGAAATTAGTTACTGATTGGATTCTTAGCTTCCCAAATGTTCTAATTCAGTCCTTGGTTAAATAACTGCATCCAGAATATATTTAAACATTCGGATTTTGAGAGAAAATACTTTAAAATACATAGATAAATATAACAAAAACAAAAATATTGTGGCACATTTAAGACTAATAGCTTCATTCCAGTGTGAACTTTCATGGATTACAATCCACTTCCTCTGATACAATGTGAATTCAACAGTGTAAATTTCTGAACAGATTTTTGAAAAGTTCAGATTAATGTGGAAATGAGAGAGAATGGACTCATTAGGGAACACGTGTGAAAGAGAAATAGACAAGAAAGAGACTACTAATCCATTCATCTGTAGCTCTACTTTTACATGAATTAGTTATCGGCTGGAAGAGACAAAGAAGATGTACCAAAATAACACACGGGGTTATGAACTTCTCTGAAAACCTGCATGTGGGGTTGGATCTACACCTATCCAGAGCATAGCCAAACATAGCTGAGCACAGTTCAGGTTGTTGGGAGGGTTTTTTTTTTAAACTGGTCCCAAGGGTACCAAATGCCAATCTAGACATGAATAGAAACAATACCACAAAAGAGGATGTTTTGAACAGGACCTGTACCCTGCAATGTCACTTAGGGAGTCCCCCAATGCCTCTTATGATTCTTGTGCATTTTCATGGTGGCTACACAGCTTCCCAAGTCAAGAGCATGCAGAGGTTGCCGGACTACCTACTCCAAATTAGAGACAAAATAGGCATACATAAATATTTCTAGCTTGTGAGAAATTCTCAGTTGGAATTGCTAGTGTATCTTACTGAAACTGTGTCTTCAGTTCTAGAGGTCTTCTCAATGTAAGTTCTACCTTGGCACAGAACTCTAGTCCCAGCCTCAGTTCTAGAATCCCCTTAAGGCTCCATTTGCTTTGCCACCCAAAGCTATACCAAACCCCTTCCCAGAGGATCTTCTCTAAGTACCCCCAGTGGCAGAATGCAATTAGAGGGAACTCTAATTAGGAAAAAAAAAGAAAAAAAAGGCAAGGCCTTTTCAGTACTGTTACTTTGCTATGGAATGCCCTCTCCAGGGAGATTTGCACAACACCTTTTGACAATATTTTTATTCTCCCAGTTGTTTTAGTCTTCCAGGTTTAAGAATTTGTCCTCTGCTTCTGCTTTGACCTTGGTTTTATTCTTGGGTTGTTTTGATTTGTTTTATATATTTACACATGCACACACATGAACAACAGAGAGAGAGAGAGAATGAGAATTTTTGTGTGCCTTTCACAATCTTAACCTTATTTTATTATCTGCCCTGACAGTTTCAGCCACAGGGCATATATGAATGTGCATTATATAATTAAAACAAGTAAATAAGAGAATACTATACCTGCCAGCTGCAAAAAGAGGCTTAGAAGGCAAATCCTGTCCAATCCCATTTTTCCTTAATGCGCCTATTGTCAGGAGAACTCAGACATCACTGATTCAGAAGAGGGAAGCTTTATAGGGATTATTTATGTGATTCTTTATCCGCATCGTACATCTCCTATGGTTGGCACTCCTGTGTCTTCCATTGCTTTCCAGGGGTTAGAGCAGCTAGAAGGAGGTCCACACAAAACCACGGGGAGACAAAGTGTAATTTTTTTCTCTGATTAAAGATGAAACATTTCTTGCTTGCCCAGCCCAGCTTCTCTAGACACTCCACAGAATGTGTGATTTCAGCTTCAGGTATAGAATCTCATTAAAAAAGAAGAGGTAGTTCTACTCTGGCCAGCTCCTGAAAACCAGGTTTTTCTTCAAACGTGTCCAAAAGTTTAGCACAGCACTTCAAAAATATACTTTCCATCCTTTACTGTTTGGTGTTCCAATGCCGTGTGTAGCTACAGAGCTAATATGGCCCCACTATTTGTTCCAGGGCTGGTTGGGGAGTCTCAGCACAAAAGAAAGCTTCCAGACAATACAGGGACAGATTAAGAGTGGGAATGGTTTGGGCATGGCATGAGCTGTCCCAGTTCCCGTGTGGAACTGGAAGCTGGAGATGGGGATGGGGGGAGGAAAGACTAACAGCCCTTGTAGACAGCAGAGCAGTGACATGAAATCCTGTTTCCCATGCAGCATTTCCTGCTCTCCACCCATTGTTCCTTGCCTATCTCTGGCTCCTGCAGGAGCAGTTTAGTGGGAGGCAGTTGAACTGAGATACCATCTAAGAGGGATTTGTAATGAGCAGACATGAGAGGGTTCGTGTTTTCCAAACCAAACTGAAGGCTGAGACTGAGGCAGCCTGATGCCCTTTCCTGGAGAGAACTGATTTATCACGAGGAACTCCTGCCTCTTTCATAGCCTCCAGACATGAGAAGCAAAGGGTTGAAGCCTGTGAGGGAAAAGAGGCAAAGAAACTTCAGGACTTGACTTACAATCCAAGGAACTGATTCGACTTCTGGATATGATTACAGCAGTCCTAGGGAACCTTTTGTGTGACATAGGAAATCAGTTCCCCTCCCTGAAAGATCTCCTGGGAGAACGTCCTTAAGATGAACAAATCACTGTGGGAATATTGCTTAGTTTCTGACCTAGCTTTGTCTGTTATGTAGTCATACACAATAATCACAATAATCTCTGGTCAGTGAAATTTACTAAAGATGCTTCTAGATGGGGGATTCATTGTGCAATTGCATTCCCTCATGCATGGAATTTTATGTCATCTTCCAATTGTAGCCTTCCCAGGTTTCTCCACCATTTCTCCTCTCTTTCTTCTTACCAAATAAATTCATTAAGACAAAAGAAAGACAGCATAGCTGTACAAAGGTGTTGGCATTAGTACCCCTCCATGCAAAAGTATCCTGACACTAACCTCCAAAGCGAGCATGAACCTCGCTTTGGAGGTTAGTGTCAGTTCATCAGTACGGCACCACAGGTGTCACATGTTCCCTTCCTCCACCGCCACCTCAGCTAGCTCCCCCTTTCATCAGCTGGTGCACGCTTGCTCTTCTCCTTCTCTTTGCACAGTTGTTCAGTTGTGGCAGGAGCACAGACTTCCCTTCTCTGTCTCCTCCAGCAGTTGCCCACTCAAAGGCAGTGCTGCAGGAATCCCTGCCCCACCTCCTTATCCGAGTGGGCAGCTAATGGAGGAAGCAGAGAAGGGAAGTCCATGCTCCTGCCACAACTGGATGATGGTGTGAAGAGGAGGAGAAGAGTAGCACGTATCAGTTGGTGAGTGGGGGAGCCGGCTGGCATTGGGGTGGGGGGAGGAAACAAACCAACATGAACCTCCGAACCAAGGTTCGTGCCCATCGCTAATCCTGACTTAGGGCAAACTATATTTAAAATATCCTGCCATTGGAAGAGGGAATTCCTCATGTGCTGAAAAATGTCTGATTGTCAATGCAGAGCTTCTCACACCTCATGTAGCTTGCAAATGTACCTGGCTGCATTTTTTGATTAATCATCTGGGAAGTAAGCACTGGTTTTGTTTGCCAATATGACCATTCAATCAAGAATGTCTCCATGAATCATGTATCTGGAAAACTAATGCATTTTTCATGACAGGTTGTCTATAAATACAGTTTGGCCCTTGCAAACTGGGCCCACTGGGAGGGATTCATACACTGAATCATCTTCTACATTTAGTCAGATTGAGCCTGTTAGAGCTGTTGTTACTCAAGCCCTACACTCTGATTCACAGAACTAAAGAATCACATTTATCATTGTACTCTGAGTGAAGCCAAACTGTTATCAGCCATGTTGGAATATTACGGGATTGATTTCAGCACATCCACATACTAGACAATCGAGACCACTGTTCAATCTGTCCTTGGTACTGTCATGGCAGTTTGGCGTACATGGACTGAATGATGCAGTTTGGGCATGCATCTATCGAGCAATGCATGATTGCACAAAATCAGCGTTGCTAAATAATATATGCACAATACCTTCATGTATGCAATTGTGCAATTGTAAAAAGCTTATTTTGTAAATGTCTTAAATGTTAAATGTCACATGTGGTCTTGTTAAAAGTTAATGTCGCTTTTTTTACGCGGCTGCTGGTGCTTACGCTATTGGGAAAGGGCTCTTTCCTTGTATTTGCCCTCTTAGTACAGACTGCTGCCCTGTGGGACCCTTATATTTACTCAGTGTGCACACGACTAAACTCTGGGAGGGGCTAAACACAGAACAGTAGCAGTTGCCTGTTTAGATAAACATGTTTGGGAGGCCTAAGCCAAGACCTCCTTGCTTCGCCAGTTTACATTTTCGCTCCGATACACAGACTTTGAAAAAAAACAATTCTTTCTGGCTGGGAGATTCTGGCACCTGGTCCCGAAATTAATTTTTCCAACAAAATGCCCAAGAATCGGCATCACTAACTGAGTTCGAGAGCACCACTTATTTCAAATATTGCACAGAAGCCTGGGTGATAGATATACACATTGCAGGGTAAAGCACTGAAAACAAGCAAGCATTGCATACCCACTTCAGCTTTCAAAAGCTCTGGAACCAAGCATCACTTCCCACGTGCCTACAGTGAATCGTGAAATGTATGAATCCCACCTTAATGTAGTTGTGTGTGATAATCTTGTATCACAGGATTGGTGCGTCTAGAAATTTTGTAAACAAGTGACACAGTCCTACAGTGCACTCTAAGGGCATTAAGGAAACTTCCCAGGCAGTGCGGCTCTATGCTTGAGTTTGGCCTGAGAAATAACAACCATGGCTTAGGAAAGTTCCCACAGAAATTTTAGGGCCATTTGGAAAAAAGCCAAAATGGGACTGGGTGCTTTGGCACAGACTACGTATTATCCCCCTGGCAATCTAAAGCAAGCATAGGCAGGAAGAGGAAATTCATTCATTGTTTCCGACTATTGATATGAAACACGGGAGATCTGGTGCCCTTGCAGAGCATGGCATGGGTGAAATACAGTGAGTCCGCCTCTATTTTGCCAGTGCTGCCAGCCATTTAGAGAGGAACTCTTCCAGCAACTCTGCCACATTCATTAGGTAATGGAGTAATGTATTTTAACGAGATGGCCTCATAGCTCATTACATCAGGCATATGCTGGGAGAAATTGAAACAAACAAAGAGCAAAGGAGGGTGGGCTTATTATTATAGTACATGCAGTACAATTTGCCACATTGTTCCTCAAGAATAAGCCTCACTCTGTTAACTGTGTTTAGGAACCTCGTGGCGCAGTGGTTAAACTGCTGTACCGCAGCCAAAACTGTGATGACCCGGGGTTCAATCCCAGGTAGCCGGCTCAAGGTTGACTCAGCCTTCTATCCCCTCCAAGATTGGTAAAATTAGTACTAAGCTCGCGGGGGAGTGGGGCCACGTGTAGCCTGTGTAATTTGTAAACCGCCCAGAGAGTGCTTGAAGCGCTATGGGGTGGTATATATAAGCAGCATACTTTTTATTCCCAGGCAAGCAAATCTGCATAAAATTATAGTGGCATTGCCTAATAAATGTTTGAAATACTGGAAAGGGATTTTTTGAATTGAGGTGGAACGTGCTCCATACTTTAGGCATTGCCTAAAGGTGACAGGAAGTAAGAGTGATAAAAGTCCCTGTACCCCAGAAAATTGATTTTTTTGCTTTTAAAAATAACAACATAAACCCAGAAATGTGTAAATAGGAACATGTGTAAATGGTACATTTCCTGATGTGGTCAGAATACATCCTCCTTCCCAAAGCAAGAAAAGTCAACAAGTGGGGGTGGGGAGGATGAGAAGAAAAAGCATTCGGTCTGGAAGTGTTAATTGTCTGGATTTCAGATAGAGTTGCCAGGTGTCAAGGCGCCGGCTGAAGTCTCAGGAAATTGCTATGTTTCTTTACATCTCTAGGTGGAGTGAGCAATTTCTGGAGGAGGAAACAGTCTGATTTGGGGATATGAAGCAACTCTGAAGTCTGGGCACCCATTTCTACACATGCCCGACTGGCAGCAGGGCTCACCGGCTCAACCTGAAAGAATTTGTGTGCTAAGCTTTTGCAGTGTCAGCACACCATTAAGCTAGGCGTGAGTGGGGAGGACCAGGGCGAGAGTTGGTTGGTGCCTGAACTTGGGCCTGTTCTGCTATTTATGTCAAGGCAGGGGCTGGAGCACGAGCTATGGTACAGGGCCTGGAAGCAAACTCTTCACGGGCTGGCAGTAAGCCTTCCACAAGCCCCAGCACAACAGAAGGCCTGGAAAACATTCCCACATGTCCTTTGTGTTGTAGCTTAGGCATGTGATTGGTTAAGGTTTGACAGTATCACACTGATTAATACAAAAGAGTCTAACTAGCCCAGGCCAAGCCAAGACGTTACAGGAATGGTGAGGGCAAATTAGCTGATTTGGGGCTTGTTCGACTGTCAAGATGTTGCATCCTTGCTTTCTCATTTCTTTCTTCCTTTTTGCATCCTTGATTCCTTTTATTTCAGATTTTTCAGCTGCTTCTTTGATGGCATTTCAGTGGATAGTTTGGTCTTCTCAGTTCACATAATCAGTATTAAATTCCTTCAATGCTGTCTTTAGTGTATCGTAAAATTTCTCCTTTTGTCCACCGTGCAGTCAAGCACCTGCAACAAGCTATCAACAGAAAATACATTTTGAAAGGCAGTTGTCCATCATCCTGATGACATGGCAACTGACCAAAGTTGTTGTTGTTTGAAAATTATAAAAAAAATGCTTGTCATTGATCAGAGGGGGCAATCAGACAAGCATATACCCTGTTTCCCCGAAAATAAGACCCAACCTGAAAATAAGCCCTAGTATGATTTTTCAGGATGCTCGTAATATAAGCCCTACCCCAAAAATAAGCCCCAGATAAGTGAAACCCCGTCCTCCACCATTGTGCACCATTGTACAGCAACCAGAAGTAGATGACATGACTGTATTTGAGTAAATGTAGATTGTTGTACAGGAAAAAAAAAACATCCCCTGAAAATAAGCCCTAATGCGTTTTTTGGAGCAAAAATTAATATGAGACCCTGTCTTATTTTTGGGAAACACAGTAGCTCACTTTTGGTGCAGTTTGGTTTGCCCTGTTTTCCGGTGTCAACATGTGTTTTAAATAAGAGTGATCCATCCTGACCCTTTTGCAACCTGTTTTGCTCCTTCCTGGCAGACCGCTAGGGCTGCTGTTTATTTGGTGTGATTGGGAGTGCTCTTGATTATCCTGTTCTGCAGTTTGTGTGGTTGCTTAATTCGCTCCCAAATAGAACAGAGGTGAGGGGTCTCTTCAGTGACAACCCTGTGACATATGCAGTGGGTCGTGACTAGAGATGGGGGTATTTGTATTCGAATACCCCCGCACAGGTATTCCTGCCAGGAGTGGCTAGCCGACCGCGAGCTCCAGAGTGATAGGAAGGGAGCCCGCAGCCCGCAGCAGCAGCGGAAGGTGAGTTGAGTGGACAGTCCAGCCCCAGGGAGCTGGACCCTCGTTATGTCCACCTGTGCAGGGGTATTCGTATTCGTATACAAATACCCCCATGTCTAGTTGACTTGTGACAGTAGGAAAGATAATGGAGAAACCCTCTCCTCTATTTTCCTCTTCCTACAATTTTTAAAATATTTTCGTAAGCGACACAGGGTTATTTCAGATATAAGGGAGTATTCATGATAGGTATTGCTGTAGCACTATGCTCTTTACTAAATGAAACAAAAAAAGGGGGGGATATGCCAGTAATCAAAAGGGGGAGAAATTGGCACAATCTGACATGCTGTTTGGATTAGAGATGGGGGTATTCATATTCGTATACGAATATCCCCCCAAGGTGGAAATAATGAGGATTAGCCACTCTGTGACCTGGCAGAGAGGCTTGTCATCCCGCCTCCTGCCAGGAGTGGCTAATCTATTGCGGATAACGGCACGATAGGAAGGCTCCGTCGAGCTCACATCAGCGGCGGAATGGTGAGTGGACAGTCTGGCTCCATGGGGCTGGACTCTCATTATTTCCACCTGTGGGGGAATATTCGTATTCATATACGAATACGAAAACCCCCATCTCTAGTTTGGATCCTTCTCATGTGAGAAGGAACATCTCCCCTGTGAATGGAAGAATTGCTCAAGTGAGAGAGAAAATAGATCACACCAGAGATAAGAGCCTTTTAAATGCAACTCAGATCACTCCAGATTCCCCATCTACTCACACCAGACTTTAATGTCAGAACTTTATCCTATATTTCAGCGGTCCCCAACCTTTTTGGGGCTGCGGACCGGTTGGAGGGAGCGGGCTCCATGCGCGGGGGGTGTCACGCTCGCATGGAGGGCGTGTCGCGCTTGTGGGGGGCGTGTCGCGTGAGCGTGACACGCCCCCATGAGCGTGACATGCCGCTGCGGGCGTGACACACCCAGTGTGGGTGTGACACCCCCCGCGTGAGCGTGACACGCCCACTGGGGGCGTGACACCCCCGCAAGCGTGATACACCCACCACACGTGCGTGCGGGGGGGCGGAGATCCGTATCCGCGACCCAGTTCCGGCAAGCCCAGGGACCAGCTCCAGGCCGAGGACCAGGGGTTGATGACCCCTGCTATATTTGATACTGAGAATTCTCCAAAGACAGGGAAAGTGAAAGGAACTGAGCTTTGTAGCATGGCACTGAAAGATAGTCCAGGTTTCTACTTCATAAAGCAGGAAGGATAGAATTACGGCTTTGTACATCTTCATCTTAACAGAAAGATTGATTCCATGTCGATTCTATATAGAGGAGAGGACTGAAGACTAACAAAGCCAATGCTGGTTTTAGAGATTCATGTGGTCACTTCATAATCCATGAGATCACTGCAAGAGATAATGCTGCCTAGATATGCAAACTTATCCACTGCAGAAAGAGGCTGTTCATATGCCTTCAGAACTGGTTCCTCCTCCTTGCAGAAACTATAGAAGCCCTCAAAAAAACAAAAAAACGGGAAAGCACCAGGCTCAGATGGTCTGCCAGAGGAATATTATAAAGAATTGGAAAATGTATTGCTTAATCCATATAAGAAGCTTTTAGAATGTGTAGAAGAAAAGGGAGAATTGCCACCAACATGGACAGAAGCGATAATTTCCCTTATTCACAAGGAAAACATGGAGGGTAAAGAAATCCAAAACTACAGACCGATCTCATTGCTGAATGTGGATTATAAAATATACGCGACCATGTTGGCAACTAGACTGAAAAGAATTTTAATACAGTTAATACATCAAGATCAGTCAGGGTTTCTTCCAAAAAGGCAGATGAAAAATAACATAAGGATAATCTTAAATTCTCTGGAATACTATGAAGCACACCCGGAGAAACAGATGGCTATGATATTCTTGGATGCAGAGAAAGCTTTTGATAATCTTAATTGGAATTTTATGCTGTATCAGCTGGAAGTGCTACAAGTTGGAGAAAGATTTTTGAAACTTATCAAAGCAATTTAGACTCAGCCAAAGGCAAAAGTGAGAATTAATGGAGAGTTGACGAAAGAAATACAAATACAGAAAGGTACTAGACAGGGGTGTCCGCTCTCGCCATTACTATTTATTTTGACTCTAGAAATATTAACTGAACAAATTAGAGATAAAAAGGAATTAAAAGGACTGAAAGTAAGAGGTCATACTTTTAAGCTCCAAGCCTTTGCAGATGATTTAGTCATCATACTGGAAGATCCAATGGACTCAATAGAAGATTTGATGGACATGCTGAAAAATTTTGGCGACATAGCAGGAATGAAAATAAACCAAAAGAAAACAAACTTGTTAAAAATATGAGAGAACAAGAACGACAGAAGTTAATAGAAAAGACTAACTTCCAAGAGGAAAAGAGAATTAGATATTTAGGGATCCAAATTACAAAGAAGACGAGCACATTATTTAAAGATAATTACATGAAATTGATTAAAGATATACAGACCAACTTGGAGAGATGGGACAAATTACAGATATTGTTGATGGGAAGAATTGCAACTATCAAAATGAATGTTCTGCCAAAAATTTTATTTTTATTTCAGACAATTCCCATAATATTAAAACAGTCCTTTTTTCAAGAACTTAACAAGATAATTATGAGATTTGTGTGGCAAGGTAAAAAATCAAGAATTAAATTTAAAGCAATGCAAGATGCCAAACAGAGAGCGGGTTTTGGCCTTCCAGATTGGGTTCTGTATTATAGATCCTGTGTATTAGATTGGATAAAGGAATGGATAACTTTGGAAAATGATAGATTACTCAATTTGGAAGGACATGACTTGCAGTTCGGTTGGCATGCTTTTCTATGGTATAAAAAAGATAAAGAGCAAAAACATTTTAATTCACATATGATAAGAAGAGCTTTATTAGGAACTTGGAAAAAGATTATTCAACAAATTTACCAAAAAACACCAGTATGGGTATCACCTATAGAGGCCTTTACACAACCTAATCTTATGACGGAAGCGAAGCTTCTAAGATATTAAGATTTATTGAAAAAGGACTGTGAGTTAAGGTCTAAAGAAGAGTTAGAGACACATAATATATATATAGACTGGTGGTCCAGAGCACAGCTGGAATCCAGATACAGAAAAGACAAAATAGAGGGTTTCTACTCAGAACAAACGACATTTGATAAATTTCTATTAGGCTCAAAAGATAAAATAATTAAGAAAATGTATAATTATTTGTTAGAAATTAAAATGGAAGATGAGATGGTTAAAGAATGTATGATTAAGTGGACACAAAATATAGGTCATAATATTGATATTGATCAATGGTCGCAAATATGGCAAAATAATATAAAGCTTACAAAACTGGTTAATTTTAAGGAGAACATATATAAGATGTTTTATAGGTGGCATATGACTCCGGAAAAATTGTCGAAGATTTACACAGATGTATCAAATGTCTGTTGGAAATGTGAAGTACACGTGGGAAGCTATTATCATATGTGGTGGTCTTGTAGAGTAGCGAAACAATATTGGATAGGAGTGCATAATGTGTTACAACAAATATTGCTTTGCAAGGTTCCATTAACTCCAGAACTGTTTCTATTGAGTATGATACCAGATAATATAGATAAGGCAAAGAAGTGTTTAGTTATACAGTATATATAGTCACTGCAGCCAGAATTCTCTATGCCAAAAATTGGAAAAGTCCGGTGTGAGGGTTCAGACGTTAGCTCCTTCGTCGGCTCAAATAACGCATCAGATCTTTTGATTTTTGAAACAGGGGTGATATTTATTGGATTGTTTAACAAGAGTCCTGTGTCAACATAAGCATTCCAAACATTCTCCCCTTTAGACAACCGGTCTGCGGGGGGATTCCATTCTTCTAACTTGAAGGGATTTCCTCCCTGGTCATTCCAGGGTCCTGGCCATTCGGGAAGGGTATCAGAGTTTAATACCAATCCCTTCTCTCCTTCCAGTAAGGGGATGGTGTCCTCCTCTCAATAGTCCACCCAGTCACGCTCCCGGGTGGGATCCCCCGCCTGCCACGGGGTTCCTCCCATCCCCTCTGTTGGTTCTCCCAAATCCTCCATTCCAACCTCTCCCGGCGCTTTTGTTCCACTCTTTCTTTCTCCTCCCTTAACTTCTTCCGCCACTCCTTGGTTTCTCTCTCACCCCAATAAGATGGTTTGGGGTTGAGTTCTCTCCTCCTCCGTGCATCAGCCTCCTCTTTCGGGACCCTCAGTTTCTCTGTCTTGCCGGTCCAAGGGTCCTCGATCCAAATCCATTCCCAACCCCCCGGCAACTCTTCTTCTCCCCTTTTTATATCCCCTAACCCCGCCTCTACCACTTCCCGCCTCTTTTCTCCCACGCCCGCCAAAGAAGTCCCGGGTTCCATAATCCTTAGTCTGTTCAAATCTCCCTCCAAATTCCCCGGGTCATGTCCAGGAGGCTTTATCTTCCGGGGTGGGGGAACTGGAGGGGTCTGGCTCTCTTTCTCAGCTGTCGGCGGGAGGGACGGCACTCCCGAGAGAGGGGTCTCTCTCTCGCTCTCCTTCTTACATCCGGTGATACCGAAACAAGAGGAACTTACTGAGAAGATAAGGGAAGCGGCAGAAATGAACATTCTATCAGAAGTGATGAAGGACTGTCCTATACAAAAGGCAACTGAAAGATGGGACTTATTTTACAAATGGTCAGAGTCACCAGATAGTGCTTGAATAACATAGATCAAAATGTGAACTAAAATCTGGAAGGCAGAAAATAGTAGAAAAGCGGAGTTTGAATTTTGATATTGCAATATGAATAGACTGGATGTTAGTATATTTTTGTTTCTCCTCCCCCCTTTTTTCTTTTTCCTTACACCCCCTCTTACCTTCTGTATCCCATACCCTAACCCAAGTTATTAAAACAATAAAATAAAATAAAAAACTGGTTCCTCCTCCTCATGAGGGACTTTCGAAAGGATCTTTGCTGCTCGACACCTCTAACAATTTTGGCCTAAGGCCAAACAACCACTAACTGAGTGGTTATTGTTTTTCCTCATGTACGCTTCTTCTAAAAATATAAAACGTACATGCTTGTTTTTTCTTCCAGATTGTATAGTGAAAGCATGCAGACACATAACAAACAGAGCATGAGGGGCTCATGGATGCTTTTCAGCTTCATCCATAAAAATGCACAAAGAGTGGGCAGCATTGGTATCTGCCAAGAGTTATTCCCACAAGCACCACTCCTTTCTTTTCCTCTAGAGAACACTTTTGCATAAACATTGGAGCAGCTGCCTAAAAAAAAAAAATAGTCTTGCAAATACTGATTACGGCCTGACAATAGCAATGGCAAAGACAGGAACTGACCTCTCCTTGACCTAATTCTTCATCAAGACGTAGAGGAACTGTCTTCTTGGACAAGCTCATGCTAACCTTTGCCTATGGTTTTGACAGGGAACCCCCAAGGAAGAAACACACAGGAATTATTTCAGAGCATCCAAAAATTCATTGCTAAAATAACAAGGCAGATGTTGGTATAATGTGCTTGAGGTAGTGTAGTAAAAAAAAACACGTTACTATGAGCAGGAAATATGTATGAGCAGAAAAATGGAAAACATACTTTTTTGAAGTACAGCTCCTCAGATCCCCTGACACCGAAAACGGTCAGTTTTGGAGACATGGGCTGAGAGATTCTGGCAGGTGTAACACAAAACAAAACAAAACAATTTTTCTAGGCTTTGGAAACATAGAAGGAGAGAAAGGGCAGGGAGGCTTCCTGAAACATACATGTTTGCATCTCTCCCAAACATTCTTGTTAGCCATTGTTTCCTACCAAGCCGGTTTGACTTATAGACTAATGGTACTCCTGTTCCCTTGACTCATTTACCAGTTGGCATCCTTCTCATTTCCTAACCTGAATTTTCCCACCACTTCTTCCCTTCCATCGTTTTTGGAGTGGGTGGTGGGTGGGAAAGTTTTAAGGAGAAAGAGACAGAACAGCTGAACAATGTATTTCAGTTGGTTGCAAGAGAAGCCTCTGTCTGAAACCATCCCACAGTAGTCACTGCCGCACTTTCCACTTAAAGAATTTTGGCCAGTCAGGTTATGTAATTATGTTGTGTTGATTATGTGTAATTAACAAAACAAAATACAGAAAACAAAGCAAAAAACAAAACAAAAACCCACCACCAAAGTCTTGCAGCACCTTTACAACTAACAGATTTATTTCAGAGCTAACTTTACTGGGTTACAACAATTCATTTCTTCAGAGAGACCCTCACTCTGAAATAAATGTGCTAGTTTCAAGGATGCTACAAGACTTTGGTGGTGGTTGTTTTATCCTGGTTTTATACATGCTGAAACAGATAGTCAATATGGCTGCCTGTCTGAAAATTGTATGTGATTATGGAACCCTCTAGTGGTGGGAAATAAAACTGCTAAGTGAAAGACAATATTTACATTTTTAAATCATTGGGTGCCTCCAGATAACACTTTTAATTTGCAAATCTCTTGGCCCATTTACTGAATTTTAGGGAGAGTGTTCAAAATATTATTGTTTTCCATGTATAAGCCGTTGTGCTATCACACCACTTCTTCCATCTTTTTTATTTCCAAATACACCCAACTCCAAAATAAACAAAAACTAAGGAAAAGGCAGAATCACTTCACAATGTATTTTGATGGGCAACATTAGGAACTATCAGTCTAGAAACATCTATTATCCGTGTGCAGAGTATCACTGTGTGAGGCATATGGTGTGACTAAAAAGAATGTAACGAAACAGAATGCATGCTGCTTAAGTTGCAGCTAAACCTCCTGATTCAACATTAAAAAAAACAAACCTAAAATTAAACATCTAGAGAATCAGTAGACTTTCTCTGCAGAGTGACCTCAGATTAAGTGTGACTGTACTAGGATTTGGGGGGCTTGGCTGCTCCTGGTGAGAAGAAGGCAAACACTGGAAGAAAAGTGGGGAGAGAAGAGAGATTAAATGGGAAAGTCATTTAGGGTTATCTGACACAGCTCTTATCTGACATAGCTCTACATCGGGTAAGATAGGCTTTTAAAAAACAAAAATATGCTCAGAGCAAAGGTGACAGAAGAGGAAGGGTTGTTTCCTCTGTACACTGCCAGAGGAGGGTGGGTAACCAGTGATCCTGGGTTGTGAGCAGCGTGGAGCATCTGGGTGGGGCTAAGGTTTGTGGGAGCGCTAAGGCATTAGGGATCTTATGGCATCCTTTTCCATTATGCTCCATACAGGGTGCTTCTCAAGAAACTACCAGACCCCTAATGCCTTGCAGCTCCCACAAATCTTAGCCCCAGCTAACGTCTGACGTCTTTAAGACTCATCACATCGCAGATAGAACCTTTATTCCCCAGCTGTAAGTGGTTAAAAACACATGAGAGGATTTTGATTTTTTTAAAGCTAAAAACCACAAAATCCTGAATGAAGGGTTTCTGTAGACTTCTGGGGGCTGTTATCCAAAAAAATACAAAAGTCCCACACCTGATTTATAAGAATTCTTAACAAAATAAATTAGAAGTCAGTATTAAAAACCAGCAGAACATAGTAATAAAACTCACATAACAACATGTGAACTATGTGCCAAAATCAATTGACTAAAAATCTACTGAATCCTTAGGTGAATTAAAAGAGTTTTTACCTAGTGTTTTAAAAGCCACTGGAGTGGGTAGCAGGCAAGTGAATGACATGAAAAATAAACATTGCACAGAAAACTGCCTGCTGGTTTTTCGCTTGTTATGCAACTGTGAAAGGCACAAGAGTCCTGCCCTCAGCAAAAATGACAGTCTGAACCTGGAAAGAGTGCCTCTGAGGACCTTTGCTGGCAGAATGCAAAGGGTGTGTGCACTTATACATAAGAGGTGGGAGGGGGAGCAACAACCATTCTGAGCAAGGGAAAGGGTGGTTTGCCTTTGGGAGGAAACAGCAGGACAGAGGCAGGGGATGAGTATTCACCAGTCTTCAAATTTTAGGAGAAACTAGGATGGTCCACAATCCCAAACATTCTGCAATAAATGCTGTAAGAGGAAGTAGGGCTTTCTTCATTGCCAGGTGGCTGCAGGAATTTAAAGGGCATTGACAGAAACCTGCCTTCTTTTCTCTTTCCTGTTTCTATCAGGGAAAGAGAAAATCTATAACTGCTGTTCTTACCAGTTCTGATCCCTGTCCAACCGATTATGTTGAGACATTTTCTCATGATATTCTCTCATGCCCAATTTATCAAATCCAAGATTAGGACTAGAACTTTTAAAACAGTTTTAGCCCTGTAGAAATGTAATCCCATTATAAATTTTATTTTAATCAGATAAAAACAACTAAAGACATCTTTAAAAATTCTTCCAAGGTACAGATGCAAGATGTTTCTTTAATTATAACTGGGATGGTTTTCTTCACATTATTCTTACCCTGATTTGGAGTCTGGAGGGTCCTGGATTATGCTTTCTTCCATTTCTTTAACTGAGTTGTCAACCAAATTTTCACAAAAACAAATCCGTGCATCTCTCTGTACTAGCCCTTTTCATGTTCCCTTCTGTCTTTTCCTGCACTAGCAACTGTGGCCTTCCACTGGCCACATTGACTGTTGGATTTTGGGAGCTCCAGTCTGAAAAAGTAACTTTTCCATGGTCTGGGTTATTGCATATGACCACACAATTGGTAGTGCTAGGAACTCTCTATTTAGAACAGGGGTCTCAAACATGCGGCCCGGGGGCCATTTGCGGCCCGCCGGACGATAGTTTGTGGCCCCCGCCTTGCCTGCCCCCCCCGAAGCGCCCACGCGGCCTCTGCTGTAAAGATTCAAAAAAAGCCTCGCCTCGCTCGCCGGCTCTCCCCCGAGACAGCGCCTCTTGCACCCTCCATCCGGAACTGCAGCCTGCCAGCCAGCCCACCTGTCTGCCGGCTGGCAGGCTGCAGTTCCGGATGGAGGGTGCAAGAGGCGCTGTCTTGGGGGAGAGCCGGCGAGCGAGGCACGCTGCCGGCCCTTTTCCCCGAGCGCCCGAGCCGCCGCCGAGCGATGCCTGAGAGCGGAGCTCGCTCCCGGCCCATCCTCGAAGAGCGCCTCCAAGCCGCCAACAGCAGCTGCTGCTGCAGCCGCCTCTTCCAGGGAAGCGGCTCTCTGGCTCTCTTTCTCTCTCGGCAGCACCAGCCTGGCCAGCGGCCGCCTCAGCGCCCAGCAATGCTTCCTCCTCCTCCTCCTCTTCGTCCTGCTTCAGCCGCCTCAGCTCTGGAGGCTGCCTGGGCTCGCCTTGCAAAGTTTGCTCCTCTGTCGTGGTGGGGGTAGCTGCTGCTGCTGCTGAGTGCACTTTTTTTGAGGGGGGGCCTTCAGAGGAAGGTTGCCGGACCTCCGTGTGTGTGTGTGTTTGTGTGCGTGCACACACGCGCACCTGTGCCCCCCCCCCGTTCTGTTTAATTTCGCAGGTACCGATGGGGGCTTTTCTCCTTTGGCAAGGTGATTCTGTGAGGGTTTTTTTTAAAAAAAATATGTTGTGCCCTCCCCCCCCCCGCTAGGCGGTCACCGGCACTCCCTCCCTTCTCGGCTTCTTCGTCCTGCTGCTGCTGGTGGTGGTGGTAGTGAAGAAGGAGCCGGAGGGGGTCATGAGTCACTAGCCAGCCGGGCTAAGGAAACTCCTGGGCGGCTTCCTCGGGCTCTTGCTCCGCTTGGCGGAAAATCTGATGCGGCCCAGCCTCACCCAGACTCTGCCTCCAGCGGCCCTCAGGTAAATTGAGTTTGAGACCCCTGATTTAGAAGAACAGTAAAAGACGCACTATAATATTACATATAATTTACATTTAGAAGAGACATCTTTGAGCACAAGCTTTCCTTATTACCAGTAATTTGCAAATTAGTTTGTTTTGGTTTGCAATTGATCATCAGGAGGTAAGCTCCTGCATTCTGATTGCTCAGACACAAGTTCAAATGGGATTGTGTCCCTGAAACACCAATGTGCTTTGGCCCTCTAGTGAGGTGCTCTCCATAGCCTCTAGTTTTACACTAAATCAGTGGCATGTTCATGTTGAGTACAATTTAACTGATTTCAATGTATGGTTCAGAAAATCCAAATTGGAATATGATTTCTAAGACACTTTAAAATAACTCTATGATCCCAGTTACAGTAGGGTAAAACATACTTGAATCGGGGTTAGCATGTTTTAAATAAATTTTTATAAAGGTGACTACGTGATGCACATGGAAACACAGATTGTTTTGACCAGGGAATTGTGTTATTTTGATGGGAAGCAAAATAAAATAATTTTCTTGCAGTGGTGTGTTTATTTTATTCAGATGTCAATGTGATTTATATTGAATTGTTCTGGCATGCGTGAATGCCTCTGTCAGTGTAAATTGCGTCTGTGGGATTTGCCACCCAGTGGTGTGCCTTCCCCTCTTTTGCACTCCATGTGTATGTGTGTTTGGTTTTTACTCCCTCCTAGCTAGTCAAAATGTCAGTTTCACACACCCCCCTCTCTCCCGCTTTGTAAGCCTTTAATTTCAGCCAGCACTGGGTCTCTCTCTCCTTCACAAGTCTGCTGCTTGCTGGCATCCTCACCTTTTCCTTTTGAGCATAAGTGGGTGAGCTGGTGAGAAGTGGGCTCCTGCCCTGGTTGCAACAGAGAGCAGGCAGAAGGAACGAGGAGCCTCCCAGCTGCTGCAGATAGCAGGCAACTGAGCCTACACCAGCATGCCCTACAAACTACAGAGTGGCTCCTGCTCAACAGCCAAGGGCATGCTGGCAAGGCAGCCAGCTGTGAAAACCCGGATTCCATTGGAGGGCTGAGGAGCGGCAGCAGCACCACTGGCAGAGAACAGGACAAACCTATGTTTTTATTTTATTTTTTTCTGTCATTCCCTTTTAGCGCTATCCTGCTTTGAAATAAATAAAATAAAATAAAATAACATTTTAAATAACACCACAGCAGCAGCAGCGAGTGGCCAGTGTGAGTGTGGGCAGACGGACTCAGGACAAAGCTTCAAATACAATGATTCTAAAAGCCCATATAGTCCCCTTGACCTATATTCAACACTATTTAAAAATGGATTAAATTTTTTCCCCAAGAGAATGCACACACTGACCCAAAAACGACATGACTACCTCATTACTTTAAAACTAATTAAAAAACTCCAAACCCTCACCCAATTTATTTCAATATTGTAATCACACTCTCAGTCTGTTAAAGTACTAGACATAAGAATCATTCCTCAGGACTAGATGACAGACAGTGTTTGGCACTGCATGGCCAAATACAAGAAGATTTAAAAATCTAGTAAGCAGTAATTGGGCTCAGTGAGCTGACCTAAACTATATCAGAAGAGCTGTCACTGGTTTGCCAAGAGATGTCAGGAAATTGCTCTATTGTTATGGGAGCCCTTTGTTTCCTCTCAGGCAGCTGGAAAAGTCACGCCCTAAAGCATGGAGTAAGGCCACAAGGCGGGAAAGACACTCCTCACCCGTCCCCAATGATGCCCTGGTGTCAGCTATTTTGCCAAGGTTCTGTAAATCCACCCAGAGGACACTCCACCCTTTGAGACCCTCCCTAGAATGCAATGAAACAGAAGGGAGGGTGAGAGGCATTTAAGGGCATTAGTGAGTAGCTAGGGTGGTTCATCTGTTCTCAAATATCCATAGCATATGAAGAAGTGTGTGTGCATCGGTGTGTCCATGTATGCTCATGTGCACCTGTGTGCACTTGCACATGCTCAAATATTGTCTGCTTCAGAGAAGCTGGCTCTCCTTATCAGGCAGTTTCCTTTCTCTGCCAGACAGAAGCTTCCCCTACAGCTGCTTTAATGCTTTTGTATGAAACTAATTAGCAGGAGGAGGTTGCTGGAAATGGGAAAGCTCAGCAAGAAAAGAGAAACAATGACTAAAGAGTTTCAGTCATGCCAGAGCTTGGGGTCTTAATTATTACTTTAATTTTTAAAAGAGTAATTCATTGGAGTTTCAAGTCTCTTCAAGTGGTTATCAATACAGTTATATTTTTTTAAAAAAATAGCATGTTGTTTTCCCCTTTTCTGAAATTCGAAAGGCACAACTACAAACAATTCCAACAAGAAAAAAAGTGGGAGACAGCAAAAAAGGCCACTGTGGCTGCACAAAAAGCTCAGAGAGGACCTGGAAACAAAAAAAGAGAGGCACATATAGGAAATGGAAGGAAGGCCAGGCCACAAAGGAAGAGTACAGACAAGGATCAATGAACTGCAGGGATGGCATTAGGAGGGCAAAAGCTGAGAATGAGCTGAGGTTAGCTAGAGGTACTAAAAGCAACAGAAAAACATTCCTCAGGTATGTGTGTAGCAAAAAGAAAGAAAATAAACAGTGGCTCAGCTACTCAATGGAGATGGAAAAATGATAATAGAAGATCAAGAAAAGAGAGAAGTGCTCAATTCCTATTTTAGCTCAGTCTTCTCCCAAAGGACAGACTATGATTCTCCAGAGAAATGTGAACTGCAAGTGGAGGGGACAGGATTGAAGTTGGAGATTGATAAACAAATAGTCAAGGAATCCCTCAATCCCTGTGAATGAATTCAAATCTTCAGGGCCAGACAAACTGCATGTGTATTGAAGGAACTGGCTGAAGAACTCTCAGAACCACTGTCCATTATTTTCTTGAAATCATGGGAAATGGGTGAGGTGCCAGACGATTGGAGGAGGGCTAATGTTGTCCCTATCTACACAAAGGGCATAAAGGAGGAACCTGGGAACTACATACCAATCAGCCTGACATCAATCCCAGGGAAAATTCTGAAACAGATTATGAAGCGGTCACTATGCAAACACCTAGAAAACAAAGCAGTAATAACTAGAAGCCAATACGGATTTGTCAAGAACAAATCCTGCCAGACTAATCTGATCTCATTTTTTGATCTGGTAACTTTCCTGATAGACAGAGGGATTGCTGTAGATATTATATATCTTGACTTCAGCAAAGCTTTTGACAAAGTGCCCCATGCTATTCTGATTAGCAAGCTAGCTAGGTGTGGCTGGATAGAACAACTGTCAGGTGGATACACAGTTGGCTACAGAATCATAGTCAGAGGGTGATAATTAATGGTTCCTTCTCAAACTGGGAAACGTAACAAGTGGGGTACCCCAGAGCACAGTCCTAGGCCCAGTGCTCTTCAACATTTTTACTAATGACCTGGATTGGGAGGTGCAGGGAATGTTAATAAAATTTGTGGATGACACAAAATTGGGTGGATTAGCTAACATCTTGGAAGACAGAAACAAAATTCAAAATTATCTAGATAGAGATAACTGCAAAGTACTGCACCTAGGAAAAAGAAACCAATTGCACAGTTACAAGATGAGGGATACCTGGCTCAGTGAGAAGGATCTTGGAGTCATTGTAGATCACAAGCTGAATATGAGCCAACAGTGTGTTGTGGCTACAAAAAAGGCAAATGCTATTTTAGGCTGCATTAACAGCAGTGCAGTCTCCAAATCCCACTAGTTCCCCTCTATTCAGCACTGGTTAGGCCTCACCTTGAGTACTGTGTCCAGTTCTGGACACCACACTTGAAGAAGGATGCTGACAAATTGAAACAAGTTCAAAGGAGGGCAACAAGGATGATCAGGGGGCTGGAAACAAAGCCCTATGAAGAAAGACTGAAAGAATTGGGCATTTGTAATCTTGAGAAAAGAAGACTGAGGGGAAATCAGATAGCACTTTTCAAATACTTGAAAGGTTGTCACACAGAGGAGGGGCAGGATCTATTCTCGATCATCCCAGAGTGCAGAACATGTAATAAATGCCTCAAGTTAAAGGAAGTCAGATTTCGGTTGTATATAAGAAAAAATGTCCTAGAGCAGGGCTTTTACAGCAGTATGGCAATTGAACTAATTACAGTACCTTGAGAGGTAGTGAGTGCTCCAACACTGGAGGCATTCAAGAGAAATGTAAACAACCACCTGGCAGGTATCCTTTGATTTGTATTCCTGCACTGAGCAGGGGGTTGGACTCCATGGTGTTATAGTTCCCTTCCAACTTCATGATTCTACTATTTGGTTCCTGAAAACAACAACAAAAACAACAATCCATGAATATTTTTTTATTTAGGACAGGAGGCACAGCACAACCCAAACCAGTGTTTGAACCACATAATATTCCTCTTCCACCATTTTGTCTCTTTATGCTTGTCAGGGTTTTTTCTCTCCCTAAAATGTCAAAAGATATTGTGAGAATGGCAAGGTGTTGTGTTTTCGTGTCTTAAGGCAGGCCTACAGGCAGCAACCCTTGCCCGACCCTTTGCAGCCTCAAAGCCAGCCGTGGCTCTCTTTCCCCTGCAGCCTTGGCTTCTGAGATCATTCATTATTTATTGTTAATAGTGGCAGGTTAATAATAATCGAAGTGAAGACTGCTGGGTAATGGGGGCATGCTATGTTTGCATGTGTATGCCTGCATGTGTGGTTGACACTTGGACACAGGCTGGAAAACGTTTTGCAGTCTTATGCTCCAAGCAGAGGAAGATCTCACTTAGTTATTTTTGGGAGGGGCACCCCTTACTCCATTTATGGGCCACTCCTGCATTCAGAGGCTAATTGAATTTACTTTATTGTCATTGTACTTCCGTACAACAAAATTAAATGCCATCTCCAGTACACATAATAATAAAACACACAAGAACATAGCATCCATAACATGAAAACATAGCACATTACACATAAAACACATCCCTCTCATTCACATCCACATCCTTCACATTCAATTTCCCATCACACAACACATTAATATTGCACTATACAGTGGAATTCTGTATAGCTGCAGCTCTGGGTTAGAAACTGTTTTTTAACCTATTTGTCCTGTTTTAATTATCTAATCAGAAGGCTATAATGCTCAGACAGGTTGTGATATGTGTGAGCTGGCAACAACAGCCGGCTAACTAAAAAAGGAAAAAAAAAAACTTTTTTTTTTGGTTAGCTGACCTATCAGCCTGCTGGAGGCCCTCTGCCAGGTCCCTGCCTCCCAGCTGAGAGGTGGGGACATGTGCAAAGGCCTGTGTCGGAGTTCTCAAGATGACAGTGGCAGGCGGCAGAAGAGGAAGCAGCCACAGGAAAAGTTAGGGAGGCGACAGGACAGTGGGAGGGGGGCAGGCTGTGGGGAGGCAACGAACCAGGAGGTTTGGAAATCACCCCAAAATGTTTTGGTTTGGGAAACTTTGGGTTCTCCAGTTTGGATGAACACGAACTGATCTCAATCAACTCATCTCAATTAATGAATTAGCGATTTTTGACAAATTTCCTGGCATGTTTTTAACTTTGTGCCCATCTCTACTCAGGACTGTCTATTCTGCACTGCGCAGAAATACCTCTCCAAGATTTCAGTCGGGAATCTATTCCAGATCTATGCAGAGAGGCTGTGAATTGAATCCAGAGACTTTTGTATGCCCAGCATAAGTTCCAGCACTGAACAAGGAACACAGGCATGCTCCATACGCAGGTGCCTTTTGTTTAATCTGTCATTCATAATGAATGCACACAATGAGGTAAACATGCAGAAGTGTTTGCACATAATTTTGCAGTAGTAGCTTCTCTGGCTGTAACCATTTAAGCTATTATCTGCTTTTGTGGGCATATATATAGTATCTAATGGGCACCCTCCCCCTTTCTCCTCCACTGTAGTGCCAGGGCCTTGTTTTGGCTCTAACCTTACTAAAAAGACAACAGATGCTGATTCCAGTTAATGTGTAACTTCCTTTGTTACCTTTCACCTTTTTTCCACATTCAAACTCCATTTTCCTGGGCACCTGCCACTCCCACAGTACACAGACACAGGAAGAGAGAGAGTGCACGCACTGGAGTGAGAAAGCCAGAGAGGACACACACAATCTGGTTCAGTTCCTGAGGTAAATGCCCCCCACCCCTGCAGAGAATATTTGGAGGAAGAATGGGGGCGGGGGAACCAAGTACCCTTTCCTCATGGAAAGATTCTGTGCAATGCTGGTGTATGCTGATTGGGGGAAGCCTAGGTTTGCTGCATGAGCTGGAGGTGGGTGGTGGGGGAAATGGTCCTGGCTGTGTTTCAGAATCAGATGCCAATTGTCCTCTTCCTTTTTTAAGCACAAGGCAATCGATAAGGTGCTTCTGTATTTTGTGTGCGCTTTTCCTGCAGTAATGAGAGCAAACGGCTGTGTGAAAGTAGCTTGCTGACTCTGAGCCAAGATTTCTATAAACAAATGAATCTAAAAAGAGGCCACATCTGAAAACGTGACTGTCATGTGACACTCAGTGCTCCCTTACCAGTGGGAGCACTGCCTCCTCAAAAGCCAGTGTGTTCAAATATGCCCACCTGCCTGAGACTAAACAGAGAATTGTTTCCTGTCTCCTTTGCAATTAAAAGTCTTCTTTCAGGGTCTCTGGCTAGCCCACTCATTACAAGCCTGAACTCACTGCAGGATAGGTAGGTAACTGAAGAGAGACATCAAAAGATCCTGCCAGTTCCTGGTCATCCAGGATGATGCTGACAAATTGAGGCAGGAGGTGTTGGGAAGAAATTGCTATGTGGGAGTTCAGGCTTCTGGCTCTGAGAAGATTAACCATAACATGTGTTGTGCATCCCACCAACTCAAGCTTATCGGAAGATCTTTCAAAACATGCTTGCTGGTAGAGGGTATATGCTGTCAGCATTCCATAGCTATGTGCAGCAGGTCCTCAGGGATCATACAGAGCACTCCTGTGGGTCTTTTGACTGTGATCTGAGCCACAGCCTGGGCGAGTTCCTTTTCAGACAACTCCCTGGATTGCCCAGCCAGCGGTGGCCATGCTGGCTAGGGGACTTTCTTACAAGAGTTGCAGTACAAGAAAGAATCTTCTCCAAACTCTGGTTTAAGCTGTGGTTGGGCAAGACCAACACAGGCAGGAAATGCTGGTGGATAGGAAGCAGCAATGAGATGCTGGCAGACAGAGTGTGGTGTGCCTTGCAGCCTGCCTGCCTCCCCTAAACAAGCCTGTTGACCTCTAGTGGATTGTCTCTTTACCACTGTTGAAAAAAGATTTAGCTGCCAGTCTAATCAGTACCTATACGTACTAGGATTAGGCAATGGACATCTTGTCTTTTGCCTCAAGTACCAAAACGTCTTAGTTCTGCCCTGATTGGCTACTTTTTCAAACCCTGGCATGTCCTTGGTGTTGCATGTGAAATAAGCCACCAGTTGCTATTGCTGTTTTGGTCCTTCTCTCATTTCATGACTTTTGCTTCTCCTGTGACTTTGGGAATAAGGACAGGAGCCTGTTGTATGCTGGCAGAGTGTAACACTCTACTGATACAGTAATGTGGCACAGCCTACTTGAAGGAACATTGTCCTTTGCACAAGCGGAGTTCTTCTTTAGGCATATCAGTTTATGGTAAACTAAATCCTGAGGTCCCCATTGTCTATTGTTGTCTAAAGCCTTGGTACTACAAAGATGATCAGTACTGTACTATGTGTATGTGTGTGCATTGTCTATATTACCATGGAAGCTGCATTCATGTTGCCTGAATTGAAAGATACCACCTTTATTTAATGATGGATATATCGCTATATTACGTTAGGTAAGCTCCCCGAGATTCATATGTCATCATGAGAAAATCAGATATTGAGGACTATAGAACTCTTATCCTGAAATAACTTAATTTCTTCCCAGTTTGTTTCTGGGTAAACTTCAAGATCCTGGCATTGGCCTGCAAAGCCCAAAATGATTTGATGTCCAGGTATAAGGAACAGCTTTCCTAGTGTTGACCTGCTCTTTACCTTAGATCTGGTGTAGAGGCCTATCTTCTTATCTCATCATTAGCAGAAGTAGATTGATTTCCGGTAAGAGATAGTGTTTTTTCCTAAGGATGTGCCACAATCCTGGGATTCCCTTGCTCAAGTGATACTTTTGGCACCAACTTTATTAATATTTTAGTGCTAGACTAAGAGCCATGCGTTTATACAGAAATATAAGAGTGGTTAATGACAATAAAAGAATCTTTGCTCTTTTGCCTCTGTTATCCTTTACTGGTCATTCTTGGTTTTGTTAGAAGTGTTGCTTTTTTTCCTTTCATATTGCTTATGGTGTCTTTTTGTTTTAAAATTGTTGTTATCCAGCCTGAGATTAGTCATGAAAGCTGGGATATAAATAGAAACAAAGACAGTGCGTCTTTTATTTTCTCCCCCTGTAGCTTCCTGAAGCAGAATGAAAGATACCTGGTGCCTTCAGATCTCCAGTATGTTCTTGGCCTGGTCTGTGGTATCAGGACATCCCTGCAACATTGATGAACAGGTAAGCAAAGAGTGTATCTGAGTGCAGTGGAGGACAATGTGAACTTTCTGCTGGATCAGGAGACTTCAGTTTTGGGAGATTGTGGCCTATTTAAATGTTTGTACTATGGACACCGTTCATAGAATCAGACTTTGGAGGCAGGTGACAGTTAAAGCAGGATACGTAACTAAAGCAAAACTTAATATATGCTGAAGCACATGCTGATTGTAGAAGATATAGTTGGCCGTGAATGTTACTGTTGGCAATTACTATGGCTGTCTGTTTACCTGCCTGCTTAAAAAGATTGAGCTCATACTTTTAAAAGCATCCAAGGCCCCTGCTGGCCCAGCCTATTGTTAGGTAGAAAGAAGGAGCAACAGGCCCTTTCAATTGTATTTCCCCCTCAGTTGAAAGACCAAATTTCAGAGAAGCTGTTATGTTTGGAATGCAATTCCTGGAATTGTCCTCAGTCATTATGTGTATCCTCTGTAAAACATTGGGCCATGTGTGGTATGCAGCTGATCCTGCACCCTCCAAATCAGGGTGTTAGAATTGTTAATATCATGGACTGCAAGGAACATGTGGGATGAAATTTTGTGGGTTTTTTGTGGGAGAAATGTTCCGCCAGATATTGAGTTCCTAAACTGTTGCTTTATAGATTATGACCAGCACCTTAAATTGAGCATGGAAACTAACAGGGAGCCAGTGAAGGCATGCCAAGACTGAAGATATGTGTTTATGTGCAGGTGTAAATCTCTTACACCCCTGCTCTTTCTTAGTCCCACCCCTTAGAACGACTATTTCATAGGAGTTACAGTGGTATCTGTAATCAATCTGGCCACCACATTTTGGACCTGCTGAAGTTTCTGTACTGACTTCAAGGCAGCCCTATGTAGCATTATTTTAGTCTATTTTAGAGATTAGTGACACATGAACCACTGTTGTTAGATATTTCTTATCCAGATAGGGGTGCCCCTGGGCAATCAACCAAAGGTAATAAAAAACACTCTTGGCCACAGAAGAGCCTCCATAAAGAGAGCTAGGTCCAAGAGTATCCTCGGGCTATGAACCTGATCCTTCAGTGGAAGTGTAACCCATCAAGGCAGGTAAATATGCCTCTAACTGGTCCAATCCTATCTTCCCAACAGTAGAATCTCCATCTTCTGGATTCAGTTTCTTGTGGCCTGACCCTGTGCACCTTTCTTTAGGAATCTGTACCACTAAATTCAGGGGAACTTAAATTTGTATAGCATTGCAGACCTAGTCAGGTAACCACTCCCATTTTATTGAGACAGTGCCTGGATAAAACTTTCAAGACTGTGTCAATAAAAGATTTAATTGTTTCACTTCAGCACTATTAACTCTTTCCATGCTGATCCCTGGTACTCTGAAAGGCAGACTGTGGGGATGAATGAAGATTCACAGCTGCAGCACAGACCAGGTGGAGGACTGTTGGCCAACAGAGTTGGGGAACCTGTGGCCCTTCAGTTCTGTCTGGATTCCTGCTCTCATCATTCCAATCCAGCATGGCCAGTGGCTGAGGGAGATGGGGGCTACCGTCCAACAATAACCACTCCTAATACCATGGTCCTTTTATCTCAGAGCCTTGCATGAATGTCTTACCATGTAGCCTCTGTATTGTGACTCTTATGTCTGATGAAGTGGGCACGTTCCATGAAAGCTTATGTTAAAATGTAGCAGTTAGTCTTTAAGGTGCTCTAATGTCTTCTTTTTTTTTGCTTTTGTTTTGTGTTTCTTGTTGAAATCCTAATATACAAGCTCCCTATATCCATGTACAGAATTGTCCAGCACTGCTTTATGAGCTTCTAGACTATCTCTAAAATCTGTGCAGGAAATGTGTAGGAAATCTGGGTAGGAATCACAGTAAAACAGTCTGTCTTAAGTTCATTGCTGTTTTTTTGCTTCCTCTCCGACCTGATGCCATTTGTAAAATGTGTCTCTCTGCAAATGTTAAATGCAAGTGCAGCATTAAATATAGGGCATTCCTTTTATTTGCAAGCAATTCCAATATTTAATTTTAAAGTATTTTTAATTTTAGGGTTACAAGAGCTGCAAAATATAGTATTCTGTCATAGAGTGCCTGATGATTCAAAAGAAAAAAGCCCTTAAAATCAAACAGAATTATTTATTCATTTTTGTATGTGCACTTTTCACAGGGATGGGCTGCCTGCAGTGGGAAGAACCTTCGCCATGTTCCAAATTCCCTTCCCAGGGACATCACCAACCTGGACCTGTCTTTCAATTCTTTGATAATGCCCAGACATGGAACCTTTCTGAGCAGCTTCCCTCTTCTACATTCCCTAAACCTCTCCAGCAATACCATCCCTACTCTCTATCCTTGGCTCTTTTGTAATCTTGAGACTCTCCATATATTGGATCTAAGCAACTGCAGCATTTCCCATGTGCACCGAAACAGCTTCCGGGGTTTGAAAAACCTTCACACGCTACTCCTGAATAACAACAAACTTCAGTTTCTGGACTTCTCCATCTTCTCTGCCTCCAGGGCCCTTGTCCATCTGGACTTGCAAAACAATGAGCTGCCTTATACAGAAGAGCTTGCTATGTTTGCTGTGCAAAGAAGATGCCATATCAATCTGCGGGGGAACTTGTGGGTATATAATGGCTCCAACACTCCTTTCCAGCAAGTGCATAGAGAAGGTGAGGCAAAGAAGAAGTAGAAGTGGGATGTCAAGTGAAGGACCTGTGGAAATAAAGAGATGGCTTTAATGACTCTGAAAGCAAAACTACACTAGATGATGCAAAAGTGATATATTATTTGGTAGGAGAAAAACAGTGCTTCATGGATTACTGTCTTTGAGGAGAGCAGACCTATCCACATGTAAACCACAATATTTCTCAGTCAGTGCTTTCATGACTGATTATCTTCGTATTGCAAATAGTTCAGCATTTAAACAATAATGCATCAAATACATACATTTTCCCTACGTCAGAGTCATGATTGGTTTGATGGGATATGCACAGTTTTATGAAATGAAATAATATATCTGGGAAAAAGTGAAAACCAGGCACTTTCCAGATGCAGAAGAAAACCTCAGGGTGGAAACTTCCTGATAGAGCCTTTAGACTGCAGACACTGATCTAGTGTTGGTATAGCCATGCCCAAGCTATATGTAACGAGCAAGGGGAAGACTTACTTTAAAGGAGCATTGACTTGCTGAATTGAATGGCTATATAGTTACACAACAATAGCTATCTATTTATGCAGCAGTATGAAGAAGATGCAAATATTGCCCTACAAAGTAGCTTCCCCATGCAGTTGCTATGAATACCCTTCTGTTTGAGGACCCTGGGAGAAAGCAGGCAAACCAGCCTCTTTTTGAAAAATAAAAATGAAACGAAATATCACTGAAAATAAATTAAAAATAGGATTATTACAGAGGGGAACTTGGTAGTGATGTCACAGATACCAACCAGTTGGCATCCATGACACATTCGCAAAACAGGTGCAGAAAAAAAAAGAAAGCTATGTGGTTCTTGGGCAAAATCCAAAAACAAAGGGAGGGTGATACATTTATTAAATCACTAGTCTCGAAACTGGCTGTTTTGGGGATATTAGTGGTCTAATGAAGGCATTACCTATCCTTGTTTTTTAACAAAGGTTAACAAAGTAGGTTGGCTTCTAAAAGGTAAAAGCTTGTTTGTGGGCAGAAACTAATTTTCCACAGGATAAATGTCATCTGGAAATGACTTAAGGAAATTTCAAACAGAATTAGCTGACAAGTTTTGTATTTGTTACAGGACCTTGTAAGAGGGTAGTAACTTTGTTATTAGACCATAGGAATGAAACTAGGATGAAACAAAAATGGAAGTATCAATATATTTGTGATAATAGATGTGGTGGACTTTTGTGTCTTGTAGATAAGCAGACCCTACCTGTTTCACACCTGGAACTGCAGGTTCAAGAGATTAGAATGCTGGACTTTCAGGACCTGGGCCAGAAAGGAAAATTTCGGGTTCCTCGGGATGAAGGGTCAGCACCTAGTCAAGCCTCAACAGAGAATGAGAGTAAGTGAAGCAAGAGAGAAAGTCTCAGTTGTACAGATAAATAACTCTCCAGTCCATATTCCCATTTTCCTTCCATTTTTCAGACCACTCCCTACTCTAGCCCTTCTCTAGAAGAGTTCCCTATGAGACAAGGCACCACAAAATACAAAATGTTTAGATGGCCAATTTATATTCCATTCAGTGCTGATCCAGACATGACTAGGAAGATTTGGATCAGTAGAGAAAGATAACCCATTGTGATAATACAGTGAAGACAGCTCTGTGCCCTGGTAAAAGGAAAAACCACTCAAGAGACATTTCTTCTTGACTTCCTGTTTACCAGAACTGTTGCTCACTGAAGTGACATATGGAAGCAGGAAAGACTTCCTGTTGCTTGGAGCAGCTGTTTATGACTGGGATAATTGGCTGATTCTGACAAACAGGTCTCATAATTTCTCACAGTAGTGATCATATGAAGAGAAGGAGAAGCTTCAAAGTACATGCAGAATGTTTTCAGGAATTATATGATGTCTGAGTAAATGTTCATGTGGCAGTAACTCCTGCCTCCATTTTGAGTCAGCCTTACTCTTAGGCAATAGGCAACTGTCATGGGGAGCAAATAATGGGGAACAGCAGTAGCAGCTCCAAACCTTTCCTCCTGAATCCCCTAGTTTATTCATGGGATACAATAGATTTTAAGGTGAAATGCAAAGAAACAAAACAAAACAAAAACATGTGGCACCTTAAAGACTAGCTATTATATATTAATGTGAGCTTTCGTGGACAAGCCCACTTCATCAGAGATATGGGGGGGAAATGAAATACTGGATGAAATACCAAATTCAAAAGTAAAACATTCTAAATATTCATTGGCTCTAAGAGTCTTGGGTGTGTCGTTACATCTCACATGCAATAATTTATGGCCTATGTTTGGTGTTAAGTTCTATTGTAAACTTTCCTACAGGAGACAGAAAACAGATAAGGCATGAGCAAAAAAGAAGGAGTTAGTGAAGACTGACAGGGATATCAGTCAAAAATTCAGTGGGGGGAAAGGGGGAAGAAGAAGTGTATATAAAAGTAAAAGAAGATAGCAGAGGAACCATGTGTGTTAATATAGGGGATATTGGTAGTTTTTACCTTTGAGCCTTGTGATGAATTTTTTGCCAAAATCACTACAGCGCTTATGTCAATTTCCTTGTTCAGTCCACTCCACAATAAGGGATGGCATTTGCCAGAAAGAGTTGTCAATTGAGTCAGGAAAGACCTTTCCCTTTACTCTTTTCCTGGCCAAGGAGACCAGCTTTGTGGTGGGATTACTTTGTTTTCTTTATACTTATTAAAATGAAAAGACAGAGACAATGTTACATTGTCCTATGCATGTTCATCCAGTCACACTAAGTTCCGCATGATTATTCTGCAATAGTTGTTTTAAAGTACTGGAATTTTAGGATCGTTCTTGAATGAGGGTATTGGTACAAGAACAGTTTTTGAATTCACTAGTCTTCCTTTCTGTTGCAGCATTGACTGCCACACCACTCCCAGGGAAGACTGGGAGAAGCTGGCCATATTTTGCTGGATTTGTTCTTTTGGCTATTGGTATTTCCATCGTGGTTGCATTGATTGCCAAATGTAAATTAATGCAGAGGAACCGCACCAGCTACCAACATCAACGGCTGCCTGATTCCCGTTCCCTTGGAAGCACCCATGCTGAGGAAGTTGATGTGGAGGTGGCATATGCGAGAAACCAGATGATTGGTGGAGCAGTTGCCGGTCTTCCAGAAGATGATGATGGCTTCATTGAAGATAACTACATCGAGCCCAATCGAGATTTACAAGAAGAGGAAGAGGAGGAAGAAATGGAAACAGGAGAAGAGGAATCAGAGCCACATTTCAAACTCTAGGTCTGTTAGGAATCAAGCTCCCGGTTTTTGTACCTTCCAGTATGTGTGATAAGCAGTTTTCTACTCCATTTTCTAGGAGGAGCCAGTGATTTTATTAGTTTCTCTTTTTTTTTTTACTTAAAGCCAGTCTTTAATCCACCTCACTTAACAGCAAGAATCGCCCTACCAGCCATTGTCTTTGCCGAAAGTTGTCTGTTCTCTAAAGTGAAGTACATAAGAATGCTATGCATTATATTGAGTCAGATAATGGGTTCATCTAGATCATCTTTGACAACTCTGACTGGTAGCATTTCTCCAGGGTTTCAAGCAAGATTCCTTCCTAGTTCTGCCTGGAGATTCTTGGCATTCCTTGGTGGCCTTCCACCCAAGCACTAACTAGGCCAAAGCTGCTCATCTTCCAAAATTAGCTGAGATTGATTGTGTTCAGGCTAGGATGGTGGAGCTACCTATAGATAGGTAATGTCTCAGTACCTTTCATTTGTGTAGCTCCGGGTTACTCATATGTTATACTCCCATACAAGTGTCCATAAGCTTGCAGGCATAGACTACTGACAAACTCACATAATTTTATTAGGAAGCCCAGCCTCCTAATAAAAGAATTTAAAAAAATAATAAGAAAGCACGAACAAACATTATATCAGGTAAAATGCAAGATGCTTGAGGGCACTGTCTAGACTTTCCTTAAAGCACAGGGTAGAGATTGAGAAGAATGATGAGAAAGAGGCAGCTAGTCAGCAGTCTCTCCCCATGTTTCTTGATGGCCTGTCCAGCCCATGTCAATGTTCTTCATTTTACCTTGACTCTAGAAATGGAGTGGGGACTGATGTCCAGAAATGGCATAGGGGGCTGTTGGAGTGGAGATTGCAAAAAAGGGTGCCCCATGATGCCAACATGTGGGAGGGAGAGGTTGTGTTAGGTATATAGGGTTATTGCAGTGTGTATTCTGCTCCAGGTCTCATTTATAGCCAAAACCTGTGAGTGCTGTCTGTGGCATAGGAGAGGCAAACTACTTTGTTTGCAGCTCTTGGCCATTTTGCCCAGAATACTTCCAAAACAAGAGAGACTAAATATCAAGGACTTTGACACAGGTAGCACAATGTGTAACTCCTACCTGCTGCAACCACCAGCATCACTCATGATAGCCACACCACACTCCTTAGGCTGAGGTGGAGTGGAGGGAGGTATGTTTCCCTGTCTTGGAAACCGACTCTGTAGCAAAGGGAGAGTACTTGAGGCTAGCTTCTGTCTGAAGAATCTTTGCATTAAAAAGACAATGTTCATGACCCAGAATGTTTTGTGCACCCTTGGCTGCACCCTGTGCATGCAAGTTCTGCCTATTGACTGTGTAATCTTTCTTTCCCTCTGTATATGCAATTTTTATGCCTTTATATAACCTTTCCAGTTTATGCTTCATAAAATTGATTTAGCTGTTTCCCTGTGGTGAGAAATCTGCAGGGCCTTTATGCAGAGAACTGTAACAGCATTTCTTATAAGCTTTTCTTTATTCTTCTCACTGATACTAGAGCTTTGTTTGATTGACAGTTGGCCATTTTCATTGTTTGATCAAGCGCTCAGATCCAAGAGCAAACAGCTTGCTATGTGTTTGTTGCAATGTAGCCAGATACCATTGCATCAAGGGTCCTTTCAGAGGGTCTGTCTGTGCACATGCTAGCAAAGCTATTTCCCTCTGTGCTTCTGTTGCAACAATAGGCCTTTTTGCAAGCACTGTGATTGCCATTTTTAAAAATTTCTTGGAGACATGCGAGTCTGCTCTTTTCCTTTTCCATTCCCTTTTCAAGTTGGAGGGCTGGTGGCAATACTTTTCATAGAGTGTCCTGGTATACTTGTTTATGAAGAAGCAGTCCCACTATGTTCAGTAGGGCTCACTGCCTCGTAAATCTGTATAGGGCCACATGTGTCATGCTGTAATAAGGTGAGCCTGAAGGACATGTTGGAAAGGCAAGGGCAAAATTTAACTTTGCCAATTTAACATTTGCCAGTCTGAATGAAAATGACAAGGATCCGTGTAGGAGGTCATTCCTGTAAAACATACATTTCTGCTTCTCCTGTCCTGAAATACAAGGTTACCCTTCCCCCTCCCAAAAAAGCCTGGCAATTGCTGCCCCCACCAGGAAAGCACAGCGTTTGTGGGAAGATTGTGCAAAGGAAATAACGGACCAGCATTATATCTGTAAATGAGATCCACCACATCTCTCCCAAATGCAAAACAAACAAGCAGAGTGGCTAAAAATCAATTATTTTTTAAAAATCAAATTGATTTAAATCACAATTTAAAAATTGATTTTTTTATTTAAATAGTTGAAAAAAAATCAATTAAATTCAATCGTGATTTAAATCAATTTGATTTAAATCAATTCCACAATGCAAACAGGGTCACTGCATTTGCTCTCTGATATGTCAGTTGCAGCCCAGTATCTCCTGGGTGAATTGTATGGGCTAGGAGACAACAATCTATGTTGCGTGGAATGTGCAAAGTAGCATTGCTAAACTGCAGGAGGAGAGCATGTCTCACTGAAATGATACAAAGCTACCTCTGGGCTGAAATACATGAAAGACTTGAATAAATGAACAGATATGATCTCCGCACCAATTTGTGTGTAGTAATTTGAATGTTTCATAAATAAATACACTCCGTTGTTTTTAAACAGATATGAGCATTTTTCCTTGGTCTATTTTATCATGAAAACTAGAGAGCTGAAGTATTGGTTATATACATATGTTGTGCTCAGTTTCTTCCTTATCCAAAGGTGACAACAGGGTACAGCTTGGTTTATATAGGTGATCCTATGCTACTAGACCCCTTCACGGATTGCTGCCTTGTCGTGGCGAAGGGGCTTCATAAACCCCTTCCTTTGAAATGGGAGTGCCTGACCACCTTATCCATCTCCTGAGAAATCTATATGTGGGACAGGAAGCAAGAGTTAGAACTGGATATGGAACAACTGATTGGTTCAAAATTGGGAAAGGAGTACGACAAGGCTGTATATTGTCCCCCTGCTTATTTAACTTATATGCAGAATACATCATGCGAAAGGCAGGACTGGAGGAATCCCAAAATGGAATTAAGATTGCCGGAAGAAATATCAACAACCTCAGATATGCAGATGATACCACTCTGATGGCAGAAAGTGAGGAGGAATTAAAGAACCTCTTAATGAGGGTGAAAGAGGAGAGCACAAAAAATGGTCTGAGGCTCAACATCAAAAAAAAAACTAAGATCATGGCCACTGGTCCCATCACCTCCTGGCAAATAGAAGGGGAAGATATGGAGGCAGTGACAGATTTTACTTTCTTGGGCTCCATGATCACTGCAGATGGTGACAGCAGCCACGAAATTAAAAGACACCTGCTTCTTGGGAGGAAAGTGATGAGAAACCTAGACAGCATCTTAAAAAGCAGAGACATCACCTTGCCGACAAAGGTCCGCATAGTCAAAGCTATGGTTTTTCCAGTAGCGATGTATGGAAGTGAGAGCTGGACCATAAAGAAGGCTGACCGCCAAAGAATTGATACTTTTGAATTGTGGTGCTGGAGGAGACTCTTGAGAGTCCCCTGGACTGCAAAGAGAGCAAACCTATCCATTTTGAAGGCAATCAACCCTGAGTGCTCACTGGAAGGACAGATCCTGAAGCTGAGGCTCCAATACTTTGGCCATCTCATGAGAAGAGAAGACTCCCTGGAAAAGACCCTGATGTTGGGAAAGTGTGAAGGCAAGAGGAGAAGGGGACGACAGAGGACGAGATGGCTGGACAGTGTCATCGAAGCTACCAACATGAATTTCACCCAACTCCGGGAGGCAGTGGAAGACAGGAGGGCCTGGCGTGCTCTGGTCCATGGGGTCACGAAGAGTTGGACACAACTTAATGACTAAACAACAACAACAACTTGCTACTAGAAACCCTTGGGATTGGAATATATCAGCAACTGGAGACCCTGCTAGAGGTTAGTGTCCTCAGTTTTTCTAAGAACCCCCCCCCCCAGCTATATTTTTCCTAGACTGAACGTAGTCATTTAGCTAAAACCACAAATTTTTGAAAGACGTCCTTGCTCTTAAAGTTTTTAAAATGAATTTTATATACAATATGCCAGTTACTTTTTTTAAAAAAATTACTCTTAGTAACTGTGTGCAAGGCAGTAATTTTAAACACATGTACTAATAGATAACATCCATCAGACTGGCGTGCACAGGATTGAGCTGCAGGAACATTTCTACAGAGTAACACTAACAGATCAAGATTACACGCCTGCCTCTTAGAGAAATAGTAAAGGAAAGTGGGACTGATAGGTGGATTATAAAACATCAGTCTAACAATAGGTGCAGGAGGAAGTAGAGGTCAGAGAGTCAAAGTGGATAGACAAGTTTCTCCATCTTCTGCTTCTAGTTTCATAGTTTATTTGATTTCTATATTGGCCATTTTGTGATGTCTACATTTACAATTGTTGGTTTCAGTGCCTGGAGCATGTATTTGAAATAGACAGATTGTTGGTCTCACAGAATTCTATGAGTTGCTCTCCTGATTCATTTCTACCTCTCAGGTGGAATCCTCTGACAGTCCTTGATTCTGCTTTATTTCTTACTTTTATGTTCCGGTTACCTATGGTTAACAACACATCTTGTTTTGGTGAGTGAGCAACTTTTTTCTGGACACTTCCATAAAAACTTCCAATTTCTTCTTCTTCAACATCTGTACTTGAGGCATGGCCTTAATTTATAATTATACTGATAGACCTAATATCTTATCAGTATAAACTGGTCAGACATCACATTATAGCTCATAACTGCTTGTGCTACATCATGGCTGACACTACTTCTGGGCTGAATGTTGATCATTTCCAGAGTAAGACATTCTGCAATCATTTGATTGAAAATGTCCTATGTCAGTCCACTTGAAGATGCTCAGAATGCTAGAGACAGTCGTTCGAAATGGACACGCATTCATATCCTGAAATGGCCAGGGTTGCCAAGGATAATCATACAGAACAAATCTAACTGTGCAGATTTGCCCGCCTAAATTATCCTCCCCACTACCACCCCAAACTCTCCATCCTTTAGAAGCCAGAGCTCGACTGAATACATTACTTTGGGGAACCTGGAGGTGCGCAAGTTTATGCTTTTTTGGACTGCAGCTTTCAGAATTCCCCAAGCACTGTATACCTGCCCCAGGGAATTAGGGCAGGTATACTGTAGTCTAAACCTGCCCACTTGTGAGGAATCCCATGAAACAACGGGCGGGCCTTACCCCTTCTAACGATAATTTCAACCCAGTCATAGGGCGGGGCTTATTGTCATGTAGGGTCGGATTGCGGAAATAATACGGGGGTACGGAAGTCGCGCATCATGGTAGGGAGGTTCCTTTGAAGAAAATATCCGCAAGTATGTAAAATGGAGGGGTTCGGCGCTTGTGTGCGAGTGGTGGGGAGGGTCAGCATCCCCCCACCCCAATCCTAGTCGGACGGGAGGCTGCAGGGGGGAATTTAAGCCTGGTGCGCCTTCCCGCCACGCGGGAAAGCATCGCCTAATCTTTTCGTCGGCTCGCATACAAAGCTTGGAAAAGGTACTTTTCTTGGAGTGGAAACACACACATCCCGAATCCTCAAGCAGCCTGGCCCGGCCCTGTTTACTTGAGATTTTCGGAGTTATAGTCTGAAAAAGTAACGTTTCTCAACTGCACTCTTGCGCTTTGCAGTTTCGCCGTGGCTGTGGGGCTGTGAAAGATCCTGAACCAAAACGTTTAGCTCAGCTAGATATGACGTTTCGTTTCGGAGTTTACGGGGATCCCTTTTGCTTTCTTCGGTATGGGGGCGGGGAGGAGACTTGCGCTGAACTGCAACTCCCATCAGCCCTAGCCAACAAAGGCAGTGCTGAGGAGGACTTATGGGAGCTGCAGTTCAACTGTAGCCGGAGGAGCATTTTTAATGAAATGCCGGCGCGGGAGGGAAAAAGGCTGTTTTGGCCGGTGAACTGTTTGCCGGCGCCTCTGTTTTGGCCGGAAGCGTCTCCTCCCTGGTGCGTGTGTTCTTCATAACGGGAAGAAAATTCCCCTTTGGGAAGAAGAGTAAATCCCGTGTGTGGATCGTCGCCGAGGGGGATCTCATTCGGGATGTGCTGAATGCAGCTGTTGCAAGTATTTCAGATGAAAACATTGCGGGGTTGCGGGGGGGGGTGACCCTCAGAAAAGAAGTAGAAGGCTAGACACCTTTTACTTGTACGGGAGCTTTCTTTATCTTCCGTTAACGTATGTAGAAGACACGGCTCATACAAGCAATAATAAGGTGGCATCTGGTTGGTTGTGATAGAAGAGAGATGGAAAAAGGAACTTGAGCATTCAGAAGGTTACTCTTTTGTAGGCACATAACAGCCAGAAAGCATTCAGCTCTTTTCCTTTGGAGAGCAAAATTGCAGTGGTGTCCCACTCCCCCCCCCACTTTTTTTTTTATAGAGACCTTTGGTTTATCCAGTGTTTTGACCTATAATTCCAGTCAATCCACCCAGCATAGCCAATGGTAAGAGTTTGCGGATGACCACTTCTACATGAGTAGCTATCTGGCAGGCACCCTGTGGCTTAATCTCCATGCTACTGGAAACTACATCAGTTGAATATTTCCTTGTCACACAGTTACTAAAGGCACTGTAGTTCTATTAAACAATAACTAAAGGCAGTGGAGAAGAGACAGGGGATATGCCAGTGCATCTGTTACTTCTGTGGGATTGATGGCAATAAATTTCTCAATAATGCTCACTACTCAGAAATGGCCATACCAGCTGGTGTGTTCTAGACTAGGTTGCAGTCACACAAGTAACTCTCTGAAACCTTGGAACTGGACATCAGTTTTAAAATTCAGAATGAAATCCTGTACATACTAACCTTAGATAATGTACACAGAACTCAGGGGCTACGTAGTGGGTTATTAGTGCTTTTCAAAGTAAGCGGAAGCTCCTTTGTGGCCTTGTTTTATAGTTCCTTATTTATATTACAAAATTATGTCTGCCAGCCAGAGGTTGTAATATGTGTGGGATCTAGTAGATACAGAGCTAGTTAAATTTAATGACATAATTCCTGAACGTTCTCGAATCAGATTACTTGGCATGGAACATAGTTGGCCCTTCTGACCTGTCTCTTGCTCTATTTGTAGCTTCGCCAGACAGGATCATGGCAGCTCAGAGCTCCACATCCCTGCAGGAATTGATTCGGGAAGATTTTTTGACTTGCAAAATCTGCTATGACCTGTATCAGGTGCCTAAAATCCTGCCGTGCCTGCACAGCTACTGCCTTGGGTGTCTAGATCCCCTAGTTGAGAATGGGATTGTGCAGTGTCCTGAGTGCCGCCTGCAGATACAGGTCCCAGAAGGAGCTGCTGGCCTGAAGACCAACTTTTTTATCAATGGTCTCTTGGAACTGTTCCAGATGAAATGCAACAAGGACCTACAGTGCACTGTCTGTTCTAATGTTCAGCAAAACGTAGCTGCCACCTCTCGTTGCCTGGACTGCAAGGATTTCTTGTGCCAGACCTGTTCCCAGGGTCATTGCTGCTCCCGCCTCACTCTGCATCATAAGGTGGTGAATGTGGAAGAGTTCCTTGCTGGGCATTATGACACAGAGGTGAGGTTTTTGCAAGAATTGTGCTGCCAGGGTCACCCGCAGGAGGCACTCCGCTTCTTCTGTGACACCTGCGGCGTGCCCATCTGCAGGGATTGTCGCATGCTGGACCATTTTCAGCACAAAGTGATCTCCATGGCCAGTGCTGTCCAGCGGGAACGGCCTTCAGTGGAGCAGTTGATTAAGACTCTCCAGGGAAGCATTACCTCCATCTCTGAACAAGAAAAGGCTGTGGAGGCGGCCATGGACAAACTGAAAGCAGAAGGAGAACGTAGCAAGGAGAAAATCTGCAAGTATGTGGAAGATGTCACAACTTACATCCGCACCCAGAAGGAGTCTGCCTTGACAGAGCTGGATGCCTTCCTGACTGAACAGTTGGGAGCATTTAGTCTGGCACGGAAGGAGTTGCAGATTCAGAAGGACAAAGCAGTGTCTACCCAGGAATTTTCTCAGCGTGTCTTGTGTGTTGGGAAAGACTATGAGATCCTCCATCTGGAAGGGATGATCAGGAATAGGGTTGAGGAGCTTCAGGCATATCAGCTTCAGCAAGTCTCCAGCGAGATCCCAGAACTAGCTATTGCTTGGGATGAGCCCCAGCAACTTTCTCAAGACCCACTTTTCAGTTTTGTGTTTCCTGGAGAGGAGTCCAAGAGAGAAGAAGAGCCCGTGGAACAAGACAACCAGTCAGTCGCTACTCCTGGGGAAGAAAGTGAGGAGGTGACAGATTCTCTTTCTGAACATGATGAAAACTCCAGCACAAGTGTGTCTGAATCCGTCACTGAGAGCTCCTGCACCACCAGTGGCTCTAGGATAAGAGCAAAATATTGTTATAGTTTTGAGGATCCACCCTGCTCCAAGGAAAACCCCAATATTACTGGGATTGCCATTGTGCCTCACACTGGCCAAGTTCTCCTTTTGGACCAGGCAAATGATAAGATAAAGCAATATAGCCCCAGCGGTCAGTTTCAGGGATCAATTCCTCTGCCTGTTACTGACTTTGCCTTCTGTGGTATCTCTGTGTGTGCAGAGAGGCTGGCTTGTTCCTCAGGGACTCACCTTTTTTTCCTCACCCTCGATGGCCTCTTCCTCCGTAAACTGCCGATGAGAGGCTCAGAGTCTTCCTATGCCTTGGCCTCCTACAAGGACTCTTATGTGGCTGTGAGTGAAGGGACGCTCTGCTCCATCTCTTTGTACAGCCCGTCTGGGTGGTGTGTTGGCAGAGTCCAGCCCAATCACTATCATGGAGGCAAGTTCCTCTTTATTGCAGTAAGTACCTGGGAAGAGTTTGTTGTCTCAGATTTCGTCAAAAAGCAGATTGTTATCATGGAGAAATCAGGGATTATTCTGAATGTGCTGAGGCCCTCAACTTCACTGCTGACGAGGCCATTCAGCGTTTGTGTCAATGAAGACGGGAACATTTTTGTGGTGGATCAGTTCAAGGTGATACAGTTTCCAGAGGATGATGAGACTGGAGAGGTGATACTGAATTATCTAAGACAGGACCGAAGGCTTCGAATCCTTGCTGTTGATGTTGACAATCTCTTTGTCGTGAAGGAAGATGGAAGCACTGACGTCTATTCCCTGTTGTCTGATGGAGTACATCAGAGTATCTATCAAGTGTGCTAGTTCTGAGCTCTCCGATTAGTGGGGAGAGTGTGCTTGTGGTATTTTGGGGGGGCCTTTACCTCATGCAAGAGCCAAGGCTGCTGATCAGGATCAGGTGCTGGGGAAGAAGATATGCTGCTGCTGTTGCAGTCAGATAGAATGTGCATTGCAGTTAGTACCTGGCCTGAGAGTGGTGGGCCAAAGAACACGATCCTCAGTATGCCTTTCAATGATGCTCTATACCTAGCAGAACCTCTACTGTCAGCTGCTGCTTCATTCTATATCTCTGGCTGAGGCAAATGAGGGGGAAGTGCCCTGCTGCTTGTCTGAAACCAATATGTTAAAGCAGACCGTGTGTGTGTGTGGAGACCTTGGCTGCTGACAGCACTGGGGATGGGGCAGCAGCTGAGAGCCTGGCACCTGCCTTTGCTTTTGTATTGCTGGTTCAGGACACCAAGTGGCAGTGGATGAGTATTTCCTGCCACAGCAGCAGAAAGACATGAAAGACATGCCAGAAGATGGAATGGAAGCACTTCTGCCAGAGAGTCACATCTGGGGAGGGGAGGGGGGCATGACTCTTGCACCACACACTCCCTTTCTCTCTATGTATGCCCATACATTTGCATACCCTCCCCGCTCTGGGGTCCAGCTGTCTAAACAGTTAGGCTTCTTGGCAGCCAGATAAACAGCTGTCAGGCAGCTATGCAAGCCCTACTGTGGTTTTAAAAATTGAATTGAGTGCCATTTTTAAACTGCAGTAGGGCTTGCATCATGTGTAGTGACTGGAGTTGCTGGATTCCACCCAGGTTTTCAGTGTGTATAGTTCGGGCTTATACGTGAGCAAGTGGAATGGATTATAAGAAGAGAACGGAGCAAGGCTAGGCACGCTACTCTAAACTTGTTCATAGAATCAGCATTTATAATGCTTGAATAGAGCTTTTGTAGATTTATTACATTCCATCTCCTCGGTCTGCAGCAGCTGTGGTCTGGGAACAATTATGTCCTGCTACCTGTTGGATTTGTTTAGGGATGTGTTAGAGGTCCCATTTAAATTGAAGTAGGGTGAAGGTGAAGGTGTGTGGTCAGAGCTTACTTTTCCTTAAATAGCAACTTGCATTCCATGTGGTGTTTTTTTAAAAAGATACACATTTTTATATCTCACCAAAAGCAATTATGCTTTTGCATAGTTCCTGAGTGCTCATATAGCTGCAAAATTTCTTGGGTTACTCTGCTCAGTAACTATGGCACCTTTGTAGCTGATTCTGTATTATTCTGTATTTTCTGTGTTGAAAAACTGAGACTAGTCACCAAGTATTCTAGTCTTGTAGAGAAGAGACTCAAACAATTAGCTCTGGATTGTTTCCACATTCTCTCTCTCTCTCTCTCTCTCTTTCTTTCTTTCAGCACTCAGTTTAAGGCCCATGACTTTAAAAGGATGTTAAATGTCACTTAAGAACTGCTGTACATACATCTATCTGCTCCGTACTAAGACTAAGATATCTGGATGATCATTTGTTGTCCATTCTTTTTACATTTCAGACTGGTAGAGGTCAATGTTCGATTTGCTCTAGCTTTCTGTGCTCCTGCCCAAAAGTGTATTTATAACTATTTTTAAGGGCACTGTTCTTAAGATTAATTTCTGCAGCCACACATAATGAAACAGGCTTTTGATGTTGTTTTTCCACACAAAGGGCAGGGTGGGTCCTACTTGCATTCTTAGTGCTTTTGACCAGGTTAAGATGGAGATTTGTTTTTCCCCTCTCTGGGAAAAGTCACTGAGTCTGAATTTTCTGAAGAAAGAGGACACAAATCTGAGTACTAAGGGATCATATACTTTCTGTATATCTAATTCCTGCTGTACCAATTATTTTCCAGTTGTATAGAGAGGGCTCCTCCATCCACTCGCATCTTTGTTTTACACCTAAGCTGGGATGCTAAGCCTCTTTCAGGAATGGATGTGTCCTTAAAATTATTAGAGCAATTTTTTCCCCTTATTCAGATCCAGAGAACAGTTGCCCAAAGCAGTGCTTCCTAGCCTTGGGTCCTCAGAAATTGTTTTGTTTCAGCTTCTACAAATCAATTATGGCCAGTGGTCAGGGATTCTGGATAGTGTAATCCTGCATCATTTGAAGCCCCAAATTTGGGAAGCGCTAGCTTAGAGTACTTCGAAACAGCTGCACTCTTCAAGGGAGCAATGTTGTTTTCCTTTCTCCCCATTTTACGCCCTTCCTTCTTTCTGAAACTGTTGCAGATGTGAAAAGGAGCGAGGTATCTCTTAGTTGAATGCTGTGATGCCTCATGAGCGCTCATGAATAAGGGGCCCGCCTCATGTGTTGCTTTATTGCACTATACCAATGGTTCTTTCGCCCTCCAGAGGTTTTGAAGATCAAATCCCAAAATTATTGACCATTGGCCACACTTACAGAAGCTGAAGTCTACAGTACCTGGACGACCAAAGATTAAGAACCACTTCATTATATGTTGCTATAGTCTTAAGAAAAAGTTGACTGTTTGTAAGAATATATATTTGATATAATAAAATGAAATGAATGCCTGTTTTATATTTCTGCTTATGTCAAACCATGTCTTACCAGAAACATTATCAACACAGAATTATTTTGAATGGAATGTAGATAAGTGAACTTTACATTTTTCAGCCCACACCTAGAATTGATATCACTGGAACTGTAGGTATTTCTGAGGACTCTGTATTTTTTGTTTTGTTTTGTTTTAATTTTATTATTATTATTATATAAAATCATAACATATATTCCCCACAACACATTTGTGCTATATTGCCCTCCACCCTCAGTATTATATAACAATACATTTACTCCATGTACCTATAATTGTTTTCAGAATTTCGTTTTTTGTTTTAACTTGTGCATCCTGTCTCCTTCCAAAACTGTATTGATTCTTCTGGTGGGGTATATCCTTTATGTTTTAAAAATACATGTTCTATAAATTTGTTTCAAATTTGACTAAAAACATTCTCTTTCAACTGCCCTTTTCTAACTTTCAGTTCACATGTCAGTTTGTCATTGATGGCTAAATTCCACATTTCATCATACCATTCTTCTAAACTGAACTGCTTGTTATTTTTCCAGTTCTTTGCCATTATTAATCTTGCAGCTGTCACCATAATTATAATCAGTTCCTTTACCCCTTTTTCTATTTGGCAGTTTCTAACTATGTTTAGCAAAGCTATCCTTGGACATTTTTCTGTATTTATCCCCATAATTACCTTATCTCACTAAATACTGTTTTCCAATCCTTTTGTTTTTCTTCACACGTCCACCACATATGATAATATGTTCCTTTTTCCTTCTTACATCTCCAACATAGAGGTAATACCTCTTTATTCATCATATGCAGTTTTGCTGGTGTTAAGTACCATCTCCATATAACTTTGTAGCAATTTTCCTTTACTTTCACTGACATATTTTTCATTATTCTTTCCCCCCATATCGCATTCCAAATTACTTCCTTAATTTCTTTGTTAAAGTCTCCTTGCCATACCTGTTCTAATGCTGTTGTTTTATATTCATCCTCAAGTAACATATATTACACTTATTATCCCTTTTCTTTGGTATTGATCTTTCATCTCTTCTCTTTTCTCAATAATTTCTTCGAATTCAGTCATTGCTCTACATTCTCTTTCTTTTTTTATCCAAACCTTAGTCCAGTTGTCTAACTGTCTTATATTTAGCCAAGTAAATCTTTCTTCTCTTAATACTTCTTTTTTTCTCACTGTATCAAAGATCTTTACCCAGTCTTTAATTTTAATTGCTCTCTGTTCTGTCAAAACCTTACTTAAATTTTTCCTCAAATTTTCTGGGAAATTAGGTAAATCCACCACACTCGTCAGTGGGGAAGTCTTTGGACTTAATATTCTTTTATACTTCTTCCAACATTCCAACATGTTACTTAAGAATGGATTATCTATAATTTTCATCAATTCTTTTAGATTTTCCTTATAGAACATATTTGTTATACTATCCCTAATCTTATAAAGTTCCAGGTCACTCCATATTATTCCTTTACTATTTATTATAATTTCTGGGACATGCCTCAATTGGTTAGCTATATAGTATAATTTAAAATCAGGTATACCCAATCCTCCTTTCTTTTGAGGTAGATACCATAGTTTTTTATTTATTCTTGCCATTTTATTTGCATTGCAATATCAATCAAGTTCTGCAATTCTTTTAATTCCTTATCCTCTATCTTTATGGGCAGCATCCAAAATAAAAAGTTTAATTTAGGGATTATCTTCATTTTTACTATTGCAACTCTTCCAAACCATGATATCTTCAATCTATGATAATCTCGAATTTGTTCTTTGATTTGTTTCTTCACATTATCTACATTTGTTTTCATAATTTCTTGCATTTTCCAAGTAATTTTTATTCCCAAATATTTAATACTATTTTTTAATCTTCCGTTCAAATTTTTGCTTCATTGTACTCTTATCATCATTGCCATAATTTATTAACATACATTCTGATTTATTCCAATTTACCTTTAACCCTGTAACTTCCTCAAATATTTTTAAATGCATTTTAATATTTATAGAATCTATTGGATCCTCAATTGTTAACAACGTGTCATCTGCAAATAGATTGACCTTAATTTTATTGACGTTCCCTATTCCTTTTATTTTGGTATCCTCTCTAATTGCATTTGCTAATAGTTCTATTACCAAAATAAACAGTATTGGTGATAACGGACATCCTTGTCTTGCTCCTCGGCCTAGCGTTATTTTTTTGGTCATTCCATCATTTACTATAGTTGTAGCTGTGTTTTCGGAGTATAGTTGCTATATAGTGTTTCTAAAACATATACCAAACCCTAATTCTTTTATTAATATCTTTAAAGCTGTCCATCCCACCGAATCAAAGGCCTTAAAAATATCCAATGATAGTATACAGGTACCTGCTTTTATATTTATCTTTTTAGTTATATCTATTACATCAAGTACTCTTCGCATTAAATCTCCCATTTGTCTACCCTTTATAAAACCATTTTGGTCCTTACCTATATATTTATCAACAAATCCATTCAAACTTTTTGCTAAAATTGCCATAAAATTTTTTGCATCCTGGTTGATCAATGAAATTGGCCTATAGGAATCCATATTCATTGGATCTTTATTTGGTTTTAAGATTAATACTATCATTGAATGTTTCCAAGACTTTGGGATTTCTTCCCCCATTAATATTTTATTAAATAAGTTCTTCATTTTTGGTAGAAGCAGATTTTTAAACATCTTATAAAATTCAGGACCTATTCCATCTGATCCTGGCGTCTTCGCTTTTTTTAGTTTATTTATCGTCTCTTTTATTTCCTCCTCCGTTATTTCTTGTTCAATTTTTTCCATATCTTCCCTTTGTATTTTCTTAACTATGTTGTTTTGTATATGCGCATTAATTTTGTGTATGGAATCCTTATTCGTAGTATATAATTTCTTAAAGAATTCTTGAAAAGCTTCAATTTTCCCCTCATTTTATTACATCTGATACCCTTTTCATTTTCAATAGTACCTATTGTGTTTTTAGCTTTTTTTACCTGTGTAAGTCTTGCTAGTAGTTTAGAGTTCTTATTACTTAATTCAAAATACTCTCTTTTCAAGTATACTAAATTTCTTTGAACTCTTTCTAAATGAATTCCTCTTTTTAGCTCGTAATTCCCTCCTTATTCTAGTATCTCTAGATAAAATAAACAGCTTTTCTAATTTATATTTTCTTCTAACACTCTACTCCTTTCTCCTTGTTGTTTCCTTAATTTATATGATTTGTTTATACTTAAGCCTCATACCACACACTTCATAGCATCCCATATCATTCCAGGTTGACCTCCTCCTTCCTCATTAATATTCCATATTTCTTCTAAATTCTTTTTCATGTTGTCAACTACCTCCTTAAATCTAAATATATTGGTATCCATTCTCCATCTTTTTGCTTCTCTATAATCAGCCTTTGTATTAAACTCCATATCAATTTTTGCATGGTCAGATATTTGTATGGGTTCTATTTCTATATTGCTTACTTGTGAAAGTAAATCATTTGAAACAAATATATAGTCAATCCTGGAGAATGTTTTATGCACCGCTGAGTAATATGAAAATTTTCTTTCGTCTCCCTTTAATACTCTCCAGGTGTCCTTCAGATCAGTGTTACTAATTGATTTGTTCAATATTTGCCCTCATTTCAATTCATTTTTTTGTAGTTTCGTCTTATCTTTAATTTTATCCATAACCATATTATAATCTCCAGCCATTATAACATAACCTGATCGAATTTTATCCAATCCTTCCAACACTGTAGTAAAAAATTTTCCTTGATTCTCATTTGGTGCATATACATTAACCAGTGTACATTCTTCTCCTTTAAGTCTTCTTTGTATCATTATATATCTACCTTCTTGGTCTTTTTTTCACTATTTTTGTTTCAATTTTGTTCACAATTTTTTGATATTATTATAGCCACTCCCCTGGATTTTGAGTTGCCAAATGATTTTTCGCGTATATCAATCTATCTACCGTTAATTTCATTTTCTCCCTCCTTTTTTTGATGCGTTTCCTGTAAAAACACTATCAGCACGCCCTTTATTTATCACACTCTGGATTTTAGCTCTTTTCATTTTGGCTCTGTATTTTGGCTTGAGTAGAAGATATGTCAGCATCATGTTAAATTTATATTGTGCTTTTTTAAAAAATACGTAACGACAAGCCAGGAGCACAGGGTGCAATTGGTATGGTACCTGCAAAGATTATAAGAAAACCTCATTTCACTTCTTTCTCTCTCTGTGTATTTCTTATTACATGTATATTCTGCTTTTTATCCAAGTGGAGAACAAATTAGCACAGAAAGGGATCACAGGTGGTTTCCCCTCCAGACTTTCGCCCATACTAGAGCAGCTTATCTTCAGTCCTTTCTGTAGCATATGCCTTATGTTGCCTGTTACAACAAGCAGTGACTCTCCAAAGTCTTGCACAAAGGTCTTTCTTAGCGCCTGTGATCTGGAAATGCTTAAAATTGAACCTGCAGTGTTCTATATGCAGAGCATATGTATGCACATTTGTGCTTAGCTGTGGCAACTCTTGAAAGTGTACATCAAAAGGCCTAAATAGAAAACATTTTTGGATACTGTGTGCCTGAGAATGGTTTATGGCAGGAGGAACCGTGGATCTTTCACATTGTCTCTTGGCAATAAGTTGGTAAGGAAACTGTGTACACCCTCTGTGTTGTTATATGCCACCAAGTCGCCTCCAACTTATGGTGACCCTATGAATGAGGGAACTTCAAAATGTTCTGTGCTCAACAGCCTTGCCCAGCTCTTGTAAACTGTGACTTCCTTTAAGGAATCAATCCATCTCATATTTGGTCTTCTTTTGTTCCTGCTGCCTTCAACCTTTCCCAGCATTATTGTCTTTTCCAGAGAAACTTGTCTTTTCATGATGTGCCCAAAGTAGGACAGCCTCCATTTCATTATTTTTGCCTCCAGAGATAGTTCAGGCTTGATTTGATCTCGGACCCACTTGCTCATCTTTCTGGGAGTCCAGGGCATCCACAAAGCAGTCTTGCAGTAGAACATTTCAAACGAATTGATTTTTTTCCTGTCCGCTTTCTTAACTGTCCAGGTCTCACGCGCAGACATGGTGACTGGGAATATAAGAGTGTGGATGATCTCGGTCTTGGTCTCCAGCGACACATCGTTACACTTGAGGATCTTTTCTAATTCTTTCATTGCTGCCTATCTGAATCTTGGTCTTCTAATTTCTTGACTGCAGCCCCCAAATGGATTGATGATTGAACCAAAGTATACAAAATATTTCACCATTTCAGTGTCTTCATTGTCAACATTAAAGTTGTGTAGTTCTATAGTCATGATTTTTGTCTTTTTGTCTTCTTTTGATTTCTTGGCTGCAGTCTTCGTATACAGGTCTGTTCCTTATATGGACTTCTAATTCATTCGGAATGTTGTTTAAGTTATATTTTGACACTACAATTCTTTTAGTATTCTTTTCCAGCTTTGCTCTAATGTTGGCTATTAATAGTTCATGATCAGTACCACAGTCTGCTCCTTGTTTTGGCAGAGAGAATGCAGCTTCTCCATTTCCTGCTTCCAGTTATGTAGTCTATTTGATTTCTGCATTTTTACAAAAGAAGTAAATCCAACTGAGTAAGCATGCAAAGGATTTCAGCTTTAAAGTTGTCACATACAGAGTTTGGTGAAAAACTGGTGAAAATGTCAGTCTGTGCCATTTTGGAAAAATCTTAAGCACAGAAGTTCTGGAGCAGATCTGTGTGTGCACATGTGTCGGGCTCAGAATTGTGGCTTCACCCCAGCAGCATGGCAGTGCACAAGTATTGATTGTCCTCATGTAACTTGTACAGTTAACAGGAGTAGTTAAACAAGGAGGAAACAACAATAGCAAGGTAAAGGTTCTTACGTTCAAAACTGATGCTTGACTTGCCACTCCCAACTCTGGCTTGATAAAGGAATGACAAATCAGGATTTCAGTTCAGTTGTAATATGAACCTTTCTTTGCTGCTGGTGTATTCTTGTTTAGATGCTTCCGCTGGCAGGAGGATGCCAGCAGGCATGATCCTGCAGACTATTATTTGTGTAAACATTAAACCAGCATTTTCTGGAATTCTGGCTTATTCTTACATATGAACACGACACAGTCGTTTATATCAGAAATGTGTAATCTTTCTAGCAACTATAAAGGTAGCATTGGGGGAGTTTGCCATATTTTGCAAAATTAAAAAAACCCCAAATATGACTTCAGAGAATCCGACAAAGGGTGGGCCTGTGTAATCTTTAACCATCTGTTTATTTCACTGAGGACATGTGAACAGTTCTGGTAAAGAGGAAGCAGGGAAATTGCTGCTCGTGGGGTGAAAACCTGCTAATGTATGTATGCTCTGCAGAGGTGTTCAACTAAAACCTGCCCTGACAAGCTGGAGTTGAAGGGCATAAAAACTCATAGGTTTTCGCCTTGAATCAGTTTTGCAAATAATGGGATGTTCTTCCACTCCACTAGTGATGAAGCAATAAGCTGTTGAGGTCCTTATCTTTTACATTGCATCAGTTTTTCATGCTCACAAAGGTATCAAAGGGGGATTTAGAACTTGAAAGTTCTGGCCCAAACAACATCACCTCTACCCTACATCCAGCATTTAGGGGTTGGCCAGAGCCACTAGTGAATAGAGCAAATGTAACCTGATGCTATCGACTTCATATGAGCAGAAACGAGGTACTTAGGACTCATTAAGGATTAATATTTCTGCCAACAATCCCCTTCTTTGCTTATTCAACATAGTGTTCCACATGCATCCTTTCCCATTTGGATTTGCAAGGACTGTATTTGGAATAGAAAAGGCATTTGTGCCTTATTAACATTATTCAATCCAAGTCCATAAGCAGGAGTTTCTTGGTACAGAAATCTAGATTTATTCTACAGACTCAGGCGTGTATGTAAACATTTTGGGGTTTGATACAAAGACCAGCCTCACTTTTGACCCTGTGCTGTTGCCTCATCTTGGGTAGTCTTTTTCTCCCTTTTGTAATCCTTTCAGCAACTCCTCTTCCTATTATGCCAGCTATGAAAAATACAGTCTCTTTTTGGGTAGTCAGAGTAATGCTAGTCTTATTTGTGAAGCAGAATGTGAGCTCTGCTTCAAGATATGAATTGTTTATGTTAATATAGTCCCTCATGTGCTTTGCCAGCCACTGTGGTTTCTTCTGCATAGAGATCTCCTGAGTAATACAATTAAGCAAAATAGATATTCTTCATGTCCTGTGAAGCAGAGCTCTCTGTACCAACCCTGTCACTCATAAATACCAGGAAAAATCAGGATAAGGCTGCATGGTTGATACCAGTTATACATGCACTATACCTGCCATTGTTAGGGTTGTTCTTTCTACACTACATAGCCAAGGGTATTCAGATCAAGATGTGTTGCTCCCATTTACCTATTTTGTCAAGCAGTGAAGGGTGGGTCTGGCATGTTCTTTGCCTCCCACTTCAACATTCTAGTGAGCAAGATAAAACCCTTAAGAGAGGATGTTCTCTGCACTTCAGCTGGTATGGAGAGGAACTTGTAACCAATGATTCACACAAGCACAACACATAAGCAAAACAATCTGTATTGGGCACCAAATTGTGATTCTGAAAGAGAATAGCTCCCATTTTTATAACATCTAGCTCTTTCCACAGCAAAGAGATCAATTGGGTGATGTGGATATCTGAGCTAGATTTTCAGTGAAATTGATGCAACAGATATTTGACACACCACTCATAGTTAGCTCCTCCCAATCCTTTGATGTACAGGATAACATTTCTTTCATAGTGATCGATTCTGCCCCCCTTCAATCACACGTTTACCTCCCTGGGTAATAAAATATCTTTATGAGCTGTAAGGCCAAACTATATGTTACAGATAGACAATCATTAGAAACTGAGATCTGTTAGTGTTCCAGAGATGTGATACAGGCAAACTTTCATGACAAGAGTGATCAGACATGCAGAAAAAGCTTACACATACATCCCAATAACCATTCACAAAACAATGCAAGGTAATTTCCAAACTGCTTCATGATGAAGAGCTCCTGTGACAGTTGTCAGCATGTAAGGCATTCTCTTTTCTAATGACAGATAATCTGTAATGTATAGTTTGAGCAGCAAACCTAGGCTGTTCTCTTGGCTCCACCCCAGTTATGCAATAGGAAACTGATCACACTGCCAAGTTCGGCTCAGAAGCAACTCCTGGATCAAGTTGCTCCATTTAAAGTGCAAATGCCAGTTCAGTGTCAGATTCTAGTCCCGCGGCAACCACAAGTCACTTTCTGGAGGCTCAAATGAGATTTGCCATGCTGGAGGTAGGAGGAAGCCTTTGGTTGGCTGGGGTGCGTCCTGATATTGTAAAGACGGTACTGTTGTTGCCAGTGTTCCGGGCTTGAGGTGCAGCTGGACTGCAGGACGTCCATGTGAAATACAAGAGCAGACTGAGCATGAGGACAGCTCCAGAGGTGGTGAGCACCACGCCGCTGACGAACATGCTGGCAAGGGGGCGTGGAGTTGTTGTGTTGGTGGCCATGTTGCTGGTTGAGAGCACTGTGAGGACTGTGCCACACACCAGCAGCACAAGGGCTGTCAGCAGCAGCACAGCGCAGTCTGAGGCCCCGCCGCTTTTCAGTAGCTCAACCTGTTCTCGGCTGCGGATACAGTTCATGTCCTGGATGGCAGAGCTCAGCAGCTGCTTCAGGAGGACCAAGAGTGCCAGCAGACAGAGCGTGGTGCCCACTGCCAGCCTCCATTCCCCAGAGCGGCTGCTGGTACTGTAAAGCAAGGCAATGCCACCTACCCCACAGGCCAGGATGAGAGCCACAGCTACTCCATAACAAATAGAGGACTTCCTGGGCTCCTGGAACCACCACAGCTCCACATGTTCCTCCAGGATATTTCTCTGGATCTGACTGGCATTGACAGGGGCTCTGGGTACACCCAGTGGCTCTAATTCAGGCATGGTGGACACTGGATAGGCTCATACAGAAGACTGGATAATGTGGATGGAGCTGTTGGTTTAGCTGGCAATTAGGACCAGAGGAAACCAGCTGGGTTGGGCATTTCTCTTAAGGACAGAGTCTGTATCTCTTACTGTGTTCCTATGAGAATAGGTGATGCCAGAGTCAAAAGGGAGAAGTCCATCTAATCTGTGCGCTCTACTGCAAGTAATTTGAGTTCAGCACACACAAATAAAGAAAAAGATGTCTGATCAGTCAATTTGGGGCAGAAAGTCTTATGTCTTATAGCTCACATGCTTCAAAACTCAACAAGTTCCTGACTTTCATCTGAAAAGAAAACAAGGACAAATGGTTATGAAAGAAAGGTTATAAACTTTCCCCATATATGTTTTGCTTCAGAATGTCTTGAAGGAAAGAGACATGAGGAGAAGTGATTTGGATTAAAAAAACCCACTCCCTATGAGGATCATGCAAGTAAAATCTGCTTTTTATAGGCAAGCCTGTTCTATTCCATGCTTCGGGAAGTTACATTAAAATTCTGCACTGTGACAAACCTGCTTCTGTACCAAAAAAAAGCTGGACTCTGTTTTCGTAAATAAATTATAATGTAAGCTTGAAATATCCCACATGAAACATTGTGGATGTATTTTCTGGGTTGGCATAATTCAGTTTTTATTAATCAGAGAGAAGAAAAAGACTTTCCAGGAAGTGTTGATCATGTCTCTATCTTCTAGTTTTTGTGGTGTCAACAAGGGTTGTCTTTACATTTTGAAGACAACAGTCTCTTATAAGCCCCGCCTTCAGTGGGGCTGGTGGCAGGAATGAACCCTAATATTCTCAGGATGCTGGATTTTGAAATCTAATCTGTACTGACTAACAACTATTCTCATGAGTGGGGAGCATGTTATACTCTTGTTCAAACTAGTATCCTCCAAATGTGATGGAGCAGCATGGCCAATGGGTCGGGGAAGTATAATTCATACCCCACATTGCTTGTGGTGCCAAAGTAAGAAGGGAAGAAGTATATACAGCTGGACAGTTCCTCAAAGGGAAAATGACAAATGTAGTACTGAGGGAAAAGTTTTGCCATTTTTTCCTTTAGCTTATTTATATTCATTTTAAATATGTAACTGTATGCAAGAAATGATCACACTGGAGACTTCTATCAAACATTACACAAACAATTAAAAGAAAAAGGTTCAAAGCCACAACGTGCAAAAGCAAAAATGGGCAGCACATTTACTTAGACCACTTGAATATTAAAAACAAACCAGCTTTTGAGCCCTCTGGGATTCTTCAGGCTGGTCATTGTAGAGGTTAATAGTGGTGGTGGGCAAAAGTTCAAAAATCATCAAGGCCAGATGTTGAGAATTTAGAATCTGTCAAGTCCCCAAACCAGAGACAGCACACTTATTAAACCAGCTGGAGGAGTATTAGTTTTGATTTTGATTTTGGAGGATATAGAGGCCATTGTCTTTCACGAGCTCTACTGAGAAAAGAGTATCAGGGTGAAAGGATACTCAGCGAACCCTCCACTGCTTTTTGTCAAAGTATGTGGTCCTGTTTTAGGTGGGAGTAAGTCTCCTGTGAGTAGAGTTAGCCTGTGTGTCCTTGGGCAAGCTGCACAGTCCCAGGATGCCCCCAGAGGAAAGGAATAGTAAACCACTTCTGAGTATTCACTACCTGGAAAACCCTGAAAAGGGTCACCATAAGTCAGAATTTAGTTGACAGCACGATTATTATTAGTAAATCGTTAAGGGCTTTATAGGTTATGACTAGCACTTTAAAGTGATTATGGAAACTAACAGGGAGCCACTGAAGGTATGCCAAGACTGGGGATATGTGTTCATATCTGCTGGTATTTGTCACCAGTGTGGCCATTGCATATTGGACCTGCTGAAGGTTCCGTACTGAATTCAAGGGGAGCCGTATGTAAAGGGCATTACAGTCTATTTTAGAGATTACCAATGCATTTCATATTGAGGTAGGGGCACAGTTGAGCAATCAACCGAAGTTGATAAAAGGCACTGTTGGCCATAGCAGATATTTGCACCTCCATAGAGAGTGCTGGTTCCAAAAGTATCCCCAGGCTGCGAAGCTGATACTTCAGGGGAGTGTAGCCCCATTGTGGCCAGGTAAATGTCCCTCTAACCAGTCAGATGATCCTCCCAACAGTGGAATCTCCATCTTATCTGAATTCGGTTTCACTTTGTTGGCCTTCATCCAGTCCATTATCAACATCAGTTTCATAGGTGTGTGTGCGCGTGTGCGCGCGCGCATGTGCATGTGCATGCATGCACAGGCATTTGTGCGTGCATGTGCGTGTGTGCACTCAGATTCTGAGCATATGACCAGCAAGACAGTAAATGATTAAGCACTCCCTCCTCTGCAGTTCCTCTCACAAGAAACATAGCTTGCACAGTTGGCTTTAGCTTAAATTGCGGTGTGGGGGGAGGTGAAAGTGACATATGGCAATATGTCAAATTCAGGTTGGGCCCAAAGACACTGTGTACAGGAAGAAACAGCATGTACATTGTAGGTTCATTTCCATGCCTGCTGCATATAAAGAGTTCGCTTGGGTACTTCCAGCTGTTATTGAATGACAGTTCCCATCATCCCTCACCATTGATCAGGTCTTGAACAGCCTTCTAATGGCATCTTAGCTAATCATGTTGTGGCAAAACAACAACCAATCAGGTAAGAAGGGGAGATTTAGATTGCAGGGCATAAGAGTTTAAGTGCCAGGCAGAGGCTTGGTTAGCAAAGCAGCCAGATAGGACTGGATTAGGAAAGGATCCAGGTGGGGCTCAGTTGGTAAGAAAGCCAGTTAGGACTTGGACATTAAAAACCCTGGAGACATTCTGGAAACTAGAGAAGACAGCTTGGTTGTGAAAACTAACAGATTTGCTTACAGAGGTTTGATCAAGCATGACTAAACTCTATGCTTTTTGTAGGCCAAGGAAAAGTCCTAGAAGGGGCTAGGAGTGCTTTGGAATGTGTTATTATAAGCATGCAGCCATTCTAGGAAGGGTTGGATTTTTAGGGAGTGGTTCATTGATTAAAATGGTGTATATTGAATCCATTGATACACTGAATTCATGTACCTATCAATCAATCAATCTTTAACTCCAACGTATTTTGCAACTCAACCACCAGAACTACCCAACATCTCTCTGTACTTCAGTTCGATAACTTTCTCAAATTCATCTCTTGCTCAAGAGGTTCTTTTAGTTCACTGTTTTTCTATCTGTTGTGTTTCTCCTTTGAATTTATTTCGATGAACAAATGCACACTTTGACATGAAATCTATTTATTGACTTCCCTATTTTGCTTACTTTTCTTTTTTCCCCCAATCTGTAGGTGAACTATCTAAGCTCCACAGTTCTGCAGAACAGGAAAAATAATTAATAAAGTATAAGGATTAATGTAGGGAAAACAAGATATTATAGGTGTCAGGTGATTGTGCAAGAAATTTCTCAAGGGAACTAGCACTGGAGACAGCAGGACATTTGAAGGTGGAGGTATCCACGCCAAAAAAGATGGGTGAGGTGGGAAAAGAGAGCTGAATGTCACATCTGGTTGAATGATCTTCATCTTGGCCTCCAGGTCTCTCATTCATTAACATTCTCAAAAGAATGTAGAGCACAGTCGCATCATTAAGAGATGATGCAAATTGCCTGGGACAATTATGAAGGGATTTATTTACTAAATTTGCATACTGCTTTTCAACCATTATGGCTCTTAAAACTGTTTACAGTAAGCTTTAACATAATTAAGAACAGCAATCAGTAACAACAAGTTGAAACAGCAGAAGCAAACTATTTTGTCAAAGCTCCAGAACAGTCCCATAAATAAAAACTCAAACAACATGATGAAAGCTAAGGATGTTTTGTGCACCCGTTGCACTGTGAAGCATTACATCAGCTTTCAACACTATCAGAGCTGTTGAATCCAACTCCCATCATTCTCAGCCAGCTGTACTGGCTGAAAATGATGCAAGTTGGCAAACAACATATCTGGAGGCTGCCACACTGGGGAATCCTACACTGTGCAATTAGAATTGGCAGGTAAAATACAACTCAAATGCAAAGTATTCTGTAGTGTGCAGGAAAGAACACAAGCATTTATTTATTTATTTGATTTACTGTATATATGTCGATCTAGCCGAAGGCCACTCTGTCTGGGCGGTTCACAACATAAGCATCATGTCCCTTGCTGCTCTTTCAAAAAGATATTTCCAGAAGCATTACATCATACGATTAGTCCCTTCAAAGGCAACCAGGTGTTATAGATCCATTAAGGAAAGACAAATAAAATAGTCTAACATATCAGCATCACTCCTATAAAAATAAATAACTCATCTTTACTCTACTCTGCCATGAAGTGACATATCATGCCTGGCAATTGGAAGGGGTTTACATGAGCAATTAAAGTAAGGAAATACGAAATGCCTTCTATATAAAGACGACCTGAAAAAGTTCAGATTGCAGCATACAATGAAGACAATTGGAAAGGTGTGGGCAGGCTAGGTAGTAAACTCATCTGTCAAAATTAAGAATGGTTTTGGAAATACAAACAGGACAAGATTTACACACACACACACACACAGAGAGAGAGAGAGAGAGAGAGAGAGAGAGAGAGAGAGAGAGAGTATATATGATAGAGATGTAACTAGACAGGGAGGTTGCCCTGGGTTGATTTGGGTTGACACAAAGCTTCTTATGACACTTATATTGCTGTTACCATTCACATAGAATGTTTCATTATCCTGGGCAATCTTCAAGGCATGAGTCTGAGACTATGCAGCTTTGCCCATGGCTACACAGGATGGCTCTTCTCTCAGGAGGCACAGTGAGGAATCAAACTCCCAACCTCTGACTCAGCGGCCAGATACTTAAACCAATGAGCTATCCAGTCAGCTGAATTGATACATCCCCTTGCAAAACTGCAGTGCTTACATAAGGCTGAATTTGAAAAGCATAATAATTTGTATTGTTTATATTATGGTATTCTGATTTGTTTGTCGCCCAGACTAGTTGGGAAGGATAGATAAACAAACAAACAAATTTTATTAATTTTTATTTTTTTATTTTCTTGGAGGAGAAGCAAGAAAAGCACCTCTCATATCTCCTCCAAGGCATTTGTTATGATTTTCCAATTTCGTAGGTCAGATAATAACTGCAGTTTCACAAGTTGTTATATCAATTCAGCACTATGTCATGTGCCTTTTAAAAAAAAGATGACACCCCACTGTCAATGTCATCCCAGGACACATCTGCCACTGTTGCTTTGGACAGATGTAGGTGACAACGCATGCCAGAAACTCTTTAAAAAAAGTGATGTAGGCATTATCACATCAAACATACATTAGTCCTTGTTGTCTGAACAAAAAGCAACAAATGCCCATGAAAAAAAAGGCCAATCTTACTCATGATTAGCTGTACGTTGTGTAGACAATGGAAAATACATCAAATTTAACTGTGGCAACTCTGACCACAAACCATGGAATAAATTGCAATAGTGGTCAAATTGGTGAAAATAAGCACACTGTTAATACTTATTTTCTTACAAAGCACATGCTAAATTTGCTGAAAGTACGGGAAAGGAAATATCCATAGCCAGCTCCTTAGATATTCAAAGCATTTAGCTCTTTATCAAGTAGTACATTAGCAGAAGCTAGCAACAATTAGAGAAATATTAATATACCCAGCTACATCTCTGACTCCTATAGTTACATTGCTCTATCCATGTAAAGTTGTGTTTCTGTCTTCCTAGATCACTCTTAAAGTAAATCCCTGGCTTCAAAGAGAACTGATCAAAAGTCCTGTTTTGAGCTAATATTCTACATGAGTTCAATGAAGTGCCATCCCACCAGCTGTAGGATGGGTCAGTGTGCCCTCCAGTGCCATGCCAGACCCCCCTCCAGGAATTCCAAGGGGTTCCACTCACTGCTGCCGCCGTCTTCAGGGTCCTTTCAGCCAGCTTACACCTGGTACTATGTACAAGGATGCACATCAAACTATAGTTGTGTTACAACTCCTGGAACAAATCAGCAAAACCTCTCTCAGCTGAGCAGTGTTTGCTCCTAGTGTTGGCATCAAGGACAGTGAGAGAAGCAGAGATCCCACACAGTAATAAAGCCCCATTCACCACACCAGCCTCACATGGTCCCTCATCAGCATCTGCCTCTTGTCACCAACTGGCTCTCCAGCTTGTTGGACAATAGATGCTTGCGTCAAGGCTGCCTTAACCCTTTGAGACACAATCTTTGTCAAGGAAGAATGGAGACCTGAACTGGGTGCCAGGGCCTGCTGCTTTTCCAAGACATTTTGCTGCCTGATACAGAAGAGCAAACTGTACTCTTCATCCGACTCAAGTTGCACAGTGCACCAAGACAAGCAAGTTAATGTGGACACATGAGGCAGAAAATTCTGCTACTGTATCTATCTCTGACAATAATCAATAAACATAATAAATTGTTCCCTTTTCACATTACTTAAACTCTGTGCAAGAGTGCTGCCTAATTCTATTTAATGGCAGGATCAGACCCTCTTCATCTCTGCCATTGCTCAGGATAGGATAAATTTGCAAGCTATGCCAGCATGTAACCATACATACGCTCAGGTTCCCATATACCTATATTCACATTTGCTGATCTAATTTCTTCTTCTAGGTACTCTGGGAAGCTGCTGAGTATACAGTATCTGTTAGGAACAACAGCAGAAGGACATACTAATGCCGGTAGCCTTCTCTCAAGCAAGCCAAGGCAATTCTGGGAGGTTTCCAGGGCCTCTGCAGTTATCAGCCTTGGCTAGAAGACATAAAAATGGAAACCATTTTCACAAGCTAATGTGATACTCCTTAAGTTTATATGTTCCTTTTAATCTTTCTAGGCCAATCTATATTTCTGTGCTCTAAATTCAGGTGAGGATTAACTTTTAAGTATGTTGTAGAGCAGGACTGGAGAGCCTGTGGTCCTGGCAGATGTTGTTGATATTCAGCTCTGTTCAACCTCGGTCAGTATGAGCAATTGTCAGGGATGGTGGAAGCTGGGATGGATCTATATTAGTTAAGGCATCATTCCGCATCATTGTACAGAATAGTACAGTGTCTATGTAAACAGACAGTGGTGCTATAGTTAATAGTGTATTATGTGCCATCAAGTGAGAACTATCTTACTGGACTCGATGATCTATAGGGTCCCTTCTAACTCTGCAGTTTTAAAATTATAGCAACCTTAATAGGGCTTTAAAGATATATGGGATATTTAAGTAGTGCTTTTATCAGTTCCACCCACCACAGTGAGTTTCCATGTCCAAGTGGAGATTCTAACCCAGGTTTCCTAGTTCTAGTCTATCACAACACCACGCTGATTAGAGATGTATTGAATTGCAACCTAAACTGTATTGCTGGACAAAACACAGAGCTCAGCCTCTTATTATGAGATCTGTATGTGAAGGGATTTTAGATACCCATAATAGGGGCAGCAAAATGCTCTGCTGAATTTTCGTGAGGCCGTATTTTCACTGTTGATAACAGGTTTGTAAAAAGTGTCCTACTTTTGACTCCCTTCCAATTTCCCCCATGCTTGTTTACTGACAGTATTTCCTCATTCCGCTGCCACAGAAAATAAAGAATTGAATTTGCATCCCCAAATACCCCCCCCCCCCGAAAGTAATGTAGTACAAAGAAGTAACATCCAGACTGGTGTGTGTGTTCTTGTGTGGATGTTGAATTGATGTATGTACTGCAATTTTTTTTCCAGTGGGAGGCATTATCAGTGGGCATTCAGCTTTATGGGGGATTAGCCTGGTTGCACTAGTAGTTGGGGATATATCTTCACTTACAAAAAGCAGAAAAGAAAATGTGGGGTGCACTCTGATAAATATATGTTTTATTTAGTATCAAAGAAACAGTGAAAATGGCTGTGAAGTGTGCACCCCCACCCCAGGTTTTGAGCCATTGCTACAATGGCCAGCATCATTTTGTGTAGTTCTGTCTGTGCAATGCGAGTGAGGTCATCAGCTGTGGCAGATTTCTCCTAAGTAAAGCGTTAACAGGTGCATGTCCTGCCACTATCCCCAAATCAAAAAAGGATCCTGTTGCACAGCCAGAGCTACATAACATCATTCTAGCCAATAAATTCATTCTTTTATATTACTGGATATATCATGTATGGGATTAAATAATGCACAGGAAGAGACTACTTTTGCACTAAAACCAATAAAAGGGGATCGGAGGCTTCTACATTGCTAAATCCATCACAATCCGAAGCTGTAATTCTATGCACATCTATGTACAATTCTATGCACATTTATATGTGGTTTAATTCCAAAAAAACATGCATGGGGTCAGGCAGAATAGTTTATAGGGAGGTTGTTTAGTTTAAGGGGACAGCTTAATATCCCCTCTCCTCTAATAGCAGATCTCCTTTATTCTGTTAATATCTGGATCGGTGAGCCCTGGAGCCTTGCCTTGATAGAAGCAGGTGGCCAGAGAGAGGAGGCATCTGATACAGACACTGCCTGACAGTGTCAAGCCAAGTCTCCCTCTCCAGTGGGAACAGAGCATGAGATCACTGTGAAAACCATAAGGAGAGCAGGCTTGTTTCAGGGCACATTGCCAGCTGAGGTCACATGGATGAAAGAATCAAAACTAAATCACTGGTGGGAGGACCAAGAAGAGCAAAGTACCCTCAGTCTTTCCATCCTAGATCTGTGTAAAGGTCGGAAATGGGAAGGAACAAGTGGCTGTGCTCTGTGGACTCTAGCTCGTGGCATGCGATTTAAGGCCATGGCTCCATCCCCATCAGTTATACGCCAAGCTGTTGAAAGAGCAGCTGTGAACTCTAAGAAGTACTTTCCCGGGTGCCATGCTGCTGTTGGCACATGCAGTGACTTAGAATACTGCTGGCTATGTTTCTGCTGGAGTGCCTGCAGCTGGGAGAGAGGACTAGAGCCAGCTTGGTTTGTCAGCTATTCAGCATTAACCCATATGGGAAAGGCTCTCTGATGCTCCTTCTATATATATTCCCTCTTTTATCCTGAAGCTGTTATAGATAATGTGTCATTAGAAGAGGGAAGTCTTTAACTGCTAGAAGTGTCTGGGTATAGAGCAGAAGCTTGAAGCCATAAGCACAGGAATCCTTCCAAGTCTGATTTCTGAAATATGAAAGTCTGTCTGAATTATGTTTCTCCAACACTAATGGGTTTTGTTTCTGCCCTCATGAGCCTAGTTTTGACAAGCACTGTAACTAAAATGAGTGTCAAGAAAGCAGAAATAAATGAAGGCTAGCAAGCCTTGAGTAGTGTGTATCTATGCATGGATGTGGTAGCATACAAGCAGGAGAGAGAAGGAGGGAGGGAGGGAGGGAGAGATAATTTTCAGTCTCAGAACCAAAAGGGAAGAGAACAGTGTGTTGTGAAGATAAGCACCTATTTGCTGGGAGGAACATGAACTTTACTTACCTATAGTTGATCCTTGCTGTAGCAAGACTCTCTTCTTTTGCCCATGCTCTTGGGCTTGTTAGGATGCTTATGTCACATTCTCCTTCTCCTGGAGTTGACTGATGGGGCATTTCACAAAATGTGGCCTGAGGACAACGTAAAAATCTATCTTCTTTCTCCCCTGCTTGCATCTGTCTGTCAAGCAACAGGTGCACCTCCTTCCCTCTGCCTTCCACCTGATTCTGCATCTGATAGGCTAGTAGCTTGTGCTGACCTTTGCCCAGGCGGGCAGGTACATTCTCGAGCTGGGTGGAGGTGGAGAGACAACCTGCTGTTGTCCTTGGAAACATTCCAGCTTGGTGACTATGGGCCTGAGGGAAGCGGAAATAACATTGCTGGCAGAGCAGGGGAAAAGAGGATATACATTACAGGCAGAGGTAAGCAAATACAGAGCTAACAGAGATATACATTAACCCTCACAGGACTGGCTAATTGCAAGACAGTTGACATTCCATCCCTCTCCAGTAAGAGCAGAGTCACGATTTGTTTTTTGTTGCTGCTAGCAGGAGTTCTCAGGGCAATATTTAGCGCGCAAGGGGGCACCAGGACTGAAGCACTCTGTTCATTTATGTGCCACTCCAAATATTTAGGTGCCCTCAGTAAATCAGGAATCTTTAACATATTTCTCAGAAATAAGAAATTTTCTTGGGGGATAAAATGAATTCCTCTGTTGGCCTTGAGGAAAAGAAGTTATAATAATCTTATAGAACTGCAGAGCTGGAAGGAACCCTATGGATCATCGAATTCAGCCCCTGTTAAGGAGAAATGCTGGGGAATCAAACTCCCAACCTCTGACTCCACGGCAACATACCTAAACCACTGGTCTGTCCAGCAATTCCTACTTGAGTGGAATCTCTTCTCAGTTCTCGGGCTCCAAGCAGTAAGTAACTGTGGCCAGATCTCTGTGCTAAAATTTATAATTTAAAGGGCTGAGGGTTTTTAGCCAGCTTTAGTGCTAAGGATCCTGCTGATAGGGTCTAAATGACAGCAGCAATGCAAATGGCTTTTCTTCCTGTAAGGAAGCTAGACACAGGAGGGAGCTGTCCCCTCCATCATTTAAATCTGAAGGGTTTCAAACTGTCTACACTTTATTGTCCACATCAGCCCAAATGAAGATAACAAGAAGGTAAAGGCAGGAAAGTTGAAGGAGAGCAGAGAGGGAATGTGTTGGTGGGTAGCATTCAACCAATTATGGAAGGCTTTCCGGTGACGGTGTGTGTGCGTGCGGGAATGGGAAGAGGAGATAAAAGGGGAGGAGGAGAGAGGAGAGAGGGGAAGAAAGATGAGAGAGGAAGAGAAGGAGGAAGATATCCTGATAGGATGGTGTGAGGGTTCAGTCTTTGCCTCCTTAACCTCCCCAAAGAAACCTGGAGTCGTCTTTAACTTTGAACCATGATTAGGATTTATTGAAGTATTAAACAAAAGGTCCTTATGTAATTCTTTACTCAAAAACTGTTCTCCTGTCGCCAACGGGTCAGACAAGGGCATCCAAGCTTCTTTTATAAAAGGATTCAACATTGAGTCTCCCCATGGTCCTTGCCACAAGGGTACACAGTCCTCTTTATTCTCTTCTGTAGCTCCACTGTCTAGAAGTGGGGTGGTCTCCTCATCTCGAGGGTCGAACCAGTCTGGGTCTCTCCGTTCCTTGAACGGGGTCCAGGGTCTGTCAGGTATCCCCTCTTCTTGGCTTCCTCCACTCACCATGCTCGACGTACCTGCTCCTCCCTTGTCACAGTCTCCCTTTCCTCCCTCAATTTGCGGCGCCACTCGCGAGCCTCAGTCTCTCCCCAATATGATGGTCTTTGAGGAAGTCCCCTCCGTCTCCTGTAGTCTGCTTCCTCCCTAGGGACCCTCACCCTCTCCCATTTCTCCGTCCATGGGTCTTGTACCCAGACCATTTCCCAACCCCCCGGTATCGGATCCTCCCTCACTTTTATATCTGCTGTTCCCGCCTCCATCGCCACCCTCTCCTTTCTCTCCTTTCCCGCCATTTCTTCTGGGGTTTGAATTGCTACCGTTACCCCGCGTAATTATGTCTCCAAGTCCTGGGTATCAGTTCCCCGCGGGGTGGTCTCTTTTGGCGGTGTGAGAGGGGTCGTTTGTACTTCCCTGTCAATCTTAGAGGTGGACGGCACTCCGGCGAGAGCTTCCACACTCTCGCCCTGGGTCTCACAGATGGGAATGGTTGGAATTGGGAAGATCCTTGGTCCCGTGAAAAGTCCAAATGAAATTCCCACTGAAAGAGATAGAGAGGTGAGAGAAATATAGACCACCACCCAAGGTGCACACTAAGGGACCATGAGAGAAAGGAGGGACGAGGAGAGAAGAGAGGGGAGGTGTCGAGGTCCAACTTGGGGAAGCAGAACCACTGGAATGGACCATGTTTATATACCCAAAAAGGAAGGGTCCTTGGAGGAGGGTGGTGTGTCAAGAATTGAGCCCTCCTGGATTGACATCCCTAGAGGGTGAATGGGCTTGATGCTCATGTTGTGGAACTATCTGTGCAGTCCGGATCAATCCACTTCAGAAACCTACGGACTACAAGATTGGGACCACACCCATGTTAAAGACTCCCTTACATATTTCTGAATTAAAAGACTTTTGTACTGGGACTCCCTGAGTTGACGGTCCTGTTGGACCCATTGAAGTTATTGTTCATGCAAAGCTGTTAAAGCTGAATAAACTGTTATTGCAGAATTTTAAAAAGTGTGCTGCTTATATACTGCCCCATAGCACTTCAAGCACTCTTTGGGTGGTTTACAAGTTAATCATGCAGGCTACACATTGCCCCCCCCCCCAACAAGCTGGGTACTTATTTTACCAATCTCAGAAGGACAGAAGGCCGAGTCAACCTTGAGTCAGCTACCAGGGACTGAACCCCAGGTCATGAGCACAGTTTTGGCTGCAGTACAGCAGTTTAACCACTGTGTCACAAGGATGATCATATCCAGTTGTGTGTGATCCATTAGGATGGGAACTGCTTAAGGTAAAGCAAGAACCCAATCACAATTCCTCTTAGCTCAGGGCTTAGTCCCTTTCCTCCCACGCTACAGCACTACCTCTAGCTGCATCTTCCCTAGTTTCAAGAATGTGTATTGCTCCAGTGCTTTCTCCTATCTCTTGCTTCAGACTGTCAGACACATGACAAGTCCCATAGATAATGTGATTTCTAAGCTGTGCCAAGCATTTGGATTCTGTAATATCTCTCTTTTTCATATTTTGCATTGTGATACTGAACATACTTCCCCATAAATGATAATATATGTATTTTCTCACAATGCAAGGAAGAAACTGGTAGGATCTGAACTTCTCTTGAGTTTTTTGCTCTGTAGCATAAACTCCTCCTTCCAAGTAAAATTCAAAAGATGAATCCTACCAGTTTCATACTCTAATGCTTTCTCTTGTTTCAGTCCGTCAGACAGATGACAACTCCCAAATCATTGCACTGTAATGCACAAGTCTTCTTTACATTTGTGGTACTGTTTCTCACCCCAATCGGTCTAGTGTTCAAAGCTTTTCTCCCAAATGATTCCAACTGGTGCAATTGTACAAAATAGTTAGCCATTGCTCTTTCAAATGACTTCAGCTGATTTAAATAGATGAGTTTTCACAGGTGACAGAGCTGCAACAGTACTGTACCTGCACTTGAATGCAGCTCAAATCCTACAGGTGTTACTAGAACAATACTTGGATGAATACACATCAAAATGCAAATTAAGTGTGTTCCAAAAGCGAGGCACGTTTCTTAGTACCGTGGAGACAAAGCAGAAATGCAAACATACTTTCCTGTTTAGAAAACATAACTTAGTACTGTCATGATATGAGCATAAAGGTTTGTTCTGCTACCTCAGAATCCAAAGGAAAGTTGTACACAGTAGTTGACATGTCTAACAAAAGCAATGTTACCATTTTCCAGCTTTTCATGAACAAGCTCGAATTCAGGAGTAATCTTCTTGCAAATACTGGCCTCTAGCACACCCAATTCTGCAGTGAGATGGGTTTCGCTCTGCATTGTTCATCTTTATTCTCCAAACAGGTTGAAGCAAACTCCTCCTAGGTGTGTTCTGAAGTGGCATCTTATGAAATGTGTGTGTGTGTGTCCATGTGAGCATGCAGATACACTTCTGAACACATCATAGGAAAAACTACTCTCCTAAGGGGAGCATTTCATCTTGATGAAGCTAATCCTAAATAATCAGAGTGTTTTAAAAAAACTTGTCAGAGGAAGATCATGCCAGCCACTTGGCAATCATGGCAAACAAATGATTGAATCACATCCGCTTTCATCACAAGAATAACTGATGATGAAATGTAAATGATCCAGCATTTGGAAGCATATGTAGCAACCTTTAGTTTACAGAGGCTAGCCCAAGCACTTTGGATAGCAGGTATTGTAATTAGTGCAGATTTTTTTTAAAAAAATTATATATTTTCATAATTTAGGAAGTATATCTTGTTTTCTTTTCCAAAATCATTTAATAAAAACTATTATTATGGAACATTTCTTTGCGCACAGAGATTGAAGCTTTATATTTTAGTATCTATTATTTTCAAACCAGAGCTTGGATGATTTGAATCAGCGGTCTAGAAATCCTGGTGGTTCCAGGAGCCCATTTTCTTCCTGGGGACCCTCCAGGGCCGCACAGAGCTCTAAAAAGCCACAAAAAGTGAAACTAAAACTGGCAGGACATCCACAGCTGGTTTAAACAGTGGTGGCAGCTGTGCCACACTTTAAAAGGTGACTCCCTACTGTTGAGAACTCCATGTTTAGCCTCCCCCCCCCTAACAATAGTAAAAAAAATTGTATGAATGACCAGATAAAGGTGAGCCGGGGATTGCAAAGACAATCTTAGGTGGCCCTCAAACGACACTTTGGCAACCCTAGTCTACATGAGTCTCTAAAGAACTTGCTGAAAATTGAAAAGGAATTCTGGTGACTGAATGACACTCAAAACTGAAAGTGTCTATGGTGGTCAGTCTTTGTGACCCAGTGATTAATTGTTGAATTGTTCAAGATTGTTGGGAGAGTGAGAACTGACGAAAGACAATATTTCTTTACCCAGCATGTTGTTAGTCTGTGGAACTCCTTGACACAGGATGTGGTGATGGTATCTGGCCTAGATGCCTTTAAAAGGGGATTGAACAGATTCCTGGAGGAAAAGTCCATCGCAGGTTACAAGCCATGATGGGGATGTATAATCTCCAGGCTTAAAAGGAAGGTACCTCCAAATGCCAGATGCAGGGGAGGGGTATCAGGAGACAGGTATCTGGTTGTCTCGTGTGCTCCCAGAGGCATCTGGTGGGGCCACTGTGAGATACAGGGAGCTGGACTGGATGGGCCCTTGGCCTGATCCAGTAGGGCTCTTCTTATGTTAAGATACGAGCCTGTCCGTACAGGCTAGGAGGCCCTTCTGAAGGTGCCATCCCTGAAAGAGGTGAGGGGGATGGCATGTCGAAATAGGGCCTTCTCAGCTGTTGCCCCCCAACTTTGGAATGCCCTCCCTATAGAGATCTGCCTGGCTCCAACACTTTTGGCTTTTCGGCACCAGGCAAAGACTTTTCTGTTTAGCCAGCATTTTAATTAGATTGTATCCTTTAGCTGGCCGTATGAGCAGCAGGATTTATTAATAATAAATTGACTGTTTTAATATAGGGTATTATTATAATATTACCTACTTTTAATGGTTTTAATGTTTTCTGAAGTTTTAATATTGTTGTACACCACTCAGAGACCATTGGTAATGACGCGGCTAAAAAATCTTGTAAATAAATAATAATAATAAAAAAAAAAGATGTAGGCAACAAGGGGCCTGGGAGCTTTATCTGACTCCCAGGAAAGCTGACCCCTCTCACAGTCTCAGATCCTAATGGTGCCTTTATTATGTACCTCAGAGATCTTCTTCTATGTAAGATGAGGGGGGGGGGAAAGGAGAACTTTAATTGAGGAGTGGGTGATCTCAGTGGGGCTGAAGGATATTTTTTCCAGATATGCTGGCAGCTGAAGGACTGCACTCCCAATGAGTGGGCTAAAGGGGAGGGCATGGCCAAAGAGATTGATACAATAGGTTTTTATTAACAGGAAAAATGTGTCAAACTTTAAAAATATGGGTTTTGAAACTGGACAAGCCCTCTAAGTAAATCCTAATGGCAAAAAACAAAAATCCTGAAAATTGGGGAGGGGAGCTCAAGCATAGCAAAATTGTGGTTCTGAGTAAATTTTTTTAAAATTAAATTTCTGGGGTTGATGAGCTCTGAGGGCTGGAAAAATTCTGCTGGAGGCCATGTACACCTCAACTGTGCTTTAAACTAAGCTCTCCCTTCCCTCCCCCCGTGAATAGTTTGCAAAGAATTGGCTGGTAGATAAAAGAAGAAAAAAGGGTTTCTTAGCTCTTGTTCAGCGTGAAATGCAGTCTATTAAAAATCTGGTCCTGGCCAGGAGTCTTGAATTAGTGTTCTGCCTCCAGTTTGCAGATCTGAATCCAAGTTGTTGATATCCTTTGAATCAAATGCTCTAGATTGGACAAAGTATTTCACCCTATGCTTAGAATATGCTCCCAGTGCAATGCATTTTGCCTTCCTAAACTTTAGTGTAATACCATTACACTATTAGGATTGAGTGTGCATGTGATTGTGGAAGGAACATTGTTGTACAGGCTCTAAGTAGACAGGTCACACAATTAGGGGCTGATAGCTCCCTGGTCCAGCCCATAGCCATTTACATTCCGTCCTCCATTTGTGGGTATTTTTCTAAACAGAGATTCAGAAATGCAGATTGTCACAGAGGTAGGGGACAGAGCAAGCTGTAACGTAGAGGTATACAGGGTTGTGCACGCTTTAATTTGCACATGGAATAGATCAGGGGGGCTTCCACATACCCTATTTTGAACATTTTGATACTTATACTGTACAACCAGTTCCTTAAATGTTATAATTCAGATCTGCAAATCAAACTCCCTAATGCATACAAGCCATGATATAAAGTCAAATGATAAGAACTGAATCTATAAAGTATGAGGGAACTTGATGGTTTGCCCACTTTTTAGGAAAACCTCACTATTGTTTCCATTTATTTGTGCACTTTCTCAATTTGGGAGTGTATCATTGGGCGAATGAGAGCACCAAGAGTAAGATAATATTACATTCTGACAATAGGGTCCATGTGGGAGACACAAGTTGGGTTGCAGAGCTGGAGGGATGGATTGCATGAAGGGAGAGTAGATTCAGCAGCAGTAGGCAGTGAACTGTGAAGGACTCCAGGATGAACCAAAGGGAACCCAGATGTGAGCAGATTCATACCGACAGTTAGTCTATACATAGATGCAGTGTTCTGTGATTAACAAGAACAGCTGCTTGATTAAACTTAAATACAGAGTATTCCAACAGGGACTCTGGTAGACAAAGCACAGGTTTGTGGCAAATAGAAAAAGCTGTACCATTTTCAAGCAGTCCTCTCTTTCTCAGACCTGTTCAAGACAGACCATAAAATGAGAATATGCTGTGGGGAGCATGTCCTTTCTGACATGTCTGTTTGCATCAGTGTGATGCAGGAGGCCCCTCTCTCCAGTCATGTTTGCTCTGAGTTGACAGAACTATGTCTATGTAGTAGAGATGTGACTTCAATTAACCTTCCTTCCTTGGAGCTCTCCGTGCTCTTTCACTTGCTTCTTTTGTCTTAGAAACTGGTGACACATTAGTATGAGACAGATAAACTCAGTCTGACTTGTTTATTGTTTCCTTTCACCTTTACCTCCATCTAGAGTTAGAGGTGCTTAAAAGAAAGACTGCCCAAGAAAAACCCACTGTGGCCTGGGGTCAGGGTCAGTCCTTGCTCCAATTACAGATGAAGAGCAGATCAGATCAGTAGAGCTATGGTGTGGGCCAGCTTCTGCATAGGTCACTCTGAAGGTATGCCACTCTTTCTGTCCCTGTTTAACATGGGAAGCCTTCCACCTGACACAGGTCGGAGTGCAAGGGCCTTTTCTTGTCCTTCTCTAAGGTGTTTGATTTCCAACCGTTGCATTTCAATGATCCTCTCTGTTTCTTCCTCTGGATTCAGCCGCAGGATGGCTGGACCCTCATGATCAGGGGAGAGAGCTGGAAGAAATGGAAAGTCAACCTGTTTGACAGTAACTGTAGAAAATGCCTTGAGATAAGCCAGAATGAGACATCCAGAAAAAGAGAACTGACAGAAAGGAAACACAGGTGTTCTGATGTACTTGGTAATATGAACAAATCACGAATCAGCATTGTAGATCAACTGGGCTTATGGAAACCACCTGGTCTAAGTCACCATTCCATGAAACCTAGGCCAGAAACTGAAGTTTGAAATAGCCTATGAATGTTGTTGTTATGTGCTGTCACATCACATCCAACTTAATGGTTTTACCAGTGCAATCTCCCAGTGAGTTTCCATGGCTGAGTAGAGATTTAAACCCAGGTCTCTTGAACCCTTTCCCCTCACTTTATCCACTACATCCCACTGGCTAGAAGAGGAAAATCCTTCACTAAGGTTAGTGAATGTTACAGCATAGCTTCTATTACTTTCAGGATTATGCAGATTAATTTGCTTTGTTTGGCCATTGCTCATCAGGATTTAAGCATGAAATTTCTTTCAGGTTTGATTTCACAAACCTAGGAGGACAGTGTCAATGCTCTTTTCGTCAATCACCTTTCTAAAACAGTACTGAGATTTCAGTTCTAATTAGAGGCTATTTCTAACATCTGACTTTAGATCAAAGAGCGCATCAGTGTCAAAATATATAGCATTCATGTACACCACAACTTTGACAGGAATTTTTCTGCAGCTGACAGGAAGAACATTGATTCATTTGAAATATGGTGCTGGAGGAGAGCTTTATGGTTATTCTGGACCTAGAAAGGCAAACAGGCGAGTCCTGGGTCAAGCCTGAACTATCTCTGGAGGCAAACATGATGAAACTGGGGCTGTTGTACTTTGGGCACATAATGAGTAGCAAAGTGGAAAAGGCAATGATGCTGGGAAAAGTTGAAGGCAGTAAGAAAAGAGGAAGACCAAATATGAGATGAATTTATGCTATCAGGAAAGCCACAGGCTTGAGTTTACAAGAACTGAGCAGGGCTGCTAAGGACAGGATATGTTAAAGATTTCTCATTCATAATGTTGCCATTAGACATAGGCTATTTGTATTTGTATCCCTGGGGATATGAATACAAATTGCAGCACCACAGGTACTATGGAGGCCCATTCCTTCCTCCCAGAACCAGCTGACCCACTCAGCCCACAGCGCAGCGCTGGGGTCCTTCGTTGTTGTTGTCGCACCAATCTGGGAAGGAGCCCAGTCAGCACTTCCTTGCCTCTCTGTGCAGCTGACTACTCCGGCGAAGAGGCGGGACAGGGAGTCTCCCTGCTCAGCTGAGTGGCCGGCTGCGCAGAGAGACGGGGAAGTGCCAGCCGGGCTCCTTACCAGATTGGCACAATGACAACAACGAAGGACCGCAGTGCTGCGTGGCAACCAGGGAGTGCACCGGCTGGTTCTGGGTGGAGAGAATGGGTCTCTGTGGCACCTGTGGTGCTGCTCTTCATATTCATATGCCCAGGGATACAAATATGAATAGCCCATGTCTAGTTGCCATAGTTGGAGGTAACATGATGGCACATCACAAGAGCAACAACAGAGCGTTGTTCACAGCCCACAGTTTTGTACAGACTGCCTTTGAAGCATGTATAACAACTTAAGTCTTGGGCTGGATGAACCAGTTTGGTTGGTCTATTTGGCCCACGGCCTGGAAGTTCCCCATCCTTGACATATGTGAGTCAAGTACAAAATATTATATACAGTTTTTATAAGTATTTACATTAGTAAAATTATCTGACTTTTAACAGTTCAGTACTAGCCAGATTTCCATTCTGTAACTCAAAAATCTTGAATCTATTCAAACAGCATACACAGATCCAAAAAACAGATAACAAAAAAGGAAAAGATAGAAATACTTTTCATCAAAGAGCAGAGGACAAGGCTGAAGAAAGAAATAAGCACCTGTGGATTGCACTGGTTGCTTCTTGCGTTTTCTAAGAAGCCCCAAAGCAGACTGGAGATCATGAACTTGAGTGCGAGTGACCTTCAGTTCTCTCCGCAGCTCATTTATTTCTTTAATGAGGCTCACATTTTCCTGTATGATTAAGATACAACACAGCTTGAAATGGTATCTTTTCCATAAAGTATCCCTATAAAATCTTAAAGAGATGACTACTGTGCTAACTGGAGATTTTGGACCAGTCACAACTCCAATGAGCTTATGTTCTCTATGTCTGATGGAAATAGAAAGCAAGTGGTGCCTTAATATAACAACAGGAAACACAGAGATGCTCTCATAGATGTCTCTTGAGTCCAGCTGGGCATGGTCCTTCAAGCCAGATGCTACATGGATAACTGGCCCCTGCTCAAATCGTAGAGGGGCTATCATGGCCTGGGTATACAAAGGGCCTTTACAGCCTAGCCTCCCTGTGATGGAACTTGCAGGGAGGAATGGTAGACGTTCCCTCTGGAAGGTGGTGGTAGGGAGAAGCCACTATGCTGAGTGGCACAAATTCCTTTTCTGACCAGGTCAGCGTGTTATCACATTTGATAAGGTATTCTCAGAGTAATAGGTTTGTAATTCAGGCTGTGGCATATGTTTTTCTTTTGTGTGCTCATGGCTCCCACTAATCTAGTGACATAATATTTATAAATTAGTATACAAGTGCTTATGCGGCAAATTTCCCACTCAATACAGCTGGCATGGTAGGCAAGTGTTTGTTGATATACAGAACAACAAGAGCTTCTCCTTCTTGCTCCTCTCTTACCAGTGGCCTGAGGTTATCACAGCCATTGTGGTTTTGGATGTAACAGCTCCGAATAACGACTACTACTTTTGTGCACCATAAATCCACTTTTCACTTATGGCAACCATAAAGGTGTTTTTTGAAGTATGTGAAATGTTCAAAGGAACAGTTAACCACTGCCATCCCCCAGTGAGTTTCCATGGCCAAGCAGCCATTTGAACCCAAGTCTCCCGAGTCTTATTCTGACATTCTATCCCCTATGCGATCTTGGCTATCAGAATAATAATAATTTGTTGTTGTGTGACATTAAATCACTTCCAATATAATAGCATGATAAAACAAATGAGATGGGGGTTTGAAGGAACCCATGCCCTTCAGATCCCTACACTGCCTGCTCTTATTACATGTTCAAACAAAGTTCCACCATATTGTTTTCCAGTACCTCCCAACTCAGGACATACTTGGCAACTGTTTTTCATACTTGCATGCAGAAACGTTTCACATGGAGCAAATGGAATTTCTGCATTGGAAAAGCAGACCTGCCCCTTTCTTGTGCTGGTACCTGCATAATGCGCACATAGTCTGCACGATGGATCTCGCCTTCCTTTACCACCTTTTTCTTCAGTGTAGCCAGGTTGCGCTCAAGATGCTCTCGCTGCCGTGTATACTCCTGATGCAAGTCTGTGTCAACTCCAACAATTTCCACCTGCAGCAGGAAAGGAAGTGAGCTCAAAAGAGAGAGGATTGAGATTCACTGTTGAGAAGGAAGAATGCTGACTTACCATATCTGCCTTCTGCACATACTTTTCATAGATATCCCTGATGCTTTCTTTTAGTTTCTTGGGCTCCTGGATAAGGCCCACACAGTCGTGAAGGTCAGTTTTAAATCGTTTGACAAGAGCTTCCATGTCTCGCTCCTGCAGCCAGAGAAAAGTTAAAAAGCTTGATTCACCAGAATGCACTGTCTACTGGCTAGGCCTTACTGCTTCAGCCCGGTCCTACAATACTATTTGTGAAATACATAACCAACTAGAGGGCATCCAAGTCACAGGGAAAGACTTCACTGCAAAACTCAATGAATTAATATTAGACTAATAAAACACAGGGATGCTGATCACTTGCAGTCTTGCCTCTCAGGGATTTATCAGTTAGTATATTATTTTGTAAATACAAACAACAAAGGTGGGTTCAGACAGCTTAGTCACACCCCTATCAAGCAGGTCCATGAATATGATAACTTTCACATATTAATCTCTGTTGTAAAAACAATGTCCAAGTATTTACTCCAGTATACCTCTGGTAACAAAAATTGGACTATCTGTTTTGTATCCCTCACCATCTCTATCACTTCTTTCTGCTAGGCTTACCTTCTGCATCTCTTTGTGCATCTCACGGTCTGTGGCTTTCAGCTTCAGCCGCAGCTCTGCTATGTTCAGTTCCAGCTGAGTGTTCTGTTTGTGGAAACGTTCCAGCTCACCCTCCATCTGCACAGATGCATGAGAACTGATGAAACTGTGAAGGAAACTGAACAAAGCTCAGAAGAGGGATGGGCTGTCTCAGTGATTCTCACCTCCTGGATCTGCTCCTTCATTGCCTTGATATCATTCTCACGTGGTTCTATTTGTTTCTTTAACTCCTTTATTTTGTAATCTAGCACAAACTTGAATTTTTCTAGCTCCTGATTTTTTTTCTTCAGATCATAAATTCGCTTCTCCTGGGGCAAGTAAAACAGGCATGTGAACAAGCAATATCCAAAGAGTCATAGGGATACTGGTCATACCTTCCTCCTTAAGACCACTGATCAGGAAAAATGGAATCAGAAGTGATTTATATGAGTTAATGGTACTGTGGAAAAAGAAGAACAAAGTCGGAGGAGGAGTGTAGAGCTCCAAGCATAAGCTCACAGACAGAAGATTGTTGTTTAGAGAGTCTGATGCTTTCTCCCTAGTGCAGTGGTTCCCAAACATTTTGGCCTTTGGCTCCCTTGACATACTGGCCATGGCCACAGCTCCCCTTGCTCGGAAGGGCCATTAGGGGTCTCTCTCCCACCGGAGGCAGGATCTTGAAGCCATTTCAACTCTTCCCCCCAAAAATCCCCACAGGTCCACCTTCTTCCAGGTCCTGATGCAGGAAACTCATGAGCACCCAACAGGCACTTCTACCAGGAACCATAGGGATAGCAAAAGGAGAGGCAGGCACATGGCTTACACTTCCAGTTTCTGTTTGACACAGAGCTATGAAGGCTATTGAAGAGCTGTTCATAGAGCTATGAAGAGCTCCTCTAAAGCCTTCATAGCTCTTACGTTCCATCTTTTTCCCATGGTGCCCCTGTCTGGGTTTCACAGTGCCCCACTGAGCTGCGGTGCACAGTTTGGGAATCCCTGCTTAGTGGAGCTTTTTACCCAAAGAATTGGGGGGGGGGGTTTTGAGGGAGAGAGAGGAAATCAGGTGAAGAACAGACTAGAGCTTCTGAGGCACCCCACCTTGTCTTGGATGGTCTCATCTCTTTCTTGAATCTCTCTCTTCAAGCCCAGAATGTCCTTCTCTAAGGCCTTAATGATCCCCTGCAGCTTTTGCTGCTCCAGCTTCATTCCCTCAATGTCACTGCAACGTTCCTCAATCTCTTTCTGGAGACTGTTGAACTAATAGGAAATAATAACCTTATTAATTTTTATACTCATGTCAGATATTCATGTGGCATATGGTTTCAATTGCCACATGGCTAGCAGACAAAAATAGTTTAAATCTTATTAAAATGCCATTAGATGGACTGTAAGTCTGATAACCTAGAAAAATCTGAGCATACCTTTTTCCTCATGATCCCTGTCTCTCCCTTTAACCGCAAATTGGATTCTCTTTCCTCTCGAAGTCTCCTCTCATATTTGATTTTAATATCTTGAATTTCTCGATCCTCATCTTCCTCGATCTGTTTCTTAGTTTCCTCAAATTCCCGAAGCTGTTGCCTTGCATCATCTTGAGCCTGAAAGTTAGGACGGGCAAAAGCAAGAGGGAGGAGTGAAAGGAGCCTGAACAACACTGCTAGGAAATTACATGGGCATACTTAGGATTGTCTGAGAGAGGCAAGACCCCAAGCTAGTATGGGCATGAAATAAACGGAATGCCTGTGCTCTGGGGATGTCAAGGAAGCAGCATGATGTTGCAGTGCTGGAGATCTGAATGATATGGAGCTTAGAATAAAGGGCCTGATTCAAATCACTGACTGTGTTACACCAATGACTTGAGAATATAGAAGAAAGGATCCAGACTAAGCCAGATAGTTGTGCAAGTTCTGAGTGCAGTGAAAATGGAACAATGAGATTTTGGCACTACTACTGACTGTGAGATAGACATACAGATGGGAGATGTGCCATCTACTCTTAAGAAAAAGTAGGTACCTATTACCATGTATGGTGGACATGTGAAAAAGCAAAAAAAAAATTGGACTAAAATACACACATGGTTGGTTAAAATGCTTAAAAATAGTACAGATTTTAAACCAGAACTGTTTTTATTAGGTATTTTACCAGAGGATTTTGATAATCGGTTTACCTAACACTGCATATTGTGACAGCAGCTAGAATTGTGTTTGCACAACATTGGAAAAACGAAGAAATACCAACAGAAGAAGAGATAATTAAGAAGATTTTAGACTGTGCAGAAATGGATAGACTTACACTGAGACTGAGAGAGAAAGAAGATTCAGAATACTTTAATACATGGAATTTGTTCTACAAATGGCTAGAAGATCGGAGAAGGGATTAAATCACCAAGACGCGAAAATAGATAACTATAAGCAAACCCATGTAACACGATGTTTAACAAGCACGAATTGAATGTAGATATAGTGAAAAACTAATAAAATGTTATATTTTAAAAAAAGAAATTAAAGGACATTACCCTGGCTGAACTGAAGGAACTGGCAGATCAAATGAATGACTGGGGATTTTGGTTTAAATCTGGAGATGTTAGAAAGCTTGGGAAAGAGTGAACCAATACAGGATGCTGTTTTGGCGGGAAAGGAGGAGGACAAAAAGATAAGTGAGAGGGAAGGGGAGTTAGTAGAGGGAGAAGAGTACTGGGTGACTGTAGTGAAAAGGGAGATGAGAAAGATTCGGTCGAAATAGTTAAAGAGGACCCCTGGTCTGGAGAATGGGTCACCCAAAAAGTACCTCCAGAAGTTGCCAAAAGGGGGTGGAATGAGAAACCAGTAAGAAAACCTCCCTACTGGGGAGAGACTGAGGAGAGAGAGGAAAGAAAGAAAGGCAGAGGTTTGCCAGACAAGCTAATTATAGAGAAACTAGACCATGTCCAGACTCCCCTGGGATCAGTCACGGGAGAATCCAGTTGCCAGTCAAGGTTCGCAGAGATCCAGGACATCATGTTTGGGAGCCCAACTTGGGTTGGATATTTCACAAGTAAACCGGTTTCTGAATGTTGAGGTTACTTCTGCCCCAGTGACAGGGGATTTAATGTTACCTGTTGAGAGTTTGATTAGACCTGAAGATGTTGCTGTAAACACTGTTATGAAAGAACCATGGAACCCAAAAAGAGATTTTAAACATATATTTTACTAAAGAAGAAAACATGTTAATGCATGAAGAATAAACTGTTCCAAATGAGTGTACATCTGATGTTGTGCAGGAAAAGGAGGGTTCAAAGGAGGGAGAGGGCTTGCCCAAACCTCACACTGACTATAATCAGAAATGGCATGTTAGCATGGCTAGATCAATACCTGCTGCAAATATTTTTGTATGTAAATGTAACTGATAAGTACTTCAGGCTTGTGCTTTTGCGGCAAATTCTGAGAAATTCCCAATGCAATGCTTACAAAAAATGAACAAAGAATGAAGCCTACCAGACAAATATTGAATGCTCAGAGCTGTAATTGAGATTAGCATGACCAAAGACTTCTGATCAGAACTTTGTAATGTAAGGGACAAGATCAAGATCTGGAGTTGGAATGGAACAAGATGGGAGATGCTCATCCAGTCAGGAAAACATGGCCAGAACTGCACACAGGTGAGAGAACAACCACAAGTAAAGGTCAATCGCAGGCAGAAGATGAAGCCATGTGTCACTGCTAACTTCAGGTATTAAGAGAATCCTATTTCCCTGTATTATTACCATCTTCTCTCTGACAAGGCATCTGTACTCTTTACATATTTCCCATTAAGCCCTGATCTTAATAGGAGCTCCAACATTCAGGCGACATTCCCATCAAACAGTTGCCTGCTGATCTGAGAAGCAAGAACAGTTCTTAAGAGAGAGGGATGGTTTTTAAATGCCTCAGGAACTGCACAGCTCCCTACTCCTTACTTTATATGGAACAATTTGGACCTGACTCCCCGTAAATTTGAGTAAATCCTGTGCTTTCATGAAAACAAGTAAGGAAGGGGAGGCAGCAAAGGAGGCACAAATGCTTTCTTTGTAAGAGCCCTCTGATACAGGCAATCACGAGTTTATTTTGAAATTCTGTGACTCAGCATGCAATGGATAATATCCACGAATATTTCACAATTTACAACAATTTGCACAGCTGGAATTCAGTTAATTATCTTAATTAAAGTTATGTCCTACAGTGAAGAACTAGCAAGGAATCAGAGCTTTGCATACTGACTAGAAAGCTGCCCTGGATCCTGGAAGGAATGTTCCCCCAATTCAATGCAGTTTAAGGAAGGGAAGGAGGGAGGATAAAGAGTATCAGCTCAAACCTCTTCCAGCATAGTGGTCTTCTCAAGCAGCTTTGCCTCATAATACTCTGTCAGTTCCTCCATTGCCTGGCTCTTGTTCTCTTCCATTTCATGAAGCTGCTTCTCATATTCCTCCTGCATGCGCTGAGACTTCATTTGCAGCTCCTGGTACTTCTCATACTCCAGCAACAGCTTTTGGTTGTTGCCAGATTCTGACCAGAGGATGAAGTTAAAAGAGGAAAAAAATGAAGAAGAAAAGAATGCACTATGGAGATGTATAGTATGTTTTCTCCTCTCTGGGTCAATTTTGATCTCCGGGCTAGCACCAGTTAAAGATGGGCATCTCTTTGTACTTGCCCTTGTAATTATTTTAACTGCTCACGAATACTTGCCATCACCAGATCTTTAAGCCCTGTTTGTGTTACTTTCACATGTATGTCTGCACAGGACCTTCCCACTCAATCATTTTGACTCTTTAGAGGCAAAATCAGAAAAGTAGGAGATAAATTCCCCACTGACAACCCTAACCCAAAACAGGATTGATATAACAGGGAAATAATGCAGAGTAAAACGTTGGCTATGTGTGGTATGATAAAGTATCTCCAACCTCCAAGTTTGTGGGTCTAACCATACCTTATGCATTAATTTTTACACTTTTTATCCTTTTAAATTTTGCTTTCATTTATTGCTACCTTTACTAGGAGATATTATTATAACAAAATTGGAGTTACTTTCAGTTTAATTAAAAATATTTTCAATACGCATATTGAGACTTGTCTCAGCTACTCCTTTCACATGGCAGAAAACATTCAGCACTATAAATGTTTTTTTTTAAAATCCTTTCTTCATCTTTTGCTATGACAACTGAAGCCCCTTCTCCCATTCTGTCGGCAGCTGTTACTTAAATTCAGCCTAACCTAGGTCTTGAACCTCTCTTGACTGCTTCTCGATTAGTTCTGCAAGTTGCTCCTGGTGCTGTGCTTCCTGTTTTTCTTTCTCTGTTTTTAATACCTGAAATACATAGAGATGAAAATTTCATCTGAAACTAAGCATGCCGACCTTCATTTCCTTCAAGCGACAGCAGGAAAAGGTTTTTAATGAAAAATACAGCACTGCTGAGAGATGCAGCTGCTGTTTGACCCACACCTGGTTTTTGGTTTTTAGTGACTCCATTTCCTGGACAAATTTCTCAGTTAGTTCCTTAATCTTTTCATTATAATTCATATCCTTGAGACGTAGCTGGTACTCATTTTCCATCTTCAGCTCCTCTACACGTGTTTTCAGTTCTACCATGACTTGAGTCTGTAGGGGAGATGTGAGCAGATGTAGTCAGTGACTAAGTATTCATATAGGTCAGAGGTGGGTAACATTTGGCAGAGCTATTTTGGAGACCCCTAACATCTCTGGTCCCCCATGCCCACACCCCCTCACTCGTTTTCCTTCTTTGCTCAAAAGGCCACCTTGTGCCTTTTGGGGGCATTGGGACAATTTTCCCATGTTATGAAAGGCCCCAACACTCCTGAGGTCCCTCATAGTCCCAATACAAACAAACGAACAAACAAACAAACGAATTAATGACAATTGCCATTAGACAGCACAAGAGGTCCTTTTCTGTTTCTGAATTTTTTTAAAAATTAAACCTATTTTTCAGTTAATAAAAAAATCATTGCAATACATATCTATTCTATTTAAATAAATAAACAAACAAACATGCAAACTGAACTTTTGAGCCACACTCATTAGCCTTCTTTCCCTGAGTGTATGGCCCTTGGCCTGATTGAATGCTGAAATGCTGAAAAATAAACCGCAGTCCTGCTTAGCTTCCCCACCATTGACAAAGGCTTAAAATATATACTGTATATAATATTAAAACAGTTCTTGTCCTCAGTATCTTGCCAGAATTATATTTTACGACTAATTAATACAGTGCAATTCATACATATATGCTCAGAAGTATGTCCCACTGAACTCAGTGCAATGTATTCCTAGGATTGCAGCCTAAATTTGTTTCAGATATGCATAAAATACATACAATAGTTTTAACATTTACAGTGTGTCAAGATGATGTATATGTGTTTATGACTACACATGTATGTGTGATTATGTGTTGTTAAGTTGCTTCTGAGTTTGACACCTTATCTATCAAACCATGCTGGTTCTTTGGTATCAATAATATGGCATCATGTGGTTCAAAGCCAGGAGATATACTCTAGGTGTACAGGCCTTAAATTTGGTATTGAAAGCTGCATTCTAACCTCATCTCTCTAGCACCATGGTTCTTAACTGTAACAGTGCTACTCAGACATTGGTTTTTGTTGACATTCATACTCCTGATGGTGTCTTTTTTTGCACTTGGCAAGTCATGTGGGAATCCTCAAAGAAATACTGAAATGTTATATACTGACCTTCTCTTCCATGTCTGTCTTAGTGATCAACACTTCATCAGAATATGGAACATCTCTCTCCCTTTTCAGTCCCCGTCCTTCCTTGTCATATACTTTCCAAATAAATATGCAGCCATCCTCTGCACCTGTCAGCAAGAACTGATCATCAGCAGTTATAGACATCTGTGAAGAAAAAAGAAGTCAAAATGAATCCTAAGAAAGTACAGCTGGGTAGTCAAAGAAAAAGAAAAGGAAGGACAGTGGGAAGAATCAGGAGATTTCCTTTCTAGATACATAAAAATAGATATACAGAACCACTACTTAGTAAATTTCCTACCTTTGCAAATGGCTTTGGTCATTACATGTAATCACTTAAACAAGAATAATGCATTTGTTGTAGTTTCTGCTCTTGTACTTCCACAGGGCAAGACATCAAAGCTGAACTCATACATTCTCCCCATGATGAAATACAAATCTGAATATGAGCAGAATTCAAACATATCACCACAGATGAGACATACCAATCTTCTGTTGACGTAACTCTAGAACAGTTGTTCCCAAACTTGAGTCTCCAAGGTTGAACTACAACTCTCAGAAGCCTTCACCAATAGCTGTACTGGCCAGGATTTCTGGAAGTTGTAGTCCATGAACATCTAGGGACCCAAGGTTGGGAACCACTGCTCTAGAAATAAAGAAGAAGGAAGTGTGATTTACTGAGGTTTTCTCAGGATGTGTGAGACAAGTTTGTGTTTCCCATGCCTTTTCAAACTCTTGGACTATGCAGGCTAATTCAAAATCAGAACTGTTGCTATTGTTGCAGTCTATGGGAGCATGCTGACCTTCAGAGAAAAAAAAGCAGAGGTAGACCTGTTGTCCATTAAACACATTCCAAAATTCATACTGGGGTTATACCTTTATCAAGTCAAACAAAAAGGGCACAAAAAGTGCGCTGACTTTCAAGTGCACTGATCTCTTGTCCAGGTAAGATGTTGCAAAATTAAGCTAGGAAATGGGAAGGGCTGGTTTGAAGTCCCAGGTAAAATGGAGGAGATAATAAAATGAGGCAATAAAATTAAATGATAGAATCATGTTAAGTTTCACCTGGACTAGGTGGCAGACTTGCTAAGAGCCAGAAAGTAAGAAAGGTTTAGTCCTTCATCTTAGACCATATGTCTCCACAGAGAATTCAGACCTCAAAGACTGTCTGAATTGAAAGGCTCCATAATTAGCAGAAAGAAGAAATCTTTATTCTCAAGGCTGAGATAATTTCAGATTATTTTAATTCTACTGGTTAGGGAAACTGTGATCCCTGCTGGTTAAAGCTGATGGGAGTTACATTCAAATAATATCTGGAGGGCCACAAAATGCCCATCTCTGTTTCATTTAGAACACATTCTCATCATGTTCCCTCAACTGAAGTCTATCATGTCTGACATCCTGGAATTCCCATTAAGTTACCATGATTTATGAGATATATATTTAGACAGGTCTTGTGAAGGAATTCAGAGAAAAAACCCAGTTAACAACAAAAGGGTAATTTACAGCACGGTGGTCAAAAGTATCATGCTGATTCCATACTGGTGTTAGAGAGCAGGTGGGAGGTTTTAGGGAATGATAGATAGTAGACCATTGGAATTTTTAGAAGAAATAAATCCAGTACAAAGGTCAGAAGTTCAAAACTTATTTGTAAATGGCCCACCTGAACCCTGATGAGGAGATATATGTAGAGAAGCAAAGTTTGGAGAGGGACTTAGGTAGCAACTGAATGGGGGGGGGGGGGAGCAGAATGTGGGAAATGCTATGGGTTTGAGGCAAGCTCATTTGGATTTCTTCTTTTGACTGAATGATGCTAAGGGAAATGCGAATCAGCGCAGAGTCATCCTTCCTGTCCACCCAACAAATCCATAGTTTTTCTCTCCATCAGTGGGGCTTCTACTTTTAAAAAAAACTATGGGCAAATTTTCATCCATTCAGGTGTGTGACTGCTTGAACTATTGCAGAAAAGCTGCCAGGAACTGTGAACAAAGTCCTTTGGGGAACTTTGAAAGACTTAAGAGTAAATAGATTTTGCCCACAAGGGATTTTTTTTTCCTGGGTGGCATGTTTCCGATACACCCCAAGAACGAGAGTGAAGGTCCTTAAAGGTCCTTGACAAATCTAAATAGTCATTTGTGGTTTGTAACATAAGTTGTACATCTTTAGACTGAGAAAAATATAAGATTCACAGAAGTGAGGGCAATCTAGAGGACTGAACCTGATGGAAATGTACTTGGCCTTTCCTTACCTTGGTGACTGGGCCAGCATGGGCTTGATACTCATTGAACTCCTTGTGCACAGGCAATGGGTATTTCATGGAGCGGATCGTCCCTGTGGAGGTTCCAGTGAACACCATGCGCCCAGAATGAGCTACCACTATGCACGTGTAGACTACATCAAAAGTTGGCACTTCTCGGAGAATCTGAAAGACAGCTCTACAGATTGGGGTTGTCTTCATATGTAGCAAAACAGCTGAGAAAGGACTGATTTTGAACTGCAAAGAGGCTAGGGTTTCACTGTTTAGCAGCTGTACCTGAGAAAGAGAATGTTCTGTTCTTTCCCCTCCCTCTGCACCACCCATCCCTACTTGACAAACCAAGTGTTGGAGCTGAGGAGGAAATTACAGGATTTTAGTAATCTACCAAGGCCATCAAAAATGTGTAGGCTTTTTTAAACTGCTGCACTGGCAAAGGAAAAAGGAGGCAATGAAAACAACTGGCAGTATAAGAAATTGACAGATCTTCCATCTGTGAGAGCTACATATATGTGCTGCAAACCACAGCATCAGGTTCACTGAGGAATAGCTGCACTTTCCTCCACACTACAAGCCAATGAGAATATCCACACATGTGCATGCAATTTATGTCCCACCGTGTGTACAAAATAAGATCTAGCAAATGGCTGAGATAATGCCATTGAAGTAGCTTGCTGATTGTCAAAAATAGTCTAATTTTCCTAACATCTTAATTTGTTTTTGTTTTCACCTATATTTCATATATGTCCATAATTTTGTGCAAAGCTCTGATATGAATAAAGAAAGAAAGAAGTGCTCACTGTAGAATCACAGATTTCCTTAATAGAATGATCAGATCCAACAGCAAAGATGACTTTTGAATCTTGAGATATCGCCACTCCACTATAGCTGCAGGACTTGAGAACACATTCAGATTCCCTTTTGCCATTCTGGAGGTTCCATTCATACACTGCGCCATCGGTGCCACAGGAGACCAATTTGTAGTCATCCATGCTCCACACGACCGAGCGCACCTGGGGTAGGGTGGATAACAATAAGCAGTATACTGGCAATTGTTCATCAGCCATTTGAAAGGATGAGCGCTTGCTGTTGTTTCCATTTACCTACTACCACTGTATCTAAACTTTTATAAAACAGACTCACAAAACACAACTCCTTCCATTCCTTGTCCTGAGCAGTGAAAATAAGCATTCCCAAGAACATGAATATAACTGTTAAGACCAAAAAGAGTAGGAATAACCTCTATAAACCAAAGCCAGAATAGTGTGGTCATCAAGCACACTGTTGACATGAAATGAACATTAACAGTAGTAGCTGTTGTCCTTGTAAGTGCTATTTAGTCAATACCAAGGACTTTTAAACACCATTTTTATTTTAGCACTAAACATACAAACCTATGATTAACAATAGCGTTGAGACCAGTGACTTAACACTACAATCCTATGCCTATCTCCTCAGAAGTAAGTCTCAGTAAATTTAATCAGTCTCACTGCCAGGAAGGTGTGTACAGGACTGCAGAGTTAGAACAGCTTTTGTTTTGGCTTCTGCACATAATAGATAAAACAATCAGACTGCCATTTGTATAAAAAGGCTCAAACTGTATTTACACTGAAACAGCTCTAGCCAAGTCTTGGAGCTTCTTCTTTTAAATATAAGGACAAATATTTCACTTCCACTCTTAAGTTTCTATTGGTTTGTAAAGAAAATAATTCAGCCCTAGCCAAAACTCCAAACCTAATTTAAGATGTAGCTATGATATTCTTGAATTTTGAAGACTTCCTCTTTCATTTTACAATTCTACCTGTATTGTAAGTATCACTCACTGACCTTCCCATTGTGTCCTTTCAAGTTGATTACATTATCAAAACTTATGGCAGAGTAAATGTGTATCACATTTCCATTTATTGCTGCAAACAGATGACCTCCTGTACTGAAGGCACACTGTAGAGAGATGCAAGAGACAGTAGGGGGCAATAAAAATCTACATAGATAACCTTTTTTTCTTAAAGCACCAATTATCCAGAAATTGAAGGCCATGCAGAAAGCACCCTCCAACTTTTCATATTTATATAACCTCTCTGCAACTGGCCAGAAAGAGACATTAGAGACAGCCCATTACGGGAAGGGACTAATCCTTAACTAATATAAATGACTGAGTGTCACTATATGAGCCTCCTAGATTATACAAATTAGTTTACTTTGTTTGGTGACTCGACTTTATAACTTAAAACACAAGATTCCTTAGAAGCCTGATTTTACAAGCCTGGAAAGCTTGCCCCAGTCACCTCTCTGCAACATTAGCATGCTATCTGCTCTAATTATGGGCTGTCTCTAACATCCGTTTCTGGTCTCAGTTGCTTGGGGTGCCACAGAGATCACTATTCCATAATTACCAGCTGAAATTCTGTTGGTTAGCCCAGTAAGTCACAACTAGAGTTGGCCCATTGAATCAGTGGAATTTATGGAGATACTGATTCACCATATCCCCACTGATTTAATGGATCTATTCTAGTTAGGATTTACTATGTTAAGCAACATAATTTCAGCCACTGTGCTCCTCTCCCTCATGCACTTTGGAAAATGTAACATTTTGTCTTGGAATATGGGAAAAGTGCCCATCAAAATGCTGTATCAAAATACTAATGTAGTATTCATTTGTATGAAATTAAATCCCATGCATGCCTATTGTTACCTTGTGTCTTTTTCAATTCAAGCCTTAATTGACTTTCAGATATATATTTTAATTCTTCTCAATAAATTCTTCCTTAGTGATCAATGATGTCTAATAGGATTTAGTTATTAAGCTAAATTCTCTTAGCCCTGAGGTTTTCAAATAGTGGGGCACTCAGCATTCATTGTTTTAAGATATTTGCAGGTGTTAGGGCAACACAAATTCAAAAAATACACACTCAGGCATGCATCAAAAGTAAAGGGACACCTGATAAATAATGGCAAAGAGTAGCCCTCCTATCAAACCATCACGTCCTGAAGCTAACTTAGGTCTTAAACAAATCAAATGAACAAACAGATTTAATCCAGACATGGCAGAGATCAGTAAAAAAGCAGATCAGGGAATAGGGATTCAGCATGTACTGGATGGGGATATACTCCCCTTGAAAAGTCAGTACTGCAGCATGAGTGACCTCCTAGGTTCACCCCTGAGCCTGGATGCATGGGTTTCAATAGTGGCCAGGACAGCATTTACATAGTAAAAGTTAGTGTGTCATCTGTGCCCATTCCTTGAGAAGTCTGATTTGGCTACAGTGACACATGCCTTAGTTATGGCACACTTGGATTATTGCAATGTGCTCTACAGGGGGCTACTTTTGATGAGGGTTCAGAAATTTCAGTTTGTTTAAATGTTTCAGTCTCAAAGTCTCCAGAATGGTATCTGGAGTTTGCTGGTATATATTCAGCCTGCCCAAAGTTTTGGATATCTAAACTAGGTGCTTATTCTTGTACTTCTGACTCCTCGTCCCAAAGAACCCTCTAGATAATTCCAGGAGACATCTTGTTATGCTAAACTCTGCTTAACTGATCTTTGTCTTCTATCTTGAGGACTTTTGCTACACTTGAACTCCTTATAAAGCCTTGCCATAGCCCAGAAAAGTTTCTTTTTTCCTTTGTTGTTTTGGATCTACTTTGAATTTACAAAATCTCTCACCCCTCTGCCTTTGTGTTTCAGACAAAGCAGAAGGAAAGAAAAATGTAGTACTTTGTCCTTTCTTTTGCCCAGTTTCATTGCACTGCAATCCTGCTTTCCTTCCAGAAGTGGAAGTAATCACAACTCACACTCATTCTTATTTCTTTATCTTTTTTTCTCTGGGACCATTAGCCATTATATATCTATCCTCGATGCCTTCCCAGTAAAGTTCTGTTTCTGGAATGTTTTGATCACATATCCTTTGCCCCTCTAATACTTTAAATGTGCACTCTACAACCTATGCTACACAGTCAAGAGTTTATTATTTATTCAAAATGTTTTTATCCCACTTCTCTCCTTAAAAAAGCACCCACTGTGTCTTATATAATTAAAAGGAAGCATTTAAAGCTAACAACAGTGAGTATACAAGTATTAAAAAGGATCAACATACATCATACTAAAAAACAGAAGCAACAACACATTCAAAGCAGTAAATTACAACAAAGGGAGATGCAATCCTTGAGATAGCTTGGGTCCAAGCTGTTTAGGGCTTTATAGAGTAGAACTTTGAATTCTGCCTGGAATTCAAATTACTCACAATGATCTTCTATATATCTAAAAAATGTATTGATTTCTAAATCAGTTCTATGAGAATGTGTTATCCAGCAAAACTATGGTCACAGCAGGAAATGGCTCCTCTGCATATCTAAGCTAAATTTCCTGCAATCATTTGTTTTTGCCAGGAGGTTATTTCCTGAATACAGAAATATAGTTGGGAGACATGTGTATAAATACAGATGTTCTGCTCAAATATGACAAAACAATCTCTTCCGCTGGCCCAGATCTCAAAATGTTCTTTCTCCTACTGCCCCATATTTTCTCCATATTTTTTTCTCCTTTCAGTGGTCTCCATTTAAGCTGTTTTGTCAGTTCTCTACATGAAGAACTCACCCCCCTGCATCCTCGTACAGTGAAGTCTTTGAAAGCCCGGATATCATCAATAAGCAGATTCATAAGTCGGAGTTTGTCTGCAAAACCAACCAAAACATAGAGGCCACTTGGATGAAGTGCAAGTGCATATGCCTCTTCTTGGTATTCTTTGTATAGATCCAGCGAGCTGCAGTGAGAACAGCCATGTCAATCAATGCACGTCATAACCTCCTCTGCGACAAGTGCTGGGGGAATCAAATGCTGGGAAATGGACCTCAGTGGGAAACTAGGCAGTGTCTGTTCATTTCCATGTGTACAAGCAGGGAATGAATGTTATTTGGTCATATTTCATACAAGAAATATTTGAAGTGACTGCAAAGTCTACACTATCAGGAAATCAAATTCAATGAATATTAGCATTACTTCTCCTTCCCTGTAGCATTCATCAATTACTCACTGAAACTTACTTCTCCTGACAGTATAAGTGATGGGGTAACCTTACTAGGTAGTTTGTGGCAGCAAAATCTTTTTAAATGGAACTGATGGAGCAGGCTGCACTCTATGAAAGTTCATGCAAAATAAGTTTTGATAGCCTTTATGGAACCACAAGACTTTTTATATTTCTCCTTTTTTTCCTCAGAAAAAAAATCTTTATTTTTTGCATTGATACTTAGCTGGTTGCTTCCCTTGAAAGGCTGCCAGAATAATTTCTAATTAGATAGAGTGTATTTTAACAAAAGATGTGTTTGACACAAAGTGTCATGGAGGTGTTTGACACATAAAGTTGCCAAACTTCTATTATTTTAAAGCTTGCTTTCCAATTCAAATGCTTGAAGGCACACATCAGGATTCCGTAGGCTGCCACCATTACCTTTCCATGTATGGCATATGCCACTTGCATGCCCATCTTATACATCTCTTGGAAGGTGCAGGTTCATTGAAAATCATTTGGTAAGCAAGCAGATTATTAATGCATACTTACTTGGTTTCATAGTTCCAGATGCGGACGGATTTGTCCAATGAACAGGTAGCAACAAGTGGCTTGCGAATACAGGTATCCAAGCCAGTAATGGAAGAAGAATGTATTGGATGATTCAAGTATTCAAAATGAGCTGTCTCTGCCTAATGAGATATAATTGTATTATTCAGAAACGCTCATGTGACAGCTGAATACGAGGCAAAATTGGACTTCTCTTCCTAGAGCAAAGGAACCAGGATGGAACAGTCTTTTTCTTGCAGAACTCACACAGAACTAGATCTACACGGCAGACCTTCTGGCCAAAATCTTGTTGTGCAGCTACACCTGTGTAAGTTGCAGTTGTGAAAGTCAGAAGGCATATCCAGTAAGAAGTTCCACAGGAATGTTATACAACTATTTGCACAATCAGTTGCACAACCAATTATGCTATGAGGCATACAATGTGAAATTCCTGGGAATTTCTCTTTGCGAACCTCTGCAGGTATAACTTTACTCTATGCCAAGTGCAACAGGATTTCAGCCAGTATGGCACTGTCACCTGAAAGTTTATTTTCAAAATCCCCAGCTTTGACCCATAGTTTAAAAAAACACAACAGAATAGCAAAATATGTTCCAAGGAGATCTACTATTTTTGCCCCTGGAGTACTATTCTGTTCCAGGCAATGTGATGTACTCATAGAAAAAAGGTTACAAACTATTTTTTGGCAAATAAGGGGCTGAGAAGCACAAGCGACATAACCTAATTGTCAGTAAGGTAAAGGTAAAGGTTCCCCTTGACATTTAGTCCAGTCGTATCCGACTCTAGGGCGCGGTGCTCATCCCTGTCTCCAAGCCGTAGAGCCAGCGTTTGTCCGAAGACAGTTTCCGTGGTCACGTAGCCAGCGCGACTAGACACGGAACGCCGTTACCTTCCCACCGTGGTGGTACCTATTTATCTACTCGCATTTACATGCTTTCGAACTGCTAGGTTGGCAGGAGCTGGGACAAGCGACGGGAGCTCACTCCGTCGCGTGGATTCGATCTTACGACTGCTGGTCTTCTGACCTTGCAGCACAGAGGCTTCTGCGGTTTAACCCGCAGCGCCACCACGTCCTGTCCCCCCCCCCCCCCAATTGTCAGTAGGTTGGCCTAATTTGAAAAGGATGTTAGAACTCTCTGAGGATTCAGGAAATACAAGAAATGCTTTCTGAACCCTAACCCTTACATGAACCTAACTGCTTACTCTCACTACACTCTAATTCCAGTGGAATCGTTAAATATGCCCAAACTAATTCAATACAAGTTTTGTTTTTGTTTTTTGTTTCAATCCTGGTGTATGAACATTGATATATCTTGTATTATTTTCTAAGCTTTAAAAACCATTGCATAAGACAAAGAACTACCTAGTTATATATATAGTCACTGCAGCCAGAATTCTTTATGCTAAGAATTGGAAGAAATCGGAGATACTGAAACAAGAGGAACTCATTGAGAAGATATGGGAAGCGGCAGAAATGGATATTCTATCAGAAGTGTTGAAAGACTGTCCAACACAAAAGGCTACTGAACGATGGGATTTATTATATAAATGGCTTGAGTCACCAGATAGTGCTTGAATAACATAGAATTAAACTAAGATGTAACTGTAAGTTGAAATCTGGAAGGCAATCAAATTGTAGAAAGGCGGAAAGTCGACCTGATATCGCAAAATGAACAGATTGGATGACAGTACATTTTGTGTTCTCCTTCCCCCTCTTTCCCCCCCCCCCCCATATCCCCCTCTACCTTCTGTACCCCTTACCTTATCCCTAGTTGTTAAAAAACAACAACAACAACAAAGAACACAAACCATTGCATTCCCACTCTGGCAAGGCAGTTCTGAATTGTACTGAAAACATGAACTGTCAAAAGGTGTTAGACCTGAGAAGCTGAGAGATAATACTTTCTACGATGATGTAGATTGAACCCTTTCTCCTAGTGCCTCATGCACCTGCTGGGCAAAGAAAACTGTAGTAGAAAAAACTATCATTTGATGTAATATAAATCTACACTGGCAATAGTCTGGAGGGGGGCACTGGCATAGGGCCCAGATGCTATGAATCATGCCATTACTATTTTGTTTTATGGTGTCCAATGTTTTACACAAAGCACTACTAAAAGAGCTGGTCAACAGTTATATTGTCATTGGTGGGGTGACTGGAATTTACATCTTTATGTCTCCAATTCTTCCTTCAAGAATTTTAATATTGTTGAGTGGATGGTTTCACACAGCCATATTGGCAGACTGGTGAGGTGGTTTCCCTTTCACTGCAGGGATACAAAATGTATTTGAACACAATGGCTGAAATCCTGTTGTGCTGCTAGGTAAAAGGCACAGCTCTTGGAGTCAAATTGCCTCAGGTTAAGAAATCTGCACAGACATTGGCTGAAATCCAGTAGTAAGTCATAACCAGAGTTGTTGTTATGTGCCATGAAGTTGCTTCCAACTTATGGCGAATCTATGAATGAGTGATCTCCAAAATGTCCTGTTCTCAACAGCCCTGCTCAGCTCTTCTAGACTCAAGCCTATGGCTTCCTTAAGGAGTCAGTCCATCTCATATTTGGTCTTCTTCTTTTCCTGCTGCCTTACACCTTTCCAAGCATTATTGTCTTTTCCAGAGAATCCTGCCTTCTCATGGTGTTCCCAAAGTAGGACAGCCTCAGTTTCAACATTTTTGCCTCCAGAGATAGTTTTGACGTGATTCAATCTAGGACCGATTCATTTGTCTTTCTTCTTTCTGGCACTCCAGGGAATCCGCAAAGCTCTCCTCAAGTACCACATTTCAAACAAATCAATTTTTTCCTGTCAGCCTTCTTTATTGTCCAGCTTTCACATCCAGACATGGAGATCGGAAATACAAGAGCATGGATGATCTTGGTCTTAGTCTCCAGTGACACCTCCTTACCCTTGATGTTCTTTTCTAATTCCTTCATCAGTCAATTGAATTTACATAAGTTTTGATTCACTAAATCCCCACTGATTCAATGGGCCTACTCTAGTTGTGACTTACTACTGGATTTCAACCATAATCTGTTCCATGTCCAGTGGCGCACCTCAGAATGCAACAGATAATGTCTATGGAGATTTCTTATCTTGAAGCAATTTGCCTCCCGAAGTCACACCTTTTGCATAGCAGCACAAAGGGATTTCAGCCATGATAAACAAGACCCCCTCTCATTGCTCAGAACACAATGGTAAGAACAAACTCACTTTGGTTATCTCAGCTGATGACATGGAGAGGAAATAGACCTGATTCTTATTTGTGCTAATGAGGAGAGTTTCCTCTGCAGGGCTGAAGGCAATACATACAACTTCCTGCTTGTCTGACTGATTTGGATCATTGCTGCACTCATCTTGTGGAATCTATGAAATAAACCAGCTCAGTTAGGTTATTTGTCCACAAACACTTTTTAAATTCAGTATTATTGCAAAATAAAGATAAATAACTTTCCATAGACAGTGGCAGTGAGACTATTTTAATTAACATTATGCTCAAACATTGCCAGCTGAAGTGCTTCTTAATCTGTTGTTTGTGCTCTGAGCTGGCTAACCTGCGACCTCCTACATATTGTACTTGTACAGCTCATAGGCTAGGATTTCTCATGCAATCCAGTTGGGGCTGTGGACTGGATGTTGTGGAATAACAAATGACCTTGGCATGTCTATTTTCTGTTTCCTGTTGTAGCTGAGAGCTTGTAAAGCAGCTTTAAGAAGCAAACTGTGTATTCTAATTCTGTTGGCTTCCTCACATCCTGCTTTTGACTCCAACACAAATGTTGTTGGCCAAGCATGCAAAAATGAGTTAGGCTTCAATCGTGTAAATCCACCGACCAAGGATGAACCTGTATCTCATGTTTCCTGGTTTTGCAGGGTGTGTGTGTGCATGCTTCAAAAAGAAAGAAGGAGGACTCAGCCACCTGTGTAATTTTGCAGGACTCTACTCTGAAACAAGGACTTAGATTGTGAATGATTTTAAAACTCTTTTTTTCTACTTAAACATGTGTTCTTTCTTTTCAATATTTTAGTGTTATGTAACCTTTGATGTCTTTATATAAACAGTTTGGCCTTACCTTCTGTCCTGCCCTTCTCTCCTAGAACCACACTTCAGATGAGCTATATACAAATATAAACATTTTAAAACATGTAAAACACTCAAAATGGGTGAGGGTAGATAGCTTTCTGATTTTAACAGCATTCGCCAATTCATGTTGTGCATAGCTGGTTTTTGCTGGAAGCAAGCAGAATTTTCTTAACTTAGCAAACAGTTTTTACCACTACCATTATCATATCTGTATGATGATAATGGGGATTGTGGCAGTGGGGGAGACAGGACAGGAAAGACTTTACACACATGGCTTAAATGGAGGCAACCTGACAGAGGAAATACAGTATGTAAGAAATCCAGAAATTTCCGCATCCTCTTTTGGAATCCCAAATCTTAAAGATTTCAGACACTCTCAAGCAGGAATCCACAAAAGACTGTGAAAATGAAAGAATGAGCCTCTTTCATGGGTTTTTCATTCGAATTTACCTGCAGGTTCCACCCCTATTATCTACTGCTTGATACAGAGAGGGATGCTGCTATGCCACACATAGGAAAGTGATAATCACCTTTGTTGGATGCTGCACCCTCATATATGAGACAGTGAGCACTGCACATCTCAGAGCTATACTTACCCGTATCTCTCGGCTTTCTCTGTAAACTTCCTTGTCATCCGACTTCTCAAACAGCAGAACAATCCCTGGACCAGCTGCACAAGCAAATCCCTTAGAATATGCAGCAATAGCAGAGACACGGGGCAGAGATTTCTGCTGCTGTGCTTCTGTTTCACATACTTTTTCACTAGAGTACTCTGGAGAAGAGGTGGGAGGAAACTGAACAAGGCTGTTAAAAGAAATATGTCAGTCAATCAGCAGCAAACAGAGAAGCCAGGCAAGATTAAAGAATCACTTATATATCGTTGAAAAATTATTCTTGATTATTTCACACTTGCTTAACATAAAACTCTACCTGTTTATGATTTTAAAGTTGTAATTTTGTAGACTCATATGAGGACACAAGTCCAGGGGGCACTTCTTTCTCGGTAAACATGCTTTACATAGTAAGCTCAGAATATTTTTTAAAATTTCAATTTCACTGGCTGAAATTCTGTTACTTGGTGTAATCACAACTAGAGGAAACCCATTGAATCAGTGGGGTCAACTCCTCCATAAGTTACATAGATTCAAATGGGTCTACTCTAGTTGCAACTCACTGTGCTAAGCAATGGGATCTCAGCTGCTATCTATTGAATTATACCAAAATGCACTGCGTATATACCCCTCAAAGCATTTAAAGCACTCTCTGGGTGGTTAACAATTTAATTATGCAGGCTACATAAAATCAGTTTGAAGACTGTCTTCACCTTTCTTTTGAATCTTGTGGTTGTTCCTCTTTCATTGCTTCACTACTTGGCTCTCTGTGCTCAATACTTGTTTCCCAGCGAAGATCACCAGAGTCAAATAAATAGAGCTTGCCTGTGTCCGTGCCTATGATCACCTTCTCTTCAGAGAGCCAGGCATGGGAGAGGTAGTTTTGTGGCTCTCCTCGTAAAAAGTTGGTCTGCTTTAAGGTTCCCTCTGTATATCTAAAGAGTTTAAAAATCCCATTTCCTGTAACACACACTTGAGTGTTATCCTGCGGATTGAAGCTCACCTGTAAGGAAAACAGCACTAAATAAGAGATTACTTGGCAAGCACTATATAAAGTTGATAATCAGGTGATATTATTTTATAATCTAAGACCTAAAGCCATCACAACATTACAGTGCAAATATAAAGCAAAAAGAAACAAGGAGAAACAATAGTAAATTTTTGAAACAGAATAGTGCATGTATCCCCATGACAAGATACTACAATGAATTTCAGATCATAACTCTGACTTTTTCCCCCTACAACCACAGTAAATAATCCCACTTCAGAATGGCAGTGTATTAATTACTGGTTGATTACCTAAGGTTTAGACACAGAGGGAAAAACTGACAAAGATCTTTCTCTGGAGAAAGAGTACAAAGGGCAACACACTGTAGTGTACAGTAATAATACAGTAAGCTACATTTAGCTTTAGCTACTTCAACTGTTGATAGTTTCAAGCAGGGGTCTTCCAAAACTTGCAACCTGAAATTCCTTTTGATTTGAGATGTTGGGGATTGAATCTCAGATTTCATAAATCTAATGTGCTTTGTTGTTGAGGTAAGTTACTTCCTCCTACAGATAAAGACAGATTCAGAAAAATAAGTCATCAGTTGTGTTGTGAGGCATTGTAATTCTGTGCCCTTATTCATTCTTGCATTTTTCTATGTCTCTCTGGTATAAAAACATATTATAGAACATGAACTGTATATCGCAACAAGACCATTTCTTGGCAAGCTCTCTTGTTCTGATCTCCAACTTCAGAGGTAGAAGCACTTGGGGCAATGGTGAATTATGATAATAACTAAGATTTAATACCAGAGTATGTGGTCAAGAAGAAGTGCCTGTCCCACTGTACTGATGCTTTTCTCCCAACTTACCTGATAGAGAGGATTGTTCTGAACATCAACCTTAATAATGGCCATTGTTCTTTGCTTTTCCCACATCCAGTAGGCAAGATTTGACTCAGGAGGTCCTGTTTGTGCCACAAGATATTTGGAATCTGGGGAAAACCCCATGCTGATAAATTCCTGGACAGGAAAATCAAAGGTGTTCAAGATCTTTCGTTTCTTGCATGGTACAGATGACAGTTCATAGACTGTGATAGTAGGTTTATCCTGCAGTGTCTCTGAAATGGCCAGATAGCGTCGATTTGGACTAATTGCTAGTGCAAGCATGCCTTGGCTTTTCTCTGAACCTATAAAGCACATACACAAATCTTCTGTGAGTTTAACATTATAACATTAGGTTTTGATCATATGGAAACAACAACAACAGTAAATTACATCACTATGCTTGCTCATGTAATCTTCCTCTAATTTTCAAATGCTCTGAAATAAAAACTTCAAAAATAACTATGAGATAATGCAATTAAACAACTATAAAAGTAATCACTCAAAAAACCCACATCACAAAGCATTGCCAGAGACCATGCTTATGCAGTGCTCAGTAACCATGTTCATTACTTTTTCCACAAAAAGTTTAAATCATTGCACAGACTGTTAGGAGACTGTCTGATAATTAGTTATTTCTTGACCCACTTGCAAATCACTGCACCATGTGTCAATTACTATGTTCACTTGTGACATCAAAGTGTGGCCTACCACAGGAGTAAAAAACTTTTGACCAGATGTTTTAGCTAGAACTCCCATTAATTCCACTCAGTGCGACTAATTGTAAGGAACTGTGCAGCTGCAGTCAAACACGTACTACCTCCGACCTAGCATTATATAAATAAGCCTTGGTGAGCCTCAGACTCACAAATTCTCCCTTCTGTTACAGTCAGGATCAGAACAAATAAATAAAAACATCTTGCTCCTGCTTTAATGAACCATAGTTTAACATTATATTTTACTCCATAGTTAGTTTATTTACAGTTTGCTAAAGAGCCATTCTGTTTAGTCTGGGCCAATGTGAATAGGTGCAATTTGGAAACAATTTGAGTAAGGAAAAAAACCTGTTTAACTATGCTCAAATTATTTACATTTCACCTCAATCTGGTAAGAGCAACATAAGAGGCCAGTTTGACTATGAATATCAAAGATCTTTGCAAACACTAAAATTTTGAAAGCATCATAGCACACAGACCAACTTGTACTATACCTTCTGTGTTCAATATGCTATGTGGGCTTTGACTCCAAATCTGTACATTCTCTCAGCTGCTTCCAAAAGTGAATTTACAAATCTAAACAATGTACTGTATTGGACATATTTTATGTTTTGGCATTTTGCACACATTTTAGCTTATATTCTGCATTCCAAGAACTAACATTCATAAGACTGACTACAACCACAGGGTGCCCTTTCAGATTTTGAGTAGTGGTGGAGGCACTTCGGTGGGGACCTGCACTCTCTCCCTTCGTTTTCCTAAATAGTACTCTTGTAAATTAGGCAAGTGGGAGAAGGCTGATTTACCTGGAATGAATTTCTGCCATTTCTGCTCTATATGGTATTTCACACAGGTATTCCCCGCGGGATATACTATTATCTGCTCATCAAAGAAGCAAATATTGTTTGCTACTCGCGATTGGAACCCAAAGATGTGGAGAGCTTGTGCCACAATCACCGACATGGCACAAGCAAACTGTGCTGGAAAGCGAGAGATGCAAACGGCAGAAAGCAGTGAGTTGAATGGTCTCACTCCAGGGACAGGTGCCCTTTTCCTTAGCCCCTCCCCGGGATGCGGCTCGGCCGCAAATGTCTGTGCGTGAAACGCTTCTCTCTCTTTGCTTGCCGCTCCCGATCCCGTCTTCTGGTAGCTACCCGAAAGCCTGCACTCCAAGTCTCGGGCTCGCTGGTTCAATGGTCTCTCTGAACCTGAACAACAACAAAACTGAACTGGTTGTCATGGAGACGGCATTCCGGATGTATAGCCGAAAAGGCCGAACGGAACCGGAAACACCAGAGAGAAACATCCCGGAAACCGGAAGTAGTAGTGTGCCGTTCCTCGTGGTTTAGGATGGTGGCTGGGTAACACCTGATGTAAGTAAAGCGGGACTTGGGGGATTTACCAGTGCTATGCAGATCTGCTGGAGGTAATAGTAGGATTTACTTTTAAATGACCGTATAGACATTTATCTAGCACGAGCCTGTTCTGAGGGAACACAGAAACTTCACGTTGGGCTTAATGCAAAGTTAGATGTGATTTTGCAGAGTGGCCGAAATTCAGCTGGTGAAACTTTCTTAGAATTGAGGGGTAATGAGGGGAAATATTTCACGTACTGAATTTTTGTGCTGGTTGCTACATTGTTAACTATGAACGAACCCTGTCGGCTGTGCGCGCGGGAAACTCGCAGTCTTGCTCCCATTTCATTCCACGTTCTTGAAAATGGCATGTTTGTGTGACTTTTCTGGTTCGTCCTACAGTTTGCTGGATGTGAAGGCCCGTTATGCTAAGACACAAGGCATGATGTCTCCCGTAGAAATGGAGGATGATTTGTCACTATCGTCAGATTCTGAAGAATCTGTTATCGCCGACCGTGAGGTCAGTTTCTCTCTAAATAACAGTACGAACAGGTTGAGTTTTCCCTCCAGGATTCTGGTGGTATATGAAGTTAGATGTAAGAAGACCTAAAAGAACAAGTGCTGAATTCCACATCAGTTTGTGTGATTATTAAAAGTACTTTTAAGCTTTGCTTCTGGTTGTGGAGCAAGCAATAATGACTGCTCATAGGATTCACAGCTGTACAAGGCTGGTTATTGCTGCAATGTAGTAGGAGTTACATATTGTATATACATGGTAGAGAAACTTCATCTTAACATATTTAAAGTATTTCCCTTTTTTTCAAATGTCTTATGTAATTTCAGTAATACAAAAAACAACCCAGTAAGCATAGTTGTTTTTATACTGCAGCTGAGGGCCTGAGGCTAAAAGAACAGCAACTTTTTAAAGGTGACACAGTGCAGTGGTTTTCAACGTTTGATCCTCCATATATTTTGGATGTTAATTCTAAGAAGCCTCAGTGAGCATGGCAAGTCTTCAAGACTTACAGGAGCTGATGCCCTAAACATTTGGAAAACAAGAAGCTGGCCTTGTACCTGGGTGACAGTTTCAATTTACACTATTAGTCATATTGTAACATCTCACAGTGACCCTGTACAGTGTCTGAATGTGCTAAAGCAGAGTCAGAAAGGTGCATTTTGAGAACCTGCAATTTGTGCATCATTGTTTATACTCAGGGTGAAGAATATGTGGCCCTTCAGATACTGCTGAAATGGAATTTTTCTGTCCCAGCCAGTGTCACAATACAGAGGAGTGATGGGAGTTGCAGTCTGATAATATTTGGAGAGTCACAGGCACTCCATCCCCGGTTTAGACTTTTCTTCCCTGTTGTTTTCATCTGATGTTTCGTTTGTTCATTGTTTATTCTGTTATTACCAAGGGGACAGGTGAACTAATATTAATTAATAATTGCCTGTGTCAATAACACTCCAGAGACTGAATATATCATCTTTCCCAATGCAGCTCCAGGAGGCATTTTCGAAAGGTTCTATAAAGCCAGGCCTAAATGTTGTGTTGGAGGGGCGACCAAAACCTTTCAACAATGTGGTGAGTGCTATATGGTTGTGACCATCCTGGAATAAGCTTGTGTTGGATTCTTAATATTCAGCCAGAATAAAGTTATGAGAAATAATCCAATCGTTTTGTACAATGAATTGGAACTGGGGGCAAGTAAAAACATTGCTGTTAACTTGTCTAATGTGTCAAAGCTAAAGTGAAATATTCTGTTGAATAATCATGTATTATAAGTTATTCTCTTCAAATTTGAGGGAAGCAGCCTGTATCTATTTGTATTGTGATTACTGAAACTAAGACAACTTTCTATTACTTATTCCTATGCAAAGTGTTGAATAAGAATAGCTTGCAGCTTTGGAAACAAGGGCAGACAAAGCCTGCTAGATATCTAAAGAGAATTTGCTGGAGGGGATGGGAACATCACTGCAAGATCTAATTGATGACACTATGATGGAAGATAGATAGGAAATTTTCAGACCTGGAATGCCATTTTGGGTCACGTAGACTTCTCCAACAAGGTGTCTACAGATTGTGTTGAACTATAGCTCTGGATGTCTGACTGGGGATGAGGGCCCTGATTGCATCCTAATCAGTGAAGATTATTTGTGTTGTACTTGAACTAAATTAATATACTCTTTCCTAGGATGGATTGAAGCAGTGCTTATCCGAATTCCAGCAACACTTGGCCTGGGTTGAAAGGCTTGATGTTACTTCTCCACTGACAAATACTACACATACAGCTTCTAATCAGACTCTTGACAAAGATGCTATAGACCCTGAGGATGACTTCAAGAGAGAGATGAGTTTGTAAGTCTGTATGTATGAGGTATAAATTCTCTGTGTATTTGGGAACCTGGAGTCTTTCACTTCATCCATGCAGAAGAAATGTCATCTCATGCTTGCTGCATATTTCTGTGTTGATACTGTTAGCACTTTAATTGCCATTGCATAAATGAAGCAACTCAGTAGAAGACTGATTTTATCAGTATTGTTGCAGTCGCTTTGCAAATGCATACCAAATAGAATGGGATGTTTTTGCACCTTTTTAAAAATTTACTAGACAAGCAGTCTAGTCATTTGTTTAGAAGCAGAATCTGTTCCTCTTATAGAACAGATGATTGCTAGCATGAAATATATCATATTTTGCTGTCGACCAGATGGAAATATTTTCATATGTTGACCTTTTGTTTCCCTAGTTACCATCAGGCCCAGGCATCTGTTCTAGAAGCCTTGCCTCGGTTACATCAGCTCAAAATCCTTACCAGGCGGCCTGATGACTATTTTGCAGAAATGGCAAAATCTGATCAGCAAATGCAGAAGGTAAGATTTATGGCTTCTCAGTTTTTCCATATACTTGTTAATAATAGTAGTAGTAGTAGTAGTAGATGCTCCCCACTTCTTAGTATCCTAATTGATTAATGTCTGGGCTTTCATCACATTGTGAACAACTTTTTACATACTCCTTTGGGCACATATGCAAATGAATCCGTTATTGTTTTGTCTCTCTTCAATAAAAGACTTGAAAACGCAGGACTATCCCTTATTCTGAAAGGTTATTCCAAAATCTGCAAACTAATAACTACCACATTGTGGTTCTAGTATTTTTAAAAGCTCCAACTTCTGCAGAGTTAGATTACAATAAACTGGAATGCTGTTGCAGAAGTTAATATGCAATATGTCATGGCTGACAACAAGGCCAGTGGAGGTGATGGCATTCCAGTTGAACTATTTAAAATCTTAAAAGATGACACTGTTAAGGTGCTACACTCAATATGCCAGCAAGTTTGGAAAACTCAGCAGTGGCCAGAGGATTGGAAAAGATCAGTCTACATCCCAATCGCAAAGAAGGGCAACGCCAAAGAATGCTCCAACTACCGTACAATTGCACTCATTTCACATGCTAGCAAGGTTATGCTCAAAATCCTACAAGGGAGGCTTCACCAGTATGTGGACCGAGAACTCCCAGAAGTACAAGCTGGATTTTGAAGGGGCAGAGGAACTAGAGACCAAATTGCTAACATGTGCTGGATTATGGAGAAAGCCAGAGAGTTCCAGAAAAACATCTACTTCTGCTTCATTGACTACGCAAAAGCCTTTGACTGTGTGGACCACAGCAAACTATGGCAAATCCTTAAAGAAATGGGAGTGCCTGACCACTTTATCTATCTCCTGAGAAATCTCTATGTGGGACAGGAAGCAACAGTTAGAACTGGATATGGAAACACTTATTGGTTCAAAATTGGGAAAGGAGTACGACAAGGCTGTGTATTGTCTCCCTGCTTATTTAACTTATATGCAGAATACATCATGCGAAAGGCAGGACTGGAGGAATCCCAAAACGGAATTAAGATTGCTGGAAGAAATATCAACAACCTCAGATATGCAGATGATACCACTCTGATGGCAGAAAGTGAGGAGGAATTAAAGAACCTCTTAATGAGGGTGAAAGAGGAGAGCGCAAAAATGGTCTGAAGCTCAACATCAAAAAAACGAAGATCATGGCCACTGGTCCCATCACCTCCTGGCAAATAGAAGGGGAAGATATGGAGGCAGTGACAGATTTTACTTTCTTGGGCTCCATGATCACTGCAGATGGTGACAGCAGCCACGAAATTAAAAGACGCCTGCTTCTTGGGAGGAAAGCGATGACAAACCTAGACAGCATCTTAAAAAGCAGAGACATCATCTTGCCGACAAAGGTCCGCATAGTCAAAACTATGGTTTTTCCAGTAGCGATGTATGGAAGTGAGAGCTGGACCATAAAGAAGGCTGACCGCCAAAGAATTGATGCTTTTGAATTGTGGTGCTGGAGGAGACTCTTGAGAGTCCCCTCGACTGCAAGGAGAACAAACCTATCCATTCTGAAGGAAATCAACCCTGAGTGCTCACTGGAAGGACAGATCCTGAAGCTGAGGCTCCAATACTTTGGCCATCTCATGAGAAGAGAAGACTCCCTGGAAAAGACCCTGATGTTGGGAAAGTGTGAAGGCAAGAGGAGAAGGGGACGACAGAGGACGAGATGGTTGGACAGTGTCATCGAAGCTACCAAGATGAATTTGACCCAACTCCGGGAGGCAGTGGAAGACAGGAGGGCCTGGCGTGCTCTGGTCCATGGGGTCACGAAGATTCGGACATGACTTAACGACTAAACAACAAAATGTCACAGTTATGAGTTTTTTGGTTTTTTATTTTTGTAAACTAAATAAAGAGTCTGTCTTCTGGTTTTCACAAACCAATGGCTATATTTATTAGTTTGGATGTTGCTGACAGATGCTGTCATGGCATCTGACAGCTATATTGCACTTAAGTTATAATAGTTTCTAAGGTACCCTTGCTTACACACATTCCATGTAAGAGATTATTTATCAAATACTAGTTTTGTTGCTTTCATCCATCAGAACTTTTCCACTGTTGGGATTGCTTTCATAGCAGCTCATTACTTTGTGCTACTTTGTATGGTGTTTTTCAGTCTTCACATTAAATAATAACACCTGTTTCCATAGCATTTATTTAATAATATTAAATTATTCGTTAATTCTCCAGAAGAGTGTTCTTTCTCCCATGTGATAGCTATGACAGTATAAAATAAAGCTCTAGCTGCCATATGGTCTTAATTGATAGCTTGATACTGCTTTTTTCTCTGATCATCATGTGTTTAAAAAATAATGGTATAGGTTGTAAACTCCTGACAACCATTTCTTATCTCACTTGATCCTGATTGAGAAGAAGAGCTCGGGTAATCCTAAAGAGCTATAGTAATGGTGAAACTTCATTTTTAGGAAAACAGAACTGTCAAAATAGGCTTGTTTTGAGTTTTGAATAGTTTTGTTATGAATGAACAGAATTTTATAATCTGCTTTCATTTGCATCAGAGCATATTAATTTCTCTGTTTTAATTAGATCCGGCAAAAGCTGAAGAGTAAGCAGGAGGCAATGGAGAAATCTGAAAGGGCCAAACAACTCCGTGCTCTCAGGAAGTACGGCAAAAAGGTAAGGACAACATTTGTTCCAAGAGCAGATATTTCATCGAATTGTTGGAGTCCTACATGGCAGTTTTTTAATTTGAATTCATGACATGCACCATGTGACGGTATTTCTCTGCATGTGTACAGAGGGGATTTTAAAAAAAAGACTGGAATATAGACAAGAAAGGCCCACATTTCATTTATCATTGACAGGTGCAAATTGAGGTGCTTCAGAAGAGGCAGAAAGAGAAGTCCACAATGTTGAATGCCGTCAAGAAGTACCAGAAAGGTAAGATGTTCTCTCTTTCCCTCCACGCACACACTTCATGTGTCTTATCAGATGAACAGGAATCAGTGTGTAATATGAGATGCAGAAGCTCATGTTTGTGGGTAAATAGGTGTCACTGCTGTATGGTAGAGGTGGGATAAACAGTCATGCTAACTTTGAGATAAATAATCTGTTGATGTTGACCCTCAGTTTTAAGCTCAGAGCTGCCATAGACTGAAGTGGAAAGCACACACCTATTTCTGTTGCAGTTTCACATCTCTAAATGGAGAGGAGACTCATGCAAATCTCAAACTACATCTTTGCTAATCAGGGAGGATACATTAGTGATTTATTTTGTTTTTTATCCTGCTTATCCAGTTTCATCTCTGGGCAGACACTGTTCTATGTGTGTGTGTGTGTGTGTGTGTCACCCTATTTAAAAGCAGAGCTGTATAGCTATGCATGTTCCAGGGGATCAGGCCAGTCTTCATACAGCACCTCTGTTGAATTTCTCCTCAATTTAACGGTTGTTTTCCCTTTTATGCAGGTCTCTCAGACAAGCTGGAATTCTTAGAGGGGGATAAATCATCAGCTCCTCTGGGAAAGAAAAAAGAGGGCAGTGGAGGCCAACCAGTCAAGAAAGGGTAAGACTTAGGAAGTGGGGGAATTTCCAGCAAGGTTTTTATTTGTTTTGCTTTGTAATGAAGAGACCTCCTGTTGATCACTTTCTGTTTCGTTTACAGTTTGGTATTTCAGCTTTTGATCTATCTGAAAGTATTTTCTTTAATTTTATTGTACATCCTGCTTAACAATGGGATGGGGAATAGTAATATCTCACAGTATATTTTAGGTAACATCTTTTCCATTTGAACCTTGGAAGTTCAGTTTCTAGTTCTGATTTTTGTTAAGTTTCCAGTTCTCACATTGTTTTGAAAATGTAAGGACTGTATGTTCCAGTGTCATAGTAACATGTGGCACAAAGGATTTTCATTATTAAAATCATTACATTTGAAAGAAACTTTATCATGATTCTGAACATTTAGGACTAGCACTACCTGGGGTAAGATGTGTCTTGTTACACCAACCTGCTTAATATGTAGTGTCTTAGTACTCTGACATTTTTGCACCCAGAAGGAACAAATAAACTGCTAGCTTCTAGTATTTCCAGCATGGCCCAGAATGAGTAGCCACTGCTGTTATTAATTTGGAAGACTGGAAACTCTGTTACACATGTAAGGTTAGGCAGATTTTGGAATACTTTAATTTGTTAGGGAGAAAAGCACTGATGTGCAGGTCACATACAGAAATACTTAGGGAGAGGTGAACAAGTATCCATCATGCCTGACTATTGGTTTTTCTTTCAGACCAAATGCAAAACGGCGCTACAAGAATCAGAAATTTGGCTTTGGTGGGAAGAAGAAAGGGTCAAAATGGAATACCCGGGAAAGTCACGATGATGTGTCCAGCTTCCGTGCTAGTAAAGCCCATTACAAGGGTCCTGGAAAAGGAGGAAAAAAGGGTGCCAATGTGAGTACCTGCCATGAACAGAAATGAGGGAATTCGCCCTTGCTAAGGTGGCTGTATTGTAGCTAATCTAAGTGGTTGGTCATAAAACTCTGTTGTTGGAATGTCACACAAGGTACGTTGAGGGCAGATCACCTTGGAAGCCCATACTTGTTGCCTTGAGTTTTCTAATGGAAGAAAGTGGGATATAGAGACTATAAATAAGTATGAATGAGCAACCACCATTGAAAATTTCTTGCTTGGGGAGCATTCATTCCAGTACACATATTGTTGCTCTCAATTTCTTATGTAGAATACGATGATGGTGGTAAGATGATAGACAACTATGTATTTGTCTTTATTTCTCTTTCCAGAAGAGGCCTGGCAAAAAGATGAGGCAGAAAATGAAGAATCGTTCACGATAAGGAGTGAAATGAATGGGCTTCTTTTTTTCTTTTGTGGGATTAGAAGTCATCCAGAATGTCAGCATATGGCTATGAACTGATGCCACTTTTTACCTTGCTGGCCAGTCAATGTGCTATAGAAGCAGCATCTCATTCTACCAGACACTGGGCACACCAGTATTTCTATAGAAAACAGTAACTAGATGTGCCTTGCTGCCTCATTTTCATACTGATTTGGTTTTTTGAGTCTCCCTTGTTTGATAATAGCAATTAAATTACATTTTTGTGTACTGTTTTAATTGCTTTGTCTATACTCTTATATTGGAAGAGATCCACTCTGGTTTGCTTCTGAAGGATTTTGGAGTCCTATAATTATCTGACTAACTTACAGGCAGAGCAGCGCTATACCTGCACCTGAAATAGCAGCTCTTACGTTTCAGCCACTCCATGACATCCTTTAGGTTATAGGTTGCCACTCCATATGCTCATGCAAGTAACTGTGGAACGGATTGTTTTTTTCAGTTACTCCATAAAAATCAAAATGGGAATGTTAGTATACAAATCTTAACAGTTTAGTTAACTGTCAGTGAGCTGACAAATCTAATTGAGTTAAGTTTAAGTTGGAGGGGGAAATTTTTTGAGTTGAATTAATGCTGAATTGCTATTTTAAGTTAGGTGACTACAATAAAGCCTTACCAAGAAAAAAAAGCCCATAAATTATTTTACCGATCCCTCTTTTGAAGTTTGGAGGCAGAAGAGAATAGCCACATGAATTTCTGAAGAGCCCATTTCCCACCCATCCCACAAAACCCAACTTCCCAAGTGGATCCCAACCATAATCCCAGGGATGCAAAAAGTTTCCAGAGGCATCTGGAAGTTGAGTCATGGCAACTGGACTTCTTCCTTGTTAGGTTGAAATGTTTCGCTACTCATCCAAGTAGCAAAACATTTCAACCTAACAAGAAAGAAGTCCAGTTGCCATGACTCAACTTCCAGATAATCACACCTGGATGACTGAGAATCTTAGATATATTTTCCAGAGGCAGTTTTAAAAATGAGCCAGCATCCCCCTTTTTAATCATCCAGAGATGATTACAGTGGCTAAATGCGTATCTGTGCATATCCTATTATCAGACAGGAGAAAAGCAGTATTTCTTGGGCAAAGAAATCTCTCAAACCCCACTCATCTCCATAGATTGGGATCGGGCCTGCAAGATGAGAGAAGATTTTCTGCATAGAAAGATGGCAGAAGCCATTGTATGGGGCCTATCTGATGTGAGTTTAAAGGGTAATCCACAAACGGCTAAGACATACCTCTTGGAGATCCCCAGCATGAGCTGTACCTATGAACAAAGCCTTCAGTCCACAGAGCACTGATCCAGGTACAAATTCTGAATTCCTTGCATCACCACCAAGGTAAAATTTCCCATGTGAATGAAAGGCAGGTTCAAGCACAGGACTTGACTTCTTCATCTTTCTCCTCTGATAGGTGAATTATTTAGACCAGAAAGGAGGGAGTCTGTCTGCAACCTTTGCTGGTCACATTCTTCTGCCTTTGGCAGAAGGACGAAGTGCAGAGTCAGTAGGGATTGCAACGTGAGAGACTTTGCCACTATCAGTACTGGTCTCTTCTCATGTGGTGCGATAACATAAGTGAGGATCTTTAAGTCCCAAGTTAAATTTAAGAAATAAGTTTAAGTTCAAGTTTCTTTCTAACTATTAATGCAAAGCTTTGAATTCAAATAGAATTTAAGGTGAGTTACCCTCCCATTACCCGAAAATTAACCTGGCTGGTTAATAGAGTGTCTTTCTGTTGATATCTGATAAAAACAGACTTGTATTATATAAAATAAACACAGGCAGACAGCAGGGGTGGCAGCAGACAAAACTTAAGGACAGATTTATTGAAAGCACAGAGATTTTGCCTGTAATTTAGTTGGTGCCCTGTAACAATCAGGTTAGTGATCCTAAATTGGTGTCTATGGTCCTTCCAGGAAACTAGAATGTTTCTGTGTTCCTCTTATTTCTTGTCTCTTGACATTTCTTTTAGACGCCATGCAGCAGCCATATATCTGCTGATTTCGGTACTCCGACTTGGGAAGTATAGCCTGTTGTCACTGCGGTTGGTACTGATCTGTGAAGGAAAGTATGATACCATCAGAATAACATCTGGCACAAAACAAGCCACTGTACTTCACTGAAATTTTCCTTGCACCCTGCCTTCCTGAAACATCTGGTTTTTGAGAGTCTACCTTGAAGTACCTACAAATGTTAAAAACTTTCCTTTCAGCTATAGTGTCTTGATGGTTTGACCTCTTTGTAAAAGCTAGAATGTGTAGGATGTCAGCTTAGTTGTCATGAAATAATTCTTCCACATTTATCTCCTGGAAATGTCTTGAAACTCCACTCACCAACGGTGTGGTACACCATCCTATTTCTTGACTTTCTGTCTGTGGTTCTGTGTATTTTTTGTTTGGTTCAAGTGCAGCATGATGAATAAGCTTCAGAAAGGTAGCTGTTGGATTAAAGCAGGGATATTGAGAGTTCTATCAGAGTTGTGTACATCTAGAGTACATTCATATTTGTTCACTTAAAAAATGTTGAAAGGTAGGAGCTTCTTACCATCTTCAGGCTCCTCTAGGTTATCATGCCAAGATGTAGGCTTTCCAGTTGGGGCATGAACTGAAGGCAAAAGCACAACAATGCAAATTCACCAAAGGAACTTAAGCTCAGGCTTTTCTCCCTTGTCCTCCTTAACAACGCTGGAAAGTTCCCCTTTTCCTCTTTGTTACTCCAGAGAAAGTGGAGGCTAAAGATATATTGTTGATAAAACATGCATAATATGGAGGTGGAGGGCACAAAAAGTGGACATTTTTCAAAGCCCGTGTATTGTTTTTGAGGGAAAAAACGGCATTTGGGCCAAAAACAAGTGGGTGGAATTGGATTTCTGTATGTTCTATATTGTCAGTTTCCAGAAGGCTACTCCTCTTCAATAGTTGCACCAAAGACAACTGTGTTCTGTGATGCAACAGATGTTTTTATGTTTGCAGTTACTATCCTTGACTGAAATGTTGGTTTACAGTTTAACACAGAGAATATGGTGAAAGCAGTGGGCTCTCTCTTGTGGTGCCTAGCTAAATTCTCTTTGAAGCTGGTCTGTTACACATACAATTGGACTCCATGCAATCTGGTCCTAAGTAGATTTAGGCATACTTTATACTGTGTAGGATTGCAGCTCATATTCCCAGCTGGGCAATAAGGCATACTTTGTGATAAGATTACTGTTACATGGGTCTTGCCACAAACAGATGTAAACACCACAGGATTCCTGCAGTCTGGATCTGCAAGTTTCAACTTGACGCAACCATTGGACCAGTCCTTTTGTTAGGGAGCCAAAGGGGCCACCCCAAAAGGCAAAGGTTGATAAGGGGGGATAGCAGTTCATCAGCTGCTTTGATCTTGAGCTATCAGCTATTTTCCTCTGCTAGAGAAAAGAGCTGTATAAGTCATAGTACCTACTCTGCACTCCACCCCCCTCCATCCCTCTGGCACGGAGTGAAGAATGTTGGCGACAAGACCATGTATGATAGACATCCGTATGTGGAATTTGGGGGAGGGGATATCCCTGGCTGCAAAAGGGGAGGGGGGGGGGGTCTAGGTTGTCTTTTGTCTCAGGCAGCCAAATGACTTGGGCTGACCTTGAGATTCAGGTCCCTACGGTCCCTGCATCCACCCCAGTTCCCTCCCGGCGATCCGCACTGCACAACCCTGTGACACTCCTGCCCCGGCGTACCCTTCAGGAGTGGGTTCACTGCGTACTTCGTATGTAGGCGCTGGCACCGCAGTTCCTTCTGGATCGTCTCGGTGAAGATCTTGTTCCAGCTTACCGGATCCAAAGGTTCCCTAGGAACCCCTTTGGTCCCTGCCATATGTTGGTTTCTGGAGAACAATTAGAAGAAACCCAGAACAGCCCCGTCGTCCCTTGTGCTTCCACGGGTGGTGTTCCCCCTCCCGCCCTTTGGTCTCCTAGCAACCGGATGCGCCCAACCTCTGGTGGGAGGGGAGCAAGAAGCAGCCGCAATTGAAGGGCGAGAACGTCACAAGCCAAAGCCTGGATATGCCGGCGATTCTGGCCCCGCCCCCATGTCTTTTTATTGGCCGAGAAGTTAAAGCTCCCGAAACGCCGATTGGCTGTTGGGACCAGAGCTGAAGGTTTGAATCCGCGTGCGGTAGATCCTAAGCGTGGAAAGTCAGATGCAGGAATAAAGGTGCAGAAACCACAGAGCCGGTGCTTTTTAAACCTCCGATATTTAGAGCATCCATTTCTGCACAGACTACAAATTCTAGCCGGTCTCGTCCAACATTTCTGGGCTGGTCCGAATGCAACCAGGCTCCGAAGCCGACGGACAGGTTCGCTGCACGGTCGCAATTGAGCACTTGGGCGCAGCAGCAGCCCCGAAGCGGCTGCTACTCCGTGATGCCTTGGTGACGCTGGGCCGGGACGAGTTTCGGGCGCTGGCTTTGCAAGTGACGGACGCTAGCCGAGCTGGGCGCCCCCAAAACTTCCCCTTGCGACGAGGTGAGGTGCGCGTGTTCACACGTTTCGTCAAGGAAGGGAAGAGCGCCATCCGGCTGGGTCCAGCGGGCCCTACGCATCTGCAGCTGCTGTTCTCCAACTGCCCTCCCGACCGGTTGCGTCGCTTCGTCCAGACGCTGCGCATCAAATTCGAAGCCGCCCCGGAGGGGATCAAGCCTGTCTCTGAACGGACGAGGCTTCTCTCTAGCCTGCCACGTATGTTCGACACCGTGAGCCCGGTGCAAGCCAGAGACTGGCAGCAGGCACGTGCCCGGCCAGCTCTGGCTGATGTCGCTGCCAGCCCGGTGAAAGGCGAGACCCTACGATGCGCGCCTCGGAAGCGGGCTCGGAGCGCCTCAGTAGATGGGAAGCAGGTAAGCCGACAGGGTCTTGAACGCTCAGCCCTCACTAATTCTGGGGTTAAGCCTGCTGGTCAGGTCCGTGCTTAAGCAGTTCTGGGACTTTTGATTCCTAGGGATTGTAACGCCAGGTGCCCTCCCACTTCTCCTGTTCCCTCTGAGCTCGCTGGGATCTTCACAATTGTTGTGATCTATTCTCTTTGTAATATATTTTGCTCTTGGAAAAAGGATAGAGATCCATGAAGTTTACAAAAGACCTACTCCGTACTGCGATGAAAACTGCTAGAATTAGTTTGGCGGTTGTATGTACTGCTATAGTAATAATAATGATTATTATGTGCCATCAGGTTGATTCTGACTTTTGGCAACCTTTCCCAGGGTTTCTAAGTAGAGAATATTCAGGAGTATTTTACCATTCCCTTTTTCTGGGGGCATCCTGGGACTGGGCAGCTTTTGCCCATGACTACACAGTTTAGCTTTTCTCTTTGGAGACATAGTGGAAAATTGAACTCCCAACATTTGGCTCCACAGCCCTCTGCATGCTCTTCTTCAGAGCATGACTGTCAGATGGCTGTCCTTGTATCATTTCTGAATCTGACCAAAATTTTATTTGTTTATTATTTATTAACTGAACTATTTTAACCCAATTTCGGCAGATTCCAGGGCAGATTAATAATATAATAATTAAGTGCTGCCAAGTAAATTCAAACTTACAGAGACCCTTTCTAGGGTTTCCTAGCTATAGAATACTCATAAATTGTTTACCATTTCCTTCTTCCAGGTGTGCTCTACAATCAATAAAATAATCTTAAAAGAACCTAAGACATTTCAAATATTTAAAAACAATCTAAAATGGGTTTAAACAATTTAACAATTCAAGCAAAACAAGAGAAGAAAAATGAAGTCATGGAAGCATATCAAACCATGATCTTCCTAGTGCTGAATATGCCTCTAGGAAGAGAATGTAAGGAGGAAAGAAAGGAGGCAGTGTTTGCTACCATACTAATGGCTCAGAAGACATGATAGCCTGCATAAATTCCCCATTAATTATGTTTTTACTTGTACTGGTAAAAAAATACAGGCTGACATAAACTGTAATATTCTTGGGAAGCTATCTCCACTGATTTAGGGGTGCAATTATTTATTTACCAGATATGCATATGGTCAGTGTAGGAACATTATCTCAATTGTAGATGTCCTTGGTCTGATCCAGCAAGAATTGTCTCAGACTGCAGATTGGCCATGCTTTGAGGAATCCATGGAGAGGCTACCATCAGTCAGAATTACATTCAGCTACATTCAGAGCAAGATTTCGGGATAGTCTCATGAGGATACAAAGCACTGGGAAAGACAGATGGAATGAGTGCTTGGAAAAGTTAGCTTTTGGACTGCAAATTTCAGAGGCCTTCCAGTGTCCATGCTGTCATGAGGATTTGTGGAGTTGTAGTCAAAAAATAAACTTTTCCAAGCTTTGGGATGAACTGCTTGATGTAAGAAGGCTTCATTGCCCAGTTATGGAGATAGACATTAACAAGCAATAATGCCTATGGCTCAGACTGCTACTAAATACACAGAAGCTTGGGAAAATAATAAGGGCAGCCCTATCTGGGGGAGTGGGTTGATTTCATCTTAGCATCTCCTCTAGACAGCTGTTTCCTTTGTAAATGTTTGAGACTGTTAGTAAAAGTAAACATTCTTGGTTCATAACCATGTAGAATCATGCTCTCCAAATATAAGTTGCTTTGGGCAAAGTGGGACTCAAGCCATTATAATTCGGGACAGAGAGACATTCCCCCCCCCCCCCTCTGGTTAGCTATGCACAAGTGACTGGGGAGGTTCTTTCAGAAGCCTTTCAGGTTCAGTGAAGTTTGAGAGTAGGACCCATACCTTGGGGAGTGTGTTTGATTCACAGCTTGGAACTTCCTTCCAGGTAACAGAAAGGCAGCAGCCAAAGAAGTCTTGGTCATTGAGCTCACGAGCAACACTCTCCCAGGAGCAGTTGATGGTGCTGAGTGCTGTGATGAGTGGGAAGAATGTCTTCTTCACAGGCAGTGCTGGTGAGAGGAAATGGGTCAAGGAGAAGTGTGAATGAGTGGGCCTCCACAGGAGAGAAACGGAAATGGCTGCATCTGGCACACTGAGAATAACAGTTTTCTTCTATGACTCGAGCCATCTTGGAGAGTCAAGGTCATCAACAGTCCTTCTTGTCCTTTATGCAGCCTTAGTAGGGACAACGCCCCTGAGAAGACAGGATCTTGCTATTGATCTCTCTGTTTTGGGGATTGGGATGGACTGTGAACACTGGTCTTTGTTGTTAATATGCAGTACAATCCCAAGTTTCTTTACTCAGAGGTTAGTTTGTCGTCACTGCTGACCTAGGGAGACCCTAATAGGGGTTTTGAGGTATGTGAGATATTCAAGGAGTGTGTTATCTTTGTCACCTGTACCTTGAGTTTCGTGCCCCAAAGTTAAATCAGATTTAAATCCAATTCATTTGGCTTGCGAATGCAACGTAAATGCCACTGCACCCACATCAAATTCTGCATGATACTGTTTGAAATGTTCTGATCTTATGAGAAGCTGTGTGGTAGCCTTGTGAGTTTGTGGCAGCAAAAACAACAAAGAGCTTTCGGCACCTTAAAGAATAACAGTGTTCAGTTAACTTCAGTTTTTGTAGACTGTAGCCCACTCAGATTGTGTTTTGTCTAAAGATAACTCTTCTTTCCAAAGGGACTGGAAAATCCTTCCTGCTAAAAAAGATTGTGGCGTCACTGCCTCCAAACAGCACATGGGCCACAGCCAGCACAGGAGTGGCAGCATGTCAGATTGGTGGCACCACCCTTCACGCCTTTGCAGGTACTTGACGTCTGGAACCTTAGGAGGGAAGGCAGGCAGGTTGAAGGAACGAAGTGCAGAAGTGCCCCTGACATGCATTCTCTGTTTTTCCTTTGCAGGCATTGGCTCAGGAAAGGCCCCCTTACCTCAGTGCATTGAGCTGGCTCAGAGGCCTGGGGTTCGGCAGCAATGGCTGAACTGCCGCCATCTGATCATTGATGAGATCTCTATGGTTGAGGGTGAATTTTTTGATAAGCTGGAGACAGTGGCCAGGTGTGTTGAAGCATTATTTTCTGGGGATGTTCCTGCACTCATATGAATCCTGGGTGACAAGACCTTAGGGTATCAAGAAGGCAGAATAGCAAGTCTTCAATTTTTAAGTTTCACCTAAACATCCTCTGCACTTTTTTTGTGGGGAGAAAGGAGCAGAACAGAGAGAAAGAGCACTTTTACCAGAGCATTTGATGGCTAGGCCCTGTAGGAAACAACCCTAAATCTATACCTATAGTCAGGAGTGCTTTTCAGTCCCATGTCTGGTCTTGGCCACCACCACAGCCGTTGCCCAACATTTGCCTTTTCTGTCCTCCAGGCAGCTGACTTCATGCTCACTGGCCTGGTTCCTGTGCTTCTCTCTTCATGGCCTGCCACGGTTCTCAGACCACACCTTGAGCATAATGTGGTCGCGGGAAGGAGAGCTTATGCCCAGCTAGGGTAGCTCATCTTGGATGCAAACCAATGCAGTTGCTCCTATCTTGGTTGCTAAAAAACAGGGCACTAGTGTTGAATCCAAGACAGGACTCAGTCCTTTCCTTTCCTTGTCTTTGTGGAACTAGACATTATGCAAAATTTGTAAGAAATGTGGGAGTGCTCTGTGGCTTGAGCAAAAGCTAAAGGATTTTCCTCACAAGAAAGTGATACATCAGAGGTTTTCAGAATTTCTCTAGAGAGAATTATTTAGCTCATTATCTCAGCAATCCTTATGGCTATTTCGCAAGGTGAGTTGCTGTTTTCTTATATTATTAACAGAGGGATGGGGATTCATAGAATGGCTGTCCTATCAGTGTATGAATGAGTTGAGACATCTGGCTTTAGGTCTGCATATCTCTACTCCAAATATAGGACAACTTGCCAAAACTCCTTGGTTTCTAGTATGCAACATTACCCTAGTGTCTTGCATTTAGACTCCATAAGGATCACACTCCATAGAATCCAAGGGACATGCCAAATATTATGTGATTTTGGAAGCTAAGCAGCATCAAGCCTGATTAGTGTCTGGATGGGTTACCAACAAGAAAAACAAGGGATTGCCCAATAGGGTTAGAGAATTCTGCCTGAACCCTGATAACTGCTGCCAGAGGAAGTTGAAAATGCTGGACTAGGTTGACCAAAGGTCTGTCTCAGTATAAGGCAGCTTCCTCTGTTCTAGATTAATTAATTTATTTTTAATGTCACTGGGCTTCTACTGAGATAGGTGGTGTTAGGAAGTAAGAATATCTGGTCTCTGGAAGGGGGGATGAATTTGTTCAGCTGTTGTGGGAAGGGCTTGACCTTGCTTCCTATTCTCCTGGATCAGGATGGGCACAGCTCCTTCAGAGTGACTCTGTTCTTCTGCCTTCTTGGTAGAGCTGTTAGGAAATGTGAAGACCCATTTGGAGGAATCCAGCTCATCATCTGCGGTGATTTCTTACAACTGCCTCCAGTCAGCAAAGCTACTGAACAGCCTAAGTTCTCCTTCCAGGTATGCTGCTTCTTCTTTTCGTGATGTGCTCTGCCACTCGCTGGACTGGAATTTGAATCAAGAGTACTCTTTCACAGGCAAAGTGTTGGCGGAAGTGTGTCCACTTGAACATGGAGCTGACAGAGGTGCGGAGACAAACTGACAGGGAGTTCATTTCTCTTCTGAATATGGTCCGCCTGGGCAGGTAAGATGTTATTTCCTTCTTCAGTAGAGTCACCGGCTGCAAGTGGGGGGGCGGGGGGCGGCAGGTTTAACTTCTTGAGCTGAAAATACCTACATACATTGTGCCTATGTTCTCCTTTTTCCTGGTTTTACACTGAATGCTGGTATAAGTTGCTTCTGCCAAGTTTGAACATGACTGAACTGTCCCATGAATTCCTTTGAATGTATGGCACTACCAGCAGTTGAGGCCTAGGGCCTTTGATGAAGGAACCATCAACATTTATAATCCAACTTCCAGAACCTTTCTGTCCACATGGCTACTGCATTTCCTTTTCCCATTTATCAAAAATAACAAAGCAGTTACATTGGGCAGAATCCTACTGTCTTATGCATGCATGTAAGGTCAATCATGTGAATGATGTTACTTGTTTCTTGGGCTGTCCATCCTGCTTCTCATATTCCCATAGTTGCAACAGCTCAGGACATGTGAAAACCAACTGAATGACTACCATTATGTACCTTTTTTTTTTTTTTTTGGTACTAGGATTTTGCCTATTTAGGTTACTTAAGATATGCATCTGAATGCTACTCCTTCTCTGCAGTGCAATGTTGCCTATATGCCCCCAACAGAGCACGAGGCAGAATCCACCACCTCCTAACTATACAAGTAAAAAAAAAAAGTAGTTACACCAGAACAGGAACAAAATTAGTGCTCATTAAATTACAACCACAATGTAACATAATTATGCATTATAATAGTTTGTGAGTGTATACCTAACTACTTAGTGCCAAGCTCTGTGGTAGTTTGCAGTAGCTGTATGGGCATGATGGGAATTGTGATACAACTCATTTGGGTTGCAGGTTAGGGGAAGGCCAGTTTGTGCTATGAATTTCTTCAATAAGAAAGGGAATTTAAAAATACTCTGTCCCATATCTATATGTTTGGCGTTTTCTAGAATTGCTGCAATGGCAATTCCCTGTTCTTGCTGATGATGATTAGCCCAGTATGAGTTGGCTCTTGGGTTTTGATGATGGTTATGATCTTAGTGTTTGTGTGAAATAAAACAGTACGTTAGATGTAGCCAGTAAGATATATTTGCTAACCACCTTGAGCTATGCAAGGTAGAAAGATTCATGTCTTACCAAATATTCAAGATCACTGTGTTTTTTAATTTATTTTGGATTTCCCTGTGGCTGTCTGCCAGATGCACAGAGGAGGTCACCAGGCAGTTGACCCTAACAGCTACCCACAGAGTAGAGAGAGATGGAATCCTGGCTACCCGGCTGTGCACCCACAAGGATGACGTGGAGCTTACAAATGCCAGACAGTTGCAGGAGTTATCTGGTGAGAATGAGGGAGGGAGGAGTAGCTTTTCCCTTTAGCAGATTTGCAAAGATGGAGGGCGGAGCTTCCAACTCATATATCAGCAACAAAGGGTGGGTGCCAAAACTAGCAAGTGTTTCATGCCATTTTCTTTCTGAAGAAAACAACATTATGGGAGGCCCATTTAGACTCAAGCAGGGATTGCCATCTCTACCAGTTTCCCTGTTTTTGTTTTAATCATGTTTTGCTAGTGGTATAGGAAGAGGCAAAGGGGAGGAAGGATTTGCTTTGCTGCTGCTGCCCAAAAGCCACAGTTGTGACAAGAACAGGGATTATATGAGATGACATCCTTCATTTGAAACTGAGAGATTATGGGTTTGCACTTTAGGATTGCCATGCAGAGTTTATTATTTCTAATACTTGCAGCTTGTATTACCCAGAGCTGTAGGACAGAATCTCCTACGGATAGCATACTGATTGGGGGAGAGGTTTGGGAAGCTGTACTTTCCAGTGACACTAGTTAATGAAAGCAGATGTAGAAAACTGAGCTTCCAGATGTTGATGGCATCTAACTCCCAGATTCTTCACTATCGGCTACACTACCTAGAGCTGTTTGATAGCTGAAGCCCAACATAATCTGGAGGGTCATGACTGGAATAAAAGGGTTGCAACTTCTTCTAAGCTTGTCCTTTTCAGGAGAGCAAAGATCCTTCAAGGCAGTGGACAGTGACCCTTTACTGGTGAAAATGATTGATGCCCAGTGTCCTGTAAGCAGTGTTATTGAGCTCAAGCAAGGTGCACAGGTGAGCAAACATCTTTGAACACAGCTTGAGCTAGAGGCAGTTCTTGAGTGGGCAGCAGGATTTGGCTTCAGTTGAGGAGGTTCTGAACTTATCTTCTGAATTTCTCATGCTAGCACCATAGTCCTTTGTTCCTCTTCAATAGGATATTTCAGAAGAAAAGATCCCTACCCATCTGATCTGGTGTTATGAGTACAGTAAGAGTTAAAAAACCACATATTGACTGAAATGTATAAGAGCAGGCAAGTGGAATATTAGTATAATGACTGGCTTCTACTACAAGTGACTCTTGTATAATCATCCTGATAGCTGTAACTGTACCAATAGGTAATTGTTAATAGCAGTTTAAAACCTTAGACTGCAGACCTGGGCAGTTCATATATGCTCCATGCTGAATCTGAGGTCTGCACTGAACATGCAGAAGTTATTCCTGCTACTCTATTAATACTGGGTCATATGTATCTGATAAATGTGTGGCTATTTAACTCTACTTACTTCAGGAATAAGGAAACTAGACAAAAGCTCCCACAATCCTTTCCCATGATTGGCCATGCTTCTATTTTGGGAGCTGAAGGCCAAAACATCTGGAGGGATGAAGGTTCTCCACCTCTAGCTTATAGCCTCTTGGCAAAGAACTGAATTGTACTGCTACTGGAAGACCCTTTCGTATGAGATTTGAGATCAGTTGAGTGCATAGAAACAGTTTATTTGCATGGACCCTTAAACTGCCCCAGTCTGCAGAATGGGATATGTTCTGTGTCTTTCTTGGCAACCTCTGAAAGCGCAGACTCCCGGAATGGTACAGAGAATCCATGCCTCCCGTAACAACCTCCAAACGTTTAAGCACTTAAACCACACAGCTTCCCCTACCCTGGAGGTAGCAAGTGGGACCTCTTCCAAGTCAATTATCCTATGATTCTGTGACCCTTGTCTTCAGTGGCAGTTTCAGAGTCTGCTGTGGGCGCTTGACAAGGAAAAAACCCTGGGGACTCTTCCTCCTAACTTTCCCCTTCTTTCCTTAGGTGATGCTTACCAAGAATCTTGACGTGTCCCGAGGGCTGGTTAATGGGGCCCGTGGTGTTGTGATAGGATTCGAGACCAAAGGAAAAGGTTGTTTTTTGCAGTGCACACTTAGAAGCTGGTAGTGGGTGATGTCTGCTAGTCTCTGAATTGTTCCTTTGAAAAAGTTTTATTGCAGACACCTCTGCCCTTTGCTACAACTTTTAAATAGAAACCTTTTAATTTTCTGGTTACCCAGTTTTTGCTCTGCCAAGTTGTTACTGAACTGCAGATGAATTGCATTCTTATCTCCAAGTGGAGAAGCTTGGGGCTACTCTGCAGCATTTCCCAATACTTCCAATTGTGGGGTCATGTCCCCTTAATGATAGGCCTTTGCTCTTAATACTAGCCATAGGAATCTTCCGATTTTCTTTTCTCCTACAGAACTGCCAAAAGTCAGATTTATGTGTGGCGTCACTAATGTCGTTCAGGTGGAAAGATGGGTTTTAAAGGGACCAGCAGGAACACATTTGACTCGCCAGCAGCTGCCCCTAAAACTTGCCTGGGCCATCTCAATCCACAAGAGCCAGGTTAGTGACACATCATCCGATATTTGCAGGAAACCTATGGCAGTACTAGTGGCTCATTGCTGACAGCAGCAGGATCTCTTGAAGCAGTGTGTTTGACTACTTTTACTCACATATCAAAATTAGTGCTGTCCTAGGATGATACAATCTCAAGATCTGCATCACTGCAGGGATTAGTAGGAATCCAGGTTATTGCTGTTGCTCTTTATAATGATTTAGAAATCAGTAGTGCAAAAGAAACTGCAAAGTGATTTTATGTACAGATTAGAGATGGGGACGGAGCACCAAAATGGCGCTTTGTCTTGGTTCGTGGGTCATCAAACTTGACGACCCATGAACCACGAATTGCCCCCCAGTGACCTGATGAACAACGAATCAATTCGTCATTCGTTGGGTCATTTATTTATTTATTGGCTTTCCCTCCTCCTGCTATGTCCTGCAGGGGCATAACAAGAGGAGGGAAGGCAGGGATCAAAGCCATCCTGCAGCGGGTGGGGGATCGTTTTGATCCCTTTTCCCTGCAGGGCACAGCAAGAGGAGGGAAAGCAGGGATCAAAGCCATCCCGCAGCCGCGGGCTGGGGGATCCCTTTGATTCCTCTTTGATCCCTTCCCTCCTCTTCTTATGCCACGTGGGCATAGAAGAGGAGGAAAGGGGAACCAAGCCATCCCCCAGCCCTGGGGGCGGGATTCCCTTCTGGTGGGCTTTAGCAAGCCACCTGAAGGGAAAACCCCTCTCTGCTTATGCCCCTGAGGAACAGCTGATCTGCAGGGGCATAAGCAGATAGGGAACGAAGGGACGAATATAAAAGGCTTATATTTGTTGCTTCATATTAATTGGGGCCTCTGGACCCCACGAATACGAAGCAACGAATATCTGACAAATCAGGGATATTTAATGAATATCCTGATTCATTTTTATATTTGTCCCCATGTCTAGTACAGATTTAAGCTACTGGTTTTTTTATAATCCTTTATTAACCTATCCTAGACACACACCTCTCTCAGGAAAAATAATGTGTTAAGAATATAAGCTCTCTGATATGCAACAGTTGCAAAGGACAGAGGATGCAGTAAGCTTAAAGTTAGAACAGCATCTGAAGGATAAGCCATCTTCAAATGTCATGCCAGGAACAAAGTGTATCTGAACTTTCTTACCAAACGGTAGAGTATCTAGATACTTTACCATATTTGTTCTACCAGTTTCTCTGGGTGCTTGCTTCCTTACAGATTTACTCCTTCTCTCTCTCTCTCTCCCCCCCCCCCCCCCCCCTTTTACTAGGGTATGTCTCTTGACTGTGCTGAGATCTCCCTGGCTCGGGTCTTTGAATATGGCCAGGCTTATGTAGCTCTTTCTCGGGCACGTAGCTTTGCCGGTCTTCGTGTTCTGGATTTTGACCCCAAGGTAGTAAGAGCCAATCCATATGTGTTGCAGTTCTACCAGCAACTGAGGAGAGACAAATTTCTAACCCAGGTAATTGTTATTTTTTTCCCAACCATTATAGTCCTATACAAATTGAAAGAGAGGATGGGCATTACAGTGAACAGAACAAAGGTCTACAGTGCAGATAGTAAACGTCCATCATCTCTCACCAGAAGGAACCACAGGCTCAAGTCTGTAGTTTGTAAAATTCCCAATATACCTTTGCCTTCCATATACTGAGTCTCTTCTAAGGATGAGTACAGTATACTGCAGGAAATAAGCAAAGAACTAAGAGTGTAATAGTAGATCTTACTACAGTTTTTTCTAAATGACTGAAATGCTTCTTTCCCTAAGAAATTTATACAGCATCTGATTTACTCTGCATAACTAGTTTCTTCTGCTCTATAGAGTTCTCTACATTCCTATCTTCAAGAAGATAAAGAAAACAGAGAAGCTACCTGAAGCATGTCAACCAGAAATCTGGGGCACCATTTTATGGTTCTTTGTCCCTTTATTGAACAGTGCAATAGTTTGAGAAATAACTTGTTCTACAGATCCATGGGTAAATTGTAAGTTCTGAAACACAGCATGCTAGTCCCAGGCTTGCTCTCTTCTTTACCAGTAAAACAAAATATATAGGATATGATTTTCCACAATCTGACAAACCATCCATCATAATGCAAAGTGGGTTGGAACAACCTGAAACTCTTTCATAGCAGGCTATCCATTTTTGTGTGTCTATGCTTGATTTAAACATCAACATTATACATGCATGAAAAATTTCACCTGGCCAAATCCTATTGTAGAATACTTTGTGCATAACAATCACAAAAGTGGTATTTTGCCAGCCATCTATTGTGTGCAACCCAGGCATGTCTGAGCATGCAATGAGAGCTGCCAAGATCTTGTACTATTTCTGCTTTATACTTTATAGGGAAATTCTGACTGCAGCCAGATAAAAATCAAGTACAGTAGAAAAGAACTAGTGCCTTGTGTAAAGCATTGAACGGCACTTTATTTAAGAAACGCATGGATGACAAAGGTAAGCTACTTGCTGCTCTCACAGCTGCAGAATGGACTTCGGAATGGCCAGGATCCAACTGAAGAATCACACACGCTGTAAATTTCAGCAGTTAATTGCCACAGGTTAAGAGGTTGATGTCTGCATCTCTTGTAACAGAAAATACATCTGCCAACTTTCCAACTAGCAGCAATTCACCACTGAGCTCAACACCACTGAACTTCTGCTGGCTGGCATAAGGAACAGGATTTTGGTTAATGTTTGCAAATATAATTCCAAAAAAGGCATATTAGTTTGCAGAACTGTGTGTGTGTCACAGAACTGATGGTAGCACTATCAACACAAGCCTCTTAGAAGAAAGTCATGGACAAGCAAGATACTTGATCTAGTCTCTGCACCTCCAATGCAATGTTAATGACTGAAACAAGATCTGTTATGAAACATAAATTTGGTGGTGAAGTGGTTTTAAGGTACTTTTAAGAATGGGAATAAAATATATTTAAAACAATGTTAACTCAGATTGCTACTTAAGTATTTGATATTTCTGCAACTACACTTATCAGGTGTTTGGTAGGTATTATAAAATGGAGTACTACTCCATTCCGCAAACCCCATCATCCAAAATTTTTAATAGCATGGAAAACCATTTCAATTGCATTGTAAACCAGAATAGTTTCTACCACCACTTATTCAACTGACTATAGTGACAATCATCTGTGATTCAAGACATACAAGATGTCAGCTACTCAAGGCACAGGGAGGGACTCTCCAGGGGTGGGATTAACATCAAAATAGCATCTGGTAAAACATTCTCAAAATTATTAAAGAACCATTACAAAAGGTCAGAACAGTGAACACAAGTTCATTTAGAAACGTGAAATTAGGGTGTAAAGAGCAGGTCAAGCTACATAAGCACAATAGAGTTGCTATGAGAGCTACGGTGAGGGCTCCATGCCTGCCTGTCATGCCACTACAACTATTTAAAACCTTTCTCAATCTGAGATACAGTCTCTCGAATGTTCTGAAATATAAAGTTCATTGCAGGCATATGGCAGCAATAGACTCCAGTTGACTCAGTCCAACCCCTCCTTCTTCCTTGCCAAAATATCCAAGGGAAATGTGAATGAATTCAAAGGACATATACCCAAAGTCTTCCAGTCTACAGCTGATGGGGCTGTGGCCTCGTCTTTGGAACAGGCAACAGAACTACCACCTTCTTGCTGCTGAAGACAGCTGGCGGCTGGGTCCATGTGGAGACAAGTATCCTGTAACTCTTTGATATTATTTTCAGGCTGGCTAGCTTCTGCTTGTGTTCTGCTCTTCTCACTTGTGTAGCGGGCACGTAACTCCATATAGCGTTTGTTCATATGGCTCTTGAGTTGTTTAAAGTCTAGATAACCCAGCTCTTCTGGTAGTGACAGTAGCAAATCTAGAAGCACGGCCGATTCTGATGAAAGCATAATGGAAGAGAGAGAGAGTAGGTCACTAACTTGGCAAAATATAGTATTTTGTTACCTGCTTGTCAGTTTCTCAGATTTTGCCCTATCCTAACTTTTTCTACAGCAGCCGTGGCAGAAAAAGTAACATAGTTTCTATTTAGGCCCCCAACAGCTAAATCATTTAGATTTTTAATAACACCTTAACTAAGGCTCGAAATAGCTTCCAATGTGAAACCTTACTTTATCAAGTAGAACAGTTTCATTTTTAACCTCTCTACACCATAAGATAATCAGCTACTGCTACTCTATTTCTTACCAAGGAAAATTTTCTCAAATCTAGTATTAAGGAAATACAGGCACATGTGTGCATGCCATATCACATATTTTCCTTTCCGTGTTTGTATTGCTTGTATTGGATTTTATCAGGTATTTGTCATTTTAGACATTTTTTTCTGTAGACTGTTAACTCAGTTGTCTCTTACAAGGAAGAGTAAAATACTTCAATGCTCCATAGTCAGACCCCAGCTTAAAGCAGACTCTTTAAGTTCCATTGATTTCAATGGATTTCCTTGAAGCATCATCATATCCAGCTCAAAGTCTCTTCAGTATAAGAAAAGATTTTGGATTTTGGAATTTGAAGCACAAGCTCTATCTGTGCCCATTAACCCAAGGTAGCGGGAGAAGGCATAATTTGAAAATGAGTTTTTTCTGGGGAAGGGTATAGAGTGTGCTTTCTCTTGATACAGTGGTGCCTCGCTAGACGATGTTAATCCGTTCCGCGGAAATCGCTGTCTTGCGAAAACATCGTCTAGCGAAGCACGTTTCCCCATTGGAATGCATTGAAATCTCTTCAATGCGTTCGAAGGGAAAAGTCGTCGTCTTGCGAAGATCGTCCATAGGGAAACCTCGTCTAGCGAGCGCGGGTCCCCGTTGGAATGCACTGACAGCTATTGACCGCTAGTCAATGCATTCCAATGGGGAAACCTCGTCGTCTAGCGAAAATCGCCCATAGGAGACCATCGTTTTGCGATCGCATTAGCAATCGCAAAAAGCCATCGTCTAGCGATTTCCTCGTCCTGCGAGGCAATCGTCTAGTGAGGCACCACTGTACTTTGTATAGAAGAATGTGATTGCCAAGGCTCAAGAGTCAAATGAATCTAGCTCTCATAATCTTATGGAGTGCAGTAAAGTAGCTAACCATTACAGCAGGACCCTCGTATTCACAGATGATCCATTTTACAATCTGCCACAAATGCCTGAAACCATGGATAGTAGTGAATCTTATATACAATGAGGTGGGACAAAGGCCACAAGGCCTACCCCCTTGTATGTGGTACCTAGGTCTGCCTTAAACCACAGATAACTGAAACCACACATATCCCACATATATGACAGTCTTAATGTATTTCCATTTGCACCATCCAACCTGAAGCCTTGACTTACCACCTGGTGGAAGTTCTGGTGCTTTAAATCCACGTGAGATCGCTGAGAGGTATTTGTAGATCTTTTCAAAGTCCACATGAAATCCATTATTTTCTACAGAGCTTGGTTCTTCTGCATTTGATGATATCTGTGCTTCCTGGGATTCTTCACTTGATTTCCTATTTTTGCTTTGAAGAGTTGGTGATGAACACCGGCTGTTTTTCACCTCTACTGGCTTCGGGGGCAAAGAATGGAGTAGAGAGAGTGGTTCAGCAGATGCAATTGTCAAAACCTAATGAGTGGAAGACGACACACAGTAAAGACAACAGCAAACAATTTCCACTAGAAAAGAAGCTTATTCTTCATTGCTGTAAATTCCAAGTAGTCAGGGATTCTCTAGGAGGTAAAGTACAGGGATTCTCTAGGAGGTAAAGTATACTCTGCCTAACAGAGCTGAGTTCCTTGGCCTGCAAGGACAAGATAGCAAGCAGAGGCAGTAACAGTTACCTGTTTCACAAACACTCTGTCTTACCAAGATGTACAGTGATCTTGCAAATTACTGTATTCACGAGAACAATCATACAACAGAACATACACCATTATTACCTGGGAAAAAGCAGCTGTCACAGCATCTTCAAGACGACCTGTCAATTTCTCAGCTAATTCAGTCCATACCTATGAACAAGAAATTTCAGAAATGTAAGTATCTTTTAGCCTACCCTATGAGATATGTTCTTAATTATATTTTGATTCTGCTCATACCTCAATAGGTGCTGGAATTGGAGCATCCTTCTGTTTACACTGGCGATACCGGTACTGTGCCTTGACTGCTTCCCTTGCCACACGCTCTTTCAGCAGGTCCACAAATTCCACAATCTGCAATGTCAACACATATCGGAGACCATGCATGGGGATGCTTTAGGAAAGGTGGCAGCTTACTTTCAGAGAACATCATTCTGCCAATACAAACACTCGGGTAAGAGTGAAGTCAGCTGAAGTCAGAGCAATATTTATGATTGCCCCCTTTATTTCTGTCACTCATGGGGAATAAAGATAATGTCCAAACACCCAACATGACTGAAGTTTTGTAATGAATAAAGAATCTACTTGCTTCACTCAAGGCTAGAAAACACAGCTAGGTAGATTTTATGTTTTCAAATATGGGGCTTGGCTCTTATTTCTTTGTCCTAAGATCCCTAGCTGTAGCCTGAAATCTGCAGAGCTCCCTGGGGAGCCTATTTCAGCTAAGTCTGCAGTCCTGAGCCCAATGCAGACTTTATGGCTATTTAGCAAACTGGTGTTCTATCCTGTCTCACCTGTGCCCGAACTAACACCCAGTCTTATAAAAAGTTCTGCCTGAGAGAATATGAACACTCAATGCCTGTTGGCTGGTTTTAGTAATGGTGACAGATTTTGACATTTTTCTTATGGTCCAACATAGGCTTATGGAAGCCAATAGTTACAGATGCCAACAGGTATGCACAAAGGGCAAAAACTTCATGAGCTTATGACCCATATCCTTCAGCTGGAAGGATCAATCTGCAACCGGTCCCCTATGTGCAAGATTCAAATCCCCTCGAAATTCCACAGACCACAGGACTCTGTTAATCTATCCTCACAGGCGTTTTGCTGCAAGGCTCTAAAGGCCACCTCACTTTCGCCTTCAAACTCATGCTGTGGCCAAGCCAAGCCAGGCATATCAGCTCCTCTTTTGACGATCTACTGCTGGTGGTGTTGAAGTTCCTAGCCCACCCAACTAAGAGTCCTGTTCTCCGTCACGAGACCACACCGGACCCACCTCGGCTTCTTCTCTCCAAGGTAGATACTTTTTCAGCAGTTCTGGTCGTAGTGGTCCCGGAACCTGAGCTTGAGCTCTCAAGCCCTGCAGAAGGCGTCGTTTTTCTCGATCTGTCCAAACCCGGTTTACGGAGCCCAGATCATAGCGAGCAGGAGCTGAACGCTGCCTCGATGGCGGCTTCATAATATTGCAACAGAAGAACAACAAGCAACTTGTAAGAATGGAACTGAAGAAAGAACGCCGGAAAATCTCCTGCTTGTAACTGTAGTTCAGCCGGTACCTTTCTCTAACCCCCTTGCAGGCCAAACCTTTTTTCCATGGGGACACGCTACAACTCAATGTCTCTCTGCTTATCCCCCGACCACACTTTTAAAGCAAACCACCCCCTCTTCCTTCCAGCGTTTAATGGCGAAAAGTGATACATAAACGACTCTTCCTCTGCCTGTCGCACACTGATGACGTAGACATCCAACGCAATCTGCCGAAATCCAATAGAGGCTAAGACGGAAATGAGCCTTGAAATGCTTCGTAGTCGAGCTCTAGGAAGGGCGGGGTTGAGTATTTGATTGCGGTGACGTCAAAAAGGGCTCCGAGTAGCGTAGCAACCGAGTGTCTCGTGTTGGAATTTTATTGTTAGGCGCCCGGATCTCCGTTGCCATGGTGACAGGAAAAGGGACGCGCGGGCCTGCCCTCTGGCGTGGGACAGATTGCCCTTCGTTCTGGCTACATGTGTTGCCCGGCGGTCGCAGTTACTTTGGGGATCCTAGCCTTGTTGTTCTGCGATAGGCCCGGTAGGGAGAAGTGCAATGGCGAGGCACCCGGTTGTTTAGAGTGGTTCCCGTTCCTTTGACGCTAAGCCTCTGCACAAGGATGTGGAGCACATAATGCTCTGCATATGCAAGCAGAGCAGTGGGTGAAACAAGGGCCAGAAACTTAACAGGCAAAAACTAGAAAGTGGCAATCTTCCCATTTCTGAGCTGGCATGATGGTGAAAAGTACTTCACCTGTTGGGTTTCAGCTTGAAATGTAGATGTTAAAAACTATTTGATTCTGAATAGAAATAAGCATTTCAGACTCAGAATGGTTTGGAACAGATGGTGCAAAAATTCTCATTTTGACTACAACTCATAGAATCCCCTAGCTATCGTGACCATTCTTGTTGGAGAGTTCTGGGAACCAAAAAAAAGAAAAAAGAAAAGGGAAAAAGCAACTTTTCCAAACTCTACTCTAAGTTAAGTTGGCTACCCTTCTCGTAGATCCTTTCTAAGCTCCAGACCTCAGGTTTGTTAGGTTCACGGATACAACTTAAGAACAAAAAAGTAACATAGGATGAGGGAACAGTGGCACACTACATGAAAAATGGTGGGAATACTGTAGTGAGAATGACAACATGTTATTTACATATTAAATAAATGCATTACTGTATTCCATAAACTATACTCTGAAATAGCTTACACAGAGAAATATTTTTTTTTTAACTTGGCCTGGAAATGTATATATTGGAATTAAAAATATCCATAGTAAATACATTTAGATCTAAATTACTACAAATTAGCAATTCTAACCCAGAATACTAAGATTCAGTGTATTGCAGTGCTGCCAAAACACCTGGTCATATAATCATATTTTTCCGGTGAAGAATGGTAAAAGTAGGGGATAAATGATGAGAATCAAGTTAGCACTCTCAAATATATGTTCATTTGTTTCCATTTAAGTTAAACTATTTGCAGCCATGAACCCCTGTTCTGCATATCACCCAGTGTTTGATTGTAAAATTCCAATTTTCTTAATAACTTGTTCTGTAGATATATGGAGTCTGTATGCTGGACTTCAGAATCTTAATGCAGTTTTAGGAACACTGAGGTCCAGTAGCCTGGATAATATAGCAAATTTTTGGGGATGGTAGCTTACTGATGTCTTAACTTTTTTTCAGGCTGTGGACAGATTCCCCCTGATACATACCACTCTGATAATGGCAGTTCTTCAGGATTGGAAAATGTGGGAGAGCCATCACCTCCTGAAGCAATGGGTAGGAACATACTAAAGATAAGTTCTGTTCAGCAGATGAGAATATCATCTCTGCTTGGAATCAGCTGTGTTCTATCCAACGTGACCTTGTTTCATATCTTTTCAGTGGCTGTAAGTTAATAATTGTGCAACTTCCTTCTGGTTCCCATCTCCACAGCTTAACTTCATAAGATCTGGATGAATCCTATTCTCAAACAAGAAAGTTTCCAAGTCACCTCTGTATTGTGATAGTCATGCCCCATCAACTATTTTACAGAGCAGTTTGCCTCCTCTTGATTTTCTAACACTCCAAAAGAGAAGATAGGGAGTCCTGCTTCCTTGAGAGTGGCTATAATGGTTCATTAAATTAATCTGAAAGAGCGTGGTGGCTGTTTGAAAGTTGGAGAACGAGTGTTGTCCATTTTAGCTGACAACAGTTCTTATGTTACTATGGACTCTTTCTCCCTTGCATCTAAGAATAAAAGGTCTACTCCCATTAGCAGCACAGGAAGATGCCTTATTTGTATTTCTATTTAGTATTGTTTTTCTAGGGTAGGGGTGGGAAAGTGTGACCACCAGACCTTTCTTGCATCTCCCAAGGCCTCCCAATACTTCCTATAAAAAATAAGTACTTTGTGTTAAAATAGTCCAACTGCACTCTGTCAGCAACACCCAAGGGGACATAAATGACAGTTGCAAGATGATATCAGCCACCCTGGCTGTTTCAAGTGAGAAATAAGCTTTTTTAAAAAAAATACTGTAAATGAAAAATCAGTTGGTGTGATTGTCTGAGATCCAAGGAGAAGTGAAAATGGCCTGCATAGCCTCTAGCATTATCCAGCCTTGTTCTAGGGCAGCGATGGCAAACCTATGGCACGTGTGCCACAGCTGGCATGCAGAGCCCTCTCTGTGGGCACGCGAGCCATACGTTGCTGGATCGCTACCCCCAGCAGCCAAACCTGAGGCAGCAGCTGCAGCCGCAGTGCTAGCACCCCGACAGGCGGCAGGCCGGGATTCGGAGCAGCTGGCGCTGGTGGCGGTGGGCTGGCCGAGCTATAGGTATGGCGGGGTTGGGCACAACTGGAGGCAGATCCGGAGTGGGGTCTGGAGGCACCTCCGTGCCCGGGATTCCGGCTTCCTCCGCCACTTCCGCCGCGTCCGCTGCCGCCCAGAGCCTGCTGGGTTTTTTTATTTTTTTTTAGCAGTTTGGGCACTCCGGCTCAAAGAGGTTCACCATCACTGCTGTAGGGTATCAGCAAGAGGGGATCTTTTACAGCTGTTAACTTATCTGTAAGTAGATGTAGGAGTGAATATTGAACCTTCTAAATTTCAGTGGTTTAGGTATCTGCCTGTGGAGTTAGAGGTTGGGAGTTGGATTCCCCACCGTGCCTCCTCTGAGTAAAGCCAGCCTGTGTGGCCTTGGGCAAGCTGCACAGTCCCAGGGTGCCCCCAGAAGGAGGGAATGATAAACCACTTCTGACTATTTTCTACCTGGAAAATCCTGAAAAGAATCACCATAAATCAGAACTGACCTAATGGCATGGGATTTTTATTAAATGCAAAGTATGTGCTTTCCACTGATATATTAAATCATTTATTTTTATTTAAAAATATTTTTTACCTTGCCTTTCTCCTTAAAAGAATTTGAGGTGGCTACGACTCCTCTCCCCAAAGGAGGGAAAAGACTGCAAAGTACCATCTGTCCCACATGGATAGAAGCTTTGGTAGCAGTTTTGCTTTTTTGAGCACATGAGCTTAGCCAGCTGATAGATGTTCTGTAAATGTCCCTGTAACTGCAGACTCCAGCTAAAAATCACATCTTCCTATTCCCCTGACAGCCAAGGCCAAGTTCTTTTTCTTTGTGATTGACTTGTTACTGTTGATTCTTCCAGATCCCATTTATGTTCATATTGGTGCCAAGGAAATCACTCTCCCTTGCAAGCCTGCAAAATCTGACTTCGTATTTGGTATGAATCCCAGCTACAACTGGAGCCTGGATAATGGAGGTTAGGCATTTTTGCTTGAGGATCTAGATTTCTATGTAGATGTCAGAAACAGATATGTGATTAAGAGAAGAGGAAAGAGCCCCTGCCCTGTGTACATGTTAAAACTAAAGATAGTTGTGCTAGTCAAATAAAAAAAGAATATCTTGTATCCACAGTAGGGCAACATCTTTGTTAGGACCAACCAGAATGACACATAACTACGCAAGCTTTTGGCCTCTCCAGAACTCACCATCAGGCAAGATGACAAGGATTCTGAAACCTGAACACCTTTCTAGTATTTTGTTTATTCCTGATAAAAGTGTGGGGGTACATTTGTGGGGGTGCTAGGTTTGCCAGTGTCTCTTCAGAATGGTCAGCTTCGGTGCTATAGCTAGTTATTTTTTTGCATCCTAGGCAAATGTGAACTTCAAAGACCTATACAGTTTCTGCTAAGATTTTGTGCAGAAATGAGCTCTGTCTTATTTGTGCCCCCTATAGGTATTCAAGATGTTCTGAAAAAATGTTTCCTTGATTTTAGCTGGCTTGTATCTCCCTATTCTTTTAAGTTAACTGTGACACAGGTCTTCTCAGAATCTCTTGATGATCCTTGTTAATGAAAAATAATTGAAGCAAGATATAAGAGACCTTCCATTTTTAACACAGGATTTTGTTGTAATAGTTGCAAATTATCACAAGGTATTGACTAGGTTAACTGTAAGTTCATGCTGTTTGTGCACAGTTTTTGTAAAATTATGCATGTAAACCTGGGCCCCAAGAAAAGATATTATGTGGACATTCACAGCACCAAAGGAGAAAGAGAAATTAAGACTCTCACTGCACAAACTGAGCAAAAGGCTGGGCGGAGACTAATAAGTCTAAAGCTAGGGAGGTTGAACTTCCAGAGAGAGTATTAAAAGGAATATTCTTTTCTGTTCTGATGCATGTGTCTAGTCTGTGATTGTTGACTGGCTGGGATGGAATCTTTCCCTCTTCAGACTGTATGACTCTACCCTCTTCTTCCAGAAATCCATGCTCTCCCTGGTGATGCTACCCTGACTCTACATATGTTTCGCCCTGAGGATAGTGGACTGTATGAGTGCACCATCTCCTATATCAAAGAAGGTCAACTCCACACCAAGACTTTCTACCACACAGTGGTGGGTGAGTATATTCCTGCTGTCTTGAAAGATGGAAAAAGTATAGGAAGCTAGACATTTTGACTGTGTGAGTGACAAGGAAGAGGACAAGATTGTGATCCATACATAGTCTGGCTAGAACCAGTAGAAGCTATGGAACTAACATATGTAGGGAGAAATAAGAAAAACCCTTTTAGCTGTGGCTTGAGCCTATAGTCAAATGTGTCTGGTTATAGCATTACTTTATTGAGAATCATTGTATTTCATAGGAACCAGGTCATCATAATCTTTGACTCATTCGTGGTGGACATGATGCAAAATGGCTCCCAAACATTAGTCCCCAGGTGTTGTTGGACTTCATCTTTCTGAGGTCCTAGCTAATGTGGTCTATAGTCAAAGATTCTGGGAGTTCCACTCTAACCATACCTGTGAACCAGTGTGGAAACTACAGATGCAGAGTATGTGATTTCTACAATGTTGCCCACCTGTTTGTAAAGAGAGTTGTGTTATAATTCCTCTCAACCTTTTTTTTATTTCCCCAGGCTATCACATACGTGGAGAGCTAGAGGTCCTACTGGTATTTGAGAGCAGCTCTTGTGATGAGGATTTGACTCGTGGGTTCTTGAGAACCTTGCATGAGCAGCTGAATCAAGTGGTGTCTCGCCTCCACACTGAGATCCTCGTTGGGGATACCACCTGCTTCCCAACCTTGAACAAGCCTTTAGATGAGTTCAACCTTCAGGTAGAGCTAAAAGGTCAGAACCCAGAAATACAGCAATCTTAAAGAGAATGGCAAAGAGGGTTAGGTTCAATCACAGTTTGGGGTAGAAATGAAATTTAGAGTTGTGGAGAAAGTCAGACTTTACAAGCTATGGCTGCCTACTGAATTCATCAGAGGTCTTCTCCTTGCATGTGTCTTTCCTAAATACTCCAGAATGACAGATGTTGGATAAAAGGATATTTCTTTGGAGTGGTGGGAAGGTCATTTCTTCAGTAACAGCAGTTGCTTTGGAATGTTGTCATGAACTGGACAGAAAAGCTTTACTAAATGGAGCAAACACAAATTTCGTATCACATTCATAAGTGAAAGTGAGTAAGAAGAGAAAGATGCCAGGAGTTTGGACCATGTATGCTCTGGTGGAAGAATGAACCTACTGGTTAGGACTCATTATAAGGACAGTAATGTATTTGTTTCTTTTCTTTGTTTCCTAGTGTCTCCCTTCATCAAGGGCTGGGATGAGTCCTGCTCCCCCAAGATTGATCAGCTAGAATTTGAATGTTATCACTCAGCGGTCCAGAACAATCTACAGAAAGTGAGCCATCAGAGATAATCTCTGCCCTTCCAGGAATGGTTTGCAAGGATTTATACCTGGTATACATGTTTGCTCTGCATGCTTGCTGAGGAGCTGTCCTTCATGAGGCCAAGAGCAACCAGGTCTTTTATCTTTTGGATCAAATGCACTGGAAGAAGGTCAATGCGCAAGCATTGTTTCTACACTTTGAGAAACTTGTGTTTTGGGAGTACAGGTCTCGGACTCCCTCAGCAAGCATGATTAATACCATGCTTGCTGATGGATTCTGAGACTTGGTAGTCTGAAAACAGTAACTTTCCTAGGCTATGAATCTACTTCGCATGGTATAGCTGTTTCCTCTGTAATAGGGGCTGCATGGCTTCTGTATTGAACTCTCTTCACTGCTCTCACCCACCCTGTCTGCCACTTTGGATGCTTCTTGAACCTATATGCCAGCACTCAGCAGTAAGTGATTTAAGAGGCTTTCAGTGTTCACTGTGGAGCAAAAATTTCATGGTTATGAAATGACTAGGGAAGAGGATATGTACATACATACATGGTGTTAACAATAGAATTGCTACACTTTATTAACTCACTTTTAAATGGCCTTTGCATGATTCTGTGATCAAGCGATTATCCTATGTTTTTCCTGTGCTTCTTGTTTTCCTTTACTTTTTCAAAACATATGAGCACACAGTGTGATTATACATTTCACATATCATCCTGTTTGGCCCCTGGATTTTTTTGTTCTTCTTACTTTTCTGTTCTGACCACCCTGCCCATCTCCCCACAGGCCAAGGATGCATTGACTGATTTCTTTGAAGAGAACAAACATTTCCACCTGGGAGAATCCCTTGGCTCCCGTGCCTCCTTTATCAACACCTTTTTCAACTTCCTAGAGGGTGGAAAATGCCAGAGCGGTTATGGACAGACACAGGAACTAGAGGAACGCTGTCCCGACTGCTGTAGTGAGTGGAGCAGGTGATCCATGAGATGCTGCCTCGTCCCCCATAAACACTGCCTTTGGCCCCATAGAAGGGGATTTCTGTTTACTCCTCTAGAAGGCTTCTCACCACACCTGCCCCTTTTGGTTGTTTCCCTCCCTTGTCTTTTTTCTTAGAGGAGGGAGAGGGAAAGTGGAGCCCTCTGGATTTTGTTGGATTGTGCTTCCTGTTAATTCTAGCCAGTGTAGATAACTGGGATGAATGCTAGGCATTGCAGTCCATCTACATTTGAAGGACCCCCCACTTTACTCACTCCCGCCCTAGAATCTTTTCCATACCTGTGTCAGCTATAGCATCTCTTTGAGTCCAACTTCAGATTCCATTCAGAACTCCACGATCCAGCCAGTAACCACTTTGTGTTGCTAGTGTTTCTCATGAGTCAAAAATGGGCCACAACTTCTTTGAGGAGCTCAGGATGGGTCTTGTATCATAAGTGAGCAACGTTGAATGCTATCCTCACATCCCTCAGCTTAGCTTGGTGGAGGAATGAAATCTGTGCCCTTTCTACATCCTAGACTTTGATCTTTTCACTCTACCACACTCTTTTTGTCTTTATTTGCCATTTTGTGTGACAGCCTTGTGCCCTCCTGGAACATATAGTGAGGCTGCAGTTGATGGCTGTGTTCTTTGTCCAACTGGGACCTATAGCCTGCACTATGGGACATCTGTCTGTATTATGTGCCAGCACAACTGGCTTACTGCACATCCTGGTGCCAGAAGAGCTGGAGAGTGCATGAGTTCAAGAGGTATGTATTAGTCTGGAGAGCTGTTACAAAGCACCAGGTCTTATTTTTTCAGAGTCTCCTCTGAAGTCCCTGATAGGAATTCTCGGGCTGGCAGATTTTGAGGTCCAGACTAGATGGGACAAGACATGTGGTGTTGAATTTAATGTGTAGGTTTGAAGAAGTCTAAATAAATGCATGAAAATAACACCAGCTTGTGGGGCACAGTAGTTGGGTTTATGGGCAATTGGGGGGGGGAAGGAAATTTCTTTGCTACACCAATGGAGGATTTCCTGACAGTATAAATATAAGCTTCAAAGGAGGGATCATATCAGCGCCAAACTGTTTAATTTTTTAAAAATTTGCATGTTACATGCCCTTAAAGATGCACTTAAAGTTGCATTTCTGTTGTATTTACTTTGGACCTAAGCCTCTTGTTTTTCTTATGATGTCAGTTGCACAAACCAGAGGAAGAGGTCTCAACCAGCATTTCACCACCTCTGAGAATGGTTATGAGGTATAGTGGATGAGTCTGACATACCAAGGAACCATTGCTTACTCTCAAATCCCAACCAAGGAAGTATGTACTGGGTTAATAGTTATAAGTGTGTGTGGATTTGGTGCCTGCTGTCACCAAAATTCATATATACTATCTGGATAACTCCCTTTGTCTTTCCTCTGTGGTACTTGAGTCCTCCCACTTAACAGTGTGTTCTTGAAACTAGGAGAGGTAGTTGCTACAGCTGGATGAATGACTTGGCTGTGAATGCCATGTCCTATAAAATGGAGAGCCGAAGCTCCTGAATGATCCATGTGCTTTTTCATGCAGCCTCTCCATCACGCCGGTTTCCTGTACTGATGATGGCACTTGCCTTGCTGCCACTTGGTTGCCTTTGTCTCATTGTGCTGTGAGTTCTGGGTTATTGTTGTTCCTCTTTAATCTCACTTCTGTAAAGTTTGGTAAGCCAAAGATTTATAATGGCTTACTGGTCATTAATCCAGTATGGAGCAAGGTGGATTTGGTATAAATCAAGTCAATTTAAATCATGATTTAAATCATTAGTCAATAAGACTTGATTTAAATCATGATTTTTAAATGTAAAGACTCATTCTTGCTGGTAGTTATAATTAGAGATGGGATATTGCTATTCGTTAATGAATGTAAATATCCCTGGTGCAGGTGCCCCAGACCAGCCGCCCAGAACCAACCTGTCCACTTACAGGTCGCAGCACAGTGCACGAGGCCAGTGTCCTGCTTGGTGCGCCAATCTGTGATGAAGCCCGGCTGCCACTGCTCCACCTTCCTGCTCTTCTGGCCACTCCAGCCAGGGGGTAGGGAAGTCAATAAATAATCAAATCAAATCATTTATTATGCGGTCACAGTCCCAGGTTAAACAACAGAACAATAAGAACAAAATAAAGATTAGATAGATAGATAGATAGATAGATATTTGCCCATGGGATTCTGGGAAATGCCAGAAAGAGAAATATATGGTGAGATGTGCTAGCTGTCCTACATGATTTCAAAAGTTTCTCTTATCCCATGCAGCTTTTGCTATCGCTTTCGCCGTCGCTGGCAGAAGCTTGGCTTTTCTATTACAAAAGATGAACAGATCGAGCAGGAAAAAGAAACTCCAACCCCTTCTGGAGATGCTGCCCTTCAGGACTCCCAAGGATATGATTCTCCTGTGCCACCTCCTAGCCTCGAGCAGCCTTACAATGAAGCAGTTATGTTTCCACCTCGTGCTGAGGAAGCCGCTGAGCATGGTCCTAAGGAAGCCGCTGAGCATGGTCCTAAGGAAGCCATTGAGCACAGTCCTGAGAATGCTGCCATTCTGGACTCCCAAGTACAGGAGTCTTTAGTGCCACTGTCTCCTAACCTGGAGCATTCTGCTGACAATGAAGCAGTCATGCCTGCCACTCTGGAAAATCAGCCAGGTGGGGTTACATCCCCACCCCCTCCCATGCCAGAAGAGCTACCTGTTCTTGAAGATGATGGTTTCCCACCATCTTCACCTGTCACAGATGCAGAAAGTGATGATTTCCATTAAATTACTGCTCAGCAAGCAGGCCTTGTTCCAGTTGTTATTACAAGCTACTGATAAGCTTATTGGCTGAGGCCAGAAACAGATATTAAGGATAACTCATGACAGAAATTCTTCACTAACGTGAGTGGCTGAGTGTCATAGCACATGAATTTATCTGAGTGCAGAGATTATGCAAATTAGCTTGCTTTATTTGATTATTCCAGAATTCCTTTAAAGTATAATGCAAGTCACTTCTCAGCACCGAGCTGCTTCAGCTCTAATGAGGGACTATATCTAGGATCTCTTTTTGGCATGAAATTGTCTCAGTTCATTCCTTTGCTCCTTTTGCTGAGTCAAATTGCCTTCTGGCTTATTTGTCTGGTTTCATGGTTTCCACAGCTGAAAGATAATGAAAGTTTGAAACCACATTCATTAACTTCCGTAACCTGCATCTCTCTCTCTCAGTAGAACCAGTGTTTGAAGTCAGCAGCCTTGAGGCTCTCCATTTTTGTTTTCAGTAGACCTGAAGAGCTATGCCAGTTTTATTTGGCATCAAGCAGAGCTTATCAGTAGAGTGAAACATCAAGTCAAGCCCTTCTCATAAGAAGACAAATGACTCATAGAAGACAAATACACCATAATTCAAAACATTGACCGAAATCTATGCTGCGGAAGCTGATGACACCATCATCTGGTGCTGGTAAAATTTCATTTAAAGTAATTGAAAGCATTCCTATCCCTCCATTTTAGGTTCTGAGTCTCCCTTGGGTTTCCTTTGGCCCTGAGGAATCCATTGAAAACCTTGGGATTTTCAGAGGAGGACTTTTAATAGCCAAAAATCACCACCAGCGATTCCAGTCCCAGTGGCACCAAACCAGCAGTGATATTTGACTATTAAAGGCTCCCTACCCCAACATCCTGAGGCTCCCAAAGACTTCTTTAGGGCAAAAAGAAGGTCTGTGGAGCCTTGGAACCTGAAATGGGGGATAGGAGGCTTTCAGTTAATTTAAAGTAACTTTTACTGGTGCTGGATGATGATGTCATTGACTTCTGTAAGCATAAATTTATGCAAGAGGATTTTGCCCATTGTCTCCCTCATCTCTCCTACAACACTGGTGCTATGGCTCCTTGAACAAAGCAGCAACACTGTAGTTGTTCTTGTCTCTGTATGTCTGTCACTCAGCTGAAGAGCAGTCAGTCAGTTTAGGTTGATGGCTAAAGTCTACAGTCGCCAACTTTCTTCTGAGAGTTTGAACCGAACTTTCTTAAAAGCCAGAGAAGAAGCAACAGTAGTTGAGAGCAATAATCCATGCGTTTCCATTTCTAATTTTTCATTATCTTCCAGGAGCTGAAGCTGTGCCTTGCCCCTCCTGCCCCCTGGCCCACACTTAGGATCCAGGGCTTGCAGCCACATAGTCTGCTATCAAGTATACCCTCTATAGAGCGGAAGAGGCTTATCTTCCAATGCAGTGGTTCCGAACATTGGATAACCCAGATGTTCTTGGACTGGAGTTCCCAGAAGCCTTCAGCAGCAGTTGTGCTGTTTTTGGGGACTTGCAGTTCAAGAACACCTGCGCTACCAGAAGTTGGGAACCCCTGCTCCAGTGGATCTCTGAATCAGTCCTTGACTACACAGAATTGAAGTAAGACTTGGACAAGTGACATATCACTAAGCTAGAGCAGTAGCCCTTGATAATAACTGGCATATAGGATAATGGCTTCATCCTGGCAACTGATTCCCTTACTTACTGCCTGCAGTGCCTTTCATTTTGTCCAGACCCCTCCATCCTTTCAGCTGTTTGTCCCTTGTGTTCATTCAGCTGTTTGCCAGCATCAGCTGGTTGTTTCTCTATTAATCCTTTTCCTCTCCATAGCAATAGTGTGACTTGGTTGGGGGCTGCTTTGTCATCCATGCTGGTGCTTCAGTGACAAAACTGAGCAAGGTAAGGAAGTGTGGTTTGCTCATTAAGAACACAGTACTCACCCTTACCCCCTTTTTGTGATGGTGGTGGCTGGGGAGATAAGTAGGGGAGGTCTTTCTGTAGCTAGACACTGTACAAATGGACACTTGAAGATTCTGGCAAAAGAGGGAAGGAAAATGGATCTTTTTAATGTGATGCCTCTGTGCCATTGAGGTTTGCAGGAAGAGAAGCAAGAAAAGAAGAATCTAGCCCCTTTAGAACAGCTGCAGGCCAGATTTTTTGTTCTGTTCTGTCATGGCCTCAACTGAAGAACAGGACTGCACTATCCTCTGTGCATGTATTCAAATGACAGGGATAAGGAATTCCTCACCTAATGAAAAGAGGCCAGTACCACTTCTCTGTTTCATACTATCAGAGAAAGACTACAACCCATTCTGCCCTGCCTGGCAAAGCCTCTACTTTCCAAAGACAAAAGAGATTCTTTTTGAAGCCAGCTACAAGTGAAATAGTGAAAGTGGCAGCAGCGACAATTACTCACTTGCAGATTACTCACTCTGCAGGTTACATTTTTGCTTTTATTTGACAAATAAATGTTTGAATATTTAGCCTTAGATAATCTTAATCTGAAAGCCACAAAGATATTTGTATCATCCATTGTAATGTAGCGGAGATAGCAAATATCAATTTAAGCTATGGTAATGCCTCAGCATTTTTCCATAGGGAGTGAAAAAGAATCACTAATCAGTGGCATTGTTGCTAAAATGACATGAGCCAGTTCTTTCTAAAGGGGGCTAGTGAAAGATATTGTGTATGATGACCATGAGGGATGACCAACATGGCAAGTTACTTTTGGACCACAATCTCCCAGGCAGCATGGTCCCAGGCTGGTGAATTGTGAGAGTCATACTCCAAAGGTAATTTGTCCAGGCTGTGCTGTGATAGCCCAGATTCTTATAAGAATACTTCCAAATATTATGGTGGGGCTGGGTGAACAGCTGTTTCAAAGAGGCCATTTTCAGTATTACATCCATGGCAAATGTAATGTGTCCTTTGTTCAGATTTACATAGTCTTGAAAAGAGGCTGCCTTTGGTTGCTGAGGAACCATGCAATAGTCCTTTCAACATCCTTCTAAATCCTCTGTCAGAGTGGCCCTGCAATTGTGCAGGAATAGGCGAATCTGCCTTGAACTGAAATAGATGTATAGAGCTAACGCAACAGTGACATCTTGTGTCTATTGTAATCCAAGTAACCCTGTTTTTGAAATTGTATCATTTCATTGCAGCAGGTAACTCTGTCAGGGAAAGTAATTTGGGTGTTAATGGTTTTTTTAAAAAAACACCAGTGTCCATGAAACTATTTGTTTGTAATGAATGGGCAAAGATGCTCTGTGGGTCTGGTTTGCAGGCTGAGCACTGTCAGGCTTAATAACAGCATAGCTCATTTGCACTCCCTTGCTCAACCAGCCTCAGAGTCAGAATCACAATAACTGCAGAAATAAAACCAACACAGTAACAGAGAGACACCATCATACCTGGAAGCAGTGACCAGGCATGCTCTTGATTGCAAGTAACATACCTTAATAAAGCACCAACTGATGCATGGCAGTAGCAAAATGATGTTATTGCCCCAAACAAAACAAATAGCCACATTTTACTTTGTACAATCTGCCATCGCATAGCCAAAAGACACAAGATGAACAGCTTTGCAATTAGGAGGCAAAGATTACTATCCTTCCAGATATATGTCCAGTTTGCACAGTCAATATGCAAATAAAACCCCCATTGTTTCCTTCTGGCGACCAATCACAAAACAAGAGGAAGCTAATTCACAACTTGCAAAGCTGCAAAACAGTATTATAAGATGGTCATATACCCTTTTCTGCTTAAGTCAGCTCTGCTCCTAATTGCAAAGCTGCCCATCTTGTACGTTTTAGCCATTTTAGCCAGGTAGAGAGATGGGATGCCTGTGTTAAGAGCCCCTCAGCTCTTCATAAGAAGGGTTTGAGACCTCTTGCAGGAAGAGTGTTAACCACACAGGCATCCCATTACTCCATGCAATATGTTCACATTTCTGTCTCTATGGGAGGAAGCAGGATTTTGCAGAGAATGAGAGTACTTGCATGCAGAATGACATCAGCAAATGCAGCTGGTAGTTCAGTAGAAAACAAAGACAGGAGTATGAGATCCAGCTATGGCCTAGAACCAAGATCACTTGTACAACACACAGCCACAGGTAGATGCATTATCAGCCTTTCCAGTTGTTCAGAGTCTAGCTCATAGTACCTCACGCATCACCACCACCCCACACAGGAAGATGCAGTGTTATCACTCAGTAGAAAAATGCAGGCTTAGCATAACATGTGGCTTCACCTCAGTCCTGTCTCCTAGAAAAGGAGCTGAAAAATGTAGGACTATGGACTCCAATGATTTTTTTATATATTAGTTGTATTTTTTATTCAGTGTTTGTTTCTCTGAACTTAAAGTGTGCGTGGCTCCTCTTCTATGCACTTTCCTCACAATCAATCTGTGTGGTAGGTTACAGTGAGAGAAAGTATCTGGCCAATGGATTTGTTGGCTCAGTGGGCCTTGTGCGTAGATCTCTCAAGCTCTAGTCCAACTTTCTAATCATTACACTGCATTGCCTATACAAATGTAGAATTGAAAATGAGAGTTAAAGATTCGAATCCCAGCTCTAGGTTGGAATCCCAGACTTCTATTCTAGAATCTTAACTCAATGGTGAGTGGAATCTTAACAAATCTGTTTCACGCATCATCGCAACATCTCCAATTTCATCTGCCCCACCCCTTGCTGTGTGGTAGAGATCTATTGGTAGACCATCACTGTGCTCACATGATTTTTTTCTAGATTCATAAGGTGTCGTGCTGTCACAGCTGTTGGAGCGATTCTGTGCCAACCTAGCAGACCAGTGACTTAAGGAGAGAATGATGTCACTGTACCAAAGAACTTAACATCTCTCTTAGGAAAGGTGTAGAAACACCATTCTTGATAAAGAGCTATGGCATAAATATTTTTTTTTCAAGAGTTGTGCTGGGTTGGCAACAATCATTGTAATGAATAGTTTAAAAGAAGCTGTCAGAGAAAAGAAATCCTAGACACAATAAATATAAAGTTGGGTTGGAGTTTGGTACATCCAGCATTACATTTCTGCTCACCCATGAGAACAATGGGATGATTCTGGCTAATATACCTGTGACGTTTACCCCGTGGCCCCTGTTTGTTTCACCAAACACAGAGCTCACACGAGTATCCCAACACGCCCTTTAACACGCTGCCACCAGTTGATCTCTTTATCAACCTATATTTCCTATGAAAGACTGAGGTCCATTCAGTACTGAACTTTTAAACAGAAACAGGTTTATTGATTACAAGTTGTTTTAGGAATAGTTCTTAAGCACATTCTTGTTGTTGTTGTTGTTTAGTCGTTTAGTCGTGTCCGACTCTTCGTGACCCCATGGACCAGAGCACGCCAGGCCCTCCTGTCTTCCACTGCCTCCCGGAGTTGGGTCAAATTCATGTTGGTAGCTTCGATGACACTGTCCAACCATCTTGTCCTCTGTCGTCCCCTTCTCCTCTTGCCTTCACACTTTCCCAACATCAGGGTCTTTTCCAGGGAGTCTTCTCTTCTCATCAGATGGCCAAAGTATTGGAGCCTCAGCTTCAGGATCTGTCTTTCCAGTGAGCACTCAGGGTTGATTTCCTGCAAAATGGATAGGTTTGTTCTCCTTGCAGTCCAGGGGACTCTCAAGAGTCTCCTCCAGCACCACAATTCAAAAGCATCAATTCTCCGGCGGTCAGCCTTCTTTATGGTCCAGCTCTCACTTCCATACATCACTACTGGAAAAACCATAGCTTTGACTATGCGGACCTTTGTTGGCAAGGTGATGTCTCTGCTTTTTAAGATGCTGTCTAGGTTTCTCATCGCCTTCCTCCCCAGAAGCAGGCGTCTTTTAATTTCGTGGCTGCTGTCACCATCTGCAGTGATCGTGGAGACCAGGAAGGTAAACTCTGTCACTGCCTCCATATCTTCCCCTTCTATTTGCCAGGAGGTGATGGGGCCAGTGGCCATGATCTTAGTTTTTTTGATGTTGAGCTTCAGACCATTTTTGGCGCTCTCCTCTTTCACCCTCATTAAGAGGTTCTTTAATTCCTCCTCACTTTCTGCCATCAGAGTGGTATCATCTGCATATTGGAGGTTGTTGATATTTCTTCCGGCAATCTTAATTCCGGTTTGGGATTCCTCCAGTCCAGCCTTTCGCATGATGTATTCTGCATATAAGTTAAATAAGCAGGGGGACAATATACAGCCTTGTCGTACTCCTTTCCCAATTTTGAACCAATCAGTTGTTCCATATCCAGTTCTAACTGTTGCTTCCTGTCCCACATATAGATTTCTCAGGAGATGGATAAGGTGGTCAGGCACTCCCATTTCTTTAAGAACTTGCCATAGTTTGCTGTGGTCCACACAGTCAAAGGCTTTTGCGTAGTCAATGAAGCAGAAGTAGATGTTTTTCTGGAACTCTCTGGCTTTCTCCATAATCCAGCGCATGTTAGCAATTTGGTCTCTAGTTCCTCTGCCCCTTCGAAATCCAGCTTGTACTTCTGGGAGTTCTCGGTCCACATACTGCTGAAGCCTGCCTTGGAGGATTTTGAGCATAACCTTGCTAGCGTGTGAAATGAGTGCAATTGTACGGTAATTGGAGCATTCTTTAGCACTTCCCTTCTTTGGGATTGGGATGTAGACTGATCTTTTCCAATCCTCTGGCCACTGCTGAGTTTTCCAAACTTGCTGGCATATTGAGTGTAGCACCTTAACAGCGTCATCTTTTAAGATTTTAAATAGTTCAACTGGAATGCCATCACTTCCACTGGCCTTGTTGTTAGCCATGCTTTCTAAGGCCCACTTGACTTCGCTCTCCAGGATGTCTGGCTCAAGGTCAGCAACCACACTATCTGGGTTGTCCGGGGCATCCAGATCTTTCTGGTATAATTCCTCTGTGTATTCTTCCCACCTCTTCTTGATGTCTTCTGCTTCTGTAAGGTCCCTACCATTTTTGTCCTTTATCATGTCCATCTTTGCACAAAATGTTCCTTTAATATCTCCAATTTTCTTGAACAGATCTCTGGTTTTTCCCTTTCTATTATTTTCCTCTATATCTTTGCACTGTTCATTTAGGAAGGCCCTTTTGTCTCTCCTTGCTATTCTTTGGAAGTCCGCATTCAATATTCTGTAACTTTCCCTATCTCCCTTGCATTTTGTTTCCCTTCTCTTGTCTGCTATTTGTAAGGCCTCGTTGGACAGCCACTTTGCTTTCTTGCATTTCCTTTTCTTTGGGATGGTTTTTGTTGCTGCCTCCTGTACAGTGTTACGAGCCTCCATCCATAGTTCTTCAGGCACTCTGTCCACCAAATCTAGTTCCTTAAATCTGTTCTTCACTTCCACTGTGTACTCATAAGGGATTTGGTTTAGATTATACCTGACTAGCCCAGTGGCTTTTCCTACTTTCTTCAGTTTAAGCTTGAATTTTGCTATAAGAAGATGATGATCAGAGCCACAATCAGCTCCAGGTCTTGTTTTTGCTGACTGTATAGAGCTTCTCCATCTTTGGCTGCAGAGAATATAATCAATCTGATTTCGGTATTGCCCATTTGGTGATGTCCATGTGTAGAGTCGCCTCTTGTGTTGTTGGAAAAGAGTGTTTGTGATGACCAGCTTGTTCTCTTGACAAAACTCTATTAGCCTTTGCCCTGCTTCGTTCTTAAAGTTACCCAAAGCTTCAATATTTTACTTTAACCTCTTCTATCTTAATTAATACAGGTCACACACTGACTAATCACTCCTTACACACACACTCTGCCTCAAACCCCAAACTCCTCCTCCAAACTCTGTCTCTGACTGAACTCACTAGACTCTGACTCACCCCTCCCTTCTAGTTTCTCTGGCTCCGCCTCCCAACAGCTCTCATTGGTACATGCCAATAATCTTCTACCTGAGCCAAAACAGGGTGATCTCTACAACACCATTGCAAGTTCAATACAATTCTGTATTACCTTCCTGTTCGCTATGCAGTAGACTAAATGAGAGCCAAAGCTCTACAGTGCAACAGCTCTCTCTCTCACTCTCTATTTTTATGTATGAGAGAATGACACTGTATTCACTCTTTCCTCTCCATCCAACATCTGCTTTTGAACAGAGCTTCCCCTTGCAGGAGTAATCTACCCATGAAACATGTTCCCCTCCTATCAGTTCCCTCACTATCCCACTGCCTTCCTCATGTAGACAATGAAAAGACAGGAATTGCACTGTAGTCTCTTTTCAAAAGGGGTAGTATATTGTTATTTTTAAGCCACCCTAATTTAAGATGGATATGTAAAATGCATATGGATAGGAGGAAACTTGTGTCTATGTGTGATTGGCAAATGCCTTCAAAAGATTACATTTAATGCCAGATGTGTCGTTTTCCCCCCCTTGCCTGAAATAAGTTCTAATGCTTACCATCATCCTAAGTTGTTGAGTGTCCTTTAAGAATGAAGGGATGGGGCAGGGGAGAGACAACTTTATTAGGCATTTGATTTGTACTGTCTGTGTTAGATATCTGATCCAGCTGCCATAGGCATGTACATTTCCTTCCAAAAGAGGGGGGAAATGTTGTGACTTCTAGAAAAGTGGGGTGACAGCAGGATGGCATTTTCCCCAGAGCATGGTTCAGGAAACTGAGTGTATCCAGGACAAACTGTGGACAGTTGGAGGGCATGCTATTGTGCAGTCAGTTTTAAATACAGGATTTCAAAATGGGATACACAAGGACATGTATATTCCTGCAGTCTCAAGTGGCAAAATCATCTGACCGCTCATGTGCTGCCTGCGTCCTCTTCTCTCAGGTTCAGGGAGGAGGGGTCCCAGGGTTGCGTCCCTTTCACAATGGTTGTCTATACAGATGCTTGACTCGGGACACATGCAGAGGCAGCCCAAATGAAAACAGGCACAATGCTTTCTATTACTTCCTCAGGAGAGGAAACTGAGCACACCTACCCTTCTGAGCCTATGTCTGGCATGGGTTGCCGTTTTCCCACAGCTGACTGAGTTCTCGAGCAGCCCTGATGACCCATGTGTCAGCCCTTGATAAAGAGCTCACAGAATGTCTTGCTAATGGGAAAGAGGATAAATGGGTCTGCACTGAGCCTCCATATCCGACAGAATGTCTGATATTAATCTTGTCAACAAGGATAAGAAGGGAGGGAGGTTCACTGAGTGCATTGCTGGCACTGGCAGAAATTCAGGCAGCAGTGTTTTACACCATGACTGTGTTCTGAGCAGGACCCTCACCTAAATATTCACAGTGACTCACAGAGTTTGGAACAGTTACGTAAGTAGACTATAACTTCCATATCTCCCCAGCATGGCCATTGACCAACAATACAGATGCTGACATCCCACTGTCTGATGAGAAATTCAATGCAGGACTCGCAGCTCCTACCCTGTTTCCCCGAAAATAAGACCCAACCTGAAAATAAGCCCTAGTATGATTTTTCAGGATGCTCGTAATATAAGCCCTACCCCAAAAATAAGCCCCAGTTAAGTGAAACCCCACCCTCTACCATTGTGCAGCAACCAGAAGAAGATGACATGACTGTGTTTGAATAAATGTAGATTGTTTTACATGAAAAAAATAAAACATCCCCTGAAAATAAGCCCTAATGCATTTTTTGGAGCAAAAATTAATATAAGACCCTGTCTTATTTTTGGGGAAACACGGTATAATTCCTTAAGACTCAGCTTATAGGACTGCCAGGGTTGTTTTTTGTTGTTTTTAAAGAACTGCTCTCATTGCATATTACACGTCAGCTTGCTCTGCAGATGCTAGAAAGTACTACTGGTTATCTTCCCAGTCTGTTTTCAATAGCTGAGGTGGTTACGTTAACCTGTCTTAGCCCATACAGCAAAAATAAAATAAAAAAGATGCAGACCCTTAAAGGCCAATGGACTTATTTCAGTGTAAGTCTTTGCAGATTACAATTCATTGTGTGTGGGTGGGGAGTAGATTGTAACCCACAAAAACACACACTGAAACAAATCTGTTAGTTTTTAAGATGCCACAACTCTTTTTATTTTTGCTACACTTCCCAGTCTGGGAACAGTTTGGCTGGGTTCTGCAGATCAAGAAGCTTAAAAGCACAACAAGCCGCCCCACTGGGATTCTTGTCTAGCTGGCAGCCCTATTAGCATTCTTGGAGTCTGAAGCCACTGGAGTCCTTTCTCACCTATAACAGTGAGAGGGTTTGTGAAACCTGTGCTGTCCAACCAGCAGAGTGGGGGGGGGGGGGTGTCCCTGTACTGGCACATGGGAGAGGACAAAGGCCCTGTGACATCTCTCTCTTCTCTTTGCTGCTCTGGCTAAGTGGGTAGAAGCAGGGTGTAAAAGACTTGCTTTATTGGACAGCAGTTCCTAGAAGAAGCATGACCAAACAGCCCTGGTAGCTGGGAGATTCTGGCACTTGCAATCCAGAAAAGTAACTGTTTCATTCTCTGGTAGGAGCTGCTTTGTGATATTTGCAGTGAAGGCTGAGGCTTGGGAGCAGCCCTTCTTTTATTTTTCAACGGGTCTGTTCCTGACCAGGACAGCTAAAGAAGAGTGGAGGCAGGTCATAGAAGGAATACATTTTTGCAATACAACTCCCCAGATACTTATGCCAGGATGACAATGGAGTACTCTGGCAGTTATAGTCCAGAAAATTAACTTTTCCCATCCCTGGGTTCAGGTTTCCTCCATTCTCTGTGAAAGGCATCAACTCGCCCCTTTGCTTTGCCAACGTCTTGCCCTGTTTGGTGAGCTACTAGAGGCTGCTGCTATCAATATGTGGCTATGTGAGTGCTGTATCTTGTGGCTGACAACCATGCCTCGCTTGGCAAACATGTCTTCTCTTCCCTCAGTGGATCATCACTCTTGTCCCAAGCCAGGAGTATGTGTCCTTTTGGCTGGCCTCTTACCACAAGAGTGATCTGAGTGCTGTGTTGTGTGGGAAAGCTGTTCCAGTAAGTTTGTCTCCATTGGTTCCCTGAGGGGCTTCAATATCATCATCGTCTCTGAGTGGTGGTGGTCACTGGCTGTGTTATCATGACTGGTTGAGTAGCCACTATTATGCTCAAAAATACAAATGTTCTGTGTAACAATATTCCCTATAATGTGTTTCTTTTTAGGGGGTGATGTTGTCCATCCCTTTTGCAATCTTTATTACCTTCCAAAATTGCATATTACAGGTACCAATGTTACTGTAATTTCATGTAAAAAGTATTGTTTGAGCTTTACTTTTTATCATTACATTCTGGTAGCAATTTTTGTAAAAAAAGAATGAACAAATGAATCGATCAGTGAAAAAAACCTTGGACGTCCTTTTAAGAAGACGTTCCCCCAATGTTACGCTTTTTCCTTACTTTTAAAGATGGACCTCCCCCCAAAAAAACACACAGCTGAAAAGCTTGTTTTATTAATGTCAACACTAGCAAGTTACTTTAGATTGCTGAGTGAGGATGTGACTACAATGACGTATAATGTGGGCAATGCTCCAAGATTGGGATAGTCTGATTCACATTATTTTCCTTTGACCACGTGATATAAAAGTGAATGTGAATCAGCCTGGGCTCCCCCTCCCCCAGTTTTTTCTTCCACCACTGGGGCTTCTACTTTTTTTAACAGTGAATCCACTTGCATTGGTTCAGATGGTGTGGTCACTTTAATCAATGCAGAAAAGTATGTGCAGGGTTGTTGGTTGTTGGGGGGGGGGACCTTCCCCCTTGCATCTTGCATCATGAGGGAGGGTGAGCTGTGGCCAGCCCTGCACCATTCACACAATTCACTCAATCAGCTAGGGTGCAATTTTTAGCATTTTGCCTTTATTTTTCAGCAAAGGCTGAATGATGTTGATTAGGTGGCAGGAGGAAAGTGATGGAACTGTGGCTGCAGGAGAGTAGTGATAAACCAAAAGGGGGCTGGCTCTTTGCCAATAATGCCCTGCCTCCCTCTCTGCCTAAAAGATTTGGTGTCAGTGATATGCTAGGGTACCTAAAGACAAAAAATAGTGCTAGCTAGACAGACAAACAGACAAATGGAAAATGGAAATTGACACAGTCCTTGTTTACAGCTTATTAAGGTACTTCCCCTGTAGCCATGTCTCCTACAGATCTGGAGGAGAACAGGAGAGCTATATTAAGAAGGTGTAAACAAGACTGTTTGCCAGTTTCATCCTCTCTGTCTATTAGATTTTTTGTATCTTAGCTAAAGATATGAAACTTGGGTTAAGGAAGCTCAGAAACACACGAGGAGTAGGAGTGGGGGACTGAGCTCTCATTTTTAGTCTTATAGCTCTGACACCCTGGATTTATGCCAAATGTACTACAGATCTGATTTTAATGAACACGACCTGTGGTTCAGAATTCCTGATGAGCAGTTGTTTGGGACAAAATGGAGTGATAATTGCCTGCTTGAGGACAACCTACATGTTAGATAGGATATTTATTATCAGATTTCCCAAAGTTTTAATTACAGAATAGGATGTAGGCTGGCAATATATGCATTACGAAACAAGGGGACAAGAGAGGACACAAACCTGCATAAAATCTGCATATGTTTACATATGCTCACACCCACCCACATTCAGAGATAATTGCTAACACTGAAATAAAGGTACAATACTTCTCAACATGGTGAGGAAGACAGTGACCTGGTGAACTGTACACCCACTCGGTCTGCTGTTCAGATATGAAAGGTTGGTGAGCATAGTCAAGGTCCCTATTCCTTCTTGCTATTGTTCTTCTTTGTTAAATCAAATTCAGACTGCACAGCCATTCAAGTAGAGGAGATTTTCAGACAGAGGGCATTCTTGTGGGGCACAAGAATGTGTAATTGGATGGAAACAGTGGCACTAGGGAAGAGAGCCTTTCTGCACACCTTTTCATTGATATGATTTGCTCTTCCCAACTGCTTCCTTACATAAGAACATAAGAATCCTGCTGGATCAGGCCAAGGGTCCATCTAGTCCAGCTTCCTGTATCTCACAGTGGCTCCACCAGATGCCTCTGGGAGCACACGAGACAAGTAGATACAGTCTCCTGATACCCCTCCCCTGCATCTGGCATTTTGAAGTACCTTCCTTTTAAGTCTGGAGATTATACATCCCCATCATGGCTTGTAACCTGCAATGGACGTTTCCTTCCTTGGTCTTCTTTGTATTGTAATATGGTTCACAAAGGTGATTCGCAAATATCCTTACATTTAGCATTCATCAATGGGCAAGCTCTAGATAAGAATGCCATTCACTGACAACAGAAAGAGATGAAAGACAGACAGATAGCCAGAAAGATGCACAGAGAGGACAGCCATGGAATCAGGTCGCAGCAATAGCTCCAGTTTCATGTATTCAACTATGTCATTTCCCCAGTAATTAAAAAAAAAAGGGGGGGGGCTTGTCTGAAGAGCAGAAGAGGCATAAAAGTGAGGACTACTGAACTCTACACTCCCAAGGCTTACATCCTCTCAGCCTTTCCCCCCTAATATTTTAGTCCTAATTAGGGTTCCTATACAGCAGTTACTTCAACAGAACAAAGGTCCAGTCTAGGTCATGTGGAGAAACCAATATGCATTCTCTTTGTACAAAGAAGGGGTCATTTCTGACTGTACACTGAACATGTGTAGGGTGAAGAGAAAGAACTTCGTCATCCCTCTTCCAAGCTTATAGTTCGCACACCAGACATCTCCAACAAGCCTATTTAAGTGCATTTAAAAGAGGAAGCACTATCTCTTGAGTAAGGATCTGGATATCTTAGGACCTCTCTGTTACTGCCTTTGCTTACCAGGATAGGGGAAAGCTTTGTCTACGGAAGGTCTGATACATCATGCACATGTTACTGGCATAGACATATTGCAAGAAAGGGTTGGCAATCATATTCCAGCCAGAGTTTTGGAACAGTTCTGTGTTTGCACTTCCAGCTCCCACCCGAAATTGCTAAACTGGTTAATCATCATCAATATCATCATCTTAGAACTGCAGAGCTGGAAGGGATGCTAGATAATCAAGTCCAGCCCCTTTCAAGGAGGCATGGTGGGGAGTCCAACTTCTAACCTCTGGCTCCACCGCCAGATGCTTACACCACTGAGCTATCCTGGCAGCAGTAGTTCAAAAAAGAATTTTTCTAAACTCTGAAATGTTTACTTGAGAGGCAAAACTGAGTGTGGTTTCTGCTAACAAATGGCACCAAATCTATAGCACAAACAGTGCAGCTAGTTTACCAAAACATTTTCTTAAAGGGAAACTATATAGCAAGCAGAACAGAAACCTAAACATGAGATGGAAGGGCCAAACATAATTATCCTGGATGTGACACTCTCTTTCCAGCAGGTGGTGTTCTGCTCTCAGCTTGGCTAGAGCCAATATTTCCCCATTTTAGCCATTTCACATGTTGTTGTGCTTTTTCAGCCTGTGATTGATTTATTCCATCAAGAATACAGATGGAGCAAAGGGAAAGGTATTTGGCTATAACTGGGGAAACTCTGATGCAGATGGCTGGATAGCAGGAATGTATCTCCCAGTGTCCATGCTGTCTCTCTACACCAGAGAGAAATCCATCAGAAAGGTGCTGGATGTTGTCGGCATTGGTTTCAGCTACCATGTTGGTATGTTTCCATTGTGCTTTATTTTCAGAAGCATATCATGTGTACAAAAGCCTCAGCTGATTTCTCTTATTGCTTATTGAGAATGAGCAATGAGAGAAAGAAGGGTGTGTTAGAAGCTGGGAAGAAGGAGGGTCAAGTAGTCAAATGCCCTCCACTATGTAAAATAATCCCATGGCCACACAAAGAAAGGAGAAGAGGAAGAGATACTTGTCTGATGCTGTTTTCCAGCTCCTGCCTGGCTCATAGTAGCAACTCTTTCTACAGTCTTCTGCTCCTCCCAGTGTAAGATACACTTCACAGGCATTTAATGGCAGCCTAATCTGCAGACATTGGTGTCAATAACATTTATCTTCAATGCCATGAAAACATTTCCCTGGTGATTTCTGTAGATCAAATTGCTCTCAAAAAACCAAGGACATACTAGGCTGATATCTGCGAGTGACTCCTTTGACACTTCACTGATTTGCTGCAAGGCATACAGAAAACAGGACAAGAGCAGGTTTATAGGTTGTCACATGGCACCTCCCTACTTTTAAAAACTTATGTAGGACACAAATACACTAAGGAGGTGTTGTCCTCAGTTTAGAAGCTGGGGAGTTAACTAACCTCATCTTTGTGACACTTTCATTTGCAGATTGATCTTCTCCAAGTTCTGTACTCATTTATTCATCAAGCCTTTCCAGGTGGTGGTCAAGCCAAAATTCTGTACACTTTCTGACCCTGTAGAGAAAAAACACCAGCTAGGACAGAAATGAGGAATGAGAGAGCTGGAAACTACTGCTCTTGCTGCTCAAGTAACTAAATTAAAACATGGCATTTAGTTGCTGCTCAAGCAACTAAAACAGGCATGGTAGTTCTCAATGAATGGTTTTGGCTGTCCAGCTATGGAGTCAAGGTATGTTTGTGTTTAGATGAAATAAAGAGTTAAATCCACAAGCTGAAATGTGAGAACTGGAGCAGGGGAAAAGACTAAAGATTTAAAAAAATAATGGAAGTTTTCTATGTATGCCTACTCAGATGTGAGCCAATGAGTTCAGTGGGAAGTACTCCCAAGGAAGTGTGTACAGGATTTCTCTCCAGGAAGAAAGGTCCAAGGTACTTCATATGTCCTCCAGATATTTTGAACAATCCCCATTGCCTCCAGCTAAGCATAACTGTGGCGATCACCCTGCTTTGGCTCAGGTAGAAGATTATTTGCATGTACCAATGAGAGCTGTTGGGAGGCGGAGCCAGAGAAACTAGAAGGGAGGGGTGAGTCAGAGTCTAGAGAGTTCAGTCAGAGACAGTTTTTGAGAGAGCTAGAGAAGAGAAAAAAGAGTTTGGGGTTTGAGGCAGAGAGAGAGAGTGTTTGAGGAGTGATTAGTCAGAGTGTGACCTGTACCCGGACAAGACGGAGGTACTGAGGGTGGGCGGCCCCACCATCAGCGGTTTGGGAAACTCCCTCTCATTTGGGGGGGTGACTCTCACCATGAAGAGTGAGGTGCGTAGCTTGGGGATACATCTGGACCCGGCGCTCACCGTGGAAACCCAGGTGGCGTTCCATCTTTGGCGGATTGCCCAGCTGCGTCCCTATCTTGATGCTGGGGCGCTCACCACTTTAGTGCATGCGCTTGTAATCTCGAGATTAGACCACTGTAATGCACTCTACGTGGGGCTACCTTTGAGACTGATGCGGAAGCTTCAAATGGTGCAGAATGCGGCGGCCAGACTTATTAGTGTGGTGAGAAAACACCATCATATCTCTCCCACTCTGGCCGCATTGCACTGGCTGCCTGTGCGCTTCCGCGTCGATTTCAAAGTTTTGATGATGACATACAAAGCCCTAAACGGTTTAGGACCTCGCTATCTGACGGAACGCCTTCTCCCACCAAAATCTACCCGTATCACTCGATCTAGTCAGGAGGTGCGACTGAGGAGCCTAACGCCGAGGGAGGCCCGGAAGGAAAAAACAAGAAACCGGGCCTTCTCGGCAGTGGCTCCTCGGTTATGAAATAATCTACCTTCAGAGATCCGTATGGCCCCTTCGCTGGGTATTTTTAAAAGCCAATTAAAAACCTGGCTATTCAGGCAGGCCTTCCCTCCGGGCACTATTTGACCTATCTTCTTTGTTTTTCCCTCTTGAATGATTAATTATTTTTGGATATTGATGTTATTTTAATCTGGTTATTTGTTTGATGTACGCCACCCAGAGTAGTCGAATGACTAGATGGGCGGGATATAAATATAATAAATAAATAAATAAATAAAGATAGAAGAGTTTAAAGTAAAATACTGACGCTTTGTGTAACTTTAAGAATGTGCTTAAGAATTATTCCTGAAACAACTTGTAATCAATAAACCTGTTTCTGTTTAAAAGTTCAGTAGTGAATGGACCTCAGTCTTTCATAGGAAATATAGGTTGATAAAGAGATCAACTGGCGGCAGCGTGTTAAAGGGCGTGTTGGGATACTTGTGTGAACTCTGTGTTTGGTGAAACAGGCAGGGGCCACGGGGTAAGGGTCACAATAGCAAATAAGAATAATGGGAGCTGCAGATCCAAATATCTGAAGAGCATCAGCTTAAGGTGAGATATCCTGGAGCATGAGCATGGATGGAGGAACATTTGCCATTTTAGAAGCTTTGGATCTCAACTCCCAGGAGACCCGTCAAGTACTGCCAATGATAAGGGTTTGTGGAGATTGTAGTCTAAAAGAAGCCCTCATACGCTAGCTTAAATTAAAAAGATGAAATAATTTTAAAAATAAATCCATCAATAAATTATATATTTATATCAATGTTATTATTTACATGAGCTTTCAGCTCTCACAAAGAAGAATGGGATATAAAGTGAAATTGTTGTTATATTGACAAAGCACTGGCTCCAGGTGTTGGAAGACTTAAGCTGCTCCTCATTGCTGCCCATTCAGTTGCCCAAGGCAAGTAGAGAATACAATCCATCTCCTTACACCTGTTTCTGCCCACTTCCTTAGAGGAAATGGGTTAAACAGTCAGGGTGAAGAAGAAGAGCAGTAATGCCAGAGGATTCCAGATGTTGGCTGTGAAGCGTTTCCTCCGTCTGAGCCTTGGCAGGTACCTGACAATGTCTATCCCTGATGCAACAACCGCTCAGCAGAATTTGCTTAAGAAGGTTGTGGAGGGTCCAGACCATGAAACTATTGTCCTGGTATCCTTGCTAGACTGTGGATGCCTAGGGAAAGCAGTCTGCAGCAGAAGCTTCCCCTTGTGGTGGGGTTGTATCACATTGTGTAAAGAGGCATCACATCAGGTAAAGGCAAAGAACTGTCAGGACCGTGGACAGCATGCTGCAAAAGACACTCCAGCAGCATTCTGTCATAATAGAGATGGCAGAGAATGAAAGCCTTAAGAACAACAGAACTGACACAGGTTCCATCCCTGCTGGCTATAGCTCCTAAAGACTGTATGGTTATTTCTGTCCTAACATGCTCTTGTGTTGCTAAGGGACCGGAAAAGCTGTTGGGGAGTCAGCCTTGGAATCTGAGCGTGAAGAAAGGGCTGTATCCTCAGGCTAGCAAGATACGTAACAGACTACTGAGGTTATCCTGCCTTGTCCTTGCAGATGAGAATGAGGATTCACCAACTTCTTCTTCTTGCTTGCGTGGACTGGCTAAGGTTTTCTGTTCCCCTCAATTGCTGTTGCAATTGCAACGATTTTCTCCACCCTCAAAACCAGGGAATTTATGCAAACTAATTGTGTAAAACTGAGGGCTTCTTGATCATAAGGGTACTTTGCAGTTTAAAGTTTTGAACCAGGTTGTTGTATCTTTGTTACAGTTCACCAGTCCTTCTGAGCTGGCTGTATGCATGATTTGCTTTTCAAGACTAAAGAAGTTTGGATAAAATATGGAACCTTATCAGGGCATCTGTTGAGTGGACACTTGATCCAAATCACTGGGGATGAGTAATGGTTTGATTGTTTACATTCCTAATGGGGTGACTGGTGGCTCACTGAACTTCAAGTCTTCCTGGGGAAGATCCTGACCACTTATGCTTGGGTTCATGACAATGGATACAATCACAAATGCTTTTTGAATGTTCTTCTGCAGGACAGGGAAATATATTACAACAATGGCTCTCAATCTTGGATTCACATATGTTCTTGGACTACAATCCAAGCCAGCACAGCTAGTGGTTAAGGCTTCTGGGAGTTTTAGTTCAAGAACATCTGGGGACCCAAGGTTGGGAATCACTGTATGTCTACAATTCATTGGGAGATTCTATGATTCTCCAGTTCTAAGCAGGCTCATTGTAAAAATAAGAGCTGTGAGTACTGGTATCCTTATGTTATTAATAGGGGACAACTCACTGTATAATATGTAAGTTATCATTGCATTGTGCTATTATTTCTGAAATATTAGATTATGCCTTTGCTGTGTTTGAAGCTGATACACCCACTTCGGGCTCTTTTAGACTTGGAAGCTGATGCCCAGTCAAGGAGATAATACAGAAAAAGCACTTAGTTCTGTTGCAACATGTTAGCTTTTGGCAGTGCTAAGGAGCCTCCCGGAGGCTGGATCCTTCTATCTTAATGCTGTGTGACATTTTAAGGGCACTATCATGGGCAGGGACCTGACTGCATTGGAGAATCACATCCTTCCTACATAGATTCAAACCAGCTTGCGACTGGGTGAATGCGATAGGAAGGAATCAAAAAATCTTATTTTCACCACAGTTTTGCAGCCACCAGATATTCCTGTAACTAGGCAAAAAGTGTGGTGCAACATAGCAGTACAGCTCTGGTGTGAGAGATGATGGCTGGTAGTGGATATATATGAGCCCAATCTGAGATACTGTATATCAACATCTTGGTTTCCTCCAGTGATTTCTGGGACAGACCTCCATTTTCCTTTTCCAGTGGTTTGTTTTTTTCCTGTTTTTTTCCCTTCCTCTCAAGTGTCAACATTCTGTGTTGACCAAGCACACTCTTTCCTGAGCATGCTATTGTTTGGGGTACTCTGTGTTAGGTTTTCCACTCAAACAGTACACTTCTACAAACATCAGTGTTCCTCTTGGGGACTGGACTTCTGGTGCAAGAAGGGAAACAGAGGGAATAAAGCCAGGCAGAAAAACAGAAATGTGTTGAGAGAAACAAAAAAAGCCCTCTTTGGCCTGGATCCAAACAGGATTCTCAGACTTTCCCATAAACATATTTTTTATGTAACACTCTTTGGTTCTATGGGGCTATGTCAAAGATATATTTCTTCCAGCAAACTCCTCGTGTTCTTCCATTGGAGAAAACAAAATATTTATATATTTAAATGAGTTTTGTAAATGACGTTTATAGAACTGTTTTTTATATGTACATATATAACTTTTCTTGGTTTTTTGTTGTTTATCTTCCCATCTTGATTATATTATTATTGTAGAATTTAATAGTTGTTTTTAAATCTGTTTTGTGCACAATATATTGTGAGCCGCCCTGAGTAGACTCCTGTCTAGAAGGGCGGGATAAAAATCTAATAATAAATAAATAAATAAAAATAAATAACAAAACAGCAACAGTGGATGCCACAGTTTGTACAATCTGAGTTCTTTTCACCAACACCAGAGCAGGCGTTGCTGGAAGAATGAAAATGTCTTGTTGAAGCCAAATAAGAATAAAGGTCCAGATACATTTATTGATTGAGGTAGGACATCCACAGCATCAAGGAATCAGCTCTAAGCATACAGCCTTTAAAGCCCTAAAATAAAATACAAATACAAATGCAAACAACTAAGATCACTACATGTGTCAGAAAATAACTTTTATTCACCATATTTATCAAAAAATCTATTAATAACAGGCAGATAGGACTTGCAGTTTGATCTCTCTTGCAAAGCTGAAGTGAGAAGTTATTGAGAAACTGCTGCAGCAATGTGGAAATTAACCACAGAAATTAATCACTAAAACAGATGTCAAAAAGAGGAATTTAGCCAGAACTTAACTCAAACCAAAGAATGTACTTTCTAAAATGTTTCACAATTTAGGTAAATCCCAAATTATGATTAATAATGTGTAAATAAAATGATATGATTGATACATGTTCTGACCATGGTATTAAAATCTGCCTGTTCTTGCATGCTATTGCTTTTGCCCAGATTGGACCTGAGGGGTAAAATGCTGTCCCATTATCATGGTCTTGAATACATTTCTGCCTGATTTAGAGAACAGCCATGTCTGAGGTTTATTATGATTTATTATTTTAAAGATTTTTTTTCTGGACACATGTATTCACCCTTTCAGAAATCTCAAGCAGGAACAAAATGTAGCAGGCAGTTCCTCATGCTTTCTTATGAAAAGAGAACAATTTATAACAGTTGTTCCATTATCTCCTCACAAACCTTCTGTGGTTTTTGGCCAACCTTCTTTGCTTCCCACTGGCCATTTAGGTTAATAACATTAACATTAGTTAATTTCCACTCCAAGAAACCATTAAAGAGGCAAGGTAATGAGAGGGAATACAGGTAGCAAATATGAAAAGATAGTGTGAAAAAGTAACTTTTTGAAATATCTAGATCTTCTAGCCATCATTGCCACTGCTACCCTGGCTAGGGAATTCTCAGAGCTGTGGTAAGAAAAAAGCAACTTTTCCCATCTGTTTTTAGTATATCGTTTAATTCAAAGCCTTGGAGCCTGGACACATGAATATTTCCATTTCCATCTTCCCTGTATTATTATTATTATTAATTTGCAAATTCTTTGCATCCTGAATATGAAGAAATTTCTGACTTTTGGTAAATTCTTATCAAAACTAATATGATATAAAATCCTCACAGTCCCTAGCACTGTTCTGAAGAAATCCCCATCTCTTTTGTAATGGACCACTCACAAAATGGGGTGGGGGAGAGGGGGAAGGGCTAAATAGCTAAGACAGTTTTCAGTTATTCAGGATGCATAAAATTTCAACAGCAAAAATGCAAGAAGATTTGTACTAGTTTAACATTGGCTGTGAGCACTCTCTTTATATGGCGCCAGTGTTCACCCTTTAATCTCCATAAATACTGTGTTAGATTAGCCCGTATATCCATTTTCTTTGCCAATAAAAATGGCAAAGAATGCCATCTGTGGGGTGTGGGAAGTCATATGTTGGCCTCAAGAGAATGAGAACAGCATGCATAAAGTCAATTGGCAGGGTTAATATTGTCAATTGTGATAGCTCAAGACATTTAAGTAGGAATAAGGATTCTTTAATGGAAGAAAGAGGACACGGGAGAGCTTAAGGATTCTTTAATGGAAGACAGATAACGTAGGACATCTGTGATTAGCCTTCCCGGTAACTTTGTTTAAAAGCAGCTGAACTCTGACTAGAACCTAAAGAAATTAAATTAAGCCTATTGTACTTTGGACATATCATCCATTCAACAAGGTGTGTTGTTTTCGTTTGCAGAGGGACATAGAAGGAGCCTCCCCGAAGAGGGGAACAGCATTGCCAGTTCACTCGGGTTTCCCCTGGGCAATGGCATGCAGTCAGCCAATCCTTCATTTCCAGAAATGCTGCCTTTTATGTTGATAGTCCTTTTTTAAAAAGGTGTTATTTTCTAGACACACCACCACTAAAATAAAGCTGATTTTTGGTGACGCAAGCCTAGAAGAATTTCCAGAAGAGGCTGTTAAAGAAGGAATATGTATGTTTGGTAAGAGTCCTTTCATGTCACTTTATGAAAAAAGCATAGTCCTACAATAAAAACAACATGAGTCGATATCAATTAGGTGCAGGGTACAGATTTGGCCTCAAAATGGTAAAATAATGAATAAAGGACAGTATAAAGCAAAAGGCCAGTATGTAAGCAGAAAAATCTGGTGAAGATAGTATAATACTGATCCAAGTTACTTTCTACTCTGGTTTTAGTTTCTAGAGGAACTGGGTAAATAAAAATGTTGATGACATTGATCCTAATTCAATGCTGAGGTTCTGCTCTGTTTTCTTGCTTCTTCCTTCCTTAACTGATTAAGACACATATGGCTCTTGGAAAGTGACAGGGACTGGAAAACTTCTAGAATTAAGGGCATCTTTTTATTTTGCCAAAGGGGGGGGGGAGTTATGATCTTCCCTATCATACAGTCATCAGTCAGACTGTTTTTCTGAAAGTGATAATTTCTAATATTCTTGTTTTTTGTTTGCTTTTTAGGAGAGAATATTTCCTGCACCTATCAGTAGCAACATCTCCATCATACCATCCTTAATTATTGAGGAGAATGTCTAGAGAAGAACTATACAGGCCACAAAGTGATAAATGTTTGTAGGATCATTTAATTTTTATCTGACTGTGCTGTTTTACTGCTGTCTGTGCTGAGCAAAGCCATTCCTAACACTAAGCTGTGGTACGAGTAAGGACCAGTACCACGACAAGATCATATGCTGTGGTGGGTGACGACGTGTCCTACTTTACAATGGATAGTATTGGCTTTAAAAAGTCTGAGGGGCAGTCAAATCTAAGTCCAATTTAGAGATAACGGAATGATCAGGGGTCTCAAATTTACCCATCAGTTTCAGACCCTGGGCAGCAGATTGAGCAGCTGTACAGGGGACTGAGAGATACATACAATTATCTTTTGTTTGTCTTACAACTGCCTGAATATGTCAGCTAGCGTGTCTCCTAACTTTTCCTATCTTTCTGGCATGGTTGTATTCATTCCCACTAGGTGAAATGCACTGTATTTCAATCCAAATTTTGCTAGTTCTTTCTAAATCAGCACTTTATGTAGACTAGTATATGTAAACTGTTTTTGATTTTGTGTCCTTTTGATGGAAGGGGGATGCATTCTCTCTTTTTGGGAAAAGGTCAGGGGCTACCCTACTCTCTTCAGAAAACATTATTTTCACACGCTATGGCAGTGTTTCCAAAAATGGGTAAACTGTGGCACAAAAAGCATGAGCTGATTGGTCTGCATCCTGGTCTGTGTCCATGCTGAAGAAAATCATCACTTCAGTCAATCCCAGACATACATTTAATTAACATCTTCAGCATGCCAAAGTCCAAAGTTCTGACTTTTGTCCTCTGAAGATGCCGGCCACAGAGACTGGCCGTTAGGAAGAAAAACCTTAAGAACACAGCCAAACAGCCTGGAAAACCCACAACAACTATTGGATCCCGGTCATGAAAGCCTTTGAGAATCCATTGGCTGAATTGGCACTAATGATGGGACAGGAAAAGGGTTTAATGATGGGACAGGCAAAGGGTTTCTCTGTGGTGGTATCTGCTCTATGTAATGCTGTACCACACCCATTTCAATTAAAATGTTTGATCATTTTGTTCATAGAAGCAGAAGCTGGCCCAAATTGACTCCATGATGAACAATGATAACTCCATGATCACTGTGCTAAAATGTTTGCATCCTTTCTTCATGACACATTTGTACAGGACGTCCATGATATTTTGTGTGTAAGCAACAGAGGTGGTAAGTGAAATAGGAATTCTTTTCTTGAAGACTGAAGCCTACCTTTCAGTACTCCTTACATTTTCCTGTCAATTGGAACTTGGGGTGAGGAATATTGGAACTTGGAGTGTGAGTCATTCTGATTTTGTTTTCATAAAGATGTTGCTATGGATTTTGATATAGATGTTGCTCAGTTTTTGAAATAAAGAGCTAAAATTAGAAAAATTAAGCTGTGTGCCTATAAATGAATTCTGAGCAATTATCTTGGAATGCGGAGTTTCATTTTAACAGAAGATCAATCAATCATTAATAAATGAAGGGTTCAGGCCCTCTAACCTTGGAGTGAGATAATTTTGATCTCTGTTGAGAAGTGATCTTATCCCGTGATACTTAGTTGGAGAGATCTACCCTGTTTCCCCAAAAATAAGACCTAACCTGAAAATAAGCCCTAGTCTGATTTTTCAGGATGCTTGTAATATAAGCCCTACCCCAAAAATATGCCCCAGTTAAGTGAACCCCCACCCTCCACCATTGTGCAGCAACCAGAAGAAGATGACATGACTGTAAAATAAAACATCTCCTGAAAATAAGCCCTAAAGCGTTTTTTGGAGCAAAAATTAATATAAGACCCTGTCTTATTTTCGGGGAAACACAGTATCAATAACCAGTTTTCTCCTTCTGCTGACAGGTAAAATATTATCTTTCTCCTCAGTCTTTTCTATTTTACTTCTACTGCTGTCTTTGTTGAATTGACACAATATTTTCCACAGAGAAATAGTCTATTCAAGATCTGCTGGCTGATAAGGTATAGTGAAAGCCTTACCATGTTGGTGGAATATAAGGTATTCTGATGCTAGGACTACAAAGAGAAATATTTTCTTGTACAAACTTCCTTAGTTTTTTTATTTATTTTAATAACTGAAGCCATTATGTAAGTTCAAGATTACCTTCCTTCCTGCAGGCTTCCAACAAATGTTGTCATTATGAAAGTAAAGAACAGACTTTAAAAATACACAATAGGAGGAGCACCACAGGATCATGCAAAACAGCAAAAATGTAAAAATCAAAATTCTCTCCATGGGGAGTCCTCAATGACTTCGTCATACTCATTGCTGCCACCACCACCACTTTCCTAAGCCATTTAGAGGGAAATGTGACTATACATGGGTTGGGTGGCTCCACTGATTGTAGCTTTTCTTACAGGGTCATCTGGTGGTACTTTCATTGAGAACGTCACAACTGAGGAACAGTGCAAGGCTGATATATTATGTCACCACTAGCAGAGTCCACTTCACAGTAGAAGGTATTTCAGCAGGATGTGTTTGATGAAACACAGGCAACCACGGCTACCATTTTAGCTTTCCCATAACGTAGGGCCTTGAGAGTTCTTTCAGCGCGTGCAATTTTTTTTAAAAAAAGCATCTGCTGCAAAAACATGCCTGTCCATGTTGGTGGACTCCATTCTTTTCTGTCAGTGCATAATTTTTATGTTTATGTTTATTTTCCACACAGTGCTGTAGATTTTGTTGTTTAGTCGTTAAGTCGTGTCCGACTCTTCGTGACCCCATGGACCAGAGCACGCCAGGCCCTCCTGTCTTCCACTGCCTCCCGGAGTTGGGTCAAATTCATGTTGGTAGCTTCGATGACACTGTCCATCCATCTCGTCCTCTGTTGTCCCCTTCTCCTCTTGCCTTCACACTTTCCCAACATCAGGGTCTTTTCCAGGGAGATTTCTCTTCTCATGAGATGGCCAAAGTACTGAAGTCTCAGCTTCAGGATCTGTCCTTCCACTGAGCACTCAGGGTTGATTTCCTTCAGAATGGATAGGTTTGTTCTCCTTGCAGTCCAGGGGACTCTCAAGAGTCTCCTCCAGCACCACCATTTAAAAGCATCAATTCTTTGGCGGTCAGCCTTCTTTATGGTCCAGCTCTCACTTCCATACATCGCTACTGGAAAAACCATAGCTTTGACTATGTGGACCTTTGTCGGCAAGGTGATGTCTCTGCTTTTTAAGATGCTGTCTAGGTTTGTCATTGCTTTCCTCCCAAGCATCAGGTGTCTTTTAATTTCGTGGCTGCTGTCACCATCTGCAGTGATCATGGAGCCCAAGAAAGTAAAATCTGTCACTGCCTCCATATCTTCCCCTTCTATTTGCCAGGAGGTGATGGGACCAGTGGTCATGATCTTAGTTTTTTTTATGTTGAGCTTCAGACCATTTTTGGCGCTCTCCTCTTTCACCCTCATTAAGAGGTTCCTTAATTCCTCCTCACTTTCTGCCATCAGAGCGGTATCATCTGCATATCGGAGGTTGTTGATATTTCTTCCGGCAATCTTAATTCCGACTTGGGATTCCTCCAGTCCAGCCTTTCGCATGATGTATTCTGCATATAAGTTAAATAAGCAGGGAGACAATATACAGCCTTGTCGTACTCCTTTCCCAATTTTGAACCAATCAGTTGTTCCATATCCAGTTCTAACTGTTGCTTCCTGTCCCACATATAGATTTCTCAGGAGATAGATAAGGTGGTCAGTCACTCCCATTTCTTTAAGAACTTGCCATAGTTTAATGTGGTCCACACAGTCAAAGGCTTTTGCGTAGTCAATGAAGCAGAAGTAGATGTTTTTCTGGAACTCTCTGGCTTTTTCCATAATCCAGCGCATGTTAGCAATTTGGTCTCTAGTTCCTCTGCCCCTTTGAAATCCAGCTTGTACTTCCGGGAGTTCTCGGTCCACTTACTGCTGAAGCCTGCCTTGGAGGATTTTGAGCATAACCTTGCTAGCGTGTGAAATGAGTGCAATTGTATGGTAGTTGGAGCATTCTTTGGCACTGCTCTTCTTTGGGATTGGGATGTAGACTGATCTTTTCCAATCCTCTGGCCACTGCTGAGTTTTCCAAACTTGCTGGCATATTGAGTGTAGCATCTTAACAGCATCATCTTTTAAGATTTTAAATAGTTCAACTGGAATGCCATCACCTCCACTGGCCTTGTTGTTAGCCATGCTTTCTAAGCCGTGCTGTAGATAGAACAAAGTAATTTCCAGGACACTGCATTTCAGGAAAACAGAGATGGCAGTAAAACATGGCAGTAGTGGATTTTTTGCAGTGGCCGTGGTGGGCATTGTTACTAGCACTGTATCCCCTTCAGTCGTGGGCCCTGGCAGCTATTTGGGAATGTCAGGTGCTTATGCCAGGCGTGAATATCAGTTCTGTCCTATGATAGGACTGCCTTGCCTGTTTGTGAAGTGTATCGCTTGAAGCTGGTTTGTTGGCTGATGAAAATATATAGTATCTTGTACGAATTACAATATTAGCAAGCTTGCAGATTCATTAAACATTCTAATAAACAGCAAAGGCAAATCAGTTATCATGTTGAAGATCTTAAACATGTAGTCTGAAACAAACTATCCATATTGTTTATTCCATCAGCAGCATAGAACACTTTTTATGATGTGGCCCTGATTAAAATCCAATTAAAACCCACATTTCAGATCTACAAATAATAATGTGATCTTCAGAATTAATTGACTAATGCTTTCAATCCCAAATATTATAAAAAGCTTCAGCAGAATTATTAAGTAGAGGAAATGATTTATTAATCAGAAAGGGTTTTAGCTAACATACTAACCCCCTTTGACTAACTTAGAATTTATTGTGCTTTAATATATGAATATTGTCTAAGCAATTAGATTTTTGGTGCCCATTTTTAATTTTGTTACTTCTGCTTCACTGAAGTTTACATTTTTCTTTTGTAGTTAAATCTTTTATAATCAGTCTTCTATGGTGATTGCTTTTAATGCTCATTTCAATTTTGATGCTCTTTTATGTATAGGGTAACATATCTTTGCTTCTATAATCCAAGAATCCACAACCTTATCAGCCTCAAGGCCCTTATGCTATTCCAGTTTGGAGATCAGGGGCTGCATACTCACACATATTCAAGCAAAACATCCATCAGCAACGTGGAACAAGTTTCACCTCCACATGCACACATCTCACTAATCCTGTTTCTTTGCTGGGAGACAGCAGATAGCTTTTTTCTATCTCCTCCCCCAGAGATCCTGATATAGATAACTGCTATGAGCCAACTGGGAAACAATTACCTGTATGAAATCAGAATAAAAAAAGGAGAAAGGGTTGGAGGTGCTCTCAAAGGCTTTGAGGGTGCAGGTTGTGTGCTATAATTTGTTTTCCTGGATATAGCAAATGTGTATATCCTCATCTCTAAAGTATTTTATTTGCCTAGTACAGTGGTGGCTGGGTGCCAAAAAGACAGGTTCCCCTGGCTAGTGTGACAAGAATGTTGTTCATAATGCATTCTCATCTATGGCTGGGATGTGTTTTCAAGGGGTTTGTTTTAGTCCAGGTGTAATGGATGCTTCCCATTTTCATTCCTAGCACATGAATGAACACAGATATCCATGGGTCTGCTATAGACAGAGAAGAATATTTTATGGAAAAATTAGTTTTTTGGGCAAAAGGTCTTAGAATTTCCCAGCCAGCCCAGCCCAGGAAATGCTTCTATGGAAGAGAAAATGTATCAAATGCAGGAAGCAAGCTCTTGGAGGAATGCAGTACAGAGAAGCAGGGCAATCAGTATCATGCTGCATTTCTGAAGCTAAGCAATCAGCATCAGGCCTTCCATGTGGACAGTGATTCTGAATCGCCTGAGCAGAGAATACAGAGGTAGCCATGGAGGGTTAGGTGGTTAGAAGGATTCCTATCACTCCCCAGAAAACAGACATGTGGTCATGATAGGCAGCTCCCTATTGAGAAGGAAGAGACAGCAATGAGTGGACCTGAACTAGATTTGTTGTTGATTAGATTTCTTCCTTGTACAAGGATCCACAATGAAAGAGAGAGGTTGCCAAGGCTCATCAAGTCCTCCGACCACAAACACTTCCTTCTGATCCAGAACAAAATATACTGTTAGACGCAGCCTAACGTATTGTGAGTGATTAAAAGGTTTATTTCTTTAAAATATTTTTAACCCACCATTCTCCTTGAAAAGGACCCAAGGCGGCTTACTACATTGAAAGACAATATTTAAAGTTGAAAACAATGAGTTTACAACGGTGGTTAACATAGTTAAAAGATAATATTTAAAGCTAAGAACAATGAGTATAAAGAGGCATCTTACATCATTAAAAGGCAGTATTAAAGCTAAGAACAAGAAGTATACAAATATATATATTTTAAAAACCAACCAAATGCCACTCTAAGAAATGGAAAACACAAAAATGGAAAACACAAGTAGTACTAAAAATCCAGTCAAAGCAGTAAGGCATAACAATCCATCTAAAAACCATACACAGGTAGCTAGTTAGGCTTGCCTGAAGAGAAAGGTCTTTGCCTGCTTGCGGAAGGACAGCAAAGATGGGGCCAGTCTGGCCTCCTGTGGGAGGGAGTTCCAAAGTCTGGGAGCAGCAATACAGAAGGCCCTCTCCTGAGTCCCCATCAGACACACCTGTGAAGGTGGTGGGACTTAGAGAAAGACCTCTCCTGATGATCTTAACACCCAAGACAGCTCATACTGGGAGATACAGTCTTTGAGACAGCTTGGACCCAGGCTGTATAGGTTAAAACCAGCACTTGTGCCCAGAAACTGATCGGCAGTCAGGTGGAGCTGCTGTAACAGGGTAATTCAGTAATTCAGAGGACAGGGAAAAAACAAGGACTGGGGACTAGGGCATCAATAACGCACAGGAAGCTGGGAAAATGGTATAGGAATCTGCCTAAGGATGTGGGGAATCCAGTAACATAACAGTTGGAGTAAATGTCTGATAGTTCTGCACATCTCTATACCAATGCACAGAACACAGGAAACAAACAAGATGAATGTGCACTCTTATCAAAGAAAGCAAATATGATTTAATAGGCATTGCTGGTGTGATGAGACTCTGATTGGAACACAGTAACTGAGAAATAGAACATATTCGAAATAAATCAATGGGAGGGAAAAGGAGTTGCATAATATGTAACGGATGTGTGCACCTGTCAAGATGACCTTAATATACTGGAAAACTGGGCCAAACCAAACAAAATGGGTTTCAATAGTGAAAAATGTAAAGTCCTATATTTGGGGATGAAAAATCAGACATGCACAAATATTGAAAGGGTGACACTTCCGCAGACAGTATTATGTGGAAAGGATCTAGCAGTTTTAATGACAGGCTAAACGTGAGTCCATAGTATGATGTAGCAGCAAAAAATGCTAATAAAATTAAAGGCTGCATCAACAGAAGTACAGTGCCCAGATCAAGGAATTGTACCACTCAGTACTGTGCCTAGTTCTGGGCACCAAAGTCTAAAGGGGTTATTGACAAGCTGAATCTTGTCCAGAAGATGACAGCCAAAATGACAGTGAGTTTTTGGAAACGGAACCTACAAGGAACAGTTGAGGGAGCTGGGTATGTTTATCCTGGAAATGAGTAGAGATTTGCAAGTGATATGACAACCATCTTCAAATATTTGAAGGCTGTTACATAGAAGATGGAGCAAGCTTGGGCTTTTTGCTCCTCTTGGACATGGGACCTTTTCTTCAAATTACAAGGGAGATTTTGATCAAAAATTAGGATGATCATCTTAATGGTAACAGCTGTTTGACAGTGGAACATCTCTATTGGAATGTGGTGTAGCGTCCTTTGTTGGAAAAAGAGGTTAGAGGGTCACCTGCCAAAGATTCTTTAGCTGTAGTTCCTGCATCAGCAGAGGATTGGCCTAGATGACTGTTGGGATGGCTTTCAGTAATGCAGTTTTATAATTCTAATTGTTTGGTTACAATTCTGATTTTTTTGTTACCATTGATAGAAGAATAAGTCTCTGCATTGCTTAATGTGACTTATTTCCAAGGAAACATGCACACAATCTCTGTGCTTTCTTTTTAATCAGTTGATTTCCAAATTCTTCCAACCACACTTCCGAAAGCTAGAATTTCATGATAACGGAATTTGATTACGATGTTCAATGAACAATGAGCTAAAGCTTACAAAGTTTTATTTAACTGGAGGAAATATTTCTAAGGAACAAAGCTATGTTTCCCCCTTGCCTTTCACTGAGATGCTAATTGTATTTCAGATTCATGGGCTATTCTTATGTTCCATCTGAATGTCCTTGATAAGGCTATGAAGGATGCTGAAGGTACACTGAATCATTTGTTCTTCACATGGCTGCTTTGCAGTTAGAAAAGGCTGATATTGTATGCAAGAAAAAAGATGCATATAACTGCTAAGTAGCAGAAGCAACAGGAAGCAGGATGTGGAATCCTGTTTCAAATCTCTTGAGTTTGGATCTGCTCTCTTCCAGAATTTCCTGTGCTTGCAAGGTCCTTTCCCATTCAGCCAACCCCACAGCAGACACAAAAAATGCTGCACACATAATATTATTCTTTCCTTGGGTATGGATGAGATTATGCATTTCTAAAAGTATTAAAGGAAAGATAGTGGAATCATTCTCTTTATCAGCACAAAAATTATCCAGTCTGGCTAGAGATTATCTGTTGCTTGATAAAAATTAGACTTTTTTGTAGCTGCTGTTTTCTCCAGAGTTACCTCCTGAAAAGTGAAAATGTGAAATGATTTGACCACCAGGTCTTTATCACATCATAGTTCCTTCGAAAAGAGTTAAGTTCGGCTTTTAATTTAAGCGTCACAATATCTGCTCTGAGAATACATGTGCATTCATGCTGTGGCCACATCTAACAGGCATTCTAATAAAGTTTTTAAAGATTTGCATAGACATTTTTTCAAGGTCGAAATAATGTGTTTCAGTCTTAATTATATGAGGTGTTCATACATTTGAATGGACCTTTCAGCCAGGACAAAGCTGCGGATTAGTGATTAAATTGCTTTGCAAACATGATCTTTTATCTTATGATAAAATAATGACATGTAACAAGAGCTCTGCAGGCTTACTTCATATCCTTTGTTGCTATTGTAGTAGTCCTATAACATGATCCCCATTATACTGAAATGTGAATTAACATTGTTTAGCTAGCATAATCCCATGCTGTAATCATACTTTTAGAATATTAAAATGGATCTCCTTATATTCTGAGTTGTAACTTTCTACATATTTAAAGAGATGAATAGGATTTAGCTAGGCTGTTCCATCAATGTCAATGGAGTCATCTGGCTAAATAACTATGTGTAATTTGAGATGGGGGGAAAAGGTGATCTTGTTCAGTCACCAAATCTCATTGTTCAATGGTAAAGTATTACATTTACTGTTACATCCTCAGGTTGATCTCCCAAAGCACTGTGATAAATAGCTTTTCTATGGGGTCATTAGTATCAATATTTTCAAAAACTACATGTTTATCTTGCACCCAGTATGCTGAAAGGAAATACCATTTTTATGCCATCACCATACAATTAGAATGGCATTTAGCTCATTCTGCTTTGCTGGTATGTTGAGTTAACACTGTCTAGCTGACTCCCACACCCATTGGTACCTGGAAAAAAGTCTCCACATGGCTCAATGTGACTTACTTCCAAGTAGGCATGCATAGGATTGTGACCTATAAGAAAGAGAGTTTCCATTAGAGTAGATATAGAAAACAATCTTTGTCCCACTAAATATGGATATATATATATATATATATATTAAAAAAAACTGGATTGAAGAAAAGCAATACTCATATTCAGTATAAGAAACTGGGGCATAAAAATTAAAGCACAGATTATGACTCTGATCCATTGACTAAGTACTACAAATTTAGCCAGGCCTGTGCATTGGCCAGGGAACAGTTTGCACAAGCACATTCCTGCCTAATGGGCAGCATGACAAATGGTGCTGCTTGTGTCATGTCTCTCTGATTTGATAAGGAAAAGTCAGGATGGGCAAGCTGTCTCTCAAAGGGCTGCACATCATTATGAGCTGAGGGCAGGTCCACCTGTCTTCTTAGGTGGCAAGAAAGGTAAGTGGAAAGATAGCTCCCATACATCAAAGGGTGCAGATAGCTCTGCACCCTTTGATTTCATGCAGCAAGCAGCACTGATAGTTTTGATTATACAGCTTTTGCATTCATCTCATTCTCAATACTCTGTTTCTGTTTCAGAGAGCTAAGACATCAGATAAAGTTCCCATCTGAAGAAATATCCTTTGCTCTTTCTCTGCCTACCACCCATATAGTCACAGATTTGTAGCCGTGTTGTAGGGCATCTAGTCCATTCTTCAACTTGATATAAAAACCCAGAACTAATACGAGTTATAACCCATTTTGAATAGGTTGCTGCCCTGATTCTACTTGAAGACCTCCGGCAAAGGACAGCCACTACCCTCTACATGGTTTTAAAAATTATTGCATTTTTAACTCCTCTTGCACACAGCAGCCTTCTCTGAATGTTCAGTTGAAATCTACACTTTTATAATGCACGCTCATTAGATCGATTCCTGTCCTCAAGGTCACAAAAAACAAACTCTCACCTTTTTCTGTGCAACAGCTTGTTAAATATCAGAAGAAGGCTGTCATGTTCTTGCTCACTCTTCTTATCTACAGGCTGAACTTTTACAGTTTCTTTAATTTTTCTTTTTCAGTTTTTCTTCTTGCTTTCCACAGTGATGATCATCTTCTTTGCCCTTTTTTGTCTGTAGCCTTCATGGAGTGTGGAATCTAGAACACAGTACTTCAGTCTGACTGGTGCACAATAAAGCAAAATCCTTCCTGTGACACAGAACACAAACCATGGTTCTATTAATGTACCCTAAAATCATATTAACCTTTTTTGTAGCTACATCACACTGCTGATTCTTAACCAACTCATTTTTTCCTTGGTTGCTATTGGGATTCCTCACTTCCAGCATGCCTAGACAATCAAAATGTGCAGTGTGATATCAGGAGGGGGGAGGGAAGTGTGTTGTGATGAATGAGTTTTCACTGTACAAAATATATAAAATTTTCACTATACAAAGATATAGAAAAATAAACTTCGAAAAAGCAAAAAGTGTGCTGTTTATATACCTCCCCATAAGCATTTAAAGCACTCTCTGGGTGGTTTACAACTGAATTATGCAGGCTACACATTGCCCCCCCCCCCCCCCAGCAAGCTGGGTACTCATAGTATAGTTTATTAACAAAACTGAAGGCACTTGCATCTGATGCTGTTTCCTACATTGCATACTAAGAGTGTACTTTTGCAACTAAATAAATTTATGTGGTGTGACATGAATTCATAGCTGCACATAAATGCACATGGGTCAGGGTAGGCCAGTCATTTGCAGCTCACTCCTGCCTAGGCATAGAGAATTGGATCACTGACCCATCAAGTTTGGTATTACTTATTTTTACTGGCCGCAGATCTCCGGGGTTTGTGAGAGTAGCCTTTCCTACTTTTGCTTGGAAATACCAGAAACCAAGCCCAGGATCTTAAGCACGCAAAGAAGATGCTCTACCACTGAGTAATGGAGCTTTCCTCTGATGTCATTGAACAAATGGTTTAGCCACTTCAGATGGAATAGTGTACAATATACTGAAATCCTCTGTACCCTTTGATTCCATGCAGTAAGCAGCACTGATAGTTTTGATTATACAGCTTTTGCATTCAGCTCCAGGTGGCTTGAAGCTTAGCTTTTAAGTACCTCCCTCACTGATGCTTTAACTGCAGAGCTAATTTTCATCATCAGGTGGCTGAGATCTTACAGTTTCCTATTAAGAGACTGAATGTACAGCTTATATTCAGCAACAAGTAGCTAAAATCTTATCCTGCCAATCTTTACAAGCCATTTACAAGGAACAGAGAAACGATGATGAAATAAAATGACACGTTGCAAGTGGGGAGAGAGGGTGGGTTTTCCCCCCCAGTGGGAGTGTCTAAACAGCTGGGGTTGTCTGAGAGCAAACAATCCAGGAGGTGAGCCCCAGGAACGGTGACGTTGCAAATAGGTACCGGGTATAGTTGCATGCAGAGGAGCAACACCCTTTCCAAAGATGCAGAAGCTGCTCCTGTACCACAAGTTGCATCTCGCCATCCTTGCAAAGATACCCGGAGGATCCTGACGTGGAGGATCCTGCTGAGCTACCGTTCTGTCCGCTGCAGCCTTGAGGGCGTCAAACAGGCTTGGGCCACGAGTACTCCTTCCCCCCAAAATATAAACATGAACCAGGACTGATCCCCGGCTACTCTTGGAACAGAGAACGAATCCCTTCGGCGCTTCCCTAACGGACACGTCAGAACAAGCATTAAGGGAGCGACAGGCTTCGGGGAACAGTGAAGCCGGAGCGCGGGAAGCTTCGCACAGCGCGCAGCCCCGCGCCTCTCCCTGCCCGTGGAAGCGAGCCTTTGCCTCTGCCTAACTGGACGGTGAAGCGTGCCTAGGGGCGCCCCCTCGGGCATGGCGCACAGCCGCCTTCGTGCGCGCGTCCGCTCTCTGAGGAACGTGTTGCTCGCTTGCTATGAACTGTCCAGCAGAAAACTCCACGTTCCCCGTCTTCTGTTGCTCCTGCCGAAGCAACAGGGGCGGTGACAGCCGAAGCAGCAGTCGGGGAGCCGCGCGGGGCCCTCCAAGCGGGAAGACCCCTCCTTGGTTCCAGAAGACTCCGCTCCCCTCCTCGCCCTCCTCCTTCTCGCTCTTGCGGGAGGGCGACGGCGTGGGCGGCGACGGCGCTGAGCGAGTGACTGAGGGGGCCGGGAGGCGGCGTCCGGGCTGGGGGCGGATTTTTTGAGCCAGGCGGGCTCCTCAGAGCAGCGGGCGGCGGCGGCGGCGGCTGCAGTGGCGGGTGGAGCCGGGCGGGTCACTCTGGCTCTCCGCCTGGACGCTCGCTCGGCCGGCTGGGGAGGAGACCGCTTCCCCTCCGCTCCCCAAGCACCTTTATGGACGAGCACCTGAGTCTTCTATGCTCGCCGGCCGCCCCGTCTTCTGGCAGGCACCCGAGGGGCGGCGGAGGTAGCAGCGGCGGGGCCGGCGTCAGGGCCGGCGTCGTGGGGAGCAGCCACCACAACTTGGGCTACAGTGAGCAGCCGTTCCCCGAGGGCGTGTTCTCAGGCCCCGAGGAAGGGCAGGAAGAGGAAGGAGAGGAGGAGGAGGCAAACGACGGGGTGCTGGAGGGTGGCATGACTGTGGTGGGTGGAGAGGACCCCCTGATCGACGAGACCCAGCACCCCCATGCTCTGCTGGGAGGAGAGCGCTATGATCATCCCATTGCCCACACCTTGCCTGCCCCCAGCCATCACACAGTGGGCAGTGGTGGCAACGGAGAGCACGAATGTTGTGAGCGGGTGGTGATCAACATTTCAGGCCTGCGTTTTGAGACCCAACTCAAGACGTTGGCCCAGTTTCCCGAGACGCTACTGGGCGACCCCCGCAAAAGGATGCGCTACTTTGACCCACTACGCAATGAATATTTCTTTGACCGCAACCGGCCCAGCTTTGATGCCATCCTCTACTACTACCAGTCTGGAGGCCGCATCCGGCGTCCTGTCAATGTGCCCATTGACATCTTTTCAGAAGAGATTCGTTTTTATCAGTTGGGTGAAGAGGCCATGGAAAAATTTCGAGAAGACGAAGGTTTTATCCGTGAGGAACAGAGACCTCTGCCTGAGAAGGAGTTTCAGCGCCAGGTGTGGCTTCTCTTTGAGTATCCAGAAAGTTCTGGACCAGCTCGGGGTATTGCTATCGTTTCTGTCTTAGTTATTCTCATCTCCATTGTCATTTTTTGCCTGGAAACCTTGCCAGAGTTCAGAGATGACCGTGACTATGAAAGTACAGGAGGGACTTTTGGAACAGGTGTTGGACCTTTCATGACAGACATTTTCACCAATACTTCTTCTCCAGCAACGTCCATGGTATCATCTTTCACTGATCCCTTTTTTGTGGTGGAAACTCTGTGCATCATCTGGTTCTCCTTCGAGCTGCTTGTCCGCTTCTTCGCTTGCCCCAGCAAGCCCACCTTCTCTAAGAACATTATGAACATCATTGACATAGTGGCCATTATACCTTATTTCATCACCTTGGGTACTGAGCTGGCTGAGAGGCAGGGGAATGGTCAGCAAGCAATGTCTCTTGCCATCCTCAGAGTCATCCGGCTAGTTAGAGTCTTCCGTATATTTAAGCTCTCTCGGCACTCCAAAGGGTTACAGATCTTGGGGCAAACCCTCAAGGCCAGCATGAGAGAGCTGGGCTTACTCATTTTCTTCCTCTTCATTGGAGTTATCCTATTTTCTAGCGCGGTCTACTTTGCAGAAGCAGATGATCCTAACTCAAGTTTCAGCAGTATTCCTGATGCCTTTTGGTGGGCTGTCGTGACCATGACTACAGTGGGTTATGGGGACATGCACCCCATCACTATTGGGGGCAAAATAGTGGGGTCTCTCTGTGCCATAGCTGGAGTGTTGACCATTGCCTTGCCTGTTCCTGTGATAGTCTCCAACTTCAATTACTTTTACCACCGGGAAACAGAAGGTGAAGAACAAGCCCAATATATGCATGTTGGAAGCTGCCAGCATCTCTCCTCCACTGAAGAGCTGAGGAAGGCGCGTAGCAATTCCACTCTCAGCAAGTCCGAGTACATGGTGATAGAAGAGGGAGGCATTAGCAACAGTGCGTTCAAGCAGGCTGGCTTTAAAACAGGCAACTGCACAGCCACAAACAATCCCAACTGTGTGAATATTAAAAAGATCTTTACCGATGTTTAAAAGACACCTTTCCAGAGCATATATATATATATATATAATATATATATTAAAATATTACAGGAGGTGTGCATAATCAGTATTGTGAGGAACATGCACCATCGTCAGTCTTTGTGCTCTTGTTTCATACATGTACTTTTTCTGGTCCTTCCTTCTGAAGACGGGGATTTTTAGAAGGTAAAAAGAATCAAACAGATGTTGGGAAAGAAGACAGTTAAGAGGATTCAAAGACGTACGTGCGTGCTGCTCCCTCTCCGAACAGGTTTTTTGTTTGTTCTGCACTGTTTGTTTCAGGGCTTTGGGGTTCTGCTGGGAAACTGGTGTTTTGTCTGGTTTTGCAAAGACCAGCTCTATTGCTGATCCCCCTCCCTGCATATATGCACTTGTTGGATGGAGAGTTATGAACATAATGATATTTCACACAGTAGGGAAAGCCTATAGAACAATCTGAATTACACAAAGGATCTCTGCCATAACAGAATGCCTACTGCTGAAACATCTGATGGATCCCATGTGGGAAAAATCTTGATTTTTTTTTTAAAATGCCAGGTTAAACACCCTGTGTGCAGTCAGAATCTTACAATGGGGCAGATGTCATTTTGATGTAACGAGAAAATGCCTCTTCTGTGATTCTGCCTTTCTTTGGTCCACAGGTATCAACAAATTGTTTCCTTGAATCTGAAATTCTACGTGCATGTTATAGTGGAAAAATACCTGTTCTGCATTATGAGGGGTAACAGTTGACAGACTGGAGCATATCATGGTCGTTTGGTGTTCTGCATATCATGAACAGCTAGACTCCTAGGAATTCGCTGATGGTCTTTTTGCAGTTAACTGTAGTCTCAGTTAGAAACCTTAGAAACAAAGGGGATATTTCCAGCCATTTTGAATTCAAGTAAGATAAGCAGTTGCGTCTCTCACAAGAAGATTAAAGTGCAAACACGCCTTGCAGCGGAAGTTACTAATTTGGACCTGAGTGATGCAGTTTCCATAGCAATTTGGTTTCCCAGGAAACTCCCAAAGGTTGTCATGGCATCCATTCTCTCTCTCCCTCCCTCCTTCCCTCAGTCCTTTGCTGTTTCCATAGTAACCATTCCAGATGGTTCCAACTTCTGTGGTTCCACAGAAAAGCCTTTGCTCTTATAAATCACATACACACATACACAGGCACAGAGACAGCATTAATCCCAGAGAGATTTAAGTGTAGAAACAAAGCATTATTCTATATGCATCGTTTTTTGATACGGAACATTCCATAGTTCTGGGACTTGCAGGCTCAAGAAGAAAAGAGATAATATGGAATAGTGTTGATTCTTCTGCACATAATAGAATGAAAACAACAACAGCAACCCTGCACCATATAGACAATAACCATAACCCCAAGCGTCTAAACCCTGCTTGCAATTTGATACCTGAAACAGAAAATTCATCCTATCTATGATACCTACACAACTGCATAGAACACTGGAAAGATGGCACCTTTCTCTGTCTTTCAGAACAAACCATACATTAATTCATGGCGCATGACCTAGTTTTATGCAAAATATTCCCCTCTTTCAAAGCACAACAAGGCATTGAAGAACAAGGCTATAAACATTTGTTACAACTGGATTCAAATCTGGAGAAATAAATACTGATGAGGAACCGTAAACTGTGGGATTGAGAAGTACGTAAAAACCTCTGGGGGAATGTGTGGTTATCTTCTCTCATCTCCACATCTGGGTCCATGGAATATCAGACAGATACAGGTGAGCTCTTCACTGCTGTAAGAAGAGTTGTTCTTACAAAGAAACATGTTGCTATAACATATTATCAGTAAAATTGGATACAGATTTAAAACAAGAACCTTATGGGGGTTCTTTTCTATGTTTAACATACAACTTCAATGAATTTTGAATTTTTATTTGATTTTAAAATACTTCTAGTTGCTCTCCTCAGTTCACTTATTCTGAAGTAGTTATGTTGCCTCCTGTTTTGGAATGACAAGAAAAGCACTGATTTGAGTCTAAGAGGCTTCCAGAGTTAATAACAGGATATATGCCTTTATTGAAATTCAGTATGATTTGAAATGTTAGCCACAAGTGCTTTACTGAAATGTGTTTCAGTAATATACTATGCAACTTGATGCCTGCTCTTAATATCAAGCAGAGCTGCAGAGCTGCATGTTTGTGAATCATGCCAGCAGTGAGGTCTTGGTTCAGCAAGGCACTTCCTTAAATCTTGTGAAACAAAATGTGCGACAGTTATGTACAGATTTTGGACATTCTGCATTTTAAAAAGTGCTTTAGACAAAAATACAGTGGTGCTGAAGAAGAGAACATTTTACTGGCTCAGATTATGTTTCTCATTGTACAGTTCAGAGCTTTGTAGTAGCCTATGTGTTCATGGTCTTTGAATACAATTGCAAACTACAAATGGTGATCTCTCTGGATCTCATTCCAAAGTCACATCTACTTTTCATTGCTAACCAGCAAATCAGTAATTGCACTGAGAGAAATAACTTGGCTCAATCTTGAGCTATTTGTAGCACACTCTGTGGAGCTGCAGTTTAACCTTGTAATTTCTACCATCTGGAAACTGGGCTAATTAGTGTCTGTGAGGTGCAGGGCTGTGCCAGCAGAATGGGTCACAGTATTTTCCCTGTATGTGAATTTTACCTTGCTATGAATTTGGCTTGAAAGAGGCAAAAAGAAAGAAAAATAATAGTCATAATAATTAAGATGTTGTTTTCTTCTTTTTCACTTATTTGTAGAAAGAGTTTTCATCTGTTTTGGCTTATTATCACAAAGCTTAATTATGCCTAGTGAGCTCTATTTTTTCTTTTTTTATGTGATTTTTTTCCCATTTGAGCAGCAGACCCTCTCATCAGTCTTCTAATTACTGATGTTCATGTGTGAATGCTATTGTTTATTTAGCCAAAGTAGAACAGTCCACACAGATGAGGGAGGTATCAGCAAGCTTGGGAACCCCATTATTTGCAGAAATTCCCCACCCTCCCACCCAATTTCCTAAGGAAAGGAACAGTCCAATGGAGGCAATGTGTGATTAGCAATCCTAGAATTCTGTTAGGGTGAAACCAATGTAATGGTGAATAGGGTAGAAAATGGCATGGCATTTGGGCTAGAATACTGGTGGAAACACATCCACATTCATTACAACTTGTACTGGTCACAAAACTGCTTTTGAAATTCCTGGTTCCAGAAAAGATTTGCTGTGTGACAAGAGGATGTTAAATTAGGCAGAGCTAATTGCACTCTTCTTTGGATCTAGGCCATTATGAGTAAGAACTGTCTGCTATAAGAATTTGTGAGGCACATTATTTTGCTGTGCCTTACAAGTTTTTGTTTTACCTGTTATGTTGAAATGAGAATCCAAAAAGACGATTCTTTCCCATTTCATTATTACCAGCTAAGATGTTATGAATCTACACCTTGCACAGGAGAGACCTGCTACGAAGAGTCCAGGGGTAATGTAAAGATACGGAAGTGTTTTTCTCTTAAAGGACAGGAGATAAGGTGACACTTAGGTACATGGTATTTGAGTTTGCTATTTTTAAGCTACGACAGTAAGGAAGAAATCATAATTATAGGAGTTGAGAATGGGACTTTCCAAGCCATTGTTCATCCTATGAATCAAAGTCTGTAAATGACTCAAGAGTATCACTTTCAGTGATGTGCCTGTCCTTAAGCAAAAGGGGAGGACATTATTTTTAAAACTGTGCTACTTCCCCAATGTGGCTGTCTCTGTCTCGCTAGCAGCATATCTGCAGATGGCTTGCCAACTCATTGCTGTGAAAGTTCTCCTGTTCTCTTTAATGCTGATTTCTGTCTCTCTCTGTTTGTATATTTTACATATATGTATAAATTCTTAGAAATTATAAAATAATTAAAACAGCCGCAATAGTTTAAATGCTGAATAGTGAGGAATGAAAAATAAGATAGTCCATAATACACTCTAATAGGTAATCTAAACAGTAACTTTAAGGCCTTCCTTAAGGAGAATGTCTTGATTAATTTTCCAGAATATATCTGCATTCAGGCCATGACTGAAAATCCCATCAGCCCCAGCCACATGGCAAGTGACAAGGCTTGTTGGATGTTGTAGTTCAGAACATCAGTGCCATATTGAGGAAGGCTGGACTACTACATGGAGAGACCCAGGCAGCTGCTGTCCTCATTCTGTCCCCTCCACCATATAGCAGTGGTTCCCAACCTTGGGTCCCCAGAATTTCTTGGACTACAGCTCCCAGAAATTTTGGCCAGCACAGCAAAACTGTAGGGTGGGCACTCTCACTCCATCCCCATGTCAAGAGAAGATGTGGAACTTTTAAACTGTGTTTGAATTGTAAGCCCTTGGAGGAGGTATTTAAGTCCAAAAAGTGGCATATAGGTAGTTTTAGCACTCTGTGACTACTTTGCGTCACCACCAACTGGCCAAGAATTTGAATTATCAAAGAATAAATAAAGAGCTGATGAGCAACACAAATGCAAGATTCAGTTCCACACATGGAGATGGAGCATTGAAGATGAAGTGCCCTAGTGAGGTAAGCAAGGGAGGGGGTGGGGAGCATGACTAGCAGGGTGGGGAGCATGACCCATCATATGATACCCCCACTTCTCCCACCATGCCTCCCAACAAGATAGACTACAAGATAGACTAATGGGCATATAAAGTAGAATCATAAATGACCACAGAGTATTTCCCATTGGTCTCTGGAAAACTATTGTCTTAACAAACAACAACAACAAAACAATACTTCAGAGTTGATAGCAGTGTTTTTTTCATAGGGGACAAAAGAGGTGCATGCTTTGTTTAGAGAAAACGGAGCTTATCCAGGTAAGCTCCCACAGCACAGCAGTAAACCCAGGCATATAATTCTACCTATTGCCACTGCTCACCAAACCACATGGTGTATTTCCTTTTGCCAGATCAAAGCCATGCCACATGGAGCAGAACAAACAAAGCTTCAGCCAAGCATTCTACCAAGTAGAGGGGATGGGTGAGTATTATTGTTCCAAACATACATTTCAGAAGGCCTGCCAGTTTGGAGTGGGGAGCTAAGCTGAAGCATGGCGAACGGAAGAGTGTCTCTTGATAGCATTCCTCCTCTCAGGACTGACTGGTTTCTGCTGTTCCCCCTTATTCCACACCATCCCATGCTTCTCTTGTCTCCCCACAGGCAACCAGGCAGTGGTTCAGCTGTCACAGAGGTAAGGGTGGTTCCCATCCCCCAGTACCAGGCAGAGCACAAGCAAGGCCTACAGCAAGCAGGAACACTGACCAAAGGGAAACCAACTGTGCCTCTGTGGAGTTGCAGTCTTCATGCTCCCAGGATTACTGTTTCTTTCCACAGTGTCTGATAGACAGTAATGTAGCAGGTCTAACTCTAACCCATGTGGTTATGCAGTGATGAGGAAACCTGCATCTCTTGCTCTTACATCTCTCCAGTAGCTTTCAGAGGCTCAAGGACCCTTAAAAGTACACAAAGGCAGCGCCTCCCATTCCTTGTGTTGCCGTCGGAATTCATTCTGCTACTGATACCATTCAATAAAAGCTGTGACATTGTGAAGCTGTGTTTCAGATTTGTCTGTTTCATAATGGTGGATGGTGGGTAGGGAAACATTCCCTTCCTCCTTCTGTTATTCTCTTGAGCTGTGCCCGTGGTAGGGGGCACACACACATTAGGAATGGGAACAGTGAGTTCTCCAGTAGAGTGCCCCACCGGCTTAGAAGATCTGCATGTTGCCCTGCACTTGAAACAGATCCTTGTAGATGCTGCAGCCTGTCAAGGACCAGGTTGTGGAGCGGAGTGGAGTTGATGAGTATATAATAGGCCAGGACCCTGGGAGACTACAGTTGTCCTATCATGAGGTTTTCCATGTGCTGCTGTGGGTGGTAAATTAAAGTTTTGCTCTGTGAAGGGGTGGCCATGAGTTCTGACTATTTCAAATTATAGTTGCTAGCAGGACCCCCAAATTGTTGGTTGTCCTCTGTGTAGGTCACATTTCTATCTTTTTAACAGGTGACTTGAAATCCCATTTCAGGTTTCTCTTTGCTTTGTCCTTTCTCGTGTCCATCAGATGCTTCATGGTACTCTAGGTTGCTCTAGTTGTGGTGTATGTCCTGAGCATGCCCATATACCTTTTATCTTCTCCTGAAAAATGCTATCTTTCCCCACAGACAGGGCAATACAAACAGCACGTGTGATTTTTTTTGCCTAGAGGCCATGGTCCCACAGTGAGAGTAAAATCTCCTGAGATACATCCAGCTTCTCAGCAGTGGCCTGTTAGCTGTAGTGCCATGATGGCTTATTTAGGAGAGTCACTCTAGTCTCATACTGTGTTTGTGCCTGATATTTGTAAATAATGCATAAAACAAAGGAGGGGCACATTGGGCCTTGTGGCTGAATCCAGCTCTCCAATTTCTCTGGATGTCTACTTTCCCTTCCACATGATATAATACTGTTTGGTGGTTTCCTGGCCTACATATGTTTTTCCTCTATTTTAAAAGGTTGAAATAGCTTTCCTAAGGCTTAGTTACCGGCAGTAAGAGCATTAAGCTAAAATATATTGGTATTGTTTGGTTCCATCCTTTTGTTTTGGGCTCTCGCTGCGTTTCAAATGCAGCCCTTAAGAATTTCTTTGAAATTGAACTCAGCTCTTCAGATGAAAAATGGGTCCTTACCCTTGGTGTAAAGGCTGTGCTGCTGTACAGATATTGGTCTAAGTAGCATAATAAGATCATTTGGCCAGCACTTCTTACTGGGATATACTCATTCATTTTACTTGTAACTTCTACTGTCTCTAGTTTACAAACCTCCAGACTGTTCAGAAGGGACTCAGATGAGGTCCTTTTCAGATTACTGCAGCATTTAGGCAGGTTTATGAAGGCAGGGACAGTCCTGCTTGGTGTCTTCTGTGCATGGGTAATTGTAGCCAGCCAGTGGCACAATTCATACATGCTGATGAAGTTTTTAAAGGCTGTCACAGGTATGTCTATGAGCTGCTTCATGGCATTGTGTTGTGCAGTTTTTCTTGTACTGTTGGCCATGCTGATGACTGAGCATAGAACTGTGACTCCATTATCATTTTATCTTGTGATCTGAATTATGACTCAGTTACAGTTCTATGTTATGATTTTAACAACCTGATACAGCAGTCAGCAATGTGGGACTATGGGATGTGTCAGGATTGGGATGGAAAAAGAATTGTTTGCTCTGCATTTTTAAATAGAAATGCAAATACTTGCTAGAAGACAAGGAGCTGCATTTCCCCCTTTATCAACAGAGGAAATCAACGTTTTTTGGACTGTTAAGAGTGATTTTTGCACAAATTCTACAATTTCACAATAGCTGAAAGCTTGTTACTCTGTTGCATGAACTTTTAAGAATTAGAAGCATTGAATGAAATGTTTGTGTCTTTCTGAATAGTCAAATAGTTTTCTGTGCTTGCTGCATATTTTGCTTCTCAAAGAGAAACTACACTGGTTTTGCACAGAAACTTTCCATGCCAATTGCAGATAACTTGGTGGTGGTAGGGAGCTCCTTGACTTGCTCTCCCACTGGAGGCAAGACATCTTGTGGGGTTTGGAATTCCACCATTGAAGTGGCTTTTTGTGTCAAGATGGTCTGAATAATTGAGAATGAGGAATTTAAATAAGCAGACCTAATTTGTACTTTTTGATCTAATATGTGGATCAGATCTAATAGATCAGACCAATATAACAATCCTTTCTATTGTGCACTTTTCACAAAATTTTGCAATTCAGTTTTCAGTTCAGATGTTGCATACAAAAATGTGTATATAAAGGTTGCACACTACAATTAGGAAAATTGTGTACATGAAGGCATATATTTGAGAACACTGCAAAACCAACATGTGAGTATTGGGGAAACTGTACCATACATGCACAAAAATAAATTAGATGATTGAGTTTAAAATAAGAATTGCAAACTGATACAGTAATTGGACATTACACACTTAATGACTGCTAAATACATGTAAGATTTGCTTGGACTAGAAATAGACTTATTTGTCTTTGCCTGAAAAATGACACATTTCATGTATGGCTTGGCATAACTGTCTCCATGAAAACATTTCCTCTGAACAGTAAGACAGATTTCAGGGACACAGAATGTGGCCTCATCTTCTCCCTGTTATTGTTGTTCCTACAAGGGTACGAACTCTTTTGTACAGAGGAACATGCCATAATGTGAGCTCCCAGATGTAGTCTGAAGTGGTACAGCTCAAGCAGAGGTTCATGGGAGAACTAGATCACATCTCTCCAATCCTGACTTGCCTGCACTGGTTGCTGCTTTGCTTCTATGCCAAATTCAAGGTACTAATGTTGACATACAAAGGCCTGAATGGTTTGGGACTTTCTTTCCTATCAGATCATCTCTCCCTGAGATCAACCACCCATACCAGTTGCACCTCTCAGATTTTGATGTTGTGGATGGCCACCTGGAGGGAGGCCAGGAAATCCATGACAAGGTACCGGGCCTTCTCAGTGGTGACCACCTCTTTGTGGAACACTTTGCCTGTGGAGGTGCACCAGGCTCCTTCCCTCCTAATATTCAGAAAGCACATTAAAACATTGCTTTTCAAGGAGGCATTTCAGGATGTCCTCCCTTTATAATTGTTTGTTACTGAGTTTTACTTTTATGCGTTGGTTATATTTTGTAGCTTGTAATTGTGTCTGTTGCGACCATCTTGGGTTTTCAGGAGCGTTGTCCTCCTTTTTATATTTTGTGAGTTGTGTCAGGGATTATTGGCTCTTTTTATGTTTGCATTCGTTGTTGGAAACTGCCCAGACAAATGGCATGCCACTAGATGGTGCAGTATAGAAATTTAACAAACAAACAAATACTGTAAATAGATCTGTTTCACCACAAACACAGCCACCTTGTACAGTTTGTAAATACCTGTGATTTTAATTCAGTTCATAAATTTCTGTATTTGATGTAGACACATGTGGCAGAAGTACATTAGACTTAATGTTCCCTGTGTGTATTCTTCATATATTACATGATAACTATGTGTTGAACCACAGTTGAGGGTCCAAGTCTACATTTCAGATAACCTAACAGTAGAAGAGTGAATTTCTGAATGGCAGATTGTCACAGCAAGAACTTTTCACACCTCCTGCAGCTTGCAAATTTGCTTGCTTTGTTTTGTGGTTGGTCTTTTGCACCTAAACATTTTGTTTTCAGATATGATTGGTGACTCACAAAGGTCTGCCTAATTATGTCTCTGGAACAACAACTGATTCATCCTTCTAATGATTGGCTTTGACTGTCTGAAACTGACTCTGACTGTCTAAAATGATGGCAGCTTCTTGAAATATTTGTTAGATTTAATTTTCCTATCGTGGAGGCATGAAATAGGCAGCAACGGGTTAAACATTTTTCGCTAGCTCAAATGAATGATTCCGGTAATATTTTTGGAAGATGCTCATCTGTTACAAGATGCTTCCAGGTGATAATATTATGGTCCACTTAACAATATTGTTCAAAAGGGAAGATTAAAAATAGGAAGTAAGTGGCAAGGGAATTTGCATCTAGTTTGGTTTAATTGAGCAGAAACCAACAACCACAGGTTATCTGGCATCTTGCACTCCCTAAAAGATATGTTAATAACCCCAACCAACTTCCACTTGGTTTATGCTAAGAATAGGCATAAACCCAGCTCACTGGTGGTTGCTCATATGCTTTTAAGTGCCTTCCACATCAGTGGTGAAACCTACTCAAATAGGATGACCTCTAGATATTTGAATTTGAAATCTGACCTTTCAGATAATGTTGGGCAATGTGTAGCCCTCGAGAGATTTCTTGACGACAGCTCTAATCAGTCCTAGCTGGGACGATCAGTGCTGAAAGATGATGGTAGTTACCCTGTTTCCCCGAAAAAAAGACCTAACCTGAAAATAAGCCCTAGTATGATTGTTCAGGATGCTCATAATATAAGCCCTACCCCAAAGCTAAGCCCCAGTTAAGTGAAACTCCGCCCTCCACCATTGTGCAGGAACCAGATGACATGACTGTATTTGAATAAAAGTAGATTGTTGTCCATGAAAAAAATAAAACATCCCCTGAAAATAAGCCCTAGTGGGTTTTTTGGAGCAAAAATTAATATAAGACCCTGTCTTATTTTCGGGGAAACACGGTATAACACAAGAACACCTGGATGACCACAGGCTGCTCACCCTTGCTGCAAGAGCTGTTGCCCATAATAACTGTTAAGTCAAAAGACACACTGAATATCTCTGTTTACAGCAGGAGCAGACAACATGTGGCCTGGATCACCCCAGCATTATGAGTTTTTTAAAATATTTTTATTTGGCTCATAAAAATAAATTGCCTGTGGATGTAGTTTTGTCGTGTTTTGAACCCCTTTCTAGCTTCTTTCTCCCCAGGGATTTTTCGTTTAAAAACCTGTCTGGCCAGTAGAGGGTGCAAGAAGGCTTTTTCAATACCCTCCCCTCAGTTTTGCTCAGAAACTGGGTGTGTGAGTGTGTGTTGGAGTCACTCTCCACAGTCAACAAATAGGTATGTGGTGACTCCTGGAGTTTACCCACCTGTGGCTTATAGCATCAAAGCTGCAGAGTTCATAGGCATTCCCTCCTCCACTAATTCTTATATACATATAATAATAATACTGTATGTGCCGTCAAGCCAAATCTGACTTATGGTGACCCTTCTCAGGGTTTACTTTTCTAGGTAGAGAGTACTCAGAAGTGGGTTACCATTCCCTTCTTCTGGGGGGGTGCCTTGGGACTGTGCAGCTTGCCCATGGCCACACAGGCTGACTCTACGTACTTGTAGGAGGCACAGTGTGGAATCGAACTCCCAACCTGTGTCTCTGCAGCCCAATACCTAAACCATTGAGCTATCCAAATAGCAATATATCCGGAGTTAAGACAAATGTTTAGAGGAACGTGTATCTCCTACTCTTAGATCATTTTCTCGCCAAGAATGCAGTCCCCTTTGCTATGCATATCTCAGCAATCAGATGTTCAAAAGAAGCTGGTTAAGTATTTACAATACGTACTCAATCACGTTTCTGCTTTTAATGTCGTTTTACAATCAGATGTCTTTCCTAAAGCACTGATCCTACATATGAGATCACTGTCTTGGTCAAGGTCTCCTCTGATTCTCTAGTCAAGTTGTTTTCTCTTCACTAAAAGCTTTATGCATTTAGTCAGGGCTGGGATATAGCACTACAGCAAGGTGTGACACTGAAAGAGGCAAAGCTGGAAAAGATATGTGAACATCCAGGAAGGAGGATAACCAGTAGGGTCACACTGAAGGCCGTGGAGGAATAACCTGGGAGATGAAGCAAGGAACTTTACTTAGTCCTTTCTGGCTGGGGAAATTCTGAGAGTTGTATTCCAAAGAAGTAGCATTTCTGAACTCTGGGCTGTACCAAGCCATTTAACTACATTGCTAACAAACTAGGAGACTGAAACTTGTCAAGCAAGCCGAGGCAAAGAGGCAGTCCCTAAACCAGCAAAACCAGGGAGCTGGACAGGGGACAGATTGTATTTGTCTTCAGTGTGGAAGGGATTGTCACTCTCGAATTGGCCTTCTCAGCCACACTAGACGCTGTTCCAAGTCCTCTATTCAGAGCACGTTACCATAGTCTCTCGAAACTGAAGAATGCCTAATCTAAAATCTAAGGAGACTGCACAGTGGCTTGTGGCCCCTCTGAAAATATTTTAACGCAGCTGTGATATTTATTCAGCTTTCTGTGAGCAAGCATCACCAACATTTTATGGATCCTTCTGTGTTATGTATTTACACATAGTCCTTGGATGTTTGGTTCACAGCAAACCTTGCGGGAACACACTGCCAAACATTCATGCATGAAAATCCCCTCCAGTCGTCATCATTTCATCTTATTTTTATGAACTGAGACATGCTCAAGTAAATGTAACTTGTCTTCTAACAGACTGGACTGTGGAAAGCTTTTAGTGTTTAGTTTGCTGACTGGTTTAATATGACTTCATTTCTCACCCGCTCTTGCCTAGGGATGGGGAAAGAGACCATTTATTCAAGGCCTAAATTGCAGGTTTTCTTTGGAATTAGGTTCAAAAAGCTCTCTCTCTCGTGTTCTACTAAGTTCCTTTCATACATGTGACAAGCACAGGCAGTTGGCTTTATTGTGGCAAAGACCAGAGACAGAACTTCATGGGAGGAATGTTCAGAAGGAAGAGAAGAGTTTTCAGCATGTTCATGACTAGTTCTGTCTCCCTCAAGGGTGAATTTTCATTCCTACTCCTGCAATTGAGAGGACAAGACTTATAAACTAAAATATAAGGAAAGCTGTAGAAAATTGAATTTGGCACATTTTTTTTTAATTTTTTAAATTTAAAATTTTTAAAATATTTTGTACACTAGTATTATTGGTGCAGCTTTGTGCATTGGAGCACTGGGCCACAGAGGCAAGAGTCAGGAATTCAGACCCCATTGAGGCATGCGTGCGGCTGATAAGGATATGTGCCTTGCCATCTGTGTGGCCTTGAGTAAGTTGCACAGTACCAGAGCCCCACCAGAAGGAGGGAGTGGTAGACCACTTCTGAGAACTTTACTCCTAGTGATACCCGGAGTTTGTGGGTGTGTCACCAAGAGTTCAAATTGAATCGACAGTGTACAGTATAATTATTAGTATTACTTCCCTAAGAATTTGAAGAGATCAAATATTTATTCATTTGTGCATGTTGTATAATGATTGACTATCCTATCTGCCCATTTGTATTGTATAGCTATGTAAGCATTTCTTACAGTCTTACTTACTTTCCCCCCCAACTACTAATTTCCCCCCACCCTTCCCCCTTTATATTAGCAACAACCCTCAAGTAGTTTCACAACTAGGCTATGATGGGACAGAACTCCTCTTAATTCTGGTCTGGTGGTGTATTCTAAAATGTGATGCTGCAAGTGTTTTTTCCCCACTTTGGATCTCTCTCTCTTTCTCTCTCTCTCTCTCTCTCTCTCTCTCACACACACACACACACTTTTCTGCTCCCCCTTTCCTTCTTCTGTCATCACCCTTTTTCATTTTTACTGATCTTTCTTTTCCTTCACCCTTGTATTCATTCAGTTTTTCCCTGTTCTCACTCTGCTCCTTTAACTTGCATCAGCATCTTCTTCCCCCACCGCCCAACTGTTGGAAGATTTAGATGGCCCTGCAATACATGAGGTTGCATGAAAGCCCTCTGGAGAAATAAATATCTTAAGCCTGCCTATGGCTTCCTCTTTAGGGACGCTTGATGCGTTTGCTCCTTCCCTTTGTTCTTTCTCTGCTCCCCAACTTCTTTCTTGCTGCTGTTTCTGTCTGTCTGCACTGTTCTGCCTTTCCCTCTGTTCCCTCTCTCCCCTCCCCTTACTGGGAATAGGACTCTCTTCCTATCTCTGAACTGTTTGAAGAATTCAGGAGTCCTACAAAGATACTCAGTGTGGTGTAGTGGATAGAGTGATGGACTAGGTCTCAGGTGGTCTGGGTTTGAATCCCCACTCAACGATGGAAATTCACTGTGGGTGTGGACTGGAAAAACTACTCCTTAAATATCCCACTTGATGGCATGTAACTAACTGAGGGAAGCACCCTGGAGCCTGACTGTTCAGAAGCCCTATGGAAGAGTGAATATCCTGTCCCATCCCCAGTTTTACTTCTTAGGCAGAATAGAGAAGAAGATGGCACAGCAGCCAACAAATTTTAATTAACTAAAATTAACTAATACATTTAAAATATTTTAAACAAAATAATCTCAAGGTGCATACCTGTTGGGTGCGGGTTTCATATCATCTGAAGTTTCAGATGCTTAAGGTTTAAAATGTTTCAGCTATGACAGAGGCAGACATATGGACACACCCATTTCTGTGTGTCTTATGTGATCTTCCTAAAATAGGTAGGCAAGTCAGAGTAATAGGGAGTGTCAGTAATGAAGAGCAGGACCACACTAATTTTACAGATGGGATAACATTAACTGTGACAATCTCCTTCTGGCCCCTAACACTGAGTAACAGAATGCTCACTGTTTTTAAAAAGTGATGTTCTGAGCTCTAATCAAGGGATAAGTGTTCATTTCAAGTTCTCCATTTGACAAATTTGGGGTTGATACTTCAAAATCAGAAAATTGCTCTCTCTTAACATTTGCTGTTAGCTAGTGAAGTGCACAGTTGAAGATTTGGGGTAATATAAGTTAAAACTCTGTTTTTTCTAAGGTAAGTCAACGTACCCTTTATCTTTATTTCTTGATCAACCAGATCAATTTTGTCAGCAAACAGCTGACAGCTGCAGTTGACTGCACATCTACTTGAGATCAGTGGGACTAATTTCTGAGAACACAAGCCAAGGATTGGGTTGCCCTTGAATTTTTACAACAGGCTCCCCTGTTGTAGGATGCTCTGGGCTATATAACTGCCATGCATTTGGATACTGTTTAATCTGATGTTTTGTTTTCTGTCAATTAATCTAATTTCATATCCTAGTTCAAGGCATAAAGATGAAGTCAAGACAATTTGCTGAAAAACAGATAAGAGACTTTGTTGAACCAATGTGTTTGATATAAGAAAAATAAATTATCTTGATTCTGGCAAGCAGATACATAGACTTGCATGATAGACTTGTGGCCCATTTAGTTTTGCTTCTGACATAAAATAGTTAGCATAAATAGAGCCATTTTATGCTAATGAATCACATTTAAATATTCTATTACCTGGCTCAGTTCATGTGTTTTAATTCATACTCTATGAATTCATGGAACCTATTGCTTTCAGTAATAGTGGCAAATATTTGTTTCAGAGAAGTGTAGGACCTGGCGGGCTTTGCGCTCTGCAAGAAATACATGTTTGATTGTTTTGGGACTGTGGACAGATGGGTAATTCATCTATATTAGCCCTCGGCTGTCATCTCCAAATAAAAATAGAAACATCTGGCTTTTGCAATTAACCTCTCCATATGTTTACGAATATGTAATGATACAGTTTTACATGTTATCCAGGTCACTAATCTGATTTCTCAACATATATTATAATAACATATTTTTTTGGGTGGGGGCCCCCCACTTGGAAAGATGAAGGAAAGCAGACTCCAGCAGTGTCAGGCATTGGAACATCCTGTCGCCATGACTTTGCCAGTTGCAGCCAATATGCTCCAGCCTTCTAAAAATAAAATAAAAAATACAGGCTAACTATATTCCGTCTGGACAGATCCTTAGCTACTGTAGGCTTCAGCAGTTCCAGGGACTATGGTGTATGGAAGGTGAGAATTTAGTATTACACCTACACATGGTCCCCCCCCCCCCCCGTTTTTCATGTGTTAAAGCTCAGAGTATCTGAATGGTTTTGAAGGAAACATCACCACATTTTTCTGGCTTCTCTGGGTCATGTGCACATGGTCATCACCTTACCTGATTTCCAGGACTGTCATTCTGGAACATCTAAAAGCATTAGGTTTCTTGTAAAAACAGCCTGGATCAATCGATAAAAAAGAAATAATATGTAATTCTCACTTAAGTGTGGTATGCCAACATACACTGGAAGTTGTCTTATACCAACTCAGACTATTAGTCTGGCTAATACAACTTGAAAAAGTAAATTTTTTGTACTATAATTCCTAAAATTCCTTAGCTGGCATGGTCTCTGGCCCTCTGCTTGAGGATTCAGGAAGCAGTAGTCCAAAAAAAGTAACTTTTCCAAGCTCTTTCACCTGGTTCAGTATTTTGCACTGAGATCGAAACAACATGTGATGATATTAATGCTTTTCAAAAGCATACATAGAGTCAAACTGTCTATTACAGATAAAATGTCATTAAAAACTGAAGTGTGTGGATGTTTCCGAAACCTAATTTTGGCAGACCTTCAGGTCTGAGCAATCATACTTGTAGATGAAAGGCTGTAATTACCTCCCACTGAGCAATCACTAAACAAAGCAAGCTAATTTGCAGACAGGAGATGTGAGAAGCCAGTATCTTAAACACTTAGAGAATTCCTCTTCTAATGATGTACTCTCCATAATGCATAGTTTGACCCTTGGATTCACAAGAGACTGGAGGAAAACAGCCATGGGCTCCTGATTGGGAGTGTGCTCTGGATCTGGATTGTGGTTGCTTTAAAAAAATTGGTTTCAGTTGAAGGTGGTTGCTAAACGTACCTGGAGATGCCAAGGACTGAACCTAAAATCTTTTGGGTGCAGAAAATGTATTCTGACATTAGGAAATGGCTGTTCCCTGTAGGCAGATGTGAATGAACTCTAGCTTAGAGGTTTGATTTTGTTTGTTCACTGGAATTTTTCCACTAACCTGAGTCGCATACAAAATAGAGGGGAGGGATATAATGCACTTAGAACAAAAACATGATTTCTTAAAGTACTAGAACTAGATAATTTAAAAAGCCACTGAGGCGACATGATGAATTTAATGAAGAGCTGCTGCTGCTGCTTCTATAAAAGGGCATAGATAAGAAATGGAAGAAAAGGCAGGTTACAAAGGATAAATACTGACAAGCAGGCTAGATATGTTAGGATGGTAGCAAGCACATTCAAGATCAAATAAGCAGAGGCCTGCTACTCAGTAAAGATGGCAAAGTATTAACAGATAACAAAACAGAATAGGACAAAATAACTAATAGGCCCTGTTCAATTCCTGTTTTATGTCTTTTTACCCAAGGGGATCTGTGTGCAAAATCACAGAAGCAATGCATGAGTGACTCTAACTGGCAAGGAAGTTAGGGTTGTAGTTCAAGATTGAGAAGAAATTGTAGATATTGAATGTGTAGATACTGAAAACGATTCTGTTCTTGAGAGCTAGAGAAACATCCTCATTTTCCATCATAACCTCCATCGATCATGTTTGAGGACTATTGCTATAAGGCTGGAGACAAACAAATGTCCCAGTCTTTGGAAAGGGAAGAAGATCCAGGAAACCATTGCCTTTTCAGTGTAACTTTGATATCAAGGAAAACACTGGGACAGATGCTAAAGGTCCACCATTTAGCCATTGTCCTTAGGGCTCAGTAGTCTTCAGCCACTGATTGACAGATTAGGGTCTTTTAAGGGTGAGTGTTGCACTTCTTTTTTGTTGTATTTTCAAATAGATTTTAAGTCATGTTAAGTCAACACTTGTTTTAACATGAAGATTTATTTAACAGTATTTTAATACTGTAATTTATTGGTCAAAATATGGTTGTGTTGTTGCACTGGTGGAAAGGAAATGACATAATTTACAGTGACAAATTATAACTGATTAGCAAATCCCTGCTTTGATGCCTCATTGCATTCCAATGAAGAGATTTGGCACATGGCCAGGAATTGAAGTGGAGACTTGTCAATTAGTGGCATTTTGCTGCTGTGAATTTGTATTTCCCCCCGTTCTGTTAGCATAATTGCATAACCAGATTTCAGTCATTATGTTTTTTTAACTGTATGTTCTTTGGGGGGAAAATTATGTTGTAAGCTACCTTGGATCCTACAATGAAGAAAAGTGCAATATAAATTAAATTAAGTTAAATTAAATTTAAATAAATAAATAAATAAATAGTTTATAATCACCCTGATAATAATACAGTGAATAGCAGGTACATGTAGGCATCCTTCAGTCTCGAGAGACTATGGTAACGTGCTCTGAATAGAGGTCTTGGAACAGCGTCTAGTGTGGCTGAGAAGAGAGTGACAATCCCTTCCACACTGAAGACAAATACAATCTGTCCCCTGTCCAGCTCCCTGATTTTCCTGGTTTCAGGACTGCCTCTTTGCCTCGGCCTGCTGAACAAGTGTCTCTTCAAATTGGGAGAGGCCATGCTGCACCGCCTGCCTGCAGGCTGAATGCTCAGATGTCAAGCTTTCCCATCTGTTGAGGTCCATTCCCAAGGCCTTCAGATCCCGCTTGCAGATATCCTTGTATTGCAGCTGTGGTCTCCCTCTGGGGCACTTTCCCTGCACTAATTCTCCATACAGGAGATCTTTTGGAATCTGACCGTCAGCCATTCTCACGACATGCCCAAGCCAACGTAGACGTCGCTGTTTCAGTAATGTATACATGCTAGAAATTCCAGCTTGTTCTAGGACTACTCTATTTGGAACTTTGTCCTGCCAGGTGATACCAAAAATGCGTCGGAGACAACGCACATGGAACGTGTTCAACTTCCTCTCCTGCCGTGCACAAAGGGTCCAGGACTCACTGCAGCACCTTCAATTCTTGTGTAGAGATGGTAATAGAGGGAGGTGAGTCCACGCCCTGGCCCATGACTTGTGTTTTCTTCAGGCTGATTGTTAGTCCAAAATCTTGGCAGGCCTTGCTAAAACGATTCATAAGTTGTTGGAGCTCTTCAACAGAATGGGCAACAACAGCTGCATCATCGGCAAAGAGGAAGTCCCGCATGCATTTCAGCTGGATAGCAGGAGTTAGCATGGATTTATCAAGAATAAATCCAGATTTATTCTGCTTTTTCCTTTGGGTTGCTTCTTTGGGAGATTATAGGAATTCTGTGAATATCTTGATTTCACTAAAACATTTGACAATAATAATTATATTTTGGTTGAAAAATAGGTTGAATGCAAGTTAGATGATAATGACACCATGGGGATTCAAAACTGACTGGAAATCATTTTCAGGCAGGTCTTGTCAATAGTCCTCATCAAACTGGAAAATTTGAGTGGGGTGCTACAAGGACCTAGTGTAGTTCAACATTTTTATCAATGGACAAAATCGTGTTCCATAATTTTGTGCCTGTTCCAACCCGGATCGAGTGCCAGAAATATTTAACTTATACTAATTAAAAGCTCCCAATCCTCGTCTTTTTAAGTTCCAAGCCTCCCTTTTGCTCTGGGAAAGTTTGGGAGCCTTAATACAGGGTGGGTGAGTGAAATCAGTAAAAGTTAAAAGGCGCTGCTAGATTGCTACCACAGGAATCTGGGTAGCCACTGCAAATCTGGTGACAAAATTGAATAAGACTTCTTTTGGGGAAGTGGGGGATCCAAGAAGTGGATACAACCTTCCAGGTTTAAGGAATGAGTGTACTGTATATGATGCCCTGCTCTAGGGGGAGTGCAAACATTTTTTTAAAAATAATCACTGGAAAAGTCACTGGAAACCAGATTGTGCCATGAAGCATCTGACAGTTCAACTGCTGAGGGGCAGAGACACAGTCTCCCAGAACCACTATCTGGAAACAGCCCTGAAGATAGAAGGGAAACCATTGTAATCTAGGCCCCAGCCCCTACTCCAAACTCACAAAGTCATTCTGGTGTCAAGAGCTATGGAGAGAACTCCAACAGAGGCACATTCCTCTCCTGCTGAAAGTCATTCATGGCCACTTCAGTCTTTTCGTGCTTGAAGTGAGGCTTTCATCCAAAAGGCAATTTCATCTTGAAAAGATAAGCTAATGGCTTTAATTCAGTAGGTCTCAGAGCATGAGAGGAGCCTCCCTGGCATTGTAGCCGGGGGCTGATTCAGGTTTTCTTTTCTCTTATAGTGAGGACAGAGAGATCATTGAGAGAGAGGTTCTGGAGCTAGGGGAGATATTCTCCCCCAAAACACCATGATGAAAGTAGTTTGAAAAGGGGATGACTACTCATGGTGTGTGCAGACCCATCTTACCATTGTCTATAACAAACCGGTTGCAAATTTCTGTAGAAGTTTAAAGGCTTGTAAAACCTGTTCCACTTGATACAGAATAAAAGACAACAAAGCTTCCACTTCATCAAGGCCAAAATCCTGTTGGTGATTTTTTGTTGTTGTTGTTTAGTCGTTAAGTCATGTCCGACTCTTCGTGACCCCATGGACCAGAGCACACCGGGCCCTCCTGTCTTCCACTGCCTCCCGGAGTTTGGTCAAATTCATGTTGGTAGCTTCGATGACACTGTCCAACCATCTTGTCCTCTGTCGTCCCCTTCTCCTCTTGCCCTCACACTTTCCCAACATCAGGGTCTTTTCCCTGTTGGTTTGTGAGTTAGAGGCCGTTTGCTATGATGACTTACACAATTACGTATATAAATTACCAACATGATTCTGGCTCATTTTCAGTTATTATTAGCTAGGTATATAGTGAGATAAGTGACTAGACATGAGTGTAGAATAACATGGAGTGTGAGCATGTATGCAAGTGTGCACTTAACAGCCACTTGAGAAACACAGATACTATTGTATCCAGGTAGCAATTATTTGTTTTAGTTCTCGTCATTTCCTAAGGTCCCACTTAGGGAACTATAAAATATGCTGATCTCATATGCAACCTTTTTCTCTTCCTCGCACAATTTTTTTTCTCCTTGGCCTGAAGACAAGAATAAACTTCACCAAAACACATCTACTTTCATGTATATGTCTTGAGAGTTGTCCAGATAAAATTTCCCTGTGACCAGACTGTTCTTCCCCCCTCCCACCACAAAACAGGAACGTGGTAAATTAGTGATGATATGTAAGTGTAGATGGCATCTTGATTTCTAGGGGGAGTAAGATGTCACACTGAGCATGTGCACAGCTTTTTTACTTCACCACTGCAAGTAAAAACCAAGGGAACCCATCACGGGAGGTCTGGGATTCTGCTGTAGATTTGAAGGGATGCAACAACCTGAGGGGGTTAATTTCATTAGATGATTCAAAATTATTACCAAACACTTGAGTGCTGGTCTCCAGTATTAGTGTAAATGGTTACACAACAAACCATGTTTGCTGCTATTTCTTTTGGTTGTTTTTCCTGCTCACCAGGTGATACAAAGTTGAATAGGATCAGAACTGTGTCTTTTGTCCTGCCTTCTCTCTCTCTTTCTCTCTCTCTCTCTCTCTCTCTCTCTCTGTGTTTTAATCTCCTTGGGAGGCTTGTATCATTTTGAAATGGGCTTTATTTGGGGAGATAGGGCTTAGCACTACACTGCTTCTGATGCAGAGTTCATTTCCATGCCAGAGGTTCCCTGTTCCCAGGCCTTTAATGACCTGTTTATTAGCTTTAAATATGGCAGAGAAAATCCAGAGGCAAAGGAAAGATCCCCCCCCCCCCGGAAGCCTAAAGCAATTTTCAAGGAATTGATTTTTGCAATGCAGTGTAGACACCAATATTGGTAAACTCCAATCCTCTTCAGAATGAATCATGCCTGCCCAGGCTCATTTGCTGTGGTACCTTTGCCTATCTGGACACGTTGTGAACTGGCTTTGTGATGTCATGCAGAATCCAGTTGGCTACATGGCATAGTTAGCACTGTCACTGAATGGCATCAGTTTTAACCTTATTTGTCTGAATATCTACCAAGTAGAACTTTGAATTTAGATGTTCCCATTTTCCCTTTTCGTTTTAGGCTATGAAGATGCAAATGATCCAGGACACAATCACTGTGCAAGAGGGATTCCATTTTGCCTTTAAAAATGTGGCACCGTTCAGTGGTTGAATATACAGTAAAGGCTGTAATTTATTCTGCACAACACATAACAGAAGATGTCTCAGTAAGTGTCACAGAACTCCATCAGCCTCTTAAATATTTATTTAAAAACAAACTTACAATCACAGAAATGCGGAAAAGGTAACTAATGATACTATAGCACCATGCTCTGAGTTGAAGGATGGCCTGCCGTCTTGTGTCTTAGTATTCTAGCTTGCAGTAGCGCAACAATTTTCTGTCTTTCTGTGCTTTTTCACAAGTGCATTACCGTATATTGATCAGGGCATCTTTTATGTTGTAAGATAAAACGAAACACAATGTTAGATGAATGATCAAAGTTGGGTGAAGGGAGACAAAATTGTTTGGATATTATTCCTGCCTTTACAAAACCTTTCACGAAAGATTCAGTAACAGGAAATTAAATATAAACATGCTGCTAATAAACATTCTAAATGTATTGTCTGTAACATGTCCATCTGTTTTGCTTTGTACAGTTTTATTTTGGGCTGTGGTGAGAAATGAATAATTGTTCTATTTTCTGTTGTCTTTCCCCCTCTATATGTGTATTACAGTATTTATAAAATATTACCTTTGTTACAAGAACCTTTTCTGATTGTTTTAGCCTTTGTATACAAGAAAAAGTTATACTTATTTATATGAATCCTCAAATGGCCTGAAAGAGTAAGCTTCAAAATGTGTGCCTTGTCCTGAAACATCTATTTAAATAAGAAAATCATGTTATTAATCCAAGCTAATGGTTATGTATAAGCATATATGTAATAGTTAGCTCTAGTTAAGTCTAGCCATTTCTTAGAAGTATGTATTTCCTTTTAAAGCGGGTACCCTCAGAGCAATCTAGTATGTGTTTATTCAGACTGAGCTCAGTGGGACTTACTCCCAGTAGGTGTGCATGGGACTGCAACCTGTACTGCATCAATTATCCTAATATTCCTGTATTATGCTATAATAAAGAAGAATCCAGATATACGGCTTAACAACTGTAGGTTTATCACTAAGATGGGAAGGATCAAGTTGATTTGGTGCAATCACACAGTGTAGGTTTTAAGAGCCACTTGGAGTGCCATATGTGCTCCCATTGGTTTTTCCATTAGTGTTATCAATGAATGCATTGTGGTTGCAGTTGGCTGACTTTGTACTCCAGTGCAGGATTCTTTGATATGGGCATAGATTGGTACAATGAAGCTGCAGGAAGCATGCGTGTGCAGGCGTACATGCACACACACACATACACACAGAGTTGCTTGTGAAGGGTTAGTGTTAACTTTTTGAAGGTAACAGATTGCAGTCATGAACAGCACACAGTCTTTTACTGGGAGGTTTTGGGACTTTAGGGTGCTTCTAGAATGATGGCTGCTGCTGGTCATTGTGGTTGGTGGAGCAGAAGGCATAGCAACCCATGGTGGGCAGAGGTGGGGCAAATGTGAATATTCACATACCCTCTCTCACAAGGATTTACACATCGGAAGGCATTCTGCCTATCATAAGGATGCTGGTGGGAATGGGCTCTCTGAGGGTAGCCCATCTCCTCACTTGCCCCAATGGATCAGCCTCTACCACATTTCAGAGAGATGGCTCCAAATGCTACCCATTAAGATGCATTGTGCAGCTATGCTATCTTGGTCTCCTTAACTGGTTTTCTGTGGGGGGGGGGGGAATGGAAAAAATGGTGCCAAAACCATAGCTTGGAAAGGTTACTTTGAGGAATTAAAACTCCCAGAATCCTCCTGCTGTTAACAAACATAATGGCTTGGGGATTCTGGGAGTGGTAGCCTAAAATCAGCCGGATCCCAAGCCAGCCTTGGGATCCGGCTGATGGTCGGATCCCAAAAGATCTCCTGTATGGAGAATTAGTGCAGGGAAATCGCCCCAGAGGGAGACCACAGCTGCGATACAAGGATATCTGCAAGCGGGATCTGAAGGCCTTGGAAATGGATCTCAACAGATGGGAAACCCTGACATCTGAGCGTTCAGCCTGGAGGCAGGCGGTGCATCAAGGCCTCTCCCAATTTGAAGAGACCCTTGTCCAGCAGGCCGAGGCAAAGAGGCAGTCACGAAAGCAGCAAAATCAGGGAGCTAGACGGGGTACAGATTGTATTTGTCTTCAGTGTGGAAGGGATTGTCACTCTCAAATTGGCCTTCTCAGCCACACTAGACGCTGTTCCAAGTCCTCCATACAGAGCACACCATAGTCTCTCGAGACTGAAGGATGCCTAATCTAGCCTAAAAACACAAGAGAGTTAGAAATGTAAAGAAAATGATATTTCGATCCCCTCCACCACCCCCCCCATTAAATTCCATGAATGGGGCAGGATTTAAAAAACAAACCTCAGAGTCTTGTCTGGAAGGATCCCTTAATCTGTAGCCATAAGTACAATAGAAGTGTATGTTTTGTGACCAGAGTAAGATCCTTACCTTCATTATTCTGAAAAAAACTAGCATGGCAATTTTAATATGTCATGGTTGCTGGGGCAGAAGTCAAAATCTGGTTTGATTTTTCTTCATGTGCAGCAGCTCATTGTGTGTGTTGTTGCCTTTTTATGCCATATGTGTAAGGGCATATTCAGTGGCCCTTTGCACATGTATAAGCTTGGTTGCTTTTAATGGGACCGTCTCCAGTGTTTATAATTTCAAGCCAGGGATCACTGGAGCAGTGGCAAAGCACTCCGGCAGCAAAGCAGCTATGTTTCATGGTTGGTAGTAGGGTTCTGGCCACTGTTCATTTCCTTTGTTCTATCTCCTTTTCCCCCTGTGGAACTTTCCAGGAGATGATCAAGATTATGTTGGCATCTTTTTGCCACAGCCTTACCAATCTAGTGCTAGTAGTGCCATGTTCCATTCTCCCCTAAGATAGTAGAAGGCTCAAGGTATTATTCCAGTAGGAAGAAGACCATTTGGGGAGGAAAAAAGCAGGGGGACATCTATTCACGGTGCTGGACAATGGAAAAGCACATTTTAAACTGGGAGAAAGACAATGAAAATGTGGAACTAAAATTGTCGGAATGTAATCATCATGAACTAGTGTGGGAGGCCGAGAAGAAAGTTTACTGCTAAGTAATAGGAGAAGAGCCAGTCTGTGCAGACTTGGGCGAGCTACATGATCCCAGAATGCCACTAGAAGGATAATGAGGAAGAGGAGGGGGGGGGACACACTGCTAAACCACTTTTGAGTATTTTATGCCTAGAAAACCTGAGAAGGGTCACCATGAGTCAGAATCGACTTGATGACATACATGATGGAATCGTTAAGTAACAGGTATTATCTAATGTGGGGGTGAAGAGTCTCAGGCCATGGGGGCAAAGCTGGTGCTTCAGCTCTGGCTCTCCTTCTCCATTGTTTGGTGCTTTTGCTTTTGTATGAGTTTCTGCTTTATTTGTAAAGGTTCAAATTCCTCTCTTAAATCTTAGGGTGCAATTAAATGGACTTGTGTTCTGCTGTTTGGTCTGCTGAGAGGTGGGCTGGTTTTCTCCTTTTGTTGATGCAATTGTCAGAGTGAACCAGTTTGTCCCCAAGCATTGCTACGCATATCTTTCTGGGTCCCTGTCAGGGGCTACTACTTTTTTTGTGTGTGTGGGTAGGATTGCTCCATTTTGGTTTGTTTCTAGGACCTGCGATTACTGGAAGCAAATGAAAGAGGAGCTTGCAGCTTTAAATTTCCCTTCTGCTCTCAATTTTCCAATATTGTTAAGTGGCTTAAGAAGATTGTTGAGAAATTAAACACATCACACAAAATGGCATAGTGGACCTCAACCTGACCTTAAACTTAAAAAAGTTCTTAGTAACCTGCAGTAAGATCTTTAAGCTCAAATGCACTAGTAGGTTTAGTCCCCCATCTTTTTGTCTTTGGCACAAACCCCTCCCCCCACTGTGGTTCCTGAGAACACGTCTGAAATTGAATTTGGCTTTTCAGGGTAAAAGAATTCCCCTACTTTTGCTCTAAGGTGCTCATGATGTTAACCCACAACACCATACTCCATTCATGCATATGAGCATTCTATGGCACTGTTAGTAGCATTAGTAAAATTACTAGAATACCATTAGTTAAAAAAAAAAAGTTTGCACAAGCAAATGCTCTGCCCATTTAAAGACATATAGTCAGTTCCCAGAAAGAGAAGCGGTTGCCAACAAGTAGCTTATACCCAGTACCTAGAAGATGAAATGGGTGCCGAATGAGTCAAAATTATCAGAATTACACTTTTTGTGTTAGGAAATGTATTCTTTCATAGGCACATCTAAACAGTCTTCAGTATCTTCTGGTGAGTCAAAACTTCAGCATCACAGCTCTTGTTGTTTTAAAACCACAGCACAATTTGTTTAACTACAAATAACAGTCTAACTCTCTAAAACACAGTTGCTTTCAAAAGCGCCTGAATTAATGTCAGAGATAAGACCAAATTAATTCCGTCACCTGGAGGAAAACAAACAAACCCAATCTCTCTAATAGGGGCCCTCTTAAAGGTGTGAAGTAGGGTGGCTAATAGGTTTCCATGCACCTATCTTGGCAAGGGTTGTGCATGCACACGTGGAGTGACTTCTTCCTTCCTTTGGTCTTCTTAGTAGTTCAATACTGCTGTCTGAATGCAGGAAAAATGAGGTATCTTCGGAATCAATGTGTGAGTTGAGAACTCTTTTTTCTGAATCCCTGCAGTAAATGGGCACCACAAATGTGTTTTCCCTATGCAAAATCACATGGAAAGGCCCCTAGGAACAAGAAGATGAAATGGCACCATGGGCTTGGATTGTGTGTTGTTGTTTTTTTAAAAAAAGAATCTACTAACGGAAATTCTAAAGTTAGATATTTACAAAATGAATTTCCTTGCCAAAGCTCAGCGTCAGCTAAAGCATCTGAAACTGGTATTTTGATTCTCAGAAGTGGTATTTAACTTCTGAAATTGTTACCATTCCTGAAACCAATCTGTATTTTAAATTCAGTATAAGAAGCAACAGTCATTTATGTAGTCATTGTAGAAATTCCACTGAGTAAAATGGGTTGTGTACCAGCCTTTTAAATCATGTTCTAAATATAAAAGAATCTACACTGCTAGTAAATATGAGTGCACTAAATAATGAAAATATATTTTCCCTGTGTAGATTCTTGGATTTTTTTTCATATCTAATCAAAAAAATAAGCAATATATTGTAGAAGTCACCGCAAAAGAAGCTCATAATAACCGTGAAGTAAAACATTTTTTTTCTGCTGCAGCTTCTGATTAATAAGAAATCTTGCTGATAATTCTTAGATAATGGATTTTGGCAGTTTACTTGCTTCTATGTAATGCTTTCTGAATTCCCACTCATTTAACAGATTCTGTTTTTAGAAGAAGTGCTAAAGTGTGACAGGGGACTGTCAGCTTCTTTGCCTTTTTATGTGTTCACATTGATTTATACTTGTCCCCACATATAGAAGAGGCCTCTGTAGCCTTGGACAAGCTGTACAATCCTAGAATGACCCCAGAAGAAGAGGATGGTAAACCACTTCTGAGGGCTCTGTACCTAGAAAACCCTGGACAGGGTCCCTATAAGTCAGGATTGACTTGATAGCATGTAATTATTATACAGGAGGCATGATAGTAAGAGACTTCCAACACAAATTTCTGCAGACTGATCTCTTTAACCGTCATAGGATGGCCTTAGGATATGAAGAAGCTAATGTGTGTTGGTCATTTTCGTAGTAATTCACATTGCTTCATAGCATCTTGGCAACAAGACTAGTGGCTTGTCCACTAAATGTAGTGAGGGTACAAGTTTAAACAAACAAATAAACTAACTAACTAACATGAGTCTCTTCCCTATACGATTCTATTTACATGTTTCCAGTTTTTGTGCTCTTGCTAAATGCCAAGCTGCCATCTGTTTTTCTGAGTGACCTCTTTAACAGTGACATGTTGGCAGGTATACCTAGAGCTTGGAGATGTTACTTTTTTGGGCTACAACTCCCAAAACCCCCAACTCTGTGATTTGTAGTCCAGAAAGGTAACATTTCTAAGCTTTAGCTATGACATGGTCCTGTACATGCTAGGAATAGTTGAACCTCTTGAATTTGGCCAATGTAGGTATGTAAGAATGTAACTTGATTTCATTTTTGCTAATATCTTACCAAAATTTGCTGACATATTTATAAATGGGATATAAAGAACGTGAGACTTTAAGAAGTGGAACACATGGGAAAGCAAAACAAACAAGTTGTTAGGCCATCCCTGGCAAGCCCTTGAACCCAGCTTCTCCCAGTCCTAAACTGGCACACAAGGCTACACTGTTTCTTATGATGAACACACCTGGGAGAGCAGTAAAGCCAGCATGGATATGTTCCCTTTACACAGCTGTCACATTTGTCCAGTGCAATCCTCTTATGCCTTTCAGTCTTAAGTTTCCTTTGTTTGTCAAGAATGCAAAACATACTCAAAGCAAAGGTGCCCTTGAAATACTGCTAGGATGCACCAGTGTCTTTATTGGCAATAGATACAGATGAGATTGGATTCAGAGTCTTCTGACGTTCCACCATGCATTACTTTAAAAGCTTTACATCGGTTTTAGCCATGCCGGATCAGCTGTTTTTGCTGAGCTACCGTGTGGATTGCATTTGCCAATTAATTCCAGAATCAGCAGTTAATGTTATATTTGAGCAGTGTCAATAACACCACATTGAGCAGTGAACATTTTGTTTTTTGTCGGCAAAAAAACTTTGTGGGGAACTGCTGATTTTGATGAGAAACCTATTTTGACCCTGTTGGAAACATTTAAGTACCAACAAAAGAACACCCTCTCTCTATTGTATTCCAGGAAGCAGGAAATAATCAGCTTTTCTGGGTTTTTAAGTAATGGTGAAGCCTGCTTAGAGCTAAGGCTTCATATGCTGAAGTCTCATCTTTCTCCATTAATTTCACAGCACTGCTCGGCAGGACACAAGACAGAAGGAAGAACACATTGGCTAGGGATGTGAGGACAGGTGTACTAAGATGGATCCCTATTTTTAAAACAAACGTTGGGCACAATACGCCCCAAGTCAACATATCTTTGCAAAGCTATATGTTTTCTAACAGGCCTGTCTGCAAACCCTTTTAGTAGACCTCTGTGGATTTAGGCCAGTTCAGTTTCATTGAAGTATCTTCAGTTTGATGTCTCTCAGTTGGCTCCTTAATCTGTCTGCCTAGAAATGAATGAAGTTGAAGCACTTTGAGATAATTTATTTAAGGAAGATAGTGGACATGCTAAGTAAAATACTATCCCATTCTTGATCATCTGTTCTCCTGCCTGGTAGTGAGGGCTAGCCTCTCAGTACCTCTGATCCTTGAGCACCTACAGAGCTTGAAAAATTATTTCCATGCTGGCTGAGGGATGCTGGGAATTGTAGTCCCCAATAAAGTGATGGTTCCCAACTGTGCAGCTGCCAAAGCCACAGGTGGGCTTTCTGTCTGGTTGACCCCTTTCACACCTATATATTTCTGATTTTGATGGTCCTAGCTGTGTGGCTAAGGGCCTCACTAGTTGTGATGCTGTTTGTATCTCTAGAAGCAGTGCACCCATACGGGTTCTTGTTCTAATATGTCTGCTTGTTCTAATATGAGTTTACTTCAATCTGCATTTGACAAAATTAATGAGCTTTTATTTTGCAGGTAGTCATTAGAGAGATAGTATCACTTTCTCTACATGTCTGATGTCTCAGGCACATAGCTCTGAATGTTTTGCAAGACTAGAGGGATAATGAAGCAGCAAAGATCATAGAAGCATAGAATAATTGAGTTGGAAGGGACCGCTCAATGCGGGAATCCAAATCAAGATCCTCTGAAAGAGGGCAAGCCTTCAGAGATTGCTAAGGGGTTGCAGAGATGACAAGCTTTCTTGGGGAGGCAGTTCTACACTTCTGGGGAATATTCCAGGGATATACCAATTTCCCCAGGAACAGCAATAGAAAGTAGTCAGCTTAGGACATCAATAATGGGTTCCTTTTCCTAGTAAAAACTATCTCCTAGATTGGCTGCCCATTAGGGAAAGGCATAAAAGGACCATATAGATGATATCTGGATTTACTTCAGACATTTAATCAACAAAATGGCATTAGTGGAAAGGTTAACCATCTTTCCCCATTACTGGATTTCTGATCCATTTTTTCACTCTCTTCAGTGGTGGTGGTGGTTGTTGTCATTATTATTGTTAAATAGAGCAACTACATGCATGATTCTGCTAATGAAATTCTTGCATTTATCACATTATGAGTAGTTGCACTACAATCTTGTATACCTTACCTGGAGGTATACAAGATTGTATACCTCCAGGATTGTATACCTCCAGTCCCGTTGAATTCAGTGGGCCTTGCTTCTGAGTAGATATGCATACTATTCTGCTGTAAACCAGCTAACTTCCTGAGGCTGTGTAGATTGAATCTGGAAATATGTTTCATTGACATTCATGGTACACATTTTAAGTTATATGTTCATGACTGGAATTTTAGTACCATGAAAGGCAATTTTAAAAGTTCAAGTACCCAGAGTTAATCCCATTGAATTAATGGCACTAAATCTGCTTATATCTAAGTACTTTGTCTTGATGGATTTGTGAACAGTGGCCTAAAAGGCACCGTCTGTTGAGAAAAACAACAACAACAACAATAACAGCAAGACAGCCGTGCTGGTCCCTGAGAAAAAGCCATGAGGAAATCCACTGTGGGGATTCAATGAAAAATGCCACAAAAGTGTGCAGACTTTTGAGTTCTCTAGAATTCTTCATCAAACTAGATAATTAAATACACGCGCACACATGCACAGAGGGGAGAAACAATGAATTTTAAAAATTAGGCCAGATGTTGTGGCCGTGAGGCCTCTCAGTCCCAGACTGGAGACTAAATACATCACTGGTAGGTGGACAGGTATCAGGTTACATCCAGCTGTGTGCTCTGCAGACCATTATCTCCTCTCTGCTCTTGAAACAAAAGCTGACTGCAATTTAAGGGTCTGATTTTTTCCTTGGGCATAGAACAGAACTACAGTGAAACATTACAGTCTGCAAAGCTGGAAGTTAAATTTCAGATAGCGCACTGAGGGTGCGACAAGATGGGGAATTTAGAATTATCCAGGTCTCATATATCTTTGGTGTTATCTACTTTTTCTTGTACTTGAATGATCCTTCCATTCACATGGAAGATGTTTTTTTGTTTAATCTAGTTTCCCGTTTCTTGTTTAATTTATTAAGTGGCATTGTACTACAGCAGTACATCTCCCAAGCATGGATACTCCATTATATCTGAAATACTGCTGCAACACTTAGGAGAATATGTTTTGAAAAATTATGAGAAGAGGAAAATAGAGGAGAGGGTTTCTCTACCATCCTTCTTACTGTCAGAACCCACTGCATATGTCACAAGGTTATTACTGAAGAGAATGCCACCCGCAGCTCTATTTGGGAGTGGATTAAGCAATCATACAGACTGCAGAATGGGATAATAAGGAGCAATCCCAATTACACCAAATAACTTGCAGCCCTAGCGCTGTGGCAGAAAGGAAAGAGCTTACAAAAGGGGCAAGATGGATTGCTCTTGCTTAAAACACATGTGGTTGCCAGAAAATAAGGTGAACCAAACTGCACCAAAAGAAAATCAAATAGAGATAAAATAGACTCCATATAAAAAGCCAAATTGTTAATATTATCTAGTGGTTAGAGAGGATGAAACCCTCTAAACAAAGCAGGTGGTAGAAAGTGTGCATCTGGTGGTAGATTCTGCCCTGACTGGCTGAACATGGTATTAGTTAGGAAGTTCTTTAAGACTGGAGTAATTGTCTTAGGCAGCTCCTGGCATTGTGCAAGAGAATGTCCTGTTGGACAGTGACTTAAGAAGCCGGCAGGAAAGCATGTACATTATGTATAACTATGTAGGCACCAGAATAGTTCAGTTTCATTTATTTATCTAATTAGTTACATAAATGTTATGCCTTTCACCCAGTGAGCTCAAGGCAGTATACCTAGTTCTCCTCCTCCCCAGTTCATCCTCACAACAGCATCCCTGTCTGAAACAGTGACTGACCCGAGAATACTGTATGGGTTTTCTGGCTCAGTGGGACATCAGGATCTCTCAAGTCTCAGTCCAGAGCTACTGTCCTCTGGAATTTATCATGAATCAACATTTGAATCAACAAAATGCATGGAACTGCAATTGCGGCATTTTGTGGAGAGTTTGTTATGTGCCCGGTTACACAATCAGTTGCACAATCTGTACACAGTTGGGCATGTGATAGATGTTCTGAGGAAGTGACAGAAGCTGCTTGCAAAAGTGCCATTCTGTATGTAATAAATCCAGTTGGATACTTGCTGAGCACTAAACCACTAATTCCCACCATCAAAATAGTTCAGGTCTGAGATTTCTAAGCATGATGAACCACCTTTGTGTCACTAACCTGGCTATTAAAAATCTACATGCATATTTATAATATTAGGGTTTTAAATATTAGCACAGACAATAATTGTCTTACCAATAACTCTGGCTTCTTAATGTTTATGTATTCATCCCCTCACAGTCCCTCAGATCTCTTACAGTGTTCTTCTTGTCCTTGAATTTCCAAGTTTCTCTGAAGAAATCACTGTTGCTCTCTATAGACCAAATGCCATCAGTATTTGGAGGATATTAACATTCAGAGAGAGAAGGGCTACCTGTGATAACACAACTGGACAAAAGGCTTGTTCAGTGAATTAGGACAAAGGCTGAAAATAGACAGAGCTTCTTTTTCATTGTCAATGGGTGTACTGGTTTGGTAGCAATGGCACTTTTTAGAAACAGAGAAAAATCTGAGGATGTGAGTTGTATGCTGGGTTAGAGGTCTCTACAGACAAGAAGAGGCATGAACATGAAGTACTTTCTTGTACACAAAGTAAGAAGACGGGGCAACTAGTTTCTCAAAGCAAAACTGGATATGTGACCAGGATCCATCAGGGCCCAGCTGTTCCAGGGAGACCACACAGGACTGTATTGATTTCTTTATTGGGACTTCGGTTCCTTGCAGCAGGGACAGGTGACTCCAATTTTGTGGGGGCTGGAATCTGCTCCAGTTCTACATTTCAGGTGGGAGCTGTGAATCTGATCAAGTCTGAACTTCACAGGAGCTGTCCAACATGCTGAATCTATTTTGAAGCATAGGGTTCAGCACCTTAAATAGGTCTTATAACATTCAGGATATGTAAAATCCAAAATGGATTCCTTAACTCCTCCCCACTGAAATTGGGAGCCATCAGTCTCTACTGGCTCCTTGTGTTGTCTTGATGATGGCTTTGGGGAGGTTCAAAACTTCTAGGAGTAGATTTTCAGATAACACAGGTCTGCAGTAAGAAGTGCATGGAGGTGCAGAAGCCCTGTTAATACACGAGATTCCCAGTGTGGAGACAATCAGAGAACAGAGGAAGTTTTATTGTACTGAGTCAGTCAACTGGTTTATGTAAACCCAATACCGTGTATCCTGTAGATTGGTAGCAGCTGTCTGGAGTTTCAAAGAGGGTTTTTTTCAGCCCTACATGAATAAGCCAGTGAGTGAAGCTGGGATCGTTGGCCTGCCCTTCCTCCAAAGCTTTGCACTGACCTTGACATCTTGCCTGTGATACCCTTTCCCTGTTGCTGCAGATGGCAAACGGGAGCACTTAACTCAAGTTTCTATGCCACCAAAACTTTCTGGTCTCAGGTCAACATTCAGCAAAAGCAGGCAAGATGAGAAACAGCCTTTTATTTAAAGCAACACATTGACATAGGCAACTTATGACTGAGACCTACACCAGAAATGGTGGGGTGAAGCATCCACCCCTGTCCCAGTCCATGAACTGCCCCTGCACACAGAAACATAATATTGTGGTGAAGTGCAGCAAATTATACAGACTTCCACATGCCCCAACACATGTTTCATTTGTTTATAAAATGTATACCCTGCTCGTCATCATGCAGTGATCCTGGGGCTTGCTGTGCTATACTGTATAGCAGTGTAAAAGCAGTTAAGTCAGTAAAAATACACAGGCAGTCAGAAGCAAAACACGATATGCCTTCTACTATTTAGCTTTCCTTTATCTGATCAAAGGCCTATGGGAAAATTATTTCTTTAACCTGCTTCCAAAAACTGTCTAATGTTGATGCTGGTGTAACTTCCAGGGAATGGAACTCCATAACTAGGGGCCACTACTGAAAGGCCCTATTCTAGCAGTCTGGATGGTATGAGGCAGTGATATAACCAGAACAGATCTCATTTCACACAGCCAGAGTAATACAAAAAGAGGTGCTCTTTTAGATAGCTGAATGTTAAGCAGTGTTTATGCCAAGACTATGAACTGAACTTGATGAGAAATAGACAGCTGGTGCAGCTGTTAAAGGCCAGTGTTCTATGGTCTCACACAGTCAAGCTAGTGAACACATATGTCAACTGTATTTTGCAGAAGCTGTTATCTCTTCAAGGGCAGCCAATATAGAGTGAATTATAATGGGTGAATTATGAAGCTAGTGAGGGATGAATTACTGTAGGTAAATTGTCTTTGTCCAGGAGTACCTATGGCTTGTGAACCAACCAGAGTTGAAAAAGGCACTCTGTGTCACTGTATCCACATGGGCCACATGACAGAATAGTCAATACTGCCCTCTAAGTCTATATATCCAGTCTTTCAGGGAGGAGGAGTGCAATTCCATTCAGAGTGTAACATTCTCTTAATTCCCAGACAGAAGAACCGCAGCTCACAGAATTTCCATCTTGTTGGGATTCAACTTCCATTTATTGGCCTTCATCCAATGCATTACTTCCTCCAGCTGAAAGACATGCATGTGGTTTTTATGGAAGGAAGAGACAGAGCATTAACATATATGGCAATATTGTCCAAATAGCAAAATAGCCCTCCTAGTAACAAAAACAGAGAACAAAAATAAAAAAATAAAAAAAATAGAGGTAGACAGGAAGCATATTGAATAAGCATATTTGCATAAGCATGCTGGGCCCTCTCTTTTTGCTCTTTGAATTTTAACACAAGTAGCAACAAGACTATGCCAGGCAGTAATCTTTCTATCTCAATGCCAGGGATTAAATCAGGGATCCTTTACACCAGCGGTCCCCAACCTTTTTGGAACCGTGGACCGGTTGGGGGGGCAGGCTCTGTGTGCAGGGGGTGGGGGCACCCCCACATGTGCGTGAGCATGACACGCCCCCGCACATGTGTGACACGCCCCCCACAAGCGCAACATGCCCCCGCGAGTGCGACATGCCCACCATGCGGGGGGCAGGGCTGTCTGCGCGGCCCAGTCCTGGGAAGCCCACGGACCGGCACTGGGCCACAGACCAGGGGTTGTGGACCCCTGCTTTACACCCTTCTGGGTCCCTGTCAGGGGCTACACTGAGCCTTGTGGTACAGTGGTTAAACTGCAGTACTGCAGCCAAAACTCTGTTCACGACCTGGGTTCAATCCCAGGTAGTCGACGCAAGGTTCACTCAGCCTTCCATTCTTCCAGGGTTGGTAAATTGAGTACCCAGCTTGCGGGCAGTGGGGGCAATGTGTAGCTTACATAATTCAATTGAAAACCACCCAGAGAGTGCTTTAATTGCTATGGGGTGGTATATAAGCAGCATGCTTTGCCTTACTGGTTTTTTTGGTGTGGGTAGAGTTACTCTATTTTGGTTTGTGTCCAACATGTGTAATTGCTGGGATCAAACCACAGCAGACCTTGTGGCTTTAAATTTCCCTTCTGTTTTCAGTTTCCCAATAGTATAAAGTGGCTTGAAAAGCTTAGCTACTTCATGATATTGGGAAATTAAACACTTGCCCCTCTGTGGCAGGACAGAGGAAGGAGGCAAAATATTTTTTTTTAAATAGCACTGTTGTGCTATGCCACTTAGATTTTTTTTTTTAAAAAATTAAAAACTCTCTCCCAGAAGGAGGAAGAGAATGGATAGTCAAGGAGAGGGATTCCCCCTCCCATTTTTTGTTGTTTTCTTAAGGAAGGAAGGCCAAATAGGGTCACTTGATGTTTGTATACCATTTGGATGTAAGGATTGCACCAAGTGGCATACCGGACTTCTACCAACATTAAGCAGCCCTATGTAGCCCAATCTAGTGCATTCCAATTTAGCCATCTAGACAAGCCCTTAGTTTTCTTTTCTAGCCAATATGGTCAGTACTACTACAAACCTTCATCTGCTCTTAAGACAAGGATTGACTTTCCCTGAGTCAAGAGTTTTTGTAAGCTTTAAAGCTCCAGAGGCTATGGCACTGCTCATGGCAAATATCAGCAATGGTGTAATGTTAAATTTCCAAGTTAAGGATTTTGTCATTGTTGTCTCTAAGGAGAATTGAGAAAGGCAGCTATTGTGCTACCCATCTCAACAAATGATTTCTAGCCATTTTGAAGTGCATCCTAATTTGCCTGTTGAAGACCAAGCTATTTCCAAATACTTTGCACCTAATAATGAACACTTACAATAATGACTGTTCTTGGGAATATTCATTCTTCCAGTTTATACCAGCTTTGTCGAGATTATAGCTACACTCAGGGGGAACAGGAAAGTCTGAAGTAGTACTTGCTAAAGGGCAAAAGGTCAGGTGCAAGCCTTAGCTCTGCTGCACTATTGAGTATATCTTTATCTAGTACTGTAAGTTAACACATCCGTTAGCCCGTCTGTCTGTTCCATCTACCATATGTAGCTATATTATTGACTCCCACCAGAATATAACATTGGAACAAGAACCACAGTAACAGTATCCACTATCGAATGGTCACTGGGAGGGCCTTTAAAGGCTTGAATAGACTGCTTTTAACTGGACTTGTCCTTTAACACTTCCTCATCCCCATACAGACATACACCAGTTATTCAAACAATTTGTGTTTCGATTTCTAATGAACTGCACGGATTTGACTGCAGTATGGAGTCATTAGTGAGGGTGCTTTTCTGTGTTACAAGATTTCATCCTAAAAAGATGAGTGTTTATGCAAAGGATGATGCAGTCTATTGTTGGTGTGATTTTAATTCTTTATTTTTTTATTCTTTGGGCAAAAAGAAGTTAAGTACTCCAGTCCTGGTGAAACTGAATCAGAGAAAGTTGCCTCCATGGAAGGCACCAACCGTTTAAGTATGGTTTCTGCAACTAAAGCAGTAATTCTGTGGAAGCACACAGGCCTGAATGTGCCTTCATGCAAAAGTATTCAGCCCTAGCCTTCTCCATAACATGACAGGTTTCTATTTATAAAGTGAGGTTGTTTGAAGGTGGCGGTGGCGGTGGGTTGTTTGGTATGCAAGTGTATTCAGTCAAGTGAGTGCCCCATCTCACTCTAGATACATTCCAGAAACAGGTTCACCAACTCATTTGCTATTTATGACATCTAGGCCTTTAAAAAGCTGCAAATCATTTCCCCCTGCATATCTAGAAACATATTCCCTGTCAAAATGGCTATTTTTGGACTTTGAAATCCTGGTTCATAATTGCAGAAAGCAAATGAGAAAATAACATCTTTGGGATAAAGGGCTTCTTTAAGCCATTTTTTCTTGGCAAGGCAGGATGTATTATTTAAAAAAAACACATTCCTAACTAGTGCCTACTATTAATCAGCCCCCAGAGTACTGCACTTCCATAGTAATACGATCTATGATTTATAGTGGCACAAATAAGATCAAAATTGTGCAACCAGCTAATTCATTCTCAGATGTCTATTGCTATTTGATGTAATTGACTTATTTGGAGTAAATTGGCTGTTTTATGCTCTGATGTAATTTGTTATTTCCAATATAACTATTTTGTTTTGATGTAATTTGTTCTCAAAAATCTATTCAAGAATAAATGCCCAAACATTGATTTATATTGGGTTTCCAGTGCTAATGTGAGCAGAAGACAAGTTGCACAAGCAGTGTTTCTTCTCCTGTAGGACCACTATATTGTCTGTCTGGAAATCTGTTCCAAAGAATTGTCCTGCTCACCAATAGTGCCATATAGGGCAGGATTCAGAGAGGTGAAATAAGTTCATTTAATTCTGGCTAGTTGCCCTTCACACTGCATTCCTATACAACATAGGGCCTGTTGGTCAGAAAGTCTTTCTGATGCTGTGGAGAGTGTTTCTTGAGGAGAAACATTCATGAGGTTGCTGGAGAGAGGAAGGGTGAGGACTGTTAGCTGTCTGCTGTTTGTTCAACTGCTAGCTACAAGTCCGTGTTTCTCTGTTCAGTTTGCTTGAGGAGTTTGATTATGGAGACTCAAAATGCACTAACATTTGCTAAATGAAAGGTTTGGCAAATGAGAAATTTCTCATGGTCATAACATGCATAATGGCAAGCATATAATGTGTCAAGTCAGTACCTGAGTTAGACACTCTGGATCCTGTTGCTGCAGTCTCTATATGTACATAAAGATGGCCTCACTTCAGTTAACCTATTTCAACAGATGAAGAAAATAAAGACTGTGCATGTGATCTTGGATCACATTTAGAGTGCAAAGGGAAATGTTTAAATGTATCATCACAACATGGAACTCAACCAAAAACATGATTGTTGGTTCCAAGGAATTACGTGAGTACTGGATAACAACAGTGAAGTGACTTTACAGTAAGCTACTGCTATGAGGACATATTTTCAGCAACAGCATATGCCATAATTAGTAGATGTGCATATAGAAGCAAGGAAGTAACACAATCTGATTTTAACGTTGGTAGCTGGCAATACTATATCCTATTGTGGAAATGTTGCTCTCTGTGAGTTGTATATTATTGATGAGTAAAGTGATTAAAATGATTAAGGGCTTGGATAGGTGGGTGAGATCAAATTACCCATGGATGGAAAAGTTACATTCTCAAGAACAAACCTTTGCTATATTGCTATGATTATTTCATGGTATAGCAAATTCTTCTCATACCACAAGTCAATGAAGTATATCAATTCAAACAAACACCACGCCTATATATTTAGGAAGCAAACATATGTTTCTGTGGAGCAGTGGGGGGCACTGGTCGTGTACACTTTCCTCATTGTAGGTGGTAGTTCCCCAGTGCCATGGCAGGACACTCTGGTCCACCACTCTGCTACCGATGGTGTTCTCTGTGCAGTAGCACTGGAAATGGTGCATTTTATGGATACCTCAGGAGAACTTTGGGTTCTCCAGATCCCAACATGACTCCCAAAAGGCTGGAATACCAGTATAGAAGCTGTGAAGCTGACATAGTTATTTGATCTCCTACTAGTTTCAAGAGAAGGAAGTTTTTTAAAGGTGGTACAGTGCATGTTTGCATATGTGCATGTGCATGTTGTGTGACCTTTCTGGCCTTTCACACCTTTCATACATACTTATATATATATATACTATAAGTATGTATGAAAGTAATATATATAATAATATATAAGTACTATATATTACATATTTATACACACACACACACACACACACACACATACTTATATATATATACACTTATATACACTTATATATACTTATATATACTTATATATATATAATATATATATACTTCCTTGCTTCTATATATATTTCTCTACCGTGAATCTGCTATGGAAATATATATATAAATATATATATATATTTCCATAGTAGATTCACGGTAGAGAAATTGCCAGTAAGCCATGCTCACTCATGCCAGAAAGGTCACACAACATGCACATGCACATATGCAAACATGCACTGTACCACCTTTAAAAAACTTCCTTCTCTTGAAACTAGTAGGAGATCAAATAACTATGTCAGCTTCACAGCTTCTATACTGGTATTCCAGCCTTTTGGGAGTCATGTTGGGATCTATATCTCTCATGTTGGGTCATGTTGGGATCTATATCTCTATATATATCTCTCTCTACCGTGAATCTGCTATATATCGTTTCTGTTTTGACTTTTGGACTTCAGCCTTTGAATCTCCCATGCAATATGGTCATGTTGGATGGAGAATTTCCAGAGACTGAAAAAGTTACATTTTCAAATCGATGCACACATCCACCCACACACTATCTTCCCCTTTTGGGATTGTTTTGCATGGTGGGTACCATTTATTTCAATTGGAGAAAATGCCAAACTTTCTTACTTAAATCAAGAGAATCTAAAAGTGATTAATTAAGGTTGGGTTATGTCCAGAAACATCTATTAAACTGATCCATGGCAAATGTTTAACAAGAGTTTTCTGTTGTATTGGTTATTTTAATGAGTGCTTTATAAGCTATTTGTTGATTAAATAAAAGTTGGTAATATTTTTCCATTTCATTTTGCACATTGAAATATATGGTAATAATTTTACAAACAAAATCATGGAAACAGGCTCCTCAGTCAATAAGAATGAACCTTAGGCCCAGAATCCTGTTTCCTGTAATGGCGTCACATCACATTCTTTTCTTTTTTTTCTTTTTTCTTTTAAACATTTTATTAGTTTTTCAATCTATCTACATTCAATTCATGCTTGTTAAACATCGTGTTACATGGGCTGCTTATAATTATTTGTTTTTTGCATCTTGGTGTCTTCTTAGTTGTCCCTTCAAAATCTATACATTTTTTAAACGTTTAAACCATATTTTAGTATACAATATTGGCTACCATCATGATATTGCTATCATAGTATACAATGTTCTCAAAATCCTCTAATAACATACCTAATAAAAGTAATTCCGGTTCCAAATTTATATTATTTTGAGGTGATTTAACGGACGAACTTTGTGTTTTATACCAGTAATAACTGAATAGGTTCCTAACACATAATAGATGTTATCTAAAGCATTTTATACAGATTTTCTTTATATAATTGTTTAGCCATTTCTATCTCCACATTTTCTATCATGTCTATATCAATACCATATCTAATGTATGTTCATTAAGTACTATTTGTTTTACCTCATCCTTCTATCTAGCTTCAATTTATCTTAAGAACCACCATGTTATGCCTTTACCCTGATTAGTGATCCCTTATTTCAGTTTAATTCCCTTTTCTAATATATAGGATATGCCCCCTTACAATTCCAGAAGTTAGGTATATACATGCTTTCAATGTTGAAGGCCACCTTAATATTTTTTTCCTTTTTCATCTTTCTAAGTAACTCCTTCTCTTATTTGTCTTTTCCCAATTCTTGTTTCTATCTCTCTAAAAGTTCTGCCGTGCCTTGTGCCACCTGAGAACATTTTATATATTTGATCTATCTCCAATAGATCTTCCAGGCTCTTTTTAATTAGATCTGCTGATTCTCTCCCCTTATCTTCCCTTAGCACACCTAAAACTCTCCTCGGCTCCAGGGTTAGAATTAAATCTCCTAGATTTTCTCTTCTAATTTCCTCCAGCCCCTCTTTTGATTGGCATACATCATCCACCACCCTCTCATTTCCTTGTTCATTATTCCCTGACTATAGTTCTTCTTCAACTGCTTCATGAATAATTTCGCCTCTTCATTGTGGGATCTCACTATTTCTAAAATTGCTTGAAGGGTAGATTTTGTTTCATCCGAAAATTGTCCTTGTTGTGGCATTATGTCCCAGATGACAAATAATTGTATTCCAAGTGAAAGTTGTCCAGACGCTTAAAGTAATCAGTCTAGTTCCATCAATACTTGCGTCCATAGGTCCACTTTAATGGATTGATCATCTTTCGGGTTAAGCTTGAATCCAGTCTCAGACATAGAGAGTTTTCCCTGCCTAAAGGCTCAAGGTCCAGTCAAATTCAGAACCCAGGATACAGTTTAAAAGTTCCACTTTGGCTGGATTGGGCTTTCTAGGGTTAATTTATCTGTAGTTCAGTTCCGTCCTCAAAAAGAAAGGGAATTCCAAACAGCCATAAAGTGTTCAAGGTACAGTGGTACCTCGACTTGAGAACGTCCCTACATAAGAACGATTCGAGTTAAGAACGGCTCCGTTCGCAAAAAGTTGCTTCGACTTGAGAACGGAGCCTCGACTTAAGAGCCAAAAAAAAAAAAGGAGAAAAAAACCTTTCCTGCCCTTTTTTTGACCTAAGTTCACCTTAGGTCAAAAGAAGAAAAAATAAATAAAAAATTCGCCCCCTAGTGGTAGATACGGACTAACCGGCTTTGCATTAGTTCCTATGGGAACTAATGCTTCGACTTAAGAACAGCGCCTCGACTTAAGAACGAAAAACAGCAGATATGGATTAAATGGTTTTCAATGCATTCCTATGGGAAATGGTGCTTCGATTTAAGAACGTTTCGACTTAAGAACGCAGTCCCAATACGGATTAAGTTCTTAAGTCGAGGTACCACTGTAATTGATTCTACACTTTTTGCCAGCACCTTATATAGCTGTTTCAAGTAACATAAATAAGTTTAGTTTCCCAGAGTTGTTGCCAATGATGTTTTCAAGAGAAAGATTCTTAAGTTTATAACGACAAAGTAATACCAAACTTCCTTTTTTGAAGTATAATTAAATGTGTAATTCATGTCCAATTTATTTTCCTTGTGTCTCCCTGTGTCTCCTCCTCTCTCCAGATTCACCGCTGCTCAATCAGTGGTCAGGGATAGAAAACGCTATTTCTGCCGTAGAGATTGTCTCGTCCAGGGATAGTAAAGCAATACAATTAAAAAATGTTTCTCACCCAGTGGTAACATGATGTTAATTAGGCTGATTTATCGCTTCTCCATTGCCAGCTGCTGACGACTTGCAAGCAAGCTAGTTCAGCTGCTTGTTTCTGCCCACTGGTTGATTGGGGAGTTTCCCATATCAAACGTGGGTAACTGCCATTCCCCCTGTGATCAACAGGCTTCTCCCCCATTTCACCACCTCTTCGGGGTGGTTTTAACCCCCTGGGGGGTCCGAAACAGGTTGGAATTCAGCCCAGGGGATGGAGCTCCGTCCTCCTGCTGCTGTCTCGTTGCAGCGTCAAGCCGGAAGTCCATCACATGCTTTTCTTGTCAAACATGATCAAAGATATGGGGAGATGCAGTGTGTCTCAACAGCAAAATCGTAGAAAGTATGTTTAGCCTCTAAGGATTTAACCCAGGTTTTCTAAAAGCCAAATGACATGGCCATTTCTTATTTCTTCTGAGGAAGATCAGTTCACTATGTCTGGTAATCAGCTGACCTCTGTCTTGCATAACCTGAATTTTTTAAGCTGTGATTGAATAGTGGTTTGGAGATTGACTGAGGCAATCCTATGAATTGGCTCAATACAATACACTTCTCCCTTCAGCAACCCTGGGGTTAGAGGTGTTATACCCCCATGTAGTTCAAAATCCATGTATAACTCTTATGCCTCCCCAAATGTAACTACAAAGCATAAACACACACACACACACACAATTGAGGTTCTTTTCAGTAGCACTGACAATCCTTTCCTTACAATATCATGCATAATGAGCCTTAAAGGTCCTTATGACACCCTGATCTAGAGGCTGAACTAGAGATGTTGTGCTTGGGGGCAAGTAGACCACTTTGATGCCTTCAGTGTTGAACTCTGGGTGGCCAGGGGCAGTTTTATTTATTTATTTATTTATTTATTTATTTATTTTCTGTTCAGACGTGTGCAATTCAAGAGAGAAGTTTAGTTAAAATTCTGGTTCAACACATCAAAGGTGAGCCAAAATGCACCATACATCCTATGAAAGAGATGTCCTGCCTGAAGTGGACTAAGCAAGCCTGAGAGTATGAAAATGGAAAACTGGCAATCTAGGGTGTGAAGTATTTTTTTATAGTTCATCAAAATACAGTTCATGCAAGCAAGGTTTTTGGTATTTTGTTATTATTATGAAATAGATGGCCATGTATTTTAATCTGTTTATCACTTCTGTGATGTACATTGCACACGACCCTGCAAAATTTCACTCATTGTTTAATTTGAATGCTAATGGTGTATTTTTAGGGGAAATGATCTTCTATTGAACAATTGCCTTCTGAAGATCTGCAATGAATGAAGGAGACTCACAAAGCACGCTTGACTTCATCAGAAAAAAAAAATCTAGCCGCAACTTCTTGAAACATCAACATTTTGATCACAGTGTAAAATTAAACCATTTACTGGTGTGTATTCTTGAGTCAACCTCCATTTTTGACACTGTGGATTAAAGCCGTATTGGATGACATGAAAACAAACTGTAACCTACAACTGTATTCAATGAAACATACTGTTTTCCTATAAATTCCATTGTGACATGGTCCTTGTGTTATCATAACTACAAATGAATTTTTGGAGTTGTGCAATTTTTTTACGCAACATTGACTTTATTTTTTTAATGTTTTGCATTAGAATTTTGAATTGTCCAATAATTTCATACATAAAGTTCAATAAAATCGTCTTAATGTTTCTCCTGTTTATTCATATTGTACATAGTTTTGTGAAGTTTATTGTGTCAGGAACTAGAGATAGAGAGAAAAACCAAAATGGGAAAAACATCAGGGTTTGTGTGACAGTTCCACCAAGCAGAATTGGCATCTAGTGCCAATAGAGATAATGATTATATTCCAGATTCATAAAGCTGCAGAGGAGAAAGGAATTGCTTCTGGGGATCTACACAAGGACCTGTATAGGCATGTGGCCAGCATCCATTTGATCAGAGAAGCACCTTTGGGCTCTAGTTCTAGAAATGCTACTACAGAATAAGCAACTAGTTGGCTAACCTGAACAAGGACAAACAAATGGACCCATAACTTTCTGTTGTTGCAGTTGTCCATAGCTAAGCTGTCCCAAAGGCAGAGAGAGAGTGTGTGTATAATATTCAAGTAATAGTAATTCAGGAGGAAGGGACTAATTTGAGTTGTTTGACAAGTGTGTTGTATGAGAACCCCTGCCCCTATTCCATGTGTAGATGTAGAAACTGTTATGTGTATGTACTGTTGGCTTTGCTTTGTAAGATTTCATGGAGTAATGGAATAGCTACTAGGGCTCTGTGGAGTCTGACTTATAACTCTGCAAAAATGAAATTCGCAATTATTAGAGATGGGGATATACTTGAGGAGATGCTGTCATGAGAATTTATGGAGCAAAGGGTACATATGGCTTTTTGAAGAACGCTTTTTTTAAAAAAAAGTCCACTCTGAACCCCAAAGAGTGCCTGCGTTTTTTGCTGAATGAAGACCGTTTAAGATCACAATTCCCATAATTCATGACTATTGGCCATGCAGGCCGGGATTTAGTGAATCGTAGTCTAAAATATCTGGAAGGCATAAAATTTTCTAATCTATCCCAGAGTTTCAAGGCCTAGTGATAGTCTGTTTTAGGAGCTAGGAGGTATTTTCAACAGGGATTATCCATTTTATATTTCTGGATGATTCCAAAGTCCTGTTTGGATGTTAAGTAGGCATAACCATGCCAAGATGTGAGGATGGGAGTGCACTGGACCACCTCTTCTAACAATGCTTTCCTCATATATTTTTTTAAATCTGGTAATTAAAGTCTTTTCCCTTCCCTGTAGTTTCAAATAGCTTCCTCACAATGAAGGCAATTCCATGGGTGCCTAGGAATCTTTGGATGGGATGAAGAAGGGGGAGAATCTGAAATGTTTTATTTCTGAAAAATCACGACAGGTGAGGTTGTGATCAGCCTTAAATACTGTAAATTAGGGAACTGGATTTCATCCAATTCTGTCTTGGCTTCAGACACATCACTTTTGCCTGAGGAAAACCATGGTGGAGGGAATGGGACTAATATGCTCCGCTCCTTGTGTGTTGAATGCACATTCTCTGTTTTTTGTTTCAAGAGGTCCACAGAAGCCCCCGTGGCCCACAGTGCACCCAGATAAAGGGCAGAAAGATCAGGCCTGCTTGCCTTGTATTCTTTAGGAAACAATCTGATCTGCTCCGTCCTTGGATCAGTGATATTATCTGTGCATTTCTGGATCACTGTTTGGAAAAAAAAATCAGAAACATGCCTGCAAATAAGGAGGAAATGCCAAAGACACAACACCCTAGTTGTGAGATCTCTTCAGTCAAAGCCCGCTTAGGAATCATTCTTTTACAATTACAGATATTCAGTCTTAACAGTGTAATAATATTTCAATGAAGTTTAGTAAACTAAGCTGAGTGAGGGAAGAAACAAAAATAAGAATACTCCAGAATGCAAAAATACTATCTAAACAGCAATGCAAGTCTTTGTCTTCAACTAACAGCTCTGCTAAATGGCTGGTGGAGTAGTTGCAGGGAGATATACCTGTATGTAGGTAGGTATGTAGGTATGTATGTGCAGTATATCTATATCTACACACATATACACACATACTGTACAATGACCTGAATCTGAGGCCTCCCTAGCACCTCTGGAAATCAATGGCTTCATTCAAGGGTTCAACTGTTACTTAACTTCTCTGAGACTGAGCTGCTGTATTTCAATTTTCCTGTTTCTCAATTCAAATATCTGATAATATTTTCAGCCCTACAAATGTTGAATAAGATACAAAGGATCTGTTATGGAGGTGGTCCACCATACTTTGTTGTGCCCTGTACTTGTCCTGCAATCACACAAATACCCTTAATCTGGTCTTGTTTTTGCATATTTGTCCAAAGTGCATCTGCCTGTCATTGAGGAGTCCACTTGTTCCACCAGTTCTATATCCTTGCCATGCAGCTAGCTGAATTAGGAAGAGAATGCCATGAAATTTCTAAAAGAATTGCATGGAGGAAAGCCTTTAGTTGACAGCCTGCTTCAGACAAAAAATGTTTAGCATAGCACTGACAATCTTAACTTCTATGTAAAAATCTTGTGCCTTAAGGTAAGTTGTAAATATGCATTCAGACAGACTTGCCAGTGAGAATGCAATGAAGTGTTTTAAAGAACTGAACATCTTATCATACCCTGCTTTAAATGAAGTGAAGTTCCCTTGCTTTGTTAGAGCTTCTTGGGTTTGGGAGCAAACCTCATATCACCTGCTTTCTAACATGGCTTTTTATTTACCTAAAAAGCATCCTCAGAGGCAGATGCTAAGAGCAGAATGGTGGCCAGGAGGACCTGTTTGCTCCTTGCTCTTCTTCTATGGTTGGCTAGATTTGCACCCCTGGTTTACATCCTTATATGTAGGTACAAAGATGTAGGACTCTCGTGTATTTTCTCTACTGGATGTTATCAGCTGTGTAGGAGCAATTTTGAGCAGAAAGGAATGGCTTAATTTGCATCTCCTTCTGCTGCTCTTTTCCTCTCTGTTGAAGCCTTTTAGGTTGCTTTTGAATTCTTTTGACAGTCATTATGGGAAAGAAACTCACAATTGACTGTAAGATGTAGTTCAGCCCTTTAGTTGGTTGAAGGAATGTCTCCAACATGGGGAGGGGCAGACTTTCTTATGTGCCAAATCTGGATCTTTGTGGACTGGACTAGACCAGCAAGCCACAGGTCGCTCTACACATTACATCTAAAGACACGGTTGTGCCAAAGTTACATAGATCAGAGTCCTGGTGGTTTCAATGGAGTATTTAAACATCTGGCCTAAACTGAAGAATTGCTAATGAAGGAAACAGCTAAAAACTGACCTAGCACGTTTTATGTAGTTCTGCTGTTTGTAATAACAATTTCCTGCCTTTTCATGATGTGGAAGATCAGCTGCCTGTGGGAGCCACCTCACTCTGCTTCACAGTTCGACTGACCTTGCAAATAGCCACTGTCCTGAAGAGTTCACAGGGTCAGTTCCCTAGACCTTGACTGTGCTTTCCAACACTGCATGTGAGCACTTTGAGCTGCAAGACAAGTTCAGCCTATAGCAGTCTACCAACTAGGAGGCTAATCTTATTTTTGCCAGATTGTCAAACTCTGATTTCATTTGAAGGACTTTACTCAAGGTTAGAAGGGGACCATTAGGTAGATGTGATAACTTAGAGTAAAGCACAACTCAAGGGATTTGGATAGAGCCAATGAGACACCTATTTGTTTCAGTGCACAAGCTTGTGAGACCATCTCTTTAACTCAGCTGTAACAGATATCCCTGGAATGTAAACACGATTGATTACTCTTATGTGATAAAAATGCAGTCTCAGTGTTTGGGAGTTCAAATACACAAGCAGAATGGTATAAAAAACTCACACTTCAAATTCTGGTGCTGCTGACCATATCTGCAAGATATGATGATGAGAATCTCATTGTTATTTTCCTTCCTATACAAAGTATAAATTTGTGCTTTCCCCCATAGGACTATCTTTCACTTCTACTTTGAACTTGCTGCCTATGGGTGTAACACAAACCTCTGCAGGAGGCTAGAGATTATGTATAATTCATTTCCAAAGACACCCAGGGGCAATTCAGAGGATGCTCCCAGATGGAGTTTTTGTCTCCAAGTTTCAGGTGCACCGATACTGCCTGCCTGACACTGACAAGACACAGAGAAATTGTTCTTCATCACCATCACCATTGCCGTCACTGCCATTATCCTTTTTATAATATCCTCAAGGATTCAGAACACTTGATATCATTGGAAAGTTGCAAGCCTTACATGAGGTAAGTGGATATTTTAATTCTTATTCTTATTCATCTCCTTCGGGTGCTTGGATAACATAATGGGCATTCTGATTTTGGATGTGAAAGTGCTGAATAATGATATTGTGATGCCTCTGGTCCATTCAATATATGGATATCCCTGTAGTATAGATGGTAGATGGAGGCTGAGAGAGTGGCTTACCTTCCCTCAACCCCTCAGCTGGCTGCCCCATTCACCAGCTGGCATGCACTGCTTGTCTCCTGCTCTTTGCACAACTGTCCAGTTGCAGCAGAAGCATGGACTTCCCTTCTCAACTTCCTCTGGCAGCCGCCCACTCAAAGGAAGTGCTGCAGGATTCCCTGCCCCACCTCCTCATCTGAGTGGGCAGCTTCTGGAGGAGATGGAGAAGGGAAGTCTGTGCTGGTGCTGTGACTAGACGGTTGCATGAAGAGCAGGAGATGAGTAGCGTGCGCCGGCTGGTGAGTGGAGGAGCCAGGTGGAGGTGGGGGAAGGGAACGTGCAGCACCTGTGATGCTGCGCCAGCGACTTGCGACAAGTGATTCAGCCTTCTAATATTGTTAATACAGAGTAGAGAAAAGTAGGAATTATGTAGTGCCTAACACATAACAGATTTATTTCATTACCCAATTTTCTGGGACAGACCCCATGTAAACAGATGTATCTGACCATAATATGTTAATGTTTAATCATCCTCATCCTCTTAGAACTACAGAGCTGGAAGAGACACTATGGATCATTGAGTCCAGCCCCTGTCAAGGAGGCACAGTGGGGAATTGAACTATATCTAAACCACTGAGCTATCCAACAGTTTAAAGCAGGGTGAAGTGTAGCCTTCCAGATTTATTGGACTTGGACATCCATCAACGCCAGCCAGTACAGTCAATGATGATAAATGTTGAGAATTAAGAGTCTAATAACTTCTGGAAGGCCACATATTGCCCATCCTTGTTTTCAGGCACTACAAAATTTCCTTTCCTTTCCTGTTATTACACTGTGGCTACCTCTCCTCCACATGAGTCACAATGTTGTTGTCAGAATCAGCATGGTAAAACTGTGGATTCTACATCCAGCTCCGCCGTAGCAAAAGCACTAACTAGACTGAAAAATGTGTAAAAAGCCAAACAGATAATTGTGTAAAAGCAACATCAGATTCTTTAAATATATGAATTACAAAGTCAGCTATGTTAGAAAATACATTTTAAAAACTGATGTCAAATACAGTGTATGGAAAACAGTCCAAAAATCACACGCAGTGTATTACATCTTAAGGGCAACATCTGCAAATTAATAAAACAGAATGGGGAAAGGTATAAATTGTAATAACACAGTTGGCAATTAGCAATGTGATGTAGCGCTACTACATATTATATAGCTCAGTAGGAAGTATAGTCATAGACACACAATTCACAGAAATATATAATCACAAAACTGGTTGGAATGAAATACTTGAAAAGAACCTTCAGTCAATATTCATGATTCAGCTTTTGATCTGAAGCAAAGTAAATGATGTGCCTGTATCTGGAGTGAAGGGGTGGCGTGGGAAGCTGACCTTGCCCAGCTTTTGTTGTTGTTTAGTTGTTAAGTCGTGTCCGACTCTTCATGACCCCATGGACCAGAACACGCCAGGCCCTCCTGTCTTCCACTGCCTCCCGGAGTTGGGTCAAATTCATGTTGGTAGCTTCGATGACACTGTCCAACCTTGCCCAGCAGCATCAACCATTCTGAACCTGCCCTTCTTTGTAGGTAAGGCTATACACAGCATACCTATGGAATCAAGAACAGTAGTATTTTGAATACACAAATCCAGTTTTCCCCCTTCTGAAGAAGTTGTTAGATTACACCTCTCACCATCTCCCAGCCCACTGAACCATGCTGCCTTGGGTGATGGGAGTTGTAGTCCAATATATTTTAGGTTGTGAGAGATTTAGAAGGATGCAGTTTTGTGATAAGTAGGGAAGCTGTGGGATGGAAAACCACAAAATACCCACTGTCCACCTAAGAAAAATATTTGAATTTTCTGTAAGGCCTTTTAAAAATGTGCTTTGGGAAGTAGGGAGAGTATTCCAGCTGGCAGACAGTGAGACTGAAGTTAGCCAAAAACAGCCTTATGTGATCATTAGTAGAAATCAAATTAAAATACAAAAATACATATATTCTTAAGCCCCAGCAATGGTGGACTTTAAAATTGTCCAGATCTCTTCCAGACCCATTGAACTAATCTGAAGTTCCATGAAAAATCATAGTCTGGGAGAGAATGACAGGATCTGGAGTGATTCCTGATTGGTAAGACCACTGTGATAGCAAAAGGTGTCAAGACTCCATTTTCTACAGGAAATTGCTTAACAGTGGGGGAAATGTTTCCTTTGTTGGTTTCATTTTGTCATCATTGCAGAGCAGGGTTAGGGGGCAACTACATGGCTATAAATAGAGCACAAAGAAACATGTGAGAACATCTGGGGAGGGGAGAGGAAAAAAGGAGTTACCATGACAACGGACATCTCCCAGAGAGAGTGAGAGAGTGAGAAAGGGGGAGGGATGTAGATGAAACAAACAAAACATAAACATGTCGGGAAAAACAAAGGTGAAAGTGTAATTAATGTTACCAAGTTCAGAGATTCCTGTAAGGGGTAGCTAATGAATTATGGAATAATGGGAATCCAAGCAAATTGTGTCTGATAAGAAAATAATAAGAACTGTCGGTTGGGTAGTCATATATTCAAGTTTACAGAAGGAATCCAGTCCTCTGTTTGAAGGGATGTCACAGGACAGTCATCTGACAGCATCTTCTGTTTTCGGTTCATCAAGTCCCATTTGAGAGGAATGAACCATATGGAAGAAAAGCAGGCGGGGGCCTAAAATTGCTCTTCTACACTGAGTACCTGAATGGCAGATGGAGGAGAATTACAGATCACCTGGCCATTGTCTTCCAGACAATGGCAAGAAGTATTGTTCTTCTGTTTAAATGACAATAGGTTTCCCCTTAAATTTGCATTTGGACATATAAACTGGCATATGCACATTCTATGCAAATTTATTAATCTTTTTTGGGGTGATGGTGGTCAGGAGAAGATCAGAATAGGCCCAAACATCCTTGATGACAACCAAATTAAAAAAAGCAGGGGACACATTTCCTGTAGGCTAATTGACACCAACACTGAAAAAAGTTACTTTCTCAAACTACAGTTTCTGGAATTCCTCAGCTAGCCTGGCCACTGGTGAAATTCTAGAAGCTGTAGGCCAGGCTAGTTGTGGGATCCTGAGATCTGTAGTCCTCAAAAGTAACTTTCATCATCTGATAATCATGGATCATCTTTGTTCTCTCTGACACCTTTTAGTGCAGACCTGCATGCTCAGCCTTAATCCTATAAAGTGTCTGTCAATTTAGTTTTAGACCTATGAGAACTTTCTATCAGTGCAGTTCTAACCTGGACAATATATCTCATATTACACTTTGTTTGGCAGAAAATAATCAAAACACTGCCTGCCAAAAGACCTGCTAATTTTTGGAAAGTGGGGTTTGCCTCATGGCTTCCCAACTGTGAACTAAATTCAACATAAGTTGTACATAGGCTGGATTCATTGAAATGAATGAGACTTTTTAGTTGTAACTAACATATTGTCTGTCGCACTGATTTCACTGGTCTACTTTAGATATGCCTAACCTTGGGTTTAATCCAAGAGCTGTTACTGTCATGCTCAACTGGGTTTGGTACATGCTTCTAGTAAATTACCGACCCAGCCAAACATAGTCTTCATGTTGACGTCTGATTATTTTAATAATGCATAGCACCTGCATTTAAAGTGGGTTAAAGTGCATTTAAATTGTTGCTTAGATTCATGGTTTAATTCTATGTTGCTTATTGAGAACTGAAGAGTTAAACATTTGCCGCTTAAAATAGATAGGTTTTGCTATTCTTACCATTTGCTCATGTGGCTGATGGATAGAAATTAGAAGAGACTTTTATATGAAGACCATCTGCTCTATGCTCAAATAAATAGGAATCCTGTGACATATATACACACTCATATACATATACTTGGATCACACACCACCACACATTTTTATATGAAAAAAAGAAACCCAACAAAATATCCAGCTCATAAAGAATGTGTAAAAAACAGAAACATTTAACAAGACAGGTTTCTCACATCTTGATCATCAGAAGCCTGGAGCTTAAGTACGCAAAACCAAATAAACTATTACCCATAACAGAGAAAGACTCACCGCTCAGTAGCACACACAGTATGTTTAGAAACTTCTAGGTTCAGTCCCCAGTTTTTCCCATTGAAAGTCTCAAGTAGTAGACAGTGGATACCCAATGTGGTGCAGTGGATAGAGTGACTGACTAAGATTCAGGAGACCGGGGCTCAAAGAAATAAAGAAATAGAATATAAAAGAACAGACTTAAAAAAGGGTGAGGGCTTGGATTTAGCAAAGATTGTCACTGGAAGCCAAGGTCAAAATCATTTATACTATGCAAAAGACAGTGAAGAAAAACAGGAGAAAAATCAACTAATTTGAAATATGGTGTTGGAGGAGAGCCTTATAGATACCACAGACAACCAGAAAGGCAGTAAAGGGTGTACTCAAGCCTGAACTGAGGCTATCCTACTATGCAATATAATGAGAATACAGAACTGACTAGGAAAAAAAAGTTGGGAAAAGTGTGGGGGGGACGGAGTAGGAAGATAGGAAGACTTATCACGAGGTAGATTTTCTCAGTAAAGGAAGCCACAGCTCTTAGTTTGCAAGACCTGAGCAGAACTTACTGGAAAATACAATATTGTTAGGAGGGATGGGGGCAGTGGAAAGAGAGAACAACCTAACATGAGATGTTCTTGGTTTGCAAGATTTGAGCAGAGCTGTTAATAATAGGACATTTGGGAGGTCATTAACTAATATAGTCACCACACACCAGAAGTTACTTGAAGGCACATAATATATTTGGAGGCCCCCCCCATTACCAAATAATTGTATAGTGACAAAATGGATAGAATAGCTGAGATTATGACAGGATATAGGCATCAAAGCTCTGCTAACATTGAGTAAAACCATCGCCAGCCACAAAGCAAAAAACAGTAATTTCACAGGTGAAATGGGTGAGCCTCTGTATATTTGTTCTCTATTCTTTTAAAATATCTTTTAAAATATTCTTACAACCAAATATAAAATCCCTTTTCCAGCACAAATATCTGTTTGGTCAGGAAGGAGTTAAAAATTCAATTGGGTACAGATTGACAGTTTCAAAAGTTCCAGATTGCCTCAGACCTGGAGATGATTTCCCCTTTGAAAACTGTATCAGGAGCCTGGTCTTAGGAATCCTGAGAGAACCTTTACTGAAAGCAATCAGGGCTGGGAGAAACATAACTGCTTGCTTTTGTAATGCAGAAATACTTTGAATATGTCTTACAAAATTGTATACTAATTCCCTGGAGATACATTGCAAAATGTCCCCCTTTTAGGAGGAGAATCACTCCATCACTTTCTTTATAGCAAGCCTGTTTTTTTTTAACTTCCAAGAAAATCTGCCTTTCGATTTTGTTTCTGTTACCTTTATTTGCCCTAAGCTATCAAAATATCTCCCTTCCTCACCCATGAAGTTGCAACAATATATCTACTTTGCAATGTTTTTGATGGGAAGTGTGTTCCATGCATGTTCTGAAATCACGGTTTCTCTCTTTTGAAAGGCCTTTTTTGAGGACCAGTATTTAAGACCCTATAGCCTGGATTATTTCCAAATTAAAAAAAAGCAGGCAGGGCCAACCATTCTCTTTCAAGATAAGCAAGATTGGTCTTTTCAATTTATATGATGTACTTTAAATCTGGGGACGTTTAGGGTTGCCTGTTTTTGAAGGGGCGGGGACAGTTTTTCTTTCTTTTTAAAAATATAACTCAAAAACCTTTTGCACAAGCTTCCTCATAGCTGGCACAGAGAAAGAGCAGACACTCTGCTGCAACTGTGCCAAAGTTGGTGTTGACCTGAAGCCCTGTTTAAAAGTTATATTTTTTGTTTGGGCTGTCTCCATTTTTAGAATTACCTTATAAGAATGTTGATTTGCTCTGCCAGCACAAGATCATTGTTGCGCTCTTGTGCATCAATAATTATGCCCTACCTTATAGGTTTGTTATAAGAATGATAGTACTTGAAAGTGTAAGAGAAGAGTGCCATGAAATGCACATGAATGAACAACAGACACCTTGTTTTGGAAACTTTTTTCTTGTTTTGAAACTGAAGAAAACAAAGATATTTTCATAGGGGGAGAGGAATGATTGTTATTTTTCCCAAGGTAAAATATAACAGTATATAACATTTATATAGTTGTTTCATGTGTTTAGATGTTTATTCTGCGGGCATCTTATTCAGGGCTGGACATGAATACATTTTAGAAATTGCCATTTAGCACATTAACATTTTTGTGAAAAGATTATTTCAGATGCAATACATTTTTAACGAAAAGAATATTTTTCTTTAAAAAAGATTGTTAAAATGTTTTTCATAAAACAAAAGGAGAGAGAGAGAGAGAGAACGCAAATGATAAAGAAATAGAATAAAATGGTAATGGAAAAGAAGATTACTTGTTAATATCCCATGGGGAAAAAACCTGTGAAAAAATCTGGCACTTCAGCCTCTGGTCTGCTGATATCTGATGACCTGTATACTTTAGCTCCCACCTTTAGCCTGCTGCTTTGCATCACATGCTTCTAAGGTAAGCATCTCTCAGTTCTTTCTTCTGCTTTATCAGCAGGTAAGTTGACTCTCCAGCTAAGGTTACCATCTGGGCAATTTAAAACAGGGTTTAAAATAAACAAAACATCAATGCCAACACACCCACACACTCACACCCAGAGTGAGATATCTCTTCTGGAAGCTAGATTGTGATTTTCCTTGTTAGGTAGCTACATAATGCACCCGAGTGAGTGATGAGCAAACTGCACCAATATAGTTTGTAAATAATTTGGGTTCCTGGACTATCCTTCGTTAATGCAGAATTTGTATAGTGCCTGGCATGGGGTTAAACACATGGGGAATGTGAAGGTTGTAAAACAAACAAAGAAATCCCAAACCTAGACATCACTGAGTAGTGAAACTGAAAATCAGTATGTGCCATGCCATGGAGGCATGCTACTGGGGTGTGGAGACTTCATTGATGGTTCAAGGGTCAGAGAACTAGGCTAGGCTTGAGACTGCCCAGACACAGGCTCCTTGTGCCATGATCACATGGGCCATGGTTTCACCCTGTACTTGATTTCCTTACCCACTGCGGAGAATTAATGGAACATATCATCTCTGATAAGCACATTGCTTTGTTCTGATGCTTTGGTGCCAAGTCCTCATAATTGCTTTCAGAATATGGAATAAATGCTGAGAGAGCCAGCCAAGGAACTGCCTTCTCTTTACCATACAGCCTTCTCCTTTCTTATTTGTATGATATTCTCAGACATGTTTTATCCAAGCTGCCACCAGAGAAACCTTCCCAACACAATGTTTGCTTCCACAATACGATTATGTTTGAAGGCAGATCTGTGACAGGGAAATGAACCAGTTCTGTGAGTGTGAGGCACATATAATTAATAATTGCATGCTGTCAAGTCACTTCTGATGTATGGTGACCCTTTCTAGGGTTTTCAAGGTAGGGAGTACTCAGATGTAGTTTACCATTTTCTTCTTCTGGGGGTGCCATAAGACTGTGCAGCTTGCCCAAGGCCAAACAAGCTGACTCTTCTCACAGGAGGCCCAATGGGGAATCAAACTCCCAACCTCTAGTTCTGCAGCCAGATACCTAACTCAGTGAGCTATCCAGCCAGCCAAGGAAGATATAGTTGGCAACTATTTCTCCTGTGCTTTTAACTGCTGCACATAAAAAAGGAACATTTACCAAATGAATATTCAAGTTTACCGAAGAAAGTCTTTCCAAGCATACAGATATGGAGACTGAAGAATATCAGGTGTTTGATTTCAGTGGGACAAAAGCCATACAGGAATAAATGTTGGCAACTGTAACACTGGTGGGGGAAAACTTATTTGCACAGATTACTTCTCAACTGGTTGACAACTGATGATTCATGTTTCTGGAAGATTTTTTCTTAAAGCCTTCTAGTGGAGGAAAAAGCATCAACAAAAATTGCTTTTGTTGATAATATTTTTGGGAGTTGCTGTCATGGAGAGATAGGTTGTTATTACTCGTAGAGCCTGGTGTTAGGCAGACTGTATGTTCAAAACTGTAGTATGTTCTTCCTTGAGAATGATTAGTATGCAGAGGCCATTCAATTCCAGCAGAGGGCAACAGTACACACAAGCAAACTTGCAGAGCCATGCAGACTCATTCTGGTGACTAGGAAAGCTCACAGAATCTTCAGATTTTTAGTTAGATCTTTCCATAGGAGTTTGGATCATATATGCAATGCAACCTAAATGGCTCATGTAATGAAACCTATGATCTTAGCTGAAAAGACAAAAAATTAAAAAAATAAACAGCATCTTTGAATTGGTCCACAAACAGACCAAGGTTGTCAGAAACAGCTAATACCTCTAACAGTGTAAAGGTGCATGCAATAGTTAGCCATAGTTACAATATTTAAATCTGTACTGGCTCTGAGATTTGGTCCACACAAAGAAGAAATGTTTTAAATGCAACCTAGGGAGGAAAAACACTACTTAAATTTTTATGAAAGATGTCGCATTTCTGCAATCACAGTTCTTAAGTGTATTCCTCTTGCTCCTCTCTTGCTGGAGTTGGATGTCATTATGGTTATGATAACTTTGGACAGAATAAGTCCACACTAAGATGTGTTGCATCCAAATCAGTCTCCCAGGTTCTTCATTCAATGAGTTCTGCTTCCTCACTTCTTTCACCCTTTATTTCAATTTGTGTGATCAGCTGAAATAACTTATCCTTTAAGTAGCATGGTCAGTAGCTTTGACAAGGAACTTTAAAAGCTTCAAAAAGAGCACATTAAGATGGGTCCTTACTAGAGATGGGCTGGTTCATTTATTCACGAAACAGGTATTTGGTGCTTTGCAGCTCCACATCGTCCAGCAGGAGCGCATTCAGAGGTAGCAGCTGGAAGAGGAGAGGCAGGGATGCCATGATACTGCCTCTGACTGGGCACCTGCCAGAGGAGGCGCGGCTGCAAAGTGCTGAACACCTGTTGGGTCGATAAACGAACCAGCATGAACCGCAAACCAGCAGTTCATGCTCATCTCTAGTCCTTACCCCCCCCCAAAAAAAGTCATGATGTAGGGCTTGGAGACACCTCCACAATGTGTCCATTCTTTGTGGCATGCTGTTTTGTATGCACCAGCTTTCCAAATGCATTGTGCCTCTCCACACAAATCCTGATAGTGGAAACCAACAGCACAGTAGACCAGTGACAGCTTATGATCACATTTAGACTACGTTACTACAATATGTTGTATAATAGTCTGCCTTTAAAAACTGTCTGGAAATAGCCATTTGGTCAAAATATAGCCATTAGGTTACTATTTCAGAGTGGGAATTAGGTTCCTATTTCAGAACCAGTAGTGGCTTCTGATCCATCAAGTAGAATGGCTCAAAGCAGATAGCAATCTTTTCTTGTATGACTTACTTCCAATCCAGCCTTTTTACTACTTCCATTCCATAATGGATGTTTTTCCTTAACAGAAGAAACAATGGGAAAATAAGGGCAGGCTGGAAACTGGTGACTTGGTAAGATGGCTAAATCTCTAATATTTTTATTTGCCAAGGGCTATGTTCCCTTGTTGAGTGTGTCCCACCTGGTGAAGGATGTTGTTTTTGTTATGTGCTGTCAAGTGGCTCCTGATATATGGTGGCCCTATGAACCCATAATCTGCAAAAGATCCTAACATTAACAACTTTGCTAAGGCATTGCAGACTCAAGGCTGTGGTTTCCCTTGTTGAGTGGAGGGTGGAGTCAAATCCAAAAGTGGGTGGAGCCATCTGCTATCTCTTTTCTTCATCCTCTTTTCCTCTCAAACCTTAGTTCTCTGTCACCGTCTGCTATCTGCTTCTCCCTTCACATGTAGCAGGCAGCTGGGAGAATGAAGAATCTCTATTTGTAGAGATCTCAACTGATTGCTTACAGAGTGTTGCAAAAATTACATGGACAGCTGCATTTTGCCTACTCCTGTTGTGGGGAGTGTTTCTGAGATGTGGGAGAATTTACTTTTCTAGATTATCATGTGCTGCCCTACTAGTATGAAATTTTTGGTGTTGTGGTTCAAAAAGCAACTTTTCTAAAATTTTCAGCAGTTCCATTATGGACAGATCCTGATTCCCACATCACAGTTCCTTATCCAAATAAGCTGAGCTTTCACAGTTATCAAGCCTTTTTTGGATTTAAAATATGTTTGGTTGTCTCAATCAATGGGTAGGAAAGGACCTTGCAACAGTTTTCAGGACCATCGTTGATCATGGTACATTTCTAGACTAGATATCTGAGTCTGGAGGGGACTCTGTGGCTGAAATCCTGTAGTAAGTTGCAATAAGAATAGGCCCATGGAATTAGTGGGGATTTGGGGAGGCAATTCCTCCATACGTTCCACTGATTCAATGGACCTACTCTAATTGCAACTTTGTATTGTATTTCAGCCTGTGCCTGGGAGGTTCCATTCCTACCTAGATGGCTGTCACAAAAGGTATGTGCTGGAGCATATTGCTTTGCACCATGGCAGTTATGCTACTGGAAACCACTAGAGTCTTATCCTGCTCCCCATGCTGCTTAGGGTGAATGTAAAGCTGCTAAATGAGGTTATTAGGGATCTGGAGTGAGGTGCATGCTATCTGTGTGCTGATGATACCTGGGATCTACTTTTCATCAAATTTAGGTTAAAATGCAGAAGAACTGGACCATTTCTAAGCTCACAAATGGGTTATCTCTTGGATAAATGTGCCAACCATTGTGTGGCTCACACAGCTTGAGACATTATGTTCTACATGTTCTAGACAACATGAAAAGTTGGTGCCTGAAGGAGTGTTTTCTCCTCCATGGATTGCTCTGAGCGTTAAATTTTTCCTAGAAGATCCCTCCATCTTCAGAGATAAAACAGATGACAATCAGATGCATAGGATCAAAGTAGATTTTAACATGTTTTCAGTGACATTTCCCTCACCTACATATTCTACATTCAGTATGTTTTGTTTTGTAATTGGTCACTGGAAGGTAAGCATAGACTTAATTTGCAAATTTGATTACTGAGTCATGTGTCTTTGTGGAAATTTCCTTCTGAGAGGAAAACTAGTTAATTTTTTTAAAAAAAAGCATTTCCCTTAATGTCTAGTTTGAAATACAGCTGTTCTGAGTACAATGGACTGTACTGATCACAAAGGAAGGCTAGACTGTGAACACTGGTGGTGAACAGGATAAATCTGGTTGTCACTCCAAGAGATTGGTAACCTGTTTCTTCCAGACAAGCTTCTGTACCTACACAAGTTCCACAAGAAGCAGTTATGCGACAGATGAAGATGCTTGAAGCATGGAGCTGGACTTGTCATGGCACCCACTTCCTGCAATCTGTATATTCATGGCACACAAGTGACTGTCTGACTTTCTCATTTGGGTTCTCCTCCATTGTGGATGCTGTTCAATAAGGGCTTTGAGAATGCCATATATCTTGTATCTTTATTACTATGGAATACAGACAGGGATCTCTTTCCCCACACTAATAGGATCTCACTTCTGACAGCCTCAGGATGAGACTGTAAGATTAGAAAGAGTGCAAGGTGCCCCCTCACTATTCCTGTACTCTAGAAGTCTCAAGATGCCCTAGAAGGCTGAATGCTGCTGCCAGGATATATGGGGCACTTGGTTATGGAGTAAGATGGGGATGGGAACAGACAGTGAAGCAGGAAGATATTGCTGGAGTGGAGGAGAGATGGACCCAAGAACTGCTTAGCCCATCCTTGCTTTTCAGTTGTGGGGCTTCTTGCCTATTGTGATTTTTTTGCCTGGATTCAAATCCAGGAGCTGCAGTGTGTAGCTCATCAGTGGTTCCACCTACCTACAGGTCCTCATGCAGCCCTTGTGCTCCTGGAATCCAAGACTAGATGTTGGCTCTGGAGGGAAGCTAAACTTTCCACAGTGTGTTTAGCAGCTATAAACTCTTTGGTCTGAGGGGTTAAGAAACAGTTATGTGGAACTTACAGCACAGGTGTGAGTTGCAGGAGCACTTTTACTTGCACATAGCTTTCACTTTTCCAAACGTGTAAGAGATTGATGGAGCTATGTTTACTTTTCCTTCAGACAGCATTTGAGCTCCTGTCTTGATTTGCCTAATACATGGTTTACCTAATACTCGTACAGTAAACTCCTGGACACTACAACTAGCACTGTAGTCCAAAAAAGTACCTAGCTATCAGCAGCATGTGTGTACCTGTGTTGTTCTCTTCGTTTTATGTCTGGATTCCTCTCCTGCTTGGGTCACAAGCTGTCCCCAAGAACATATAGTACTGATGCCACTGGGACTGATGAGGTGGTAGAGGCACTGTGTGAAGGAATGGTGGTTGTGTGGTAGTGATCATGCATGTGTATGTGTGCATGTGCATGTGTTGGTAAACTTCATCCATAGATATTCAGTGGCTCCCCTTCTTTGTTGGTGGCACAAGGGCATTGTTTGCTGACCACCATGCCCATAGAGTGTTGAACACTGGTGGATCTAGCAGAGGTAGAGTTAAGCTTAGAGTTATTAACCACAGGGGCTGCCATTGGAACTACAGGTAGATGGAACCACTTGTTCAAATAGTTAAAAACATATGTAAATTAATCTTAAATTGTAGGCAAATGTTTAAGACAGAATTCAATCCAAAATACAGGAGCAAAAAAAAAATCATGTAGTAAGACTACCAAAAAGATTGCTTTGCTTATATTCTAAAAATGCAGGAGTTTATAGCCTAAAAAGGCACACTGAAAAAACAAGAGGCAGAGAATACATTTCTAAAACGTACCATTAACAAATAAAATATTATAAGTAATCTTTAACTTTTAAGCACATTAACAATATACACACACAAATTTATTCTCAGTGCTCACCCAGCCAAACCAGTTTGAATCTATGGAGAAAAATCCATGTTGTGTTATTGGCTGCTGGAAATGAAGCCTACTGCTGCACTGCTACATGATTGTTGCTCTTTAATGTCTGTTACCTAAAGTGGTGTGGAATTGCCTTGTGGTGATGAGTTGAATGATTAATTTCTCTCTGTGTGTCTCATATCCCTATATTTATGATTTTTTCAGTTGTTTACTTTTTCCTTTAAACTGTAAACAATTGTTTATCCAGAGGCTTGGAGCACCAAGAAAAAAAATTAAGAAGAAATCCTGTTGTTCCTTCAGTCTTTGTAATTCTATGGGTCTGTAACTTAGAATCTGGCAAGCTGCCACTATGACGATAATGTCATTATTTTGTTTAAAATTCTGCAAAGCTTGGAGGAATAAAGCTCTGACACACCAAGGCGCTGTAAAATGAGAATAAAGAGTGCAAGCTATAAGGCCTGCATATGCCACCTCCATATTTACATATTGCAACATAAACATCTTCAGCTGTCAGGGTTGTTATGGAACCCTGACCTTGCTCAGCTGGAGAGCTAGCTAATGACTACTATATAGTAAAATATTGTTCAAGCTTCAATTTTAAAAGCATTTTCATGTATACTCACAAACTTCCACATCTTGACACATTTATGGATCCATGCATTGTGCTAGCCCTACCCTTCTCCATCATGTTCCTCATATAAAATGTACAATCTGAAAAGGATGCCTTACTATGGAGGCTCTATAGGTGAGCCGAAACCCTGGTTTTGCTGCATTCTGGCTATTTTGTAGAACCTTCATTGGTACAGCCTTCTGTTCAAACAGTTGCTTTTGTGTGGGAATGTGGTAATGGAGGGAGGCATGGCTAACGCCTTCCCCACTTTTGAAATACCTGAAATACCATCTTGTTTGGTTTATTTGAATATATGATTCAAATAAACCAAACAAGATGGTAACAACAAGCAGGGTACCCACTTCTCATGATCACAGAATCTACTGTATGACAGGAAAGAAGAGGATTTGCACAAGGTCCAAAATGGTTAGAATCAGGCCACATCTGGGAACTCCTAGGTTGTTCACTCATTATGGTGCCTTTTATGATGTGAGCCATTTAAGGAAATAAAGGGGAATGGATATAGATTGTGGTGCCAATGGGCAGCAATAAAGCTCCATCCAGTCACCCTTTGAGTTTTCCCAATTGCCTAGACCAGTGGTTGCCAAGGACTGTTCTTGGACTGCAATTCCCAGAAACTCTGGCCTGCACAGCTGGTGGTGAAGGCTTCTGGGAGTTGCAGTCCAAGAATACCTGAGTTATCCAAAGTTGGGAACAACTGCCTAGAGTAAGGCCTGCTCATAATTTTAAATGTGACACCTGTTCATCCAGTACTTATAGGTAGGGTTGCCAGGTCTCATGGTACCACCTGATATCTCAGGGAATTGCTATACATTTCCTGATCTCTACACAGAAAGATGTTGGTTGTGCTTGCTTCTTTCCCAACTTGACCCTGCTCCACCTTTGTGGCAGCAGACATACACCAACTTGTGATAACTCAAGGACCCTCCTCCAGAGCTATTCCAAGGAATTGTGTGATTGATTTTTTTGCTCGTTTCAGAACATTCCTGGGGAGTTTCAGAGCACCACGATGTATACAGCGAGAATGGTGGGAGTGTGAACACTTTTGCCTCTCCCTTCATCCTGGTCTGCACTACTACTAAAATAATAATAATAATAATAATAATAATAATAATAATAATAATAATAATAATAATAATAATAATAATAATAATAATAATAATAATAATAATAATAATAATAGTCTATCTATTTAATGATAATTGTAGTGCTAGATCAGTTGACTGTTTATATGAAATGATTGCTACAACTTCTAATGTATACAATCTTTGGAATATACTGATACATTAATACATTTCTAAACCACTTCAGTGCTATATTCATTGTTAAGTTTTTTAAAAAAGGACTTTTAGTCCACAGTTATGTGTATGAGAAGCCTGTAATGCATGTATGAAATTTTTTTTTTGCTCATATTTCCAAAAACTGCCAGTTTAGAGTAAACAAGTATATTGATAAATTGATATATGGGTAAATAATCTCAGTGCTACATCTTTATTTAATTTTTTAAAAATGAATGTTGAATCCACAGGTATATGCAATAAAAGGTTGAAATACATGTACAAATCTTTTGATAAATCCGTGTGTTTGAAAACTGTACTTTTAAATTAAACAATTTATCTAGTTCATAATGTAAACATGTTAAGCAGTTTGAACACTATACCAGTTTTTAATTGAATCAACATCTCTGTTCAGTGGACACATGAAATTCATGCACAACAAAACATTTTGGTAAATCCATGTCACCAAAAACAGTAATTTATATCCACGTATGCACCAAGGAAGTGGCAAGTAGGCAGGAACACAGTGTAAAAGAAAGCATAGAGGGCAGAGAAGAGGGTGACTATATTGGGAGAAGAGAAAGATGGGTAAGTTTGGTAGAGGATAAATGTTGCTTGTAAAAAAGGACATGTGAATCATGCAGTACAGAGAGTGTGCATCGATGCTAACACGGTCACCTTTTGTGGTTGTGCCCTTAATTACTGAAACTTCAGAAAAGAACTGAAAAAATATATAGTTGTAGAAAGTGTAGCTGTGTTAATCTGTGCAAGCATTAAAGGTAGAAGCAAAATAGAAATAAAAAGTAAAAAAAAAAGACAAAAATGTGGTGGCACCGTAAAGACTAAATTTTATATTTTTTAATGTGAGCTTTCATAGACAAGTCCACTTCATCAGACATAAGAGAAAGAGATTTAACATGGCAAATACAATTTATACATGACATCAAAATAGATGTTCAATACAGAGATTGTGACTGGTTGGTAAGGAAGTCAGTGGGTGTTTAACATTGTGGTGATAGCATCCTTGATATGAAGGTCTTTCATTGAAACGTGCTAAAGAATGTGAGAACCACTGTCATAAAATAACAGTGGTGGTGTAACATGAATGTTAATTAGTTTGGCTATTTACAGTCATTGATGAACTTTTCCCCCCTACAAGCTTTCCTTTGTAATCAGTTGCAATAGTGTGAATTACCCCAGGCAATGGGTGACCACAAGCGCAGAGTAAAGAATCTGGTTTACTTTTGGAGTAAAACAGATTCTTTTCTCTGCCCATTTTACTCCGAAGGAAAGAGAAAGGCACTAGTTTTGTGCAGAGATGTTTTGCGCACATTTCAGGAAACGTGAGGGGGCAAGAGCCCTAATCTTGTTCTCAGGCTGGGATAAAAAAATTCACAGGATCTGAAAATTCCTTGTTAAGGCATCTCAACCTGTCAAGACAAGTTAAATAAGACAGAATGAGAAGTACAGTGAGTATTCCCCACACCCCTAAATTCTCTCACATTTGTTTTTATGAGCCTCATTTAACTTCTCAACTTCTGTTAAATGTCTTGGCTCTCATGGTTCAGTAGTTTGTCTGCCAGCTGCTAGTTTCTCCATCCCCCAGTTAAAGCCCAGGGGAAGTCATAGTGGGGTGAAATCTATTATTTGGGCTTTTTTTTATCAGGGAGGCTGCAATGTGATGAATAAATGCATAATACAAATATGTACACAGTGACACACAAAAGCACCCTTGTCCTCCCCTACAATTAAAAGAACATTTTACAGGATTTTCTCCACCACATTTATGATGGCTGCCTTCCCATTTCCCTCATACATATAGGCTGAAATCCAGAAGCAAGTCACAACTAGAATAGGACAATTGAATCAATGGAATTTATATAGGTGTTGATGCTGATATAATGAGCCTACTGTAGTTGCAACTTACTACGTAGTGGATTTCACTCAGTATGCTCATGCACTGAGGAGGTTGCAAAATGTTGGCTAGGCTCTAGTAAAAGCCCCAAACTGAAAACTATTAGGAATGAACAAAGAAGTTATGTTACAGCTATCTAATAGAATAATAGCATTAGAAATTGGTAGAGGATTTCTACTCCCCTATTGAAACTCAGTAAAATTCCACCTTCCTAATTTTTCTGTCTACAAATAGGCTGGAATATTTAGGCAATTCTAGGCTTCAGTCCTTTCCTCCCCCTCCCCCACTGACACCAGTTATTGTGATGGCAATGTGTATTACCTTCTTTCAAAGTGTGGCAAGCTTGCTCAATGGTAAGCCTGACCTGCTTAGTCCGATGGGTAGACCCCTGGCCATCTGCCCTAAAGTCCGGCCCTGATGACATCTCTGGCACCTTTCTTTGTAAATAGAGAGAGATCAAATGTGAAAATATGCCACACCCCTGACGTGCGCTGGCTGGCATGAGCCTCACTTCTAAGAATTTACTCTTTGAGGGTTGAACTTAGGGCTAGCTTAGCTGTGAATAACTCTATGTGACTGTTCCTGTTGGAGCTTTAGCCTCCATTGGCGCAAGGCAGAGGCATGTCTGCTTGGTAACCATGGAGCCAATTCATTTCACTCTACCTTAAGGTGACCTTTATTTAAAAATCTGCATTATATTGACAGTTAAAAACACATACTATCTCTTTGGACATTGCCATGTCTCTATATTTTGCAGAATTTCATGGTTTGGCATATACTATCAAAATAGTCAGTTTTGCTGTCAAAGCAAGAATGCCGGCATTTTAACAGGCAAATATGCCAGGTAGGCTCCAGTGTTAGGTATAAACTGGCACATAAAGTGAGAACATAGAGCCACTGTATTATAGTGGCTAGAGTGACAGATGAGGACTCAGGAAACCTGGGTTGTATTCCCTGCTTGGCCATGGAAGCGTGCGGGGAGGGCGTGGCAATGTAAAGCCACTCCTTAAATATCTCACATACATTAAAAAGCCTGTTAAGGTCCCTGCAAGTCAGATGTGACTTGATGGTATATGTCAACAACATAGTAAGAACATAGACACTTGTGTCTCATGAACAGCTAAAACTCAAAGTTAGGGAACTGAGCTCAAAGACTGATTCCCACATGCATGTTAATCATCCAGTGACTGCAAAATCTGTTGATGATTTCTAGTTGTACAATGGCTGTAATGCATAAAATATCCCGGATAAAACCTTTGTTGTATTTCTGCTCATCATTTCCAAGAGAAGCTGTTCTCACATCTTCAACTAAAAAGTAATGAAAGGCAAATTCAGTCATCCAATCATCCAGAGTCAAAAATGCATGTGTGAATCAGCAATGCACTATGGACTAGGAAGCCCCCCCCCCCCCACTAGATTACATATATTAGTTAACTAGGTTGTTATCAATAACTGGGAAGTTAATTATCCATTTCCGTCTTTGTCTTCAGGCTCTGTCCCCTTTAAGTTTAGCTTCCTCTATCCGCAGGTAAGGGGCACCACAGCACGGAAAGCTTGTTATGTATTCGTTGCATGCTTAACTGCAGAACCAATTGTAAGCTGCTGCTCACCCCCAATACTCCCCCCACGTTAAATAGGGGTTTGCCACAGACTGTGAAAATGGATGCTCCGTATTTCGATTGAAAAGGGTAAATCAAACACGGCCTTTTCTTCAATGCATGCACCTGTGCCTTCAGAAATTATGCTAAACATTCAGTGGTGTGTGGAATGCCTCTTGCTTGCTGTAAGATTGATTTCAGCCTGGTGCACCCCTCCCTTGCATGCGTTCACCTGATGTAGTTCACGCCCAGCAAGGACTCCAATAAATCTTTATTAGCCAGATTTATTTGCATGAGATTTGCAAATAATATTTCTTCTTCTTCCATGCCCTGCAAAAGCAAGGATGCATGAAACACTGAAATATTGCATTCGGATAGGAGGAAGAGGAGGTATTTGGTGGATGTTAAGTACTGATGACATTTATTGTGTGATCAAAATTTCCATAATCATTAAGATGTTGAAATCTATGCCACAGCCAAAATAAAAATTAACTTGCTGAAAAACTCCCTCCTCCCCTCCTTTGGCTGATGATTCATCTTGATTTTCTGTAGTATTAGGTAGAGGGGAATATATCTGCCTGTCTAAAATCAAGATTGGGTTTGTTTTGTCCCATTTTTGTGCACATAAGGTTGGTTGTAAACTGCACTTCCCGTTTTGCATTCAGAAATATTGCCTTAAAAACCCTCAGTTCCCAAGGGGGATGGATTCTCTTAGCAATTCAGAGGAGGAGGGAGAAGGGAGGGTGGAGGGAAATAAGGGAGCATATGATAACCTTGTATGATTTTGCTTTGGGAAGCCAAGGGTTAAGTATAGCAGTTGAAGGCTGCAAGCTTTGTCAGGGTTGTACTATTTTTCTAAAGCATAAGGAAAAGGGAGGCAAGGAGTCAAGCAATAGAGAGGAAAGCCAGTGAAAACAGCACCTGGAGCAAAGCCTGGAGAGATGGTGATGGTGCTGGGCTCCAAGAAGGATAACAGGTCTGGTGCATGCAAAAATCTCTGTCTTAGGGACTGAGCGTAAAAGATGGTATTTCATTCCTCTCCCCTCCCACAGTTCTTCAATCCTGACTGTGAGTGGGGAAGGAAGGCGGCTCTCTGCTGCTGAGGATAGGATGCCAGGGAGCCTCTCTTGGGGAGGAAAAAAAGAACCCTTCGGTTGGGCTTAGCAACGACAAGAAGAGAGAGCAGTCACCCCAGAGAAGAGCACTCCATTGCCTCCTGTGGCTCTCAGAATGAGCGGAGCATCCACTCAGACCAAGCCAGAAGCTGGACAGTGGAGCAATGCAGCATTGTCCTCCTAAGGATCTGGGCATCTCAGGGGAGATTGCTGGCTGAGCCCTAGAGCTCTTGGACACATGGGGGACTCTTCAGGGGCTTAGGGACCGACCCTTTTCATGATTATGTTGTGCATGCCGAATGAAGTACAGGGCTTCTTTGATGTGGACCTGGCCGCAGCTGGGTGAGCTGTATGTGGCAGAAAGAGCATGATGCGCGGTTGCTTTTGCTGAGAAGAAAAGACCAGGAGAGAGAAGCCACACTGCAGAGGACCTTGCAGCAGCCAGGCTGCGTGAACGACACAAATGGCGAACGGTGTGTAGATTGCCACTTCTCTACCTTTGACAATCTCTCTCTCTCTCTCTCTCTCTGTGTGTGTGTGTGTGTGTGTGTGTGTGTGAGAGAGAAAGATATTTTGTTTTTCATGCTGCCACAACTGCTCTCTCATTTCAACCAGGATAGCTAGAGCTTGAAATACATTTCAGTAAGGGAAGGGCTGCATTTGAAAACTGGGTCTTTGCAGATAATGTCTTAAAGCCCTTCTAGTTCTGTTTTACTCCCTGGTTTTCTGGGCAACGTCACACCTCTTGAGGACACTGGGGACATCAGGGTTTTGCTGAGTATGGCATCTTCCCACCATCATACAGAAGGTTTTCAGTTCAGACAAAGGTTGCCCTGAATAATAGGCAGCCCAGGATTCTCTCCTCTGTACAGTCCCCACCTCATTACCAGATCAAACATCCACATTTCTGTCTTTCTTTCTGTCTGTCTGTCTTTCTTTCTTTCTGTCTGTCTTTCTTTCTTTCTGACTCACCATATTGTCCAAGAAACTTATCTTGGGGACCTGTTTCTCTTTCCTCTCTAAGGATAGATAATTGGTGCCAGAGACACTGAGTTATCCTCTGTCAGGTAATGTGAGTTGTTTTTCACTTGCGGTTATTCCTTAGGCAATTAGAAGAGAGAGCTTCAGCACAGAAATGCAGCAAGGGGAAGACAGCAATGCTAACACTTGCAGACTAAAAACAGATCAGAGAAGGAATGGGCAAGAAGACGGCAGTGGGCGGGGGAGGGGGCTCAGTGGGAGAAGAGGCAACCTGGGCAGCGCAACTCAAAGATAAAAAATCTAGAATGCAGCACATGGTATGTGCACTACAGTGTTCGATGCAACACAGTATGTTTGATGTTTAACTAGCTCTGAGCCACCAGGGTATTCCTAGAGGTGAATGGTGAAGTTTCAGGTGCCACATGGATAGATCTTAATGCTTTAGTGCAGGAACAAAGTTGGAATAGTCCATGAAGTTCTTTGAATAAACTGTGTTGATTATGAAAAACATCTTGCAATTTACCGCCTGCCTGTGAAAAGACTTTTGTTATCTCTTATTGGACCTTTGACATTCTTTGGATGGTGGGGAATATCAAGAGGAGCCCCCTTTTTAGGCCATACAAAGGATGAAATTGAAGTCAATGAAGGTAATGCATGTGAACTTTTTAAGCAGTTGAGAGAAATGCTCACATTATTGTTATTATTATCTTTCTCTTTCAGCTGGACAGCCTTTTTAAAATTTCTTCTCCACATTTTCATGAGCCCCTTCCAAGCTCATGGGCACACCCTTCCAGTGGACAGCAGACTCCCTGTGACATTTACCCCACAACCAGACATTAAAGAGAAGTTTATATTAAAAGACTAAATATGACCGTTGCTACTGGAGACCCCACAGATGAAGCAGCAGCTTTGCCCGGTCACCCTCAGGACACCTATAACCCAGAAACTGACCATGAATGTTGTGAGAGGGTGGTCATTAACATCTCAGGACTACGGTTTGAAACACAGCTTAAGACACTTGCTCAGTTTCCAGATACCTTGTTAGGAGACCCTAAAAAGAGAATGAGATATTTTGATCCACTCCGGAATGAGTATTTCTTTGACCGAAACAGACCCAGCTTTGATGCTATTTTGTATTACTACCAGTCTGGTGGTCGGTTAAGGCGGCCTGTCAATGTGCCCTTGGACATATTCTCAGAAGAGATAAGGTTCTATGAACTTGGAGAAGAAGCTATGGAGATGTTCCGGGAGGATGAAGGTTATATCAAGGAAGAGGAACGGCCTTTACCAGAGAATGAATTTCAGAGACAAGTGTGGCTGCTCTTTGAGTACCCGGAAAGCTCTGGACCTGCCAGGATTATAGCAATTGTCTCTGTCATGGTCATTTTGATCTCAATTGTAAGCTTCTGCCTGGAAACTTTGCCTGTGTTCCGGGATGAGAATGAAGACATGCATGGGAGCAGTAGTAATCCAAGCCCTTATTCTAATAACACATTGGGGTCTCAGCAACAAACATCTTTCACAGACCCCTTCTTTATAGTTGAGACACTCTGCATCATTTGGTTCTCCTTTGAATTCTTGGTGAGATTCTTTGCCTGTCCCAGCAAAGCTGGATTTTTTACTAACATCATGAATATTATTGACATTGTAGCCATCATTCCCTACTTCATCACCCTCGGAACAGAACTGGCTGAGAAACCAGAAGATGGTCAGCAAGGCCAACAGGCAATGTCCCTTGCCATCCTTCGAGTGATCCGTCTGGTGAGGGTCTTCAGGATCTTCAAACTCTCCAGACACTCCAAGGGGTTGCAAATCTTGGGACAAACCCTTAAGGCTAGCATGAGGGAGCTAGGCCTTTTGATATTTTTCCTTTTCATTGGTGTCATCCTGTTCTCCAGTGCTGTCTACTTTGCAGAGGCTGATGAGAGCGAATCTCAGTTCCCCAGCATCCCTGATGCTTTTTGGTGGGCCGTGGTTTCCATGACAACAGTTGGCTATGGAGACATGGTCCCCACCACCATAGGTGGGAAAATAGTTGGCTCCTTGTGTGCCATTGCAGGTGTATTAACAATTGCCTTACCAGTGCCGGTTATAGTGTCCAATTTCAACTACTTCTATCACCGTGAGACAGAGGGAGAGGAGCAAGCTCAATACTTGCAAGTCACCAGCTGCCCAAAGATCCCTTCTTCCCCTGACCTAAAGAAAAGCAGAAGTGCCTCCACTATTAGTAAGTCTGATTATATGGAGATACAAGAAGGTGTGAATAATAGCAATGAGGACTTTAGAGAGGAGAACTTGAAAACAGCCAATTGCACCCTAGCTAACACAAACTATGTTAATATAACCAAAATGCTAACTGATGTGTAGCTATCAGGGTGGGGGTGGGGGAAAGAACCCTAATAACATATATAAAACCAGTGGAACAATTGCAGATGTTGCATAATACCTTGCATTGTAGTTAATACAATATGTTCTACAACATGTATTGGTTCTGCATGGGAGGCAATAGTTGTGTAAGTGACTCTTTTTCACATTTGATGCTCAAAAGCTTTCATACAATATCTTTTTCCATCATGGATTTCTGAGTATATGGAGCATTCAAGGCAAAACTATGTCACAATATTAAATGAAAGACATTGGAGAAAAACAAAAACAACCATTTCCCCATGTAAACAACAGTAACTAACAAATGCCAAAAAGATATGTCATTTTAATATAGAACTCAACCCATGCAAAAATATATCCCAAGGAAATAGTATGCAGCCATACATCTAGCTTTCAAGCTCCTGGAATTATACAAAAGGTCATGCATAGTTTAATTAATGGAACATCCGTCCAAATTACTTTAAGGTTCAGATTTCCAGATCAGGAATGCCAAAGGGAGAATATACCATGCAGGGTCATGCTTCTGAACCAAAAATGCTGCATTGGATTCATCCACTGCAGCATGTCAGTGTAAGGCTTGCGGGAGGCACTGTTTAGTAGGACATTTTCTGTTGCTTTGGTAGAGATACATCAAGAGCCTGGAGACATTTTTTAAAAAATAATAACACGTGTTTTTGCTGGTTTGGGGGTCACCAACATATACAGAACTGAAAAGCATTTTGTGTCAAATGCTAGAGCAAGTAAGCTATGGCCTAGAATATACCTTATACTGCAGTGCAATTTAACCAGTATTACAATACTGCTGCATGGATATTTGTTGCATGGATCTTAATATTTAATACAAAAATATATCTATTTTCTTAAGTAGACTATAGAGTGTACTTGTTTATAATGTTCCTAGGTTCTCCAATGGCTTGAAGGAGATTCATAGACATATAAGAGGGATAAAAGACAATGGGCTGAGAAGAGATATATGCTGACCACAAATTTGATAAGTGAGGCAAAATGTCCCAAGTGTTTGCTTGCTTGAACGTGCAAACCAAGGAAGGTAATATGAAGAGTACACACCTGTCTTCTGAATGTAGGGAGCAAGTGGCGATTAATGGATTATTGGTATTAGATGCAGAGATGTACAGCTGACCAAAGACAATGAACTGTTCAGTCATATTTGTAGTTAAAGGACCCCTGGATTACAGTGTCATGCAAATGTTAAGCAAACATTTGATATATGAATATATATATGCAGAACCCACAGAAGTGTGGACTGTTAGACATTCACGGCTAACATGCAAAGGTATAGAATATCAGTGACTTCATCTGAAGTATATTGTCCTGCAACAGATCTGGCTTAAAATCTTCAATGCATCTTCCAGAAGTACATGGATTTATGCAATAATGCTAGCCCAAGGCCATTTATTCAAGTATGGGTATGTTTATCCCTTGAAAATGGGTCTTTGGCTGCACCAACTGAGTGGTTATGTGAAGACGTGCGATGCATGGCTTAGTTAAGGGTCCCATTGGGATGTTGTCCTGCTGTGGCATCAATGTTCTTCAGCTCAGAGGGAAAAAGAATCCACATCTCCTCTTAGATCAGATGTGGACAACTTGCACTTCTCTGTATATTATGGGGCTGCAACTCCCATTATCTCTCACTATCAGCTGTGCTGACTAGGGATTATAGATGCTGCAGTCTGGCAACATCTGAAGGCCCACCTAGCAACTACTGCCGTAGACAATAACTTTCTTGGAAGCAGTGCCAAATTGTTATATGATCGCAGAATGTGCTTTGGGTAAAGGAGGCAAAAACATTTCTTCATAGATTTCATAAATTGGCATCCTAGACCTATGCCCTGTTGCTGTTTCCCCTTCAGCTCTCACAGGGTAGGACAGCAGTACTTTATTCAAGGCTCATTCTGCTACCAGCATCCCAGGAAAGTTGCATTTGGAAGCAACAGGAGAATGAATGTGAGTAAATCCCCTTCTTCTCATCAATTTTGCATTCTGTAGTAGTCCAGTCATCCTATAGCATGTGTTATCTACACGTGATGCTAGCCCTGCCCCATTGTGCCACACTTTCAGCCCAGGACAGGGACTGTCTGAGCAGGGGAAGGCTTCTGTATTCATGTAGATTCTCCACGTGAGCCAGAATCCTGTTTTCCCCCCCGTTGTTCTGGTTCATGTTGGGAGCCTAGATGAATAGTGTGGCCTCCTCCTCTTCAAACAGTTGTTTTTATATACTGAAAGTGGTGGAGGAATGCGCCCAATGCACTCCCCTCATTGCATGGGGAGAGCATGCTTTAAGAACAAGAAGATCAGGTTAATGTCACATGTGGAATAATAGATTTGGTTCAGAGGCAGTTATGCAGATTCCTCACAGCTCCAAAACCTGAGCTGTCAGACATTATTTCAACTGCTTGGCAGGATCCAGAATTTGTTGTCTGTGACCAGGAAGTCTCCATTCATGAAAGAAACTCTGCTCAATTTGGAGATAATCCTTCCTTTTCCTCTGAACCCTGCTCATCCCAATCCCCATGGTCCCCCAAACCCCATGTGACATTTTCAGGGGGTTGGAGGGCCTGCCATGGGAAAGAAGAGGCAAGGAAGTCCTAAATCTGAATCCAGCTGATTGAGTATGTTTATTTTAAATTACATATACGATACATAGAGTACAGAATAATAAGCAGTCCTTGAAACTAACCCTACTCAAAACATTGCAAAGGGAACACAACTCAAGACCCCAACAAGATATGCCAACTGAATCCTGCAGCTGGTATCCTTCTACTGATTGTGGATCAACAGTGATGAATGCACGTGGAAGGCCAGTTCACAAACCAAATGTATGTGCTGAGAATGAGACCAAGTGGATGTGTGCAAAGTTGGGCACAAGGTAAAGTGGATGCATAGTCACTTCACAATGAAGCTAACTTGCACTATAAAATCTAGCTACTGACTGCACCACAATTAATCCACTTCCAACAACTTTGCATGGAGCAATATAAGTTGAACTGCAAGCTGGGTGTAAAGTGAAGTAATCACTAAGCTGCTTCTACCACATGCTAAACTCAGCACAAATCCACTCAAAGTAGCATTTTTAGCAAGCTGTCCCCTGTGTTGATGCCAAAGGGGAAACATATATCACAAAAATCGCAGTCTAAATAGAGTCTGTGAGATACACAAAACTAGTGCTATCCATGGTTTGTTTTCATTCTGTGTGCTCTGCAAGGAAACTGAGTCATCAGTTGGAATTTGAAAGCTGTAAAGTTAAACATTCCTCTGAAAACCTGACCTTAGATTATCATGATAACATTTAGGTCAGTTGCAGATTTTTTTAAACCAGAGCCCACCCACACCAAAGGCAGAGACAGACATTAGAGATAACCCATGACTGGAAGGATATTGTTAACTAATGAAAGTGAGTGTCAGCAGCACAAACTTGGAGATTATGCAAATTAGCTTCCTTTGTTTAGTGATTGGTGTTTGGGCATCTAAGCATGTGATTCCTCTGAAGTTGTGAATTCACAAACACAGAAAGGCTGCCTCATTATCATGCTAATTTCTCTCATGTCTGTTTCTGGCCTAACTCTTCTGATAGCCACTGCAATGTGTCCTATATATACAGGAAAACGAAGTATCGAAATATGAATTTTTAAAAAGAAAGAAAACTGGAATAGTCTTTTCTAACGGTAAATGATTTGAGGGGCTTTACTAGCTGTATAACTCTATTAGCAGTACTGGTGATTGCATTGCGGGTTTAAGTCCGCCAATATCATAGTGCCTTGGACCATTATTGTAGAATGCTGATAAAGGAATAGCTTGGTGTTACATCTCTAATTACTTGCTCTCCAAGTATGCTATGAATTTCGATGGCTAATTTTGGAATATCTTTCGTTGCAGTGAGCACGGATAGTATAATCCTTCCTATTGCCTTAAGCCACTGCTAAAAATATTCTGTCCTCTCCACCCCCCTATCTATGTAAAGGAAGAAAATATACTTGGTTAAACATCTTGGCAGGACAGATTGCCTGCCCTGTGTATTCGGGCACATCAGTCTATGCAAAAATGCAGGGGGAGGGAGTTACTTCAGGGACTTTCCTGGGGGTTCATTCCTCATGTAATTCTGGGGTAGAATCCCTGGGGCTCTAGAGAGCAAGGAACCAGAGTTAAGCCTATTGGTTTCAACTAGAGTTGAAGCCACTTATGCCAGATCTGTATTCATTCTGGAACTTCAGGAATGAATCCTTCTCCCCCTTTTAGTATACTCTTGCTGCTTCCCAGAGTTTTGGGTTGTATTCTACCATCACCCTTCCTCCATTTCATTGCACTTTTTTTGCTGTTGCAGTACTTGCTTTTTGCAGATTATTCAAGTTTATACTAATTTCCATGCATTTCTCCTTTTTCTTCATAGAATTGTAAATTTAGGTTTTCTGATCTTACCTCCTGGATAAGATTTCTGTATTTATTCACAGTTGCAGAAAAGCACCTAGCACCTTTCATCTCTAAAGGAGCAGTATATTCGCTTTGTACAGAACCCCATAGCAATTTATATCATTTCAGATCAGAGCTCAGGAAACCTATTTTTCAACTATAACTCACAGAATACCCCCATCAGAACGGGCATGGAGAATCATGGGAGTTGTAGTATGAAAGCCTAACTTTTCTGAGCCCTTGTTTGGATATATCCTTACAGCTGTTGTCCTTTTGCCATTCCATCAATAGTGGCTTGCAATGGTCTGAAGCTGGTTAGCAACGTCTGACCTTAAATAGCACTATTCTTGATTATATGACCCTGGGCATGTTTTCTGTTCTATTCTTAAGTGGCTTAGTTTGAGTGCCAAGGTAATGACTTAGGAAAAGACATTGTAGTTGGTCAAGCTTCTAACAGGAGTGTCTGTACACTTTGGAGGGTTTGAAAAGATGAGAGATGAGTCCTGAGTCTTGAAGATTGCCAGGCTTGGCCACAGGTCATGGAATCTTACTTTTTAAAACTTCTACTGTCATAATTTCCAGAAGTGCATCTGTGCTAGGATGTAATTGGTTGCAGCAAAAGCTGCAAAGCATGGCTATTTTAACCACTAACAAGTTTTATTTGGTGTCAGTTCTTGTGAACTGCATCTGAAAAAGCAGGACGGAGTCCACAGAAGCTTACACCAAAAACAAACAAACAAACAACAAACCTGTTGGTTCTTAAGGCACCATAAAACTCCCTGCTTGGTTTTGCTCTACTATAGCTTTTCATATCCGTCATCAGGAGAGTCCAAAAGCAGATGAAAACAGTCTACCTGGTGAACCTTAACTGTGACAATTGACTTCTGCATGTTGCAAAGCAAAACAAAATAATGCAAACAATTAGCATCTTCAGAACTGAAAACAAAAGAAAACTACATATAATTTGAGGTTTTGAACATAGATTATTATTTAAATAGTGATATGCTGAAAGAGTGACTGAGCAAACCAAGGGAAGGGCTGTGTCATGAAAACAACACCATCATAAGAGTGTTTACTCAGATGTATTTATTTAATTTATTTACAATATATTTACCCTGCCTTTCTCTTTAAAAGAGAACCCATTTTGTTGGACTTGCTCAGTTGTAATGAGGTTTAGAGTGCAGCCGTCTTAGATGTGTTGGAGAAAGAGAGAAAGCCAAGAATAGAAGACGGTGCAGTGTTCTATTGTGCCCAAGGTCAAACGGGCATATTTAATGTACATTAAATTTAATGTACAATTGTTTTGACGATCGTGTTGCAGTCCAGATGCTATGTCAGTAATTTGAACCATTATCCCAGCAGCAGGAAACCAACACCCGGTCCTACAAACCTGGCTTCATCCAACCACAGTGCTAGGGCTGTCTAACTACCTGTACCTTTGCAGAATGTTGTGGTGCAGAGCTGAAGCTGCAGACCACAGCAGGTGGGAAGGAGCAGATGGTAAGACAGGAGTGTTATGATGAATGCTGAAATAAGGATGGCAGGACCTGCAGGTTTGAGGCAAGGCTGCCTCTTACCTTTATCATGTGAGACTTGTGAGTGCAGCAGTCCACTAACCTGTTAGCAGGTATTAGTTAATGTGACTATGGGGGAGGCTATTCAAGATCAAGGTCGTATTTGTACCCATAAGGATGGTAACTTAGCATTCAATAAAAAGTGGACTCAAAGGGAGGTTCATTATCCTGTCATTATGTGTTTTGGAAACATGAACATTCATCTTTAGCCAGTGGGGTGACTACTGAGCTTCTCCCAGAGGGGTAATACAATAATACTACTCAACACTACCAGCCCAGAATGTCTTCTTGGGTAGGTGGTGTAAAAAATGTGAATGTACAATCTGGACGAGTGTTTCATTAGTATTCCTTATTTTTCCTAGATACAGTAGGTTATACCACTGATTTGGAGGGCACAATCTTATGTATATTACTCAGATTTCTAAAATGACAGCCTAGACTGGAATAAATATATGGCTGAGAGTAATATCTGATGCAGGAGGGAAAAAACCAAATTGGTTGTTTAATGAAATATAGTTTAGTCATTATTTCAACCCAGTCCAGGAAGTATAAGCTCTTAGATCTGATGCAAGAGGCTTTATACATCCTTACAGTGTCTGATTCCTTTGTGCCTGTTAAGCACCTTTTGTGTCTCTATCTTATACATTTTGTGAAAGTTACTCAGGGTTCTTTGCATGTGCACAGTGTCTCTCTTCTTTAGACTTCATTTTAGACCCCAAGTTTCATAGCTGAATGTTTGACATCTCATTTTATGTCCCTTATGAGTTGTTGGTTTTTTAAATCAATGAATCTGTTGCACTTAGGCCTGTATCCTCATTATCTTATGTTTATCCGACAGTGCACAGACTTATACCTTACATTATTTTGCTACTTCCTTCAGGCCTAGGTTATGCATGCAGCATAATAAGGGGGGACTAGCAACACACAGCCTTGTTCTGTGCCCATTCATTGTTCCAGTCAACTATGCCTATATCCATGATACGCTTTTCCACACAGCCCAATAATTACAGAGCCTCCTGTGGCTACTGAGCATGCTCAGTCCACACTGGGGTGTTGGAGTGAGGGGTGTGTGTTCCTCCTTTATGGTTTTTCTCCTAAAGATTTTTTAAAAACGTCTATAAACTTTGAGGCTCTCCTGAGTGTCCTTATATTTCCATCTATGCATAGGTGGTGCCATTTGATTCACATGTACAATGTTATTCACATCTAACCACTGGAAACAGAGAGGATGGTGAAGCAGTGGAATTTGGAGGTGGTATCATGGCTTATGCCATTTCAAACTGTAGCTGGAAGATTGTATTGTGAATGACTGATGTGACAAACACTCTGGAAAAAGAAGGCTAGAATAGAGACTGTGATAATGAACTATAGATATCTATATAATAGTCTTGAAAATTTTTACTTACAGGAAATTGTGTGGGTTTGTTTTCCTAATCTGGAGAAGGCATCCTCCACCTGGTTTGGTAGTGTCCATTCTACTGTATCATTATGGCCCACGTGTTGACTGGGCCTAAGAAACTAGACTGTGAGGCCAGAAACATGACTACAATTCGCAAGGGAGCAGAATTCTTATCCTCTCTGCTTCATAGGTGAATAAATAAGATAGAAAATGTCTTCAGGGCACCCTTTGCTAGCCAAACAGCATGTAAATGCAGTGACTTCTCCTCCCACCCAAATGAAGGCAAACAGATCCTGTAGACACAAATATCATTCATACTAACAACAGGGATAACTCTATACACTTGGATGGGTGGCCAATAACTCGCCCCCTTCTCAAGTACTTCACAGTGCTTGTCTCAGGGTAGAAAAGGCAAATTTTCAGATTCGGAGTGTTCAGTATAAATTATTTTGATTCTAAAAGTAGGAAATATTTTGATTATAAAAGTAGGAGGTCTATCAGGGTCCATCAAAATATCTTTTTGCCTGTTTCTGATGATAAGTTGAGGTAATAGGCACTTATGAGATGTATTTATTACTATTAATAGTAATAATAATTTGCTGGGGTAATAGAAAACTACAAGGCATTGACATCAGTACTTTGATATCATGTTTGTACAGTATTTTGAAGAACTGGAAATGGGCACAAAGATGTTTTGATATAGTCTGAAGTATTTTTCAGATGGGGTAGAAAATTAGAAACAAGGTTGCTTAGGATTTCTTTAAAATTGTAGCATATATATTTGTAATCAGTCCCTTTAAAGATTATTTGCTTTGAGTGCAATAAATGTATAATTACACAGACTATGGTGGGCATCGCCAATATATTTTGTTCCCCAAGTTCAGCCTACATTGTGGAACTGTTACATGTTATACATAGAATAATGTGATTCTCAGGCAGATAATGCATCAACTGCTGTTTTGTGATTGAATACAAGTGTCTAGGTATCATGGAAATTGTCTGTAAAGTGAGCGGCAATGAACTGTACAATATGGCCACAGTAGCACCCAAAAGAGAAAAAGAAGGAAAGAGAGAAAGTAAAGAATTTCTTCTTGAACAGAAGGAGGCTGATTTCATCAACTTCCATAATATCATATCAGCTGTTAGAAAAATGTATATAGGTGTACATATCTCTGCAGCTATCTTCTGCATTGTTTTCTATAGCCTTCATAACACTGTGGTATACCTAGAATGATGTTAAAAGCATGCAGCATGAGGGTGTATAAACATGGGCATTTTGTGCATAAATCCACAGATGAAATGTGAAAGAACAGTAGCTGTTTCAAGGAAGGTCATGCTTTGTAATCAGATCATTCATGGGTCAGCTACTGAATGTACTGCTGAAATCTCCTAGTCTTTCTGGAGTGTGCAATACACTAGAGAAGGGTCCAAAATCTCACAACAGATCCAGCTAGTTTTGCAGGGTCAGATTGAGGGGAGTACTGTATGACTCTCCCCAATCTATTCTTCAACAAAGAAGAAATGTAGTCATCACCCTTCTCCCTTTTCACAGATAAGTGAAACAAAACCTGCCTTGGGGCTTGTGTGAATTCTGATCTGGATCTGGAGTCTGCAGTTTTGGTCCCATCACTAGTATTTATGTTACTATGCAGGTGAAGCCAAAATATGAGCTAAGGTATCTGTTTGTTTGCAGTGCACCCTTCAAATTTAAACACTATGTCTTTTTCATACCTCTTACACCAAAGGAAGCATCCTGGATGCTATTCCATGCCACCTGGGAAGCCTGTGAAGAAAATGGCCTCTCAGAAGAGGGCACCATTTCAGTGGAGCCAGAAAGGCAGCAGGTATTACACAACAGAGCCGCATTCATGCTGACTACAGCATACAGCTGCCCTCACCATTGGCTAAGGGTGATGGGAGTTGTAGTCTCACAGCATGCATTCCCTAGCCTTACAATAGCGTTTCCTGAAACTTATGGGTAGGTGATCTGTATAAAGAGGAAAAAGGCAAAAAGAGAGGAGCAGAGAGGCATGGTATGCATTTAGTAGAGAGATCTGGTGATTTCTCAGAAGTCAGCCACACCATTGCTCTGAGCACCATGTCAGCATCATTCGTCCCAACCCCAACCAAGATTGAGTGTGAAAGGGGACTTCCAGCATTGCTGAAAGATCTAGATTGCTGGCCTGCAGATTCATGCCTAGTGTCCCCTAAGGGGCAAATCCACTTTCATAACGTGCAGACTTCTATTTCCACTCCAACTTTTAGAGCACTCTGCTGACTCTTTTGTGGAACAATGTTTATCAGATGCATTGCAACCTAAGTGTTTGTGGGCTAGAGCCTAATCAGACGCATGAATCTACCAAAGTGGACAGCAGCCCACTGAAAGGATATGCCACGATGCATCTGTTAGTCTTGAAAGTGACTTAAGGTTCTTTTTCGTATCCTACAACAGATTCCAATATTTACTCTTGTAAACAATTCCATATTACTTGCTTCTTGGGGCCATAGGGTGAGGACCTCTTCCAAGCACAAACCCTTAAATAGCCTTTCAAGGCTGAGCTGACCTGACCCAGCAGCTCATGGTCATGTATAGCACAGTCCTCAAACCTTTTTTCTCCTCTTTCTTTTTGGCAAAGCACATGTCCTGGTGGCCCTTAAGAACACCCTCCCCCCCATACAGGACTTCAGAATCACTCTGCGGAGCTCTCTGTCCTGTTTTCTTAGAATCTGATTAACCTTTATCTCTTTGAGAGGCCATTTCAAGCCCCACCGAACACCATAATTGTGACAACCTTTTTATCTTTTCAAACCTAAGGATAGATCTTTTTTGTCATATATCCCTGAAATGCTGCTTCCTTTCCTTTTTCTCATTCCCATGTCCCAAAGAAAATGTCAAGGAGTGGACATTTTAAAAGTGCTGGACCTTTCTTCTGTCCTCTGTTCTGAAGAGGCTTCTGCTTATCAGCTTGCAGAATTTAGATCTTGGCTCAATTTCAGCTAAATTGTGCTAATTAATCTTAGCCCCTCAATCTGGCCGATGGAAGATTTTAAGGTGATAGCTGGCAAATGAATCCCTTAGTTCCCACTGAACTTCTCGGGTACATTTTGGCTTCTATATGAGATGTCTAATGTCGTGCTATTAAGAATTTAATTCCAAAATCTATGTGTATGTGTAAATATGTAATGAAATTGTGCATATTATTTCAAGATTTGTAAGGCTGTTTTCTACTGAGTGCAAGGAATGTAATTAGCCAACTGCACCTGCTTCCCTGTTACCTGAGACATTGCAGATGACCTACAAAGTCATATTACTAATTATTGCTTGAAATGTGAAAGGAAAAGGATCCTGGATCAAATAAGTGTGTGTTTGCCTAATTTGAGAGAATCAATAAGAAAGGGAAATCCAAGAAAGACTCATAATGAAGATGCCATGGAACTGAATCTTTTGTTTCCATGGTTACTGGAAGAATGGGACCAATAACGTTGAGAGGACGCTAAAGAAAGAGAACTCATGGGAATGGCGTATCGTTTAACCATGTATTTGCTTGATGAAAATTTAGACACCAGCTGTATCTAAATTGCACAATGTGTATAGAACTTATCATTATTAATGATGACTTACAGGAGTACTCAGCACTGACTGGATATTAACAGCTGAGATATTCCCTGTTAGTAAGATGAATTACCTGTACATAAGGATAGTTATTTGTGTATACGTGTATATACAAATATGCCTTGTCCATTCCCAAATGGGCATTTGCTGTCTGGTTGATCATGTGTATACATAATAAATTCTTCATAGACTACCACCAATTTTGTACATATCAGCACCTGTTAAAAATAAATCGTTATATTCCTGAGAATTCATTTTGACATATGTTGTGTGTGACAACAAAAAAGGAATAAACTTTTGACAGGCGGATGGAAGTCAGATTATTTTACATGCTAAAAGACACACATCTGGATTTGCCTCCCCTCCCCCACAAACTTGTGGTTTATCTGTGCTCTCCATGGCTTGCTCTCTGTACTGAAATATTTCTGCCACTAGTGACTGAAGGCAGTTGAATTGATTGTGCCATTCGTTGTCATTTTATAATACTTAAGAAGTGTTCTGTGTTGGTCACACATTATAGTTTATTTATTTATTATTCATTTATTTAAAATACATTTAGCCCACCTTTCTCCTTGAAAAGGACCCAAGGCGGCTTACATCATTAAAAGAGAACATTTAAAACTAAAAACAGTAAATATACAAATACTAAAGGTTAGCTGAGGTTATGTAATGATGCCAACATCTCATGTAGAGAATCTGAACAATACTTTAAGTGATAGAAAAAAGAAAGCTCATTCACACCTGTTGCCTCTCCTGCTACCATGGGCATAAGGAAAATATTATATTAAATGGCAGAGAATGGCTGCAGAAATACTTTTCAATAGGCATTCATTGTAGTCTGTCTCTCACCAATCTCATCCTAAGTATCTGAGAGCTTTTGAAATGCAGCTTAATCTTAAAGCACAGATGGGCCATCTCTGTAACCTGACAGATGTTGATACACTTGCAATTCCCATCATCCCTCACTGTTGGCTATGCCGGCTAGTGTTTATGGGGTTGTAGCCCAACATCTGGAAGGTTATGGCTTGCCCATGTTTGCTTTGCCTAATGCACCGTACTAACTTAGGGTGTGATCAGAGATAGCTGCAAAGGGATGCACCTGATCATACCAGAAAGGGTTGCTTTAACAGGAGCAATCTCCCTTAAAGTGACCCTTCCATCTGCCAAGGAATCATTCCAGCCTAGCCCCCAAAGTATAAGCCTTTTAACTAGACTAAAAAGGTCCAGCTTGGACACAGATCAGAGTCAGGCTGGGGTGCATTTCCCTATATGTTGTGTGATTACCAGGAAATAGATCACACCAGACTTTTCCCACAAACAGTCCAAATTATGATCTATTTTCCCATATGATCACATCCTTTCTTATTTCAAGGACATTGTTACTATTCCGGTTTTCTTATAGCAGCTCTATGGTATAACCCTGCTCTGTAACTTCAATATAACATGCAAAAAAATAAAAACATAAAAATAAATAAATTTTTAAAAAAGGCACGGAGAGGAGAGATTGTGATGTTCTAGAGCTTTTTCAGCTGAGTAAACGAATGGAGTTGCAGCTCCTTCAAAATCCCACGGATACTACTTCTGTGGTTCACACATGCTCTCTGCTTTTCTCTGCCTTCTTATCTTTTGTCAGGTGGTCTGCAGGAGACCATCTTTTCCCAATGCCAGGTCCTCCAGAACCTGTGTTTGGTAAAATTCCTGTTACTTCAAACCAACATAGGCGCTGGCTGAGCTTCCACGGGTTTGTGGCAGTTGCCCCTAGTTGTATATATCTAGTGCTGTGGGTTGGGAAGGGCTAGTCCAGAATGATTTACTTTTCCATTCCACTTATTGTTTTTCCTCCTCAAATTTGACAAGGTTACAGTCACCCCTGCTTCCCCAAGTGGTGAAAAGTTCCAGGGGTATGTAGTGTTTACTTAGGTTTGGTTTCCTTTCCAGGGAGGTCACCTAATGTTTGGGCTGCTTTATAGGATTTGACTTTGTTTCCAATTATACAAATATAAAAACCAAACATACATGGCATTCTCTAAGAGGCATCCTTACATCCCTAGATACCATGAGCTTACCAGTCCTCCTACTTCAGCTCAGCCTTCCTTCTGTGGGTCAAAACAGATGTTACAGATGGCCTGTCATCAGATGGGGAAATTCCTTTAGGGGTAGTTTTGCTCAAGTGTCAGAGCAGGAATTTCTCTTAGCTCCCAGAATTTTCAGATTAGCCTGCTTTGTTTGGTGACAGGTCTTCAGGAATATTAAGGTGCTTTCATCTCCATAGCCCTATGTATTTCCAAGCTTGTCTCTTCTTCCTAGCATTTATGTTATTTTCTACAGACAACCAACTTGCCCCCACCCTCTGGCTAGGGAGTAGGAGCCAAATGTGTGGGATGAGTGGTCTTGTCCTATCCCTCTAGGACCATTTCCCCCTAATTTTTGTAAAATGAATGGTTCCAGATATTATGGCACTATTAAGAGAATCCTGAGTTTAGAAAAGTCATATTTTTGGATTATAACTCCCAGAATCTCTTAGATGGGGGATTCTGGGAGTTATACTCAAAAAAGGTAATGTTTCCAACCTCTCTAAGTCCCCAGAAGTAATTCTAGCTTCACTAAATCTCTCTGACCCAAACCTACAATCTTAATAATAATACTGTACCTCTATTTCTTCTCCTTCCAAACCATCTTGTTGTTGTTAAGTGCTATCAAGTTACATCTGACTTACAGTGACCAGGGTTTTCAATATATGTGAGATATTAAGGAGTATTTTTACCAGTTCCACCCTCACTACCCCCCCAGTTTGCATTTTCATGGCTACACAGAGATTTAGATCTAGGTCTCATGTGTCCTTATCTGTCATTCTATCCACTACACCACACTAGCACAACAATATTTTTCCAGTGCCTCATTAGCTCTCCTTCTGAACTGAACTATACACATCTATAACAGTATTCCATCATGTTATATTCTGGCATGTCTCTGCTGGTCCAACCAAGCCTCCTTCTTTTATTTGGTCACCTACTTATTTCCCTTTGTTTGCTGCATTTGTGTGTCCAACAGATGCGAACCTTTCTGGATCATGGTTCACAAAATCAAGGTTAATGTATTGATACCTTGAAGATGAAGAAGTTTTATTTGGTGTCAGCTTTGGGGAGCTGCAACCCAAATGCAGCCTGCAGGCCACAAAAGTAGATTTTATGCCAGATAAAATCTACTATGTCTTTATGTTTCCACAAGACTCTTTGTTGTTATTTTTGCTGCACTAGGAAAACACAATTATACTGCCCTGAAAAAAGATTGAAAGCATTAAAAAAAAACTCAAGTATAATGAATATAATATAAAATCTAAAATTAATTAAAACAGCCATGGGGGGAGGGGGAGCCCAACCCAAAACAAAATTGACAGGCAGAGGCAAAAATAAAGCAAAGATAAAATTGACCAGATAGGCGGGGTATAAATGAAATAAATAAATAAATAAATAAAACAAAATAAAACAAAAATGTTTAAAACCTCCTTAAAACTGAAGAGTCCAGGAGTGTTCTTCTGCCACTGGAAAGACCACAACTGGTGGTGGTGGTTGTGATGATGGTGATACACCAAGTGAGCCTTGTTCCATCAGAAAGGTGCCATCCTTGAAATGGGGTTCTCCTCTTAGATCCGACTTTGTCCCCAGAGGTCCAACTGGTGAGTGCACATGGAGCTGCTTTGGAAGACTGTCTGGAACCTTCATCTAGTTTGAAATGCAAGGGAAATCCTTCCCTGCAAAGATTAGCAGGTGAGAACATATACCACACCATTCCTTCAATGTCGCATAGATTACCACTGGTCTAAAGTCTGCTCTCTCTTGGCTTCAGAAGAGCTTGAGGAATGCTTATCCCAGTCTCAGCCTGCCAATGTCCTGATAGCATAATCAGAGGCTCTCACCTGAGTGCCTTTGCATTCTGAGATTAGCTAGAGTTTTGAAAAATTACTTTGGCTTCTGAAATTCCCTGCAAGTATGGCTGCTATCTGTGCTGGCTGGGGAATTCTAGGGATTTTAGTCCAAAAAGTAACTTTGCCAAGGTCTGTGTCAGCCAAGGGGCAACTGGGGAGAGGGCCTTCTGTGTTTTGTCAACTGCGAATGGAGCTCTCTCCCTGGGGAAGCTTGCCTGGTGCCTGGTTTGCTTTTTATTATTACATTAGCTAAAAACCATTTTTTATTTTTTTCCACATTTCCACATTGAACCCTTATTTTCACACTTAATGTTGAAGTTATGACTTTCAAGGTATAATAATTTTTATTGCAGTTGGTTTGATTTTTAAAAAAAAACCCTTTGATCTGGCTCATTTCCTTTCAGGATACAATCATGTACTCACCTATCTGGCAATAAGCCCCATTAAACTCTGTGGGGCTTTCTTCTGAGTAGACATTATAGCATACACTGCAAATGCTTTGTATTATTCAGTGGTAATTGCACTGTTGCATTTCTTCTCAGCAAGGAAAACAAATGCAATGGGGGAATCCTTTCAGAAGAACCTTCCTGAAAGACAGATAACCGGTTATTGAATAAATGATGCATTGCTCTTCTTGCTGTACAAACAAATCAATATCAGCGCAATGATGAACTACAATATATTTCTGAACAAAAGTGACTCCTGTTGTTCTCAGTCTGTTGTAAATCTATGGTGACATACTATTGCTTTCTTCAGAACGGACTTTCCTCTTGTGGTAGAATAAAATACCTTCAGGGATTCTTGGTCACCTAGACTTGCCTTCTTGGCAACATGCACAATAGAAGGAACACAGTTTAGAAACATCACTTTTTGGAACTACAAGTCCCAGAAATCCCCACATAGGGGGTTCTGAGTGATGTAGTCCCAAAAGGTGACATCTCCTAACTCTCAGCAGGACAAACATTCAGCATAAAGGAGCTGGATTTTCAGTGTTTTAATATTATGTTTCCTTCTTACATTTTCCCCACCTTTCTTCCAATAAGTGCATCTTTTCCCAGCAGAGCAACTCAATGGATTCAGCTGAAAAGAGTACCTGATACTGGCTCATACTGGTAATGGTGACAATGATGACAATGTTTTTCTTCTTACTGGAGAAGAATCAGAACTTATTAAATGGTTGCTTAAAATTCTTTTTCAGCTGTGTGTGTGTGTGTGTGTGTGTTTTTTTTACAGGTTTCCCCCTAAGAACAAAATAGCAAATAAATAGATGGGGGGTGTACATCAGTGTGAACACAACAGAATGCAGCAGGAGAAGGAGAGGATGGTGTTCTGTGATTCACATTAGATGAGCTAGAAACAAAAAGAACACGGCTGAGCAATGAGTGAGCCACAAAGCAGCCCCCATATTTTTGTCGTTGTCTCTCTATCTTTCAATATCGACTGAAAGCCATGCTGAAGTGTCAGAGTGGGAGCAAGTGTCCATCAGTTAGCTCAGCCTTCTTCAGGCTGGTGCCTTCCAGATGTTTTGGTCTTCAACCCCATAATCCCACAGCCAGAGGTATGCCGGATGACCAATTCCATAATTCCACAGTCAATCTGGTTGGCTATGGGATTATAAAAGATTTAGTCTAAAACATCTGGAAGGTACCAAGTTGGGGAAAGCTGGTTTAGCTGAAGATTTTCAAAATTTTATTATTACTTTTCTTGGAATACAGTAAGATACACGATAACTGACGATGGCTGTGTTTTGCCCTGTGGAGCACACACTGTGACCCTGTTCAGACATATTGATCCTGTTTTAACAAACTATGGTTTATTAGATAAAAAAATGAGCCATGTAAGACACTCCAGCCTCACCTTCCCTTTTCTCATACATCAAAACTGGTGTAGGTTAAACCATAGCTTCCTGTTGCTCACCAGTCAGGAAACTGGTTGATTCTTACATCACTCATCATGTTATAAAATCAAGGTCCAAGATTAAACCAGTTTGTGTATTCAAATATAAATCTGAAAAAAAATTCAATTATGGGACATATTTTAAAATGTGAAAGAAATTTGGAGGAGAAAAGACAGAACATGTGGCAAAAGGTCAGTTCTTGATCTAAAATGTTATTAAACTGAGATTATTATTTAATCTGAATTGGCCATTATGTCACCAACCATTATATAAGGTTTTATAAAGGTGGGGCTGGAACAATGGATGCTTCAGTAGCATATGAGAAATATGGCAAAGCCATGGTCTTGCAAGTCTATAAACCACTCATGATTTATTCAATTTATAAAACAGAGTATGGGTCACAGGGGCTTAAAGAGTCTGTTGTAGCTACATATATTCTGCAGTAATAAAGCCAAAATTTGATTCCTGAAAAGATTAGGTGAGTTAAGCAAATGTATATGAATTTGTTTAATTTTTGTAGTTCAATCAACAGGAGAGGAACAGGAGCTGTACAAGGCACTGAAGCTGAAACCCCTGAAAATAAAAGCCTTATATTCATGTTTTGCTAGGTTCATCTACCTATCCATAATGTTTAGAAACATTTTTGGGATGTTCAGTTGTTTTCTAGATTCCAAATGCATCCTTCAGCTGTAAAACTTTTGCAGGCATAGGAAATATAAAGCTGAAGGTGACCTTTTCCATGACATGAAATTTGTTTTTCTTGAGGCTAAACAATGTTCAGCCAACATATCTTGCTTTGTTTCTGGGTCCATGGGCAGGGGGACAAAAGAAAAGTAAGGAAGTTAAACTGTATGCAGTCATGACGTGGTTTTACGATCTCAAGGGCAACACCCCAAAAAGCTTTTTGTAAAAAAAAAAAGTGTCCTATGTATCCTTAGCACCATACACCATATTAACAGATTAGACTATCTATAGTTAGAATAAAAAGGCAATAGACAATGCTGTCCACCTTCTACTTCAGTCAAGATATGCAGAAGATTAATTCTGGGAATGCATGAGGGAGTTCACACATTGTCTAGCAAGTTCACATATTTTCTCAGTAGAATTTGACAATCAGGACGTTGGAGGAAGAAGATACCAAATGTCTAGCTATCTCTGACAAGCAAGGAAAGATAATGTCTTGTCTGATCCAGGAAAACTGTGGTTGACACAAAAGTCCAAAAATCATGTAAATATTGGAAATAAGGTTCAATCCCGTATTGTTTAGTGCTCTGAAACTGAGAGAGAGAGTGAGAGAATTTTTCCATGTGGTTGTTTCAACCATCACATTATTGGTCTTTTTCTATCACCCTTCTTAGAACCAGGGGTTGTTATTGGAAGAGTGGCTTTTCCAAAGTCTGCTGCCATCACACCTTGATACACTTCTTTGCTTTCAGCATCCAACCAAAAATAAGCTGAGAGAACCCAAGTGGTATGAAAGGCCACCAGCAAATGTATTCCTTATGAGTTATTAAATCATGTATGCTGGGGAATTCATGCCAGGCTTTTTGGGATCATCACCTTACTATTACTAAGCAGCAAAGAGCTTATCAATAGCATTGCCTTGACCCATTTTTCCCCCTCTGTAAATCAGAGGAAGCCACTGACCTGTATGGAAGAAAGTAAAGCAGCTGCAAACAAATCAGACACATTTAATCTATGAAACAGAAAATGCCATTTGTCTTAAGCAGTGATGACTATTGCATCAGGGAGGAAAAGGCAAATTGGACAATTATTGTTAAGAAGAAGGAAAATAAATGTTGACTATCTGAAGCCATCCATGAGGGAGCAGTAGCAGGATGATACTCTAAAACCAACAGCATCGTCCTAACAACAAGAACATCATCCATCATCTTGCCACTGCTCAGTTTATGGTTGCTTTCAAAATGTCATTACATCAATTCTTCTTCAAATTAGCTTCACAAGCCCTACTTTCCCCCCCCCCCCCATGTAAGTCAGTGAGACCCACAGCTTTGCCTCTTGTGTTCTTCGTTTTTGCCACAGTTGTCATGCACTTGTACTTCCATAGGATAGGAGGCTGGCCTCCTGCCTGACCATTGGTAGGCAGGTGGTTAGATTTCAACTCTTTTACCAAAGGAAATTTGCATTCATTCTGAAACCACAGGTGCACATTCCTGGCTGTTTCAGGAAATGCTCCTTCCTACAAATGTCAAAAGATAACATGACAAAACTTGCAGGCCTGCCATTTCATAATCCCATGTGTGCTTTGGTTTTCTGTGCTGGCATTCTGCTCTCTGTTAGGAGTAAATGCCATGCTCCTCTTTTTGATGGCTAGTTCTGACAAATATGCCTCCTTGCTTATGTTTATTTAGTAACCAATATTTTGGTCTAAAGATCATCTTTCTCTGTGGCCTAGATGTAACTCAGTTCATAATGGGAAAGCTCTCTTTGGCTCAGTTGGGAATTAGCCTCTTACGTATAAGCTTCCTTGGTGAGTGTTCAGGAAAAAGGAAGAGGCTCTTGTATGGTCATAGAACACTTGCATTGCCTGCAGAAGTTGGTTAAGTGTAGGGTGCATTCTTTAGCTCTCGTCACTGGTGCTTGTCCATTAGAAGAAGGAGGGAATGGGCCCATCTGAGACTCAGTTTACTCCCAGCCAAGCCATCCTTGAATGTCTCCTTACCAGGAGGCCTGTGTAAGTCTGAATGCTCAGCTGCCTGCCTGTTTCTGTGTGTGGTTGTGTAAGTATTGCTCTCTGTGTGTGAGTCTGCAAAAGAACTAACTCTTGTCCCTGGTTGGTTGCTGTCCCTTCTGCCCCACTCACCAAAGTGGAGACCAGCCACCCCTTCTGCCAATTAGAAGATCAGGGGGAAAGAGTTGTCAGGAACTTCTGCCTGAGAGCTTACAGAGTTGCTATGAGTCACTAGGCAATTCTGGACTTAATGGGCTAAAAGTTAGATCTGGAGTAAAATTAGGTTTCTATGTTCCAAAAAGCCTTTGCATTTACCAAACGTTCTTATACCAGCTTCTAATCTTGCCAGTTCGGTACTGATAGTGCTACATATCCATGCTCTATTGTATTGCTCCTGGAAATGTAATATGATTTCTCTTGCCCTATATACACCTCATTGCACCAGGCATGATGCTTAGAAATTCAATCTACTCCCCATCCCCACCCTAAGTGAACACACGAGAGAAGAAAGGAGTATATTATATCTGGGTAGATGTCAAGAGGCACTTTAAATATTTACAATGATACTTGGCAAATAGGAGCCTCCTTGGCCTGGAACAGAGCTTGGAAACGTCACTTAAAAAAACAAACTACAGTTCCTTGAATTCCTAACCAGCATCGTCTTGAATCACGGGCGATCCTCTAAGTGACAGTCTTTAAAAATGTCTTCCCCAAGCTTTTGTGGCCTGGACACAGTCCAAGCAATCAGCTGGAGCTTCATTAAGAGGATGATGTTAACATTAAAGAGCTTTTGTGTGAGTGTTTGCAAAGCAGCTGATTTTGGGCACCTGGACTACTAATACCATGAGCATATGTGCTAAATCTCATCTACCATTTCAAGCCAGAGAAGACTAATGGAAATGGCATTCAGTTGGCAATGCCACTGAATACTATGGACAAATTTGTAAGCTGGAACAGTAGTACACAATTTATGAACGTTTGTACTGTCACTACCACTAATCTGTTGTGCTACATCTCTTCATCCCAGTTTCTAAGCAGAAGTTAACAATGTCTTTCTTTCAGACCCCTCTTATAATCAGAATATCTTGCATGCATCAAATTTCACTTGTGGGGTGGTTTGGGAACATCTTAATCCTTTGGGGTACTCTCTCTTCTGAAGAAAAGGTACACAAACACTGATTTTTAAAATTTCCTGGTAAAAATTGTGGTTTATTTTGAACCTGAAATGCCCCAAATGTTAGGAGTGTAGCTAATAGGGATTCCCAGTGTGGTGTAGTGGGTAGAGTGAGAGACCAGGACTCTGGAGAACAGAGTTTGAATCCCCACATGACCATGGAAACTCACTGGGGGAGTGGAACTGGTAAAACTACTCCACTTACTTTGAAAGCCCTATTAGGGTTGCTATAAGTCAGTTCCAACTTGACAGCACAGAACACACACAGCTAATAGAGGGCATCCTAAGGATGTTGATACCATATGTCAGACAATGTAACCAATATTGATCTGTCCTTATTTCTACTGTATTTAAGACCCCAGTCCTGCCCATACATACATGACAGCAAGTCCTACTGAAATAAGTTGAACTTATTTCATAGTAAATATTTACAAGAGAATTCGTGGCCAGAGTGTTTTACACTTTTTATCTTGGCCGCCTTTATAACTATTACAGGATGTAGGCTACCAATAGTACAATCCTACAACTGTTTGTTCAGGAGTATTTCCGCTGTGCTTGATGGGCATTTTCCCCTTAAGTTAGTGTTTTAGATTTCTAGTCTAATATTGTCATATAAGAGGGTGGGGAGGATGAGGCTAACAGTGACCACCGATAAGGAGTCTATGTCTGAGCTGGGCTTTGAAAACAGGTCTGTTCTGTTCTGTAGTTCACCCTGGTTCTTTGTAGTGGACTCTGTGAATGCACACAAATGGGTTTATCCTGCGCCTGCGCAGGACGTTCGGAACTTTCTAGAGCTTAGAAAAAAAAAGCCAGACAGTTAGTCTCCCCCCCCGAGGGTATATAGGCTCCGCCTCCTCCACCTTCCTTAGTTCCTCTTTTTCCGCCGTTAGGGTAGGACGTAGGAACACTAGAGCGTGCTAAGGAAAGTATTTCCTTCTATTTACCTTACAGCTTTTGTAAGGTACTTACTTACTTTTACAGTTTGTCCTTCCTGGGAACTGTACTATGTGCATCCAAGCACGGCCTTTGCTCCTGCTCTTGTTATATCCCCACATGTGAATGCATTCACACTTTGTCTCTCTCACACCCTTCTTTCAAAGGCAAGGATAAAGGACTTCATACAAACTGGAGACTTAATGGCTCATATTCATCATTTGCTCCAGGCTACTAAGATATTATTTCAATCCTAGTACATCACAAATCAGATGTTGCAATGGGGGACACTGCATAGTGAACAGAACAGACACAGGAGCTGTAGAAAGAATGCAAAACTATGTGAAACAGCAACAAGTGATTTGGCTGCCCTCTTTGAGGAGGTGGGATCATCTCTATGAATGTGACAGCCTCAGGTAGCAAAGCTGGTGCTTTAAACACGGTAAGTTGAACGAAGGATCCCTGGTGAAGAAGGCACAGCAAAGATATGAAGGAACAATAAACTGCTGTCAGATGTTCATATCCGAAGAACCAGAAAAAATATGACTGCCTTGAGGAGCCTCAACTTGTTTGCTAAGAGGAAGACCTCCAACTCAATCAAATTCCACATTTGATCATAGTAACGCCTCTGAGACCCTGCTTGGCTGCCAGTCTTCACATTTGCATAAAACTGGTTCCAGGCCAACCTTTTACATTCTTCCCTCTCCTTGTTACCACTTCTCTACCATAATCTTCCTGTTGTTCTTGTTTTGCAAATGCCTTAAATACCACGAGCACATGGACCTCCCAAAAGAAAGTACAATCTGTCTGCTCTTGAAAAGTTGGTTTTTAAAATTAGGCCTAAATGTAATTGCTAGCCCCAGTTTGAGTAAACCCAGGGAATAAATGGCATTTGTATATGTTTTCAAGATGATTCAATAGGTCTGCTTGAGATTAGCAATTGGATTTAGGCCATTGCCTCTTTGCTTCATTTCCCCTTCCCAATTTCCCATTTAAATTTACAAATCATGCAGGCTGCAGTATCCATGAAAGGGCAGGGAGTTGCTGGAGTTTCAGGGTGCAATTCTATCTATGCATTTAGCTAGGGCTTACATCCCACAGAACTGAAATGTACTGCCCTCTGAGTAGCCAGGCATTGGATGGGACCATCAGAGTGAAGCGGGGGAGTGCACACAAGGGAACTTGTTTGCAGGAATGAGTTTTTCCTCAGGGAGACTCCCAGCAGGGGCAAAAGTCTACTTAGCTTTTTCATCTGTTCAACATAAATACAGACAAACAAGAGGAGACAAGGCCCCATAACATGTTAATATTTGTTGTGGTGATCTCCCCGCTTTTTTATATCTTATAATTGACTAACTAGTTAATTACCAAGACAGCCTATTCACTTTCCTCCCTTCCATTTTAGTAAAAGTGTGTGTACTTTTGATATCCATATTTCAACATCCCCTTTACAGAGTCGTGTCTTTGAGGCAAGAAATGGACTGCTCAACAGGAGCCCTGTGAAAATGCCTCCTAAGGAACCATATGCGGTCTGAAGGATTAGCGATGCCCCCCTCTTCATCTGCCTACCCCTAAATGTTGCCTCTGTAAATGTGCATACTATTCTTGCTGAAGGCATAGAAAGAAACTCGATTAACATTTGCCAGCAGGGAAACACATGGTCACTAGTTCTGCTTTCACTTGTAGCTGGATTCTGTCAGAAACACCCTGCTGAAGAGGGAGAAACCTTGGGGCAGTGCCATAGCAAAGTGATTATGAAGTCTTGGGAAGATTCACGCTTCCAGCATTTGTCAGGACCAGTTAGTTTAGGAACCTGGTGAGCACTCAATACATCCATTAGATAATGGATTTTAGATGACAGTCCATGGCAAAGGATCTGATATATTAATGGGCAACCTGGTTGCATTTTTTTGAGATCTGGCTGTATTACAGAGCCATCTCCTCCAAAAGCCATGCTGACCTCTTTTTCCTTTTGAAAAGAGTGGATCACATGTATGCAGGGCTCTAGAGAGGGACAAAACCACCAAGTCCAGTCATGACTAATGGCAGGCCTTGGATATTTTCTCCTTTGCTGTTAATGAGCCCTGTGAGGATGAATAATGCATTTTTGTCAGTGTCACAAATGCTCACCTGTGTTTCATATTTTCAGAGCTTGGAAATACTTCACATTTTTTATTACAACTCTCTGATTCCCCCAGACAGCATGGACCATCTTTGTTAAGTATTAAAACACCTCATGATGGCACATGCAGGGGAAATGGTGTGGAAAATTTGTTAAGTGTTAAAATGAACATTGCAGGGTTAATAATGGCCTAAAAGATTCCATCTTTGGCAATGGCAAGAATTTGCTGTGCAACCTTGAAGAAGGCCCTTTTTTCTCTGGACATCTCTGCTTCTCTAACAATCTGGCAGCATTGCGAGAAAGATAGTAGCATATTGCTGCATAAGACGAAACAAGATGCTTTAATACTAAATGCTTTTCCCATAACACTTCTCCAAAAGTGATAGCTGGTTGCAAGGTGCTTTGAAAGAAAGAGGGAGAGGGAGAGGGAGTGGGGGAGGGAAATGGGGAAAGAGAGAGAGCAAGAGAGGGTGATTCAGGGAATGATGCATTTATAACTAATCCAACTTGTGAATCAGAAGCAAATGTTGATTGAAAATGATATCTAAAAATCATTTGATGGTTGACTTTCCATAGCCACACCATTAAGTCTGTCTTGGTATTTACAAAAATGCCTTCCCCATTCCTTTGATTTCAGTGTCTCTTTGGATTATGGGATCATAACAGAATTATCAATTTTTGCAAGGATGTCATAAAACTACTGAACCGAAATCTCAGAGAAACATTAAGAATAATTTGAGAAGATGTGTCGGAATTGTTGTGAACAGCCAAGCTATTAACGCGAGTGTATAAGCAGGCTTCAAATGCATGGAAATGCAGTCAGTAATCCATGTCTTACTGCTAATAAGGCAGTTTGGCACATTTACATAATTTAAAACAGGCAGCAATATTTGCAGGCTAATTATTCTGGCAGGCACACACACAAAGGGCTCCCTTTGCTTACACAAAAGGCCTTTCGGCCTGAAGATGCACAGTGGTCGCTCATGGCCAATGAGCTTGATTGCTGAGAACAGCTGATCCCCTACAGAGCACAGGCTGGCTGGTTAGGCTTGTGGTAGGTGACCTACTTTCTGAGCATTTCCTTCTCTGAGCTCTTCCTTCCTTGCTGTCAACTCAATGCTCAGGAGACAACCACCCCCACCCCTCAACGCACAGCAACTCAGATCTGTGTTTATAAAAAGCCCACCCCTCTCTGATAACCGACTAAGATGTTTCTCAGTGTATATCCTGTTTCGTGCTAACAGTCCATGCTTATTAACATTTGTGGGAGGACTTTCACTGACAGAGGTCTCCCTTTCTGTTAGATTCAGAAAAACGGCAGTGTCCAGGGAGTCACTCGGAGGCCCTACAGCAAGTTACAGCAGAGATCCTCTGCTTTTAATGGTCATGAGCGGTTATGAACTGCTTGCACCATTACATGCTTTTCAGAGATCATGCTGTTGTGAGCCATGACCTTCTACTATGTGAAGCCTTCCCTTTGGCTTTGCCTGCTCATTGCAGGGTCACTAGAGGGCTATTTAGCTGATCTCTGTCCAGAGTTATATTCTGCATTAGGGCTCACCCACACACTGATGTTGTCCTCAGTTATTGAGGTTGTGCTGGGTCATTATGATGTTTTTTGTTACAGATTTGAATGGATCATCCTGGTGTTTGCATTCGCACACTGGGTTGTCCCAGTCTTGCCTGTTGACACACATCCAGAATTGCTCCCTTGTGTCTCACTCCTAACACAGATTGCTCTCTACTTTTGCCTACCTTTTGCACCCTTTTCCCACAAAGTGTATGGATCAGAATGGAACAAAGCAGTATAGGAGTCCACATGAGCAGATCTTGCACTAGAGCAAATTGGAGCAAAGCAGAACAAAAATACATAACCACTTGGTGGTGGTATAGAAAAATCTGGAAAACAGGCTCTGTGGACACTGGTTTCAGCCCTGTGTTGTGTGGATATTGGGCTGCAGTCTCTGGATCATTAGTACAAGGACAGCTGAAGAAAGGCTCAGTGTGGATAGGCTCTTACAGCACTGTTATAGGTAACACCCAACTGCAAGATGGAAGAAGACTGAGGCTGCACCTTCTTTCCAAACACTGTGTACCAGTTTAAGTGTTAGGACAATAAGGGTGGGGGAAAGGGTACAAAACACATGCAGCTCTGTGTAGGAAGATACTACAAGCTGCAGCCAGCTCATGCTACAGGGTGATAAGGTTGCCGTCCAACAACATTTGGCAGACTGTACATTACCAACTCTGACCTAAAGAATTGTGGTAGCTGTAATTTAATGAGTGAGCATCTTCATTCTGTTAAAGACACTTAGCCTTCTTCATAGGGAAAGAAAATTTCCAACACTGGGAGTCAGTTCCTTCTCATTAAAGCATGCATAAGGTGGAGGCATGAAAGAGGTATGTAAAAATATTGTGTGGGGAAAAAGTAGAGACATATGTTTTTCTCCTTCTATGTTTTCCTTAGAAACTGGGTACACTTAGCGAAGCTTATTAGGGAGAAAATGAAGTACCAGTTAACAATGTGTAGTTAAACTGTGAAATTCCTCACCATATAATATGGTGGTACATGATATGGTTGACTTCCCACAGGCAATTGGCTGGCTGCTGTGGAAAAACAGAAAAGTTACTTTTAGGGAATTTCTTTTTTTACAGTTCCCAGAATCCCTCAATCAGCAATGGCTGCTGCCAATACTTCCTAGGGGTTTGTGGAGTTGTAGTCTAGACAAACAGCTTTCCCAGGCTCAGGAATCCATAGAACTTTGGTGGTCTCATCCATCAGGTCTCTTCTTAGGTCCTTACCTCAGATGGAATGGCTTAAACCAGTTTAAAACTGTATTGTGTGCATGTGAGGAGTTACTCAAGAGTTTGGAGCTGTTTTGCAGAATGGCCCAGTCTTTTCTGAAATATGAGATAATTGATGGCATGAAGGAAACTGGCTGATACAACAATGCACCGAGTATGATTTTGGTCCTCTTCAAGTGTCATTGCCTCTGGGTTTGAGTACCTGCTTAGAGGGTAGTGCCCACCTCTGCTCCTCCATTGTAATTTTTCTCTTGCAAGCAGTGGCAGGTATGAGAAGAACAAGAATCTTGGTTGCACATAAGATCTACATGCAAGCCAGATCCAAGATTTTCTTGGCACTCCCTTCTTTCTCTGTGTTTCTGCGAAGAGGAGATTAGAATATCTGAGGAACACTGGAGACTCTTCCCTTATTTATGGCTGACTATTGTAGTGTCTGGTCTTCCAGTGCATTTGGAGATGGAAAGGGAAGGAGAATGCTCATGCCTGAGGCTTATTCATGTAATGTGAAGCCCCAGATGGTGGGAACTCCCTTCTGGAAAAGCCTCAGCTGCCCTGCCCAGCACCCCCCTCCCACTCTCTCTTTGAATTTTAGGATGGCAGCGTAGGCTCTTATTCTACCCTGCTTCTGGCTTTTAACCAGAGCTTGAGAATGTTATTTTTTAAAGCTGTGCTAGCCAAGGAATTCTGTATGTTGTAGTTCGAAACCCAACGTTTCCACACCTGGGTTTTAATCTCCAGCCTTAGTAATATATATATTACTTATATATTATATATATTAAAACAGCACCATGGAAAGGCATAAAACAATTGGGTCACTTATATATTATATATAAGTGACCCAATTGTTTTATGCCTTTCCATGGTGCTGTTTTAATCAATGCCAGAATGATCTGGAGTAGGACAAGGAAAGAGAAGGAACAGATCCACCACTGTACTCCAGGCTCCACTGAACGGGGCAGAAGTATTTTTGTGTGTCTTATCTGTGTTTAATATTTTAATGGGGACCATTTTCTGCAAGACAGAAGTTTTCTAAAGTAAAATTAATGCTGTTAAAAATAGATGAATAAATTACACATGGCCTGCCTTAGAGGCTTTCATTTAAAGCTAAAAGATGACATACAAATGCTTAATAAATGAACAATGTACATCTGTAGTCCTCTAAAATTGCTTGGATCTTCCTTTTATCTGAAGAGGAACACTAAGTAGGAACAGGACAATCTGATCATTTGTCTTTCTCCTGCATTTTTTTTAAATCCTTAAGTTATTCCCATCCACAATCTGACATACATGTGCTACTGCATGTACTTTGTGACTTTAAAAGTGTTGTGATATTTCAGAAGCTTTCTCACCATGAAGTTACAGATGATAAAGCAATATTGGTTGAATTTCTGTCTCATACGGTAGCTAAAGGCCAATATAAGGATTAAGATGGCAACCAAATCACAAAACAGTCTGGCCTTATGTGAGTCTTACACTATGTTGCTGCCTAGTATGAGACTGTTACAAGCTATTCAGTGACTCACCATGAATAAGGTATGAGGCTTTACCATCTGCGGCATCTTTGCCCTTAGCTACCTTGGGTTTCCTGTTTGATTCTGCTGCACCTGCAGTTGTTGTATCACAGCTAGTTTCCTAAGGACATGCTTTGTACAGGAACATGGAATATGCTTAGTTCACAAAGCACCTGCTCCTCTCCTTGCAGAGGTGCAGACTGCAGAGTAATCAAAGTGAATTTTCTTTTTTTATACTTCAGGTTTGACTTTTGTTGCTTCACATGTGTCCTTTTCTCCTTGGTTAATTTCATCTTGAAGTCTTCAGTCCTGTGCATGAGAACACATGACAATTGTGCTGCACACAGAATAACAAGACCTGCAAAACAAGAAATGTTTTGAGAAATGAGCTTTTAAAATGGTAATAGTGCCAAGTGAAAAATCATTTATTTCAGAGTCAAAATATTATGTTGTCCCAAACAGATTAGTCAATAGGAAACAACTTGGAAGGAACTGGATCCAAGGGACAGTTGCAAAATATTCCCCAATCTTCAGTATGATGCTAGATCTACCTTTGCCATTTGGGAGCGTCTCTGTACCTTTAAGAGCTATGGTCCATGCAGCAATTTAGCATTAGCAGCTCTCCAGCATTCTGTGTATTTCCATGCTTGGAAAAGCAGCACATGTTCAGTTGTTTATGCAAGTCATGCACATGCAGCTAGCAATATAAAACACTGTGCGAATAAGGAGGAGGTAGAACATTAACAGGAAGAACAGCTCTCAAAACACTGACCTGCTGTGTTCAAGATTCTTGAAGCTGAGCAAGAACTGAACCAGAGAATGCTGGTTGTTGAGCAGGATAATTTGCAACACGTCCTCACATGATCGTCCATCTGATTTCCTTACACCTTCAGAGTATGGACACACGTTTATGGTCCACATAATATGGGTAATAACACCTTCCTCATTTGCTTTCATCATTGGCAAATGGTTTTTCATAGCTTTTGGAAATGGCTGGTAAACTCTGAAATGCCCCCCCACTCCAAGATATCAGTGTGTTGGCAGTGATCTGGATATTTGCACGCAACCAGTACCAATTGTATTGTACCCATATATTGCTAACAACAGGTACAATCTTCCTTCTTCCCTCTCTCTTCGTGCCTCCATTTGTTTATGCAGCTCTGATACCTGAAACTATTTTTAACATTAAAAGGACCTTGGGAAAGGGTAAGTGCATATTTGTTTTTCATCGTGGGCAGTCTTATGTAGCTTTTCAGTGCAATGCTGTCCACATGAAATGACATCTTATTTGAAGAATCATCACCTACAGTTTTTATAGAAATAAAAATGTAACTATTTAAACTAGTGTAATTACCTCCCTTGCATTTGGGGTGTGTGTGTGTGTGTGTGTGTGTGTGTGTGTGTGTGTGTGTGTGTGTGTGTGAGAGAGAGAGAGAGAGAGAGAGAGAGAGAGAGAGAGAGAGAGAATGTTTTCCATGGCGTACAGAAAGAAATGGAGAGAAAATGTCATAATAATAATCATGTGACTTGAAGTCAATTCTGACTTATGGCAACCCTTTTCAGGGTTTTCCAAGTAGAGAATACTCAGAAGAAGTTTACCATTCCTTTCTTATAGGGGTGCCCTGGGACTGTGCACTTTGCCCAAGGCCACACAGGCTGGCTTGACTGCAGGAGGGACAGTGGGGAATCAAACTCCCAAACCGTGGCTCCACAGCCAGATATCTAAAACAATAAGCTATCCAGCCAGTGTTAGTAGATATAGGGGACTACATTTGACAGAGGATGCTTTTTGTCATGCAGGGCCAGTTAGCTCCAGGACTAGAAAACAGAGCTAACCATGGTGCTGAAATTTGACATCCTTCATTTACGACTGTTTGAAATGTGGAGGTGTAGTCCATTAATAAGTTCTACATAGCACCCCTGTTAGTCTGCTGATCAAGAGAGTCTTATGACATTTTGAAGGCTGCACTTTGTGGTGTAAGCTTTGAAAGTGTATGCCACAATAAATCTGGATCTTCCTAAGATGTCACAAGGCTTTTTGTTTATACTCCTTAGAGCAGGAAAACTTGTCCTACTGTGCTTCCCTAAAGATTTTAGAAAGCAGGATAGTGATTTAATTGTGTTTTTTATGTTTTTCTTCTTCTTTATGTTCTTACAAATAAACTGTTTAAGGATTCTAAAGATTTCTGCTTTGGTTTCATTCTGCCAGTACATTGCAAAAAGGCTGCAGTCTTGCTAGGACAATAAATACTATATTGTATTTAAATTGTTTAAAAAGGTTCCTTATTGCTTTTCACTGTAGTTTTGCAACTGACACACATACACACTGTGGCGATACAGATCACACACCAAAACCTCCTTAACCTACTTGGTAGAGCTGTGCAGCCTCAAAGCAGTTCCTGTCTCAGTGCCTTTGGTTTGTGTGTCCCTTCTGTTGTTTTCCAAAGGAGTTAGATCTGTTGCTCTGCACTGCAGCTGCCACTGCAGTCAGCGATGTTCAGGAATCCTCCTCCCTTTGCTCTCATCAATACCAGTCCTGCCACCTGCTCAGCATAAAATGCAAAGTCACAGCTTGAAAACAAGACACTCCCTTCCCATAAAAAGAGGAGGGTAATAACTAAGATCACACAAGGCCACTGGGGTGCCTTAACACCTGCAAGGTGGTTCACACCAGTCCCTCTCATCAGTGTTTCCCTCTTTGGCTAACGCGGGCCCTTATTTTTTAGAACACAGCAAGAGAAATTTCAGAGGAGACAAGACTGCAGTTACAGCTGTTGAGAAGGGTTCCTCTGCATGTTGGAAACACATTGAAATGAAATGCCACAGTCTGGGTTTTTTTTTTTTTTTTTTTTGCATGTCTTTACCATTTTAACCCTATTTGCAATGCTCCCCTGCCCCAAGCATCCATCTTACAAATCAGGATAGCATTTGATGCATCTGATGAAGTACATTCTCATCTAGAAGAACATATCCTATAAGAAAGATGTCCCACCAGCATGTAGTGGGTGGACCATGACACTTGCACAAACGTCCTTGTTGCATGAACAAGAACATAAAGAAAACCTGCCTTATTTATTTATTTATTTATTTATTTATTTATTTATTTATTTATTTATTTATTTATTTATTTATTTATTTATTTATTAGATTTGTATCCCGCCCATCTAGACTACGTCTACTCTGGGCAGCTTACAGCAAAAACATGAAAAACAACATATAAACAATTAAAACGACAATTTAAATCAATAATATTAGTGGCGTTCAAGATGGAAAAGCAAAATGGGAGTTAGGATAGAAAAGAAAATCAAGTACTGACCGGAGGGAAGGCCTGCCTAAAGAGCCAGGTCTTAAGTTGGCTCTTAAAAACACCCAGCGAGGGTGCCAGGCGAATTTCCGACGGGAGTTTGTTCCAAAGTCGAGGGGCCACTGCCGAGAAGGCCTGGTTTCTTGTTCTTTCTTTCCGGGCCTCCCTCGGCGTTAGGCCCCTCAACCGCCTTTCCTGGCTGTATCGAGTGATTCGAGTAGATCTAGGTGGGAGAAGGCGTTCCGCTAGGAATTTAAATATTAAAAAATATTTAAAAATATTTTTACCCCACCTTTCTCCTTAAAAGGACATTGGCAATGTGAATGCTTGCACAAGTGAACTGACCCCATGATACTACACTGGCAGGATTTTCCACTCTGTAGAAGCTTAATAGGATACAGGCATTGGCCTTTAAGCTGCTTTAGTACTCTTCATGGTTTGTGCTGCAGCAGACTAATGGAAGCTGGAGAAGTTCTTGGACTATGACATCCAGTATCCACACTGGTAGTGGTAGGAGTTGTCATTAAAAGGTAACTTTTCCAGCCTCTCTGGAAATTATATTTCTAAGAGTTGCACAGAAAGGACATTTCCACTGCTTGTGGCTTTTAAAGTTATATTCTAGTGCTGCATATTCTATTCTATTCTATTCTATTCTATTCTATTGCTGGGGAAAGACATACAAGGAGGGATTTTTCTGCCTGTGCAGTTTTGAAAAGTCCGGGGAGCTGGCATCTTTAAAGGTACATCTAGTTCTCAGGCTGAGGTGTAATGCAGGTTTAAGCACCCTGATACCTCTCTTATTAAAAAATTGATCACTTGCCCTTTCTTTGTTTGCTCAAGATTAGCTAAGTAGGACTTGCATAGCAAAAGCAGGATTTAGGAATGCAATCTACCTTATGCTGAGGAGGGGGGTGTTGTTGTATAACTGCAGAGAATTTGCATCTGCAGGATTCAACAGCTGGGTGGCATTGTGACTAGCTTGTGCAGGAGGTAAGTGCCACAGTCTTTGCATGCCACCTTTCTGGTAAGCACAGTATATGTCTAACTGTAAGGCTACGGATTTGTGTGGATGCTCTCTTTGGGGATGCATGCCCTCAGTGCACACATTAAATGATAGCATGTTGTGTTTTTGGGCTTTCTGCATTTCCAGTCATCTGTTGGAATGGCATTGTGCCCAGTTGCACTTTTGAAAGTTGCAGTGGAAACTTACCAAACAGACACATTCATACAGACAGGCGAAGCCTGTGTCTTGGTGGATTTAGAAGCCTGGAATATGGAGGATGAAAGAACTTTTGTAACTGAGGTGGGCGGGAGGGTTTAGAGTCAGAAATATCATACAGCAAAGTGTACAAAGTAGTACAGTTCACTTGTGGAATTTCTAAAATTGTGTCTCACCCTCATGAACTCAAGATATATGTATCATATTATTTTGAGTTTTATTTGTAGTCTCTTTTCAATAACCCACAATATTCTATTTGCCTTTTTATTTCTCATAGCTTACAGTACCAGTGTTTTTCAGAATACTATCAGCAATGATCTCCAAGATCTGCATCACAAATCACAGCAGCCAGTTCAAACATTCTGTAGTGAAGAAGATAAATGTCTTTCAAGGACATGTACTGTATTGATTGGCATAGGAGGTGTTGCCTGTTTGACAAAACTTTGTTATATAGCAATCAGGCTTCATATTGGAACTTGCCAGCTTTGGGAGAAAGCTTGGAAGTTAGCCTGAATAGCCAGTGTCAAATCAATTCATTAATCTGTAATGACGACAAGTTTTTCTCTTTTACTGTGCGCTACTCTTTCCAGAGTACTCCTGCCGACCTAGCAGTACAAAAGCATGTAAAAATGCGAGTAAATAAATAGGTACCACCTCGGTGGGAAGGTAACGGCGTTCCGTGTCTAGTCACACTGGCCACGTGACCACGGAAATTGTCTTCGGACAAACGCTGGCTCTATGGCTTGGAAACGGGGATGAGCACTGCGCCCTAGAGTCGGACATGACTGGACTAAATGTCAAGGGGAAACTTTACCTTACTCTTTCCAGACCTCCATTATGACAGAATCTATCTGTAGGATTTCACAAGTCTCTTTCAGAATCCATACCTTGCCATGTCAGCATACTTGAAGGATTTGATCTCGGTGAGGTTTTTTTGGTGTGAAATGACATACAGGAAGTGGTCTTTCATAGAAGCAAAGTTCTGGGTCAGAGAACAACTTTTTTGAACAACTAAAAAAATTACAAATTGAGATCATTTTCAACGTTTCAAGAACTCTTCATCAAGCAAAGATGGTATCAGACCTGGGGTTCAAGTGCTTGTGGAAAGATTCTTAGATGAGTGTGTGGATTTGAACTGGAGCTACTCATCAGATTTCATACCTTTCTACATGTGATGCAGTTGTTGGCACAACAAACTATAAACAAAAGCAAAAGAGACAGAGCATTAAATGATAGAGTTAACTATCCCTTGTAACATGTTTGAAGCGAAGCAAAAATATGCTCCTGTATACCACCCTATAGTGCTTAAAGCACTCTCTAGGTGGTTTACAGTTTTTAACTGTGCAAGCTACACATTGCTGCCTCCCCAGCAAGCAGGGTACTCAACTTACTGACCTTGCAAGGATGGAAGGTTGAGTGAATCTTGAGTGGCTACCCAAGCCCAGGATCAAACTCAGGTTGTGAGGAAAATCTTCACTGCAATACTGCAGTTTAACCACTGCACCACAAGGCTCTTATGTTTACTGATTTTGTTGTTTAATTCCTTTTCCTAGCCATGAATAAATTTGACAGATCTTTAGGTGATGGATCCAATTTTAGGATTAATTCTTTTAATATGTATAAACCACAATGAAAATGTGATAGACGGTAGTTGGATTTTCAGTAAAAGAAGTATTAGATTAATAAACAATTAAAAGGTCAAAATTTAAATTCAGATCATTGGGGAACTCCACTGGTGAAGCTGATATCACACTTGGAGTATTTCATACTCAGTACAATAGAATGTATACGAGACGTTGGCTCTGAAAATATGGGCAAATGCACTAGGAAATGGAATGTACGGGGTATTTACAAATTCTATGTGGTTCCCTGATCCATACCTACATCACATTTCCATGTGGGCATCTCCCCTTCCTGTTTTGTGGTGTTTTAACTCTCACAAACATTGGTGTATATGAACATGACACAAGAGATTTTTGTCACACATGCAGAAAAATGCTGTTAACTCTCTTTATTGAGCTGTTTTGGTGCACATTGTTTCTTTGCAACCAGTTGCTAAGCCATGAAGACCTTTTTTAATTTGCGTTATTAGGATATTACTTTAAAACAATAGAAGATGGATGCCCTTATCAAACCGTTTGAGAATGCATCAATGCCTTTTTAATTCTTTTTATGCCAATGATAGAAATGTGCAGTGTCTTAGAACAAACTTGAAAGAACAAATAAAATCAGATGGTATTTGTGTTTTTCTGAGGTATCTATGGGATAAAGCAAAGAGACACTGGTAGCACACAGGCTGAGCTTCATCCCTCATGTCAATTCTGGCAATCATGTGTCAGAAGTGGAGAAAGGGAAAGAAAAGCTAGGGAAGATTATGCTCTTTAGAAATGGACCTTCCTTGCCTTTCTTGCTGCACAGTTGTTAATTAAATCATCAAATTGTTGAAGCTGCAGCACCATTCATTTCAGATGTAGGGAAAATGAAGGGTGGGGGCAGAGGGAAAGAACAGAAAACAGGTTCCCTACATTGCCCTTTAAAGAAGGAATTAAAGACAACTGTGCCTATTGGCCAGACTCCTGCATGTTGCCATGTAACATAAAGCTATGCAAACATAACTGCCAGATTATGCCCAGACAACAAGGATTGTGCAAGTCCATTGTGCAACCTGCTGTGAGTTTCCCATCACTACCAAATATGCAATATACCTGTAGAAGGGCTTCATGAATCGTACTTCTACCTTGGTGATGTTACAGCTAGAGCTTGCATAACTTGAGTTACACAAGTGTAGCTACTCAACAGGAGTAGCCATTGCCTTTTAAAGTCCACCACTCACTGTCTTCCCAATGGCTGCCTGAGGAAGTCTATTAGGATTCTCTCCAGGTGACTGGGCTGGTACGGGGTTAAAAATAAAGGTAAAAATAGAACAACATGCCCAGCTGCACAGATTGTCACTGGTGTCCTTGTGTCCCTCTTACACCATTCAACCTGTGGCTTCATCCTAACATTTGTGTTTCCCCATTCTCAGGGAAGGGGCCTTCACAGCAAACCAAAAAGACGCAGACCTGGACACAGATTGGGCTGGAGTGTCACCACAAGGGTATAGAGGCGGTTGGCTCCACCCTGTGTGTCCTGTGTTCCAAGCTGGAAGCATTTATATCTCATCTTACCTCCTGCGAGCTGAAGATATGACATGACCTTGCTCTTCTGCACTTTATATTCACAACAGACTTATAAGACAGCCAGGTTAAGAGAGAGTGAGAGAGAGAACGTGCATGAGAGTGTGTGTGTGAGAGAGGGAGTCCCTGTGCTATATTTTATCTGAACAGCTATTTTCTTTCTGTTGTGTGGACAATGCAGCAAGGATCACATTGGCTAGGCAGTGCCATTTAAGTGACGGGGTGAAAATATCCAGCCTGGGTGGGAGGTCAGGAAGAGCCTACTGTGGTGAAATAATTAAGCCCTAGGGGAACCCAGGCCACAGCAACCATCTATTGAGTTCATCCAAGCAATATGTGTGGCTGCTCTTCTACACTGAATACCTGCTGAAACAGGCAAGGCGGATCTGAGTGCCTGCAATGCAGCTTTCAGGCTCTGCCGCGGAGTATCAAATCAAGGAATAAGAAGAGGTTCAGAAGCAAGGGGGGGGAAATGCTCTGAGCTGTCGACTTGCTTGCTGTCCCCAGGCACAGTGGCAGAGGCATCCTTTCTATCATTTTAGCCACAAGAAAGCATGATGCCCTACAGCTTTGGATAGTGATAACAATACATAGCTCGTCCATGGCCTCCGAATGTTTATAACGTGCTTTCTGAGTTGGCAGAGGTGGGGGTGGGGGGAGATAAGAAATGACACTGGTTGATATTCACAATGTAAATAGTCTGACTATTCGCCCTTTTTAACAGCTTGAAGGTGGCTGTTTCACATGAATCGTTTTTAACCACACATTTCAGAGACAGAGATAAAACTCAGCTGCTTTACTTGAACTGGGCTGTTTCACTTGCATCATTTTTAATGACTTGTGTTGAAGACGGATATAAAAGAGCACTCTGAGCAAATCTGTCAGCTGCGGTGAAATCCTATCTTTCTCTGGGCTTTGCAACTGAACGGACAAACATTTGTACCAGAAAATCAAACCCTGCCTTGGTCATTAGTCTCGCCCTTCCTTTATGCTCCAGAAAGGTGACTGCCTTTGTTGCCCTCACTATTCTTGTTCATAGGTTTTTTTTAATTATTATTGTATAAGAAACAATTGTGCATTCTAAATTATTGCTAAAGTGATCTCCTCCCCTCCTCCACCCACTACAATCCTACTAGAAAAAGTGCAAAAGTTATTTTCCTCAGGAGCACAGCAAAGAAGGAACAGGTTATTCTGCACCCCCACCCCCATCGCCTGACATGATTCCCAGTAATTATAAGCCATCCCAACAGTTGGCAGTTACATTTTTTTAAAAGTGCACCTTAAATGCAAAGATATGCGTGCAGTTCTAGGCATGTCTGGTTGGCAAGATATTCCATTAATCTCAGTGGGATGTGCTCACGCTCCTAGCCCTGGAGAGGACTGTGGCCTTAGTATCAAGTCTAGTTTGGGCCATAGGCAAGCCCCTGCCTCTCAACCCCAAAGGCCCAAATTACTGTTCAGCACAAGTTAGAAAAGTAGATTATACAGATTTCTATTCTGTGTCAAAACAATGTTGTGTTTGATTTCTCTTTCTTTGTTATTTCAATTTTGTGTTAAAAAAATTGGTCCATCTAAATGAGGCTGCAGTCACAACAGCAAAATGTCCCCCTCTGGTAACAAGATTTTTCCTTTCTTTCTTGTTGTGCTTCATGGTCAAGTGGTATATATACCTAGATGAGTGTCTCAATGTGTTTTAATTTTACCGGTTCATTTCCTTCCCTTTGAATCATTATGGCCAGCTACACCACGGTACTGATTTTTTCTCTCTCTTGTTTTATGGGGCACTAAAGCTCCTCAACTTTAATTTAATTTTTAAAAAATGATACATCGACATGGTGGGTAGAATTCCCTCTGTTGCACAGGTGACTCTGGAAGCAATGCATTGCACTGGACCCGGCAACCACCACCAGCACTGTGCCACTTGCCAGACAGTAAGTAGAGTGCTTGTGGTTTAAATCTGTTGACAGAAGTTTACCAATGCATCAATACTCTGGCTGCAGAAAAATTATATATATAATTATATATATATCAACATATATATATATCAGTATATGGGCAGCTGTGAGGCGGTAATGGTGGCTGCCTTCCCTGGTGAATTTGCTTCGAAAAAGTATCTATAGGATCATACACACATGCCACACTGCTAAGGAATATATTGAAGTGCCACTGGAACAAAAAAACAGAAGCCTTTTGGCGATGGGGAAATGTTCTGCAGTTACACCGCTGGCTGATAAAATGATTTGCTAATGGCCATGTGCCGTGTAACTGGAAATGTATGCTCCAATGTAACTGGGGGATAACTGGGGAACATTTAGCTGGTGTGACCACAGCCTGATCACTGATGTTCCAACTGATGTTGTTTTCCCCACCCCCAAAATGGCTTCTTGTCAGTGTCCCTGTCTTTCTTCAGTAGTAAAAGAAGCTCCCCCCAAAGTGTGTGGAACCAATGCATAAGAACACACTCAAGCCTCTTAAAAAGAAGCTGTAATGCAGCAAAGCACTGATGTGAATGCACTCGGCTGCTTTTAAGCTAGGCATTCTCTGGAGCTGCAGTCATTTTGTTATCCCACCTCAGTCCAAGTCAGAGATGACACTGAGTAAACCACTCAGTTTATGCCAGATGTATCCTTCATAAACATTCTGCTTTTATGCATTAAAAAGGAAAGAAAAGGTTCTGATACACCATATGAGCGATTAGAGTCCTCTAGAGCCCTTTTCTCATTGATCCAAAGGAGAACAAATAATTTGTGAAGGGCACCCTCATCCAGAAACTATAGCTGTCTTTCTCTCTTTCCACTCTCTCCCCATTTGTCTAGTTTAGAGCCAAAATAGATCTTATGCAAACATAACAAAAATGCAAGTACAATAAATACAGGCCTCAGCAAGAAATCGCTCTCTATATATCAGTGCACTGCTCTGAGCAATAAAGCAACCAAGTAAAAGGCCATTGATTGGAATGGAAGGAAAGGATTGCCTGTAATCAATTCAAATATAAATGATAAGAGAAATGGTTGATATATGATCCAGGGTACCTATTTATACTGGCAACTTGCAATTCACATTATATAGGAACTTAAGGGTCAAACTGAAAGTTACGTGGAAGATAAGTAGTGCTTGTCCAACAGTTTGGCTTTTCTTGTTTGTCCCCTTTCTGCCTCTTTCTCCATTCTTTTCCTTTTGGGTCATGTCTTTTTGGATGATGAGTTTGTGGATCTACAAATGATTGTACAAAAACTGTGTAAGACTTGGGGCTCTTTTTGGTTCACAATCACGACAGTAGGAATTTAAATAAAAAAGGAATGAGTAAACAAGCAAGCATCACTCCCAAGAGACTGCCAACATGATTTGGGAGTAGGCAGGAGGCAGAGTGGGGTGAGGTGAGGTGAAGAAGAGCGTTGCAGGCCTTTTCCAATGGATACTTCTTTTAAATAAATATCACCTTTCCCAGTCCAGAGCTGGCCTTGGTTGACTGACAGAGCAGGGTGGCAAAAGGGAAGAAAATGGAAAATTCACTGTGATGTGGAGGCTAGGGTGTTGTATGTATGCTTGGGAGAGATAGGTTCAAGTCCCCCTTGAGTAATTAAACTCACCAAGTGACCTGGCAGCAATTGGTGGCTGGAATCCTGTTGCTTAGTATAGTAAGCCACACTGAGTAGTTCACTGAATATGTAGGGATCTGGTGAGTCAACTTCTCTGTAAGTTCCATTGATTCAAGGGACCTACTCTAGTTGCGAATTAATTTAGCATAATAAAGTAGGTCTATTTGAGTCAATGGAGCTTATGGAAGAGTTGACTCACTAAATCTGCATTGATTCAATGGGCCTACTCTAGTGCAATTTACTAGGCTAAGCAACAGGATTTCAGTCATTAACCTCAGTCTGACCTATTTTGCAGCTATTAGGAACCTAAAGTAGGAACCAGGAGAATCATATCCCTTCATAGGAGGAAGATTAGAGTATGAGGGAAATGAATGAATTAATGAATAAGATATAGTCAATGTTCACAGTAGACAGAGCCGATTAATAATGCCGACTTTGTCTCCTTTCTTGCTTTAGCTGTTCATCCTTCTTCATTGCATCTTTGTAAGTACAGATACTTCCACCCAGGAAGATTTTTGTGTACCTTTGTAGGGAGGGCCTTCCCTGCTGAGTTCCACAAAGACATGACCAAGTGATTGACAAAAGAAGGCACTAATGACCAGTGGACTGGTTATAAATAAAGGCAATCCTGTGTGGGCTAGCTGGGGGCAGCCAGAGCTTGGAGTGTCCCATTTACCGTAATGGACCTGTCGTCACTGTCCCAAACTTTTATATGCCCACAGGTATAATCTGTATCCCAGCTGGAAAATCAGCTCAGGAGACAATTCTGTGCAGAAAAAAAAAATCTGCTCTGCCTTGAACTAAATCTGTATTCCCTTTCCAAACAAACAAACAGAAGAAGCAAATTTGGTCCATATTTTCTTGTGTAATGAGCATTGACAGTTGCGATTGGCAATTTGGATCAACTTTCAACCACTGTTCTTAGAGAAAAAGATACTGTCCAAATGGAGCCGTGCCCTTCTCCTTCCTTCCACTCCACTCTGACACAGCTTGCTTGGCTGCCCTGTCACTCTTGATACTGAACTGGTATACACTGAGAGGTTCTTTCCCCTTGTGCTGATATTTATTTTAAGTGTATCTGCATATATGCTTCTGGAAAGCAAAACTGAGGCTACATGAGCAGAATCAGGAGGCAAGATCCTTCCCCCATGGACCTCCTTTTAGCCACAGTGTTTGTCTTCTACAGTATTAGGAATTAAGAGGCTCTGCCTTGGCTGAAGGGATCATGACAACCACACCACCAGCATCCGTTAAACAAAGAGCAACATCAACAGCAGCAGCAGCACATAGCCTACTGGCTGCACAGACTCTTGTATATTGGAGCCCTTTAATTTTGCTGTGACAACAGCTAAGAAATAAATAAAATATGCTGGATAAGAACACGCGGAGGATGATTCAAAATCGCACAGAAATTTGGCACAAAACAGCCAAACCCACGTGAACCAAGATGTGCTGACTTCTGCCATTGCTGCACAGTGGAGGGGAAGTGCACCATGCATGTTAAGGACAGAGTAGTGTTTTTCATTCATCAGAGACTAAAGAGGATCTCTGTGTGTGTGTGTGTGCCTGCACGCCCTGCAAGTGTTGGGCTGGAAGATTTTCTGGAAGCCTCCTTAAATAAGAGCTGTCCTATTTCCAAAAGCCTAACAGACTGAAGATTGACTCACCACCAACCCCATCCCATGTGAAGATGAAAAGCCTTTGTTGAGGGCATACACAGTGCAAATCGCAGCTGAAAGCCTCCTATCACATGGGCAAGCAAGACAAAAGCTGCCTGCCCTCCCTTGGCTGTGAGCAGGTCACGACTCGCCTCACCATGTGAGCCTTTGGAAAAAGAGATGGAAATGCAATGCAGTGGTGGAGGGATGAGGGCAGTGGCGGCGGCGGCAGCAATAGCAGCAGTTTCCTCCCAGGAAGGTGGCACCTTTGATGGTTAGGCTTCAACCCTGACTGGAGAGGCTGCCATGTGCGTGACAGGAGATTTGCCATGTTCCCCTTGCTTGCTTTAGACACCCAGAAGGATTTCCGAAGAAGATTTCAAGAGAGCAGACCGTCCTCTTCCCACACAGAGCATATTTTGGGTGGGCTGCAGGTCCCTTGGGGAAACCTCCTAGCTTATATCACCACAGTGGGGAAGACGGTCATGATCAGGTCACATGGTGCATCTGCTCAGCGGACAGCCTGGGTACTCATGGTCAGTGGCCAGCATCAAGACCTGCCCCTCTTCTCCCTTCTTAGGGTTCTTTCTATGTCAACCAGCCTCGAATGGGAAGTCCTTCCCAGAGACAATACCTTCGGTCAGGGAGCTGCAGAGAAGGCAACCTAGGGCTGTGGTGCCAAGACAAAAAAGTGAGGGAAGATCAAAGCAAAGCTATCAGGAGAAGAATATGGGTGAATTCAGCCAGTACTTAACATTTGGAGTCAACTTCATTTCATTTGGGCATAGGATTATAGCAAGAGCAGGCAATGTCAGTGAATTTGAGGTAGAATTTGTATCTCCCTGCTGTACCACCAGTGGCAAGCTGCAACAAGCCATTTAAGGCAAACTAAATGATGTGGTTTGGTGTGCTGTGCACCAGATTTTGACACTGTGGTTTTTGGAAGGCTTGGAGGGGTCCACACAAATGGCTTGAGAGCAACATTCCCTCTAATTTCTGCTAGTGCTGCATGGGGTTCTGGTGGCAACTGGAAGTAAATGGGCAGTAACATAGATCTGGCTGTGTGGGATTGATGCAGCAATGTGCGCATGTGCGCACCTTAGAAGGAACACTGCTTGAGAGTGTATGCAACCCATTGGCCATGTTTTCCCCTTCCCTAAATGAAAGGGACAAAATGTGATGCTGCAGATCTTGGTGGGAAGATGTCTGCCTGTCACACCAATATTTCAGCCACAATAGCAATACTAAAACACACACAGACACACACACACAGACACACCAAGGCTAGCAAACCTAATTCACCTTTTCTGTCTAGTGAGTATTGTGAATTGCCTCGGACTCAGAATGGGATTTGGAGTAAAACCCATTGGATTTTTGACACGTCACAATATTTCTCTAGATGAAGGCAGTTTCTCACACTGTGAATATAAAGTTGCCCAGTGTTTTTCTGGGCATGCTCCACTGGACTCACACATCTTGGCTCCCCCAATGAATGGGCAACAGCAAAATGACTCACTGTTGTGAGCAGAATTTAGGTAGTCAAGCTGATGTACTGTGAGACTGGCAATGCATTGGATCTGCCCGAAGTCAAATCTCTTGCAATTTTTCAAGCAGTGAGTCTTTTTTTCCTTGCTCAGGTATCTCACGTTAGTAGCACTGTTATCCATTTGTAACAGATATCTATAAAGCCCATGGAATAGAGATTGAAAGGGGTCTTTAGTAAAGCTGTATGCAGAAACCCTGTAACATGTTTGCTCTTTCTCTCTATTTCCCCTTTTCGGGATCTTCCTTATGCCTAATAAGAGGCCACTTCTAATCTAGACAAAGAGCAGCTAATGTAACAATAAAATGAAGTAGAATTTCAGAATAGCTTTAAGTGCTTGAAGGAGCTGGCCAAGGTAATAGGCCTAATATTCATTCTTTTTGTTTGTTTTAAAAGACTAGTGGGATGATTTTATGGTGTTGCTGCTGACTCCTCTGTTAAGACTCATGCAAAACAATCTCCTTGCTCAAAGATTGTATCAGTTATGATATTTCATTATTACTATAGAATATTTATGGTTCTAGAATTTGGTGAATGCAAATGTATATATTTATACTAAGGTTTGCACAATATTTGTAGCTTCATCTTATAAGAAAACTGCTGAAATCCTTTGAAACACTTGAAATTATTAGAGACATGTGTAGGCATCCTTCAGTCTCAAGAGACTATGGTAATGTGCTCTGTATGGAGGACTTGGAACAGTATCTAGTGTGGCTGAGAAGACCAATTCGAGACTGACAATCCCTTCCACACTGAAGACAAATACAATCTGTCCCCTGTCCAGCTGCCTGATTTTGCTGGTTTCGGGACTGCCTCTTTGCCTTGGCCTGCTGAACAAGTGTCTCTTCAAATTGGGAGAGGCCATGCTGCACCGCCTGCCTCCAGGCTGAATGCTCAGATGTCAAAGTTTCCCATCTGTTTAGGTCCATTCCTAAGGCCTTCAGATCCCACTTGCAGATATCCTTGTATCGCAGCTGTGGTCTCCCTCTGGGGCGCTTTCTCTGCACTAATTCTCCATACAGGAGATCTTTTGGAATCCGACCGTCAGCCATTCTCATGACATGCCCGAGCCAACGTAGACGTCGCTGTTTCAGTAATGTATACATGCTAACAATTCCAGCTCGTTCCAGGACTACTCTATTTGGAACTTTGTCCTGCCAGGTGATACCAAAAATGCGTCAGAGACAACGCATATGGAACGTGTTCAGCTTCCTCTCCTGCCGTGCACAAAGGGTCCAGGACTCACTGCAGTACAGGAGTGTGCTCAGGATACAGGCTCTATAGACCTGGATCTTGGTATATGCTGTCAGCTTCTTATTAAGCCATACTCTCTTTGTGAGTCTAGAGAACATGGTAGCTGCTTTGCCAATGTGTTTATCCAGCTCGACATCTAGAGAGAGTGTGTCAGAGATCGTTGAGCCAAGGTACACAAAGTCATGAACAACCTCCAATTCTTGTGTGGAGATGGTAATAGAGGGAGGTGAGTCCACGCCCTGGCCCATGACTTGTGTTTTCTTCAGGCTGATTGTTAGTCCAAAATCTTGGCAGGCCTTACTAAAACGATTCATAAGTTGTTGGAGCTCTTCAGCAGAATGGGCAACAACAGCTGCATCATCGACGAAGAGGAAGTCCCGCATGCATTTCAGCTGAACTTTGGTCTTCCCTCTCAATCTAGAGAGATTAAAGAGTTTTCCATATGATCTAGTCCTGAGATAGACACCTTCTGTTGCAGTTCCAAAAGGATGCTTCAGCATGACAGCAAGAAAGATCCCAAACAGGGTCGGCACGAGGACACAGCCCTGTTTCACCCCGCTTCGGATGTCAAAGGGATCTGATGTTGAGCCATCAAAAACTACAGTGCCCTTCATTTCCTCATGAAAGGACCTGATGATGTTAAGGAGTTGAGGTGGACATCCAATCTTGGGAAGTATTTTAAAAAGGCCATCCCTGCTAACCAAATCAAAGGCCTTACATTTCTACATATTGTACACAACCGTGTACAATATATGAATTAGTCAAATGATGGAATGGCGGGGTGTGAAAAGATCACAAAACTTTCTAACTTAGTTTTGTGATCAAAGCAAGAACTTTAGCAGAGTTCAGTATCTTTAATTTCTGATTATGACTCCCATGACTATGCCGGTTGGCAGATTCTGGGACCTGTAGTACAAAAACTTTTCTGTAACTTTTACACACGGGGGGGGGGGGGGAGAGAGAAAAACCTGTGGCATGTTTAGGTGAGATTCTTTTTTTAAAAAAAAAAACCATTTATTAATTTTTCAATATATCTACATTCAATTCGTGCTTGTTAAACATCGTGTTACATGGGTTGCTTATAATTATTATTTTTTTGCGTCTTGGTGTCTTCTTAGTTGTCCCTTCAAAATCTATACATTTTTTAAACATTTAAACCGTTCATGTGTGTATTTTAGTATACAATATTGGCTACTATCATAATATTGCTCTCAGAGTATACAATGTTCTCAAAATCCTCTAGAAACATACCTAATAAAAGTAATTCCGGTTCCAAATCTATATAATTTTGAGGTGATTTAACCGATTAACTTTGTATTTTATACCAATAATAACTGAGTAGGTTCCTAATACATAATAGATGTTATCTAAAGCATTTTATACAGATTTTCTTTATATAATTGTTTAGCCATTTTTATCTCCACATTTTCTATCATGTCTATATCAATATCATATCTAATGTATATTCATTAAGTAATCTAGCTTCAATTTACCTTAAAAACCACCATGTTATGCCTTTACCCTGATTAATGATCCCTTATTTCAGTTTAATTCCCTTTTTTAATATATAAGATATGCCCCTTTACAATTCCAGAAGTATATACATGCTTTCAACATTGAGGGCCACCTTAATATTTTTCCCCTTTTCATCTTTCTAAGTAACTCCTTCTCTTATTTGTCTTTTCCCAATTCTTGTTTCTATCTCCCTAAACATTCTGCCATCCCTTGTGTCATCTGAAAACATTTTATGCACTTGATCTATCTCCAATAGATCTTCCAGGCTATTTTTAATTAATTCTGCTGATTTTCTCCCCTTATCTTCCCTTAACACAGTTAAAATTCTCCTCGGCTCTAGGGTTAGAATTAAATCTCCTAAATTTTTCCCTCTGGTTTCCTCCAGCCCTTCTTTTGGTTGGCATACATCGTCCTCCACCCTCACATTTCCTTGTTCATTATTCCCTGTCTCCTGTTGAATATAGTCCTTCTTTAGTTGCTCATTGAATGATTTCACCTCTTTGTTATGGGATCTCACTATTTCTAAGATTGCTTGAAGGGTAGATTTTGTTTCATCCCAAAATTTCCCTTGTTGAAGCATTATGTCCCAAGATGCCAAGTACTTGTATTTCAAGTAAAAGATGTCTAGTAGCTTAGAGCAGTCAGTCCAGTTCCATCAATAATTTTTTTTTATTTATTACATTTATAGCCCGCCCATCTAGTCATATAGACTACTCTATTAATTACTCTATTAATTGCTTCAATAAATCCACTTTAGTAAATTGATTACCTTTAGGGTTAATTTAAATCCAGTCTCTGATGTAAGTTGACAGCCCCATTCACTCGATGTTTGTATTAGATTTTCCAAAGTTAATTGTCTATGTTTTAGTCAGTTCTCAGAAAGAAAAAAAAGGAAAGTCAAAACAGAGTTTCAAGTTTAAGTGTTCAAGGTCATGTTCTGGGCTTTTTGCCAACCCTGTAGATTTTGTTAACTTAGTCGTTAAGTCGTGTCCGACTCTTCGGGACCCCATGGACCAGAGCATGCCAGGCCCTCCTGTCTTCCACTGCCTCCCGGAGTTGGGTCAAATTCATGTTGGTAGCTTTGATGACACTGTCCAACCATCTCGTCCTCTGTCGTCTCCTTCTCCTCTTGCCTTCACACTTTCCCAACATCAGGGTCTTTTCCAGGGAGTCTTCTCTTCTCATGAGATGGCCAAAGTATTGGAGCCTCAGCTTCAGGATCTGTCCTTCCAGTGAGCACTCAGGGTTGATTTCCTTCAGAATGGATAGGTTTGTTCTCCTTGAAGTCCAGGGGACTCTCAAGAGTCTCCTCCAGCACCACAATTCAAAAGCATCAATTCTCCGGCAGTCAGCCTTCTTTATGGTCCAGCTCTCACTTCCATACATCGCTACTGGAAAAACCATAGCTTTGACTATGCGGACCTTTGTCAGCAAAGTGATGTGTCTGCTTTTTAAGATGCTGTCTAGGTTTGTCATCGCTTTCCTCCCAAGCAGCAGGCGTCTTTTAATTTCGTGGCTGCTGTCACCATCTGCAGTGATCATGGAGCCCAAGAAAGTAAAATCTGTCACTGCCTCCATATCTTCACCTTCTATTTGCCAGGAGATGATGGGACCAGTGGCCATGATCTTAGTTTTTTTGATGTTGAGCTTCAGACCATTTTTTGTGATCTCCTCTTTCACCCTCATTAAGAGGTTCTTTAATTCCGCCTCACTTTCTGCCATCAGAGTGGTATCATTTGCATATCTGAGGCTGTTGATATTTCTTCCGGCAATCTTAATTCCGGCTTGGGATTCCTCCAGTCCTGCCTTTCGCATGATGTATTCTGCATATAAGTTAAATAAGCAGGTGGACAATATACAGCCTTGTTGTACTCCTTTCCCAATTTTGAACCAATCAGTTGTTCCATATCCAGTTCTAACTGTTGCTTCCTGCCCCACATATAGATTTCTCAAGGGATAGATAAGGTGGTCAGGCACTCCCATTTCTTTAAGGATTTGCCATAGTTTGCTGTGGTCCACACAGTCAAAGGCTTTTGCGTAGTCAATGAAGCAGAAGTAGATGTTTTTCTGGAACTCTCTGGCTTTCTCCATAATCCAGCGCATGTTAGCAATTTGGTCTCTAGTTCCTCTGCCCCTTCGAAATCCAGCTTGTACTTCTGGGAGTTCTCGGTCCACATACTGCTGAAGCCTACCTTGTAGGATTTTGAGCATAACCTTGCTAGCGTGTGAAATGAGTGCAATTGTACAGTAGTTGGAGCATTCTTTGGCACTGCCCTTCTTTGGGATTGGGATGTAGACTGATCTTTTCCAATCCTCTGGCCACTGCTGAGTTTTCCAAACTTCCTGGCATATTGAGTGTAGCACCTTAACAGCATCATCTTTTAAGATTTTAAATAGTTCAGCTGGAATGCCATCACCTCCACTGGCCTTGTTGTTAGCCATGCTTTCTAAGGCCCACTTGACTTTACTCTCCAGGATGTCTGGCTCAAGGTCAGCAACCACACTATCTGAGTTGTCCGGGACATCCAGATCTTTCTGGTATAATTCCTCTGTGTATTCTTGCCACCTCTTCTTGATGTCTTCTGCTTCTGTTAGGTCCCTCCCATTTTTGTCCTTTATCATGTCCATCTTTGCACAAAATGTTCCTTTAATATCTCCAATTTTCTTGAACAGATCTCTGGTTTTTCCCTTTCTATTATTTTCCTCTATTTTTTTGCACTGTTCATTTAAGAAGGGCCTCTTGTCTCTCCTTGCTATTCTTTGGAAGTCTGCACTCAATTTTCTGTAACTTTCCCTATCTCCCTTGCATTTGGTTTCCCTTCTCTTTTCTGCTATTTGCAAGGCCTTGTTGGACAGCCACTTTGCTTTCTTGCATTTCCTTTTCTTCGGGATGGTTTTTGTTGCTGCCTCCTATACAATGTTACGAGCCTCCATCCAATGTTACGAGCCTCCAACCTTGTAGATAGCCATAACAGTTTAACTCCCAGCATTGTTTGGCTAAAATAATTTTAAAAGGAATATTTTTTAAGTTTAACGCCAAAGTATTACCAAATTTCCTTCCTTGAAGTATAATTAAGTGTTTAATTAATGTCCAATTTATTTTGTTTGCATCTCTTTGTATCTCTTTCCCCTTCTCCAGATCCACCGCAGCTCAATTTAGTGGTGGGGCTAAGAGGCGCTTTTTTTTCTGTTAAAGGGATTATTCCGTCCAGGGATAGTCATAGAGCAGTATAGTTAAGATTTTGTATCTCACCCAGTGGTAACGACAATGTTAAATTGGCTGATTTATCGCTTCTTCTTTTGCCGGCTGCCGACAACTTGCAAGCAAGCTAATTCATCTGCTTCTTTCCACCTGCTGGTTGATTGGGGAGTTTCCTGGATCAAACGTGGGTAACCTCCACCACCCCCTGTGATCAACAGGCTTCTCCCCCATTTTATCACCTCTTTGGGGTGGTTTTAACCCCCTGGGGGGGTCCCAAACAGGTTGGAATTTAGCCCAGGGGATGGAGCTCCGTCCTCCTGCTGCTGTCTCATCGCAGCGTCAATCCAGAAGAGATTCTGGATTCCTTACTTTTAGAGATGGGCACAAACTGGAAAAACAGTGGTTTGTGATGGTTCGTGGTTCTCGGCTAACCATGAACCACGAACCATGAACCACCACAAACCCCCAGAAAAATGAACCGGTTTGTTGTTTGTTTTTCTGGTTCATACCTGGTGTGTGTGTGGGGGGGCCCCTAACTGCTCCAACTGCCCTCTGCCGTGGTTGGATGCGAAATCATGTTAAAATAAACAGACAGTATTTTCCCCTTAAAGGTGCACTGCTTATAGACTAGACATGGAATCCTTGTCTTGGTGAAGCCTTGTGTGCTTACCCAAGACTGGAGAAATTCTGAGGAGCATCTGGATTTTATATTTGCAAAAGCATTTGCTAGTCCCAGCTATCCTCAGTCATCAGAAAAGTGCATCAGACCTAGGAAAGCCTAATACATTTGCAAAAGTAACCAGAAATAAACAGGCATGACATTTATTCAACAGCAAAAACTTCCTAGGCAGAAATCTGGATAGGGCCAAAAAAAGAAAAAAAAGAAAAAAAGAGAGAGGAGAAAGTCTATTACTGTCTCGTTCTAGCCCTTTATTGACATAGTCCAGGCAAGATCATCCTGCCTGCATACAAGATAGGCATCAGATTTGACTATGCACCCAGACCACACCCTTTGGAAGGGTGGATCAACTTTGTCATTCCCACTCAAAGCCTCCCAGCAATACACAGATGGTTCATGCAGGCCACAGAGGTCAGCCATACCTTGCCCAATGGTCTCGCAGTCCTGAGCTACAAATTCACTGTCTCATTAGTCACTCAAATTGTGCTTTCTGGCACTCATCAAAGAGTTCATAATGTCTCCAACCCACACACCCTTTCAATGTGACTGAATTAACCCAGTTAACATGGCAATTCCACTAACAAATAGTCAATAATAATACCTAGCAGACACTCTCTGCTGAATAGGCCTAATAATAATAATAATAATAATAATAATAATAATAATAATAATAATAATAATAATAATAATAATAATAATAATAATAATAATAATCCTTATCTAGCTGACAGGTTACATGAAAAATGGCAAAAGTTCCTTGGAGATTGGTGCTGACATCAGTTAATATCGATTAGATTGGACATTTTATAGTATAACTGGGCAATATAGTTTGTGTTCAAATGGTGTGTATGTGTCTTGTATCAGTATTTTTTCCAATGCTACACTAGTTAAGCATGAAAGAAAGCAGGGAAAGAAAGGTGTTGCCAGGTGACAGGATTATCAATAAACTATATAATAAAAGTTTTTCCCCCTCCCATTCTAAAATCTGCATTGCTCAGCTTGATAAAGAGTCTTAGTAAGCTCAAGAAAAGGTAAGAGTAAGAAAATAAGACTATATGGGATGGAGAAAAGCAAAACAAGAAAAGGTGCCTGTCCTGGATCATGTTCTTGCCCCAGTGCTATGTGGGAGCTTTTTTTCTGGGCAGACAATTTGGGGAAAACTTGGCCCAAGTATGCCTGAAAGCCTTCCAATTCAGGCCTTTCTCCTGAATGCGTTGCATTTAGATATTTATAAGGTGTCTGTAAGGTAAGTAGAACTCACAGAATAGAGAATTATAGCAATTGTAATTCAGAAAACCCATCCCTATTGCCCACCTTCCCCATTTTCCAAGTAGTTTTTAAGGCTTCTTTAGGGCTTTTGGATTGATTCTCTGCTGTGTCTGTTTTGCTCCTGCTTTTTTGGAATAGTTTAAGAAGAGTATTTTAGGGCTTTGGAGTGAGTGTTCCGGACAGAACTCAAATGGGGAGACCTGAAATAAAAGAACCTGAAAAAGCCTGTCTCATTTGTATGTAACAAAAAGACTGTTGCCTGAAAGTCCTGAAAACAAATGAGGTACACCCCAAAAGAAACAAAAATAAACTAAATATGAAAGTGCACATCCCTAAAAGTCACTTTTTGGATCACAGCTTCCAGAATCTCTCAGCCAGCATGGCCAGTGGCATGGAGGACTCTGGAAATTGTTGTTCCAAAGGCAGCCTTTGCAGACTCTGCCCATGAGGCAGGAGTTTAGTCTCATTTATTATATTCCTCTGACTCTTGGAAATAGCATTGCTTATTGTGATAATGACGCCTACACTCTCCTGCACCGTCCACGAAGGATAGCCGCCATTTTTCATAAAGTGTAATTTTGCCAAGGCATCTGGTGTAATTTGGCATGGATTTTGTGTCTGTACTTGATACTAGCATCATTTATAAATCAGTGAATGCTTTGAGGACCTGAACACCTGAAGTTTTAGTCAGCTTTATCAATCTTTCATTGATTCCTCAGACATCTGTCTGAGACATTTCCTTCTCATCCTTGGTGAAATATGAAAGCCAGTTTCATATTGATGTCCCCAACTAGAATCCTCCTCTTAACAATGATGAGGTAACCTCCTTGGAATCAAGACTGCTTTTTCAGCATTATACACCTAACCCTAACCTCCATATTTTCTTTTCTTTTGAACTCACTTTATTTTGCTTAACGACACTTACATATCTCACATCTCAAACATATACAATCCTTTGGCCTTTCTTGCAACACTGAGCCAGCATAGCTTCTTACACCTTGATTCACAGTGAGAAAAAAATATGTGTACATTAGCTGTTGTTGTTGTTGTTATGTGCCATCCAGTTGCTTCCAACTTATGGTGACCCTAACAGAGTTTTCCAAGGATGTGAGATGTCTAAAGGATGGTTTACTATTGCTCAGAGTCATCCCGTGATTGACCCAGGGTCACCCAGTACATTTCATGACTGAGTGGGGATCTGAACACAAGTCTACGGAGACCCAGTCAAGCACTCTGAACACTGCACCACAGTGGCTCACATTGCTGCATCCATGTCTCTCTGCTATATGCTGTTTCTCTAGACTGGGGCCTTGAGGCTTAAATGAAGGGTATCATGTGGGGGGCATACAGAGACAAAGCAATTGGGAAGACTCTGCTGAAAGCCTAGACACCATGTGCGGAAGAAAACGGACCCAGAGATTCCCGTTAATGAGAACGACAGTGATGTGAGGATCAGACACTAAAAAGAGAACAGCACTTCCAAATCTAGGCAGTCAAAACAGGGGAAAGCCCTATCTGTAAATAGCTGCAACATAAAGATAATGAAGCAAAGCAATCACACCTGGTACTGAATGTATGGTGCCTCTAACAACGTCTGTTCATACAGATTGTTTTCTGCTTCCTACTTCCCTGAGCAGTGAAGACGTTTCCAGAAACAGCTCTCTTGGAATTAGCCCACATACCTACATGCTTACAAGGAAGGAAACCACATCACCAAGAGGAACTTAATTCCTGATTAAAGTCCATAGAACTGGATTTTGATACCTAAGATCCACCAGCTGAGTATTTACAGGACCAGGTGGAAGCCCTGCTAGGGGTGTGGTGGACCCAAAGACAGTCAGGCTGAAGCCATGCCCCTAGCATCTGTTTTGTCACCAGAATGGCTCCATCAGTGGTGTAAGTGGGTGACACAAGGCCCCAGCTTACAGCTCGAGTCTATGCCAAATCCATGGAGCAAAAAATTTCCTTCCATGGGCTTCAGTAGAGGAAGGAATAGTCACTCCATATCAACCAAGACCCAGCCCATAGCGTAGCCCCACTGCTCTCACATGGCTGTGCCTAAGCAGAGGCTATGATACAACTCAGCACTCAGTCACTTTGCTCAGAAAAAACAACAACACTCTGTACAAACCAGCCTTTCTCCAAATCACGCATGAGAACTTGGGCACATTGCTAGCTCTAGTTTCCTAGCTGTTGCATTTTGGCCTTTCTGCAGCTTCCCGAACAACCCCAAGGGCAGCCCCATCTACAGCAGGCTGCAATAGCCCAGTCCAGAGATTGCTATTTACTAATGTGTGAATTACTGTGGCCAAGCAGTCTCCATCCAGGAAAAAAAAAACTGGTGCACTAGCCAGGGTTGGTTGAAGATGTTCCTAGCCACAGAGGCCAGCTTAAGGAAGACCACTGAACTATGAACCTGGCTGTACAAGGAGAGTGTGCCCTCAGCTACAGCAGGCAGACTACTGAGCTCCCAGACCAAAGAACTCCTCACGTACTGGTCTTCTGTGTTTCCAGTACCCCGTTAGCAAACCCCAGGTACAATGCACCTAAAATGCATCCCCTTAGAAACCACGCCTGATGCCAGGCATCTGGTCCAGATGACAGGCATCTATTTCTGAGAAATAGCCTCAGGGGATCTCTGTCCATTCATCCACCTCAGTCTCTAGTTCCAATGGAGTATAATATGCTGTCCCTATATTCTTTTTCCACTGCATGTGTCATCAGGCAAACCACGGTATCCTTTCTTGTAGATTATCTAAACAGCATCCACCCTGTATTCCGTGGGAAAGGTACAATCTGGCTGTTGAGATCCCTCCCTGCCCCCCGCTGGGTTCTTCCAGTGGTTCTGTTGAGCCGGATTACCCAGCATTCTAGGTTAAGAATCCTCCATGCTAAATAAAGTCGCCATTGCCAAGATAAAAGGAAAGGCATGAATAATGCAAGCTGCAGTCTTTTTTATCCAGCCCTGCTGTAAATATTTTAATAGTTCTGTGCTAAGGCATGATTAGTTCTGTACTAAGGCCTGGATACACAATCTGCAAGTGAATGACAAGGAAATCACAATACATGGGAAGCACATTGCTTTTTATTAGTATCTTCCATACCCATATATTTTGAGGATTCTGAAAACAGTATCTTCCAAATAAATTATACCAACTCCTTTAATGTGTTGTTCCTTTGTGGTCCACCTCTCCTTTGATTCCTCTTCCCCACCCCACCCCCATGCTTTGTAGTCTGGTAAGAAGGGAGGAAAGAAGTAGGAAGACACAAAGGTGTGGCTGGAAGCCCAGTTCTCAATGACAGGACTTTGGTGTAGCTGAACAAAGCTCATGTAGGCTCTTATGCACCATAAATAGCTCACTGAGCACAGTAGACTTTATGGAGACCTCTGAAGTTACAGCTCTGGCTCTGGCCCTGTTTTGCCAGCTAAGAGAACAACACTATGTGGGAGGAAGGAGCAATGCAGTGACAAACACTGCCAGCTTGTGCCAGCTGGGGTGGGAATGCATATGTGGGGGAGTTCTTCAGACAATTTGACTGCCTTCCTTCCTTCCTTCCTTCCTTCCTTCCTTCCTTCCTTCCTTCCTTCCTCTCTCTCCTTTCTTTCACACTCGCATTGGTTTCAATGGGGGAGTTCTTTTCAAGAAGAAAGGCGGGATATTTTTTTAAATTAAATAAATAAATGATAATAATCCTGCCCCAGCAACAGGCTAGCATGGTTAAAGAGGCAGCTCCTACAGCATCTTAGGGGAATGAAAACACTATGGATCTAACAGATCATATAAGGCTGCCTCCAGAGCAACCCAGATCTACACCCTTGCCTGGAGGCATCCATGGCTATGCCGTGGCTGTACCTCCGGTCTCTCTAATGTCCCTGCCACAAGGGGTGGTGGATTTCCTCTCTGCTTGTCAGAAGGGCACTTGTAGCCCAGTGAAATACCAGTCAGCTTCTGAATCTACAATATTGGGTTGCTGTTTATTTTTTGAGATGGCAAAGGGGGAGTTGAAACATTAGATCATCCTCACATATGTATGTGGGGTAAGGTGTATGTCTCCTTCCCTGATCATGATATCATGATGACTCCTTTCATACAGTTTCTTTCATTTACCAGATATCATCATCAGCATAGTACAAACACATGGTGTTTGTTGGTTACATTATCTAGATATTATGGTATAAAAAGACAGTCTTGTGTGTATTCATAATCATTTGAATATACATCTAGAGAGTCCACAAGTACCTGCTACTTACAACAAATAATTACAATTCATGTCTCAGAAGCTTTGGAATCCAGTGACACATATTTTGCCCTGCAAACATCAGAGAAAGGCCATGTGGTTTCCAAAACAATACAAACACAGGAGCAGGTGAAACCTTTATTAGACCATGAAAGAAATCATGCCAACAGACAGCTAGCTTTTGATAATTCATCTTCTTTGGACTGTGCATCAAGTTCTTGTGGGTAGTTCAGAATATTTTGCCCTATGATGAAAATATGATTACATCCTCCATGTGCAAAATCTGGAGGAGAAATTCAAGGGTTGCAAATGTTCAGCATATCCGTGCATCTCCACCTCTCCAGAGTCAGTATCCTTATTTCCAAAGCATGGCATTAAAAGTCTTCAGACTGTCCTGAAGTTCGGAGAACACAGATTATAATTTTGAAAAATTGTTGTGCTGTATTCTGACTACAAAAGGAGAAATCGCTCTAGGGGCAAAATTCTATTGTGTAATTTGCACTGGTGTAACTTCAATTGGATGCTGGAAACATTTAATTTAAATTAATTATAACCTTCTGTTTAGGTTCTGAGGCTCCACAGGGCTCCCTTTTGCCCTGGGGAAGCCTTGGGACATGGGGGGGGGGGGGGGGGAGAGCCTTTAATACGAAAAAAAATGCTGCCAGATCACTGCTACTGGGATTGGGATCAACAGTGACAATCCAGCAGTGGATTACTTTATTACTTTGATATCAAAGTGTAAGAATTTCTTCTTTCTTCCCCCGTGGAAATTCATACACATTTTGGTGCCATTTTCCTCCAATGCCTGCATTTATTTAAGCTCTTTGCCTAATATGTGCATTTATTTGTTCATTTTATCTAATGTGCACATTTCCCCATTAATGAACATGTACTTGTATGTATATATTTTTTTTCCAATTGTAGGTTTTTCATGTGAAAGCACATGAATAGTTTTCTGCACACTTTATTTCTCCAAAATGGCCATTAAAGCACACAATATGAATTTTTGAGGCAGGGTTCCCCCCCCCCCTTGGTGAGTCTCAGGAGGGGCAAAAATGCTGCTCCCATTAGGACTGTTGCCTTCAGTTCAATTCTCTTCCATTCCTAGGCTTACATTTCTGAGCTCATGCTACCCTTATATGAATGATCAGATGAAAAAAAATGATTGGGCTACTGAAAAAAAAAAGAAGAATAAAAATCTGTCAAACCTCGCTGTGCCATTGTACCCAAATTACAAGTTATGAACCATGTGCAGAATGGAGACAGGAAAACGACCAATCATTGTAAGCACAGGTGAAAGTATATAATGCAAGTCTTCACCCTATTCAAATGTCACAATTCAGCCAAACTCAGCATGCGCAGAGGGGAGCACTCTAGTCCAGCTCCCTTAATTTTTATTTTTGTTGCTTTGCTATATACAAAGAGGAAGGAATCTGAAGAGGGAGAACTCTGCTATCCGCAAGGTCTCTCAGCATGATTTGGAACCCTGAACAATCAGGAACTCAGTTTAGGACATACTTGATATAATTGTTCTCATCCTCAGTGAAACAATGGGTAATGGCTGTGGAATTTTTCACTCCTCCACAAGAGAGAAAAGATCAATATTTCAGGAGCAGTGGTGAGCAACAATATTTGTTGTTGTTGTTTTAGTAGCTTTTGCATTTAAAAAAGCAGTTTTTGTATTTTTTAAAATGAGTTAAAACTGTGCAAAACACACATTTCTTCTGCAGAAAATACAAGGTTTCCTGTGCAAAAATACCACTGTTTTGTGAGGAACCACCTTATCATTAAAAAAACAACACCCCCCTGTTGAAATGCAAAAATAAAGTACAAAAACTCTCACAATCTGAGCCTATAGGAAGAAAATTTCTGAAATGTCTCGTTCTTGCATGTACAATTGAAATAAGCAAAGATTTACATGCTTAATCTCAACACACATAATCAAGATCAGAGCTCTCCCTCCATATTTGGGGTGGGGTGGGGGAACCAAGGATAGAGTGAGTGAGATCTCAAACCCTCCTCTCTGGGCCTGGTGAGTTTAACCAAGCACAGATAGGGCTGTTTTTCCATTCTAGTTGTCATCATGTCACACCCAGACAGGAGATTGAAAAACGCACCAGACAGAACTCCTCCATCACACAACCTTTAAAAGTAGAGAAGCCTGAATACTTAAAGGTATGCAGATGACACTGTCTTACTAACAGAAAGCAGCAATGACTTGAAATAACTTTTAGTGAAAATGAAAGAAGAAAGAGCCAAAGCAGGACTGCAGTTAAACATTAAGAAGAAATTGAAATAGTTGATTTTGCAAGCCTTTGTTCAATCATCCATCCAAACGGAGACTGCAGCCCAAAAATCAGAAGAAGACTGAGACTAGGAAAAGGAAGAAATGGAGGAATTAGAAAAGATAATCAAATGTAAGGATGTGTCACTGGAGACCAAGATCATCCACACTCTTGTATTTCCGATCATCATGTAAAGGCGTGAAAGCTAGACAACTAAGCAAGCTAACAGGAAAAAAATTGATTCGTTTGAAATATGGTTCTGGAGGAGAGCTTTGTGGATATCTTGGACTGTCAAAAAGATGAACAAGTAGGTCCCAGATCAAATCAAGCCTGAACTATCTCTGGAGGCAAAAATGTTGAATCTGAGGCTGTCCTACTTTGGGCACATCATGAGAAGGCAAGATTCACTGGAAAAGACAATAATGCTGGGAAAAGATGGAAGGCAGCAGGGAAAGAGGACAACCAAATATGAGAATGACTGACTTGCTGAGGAGGACTGCTGAGGACAGGACATTTTGGAGGTCTCTCATTCACAGGGGCACCCTGATTCGAAGGGAACTGGATGCCACAGAGCAACAACAACATTGCTACAATAAGAGAATTTGATTTGCTAGGTGTTCCATGACCTTCAGTACCTCAGAATGATCTCTGTCTTATTGTGGGAGAAAGCACACATGGCATTAATCAATCTTGCTCTGACAGGGCTATTGTACCTGGCTTGGCCCTTAAAAACAATAGGCCACTTCTGAATTGAAAGCTCTTTCCTATTTGCTCTGGAGTTATGAACCTTTGAGGTTTGCAAGCATCACTCACCTGGTTTTGAGGACTGTGCACCTAGACTTGAGAAAGGGGCGGTGGTGCCATTTGCTGCTCTGCCACAGGCAGCAAAATGCCTTAGCCCAGCCTTGTTAATTGCACTCAGAAACGACCCTTTGGACTTTACATATGTCAAGAGTTAAGCAGTTCTTGAATAGGCTCATTGCAAAAACGAAAAGATATTAGCCTTTAGGGAAATATATTTGACCTGTTAAGTTAAGATGTATAATAGTATATACCCTTTCCAATGAAAGCCCGGGAGGGAAGAATGAAATCAAATGGATTCAAGTCTAATGAAATCTGCGTGCTTTCTTGTATCTGAGGCAGAGGTTTCTTTGTTCTCAATTGTCATCATTAGTCATGCTGCTATGTAACAAATCAGAACATCACTGACAAATCAGGATATGATGGGTCATAACAATGAATCACCAAAGTCAGAGAATTCACAAATCTGGTTTTATTCCAAGCACCAAAGATGGGGAAGAAACATTATTTAACACAATTCATAAAAATGTCACCTTTTGGAAATTTCCTAGATAACAACCCAAGAGTGGGGTGTTTGATATAACTTGTTGGAGAAATTAGGATAAATTCATATGCAGTCATGAGGCATTCCTACCTGGATCTGACAATGAAGTCTAGACACAGATGTCCGGAGTCAGATCATGCACAATCTGGTGACATCATCTTCCCCTCCCCACAGTTTCTACACCTGTCTCAGCATGTGTTTTTTTTTCATTAAATGGAAGTAAACTAACAGAACCACCTTTATGTTTATGTATATCTCACTTTCTTGAGTAATGTTGAAATTTCAAAGCTATTGTGTTTCCTCAGATTTTGTCCTTTAAGAGAAAACGAGATAAATGGAGAATTATAGAGTTTTTATAGCAGCTGAAATCCTATTGCACAGTTATGTAAATGGTGTAACATTTGGAAGCAAATTTCTGTTTATTAAAAAATCTCTATAGATATTATCTGTTGTATACTGAGTCACATGACGTGGCATGCAACAAATAATTCCTACAAAGATTTCTTCACTTACAATAGTTTGTGACTAAAAGTTATACTGTTTATGTAACTGCACAACAGGATTTCAGTTACTGGGTTTATTTCCAGACAGGTTGAATGCAACTAGTGGCACAGCTTAACACACTACCAGGAGCAAAACCAAAACCACTGCTGTCAGATCAGACCTCTGGAAGGAGGCACCCCTGCATCCCCAGATGCTATTATCTCATCTCAGCCCTATGTACCTTACTTTTTCCTCCACCTGCCTCCAGCGCTAATTCAAATTTCACAGAGAAGCCAAGGATCAAAGTAGACCGGGGGGGGGGGGGGAGTGTATTCCCTGTGGTTAGTCTGTCTTCCTCCCACAACATGATTTTGTCAGAGAGGAGTTCCCAACAGCCAGACTTGAAAACTAAGCCTATGCTTGCTTTTCAATGACCAGTCCTGAGACAAAGCTCACTGGAATGCAGGAGGCAGAGATGAGGCAGAGCACATGCTATGACAAACTAACCTATTTCAGCCCCTAAGGAAGCACCACTTCTAAAGCTTGCTAACTATATTGTCTAGTCGGACCTGAGATGATATTCCTCCTTAGCTACAGCAGAAATATCCATTGCACAGAGTCTTACCACTGCTTCCTAATAATTTATTGCAGGGGATGAGAACATGTTGCTCTCTAAATATTGTTGTACTACCACTCTTATCAGTTCTGACACTGGCCCTCCAGGCAGGTGTTGATGGAGGCTGGAGGCTGAGAACATCTGGATTGCTGCCAGTTCCTTACCCCTGATCTAGTACTATTTTAACAAACAATCATCCTAACAACCAACTGGCTCATTTACCCTGTGATTTGGGCTATATTTTGTTTCTGTATTAGGATTTTTTTTTTAAAAGAAAGTTATGCCATTAGGGATCTTTAGCCTACATGGAAGAAGTCACCCACTGCTAATTTCCTCAGCAGCATCCTCGTGCCCCCTGTTATGTCCCACCATTTTAGGAACAGTAAAAAAGAATTAAATTTTGACTTGCGAACCTTCTTATTGTGCCCTCCCCTACTGTGCAAAGGGACTGCTAGAGCACTTAGTCAGCCTTCTTTAAAGAAAAGCCTGCAAAAAAACCCAAAAAAAACCCAGCTACACACCATATCCAAGCTATTTTCCATCTCGTACTAGGTCCTAGCCATGCTGGCAAGGTCTTTTGGGAGTTGCAGTCCAAGTATATCTAGGGACTCAATGTTGGGAACCACTGTACTCGGAGATTAAATTCATCTGTGATACTTGGGAATAGAATCATATTGGTGACACTGAACTTGGGGCTGGCAACAAAGTTTTAAAGAAAAAATCATCTTGAATGGGACATTGATTACAACTGGGGTGAGGAAGACGTGGCCGTCCAGCTGTTGCAACTCCTAGCAGCTCCTACCAGAACAGCCAATGGTGAATGATCATAGATGTTGCAGTCCAACCACAGCTGGAGTTCTGTGGGTTGCCCACCCCTGCCCTAATTCAGGCTGGCTGTTGATGATGGCAATTGAATAGCAACACATCTAGAAGGTATCAGCTGCTGTTAGGCTGCTGTAATTCATTCCATATGTATGAAAGCTAGCCCTCCTTTAGGATCCTGGCAGATGGGAGGATTCATATGAGGTGTGCCTGGCTTACTAGGGGGCGTTGTATATGTGGGCTCCGTGCCCATTAAGTGGGCAAGGCAGTACATTAAACAGTACCCAGGATCTGAACAGTAGCTAGTGGGCATTTCTGCCCAAAAGGGATGCGAGCCAGTGCTGGAGAAGCAGTAGCATCTAATCATCCACTGAGTCAAGTGTGAGATTTTGTGTAGTCTCATCATTTCCCCCCAAATAATTGTATTATTATTATTATTGAGTCCATGTACAGTCTATAATTAGGGTGGAAAACTCTGGACTTGAATGCTGCAGGTGTTTGCCATCTCACTGACACCCACCTCCATTTCTTTGATGTCCTCAGTGTTTTTTTCCATTGACTATGTGGTGTTAACCTATTCAGGGGTGGATGTATTTTTTTAGCCAGAGGTGCTTGTGGTTTTTTGTTTGTTCATTTTGTAAGAGTCCTGCTCTCCTTGTTTTGTGTTGCTGTCTGTCTTGTATGACGGGGGGCCTTGGGGGCAGTGGCAGGGTGTGTCCTGATCACACTGGGCAGTGATAGCTGCCGTGAAGTGAGGTGTTTCAGTCTTAATAATTAATAATAGTTTATAATTCAGGCATATTGAGAATGGCCACCTCTTGTCAATTCCATGCTGTATCACATTACAGACTGAACAAAAGGGGCGGGGGGCTGGTGAGGAAGAGGACAAGAATAATTGGAAAGGAGGATGCTACCAAATGTAGGAGAAATGCACATAACTGACCCTCTGCTGTGTGGACACTTGTATAGCACCTTCCTTTCCGTGTGAATAACAACAACAGTTTCATCTGGTACAAAGTTTAATCCAGTATAAAGCACCAGAGTACAGAAACCATCATGTCAACCCCAGGACAACCTTACCTGCCTTCTAGTCCCTCCTTAACACAAGGATCTGTATTTCCCTTTGTAGCCACTAGAGGTCACCACACACCCATCTAACCGAGGAAACCGAAGTGGGCTTTCTAAAAAGCCAAAGTGTCCTGCAGGCATCAGAAATAGAATTCTTTAATCCCACTAAGTCTGGCAACCAGCCTTCAAACAAATGGCTTGAGTATATATTTTAAAAGGCTCTAAAAAAAAAAAAGAGTAATGGCTTGTCCACCATACGCTCATGCTGGTACAAACGACAGTTTGTTCCATTACAGTCACTGACATTTTAAGGGTGTGACTCGAACAGGACAACTGAGTGAACTGAGTGGGATGTGAATGTCACCTCTTCCAAAATGTGTTGGGCTCCCTCCCCGCACCGACCCGCCCGACTCTATGGCATGGGAAGCCAGACCAAGGCACTCAGCGGCAGCCGCCCCTTGGAGGCCACTTGCTTCACTGTCAGATGTGCTCAGCACCCACATATGCTGATGCCCTCTGCAACCCTAGGAGGATTCAAGAGGCACCAGGAATGAATGGTGGCATTTAACACACATAGCCAAAAAAGAGGAAACATATTTCAAAAAAAGAAGAAGGGGGGGAACGACAAGTGTGTGTACAGAACTGGAAGGAACAGCAAGAAGCATGTTAACTTATACAGATCAAGGTAAGCAAGGGTAGAAAATTGGCTTCACATCTCCTACTTAAATGTCTGTTTCTCAGCTCCCAAGCAATGGGACAAAAGATACACCGCCTCGAAGATCCATGCATTTTTAAGGTTTGAAATACATTCAGTGGGGAAAAAAATGTGTACATTAGTTTAAAAGCATATGTTTTTGAAAAATACACGCAAAATATACATGAAGAAGGGGGAAGATGTCTTGCTGCCTGGAACTAGGATAGAACAAGAATATGCTGGAAGGACAATGTGAAATAAAACCAAAATACAACCTTGCATTCTTGCGGGTGGGTGGGGAAAGTTTAGAAATATATACTGTAGCTTCATAGCTCAGCGGTATAAGCATCTGGAATATTTGTTAGACTGGGTTTTTTAAGATGGGGTTTCTGCTTTTATATGTTTGTTATTTCAGTTTTGTTTGTGTACTTATGTTATTTTCTTGGAAGTTGCCCAGAGTAGTTGCTTGTCCACTAGATGGGTGGGGTAGGTTTACATAAATAAAAAAATAAATAAATCTGGCTGTGGAGTCAGAGACTTCGATCCCCCATCTGTGCCTCCTGTGGAGTAGAGCCAGTCTGTGTACACCATGGGCTAGCTGCACAGTCCCAGGGTGCACCCAGAAAAAGGGAATGGTAAACCACTTCTGATTACTCTCTTCCTGGAAAATCCTGCAAAAGTTTGCCATAAGTGACAATTGACTTGACGGCACATGATTATTTATTTATATATTTATTAGACTTATATCCTGCCCATCTAATGGTGAGCCCCTAGTCTGGGAGGCTTACAAAGGAACATATACAGGAATGTAAAATAACAAAAGAAACATCATAAGCTTAAATCAACATCACATAATAACATACACCTTCACAGATGGTGACAACAGATCAATTGAAATGTGCACAAAATGGATTGAGACTATTGTTGTTGTTATTATTATTCCTATCATTATTTACTAGAAACACAACACAACCCACCGTAGTGGGAGAAAAATGTAACCTGGTGTCCAAATGCCTGCTCGGTCCTGAGCAGCTTCAAGGCTCTGGCCTGCTTTCCCTTCTTAATGTTATCTTTAATCTTGCTTGGAGTGGATGGCTCTTTAAAACAGACGCCCTCTGATGACGCTTCCAATAGAGGACTGCCTTCTGTAAAATCATGTGGCCACCTTCCTCCTTAACCACAGCTGAGATCAGCTTTCTGCATTACAACTGATGCAGGGCATTCATGATGTTTCACTTACGCCAGGGCTAGAAACAGTAATCAGGACTCACACCCAAACCCAGCAGAGCCTTGCAAGCTCAAAGGTGTAACTTGTTTGCTGTTGTCATGAAGCTCTCAAGAGTTGGCAGGGAACTTAGGATCTGTCACCTGTTCTTTCCCAGAGTGATCCACTACCTGCTTTCATGTCTGCTGTCCAGTTACAGATTGCCGACAGGTAGTCAATCCTAACATACCAAGGATAATGAAACCAACCCACTACAATTAACAGCTGGCACGTGTATGATATTTTATTTGGTACTGCAGCAAGAAGGAAGGATTCAACATTCTCTCTCCACCTACAGTGTCCTTAGGCACTTTACATTGTTTTATATGAGCACCTTAATTGAATTCACTCAAGGAATGTCCTCATTTGTTGCTGTTATGTGCCACCAAGGCTGCCACTACACTGGCTGTGGCTTGATCTGCAATTTCCGTTCAGTTTAGGTGATCATAAGGAGACGTGGGATTGTTTCAGTACCAGCGTCTACACCGGGTCCTCAATAGAATGTGGTTTGAGCCATGCCAAAGCCAATAGCCTCTTTTTCTTTGATCCCACCTTCTGCCGATCCCCTACTCTCCATTTATAGTATATTGTGAAGCTGGTGGGTTGTTTAAAGTGTTCCATGGTGCTAGGGAAAAGGGACAGTTTTCCAAAGTTCTCCATAGCATTCAAATACACACACACAGAATGGTGGAAACATAGCAGTTGGCTGTAGTTTGTTGGAGTTGTTTCTATTTCATATCATTTTATATATGATATATATATTTGTCCATACAGAATTGATCTACTGCTAAACTAGTATATCAGTGTACTGATAAGGTGATCTAGCACTAATCTTGGTAGTTTGTTTTTTTAAAAATAAAAAATAATAATTTGGGGTGATTAGGGAGAAAGATTGCAAGGCTGGGTGTTCCCACTGTCCAAAATATCACACTCAGCATTATATGTCACCAGAATACCACCTTCAGTCACTCCTCCTGTCCTTTTGGAGAACAGAGCAACGGATCACACAGCGGAAAGTCCATTTTCATCATTCTGACTTTGAAAAAGTAAAAGCACTGGAGGCAGAAGAAAAAATTCCACCTTGGGAACAAAAAAGGGCTGGACTGATTTGAATTGGCCTTTGTACTGTGTGATCAGTTTTTTAAAAAGTGAATTAATCCATTTTACACCTACAGCAGTATTTGATTATGTTTTGCTGCAGCACGAGTCACTTCCCACTTATGGTACTCTAACAGGCTTTTCAAAAAGAGGGAAGTGTTCAAGGAGTGGCTTTCCATTGCCATCCTCCAGTGAATTTCCATAGCTGAGCAAGAACATCAGCTCCAGTCTTCTGAGTGCTAATCCAGCCCTTTATCCATTACCGCCATGCTGGCTCTCAATGTCCTCCTAGTCTGAGTCAAAGTAGCTTCAAGGGGACCTCCCAGATGTGGGAGTTCCTTAATGGGTTGCCTTTAGAAAGTAATGAATGTTGATATTTAATCGAGGAACAAATGCCCACTTATCAGGGATGATGGGACTGTAGATTCCTGCCTTGAGGAGGGTAGAAACCTGAGGGCTGGGGATAGATAACTGCTAAGATCCTTTCCAGTGCTCAACTTCTTATTTGGAATAGGACTGGTTGACCTTCCATTACATCTCCAAAATGACCTCTGAAGATGACTGTAAGATATGAGCAGGTTAATCTAGTGTTCTTTTGGACAGCTGGGTCCCAGAGCTGGGGGGAAAAAACCAGAGAAGGCCTGAGGGCACTTGTTATGTCAGGTGGACCACCAGGGCTGCAGGGCATAGTAGCTTTGTTCTGGCTCACTGGTTTCTGTAATCCTGGCCCACTTAGCATGAGCAAGGTCTTCAGGGCCTTAGACCTGCTGAGGCCTTGTAGGGTGGGATGAGCCAGAAAATAGCCACCAGGTTTAAAATTTTATGCTCTACTAGTTTGGTGTTTGAGCAATGAAACAAACCAGACAATGCTAGAGTACAGATGGTGTAAGAATCACCCTGAAGTTGACTAAACACACATTAGAGCACATAACTGTGCCTACTGAGTGGCAGAGAGGGCAGGAAAAAAAAGAGAGAGAAAAAGTCATAAAATTACACTACAATTCCCAGAATCCCAGAGTAGCCATCCTGGCTGGAGGATTCTGGGTATCGCAGTCCAAGTAACTAACTTTTCTGTGCTGTGCTTGGTCCCAAGCTGTGAAGGGCTTTGATGGTAAGCATCGCTGTAGAAACCAACACTGCTCTTTGAGCACCACAGAAATATATTCCCCTTATGACAAGTTGTAGCCTAACCTTAGCAAGTGCTTTTTGGCAGATGTTTGGGGGCTTCCTCAAGAACCTGCAGGCAGTGACGATGCAAAAATAATTGCTCACAAGATCACCTGTAGGCCAGAATGACAAGAACTGGAAAGTGGGACTGTTTTTGCAGACCAGATTTTATACAGCTCCCTGTAAAGTATATTGTTTACCTGATAGCACAGTTGCACTCTCTCACATAGATAACTTCCTAATGAGGTAACTGACCCCAATTTTTAAAAGACATGTTATTTGACATAGCAAACCTTTCAAAGTATAAATATGCAAAGAAGAAGAGTGAGTATTAGTTGTGGCAATTAATATCACTGTACACGAACAATACGGTTACATAATTCCTTAAAGCATCTTAAGAGTAAGAATATGAGAACAGGCTGCAGTAAACGCTCAGATAACAGTGAGACAGGTATCAAGCATTGCAGTCAATCAAATCTGTTGTAAAAATAGCCAGCCTTCTGATTTGCAGCCATGGAAAGAGACAGTCTTAGCTATGAGTTTAGGTACTGTATTTAAATGAAATTGGATCTAGTGAAAAGTATAGTTTTTTTGTCCCTGAAGAAACAAGGAATCTGGTAAATGTCTTTGAAATTCCAGACATACTGCCTATGCCTAGGATGTGAAAACTCCTCCTTTGGGCCACAACATAATTTTGGAGGCATGCTACTATCTTTAAGGAGCCTCGTGGCACAGTGGTAAAACTGCAGCATTGCAGTGAAAACTCTGCTCACGACTTGGGTTCAATCCTAAATAGCTTGGGTTCAATCCCAGGTTCACTCAGCCTCCCATCCTTCCAATGTTGGTAAATTAAGTATCTAGCTTGCTGGGGGGTGGGGCGGGCAGGCATGTGTAGCCTGCATAATTAAATTGTAAATCTCCCAGAGAGTGCTTTAAGTATTATGGGACGGTATATAACTTTGCTTTATACTTTGCTTTAAAGCACAAGCAGGCAAGTTCAGTAAGCCAAGGGGTATCAGATTTGGTCCCTAGCCTCCTCCGCAGGCTGCACAGAATGCGGAAATGGCTGTTTCTGCCATGTTTTGGAGGAAAAAATAAACAGGAAGGGCCCAGATATCTATGTGTGTGTGTGTGTGCGTGTGCGCGTGCGTGCGTGCGCACACGCGTGTGCACATGCGTGCACGTGTGTGTGTGTGTGCATATGCATGAACATTCTTCTTTTCTGAGGGGGCTTAGGAAACTTCCCCAAAGTGTGATTTCTCTCTCTCTTTTTTCTTCTTTTTTCTTTTTTTTAAGAAAAAAACTTTTTTTTCTGAGGTGTTTGGGGCCCCTTAGGAGTTGCAAAAAAAAAAAAAAAACCTCTGGGGGCCACATGTGGCTTAGTGGCAACACTTTGCTATGGTCTAAGGACATCGGTTTGTCATTCATCACAGTGGGCATTTCTTGACCCAGACGTCTACCTGGATTGTAAAGCAGTGACTGTGGCCTCATAATGCTGCTTAGTACCACTTTTGATTTGTTCTGATTAGTCCATTGGCCTTCAGAGAACCTCTCACTACTTTCATTCAAACCTTGGAGACTTTCAGGTTAAAAGTGAAGCCAGTTGTTTGGGGCAGCCTTTGAAGCCAGTCCTGAAATGTTTAACTGCTTCAGAGCATCACTGCCTGAAAGCTAACTATCAATATAACCACATTGCAGCCCTGTTTATATATAAACAGGGCTGCAATGTGGTTATATTGACAGTTAGCTTTCAGGCAATATATATATATTGTCCTTGTAAATCAGGTTCTGCTTCCAGGGTTCACACCAGTAATGACATCCTCTGTAGACCTTGTTTAGTCCTTAAGATGCAGGTCAATGCAGTGGAGTTTTCTGCAAGAGGGTATGGCTGGTGGGTTTCTAAGTCTCCACACAGGATGATTCTTTTGCAAGTTCCACCTTGCTTTCTACCATCATTCTGTAAGAGAGGAGTAGAAACATGGCTCTCTATTTTCCATTTGCACATGCCATCCAGAAATCTCTCATGAGGTTGAGACGTCACTGAGACATAAAGAGTTTTCAATAGTAGCACTGATTGATATACTTATATATAAATATGAATATATAAATCAATGCCAGTATTCAACCCAGAGCTTGGAAACGTTACCTGTTTGGCTAATCAGAATCTATTATGTCTCATTTTATTATCTAGATTCTGCCATGACATGTTTTTAGTGGAAGCCTCAGGGACTATGTTTAGGCCTGATTTTGCACACACAAAAAGTGAATGGGAATGAGAATGACTTGCTTTAGTTAGGCGTTTGACTTGCTTGGCACTCAACAGCTCCAACGAAGAATTTGGAAGGTGCCAGTTTTGGACTTCAACTTCCAGAGTCACTCACTGGTATGGCCAGCAGACCCAGTGACTGGGGATACTAGAAGCTGGAGTCAGAAAGAGCAGCCTTCCCAGCTGTGCTCTGAAGGACCAAGTTACTGGGCTGGGCTGCAGCGGTGAGCCAGTCTAACGCCGCTTCTCCTTCACTTCCCTTGTGTGACACCTCCCAGTATCATGTTGTCAGTCCTAGAAACTGCACTCTGTTATTTGACCACAGACTGGGGTCAGCAATGCAAACTGATCGTGAAGAAAGGCCGGGCAGGGCAGTTCAGGCCCTAGGGGCTGATTGGGGTCAGGGGGGGGGGGGATATAGATTTCATTGAGCTAATGGTTTCATCTTTCCAGGAACAGTTACCAAGTCTTTATCCAAACAAGGGGTCAGTCCCAGAACCAGCGTTCATCCCAAGAGCCTCATCTGACCTCCAGGGGTGTTGGGCTGCAACTCCCATCACGACCAGCTACACATCCATCAATGGGTCATGTTGGCTGGGATTGATACAAGTTGCTGCTGTGCTCCAAACCCCATCAGTCCCAGATCGTGTTGCCAATGGCTGTGTCACTGAGGATGACGGGAGTCATAGTCCAGCACATCAAGGGGTACCACCATGGGGAGGACTATGCTAGAGATTTTTCTGTTTAAAAAAATCACTCCTACTATTTATCTTTTCCTGGGGATGAGGGAGACAATAGTACTTCCTCAGACCAGGTAGAAGCGTTTTCCACAGAGCAGGGAGGGGGCAGCTGCAGGAAAGAAAAACTGAGCAGAGCTAATTCGTCAAAAGAGCAGAGGGAATGTTTCGTATATTCCTCATGCATATCATCCCATGAGAAATTACCTATTTATTTAATTTATTTATTTTTTTAAAAAATTTAATCCCGCCTTTCTTCTTAAAAAGAACTCAAGGTGGCTACTTGCAACCATTAAGGTAGCCTGGAGAAGACACTCCATTTTCCTGCATGAGACTCTTGTTTTCCCCTTTTCCCCAGCGGAGAAGCTTGCTAAAAACAATTGCCCATCAAGCTCAGTCTTGCCAACATGGACTGGCAGCAGTTTTCCAGGTAGTCTTTCTCATTTCTACTTGGAGATGCTGGGAGTGGAGTGTGAACCTGCTCTTTTCTGCATGCAAAGCCAAATCTCTACTATAGAATACAATTTTATATTTTAATGTTTTGTGTGTTAACCTGACAGTTTAAAGAACTATAAGGATATATAAGAAATAAACATATTGAGCTCCAGAAGTACCAGTTCTGATCTTGAATTCAGTCCATGGCTGTGCAGTTGGCATTTGCAGCAGCTTCAGAGAAACAACTGTGCACAACATTAAGTGTGTTAAGTTGATGTGATCCATGCCCATGAAATCATATGACAAAATTTGTATGGATTTAGAGGCCTATGGATTGTAGCCAGTAACAAATACAGCCACTTTTTGATTGTAGGAGAATGATGTTACAGCTTGTTTATTACAAACAAGTAATTAATTTGGTGGTACAGTCACATTCAAAACCTGTTTCCTCACATGTGGTTCCCCATTAGCTGTTTGACTCCAGCTCCCATCATGCCCATAAAGCACACTCCATGATCAGAGATCATGGGAGAGGTAGTCCAGTAACATCAGGATCGCCACATGTTGGTTCCTTTATCCTTACTGGACTCCATCTTAGCAGTGACACAGCTCCCTTCTCTGAAGCTTCATTTCTTTCTTAATTCTTACAGTGAAGGATCTGCTATGCTATCCTCTCAGCTTGGTGTCATTGGGGAAACTTAACCTTCTCTCCTCTTCTCCAGCTCCTGATTAATTTCAAAATATAGTAATTAATACTGGACCCAGCTGTGACCCCGAAGAGAAGCCATCTCTCCCCAAATTGACACAATGCCATTAATAATTGAACAGTTCTTGCTGAAGGACCACTGTGTAAACATCTTGTGGTCTTATGACATCACTCTGGCTTCCTACCTAATAGCGTTGTGTGCAGAGCTGCTGAGAAGTCAACGAGCCACTCCAGGCCAGTTAAGATATGGTAAACTTTTCTCGTAAATCATTTCTCCTACTTACAGGTTTCATTCTGGTGAGTGTCAGAAAGTGTCCTGAAGAAAAGACACACACACGTTTCCATGTGATGGAAAGTATGGTGTTTGGAAATGTTATCTTTTTTGACTACAAGTTCCAGAATCCACTAGCTGACTTCAGCACTTGTCAGGAATAAAAATCCCATAACCCAGATATCTGGAGGGTTCCAGGTCAGTGGATGTTGCTGACATTAAAACTGGCTCGAGGACTGAGTACATGTTCAGGTTAAGCTCTGGCAGACCTCCTAAGGAAGATAAAACCATTCATTAAAGGAACTTTGAGAATATTTCCCTCCATCAGGACAATTGTGAAGTTTTTATCAAACCCAATATTTTAACTCTAGCAGGATATTGTTAGGAAGGGGCATTTGGTATTTACACTGACAAAGTTCAGTAGCCTAGTATTGAGTTGGTGATTACTGAAAAAAGTAACCACTCTGGTATGAGTCAAATGGGTATTAGTCAATAGGTGAAAAACACCGCTTATTGTTTATTGTATGAAAATTCATTTAAGGATAGTACAGTAGGAAATGGTCTGAAAACCAAAGCCTGTGAGGAATGGTTAAAGGAGTTGAGTATGTTTAGCCTGGAGAAAAGAATCTGACAAGTGATATGGTCTCATAGAGAATGGAGCAAGCTTGTTTGTTTTTTTTTCTGTTCCAGGGGTAGGATCTGAATCAATAGATTCAAATCGCAAGAAAGAAGATAATGACCAAATATTAAGAAGCACTATCTGTTGGCAAAGAGCTATTTGATGGTGGAATAGATTACCACAGAAGGTGGTGGACTCTCTTCTATTGAAGGTTTTTAATAACACATTGGATTAAAATTTTTGTGGGTATTGTAGCTGTGGATTTCCCATACTGGGAAATTTGGGATTAGATGGACTTTGGGTATACCCTCCAAACTCTACAATTCTATGATTCTCTGAAAAGTTTGCTGAATTCATTTATAGAAGTCCCTACATTTGGCATCCATATTTGTACAGTGTGTTGGCAACTATTATAGAGAAATCATGGCTGCTAATTCTCCTGAGCAAGGTGAGAATCAAAACAGGAAGCAATCTAAGAGGGAAAACAATGAGGGAAGACAGCCTAAGAATACCAATCTGCATGCAGGTTTAGAAAATACAAGGGGAGAAAAAACCTGGGGTATCTATTTGACTACCTCTTCACCAGCTTCTCACAAACATTACTAATCCATGGCAGTTTCTATTACACTGTTAGCATACAGTAATTTGTGGTTTCACCATAACAGAAAGAAGTATACCTGGTTGCTTTAATTCATTATCCCAGCAAGATAGTGCAACTAGATGAGTGGTAATTTGTAACCTACTGATATAATGTCTTTGTCATTCCCAGATCCTGAGGATGTTTGGTGTTCTTGACGAGGCATATTCCCTTCCTGACATCCAGCTTCCTTCTTCTTCCCATCATTGCTTACCATTATCTGATTTTGTTTCCGTGTTTTCCCAGCGTTGATGTTACTCCACTACAACAGATGACTGCCAATAAAGTGCTACAATTCCGACAGTTTTCACTTTCCCTCCAACCCTCATGCATTACGAAGGCATATTGGGAAGACATAATTGCAGTGCATAAAATTATGCATGCTGCAAAGAAAGTGGATAGGCCCTCTCCAATAACACTGCCACCTGGAGCTATCTACCAAAGCTGAATGGTGGGAAATTAATAACACCAAAATAAATACTTTTCTATGCAACACATCCACTTCGAGATCCTTCCTGAATTCACAATCATTCCAGATCCAGGCCAGATCTAGCCAGATCCACACATCAGACAAAAGGAGTGACTGTGGATTCAGGAAGGATTAAAAAGGACTGCATAGATCTGGAGACAGTTAAACTATGGAATTAACACAAGATGTATTGGTAGCCACCAATAGAAATGGGCATGAATCTGAAAAATGGTGCTTCGTGATGGTTCATGGTTAGCCACGAACCACCATGAACTACCACAAACCAACTGGAAAACCAAACTGGTTTGAGGTTCAATTTTCTGTTAGTAACCAGTGGAGGGAGATACCTGCTCCTGTAGCACCACTACCACGCTGCCGCCCTTGCTGCCGTCACCACAGTGGCGTGCTGGTGTGGCAACAAGCACTATCTCTTTGCAGGCACCTGACCCCCAGATGACCACCTTGATCAGCTGGGAGGCAGGCGCATGTGCAGAAGGCAGCAACTGGCTTCCTTTCTAGGAGCCTGGGCACTCTTTCTGCACAGGTGCCCAACTCCCTGCTGATCACCCTGAGCACAGACTGTTATACTGGAGATTATTGAAAACCAGTATTGGAAAAAGAATAAAGAGTCCATTCCTTTATGAATTCCTGTGCATCTCAAAGAACACACTTTACCTCACTGATCACAAATCAGACAAGTTGATGTGGCAGGTGTTCACATGCTGTTGTCCTCTGAGGTCACAAGATGAGCCTATTGATGGTGGGAGGAAGCACTATACATAGTCAAGCTGTGGAAGTCGCTACCACAAGATGCAAGGATGGACGTGACCTTGAATAGCTTTAAAAGTGGCAGGACACATTCCTGAAGAATGGGGCTATGGGTGATTAGCAGTCATGACAGCCACGTATTACCTCCAGCAACAGGCCTCCCTACATGACTGACTGGGGAGCATGAGCAAGGAATCCGGTTCTTGCCCTGCTTTGACCTTCCCAGAGGTGTCAGGCTGATCAGTGTCTGAACAGAATGCTTGTCTTGATCCTGAACGGCAAGCAGTTCTCACTCTGATGGACCACTGGGATGATGATTGGTGTGGCTTTTTAAAAATCCACTTTGTTTTGCTCTACTCAAGCACAAATCAAGGAAAGGTGTGTTGGGGGTGGATGTTTTTTGTTTTGGAAGAGCAAGGAAGCAATAAGAGAAGGTTCAATTGCTTCTGCCACCTGCCCATTTTCTTCTCTTTGTGTGTTATGTTGCTAGACTGGTGGAAACGGTAGTTTCCATGGGCAGAAGGTGTGCCAAAAAAAGAAAAAAAAAGAATAACACTTTCCCCCCCTACCCAGCCATGCAACAAGTGAGCACCTACTTACTCAGCAAACGACGGCTTAACCTCTGAGGTCAGCTGCTACCTGCCTGGCTGAGAAAGACAATGCAAAGCTGTTGGCAACCACCTCTTACCAGCATCTGCAGCCTGCTCTCTTTGCCAGATGGCAGGCAGGACATGGTCACAGCCAGTACATAGAGAAAAACATTTGTCCTTGGAAACTTTTGTTTCCGTTCAGTGGCTATGTTTTCTCACTTCTTTCCCCTCCCCTCTCATGTAGAATGGTGACATCTCAGGGGCCACCTATGATCTGAAGATCTTTTAATAAGCATGGCTGAGGTTTGGATGGCAGATGATGAAACAGCGCAGAAGATGCTGGGAGTTTCTACCGATGCCCCATGTTCCTAAATGGCTATCCTACATACATCATTGCAACTTTGTTCTAGTTCTTTATTGCTAGAAATTGCTCCATTTCTGTCCTGGATTTGAAGTAAGACAATGTCAGTCTCCACTCCAATGAAGAGACAAGAAAAAGTGATTCTGGATCTTGACTGATATGATGAACTCTGCTCTGATCACACATGGCAACCCTTTCCCACCACAATCCTAAAGAAACAACAAAGCCGTGGGATATCAAGGAGTCTCTGTGTTTTGCCTAAAGGTGGAAGTAGGTCTAAGGAACAGATAGATTTTATATTTTGAAAAAAAAGAAGAAGAGAGGATTGACTATTCTTTGTTTTGTTTTTTAATTCCCAGCACTCCCTGGTAGAATCCTTGATGCATCCTAAACCTATCTCGGTGTCTCATAGAACCTAATTTGAATGTCTGAAGACTCCTTCCACATTTCATTTCTGTGAGACTATAATTAAATGTGATTCCCAGTGTGGTGTAGTGGATAGCATGACAGACTAGGACTCTGGAGAACAGGGTTCGAATTCCCACCTGGCCATGGAAACTCACTGGGGGAGTGAAACTGGTAATACCACTTCTTAAATATCGCACTTATCTTGAAAGCTCTATTAGGGTTGCTATAAGTTGGTTCTGAATTTACGGCATCGAAAACAAACACACATATTTACAGTAAATGTAAATCCCATGGTTTGGCAAATAGCCACTTTTCCTTCCTCCTTCCCTTTTTGCTTCCTTTTCTCTTTGGCCTGATGAAGACTTCTGGAAAGCTTGAAAGTTTGCACACTATTTTGTGGCCTTCACTTGGTCAAATAACGGTATTTTGATATTTTTGTTATTTCTAACGCAGTAGCCTTTGTTTTTAGTGTTTTAAAAGATTGCATATAATGTTTTATATACTCCTGATGTACTTCATACAGAAAGGACAATGGCAACACTCTGCATTCTTGGTGAGGCATTAAGTCCATTTAAATTTAGTGGGGCTTAATTCCAAGGAAACGTGTCTAACATCTAGCTGTGCATTTTACTGGAAATCCATGGGAACTACTCTTGGGTAAATATACATAGGACTAGTTTGTTATGGCCAGGCTTTAAAAAAAATCATCTTGATATATATTGAAATCTGGGACAATGAGCTCACTGGATGAAGTGGGGCAGCTCATAATCTGAGCAAGGGAAGGGACAGCTCGCCTTAAAACTGAGGGTGAGAGGGGCCCTCTTGAACCACAAGTTGCTTATGGATAGAGGACATAGGTGCACAATTCCCCTGCCCCCAACCCCTAATGGTAAAATCCATAAGGGGTTGGCTTCATATTGTATTTATACTGGTTTAGCCCCCTCAACTTCAAAAGTATTTAGCTAACCTCCAGTGCAATGATACTGGTCTAAGTAATTTGTGGCTTGCATTCACACTACCTGCCACTTAAGCACACAAGAACACCCAGTCTCTGTTTGAGGCTGCGATGTTTTGAGAACAATTCCTTTTAAAGCCTGTGACAACAAGAGGATAAAATTTCACCAGTGTATAGGATTTCTGAATCTGAGTCTTAGCCAAGGCAAAGTCTTTCTAATGCTTATCTTTGTATCTTTTATCAGAGATAACAAGGAGGCACCCGTCACATCTGGGACAACTGGAGATCTGTCTGCCCTTCCTTGGTGTGTTTTACTGCCGATGCAAAGAATATCTGAGTGGATTGTGAGGTAAGTCATTGAATATTTCTATTGCATTTAAATTTGTAAAAAGAGCTTCTTTGCATTGTATTATGTGGCAGAAAGGTGTCGTTAGATATATCCATCACACAATTGCTTTTAATGGAATGAAAGCCACAGTTTGTTTCAGTATAGCTTTATTTCTCTGGAGTCAATATTTTACACAATTTACAGGCTTCAACACAATTAATCCTAATTTAGGAAGATCCATTTAACTGGGATTTTAAATAGTGTTTTTTTTGGTCATATACAAATGAGCTTACTGCCCATTGTTATTAATTACTTTGTTTTGCATGTTTTTGCTTATTTTGCATTTTATTGCAAAAGGTTGGAATGTGCTGCTGAAGTATTGCTAGTACCTATTATTCAGGTATTTCAGGAAGGAGATAGGTTGAATATGTTTGTGTGTCTTGAGGCTCAAAAGTGCTTGGAGTGATTTGAGTATTTTCATAGTATACACATTGAGTTGCAGCCTGTTTGTTAAGATGAGAGGTGCCAACTTTTGTATAATCAGAAACTGCTGCCCTGTATGCTTAATTTTGCTCTGTATTCTCAACTCCCTATGGATTTGGTTTTATAGAAAGTAGGGGCCATCCAGCTATAAGGGCCTTTACACATGAGAGAGAGAAAGCAAGCAAGTGGAGGAGGAGAATGGGAGAAATCATCATCTCACCCAACTATTTTGATTTTTCCTCCTTTTTCCTAGGAGTGACATAATGGGCAATGGCTTGGCTCCTCAGATCTTCCAAGCCAGGTTGTGCTCAATGGATGTTCCCCGCAGCCCCTTGCACCCCATGAAACCTAATCCAGAGGGTTGTAGGACCCTTCAGAACATCTTAAAGCAAGGGATGGTGCAAGGGGAAAGAGGAACAGACTCCAGTGGTAGCTTCTATTGGATCACAAGGTATACTGAGAATGTAAGGACATGTGGAAAGGACATTTGAGATACAAGCTCCCCCTCTGTTTCTCTCCCCCCCCCGCCCCACTTTATCATTTGTTTGTTTGCTACATTTTTGCTTAACATTTCATAGAGTCAGTGTGAAACACAGATCTAACGTTTCCAAAGCTACTGGTTGGCCATCCATGTCTTAGATATCAGAATGTGTTTGAATGATCAGTTTCAATATGGAAATGAACCAGCTAGGCTACTATGATCCTCAAGCCTTTGATGCTGACCAGAAGATACTGTGATACCTTGAACTCAACATATTGGAATTCCTTCCCACAAAATGTAAAACCACAGCATGTCCATGTGGAAGGGCCAGAAGCAAAGGCTTCTGGATTCTTCACAGTTACAGGCAAGTGGGAATTTCATCAAATGCTGACCATGTAGTAGGGCTGCAGGGTGGCTGAAGTTCCCTTTTCAGTACAAAAGGTAAAGAATCAGAAGCCTTGTCTTTTCTTACAGTGGTCCAGAGATGGGATAGTCTTCTCAAAATTATGCCTCCTAGATTATTCCAGACAGCATGTGCAGTAGCATGGGAATAGTGATCCAGGAAAGTACATTTTCCCATCTCTGCACTGGTCTTCAGAATGCTTAACTTGCCACCCTTTACCCACAAAAGAGGGTTCCTGTGTGCTGTACTCTTTCCTCTCCCACATCAGGAGCTTTAGAGACTTCATGATTCCTCTGCTACAGGATCCCTGCAAAGGACTGTGGGACATGTTTGATCTGACAGAGGTGTGGCGAATCTTTAGCCCTCTATATGTTTTTGACTTCAACACCAAAAAGGACTGTGCGAGTTGAAGTCCATATCATCAGGAGGAACAAAGGTTCTGTCTTCTCATCTAGGGTTTTCCCACTACAGCTATGAAGCAGAAGTGCTGTCTGTGGCTTCAGATGGCAAAGGAAGACCAGTCATGAATTTGTTTTAGAGAAGATCGTCTGCCATAACTGACTTTTCTAAGAAACCATAAGGTTTCTGAGAACAGACTTTGTTCCCCTTCTGACTGGGAAGTCAGATGAGCTGTTTTTGCCTGGGGAAAAAAGGCAGGAAGTAAGGGTCAAATTACATGTACCTTCTAGCACATAATTTGACATTGTGTAACCTAATTTAGAGCTTGGGGCCAGGGCTAGGAGAGTAACTCAGACCATGACTGTGATGTTAGTGGGGAGGTGAGGTATTTTGCCATTTGTGTCCCAGTGGAGTCCAGCTGTGGATTGGGGCCTTCCATCTGCTAAATGCTAATGCATTATTATTGGAAGCTACAGCAATGAAAAGATCAAAGGTGAGGAGAGGTCCTGATCCAGACTGGGCCACATCAAAGGGCTGGTCATGACTTGGCAATCTGGTTCCCTGACAGTGGCAGCAGCAAAAAATGGCAAGCTGTAGGGAGAAGGAAGGAAAGGACAAAGATCTCATTGGTAATAAGAATATGGGAAATGTTCCTTTTTTGAACTCTGAGATTACGCCAGCCAAAATATATCAGCCAGTATGGGGTATTCTAGAAGCTGTTGTGCAAATGTGAAACTTTCCCAGTGATACTATATAGTGAGGCTGAGGTCCTTTCTGAGAAACAGGGTTGGCTAAAGATAATATATCAGAAATGCAGAGCTAGAAGGGGCCCTATGGATCATCGAGTACAGCCCTTGTCAAGGAGGCCCAGTGGGGAATCGAACTCCCAACCTCTGGCTCTGCAACCAAATGACTAAACCACTATTTTGCAGTGAAGGAAAAGACACTCCTGTCCCATGCCTATTGTATTGGCAGGTTGAATCTTAATTTAGCATCAGCCATTTCAGCCACATGTGAGGGCAGCTGGCTAATATAGTGCATGCAGGGTGGGATGCGTGGTGGTGCACCTACAGCAATGTCCCCTAATGCCTTATTGCTACTCCCTGCTCAAAGTGACTGCTCTACTCTGCCTATTGGTAGGACCGGCTGTAGCAGGAAGTGCAGTTTTCCCAAAAGCTCTCACAATGTTTGTAGCTCTTTAGAAAATTAGATTTTCCAGAGGCTATATTACCCTTGTGGTGTGGTGTGCTGCTATGCAGTCCAACAAGCCTGGGGAGTTAGAAGGGGGGGGGGGGTAAGCAGGACATAAAAGGAAGAGTCTGGGGATCCATGGGTGTGTTGGAAGAGGGGGTAGATATTTGGGCAGAGACGGTTTGAAGACTGAATGGGAGGGATTTGGGGAAATATGGAGTTATAAAATTTACCAATAATTGTGTTACTGGATACATCTAGAAAGTTGTATTCAATGTTTGTATTGCTTTCAGAGAATCACTAACTCTGTTGCACCTCCTTACTCTCTGTATAATGGAAAATCATGTTCCAAAGCAGTTATGGTATTGAAGCCCTTTGCAGGCATTTTTGCCATGAAATTTTTTTTTTAATTTCCTGTGATTTCCATCCTGAAGTACCAACATGTGAAGAAAACAAGTATCACAGACAGTCTTAACAGTTGTGAGGAAAACTGTAGGATCGTATGCTTAAAAATCTATAAAAACTGAACTAAAGTTTTAACAGATACTTAAGTCAGAAGATGGATCTCAAAGCATGCAGCTATACAAAGCCCAGACAATAATTTTGGTCATGTTTGAATCAAACAGGTTCTGAAATATGCCGAGTGGCTATGCTGGTGTTTCTCAAAAACAAACAAGAACACCTCCACTGGTAGATCTAATGTCCATCCTGTGGTACAGCAATTAGAACAGTAATTAGACTATCAAGTGTCATAGAACAGAAAATAACAAAAGCTCTGCTGGTGCTACCTTAGAAGAGTACTGCAGGGATACATTGGCATCAATCAGCCAACTTACTGTGGAGTTTTTCTTGTGTAAGAGTGTTCTTTTCAGTCAGAAGTGTTCATCCAAATGACACTAACTCCAAAGGACCTTTTGTTAGCATCACTGAAACTTGGAAGAGACTTTGTACGGCTGCTAAGGAAACTAATTACTATCAATGAGCTCTAGCATTTGGATAAAGGTCTTCTGTTTTACCCTCCTCCCTTGCCCACAATTTCACTACAGAGAAAAGTACTGACCTGCAGTGGCCATTTTGGATGGGGGATGTTGGGAATTGTAGTTAAAAAAAGACAACTTTCCCCCTAAACTCTGTAAAATCTATGAAAGTAGATGGCTACTGGAACATACAGCTGAGAAGAGTGTTCCAGAGACTGTGGAACCCCACAGTGGAATTCCCTATCTTCCATTGCCATCTGATTGCAAGAGCATAAGATGATTTCCATGCAGCCTGCCTCAGGCTGGTTCCTCCATGATTAAGAGGAATAACTCCCATCATCCTCAGCAGGATAGGATAAAATGCTTGTCAGGGCTGGATTAAACACTTTGTAATGGTTGAGGTAAAGAACAAGGACACCCATTCCATCACAAGAAGCAAACTGGACTGGCAATTGAATTTTACTTCTGCCATCCTGACAGAATCAGAGTTTGGAAACATTACATTTTCTGGACGTTGACACCCAGGTTTCCCACGCTGGCTGGGAGACCCCAGGAACTGTAATCTTAAAAAGGTAACTTTTCCAGGCTCTAGACAATATAGTGTCTTCCACTACATTGTGGGAAGAAGCCTTGTTTAGAGGCTGTGTAAGCATCCAAAGTTTTGTCCTAAAACAGAGGGAAGGCATGGGCGAGGAATTCAGGAGGCCTGGCTGTGGGAAGGGTTTTTCATCACTTTCAGTGCTTGTACATTTGGTGTCTGAGGTAACTGTCCTGTTCTGCCTAATAGTAAGGCCAGCCCCAGGTGTTTTAGCCCAAGCTAGTAGCAGGACATCGGGATGGAGAAGGTTGCTTTAATGAAAATCAATGCCAAATCAATGTCAGGTGGCAAATATAGTATTACCTGTTTAATAGCTAATGTTATAGCCACAGAAACATGATCTCAAACTTAGTGAAATAAGGTTGTATCTGAGAACAGGAGGGAAGAACTGTATCCTGTGAGCTCCGCATATTTAAACAAATCAAACTGTTGGTTGTTGTAGGTTCACAGACAGAGTTCTAGCTCCTGTCCTCTGAAGATGCCGGCCACAGAGACTGGCGAAACGTTAGGAAGAAAAACCTTCAGAACATGGCCAAACAGCCTGAAAAAACTACAACAACCATTGGATCCCGTGCGTGAAAGCCTTTGAGAATACAAATCAAATTGTGTTTACTTTTTTTAAAAATAAAATTGTTATAAACCATTCTAGTACCTCAGCTTCATATCAGGTCTTTTCCCCAACTGCTGTGTCTGCAAGTTGTAAAAAAACAGTAGTGAGCTGTTGTTGTTATGGTATGTCACAACAACAATGGCAGTGTTATGAATCACAAGGCAAACAAGCATTATCATGTTTTTAACCAAAGAGATTATGCTTCTAGCATTACTTCATGCCTAGTGCACAGGCCAGTGTAATTGTTTAGACCAGAGTCACTCCACAGGGTAAAAAAGCAAGCACATTAGAAGTCCAGAGATGCTTCTACAGCATGATCACAAGTGGCTTGACATACAAGCCAGTAGATTGTGCCTCCTCTTTTCTCTGGTACAGCCAGTCCAAGACATTGTGGTGCCTTCAGGTCTCTGTACTTACCAGACTCAAAGATGCCCAGTTTCTGAAGCCAACCAAGATATTATTATTTATTTATTTATTATTGATTGATCTTATTTATAGGCCACCTTTTCTTGATAAGGGCATCCAAGGCAGCTCACAGTATTAAAAAGAACAGAAAAACACAGTAAAATATACATTAAAAACAATGAATCTATAAAACTGATTAAAATACAATTGAATAATTAAGAATAAGTAAAATATTTTTTAAAAAACTATCTTATGGAACACAGAATGCCCCTAAATGCCCCTCCATATCCATGGTGGTAAAAATAGAACAGGAACAAAGTAAATGACTAACAAGAAGTAAGTGACCTTTCAAGAAGCCACTCAGAACCTGTTGCCTAAGGCAGTTGGATCACTCTGTGTAACCCTTGGATGACCCCAGCTCTTTAGAAAGGTTCCCCTGTTGTCTGCTCTTGTAATTCTAGGCTTTGCTATTCGTTGCCTGACAAACCAGAGCACTTTCAGGGGCCACTAGATGGCTCCCTTCTCCTCCATTTGTACTGTGTAACTCTGGAACCACAAAGCATGAGTTCAAGATTCTCTAATTAAATATACCTATCCTCCACTTGTGGCTGAGTGGGTACCCTTTCTTACAGGTATATATCGCCATGGTGTTTCTTTGCCAAGAAATTTCTACAGTGTAATACACACACACACACACACACACACACAGATGTGTGTATATATAACTACAGTGTAAAAAATGTATAAAACATATACATTTAATATATGTATATAATATATATATAACTACAGTGTAAAAAATGTATAAAACAGAGATGCAAAGATGAATTTGTGGATATGATCCATCAAGAAACCTTGTACTGGGCTTTGGGGTCCTGCCATAAGATTGGGAGCACAATACATGCAGAGCTTCTAACTAGTTTTATGGTGAATGTCCGGAACCTCCAACAGGTTCCAGAACATAGAAATGTGACTTTTAGGGTTATACGCCCCCAGAATCTCACAGCCAGCCTGGTTTTGGGAACTGTCTTGCAGAAAATTAACTTGCATTGTATCTGGTTCTAGACAGAAGTAATGCTGTCCCAAGACATTTTTTCTTTCAGAAGAATGAAACTAGTTCCACCTGTTAGTGCCCTCTTGTTTCCCCCCTACATGGTACTGTCTGAAGCAGGTAACTTTGTGATACTGCATGACTTAATGACATGGCAGAGGCTGTCTTGTGATACCAGGTGTCAGTGGATAGCTACGTACATTCTTGGGAATTAAGACGGTAATAATGATCAACAGTTTGCTGGTGCTATTTGTAGAATTGTACTGGCGAGAATACAGCTGCCACCAGCAGGTTAGTCAAGGAGGGAATGACACACACTCCCGCCCGCCCCCTCCAGTCACTTTCTCCAGGGCCCTCTCAGTGACAGAGCTGGCCTTGACCAGACCCTTGCTTTCATCCAACCCTAATTAGGGATTCAATATCCAGAAAATGTTTGTTTGCATATTTATTATTAAAATATTTATGTCCCACCCTATACCTAGAGATTTCAGGTCAGTGAATGGACAATAAAACAACATTTAAACAATTACAAAAATAGATAAATAAAACAATTCAGCAAGATGAAGCAATGTTTGAAAAACCATACCCAGTAAGTGAGAGAGAAACCATCATCCCCCGCTGCCAAAAGCTTTGGTTAAGCACTAGGTTTTAATTCTGCACTGAACTGAGGCCAGCATCGATGCCAGTTGGGCCTCCAACAGAAGGTACTCCCCAAAAAGTGGTGCCACAGCAGAGAACACACCCCTCTCATGCCCCCCTTAATGTATTGTTCCCACTGATGAGACAGACAGGTGATCTCAGTGCTCAATTTGGTATATATTATAAGAACATCTGGTGATTACACTAGCAGAGTGAAGCTAGCTAGTGCTGTGAACTTATTATGGCTATTAAATAGGATTAATTTCCAAAGCAGGAGCCATGCTAGTCTGTCTCAGCATGTTGGCAAAGAAGAAGGGCGTTAAGGTTAGGGAGGCAAAACGTTGTAGCACATTAAAGAATAGCAGTTTTACTTCAGTGTGAGCTTTCATGGATCAAGATCCACTTCTTTGGACACAGGAGCACAAATACACGTCTCCTAGAGAGTAGGATCGCAATATCTGTGAGGAATCGGTTCCAAGCTCTCCTGCAGTTGCTGAAATCCATGGAAATAGTGAACCCTATACATAGCATGGTCTCTGGATCCCTCTAGTAACCAGTTGTGATAATCACATTGTAGAAATATGAATCAATACGTATTTCTGGGGTTTTTTATTTAATATTTTCAGGCAGCAAATAAGTGAATTCACAGATACTGATCCTGCAGATGGGGGTTGGTGGTGTCCTACTGTATTTATTCCATGGTGGTGGTGACACTCATCTACAGGAGAGGGTTCACATAATGTTGTTGTTGTTGTTTAGTCGTTTAGTCGTGTCCGACTCTTCGTGACCCCATGGACCACAGCATGCCAGGCCCTCCTGTCTTCCACTGCCTCCCGGAGTTTGGTCAAAGTCACGTTGGTAGCTTCGATGACACTGTTCAACCATCTCGTCCTCTGTCGTCCCCTTCTCCTCTTGCCTTCACACTTTCCCAACATCAGGGTCTTTTCCAGGGAGTCTATTCACATAATAGGCAACATTGTTTTGTCGACACAGGCATCAGACTGTTGTTGTCATTGTTGAAGTTGCCTGCCATCAAGTCACCTCCAACTTATTGCAACCCCGTGAGTGAACAATCTCCAAAAATGTCCTGTCTGTTAATTAGCAGCTTGTAGCTGGGCTTATAAACTAGGCAGACTTCTGCCACAGGAATGCTGTGAGTTCTTTATGGGGCAGAGGCAAAATAAAATAGTTGTCTCTAAGCAGCTCCTTGTGACATCCAAGTCTGCCTAGTTTGTCACACACCCACCCCCTAGGAGCTGCTAATTAACAGCTTTATAGTCCCATCCTTGTGTTAACAAAATATTGTCACTTTACAAAGTAGCTGAGTTAATTGGTCTTAGCAAGTTCTCAAAAGAAAAGAACAATACAGTATTTTGCTCCACCCAGCTTTGCTTTTGTTACTTTGCTACTTTGTTACTTTTTAAAACTAACATTGTTACTTCTATCAATTATCTGTGTCCTCACTTGCACATAAATCTCACCATTTGCACTCCTGTATCTGAAGAAATGGATCTTGCTCCATGAAAACTCACGCTGAAATAAAACTGTTCAAGTGCTACAAAACATTGGCTCCCCCCCCCCTTTTCTTTTGGTAACATATTGTTGCTATGTGCTGTCAAGTTGCCTCTGACGTACGGTGACCCTATAAATGAGGGCTCTCCAAAATGTCCTGTCCTCAATAGCCCTGCTCAGCTCTTGTAAAGTTAAGGCTATGGCTTCCTTGATGGAATCAATCCATCCCGTATTTGGTCTTCCTCTTTTCCTGCTGCCTTCCACCATTCCCAGCATTATTGTCTTTTCCAGAGAAATTTGCCTTCTCACAATATACACTCCCTCAAGTGTCAAGGTCAACTTTCTTTGCAGCATTCACTGGCCATCCCAGAAATAGCAACAGGAGGAAAGTGGTTTGTGCAGCTTGCACAGAGACCTCAGCCACCTCTGCCACAACTAGATGCCTTTGCTGCTCTTGTGGCCACTGCAGAACAAACATCTCTCTCCCACCTCACAGCTGTTCTATATATATATTATATATATATATATATATAATACATACAGCTGTAATATATATATACACCCCAAATCATCAGAAACAGTACTAAACCAAACTTTGAACAAGGGGGCTTGTGCGCAGTTCTGCGTCATGTAATAACAGCCCTGCAAAAGATCTTTGAACACTGCAGGGACGTATTTACAATGAATCAGGGTTTTTCTAGGACATGTCATTGTGAAAGCATGTGCGGTTCCACTTAACTGACACCGGGCTCTAATGGCTACTGCTTTTTAGCTGCTTTTTATATGTGGAAATTCTGCCTTTTATCTTTGATCCCCGATTGCTCTCGTTATTAAATTACAGGCTGACCCGGTTAATCCATGGTTGATTAATACGCAGTGAATGTCTGGGTATCAGAAAGATTTCGTCTGTCTCATGGTGTGTACTGTGTGTACCAGGTTATTTTTTAATTTTTAATCTGATTTTTATTATGCCAAAAAAAAAAAAACCTGAATAAAGTATGCAAACTGGGGAAGGATTAGACAGTTCTGGCTGTCACTGCTCTCACAACAGGACAATCCTATCCTTCAGGTTGAAACAGTTTTGGCAGGCACTGCTGATACTGGGCGAGAATCTAGTTCACAGTGAGGTTCCTCGGCGCTGCTCTGGCAGTAAAAGAGCCAGTTCAGCTGTTCTTCAAAAGTCAAGCACTTCCAGTCACGCAGATTACTTAGATCCCCTTCTCAGATGTTGTATTGTTCATACAAACGGATTCATAGTTCACACAAAATGTAGAAGCCGATATTGATGATGACTCAGTTTGTATGCTCTTCTGTTGTCTGCTACTGATTCAAGCATGCAGGCATTGGTAGATTCATTACACATGGTTATTCACAGCACTTTGATGAAGAAAGGCCTGCAGCAGGGTTTCTTCCTGATCCAAAGAAAAAGAGGGAAGAGACACTCTGGAGGGCAGACTGCATTTCATGAACAGTGTGCCTGGTATCTGGATACAGCACACTTGGGAGATAAGTAACAGACAGTGAATATATGGCCCTCCGGATGCTGTTAGACTCCAATTCTTACCCACCTTTATCACTAGATATGTTGCCAAAAGCTGGTTGGATAGCTCAGTGGTTTTGGTATCTGGTTGCGAAGCCAGTGGTTGGGAGTTTGATTCCCCACTGTGCTTCCTGGAAGAAGAGCCAGTCTGTGTAGTCATGGACAAGCTGCACAGTCCCAGGGTGCCTCCAGAAAAAGGGAACCGTAAACCACCTCACTGCTCTTTACCTAGAAATTCCTGGAAAGGGCCACTAGACGTCAGAATTGACCTGACGGCACACAATTCTTATTACTGTATTACGTTGGCCAAGGATGATGGGGAAAGTTTGCAGTCCAACAACAGCTGGAGAGCCACATATTCCCAACTCCTAATAACTTGAATAGTGGTTTTGGCATCTTATAAACAATTTGCTTCTGATAACATCTTTGCCATAGGACGCTGCTGCTAGATGAATTAGATCTCTCCCTTTTGTGAAACATATACAGCATGTATTCCTTTTCCTGTCAGCATAAGCATCCTTATATGCTGTCATGAAGTAACACTAGATACACATAGGGCATGCATATAGGTGCTAAAGATGCATCTACTACATATAATACCTGCAATTCCAGTCACATAAGGCAATAGACACCAAGATGATAACTTGGGAAGTGTTGGATGTGTGCATCTGTGTGCAGGTGGGTGAGGGTGCACACACAAAGCTCCATCTTTGTGGGATTTGTCCCTCACCCACATAAACATGTTTACAGTGGAAAGATAAGACAGAAGAATGCCCATGGCTTCGTAAATTTCAGTTTTCTCTTCTTCAGGTCCATGGAGTGGTTTGGCAAAGGATCAGTGTGAAGCAAATTGGGGTATATGAGGCACAGGTGCCAGAAACGATGAAAAAAACCTAGGTGGTTAAACGAATGAGCCAGCGATCCTGCTTATATTCTAAAAGTTTTCAAATACTTCAAAATGAGGTTTTGTCTCTTATCTCATTGCTCTGCTGGTCTCTTCACATCTGCTATGCTTTTATTTTCTTTGCATGAGGTGTAATGCAGGTGTGCCCTAATCCACAGCTTTAAAATGCCTTCTTTCTACTAACATCTGAACCAACTACGCTATAAATGAAATGTGGACAACATCTGAGGTTCCCATTCATTCTAGAATATAGCATAAACAAAATAACTGAATAGCAAACATTAAGTTGGAAATGCCTCTTGAAGACAATAAGAATTGCTAAGTATGATCAAATAAAATATACTTCCTGCTGATCACTGTCTGTTGACCAGCCTGATATTTCTCGGAAGGTTGCAAGTTGGGTATTGGGGTGTTTGTTCCCAACACATGGGTTATCATAGATATACTTCTCCTTTCCATACACAGGTATTCTATGTTTGGCTTTCTTTGCTGGTGGTCTTATCTTCCATTAATTAATATTTCTTCAATGCTAGCTAAACTAGTGATCATTATCACATGTTATAGTAATGAATTCCATATGCTAACTATGCATTCCATGAAATACTTCCTTTTGTGTGTCCTGAACTTGCTACCAGTCAAGTTCTTGACAATGGATGTGAAACCAGGTTCCCCTTGTTCTTTATGATTATTGTGTTGTAGGAAACAGCCAATAATTCCATAATATCCAACCACACCCAAGTAATGGAGTTGATGGCCACACAGTAAGGCAATGAATAAAATACAAAGTCATCTTCTGTAAACTGCTCACATGTTGGATGCTATCTACTGTTTGTTTATTGAAAAATGCTAATTGTCCTTTTGACAAATGAAACAATCTGGTTTGCTTCTTCATTCATCAGAAGCTCATTCAAGAAAGTCCAAATAACTATGCACTCTTCTATAAAACTTCTTTAATGCTGTGTTCTGAAACAGAAAGGGTAAAAATTAAATTACAAGAATTGTGAGCAACTAAACTGGAGCCAAAAATAAGAGGAGGAAAGGAGAATCCATCCTAGCACATACTGTAATGTTTTCTTGACCGATTCTTAGCAAATGCCTTTGCCTAGCATCAAATTTTGATATTGCTTTCTCAGCTAAATTTTTCAGAGTCATTGGTATAATTGGTTAGATTTGCATGTAGGGCTCATGGGGTTACGTGCCCTGGCTATGGGGCCTTGGACAAGCTGGATGGTTCCAGAGCACTGGAAAAGGAGGGAGGGCTTGGTTAATTACTTCTGAGTAATTTGTATCTAGAAATCCTGGGAGATTTGTCATAAGATGGAGTTGACTTGATAGTACAGAATTGTTGTTAAGTGTTGAACAAAAATTCAATGAAATGTAACAATCAGTAAGAGTGATGAAAAATTTAAGATAATAATATTGATAAGAGAAATCAGATATCATATAGCAACTGTAAGACTATAGGTGCTATGTGACTTCTGGTTTCTCTTCTGCTGCAACAGACTAGGGCTTGTCTACATGGTCTGAAAAGATTCGGCTGGACTGAACTAAATAGGGTCAATAGGGGATCCAGTATGGCATTGGGTGTGATATTGCCAATTTGCCAATGTCATGAAGGGACTTAATACAACAGCCTCTTCAGGATATTGACAAATGAATGACTTCATTGGCTCTGTGGAGGGGCCAAGGAAGTGGGGGAAAATTAAGTGTATATTATGGTAGCAAATATGCACTATACCAAATGGAAAGATAGTTCCCAGAACATTTTGTTTGCTCTACTTTTATATGTCCAGCTGAGAGCCTGCCAGATTCAGCTGTGGACAGGCTTTTGACTGGACCTTTAAAAGAAAAGCAAACAAAAGTTTTTAAGAAGTATTCAATTTATCTTTTTTTTTTTTTAAAGGGATGAGTCCTTATTCTCTTCCCTAATGCACTTAAAAAAACTTTTCACATCCTCAGCCCCTCCATGGAGCCAAGGAAGTGATTAATTTGCCAATATCCTGAAGTGGCTGTCTTATTAAGCTACTTCACAATATTGGTAAATTGCCCGCTCACTTTTGATTCATTTCCAGCAATCACATGTGTGGAAATGGACCAAACCAGAGTAATTCTAATGACACCAAAAAAGTAGAAGCCCCTGACATGGTCTCAGAAAGGTGCAGGTAAGAATGCTCAGGGGAAGATTTGATTCACTGCAGTAATTACATCATGTGATCCCTGTCGAAAGGAGCAAACCAACCCAGCAATCCAAACAGCAGGCTAAGTTCACATCTGATTGCACTCTGCACTATTACTTGCTAGATTAATGTTGATAAAGACATATTAATGCATACAGATAATACATATATAAGGTTCACACTTTTGTAATAGCAATAGAGAAACAAAAACAAAGAAGAGAAGAGAAGAGACGAGAAGAGAAGAGAAGAACAGGCTCACATCAGAGATCATGACTTAGGTTTACAATGAAAGAGAATCAAATTTTAAAAAGTAAATATAATTATATTGTTATACTGTTCACCCAGCCAATTGCTTTACTGATCGTACAGTTATTTTATAAGCTAGTTACAGATCAGTGAAATACAAAATATATTTGCAATATTTACAGCTTTCAAATTCTTCTGTTTCAAAATGTCTTCTTACTCAGGAGGGAAACAGGAAGGAAAACCAATAGCAGAATCATCTACAAATTTCTGGGAAGAAATGTAAGCTCTTAAAATAGAAACATTGTCTGCTCATTAGCACATTTTTTGAAAACAGCAGAAGCCCACAATCTTCACCATCTAACTCAAAGCAGGACCAAGTAGCCAACAAAGTAAAAATGAAAACACCTGCCAGAAGTGTTAAAAATAAAGATAACACCCATATATTCCAGATAAAATCTGAAATGCTTTAGCAAAGTTATGCTGCACCACTGGTGCTGGTTGTTTCTTCAATGTTGGAGATGTATAGGCATGGACGGGGGCTCCAGTTTTGGATCTTTAGGCATAATCAGACTTGGTCAAGAACACACTGACACCAAACCACTGCTAGCCCACACTTCTCATTGGTGAGAGATGGTAACAGAGGTACTGGTAGTGGCAGCCAATGGAAGCACACCTACATACCTGCACAGTTCTCTGTTCTCTTTTCTGAGACTTTCTGCCTGTTCAAGATGACAAGAATACTGGAAAATTTATGAAACCCTTCTCCCCATTTTTAAATGCTTTGTGTCTTTTAATTTTTTAAAAAACACTTTAACCCCAGTGATGCCAGATTTAACACAAGGGCTCTGTGTGTGTGTCGGTGTGTGTGTGTGTTATTCCACTTCATGAACACTTTGGGGCTCTTTACTCTGCCTCTTGAAAGTATGTAAATAAATATGGTGTAATTCAGCCCATATTTATACATTTGTCCGAAGACTGTGCACATCCCTGCTACCATACAATGAAAACAATGCAACAAGAGATGGTGAGAGAACTAATAATGTCAAAACAGAACTGGAAAATAAAAACAATGCATTACAGGCCATGTGAAAGGCCATACTGAAAAATGAGAACGCTGTAATATAAAGTCTTAATTTTGGGGCTAAGCAAGTCCCCACATTCCAACCCACATCTCTCCTTCTTTCTTCTTCTTTCCTTTTAACTTCCTTGCTCGTGCTATATTTTCTGAAAAATCAATAAAAATGTTTCCAAAACAAGAAAAAAAGAGAAAGGGAAGGGGTGGAAAGAGCCTTGCATCTTTTAGATCCTGCAGCACTTCAGTCACCTAGGCAGTCTTAAAAAACACAAACCACTTCCAATATTGAACAACTGTTCAGGGAAGAACAGACCAGTGAAGGTGTCCCTTAAAGATAATTTTTCTCAAAAGCGTTAAAAGGCTTTTAAAAGGTGAAACTGTCTGCCCTAGCTCTGAACTGTAGTGATGACTATGACTACAGTAAAAAGCACAATTATCTTGCAATTAGTGGCAAAATACTTAATTAGCATACTGATAATAGCCTCTGTATTATCATTTGATATATTTAGCAAATTTTTAATAAAACAGCCTAATTTTGTGATCAACTATCATATGCAGTAAAAAGACCTATATCCATATTTTGGTGACACCTTTACTAGAGTAACTGAAAAGTTACCACAATGAACACAGGTTTTTCATTATCTTCAGATTTTTCCATATAGCAATATGGATTTTGGTATTTTTCTTATGACCAAACAGTGTCCTCTCTTTTCAGTAAAAGATCTGCTATGCTAAGGAAATAATTATATCCTACGATATATGATATATCCAGATATATTCTAGTCATTTACAGGAATTCTCTGGAGTTTGGGATGCAGAACATCATTATGAGGGGAAATCTGTTGGTTTGGTCTGACATTTCAAAAAAACCTCTCTAGCTTGTGGAACTCATTGTTACAGGATAGAATGGAGGCAAAGAGTATAACAGGATTAAGGGAAAATAAACACTGACTAAGTGGATAAATAGCAAGCTAATCCACAGATTCATTACAGAGGCTTGTCCTTTATTTGTTTGTTTATTTATTTATTTATTAAATATATAAGCCCTGATCGTGTTATGGCTTGAGCCATAAGCATGGACCGAAAGGCAATCAAGAATTGACTGTGGGAGCCGAATACTCCACTGACTTCCACCCACAGGGCATCTTCCTGCTGCTTTTTTTTTCTTCCTGAGGAGATCACTACCAGCCACTCTTTGAAACAGAATCTAGGACTAAAATGATCTCTTTGTTGGATCCAGAGTGGTTAACGCTACCTCCAAGTGAGTGCAAGCGCACCCAAGTGAAAGGGCCCTGCCGTTCCTGGGGCCCCAAAGGAAGAGGTAGGTGGGCAGCATCTGAGTCTCTCTTTAGAGTGTGTTAATCCTTGCTTTTGTTCTTCTCATTTGAAATAAGTCTTTAGGTTGAAATGCTACTTTTTAAGAAATGTGAAGGAAAGACCAGGATTCTCTGTATTTGCCTGGTACCTTCCCCTTAGTGAAATATTAACTATTCTCAGGGATTATCTGTAATATCTGATCTGAAGGCCTCAGAGTGACCTAGTGTGATTCTAAAGGCCACTCCACACATACTTGTTAATTGTTTTAGATACACAATTGAGAAAGTAACATGTGTACATGAGAGGCATGTGGATTCTTATCCCCTTCTCCCAGGTGAATCAAGTAACTACTTACTCCAAAGAAAGTTGAATTGGCCGTCTTTTTTTTGACTATATGTTACCTAAAGGCAAATGTGTTTATCTTTGGCTTATGCACTAAGTATCCCTGGTGGCTTCCTTTCCCTCACTGTTTCCATGCAGGAGCCTCCCATTCACCCCAATTTTCATGTTAGTCCCAGCAGAACGAAATCATAAAGGATGTGCAACCATATTGTTCCCCCCAAATGCTACCTTTGCCTCTTTTTCCTCCCTCTTCCCTTAAATCCCTTTGTTGTCTCTCCATCACCTTTGAATTTGGAATGTAAATGTCTTGGGTTCAGGAATCTATTTCTTTTGTTTGTGCTGTTCGTCTTACATTGTTTTGTACAATGACATGCTGTGCTAGAACTGGCTAAGAAGAGTGTGAACAATGAATTGTTATGTCCCTGGTTCAAATCTTGCCTTTCAAATTGACTGGGCAGCCTTATGCAAGTTGCAGTTTTCTTAGGGTTGTACGGTAACTCAAAATATGTCCATCAACTAGCAGAATGGACCCTGCTGTGCAAATCTATTCTTGCTCCCACTGCCCTGCTCATGTACTTTCAAATCTTCTCCAAAGGATTGGGAAGCTGTTTGGAGCAGATGGGTTGCTCAGAAGCTGAAGGGAGGGGGAGAAAAAAGGAGACATGCCATTGCATGACTGGAAGTCCGCTTAAATGACATTGGATGTCACCCTTGGCAGTAGCCCCTATGGGGAAAATAATAGAATTGATCCCTCTTGTTTGGGTGGTGTGAGATTAATTTACTTATATCACACCAACGTCTGCATTTAAAGCAAATTATCAGCTCCCAATTACTGAGAAGAATCTATAGGTCACTTGCAATTTCATATACAAATGGTAATTAAGAAAAGGGAAAGATCCTTAAATGTAAAGTATGTCACTGGAGACTAAAGCCAAGATCATCCATACTATGGTCTTCACAATTACAATGTACAGATTTGAAAGCTGCATAATGAAGGAAGCTGACAAGGAGGGGAAAAAATCATTTCATTCAAAAATGTGGTTATAGATACCATGGAGCACGAGAAAAACAAAAAAAGTGAGTTCCAGCTCAAATCAAGCTTCAGCTGTCTGTAGAGGCAAAAATGACTAAACTGACACTATCTTTTATATATATATATATATCAGGAGAAGATAAGACTTACTGGAAAAGACAATAATTGTGGGGAAAGTGAAAGGCAGTAGGAAAAGAGGAAGACCTAGCATGAGATGGATTAACTCAATAAAACAAACCACAACTTTGAGTTACCAAAAGCTGAACAGAGCTATTAATGACAGGACCTTCTAGAGGTCACTAATAGGGTCACCATAATTTGGAAGCAACTTGCCAACACATAACAAAAGCAAAAATAATAAATTATGGTAATGAAATTAATTTTACAAATGTGCCATGGCCCATCCTTTCTCCCTCAGGCAGTGGTATGGTCCAAAACAGAAGTTCTTTTGACTACAGGAGGTGGGACAAAGTTCCACCTGTACAGGAGGTCTAGGAGACAGATACTTTGCTGCAGTGCCTGAGAACACTTAATAGACTGAAGATAATAGGTGGATAAGGAATGATCGGAGATGTGGGGGAGGGGAAGGTTATATTTTTACATGTGAAAATCCCGTAATCCCCCAAACAACATAGCTATTGGCCATGTTGGTAGAGGGATCTTGGAGCTGTAATCCAAAGACGTAGCTTTTCCAAGCTTCTTGAGTGCATAAATGTGCTATGATGAAACTGCACAAAGGAATAACAAATAACGTCCATTCAAAATATTATTTCAGCACTGCTGTGCCCCTCCTTCATCCTAACTGTGTAAGAACTGCATTAAAAGAGGCTCTAGTAAAACTATGCAGTTTCCAAACCCGGAAGAACACCTTTTCCGGGCCAAATCTCCTGCTCTGTCCTCCTGCTCTACCTCTCACAGCACACATGCATACTTGTTTGAGGATTCTAGTCTGGGCTACAAGGATATCAAATGTTGTGGCAGTGATGATTCTATAAGCAGTTTAGAGAGATGATATGAAAGGAATGGAGTGGCATAAGTGATAAGAACATCCCAGAGGGTTTTTGTTGTTGTTTTTTTGTTTGTTTTATCTTACCTGCCACTTTCATCAAGCTAGACATCTTCATCAACATATTTCCAAGACACCCTTGCAGCATCTTGTACTTCTCAGCTTCTCTCCCTTGGAAAGCCAGACGGGCAATAAGAGAGGATTCCTTTTTCTTCTTCTTTCTAATGGAAAAAACACAACTGGAAAAAGCAGTCGGGACTCCAGCACCATGTGTTACTCCATCCTCCAAGGCACCGGCCATCAGGATATAAAGTTAACAAAACAGAAGGAGAAAGCTACACTGTCTGCTGACTGTTTTTTATTCTGTTCAGCAGACTTTTTCAAGAGCAGACATGAATTAAAACTTCCCCCCCTCTATATTTGAACGAATATCTATTATTACATTGATTTATGCATCAGAAATACATAGAGGACTGATGGGTTTCAACCTTGTACTGGTAAGTCCTGAGGTAAAATATCTTCAAGAGTTGTTTTAAAAACTCACTACTTGTCTTGACTAAGCAGTTGGAAGACTGGGAGGAAAAGAAGCACTAAACTATCGTATCTGTTTGGGTACAATTCCTTCCTTCCTTCCTTCCTTCCTTCCTTCCTTCCTTCCTTCCTTCCTTCCTTCCTTCCTTCCTTTTTGTGTTCCTTTCTTCCTTTCTTTAAGTATAAGAATTACTGACAAGAACCCCGGGAACTCCTTCTTGTCTGAAGCTTAACCAGTTTTATGTAACTGCATTTTGCAATGGGACAAGGGCAAGGGTGGGGTGGCGGCGGCAGGAGTGAAGCCACAACATAAATATACTAATTTACAAATAGATTGTGATGGAAAAAATGCTGTTAACTCATAAAATGACCTTTATTTTTTCCGGCTGAGGATTTAAGATAAAGGGTATTAGTTAATCAGATTCTGCGAAGCAGATGTTAGGTGATTTACAGAGAGGAGTAAATGAGGGAACTTTCCATTTATAATCATCACTGAAAACTAAGTAACATATTGCATGTTTGCATGTTTCTTTGTGGCTTGGCAAAGACACTGCGCATTTGTAGTCTGACAAAGATGCTGACAAATAGTCCCAGGCTGTGGATAGGGTCAGGAGGCTACCAGGAGTCCCTGGTTTTATTCGTGGCATTTCCACATTTATCCATAAGTAAAAATTTGCATGCCTTTTTCTCACTTTAGCAACACCAAAAATCCAGTGGAAAATAGGAGCTATATGCATAGCAGCGGCTGTGGAGGGTTGGAGGTTGGATTTGTCTCTGATGCATCTGTTTAGGACACAAAGAACAGTATAGTACTGTACTGATCCATGCTGATCTTCTGATAATCCGCACAGTAAATGCACAGGGCATGGAGATATTCTCCATTCCAAAGTTTACTGATATGAATGGGTGCTTCCTCTCAGTGCCCTTCAGTACGCTTGAGATACTGCTTTTCTGCAATTAGCTGGAAGCAGAATGAAAAGATTCCGCATAGTACTTGATATAGTGTTGTGTCATCCAGTAATATCCATCTCCATGACCCATAACATTCCTATAATTCCATTTAATAAAGGTCTCCAACAATATTAGAGTTTTCTAGTATGGGTTCAACCATATTACTGCTTCCTCTTCAATTCATCTATGAGGATTACTGGTATTTTTACCTTAATTTCTCACCTTTTATTGTCTGCATGTGTTCACTTTATCTAAAATAGTTTTAAGTTGGCTAGGAGATTATTTTTTTTAAGAAAAGTATAATTTAAGCTTGCACATGCACATGGCCATGCATACATGCCATGGACAACAAGCTGACTAATTCAACCTTAATTAAGTCTTCATTATTAAAGTAATAAACAAAACCTCAAATTGCTTTAAAGATGAAGAATAAAAAATAGAAGAAAATTTTGCAAACAGGATTCTTTTAATTTAAGACAGGGTCGCCTTTGATAATAATAACTGTGTGCCACCAAGTCAATTCTGACTTATGGTGACCTTTTTTTTAGAGTTTTCTAAGTAGACAGTACTCAGAGGCAGCCTATGTAACCTTGGGCAAACTGCAGAGCCCCAGGATGCCCCCAGAGGAAGGGAAAGGTGAACCACTTCTGGGTATCCCCTGAAAAGGGTCACCATAAATCAGAATTGACTTGATGACACATACTTATGGCATACTCAGTGTGGTGTAGTGCAGTAGTCCCCAACCTTTTCCGAACCGCAGACTGGTTGGGGGGGCGGGGTCTGTGCGTGGGTGGGCGGGGCACCCGTGCAAGAGTGGGTTGGGGTGCGTGCGAGAGGGCAGGGCATGTGTGCGTGCATGCACAAGTGGGTGGGGTGCATGTGGTGGTGGGTGGGGGCACGGGGGGACGGGATACCAGTGCGCACATGAGCTTCATGTCACCAATATGCAGTTGAGCTCCAGCTATATCAGTCCTTCCACCCCTCTGCAGAGGATGCTGTCCCATCCCTTGAGTGCTGCCTGGGTGCCGTGCTGGGGTGGATGGGTGATAACAGACAGAAGCTGAACCTGGACAAGATGGAAGCCCTGTGGGTGGGTGCCCCTAGTGTCTGTGGATTGGGGGCTATTCTCTCTCTCTCATTTGGGGGGGGGGCTACTCTCTCTGCTAAAGATGAGGTTCGCAGTCTGGGCGTTCTTTTTGACCCAGCGCTATCAATGGAATCTCAGGTAGTGTCTGTGGTCTGTTCCACCTTCTTCCATCTTAGGCAGATTGCCCAGCTGCATCCCTTCCTTGTCACCGGGTCCCTCACCATGCTGGTACATGCATTGGTAGTCTTGAGATTAGAGTATTGTATGTTCTCTATGCGGCACTGCCTATGAGGCTGTTACAGAAACGTCAGCAGGTCCAGAATATGGTGGCCAGATTATTGGCTGGGGTGAAAAAAAAAAGTCACCTCTCCCCCACTCTGGTCACCTTGCCCTGGTGCCAGCTTCAAGGTGATGATGCTGACTTATAAAGCCCTAAACGGTATGGGACCTTGATAACTGGCAGAACGCTCAGTTAAAAATAAAAGATGGCCTTATTAATTAATGATCAAAGTAAGTGTGCACAGGGATGTAATTCTGCAGAATAAACATGGGAGCAAGTCGCACTTCAAGAAGCTTTTGGCAAAGTGCCCCATGCTATTGTGATTAGCAAGTTAACTAGGTGTGGGCTGGATAGAACAACTTTCACGTGGATACACAGGTAGCTACAGAATCATAATTAGAGGGTGATGGTTAATGGCTCCTCCTCAATCTGGGTGGAGGTAACAAGTGAGGTATCCCAGGGCTCAGTCCTGAGCCCAGTGCTCTTCAATATTTTTATTAATGACCTGGATCAGGGGATGCAAGGAATGCTAATCAGCTTTGTGGATGAAACAAACCTGGGTGGAACAGCTAAAATCCTGGAAGACAGAAACAAAATTCAATATGATCTTGATAGACTGGAGCACTGCGCTGAAAACAACAGAATGAAATTCAACAGGGATAAGTGCAAAGTACTGCACCTCAGAAAAAGAAAGCAAATGCACAGTTACAAGATGGGGGGATACCTGGCTCAGCAAAACTACAAGCAAGAAGGATCTTGGAATTGTTGTAGATCACAAGCTGAATATGAGCCAACAGTGTGATGTAGCTACAAAAAAGGCAAATGCTATTTTAGGCTGCATTAACAGATGTATAGTCTCCAAATCATGTGAGGTACTAGTTCCTCTCTATTTGGCACTGGTTAGGCCTCATCTTGAGTACTCTGTCCAGTCAGAAGGATGCTGACAAATTTGAACAAGTTCAGAGGAGGGCAACAAGATGATCAGGGGGCTGGAAACCAAGCCCTATGTGGAAAGACTGCAAGAACTGGGCATGTTTAGCCTTGAGAAAAGAAGACTGAGGGGTGATCTGATGGCACTTTTCAAAGTACTTGAAAGGCTCTCATACAGAGGAGGGGCAGGATCTGTTCTCGATCATCCCAGAGTACAGGACACACAACAATGGGCTCAAGTGCTAGAAAGCCAGATTTCGGTTTAATACTCCAAAAAACTTCCTAATGGTTAGAGCAGTAAGACAGTGGAACCAATTTCTCGAACTACCAAACGGAACAAGCAGTGGTGCTGCTGGTTATGGTGGTTGCAGACTGTAACCAATACATGACAGATAAGGCTCCTCAGTATTTTCTACATGCAAAACATGCTTTCCTTTCCTCCATTAGAATGAAGAAGAGAGCCTTGGCTAATAAGGTCTTGCCCAGAAACATCACAATAATCATAAACATATGTTGTATATTAAGTACAGTGTTAGAAAATTACCATTATCTTGCTTTCATCAGTAGTTCTTTTACCTTTCGTGGTGTTTGGCTTCTGGTACTGTCCTACTACAGCACAGCTCACAAGAAACTAATTACGAAAAGAGTTACTTGTAATTAGCTCCTTTTTGAGACAATCAAGGCATATTTACATTACATTATTGCTGCAGTTTAACAAGGGACAATTTACTCCTGTGATATAACTGCAACTTATAAAGTTATCTTTGTAGTTATTACAGAGTGGTCTCACTAAATAGAGGATGAGGGGGATTATCACATGGTTCATGTGCTGTTCCCTTCTGCTCTGTTCTTAGTTCTAAGGAAACAAGGTGTCTTGGAGAATAGTGTTTTTTTAAAATCACATCCACAGTTTGTAGCATTCAGACTCTTTTGAAAATTAATTAAAACAACTGGTTTAGTTTTTGAGAAAAGACAAATGATGATTACTAAAAACTGAAATTGTAATGCACAGATGTCTTCTGCTGGGGGATGCCTCAACCCAAAATATTTTGGGGGCAACCCCTTCTGGTCACAAACCACCTCTGCTATAATAGTAACAATGGGTTGGGGGCTTGGAATTATAATTTGTTTATTTCAAAAAGTAGTCTTCTAAGTTCTAGAACAGGAGTCTCCAAACTACGGCCCGCAGGCTGCATCCGGCCTGCCTTGCCATTTTATCCAGCCCGTTTCCTTCAGCCAATGCGGGGGCAGGTGTGCATGTGTGCATGCGTGCATACGTCCAGGCGGACATCTGTGTGGACGTCCGTGCGAGTGGGGGTGTATGCGTGCAGACATCTGTGTGGGTGGGTGGACATGAGGCTGCACGTATGCGAGCGTGCCCACACGTTCCTTTGACCTTCAAAAATGTGAAAAATATACAATGTGGTCCTCAAGCTCAAAAGTCTGGAGACCCCTGTTCTAGAAGATAGAACTATATAGCCATTACAGGCAGCAAATTTGGGGTATCATTGAGCAGGGACAAATGTAACATTAACATTATATATAAATGTGGGGTGTGATCAGATGGGCATTTGTCTCACCGTTTGGTTGAGATTGGGCATGAGCTGGTTTACTCCTTTACCCAGTAATCACACGACATATGCACCATCATGAAGGAGCCCACTCCAGATTGATGCCTGCCTTTTTGGGTCCCTCCCGGGGGCTACTGGTTTTTTTGTGTGCAGATAGAATCACTCCATTTTGGTTTGGTTCCAGTATGTATGATTGCTGGGATCAAACCAAAGATGCTGGCTGGCTGTCCTTTTGGTTAAGCCACTTATCAACCTTGAGAAATGGAAAAAAATTTCTTTCCACAGGCTTATGAAGGGGAAGGGGAAGGAAGCTTTCCATTTTTGAAAAAATATTCCTAACACCTCAGGAATGCTTTAAAAAGGACGTTGCTCCATTCTGTATCCTCCAGCTCCCAGGAGGAAGCTTTCCATTTCTCTTTTATTTTTTTTAAAGTGAAGCAGCACATATGTACTACCCTAATGCACTTTTAAAAAATTCATTTCCTCTGTCCCTCCTCAGAGCCAAGGAGGAGTTTAATTTGCCAGTATCCTGAAGTGGCTTTCTTCTTCATCCACTTCAAGATACTGGCAAATTGATAACAGACTGGTGCCGAACAAATAGGGTCACTTGAGGTCCGTATGCCATTTGGATGTGAGGATCACACCAAATGGCATACCGGACCTCCTAGTGACCCTATTTAGTCTGTACTCACCTGCTCCAGCAAAGCTTGTAGCCATGTCCAAAGTTTTTGAGTTCTTCATTTCAGAACATCCAAGTTCATAGCTGTCTATATTGCAGGAAGTACAACTTTAAAAAATCCCCTAGAAAACGTGTGCTTTAGGATTGCAAACCGGTAAAGGAAACAAAATACATTAATAACATTGTAGTTACATACTATACAGATATACAGTTTACCTCCATATTATAGTTTTGGAATTTAACACTGGAATGTTGCCAGAGTAATGTTTATACTGTCAGAGAAATCTAGCACTGAAATGATAATACATTCTGACCCCTTCCAAATGTGATGAATGATGCCTTCATTCTAAACTAAAATGATCAGTGCTCACTCGTTGGAAATCATGGGAGTTGTAGTCCAACATATATGAAAGGCCCCAGACTGGAGAAGATTGATGAAAACTGTAAATTGGAAGAAAAATAGTCCAATATATGGATTGGACACAGATTGTGTTTGTTAAAATTAATGGGGCACGTTAGTAATCTTTTAAGTTCCTTTGATTTCAGTGGAAACGGAGTACAACTAATGAGGTCAAGAGCCACCCGTATGTCTTTAGCTGCAAGCAAAAATATCTATAAAGCAATTCCCTTCCACCTGTAATAATAATAATAATTGCTTGTCATCAAGTCAATTCCAACTTATGAAGACTCTTCTAAGAGTTTTCTAGGTTTAGTGTAGTCAGAAGTGGTTTATCAGTGCCTTCTTCTCAGGGGTCTCTGCGAGCATGCAGTTTGCCTAAGGCCACAGAGGTTGGCTCTTTTCCCAGAGCCATGGAGGGGACTTCAACTCCCAACTTCTGCCTCTGCAGTCAGGTACCTAATTCACTACCAGCCAGTAAAATCACACAGTCCTGCCCACAGTATTTCACAACAGATGGTAAAAGCACCGCAGCAAGTCTAAAATATTGTTTTGATGTATGTCCATTGCATCCTACTGTTTCCGGCATCAATTTTTATTAAGAAGTCCTTGTTCCTCCCCATTCCATTCCATTCCATTCTTCCTTTTACTTAGTCTCCAAGAAATTCAAAATATTGTGTCACTTAAAATATGTTAATCTACAACAACAACAACAACATGCCATCAAGTCAATTCTGACTTATGGTGAACCTTTTCAGGTAGACAATGCTCAGAAGTGGTATATCATTCCCTTCTTCTAGGGGAGTCCTGGGACTGTGCATCTTGCCCAAGGCTTACACAGGCTGGCTCTACTTGTAGGAGGCACAGTGGGGAATCATCCTTCCAACCTCTGGCTCAGCAGCCAGATTCCTGAGCTCTCCAGCAAGTTGTTAAAGTGCCCCAATATTCATTCTCTCCCTCCCTCTTTCCCTCACCCCCTGCTTACAGAAACATTCTAAATTGAAAACAGCTGATTATCCCCAATGAATAAATGAGGGGTACAGTGATCCACAGAGTCTTGCAGGCCTGAGTGGGATGCTTGTGCTGTCACCAAATCAAGGGCTATAGATTCCCCATGTCTACATTATACAAAGTTCTAGTTTTCTTCTTCTAGATCCAGGCTTACCAGCAGAGTTATGGCTTGTTTATGCCTGTCTATAAGAATGTACCTCTGTTAAGAGTGGCTTTTACTCACTGGCTGAAAGCTGACAGCAGCTTTTCTTCTTAGGACCTCACCAGACAAACACAGTTTTTGTACCCAAAAATAGTACACACAAGAGGAAAATACCATCTATTTATTCTAACAGAACTTTGCATCAGCCTTCTGGCAAATTAGCATACTTTTGATTTGTAATTGGTCATTTGAGAGATATCATGGATTTATCTGTGAAGATTCTCAGTCACCCAGGTGTGGTTATCTGGAAGTTGAGTCATGGCAACTGGACTTCTTTCTTGTTAGGTTGAAACATTTTGCTACCAAGCAGCTTCTTCAGTCTGAGGAGAGTTGGTAGGAGATCCCTGATGTTGGTTTGAAGGACAAAGGACACTCATTTGATAACCAAGATGTATTTATTTTAGACTGAGAAAATAGATAGTTTGAGAGAGGGGTCAGGGAGGCCTTACATGTGCATATAGAAAATCCCTCACTCAACAGGGGTGGAGGTCTTAAATCTGTCTCCTATTTATCATGCTGCCCTTTCATCTGTCCCCAGAAGGATTAGGGACACACACACAAGAAAGATCACTGTTAACAACCGTCAACAACCCATGATAATGGGTGGAGAAGGACTACAGAAGTGGGATTATCCCTCACCCCCAGTCCTTTGAGCTTCTAACAAGCCTATTCAGACCAGGGGAAAGTGAAACCAACATGGAGGATATATCAGTGATCTCCTACCAACTCTCCTCAGACTTAAGAAGCTGAAGAAAATTGATGTTTAATATGTTTGTAAATCACACAAAATCTAAGATCCTTCTCAGAATGATTTTTTGGAAAGGAAATGTTGCACTAGAGGAGCCTCCTGAATTTTGTTTCTAATGTGGGAGCAGTGCTCAAGAATACGTACTTTGATGTGTCTAGTGCTCATCCCTACATATATTTTGGGGCATGGGCATATGATCACATATATCACATTATTGGTGCTGCAGGTACTGAAATGGTTAAGTGGGATGGTACATCAATTTTCCCACACTGACATTAATTTTCCCACACTGACATCCACAGAATTTTATGTCAAAAAGAGGCTTTTTGGATACATAGATTGCACTCACTTAGCCCAGCAGGACTAAACACCAACTTAGACCTTTCAGCATTTTTATAAACTTAGGGAATTATACAATACAATAGAGAGGAAGGTCCCTTTAAGAAATTCTGGTAGCCAACAAGGGGTATAAATTACCTTGATTTCTGGGAATGGTTTACAGCAGAGAACTAACATACAGATAAGAGGATGCTAGCATGTGGAATTGAATTATATTGTAAGTAAGATACTGTTTACATTACCTAATAGTGGGGAGAGTATGACCATCAAAATGAGGTCTATTATTATTATGTTTGAAAACCATTTTAGGTTCATGAATATTCCTGTTTCTAGCATCTTGGAGGTCCAAGGGATATCTTCTGAAGAAGTAAAAATACCACGAAACGAGCTTAGTGGACAATTATTTATGCTTGGAGCTCATCAAACTACCCCAAGGATCCAAGACCTTGACTACATATTTGAATGGACTTTTTACTCAACACTTCCAGACCCTAGACTTTGATTTTCTGAGTAAGGACACTGGACTGCACACATTTGCATTGGAGAACTTTATCATATTATTTACTTGCTTAGTATTAGACAGAACATTGTTAATATATATTGTTTGATAGTTTGATATAAGTTGTTGATACAATTTTGTTCATACTTCTGTATATCACATACAAATGCTTTAAGTTTTGTTCATCTGTTTACTATCTCAAGCATGTAGTACTGAAATATTTAAGTACCTGGAGGGATAATGTTATAAGATAAGGAAATACACATTTTCTTTAACAAATGGTTCGACCATTTGGCTAGAAAAATACTGCCCAAACATTTCTGAATTTTATATGATGTAAAAGCCATTCATGGTTGTATTTATGCCTGGTTTTTACAATCTGTTGGGGGGGGGGGGGGAATAGAATATTCTTAACAGAAAGGCACATCTAATGTGACTGGCCAGATTTTATTTGCTATTTTGCACATGTTTAAGGTTAGAGGCATGTTTATTATAATTTATCTTAATGCTTTTGAGGTTAAGTATTCCCCTCTTGTATCACTCTAAAAGGATACAGAAGGGAAATACATAACCTCAAAAGCATTGAAAGAAATTTTCATTAAACGGTGCAGGCTTGGGATGTAGAGGTTGTGTATTCACAGACAAAAATTAACACAAAACTGTAGAATTCCCACATCATATTCCATATTCAGACTGTGAAAACTCTTGGCAGATTGTGCCTAAGGCACTTCTTGTAATATCTGCCCAGCCTCTGCTGTACAACAAAACAAAAGAAAACCAAACTAAACCCAAACTTTGAGTGCATTTACAATTCCACTGTTACAATTGCACTGTTACTAAAGCAAAAAGAAAAGGTTGTTAATCGTCATTTTTCAGAATCCTTACTTTCAAGCTCTCATAATGTGCAGTGCCAGGGGAAAGAGCAGAGGCTAGCAGTTTCTGGGAGCTGTCCAAGACACTGCCTCTGTAAAACCCTCTAACTTTGGGTGTTATAAACTATGCTGGAATTATTGCTGTAATAATGAGTGCATGCAAAACACCTATCTTTGGAGGGATCAAAACAGAAATACTAAGTAATACTATTAAAGGCAATTAACTCTTGTGTTTAAAAAAAGTTATCTGGCTCAGATTTATTTTATTCTCTGCAAGCAAGTGACACATACACATAAATCCTCTCTCTCTCTCTCTCTGTCCACTTACAGATCACCCTAGCGTGGGAAAGACGCAAGCTGCTGGTATCTAACCTGGGGATTTATGCTGTAAATCTGATTACCTCCATATGATGGACGTGTCCACTTGGAAGGAAATGGAGGTGGCACTGGTTAGTTTTGACAACACTGACGAGGTAGTGGAAGATCCCTGTTTTTCAAACGACCTCAGTGCTGCTGGCCAGTCGCATAAGGGACGTCCCAGCTGTGCTAGCCTCCTGTCCAACTGGAAGATCCTCATCAACAGTGAGAACACTAACAATGAGACCATATTCTCCAAATTGTCTGCTGAGTTCTGTGAGCAGCTGGGGGCAGAAAATGTGGGCATGGATGAGGGTGACCAAAGGATCATCATCAACATTGCTGGGCTAAGATTTGAGACACAGCTCAAGACTCTTAATCAGTTTCCAGAGACTTTGCTTGGAGACCCTGAGAAGAGGATACATTACTTTGATTCAATGAGGAATGAGTATTTCTTTGACAGGAACAGGCCAAGTTTCGATGGGATACTGTACTACTATCAATCCGGAGGGAAAATCCGGCGCCCCGCCAATGTTCCTATAGATGTCTTTGCTGATGAGATCACTTTCTATGAGCTGGGCGAAGAAGCCATGGATCAGTTCAGGGAGGATGAAGGCTTTATTAAGGACCCTGTTACTCTTTTGCCTACTAATGACTTTCACAGACAGTTCTGGCTGCTGTTTGAATACCCTGAAAGCTCCAGTGCCGCCAGGGGTGTGGCTTTGGTCTCAGTCCTGGTGATTGTCATCTCTATTATCATTTTCTGTGTAGAGACCTTACCTGAGTTCAGGGATGAGAGAGAGATCAAGGCCATGAAGGAGGAAGCTAACAATCTGACTGATGCCATCTTGGTTTCTAATACTTTCACAGACCCATTCTTTGTAATTGAAACTGCTTGCATCATCTGGTTCTCCTTTGAGCTATTTGTTCGATTCATTGTTTGTCCCAGCAAGGCTGAATTCTTCAAGAATATTATGAACATCATTGATATCGTCTCCATCATTCCTTATTTTGTCACCCTCATCACTGAGCTGATTCAGAACAGTGAGTTAAACGGTCAACAGAACATGTCCTTGGCCATCCTCCGGATTATCCGCCTGGTCAGGGTCTTTCGTATCTTCAAGCTGTCACGGCACTCCAAGGGGCTACAAATCCTAGGACAGACCCTTAAGGCCAGCATGAGGGAACTGGGCTTGCTTATCTTTTTCCTTTTCATTGGAGTCATACTGTTTTCCAGTGCCATCTACTTTGCAGAGGTGGATGAACCACAGTCACATTTCTCCAGCATACCTGATGGCTTCTGGTGGGCTGTGGTTACCATGACGACTGTTGGCTATGGAGACATGTGTCCTACCACCCTGGGGGGAAAGATAGTGGGAACTCTGTGTGCTATTGCTGGGGTGCTCACCATTGCACTCCCTGTGCCAGTCATTGTGTCCAACTTCAACTATTTCTACCACAGGGAGACTGAGAATGAAGAGAGACAAATATTACCCAGGGAGGTAGAGAGAATACTAACCAGTGTGGTTACAGGGAATGGGAGTATGGACTCCCTGAACAACACAAATGAAAACTATTCTCAAGACAAGGCAAAAAAATATTGAGCAATCCCAGAAGCTAGACATTTTGAGGGCTCTGAGGGGCTGTAGCTTAACTGACTGCTATAACAATGTCCACACTGTGTAGCTCTCCCTCTCTCTTTTTTAAAAACACAAGTTCATTTTGGAATTTCAGTCTCTCATTTTTGCTATCTGATTTCTTGTGGCTTTTCAAATAAAAAGATTATTTCTTACCTCTCTTTTCTGATCACCTGTCTCCTTTTATAACCAAATTCTATGTTCTTAGAATTTTGTTCATTTGTTTCTCTGTTTCATCATTAATACTTATTTTGTAATATGAAAATTTATGAGCAGTGTTTAATTTCTTCTTTTTAAAAAACATACTGACCGGAAGCTTTCCCCCAGATATGTATTTGGCTATACACTATTTGGGTGCCACCACACAAATATGTTTATGGCCTGGAAATTTCACATTCGGGAGTGAGCCTTGTTTTAATCACTCACAGTCTGCACTCAAAAATGAAGGGATAAGCTACCATTGTGCCAAAATGGAGTTGATAACTACAACTCCCTGTAACAGGAAGCACCTCTTTGGTAAAACATGTCCTGTGTTTCCTGCTGCCCTGCCTCTGCTGCTTATTGATGGCATCTACGAGGCACTCTGCATATGCTTGTAATAGTGCTCCATTTCAGTATTGTTCCTGTTGTTATACTGTAATAATTAATGAAGTTACTGTGAAAATACCATGCAATTATTGCACTTGGCAAAAACTGGGTATTTCAGCCATAGAATAATTTTTGCACATTTTAAAGAATGAATGTATAATATGAATGTTTTCATTATGGCTGAAAAAAAGAAATGGGGCTCAAAAATAGGAATGAGGATTAAAAAGGACAATTTTTATACCGTTATAATAACTTCGTGTACATATCATCCCATGATGCAATATGAGTCATTTTGTAATTGTGATGTAGGCAAAAACTTCTGAGAAGACAGCCAGCTGCAAAATTGTTTCATTCAACTATATAATTGCTAGTTAAGTGAGCTTCTACACTGTTTAGATTTTTCTTTGAAATAGACAATTATATCAGTATTCATAATATTAACACATCTCTGTGGAATTGAATTGCTAAGGTCAGTTTTTTAAAAAACTGCACTGCAAATCTGCAAGGTCATTATTAAATATTCATCAACTAAAAAGAGTACAGTATGCAACCTATTGCAGACTTCAAAATAACAACTAAAACAAATACTCTAAAATGAAACTTAGGTGGGTTTTTTTTTTTGCAATTTAGTTTAGAATATATCCAAGTGTGTATATCAACTCTAATTGTCTTATAGGACACATTATTTGAGTGCTAATATGAGTTCCCCACCAATGTCACTGAAAACTCTCAGTTGTCCAGCCATTAACTGGACAATAGTTCCCCTATTTTCATTGTTAATATCATAACAAAACTGGTATAAATATTTGAGGTGTTAAGTTGAATCTATATCTGGGATAATGATCTACAGAAAAGCAGAAAGAGGAAAGATGCATAAAATTAGACTATGGCTATAATTTCAAAGAAACTGAACCAAGCGTAAGCTCAATCGGACTGCCTTCTTGAGCAGATACATACAGGTTTGCACTGTGAGTCAGATTAATGGAGCAGAACTCACTGAGTTGGTTTCAGATAGAAATTAAGTATAGTAAATACTGCTATATGATTTGGCTTATGTATGTCTTCTTTTTTTAAAAAAAAAAATTCCTGCTTAAATTAATTAAAGAGGAACAAATCTGTAGAATCCAGTTACCAGATTCATCTCTTATGTTTTACTATTGAATATGAATCTTTTTCTCCAGCATTTTAAGGTATACTTTTGTTCTGATGTACCTAACTTCTCACCCATTTCCAGCCTCACTCTTGCTCCTTCCCCAGCCTATTTGGATCTGTACTCCCCGCCATCTGGCTGAGCTTATTTTCCCAACTCACATGGCCCTGCCTTCAACAAACTGCAGTACTATACATTCTTACCTGCTCAAATAAACACCAGTATACTCAATGAGTAAAAAGTAAACATCAGTAATTGATTAGACATGTACAGGATTGCACTGCCAGTCAGTCACAGACCCTCTCTCACCCCTTTGTATTGCCCTCTGATAGATGCTTGTTGCTTTACATTTCATTCCACGTTTTGGTCTTCCTCTTTTGCTACTAATCTTCATGCATTCCCCATAAATGTGCACTTATTTCTTGCAAGAACTGCAGGCATGTGACATCTGGCTAAACTAATTGTGCAAAAGCATATCCAAACCTTTGTGCTCCCTGCCATTTGGGACAGGGTGCAATCATAGTGACTTGCACCAGATCCTTTATTAGAAGTAGTAAAGGTACTGATCTCTGGCTTCCTTTGCATCTGGTCAGACAGTGTGAATACTTTCCTTGAAATTTTATAAGAGCAGCTAAAATTCTGAACCATTCACATTTGAATACAGGAGTACATTCCCCTTTTGTCCTTACAAAGAACATCCTGTAAATACTCATCACAGAACTAGCAAGGCCAATGTCCTCTCTGATGGACAGATTCCCCCTCAGAAAGCACAGAAAAGCATAGCAAAAGCCTTTGGGGATGAAATTTCAGGAAAAGAAGTGTTTTCTCTTCTTAGGGTTCTACTTTTCATCCTTCTCCTTGCTTTCACAGATGTATAGAGGAAGGACACAGTGGTATATCTTCCACCTGGACTCCTAAACATGTTTATTACTTCAATACACACAGACACATTGTGTTATAGAGGTGTGTGTTATCCATGCAAATTATGACAACAAACAATTATGAAGGTTTTACCCTGCCCCCATCACAGGAAAAAAAATCTTGATTGCCCCAAGGCTATGTTCACTGATCTTGACTTCAGTCTAATAAACACTTAATGTGTTTTAATGCAATCTGTCCTTACGTAGACCCTGTTGATGTAATGATTGGGTTGCATAAAGGCTTCTTGAAAATTTTGTTTATGTTGATTCTTCCCTTGCTCATAAGTAACTGATGGTGTATAACCATAATAATGCATGGGATCAAACTGTTTGAAACACTGCAGTTGCTTTGGGGGGAAAACTCAACTCATAAGCACCACCTAGCAGATTACTGCAGTACAGTTTCACAAAAAGTGAAACTCAGCCCTTGATGGTGGCTGCAAGTGACCTCATGGTGGTCATTACATGCCCAATTATTATGTGAACAACTAGCTTTGGGAGAGAAGTTAAATGGAAGGAGGAGGAGTACAAATTCCTCTCTGAAGGACTGAGTATACCTCTAGTTGTGAAAGTGAGCCTGGACAATGGAGCAGGAGACTGGAACCTGCAAGTAAACCTTAGGCTGTCCTCAGAAAAGAAAACATGCTGATTGTTCAGGCGTCCAAATTTCTGACTATAACCGGAAACATCTCCACTCCATATGAGAGCATTTTTCTCTGGAAAGCTAGTTCTTCCCCTTCCAGTTGCTATGGCAACCATGAGAAGGTCAATTAGAGAACGTTGTGTATCTAGGGATTAGCTGTCAGATTTTAGCATTCTGACCTGATAGATAAACAGTTTTCCCTCATTTTTTACAAGTTCACTGTCCTAGTAACTGACTACACGCAATAAGAAAAAAGAAAAAAGCCTTATGTCATACAACTTCCTTCAGAAGTATGTAACATTGTTTTATGTTTGTACTATTCAGATTACCCTCTCCCAAATTTCAAAATGTACAACTAAGCTTTTCTGAGGAGAAAAAAGTCCACACTGTCTGTATGCCAATTTAATACTGAAAGCAAATATACAAAGGTCAGATTAACACTGAAAGCTGAATGAATATATTTGACACTGAGGACTGCCAATGCATTGCACCCTTTGCTATTTTTGGATCATCATGAATTGATTTAAACTGCTCTTCTGATTATAGAATTACAGAAATGGACAAGACCTGATCAAATCCCACCACCACCCAGCTACAAAGATGCTGTACATTTATGCCATGTACAGAACAGAACATATAGTCTTGTTTGTTACATTAATTAGTCCAGAGAAATATCTTTCTAAGGTCTAAGTAGAAATGGATGTGCCTCTTCTTTTAGAAATAGCATTCCTTTGACATTCCTTCTCCTGGTTCAAAAGATTAGGCAACATTTATTAGCTTAATTTACAGTACATTGGGTTCTTCACTCATAGACTTACCACAAAGTGGTAACAGTATGGTGTGGTTAAGACCTAAGGGTGGTATAGAAGTTCATCATTTGCTGTTGGGCAAAGTAAGACAACTGCTTCAGGCAGCAGATGCTAGTAGCCTCCAACCTTCCTTCCCAAGAAGCCTGGTCGTTCCTTTCTCTTGCAACACTGGTCCTGCTGCCCTCCGGTGAGGTGGATGGCGTCTCTCACTGCCAGTGTTGGAATACCAATCCAATCAGTTTCTGTATATTGAATGCAGCCGCAAGGGGGCAGCAGTTCTTGTCCTTTGTCCCAGATGGCAAGATATTTTGGGCTGGCCCTTGGATTCCTTGACCGTCTGCTTCTACTATTGTTTGATATACAACCCAACAATACCTCAGAAGAAGAAAACAGAATTAATTTAAATATTGCTAACCAACCGTATATTAATATCTTGAATGAACTAGAGCAGCTTTTCACATACAGAATATCTAGAAGAGAATTATTAATAATCAGTTGAAGAGAGTAAATGTAGTAGGACAATTGGAGTGGAAAGTAAAGAAGCAACCTAGGTAGGAATAAACAAGGGGCTCACACACTCTTTCAGCCCCAGGGCTCGTTGACATGCTTTCCAGGCAGCAGTAGTTATGGTGGCCTCAGTCTCAAACTGGAGGAAATTTTTGAAAATAAAAAGCAGGAAGAGGAATATGGTTTTAAAGACTGCATTGTTGAACACTGTCTACCCAGTTGCTTTCTTCGCACTTTCTCTCTCAGACAGGAAAGGATGCCTATCTCTTTTTCGAAGGTGACTCCTCCCTGGACACATCAGCTGGCTGTCTCTCAGGGCTCACTTCAAAATGCAGTCGGCTTCTGGACTGAATACAAGCCAACGTCAGTCCCTGGCTGAGGGATTCCAGTGATGAAAGTAAGATAGCTCAACCAGGTATGGAATACTGGCATAAAATTTCATAGTAGCACAAAAGCGATAAAATGAAGACTTTCCAGTTCATTTTGACCTACATTATTACCACTGGTACACTTGCCATGATTCCTATTTTGAATCTGACTTTTGCTGTGTCCCTTATTCTAGCTTTTGTGCTACCCAAACTCTGTGGATATTCTCAAATTAACTGGCTAAGCAGTGATATTGACATAGGTCTGTCTTAAGCCTGTGGCATCTGCCCCACAGTTCCATCTCTTTAGTGCACTTCAGTCTCATTCTGTGCCTTGTAGCTCAGATTTCCTTTAGGCCAATTCACCAATACACCCTGCAATACACCCAGCGACGTCTACGTTGGCTTGGGCATGTCGTGAGAATGGCTGATGGTCGGATTCCAAAAGATCTCCTGTATGGAGAATTAGTGCAGGGAAATCGCCCTAGAGGGAGACCACAGCTGCGATACAAGGACATCTGCAAGCGGGATCTGAAGGCCTTAGGAATGGACCTCAACAGATGGGAAACCCTGACATCGGAGCGTTCAGCCTGGAGGCAGGCGTTGCATCATGGCCTCTCCCAATTTGAAGAGACCCTTGTCCAGCAGACCGAGGCAAAGAGGCAGTCACGGAAGCAGCAAAATCAGGGAGCTGGACAGGGGACAGATTGTATTTGTCTTCAGTGTGGAAGGGATTGTCACTCTCGAATTGGCCTTCTCAGCCACACTAGACGCTGTTCCAAGTCCTCCATACAGAGCACGTTACCATAGTCTTTCGAGACTGAAGGATGCCTAATACTAAGTCATCAGCATACCAACCTCTGAGATTTCAGGGACCTTGTGATGTCATAGCCAGACCTTTGTGATATCACAAGAGCTGGACAAGTAAGGATTAGGAGTAGAGGTGGAGCTAGAGCCATATGACTTTAGAAACTGATATGGATGGGATCCTCACAGATTCTTGTTCTCAGTGAAAAACCAAGAAACAGAATCCTGCTTTCCCCCTTGCATTGCGATTTTTCTGTGCAAGGTTTTGTTTTCTGTTTTCAGAAATCTCACAGGAAATCTTGCAGGATGTTTCATTAGAAACACCAAGCTCTGCAGAATTATTACACTTCCTGTGCAAAATGGAATTCTCCTGTGCAAGGCTCTCAGGAAAGGGTATTGATTGAGCTGCAGAGAAGTTGGCAGTTTCTTCTGCAAAAGAAGAGGGGGGGAAGTGAGGGAAATGAGACTAGGGGGGTCTCATTTTAACAGGAAGCTGGGAAATGTAACTGAAGCAGGGAGAAATCTTAGCACGGCTCAGAAACTTGCTGGGGACAATAAATTGTTTGAGAGGTCTCCTCATTCTTTGGACCTGGCACAAGGAGCATCTGGATAAATGAGTTTGGCAAACCAGATAATACAGCAATCTAGGTCCAGGGTAGCAAATCATTCCTTGGTAGCTGGGATGGAGGTAAAATGTGCCCAGTGCTGCAGCAATTGCCACTATTGCTGTTAGGAATTGCATACTGCATGGGCTTACATATGGCATACAAAACATATTGAAAAATTTTCAGACCCTACACTGCTGCTTGTGGAGGGCTAGTCACCAGCATATTAGAAGTCCCCCACCCCCAGCTTTCTACTGCTGCTGCCTGATCTTGTAAAACAAGCAGGCTCATGAGTTTCAGTGCTGCACTTCACTTTCTGCCTTGCTCTAAATGGCACAATGGGTCAGAGCAATCGAACTGACTGTCCTCTCAACACCCCCCCCCCCCGTGCCCATGCTTCCCGCCTCTCAATGTGCCAGCATTGTGCATGCACAGACATCTCCGTGCTGAACCAGTGAGCCCTAGTGCCATCTGGAAAGTGGTAAAGATTGGTACCCAGCCTTTAGAGACACGTCTCACACAAATCCTGATCTACTGCCACTTGTCCTGAGATGTGTCCATCCATGTGGAGACTTATTAGAAATATATAGAAATTTCCCGAGACTATAGCCAGTGTCCTGAAACCTTGTAACCCTAATGTTAACCATTTAAGAGCAAGCTATTGTCCAACTGTGTAGTAATGTGGAATGAAAGCTCAAAACCCAAATAACCCTAAGGGCTTAAACAACTGCATAAAACTAATTTCCCTTCAATGTACAGCTTCAGAATTCTGTACATCTTTCAATATAATAAGCTGGTGCTTTGCTTCTGCATAATAGCTAAATTTGGTTTACTTGCTTGTTGTTGGCCACATATTAAATGCTGTAACGACCCTTTAGTATACCCTCAGAGCAGGCTTCTAATTTCCCTGCATTTCTCTCCTATTCTGTCCCTTGTCACTCAGATCACCCTTCTTAGTCTACACCATCGGTGTACCATGAATTTTAAGCAGCAGGAAATTGTAGCCCTAGTTTTTTGTTTAGATGTACCACTCAAAACAGATAGGATAAATGCTACTGCTTCATTCACAACACAGCTTCCTCACCATTCATTCATTCATTGAAAATATTTTTTACTCTGCCTTTCTCCTTAAAAGGACCCAAGGTGGCTTACATCATTAAAAAACAGTATTTAAAGCTAACAACAGTGAGTATGCAAATACCAAAAAGGATCAAACAAATACAATAGAAAAAACATAAGCAACACCAAAAACACATTCAAAGCAGTAAGGTACAACAATCTATTTAACAACCCCACTCAGGCAACCAGTCACTCAGGGAAGGCCTGCCAAAGAGAAAAGTCTTCGCTTGTTTGTGGAAGGACAGCAAAAATGGGGCCAGCCCGATCTCCTGTGGGAGGGAGTTCCAAAGTCTGGGAGAAGCAACAGAGAAGGCCCTCTTCTGTGCCCCAACAAGCACACCTGTGAAGGTGGCAGGACTGAGAAGAAGGCCTCTCCTGATAATTCTAACACTCGAGCAGGCTCATAAAGGGAGACACAGTATTTGAGACAGCTTGGGCCTACGCTGTTTAGGTCTTTATAGCTTAGTACCAACACCTTGAATTCAGCCCGGAAAAGGAATGCTGTAACAGGGCAATTATGTGATCTCTGTAAATAGCCCCAGTCCTTCATAAAGAGTATTACAGTAATCCATTGCCAAATCAGACCTCTTTGGGAATGGGGACCCTGCAGGCCAGCAGCCAGGGTGTCAAACAGGATTCTCCCAGCACCATTTTCTGAGTTCTATCCTCCAGGAAGGACTGGAGCCACCATAGAACAGTGCCTCCAAGTCTTTTTTATTTTTTAAGTTTTATTTTATAGGTTAGGTAAAGGGATAGGGGACAGGGGACATGGGAATGAACAGGGGTTGTAAATCAACATGAACATTTTACAATATTCATTCTTATCTATTACATTTCAAAGATACATAAGTTTCCGGTGTAACTAATTTATAATATATATTCTATTTCTAAATTGATCTTAGGTTTTCAATTATCAAATATTAATTTGCATTCTATTTCTAAGCTAATCATAACATTTATGCCAACAATCTTCATGGTTCATCTTTCTTGTTGAGTCTAGCCATTCTGATAATTAATCCATTTCCACTGTATCCAGGATTTTTGCTATCCCGTTGCTTGTCCCAGCTCCTGCCAACCTAGCAGTTCGAAAGCACATAAAAAATGTGAGTAGATAAATAGGTACCACCACTGTGGGAAGGTAACGGCATTCTGTGTCTAGTCACGCTGGCCATGTGACCACAGAAGATTGTCTACGGACAAAATGCTGGCTCTATGGCTTGGAAATGGGGATGAGCACTGCCCCCTAGAGTTGGACACGACTGTACTAATTGTCAAGGGGAACCTTTACCTTTTACATCTTGAGATGGATTCTCCGGGTCTTTCCAATGTTTAGCAAAAAGAATTCTTGCAGCTGTCAAGATATGGATAACTAAATATTTTTCCATTGAGTCTATTAAATCTGGGATTATATTTAGAAGAAAAAAATCAGGGGTTACAGTTATCGGAATCTCTAAAACCTCTTGCAAAAGCATTTCAACCCTTTCCCAATATTTTTGGGCTTTCCCACATGACCACCACATATGATAAAAAGAACCTTCTTTTTGTTTACATCTCCAACAAAAATTTGAAATTTTAACATCCATTTTGGCTAGTTTTGTGGGAGTTATAAACTATCTATAAAACATTTTATATATGTTTTCTTTAAACGCTACTGACTTAGTGAGTTTTATATTGTTTTTCCATATTTGTTCCCACTGATCCAAACTTATATTGTGCCCAATATTCTGTGCCCACCTTATCATACATTCTTTAACCACCTCCTCCTGGGTATCAAAATCTAATAAAAAATTATATTATGCTTGTCTTTGGTATCCAGGAGGACTCTGTCAAAGGGAGTCTTGTCTACATAAAAACCTTGCTGCTTATCTTTACCATATCTTGAAATCAATTAAGAATGTGACCACCAATCTATATCAAATCCCTGCGTCATTAGTTCATCTTTGTTTTTTAATAGGTTTTTTTTTTGTTTTTTAAGCCGCCCAGAGTGGTAGAATATACCAGATGGGCGGGATATAAATCAAATAAATAAAATAAATAAATAAATAAATAATGTCCCATCTGGTTTTAGTGCTTCTCTATAGCTTAAGATTTGGAGCCCTTTAATTTTATCAGAGATTCTTATCTGATGTATTAGAATTTCAATTACTATCAAAAAGAGCAGTGGTGATAATGGGCAACCTTGTCTCATACCTTTTTGTATTTCAATTTCTTCTGATAATTCTCCATTAATTCTTATTTTTGCTTTTTGATGGGAATAGATCGCTTTTATATTGTTGATAAAGGATTGGCCTTCCTCCATTTCTTCTAGTTGGAATATCATAAAGTTCCAATTTATGTTGTCAAAAGCTTTCTCTGCATCGATAAAAAATAATGCTGTTGATTTTTCTGGATGTGCCTCGTAGTATTCCAGGAAGTTTATAAGGTTCCTTACATTTTGTCTTAAATATCTTTTTGGCAAAAATCCTGCTTGATCTTGATGAATTACATTAATCAATACCTTCTTAATCTTGTGGCCAAAATAGTTATATATATTTTGTAGTCCATATTAAGAAGAGATATTGGTCTGTAGTTTTGAATCTCTTCAGGATCAGTGTCTTCTTTATGAATTATTGTGATTATAGCTTCTTTCCATGTATTTGGTATCCTTTTCTCCTGTTGAATTTCATCAAGTAATTGCTTAAAGGGTATTTCCTCGAACTTTCTGTAATACTCTGCACTAATCCCATCACTTCCTGGAGATTTCATAAATTTTTGTTTAGAGAAAGCAGTTGAAATTTCATTCATGGAATATGGTTGACTTAAAATTTCCTGTTGTTTGGATAATTTCAAGTGGTTTTTTTCCTGTAAATATCTTTTTTTATCTTGGGATGGCAGTCTCTTCTCCATGTAAAGTGTTGTATAGAATTTTTCCACTATTTTTTAAAAATCTTTTAAATTTTTAAAATTCTCCCCCATTTTATTCTTAAGACTTTAAATGTAGTTTTTGGATCTTTCTCTCTTCAGTTTATATGCAAGCCATCTTCCTGTTTTATTGACGTTCTCAAAGTAGTTTTGTTTAGCAAATTTTAGTTTGGTTGCAATATCTTCTGTCAAAAGAGTATTTAATTTATGTTGTGTTATTTAAATTTTCTGTTTTATTTGTGCTACTGATGGATTTTTTTCATTTGTTTTTCCAAATTTGCCAGTTCTTTCTCCAGATTCTTATATCTGACCTCTTTTGACTTTCTTCTTTTTGCTCCAAGTCTTATCAAAATGCCTCTAAGGAACACCTTACCAGCATCCCATACCGTCCGCATGGGCATTCCTTCGGTAGAATTCCTCTGAAAGTAGTCCTTCATTTCTTCCTTTACTATCTTAACGATTTCTTCATCTCTAAGTAAATTTGTATTCAATCGCCACATTGTTGGTCATTTAGATATCTCCAACTCTAATGTTATTATACAATGCTCTGATATTGTTCTAGGAATTATTTCTGTCTCCACTAGATTCATTATCCATGTTTTCGGAATCCAAAAAGCATCAATTCTGGACCAGATTTGATGTCTATTTGAGAAGAAAGTATAGTTTCTAGATTTTGGAAATCTTGTTCTCCATGCATCTATTAATGCGAGTTCGTCCGCCATCTGTAAAAAGATTTTGTGTATCAAAGTTTGGCTTTCAGTTCCTTTTTTGCTCTGTGTCTTAGATGAATCTCTCTGTCTTTATCAAAAACCACATTGAAGTCCCCTACTATACAACATTCCTCATATTCTCTAATTGTTATATCTTTGTATAGTTTTTCAAAAAATGCCTTTTGATTGCAGTTCGGTGCATAAATATTAATTAAGAGCATTCACTTTTCTTCTTTTTGAACTTCTACCATTAAAATTCTTCCATCTTCAGATGCATGGATTAATTTAGGATGTAAATTTTCTTTAACATACACCGCCACTCCCTTCTTTTTCTTCTCTGGATCAGAAGATAAGAATAGCTTTCCCAGACCTTTATTTTCAATCAATTTTGAATCTTGTCTTTTTATATGAGTTTATTGGAGGCAGATTATGTCCATATTCAATTTTCTCAAATATTGAAATGCTTTGGCACACTTTTGAGGGGAGTTCAGACCATTGATATTCAAAGAGCAAATTTTCCATTTCCCTTTAGACATCTTTTGTTTTTTATTAATTTTATCATCTTTCTGTTTCTTGGTTTTGTCTCTTGCTGCCCTCCTGGTCAGTGGTGCTGCTGCCACTCCCATCAGATCCTCTTCTGATAGGCATTCTTGATCTTTTAAGTCTACTGGATTTTCTTCTAGGTCTGACCCTATTTCTGATTTATCTCAATAGTCAGATTTATCCGTGTGATTATCCTTCTCTTCATCCTCCTTGGTTTTGTCCTTGATTTTTCTTAAGAAATTATCCACTTTCATAGTAGAGGTAATGAAGTGTCTCTGAGACTTATATTCAAATGTAAGTCCCTCTGGTATAATCCATCTGTAAGGAATTGAATTTGTTCTGAGGATAGCCATCAGTTTTTGATATTCTTTCCTTTTAACTCTAACTTTCCGTGGAATATGTTTCAAAGCTTTAACATTCCTACCATCTTTCACTAACTGTTTATCTTGTATTGCTCTCAGTATTCTGTCTCTAAAAGTCATTTTGATTAAACAAATGTGAAGTTCTCTGGGTAAATGATTATTTCTGATGTATGCTGAAGACATCCTTTTCACTAAGTCTATATTCTGTAATAACGCCTCTTTCCCAATTCCTGACCATGTTGACAAAAGTTCAGTGGTGACTTCCAATAGGTCCTCAGATTGTTTCTCAGGGACATTTTGAACTCTTAAAATATGGTTAGCTTGTTGCATCTGTATCTGTATCAGGTCTGCTTCATCTTGTTGTCTAAATCTTTCGCTTTGTTCTAAAGTCTGCTTGACTTTCTCTGTTTTTTGATCAGCTCTTTGGGAAATTCTGATTGCTCTGTGAACCTCTTTTTTTAATCATCCACCTCTCTTTTCATCTGGGCTAATTGTGTAGAAATCTCTTTTGTTTGTTGTGGCAATGCCTCTATGCTTGTTTTCATTTCCTGTGTCTGAGTATTCTGCTGCTGAAAGAAAGTATTCTTCTGGGTCATCATTTTTTCAAGCATATCCTGCATGGAATTTTGCAATGTAATTTGCCAGTTTTGGGGCTCTTGTGATGTTAATTTTGCCAAATTAGAATCTGGGGCAGGGGATGAACGTCCACTCCCTCCTCTGCCCTTAGAAGTCATCTTAAGGGAACTACAGTCAACCCTCGACTTACAAACTTAATCCGTTCCAGAAGGAAGTTTGTAAGTCGAAAAGTTCATAAGTTGAATCAGCATTTCCCATAGGAATGCATTGAAAACCAATTAATCCGTTCCGGCTGTTTCTGGTTCTTAGGTTGAGGGGTGGTTTGTAACTCGAATCATTAGTTCCCATAGGAACTAATGCAAAGCCGGTTAATCCGTTCCTACCACTAGGGGCAGAATTTTTTTATTTTTTTCCCTTTTAACCTAAGATGACTTAGGCTTTTTTTTGGTTCGTAACTCGAATCTAAGTTCGCAAGTCGAGTCAATATTTTTCTATCAGAGCAGTTCGTAAGTCGAAATGTTCATAACTAGGGCCGTTCGTAAGTCGAGGGTTGACTGTAATAATATTAGTATACAACAAATAATATTTTACTCTAGTTTCTCTTCAAATCACACAAAACCACTGCCTTTCACAAATAATATTTCTCTAACCTATCTGGGGGTAACTAATATCTCATAAACAATTTGATTCAAATAGATGTATGAAAAACACAGACAATATATATATACATATACACCCAAACCACCTAATGCCTAAGCAACACTCTAGTCATAGTTCCCCATTAAAATAAATTCTATCTTACAAGGTCTCCCTTTAATATAAGGTCCACTTGTTTATAACTTCTTCAGAGTCCGTTCAATGTTATTTATAATCCAGTAAAATTTGTAATCCAAACAGCTCTGTCATCTTAATGTAGTCTTTCTCTCATCCAGTATAATTTGTAATCCAGACAGCTCTGTCGGGTTAATCTGGTCTTTCTCTCAACAGCATCAAAACAGCTTTCCACTTGATCAAAGTTCAGTTCCCTTGATCAAAATTCTCAGTTCAGTTGATCAAAGTTCACAGTTCAATCAAACAGTGATAAGGTGGCATCATAGTTTTAGTTTTCTTTCCAAGCAGGACTTTCAGAGATCGAGTTGCCAGAGGGTTATTTCAAGGTCATTCATTCACTCCCAAAAGAATAGACAAAACAAGGAGTGTGGTTTCCTCTCAATGCTTCCCCCTTCCCCCTCCAAGGTCGCAAGGAAATGGAGGACGACGACAAAGAGAGCATAAGAGAGAGAAAGAGAAGAAGAAGAAAAAGGAAAGCCCATCCAGACTCCAGAACTTTTAAAAGCAGAAAGGAAAATAGCAGGGGGAAAAAGAAAAGAAAAGAGGGGCCGAGTCTCCAAGACAAAATATATCTAGGGGAAGTTGGGTAAATCCACCATTCAGTCTCTGTTACAAAGAGTCTGCTCCTCCATAATCCACAAGTATTGAGAGAAGCACAGTGACTGTATCTCAAAGTTTCTTTATCACCTTCTTTCAAAACAATCCATAGTCGCATAAATACTGCTAGGCAAGGCTTCAGCAGTTGGGGGGGAGGGATCTTGGGAGAAGTTCTTGTTTAACAGCAAGAGTAAAGCAGCATCCTCCAAAGTAAACTCAGTCTGTTGCTTTCAATGTCTCACTTCCGCTTCAGCTTTCCCCTCACCCGCCTCTCCTGAGTAGACTTTTGTCAAATAGTTCCAGTAAATAAAAATGCCCTTAATATTGGTATAATCCACATCCTAAGGCTGCAGAAACTGAAACTCATTCATTAGCACTGGGCAAGCAAGGGCCATAGTTACATTCACTGGACCTGAATCAATTACAGCACTCAAGTCAGAGTGGATCTGAGCAATTTTGCCTGCTAAGTGTTGTGCAAATTTTCCACAGTGAGTTACAGTGTGGTCTGCATTCTCTTGCTTTGGTCCATGATATAATAGACCCTTGACCATTTCAAAAAAAAAAACCCACCAGATGACACCGTGCAGCTGTACGGTTGGCTACCACCTGAGTAGTTATTGTTGTTACATTGCCATCAAGTCAGCTCTGACTCATGGTAACCCCATGGGTGATAGACTCCAAAATGCCCTGTCATTGACAATCTTGCTCAGCCTTTGCAAACTCAGGACCATGGCTTCTATCTCATATTTGGTCTTCCTCTTTTCCTGCTGCATGCAACTTTTCCTAGCATTACTGCCTGTTTTAGCAAGTCATGTTTTCTTATGATGTATCCAAATTACAACAGTCTCAATTTCTCAGATGTACAGTACATCTTAATGGGGTAAGAGGATTTTATAGTGTCAGGGAAGCTGAGAGCAATGGTATTAGGATTTCAGACTCCATTAGTAATCTGGACTCCTAGTGCAATCATCCAAGGTGAAACAGTCAAAGACGAGACACCAGATCAAGATGCATCCACCCTCTTCAGGATTAAGGGTCACATCAGCAGAAGAGAATGGATAGTCCCAATGGGGCCTGAGAACCTTGCAGCTGCAGGCAACAGTGGTAGCTGAAGATGATGCTGGTAGAGAATCTTTCACAGACAATGGCAGTAACACTCAAGCTTATTTTTATTAGTACTGCACAGAAAAAAGGCAGTGGTAACTATTTCTAGTTAATTCTCAGCGTTAAAATCCCCTGATGAAACCAACTAAAGGAGTCTACTGTAAAGGGCATTGGGAACTTCACTCCCTCCCCAGTTTCCTTGTACTAGCTTTGTACTTAGGAAGGTTACTCAGTGCCAAAAAAAAAGAGGAAATGCACCATGAAAAGGAGGGGGGGGGATTCAGGGTTAGTTGCCTGACTGGCTTGTTTCACTGATAAAAGAATAGTTTGTCTTGGTATTGAGGGAAGTTAAGGGAATTTTCACCTTGAGCTGCCTTTCTCACTCTCAGGAGAAAGGTGGCATCGAAATGCAATAAGTAAATAAATAAATTTCCATCACTGTTTTTGCTGAGACAGTTTCCTCTGAAGTACACAGTAAATTCAAGCCTATCAGCCATCATGAAAGACACTGGTCACATGCCTTTATAATGGTCAAATCCACACAAACAGAAAAGCACTCAAAACACAACATTAAGTGCCTAAACAGGGCAATTAATTTCACAAAAGGAGAGTGTGATGCAGACAGTGAGTTTTACAGACAGTGTACTCCAGTGAGGCAATTTCTGCTTAGATCAACAGTTATGGTTTTTGAAATACAGAAGGGTTTAGCTGAATCAGAAGTAAAAATTCCCCTAATTTGGTTTTAAAACTTTGCTAAAAATAGCCTGACAGTGGTCAATCTACTGTTGAATAAGGAAGAAATTATGAGTTTTGGAGAATTGCCCTAGTTTTTAGTTTTTTCACACACACACACACAGAGAGAGACTTATGTTATACACTGTGTCATATAGCTTGACAAATTGATCTGCCAATAGGTTCTTTATTATGAGATTTAACCTTCCTGGGAGAAGAATGGCCTAGACTCTCTAGTGCTGTTAGACCACAACTCCCCTCATCCCCAGCTATTTGCCATGCTGGGAGATAGGGTCCAAAACATCTGGAATGCACCAGGCTAGCAAAACCTGGCATTGGCTTATATTACTTTTCTTCCACAAAGGTATTTTGAGAGTAAAAATCAGAATAAAAATCTTTGAATGCTCTGATTTGTTACAGATATTTTATTACACAAGTCTACTCTCTATCAGATCTAAATCATTCTCTTACTATGGCAATATCTGTCTTCTCTGTTCTACAAACTTTGTTGTTATGAGCTATCAAGTAGTTCCTGACTATGATTTAATGACCTCAAAAAGATTCTGTCATTAGCAACTAAAGGCCCACACTTCTTTTGTGGTGTCAATCTGCTTCATGTTAAGTCTTTCAGTTTTTCCCAGAATTATTTTTTTCATGAATGAGTCCTGTCTTTTCCTGATGTGTCCAAAGTACACGTCAAAGTATACATCCAAAGTCATTTTAGCTTCTAGTGAGATTTCAGGCTTGATTTGATTTAAAACCTACTCATTTATTTTTCTGGTGGTCCATAGTACCTCTAAAACTCTCCTCCAGCACTACTTTCTAAATGAGTCAATTTTTTCCCCTGTCAGCTTTCTTCACTGTCCAGTTTCATGTCTGTACACAGTAATCAGGAATAGGATCATGAAAGACACTGATCACATACCTTTATAATGGTCAAATCCACACAAACAGAAAAGCACTCAAAACACAACATTAAGTGGCTAAACAGGGCAATTAATTTCACAAAAGGAGAGTGTGATGCAGACAGTGAGTTTTACAGACAGTGTACTCCAATGAGGCAATGTCTGCTAAGATCAACAGTAATGGTTCAGTTTCATGTCTGTACACAGTAATCAGGAACATGATGGTATGGATGATCTTGGTCTTGTTTTCCAATAAAATGTCTTTACACTTCAGGATCTTTTTATAGCATCCTCATTGCAAAGACCTTTTTTAATCCCTAAGAATTATTTTAATAAGATGTAGTGGAAGTTGTATCTATTGGCCAGTAGGGGTCATTGAAATGTTTATAAAGATAAAGGCATAATTGAAAAAAACACACACAAAAAACCAGAGACCCCCTCCTGACAAAGCAGATGAACCAACAAGAACATCTTTACAGAATGTAGAACAAATGTTTACTTTCCCAGAGCACGTTTGTTCAAAATAAATATATAAAAGTGCAATCTTAACAGCGCCAAATTTAGGCAGATGAAAAAAACAAGGTTACTGAGACAGAAAGGCACGAGCATTCTGTCTTTGAAAAATGTAAAAGTTTGCATTCAGCTCTTCTCCTGCATTGAGGACTCAGATACAGGTTGTAAGTGTAAAAAAAAAAACCACCTTTTTTCTTAAGCTGCCATTAAAAGACAATATTTAAAATCTAAAAACAGTAAGTATACAAATATTTTAAAAGAATCAAATGAATACCGTCCTAAATATGTTGAACAAAATCAAAACCAAAACAGATTCAAAGCAACAAGACTTAACAATCCTTTCAGATATAGCCAATCACTGTCTGAAGAGAAACAGTTTCGTCTGCTTGTGGAAGGATTATGGATATAAGTTATTTTGAATCATTTTGCCATCTGTGCCCACTTGTATCAGAGTGAATAGTGTCTGTGTGGTTTGTCAAGTATTGGATGCCAGGATAAATGGGTTTCAGGCTTCAGGGTAACCTCGCAGTCTTATCTGTTATATATTTTTTCTATCTATAAGACTGATCTAGTGCTATTGCATTTAAAAAATAAAAACAAATAAAACAAATATTAAAACATGATGAGGGACCTGGAAAACTCAGTGTCGGCTCTTTCTCTCTTCCCTCAGGGATGTACAGTGGCTGGGACAGCTGGCTTCCAGCTGAGGAAAGTGGGAGAAGAAGGGAGGGCGTGGCTGTGGCTGTAGCTGTGTCTTGATCAAGACAAAATCTACATTTCTAAAGTGAGAAGGAGAAAGAAAGGTAGAAGGAGGAGGCGGCAGGGGCAGTAGTGCCTCTGCTGCTGCTTCCCCCTCCTGCCAGCACCAGGCAGCCAAACTATTTCTTATCCAGCATCTGTCAAGGTGTTGGTTTCGCCCTCTTTAGCAGTTTGGCAGAGAGCAAGCAAGCTGGCATGCACGTCTGGATGGTTTCTTGCAAGTTCCCTCTCCGGGTGTGTATATAATCAGCTTCTGTACCCCAGCTTTGTTTCTGAAATTGGGACAGAGGGGAAGCAGCTGAATGACTCTCTTCTTCCCTCTCTCTTTTTTTTAATTAAAGACAAGAGACCCAGAAAAATTATAAGCTGAATCCCTGCAGTGCCAATTCACTTATAAATGCAATGATTTTAAAAGCTTGTGTAGCCCCCTTGACCAATACACAGTGCTACTTACTGCCTGGTTAAAAATTGTCCCAAGAGGACACCCACACTGACCACCAAACCACAGGACTTTAAACCGACTTCAAAACCCCCAATCCAGCTCTTGATTCATTTCAATAGTGTAACCGAGCCCTGATTGGAACATGCTTGTAAGACGCAAGTGAATTAAATGAGGTAGTCTTCCCATAAGTAAAGCTGGAGATTAATTTTAAATGATCTCCATGAGTGCTTCCAAATGGAGGAATCCAAGTGTTATCAAAGACATTGTGTAACTATTCCAACTTTCCCTCCTTAACTTACTTCTTCAGTAAGCAGAAAAAAAGGAGTGGAAAAACATCAGAGGGTTGCAAGTGGGAGCTTTTGTTATCTGTCTCCCACCCCATAAAGTTCTGTGAATGAGTTGGTGATTACACAATAAAAAGTTGGTGTTGCTGCTACGTGTCACCAAATTGCCTTCAAAGATAGTTCAGTCTTGATTTGCATTAGGGCTCACTTGTTCATTTTTCTGGCAGTCCAGGGTATCTCTGATCTCTAACAGAAGCCAGACAGTGTAATATTATTATTAGTTGCCTGCACGCACACATGTATACTGCCTTTCATCCACTGATCCCAAAATAGCATGCATGGCTCTCTTTGCACTACTTTGTCCTTGTAGCAATCCTGTGAAGTAGGTTAAGTTGTGAAAGTGTGACTGACAATGTCACTCAGTGAGCACCATGTCATGGCTAAGTGGATATTTGAATCCAGGCACCCCAAAGTCCTAGTTAAATGCTCTAATCGTTACACTCCACTGGCTCATAAGCTTTCCCTCAACTGTACTATCATTAGGTGGGAGAAACTCACATTTCTCTTCCTGACTATATTCACCTGTCACAACATGGATGCATTGTGTTGAAGTGTGGCCCAGCTGAAATGGGCCTAAGTGCTAACTTCCACATCCTGATCTGTCTCGCTTTTAGCAGGAAGAGTGACTAAACAAATTGGTCCATGGTATATGTATTGTGAAGTATCAAGCTAGCAGAAGCTGTCTGTCTGGCTTGCTTTTCCCCTGGAAAGCCAGAGATATAGTCCAGAGATTATTATATGATTATATCACTGGCTTGCCAGGTAACAAACCATCCAAAGAATTGACTTTGTGCTTGTTTATCTACCCCTGTTGTAAATAAGCAGTAGGAATTGTTAACTGGGTAACTGAGCAGCAGGGTCTTGGCTTATTGTGATATCCAGATTTGTCCTGTGTGTTTGGCTACCTTTCCTTCTCAAAACTGCAGAATAGGTGACATTTGCATCTGAAATGTCAAAGCAGAGAGTTGAGAACTCTGCATTGCTTTTTTGTACAGCATATGCTTTGCAAGCACAATAGTGTAATTTTGGTGCCCAGAACATGCTTTGAATGTGTGGCCTAGGTTCCATGCCTGACATCTTTTGAGGGAGTAATGCAACAGAGCCATTGCCCATGGCTTTGGAAAGCCACTTGCCTTACACAGAGCAGAGCAAGAGTGATCATAGTTAGAACCAATGCAAGTCATTTCATATTCTCACAGGCAGTCTGAACAGCAAGACTGTAGTCTTCTGGTAAATGTTTCCTCCTTCCTTTATTTTTAGGAAGTACATACAGCATAAGCAAATTACGTGTTCAAAGAAGCTGCTAACAGCACTTTGTAGTTCCTTTATGCTTCAACCATGAATCATCATTATAAAGTGACATGTATACTAGCTCAGTACAAACAGACCATGGAGACTACCATGAGGACTAATATGCTCACTTTCCTTATTCTGGGTGAGTAAGATATGCCTTGGCTAACAAATTAAAGATATATGAGGGATAATAATAGTTCAATGTAGTGTATGTATTGCATCTGGCAGGCCTGGGGCTCAATTTTTGGTATCTCTCTGGTTTAAAAGAACTGCCAGCTAACGGGAAAGACATCTGCATCACAACCTGAAAAGTAGCTGCTAGTCAGAGTAGAATTATATGGGTAGATGGACAAATTATCTGATCCAGTTTAAGATAGTTTCCCATCTACCATGGAGTGAGCAACACATGGGAAAGTGCCCCAATCCAAGAGGGTACTATAAGGAGCAATGATGGCAGCACCAAATGATAGACAGCGGTGTAGTTTAATGTTTAACAATCTGCTGGTGAAGATTTGCAGTGGAATAATGCTTGTATCTTTTGAATCTGTATGTTCCTATTAGCACTTACCCTGGCATTGAAAATGAATCCAGTGTTTTATCCACTCTGTGCTTTGAGATGGACAAGACAGGTGCATCATTCTGATCTCCAAAAATACCCATACCTTGAGGTACCCTTGCCAGATTCCCAAGGAGTCATAATAGGGCCAGTGCAGGAATTATTCAGACAGATCTGGCAGTGTAGGAACCATCAATGCCCTCTGTCTGGAATATTACCTTTAATTTCCTATGTATATATGAAACTTGTGTGATTTATCTTAATGTAGTATATAGAACCTTTTAGGGCATATTAGATTTTCCTCATTGACAAGCTGCTCAAAAGAACAAGTGGGTCTCTCTGGCATTTTAAAAATTGTGCTTGGTTTTTGAAAAGAAGCACCTGCTACTTAGGGCACCCTTTTGCTTGACTCACATGTGCTGTCTCAGCAATAATTTTTTAAAAATAATAATAAAGGGATTGGTCTCACAGAAAACAGCTCAGTTTAACATCATTTTATTTTCTTATTTATCCTAGGTATAATTAAATCTTGCCTCCCAGCTTTGCCTGCTTCTTCCACAGATAGTAGAGGATCAGGTAGGAATTATTTCTCATTCTCTTTTAGTGGATGCCTATTTTCCATTGTGCGGTCAGTGTTCCACATTTGTCCATTTGAATTATTCAAAAGAAAGGTGTGTGGAAAGAAAATCAGTTGCATCTGTCCTGCGTAGAGCAACCTTCAATTCAGTGAGACCCATGTTCCAGTCTTAATGAGGCAGTCCTTTGAATGTAATAGGACATTTCCTTGTAGGAACATGTAGGTCTGTAGCCCTGGACTGCAAGCCTATGCAGTGGCATAGTGTGGGTGGCCAGCACCTGGGGCAGGGCAAATATTGTGGGGCACGGGGCACGTGCCAGCTCTGTGAGGCAACGTGGGGCAGGGGGCAGGAGAAGCCCCCGGGGTGCTGCCATGAAGCAGTTGTGGAGCCACTGGAGGTCCACTGTGGTGGCAGTGGTGGGCCTGGTACTCCAGCAGCTTGGACTTGGCCTGCTAGGAGGGGAAAGAGGAGTGCAAGGAGTGGCTTTGGGATCACGCCGGGTAGGCTGGCCCACATGAACCTAAGAATTTTGTAGCCTCCCCACAGTACGCCAGTACTTTGCATCCCCTAAAAATTTTGCCCCCAAGGCAAATGCCCCTGTGCTGCCACCCCCCCCCCCCAAGCTACACCATTGAGCCTATGCACAGTTACATGTGTCTATGTATGTTAGTGTTAGGGGCATGAGCAAAACCTATTAAATGTTTTTTTAAATTAAGATTACAAATATTATGAATAATAATTAAGAAATAAAGGAAGACAGTGGAAGATCTGTGCTGTGCCAGGACAATCAGATTGTTTAAAGAGTCTTACAATACCCTCTGTATTGGAGGAAATCTTTTTCAGCAAAAGAGAAAGTAGGTCTCTCTGGCATTTTAAAAATTGTGCACAGTTTTTGTAAAGAAGATCCTGCTACCCTTTTGCTTGACTCACAATAATTTCTTTAATAAAATAATAAAGGAAATTATATCACAGAAAATATTTCAGTTTAACATCATTTTATGTTCTTATTTGTTCTAGGTGTACGTATATATTGCCTCCCAGCCGCGTCTCCTTCCGCAGGTAGGAATTATTTCCCATTCTCTTTTAGTGGATGTCTATTTTTCACTGTGCCCCTTCCACATTTGTCTGTTTAATTTATTGAAAAGAAAGGTATATGGAAGGAAAACTAGTTGCATCTGCCCTGCATAGAGTGAACTTCAACTCAATGAGACTAACATTTCAGTCTTAATGATGTTCACTCGGAAGCAGCTCTTTGAGTTTGATAGGACATTTCCTTGTAGGAATATGTAGGTCTGTAGCTCTGGGCTGGAAGCCTGTGTGCAGTTCGGGGGCAGTGGTGTTAGGGGCAGGAGCAAAACCTAATAAATATAGCAAGATTTACTTTCCAGTAAATAAGCATAGGATTATGCCAAAACAATTCAAACAGGGGTGGTTTCAAAGGATGGATGCTTTTGTCCCACACAGCCCTAATTAACTTATTAATGCACTCAGGCACACTGGCTGAAATCCTCTTGTACAACTACATGGTAGTAATGGTAATAATGTCATCAGCCCACAAAGCTACAATTGGATTTGATTTGAAGCTTCATAGCCCCCATCTCAGATTCTGAGGCTCCCTAGGGATCCTTTTGGACCTGGGGAGGTCTTTGGGAGCCTTGGTATGGTGGGAGAACCTTTTTGCTACCAGACTGCCACTGCTGAGATCAGGACATCCATGATGATCTGGCAGCGATGTGTGGATATTTAATGCCCCCCCCCCCAAATCGGGGCCCAAGGCTCCTACAGACTTCCACAGCTCAGAAGGAATCCTTAGAAGTCTCAGAACCTGGGGAGGCAGGAGTGGGAACCTTTAAATTAGATTTAATCTAAGCGTAGCATTAACAGGCTAATTACGTCATCACCATTTATGCCCACATAGTTAAGCAAACAGATTCCAGCCGTTGTGTTGTAGTGGTATGTGCTATTTATGCAACTTTTGCCAACATACCACTATGCAAGTTTGTCTCCCACCAGAAAAAATTCTGTAGATATTTTGGAATTAAAATACTTTATAATGCTTTAATAACTCCAAACAAACAAACAAAACCCTACAAACCAATAGAATGAAAATCAAGCTATGGTTCCATTAGGACTGAAATGCTCAGTTAAGCTGTCAGGTTTTAACTTGGTGTTGAAATTAGGGGAATGCTAGTCAAGCCTCCCAGGGGAGCACAACCAGAGGGCTAGAGCTGAGAAAGACCTCCTCCCTGTCTCCACACGGGAGAACTGCTGGCAATTGTGGAACCCACAGAATGTCCCCTGGTGGGTCTTAATGATCAGGGAGAAATGTATAAGCAGAGGCTCTTGCTCTGAGTCCCAAGCTTTCCTTGGGATTTAGATACAAGCTGTTTAGGGCTTTGAAAGTCATCATCAACACTTTGAACTTGAAATGGAAGCACATTGGCACCTTGTACTATGGAAGCACATTGACTTCTTAGTGGGGTTAGGAAACATCAACACATTACTCCCACTCTGGCCGCATTGCACTGGCTGCCCATTCGATTCCGCGTTGATTTCAAAGTTTTAATGATCACATACAAAGCCCTAAACAGTTTAGGACCTCGATACTTGGCGGAACGCCTCGTCCCACCTAGATCTACTCGTATCACCCGATCCAGCCAGGAGGGGCGACTGAGGAGCCTAACGCCGAGGGAGGCCCGGAAAGAAAAAACAAGACACCGGGCTTTCTCGGCAGTGGCTCCCAGTCTCTGGAACAAACTCCCTCCTGAGATCCGTTTGGCTCCCTTGCTGGGCATTTTTAAAAACCAACTCAAGACCTGGTTATATAGACAGGCCTTCCCTCCGGGCATTACTTAACTTACCTTTTTCTTTTCTCTATTTTTAACTATCGTCTATTGTATAAAGGTTGCAAATTGTCAATATATATTAACTGTTTTTACTCTGTGTTTTGTGAGCCGCCCAGAGTAGACTATGTCTAAATGGGCGGCATATAAGCTTAATAAATAAATAAATAAATAAGTTGGCATCCAGTGTCATATGGGTCATGCAGTTTTTTCCTACCAGCTGTCCGTTGTTGTTACTGTATGCTCCAAATTCACTTTCAACTTAGGGTGATCCTAATAGAGTTTCTGAGGTATGTGAGATATTCAAGGAGTAGTTTATCATTGCTACCCCTCCATGAGTTTCTATGGCCTAATGATATTTGAACCCAGCCCTCCTGAGTCCTAATCTGAGTCACTGTACCACACTAGGTCTTGACAGTAGCCTAGCTGGCACATGTTGCACTAGGTATGGCCTCCTTGTCTTCCTTAAGAGGAATCCTAGAATCCTAGAATAATGGAGTCAGAAGGGGTCTATAAGGCTATCAGGTCCAACTCCCTGGTCTATGCAGGAATCCAAAGCAAAGTATATCTGACACATGGTTGTCTAATTTTCTCTTGAATGCCTCTAGCCTCGGAGACCTCACCACCACCCAAGATAATTGGTTCAGTTGTTGAACTGTTCTTACAGTTTGGATCCCCCGATATTCAACTGAAATCTGGCTTCCTGTAACTTGAGCCCATTATTACATGTCCTGCACTCCAGGATGATCAAGAACAAATCCTGCTCCTCCTCTATATGACAATCTTTCAATTATTTGAGGAGTGCTATCATATCTCACACCAGTTTTTCTTTTGTCATGGCTAAACATGCCCAGTTCCTTCAATCTTTCCTCATAGGGCTTGGTTTCTAGTCCCCTGATCATCCTTGTTATCCTCTTCTGAACTTGTTCCAGTTTGTCAGCATCCTTCTTATAATACAATGTCCAGAACTGGACACAGTACTCAAGATGAGGCCTAGCCAGTGCCGAACAGAGAGGAACTAGTACTTCACAGGATTTGGAGGCTGTATTTCTGTTAATGCAACTAAAATAGTATTTGCCTTTTTTGCAGCTGCATCTGTAGGCAGCATTGCAGATAAAATGAAAGGTACTGGTAGTATGTAGTCAGATTGTCCCTGCCAAGGAATAACAATAACTTCCAGGCCAAGCAATGCTGGCCCCAAATACTTTGAACCAGCAAGTCAATCTGAGCCTCCAGTGACAGAGATGGATCATGAAGTACCTTCAAATATTGTAGGTGATCACGAAACGAAAGAAAGGCTAATGATGTAGGTGATCACAGAACAAAGAGAAGGCAATTAGCCTTTAGAGAAATTACAAAGAAGAGTCGACCACAGATGTCCGAGCACGTTACCATAGTCTCTCGAGACTGAAGGATGCCTACTACTGAGAACTCTTTTCATTAACTTAGCACGATTACACAGAATGTTGTGAGAATTCAGATAGGACACTAGTTACCTAATCGCCACTTAGGATTGGCCGGAGAAAGCCTTTGAACTTATGATCTAACTCTAAGGGAAAAGGCAGAATGAGTAGGTTACCCCGCCCGCTAGCAGCTGCTGCTCTCTGCCAGAAGAGTTTGCTCGTCACTGTAACAGATAACAACTAACGGCCTTGGGCAGAAGCTTCCCACAAAATATACCCTGTTCCTTTGGTGGAGGACAACCCACCTGGAACAGATTGCTTAACCAATTGTTATATGTGGCAACCCCTGGACCTCTGAGTCTCCATCCTGTCAGGGTCCACTTTCAATTAACTGTCCTACCCCATTACAGCCTCTAAACATTAATCCAACACCACCAGAAGACAACAAGAATCCAAAAACTGGTTCTAGATTCTGCTGCAAATTCACATGTCAGCTCTGCCCTCATGTCCATTCTGAAACCATTAGAAGACCTGTGACTACCATTCACAACATCAGGGGTTCAATTTACTTGCTCATTTTCCAATGTGATCTACTATCTTATGTCAGCAGTGTCTTTCTCCAGTCTGCATAGGGCAAACTGATCCATCTCTTTGCAAATGAATAAATGGATACTATCTAACATCAGAAATGTACAGTATTTTTTTAAAACAAGTAGAAGAACATGGTAATCTCCCAGGACACTCTGTCTCTGATTGTAAAGTAGCTGTTGTGAAGCAAAGAAACTTCAGTGGGAGATTAGAAAGACTGCTGAAGAACACTCAGTAAATTCTTTGTTTCTTGACTTAGGCTGTGCTCAAGCCCTGCAAGATTCCTCACCTCTAGAGGTCTTTTCTTTACCTCAGGGTCTCCACAATATGCACAAATGTTTCTGTGCAAAATTCATATCCTTTCCCTGTGAGATGCAATGTGCAGATATATGTGAATTGATTGATTAAAGAGACAGAGATAATCCAACCAATGCTTTGCATTCTTAAAAGCCTATGAAAGAAAACAGCAACTACTGTGGATTTTTTTTTGAGGGGCACTGCACTCAACAGTTATACATTCGCTTAAAATCCCTCTTACCTCTTTGTGAGACACCACAGCTATGCCTTATATCTTGAATTTGTATGTATGTGGCTGTGTGTTTTGTGTGTTGTTCATATACTCCTATTATTGTAATAAAATTATATTAAAATTATTTTTTAAAAAAAAATCAGTGGCACACACTGGTGTGTGGAATGACTCAAGTCATCCCTGCTTCTGAATGATACAAACGTATCAAGCTGTGTCCCCTTCAGCTGCTGCTCATGGGGGGTGGGGGGAAAGGAGTCACTTACTACCCTGTGTCCCACGTCATTAGTCTCTGTCTGTTGTCACTGTTTCTCAAAACTTATCATTCATTCAGGAGGAATCAAGCCAAGAGTTAAAAACAAAACAAAAACAGGTGGTTTGAAATGTTGCACTGTTAATTCATTTCTGTTCATTTTCTAAAAAGCCACTGTAGTGTTTAGTATTGATGTGAACCAAAATAAAAGAACACATGTTGTTCAAGTATATTTTTGGGTCACCTATTTCTTTCTAACCCCTCAGCTTCCTTTGCTAAATGGTTTTCGATGAAGATCTTCACAGCAGTACTGTTGTTTAACTTTTCTTGGACTCAATTCTTGTCATGGAAATATTTTTCTAATTTTTTTTCTAGGTTTTTCTGAGAGTCATCCAAACAGTAATGATAATGGCATCATTAATGGTGTCGGTGATACTGGTATAGACTGCGGACGTAATGCTATGCATTACAATGAATCCACCTGTGTCTGTAAACCAGGATATAAGTTAGAATCAGTGGACGTGACCTCAAGAGGCACTCAATGCAATTGTCAGAGTAAGTGTTTTCATTCTCCGCTCCTTTAAACTTCCTCTTTTGAACTAAATTGTAAACAGTGAAAATGTGATTTTTTTCAGCCATTCCTAATATTGTGATTAATGCTGACATTTCATGCCTGCTATGATGTGTAATGTGTGAAAAACTCTGCTTGGTTTTTAGCCATAATCTGCCAAGGCAGTTTTGATTTATGGCAACTATTTCCAGGGTTTTCTAGATACAGAATACTCAGAAGTGGTTTGCCATTCCCTTTTTCTGGGGTGGTGGACTGTGCAGCTTTACCCAGGACCACACCAACTGACTCTTCTCCTACAAGGCTCAGCTGAGAATCAGAGTCCTGACTCCTGACCATTAGCTCTGGAGTCAAGTACCCAAATCACTGAGCTATCCAGCCAGAGCAGTAGGACTTCTCAGCAAACCAGCATAGGATTGTGCTACATAACCTCACTCCCCCAACTTCGAGCTAATGAAGTGATACTGCCCATGATATGGTAAAACCAAAGACCTGTAAAGACAAAGCAACAACACTTATTGTCAGTGTTATCTCCCTGTTCGACTGTAGTCCTTACAATAAATTGATTTTCCCAGTAACGTTATGTTACTATGCATTATCCCTGTTGATCTTGAATGGCAAATTACATTTGCAAAGCATCTTCTCTTGTTGAGAATAAAAACTGCTAGAACTGGCACTATAATTTATCATTACATTTTTCTTCACAGAAATTTCTCACTCCTGCCCAGAAGAATCAGTAAGTGTGGTGTGCAATGTGTGAAATTAGTGTAATTTTTTAATCAAGGTGAATATAATGCTGAAGCTTTGAATCAAAGTCTAGGGCACAGAAAAGACCTGAATAAGGCACAGAAAAGAGCTGATACTGTGTTTCCCCGAAAATAAGACAGAGTCATATTAATTTTTGCTCCAAAAAACGTACTAGGGCTTATTTTCAGGATATGTTTTTTTTTCCATGTACAACAATCTACATTTATTCAAATACAGTCATGTTATCTTCTGGTTGCTGCACAATGGTGGAGGGCGGGGTTTCACTTAACTGGGGCTTATTTTGAGGGTAGGGCTTATATTATGAGCATCCTGAAAAATCATACTAGGGCTTATTTTCAGTTTAGGTTTTATTTTCTGGAAAACAGGGTATGATACCTGCAACTGGGCTAACTGATAACTTAGAAATGCAGCAATCATCTGAGACCATTAGCAATGCTATTAGATCAAGATTTTCCATCCTCCTGAATTCATCTAGGACACCCATTATTTTCAGTGCCCTGTCTACAGCAATCATGTCTTCTTCCGCTTTTCTTTGTGCTAGGCACACTTAATATAAGACCCATGCACCAGGCCTCAGAAAGAATGCTGAGTTGTGCATCAACATTGTTATGCTGAAAATCCTGGTGCTTGCTAACACTGATTACTACTACATATTCCTCTCACAAAGCAATGGGACCGGCACTGTTTCTTTTTGAACACAAATCATATATTTTAAATGGCAACAGGCAATTCTTTCCACCCAAACCCTCAAATGACAATGAAATGATCCGACTATTAGTTGACTTTCTCTGTTTCTCCTATCATACCGATTTTGAGGAAAAATAGAAACCAAGGAAAAGGGAGGCAAGAGAATTGCTTCACTCAGGCTCATCTCAGGGTCAGACTAGGTGTTAAGGGGAATGCATATCACCTGTATTTAAAATGTTCCCCCTCCAGCAACAAGGTTTCTTTAGGATACCTGCCTCATCAGCCAGACTTGCAAAGTAACCTCACATTTATCTTTCAGTGACCTATTGAATAATGGAGTGTGTCTTAAGTGCAAGATTTGTAGAGGTGAAAAAGCATAACAAACAAGCATCTTTCATGACTCACTGTCAATTCATAGGGAATGCAAAATTTCCCTCATGTCTCCTTTTATTCTTAGTCTAACACTTTAGCAACTGCATCACTAGTTTAGTAGCTCATCCATGTGACATATCAGATTTCTGAGTCACCCATCTGGTGCAACTATTCTTTTTCCTCTTATCAGCTGATATTTCTTAATAACACAAAATTCCTTTCACCTGTTCATTTAGGATATTCGTATTCATAACAGTTCCTGGTGCTTGGCTGTGAAAACCGCCTTGAAACATAGCTGTGAAATGAACAGTTCAACAACAAGTTGTTTAGAGGTGGGACTTCCTGACAATTTCAAAGGTTTGACCACAGCTTCTCTTTCCGGACCAGCCACTGTGGTTTCCTAATACCATGCTGTGAAGGTGTTTTTTTTTTTTTTTTTTAGGTGATGCAGGGGTGGAAGTGAAATGAGGGGCAGTGATTTTAAGAAGCCATTTACCTATACTGTATGTGGTTTCTGAAGCTATTCTGGATTTCAGAGAGAAGTGGGTTATAATGAGTTGTGTTATTTGTTCTTTCTGCCTCAGTATTGTTCAGTTTAATTGGCCAAGCCTGTCCAGGGTTTCAGGCAGAGAATTTTGCCATGCCTGATCCTTTAATTGGGAAGGGAGCAGAATGACCCAAGTACTGTCCCCAAAGTAGGTGTTCTACCACTGAGCTGTTTGGTTTAGTGTTTACATGCTATAAGGACCTAAGTTGAATAAAACACAATGAGGATAGACAGGCAGGGCAGAGGTAGGAAATGTTACCTTCTTTGGACTACAGTTCTCAGAATACTCTTGTCAATACTCAGTACTGGAGTACTCCGGAAGTTATAGTCTGGGAGGTTATTTGGTGCACTCCACACACCCCCAGTCACGTTTCTTATCTCTGCCAGTAAGTGTATCTTCTTTATGAAAATTAGAGTAGTTTTTAAGATGGCCCTGGTGTGGTACTTACCAGTACAGGAGTGGAAGGGAAATGCTGCATTTTTCAAAAACCAAAAGGAGACTTTATGTATAGATAGTGGGATGAGGAAATGTGCCGAAGTGTCTTTAGGTTATTAAAGAAATATTTTAGTTTGTTATTTTATTAGCCTTTTCTTTGCCTTATATATATTTCTGAAAGATTGTGTTCCTTCTGTTAAGTATAATCACCGTGTTATTTACATATGTACAATTAGAATTAAGTATATGAGAACAGAGAAAGGAAATCAAAGACCAAGTAAAACAGAACTAATAAGAAGAATCTGGGAAGAACTAGATTTGTTGAAGTTTATTGAATAATTTGGAAAACTGCTCGATTTTTTTTCACAATTTCAAACCAGCCATGCAGTATTCAGGGAAAATAGGTTTTACAGTTCACAGAGAAAGAATACACAATGCTATTAATTGTGTAAAAGAATTCTGATAGAAATGTAAGCAATAAGAAATTATTTATAGTTTTTCTAAGTGGAATTTGAAGTCGATTTCATGACTGTACCTTTTTGTTGGTAGTCTTTTTCGATTGAAAGTTAGGCACGTATTTTTCGGAGTTCTGAGGTAAACTATTCATAGCTGTACATACAGAAAGAGGAACATACAACACAGTGATACAGACCAATTTACAGTCTACTCTGTATTTTGTACATACGCTGTGGATTCCATAATTAATGCCTTTACGCTTATGAAATATCAAGTGAGATCTTAAATTGTTTTTTGCTCTCTTTGCTTCTTGTTTCAGAATACAACAATTGTTTTCAAGAATTTCGTGCAGAATATCACAGCAAAAGAAGACCTTGTGTCCAGTGTGACCTTTTTTCTGAAAGAAATCGGCTCCTCTGCAGGAACAAAGGCTCTTGACTTTCCAGAGAAACAGCCTGAGACTGCAATTTCTCCCTTACTAGGTAAAGGAAATATAGGCCTTCATTCTATCATTTGAGACAGGCAGATCGGCAGACAGGGGGGAAAAAAAGGTGCTTAGTATGTTTCAATTACTTCCCTGCTTTTGTCACACCTATATCTCTTGTGATGGATTTGCATGTGACATATTACACTTGAACAAAAATCTATGTATGTCAACCGTTATGGCCTGTAAATTAGATGCAGGTAGTCAGGGTTCTCTTGATGCCCTCTTAATGTACATGATACAGGAAAGTTTTGGATCTCGTCACTCATGCCTCTGCCAAGGCAATAAGGTAGTATTAATTTAGAATGAAGACACCATGGAGAAAGATGGGTAAAGTTGGTTTCCAAAACATTTTAGGGAAATTATCCCCTGACATTAGATCTTCAAACAGAAGTCTGTTTCAAAAATAGATACGCAGTTGGCCAACCTACAATTTAGCCACCTCAGCTTTACTAGTTGACTAAGTAGATGGCGAGAGCACAAGTGGCAGAACGCTCCTATAAAATCTAACTGAGAACCTGTCCAGACATGGGAATTTGGAGCAGTCTGCTTTGTCTTTAAGAGGTTCTTATCTTCAGTGTGATCGGTTTCATCTCACACTTGAGCAATCCTTCCGTTCACATGAGAGGTGTTTATTCTCCCATGAGAAGGGTCCACACAAGTCTTTGGATTGCTGATTTAGTTGCAAGGAGGTTTATATGGTTTGCTTGTGTGTAAATTTACCTGGTTTACTCACAAGTTCAGCGGCAGTAGCAACAGCAGTGGAGGACAGTGGTGGTGTGAGGGGAAAACATAGGGGTGAAGGTTGGGGAGATGGAAGGCAGGTAACCCTCCTTCCCCCCCTTTTTTTTTCTTCTTCTCCTCAGCTGGGGCTCTGCTTGGGCTCTGCTGCATTGTGGGGGCAGAGCCCTTGGAGTCAACTATTCTCCTTCCCCACCTTTTGCCTCTGCCATCGTTCTGCAGTGACATTCCTCTTTTTTATTTTTATTTGTTTTTGCGAAATAAAATAAGTGGCATATCAAAAGAGCAATGCATCAATCTAGCATGGTATTAGAATTTTGCTGTTAAGGGGTTTTCTCCATCCTCCTTTTTAATGTCACAACCCACCTAATACATCACAGGGTTGTCACCTCTGATAATGCCCACAGCTCCATTTGAGTGCAAACTAGTCATCCACACAGGCTACACAACAGGATAATTAGAAGCATGCCAAATTATGCTAAAAAAACATAACCCGGAAGTCCCTAGCCCTGTACCAGAAAGGAGGAGGACAGCTCTTTAAGGAGCAGGATGGGTTGATCTAAGTAGAAACACATATGGATGCCATAATTTGGTTCACACCAAACCATATCCAAACAGGCCCTGAGTCTGAGGATGGACAACTGGCAAAACAAAAGTGTTATTTTCTTCTGTGCTGTATCTGTTGACATTCTAACAAGAAAATGTATTTCTGGCTATGTAAAGATTTGTTGCCTTGAAGGCTCAGTTAAAGCCAGGATGGTAGGGCATGAATCTGAAATATAAAAGGAAATTCTAAAAAAAAAAAGAGAGTTAATGTCCTTTTAGCTGCAGGCCTTTACAACCGAATACAAGGCACTTTGCAAATAAAATTGCTCCTACCCAGTTCTATATTTCTCCTGAAGCTGGATCATTACAGGTCTGTTTTTTGCATAGGTGCAGATGCAGTCATGAAATTCCAGTATCACCATCTCTCACAAGGAGGAACTTAATTTGCTGTACAACCAGTCAGGCACCCAACCCTCTATTTTAGCTGCAAGACTCTATAATAGGCAAACTGGCTCTCTGGATGCATCTACAAAAGGAACTATATTAATGATGGGTGGCATGATGTATATAGGCAGTGTCTTGTGTCTTCCAAATGTCTCACAAACTGAAAATTCCATCTTCTGTCAGCCTGAGGCAGACTGCAGCTGTCTGCAAGCCTTCTGGAAAAGTGCTGCTGGACTGGAACAATGGTGATCAGAGAAAAATATATTCTCCCATTTACCCTGAGTTAGCTCAGTAATGAATTTTAACCTGTGTTCAGCTGAACCTGGCACAAATCTTTGGGGGGAGGGGCACAGATTGTCTGCATGCTCCTTGTTTCCTCTCTTGATTCATTGCTTCCAGCTCAAGTATATACCAAGGGCTCCCTGGGTTTTTGCTTATGGGAAAAGCATAGTTAAGCATGAATTTGTCAATTTCCTGGGTCATTTCTGCATTTCACAGCATAACAAGGGCTTCAACAAGAGCTTTAACCATATAAGCAGGAAAATCTTCCAGAACCCTCCATTATCCAGTGGAATCCATTAGTCTCTATTAAGAACCAGGGATGTTGGTAAGTCTTCAAGACCAAATCCCAAGTCGAGTGTGAGTTTTCAGGACCAAGTTCCAAATCCAAGAGTGAGTTTTGGGGCTTGAGTTCTGAGTCTCAAGTCTGCGTCTTTTGAGTTTTCGGCCCCACCTCCCAGGCTCAGGACTTGGACTGCGCGTGCGCCACCCAGCTGATAGGCTGGCACATGCACAGAGAAGAGGCAGGTCGGAAGACCTGCCCTCAGAATATGGCAGGGCTAGATTGTCACAATGAAAGGCCCTCAGACTCCCTCCATGCTGGACTGTTCTCCCATTTCAGAGGGCCTGCCTGTGCCCATGGAGGCAGTAGGTACTTGGCTCCTAGAAGGGAAGCTGGGCCTGTTTGCTTTGAAGGTGGTGGCAGCAGTGGCAGGTAGACCAAAGGCAGTGGTAGGGGAGGGCTTATAGGGATTCGACAACACAACTCAGACAAATGGGTCTGAGTCATAAGTTGAGTTGTGAGTCCCCCCAGAAACCCCCAAGTCGAATACGAGTCAAGTCACTGATGCAACTTGAGTTGAATTTAAGAGGACCCATCCCTGTTAAGTAGATCATTGTGACTGCTCATGTACCCTTGCAGAAGGGACAAGTCCTCAAGAGTCTAAACCTCTATAGGAAGTAATCCAAGCGTGATAAGGGGTTAGATGTTAATATCCATCCCACTTTCAGATCCCCCTCATCTTGTCCAGTCAAAAGACCAGATCTAGTATGTATCTTGCTATATATGTTGGACCAATGGCATGTTGGGACACTTGTATCATTGTTATGGCAGTCATTTTCTGAGCCCCCAAGAGGTGTTTTTTCTTATCCACTGGCGTTTGTACAATCTAACACCAGTGCTTGAGTGGAACGACCAGCTGCCACATGCTGTCATTACCTAAAGGATGCTACAATGTGTTCACATTCTTTGGGGAGGCTCCTTCTTTGTCCACCACCAAGATCTGATGATTTGGTATTGAAGATGAGATTGCCTGGAATAATGATCTGGAGAATTCTCAAAACCAGATTGGCTGGGTAATATGTCAACTTACCAGTGTACCCAACACAAGATACAAACATTCAGGGTTGGCACTTAATGCCTAGCAAATGACAAAGTGTTTCTATAGCTCACAGCAGGTCCATCTCCACTCAAATTTGGATAATACCAGCCTTGTTCCCTTCTCATTCACAACTAAAACATGATGAGGGGGATTCTATTGTGATCCAAACTGCTACTTGTCTTATTAAATTTTAATTAAAGTAATGAGGGTTTCAACTGATATTTTCAACAAGGATATATAAGAATTGTATCTTCTTGTTAGCTCTGATACAACAGAAGATAAAAGGAGAATGTGAATAGCAAATAAACAGAATTTCACAAAGCTCTTATATTTACTGTTTAGGATATATCCTTGGAGATTCTCTCATCATTTAGAATGTAGGGGAAATAAGACGTCTCTTGAACAGAAGTGCTGCATGTGCATTCAAGAACTGAAACCCATTCTTTCTTCTTTCTAGCAATCCAGACAAATATAATCAGCAAAAAAACTATTTCACAAAATGAAATATTCAAGCTAGAAGCTCAAGGAGACCAAATGTCCATTTTCCCCAGTGCAGTGGTTGACAGGACAACCAAAGGTACACTTTCTTTATAGTTTGATTCCCCTCCCCCAAAATAAAATGTTATTACATATTCTCAATAAAATATGAGATCCAAGGCTGCCTTCCCCAGAACACACTGAATTAATCCCTACTGAGGACAGGAACACTTCTCCTACGCCTGCACGTTCAACAGGTGCTGTAGCCTTACTCTGTACTTTTAAAGTTGTCACCTATTACATTTCGTTGAATGTATTTCTTCCTTTTTGCTTTTCCCTGATAAAGTATGTGTTAACTCATGGTACAGTATTTTTGCTCTGCATCTGGTGTTACAGTGTAAATTGTTTTAAATTGTTGTCAGTTATTTTAAATATTTAAAATCTCTTAACATTGTTTAGTGTTTTGAATTGCCTGCTACCCAGCCTGACATCTCTTGGATAGAGCAAGAGGTAACTATTTTAATTAATTAATTGTTAGAAATCCTGATTTGGGATGTCTCATCTATCCCCATTCTATTCCACAGTCCTTTGTAAAACAGTAACTTCGAGAGTGTGATTTAATATTTGGTACTACTCCCCCATTTCTTTTTCTCATGCTATACAATATATCTTGTACTCTTGGCAAATGTCTGCTTTCTGTTAATTTTACATGTGGCATTTATGGAAATATTTAAGATACAGTATATGGGAACTTCTCACAGCTCTTCTGATTCTTGGATGTTGGTGCATTGGTTTGAGGCAGGACATTTTATTGCAGTAACCCAGAAGGAGCATCTATGTTCCAGGAAAGGTGGTAGAGCAAAGGTCGTCTTGAGCATAAGTGGCACCCATTATATCATAAATGGCACCTGAACCAATCCTGGAACTAAGGGAAATTCATGTTGTGCATAGGATCCCATAGTGGTGAATCTGTACTTCCCAAATTAGCTGATCAATGCTCAGCCATTGCAGTTGTCTGCATACCCTTGTCCCTTGCCTTTGGTTAGCAGACCTACAGTGATCCTTGGAATGTGAATCAGTTTATATGTTATTCTGACATGCATTAAATCCATTCTATCCTAGTTGTGCAACAATCTGCACATTTTAGAAAACTGTATGAAAATTTGTATTTTGAAAAATTGTTAAAATCTCTGTTCTCTTAAAATGTGCATCTGAAATATTTTGAACTATGTGGAAAAGGCTGTGGAATAAGATTTAGGAAACCTGGGTTCAAATCCCCACTCAGCCACAAAACTCAGTGGGTAACCTTGGGCCAGTCACAGTTTCAGCCTCACCTACCTCAAAGGGTTCTTGTGAGGGGAGAGTGGGGGAAAGAGACCTGTGTATGTTCCCTTGAGCTCACTGGAGGACAGGCAGGATATAAGTGTAACAAACAGCAAAATTTTAGTCCAAGATTGCCTACAGGTGCAAGGAGAGAAGATGATCAATCGTGTAGTTATAATTGTTGTTATGTGCCATCAAGTCACTTCCGATTTATGGCAATTCTATGAATGAACCATCTCCAAAATGTCCTGTCCTCAACAGCCCTGCTCAGCTCTTGTAAATTCAAGGCTGTAGCTTCCTTTAATGAGTCGATGCCTCTCATATTTTGTCTTCCACTTTTCCTGCTGCCTTCAACTTTTCCTAGCATTATTGTCTTTTCCAGTGAATTCTGCCTTCTCATGATGTGCACAAAGTAGGACAGCCTCAGTTTCAACATTTTTGCCTCCAGAAAAAGTTCAAGCTTGATTTGACCTAGGACCCGTTCTTTTATCTTTCTGGCAATCCAGGATATCTGCAAAGCTGTCCTCCAGCATCCCCATTTCAAATATAAAGTGATCACTTTGCAAGTTGTGGGAATGTTGTAGACATAATATATCTCGACTTCAGCAAAGTGTTTGACAAAGTATCTCAAGACATTCTTAGGTGTGGGCTGGATAGCACAAGTGTGAGGTAGATACACGGTTACAGGATTGTGCTCAGAGAGTGCTTATCAATGGCTCCTTCTTAAACTGGGAGGAGGTTACAAGTGGGGTACCACAAGGTTCAATCCTGCGCCTGGTGCTCTTCAACATTTTTATTAATGACTTGGATAAGGGAATGCAGGGAAAACTTATCAAATTTGTAGATGACACAAAATTGGATAGAATAGCTAAAACCTTGGAAGACAGGAACAAATTTCAAAAAGATCATAACAGGCTTGAGCAATGGGCTGAAAACAACAGAACGAAATTTAACAGGAATAAGTGCAAAGTTATACACCTAGGAGGCTATATTTCTTGTACTGAAGAGACTCCAGGTGCTTGCAGACAGAGTCTATCCAGAATCACAGTGTGGATTTCGAGCTAATAGATCCACCACTGACATGGTCTTTTCCCTCAGACAGTTGCAGGAGAAATGTAGGGAACAACAACAGCCACTCTTTGTGGCCTTCATAGATCTCACAAAGGCCTTTGACTTGGTTAGCAGGGATGGCCTTTTTAAAATACTTCCCAAGATTGGATGTCCACCTCTACTCCTTAACATCATCAGGTCCTTTCATGAGGAAATGAAGGGCACTGTAGTTTTTGATGGCTCAACATCAGATCCCTTTGACATCCGAAGTGGAGTGAAACAGGGCTGTGTCCTCGCGCTAACCCTGTTTGGGATCTTTTTTGCTGTCATGCTGAAGCACGCCTTTGGAACTGCAGCAGAAGGTGTCTATCTCCGGACTAGATCAGATGGAAAGCTCTTTAATCTCTCTAGATTGAGAGGGAAGACCAAAGTCCAACTGAAATGCATGTGGGACTTCCTCTTCGCCGATGATGCAGCCATTGTTGCCCACTCTGCTGAAGACCTCCAACAACTCATGAATCGTTTTAGCAAGGCCTGCCAAGACTTTGGACTAACAATCAGCCTGAAGAAAACACAAGTCATGGGCCAGGGCGTGGACTCACCTCCCTCTATTACCATCTCCACACAAGAATTGGAGGTTGTTCATGACTTTGTGTACCTTGGCTCAACGATCTCTGACGCTCTCTCCCTAGATGTCGAGCTGGATAAACGCATTGGCAAAGCAGCTACCATGTTGTCTAGACTCACAAAGAGAGTATGGCTCAATAAGAAGCTGACGGCATATACCAAGATCCAGGTCTATAGAGCCTGTGTCCTGAGCACACTCCTGTACTGCAGTGAGTCCTGGATCCTTTGTGCACGGCAGGAGAGGAAGCTGAACACGTTCCATATGTGTTGTCTCCGACGCATTTTTGGTATCACCTGGCAGGACAAAGTTCCAAATAGAGTAGTCCTGGAACGAGCTGGAATTTTTAGCATGTATACATTACTGAAACAGCGACATCTACATTGGCTTGGGCATGTCGTGAGAATGGCTGATGGTCGGATTCCAAAAGATCTCCTGTATGGAGAATTAGTGCAGGGAAATCGCCCCAGAGGGAGACCACAGCTGCGATACAAGGATATCTGCAAGCGGGATCTGAAGGCCTTAGGAATGGACCTCAACGGATGGGAAACCTTGACATCTGAGCGTTCAGCCTGGAGGCAGGCAGTGCATCACAGCCTCTCCCAATTTGAAGAGACCCTTGTCCAGCAGACTGAGGCAAAGAGGCAGTCACGGAAGCAGCAAAATCAGGGAGCTGGACAGGGGACAGATTGTATTTGTCTTCAGTGTGGAAGGGATTGTCACTCTCGAATTGGCCTTCTCAGCCACACTAGACGCTATTCCAAGTCCTCCATACAGAGCACGTTACCATAGTCTCTCGAGACTGAAGGATGCCTAATCTATCTAATACACCTAGGAGGAAAAACCAAAGGCACAGCTACAAGATGGCTCAATTACACTATGAGCAGGAAGGATCTTAGAATTGTTGTAGATCACAAACTGAATATGAGCCAATAGTGCAATGCGGCTGCGAAAAAGGCCAGTGCTATTTTAGGCTTCATTAACAGAAATATAGCCTCCAAATCCTGAGATGTTCTAGTCCCCCTCAGCACTGGTTAGGCCTCATCTAGAGTACTGTGTCCAGTTCTGGACACAACACTTCAAGAAAGATGAAGACAAATTGGAAAAAGTTCAGAGGAGGGTAAAAAGGATGGTCAGGGGGCTGGAAACCAAGCCCTATGAAGAAAGTCTGAAAGAACTGGGCATGTTTAGCCTTTAGAAAAGAAGACTGAGGGGAAGATATGATAGCACTTTTCAAGTACTTGAAAAGCTGTCATACAGAGGAGGGGCAGGATCTGTTCTTGATCATCCCAGAGTAAAGGACATGTAATAATGGGCTCAACTTACAGGAAGCCATATTTCAGCTGACTATTAGGAAAAACGTCCTGTTATGGAACCAAATACCTTGGGTAGTGGTGATGATTGAACCAAGTTATACAAACTTTTTAACTATTTCAATTTTTAAATTGTCAACATTAAAGCTGTGTGGTTCTTCAATGGTCATGATTTTGCCTTAATGTTCAACTGCAGTCCTGCTTTGGTACTTTCTTCTTTCATTTTAATCAGAAGTTATTCCATTTCATTGCTGCTTTCTGCCAGTTATGTGGCATCATCTGCGTATCTTAAATTATTGATTTTTCTCCCACCAATTTTCACTTCTCCTTCTTCTGAATCTAGTCTAGCTTTCTATATGATATGTTATGCACATAGATCGAATGATAGGGAAATAAAGTGCACCCTTGTTTGACACCTTTGCCTATAGGAAACCATCCTGTCTCTCCGTATTCTGTCCTAACAGTAGCTTCATGGGATCCTGTTATTGGTCATTTATTTTTTAAATTTTTTTATTTGACTTATATGCCTCCCCCACACTACCCAAAGGTCTCTAGGCGGCTTACAACAATTTAAATACAGTAAAAAGATAAATCAATTAAAATACAATTAAAAATACAGTGCTCTGTATTAAGGTGTACTTTCCTGGGCCACACGCTGATCTTCTCCTTGTCTCTTTCAGGACCTGTTGGTGTGGCTTTTATATCATTCAGTGGGCTGGAATCACTTCAGGGAGGGAGACTTTTGCAGGAATGGATAAACAATGAAACACTAGAAAGCATCCATGTGAATTCCAGGGTGGTAAGCGCTTCCACCAGCAGCTTGATAAGGAATGTATCCAGTCCTGTCAACCTCACTTTTCAACATCTTAAGGTGTGTAAATGAATTCTATAGAGATTATTTGGGAAATATGCATGTTTTTCATATACATTTTGTGAGTATATATTTAGATGTGACAGAGAATCCAAATGCCAAGGAAAATTCAAAGCTTCATTAATGTTCTCGGTAGAATTTCCTGTTTTGATCTGAACGTTGCCTTCTGCCCATCAGAAGCCATAGCAGATGGAGGCTAATGGGAAGTGTAGTTATATACACCGTTTATTTCACTCATTTTACATTAATTTTGAATTAATTTCTAATAACTTCACAAAGTAATCCTTATTAGAGATAAACAGACAAAACAGAAACACTAGAACTTCCTTTTCAATTTCCTTCTCGAATCCTCCTCTCATGCAGGATAAAGTTCTCCAGCAAAAATTTGTCTGTGTCCACTGGAACTCTTCAAGCAAGGAACAGCCCTGGTCAACTGAGGGTTGCCAGGAACTCTATTCTAATAAAACTCACTCACAGTTTCGTTTTCGGTACTTGCCCAACTTTGCCTTGCTGATGGCCACCACTCCTAAACAGGTATATAAAGTATGTTAGATAATGCCTCTGTTCCCTCTTGCAGGAAATGGTAAATCACTTACTTCACAACTTTGTCCTGCAATATCTATGCAGTTGTAACAGATTGCTGTGCTTTATTATTATTATTATTATTATTATTATTATTATTATTATTATTATTATTATTATTATTATTATTATTATTATTATTATTATTATTATTATTATTATTATTATTATTATTATTATTACTATTACTATTACTATTATTACTACTACTACTACTACTACTACTACTACTATCTTAACAGAGGTGTTTTTAATTGTTCTTGACATAATTCAGTTAATAATATGACTAATTTGATTACATAGCTAGTGTGTGTGATGTATAACTTCTGCTTAGTACTCACTGACTTTTGATTTATACTTTCAATTATATTGTAAGCTGTCTTGGGTCTCAGTTCTGGGAGGGAGGTGGAATATAAATCAAATAAATAAATATAAAATAAAGTAATTCATAATTGAGGTTAGTCGTGGAGAAACAGCAAAATGTTTCAGCAAAATATTCAACAATTTATTTCCCATCATAGTATTTCTTTCCCATCATAGTACAGTAGTAATAAAGCCAATGAACTAAAAGAAATTTAGAGTAGCTAAAGATGTGTTCTTTATATGCAAATCAACTCTGCTAAATGGTAGGTGACATAATCAAAAGGCCTTTTTTGGTTCTGAAAATTGCTGTCCTATGTTACAGGGAGATCCAATCCTCTTTGTGATTTCCAACATCGGATTGATCATCTCACTGATCTGCCTGTTCCTGTCTATTATCACATTTCTCCTCTGCCGCTCCATCCAGAACCACAGCACATTCATCCACCTACAGCTGTGCCTCTGCCTCTTCTTTGCTGACCTCCTCTTTATAATAGGGATAGACAAAACATACAACAAGGTATTTAAATAATAAGATGTATGCTACTTTGCCCATGAGAGAGTTCAGGTCCAATTATGTTTCCTAAATTCAATTTTCTTTAGGATTAGACTTGGGGTACAACTAGACAGGCAGTTGTCCTTCTGTTTGTGCTGTGCTATTCACTGTCCACTTTGATATTTATTTTGTCAGCTGCATGATGTAATGCTAACTACAAGTAAATCCAATCTTTTCCTGTCAGTATCTGGAACGTTCAGTATGGTTTTTGTTTTCATTTTGGTAAGGCTTCCATATGCATTTTTTTTTTTTTTGCCTCCTTCTTTGGTGTTGTATGACTGCATATATCAGTCCTTAGAGAGGTGTGGGTGGGTGTGCCTTGATTACATCAATGGCAACATATACAGTGGGGTGGGCTTTATTCCCTTTCTCCTGCCACTGGTTTATACCCAAAGTGTGACAACACTTGCGTTTCTAAATTTTATGTATGTTTCTCCCAGTTTAGCAGTATGTCAGCTCTTCCAGCCTGTTGCATGTAATCTTCTCCTGGCAAGTGCTGCAGCTCTATCCTCAGAATTTTTCTGGCCTGTGTGTTGTTTTTTCTAAAACAAACAAACAAACAAACAAACCAAAACAAAACCAGGCAAACTGAATAAAAGTTAGTCAGAAAGGGGACGTGTGAAGGCTCCTGCTTTTCTCCCCCCCCCCCCCCCCGTTACAGCATTCTCAAGATGGGGGGTGGGTGGGGTTGATGCAAACGAATAAGAGAGGAACAGCAAAAGCAAAAGGGGAATGAAGATAGTTGCTGGGCTTCAATGCTGCTCCACTCACAGCTGAAGAATGGGTGGAAACAAGCTATAAAGGAGTGAAAGGGGCAGGGAGAAGGGCGGTGATACTGCCAGAGGAGAAGGGGAGCAGGTGTAGCAGAGGAGAAATGTTCCTATCTTCAGCCCTTCTTGTGGAGAATTCCCACGCTGCTTCCTGGAGTAAATAAACATTCCCATTGAACCATGTCAGTGAATATAACAGGTACAAACTATATAGGGACTGTGCATTAACCTAGGGCAAATCTACCTGTCTGGTCCTTAACTATCATCATAAGCCCTATTCAGCCATTAAAAACATGGAGAATACTTGTGTGAAAATGGGAAGGTTCTAGTCCTGAACTTCTAGCCTGTCATCCCTTTCATCCTCCTACATATGGAAGGGAATGAGTCTGAAGAGGAGCAGCCTTTGTTGTCTATGGGGATGTCCCACATGAGGCAGGATAATCATGATAGTCATGATTCTAACTCATATGGAAAGATTTCACAAATAGAAGAGCTATTCCTCTTCAGACGCATCACTCTTCATGTGTGAGAGAGTGAAGATGCTGAAGATGGTGAAAGGCAGCGCTTCAATGCCTCCCTCTCTGTGTATGTGATACATTTTTTGCTACAGATTTTGTCTGGAAGTTCAGGGTTGTTTTTTTCCTTTTTCCCTTTCTTTCCTTTTCTCTTTTTTTGCCCTTTCTCCCTTTTAAATGGGAGCAATAGACAACAAGTTAAAGTATCAACAGACCTTGAGGAGAAAAAAAAATAAAAAAAATAAAGAAGACAAAAATATTGTGGCACCTTGAAAACTAACTGCTACATATTTTAATGTGAGATTTTTGTGGGCAAGTCCACTTCCTCAGACATAAAAGACTTCCTATGTCTGAGGAAACCAACTTGTCCACAAAAGCTCACATTAAAACATAGCAGTTCGTCTTTGAGGTGACACGATGTTTTTGTTTTATTTTTATCTTTCTTTTGGTTTTGCCTGATAAAACAGACTTTGAGCTTTCCAGAGGAATCAGAGCAGAGAAACTTTTCTTTTCTTTTAGATTTCGAAACAACGTAAACTGTAACTGCAAGGAAGTCAGACGCAGTTTGCTTCTGTCCTTTCAGTACTAACAGAAGACGGTACTTTGGTTAGAAAGTTGAACTGCTCCACTGCATTGCTTTCTGGGAGAGAATATAGCTGCCAATCACAGACTATTTCTGGTTCTTATTTAAAGCCAGCCATGCAAAAACAAGGCAGAGAATCACATATTCACAAAAGGATGACTTTTATTTCTGATCCAGATCCTGTGCTCCATTATTGCTGGAATGCTACATTATCTCTTTCTGGCCTGTTTTGTGTGGATGTTCTTGGAAGGTGTGAACCTCTACCTCACCATCAGGAATCTGAAAGTTGCACACTACAATGGTGCTAGCAAGTGTACAAAGACATCCATGTACCTTTGTGGCTATGGGGTGCCTGCTGTGATAGTAGCTATTTCTGCAGGAATTGTTCCTGAGGGCTATGGGACCCATATACAGTAAGTACTGGTTTCAGTAGAGGTTTTAAGAAGGAGAGGGAGGGAGAGAACCCCAAACCCTTCAAAGCCTATTGTTTAAACGATCTGGAGCAGAGCTTGGAAATGTTTCTTTTTTATAGTACAGAATGATATGAGAAGCCTAAAATTCAGTCTGCCAGTCCCAAGCTTTCACATGCTTCAAAAGGACAGCTCATTAGATAACCTTAAGCCACTGCCCAACTCTATGGAGTTCTATCAAGGACAAGGAGAGGCCAGAAATATTTTTCTGCTCCAGGCCTAGAATTTGGCCTTTACCAAGACATGAATGTCATGGTTCCTTCCTAAAATACATCCAGGCTGTGAGATTCTCTTCATCTTTCACTTCAATCCCTCCACATTCTGATCATCTGAATTGAGAGATGGAAAAATAATCACAGGTCCATGTTAGTGTATATCAATTCATGTGATATACACAGGAAAAACAGACATGTGCTTCTAGTGTTTGTAGTTCTTCTTGAAGATGTTAATGGTATTTCTTCCTCCTTAGTTGCTGGCTTAATCATGAAGCAGGTTTTGTCTGGAGCTTCATGGGACCTGTTTGTGCCGTAATTGTGGTGAGTGAAGTTGTCCTACATTTTGTACAAACAGGAGGTTGCAAAGATTTTATACTTCTTTTCACACACCGTACCCTGGAGTATATATGAATCTTACTAAAATTGTTGGATTACAGTTTTTATACTTGTTGTCTTTTTTCAGATGATAAGTCTTTTCCAATTATTGTGTTAGAGCGTTAGAACAACCATTGTGAGAAAGGAAAAAGCAGCCACTTTCTCTCCACAGGAGAAATTCTTAAGCTCCAGCTTCTCCTAGGATCAAATTACATGTCGAGAGATATGCAATAACTCATCACAAAACAAAAGAAACCAAGGCTAGTTTGCAACATGAAGAGTGAGGCAACCTTATACTAGGATAAACAGGGATCTTCAACCTTTTAATAGAGCACCACTTCTAATTGGCATGTTAACTATATTATCTAGTTTGAGCTGCTGTGACAAAGGTGAGTAAAAGGTGAGGCCCGGAAAGAAAAAACAAGAAACCGGGCCTTCTCGGCAGTGGCTCCTCGTCTTTGGAACAGCCTCCCTCCTGAGATTTGCATGGCCCCTTCACTGGGTATCTTTAAATGCCAATTGAAAACCTGGCTGTTTAAGCAAGCCTTCCCTCCACCCACCGTCTGAATTTTCGTTATCTTGTTTCTTTCTTCCATCTTGGATCATTGTTTACTTAGTAATATATTGTTTGTGATTTTAAATTGTTATATGATATGTTGTTAGCCGCCCAGAGTAGTCTATATGACTAGATGGGCGGGCTATAAATGTAATAAATAAATAAATAAATAAAATAATAAAATGTAGCACTGCATCTGGATGTGGCCCCAAGATGTTTTTTGAAGTCAAAATCCTTCAACAGATCCTCCATTCGCTAGCAAAAAAAGAGAAAATTGCTGCTCCTGGAAGCCAATAAGCTGCAGGGTGCCTTGCCCTATTTAACAACAAATAACATATTTTTGAAAACCAGAAGTGGACTTCTAACTGGTTTTCTTGTTTTTTTAAATACATATTTGGCTGTTTTGATGGTCTGTGTGACTCTTGGGTATCCCTGAGGCAGAAGACTGGCTCACAGACTCATCAACATTGCCCAATCCTGTATTATAGGATCAAACTAGACAATACAGTAAGCATGTTATTAGGAATTGTTTAGGGATTGGACATCAGAGAGATAAAAACATATTCCATTTGCAAGTCTGGTTCCTCAGGCATGCAGATATGAAGGAATGGCATGTCTGGAGGGAAAACTTTGTAACAGTCAGAGATATACATTTCCTGTACATCTAGCTCAGTACTGTCAACTCTGACTGGCAGCATTTCTCCAAATTTTCAGACAGGTTTCATTCTTAAGCCTGCTTGGAGATCCCTGGTGGTCTCCCTTCCAAGCATTAACAAGCACTGACCTTGCTTAGCTTCTGAAGGCAGATGAGATCGGTGTGCTCAAGTTGAATCAAGCTTACGACTAAGGAATCTGAGTCCTCAGTTCTCACTGGAACAATGTTTTTACTCTTTCCTCAGATTATGTATTTTTTTTTTCTTATCAGGTCAACTTAGTATTATTCTGCCTGATTCTGAAGAATCTGCATACGAAACTTGCATCTCTAAATTCAGAGGTAACAACCATCAGAAATATCAGGTAAAACCAACAATGAAATGGGGTGTGCAAAAATCTGGGTGCCCATTAGTGATTTAACAATGGGGCTTAGTTGGCTGAGACCAATGTGGATGACACTTTAAACCTTCTTCCAATGCTACGACTTAGCTCCAGAAGATATTTGCTGCTGCTGCTGCCTTGCTTTGAATCCCCTATTTAGACAACCGAGTGATAGTGCTAAAGGCTACAAGCCTAATTATCACAGAAATGGCTTTGATGTTTCACACTTAATATATATGGACAATATTATTTGCAAGCTCCCTAAATTGAATAGTCTCTTAAACATTGCATAGTCTTACAGTACAGATACCAAAATGAACGTTGGTGTTCATAAATGTGCTATTATCCATATGAAAAGAGGAAGATTCAAAGAGGGAGTAACTGTGAGCTTATTAATGGATAGTTTATTCCATGCTTTAAGGAGCAGAAAAATCTACAAGTATCTAGGCATCCACAAAAGCCTCAGTATAAACCACAGGTAATTGAAGTCATCATTCAGGAACAAATACCTTGAAAGAGTGGAGGTGGTGCCCAGAACGTAATGCAAAAGAAAATAATTGCTGCTATTAACAGCTTGGTAACTCCAATATTAATATATTCTTTTGGACTTGTGGACTAGATGTACTGTGATGTTGAGGATTTAATTAGAAAAACCAGAGTCCTCCTGTAAGAATACTTTTGCCACCATCCAAAGGTGTATACCGAGTGCCTTTATTTGCCACAGAGCATGGATGGGTGTGGACTTGTTGACCTTGAGTATCTCTATATGGGGCAAATAGTCAAACTTCAAAATTGCTTCCATTGGAGCACAGTTCCAAGTCATCAGATGATAAAGTATTATAAAGTATTACAACTTGCAAGTGAGAGCCAACCTATATTACTGAAAGTCCAACAGGACATGGATGCATGGCTTGAGAAATCATTACATGGATAGCACCCTAGTTGCCTCCTGATGATAATGTTTATAAGCAACAATTAAACCTGTGACTTAAACTTCAGACTGAAACAGATGGATACATATATGCAATCACCAAGACCAAGTTTTTTGCACCAGATATTATAAAAAAATAATTATGAAGCAAGGTGTAAGTGATATATGTAGGGCCTGTCATGAATATTTTAAAAAATCATATCTTAGCTGGATGCCTTAAGCGAACAACAATGGATTATATATGCAGGCATAAGCAATTTCCAAAAGTCATTTTTCAGCAGTTGGCTAAATCTTATGGATTTTTAATATATTTTCCTCCATATTATAAATTCCAGTCACTTCCAGTTTCAGAAAACTGCAATAGTATACTGCAACAAGCAAATCATCATGGATAAATCAGTTGATTTCACTAAGCTGGATATTATACTTCTGGATAATGAACAAAGAAAAACATAGCTTGTAGAAGCAATCTCAAAAGTACAAAAATTGCAAAGTACCAAACATTAAGGCAAGAAATTAAAAGAATATAGAAACAAGATCAAGTCATTCTCCTCCGCAGATTAATTTCAGCAACTGGAGTAGTTCAAAAATTTTGGCTACTAATTTAAAACAGCTCCAAGTAGCTGATAATTAGCTTCCTGAAATTCAGAAATCAATGATTTTGCAAACATAATATGATTCACAAACTCTTAAGGCTTGATTCCTAATTTTTAGGCGTCACCATTTGATCTGCCCCCAAGCACTGAGAGTGCTGAGAAATGAGAAGTGAGGCGCTGCATCACTCTTTTTTTTTAAAGAGACATTAATATTTTCTTTGGTTTGACTGAAGGACCAGTTAAGGAACTGCCTGAAGCCAAATCTGTGGATTAGGCTGCAAGCAGTTTCTTGACTGGTCCTTTAAGAGAAACCAAAGAAAATACTATTTTTTTAATAGTAATGCAGCACCTCAGCAATAGTCTATCAGAGTCTTTAAAAAATGCTCACTTCCCTAGCCATCTGCCAAAGAGTAGAGGAAGTGTTCAATTTGCTGATATCCTGAAGTGACTCACTTATTACGCCACATCATGATACTGGAAATTCCAGTCGAAGGAGCCTTGAGCACAGAGAAGGTTTCCTTTTGGTCCGTTCCAAGCAATCACACACGCTGGAAACAGACCAAAACAGGGCAATGCTACCCTCACCAAAAAAGTAGAAGCACTTGACAAGGGCTCAAAAAGGTGCATGTAGGACTTCTCTGGTGATGTTTCCATTTGCTCCAGCAAATCTATTGTGTGATTACTGAAAGAAGAGTGAACCAAACTATCCCTGAAGTAGACCAAACAGTGGGACAAATGACCCTCCGGTCGAGCCCTATTATGTACACTTTAGTCCTGTAAAATTTGGGTGGAGAAAGCATGGCATGGGGAAAGGAGGAGTTCAGAAAGCATTAGTGAGAATGTGATCCTTTCTCTCACTCATCCATGTCCACCTCTCTCTCTCTTCCTCACTTTCTCCAGGCTGGCTCCTATGCCGTTTGACTGGCTCTTGTGTTTTGTAAAAATGTTCATACAGGTTATTGCCCCATGTGGAAGCCACTGAAATTATAAAGGCAAAGGACAACATAATAGTGGTAAAGAAACAATATCTCCCAATTTCCAGTTTCTTGAAATCCTGGCTGTGATCACCAGAATATCAAAGTGTCTTGCACACATGCGAGTATTTAAGTTTGGAAGTTGTCTCTGGTTCTTATGAGGACTTTTTCAATAATGGAAAATCTCTAAATGCTTTCAGAAAATCTGTCATTGAGCTGGATATGAAATAGAGTTCTGTTAAATTTTTGTCTAGAGACTAGCCTCCCTTTGCCAGTGTCAAGAGAGTCAATCTGAACCATTCCCCACTAATGCGTGTATCCTTCTTGTATCCTTTCTTTTCTAAAAAAACTTCTGATCTCTTTCCATGAAACATGGGCGACAGCATATAATTTCAAGGACATTCTTTGAAAAGGAAAGAATAGTCTCATACTGGGTCAGATGTAATCTCCCCAGCATCTCTCTTTCCTATTGATCTCCATGCCGTGATGTTTCTTTGTTATAGGTCACTGCTATTTAAGGCCATAGCCCATGTATTCATCCTGGGTGTGACTTGGTTCATAGGCCTCTTCCAGTTTGGACCACAGGCTGATGTTATGGCATACCTGTTCACCATCACCAACAGTTTGCAGGGAATCTTCATCTTCCTGGTGCACTGCTTGCTCAACCAAAAGGTAATATATGGAATGGGAGAGGGCAGCACTTAAAGCAAAATACTCAATTATAATGGGGGTTTCTGTTGTGTGTGTTCTGTGCCGTCAAGTCAGAACCAAATATAATGAACCCAATAGAGTTTTCAAGATAAATGAGTTATTTAAATAGTGATTTTACCAGTCCCCCGAGCCCAGTGAGTTTCCATGGCCAAGCAAGGATTTGAGCCTAGATCTCTTAAGTCCTACACCATACTGGATGCCCAATGTGTTGCTACAGGTTACAAAGTAAAATCTAGAGAAGTATACATTTTCAAAGATAGCTTCCCATATTTTCAGGGATCTGTGATTGAGAAATTCCATGCACTCTCATCCCTCTAATTTTGCTATGCTCTTGCCAACACATCCTGATCATATTGTTGCTTGGACATCTAATTTCACAGACACAAATGACTGCTTCAGTCACCTCTCTACAACATTAACATGCTTTCAGCTCTAGTTAGGCACAATCTCTAAAGTCTTCTTCTAGCCTAAGATGAAGGAGGTAATTTTAAGACTGAACAATGGAGCGTAAGGAGAAGAGAAATGGATGGAACCTAGGTCAAAAGCATGTTAAATAATGGAAAGAGGGGCAATATAATGGAGAACAGTTACTCTAACATTATGCTCCTCAGAAGCATCAGGAAAAGAGGGAACTTTGCAAGGGAACAGTTACAGCAGCACAGTGGAGATAGTTCTTACTGGTGGTTTTGTACTTTCGATCTTCAGGTGAGAGAAACATACTGGCAATGGATTTGTTGCAGCAAACATATTAAGCCTCCTGTTTCTGAGATGACTTTGTCTACTCTTCCCATCAGCAGTCCCAAGGTAAGACAGATGCATGATGCAAAGATGTTATCAGATTGGTAACTGCCTGTGCCTCTACCTGGTGCTCATTTTAGGGGTCAAAATTGCTCTTGGAGCACATTTGATCCTCATATGCCATGTGTCTACAAGTTGTAGAAAAGAGAAGATAGCTGGGCTGTCACATTTTTAACATTTGTGTGGCCAGAAAGAATGATTCTGGTGCACTACATTGTAGCCATAATTTTCTTTCTGGTGACTTCTTTCCACCTTTTCAGTTCTGCAATAAAGTACTGAGTCAGGAGCGCAAGAAGCTCCTATGGGAGACAGCACTCAGTATAAAGACACTCAGCTAAATAACCCTTAGTCTGTCCATAATAAAGTCATTTCAGGCTCCTGCAGTCACAGATGAAAATTGGTGGGTTCTTTTGGGAAAAAATGTAATTTTTCCCCTTTGTGTCATAGATCTTCAATGTATTTCTTTGCATTTTGTTTTTTAAAGGTGGATGAGGCAACAGACTCTTTCACTTTGAATTGTGTACCGTGTTGTTTACAAACCTGTATCATGATTTGTTGCAAGCATTATTATTTTTCCTTTTTGCAGGAAAGTGAACAAAGCACTTCTTCAGTACAGCAACAAAAGGTAGCATGGAAAGAATGATGCAGATCTAAAATCTATCTGCATTTTGTTTTCTTCCCACCATCTGAAAATGCAGCAGAATGAACTGGAGAGACTTCAGGAATTTTTTTATAAGCTGGCAATTCTTTTTCTAGTTGCCTCTGAAGTACCACTGCTTGGCATCCAACACTGCAAGTGATGCTGATTTTCAGACATTCCTTATTCCCATCCTAAATGCTCCTCTTTAACTTAAAAACAATGCAGATGAAGTCTCCAAAGTTCCCATTGCAGAAAATTGTTCCAGGGAACATCTCTTCCATGCAATGCAAAATGGCACATTCTGTCCTCATTTTGAACTCCTTCTCTCTGCAATATGAGCAGAGATCAAACTGTATTGCAGCAAAGGGCTGTGTAAATCGGCCCTTAAATGATGATACATTTCACTTTGCACTTGGGAACAGAGGGAGACATACCATTTTCCCATCAGGGAAAGCATAGCAGGAGGAGTGGGAGCAGTCCTGTTCTCTATTCCTGCCCACTGCTTGGAGCAAATACAGTGGTGCCTCCACTTACGAACTTAATCCGTCCCAGAAGATGTTCGCAAGTTGAAATGTTCTTAAGTCGAATCAGCATTTCCCATTGAAATGCACTGAAACCCGATTAATCTGTTCCGGCTGTTTTTTGTTTGTATGTAGAGGCGCCGGTTGTAAGTCGAAGCATTAGTTCCCATAGGAACTAATGCAAAACCGGTTAATCCGTCCTCTACCACTAGGGGGAGAATTTTTTTTAACCTAATATGACTTAGGTTAAAAAAAGGGCAGGAAAGGAGGGAGGGAGGGAACAATGGGGAAAAGAGGAAAGAAAGAAGGTCATCACTGGGGCACACAGACCCCTCAGACAAAGGTTTGTGCTTTTAAGCACAAAAAGAGAGAAGACAATGGGGAGGGGGAGAGAGTTTGGAGTCTAAAACACATTTTAAACCCGCACATGCTAAACCCACACATTTTAAACCCACACATTTTACACCAACACATTTTAAACCAAACCAAGCAACTTTTAAACAAAACACATTTTAAACCAAACCAAGCAACTTTTAAACAAAACACATTTTAAACCAAACCAAGCACCTTTTAAACCTACCCACCAACACCTTTTAAAACAAAAGAGAGGTTCAGCACACCACAGTACACAAACCCTAGGAGCCACAGAATCCAGCAACCATTATTCCAGCAAACAGACTCCCTCAGCATAGGGGGGGGAGCACACAGAGAGAGAGAAGACAATGGGGGGGGGGGGAGAGACTTGAGTCTAAACTCCATTTTGGAGCAAACCAGCCAGCACAGACCCTTGCAGAAAGGGTCTGCAAGACCCATCAGAGCACAGAAACATAACCCCTCCCCACCTAGCCCAAATCCAAAAATCAAAAATTAAAAAAAAAAGCCAAAAAAAAAATACAGTACGTACAGTACAGTACCAGGCAGTACCAGGCAGTACCAGGCAGTCTGAAGTCTCTCTAACCGCTGGGGCAAGTGAGGTAGCAGACAAGCAGCCTCTTCGCTGGCCAACGGTTAACTGAAAGTTCAAATTTCCCGCTTCCCCCGCGGTTTTTTTTCTGTTCGTAAGTCGAAGCTCCGTTCGCAAGTCGAAGCAAAATTTTGCGACCGGAGCTGTTCGTAAGTCGAAATGTTCATAGGTAGGGGTGTTCGTAAGTCGAGGCACCACTGTACCAGTTTAGGAGCCTTTTCCAACCTAGTGCCCTCCAGATATAACAGGCTACTAATCCCATCATCCCCATGCAGCATGCTGCTGAGAGAACCAGGCTTATTGTATACCACACTAGTGGGGTGGTGTATACATTTAAGAAATAAGTAAATAAATAATTTGTAATACAGTTACAGTATATTCTGAAACACTACCCCAGCTTTGTTCAGATCAATAATAAGTTTTTGCATACAAAGACAGGCAAACAACTTAGCTTTGGGACAGTTTCTTATTCTATCACTTGCGTACCAATAAGACCAAAGGCATCGCAATATTGTCTTTCAGGTACTACTTTTAAAGAATATAACCAAAGTTCAGTTATTAGCTCTAAAACATTGCCATGAAACTGAAATGTTGATTAACTAAGGGATACTTGCCATCGGTTCAGAAGCATAATTATTTCAAACCGCTTTGCAATGCAATCCAACCTGATTGTTTCCCCTGTCAAAAATGCTGTACTATTTTAGGAACAGATCCCGTAGGATCTACAGGGCTCTAGAGAGGTTTTGGAAGCCACTATGGCAATCTCCTTGTGACACATAAAGACAACGAAAAGGAGAACCATCAAATGTAAGTGGTTGTATATTTTATCATCCAAGAGATCTATTTTCATAAAAACACACAGAGTACTATTCAAACACAAAAAGGTGGAATAGCATTCCCTGAAAAAAGACACAAAGGGAAAAAAGAATCCTAGAAACATCAGTAAGGCTAAAAAATAAGCCAGCTAGTTTCCCAGAGCTATTGAATATCTCCCAATGTTGCCTCTTTGGCCACAGCTTTCTGGAATGTGTATTCTTTCTTTTCCCTGTATCCCCCATATGCGTTTCCCATAAGCAGACACCAATGCAAATGGAGTGTGTACAGCATTGCCAGTGTAGTGTGGACTTACAGAATGCATTTTCTGATAAGATTCCAATGTAAAGTGTACTGCTTATATACCACCCCATAATGCTTAAAGTATTGTCTGGGCGGTTTACGGTTTAATTATGCAGGCTGCATATTACCTCCACCCCCACCAAGCTGCTGCTCAATTTAACAACCTCAGAAGGATGGAAGGCTGAATCAACTTCAAGCTGGCTATCTGAGCCTATCAGGATCAAACTCAGGCCATGAGCAGTCTTGACTACAGTACTGTAGCTTAACCACTGTGCCACGAGACTCCTCCTGACACTGTATGCTTTTAGGCATTTGGTTAAAGTTTGGCTGTTAAGTGAAGGCTAGCTTGTGTATTAAGTGTTACAGCTGAGATTTTTTTTCTGTTTTGTGTTACATTTGTGCTTTTCTTCTTTTGAACACTGTGTGACAAACTGTTCTTGCTATTTAATGAAACTTTAGATTGTTATGCCACTAATGTTGCATTACTGAGATTGTTGGATTGCATGGTTGTGTTGTATAGATTGAAGTATTATTTAATCTTTATTGTTGAATTATTTTTGATATGCATTTAAATAAACAAATAAATACTTCACTTAGCCTCAGGCTGTCCTAGAAGGGCTAACACTTCGGGGTGTCACATCCCCTCTGAGCTATGGAAAGTTCTGACAAAGGAGACACAGTGGGCTGTTTCTGGCAGTCTGCCTATGCATTAAGTGTAGGAGTGGTGCAATTGATTTGTTCATGTCATCCTGCTCTTCTGGTTATTGCTACATGTTTGATTAATAAATTTCTTAAATAGATTTTATAGGAATATCAGAAAGTATCACCATGCTTGGGCCATCTCTGACAGAGGTACCTGAATCTGGTGATGCTGAGAAGTTGCTAGTACTGCATTAGCTTTTGTTTGTGCTTTGTGTATTTGACTTTCCTCAGCATACATGACTATGTTGGGCTGGTATATTACCAGCACAGAACTAATCTGCATGGTGTTGTACTTTTAAAATAGACAATGTACATTAATATTTATGATATTGTTGCATCCGGAATAATTCCCTCTCTTCTTTAGGGCAGAAGTGAGAACAGTTGACTCTCCAGATGTTTTGGACTACAGTTATCATTATTTCTCATCATGCATTATGATTGTTTGGACTTCTGGAACTAAAAGTCTAAAACATCTGGAAAGGTTCCCTATCTCTGCTTTAGAGTAAGACTCTGACCTCAAGATTGCATCCACCATCATTCCTTATTAGAGATGGGCATGAATTGGGAAAATGGTAGTTTGTGATGGTTCATGGTTCGTCACTATTCATGAATCACGAACCACAAACTTTCACAAACTCTGACGAAATAAACTGTTTCATGGTTCATGTGATCCAGGACTTCTGGGAGAAGTCGAACAGCCCTTGTGCAAGTTAGAGATGCCCAACTTGCAGTGAGTCTTCAGATGGCTCTCTCCCCCCCCCCCCCCACCACAAAGCAGGTCCCCTCAAGAAAGCTTTTTAGCAGCTGGCTTGGGGGAAATTAAGTGAGTGGTTCATGCAAGGAAACATGAGACAGGGTATTGCTCATCATGAGGTGGGCTGGGGAGGGAACAGAAAAGGGGGCTGGATGGATGGACTAGCTAGCTAAGCATCTTCTTTGCATGCCAGTTGCTGCAAAAGTAAAACCAGGAGCCACACCCTCAGCTGAGCTGCTGAGGGTGTGGCTCCTATAACCAGCTACTCTCAGAGAGACGACTTGGAGCTCCATGGTTAGCTGCTGTCATGAGTTCAGCCGAAGAAGATCTGGAATCTGAGGGGTTAATTACAGCTGAGGAAAATGCTGGGCAATCAGAATCGCAGACAGCTGAATCACCACCAGATTCTCCTCCCCCTGTAGCCAGAGTGAGGGATAAGCTTCGGTAAGGACTCATGACACGAAGGTCTGAGGCTCGCATGAATGCTTCCCACAGGAACATCAGGTCCACCAGTCCTGAGTTTTAACAGGATGAAAGGCTTCTAGGAGTTTGATGACTGCTCCTGCTATATAATCTGCACTCAGAAGGCTTGGAAGCTTGTGGAAGCAACAAGTCAATACTCTGGCTCACATCCATGCTCCTGCTTATCTTGGACCTTGCTTTCGTGACCCTTGGCTTTGGACTCTGGCTTCTGACTATGGTTTGTGTTTTTGGCTTTGGCAATTTGGCATCTGTTTGTATCTTCTGGACTTCTGATATTGGACTGGCTTGTTGGACTTTTGCCTTCTGGAACCCCTAGGAACGTGACAGCTGCCTGATCTGACAGTCAATCCTACACAAAGTTTTCTCTAGGTCCACACCAGCATTGCCTAGGGAATTGATTGGGTGGTGCCAGACTGTCTGGCTAGGGACAACACACTCAAAAACAAAGTGTACGAATCAGCAATGCTGGTAATAGTTTAGTGTTTTGTTTCATTCTGGGCAGGTGTCTTTCCCTGAAGCACCCCAAAACAAAGCCAATTTGTGTGTGGGGTGGTGGTTCCCTTGTGGTTCTTTTTGTGCCCATCTCTGTTCCTTACCATTGGGTATGCTAATTAAGGCTCAGGAAAGAGGCAATCCATTAACATCTTTAGAGCCACATGTTCCTTACCACTGTATTTGAGCTATATACCAGGTAGTATTTATTTATTTAAAATATTTTTATCCTGTATTTCTCCTGAAGAAGAACCCAAGGTGGCTTAAATCATTAAAAAGACAATATGCAGAATCTAAAAACATTAGGTATACAAATATTTTAAAAGAATTAAACAGGTATTACATTAAAAAACAGTAATAAAATCAATACTAAAACACATTTAAAACAGTAAGTCTATACTTCATTGTCTTTAAAATGCACTTAAAAGGCTACATTTGAGATGTTAGGAGGAGAACACTGGGAGTGAGATTTTGCAACCCTCTCTACGTTGTGTCACTCTGGAAAAAGGAACTAAAGGGAGAAAAATATTACTGTCTTCCCCATCTGCTTTCTGTAAAAGAGACCAGGAAACACTTGCAACAATCAAAATTTGCATAGATTGGCTATGGTCCAGATGACACAACACACCAGAGAACTGTGAGGAATCTGGCTTATCATTACAAACAGTGGGCCATGCTTGTGCATGCTGTTTTTAGCTCCACTTCCAGCAGGAGGAGCCAAACAAATGTTTTGTCTGACATGTTGTCTGCAAGGGAGTGCAGCTTCCTCTGGTTTGTTTTTCTCCAAGTTCAAAAACATCAGAGAAGGAAATTAAAAGAAACTCAAGAAACTCCCTTCTCTGGTTTGCTGGGTTGCTTCTAATTGATAATACAAGGTTTCCTTGCTTCCCTGGCCTGGTGTCAACCAAGTCTACCCATAGTTTGCTCTCAGACTGGTGCTCTTCATGACCAGAGCACGGGTGTTTCCCCCTACCCCAAGAAAGTTTGGGCCAAGCCTCCCTCATCTCACTTATTCTATCAGCCACTCATGAGAAGGTGTAACATGAAATCCTCCTGCTGATGATCACAACTCCATGTTATAAATCCTGATAGGGCAGATTGCTAAAACCAGCCATGACTATAATTCTTCAAGCAGGAATCATCTTATGTCAGACATAATGCTAAATGATCCTAAATTCTCTTTCAGTGAGGGTTTCTTTGTTCCTTAGCAGAGCAATATATCTTCTTCATTTGGGGTGACCTTTCTCCTATAAAATAGGGGGGTATCAGCCTAGATGTTATGACCCAGTCTGCATGTCCAGCATTATTCTTTTCCAAATAATGCTTCCATTTTTCTATTTTATAGCCAATGTGTTCATAAAGATTTTATACTTCTGGTTCAGTTAGAATTGTCCTGAACCTGCCCTGGGTGATGAATACAGTTCCAGATCCATAAAGTACTTGGTTAGTATAGGTTGACAGAGTCAAAGGGTATTGAATTCTACTGATCACAAAAATAGCATCAGGTGTGTTGAGAAAGAAGCAGCAGTTGATGTCATACTGCAAGAAATAAGAACACATTCCTGGGTTGTTTTTATCACAAGGAAATAAACACACAAACCTCAAATAGGAAATACAGTTGTTTTCTTCAAAAGTCAATTAGGGAAATCTCAAGAGGGCAAAACTGCCATCTTAAATGATATTTTTTACCTCGCTTTCCTCCTTAAAAAGGACCCAAGGCACTTTGCATAATTAAAAGACAGTATTTAAAGCTAAAAACAATTATACAAATATTTTAAAGGATGAAACAAATACTACACTAAAATGTGGTGAACAAAAGAAACACCAAAAAAATACGTTCAAAGCAGTAAGGCACAATAATCCATTAAAAAACCCCACTCAGGCAGTCAGTCACTCAGGGAAAATCTGTCTGAAGAGAAAGGTCTTCGTCTGCTTGTGGAAGGACAGCAAAGATGGGGCCAACGTGGCCTCCCATGTGAGGGAGTTCCAAAGTCTGGGAGTAGCGACAAAGAAGGTCTTCTCAAGTGTCACTACCACACAGACCTGTGAAGGTGGTGGTAGCGAGATATGAACATTTTGGAATTTAATTTGGATAACCATTCAAAGCTGACTTGTTACATTTTGCTGTGGAGGGAGACCAGAAAGTCGCTACCTCTGTGGAGCATACAGCAACAATACAAAAATTAGAAAGAAGTCAACCCAGAGAATCTTGTCTTATTCTTACATGTAGAACCATTTCAGGGAACCCTATTTAATTACATAATTTTAGGAGGACATTATATGCCACATGAATGTGAGACCTGATTCTGAAGGCGCTGTTGGCAAGCAGAAGTATGTGATTTAATGGAGAAACAGCTCACATTTTGGACTGCTTGTGGCACGATCCAGTGCAAACTATTTCCCAGCAATCACAAAATGCACAGGAGATTGCACATCAGCCTTACCCTGATCTGTGCCTAAGCAGGACCTTTTTGGTCCAGTGGCTGGGCTACTCTTTTTGGGGGTTGGGATAGAGCTATTCCTCTGGGGATGAAAAGATTGCTTTAAGGGAGGTTGCTCCCAATGACCCTTTCCAGAGCAGTCAGACACAATCCTTTCTCGCTTTGTGATCACACCCGAAGTACTGAGTCTACATGTATGCCTTCTGCCAAAGAGAGTTGTTCGGGGAAAAGAAAACCTTCAGAATATCAGTAAAACAAGTAAACTCTCTCTCTCTCTCTCTCTGTCTCTCATTCTGAGAATTCTGTGTACAGGCAAGAATATTCTGAAAACTCATAGTACACACAGCAGTGCAATAGACTTGTGCACTGATGGCTCATGACTGGGGCAGGGGGTATCCCACCATGTGCGTCTGAGGCACCCCTCTGTTCTGTTCCATGAGCCACCCACAGACTTGTGGGAAATTCTTACTCCACATTTGTTGTTGTTGTTGTTGTTTAGTCGTTAAGTCGTGTCCGACTCTTCGTGACCCCATGGACCAGAGCACGCCAGGCCCTCCTGTCTTCCACTGCCTCCCGGAGTTGGGTCAAATTCATGTTGGTAGTTTTGATGACACTGTCCATCCATCTCGTCCTCTGTTGTCCCCTTCTCCTCTTGCCTTCACACTTTCCCAACATCAGGGTCTTTTCCAGGGAGTCTTCTCTTCTCATGAGATGGCCAAAGTATTGGAGCCTCAGCTTCAGGATCTGTCCTTCCAGTGAGCACTCAGGGTTGATTTCCTTCAAAATGGATAGGTTTGTTCTCTTTGCAGTCCAGGGGACTCTCAAGAGTCTCCTCCAGCACCACAATTCAAAAGCATCAATTCTTCAGCGGTCGGCCTTCTTTATGGTCCAGCTCTCACTTCCATACATCGCTACTGGAAAAACCATAGCTTTGACTATGTCGGCAAGGTGATGTCTCTGCTTTTTAAGATGCTGTCTAGGTTTGTCATTGCTTTCCTCCCAAGCATCAGGTGTCTTTTAATTTTGTGGCTGCTGTCCCCATCTGCAGTGATCATGGAGCCCAATAAAATAAAATCTGTCACTGCCTACATATCTTCCCCTTCTATTTGCCAGGAGGTGATGGGACCAGTGGCCATGATCTTCGTTTTTTTGATGTTGAGCTTCAGACCATTTTTTGCGCTCTCCTCTTTGACCCTCATTAAGAGGTTCTTTAATTCCTCCTCACTTTCTGCCATCAGAGTGGTATCATCTGCATATCTGAGGTTGTTGATATTTCTTCCGGCAATCTTAATTCAGGCTTTGGATTCATCCAGTCCTGCCTTTCGCTTGATGTATTCTGCATATAGGTTAAATAAGCAGGGAGACAATATACAGCCTTGTCGTAGTCCTTTCCCAATTTTGAACCAATCAGTTGTTCCATATCCAGTTCTAACTGTTGCTTCCTGTCCCACATATAGATTTCTCAGGAGATAGATAAGGTGGTCAGGCACTCCCATTTCTTTAAGGACTTGCCATAGTTTGCTTTGGTCTGCACAGTCAAAGGCTTTTGTGTAGTCAATGAAGCAGAAGTAGATGTTTTTCTGGAACTCTCTGGCTTTCTCCATAATCCAGCACATGTTAGCAATTTGGTCTCTAGTTCCTCTGCCCCTTCGAAATCCAGCTTGTACTTCTGGGAGTTCTCGGTCCACATACTGCTGAAGCCTCCCTTGTAGGATTTTGAGCATAACCTTGCTAGCGTGTGAAATGAGTGCAATTGCACGGTAGTTGGAGCATTCTTTGGCACTGCCCTTCTTTGGGATTGGGATGTAGACTGATCTTTTCCAATCCTCTGGCCACTGCTGAGTTTTCCAAACTCGCTGGCATATGGAGTGTAGCACCTTAACAGCATCATCTTTTAAGATTTTAAATAGTTCAACTGGAATGCCATCACCTCCACTGGCCTGGTTGTTAGCCATGCTTTCTAAGGCCCACTTGACTTCACTCTGCAGGATGTCTGGCTCAAGGTCAGCAACTCCACATTACTGCATAAAAACTGTAGGGTTTCTACATGATATTTTTTACTGGCTAAGTTCCTGTAAGCCAGAGATAAATTGTTATGCAGACTTCACCGATATGATGCCTTCCAGATATTTTAAAGTACCAGTGATGTTTTTGGATTGACCATTGGTCATGTGGGCAGGGCCTTACTAGAGTTGAAGTCCAGAACATTGAACTGAGGAAGGCTACATGTTATTGATCATTCTGCATAGAATTTCTTTGAACTGTAGTTTCACAAGCTGAGAAAAGCTGCCTCAATCACCTCTCTCCAACATTATGAGCTATCTCTAGCATCTGTTTCTGGTCTATGAGCCAAAAATCTATAAAAATGGACACCATCATCTATTTTGTACTTTCTGCTTTATAGGCCCCTTAGAGCTATTTCCTTCCATATGTGCACCATTGGTCCAAACCAAACCTTTCCACTCATTACCACTGTCTTCACTTTCTTTGCACCTAACTTTGAAGCAAGAATGTGAAACAGTATCCTTCCACATGCTTTTGCCCACCATGCTGATCATCTCTAGCCAGCATTGTCAATAGTGACAGGTTCTGGAGTCCTACAATTATCCAGAGTGTTACTGTAACTCACCTCTACTTTAAATACTTTGCGCAATTCTGTCACTCCAGGTTGGCATGCTGTGTTGCTTCATGATTCTGATCATTTGTGCCTATATTCAATATCATGAAGAAACATGATGCTGGTAACTGTACTCCAGGAGGAAGCTGAGATGAAACCTAGCCCTAAACACTTTGTATTGTACACATCTGAAATGTGAGCCTCTATTGAAGACTGGAATGTGGTGCATGGACACCAAGGTAACAGTTATTTCTGGGCCTTTTTCAGCTACAACAGGAAGACAATGGCAAAAAACAAAGGAGATGTTATCTTACTGTACTGCTGTGGTGTTTCTCATTGCATCTCTTTTCAGCCTGAAAATTATTGGCAAATAATTTGGTTTTATTGTATAGCACTCAGCAGCCAAATTCCTGCTGGTGTTCATATAACGTTCACATAACTTGCTATCAGCTAACTGACATGGTGGCAAGTTGCATCTCGATCACATGACTGAAAAGTAAGATTCATCTTTGCCACCAAAAGTCATCATATTACTAGTTGTTCCTCTGAAACATGAATATTCAGCATCCTATGGAAGGCCATTAATTCAATATAAGTTGAACTACACAATTAAAAAAAACACCAATCATTTTCCTATGCTCCTATATAGATTTTCCTATTAAAAGATTATTGATAGCATGAGTTTATATCCATATTATTTTGTCTGATAATTAATGAAGCAAGTAAGCTTCCCAATGTTTTCTCTTTTTAAAAGATTTTTTGCACTTTAACTTTGATTTTGATGTGTATGATAAGATTGATTGATTGATTGAATGAATGAATGAATGAATGAATGAATGAATGAATGAATGAATTTTCATACCATCCATCTCATAGTAAACTGCTGCTTAATAGGGATTTTTTTTTTTTTCAAAAAGGCAAACCAATTCCCCCTGCCCTTTCCTTACATTGACAGGAAAGGGAAATGTTCAAATGCATATATAATGAATAAACAACAGAATCTAAAAACCCAGTGCATTAAAAACCAGGATGGCTGAAGATCTTTTGCTGTCTGAGGTAAGGGACAAGATTGAAGAATGTTCTGATATCAATCACAAAAAAGAACCGACCCAAGCCAGCCCGAGGAGTTGGATGATGCCTTCCTGGAGCAGATGGCCACACATTCAAAAGGGAGAGATGCAGTAGTAATGGGAGATTTCAACTATCCCGATATATGTTGGCAGTCAAACTCTGCCAAGAACATAAGGTCCAGCAAATTCCTCACTTGCCTTGCAGACAATTTCATGGTCCAGAAGGTGGAAGAGGCAACAAGGGGATAAGCTATTTTAGATCTGATCTTAACCAACAGGGATGACCTTGTTAATGGGGTCCAAGTGGTGGGATCCTTAGGTGGGAGTGACCACGCTCTCTTGGAATTTGTTATACAGTGGGAAGAGGAAGCCAAGTGCAGCCAGACACGCATTCTAGACTTTAAGAAGGCCAATTTCAGTAAACTTAGGGAATTACTGGCTGTAATTCCATGGACAAAGATACTGAAAGAGAAGGGAGCTCAGGATGGATAGGAATTTCTTAAAAGGGAGATACTAAAGGCACAATCTAAAACTGTTCCAATAAGAAGGGAAAATGGGAGATGTCTAAAGAAACCAGAGTGGTTGACTAAAGAACTTTCAACTGAACTAAGTGTTAAAAAAAACATATACAAGAAATGGAAAAATGGGGAAAACACCGAAGAGGAATACAAGCAAATAGCCAGTATATGTAGGGGGAAGGTAAGAAAAGCAAAAGTGCAGAATGAACTCAGACAAATTAAAAACAATAAAAAGGGCTTTTTAAATTATGCCCGCAGCAAAAGGAAAAACAAGGAAATGATAGGGTCGCTGCATGGAGAAGATGGCCAACTACTAACAGAGGACAGGGAAAAGGCTGAACTTCTCAACACCTTCTTTGCCTCAGTTTTCTCCAAAAAGGAAAATAGTGCTCAACCTGAGGGGCAAAGAGCAGGTGATGTAGTGGGGGAAATGCAGCACAGAATAGGTAGAGAAGTAGTACAGGAATACCTGGCTACTCTAAATGAATTCAAGTCTCCAGGGCCAGATGAATTACATCCAAGGATATTAAAAGAACTCGCAGAAGTAATTTCAGAACCTTTGGCAATAATATTTGAGAATTCTTGGAGAACAGGATAAGTCCCCACAGACTGGAGGAGGGCAAATGTTGTCCCTATCTTCAAAAAGGGGAAAAAGAAGACCCAAATAATTATTGCCCAGTCAGCCTGACATCAATTCTGAGAAAAATTCTAGAGCAGATAATTAAACAGACAGTTTGTTATTACTTAGAAAGCAATGCTGTCATCACTAAAAGTCAACACGGGTTTCTCAAAAACAAGTCATGCCAGACTAATCTGATCTCTTTTTTTGATAGAGTTACAGGCTTGATAGATGAAGGGAACACTGTGGATGTAGCATATCTTGATTTCAGTAAGGCCTTTGACAAAGTTCCCCATGATATTCTTGCAAGGAAGCTAGTAAAATGTGGGCTAGACAGTGCTACTGTTCGGTGGATTTGTAATTGGTTGACTGACCGAACCCAAAGGGTGCTCACCAATGGCTTCTCTTCATCCTGGAGAGAGGTAACTAGTGGGGTGCCTCAGGGTTCTGTTCTGGATCCTGTGCTGTTCAATATCTTTATCAATGACTTGGATGAAGGAATAGAGAGTATGCTGATTAATTTGCAGATGATACCAAATTGGGAGGGGTTGCTAATTCCCCAGAGGACAGGATTAAAATTCAAAATGACCTTGACAGATTAGAGTTGTGGGCCAAAACTAACAAAATGAATTTCAACAGGAAGAAATGTAAGGTCCTATACCAAGGCAGAAAACATGAATTGCACAGATATAGGATGGAAGACACCTGACTAGACAACAGTACCTGTGAAAGGGATCTAGGAGTCTTGGTAGACCACAAACGGAACACGAGTCAGCGGCTGCCAAGAAAGTCAAAGCAATTCTTGGTTGCATCAATAGGAGTATAGTGTCTAGATCAAGGGAAGTGATAGTACCACTCTATTCTGCTTTGGTCAGACCTCACCTGGAGTATTGTGTCCAGTTCTGGGCACCTCAATTCAAGAAGGATGTTGACAAGCTGGAACGTGTCCAGAGGAGGGCGACCAAAATGATCAAAGGTCTGGAAGCCATGTCCTATGAGGAGCGGCTTAGGTAGCTGGGAATGTTTAGCCTTACAAAAAGAAGGTTAAGAGGAGACATGATAGCCATGTTTAAATATTTGAAGGGATTTCATGTCGAGGAAGGGACAGGTTTGTTTTCCACGACTCCAGACACTAGGACAAGGAGCAATGGTTTCAAACTACAGGAAAAGAGATTCCACCTGAATCTCAGGAAGAACTTCCTGACAGTCAGAGCTGGTCAGCAGTGGAATATGCTGCCTCGGAGTGTGGTGGAGTCTCCTTCTTTGGAGGTTTTTAAGCAGAGGCTGGATAGCCGTCTGTCGGGAGTGCTTTGATGGAGTTCCTGCATGGCAGGGGGTTGGATTCGATGGCCCCTGTGGTCTCTTCCAACTCTGTGATTCTATGATTCTATGATTATCTAAGAAGCTCATGTGTAGTTTACTAGCCATCTGCGCAGCATTAGAAAAAGCTGGATGGTACAGAATCATAGAATAATGAAGTTGGAAGAGGCCTATCAGGCCATCGAGTCCAACCTCCTGCTGGTATTTGGTACCAACATCAAAGTAGTGTTCCTGGAGAAAACTGCCCAGCAAATTTTTCTTACTGAGAATGTCTCTCAGTTTCTTCCATTCCTGCAAGAAAATCCCACTACACAAGAAAAAAAATTATTAAGTGTAAGATTCAACCCCCTCAGCTGCCACAAACATGCTTATTTTGTGATCATATTGTCCACCGTATAAATGAAATAATCATTGTTGTCATCATCATTAATGTTGTCTTTGTCATCATTATCACCACCACCACCTCCATCTTATGCTCTCTTACTTATTATCTTGGCACCTCCAAAATTATTTAGGTAATCAAGCCAAAAGACTGCAGCCACACAATACAAAGTCTTACTTAAGATTATGAAAAACTATATATTTATAGAAATATTTCACATAAATGCTCCCCAGCCTATTTTTACAGCAGCTTTGTATTCCAATTAATATAAATAATACTTTATAGGATACATCTGCTCTTTTGGTTTTGTATTTGTGTGTACATGTGCATGTACCCACCTCCATATCTACAAATGTGTATCTACAAACATATCTGAGGGTCAAATCACAAGCTAAGGCAAAAGTGTATTTCCTCCTTTTATAATGGTATTCCTCTGGACAACATAAATTGTTCAATGATACATGGCTGAGATATTAGACATGCAAGCAAATTAACCAATTACAAAACAAAAGCAAGGTAATCTGCCAAATGGAAATTGAGAAAAGCTATCCTTAGAATAAAGAGACATACCATATTCAGCATTATAATTTGGTTAAACTCACCAAGTGTAGAGAAGGGTGTTCTGGCCTCATCCATCTGTCCTCAATTTAATTGCCCTCTTACACATGGAGGTCAACAGATCTGAAGATGAGGAACTCCATTCTGTATCGTTACTCTCCACATGAAGTAGGACCTTGATTTCCCAGGGTTCTGAGAGCTTCCACAGATAATGGAGCTTTTCCTCTTCAGATTCATCGCACTCCATGAATAGAAGGGTGGTGGGAGTGAAGATGGAAAAGGCAAGACTAGCCCCTACCCCCATATGTGGTGAGTTTACTCAAATTATAATGGCTGAACAAAGCTATAGTCTTTTCATGTTCAGGTTGTACTTTTTCTATATTATCTAATGAGGCTCCTAGACTTAAACACAGAGTATCTTTCTCTCTCTCTCTCTTTTGTTGTTTGACTTATTTATCAAAAACTGTAGCTGTCAAAGAATCAAATATTTTATTTTAATATTGTTGTGAGCTGCCCAGAGTAGACTTCGGTCTAAATGGGCGGGATATAAATTAAATAAATAAATAAATAAATAAATAAATAAATAAATACTGTACTGATATTGGCATTTAATGGAAATTTGATAAGTTACTCGAAATGGAATAAGCCCATTAAGCAACCAAACAGAGACATTTCAGGATATGTTGGAGGTAACACTTTCTCATAAAGTTTGTGTTAGAAAGTCCTGGAATGACCTTTGTATAGCATCCTGATTTCTACCCAGGTTGGTGCTCTGCTTCACAGGCTTTCAATGACTGAAATCCTGTTGTGTAGTTTCACAAATGGTGTAACTTTTAGACATTAATTGTTCAGTATCCAACACATAAACACATAAAGTATATGGAGATTTCTTAACTTAACTCCAATATACTTCTAAATGTCACACTGTTAACATAACTGTGCAATAGGATTTCAACTAGTATGTGCAGCAATGCAAACTCAACCCAAATTTTTTCTGGCTGTAGTGGGTTAGGAATAGGAAGAAGGTTTTTTTTTTTGCTGGCAGAATTTATTTTATTCCAGAGGAAATGCTCCTGTGCCAGGAGAACCCTCTTCCGCCAGCTGGACCCAGAGATCTGCCCCCAGTGGTATCTGCCTGAGGAAGAGCCAAAATAGATATGGAAAAGGAGAGAGTGAAGGATGAGCCAAGTTATACAGTCACACGCCTCCAACTCACAGACACTCCCACAATATTGGTGCAATGTTAACTACCAAGGCCGGCATAGCTTCAGCTGATGTAGTGTCAACTCAGCAGGCCCTCAGCCATCTTGAATAGGTAAGATCGCAATCAATATTAATACTTGATTAACATGGCCTTCAGAATGGTGTAGATGTGGTGGCTGAAATCCTTCACCTAAGCAAGTATAACTTAATTTATTATCTCTGATAAATAGAATAACACAAAGGCAGAAGTGCTTTCCACAAAGCACTACTGCTGGCACACTGCACAATGGTCACAGTGGGAAATGTGTAAGTGATTGTGCAATCATATAACACAATACCTCCATGTAATGCCCAGCAAATTTATGCAGGTGTAATTTTACATTATACCTGCACAAATAGGAATTTGGCCAAACAGGAATTTATCACACCACTTTAGCAAAAAAATTTTTTAAAAAAAATTGGGAAATGCTATGAGTTTGGAGCGGGCTGATTCTCTCTCTCTCTCTCTCTCTCTCTTTTTATTGATCCCATGACACAATGGAAAATGTGAATCAGCCCAGAGTTGACCCCCACCCACCCACAGTCCATAGTTCTTCTCCACCAGGGAGTCTTCTACTTTTTATAAATACAAATCCTTTCAAACCAGTTCAAGCATGTGATTGCTTCAACCAATGTAGAAAGGGAGGATGAGCTGCATTTGCATGTGTACACACACAGGCAAACAGTCACAAAGCATCTTCCCCCTCATGTCTTGCCTTATGAGGGGGGAGGAGCACACACACACACACACACACACACACACAAGGCAGCACCAGCACACACTCTCCCCAGCAAATTTTCTTTCCCAGAACTGTTTTTTAAAAGCTCCTCTGGAGCAACACTCCTGTTTATTTTTTTTTAACGAGTTAGGAACTGACATCAAACGTTTACCTTGAGCAGAGTTTTGACTGCAATACTTCAGTTTAACCACTGCACCACAAGGTTCCTAACTGTATAGTTACAAGTTACAACCTCAGTCAGTCTTGTTTGTTTGTTGCTTTTTTTTGACATTGCAAATTGCCTACTACTCCAGTATAATGTACAGAGGGAGGTTCATTCCACAAGTCTCTAATTGTTCTCCTAAGTTATTAAGGACTGTGCAGTTTTCATGCAATATGTGTGCCATTCAAACTTTTTTTATGCATACATATCACATTTTCTTCAGTAGTGTGTTCCTACGGAAAATGAGATTAGGTGGAAAACAGATTGCTTCCCCAGTCAGCACGTTCATTGCTATACGCAATATACAGTATTTGCACAAGTGCCATGAGCCTATATTCAACATTGCTGATGATGTTTGTTTGTGGTCTTTATATGGGATGTTTGTGTTATTTATATAAGAAGCCCAATGTTCTTTGAGCAGTTTCCAAAGCATAAAATATTAAAGCACAAAAAACAACACTGACAAATTATAGAGTGAAATTTCTTGCTGGCAGGAGAGAAAATAAAACCAAATTATATAAGACCTGTTTTTTTAAAAAAATGATTTAAAATGGTCTTGGGACCATAGTTTAAAGGTCTTAGGAGAATAAAAAAAAGTCTTCATCTCTCTCACTAAGAAGGGATGTACTGTGGGATGTCTGCAGTGATGACCTATACAATTTTCTCTTTTGATTAGGTAATTTCATGGCTATTAAAAATATCATTATTAGATCCTGTTTGAGGCAGAACTGAAACAAAGTTGAGGCAACTGGAGCTCTGACGCATTGTGTCAAAATTCAGAAGGTAGACAAAACCCTGTCTGGGCATCTATTTGTCTGTGGATTATCTTGCATTTACAAACTTCACATTTTTCCTATTTTTCAGCAAACTATGCAGCTGGCTGCCACTTTGCAACCCTTTTGGGAATTATGATTCCCAGGCTGGGAAACACTATCTTATATGGAAGAAGATTCTTCCCTAACAAGAACCCTATTAGAACGTTGTGTGGCAAGTACTCAGATTAGTACTCCCTCTCTTTTGCACACATGTGCCAAGGTTAGTGACCTGGCCAAAGACATGGTGAAACTTGGGCTAAGACCTGTGAGAGGAACAGGCAACATTCAGCCACAATCCTAAGGAAAGCATCTGGACCATTTCTTCTGTTTCTTCCTTTTCTGTGCAGCAGAGGAGTTCTCCGCTCCAAAATCAGGACATCACAGATGGCGCTGACAGCAAGGCTGACCAGCATAGTTGCTGCAGTTGGCATCTGGCAAGAATTATGTCAGCCCAGATGGAATCTTTTGCTTCCTCGCAACAGAGAAGCAGGAGGAGGAGGAGGAGCAGATGTGCCAAATGAGGGTGTTACAGAGATGGCAAATGCCAGCTCATAGGCCACCTCTCTGCTATTTGCAGGCAATTAGTCTACACATATTGCAGCACCCACTTTTGCATTATGGGGTTCTGCCCTTCCCACAGTTCTCTTGCCTGCTTGCTTTTCAAGTTATCCCTTCAGATAGTTCCCCATCACCCAATAATCAAGGTCTTAAGCTTGGAGATGTTACTTTTTTGGCCTGCAACTTCCAGAATTTTCCAGCTGACACAGCAATCATTCTGGCTGGACAATTGTGGGCATTGTAGTTCTAAAAGTAATTTTACCAAGCTCAGGTTATGACAGGACCTCTTACTACACCCCTATTCTTTGAGCAGCATAATCCAGAAATTTTTGTTTTCTGAACATTTTTTGAACTCTGTTTCACACATACATGCATGCTTACATGAATGCACAAACATGCTCATGACTAATTACCTATTTCAGACTCTTTGTAACAGAAACAGGACTATGCATCATTACCGTTCATTCTGGCTTCACTGGACTCTTGCAGCTGGCTTTCCCCCACCCCATGACTTCCTGCCTGTTCAAAGGGCAAGCAAGCATGAAGCCTGTCTCTCTTCATCTCACTATGAAATGACAAGGGAAGCAGGAACAATAGCCTTAATCATCATTCATTTCAAAGAGATCTATCTGAATCACCATTCTGTACATTTATGGGTAGGGAATGGATGACAAACGATGAGCAATTATAGGAAAGAACAAAGATATCCAAAATGGACAATATATTAAGGAATCTACCTGCCTGCCAACAGATCCTTGGACCAAGACTGCCAAGATATAATCACAGAAAGAAACAAATTTCAGTGTGCTGGAAACAGGAATGTAGGAAACTGTCTCTTTACCACTGATCCATCTAGCTTACATTGGCTGACGGAAGCTTTCCAGGATTCCAGACAAGAAGCTCTCTCAGCCTTTCCTTGAATCCAGGGACTGAACTTGGCACCTTCTGTAGATGTACTATATGCAGAGATGGGGACTCAAGTCACAGGAATCGCTGTCAAGTCGGACTTAGGTTACACTGGTATCTCGACTTGGACTTGACTCGGGGGTGTGTGTCCAATAACTTGGACTTGACTCATGACTCAGAACCCACCCACACCTCCCATTTTTTCTGCGGAAAAAAAATATTATTTTTAATAGAGACTCAGACTTGGGGCTTGGGACTTCGTATCAAAGACTCAAAGTCAGACTTGGGACTCGTACCCAAAGACTTGCCATCATCCCTGATCAACATACCCTCTAATTTTCAGCCCCGCTGAGTGGGGCTCCGCCTCTTGTGCACACAACTCTGCCTCTGTGTATGTGCGTGACTCTGCCTCCCCCCCCGTGCGCTGGGTTCCGTCGCAACCAGAACCTAATGCGGAGGAGGAAGACAGCTGCGTGGAGGGAAGCGGAGTTGTGCACACGCACACGCACGTGCCCAGCTTAGCGGGAACCTTGTCCCTGACTATATGACTGTTCAGAGAGGTTTAACCCTTCACTTCCTTTATGTTAATGGATTGAATCTGGTACCTATATTCTTTGCTCATTCCAAGGGTGATGCTTAGGAAACTGTCCTAGAATAGGAGATGCCTGTGATATTCCTATATCAAGTGTATTCACACAAATGTTAATAATTTTGTACACTTTGCAAGGCCAGTAAGATGTCCCTGAAATAAAATCAATTTAGTCCTAGATGCCAAGAAATTTTACTTGTAGATAAAGTCTGTCTCTGCATTTGCTGCAAGAAGAAACAAATGGAAGGATTATAATGTTGTATCTGACAAGTCAAGGATGGTATATTGGTGAAACTGCAATACTGAAAATAAAGAAAGGCGCATCACACTTGCGTAAGTGATTCCCACTTATGTAGGGAGCAACAGAGGTACAGAACACTAGTTAGGTTTTGTTGGAATGCTCCCTCTACCCCAGAATCTCCACTGCTTCCTTATCACATAGATCAATATTCTTGAGTTTGAGTTCAGTTTCTCCAGTGTCTTCAATTTTCTCTCAGGGTCAAACTATGTGATACAGTTGGCACACCATTAGAAGCTGATAGCATGTTATCCTTCTAGTGGTGGTATTCTTTCAGCGCTTTGTGCCTGATCAAACAACTTGGGCATAAAGGCTGTGCTTACTTTCCAGAGAAATGAAAGTAAAAGTGTGGTTATACATGGAGGAAAACTGTATTTAAATTATGTTTAGCATGTTTGAAATCAGTTTTTTAAAAGGTGACTACATGGTGCACATGGAAGTGTGGATTTATTTGCCTAGAAATCATGTGTTTTTGTTGTTGTTGTTGGAAAGCAAGGCATTTTATTCAGCTGCAAGAAGGTAACTGATTGTGAAATTAACTCATTTTGAATTGTTTTGGCATATGTGAATGCCTCCATTGGTGTAAATTTTGTCTGTGTGATTTTGCATTCACTGGTGTGGCTTCTCTCTCACCAACCAGCTAGCAGTTTGTTGCTCCCTTTCCTTCTCCATCCTCTGTGTGCATGTGTCTTCCTCCTTCACAAGCCTAGAAGTGCTGATCTAGTCAATGTCTCTGGTCAGTTGAAGGCAGCCAGTGTCAGCAGGCAGACGCAGGACAAAGCCTCAAACACAACGATTCTAAAAACCCGTGTAACCCCATCAACTGCATATAACACAGTTTAAAAACAGATTAAAAGTTTTCCCAAGAGGACACACACACCAACCCAAAAACCATGTGACTATCACATGACTTTAAACCAATTTCAAAAATCTCAATGCCTCTTTTGATTCATTTTCATAGTGTAACCATGCCCTAGCCCTAATTTGCAATGTAAGGAACTGAAGAAAGCTCACATTAGGACAAACAGACATCTTTTTTTCTTTCAGAGGAGCTCTACTTTAAAAAAAAAGTTGGCCTCTATTGGGCACAAAGTGCCTTTTCATTTTTCTAATAATATCTATTTTTGTAAGGAAAATGTTCTGGTGGTAGAGATCGTAGAAATGGGTGCTGCCCTCCATGGTCAGGAGAAGAACATGTGTTGCCCTCGACCTCTAGAGAATGTTGACCTGTGCTCTAGGCAAAAGGTTCCAAAGAACCATGGAGTCCCCAGGACAATGACTAAACCAGCAAACACACTGTGCTGGTGTCTGGGTCCTGAAGCTCAAGTGCACTTCAGAAGGTGGGTAACAAACCTGTGGCTTAGTTCATTTAAAGAAGGTCAGTTGCATATCCACAGCCTGGGCTGCACAATGATGCAATGCGGGTTGCAGAATGCACAACTGCAAGCAGCAACCACATGTAAAGCACCAACAGCTAGACAAGGCAATATTTTTTTTTGAAAGCTGAACCTCTAGTAAAGTAGGATTTTAAAACTATAGAGAAATGGCACAACTCATTAATCAGTGGTAGGTTTAGCATGAGTGTACATGTCCAGAGATATTTTCCGTCTTTCAGTCATGCCTCTAGCCAAAAGCATTTCAATAACAATTACATAAAAAGGTGGAAGTTCCATACATACGTGATTTTATGCTAAAGTACAGAAAAATAATTCATATTACATTTTGACACACACATAACAGTAAAAGACCCATAGCTGCACAATACAAAGGAACATTCCATATTATGGTATAGTATATATTAAGCCCCAATAATACCTGGCTTCTACCCACACTCAAAGCAATGTTCTTGATGCTGTATTATAGATATGTGTATCTGAAGTTGTTAGCCTGCTGTGGATCCATACTTATCAAAGCTTCCATCTGAAACCCTATCAAGAGGAGCTGTTCTTCTTTCCATCAGGAGCTGGCCGAGTAAAATGATGATGAGTTGGCTTTTGGGTCAGCCGCAAAGCCAGTTCTGCTTCTCCCCAGAGGAATGTTAACAAAACTTCAAGCATTAAAAAAAAAAAACTTTTAAAGCACCTACTCTTTTGTTTTAAGATGCAAAACAAACATTTAGACCAGAATCTTATTATGTGACACAATCGTGTAACAACAATCACGCAAGCAAGAGAAAACAAGCCTAGTCCACCTATCCCTCTTTCTGCACCAGAGTGGCCCTTGGCAGCGACATGGGCCGAAGTGTCCCCAGCACAGGCTGCCAACGTCACCCTATGCCTGCTCACCTACCTCTCCACACTGCTCCTTGGCTCAGTCGCTCTCTATCTGTACAATGCTGAAGCAGCTGCTTCTGCACTTTCACTGCCACCTTGTGACCTCGTACAGTAATGGCACTGGGTCCTCGCGTGCAGGCAGGAATGTCCAATATGCCTCAGCAGCAAGCATTTGAGCCACGGCTAGGAAACGCCTTGCTCTGGCTAGTGCCATACGTATCATGCTGTGTTTGGGCTTTTCTGGTCAAAATTTCACATGTGAAAAGATGCTTCATAATTTCTTCCAGGTAAGAAGAAACAGCTCACACAGGACAGTTTTGTGCATTGGGGATGACCAGGCATCATACTTTCCACTTCCAGTTTCTATACTAGGCTACATGATCTGCATAAATATACCATGGGAAAACACACTGCCCAGTATCCATTTCAATATATAGCTATGCAAGGAGTTCTAACTACCATGATGATCTGAGAAGCACCTCATCAGACGGCTGTGGCAGCTTCCACAGTTAAACTTTTGCACATGTAAACATTGAGCAGGATACTGGCAAGTATGTTTTATATATTCTAATGTATAAATTATTTTTCATATGTCCCAGTTAGGAAATTGCAGTGGATGGTGCACTTAGGAAGACAGTGTTAGACCAATGTTAAGTTCAATGGTGTAACTTTCTGTGGTGAATTGCCATCAGCTAAGCAGCTTCAGCTCTGACCTCTTCCCCTAATTTGTTTGTTCCGGTGTATTCTGGCTGTGGCCATTGAACCACATTTAAGTCAATGGACAATGCTTATGTAAATGGATACTGAATTGTCCTTTTAGGACACTGAAGATAAGTAATTAATGTATATTGCAGGGATTTTTCAATAAGGACCACCATGAAACACTTTCATTTTCATTAAAAGTCCATGCTCTTGAAGTCTAATGAGCATCTATATCGGCCATCGATGAATCTGGAGCACACATAATTTGGCAAACATGGACAGGTGTGATGTTGTCGCTTTCCAAAGAAAGGGACCTTCAAGATACAAGAGAAAACAGAGAACATGAATAATATGTTATCAGTGGAACCAAAATAAAGAAAAGAGCACAGAAAACTAGCACATACTTTTAAAAGGCCATGTCCTGGCATGAATCATAGAATAATGTTGTTGAAAGGGGCCTATAAGGCCATTGAGTCCAACCCCTGCTCAATCCAGGAATTGAAGTAGATCTGTCTAATTTTCTCTTGAATGCCTCCAGCATTGGAGCACCTCCCAAGGTAATTGGTTCCATTGCCATACTGCTCTAACAGTTGGGAAGTTTTTCTTGGTATTCAGTCAAAATCTGGTTTTCTGTAACTTGAGCCCATTATTATATTTCACTGTATAATCCTAGCCAGGTATTCAGTGGAGATGCTTGGTGATCAGAGATGCTTCTTTTAAACTTCAACTCCCAATATATAGGCTGAGATATTCTGAGGAGTGTACAAAGTTGTAACTAGCAATTTTGGTACATTCCCAACTCCCACCCACTCTGCCCTGACATACGGGTACAAGCCCCACAAGAAAAAGGAGGAACTGGAGGAGAATGTGGTGCTCCCTAAAAAGGAAGATAAAGGTTATGCTCCACCCCCACCCCCAAAGGAAATCCTTTAAATGTGACTCTACATTAGTTACCGCCCAGGGATTACGGTCTAAAACAGCTATTTTCCCCATCTGTGCTTGGTGTCTAAAATGCAGGAGATGACAGCAAGGAATGAGCGTGATCCTGCCCTTGCCAGTTAATATAAGGCAACTTCAGAAATAGTGTTAAACAAAAAAACCAAACTGAGAACAAAAGCAAAACACCCCAAGAAATCTAGGAGCGGTCCTACTGTTGTGTCATCGATCCTTAAAGAAATTGGTACTGGTTATTCAGTCATGCAATACCTTATGGCTAATAGGGTGGCATTCATCTCCTTCTTGCCCCAGTGGAGTGCACATTCGGAGCCCACGTAGCCACAAGCTGATGGCACAACATGTCCCACCTCCACACTGGAGATCCCTTTCACAGGCCTAGAAAAAGATGACATTAACGGAGTGAGTTTAGCCATAGGGACAAGGAAGAAAGCAGAGCTCTTGGTAACAAACGGGCATTAAGTAGGCAGGCAGGCAAGGGAACTGGGGAAATGTAACTCTACAAAACCTCTGGCAAAGAGCTGCTTAGGGTGTGACTGAAAGATACCAAGAGTTGTGAAAGCAACAGTCATGTTAGTGGGGTGTCCAAGATCACAGTGGCATTCATGAGAAACTAGTTTCTATATAGTCAGTCATCACATTTTGACAAGAATTGGGCCAGATGTGTGTGTGGGTCTTCTGGTGAAGGGCCTTCCCATGGACTGTTTCCAGCACTGGTCATTCCACCCAATAAACATGCTGGCAGTGATTTCAAATAATAGAAAGGGAAAAACCAGATATCTGTTCAAGAAAAGTGGAGATATTAAAGGAACATTTTGTGCAAAGATGGACACGATAAAGGACAAAAATGGTAGGGACCTAACAGAAGCAGAAGACATTAAGAGGAGGTGGCAAGAATACACAGAGGAATTACACCAGAAAGATCTGGATGTCCTGGACAACCCAGATAGTGTGGTTGCTGACCTTGAGCCAGACTTCCTGGAGAGCGAAGTCAAGTGAGCCTTAGAAAGCATGGCTAACAACAAGGCCAGTGGAGGTGATGGAATTCCAGTTGAACTATTTAAAATCTTAAAAGATGATGCTGTTAAGGTGCTACACTCAATATGCCAGCAAGTTTGGAAAACTCAGCAGTGGCCAGAGGATTGGAAAAGATCAGTCTACATCCCAATCCCAAAGAAGGGCAGTGCCAAAGAATGCTCCAACTACTGTACAATTGCACTCATTTCACACGCTAGCAAGGTTATGCTCAAAATCCTACAAGGTGGGCTTCAGCAGTATGTGGACCGAGAACTCCCAGAAGTACAAGCTGGATTTCGAAGGGGCAGAGGAACTAGAGACCAAATTGCTAACATGCGCTGGATTATGGAGAAAGCCAGAGAGGTCCAGAAAAACATCTACTCCTGCTTCATTGACTACGCAAAAGCCTTTGACTGTATGGACCACAGCAAACTATGGCAAGTTCTTAAAGAAATGGGAGTGCCTGACCACCTTATCTATCTCCTGAAAAATCTATATATGGGACAGGAAGCAACAGTTAGAATTGGATATGGAACAACTGATTGGTTCAAAATTGGGAAAGGAGTACGACAAGGCTGTATACTGTCTCCCTGCTTATTTAACCTATATGCAGAATACATCATGCGACAGGCTGGACTGGAGGAATCCCAAACCGGAATTAAGATTGCCGGAAGAAATATCAACAACCTCAGATATGCAGATGATACCACTCTGATGGCAGAAAGTGAGGAGGAATTAAAGAACCTCTTAATGAGGGTGAAAGAGGAGAGCGCCAAAAATGGTCTGAAGCTCAACATCAAAAAAACGAAGATCATGGCCACTGGTCCCATCACCTCCTGGCAAATAGAAGGGGAAGATATGGAGGCAGTGACAGATTTTACTTTCTTGGGCTCCATGATCACTGCAGATGGTGACAGCAACCACGAAATTAAAAGACACCTGCTTCTTGGGAGGAAAGCGATGACAAACCTAAACAGCATCTTAAAAAGCAGAGACATTACCTTACCGACAAAGGTCCGCATAGTCAAACCTATGGTTTTTCCAGTAGCGATGTATGAAAGGGAGAGCTGGACCATAAAGAAGGCTGACCGCCAAAGAATTGATGCTTTTGAATTGTGGTGCTGGAGGAGACTTTTGAGAGTCCCCTGGACTGCAAGGAGAACAAACCTATCCATTTTGAAGGAAATCAACCCTGAGTGCTCACTGGAAGGACAGATCCTGAAGCTGAGGCTCCAATACTTTGGCCATCTCATGAGAAGAGAAGACTCCCTGGAAAAGACCCTGATGTTAGGAAAGTGTGAAGGAAAGAGGACAAGGGGACGACAGAGGACAAGATGGTTGGACAGTGTCATCGAAGCTACCAACATGAATTTGACCCAACTCCGGGAGGCAGTGGAAGACAGGAGGGCCTGGCGTGCTCTGGTCCATGGGGTCACGAAGAGTCGGACACGACTTAACAACTAAACAAAGTGATTGCAAATGCTAACAACACAATCAGCAACAAGTGCCAATGAGTTGCCCACCATTCTGATATTCCCACAACTCTTTAATGTAGCACCCCTAAAGGGCATTATAATAACTGCATGCTGTCAAATCGATTCTGCATTATGGTGACCCTTTTCAGAATTTTCTAGGTAGAGAGCTACTCAGAAGTGGTTTACCATTTCCTTCTTCTGGGGGCATCCTGGGATTGTGCAGCTTGCCCATGGCTGTGAGGCTGGGTCACTCACAGGAGGCCCAATTGAGCTCCCAACCTCTGGCTCCACAGCCAGATAACTAACTGACTGAGCTATCCAGCCAGCTAAAGACCATTATGGGATGTCACAATGGCAACTTCCTAACTGCCTATGTAACACTTTTGAGGTTCTATGGATGTATTTGTTTACTTAAATTATGAACCTTGCAAACACAATTTCACAAGAGTCTCTTCTTATTCACAATTATGTAACAGGCAACATGAGCAATTATAACAACAAAATGGTATAATTTGTGCACCCAAGGACTTGGCAACAGCACCAAAGCAGAAGTTGCTTGTAGAATTGCGAAGTTCAAGTGTCCGTTTGAATTCAAATTCAGACAAAAATCCAAGCTATCTTCCTCAACTGATTTGGGTATCCATAACACAAAAGGATAAGCTCCTCGTGTAGAATCTTCAAAACCGTAGATCAAGTTGGCAAGGACCTTAGCAGTCTAAGTGGTGATAGCAGCTCCAGTCTCTTAATTTCTCCCGCTCTTTCTGATTCAAATTCTTTCTCAGTTCCACCCCTTTGAGCTGAACCAATATTTCATAGGGGTTATATCTACTCTTGCTATCATTCAGTAAGCCTGAGTGGTAGGAGTGAGGGATTCCAGCCCAAGGCAGATATTAGTGGTGATGGACCCTACCTGGGCTGTGAAGCATGCCAAGTGCTACCACCAATGCTCCATTTAGGTTATTACAACAAGCTTGTGTCATATGTAAAAAAAAGAACACCTGTAGGTTATTACGCTGAACTTGTGCTGATAAAAAAAACTAAGGCAGATGCTAGTTATTCACCTTTGAGTCTTCCAAAAAGATCTGGGGCAATATTTTATACGCTTTTAAAGAAGAGGAACAGAGGGTTTTGTTCAGTTAAGTGAACTAGGTGTTGCTTTAACAGGAAAGCAGTTGCTTTGACTATGCTGGGGTGAATTCTAACCATTTGCCAGGAACTGGATGTCAAGAAAATAGTTAACACAGCAATGTATTAAAATAATATGTGTCAAAAATTTATGAAGCATATTATCTTCAGGCCATGATGTGTTTCCAAGGATTTGGAACAATAATGATGCCTCATGTCTGAGGAAAACGTTAATGGACAACAAGATATTGTAGCTGAGAGATCGAATGATATTATTTTCGGCGTTCACTTCTCTTTGTATGTGCCATCAAGTTGTTTGTCACTGATGGCAACCCTAGAGGTGTTCTACCACTGCTAACTCTAGTGAGCTTCCACAGCTGACCAGGGATCTGAACACTGGTGTCCTGAGTAAGTCAAACACTTCTATTCACAGCATCCCATTGGCTCTGCTGGCCCCCTTTCATTTCCTACTTAACTTCAGTCCCACTCCAGATGAAGAAATGTTTACATAGGGATAGTGGTTTGAATCTTAGTACCTCCACCATTAAAAAGCCTCATAGAGAAATATGTTCTTCTTCAGGGATAAAATGGTGTGAACAGATATATGTTCATGCTAAAAACTGATAAGTGTCTTCACTTGAGGATGGAAGGTCTTTGCCGGATGGATAGAGAAGGAAAAGAGGCCGTGGGCTGTGTGTGTGTCTCTCTCTTGTCTTTCTGTTGTCCAGCAAAGACTTTGCTTTTCAGGCAGGCTTTTAAGTGGGGTGGGGGGGTCTCAGGAATGCTTTATTTATTAAATGTTGAGATTTTCAAATGTTTTTATAAATGTTTTTAAATTTTGTTTTTAAACACTGGTTTTAATATTGATAAATGTTTTAATTTTTTAAATGCAGTTTGTTTGGCCTTTTTAAATTGTTGATCATGGTATAGTTTTTATTATTCTGAGCTGCCCTGGCAAACAAGCAAGCAAGCAAGCAAACAAACAAGAGGTTCCTACCAAACAACTGTGGGAATTATTCTAGGCGGATTTAAAAAATATTCATGTGGAAAACCAGCACACTCACAAAGATAAACTCTTGTATTAGCTGTGGGTATATATATTGGATTCCAACTCCTACAAATCAGTACAATGAGAGTTTCAGCCCATGATCTATAGTCACCTACATTTCCCTACTGCAGAAAACAGGTTGCAAAATATGTTTGACTCAGATTAATCTCTGTGCCAACATTTGTGCTTATGAACATTTATTTTGTGTTCCACAGGCACCGTTAGCACAGACATTGGGACACTACTGATCTTTCTTTCTTTCTTTCTTTCTTTCTTTCTTTCTTTCTTTCTTTCTTTCTTTCTTTCTTTCGGAACATTATAGATTGAAGGAATTGGCTCTTCTGGGCAACTCTAGGGAGTGGCTGTAATGGATCTTGCCTTACTGGAATGAGCTCAATGAGATGGCATAAGATCTCTTTTAATGATACGTTTCTATGATTATAAAAACCTATTTCTTAATGTTTCTCGGCTGCAACTCGAAAACCAGTTGATCTTTTAAAAATATCTACTTTTCCAGTCATTCAAAAATGGTCTGACTCACTCGTGCACCACAGCTGTGAGAATTTAAATAGATAAAAGTCAGGACAAATACATAATAATGCAATTTCCTGCATCTGTTAAGATTCAAATAATTTTAAATTAAGTAAAAAATGGGGAATATAAGCATCACTCTTATTCAAAGGAATGCTAAACAAATAAAAATCAAATTCTGCTAAGCGTATTCATGAGTTGCCGTGCTGAAGCCATCAGAATTATTTTGGGAGCAGGAAGTAATCCATCAAGAATGATCAGCCCCCATTTATTAGAATACAAAATTTGACAGTTCCATCCTTGTTTGATGGTGTTTGTTTGGGAAAGGTCATTGAGTAGATCATTGTACAAATAGGTGTAGTTAATAAAATTAGATTTAGAGTAAATAGTCTACATTCTGTTTCTGCTTTCACTTTGTATGAAATACCTAAACAAGATCTTTATTAAAAGCAGTTTTTGAAAATAGAATAGTTATAAATGGAATTATAACAGTGCTTTTAATGAAGATCTTGTTTAGGTATTTCATACAAAGTGAAAGATGAAAAACATTTTTGAAGACTCCTACCTATGTAATATTCACATGAAGGAAAGAAAGACAATTTTAAACATACACTGAGCATATATTAGGATTTTTCTGAAACAAAAGACTATTTACAAAATAGCATAGAGCACAGAGGGGGAAATTACATTGTTGAGAATTATCAGACCTGTTTCCATTGCAATCCCATAAGAACACACAAATTCCTCATTTAAATGTCTGTTCCATTTCTAAAATTTAAGGCAGCGGTCATTAATAGAGGTCTCAATACTACTGCACTAGGAGGATTTTATCCTTCCATTTGGGAACATAGACTACCATTCTGAACACACTCAGCAAGGGTAAACCCAACTAAACACAATGGGGTTTAGTTTCTAGGACACAAGCATAAAGATTACACTATTATAATTCCATTCATCCCTGTGGTTCCACGGGGGGGGGGGGGGCATTCTGAATGCCATCATCCTTTTTTAAGCTAATATGGTGGCAGGGTACATGTGGTTCACTAGATGTTGGAATACTCCACCCATTGTGCCTCACTACTGACTTTGCTAGCTAGGGCAGAGGGAAATTGCAATCCAGTAATATTCGGAAGGCTACTTGTTTCCCACCTCAATGTAACACCTGTCTCTATGTGCTGTGCTGTTAGAAAAGAAGGGTAGGATCCATCTCATTTTTAAATGCAGTAAACCACAGTGGTCAAAATCCTGGTGTGCAACTACATGCGTACAACTTGAGGTTGCACCCATGCGTAGTTGTGCTACCACTCAGGTAGAAGTGCAATCCCCAAGGTACTTCTTCCCTTCTGGGGACGTGTGACCAATGGCACAATTGCATAGCACAATTCCTTGTTCCCAGGTGTAATGCCCAGCACATTTATGCTCATGTAACTCTATGTTACACCAGCATGAACAGGATTCTACCCAATGTTTTCTGTTTTCTCTCACAGTCTGAACAAGGCAACTCCTATCACCTGTTTGAATGTTCTCCCACATCTAAGTTTTTCTACACTATGGTAGCTAGAAGCAGAAGTGGGCAGAGTTTTTGCTCCTAAACTATTGTGTAGACAAGAACATTTGAGCAGTAGGAAACTACAGCTGAATTTACCACCTTGGCACAATTTTAAAGCCTTTTCCTCTTCTGCAGTTGAGCCCCTTTTCCCTGGTAGTGTGTTTCTGACACTGGAAATTTCCTATCACTGTAACCCATCGTGTCTGCTATGGAAATGTCAACATTTCCCACCCTTTTCATCTAAGTACAAACATCTGGTTTCCTCATGTACATGGACACAATTTGGGCCAACCAAGAAGAACAAACAGAATGACATGATAGAAAGTAGCATTTAAATAACTTCGCCATGAATAGAATGCACCTCAAGCAGAGACCATTCCTGAGGTAAGACTGATGACCTGCAACTGGTATGATACGTTAGTTGATGTGTGCACCTTGAAAACTGTCAGATTCTCTTTCCTTGGGGGGGTCGTAAACAGAGGCTGGATGCTCATCTGTCAGGGATATGTTAAGAGTGGATTCCTGCACTGGCAGGCTGTTAGACTAGATGACCTTTGGAGTCACTTTCAACTTTACAGTTCTCTGATGTAATTAATACCTGGTTTTGCAGTTTTCTTCCACAAAAAAAGTGAGTGTAATGTGTGCTGTGGAAACCTGTGGAATATTTCTGGGGCTATTTTTGTCACATGATAAGTTTCAAGATTATCTTTTTTCTGATGAACAACTGTAGTTGCTGCAATCTATAATGCTTACACATAGCAAATTTCTTTAAAAGAGCATCTATTTGTTGCAAACTGCTTTAAGCAGAAAGAGGGTGTCATAAAGTATTGTAACAAATGAAATAGCTTCATATATTCTGATTTTATAGACGCATTCCTCTGTTTGAAATAGCCTAATAACAGAGAGCCATTCAAACTGTGAAGGGAAAGTAGTTTTTCTAGTTCATGATATCTTTATAACTTAAACTGAGAGAAAAGCATGACAGGCAAGCAGACTGTTTTTGTTATCTAACTATTGCTAGTCAACCCTTCTCTGTTTTTTTAAAAGTAATAATTTGGTTTCCTGTTGACTTGCATACCCAGCTGTGAAGCTTGGCATAAAATTATGGTGTAGTCCTATCCATGTCTACTCAGAGGATGCTGCATTGGCTTTATGGGGCTTCTAGTTAAGTGTGCATAGGATGGCCACCTCATGTATGCTTTTTTACTCTGTATTAACACATCCTTTGCAATTCACAAACCTTTTGTACTCTGAACTGGTGTTTTTAGGATGAGTTATAAAACAAAACTCCAGAAGCTATAAAAGATAGGCATATCTTCTTAATTAATAGAGGCAACTACTTTAATATTATATTCAAAAAGAAATTCAGTTTTTTGTTTCCTATGATTAAGTTTCTTATATCCTGACTCTAAAAACACACTGTTTTACAAATCCCGGCTCATTCCCATTAGCTGGATTTAATGCCGCCTTACACTACATGGTCAAACCTACGTATTCAAGCCCAAATGTGAATTACCTGTAGGCATTTGTGCCCACAAAAAGATAAAGAAATAATTCTACATTTTTCATTGAAAGTACTGCATGGATAAATTTATTAAAATTCTAGCTTTGAAAATGCATGTATCCAACTGGTGGGCTTCTACCAACAAGATTTTTCTTCTTCAGGTCAGGTTACCTGTTCCTGCTCCTGCCACCCACGCACCCACCCCCCAATTGTCAAAACCATAGTTTGTCTTCCTAGGAGAGGGAACACAAGTTAACTTTCTTTAACAATAAAAACTAAAAAGCAAAGTTTAAAAAAAAACTTACCCCAGTGATCACTGCACATTTGTACAAGGTTATTAACAGGAAAAAGCCCAAGATCTGGATAATTATTTTCATAATGGCAGAGAAAATGATCAAGTCCTTGTCGTCCCCTTCCTGTCTTCTCACACACTCTCTTTCTTGGCACTGTTGTGACGTGACTCCCTTGCTTCTCCCTCCTGCCTTGCTAGATTCTCAAAGAGATCTGATCACATCCCCTCTCTGGCTCTCTATTTAACCCCTTTCAGCCCCTTTCAATCTCTTTTGCTGATGTGATACTTACTGTGATGATCCCAGATGGTACTGATGAGACCTGAATATATAACACTGTAGAGCAGGAGGAAGACAGCAGTGTCAAGTCTTTGGGAGATGCCGTTCATGTAGATTTATGCATGCAATATAATTTTCTTTTTAACCCTATGTTGGTGGATTTACAAATGACGCAAGAGTTAGACTTTTACTGCTGAAACAATTTTTAAAAACAAATGAGTCAATGGGCTTTTAGCTTTTGAGCCATTGGGGAAGCTGGCTTTATTTTAACATCTATTTTCCTTTAGACACAACAGGGGTGGACAACTGTGGTTCCCAGACATTATGGATAATAGCTTTATCAGCCCTAGCCAGTATATCCAAAGATGAGGGGTTATGCAAGTCACTGTCTAAAAATATCATAAGTGCCATAGCTGCCCACCTTAAATCTTGAGATACAACAATAAGCAAATCAGTCTTACTGATCCATAGTGGCTGAAAGGACACAAGTAGCGTGCATAGCTCCCTTCCATAGCAAAATGACCAAACACAAGAGATGGTGCCTCATCCAGAGGTATACTCCTACACAGAGGTCAGAAAAGTTACTTTTTGGACTATAGTTCCCATCATTCCCCAGTCAGCCAGCATGGGAATCCTAGGAATTATAGCCCAAAATGTAACTGTTTAAAGCACTAGACCCACCATTGCCAAGCAAATTCTGATTTTGATCCTTTACTTTCCCAGTAAAAGCCAATGTGCCAAGTTAGGAAGACAGAATCAAACTACAGGCCCATGAGAGTACTTGTCTCTCAGACTAGATCATACGCTCCTCCTCTAGAAGTCACTTTACAGGCTCTGTTATCTGATCCTTTTCGCTGGAGATGCTAGGAATGGAACCTGGGCTGGGACCTTCTGAAAGCACCATAGGTGCTTTACCATCATTAGCATCTGGAATTATATTGACCCTCAGCGATTCCTAGGATCTTATTGAAGGGAATCAGAGGGGACTATATCCTGTCCTGGAAATATAGAGTAAATATCTTTATACAGTGCCTATTGGTTGCTGGGCAAAACAGCAGAGTTTGAGAAGTTATGGCTCTTCAAGACAGGTTATTTACATCCATTTACATTTGCCTTCAAGACCATATCTTAATGGCAAGTTTGCTGAGATCCATATAATGTTCATTTTATCTCACTTTGCACTGTTTCTTTTATTCCTGCTCATTTCGTTTTATATCTCTTTGTTCTAGGTGGAGGAGTTTTATGCTATGGCTCTTCTCCAAAGCTTGAGCATGAGCCAAGAGGGGAGTTGGGGATAGATTTCACACAGTTCACACCAAGAAGTTCATCCAATACAAGCTGGACTGCTGGTCAGCCAGAGACCCCAAGTTCAGGGCAATGACCAAAAGAAGGACTGTCAAAATAAACACATACACTGTCCAGCTTTTGAATATGAGTGAGAAAAAAAGAGGATGCCACACATCCTTCTCTTGCCTTGAGGCTGGATTTCCAACCCAGACTCCAAAGGGGCTCTTGTCACACTGTATTCAACAAGACCTGGGGGTCATTCTGAATACTACGATTCCAAGTGAAAAATATTTCCTTTAAAATGGGTTGTGGGGACAGAGCAGCCAAACTGTGCTCCCCTGTTTCCATTTCCTTTTCTGACTCCAGCTGCAGAGGTGGGGAAGCGTGGCATGGGAGATCCTGCAGGAACAGCTGCTTTTTTGTGAGCATGAGCGAAAACATCCAGGGTATCTCTAAGATCAACAAAGCAGCAGGATTTTTCATGAAGTCCCCTTCTCATTGCTACACCCCAAAGATGATGTTTTGTTCTATAAGGATTCTAGTGCCTGCCTGCCTGCAAAAGTTGTGTGACTTGGCATGAGACATCAAATGTCTATGCTGACTGTGTAATTGATGGTAATTCATAGCTAAAATATATACTGATGGAGTTATGCTGGCATAATTTTTCATTTGGATTTTAGCCAATAGGTACAGCTTTCCCAGCAAGGGAAGCATCATGCTGTATCTACCTGCTATATGGGTTTCAAAGGCAATGAGTGTCTCAGAAGAAGAAGAAAAAGGTGACAATCCTCATCCAGTAATAACACTGTGAAATACACAGGGATTAAAATTGAGAGTTCTCAAGGTTGTGGAATCAGAGCCTTCTGCATGGACAGGTGAATGTGTTTGTTTCCATTTGTCTCACATGATATTTTAAAAAATTCTTCCCACACTGAATATGAAGATATTTTACAAATTGTTATACCAAATGAGGATTAAAATACTCCATCCTTCTGTACAAGTGGATTCACCTCTTGAAACTGTCCCACAGTGTTCTGGACTACATGTATAGTATTTCACACACCATGGCCTAACTACCGGATGTGCAAGAGTAATCCAAGATGGAATTAGTGGAGAGAAATGTTTTGATTTCATTAAAATAAGTCATTTGCAAGTATCCACCCCAGCTTCAGTTAGGATATACAATAAATAAACCACTGAGAAGTTCGTACAGCAGTTTCCCACTGTGCTGAGAATCATAATTAATAACAAGACATGTTCTATTTGTCTTCTTCCCACTTGCTTTTGGGTGACATTTAATCATGGCTATCCTTAGTTGCATTTCTAAGCAGCAAACCCCATATTGGGGATCTATAGATATTGCATCATGGGAGCTGCTCTTGTCACCGCCCTCCCAATTTCTACCTTTGCTGTAATCACTATGCTGCAATCTGTCATAGGTGTGGAGGGAAAATGGCCATTCAGATGTTAGTAGACTCCAACTTGCATCAATCTCAGGCAACATGGTGAATGGAAACACAGGAACATGGGAAGCTTGTCCAATATTAAGTCTGCTTACTGGTCCAGCCCAGTATCCTCAACACTGGTTGGAATCCTGTTGGTGTTTGTATAAAGTTTGCATAAATTACTGTAGCTAATTGCAGTAAAATGACAAGGTGCATTTTGGTCACATGCCTGGCCAGACATCCAGTTGTGCAACCAAGATATACTTTGATGTCTTGTCAAATTAGCTGCAACAACTTATACAGTCCTTATGCAAACGTATATAGGATTCTGGCCACTGACTGTGAGCAGGTCTCCAAGATTCCAGGCAAGATTCTTTCCTAGCTCTTCCCTGATGGTCTCTCATTCAAGGATTAACCAGGCCTGACCCTCCTTAGTTTCCAAAATCAGATGGGACTGGAGATCTTCAGAGTGCTAGGGTGATAGTCAGTTTACGGATGATAAGTTGTAACTTGATAACCTTTGTAGGGACACTGGTTTTGATGGAGTTACAACCAGTAATATCTGGAAGGACGCCTCAGCTGTTAGGTGTCAACTGTCTCAAAATTCAGATTCATTTTTTACAACTATGCCTATAGCAAACCTTAACTGTTTTTTTAGTATGGTATTTGATCCTTTTTAGTATTTGTACACTCAACTTTAATATTGTCTTTTAACGATGTAAGCCACTGTCGCGCACCCCCAGTGTCCCTAGTTTGTTTCCCTCAAACCCAGGTCCCACCTTTGGGCACGACGTTCTTTATTCTCCTTACACCAACTGCCACCAGTGGATCTTTATCCACACATTACCAATAATGCTGCCTGGACACGTGTTGTCAAATATAACTGATTATTTATTGTTTATTTGTTGAATCACATAAGTATTTTAATAGATGTTGTATTGTGTTGCACTCATTACTTGGATATTAGACACGCTTCTTTATTGGTAGTACTTTTCATATAAATCACTGTGAATCACTGGAATACTATTAGATGACTGTCTATTTATTTCACTTCTATCTTTTATCTATTCTTTAATTCATAAATCAACTATTCCACACCAACTTTCCAATCTCTCTTATAAACCTCTCTAAAAACCTCCTCTCTCCTTCTCTCTCAGTTACCAACTGTCTCTCTGACTCCACCCTCCTGTCCTCTCATAGGCTCCAGCTCTAGAGCTCCACATGACGGACAGGTGGGACATGGGCATTCTGCCACAGCCACCTTGGGTCCTTTTAAAGGAGAAAGGTGGGGTATATTTAAATAAATAAAAATAAATAAATGTACAATCATTTTGATTTGTCTTTCCTTCTCCTTTCCCTCTTTTTCTTCACCAGTACTATTATATCCTCTTTCCCTCTGGCTACTTTTTCCTTTCAAAAAAAGAAATTATGAGCAAAACAAGACATGGTAGCTTTACTGATATAAAATAACCCACTTTTCAAGATTAGAAGGCAACTTGTTACTTTGTTATGAAACTTTATGACGGCCAAAATTGCTTTGCTTACAGGACAATCCTATGTATGTTGACTCAGAGGTAAGTGCCACTGAGTTTGGATTGGCTTAGCTCAAGAGAAAGGTATGTAGGACTGTAATCCTAGAACAGTTTGCATCTCTTTTCATTGGTGTGGGATGCTTGCATGTGCATGCGTGCACACGCTCGCACATGCATGCACACACACACACATATAGACAAACAAGTGTTCAGGTATGGCAAACTTCACAGAACATCACCAGACACTAAGTAAGATGGTGTATCACTCAGTTCGCAATTAATAACACTAGAGCTGTTGTTTACTTCAAAGTAATTTAAAAGATGTCACAGTACATTAGAAAAATCCTGAACTAATACTCATATTAAAGCAGGTGTTTTCACCTCCTTAGAATGAAGCTGTGCATGATGCAATATGATGCACTCAGTCCGATTCTTTGGTGGCCGCTATATTGAAATTGATGATTTAATGCAAAAGTTTGTTATTCATTGAGCATCTAGAAAAATGGTTCATATATACACCTATCCAAATACAGTATATTTATCATCTGCTATAAATAATGAAAGCAATATGCAAAGAATGAAAAGTTACAGTGTAGATTTGGCTTTGTTTATAGTCTTCCTTTGACTTCCTTTGACCCATGGAAAGTCTAAGCCAGTTCCCAACCTTGTGTCCCCAGATGTTTTTGGAATAAAACTCTCAGAAGCCTTCACCACTAGCATTTGTGTAGTTATTCACAAATGGGATAATATGTGTATGTACACACACACACACATCTATGGATTCACAGAGTCAAAAGTCTGCAGAATTTGAAAGTAACTCATTACAAATAACAATTACTTTAATTCCTTTTTTAAAGTTACTGAGGCATTATTAGGTATCCTGAACCTCATTTGCCATTTTGTGGCACAGATTGGAAAGAACCTTTAAAACATTTTGTGTACTCTGATGTGCCTGCAAAACCCACTACTTCACTGCTCACTTCTGGTTATGGAAAATGAGTAGCTGAAGTAGCATCAGTCACATGCAGAGAGTCCATTTGCTTGCTTTTCTTCATCATGAGAAATTTCCATAAACTTCTATATGCATGTTATAAATCCACGAGAAGGCCCAGTCCCTTGAAGACAACTGTATGTTTATTGCATCAATGGCCAGCCTGACTGAAGAATGTTTCAAGAAGGCCAGTGTGACTGAAACAATAAGGGTGAGCAAAACACTTTATTTTAAATGAGAAATATCAGAATTTGTCTAGAATTCTTGTCATTTATCTATGTTGATCTCCGTGTTTTTTTACTGAAGCTGGTATAGACAGATTGGTGGCTATGACTTTTGTGTGGTCATAGAAACACTAATGTTGTTGTTCTCTATTTAATGGAAAGATAAAAAGGGAATATATGCAATGAGATCTCTTTGCCAGCAGTGGTATTTGGCACAATGAACTCTCCAGTCCTGAAGTTTCTTATCACTGGAAGTCATGCAGGTGTAATATCAGAAGAATCCAGGATGGTGGAGCAACTGTCAGACTGCAGTTCTAGGAGGAGCCACTCACTGATGCTGGAGGTAGCCTTTCCTCAAACAGTTGTTACTTTCCCAAGGTGGTGGTGGGGAGCTTTTTAAGGACATCACAGTCTGAGGAGAAGCATTGGGCATATCAGGTGCAACTGTGACTACCTCTATTTCCCAGTCCTTGGGCCCCTGGTAGAGCTTGGAGATGTTCTGGGGATATTCAGGTGGAGACTGCATCTGCAGCTATTTCTCCCTAACATATCTCTCTTCAATGTAGATTGCCTCTACCACCTGTTGCCACCACTGCTGCATGCTGTGTTGCCACCTCCCATCCAAGTCCTGGTGAAATTGCTAGGGAGAGTCCATGAGGATGGTGCCAGGAATGGGTACCTGAACTCTCTCAAACCTGCTACCAGAGTTAAAAGAGGAAGCTCAGAAGAAAGATTGTGCAGGTAGCATTTTCCAAAATGTGTCTTTCAAAAACATTGCTTAATTCATCAGATCAATACAATTTTAATTTTCTCATCTGACAAGCTAGGATCTATTGACATCAAATGGGTGAATTTACTGTGGCAAAGAACCTATTTGTATATATCTAAGACTCTACAGATTTTCTATCTGAGAATAACAGTCTCACTTACTTCTAGTGACTTTTGAGTGTGTCTTCTGAAAAACTGCTTCGTCCACGGGAAACTGAAAAGTTTACTTCAGAATGAGTCTACATCTACTCCCAGACATTTAAAACATGTGGAATTAAACAGTTCTCATGGTCCATAATAGGAGGGCTAAATAAAGGAACTTTGGGATGAGAAGCACCACTGAAATAAGGGAAGGCCCTCTTTGGTGATGGTGTTATGGATACAAATGCTAAGCTGCATTTGGAACCTACGCTGATAGTATTTTTGGCATCAAATGGCACTAAACAAGGACCTGTTTATTTCCAGAGACAATCAAATGTCGTCAGTACTTAATTATTTTTGGCCTTAATTATATTTCAATCTGTTTAAATGGTCCTGGAAATTTGTTTGAGGAGTGAAGTGGAAATACCCATAAATACATCAACACACAAATACATACCTAACTGTACACATAACTAAGATCTCTACTTATACATGTATAAATTTATTCCACTTCAAATTCTGTCCTTCGATAAAACTCTGACTTCAGTACAACCAACTTCTTTGTGAAAGGAAAAGCAAAAGTACTTCAAAGGCAACATTCTAACAATTGCATATCTGACAGCAGAAAAATTACGTTAATTACTCTACCTGTTGCAGAGAACTTTATGTAATCAACACTTTCAAAGTTCATTACTTATTAATAATGCTATTGTCATTTTGAAAGCGCATTACCTATTTCTGCATTCCATTTCACTTTGTCCCTACCCACATAACCATTTACCCTATGAATATAAATCTGTGGCCTAAATATTGCACACCACATATCTGAGGGTGTGGATTGTATTTCATGGTAGTTCACACTGTAACAGACCTGTTAGTCTTAAAAGTGTAATCATATATTTGTTTCAGTTATACATGTTGAAACATAGCTACTTCTATGAAAATAAATAAGACAATCAACCTGTTCAATCTTCCTGGAATTTGACCCCCTTCTGAAGACAAGCTCTGCACAGTGAATCCTGATGATATTTCAGTCACTGATGATTGACTGGCATTCAGCAGTAACAGAACGAGTCTCTCTGGCCACTACTGAAAGAAAACTGTCCACAGAAAAAAAAACAAGTGGCTCCTCCATATACTGGCCAGGTTTTGACCCATAAGCTTAGCATAGTAAGTTGCAACTAGAGTAGGCAACAGGAACCTCATGGCACAGTGGCTAAACTGCAGTACTGCAGCTCACAACCTGGGTTCAATATCAGCTAGCCTGCTCAAGGTTCACTCAGCCAGCCATCCTTCCAAGGTTGGTAAAATGAGTACCCAGTTTGTGGGGAGCAGGAAGGCAATGTACAGCTTGCATAATTAAATTGTAAACCACCCAGAGAGTGCCTTAAGTGCTATGGGGTGGTATATAAGCACCATACTTTGCTTTTTTGCTTTAGGCCCATTTGAATCAATGGAATTTACAGAATAGTTGAGTCACCAAATCCCCATTGATTTCAGAATTTCAACCATGGAAATATATTTAATCTAGTAGGTTTTAAATATTTTTTAATCTGTTAAAAAACAATGAGCTAAACACTGCTTGCCAATATGATTTAAAACAGTGAAAAGGGATGCAGAAGATCTGATAATGTGAGGAATTTTCTTTATGAATAGATTGGGTCTTCATTTAGTTACTTCTGTGATGTGCTATAGTTTTTATTGTTTTAAAGCAATTTGGGTGCATGTTATATACAAAATTAATTATGTTGTTGGATTATGTTTTAATTATACTCTGGGTGGTGTGTCGTACTGTTTTAAAAATCATATAACTAAATGATTGATTACATCCTTAGCTAAGTAAGTAAGATTTATTTTGACGATCCAGTACTCAGTTGTCTGTATCACACCCCTTGTCAAATGGAGGCATCATTCCCTGGCAGATGTAAAGTTGTGTCTTATTTTAGTGCAGCATCAACATATTTGAAGCACTTTCTCTCTACTTTAATAATGTGAATTATAGGAAGTGCTCTTAAGAGCACAGCCTAGGCTTAGCAGTAGCGGTAAGTCATCTACATTGAATAAGTCAATGAAAATGTATTTGTCCTTACAAATTGATGGTAAGATGAAAAGGCCAGTGTCTACAGTTCACAGAAGAAAATGAATTTTCATAAAAGCAGCCTTCACCCCAGTCAAAACTAGATATAACAGCAATTGGCTCTTGAACATGAAGACTTGAGTCAACTGCATACAGAACAGGGGTGGGGGAAGTCAACCACGAGCAGAGCTTGGAAATGTTACTTTTTTGCCATGTTGTTAGAGGATTATGGCAGTTTTCCTCCAAAAATGTATATTTCCTATATCTGATTTTAAGGACATGGTGAAAGGGTGAAAATGTGGGTATTCCCATGTGAGAGAACAATTTACCTCCTTAGTCTCTTGATTCAGGCATTTTCCTCACACCTGGTGTCACCTCAGATATATAAAAAAAATGTGCTTAGTTACTGCCTTGGTCAGCTATTTCGGATAGTTGTATTGCCTAGGAAAAAGGCTGCGTGGTTCTTGTATATACTTACCCCAAAGATGAGGGTAGAAGGACAGTCTCCTTTCCAGGGATTGGGGTTTGGATATCAGAGAACAAGGGTTGATGATACCTTTCTTAGATCACTAAAACCTCACAAACAGAAACTAGTTTTCAAATGCAGTTAGCTTCTGTATCCTGTAATACCCCTTCATCAGAGCTGGGGACAGAGCAGAAGAAACATGAAAGTTCCAAAAATCTTTGCTTATAGCAAGTTCCAATGTGAATGCACATTCACATTCTAGATTACATTAATACATGCAGACTGATAGCTAGGTTTACTTGGAGCAAACTATTATGAAAATCTAGTCAGAGAGAAGACTGTTAGTCTCCCAGACTCCTTTTCTGACACTGTATCAAATGCTAAAACCCTAATCTGAGAACAGATGTACACTACTAGTGCCTCATAAAATAATGTCTGTTGGTTCTTGGGTACACGGTATCCTTTTTAACCCTTGACACAGCCTTCCCCAGTAACATGCAACTTCCGCTTTGCCATTATAAGGTGAGTGTAAGAACATGTTTTTTTTAGTTAAAGCTGTATCATCCTCAAACAAGATGATCTTTCTGGTATTGTGTTTTGTTATTTTGCATCTGGGTCACCTCTGGATTTTCTTACTATAAAACGAAGTGTGATTGTTTAGTCAGTTCTCTGAGCTTGCACAACTTTTATTTGACCACATTTTGACCATCTGGAACTTGTCTGCAATGTAATATTAAATAAGGGGCTTTTTCATCTCACAAAGGAAACCTTGACATCTGAGCGTTCAGCCTGGAGGCAGGCGGTGCAGCATGGCCTCTCCCATTTTGAAGAGACACTTGTCCAGCAGGCCGAGGCAAAGAGGCAGTCCCAAAACCAGCAAAATCAGGGAGCTGGACAGGGGACAGATTGTATTTGTCTTCAGTGTGGAAGGGATTGTCACTCTCGAATTGGCCTTCTCAGCCACACTAGATGCTGTTCCAAGTCCTCCATACAGAGCACGTTACCATAGTCTCTCGAGACTGAAGGATGCCTACCTGTCCTCTCACAAGGCAAGGTGAACAATATCTTCTGTACTGGATATGAATTCTTGGACGGAGCTCTCTGTGTTCAAAAGGAAAGCTCCTGAAACACATTAGTTAAAACCTGAAGGGTCAATGTAGGGATGGCCCCACCAGATTTGGAGCAGTCAGTCTGAATGGCAGGATTAAGGGACAGAGTTTCATCTGTAATGGCGCTGGGGAAATCAGGTGCTAATATCATAAAGGGGCAAATCAGCTGGGCCAGGTAGTTCAGCGCTATATGGCACTTTGGAAACAAGACAATTACAGTTCCATTGTCTGTGTGTAATTCCTGTGCCAGACTGTCCTATGGAATCCATCATTTTTGCACATTACATTGGCATCCACAAGTCTCCGGGCTTTCTCTATGGAATCGTGCAACACTTCACTTGGGAGGGCCCCAACTGACTTCTTTGACAACCTTTCAGATTATTTTGTGTATTGCTCTATCTGTTTTCAGTTCATTTTGAACACTTTTTCTTTTTAGGTTGTTGCAAATGATATAATGGTTTCTTTGATTTATGACATACAGGCCTTTGGGAAATTTTACTTAAAAGCTGTGTATCAATATTGTAAATTGTATATGTTCAGGAAAGGAGCGAGGAAACAAACAAACAACACTTGCTTTGTATGATATGTAATGAGAATGTTATATTACATAAGTTGTATATTTGTGTCGTGCACTTGTATCTGAATGTCTGGAGCAAATTTTGAACATGTTGTCATGACCAGCCCAGGACATCTGCTCTCTGAAGTGAAGGACACAATGGTACCCCTACCTGCTCTATGAAGACTTGAATCAATTGCATACAGAATGTACAAAAGCTAGCAGGACCAGCGGCAGAATTTGACCTCAACACTCCCATTATTAAGAACCTCTACTGCACCTACTTTAGCGAACCAGGATGGTTATACAGCATACTCGTCTCTGTCTCCAGAAGGGGCAACTGGAAAGTTCATGAGAAACAGTCAAGAAGCTCTTGTTGCCACCCACCATCATTTGCTGCCTGAGGTAGTCCTCTCAGTCTGCTTAATAGTAGATCAGTCTTGCATTTCACACACGCAATACATCTGTAAAAGGTGTACAATGACAAATACTTCCTCCACCAGAGATCTGTAGCATTTATGAAGCTTTAGTATTTATTGAGAAACATACATGGAAGCAGTACATGGAGATGGGGTACTTAGAAATGGTTTGTCCTCATATCCAATGTGCACAGATGCAGTATCTTTGCCATGCATGTTTCCCAAGTGGGCACTCCCTGTTCTGAATAACTGGAAAAAAACAGGGACCAGCTTCCAACTCCAGCATTTCTAATCCCTGCCTACCTGGAATGATGAAGGAGATTTCCCTCTTTGCCACAGTGCCATGTTCACACAGAATGATAAACTTTTATTTCCCTCCAAGCAATTCAGATAGCTTCCCACTCAGGCCTTATATTGCTATGACAGATGGGCTTATGCATATATCACGTCCCTGCAGGTGATTGGAAGTACCAAGAGACACATCACTCTTTTTGCTTCTGACTTTCTCATCAGGGCAAGACTGCTGATGCACCAGAATTAATGTGGCACTTGATTTAGTATTTGGCACACAGTACACAATTTCATCATTATAGATACTTTGGGGGGTGTACTGGAACAGGGTAGAATTTGAGTTCTGCACAACACTGTCAGATCAGTTTCCGCACACAGGAGTTCACACATCTGCATGAGAGGTGGGGGAAGGGGGAAGAGAAAAGTTACACACATTTGGTTTTAAATGTGAACATTTGCACAGCACAGAATTCAGAATGTCTGGTTTCAGATAAGAAATCCAGGCAAATACTTTATTTTCAAAACATCTGCCACCATATTTTCTTTTACATGGTCCACAGAAGGATATAGTATGATTTATTGTTATTAAGCGCCATTAAGTAGCTTCTGATTTATGGTGACTCCATGAGTTAATGACCTCCAAAAGGTCCTAACAGTAATAGGTCTCCCCAGAACTGCAAAAGAAAGATTGTGGTTTCCTTTATTGAGTCCATCAACCTTATGTTATTTTTTATCATTTTCCCACTGCCTTTGTTTATTGACAACATTGTTGTTGTTTAGTCGTTAAGTCGTGTCCGACTCTTCGTGACCCCATGGACCAGAGCACGCCAGGCCCTCCTGTCTTCCACTGCCTCCCGGAGTTGGGTCAAATTCATGTTGGTAGCTTCGGTGACACTGTCCAACCATCTCGTCCTCTGTCGTCCTCTTCTCCTCTTGCCTTCACACTTTCCCAACATCAGGGTCTTTTCCAGGGAGTCTTTTCTCATGAGATGGCCAAAGTATTGGAGCCTCAGCTTCAGGATCTGTTCTTCCAGTGAGCACTCAGGGTTGATTTCCTTCAGAATGGATAGGTTTGTTCTCCTTGCAGTCCAGGGGACTCTCAAGAGTCTCCTCCAGCACCACCATTCAAAAGCATCAATTATTCTGCGGTCAGCCTTCTTTATGGTCCAGCTCTCACTTCCATACATCGCTACTGGAAAAACCATAGCTTTGACTATTCGGACCTTTGTCGGCAAGGTGATGTCTCTGCTTTTTAAGATGCTGTCTAGGTTTGTCATCGCTTTCCTCCCCAGAAGCAGGTGTCTTTTAATTTCGTGGCTGCTGTCACCATCTGCAGTGATCATGGAGCCCTAGAAAGTCAAATCTGTCACTGCCTCCATATCTTCCCCTTCTATTTGCCAGGAGGTGATGGGACCGGTGGCCATGATCTTCGTTTTTTTGATGTTGAGCTTCAGACCATTTTTGGCGCTCTCCTCTTTCACCCTCATTAAGAGGTTCTTTAATTCCTCCTCACTTTCTGCCATCAGAGTGGGATCATCTGCATATCTGAGGTTGTTGATATTTCTTCCGGCAATCTTAATTCCAGCTTGGGATTCATCCAGTCCTGCCTTTCGCATGATGGATTCTGCATATAAGTTAAATAAGCAGGGAGACAATATACAGCCTTGTCGTACTCCTTTCCCAATTTTGAACCAATCAGTTGTTCCATATCCAGTTCTAACTGTTGCTTCCTGTCCCACATTATTGACAACATTAAACTTATGTAATTCTTTTGTATACATTTTTAATGTTCTCAATATTCATCTGTAATCTTGCTTCACATTTTCTTCATTTACCTTCCTTAGTAGTTACTTTAAATATTGTTATTTTCTGTCCATAAGATAGAATCATCTGGATATCTTAAATAATTGATGTTTCTTTCACCAATTTGAAACCATTTTGTTTCTCCAGTTCTATCCTAATAAGCAACCATTTGTACACAGTATAGGTTACACATCAGGACAGTGAAATGTTGTGGAACACCAATTTATTTGAAAAAAATAATTGTTTATTATGATCCACATAGTCAAAGACTTTACTATAATCTATAAAGCAGAGTGATAACCTGAAATTCTAGTTTTGTATCCAACATACGTATATTTAAAATATGATCTTTAATGCCTCTTCCTTTTCTGACTCTACCTTGAACATCTAGCATTTTCATTCCATATATGGTAAGTCTTTGCTATAAAATATTGAGTGTCACTTTGCTTACATGGAAAATTAATACAACAGTCCTACAATTCTGGTGTGTGTGCGTGTGTCCCTGCGCGTGTGTGCTTTTTTTGCTTTCTAGTTGCTTGAACTAGTTCCTTATTCAAAATATTGTCCAATCTTTCAACCTAATATGGACCTCTAAAGCAATTCAATGTCAATTTCATCTGTCCTGCCAGTGGGACCTAGTGTGGGTGGAGGAGACATGGTAGTTCACATGTCCTCAGGAAAAAATGGGATTCATATTAAATGTGGTGTTGGAGGAGAGTTTTAGATGCCACAGAGCACCAGAAACTAAAAAGGTGTGCTTTCTAGAACAGATCAAGATTGAACTCTTATTAGAAACTAATGGAGCCCATTGTAATTTCGACGTACCATGAGAAGACTCGCTGGAGAACACAATAATACTAAGAAAAGTACAAGACAATGGGAAAAGAGGCAGACATAAGGTAAGCTGGGCGAATTCAATAAACGAAGGGATGCGGAGGGCTGCTCATGTCGAGACTTTTGGAAGGTCATCAATTTATTGGATAACGATAAGCGGGAAGGGAAATGACCGCACGTAACAATGACAGTTTCACAGAGTTGTTGCCAGAACTACTCAGAATGATTCCGCTTTATGAACCACTCCAAACACTTGGTGCTTGTTAAACAAATATTAAATATAATTAGTATTATATATGGCGCTAAAAAGTGAGCTCCAACGCTTTTCGTGACTCCTCCTGCCAAACACAAACCTCAAACGACACACCGCGCTTGAAAACCACCTCGGGACGAACCTTTCCCTACTCTCGCCGAAGCCAACATCGAGCACTTTCCCACCCACAGGGCGACGCAATGTAACCTCGAGGAATTCTGGCCCTTGTGCGCCGCCGTCCAGTGAGAGCTCACCACGTGACCAAAGGTCAGCTGACAAAGCAAGAGGCAGGCTGGAGGAAGTTGAGAGACAAGGCGAGATGGAAGCGGCTTTGGAGCATCATTTGGAAGACACGTAAGCGGCTTCTGCGTTCCCTCTGCGGGGACCCGTGCGTGCATTGTTCTTGTGAAGGGCGTCGGGAGAATGCGCTCGGCGAGGGGAGGGTGGCTGCGCCCTTCTGATCTCGGCCCTCTCCTTTTCTAGCATGAAGAATCCCTCCATCGCGGGAGTCCTGTGCGCAGATTCCCAGGGCTTAAATCTGGGCTGTAAGTAATTAATGTAGACATTCGGTTAATATAATGCTGCTTACTTTTCAAGCCTTAAGGAATGGTACGTGTCTTTTAAGATGTAATGCTTTAGTCTTCCATTTTCTGTCCTCCCCCCACCCCATTTCGGCTCTGCTCCCTGGAAGATGATTTCTCCCCCCTGCCCCGCGCCCTCACAGTAGCTGCTCCTCCTCTGGTCTCCAAGTGTAGACCTTAAATACCAGGTCTGGCCCGCTCAGTGTGACTAGAAAGATGTACGTAGCTGCAAACGGGGGCGGGGGGACAAGGCCACTTTTCTCTTTAAAAAGATAACTGTTCATAACTAAAACCTTGTGGTTAGTTTTAGAAGAAATGTATCTACCTTTAAAACGTCTGTGTATAGCAGATATGCAGCATAGCTGAAAAGCTGTAAAAAAGAGACCTATTATAAAGCCCTGTTTCAAGGTCTGCCTCTCCCTTTAGGAGCCTGCCTGGGTGTTAAGATTGCCAAGAGAGGCCTTTTCTCTGGGTCTCGATCCTTTCACAGGTGCCCTTGGTGGGGAACGGGAGAGGGCCTCCTCTGTCGCTACCCCCAGACTCTGGAACTCCCTCTCATGGGAAGCTAGGCTGGCCCCATCTTTGCTGGCCTTTCACAAGCAGGTGAAGACCTTTCAGGTAAGCTTTCCTTTAATGACTGGCTGCCTGAGTGGGGTTTTAAGTGGATGGTTGTGCCTTACTGCTTTGAATATGCTTTTGGTGTTGCTTTTGTTTACCATATTTTAGTGTGGCATTTGTTTGGTCCTTTTTAGTAACTTGTATACTTACTTTTTAAAGCTTTAAATATTGTCTTTAAATGATTAGGGTACCTTGGGTCCTTTTTAAGGAGAAAGGTTGGGTAAAAATATTTTAAATATAAATTGAATAATACATATTCCTTATGTACCTGCACAATCATCTGAACTATAATTATCAGCAAGTATCGGCTAAAATAAATAAAACTTCTTTCAGCCCTACCCTTTTTGCAAAAAAGCCTTTTTTTATAAAAACATGATACATGGATAATCATGCTATTAACAATAAAGATCAAACCCAAAGAGAAACTGTCATTAATCCTGTGCTTAATTATGTGGAACTGCACTAATTACATGAAGTGGGCAGGCTGATCTGAAATCAAGCAGATTGGATGACAAACAGTAATGAGCATTACTACGGAGCTTTCATGTCACTTCTGAATGCTGAAAGATGTGCGGGGGCGGGGAAACAAAAATTAGAGCTAGATACTGCTGGCTTCTTTACCAGGAGATCTATGAAAGGAGGAAACAACCTATTAGATTTAATTTCTCTTAGAGGGGTGGAAAGGGGCAGAACCATTAGAAGTTCTCAGCTTTTTAAGAAGTGTATGGTACAGCCAAAACCAAATTAGTAATCATGAAGCAGCAACAAACGAGTGTAACAAGAGGAGCCATGATGGATTGCAGAAGAGGTGCATTGGTTCTAACAGCAGCAAGCTAGTTCCCATATACATGGTCCTCCATTGACATTAGTGGGGAATGAGTCATGTGAGTCTGTTGCAGCAAAAATAAGAGTCTTTTAGTACCGACAGGTTTTTGTGGACTTTGGCCAGCTTCTAGAGATACAACTTTAGTTTGCATCTGAACAAGTCTGCAAAAGTTTGTGCCAAACAAAAGTTTATAGTGTTTACAGTGCTGTGCCGGTGACAGATCTTTGTCCTTCCACGTATTTTAGCTTTTGGCTTTTACATCTTGTGAAAGAGAATTCCAATTATGTGTTATGTGCAAAAGTACTGAAATTCCAGTGAGGCCTGCTGATCAGTGTATCTTTTCATATATGCCAGTTACAGATCTATAGTATGGCACTGGGAATGAGCTACTATTGTTTCTCCCTTTAATTCAGCTTGACATGAACCAATCTTATTTTATAATACAATTGTGTGCATGCTTACGTTTGAATGACACACCATTGCCTTTATAGGTCGTGGCACCCTCTCAGATGAACATGCAGGTGTGATATCTGTTCTGGCCCAGCAGGCAGCCAAATTAACTTCTGATCCAACAGATATTCCTGTAGTATGCCTTGAGTCAGATACTGGGTAAGTATGTTCATCAAGATCTGTTGCTTATTTCTTTTGTTTAAAATGGCTTCACAGGACCACCACCTAAGTTGCATTCTGACACATGGATGCAGGTAAATAACCGTTTGCTGTTCTCAGGGTTCATTGGCTTTTGGTAAGAACTGCTTCAAATGTCTAGTCTTTCTTTCTAGGAATTTGAGGAGTACAGCCCTAAGATAGGACACAAAACACCTTAAAATCTAGAGACCGTGTCAGTGGTTTTGCCTCCTAGCTCTTGGTAGAGCTGAGGGTAGGGTGTAGGCCAGCGATGGCGAACCTATGGCACGCATGCCACAGCTGGTACGCAGGGCCTTCTCTGCGGTCACGTGACCCATAAGTCGCCAGATCACTACTCCCCTCCCCCCCCCCCCCTGCAGCCAACCTGAGAAGGCGGCTGCAGCTGCAGTGCTGGCACCCCAACAGGCAGCGGGCCAGGATCCGGAATAGCTGGTGCTGGCGGCGGATCCAGAGTGGGGTCTCGCGGCACCTCCGTGCCCGGGATTCCCCCTTCCGCCATGCCTTCCGCCGCCTCCTGCTGGGTGGTTTTTTTTTTTTTCCAGTTTGGGCACTCGGGCCCAAAAAGATTCACCATCACTGGTGTAGGGTATAGAAGTTATCTAACTCAGATTAGCAAATAGTGGCCAGTATTGTTTCCCCATTTCTACAAGCCTCTGTTGCACAACTTATTGTACATCTAAATATGCAACCAATCTTGCAAGCAGTGTGAGAGCTGACATGCAGCAGTGAACTTGCTGGAGTGGTTGGGAGGACAGTTACAGAATTGCCCTTCCATGACCACATAATGCAACAAAGTAGGGCCACTATTCTCCCGCCCCTCATTTATGGCCCACACAACACACAGTTGATCATCCTGGGGATAGATGTTGTAGAACTTATTATTTGTAGAAGGAAAAGTACTAATTTAGTTTGTAGATTTGATAAAAACCCAAATCAAACAATACAGCTAGTGGTTCTCATGAATGTTAAAGTATATATATATAATTGTTTCAGTAAGGCAAAACCTCTGGGCAGGCATTAGAAAGTATGTGCAGATGTTAGTGATTACTTCTCTCAAGTCATGAAACCGTTTTTTGTAATATTACAAACAAGGCATAAGTATAACCATGATGGACCACAGACATTATTTTTTATACAGTGGCCAATTAGATACAGGTAGCTAGGTGACAGTGAATACAATAGTACCTACCATTTATTTTTAGTAGTAACCAAGGTTCCCTCTGAGGTACACGACTGCACGAGCATGTGTGACTCCGGCCCCCTATGTGAAGCTTTCCTCCTTCTCCACACACCCACAGGGATAGTTTCTGGCCCCTTTTGTTTTGGTTGCAATGGAACCCCACACGGGTAGTGACTGAAGATACTTCCTCTGATATTGGAGGTCATATGTAGTCATTGATATCCTCATGTTTGAGGTGCAGGAAACTAGCTTCAGATTCAGGGCCTTTATTTCTCAAATCTTTCTTTGATCTTTTCAGAGCTATTGAGAGGGTAAACACTAGACTCAATAAGCTCGTGCTTTAGGAGATAACAAAGGCAACACTGAGTTGCAGTTATTTTGGGTCACATTTTGGATTTGTGAAAACAGACCTGTCTCTTTCAGCAATATCATGATCCAGAAGCATGACGGCATCACAGTGGCAGTACACAAAATGGCATCCTAACTCTGAACATCCCGAACACTTCCTGCTCTTCAGCAGTGCACCTCTGTGGAACATTCTTGAGCAGATTGCTGCAGACTGGACATTCAGTGTCACGAGACATAAACAAGTTGGATTGGGCTACCACCTTTCTCCTTTGTTCAAGTTGTTCCTTTTGCATTTCATGCTGTCATATATGGAACTCTTCTGTTTTGGAACTGGAGACACCATTTTGGTAGAAAATACAATGTAAGAAATCATTCAATAAAACCAAATATACTGCTAGTTTTTTCTAGGTTGACTAAATGCTTTTGTCCGGCCATGCTGGTTTTGGTGGTATTAAGAAATTATTGCTACTGTTTTCCTTGGTACACTGGAACTACCTTCTGTGTGTAATCAAACAATCAAATATTTAAAAGAGACTTGCTAATAACAGCTACATGATTTTGTGTGTGTGTGCTGCTGTGTTCATATGACTTTTGGAGAGCTAACTATGAACAGTAGGTCTGAGTTATCCATTTATGATGGTATCTCACTGCAATCTGTAAAGCTCTGCCTTCTGAGTTTCTTGCATTGTGCCAGCTGATGAAGAAAAACAGAAAAGGTTGACACTAAACATGGACATTGCATGTCCTAATTCCTGGGATCTGTAAATCTAATGGTAAAAAGCTTTCCAAATCCCTAAATTTAGAGGGCGACTCAAAATTGTTAATCCCTAGGATCATAATTCCCTGGCAACTAAGCATCAAGCAAATAAGAATACTTGATACTAGGGAAAGGTCTGTTTAGCTGAACTAGAAACAAGTTGGCAAGAAAATGGCTTGAGCCCGAGACAACTGCACTTATGGGTCTTTTATTTGCTGGTGTTAAAAGAAACATTATTTGTGCAGTACCCAGAGTTGAAAGTTTAAGTAGGTTTTGTGTATGTTTTGCATTAAAATGCTGTTATTGCTTTTAAAATAAGCCACTTTAGGTAAAATTTGTAGGATGCTGATTTCTGTTTCAGAAAACTATTTTATTAGGGCTCTGCAATACTAGTTATTTGCTGAGATTTAGTAGGAACTTGATGTACTCGGTGCCCCAATGTGCACTTTGGAAAATTCTGTCCTTTCCTAACAAAAACACTGGGAGCTGGGAAATTATAAATCTTCAGACATTGAAGAGATAGCTGACTTAATCTGCTTCAATATTTGTAATAAAAATAAAAGTTAAGTGTTGCCCCACTTTAGAGACAAATAGAATTTTATGAACATCACTAATAATAAAGATGGCACAATACTAATTGTGTTCCGTCAGGTTACTTCCAACTTTTGGTGACCCTTTCCAGAGCTTTCTAAGCAGTGAGTAATCGGGTGGTTTACCATTCTCTTTTTCTGGGGCACCTCAGGATGGTGGTGCTTGCCCAAGGCTAAACAGGTTGGCTCTTCTTCCAGGAGGCATAGTGAGGAATCAAAGACTGCATACACCACATTAATGGAAGAACAAATAAACACCCCATATGTTGTGGGTGACACTGTTAGGACTCATATTGGTGCTGTTCGCACTTCAGAAAATTGTCAGATCAAAACTCTTCAGATGAAGCTGTGTCCCAGATTACTAGATATTAGATTTCTTTGAACCACAAATATTGAACTCTAAATATGTATCACTGGGATAGTACAATGTGTGAGAAAGCAGAACACGATGAAAGGACCTATGTGTGAAGTATGGAATATGGATTTTGCTCTCCACGTGCTGTATCAAGTACTACACATTAATTCCGATGGAAAAGTATCAACTATTAAAAATATTCCTTCACTGATGGAGTAACATGATAGCTCAGTGTTAACCAAACTGGGAGTCAGGACCCCCAAGGGGGTCGCAATGTGTTTGGGGTGGGGTTGCTTGTCTTATATGTGTTGTAGCCCTTCTTAAATATTTTCTTCCTTGACCTTTCAGAGCATGTGTGTGTATTGATAAACAGGCCCTTTGGGGTAGAAAGAAGCCTCTATGAGAAGGGATTGCCCAATTAAAAATGCCTTTTGATGTAAACGTGGCGTAGGGTTGCAGGTTACTTGGCTATTATAAATGGGGGTTGTCACTCAAAAAACTTGGAAACCACTGTGATAGCTGCTTTTATTGTAACCAGTAAAATAATAGGGAAGACAGTATGATCATTTCAAGAGTTCACTGCATCTATTTCAACATGCTTTCCACCCTAGTTTGGGAAACAGCTCTGGTGAATAATAAGCATCTGAAAACAGATGTGTAAGCATGTGACATGATCCTCCCACACCCTACAGAAGCAAGTTTACAACAAAGGTATTTGCTTCACATACTTGATTGCATGCCATTGTCAAAAGCATTAATCAGATATCCTAGATAGAGCACTTGAGTCCTTCAGCTTCTTATGACCTTCACAGACACAGGTAGAATAAATTACTGCACATTTTAAAAATAGAACAGAAGTGGGCATTCCCATGACATCCAGCTACTGTGCCCTCTTTACCACTAGTGCTGTTGGGACTGAGTTAGGCTAGGAGAAAAGGAAAGCAGCAATGGCCAGGATACTGCGTCTCTCTTAGCCCAGAGCTTAGACAATTATTACTGCTTGGGCTACAACTCTCAATCCCCCAGACACTAAAAAAATAAAATAATAAATCCTGTGACTATCAACACTTCAGCTACATAGCCCAACAAGCCAAGCTGAACTGAATGGTGAAGCTCAAAACAGGTAACGAAAAAATTAAGGGAGTAAAGAGAGGCAGCAAGCAGATTCCAGAAACTCACAAATACCTTGTTGTCCTTAGCAAGTTCTGTTCCTACTGCCTAGTTTTTACAGAACCAGTGGCAAGTAAATGGTTGTGTACATTTAACCCAGGAAGGAATTTCAAAGTCCTTTCTTTCCGAAGTTTTAGCACATGGGAACCCTGTCACAGAGTAACCAGATGCAGCAATTAAGAGGCTTATCTTGGCCAACAGAGGCACATCCCAGGCTTTAGAAGTGGTTAATGCTTAAGTTGGAAGTTACAGACCCTGTTAATGCAGCCACTGCTGCCTGTAGTTTGGGAGTTTGTGTCTACTAAGAGGCTCTATTGTGTGGGTGGAGGAAGACTTGATCTTGCCAACTGTAGTTCCAAAGTAGAACTCAAAATGCACAGCAAGAATGAAGAAAAGGGAGCTTCAGCCAATAGCAGTAAAGACAGCAAGTACCCTGATGGCACACATGTTCCTTATGGCTGGTGGAAATGGATGATTGTGCTTAACTTTTTTCTGGTAAGTAGAAAATGTTGTGGTTTAGGGGCTTCCTTGAAACCCATCACCCTACATCGTTCCCTTCATTACTTTCACAGAAAGATACAAGGCTGACAAAACTAGGAGCATTTTTTTATTAAGACCGTTCATATGCAGTTTTCTAGACAGAATCCCCATCTGTCCTGTCTCCGCATGCACAGAGTAGGTTGCTCTCCTTTATGGGTTGCTAGACAGGCTTGGTTTCCAAGAGTGAGAAGTGGCTGATGAGCTTCCAGTTTCTGTAGTGAAGAACAGTTCAACCTCAAATAGTCAACTACAAGTCTACCGTATATGGCTGGCATGGAGAAGCCTGAACTGTGTAGTGCTCACTGCTGACTCGTGAGGAAAAGCAATTCACTGTGGAAAAAGAAGTCTGCTTTTCTTTCAGATTCTTTAGCTTTCATCTCTGCTGCCAAAACCATCCACGGGAAGCACTGGAAGCTGCTAGAATCTGCCCTTAACATAAACTCACTTTACAACTAGGATGTCAGGAAATCTAAAAATGTCAAGGACAGATGCCACAAAAACCTATTTGCAAGCATATATTCACATCCATATATGGGCATGTGATATATGCTTGCATACAACCATTTACAGAGTATATCAATCACATTTCTCCTAGTTAAATAAAGAGCAGATTAGTGAACAGAGATTCCGCATATTCTAGTTAGAGTTATACTTCCTGTGAAAACTGTTTGCAGCTTTGGTGTACCCCTGGATTCAGCTCTAAGCCTGGGCACAAAAGTTTCAGCAGTGGCCAGGAGTGCATTTACACAGCTAAAGGGGTTGTGCCTGTTCCTTAAGATGTCTGATCTGGCTAGGGTGTTACATCCTGAAGCCACATCTGACAAGGATTACTGCATGTGCTTTTTAGGCAGCTAAATTTGAAGAAATGCTTGGGAACTTCAGCCAGTTTGAAACACTACAGCTGGTTGACTGACCAGCTGTACAGAGAGCATATAACTCCTGTTACAACAGTTCTATTGGCTACCAGTCTATTTATCTGGCTTAACCCAAAGTATTGGTTATGACCTATCCAACCTTTATTGGTTTAGGTTGTCTGAACTGCACCTTCCTGGGTTTTAAGTCAGGGACAGAAGGGCTTTTGGCCATCCTCCTGCCAATGGGAGAAATGTTTCAGCAAGTGAACCAAATGTTGAGAAATGAGTTTTTAATCAGGAGTGCTGAACATTTTACTCTTTTCTGACATGTTTTAAATTGCTGCTCTTTCTGCCTTATTGTACACTGAGCTGCATGTTAATATTATAAAGTACCGTGTTTTTAGTTTTACTTCTCTTCTAACAATTTTGTAAGCCATCTTGGATCCTTCCATTGCACTCTGGGATGATTGAGAGCAGATCTTGCCCCTCCTCTGTATGACAGCCTTTCAAATATTTGAAAAGTGCTATCATATCACCCCTCAGTCTTCTTTTCTCAAGGCTAAACATGCCCAATTCTTTCAACCTTTCCTCATAAGGCTTGGTTTCCAGCCCCCTGATCATCCTTGTCGCCCTCCTCTGAACTTGTTCCAATTTGTTAGCATCCTTCTTGAAGTGTGGTGTCCAGAACTGGACACAAGACTCAAGGTGAGGCCTAACCAGTGCTGAATAGAGGGGGACTAGCACCTCGCAGGATTTGGAAACTATACTTCTATTAATGCAGCCTAAAATAGCATTTGCCTTTTTTGTAGCCACATCACACTGTTGGCTCATATTTAGTTTGTGATCTACGACAATTCCAAGATCCTTCTCGCTCATAGTTTTGCTGAGCCAGGTATCCCCTATCTTGTAACTGTGCAATTGGTTTCTTTTTCCGAGGTGCAGTACTTTGCACTTACCCCTGTTGAATTTCATTCTGTTGCTTTCGGCCCAGTGCTCCAGCCTATCAAGGTAATTTTGAATTTTGTTTCTGTCTTCTAGGGTATTAGCTATTCCACCCAATTTGGTATCATCTGCAAATTTGACAAGCATTCCGTGCACTCACTCATCCAAGTCATTAATAAAGATATTGAAGAGCACCGTGCCCAGGATTGAGCCTTGGGGTACCCCATTTGTTACCTCCTCCCAGTTAGAGAAGGACTCATTAATCATCACCCTCTGAGTACAATTCTGTAGTCCACTGTGTATCCACCTGACACTTGATCTATCCAGACCGCACCTAGTTAGCTTGCTAATCAGGAGATAATGGGGCACTTTGTCAAAAGCTTTGCTGAAGTCAAGATATACTACGTCTACAGCATTCCCTCTGTCTATCAGGGAGGTGACCTGATCAAAAAACGAGATCAAATTAGTTTGGCAGGATTTGTTCTTGACAAATCCATGTTGGCTTCTAGTTACTACTGCATTGTTTTCTAGGTGCTTGCACAATGACTGCTTTACGATCTGTTCCAGAATTTTTCCTGGGATTGATGTCAGGCTGACTGGCCTGTAGTTCCCAGGTTCCTCTTTTTTGCCCTTTATGAAGATAGGGATAACATTAGCCCTCCTCCAATCGTCTGGCACCTCCCCCTTTTCCCATGATTTCAAGAAAATAATGGATAGCAGTTCTTCAGCCAGTTCCTTCAGTACTCTCGGATGTAGTTCATCCAGCCCTGAATCAACCCAAAGATATGGTAAAGGGACATGACAAAGAATTAGATGAAACCGGCTCCATCAGGAAGCCAAGCCAGTACGCGGGGAGGGGGGGTGGTGGTGGTCATATATTCCATCTGCTCTGGATAGCAAAACACTATTTGTGTTTACTGCCACTCCTGAATCTTCCCAACATTTTCTTCATAGAGAAGCCGAGAGAAGGCAGGAATCTCATGACAGATATCAAACAGTTTCAAAGATAATCAAAAGGAGCAGAAGGACTCTTATTTGCTTGCCTCTCACTTTCTGCCAAGGATTGTAGCTACCAGAGCGGAGATATGACTGCCACCGCATCTGTGGACCCCTGCCACTAAACATAAAAGAACCAATCTGATAGAGTGGTTACAGAAATCTGTCAGAAACAGATAGCTGCAGGTTCAAACCCCCACTTATCTACACATTTTACTGAGTAACACTGGGCCAGTCAGTCTCTCAGGCTAATCTACCCCACAGGCTGTTGTAAGGATGAAATGGGCAGGGGAAGGAAACATATACAAACTTAGATCTATGTTAAAAGCTATCACTAGCTGACTGGATAGTTCAGTGCTTTGGGTATCTAGCCGTAGAGCCAGAGGTTGGGAATTCACCTCCTGAGCCAGCCTGTGTGGCCTTGGGCAAGCTGTATAGTCCCAGGGCACCTCCAGGAGAAGGGAATGATATACCACTTCTGAGTATTCTCTACCTGAAAAGGGCTGCCATATGTCAGAATTGACTTGATGGCACATGATTAATACCACAACTCATCCAGTACTCAAGAGTGACAAACTTCAATTGCACTGTCTTTGAAATCTTCTCAGAGGAACTAGACAGTGGTATACTAATAATCATGTGCTGTCAAGTCAATTCTGACATATGCCAGCCCTTTTCAGGTAGAGAACACTCAGAAGTGGTGCATCATTCCCTTCTTCTGAAGGTGCCCTGGGACTATACAGCTTGCCCAAGGCCACACAGACTGGCTCTACTTCACAGAAGGCAAACTCCCAACCTCTGGCTCTGCGGCCATATATTTATCCAGCCATGATCACCCCTTCCTCTACATACTGACAAGGCTGCTTTCCCATCTCTGATTTCTGGTTTTACTTGGCTCCACTGGGGCCTCCTACTATCCACATCAACTACATTATTGTATATTTGACATGAAAAGATCCCTATTTACTGTTATGTTTTGTGGTTCAAGGTAAATATCTTTGTAATGGGAACACTGAAAAACTTTGCAATATTTTTTGTGGCCTTTGAAGATGATGTTGGTGGCTCTTCTGAGCAGATCAGCTGGATTGGCTCTACCATGTCTTCTCTTCGATTCCTAGCAGGTTAGCATACATATGTTTAAGTAGAGCCTGGAGAAATAGCATGGGGTTGGTATGAAGTATTTTACATTCAAATAATATCAGCTCTCAAATATTTTGTTTGGGCCTGAGAAACTACTCCCATTAACCTATCCATACAGCAGACAGTAGGCAACCTGTGGCCTTCCAGATGCTGTCAAGACTGCAACTGTCATGATCCATCAATGTGGGATAAATTACTTACTTCTGGCATAAGCTAACCCAAACTATTCTTTTGGAGTTTGTACTAAGTTGTCTAGCATCCAGAACTTTAATATGGTGTGCATTTGCATGTGTGCGTTTTTTAGAACTCTTCAAATTCTCTCACTGTGGTCCCAATCCAGATTAGGCCCTATATACCTGTTTTTACACTCACAATTCATTTTTTTGAATGCATCACATTTTGGCCATAAAAATTTACATCCCCCTCAATTCAGATCAGGACATGGGGGAGAATTACCTCACTCGCCTGCTACACTGATCCAGATTAGGCCCCTTGTACTTATTTTAGAGTAAAGTAACAAAAATAGCTGCTGGCCGGAATCTAACTATTTATGCCCACCAGCAAAAATTTCAGTGGCAAATCTGTATAGCTATTTAGTGTTATCTCTTATGTGCATGACTTGGTGTACACAAGAGGTTACCTACCTGTAACTCTGGTTCTTCGAGTAGTCCTCTGTGAATTCACACTAATGGGTTAATCTGCGCCTGAGCAGAGCAGCCTCTGGAAACTTCCACAGCTTTAAGCACTTAGTGCTGGGACCTCCCCTACACCTGGCTATATAACTCCGCCCCCGGCCCAGTACTTCAGTTCTTAAAGAACCGACCGCCGCTGCCCAACATGCCATGGCACACGTGACGGACAGCGGGGAGGAGGGCGGGACGTGTGAATTCACAGAGTCCTACTCGAAGAACCAGAGTTACAGGTAGGTAACCTCTTTTCTCCTTCGTGTCCTCTGTGAATACACACTAATGGGTGACTGGCAAGCTGACCAACCAGGAGGAGGGACGTCACGAAAGTGCAGAGCCAGGACAGCTCGCCCTACTGCAGCCTGAGCCTTCGGCCGGACTACCAGGCGGTAGGGCGAGATGAAGGGAGACGGAGTGGCACACGTGGCAGCACGGCAGACATCTGCGACGTCCACGTGATAGAGAAAGGCCATTGAGGATGCCACAGCTCTAGTAGAGTGAGCTCTCACTGATTTTGGAAGAAGAGTCTCTGCCAAATCATAAGGAAGGCGGATGGACTGGACCATCCAGCTAGACGTGGTCTGAGAGGAAGCCGGTACTCCGAAGGAGAGCCAGCAAAGGTGACAGAGAGACGTTGTGAGACAGAGCACGCTTCACGTCTAGAGCGTGCAGAGCTGTTTCAAGCAGTGAAGATGGTGTGGGAAAGAGACCAGGAAGGACAGCTGGCTGGTTGAAATGGAAGGCAGAAAATACCTTAGGCAAGAAGGTAAGGCCTGGCCGTAAGGTTGCTTTGCAGAAAAGGAGGACCGGCTCTTAGTGTAGCCAGCCCTCCAGCCCTGCAAGCTAAGGATAGTGCCAGGAGCAAGGCAGCCTGGAGGGTTGCCAAAGAATTAACTGGAGAGACCACTGAGGTGTCAGTGGTCTATAGGCAGGGCGCATATTCTCCTGGTCGCGGAGAAATAGCGTGCAGATAGAACGGGCCAGTCCCAGGCAAACCAGTGAAGGAGAAACCAAAGGAGTGCATCCAGAGACATTGGCCTAGTAGGTCAATGTCGTTGTGATGCAAAGGGACAGAACGCCTACCCATGAAAGGGGTAGGTCAAGGTGGTAGAAGGTGTGCAAGCATGATGGAGCACGTCCATTACTGTCAGGGAAGACTCCAAGCCGACAGGTAGGGGAACCCGAGGTCCGGATGAAACCTCCAACCCCTGTCCCGAGGCAGTAGGTGAGGGACCAGGTGCAGCGTGATGTATTCTGCAGGTTCCGGGAGCAGGATCGAGAACCATGGCTAGCGAGGCGACCAAGCATGACGGTCGCACACTCATGGTGGACTTGAACAACAGACCTTCGAAGAAGGGGCAAAGGCCGAACCTGTAAAGGAGGCCCCATGACCAATAGGTCAGGAAGGCATCCCCTAGGGAGGCGCGGCCGACACCGGCTCGGGAGCCGAACATGGCACACTTCTTGTCCATTCAAGATGCAAAAGCATCCATGCCTGGAGTCCCCCACCAACGACAGAGGCAATGAAAGATGGTATCGTCAAGAGCCCGCTTGTGAGAGCAGGACTGTGGTCTGCTGAGATGGACTGCCATGGAAGTGTTCTCGCCTGCCAAATGTACAGCCACTCAATAAATGTGGCGAGCATAACACCATCTCGAAAGGTCGATGGTGTGAAAAAGAAGGCGTAACGAGTGAGTGCCGCCTTGCTTGTTTATATAATAAACTGCAGCGGCATTGCCTAATGCGACCTGGACCACCCGACCCCGTAGCAGGGACTCAGAGGCCTAAAAGGTATTGGTGGGTGCCAGGAGCTCCAGCACAATGATATACAGGCTGGCTACTACCATGAACCAGCGGCGAAGGGCCACGTGGTGGCGTGGACAAGCCCCCCGCAGTGTGGCGGGCTGGTATCCAACAGTGACCGAACCAAGAGACCAGAGGGTCCCCCTGTCTGTAGGGTGTAGGGGCAGGGGGTTTCCACCCATCTAGTTGAGCAGCGCGTTCCGGAGTCACCTGGAACAACATGGATGGGCGGTCGCAAGATATCTGAAAGAGTGAGAGAAACCAAGCTTAAAGGGACCGCATCCTCGGTCGAGCAAGCTGTCCCACAGCTGCAGTAGATGTCATCAGCTCCAGGAGTCGCTGGACCTGTAGGGCAGGGAACCAAGCGCCTGAAGAAAAAGGGAGCATAACAAATTATGCATTGTCACAGACTTGATGTCAGGGGAAAAAGCCCGCTTCAAGAGAGCATCCAAAGTCACATTAACACAGTTTGCACAGTGTGTAGGTGGTAAAGTCAACTTCACTATGTTGACCTATAGTCCTAACGCTGACGAAAGGGACAGTGCCAAGGACGTATGCTTACCAGCCTGTGACTTGGCCCTGCGACCAGGAGCCAGTTATCCAACCATGGGTAAACAGTGATTCCCCCAAGTGAAACCCTGAGAAAGCGATGACAGTCTAACCAGATGCCCACATGAAAGTGAGCATCTTACGATAAACCAACCCCCTGGACGTAACCAGTGAATAACAGAGTCCAAGGAAGCCGTATGGAAACTACGCAGAGTAATAAAAGAATTCAGACTTCCAACCCCAAGGACGGGCCAGAGGCCTCCATCCTTGTTTGTTTGTTTGTGTGGGGTTAGGGGTGGAGGCGGCCATAACACAGCCTGTGACAGGGGTACATCAAATACAGTGGCATAGCTGGGAAGACAAGGAGCCAAACGGACTGACTGGTCAACGACAGAGAAGAGACCGCTCAGTCTTGCGGTCCTGCCTGCAATCCTGCCGGTCAGGGCACTGCCTGCCCACATGTCTAGGGGCGGCGGCTGGTAACTTTGGGGTTGAGGCCATTGATGTTCCCGGGATGCCCTAGGCTGATAGGACCATCGTCAGGCTCTTGCGGTTGTTACGCCGCAAATAACTGTGCCGCCGTCTAGAGCTTGAGCAGGTTATCAAGAATAACAACAGTTTTCTGACTAAAGAAAAACCCTACACCAACAACGGCAGGTCCTGACCCGTCAGTTGTTTAGATGCTGGTTTTAAGGCGTATCGAGCAGCAGTGCGCTCGTGACGCACCTGCAACAGTGCCTCCTAGTGATGTGGGAGGCCTGAACTGTAAAGGTGCACAGGAGCTACCTGCAGAGTGGACAGCACCAAACTCCATAAGTGGCGATGATAAGCCCCCAAGGCAAAGGAGTAAGTGGCTACATGGCGGCCAAAAACAAATAACACCAACCAAAGAACTCCTCATCTGTTAACAGTAAAGGAGTGTGACTATCTGTGACAACTGAGAGGGGTGTAGGAAGATTGGTTGGAAAATCTTCCTCCCCCCTGTGACTCATGTGAGTCCCAATCCTGAATAAGGTAAGCCCTCCTGACGAACAGGGGAGAAGACTGTCCTAGCATGAGCCTGACCAAGCTCAGGCTCAACACAGTTGTCAGAACGGAGAAGGCCGAACGGGTTAACAGCAGGTTCGGTTGAACCTGCGAACATTGTGCTGCCGGAGCTGAGTTCGAGGGAGCACTACACCTGAAAGCGTATGTGGAGGCGCAAAGCACTCCATAGCCCATGGCTCAGAACGATGCCAGGTGGAGCGGGATGGCGGTGGTGGCAGAATGCTCATAGCTCCTATACTGGACAAAAGGGACTGGTCCTACACAACCTTGTCAGCGTGATAGGACCTACCTGAGGAAAATTACCCAGGTCTACCCGACAGTGGCAGGGTTCTTGGGTGGACTCCTGTGAGTCCTTTACCTATGAGCCTATACTGGCACCGGCAGCTGAGGCGGGGCTGCAGGCTACTACGTGAACCAGCCCATTGATAAAGAGGGCTGTTTTGTGCCAAATTATCAGCCACCAAACAGGTGCTACCCCAGCCAGGGATATCACCGACTAGCAGGGCTAGCGGTGGGAGTTGCAGCCCCCCCCCCCTTTTCAGAGGCAAAGCTAGGGCTGTTAATGTTGCCAGAAAGCTCTTGCCTTGGCACCTAACTGATTTTGGAAATAGCAGCTGCGTGAACAAGCCCCTTGATAAATGAGGGCTGTTTCATGCCAAACCACCCAAGGGTGTTAACCCAGTCAGGTATATCACTGACACGTAGGGCTAGCTGCGGGAGCTGAAGGGGCCCATACTATCCCCAAGGCTTACCGCATGTCGCCGGAACATCTACAGCCTCGGCGTGCAGCTCTATCTGGAATCGGCAGTGGCATGAACACGCCCACGAAGGAGGGCTGTCGTGCGCCAATCACACGCAGAGGCTTTGCCCCATGACAGGAGAATCACTGACAGGCGGGGGAGGCGACCGGCGCTGCAAGAGGCCCTTCTTCAAGGGCAGGGCTCCAGATGCCCAACTCACTGCAGGTTAACAGCTGTATGAACGAGCCCCTTGAAACAAGAGGGCTGTTCCACGACAACCTCCGAAGACGCTGTACCCCACTGACAAGCGGGGAGCAGGAACTACGGAGGCCCTTTCCTCTTCCAAGGGCAATCCTAGGCTGTGCAGAAGCCCAGCTCACTGCGAAACAGCTGTGACAACGAGCCCCTTGAACAAGAGGGCTGTTCTATGCCAAACTCCGGAGAGACTCTTCCCCTGTCAGGAGAATCAGACATGCGGGGAAGGTGACCGGCGCTGCAGGAGGCCCTTTCTTCTCCAAGGGACAGGGCGACAGAGCCCTAACTCACTGCGGGGTCAACAGCTGTATGAACGAGCCCCTTGAAACAAGAGGGCTGTTCCACGACAACCTCCGAAGAGGCTGTACCCCACTGACAAGCGGGGAGCAGGAGCTACGGAGGCCCTTTCTTCTTCCAAGGGCAATCCTAGGCTGTGCAGAAGCCCAGCTCACTGCGAAACAGCTGTAAGAACGAGCCCCTTGAAACAAGAGGTTCTATGCCAAACTCCGGAGAGGCTGTACCTCAGTCAGGAGAATCATTGACAGGCAGGGCAAATCTCAGAAGCCGTCCTCTTCAAACCTGCTAGGAAGAGGAAATTGCAAACAGACAGAAAGCTGTTGCTCTTAAGCCTGGGGGTAACTTTATAAAGAAGGTAAAAGAGATCTTTATGTCTTCAAGAGAAAAGCCCTGAGGGCTGCAAAGCCGGCTTTGTAAAGTTTTACAAGGAACAGCTAATGCCAGCTAATACCTTATCCCCAGGCAAAAGAATCAACTTGTTACAGAAGAAAGAACAAAGGGAGGTCAAAGAAAGGAAAAGAAAGGAATAGAATCATTTCTACTTGCGAAGTTCCAAACGAAGCTGCTGCTACAGCGGCGGTCAAAAAAAGAACTGAAGTACTGGGCCGGGGGGCGGAGTTATATAGCCAGGTGTAGGGGAGGTCCCAGCACTAAGTGCTTAAAGCTGTGGAAGTTTCCGGAGGCTGCTCTGCTCAGGCACAGATTAACCCATTAGTGTGTATTCACAGAGGACACGAAGGAGAACAAATGCTTACATCAACTTAACTAGCAGCAATTCACCACTGAAATTTATGCCAAAGGACTTAAACTGGTGTGATTCTTGAATTGGATTTGGCCTCTATGTTTTTAAAATATTATCTAGATATTTACTTAAGAGTAGACAGCTGGAGACTATCCCCTCTCTATTCCAGCACCATTGGCAGCTATGGCATGTGAAATGCTAGGAGAACGAACAACAGCTTTGATTGGAGCTTTTCTGGTTGGTGCCGGCTGCCTTATCAGCACATTGGCCACAAGCATCTCCTTCCTTTGTGCATCTATGGGATTCTTGCCAGGTGAGTGTACCCTGTCAATGTGTCTAGCCAGTCAGCCACACAAACTCTCCATATACAGTAGGACCCCTTATCTGTGGGATCAGTATCTGCTGATTCACTTGTCTACTCTGAAAATATTAATGGAAAAATCCTAAAAATATATATTTCTCAAGATGAAGGTACCAGAACTGGCCACTAGAAGGCACCAGAGACCATGCTATAGTATTGCTAGAGAAATATATTTCCACAATGTCATTACCAGAACTGGCCACTAGAGTGAGACATAACAGTCTCCAGTCTCGGGCTGCACAAGCCAGTGGTTGCACTCATTGTTTTCAGTGGGGTTACACATACACAAGCAGGCACTGGAAAGCACCACTTCTTGTGTAACAGAGCACTGAGTGTGTGGAATGTGGCAATAGAATACGGGTCTTTAAGAATATTTTCCAAATTGAATTTATGTATTGGAGATAGAAGGGAAAAATTACAGGAAGAGCTTTTTTAAATCTAGCCATTTGCGGAAAACACACTCCACAAATCTAATTTAGGAAGCCAGGTTATACCAGCTCAAGCTGTTCGTCCACTTAGACCAGCATCACCCACTTGAGGAGGTATCATCCCTTGGCTTTTCCTCTTATGCACTCCTCCGTTCTCCTTTTGAAGAACACAGCAAGGTACCTCCTAAACGTGGCTAATGCTCAGATGAAGCAGAGGATGCTATCCAGCCATGAGCAATGAACAGAAATTTGACTGCCAATTCATTCTTCCGTAAATGGAGTGGGGTATAAGGAGTCCCTTGCTTCAGGAAGCAAAATGTCTTGGGCTAATCCTGTCACTGAGTTGTGATATCTGCCTGTTTCTTACATCAGGGTTTTGCACTTCCATTACAGAAGGCTAAAGGATAAAGCAGACTAAGATAATCAAACTGTAAGCAAGCCACCCTACTGCCACTGCAGGGAATCCTAGAGTGCAGACTTGTCTGGCAACAATCCCAGTTATTTGGGGCTGAGAGCAACCCAGCAGTGCCATTGTCTATGTATTTGATCTGTTTCTTCACAGGACAATAAATCCATGTATTGCTGCTTTTCAAAAAACTTTTCAACGGAATTCACTTTAAAAAGGCACTTGCACACAAGATTCGGTTCTTGGTCACTGTATTTCTTTCCTCATTTTAGGATTGGGTTTTGCTTGCTTGTACCAGACAGCATCTGTGATTACTGTTAAGTACTTCAAGAAAAGGCTGGCTGTAGCCAATGCGATTGGCCGTTCGGGAATGGGAGTGAGTGTTGTGCTGGCACCCTTTGTTCAGTTCCTGATAGAAATGTATAATTGGCAAGGTCAGTAACTGTCACTTTTCACCTCCTTAAGCCCTTGCTAAGTAAAACTGGGCCACAAAATTGTGACTTGCTCTTTTATACTTCTAATGTGTTTTATTTTGCCTGCTTTGTTTGCTCTGAAATGTCTGAACAGTGGATGTCAAACATTAAAGGAATGTTCTTCTTTACAAACTGTTAATCAACAGCTACAACTAAGCTGGGTAATCACATTCTCCTTCCTTTTCAGTCATTAAACTTTCCCTGACTGCTATAATTGAATCTACAAATCTGCTCCTCTATGACCAGAATCCTATTTGTTAGGAGTGCCGTACATGCAGGAGTGTAAATTGCAGCTGTGGATAATCAATCACACAACAGTCAATGTGAGCTGGTGCATGATGAGGGGTACAAGCAACAACGCATTAACTAGTGACAATTTGGGACTACAGACTATGGTACTGTCTTTCTTCTAATAAAACTGATCAACAAGGTTCTGGCCTACTAAAAAAATCATGACATTTAAGGAGAAGGTAGAACAACTAAAAACTGCCCTGCATTTAAACAGCTAATAATTTAATATGCATTTTACTCACTGTAACTATATTAATTACACTAGAGTCTAGACCAAAGTACTTGGACCAGAATTTTCATCAGTGTAAGGGACGGATGATTCCTGAAAATTGATATAATCTCCAGGAATTATCCAGAATCTATTAATTGTTTGCGGAAGGAGGAATTTGACATTTAAAACTAGGCTCCCAATGGCTACATGTCCTTTTAACATGAATATTTTGGTGCTGCTTCAATCAACAGAAAAACTACCGAGAAAGAAGACTGGAAAATTCAGACACTTCTCAAAAAAATCTGGCAGAAATGCCCCATCTTATCAAGCAAACAGTCCCCCTCAAAGAGGGGGTAGGGAATATTTGCACTATGCTAATAAATAAGTTTCTTCATTTGGTTTCTTCAATGTTGTAGTTTTAAAAAATAATCATACCTTCATGTCTGTCCTTCCTTTCAGGGGCCCTACTGATATATGGTGGTATAATGTTGAACCTCATCCCTTCCAGTATGTTGCTACAGCCCACTAAGGAGATGGAAGTTGTAGGTACCAGAAATGACGGCAAACAAACAGCTGCAGTCTGTAAGTTTTCAGAACATTTGAAAGATGGTCCAGATGGAACGTGCATTACAGAAGGAGACATTTTCATTTCTATGAATCAGGAACATGTCAATACAAAAAAACAAGAGGCTGGTGAAGCACAATTAGCTCCAGCAAACTACAAACATGGAGCACTGGACAAAGACAGCCTCCTGGGCACCCATCTGGATAGGAACGGTTGCCAAACTGATAGTGGAAGATCATTTCCAAACAAGGAAGGAAATTCTAAGCCACAGACTTTTCTCAACAAACAGTGTCAGTCCAACTTTTCCCAGCTGAAAAACCCCTTCTTCTATATTTTCACATGGTCTTTTCTCTTCAGCCAGCTAGGCTACTTTATTCCCACCTTCCACCTTGCAGCAAGAGCCAAGACCTTGGGCATCGACCCAATGGACACTGCTTACATCATTACAGTGGCTGGTAAGAGAATTTTAAGCAACTGTTCTTGAACTTCCTTCCTTAAGATTTCAGTATTAATGTATCACTATGCAGGGTTGCAGGGCAGAAAAACATTCAGACAAAACTGTAACTCCTGCAGACAAAGCCTAACAACGTAAGGAAGACGACTTGTAGATAAGAGTAAACAATTACTCATAGAGCAAGGCACAACCCCTTGAAGGAATTCCATAATCCTGTTGATTCCAAGTTTGATATCAAAACCTTTACTATAGTTGAGCTGAGCCTGGCCCCCTCCCTCTCTAACTCCAACAGGTTGCTTAAAAATATGTTTTTAAAGAAGCTTTTACTAGAAGCTCTAATGAATCTATCAAATTGGCCTTATTCTTTGACCATTCCTGCCCTTGATGTGCTGTTTATGCTGTTTTAATACTGCTGCTATTTTTATGTTTTGGTTATTACTTCCCTTTTGCTTTATAAGTATATTTACTTTATTGTTGTCAACAGTGAACAGCAGTGCCTCGCACCAATTAGGCAGCATAGAAGTGGAATGAATGAATGAATGAATGACAAAAAGATCCCACAATAATGTAGGAATTGTTGAAAAATTGAAGGCATGGCATAAAATAAAAATAATCTCTAATTCTGGATTATCAAACAGCTCCCTTAAACTGCTGACTCTGGTATGCAGCACCCAAATACAACAAAGTGGCTGAAATCTTATTGCGCAGATGTCATCATCAGTGACAAATCATCACTGATTAAAGGCAATTTCAAAGTGCATGAAAATTGCACACAATACAACAAAGTCATGGGCATGCTAGAATCTCCAAACCAAGTATTTAATCAGTGACAATTTGCTACTGAAATCATCAGCATTGCACACACAGAGCTATGCAACAGGATTTCAGCCAAAGCAATACTGGAATAATAGTAAGAAGTATATGCCCAATTTCATTAAAGTTGCAAAGATTTGTTTATATGTTAACTAGGATGTGTAATCTAATATCAAATATTAAAAAAGGTACAGAAGAACTGAAAACTTGTCATATTTCTCTAACTTGAAGTAAAATTGTTCTAATCAAAATCTGCTCTACTTCTTGCCTGATACTTCATTGCAAAATAAGACACAAACTCCGATAATTAAAAAGGACTTTATTAAACAAAATAATTTACTCCTTTTCAAACCAGCTCTTTAAATGTTCACTGAATGAATCAAGACATTAATGAACAGGGATCTACAAGCGATGGGTCCAGGACTAACTGCAGTTCCCCACCCACTCATAAGGAATACCTCCGCCTCTCCCCAAAATGCCAACCTAAGAGCAAGAACAGTGAAGGAAGCAGCACCTGCAGCAGGGGAACTACCCGTAGGTAACACAGAGATGGAAAAGAAGATGGGGTCTTGGTTTAAAATCCTAATCGATTTAATAAAGCTTCCCTTCAAGAAACCCTGGTACTGAGTAGGGATATAGAATCTAGGAACAGCTCCACAAATTAGAAAATAATAGGAAATGGCCATAATCCTCAAATGTGTGTATTGAGATATGCACATGCAGCTAAGAGATTTATTTCTTGAAATATCAAAGCAAAAAATACACCCCAAATCCCAACCCACATAAATGAATTCACTGAACCGCAGCCCATCTACTTTCTTATCAAAGGAAACAATATAGCAATACAGAAACAATGCATTATGCCAAGTTAGATCCTTAGTCCACTGAACCCTGTATTGTTGGCAATGACTGGCAGTGGCCCTCTGGGATTTCAGACAGAATTCCCTCGTAGCTCTACCTGGAAATTAAACTTAGGGCCTCCTACATGCTCTAGTCATTGTGCTATGAAAAAGATCAGCCATGTTTTGGGAATCTTTCATTCTGGTAATGATGAAATAGGAAGTATTTATTGGAGCAGATGACTTACCAGTCAAATGGTAAGGAGACCAACAAATGAGTTCTGAAGAAAAACAACAATAAAGAGTTGTAAGCAACAAATGCATTCACGTCAGGTACCAATGAAGCAATTTCAGAAGTAACATATAAAGGAATTTTGGAAATTACCCAAGTCATTTTATTTTTCCATTTAGGGGAGTACAATTCACATGAATCAAAACAATCTGGTTATCATCAATATACTGACAAGTCTAAAAGGATCCTTCTGACAGTTTACATTCTTATCTGTTATATAAGAAGCCTAGTTTTTCAAAGAATTAGTTTCCAATAGGGAAATATTAAACATTAAAAGAAACGGTTTCTAGAGCAGACAGCTATGGTCCTCCACATACTGCTGGTCTGTCCATAAGCTCTAAGCAGCATAGCCAACGCTAAGGGATGAAGGGGACTGCAATTCAGCCATTTCTGGAGGGCCACAGTTGCTCACTGCTGTTGGAGAGGAACAGTTCCTTATTCCACATGTACTGTCATCAACCTCTGAAGATACATTTTCAGATTTGCTTGGCAGCTCTCAGTTATTTAAAACAGGTGCAGAATCCTCTTCTTATTTATCATTTTTTTAAAATTCTAGTGAGATTTTGTTTGAACATTAGTGATTTTTTCCCCCTGATTTCTTTTCAGGAATAATTGAGACAGTTAGTCTATTGCTCTCTGGTTGGATTGCTGATCAGAACTGGATCAAGAAGTATCATTATCATAAGACATACCTCATTCTTTGTGGAATCACTAACCTTCTGGGTCCTCTGGCCACGACTTTCCCACTACTTATGATTTACTCTGTCACTTTTGCCATTTTCAGTGGTGGATACCTGGCACTCCTGCTTCCTGTGCTGGTAAGAGATGTTAAAGGCTAGTAGTAAGGCATCGGTTGGACAATCTCAAATACACAGAATTTTCTTGTCCCTTAAAAAAAAAACCACTGTATAATCTAAGTTTTCATTTCCTTTAATATACAGAAGATTAAATAACTGGAATATAAAAGCTCCAAAGATGACAAATCTCAGTTACTATTCACAAATAGAAATAAGAAAGAGAACTGTATAGAAGGGGAAGCTGTATTTTTCTGAACTCCTGAGTTAGTCTTTCTCAGCAACACTGATTAAACACACCTTCCCTATCAATTCAGGAACAAAATGGATTTGACATTCAAACTTTTAAGCATTTTGGAGAGTTTGATTTTGAGGAAAACGTATTGGCCCTGTCCCAGATGTAGGCCCATCAGTTGTTTTGTCTGCAAAATACTTAATTACAGCACTGTTATCATGCCATATAACCAAAGTTCTCTGGGTAGATAAAATAATTTTTAAACACTGACATACAATTAAGCATACTGGCTGCAATTCTATTGCTCTTTGTGTAACTTGCAGTGGCTAACTGTGGCTCATTGACAAGGCACCAAGGTGTATCTCAGCTGCGTAGTCAGGCAAAGAACCAGGGCATAAAAACACAGAACTACAGCATAAGAAGTAAGCAGCAGAGAATAAAGTCATTATAGCAAGATATTCAAGCAAAATAATCAAATGAAGATTTTAGCATTCCAAAATCTCTCCAAAAACCTTTTAAAAGTCTGGGAGAAGAAAAAAGCAGCTATACCTAACACCACAACCACAGAAAATGGATGACAGGCAAACTTTTCATTTCATAACAAGCAACTACTACTAAGAATGCTCTGGATTGAGTAATACCTTTATTTTATTGGATCTAGTATATTAATGAAATAATAATGATATTACTCTATCCAGAGCTGTTTCTATCAATGAATCACACAGTTACTTCAGCCACTCCACATTTCTACTTTCCTCAAAAGCCACTTACTGTATTTCATATTCAGAGGCAACTGAACATGATTTCAAGATCTGGGCAAGCACTTATGAAAAGGATTGCACGCTGATAACAAACCATTCATGTAACACTGATCTAGACCCTGTTAAGTCTTGTTGCATTATTTTAGACTAACTGAAGTTTTCAGTTGTTGCAATCATCTAAGCAGTAGATCATAAGAGCATAGATTTCGAAAGCAAAGGCTATAGCCCTATTTAATTGTTACCTACATGGTTGTTATAAACATGCTTAAAGAGGACCTAGCTGCTCCTTTTTTCTCTACTGTCATTTACATGGGAAGGGCAAGTGTGAAGATAAGAGATTCCTCCTACCATGCTTGTTAGCAACACGTAACACAAACAGCTAATAACAAATGTCGGTTCTTCCAACAGGTAGATCTCGTAGGTGCTCCCAATTTCCACAGTGCTTTGGGATTTGCCTCATTTGTTGCTGGGCTTGGAGTCATTGCTGGACCTCCCATTGCAGGTGACAGTAACTTTCTTCCCTTGAAAAAACAATTCGACCTTGTCAAAAGTAAGCTTAATAGGTACTGTATGCCGCACTGCGTTCCTGTTTCAAAATGCTGTGGCATGACATTTTATTTATGAAGTTTCATTCATCTAAGAGTAAAGGTTGGCACCAGAAGATCTTTTCTTTAGCCTTAATAAAGGTGTAGGAAAAATAAAAAAGTAAGAGGTGTGTTAAGTTTTCTCTTGCCTGTGCCACCTGCATTGTAGAACTGAAAAACTAGGAAGCAACAATGCATAAGCACAGAAACTGGTAGGAATATATGCAAGTCTGCAGCATCATCTGTTTAATATTTCAAGAACGGCACACTCTCCCCAAGAGTGAGTGGGATGTATTGGACTAGGACTTGGGAGACATATGTTCAAATCCTCATTTGGCTATGGAAACTCACTGGGGTGTGTGTGTAAACCATTCCTTGAACATCTCACATACCCTGAAAACCCTATTAGGGTTACTTTAAGAGGAAAACAAAGGCAAAAAGACATTGTGGCACTTTAAAGACTTAACTGCTATATTTTAATGTAAGCTTTCATGGAACATTATCCACTGCTTTAAACATGGGTTAGATTTACAGCCATTCTGAATGGGAGCCATACGGCCTCGTGGCGGGCCTTGGCACATGTGAAAGGGGCCACAGACTGGAAACAATTATTCACACGCCATCAAATAAGATTTGTTATGTGATTTATACAATTCTGATTTGGCCTATATTTCTTTCATATTGTGTTGATGGCCATGGTCAAAAAAAGGTTGAGAATGGCTGCCTCAGAATACAGAGAAAACATTCATGCAGAGCTCTAACAGATAGTGTTTAGTTGCATTTCATACCTTGTAATGATTTACGACCCCTATTAGGTATTCAGTTCTTTTGAAGTTCTGGTTCTGTAAGCAGCAACACGATTAAAGAAACAACAGAGGAACATGTGGTAATATAGAGAATGATAAACTTTACCTTTAAGCTTTGTTCTGAAAAGATGGATCCAGTAGTAGTGACAGAAAATAAGAGTAGATAACAACATAGTTATTGTTATTTGGTAATGACTTAAGAAACCTTGACTGATATTTAATCTACTTATATGGGTGTCCAGCATGTGTTTCCCTCTGGAAACACCTGAGATAAAATGTATATACACATACTGGACACCCATATCAATGGATCAAATATTATTCAAAGTTTCTTAAGTTATTACCAAATTTAATTATTATGTTCCTACAGCTAAATAGCAATGTAAAGAAAGCTGTGTGAGATAAGAAGCTTTCTACAAAAAATATGGAAATCTTCTCCCAATAAAGACCAAGTAAAACCCCAAACTCTGGCAGTACAGATGTCAACTGATCAGAAGGCAAGCAAACAAATAAAATGGATCTTAGAAAAAATTACTAAAGGCATAAAAGAAACCATAAACATTTATTTAAACAAATCAACAGGAAAATGGAAGGAGAGACATAATACCTTTTGTGTGAAAAGTATAAAAGAAACTCAAGAAAGAGACTGCACAGAGGCTACCTGGAATCTTTGCATCATTTTTCACTGGGGAAGAAGTTGGACAGCAATCATAGTTTTGTGGGAGGGCATCTGAGGCACTGTGTTAAACAGAGTCAATAAAAGGATGATATGTTAAAGCTGACAAATCACAAACTGACAAATCCCAACAACATTATCTGCAGGTTCTTAAAAGAACTCTAATGTGAAAACGCTGAACATATACTCTCTATGATAACCAACTCCCACCTTCTATTAGAACTTTCAGAGCAGCATAAATCAAAAAATTATGAAACTATAGTTAAAAGAAGAAATTATGGATTCAAATCACAGTAAAGATTATTAACATTTACAGAGCTCCTAATAATGATCCTCAGGAATGGGCAGGTTCATATGAGAGCATCTGCTTTAGCAGAGAATCTGGAGATGGTCTTGCTTTGAAAAAGAGATACAGTGGAGAGTGGAAATAGCTCTGATGGCCCAGTTTCTATCCAGCTAAACTAAGAGAATGCCTTAGTAAAGCTGAAATTCTTTTAATAAAAAACAAAATACTTCTGAAATAGGAAAAGACCTTCTGATCATCACTTCTCATTTTGATAGAAAGCAATAGTGTGATTGCAGCACTAACCTGAGGTGAAACATTGTGACCCCCCCCAAGACCCACAAATGGTGCTTAATCCCAAATTAAGCCCTTTCAGACCGTTTAATATAATTTATATTTAATATATAAATCCTTTTAGCCACCCAGAGTAGACTTTGGTCTAGATGGGCGGGGTATAAATCTAATAAATAAATAAATAAATAAATAAGAACAACACAAATGTTTATAACATATGCATGATATGGGGCAAGTCACATACACAAGAAAATTATTTCTTATACAGCAAAATTGTTTTGGTCCCTCAACAAAACTGATCAGTGGTAAATTCCAAATGGAACAACATCAACAACTATTTCATATAATGATGTAAACTAATGGAATTCAACACCACAAGATGTGGTGAAACTCCCTAGCTTAGATGCCTTTAAAAGGGACAAAGATACTGCAATGCTCTATGTATGTAACTGCAAGGAGGCCCCTCTGAGCATAGGATAATGCCATTTCAAGTAAACAAGCACAGAATTGTGCTGTTACACTTCTTTGTAAGCTATTCTATCAGCAGACATTCATCACAGTCCGAGCCTCTGACCATGCTGGCTGGAGGATTCTGGAATACAAAAAAGTAACTCTGCCAAGCTCTCATCACAATAACTAAATGGCAGGAGCATAAGAGATGTTAGGGACATGCAATGGGTTCTTGCAAACACATGGGTGGCTTGGCTAACATTGTTGCAAGTATAATCCTGGACAAGATGAACCTTTGCTCCAAGCCAGCAGGGCTGTTGATAAACTCTGCTCTATTGTGATCTGAGTCACAGGAGTAGCACAACTGAAACTCTGAATCACAGAAATAGGTTCTTAGTCAAGAATCCACTTCAAAATATCTTGAAAAGCTGGGATTACCATAAAGGAAAAATAAGACATGAGCCCTCTGGTGGCATATTTTAAAACAGCTTGGTAACACATGAAACCATTGTGCGGGGGACCGGGGGACTTCACTAGTCTCTCCCAACAAAGCCACGGAGTTTTATTTCATCAGATTTGTGAACATACATGTGTCAGAAAGCACACAATAAGAGGAAATATTTCATTTAATCGCATTTGTGATCCTAGAACATTTATTGTTCAGTAAATGCTGGGGTAGGAATCATAGCCATATATGTAGTCTGAACATGAAAAAGCCAAGGAAAAATATACGTCTCCTATTTATCCCCCCACCTCCGGTTCGTATTGGAAAGTCTATGTAGCATCATATTAGGAATATCCACTTCAGATACAAGACACAGGAGCATCTTTTTCTGTATCAGGGCTCACTATATACTCAAAATATTTACATACTAATTTTCATCCTGTCTAGAATTTTAAGGCAGTATAAAATTATGATACATCACAAATACAGTAACATAACAGAAATTAAAAGTTGCAACATATTTAAATGCCTAGATAAATATGAACACTTTTGTTTGGTGCCAAGAAGATTGTAACACTGGCACATGACAGATTTTTTTTTTAAAGGAAGTGTTTGAGAGGCAGTGAAGGGTAGAAATACCCTCTGTTGTTTATGAATGAATATTTCTCTGACTACAACCCTAAAGCAATTATTTGGCAGAAGACCTTAAAATAGAGGCAAACTGGGTTACTTACAAATTAGTGTAAACTATTAAAAATATTGTTTAATAAACATGACATAAGGAAACACTGAAAGAACCAGATATGTTTACATTACATGGAAGTACAAGTCTATCTAACCTAAATAAGGACCACAGGAACTATAAAGAACAGTTTTTCTTTTGCATCATAGACAGCAGAGCTAGAAAATATAGGTTATGTAAACACAATGCTCTGGGTGTTTTCCTGGGTAACTTCTGCAATAGTGATGCCATGAAAGAGAGGACCATTCAGACCAACCACCTGTATTGTGAATATTTACAAGGTTTTCATCAAGTCAACATTCAAATGCTTTAATAACTGTACCCTGGTATCCTTTCTGCAGGTTGGCTATATGACTGCACTAGGACATACACCTACTCTTTCATTTTTGCTGGCATTTGTTTTCTCATTTCTCCCATTTCTCTATTCCTTGAACCGAGAGTCAGGAAAGAATATGAAAGTAAAAAACTACATTTTTACAGCAACTGAAAGAAGCTGTACCAGCTAGTATATGTAATTAAGTGTAACCATGTATTCACTCTGTAAGAAATAAAAACAAATTAAAAGACTTTCATATTAAAGTTTCTGGATTTTCTTTGTCTAAGTACCCTGTTTCCCCTAAAATAAGACCTAACCTGAAAATAAGCCCTAGTATGATTTTTCAGGATGCTCATAATATAAGCCCTACCCCAAAAATAAGCCCCATTTAAGTGAAACCCCGCCCTCCACCTTTGTGCAGCAACCAGAAGATGACATGACTGTTTGAATAAATGTAGATTGTTGTACATGAAAAAAAAACATCCCCTGAAAATAAGCCCTAATGCGTTTTTTGGAGCAAAAATTAATATAAGACCCTGTCTTATTTTCGGGGAAACAGGGTATCTGGGCACATAATAATAAATTACACTTTATACAAAAATAAGTCTAGTTCAAAACCCTAGACATATATTCACCTGAGTGCTTCTGTCACCACTTAGCAACAAAAAAAGTTACTGGGCAAGAACTATGCCTTTTTCCCCCCACACTTCAGATCTAATAATTCCTGCATCCATGACTTCCCAGAGCTATCAGACTATCCTAAGACACAAGAACAGGTAACTTACCTTCAAAGATGCAACTTTTGAGACTTAAAAGATTGACACCACACAAGGCCCAGTCATATACAAAAGTCCTGCTGAGTTTAAGGGTGCTTATGTTCAGCCCTAAAAGAGTAAGCACAAGACACTACCAAGGAAGATACAAATTTCACAGACATACCATTCCCCAAGAATATCTGACATGTAGGTATCTCAGTAATCCGGGCAGAAACCCCACTGTTGGCTCTCATCATAATGCCTCTTGGAAAAGCCAAACCAAAAGTTGAATTGAATGGGGGAGCAAGTTTCAAAATTTCTTTTACCAGCACATTCAGTACATTGAGACTTCTCATTACAAAATACGTCATAGTGGTGGCTTTTTCATTTATGTAAAAAAATATTGGCTGGGGATAAGAATTGTAGCCAAGCATAGCAGAAGACTGCCAGGGTGGGAAATGCTGTTCTCGGTAGATACCAAGAGTCCACGTTTTTAAAGTAGCATGGCAATATGAACAGTCATTATGGCCAAGAATTTTACTTAAGCCAGGAAGCAAAATTATGGGCCAACAAGTAAATTCCAACTTCTGGCAACCGTTCCCAGGCTTTCCTATATACAGAGTACTTGGAGAGATACCCAGTGTGGTATAATGAATACAGTGACAGCCTAGGACTTGAGAGATCTTGGTTCAAATCCCTGCTCAGCCATGGGGACTCATGAGGATGTGAGGGGGAGTAAAGCCATCCCTTAGACAGCTCACTCACTTTGAAAGCCCCATTAGGGTCACTATAACGCGGTTCTGACTCGACAGCACATAACCATGTAGCATGAGGACTCAAAAGTGGTTTGCCATTCCCTTCTTCTGCGGGCAGCTTGGATTCTGCAGCTTGCCCAAACCTACAAAGCCAGGATCTTTTCCAGGGAGGCACAGTGGGGAATCAACATCCTCACCCCAACTCGGCAGCCAGATATCTCCATTCACGGAACTAGCCCGCCCGCCCTAGGAAGCATCTTGCTATTACTGGTCTTTCACTTGAACATATACTGTTCAATGTAGAGGTTCATGGGGGCAACAGTTTTTCCAGACTTCCTATACCTAGGGGTGTGGTTCATTATTTATGATGTTGTCAGTTACTGTCAGGGCAATACATACCCCATGGCTGAATAGATTTATCGATTTTCAATTTTCGCTGGTACGGGGAGAAGAAGAAATAAACTCTAGACTTTTTGCTTTTCATATGATCTATTGCTAATAATTGCAGGTGGTGTCATCTACACAACAATGTTGCATTACTCTCCCTTTTTTTCCAACTGTGTTATGCTTCACATATTGTTGTGTTCTGCACAGAGGTTTATATTTCATGAAAGAGGGACGTGCTAAGAACGGCTATAGTTTCCTTCCTATCCCTCCCCCAATGCATTTTCTTGTGAATTTGAACACTGCAGACCTCATGCTAAGTTGTTTTACGAAACGTTCACATGCTTCTTAAATGAAAACCAATCATTTCACAATTTTTGCCACAGGCTTTCGTGTTCCTTCCTTCTTTTGCTCTATTCCAGTTAACATACAGCAGCCTGTTTGAGTACACTTGTAGAAAATCTATGTTAGTCTACCAAAAATGAAACAAAGCCCCCAAACTCTACACCTGCAACTTCAGGAAGGAGACTTATATATGGGTTGGAAATGGATGGGGATCTCTGACCTCCACAGAACCTTCAAAAAGCAGCAATTGAGGCAGCAGCAGCAGCAGCATCTACACTGTGGGAAGACACACAGAAAATGAAAATTAAATCTAGCAACTGCAGGAACATCCTGATTAGTACTGTTTCCTGTCTAGATCCATTTACTACACTGTTTGACTGTACTCCAGGCAATGTGGAAGTCACTTGCCAGTTGAGCTCATGCCCACACCTCTGTCACTAGATTGTACTCTGCCACCTCCCAATCGTGTCTGCTAATTTCATTTGGAAGAATCTTAATTGTTTATAGCTTCACCCATTTCACACAATTCTGGCTGAGAAAAACTGCAGACTAATCTATCAAGTTTTATTCTTTACAACTTTGCATGTAGAAATTAACCACTGACAATGCTAACCAGATTCCCTTTTAACGAGGTCTTCCAAAGGTGCTTCAAACCTTGCTTAAGAATCATGTTATTTTAATCAATGCCAAAACTGGTGTACATATAGGCCTAAACCGAACACTACACTGATTGACCTTGCCTGCATTTTCAGCAATTGCCAAAAGAGAAGCCTCTAAACACAAATGATTCCTATTTACCAAAGAGGGGTACATGAAAGTTTTGTGTTTCTTTTGTGTAATCTTTTGGTACCCTTTCTTTTACACTTTGTCAAACTGATTGAGAAAAATTTCATCCAATAGAGAGGTGCGATCAGCCATCTGGGAAAACTGGGAATTTTGAATCTGAAAAAGGTCCTGGAACCCAGTGAGGGATGTTTTTTTTCCAGTTGTTCTTGTGTAATTACTGGGTACTATGCTCTTGGTGCCCTCCATCTTGTATTGCTGCTTGCCTGCTGTGGCTCCATCTTGGATTTTCTTTTTCTTTTCTTTTCTTTTTTCTTTGTATTTTTTCTTTGTACTATTTTTGCTGCTGCGAGGCAGCCTGCCTGTGCCATAACACTTCCTTGGAATTATTTTTTTGATTCCTCCTCCCACAATTTTTGGGTTTTTTTTTATTTTTTTACTTTTCCTCTTTGTTTGGCCAGCCGGTCCTTTCCCTTCTTGGATTACTTTTGCTGCTACCTGGCATGTTTGATACGACTCAAAAGGGAAAGCAAAGGCATCAAGTAGGGCAGGGGTCACCCCACCTTCTAGCAATTCTGATTTGGAGGAGCTTTATTTCTTTTGCTTTTGGGTTAGTTGCTTTCCTTGATTTTTGACCAAGAGAGCTATGTGCACAATTTAAAATTTTGCTATTTTTCCCCGTGTGTCTGTAAGGAGTACTTCCCTGTTTGACTGATTTTTAAAAAAATAAATGTTATTTGGTTAATTTGCTACGTATTTATTTTGATAAAACAGTATATTTAAGTAGGTTTTGGGGGGGGACAGTTTCTCCTCCTGTGGAGGTGTATGGCCCAGCGAGGTGGAAGTTGTGACTGTGCCAGCATGCCACTGGGCTGTTGATTGGGCACACATGGGACATTTCTCTCTTATTGTTCTAGGGCAGCGATGGCGAACCTATGGCACACGTGCCACAGCTGGCACACAGAGCCCTCTCTGTGGGCACCCGAGCCATAAGTCACCATCGAGAAATACTTACCCGTCCTCCGATCCCGGATTTTGGCACTCCCCTCTGCTGGTGCAGTGGTCCAGCGGAGGGGTGCAATGGCAACCATTACTGGTCTAGCCCAATGGGGGATTGGAGGACCGGTAAGTATTTCTTTGTTAATACCGCCCATAGGAAAAACAAAAAACAAAACAAGAATTTAACCCTTGCAGTGCAGGAGCAGTTGTTTTTTCTAAACTAAAACCTCAGTATTCGGGTTTTAATTGTAGTGTTGGCACTTTGAAATAAATAAGTTGATTTTGTGTTGCAGTTTGGGCACTCGGGCTCAAAAAGGTTCACCATCACTGTTCTAGGGTGTGGTCTTGGTTGCTATGGTGAGGGGGGGGTCTCTTTGCATGCTAGGCAACTAGCGCATGACTGGCTAGCTGCTTTCCTAACTTTTTTCTATTGGGGTGCCCAAGCTGAGAGGGTCTGTTGTGCTGGGTTAATGGCACTAAACACACACTGATGTCTTCTCTTTTTTAATTTTGGGATGCTTTACTGTTTTTTTGGATGACTGAGGTATTTTTCACTCTGTGTGGAGGATTTTTCTTTCTCATATATTATTGCCTGCTTTTGAAGTAGACTGATTATCCGCTGCCTTGCCTTTTTGGGGGTTGGTGGAGGTAAGGGGGAAGTAGGTTCTTTAGGGCTTTTGTAATGTTACAAAACATGAATGGGGAAATATGAATAGGAAACTGAAGTGAGGCTTTCCCTTTCATGCAAAACAAACGGACCACTGCACAAAAAATATAAGAAAGAAAAAGGCACCCCCTGAAGGAACCTGAAACAAAATAAGAAATTTTTCATCATGGATATAAACAGAACTTTGATCTCCCCCCTTCCCCGTTGTAGATCTCAGAGATGCACCAAAACTGGCTCCAGTGGGGCTCTTAGCCCTCTGGTGCAAATTTTAGTTGTGTATAAAAAACTGAAATGGCCAAGAGCTCGCCCTCTGCTATCTCTACTGATCCCATTCTTCTACTACAGGAGATCCTATGATGAATTCCACACTTTCCCCTTAAGCCCAGCTAGCACTCTTGAATGGTGCGTAGAGGAAATTGCAGCAGAAACAGGAAAGTAGTTTTGGTTGGCAAGTCTGCAATTTCTGTACCTTGTCCTATCCTTTCTTAAAGTTAATAGAGAAATTGATAGACCCAAATGGATTGTAAAATCAGTATTAGGGAACCTAGGGCCACATATCTCAAAGCAATGTAACACAACCCTATCATGAAATAACAAGTGAGAAGGAAATAAAACACTTAACGATAGCTAATGAAGGATATGGAGGCACATAAAAATAATAACTACAGCATATCTTGCTTTAAGGGGAAAATACACAAAAGCACAAGTAGGTTCCTAATCATCATCACTGTCATCGTCGTCGTCATCTTAGAACTGGAGAGCTGGAAGGGACTGTATGGATATTTTAAAACAATTGACAAGACAGTCAGAATAATGTATGTCAAATATATAAAAAGGGAAAGCTGAGTTAACACCAATACTCAAGCACAACGGTTATTTGAGAGTTAAAAGAGTTTGTACTCAAGTACAAGGGTTATTTAAGAGTTAAAAGAGTTTTTAAAAAATCATCAAAGACCCAGTGGTAATCCTAGTGGAACTGGAACTTTCTTACTGTTCCACTACAATCCTTTTTGTCCCCCCCAAAAAAACTTTCCAAGAGTGTTTTCCAGCTATCTGAAGTAGGTTTTCAGGGTGAACGGAGGAAGGGGAGATTACATTGTGGAAGACCCAGAAGGAACCAATGGAAGTACACAACTGCACATCTGAATAGGGCAGGACTGTAAAACTTTCTTCTCATTCAACAGCACAAGCATGCTTAAAAGTTTTGTGTGTGAATTAATAGACAGGAAATACTATGCAGCCCTAAAAACCCTGAGAAAAGTATATATACATAGGCTTACATAGTGAATTCTGAGCTGGTAGTTGTTTACACTAAAGCGACTAAGGATCAATCTTCTTTGGTATGAGTTTTTGAACAGTTAAGAATATTGTATTATCGAAGGCTTAATATAATATAAGAATATTGTATTCTCGAAAGTTAAGAATATTGTTCATGGGGTTTGATGGTTTATAACTGTTCTATGGTTTTGTATATTGTATCTTATTAAATTTTATTATTAAGAAAAAAGAATATTGCCCTAAGTTTATGAGGCACTAAATAATTCTTAACAATGAGGTAGTATTATAAAAGATACATAAATAGTATCTAGTTATGTGAGTGTATCAGATTATTTAACATCTAGAAGTTCACCAAGTCTGCAAATCTGTATATATATGAAAAGCAAGCTAAGAAATTTAGATATCTAGATCAAAGCACTATTTTCCTATTCCTTCTTTTATTTTTTTATTGAAAGATGGGCTTTGCTATAGATGCTTGGAACAGTTAGTGAAAATTGTTTTCCATTCTGCTTATTTAGCTTACTCTAAACAAATATTGGCTTATTGTTTGCTTTATGTATCACTCTTCTTCTGCTTTTTCAATGGTGTCTTCAATTTGTATGAATATAGCTGTTTCTCTTTATTCTTTAGATTTAGTACATGTTCTTGAATTAATTATTCTTGTTGCGTTATTTAGTTGAGTAGAATATAGAGTACTGAGTTTAACTGGTGACATTTTACAATCTAGTATTGTTAATGGCATTTCTGTAGTCAAGTGGCTTAGCTGAAAATATATTTTTTTCTCTCCCTCTCCAAAAAAAAGGAAGAGGAGGAGGAGGAAAGGAAAAGAAAAAGAGAACAAAACAAACATGACTATTTTCTGACCAAGCCTGGGCAACTTCTCAAGGGCCAAACAGGACTCTCAACGTAGGTTTGTATCAGCCCCAATCTAGCAGCAACTGGCAACATCCCTGAAGCCACTGCAGTTGTTGTTGAAAATTCATGGCTACTGCAGCATCTTTCTATGGTGCAATAGAGAACCAGAGTGCCATCTCACACTGCCCCACAGCACCTCCTTTCCTTCTAGAAGGGAAGACTTCTTTAAAGGCCAGCGAGTTATTGCAGGAGTGCCAAATTTTGACCATGCTGTTCTTTGGGCAGTGCCAGAAGTCAAGATGGATAAAAATCAATGATTTTTTTTAAAAAAAAAACCCCATCAAATTAAATCATTTAATTTTTTTTTTAAAAAATGTTTTTCTATTTAAATAATCAAAATTCTGATTTTTTAAAATTTTAAATCATGTTTTAAATTTATTTGATTTAAATAAAATCCACCCTGCTGGCAGTGCACAGAAAAAGAGCCAGGAGATGACATGTAGCCCAGGGATTGTATGTTGCTCACCTGTTCTAGAGAAAGACTGAATGTTTGGATCTTCAGGGAGTGGTTGTCTTAATTTGTCACAGCAAAAACAACAAAGACTCTAGTGGCTCTTATTGCAGGGTTCATAAATGTCCATACAGATATGGTATACACACATCTGAAGTAGCATCTATAGTTCTAGCTAATTTACGGGAAAAGGGGTATGAGAAACCTGGAAAAAGTTGTACTGAAGAAACAATGAATGAGTTGATGCCTCCTTCTCCAGAAAGGATGAGCAAAGCACTTGTTGCTTTATCATTCACAAACACACATACAAAGCAAGAGACTAAACATGAGGAAGGGAGAAAATAAAACAATTATGTTGAAAGATCAGTATAGGGTGGACCAAGCAAATACTGTGAGCTGTCCCTTTTCTTTCTTGGTACTATACATGGTGCTGAGCAAATGAAGGACATTCAGGACAGGAATAAGGTGGCATTTTTACATAATGCATGTTCAACACTCCACAATAGACTCATATACAGTACTAAAATAGTTGCTACTTTGTTTAAAGTCTGGTTTTCTCTTCTCTGGAACACTGAATTGACTGTTCTGGTGATTTTTCACTGTGCACTGAACAAACTTTATTGCAGATAATCATATGTAAACCAAAGGCAACTGACTTCAAGAATAAGTCGTTACGTTGCTGTCCCAATCTACAAAACCTAACTGCTTTTTTGTTTGTTCACTTCACCACCATAAACTCCTGGGTGTTCAATGCATGTACCTAGCTGCGTTGCTCCAACTCAAGAACATGCTCCAACCAATGCAACACTGAATGATTTCTATCGTACTACTTTGGTCTTCTGTTAATTTCTTGACTACTTAAGTCCTCCCTAACCAGAGGGATATCAAGAAGGAATATCTAGATTGGATTACCTTGGTGCCAATAAAATAGTTCTGTGCCATCAAGTCAATTCTGACCTTGTAAGGGCTTTCCAGATAGAGCAGAAATGGTTCAACATTTCCCTTCATCTAGGGGAATATTGGGACTGTGCAGGCTGGCTGTTCTGGGATGCACAGTGGGCAACTGAACTGCCAACCTCTGGCTGTGCAGCTAGATACCTATTTCACTATCCAGCCAGCTGTGCCATTATACAGCAAACTGATATTTCAATCTACGCACTGAACAAAGCACCAGGAAGAAGGAACCTGAAGGTTTGTATAGGAAAAGGTCCAAGCAGATGAGAAGCAGCTAGTCATTGCTGAAGACCTCCCTGGCTGGAAGCTAATATGTCAGAGAAGCCAGTTTCTTATCAGCTGTCCTGACAGCCTGGAGAGGTATGAGTCAACTCGAAGAAAGTTCCCACATATCTTCAAGGAAACTAGAGAAGAGTGAAATTCCAGCATTGTGAACTTCAATTCTGCCAAGCTAAATGAGAGGTCTCATTTCTTCTATACAATATTTGTTTCATTTCTAGGTCACCTTTCTCCTGATGAGGGGACAATATCCTAGAGTTTATAGGATGGCTCACTTTGGGGGTGAGCACTGTTTAGATTCACATCTGGGCACCTTCCTGCCAGATTACACTTTATGGACAGCAGCAGAGGCCTGCTTGGCCCCTTCATTGCATCTGCGGTTTGGCCTCAACCCAGCATTTGTGTTCCTCCTACATACTCATCCAGAACCTTGAGAAGCCAGACACACTGGCACAGCAATCAAGAACAACCATTAATAACGTGCTGAAAACCCTGGTTTTCTATGCAATGTAACTGGTGAGATATTCTCCTCAGGTTCTGGAAACTTAGCAGTTCCTGAAAATCTTCAGGGAAGAATGAAACTAAATACACCTGTTCCTCACTGTATAGAATGAATAGTTCACAAATGTCTCAGAAGTTACATAAGAACTTTGTTCTCCCACTACCTAAAAGGAAAGTGTCCATTTTCATCATGGTATGAAATTCAGGTTCCTAACATGTGTGCTACTACATTCTGTGGGCTGTACAGCTAGGAAAGAAATATCCTCTATCCAGAATCCTACTGATGTTTGTGCCAGGTATGTGTAACTGCCAAGGTGCCAGGGCATGTTTTGGTAACATGCCTTGTATTGCGTACAACTGTGCAACAAATATGCACCTCAGCACTAAAAAAAAAATAGTTGCAAAAAGCTGTGGAAAGTTATGCAAACCTTAAGCAAACAACAGTAGGATTCCAGTCACAAAGACTCAGGCCAAATCAGAAAACTTTGTTAGGCGATGAAGATGCCATAAAATATAGCAGTGGTTCCCAATCTTGAGTCCCTATATGTTCTTGGAATAAAACTCCCAGAAGCCTTCTCCACTAGCTGTGCTAGCTCAGATTTCTGGGCGCTGTAGTCCAAGAACATCTGGGGACCCAAGGTTGGGACTTACTGCAATATAAAATATAAACATAATTTCTAATCTAGCCATACTTCGTATACAGACATTCCATGTTTGACATATAGTTTTATTTCTGGCTATGTCTAGCCTGGTGTTATATAGACTGCCAGGCTACCACATGAGCAAACTTTGCCCTTTACACAGCCAGGTCTTATAATAAAAAGTCATTTGTTATTTTGATTGCAACTGAAAACACACACACATCACCAACAGCATTAGCATGCATAACTTAGAAGGGCTTTCTCTCCCCTCTGCTGTACCTTCTACTCCCCGTCACAGCCTTTACTAGCTACTAATCTCACTCTTCCATAGCCATGTGATCTCCTAATCAAGAAATTATCATACATTCAATGAGATTACACAGTTTTATTGGCTTGGTGTTATACAGATGTACCGTAAGGAAGATTGGGGTTTGAAGCTGCTAAAGAAATACCTGGCCCTCATAATCAACCTTCTCTTCTCCACCCCTTGCCGTTCTACACTCTTGTACAATTAAACTGATCACAGATGAACCATGTCGCTCTCTTTCCTTCGCATGTTGAGCCTGAAAAAGCTGAACACTGCTATCTTCATTCTTTAATTGGTTACAAAATGGGATGCTACTTAACTTCACTAAATTCTTGGTGGTAAGAAAAAGGAAGAGAAATTCAATATTGTATAAGCAAAATATATTCAGGGCATCATAAACTACAGAAAATGCATGTGAGTACTAGATCCTAAACTATTAAAAACAAAATAGAAATTTGTCTGTAAAGCAGAGGCATGGCATACATGGCCATTTATATATAGTTAGATTGCAACTTCTATCAGTCTCAGATAGCATAATACATAGGGAAGGCCAATAGTAACTGCTATAACAAATTCTCCATCCCTCCCATAATGGGAACTTTGTCAGACATGACGCTAAACAGCTTTTGCCGCAAGATCAAGTTGATATGGTATGGGGATGAAGCAGGGGGTGGGGGGATTTCTCATTTTATTCTGTAAACTGCCCAGAGTAGTGGATGTTCTCTAATGGGGTGGTATATCAACTAATCAAATAAATAAAGCTTGTCGGTGGAAAGCACAGCTCAGCTATAGCCAGAATCCCATCTAGTATAATCTCTGATGTCACACTAGCTAATTTTCCAGACTAGTTAGTGCAACCTCAAAGGTTACAGCAAATGAGATGCTGTCTATGGTTAAACTGTGTAATCTAACAAATATTTCACACATACCAAGAGTAAGACACAGAATAAGCCCCAATCAGATTGCTTCTAACAGTCCTAATAAATATTCAGAATTCATTCTCCTTCAAACTCTATTTCCTCCTGCAAATAAGATGTGTTCTCTTCGACTGATCCCATGTGCCACAATTGCCCATTTGTAAAATTCTGACACACTAGTAGCAACTTTCCCCTAACACCCTACAGACTAAATTATGGCAGGCTTCAAAAGAAGGACTCCAGATACTCTATGCTAAAATCAGAACTGTATACCAAAGATATCTAAATTTAGCTAACTGCTTAAGTTATGGCAAATTTTTATTTTATATATTTCTATACTTTATTCTAGTTCAACTGTTCCAAGGAGCAATATATTACCCAGGGCATCAAAATTCTATCTCTAACCGATGGAAGTTCTATTCTTGCTTCTCACCCCTCTAGCCACTGAATTTGTAGAAGACAAAAGAACACACTTTCAATACCACAACACGCAGAAGCCTTTTTTACAAAAATTCTGCATATGTGCAGGAATATTTGCAGCCTTCAAATACCTGTAAGATACAGAACATTATGTGTAGCAAAACATATGTAATGTATGGATGCAAGACGTAACAAAACTGCAGTGGAAGCTGTAAGTGGATGCAATTTGTAACTGGAGAGTCCTGAAATTAAATAATATAAGCTTTCTAACTAATTTCACTGTGCATTTTTCTGCAATCAAGTTTGATTTCTCATCAAACGCTTCTCCATTATTTGGGAAAACACTCTGATTACACTACCACCCATTATTACTTTGTGCTCTTCATGTTTGTTATACTTTTAGAGCAAGAAACCTAGTACCCATTCTGACTACCTCCAAAGGTCAACTAATGAAATCTTTGTTCTGCTTCTTCAGAACCCCAGATCAAGATGGACCACCAGGAACTAAAAAGAAAGTCCTTATATTGTCAGCCTGTCTAAAACAGGATCCTCAAATCACGAACAGCCTACAGTGGTTCAAACATAACAATGAAATCATCAATGGGGACTACAATTGATTTCTTGTAGTCTGTTGATTATGGAGTCCATATAAAAATCAAGTCTTTAAGTTCGGGGTAGTCTGTCTTTAATCTTACATGGTCTAAATTTCTAAAACAAAGAACTAGGATCCCCATGGACTTCCTCTATGTTTTATAAATGTAAAAAGTAGGGGGCAAACTCAGGCTCTTTTATTCTGATCATCAAAGGCAGAACTAATCTGCATTACAAGAACAACCAGTGGCTTAAGAAAAAGCAACATGCCTTTACAGATTAGGCCAAAGTCAGCCTAGTTCCAGCTTTTACAAGAATCCCAACAACCAAGAGGTTATAGGTGGCCCACTGACATATTATTCTCTCTTCTGCTAGAAATAATTTTGAAGCACAACTGGAGTGGAAAACAAGGGCAACGCACAGTACATGATAAACCATGATACGGATGAAGTTCAGCGAGTCTTGGGCATATGCATTCCCCTCATTCTAAGCAGCTGGCACATCTTTGTTAGAATTCACTTGGAGTTTTAGTTAACCACACATTCCTGTTTCATCCAATTTGAGAACTGTGGTCTAACGGTTATGGACAGTGGGGGCTGCAAAAAAATTCTCAAGACAACTGCACTTCACCCACCCTGGCTGAACACTAACTATGGTCAATTTCAAAACAAACCAACTTCAAACCATGGTTAAGAACGTGGCTGGTTTACGAAACTGATTTGTTTAAACTATAATTAGTGTAGACCACAGTCCTTGGAGGAAACAAAAAAGGAAGCAATGGTCAATTAAAAGGTGAGGCAGAAGTGTTCAAAGTCACTCTTCTGACCATTCAGCAAGAAGGGAATGCACAAGTCTGAGGCTTGCTGCAGTTAGCACATATCATGATAAATCATGGCTTATAGTAACATGCAAGCATAGTTGTCAGATGTTTTTCTATGTCACTTGCTTTTGCTGTAATAGAAAATCTAAAGCCATAAGCCAAAGTGTAAGTTCTAGAGCAATGACCTTGGGTCCCCAAATGTTTTTGGACTAAAACTCCCAGAAACCTTCACCACTAGCTATGCTGGCCAGGATTTCTGGGTGTTGTAATCCAAGAACATTGGGAAGCACTGTTCTAGAGGCATCTAATTACACATGAATACATCTTTCCAAGTTCTTCAAGTGACACTATACTTACTAAGGTATACCCATGAGAAGCATAACAATGGATATTTGGCAAATATTCAGAGGCAGCAGAATGAAAAAGTGACAGTGTTTGGGCACAATTGCAAATAACCTCTTACTGATATGCATTAGTGTTTTATTTTGACTGATGCATCGTTTATTTTATGAAATGCTTGATTTGAAGACTCAAAATTTTGAATTACAAGTGTTAGGCCAAAATCTGCTATCAGCTGCATGAGTTATTGGTTTTAATTTAATTCTTAAATGTTTTCCTTGCAAAATGACCTAAACTTAAATACTTCAGTTATGAAAAGTTAACCACTTATTAGTTCCACCAATTTCTGCGGGAAAATAAACACACTTCTCCCGCCGCAACTGAAATCACTAGGACCTGAAAACTTTGACCAAATGTGTTTTCAGTAACGTACTAAACAGCAACGACATTGTGCTATTCAGCATTAGCCTTTTTCAAAAAAGAATCTTACCACATAAGGCATAATTCTAATGAATCATGAGCTGGGTCTGTCTGGTATGCTTAAGAGTTGAATATGTAGTTGCTATTTTTGGATGCAGCATAGCCCAAGCCAATTTAAGCAGCAACATTTTAGCATTAAGGAAAATGTACAGTTACCTTTCAGACAAAGATGTCCCTCTAATTAATCCAGAGGGGCTGAGTAATCCTGTGAAGAAATAACTTACTATTATGGAACAGCCATCAGAGCACCCCCAGCACCACATATGAACCACATTTATAATACTGGGGTAAATTATAAAAGGAAAAATATAACCAGCTGTCCAGTTTTGACTGAAAATGAATTAACTATTGCCTCAGTTCACCTGGAGAATTCACTAAAAAGTAGGCACCAAATGTTGCATATATTGCAGACTGGAATTTTGAAGGTGAACTTTCTCAGCTGGTAAAATCAGTTGCAACAGCTTCTCAATTACAAAAAAAAACCAAACCTAAAACTATTCAAGTTTGCTACCCAATACAAGCTCTGCCAGGAGTAAATCCTATTGAACTCAAATTAGATTTACTTTTCAGTAGACATATATAGTACTATGCTGTTACATATTTTAATTATTTGCAGAAGATACTTATGTTTCATTTGCTGATCAACTGGCTTCTACAATGCCAAAAGACAGCTCATGATAAATTTCAATTACTTGCCAAATCCAAAACATTGGTGAGGAAATGTACAACTATATCTATTTGCATCAACTAGCTTTGTACTAATTTGCTCCACTACACCACAAGTAGATTTACTATATCACGAGCCAGCTATCAAAATAGTAATTAAAAGAGCTCTGAATCATTTACTATTTTAAAGATATCTAATGACCTCTTCACATACAATTACTTTCCAACATACATTCCCTACAATAAAAGCCAAAATAACGTGAACTAAAATTTATTTTGTTATGTATGCACAAAATAACACACACTGACTGTTTTCCTATAAAGAAAATGATGTCCTGGACCATGCAGGAAGCCATGTGAAGCAGTCTTTTTAGCCAGCACTCTAATTCACCCAAGAGAAATTTCAGCATTTATTAAGATCAATCTATTAGCCTCAGAACTATCTGCATTAATAGAGCTTCAGGGAAGGGACCAACTGAAAAAATTAAATGTCCCAGTATATAAAATGACAAATTCAAATTAGTACTCAACTGTGCTCAAAGTCAATGCATTTGGTGTAAAAGTGAGTTAGTAAGAGGCAACCAGCAACCTTAGGTCTCAGGTCATGAGAAAAACCTAAAAGCAATTAACCCAGCTCTCTAAAATTACAATTTAGTTTGCCCTCTTAAAATCCCCTTACCTGTTTTATATGGTTTTATACAGCAGTTTGTCATGGGAACCCAAAATTTGCAGAACACAATCGTTGCATCCTTTGTTGAAAAGCACCTGCTGCCTAGCAATCATCCTGCGTGGATACAGGACAATGCTAGTGTTCTTTATCCACCATTGGTTAAAACATTTCAAGGCAACCAGAACAAGCTTGTATTCAAGGTGTCTTCCATCTGCATGTCAAATGGCAACTAGTTAATTCTAAAAGACTGGCAAACAAATGCAGTTTCTGCAGCCACGGTGCAGGTGCAGCACTGTTCGCTTCCTCTTGAGCTCTGGTGGTGTGTCATCAGCTGTGCCCCGAAGTCTCCTGCAGCAAAGAGTTGTACTCCTGCACAGTGGGAACAGCTTTCCAAAGCTCAACATCCCCAACTGCAGGAATTATAGCACATTTTTTTCAAAGTGTCACCACTTTTTCCTCCTGTCATCATCTGTACTACAAACTACAAGTTTGCAGTGGTACCTATGAAACGATCAAGGTTGCATGCACATCCAAGGTGTGTAGAACATTTGCTTCAAAACTGGTCAAGTAAGTGCACCAATACCAATGGCACAGGTTTTAAATGACAGCATTCTAGCTCTCAGGAACTCTTCATCCATTCAGAACTACACCCAGGACTGCATAACTCTGGTGAAAAGCCCCTGGAGTTGGAGGAGCTCTTCAAGTATGTCTGGAAACGCGCTATCAACTTAATTTTATGAGTTACTTTTTTCTTTTTTTTTTCAATTTGGTGAAAACGTTATGCACAAGATGCAAAGCAATTTCAAACTTTCTTCAAACTAAAATCAGAACTAAGGCCAAACAAGTTAGATGAAAAAAAACAAATCAAGAACTTAAAATTCAGGATCTCCAGCTCTTCAAAATCAAGTCCCAGATTTGTACACTGTTCTGAGACTTAAGATGCTTTCCCTGCTTCTTGCATGCCAGCAACAGCACCATTTCCTCGTAAAGATGAGGAGATAGCAGCCATTGATCCCCATTCACAGTAAACAAGGGGACACAGCAACACAACAGACTAGATTTTCTTCAGATCTGATACAACAGGATGGTCAATATCAAAGCGTAGGTCTCCCTGCTTCTTGTCTCAGACCCACAACTAGCAGATCGAGGAGGAGGAGATGGAGCAGATGGAGCAGCAGCAGCAGTAGCAGCAAAGTACCCCCACAGCTGCAAACAAAGGGGTCAAAGGTTTGTCGTCAATTCATTTCCAGGCAGAAAAACCATTTTCCTCAAAAGAAACCATTTATTTAGAATGAAACAAAATCAGCTCGACTGTGAGCGCATGTTTTGAGTGACAGCTACTTTAAGCTGTGTGAGCCATAAAAAGGTTTTTTTTTCCTTTACTTTTGCAGAAATCTTGTGTACACAGCACAAAGCAAAGAGGTCAATTTTCCACTTAAAAACACGGGCATTGGCATCACAATAGCAGATACACAACTTTTTTAAGCTGCCATTTTAGTAAAATGCACAAATACTAAACAGATAAGCTTTCTTCCACGAGGCCCATGTAAATTCCACACAAGCCAAAGCTTTTCTTCGCAAAGGTCCATGAAAGTTTGGAAAACCCTTGACATCTTCGGCAGTTCACCAGCCTTGCTTTCAGGAGAAAAAAGAGGTTATTCAGTACAAATGTTTACAATAGATTTATCCTTCCCCTACATTTACAGATAATTTACAGAACTACGAGGCTTTTATTCAGTATTCTCGGTAAAGTCTGAAAGCATCAATCACCCTTCACTGGCACAAAACGTTTGAAATGAATTAACATCTATCTATAGATGCACAATAAGCCGTTTAGGAGTTTGAATGTTACAAATTGAAAATATTCAACTGAACTGGTAAAAAAAAAGATAAAAACCCATGAGAAAAATCAACTGAATTTTCTTTACAATTCATACAATTTCTCTCACTTCCAAAAAAGTAACTCAAACAAGAACATAAAATTTAGTGTTCTGTTTGTATGTATCTTCCATTTCATTGTTTACCTCCAGGAGCAGGCTCACCTTATACTGGAGGGAAAAAACCCCAATAACATTCATCTTCATTTTTGCAGACCCCGCCCCCATAATACAGTTTGAAAAATATGATTGGAAATATGTATCTTCAAAGACACATCCGATGTATCTATCCTCATTTTTACCAGAAAATAAATGAAACCCATGGAAATTAACACATGGTTGATTTACAATTTCTTCACTTTCAATTAGTCTTCAAATTAACCATTAACCTTCTACAAGCAGTAGAAGTACTATTCTTGTGTAGATTTTAATGGCAATCCTGAACATTTGTATTAATCATCTAAAGCAACAAGATACTTCTGATATTTCCCTATACACCTTATTCTGTTTCTTTAGCCATAACCCATCTCTTAGCTTAAAGAATCAAAGAAGGTTTCTTCCTTTCCCCTTTATATGCCCAGGGAAGGGTTATATACTAAAGATTGCTTTACAAATGCTAATCTTGTCTCCACTTCTAGCATTCTCATTTAGACTTCCCAAAATAGGAAGTTATTGTACAGAATATAGATGTGGATCTTACAGTAATTGGGTAGCCTTAAAATCATGCCATGCTACCAGCCAACAGCAGACTGTCAAGCATGCACAGCCACTGACCAAAAGCCAGTTCACTGCTTCAAATTGCAAGAATTTAAGTTCTAATGAAAATATGCCACTTGAGGCTTCGTCCTGAGACACGAAAGTGGCTATTAAGTGATGTTTCACATAAAGATGCATTTGTCATTCTAAACCCATACACCATAATGTGTGGAAACAGACCTGCGAATACATGCAACATTCAAATACCCATTTTTCCTTCTAGAGCTCCACAATGCCACAAAGGTAGAAGTATCCTTTTTTGCTTTTATATAAAAGTGGCATTAAAATCAACTTTTGTTAATGCTGAACTCTTACCTGGGTGGCTCAAACAGATTATCACAAATTTCAGAATTTATGACAGTTGTACCTAAGTGCTGACCCAAATCCTCTGACCTGGTGATGGCTGGAATAGTACAAATGTACAACTTTTGGAGGTGAATTGCCTCTAGTTAAGAAATAACAGTAGATATTAAAATTTTCATACTGAGTTCTAACACTCAGCATGCAAACTGGTAATGTCTACAGTGATTTCTTAACTTGGGACAATCTGCCTCCAAAGGTTATGCCATTTGCGTAGTTATGCAAGGGGATTCTAGCCCCTGTGTCATACAATTTTGCTTGTGAATAATTTTAGCCGATAAATTACTTCTAAAATTCTTTTACCTATGACAGTTATAAATGGACTAGACTTTTTTAACAACCAAAAAAGGAGGGGCAGATTGAAAACTCTGCAATTGGCCATTTCCTGTAACCATTACATACATCATGAAAATAAGCAATGAACATAATTTGTTCTCATTTTCCAAGGTGCCAGCTGCTAGCATGTTTCTAGTAAACATGCTGTCTTCAGACATTTTACCTTGATTTTGGTATTTGTAGGATTTTTAACAAAAGAATTCAGCAGATTAACGCTACCATGCCTGAATCTGAACAAGCTTAAATGTTCTGAAGGGCTACTAGAGTGATCTTCTTTAAATGGCCCATCAGTCCAACAATTCCGTCTCCAAATATGGTAAGAGATCTCAGTGCATATGCCATCAAGTACCTGGCACATGCAATGACATGGATAACCCAGCACTACTCACGTCATGCATTAAGAGGCAATGTGTTCTACTGATTTTACATGGAAGCAGGAAATATATGAAACACCTGCTTTAGGTCATGTCAACAATTTTATAATACATGTTTTAGAATGACACTTCTCATTAATAGTGGCTGGCTTTTCCATCCATAGTTCAAATATGTCCTCCATTATTACAGAAAAGGTAATATTTTCAATTTGAATTTTTATTACTCAACCCTATAATTATTCCTTGTGGAATTTAGACTGCTACAGCCATGTTCTTTAAAATTGAAAGAACTTGTTTCAAAAAATTAGGTTTCACTCTAAAATGTAACCTTAAAAACAGTTCATGCTTCTGGTATAATACACCAAGAAGGATTCTGTTGTAACTAAGCCAGATTTCAAAGCACTATCATGCTTTTTATCTGGCAGAACTGTTTTATACCAAGTGAAAAATAACATTCTTTCTTACTCTGAGACTCATACCATAGCTTAAAGGACTAACAGAATTTTTGGACCAAAAAAGAGATTTGGCAATTGAAGCCGCACATTACAACTCTTTTTTCTAACCATCAAAATAGTTGAAATTCCTTCTTGGGTTTTCGTTTCTGTTTTTTTCTTAAAAGGCCCATTTTTGAAACAAATTATGTTCTTTGAGAATATTAACTGCTCCCCCAACATTTGGAAATACAAGATTATCAAAAAATGTCAAGATTAAAACAATACAATCCAGACCATAAAACCTTGCATAATGCCCATTTTACCTGAAAAATACCTGGCAGGTAGCATTTCTTTCTATTTTCATGGGGATAAAACGATACTGAAATAGCTCTCTGGCAGACCTTCTCATAAAAATTAAGCTCGCTCTCTGAGAATTGCGTTTCCAACTTGGAATTCACTGTGCCTACCCCAATGAGCAACGGGCAAGGGAAAAAAGCATTCACATTTGTCTTAAAAAGCACCTGCTTCTTGCATACTAAAGCACAAAATGATTGTGAATTGTAAAGAAGTTGTCTGCTCTTTATCATGTATCACAACAACCTCAAATGCATGAGGTTCAAATGAACAGACCTGTTAGAAGCTTTTGTTGTGGGCATGCATCTCTAACGTGACAAAAAAAAATTGCCAGTGAAAAGCATATCTCACAGGGCTTAAGTATCAGCTGCCTCCGGGCATATGACCTGTCAGTTAACTGAATTCAAATTTTAATTTTAGATTCTTGATGCAGGAATAATATTGATTTCAGGCTTTCAAGTGCAAGGCCTTCACTGAATACTTAAAGGGCTCAGAATGGGAATTTACTTTTCTTTCTTAGCATATGCTTCTACATGAACCACACATGCTTTAAATCCGGCACATTAGATTTCTAAGTGTAGGGTAGTTTTTTCTTTTTTTGCCTACTGTAAAGTTATGAAATGAAAAAGGACAAGAAATTAAAAGCTAAAAAAGAAAAAAAGAGAGACAGTATTCTTCTGGATTCCATATTTTAGTTAAAGCAGACCTTTCTTTCCTGCTACCTGCACATCAGCAAGATAGTCAAAGGTAGCCTAACTCTACTAATGAACAGCTAACATGTCTGCCTTCTAAACTGTGTAGAGAAAATTACGGAAAGAATATTAGCTACACATCTAATTAAAAATTATACTTGGGTAACTGGCTAAGGCTTCTCGCATAGCACCTGGCAGACACTGAAAGGGAGACGGGCTTGTGAAGCAACAGGGTAGAGCACAGAAAGCATTAGGGCTTTAAGATGCACCACGAACAATGATCATGACCAAATAGTCATCCTCTGATTTAGCCAGGGCCTTGGCTGTAGTATCCAGAAACTGCTGAGAAAAATCGCAGGGTGGGAAAGCATGCAAGACCCCGCTGTTTTCTTTGTCTTTGTTGCCTCCTACTGGGAGGCTTATCACTCCAGCTGCCTGTTTTTGTTTAAGATAGGACACCAGGTTTCTGAGTGGTCGCTGTGTGGAGGTGGTGTTAGCTTCACCAGCCCCAGATGAGGCACGGTTGTCTGTGGTACCAGGCACAGCTAGAAGTATAGCATATCCATTAGGCCCGGCCACTTTGATACGACGAGTGACTTCATCCAATTTGGGCTGGTCCAAACGGAGACGCTGAGTGATCTTTAGCTGGGCTACTTTGCCACCAGTTGCTCCTTCTACCAAGAGACTGCTGGCCACACTCAGATCCCCCTGAAGGAGGTGCATGTTGGATGGGAAGTTGCTGTTCTTCAACAGAAGCATTCCTTGCCAGGCCAAGCACAGTTTAGAGGATGACACAGACTTTGTGGTTCCATCCTGTTGCTGCTGCTTTTGGGGTGGAGGCTTCAGCCGAGATCCCCCACTACTGCTTCCTTCAGTAGTGTGATCATCCTTTTTAGCTGGGCTCTTGCATTCTTGGGTAGCAGCTAACGTGAGCGTGCGATGTTTTCTTTCCCTTTCTACTGAACTCTTGGGCTCACGCTTATCACTCTGGCCCCTCTCCAAACTACCCCTACGTGGCTCTCTGATGGGCGAAGGGCGATCCAACAGAAGCAGACGGGAAGATGGCCGCTCTGCATCACTACTGTAGCGGTCTCTGCCCATACCTGGTTCAGGACTTCGGTCTTGTGGAGAGGCTGCAGCAGGGCAGTGTCGCTTTCGGGATGAAGATGATCGTTCACTATCTGGTGAACGGTCCAAATGTCGCCCTCCATCCTCCACTATCCTTCGCTTTCGGGGTGGGTCCCTGGTGCTACTGCCTAGCTCCCTTTCCCCACGAGTTCTTTCCAGAGACCAACCATCTCGTCGGCGCTCCAGACTTTCAAGTGCATCATAAACAGTTGCTCTATTGGCTCTGTCTCGAACTGGAGGTGGGGGAGGCACCCATTCTGTCTCAGAATATAAATCTCTGTCACGCTCATACAGCAGTGGTGAGGTCCTGTCCCGAGCACCTCGGAGTGGATCTGGTGGAGCTCGATGTGCCCCAAAGGCAGATGTCTCTGCAACTAACTCATAGTGGGTAGGGGGTGGAAGGGGTAATGGCTGCAAATAGGGCTGCTGATAGCGATGCTCAGTGTCAGCAAAGTCCACCCGCAAACGACGGTCTGGCCCACCCAAAGGAAAGCCACGCATGTGGGTGCAAGCAGCTTGTGCAGCATCCAAGCTCTCATACTGGATATAGGCCCATGAATCACCTTTACGGTAGTCAATGGTGCGAATAGTGCCAAAACGGTCAAACTCCCTGGCAAGAGCAGCCAATGGTACCCAAGGTCCCAGACCACCCACCCAAAGCCGTGTTGTAGGGGTGGCCTTACCATAGCCAATTTTGATGAGATTGCGCAGCAGCACTTTACCAGACATGGCTAATTTAGCCCGATGGGCCATATCCAAGTTTTCAAATTTGAGAAATCCGTAAGTGCTAGTCTGACCTCGGGTTGGCCTCTTGATATCCACTTCAGTTATAACTCCAAAGCGGTCAAACGCCCGCCGGAGGTCTGATTCGGTCACTGATATATCAAGATTGCCCAAAAAGAGCGTGCGGTTGGCTCTCTGGTCATCTTCAGGGCTTATCTCTTCCTCACTGGCTGTTCCTGTGCCACCCACTCCACGAAAGGCAGCTGCTGCCACCCCAGCCACTCGATCGAGGCTGTAGGCAGGCCTCACCCGGTCATAGAAGCCCCCATAGTCCCGCTCTCTTTCCAACTCCCGAGGCAGAGGTGGCGGGGGCAGGCGGCCCAAGGCAAGCTGCTGCAGCCTGAAGTCTCTGTACCCTAAGCCTGCTCCTCCGCCAGCAGGGGAGAGCGCCCGCTGCGTAGCTCCCGTTGGGGGATGCCGGAGAGCAGCTGCCGCACCTGCCGGGACACCCACCGCGGCGGCTCCATAGGGCTCCTTGTCTAAAATGGCCGGGGATCGGCTGCTGCGGCGCCGCCCGCTTCCCCCGCCGCCGCTACTGGCCCCGACATAGACAGCTTCGATTTTCAGCGGCCGGTCGTAGAGAACCAAGCGGCCGCGAGCATGTTTGGCGGCGCGGGCGTCCTCCGGGCGGCGGAAGTTGACGAAGGCCACCCGCTCGTCGCCAGTGCCCGTCCCGGGCGGGAGGCGGCTGATCTTGACACTTACGTCTCCGAAGCGCTTGAACTCGTGGAAGAGCCCGTCCTCGATAGCCTCGTCGCTCAGCGCCGAGCCCAACTCGCTGATCTTGAGTGTCTTGTACTCACTGCTGCCGCCGGAGTCGGAGGGGGGCGCCCGGGAATCGCCGCCGCCGCCGCCGCGGCCGCTGCTGCCACGCGAAGAGGAGGACTCGGCGTTCTTGCTGCTGCTGCTGTTGCTGCCGCTGTAACCATGGCGGCTGCTGCTCCCGCCGCCACCGGAGCTGCCCACCGTGCCGGACTCATACTCGCGGCTGCTGGCCCGGCTCGCCTTCTCCAGGTGGAGGCTCCGCCGACTGCTGCTACTGGTGCCGCCGCCCTCCCCAGAGCCTCCACCCGTCGATTTCCCGCCGCCGTTGCTTGGTTTTTTACTGCTCCGCTCGCCCCGCGCCGAGGAAGAATCCTCGCCGCCCCGGGACCGTTTGGCCTTGGCCGGGGAACGCTCCTTGCCCTTCATGGCGGCGAGCGCCAGCGAAAGAGAACCGCGCGCTGAGAATCGCGCCTCACGCAGCCCCCGCCATCTTGGAACCTCCTGCAAATTCGAGCTCCACCCACTTGGTGTCCATTGGATAGTTTAATCGCACCCCGCCATTCTCATTGCACGAAAGGTCTGTCACTACAAGGGAGACTGGAACTGCAGTTTAGAGCACCGGAAGCGGAAAACCCGCCTTTCTTAACCGTTTTGCTTTTCTGATTAGACGGTGAACTCGTCATTCCTAGCTTTCAGGCGGCCCGAACGACAGGAAGGGGAAGTTTGCCACCCTGGAGGTCTGTGATTGGCGGTGTTAAAAGTCGGAGCTCAGAGTGGGTTGGATAAGACTTCTGTCATTCCTAACTAGTCTCTGCGTCGTAACTCGAGCAGTCATTGGCCATGTTCTTTAAATGGTTGGTTCCACCTCTCCCGGGTCGTTTTAGTTGGGGAGCAGGAGGGGATTAGCGAGGCATCTTGGATTGGATTGGATGAAAATAATGCTTATCGCCAGCGTCGGGACTGGCGGCCGTAATTCAGAAGCCATGAACTCATTGGCCAAGCAAAGAATCTTGCGGAGGGGTGGGCGAGGCCTTCGTCGTTCGTTTGGCTGAGGCGCGAAGGAAGCAGGGAGGAGGCCCAGTCCCTGCACTCTTTCGGCGCGCCCGACGCATTTCAATGTCTTCCACCCCGTTCGTAGGGCCAGATTTACTACTGAATTTCACCCAATAAATCTTAAATATTTCTGCAAGCTTTCATGGCAGAAACGCGTAGCAGAGCCGAGAACTCCCGCCTGAATGGTTAGGAAGCCTCGCTGTTGTAGGACCCCCGTATCCGCAAGAGATCGGTTCTAAGCCCCCGCGGATGCTGAAAAACGCGGATTGTAGCAAACACTATTATAATATTATTATATAATATTTCGTGTGTATTATGTAAATATTATATATTTATAAAATATAATTTTTTAAAAATATCTTCAGAACCTGGATAAGAGAATCAACGGATACTGATTCCGTGGATACAGGGGTCCTACTATATTTAAGATTTAGTGGCTGAAATTCAGTAGTAAATCTCAATTTGAGGCTGATGAAATCTCTGGCGATTAGGTCAGTGACCTCCTTTGTCAGTTCCATTGATTCAAGGGGCCTACTGCAGTTGTGATTTACTACAGGATTTCAGCTATTATATATTTAAAAAAACACTGAGCTGCTTGCTGTTCATTATTGGCTTTCATAGCAGTGTAAAGCAGACTGAAACGCCAAATTAAATATGAAGTTATTTTCAAACAAATACCCAGTGTGGTGTAGTGGGGAGAGTAAGGGGAGTCATGAGATACATGTTAGAATTGCCATGAAAACTGTAGGTGGACCAGATAAAATCACTCACCTTGAAAGCTGTAAGTCGGTTCTGATTTGATGACACTACACATTTACAAATAACTAAATGTGCCTTCTTACATGTAGTAGATAAAGAAGTCCAAGAAATTAAACATGGAGCCAAAAAGAGAACAAAGCCTCTCTGGGAAGGAAGTTAGATGAAGTTCTGCCTTGTCTTCTATCCTATCTTCTGCAAATCTCCACAAAGCAACTGCCTGCACCAATTGTCTGCTGCACAACTTATTGAATGTGTTAGGCAGACTTGATGATGACACTGAATCCCGATTCTAGTTTTGTTTTAATCCCTGCAATGTCAAGAGTCAGAGGTTATTTTCCATGGTTGTTCTGGGTTTTTCGGGCTGTTTGGCCATGTTCTGGAGGTTTTTCTTCCTAACGTGCCAGTCTCTGTGGCTGGCATCTTCAGAGGACACGAGCTAGAATTCTGTCTGTGTTCTGGACAGAATTCTAGCTCCTGTCCTCTGAAGATGCCGTCCACAGAGACTGGTGAAACATTAGGAAGAAAAATCTCCAGAACATGGCCAAACAGCCTGAAAAACCCACAACAACCATCGGATCCCGGCCATGAAAGCCTTCCAGAACACGTTATTTTCCATGCCTGTGCTCTGTTTTTGCCAATGTTTGTCACTTGCATCCTGATAAACTTTCTCTCAAGAGATAAGTTACTGGTAGCAGGAGTGGGGAGAGAGGACTGACTGACTACCATATTATAGTGGCTGTAGCAGCATTGTTCAAAAATAATGGTCACAAAAAATGTTGGATAATACATTTTCTGAAAGCCAATATGGTGTAGTAGTGGATAGAGCATCGGACTAGGACTCAGACAATTTGGATTTAAGTCTGCTCGGTCACAGAAAGTCAATGGTAATAGTAAACTGCAATGGCAATGGTGTTGGCAAAGTCAATGGCAAATGTAAGCCACTCCTTGAATATATCACATATCTCCTATGGGTCAGAAGCAACTTGATTCTATGTAACAATATATTTTCTAGCAAATGAACAATTTTTTCATAGCCAGAGTTTCATGGTAATTGTAATAATGAAAACCTGATATGCAGAGTAGCAATGCAGAGAACAGGCATGAAACATAATGGTTTAATCCATATAGTGTTATGAGTTCAGATGTGTTCCAGAGTGTTCTGGAGTCATATAACTTATTTTTCCAAGGGTTTACCATTTTGATAGGTTGTCCTCCCTTACTGTACATGTGGGAATTGATGCTTTGAGAACAAGCCTCACCAAAAAGAAGTCTGCCTATGACAGTGGGCTATTTTAACTTCTCTTTAACTACTTTTAAGACCATCCCTCTTATACTGGGGGCAAAGACAAAATGAAGACTGTGCCTTGTACTGTGTTTTAAGCCAGCAACACATTGAGATAGCCCCAAGATTGATATAACTGTGAAGTGTTGAGCTGGATCACTTAAGGCAGTCTTGATCTGATACTGTGCTTAACAGCTTTGTAGTTTAGGCAAAATGAGGTGGAAAAGCAGCACACAAATATGACAGGATGATGATGATTGATTGAGTTATGAATTCTATATTGAAATGCTGAATTAATCTAAGGAATATTATGCTTAGAAACAAATGCAAAATAATTCTACATTTCAATATATCTGACTTTCATGCATATAAAATTCTGTGTAGGTAACATGGAAAAGAACATACCCAGTTAGACTGGGTGTCATAGAAATGAATTAATGGTTGACATGAATTTATTTTCAAATGACTTTGAGAGAACTTCCATTGATTTACATTTTGAGCTTTACTAGGTTTAGAGAAAGATGATTAGAGAAAGATGATATAGCAAAAGCACATTCACAGCTTGATTTGATCTTAATGGAATTTAGACCAGATTCTCATCGTTTTGAGCTATCATTTTATATCACTTTTCAGTTGTACGTAGTATTCTTATTGAATAAATACTGTGCAGAATTTGTTAATGATTCAGCCACTCCTCATTCTCTCTTGTTTTAAAAGATTTAAGCTAGACAAGACAGCATTTAACACAGTTTCAAATTACTTTCACATCTCCCAAAATAGGAACCATCTCAGTCAGAACCACAGGAAAACATTTTATTTTCTTCCAGTACCATCACATGATACAGTGCTTTTTGTTGTTGGATCTTTTCTGAGAACAGTTGTCCAGGAGCCCAGAAGTATGGGAAGAACAGGAAAGATCAATAACAACAAGACAAAGCTAGTGAGTTTGATATGATTCAGCATTCAGAAAATAATTGATAAAGTCATGGGACATAGGAAGCTGCTCTTTACTGAGTCAGAGCATTGATCCATCTAGTCCAGTATTGACTAGATACTGTGGTTCTCCAGAGGTTCAAGCATAATTCTTTCCTAGCCTTATTTCGTGAACCCTTATATTCTTTGGTGATCTGCCATCCAATTACTGATCAGGCCTGTTGCTCTTAAGGTTCCAAAATCAGAAAAGGTTGGTCTGATGTGTTATTCACACTAGTTGTTAAAAGCTAACTTTTTAAACAAAAGTTACCAGAGCAATCCTCTTCTTTCATTTGGGCTGGAGACTTGTCTTGGCCAGGCTGGTACAACACCTGCCACATCCAGTGTGTGCTCAAATGCATGGGAGAGGTGGGATGCACACAATCAGAAAATGCAGAAATATCAGACATGCCCCATTGTCCTTGGAAACATGGTCAATGCTTACCTGTCACTAACTGTGCTACTGATAACACCCAGTTGCTCTGCATACGGAACAACTAATAAATTCATGATAATAGAGGAATTGTCCTTGTGTATCCTCTGTCTTGTCACGCACATATACCATCACCATACAAGATGATGACACTTCAGTACCTCCATACCAACAGCCCTATTCATCTGGAGTAACATGTGAATGTGGATTTAAATTTATAAAAATCATTTTTTAACCTTTTTTTTTTACTGTCTGAGAGCACAGACAGAGTTCTGACTCCTGTCCTCTGAAGATGCCGGCCACAGAGACTGGCGAAACGTTAGGAAGAAAAACCTCAAGAACACGGCCAGACAGCCTGAAAAACCTACAACAAACATTTTTTTACTGTTTAAATTAAAAAAAAATTAAATTGAATCATGATTTAAATTTATATTTTTTTAATCATTGATTTTTTATCTGTGCTGCTAATAAGTGAATATTAATACAATCCTGTATGTTGCAAGACTGTGAAACAAATAAAATGAGATGGCCAACAATGACCCTCGCCCCCAATTTCCAGTCCCCTTATGCTTCTCATAACCATGAACCTCTCTGGAAAGAATATGTGAAGAAATATAGTACCAGAGCAGTGGCTGGCTATACTAGTACCAATTATGGATTTGCGGCACTGTGGCAACATTTTGTGTTGTTGCATGTACTGTGATGCTGTGGTGTGTATTTGTTGATATGTTGCGTTCATTGGCTTTTTCCCTGATTCATGTGGCAGTGGTTTGGGGGGAACCTGTCACATTAAGCTCACTTACTATAACATTAGTAGTATTGCACCACACCGCCCTTTCAGGCAGAGTGGATGTAGAAGACATTGGCCTACCAATGTACAACTGAAGTACAGGGCTGCTCGATTAAGCAATATGTATACTGTATGTGAGAACACTCCACTTGTTTTCATTGCCACTGGCCAGCAGAGGGCAGAAATTGTGTAGGAATTTGCCCACTGCTTTTCTAAATGCACAGGTCCGTTGGTTCTTATTCACCTGGTATTAGATGGTGACAGTAATAACTGTATCTGAAATTTGAACGGTGAAAATTCTCATCTCCCCAGAGCAATTCACTGTCATTGCACCAGTCTCAACTATGTATTTCAGTTAAATGGCTGCTGGTGGTGTTGTCTGCCTTCAAGTCAATTCTTACTGTATAGTGACACTTTTCAAGGTTTTCTAGGTAGAGAATACTCAGAAGAGATTTACCATTCCTTTTTTCTGGGGGCATCCTGGAACTCTGCAGCTTGCCCAAGGCCACATAGGCTGGCTTTTTTGGAATGCACAGTGAGGAATTTAACTCCCAACCTCTGGCTCCACAGCTAGATATCTAAATCACTACACTATCCAGCCAGTTTTAATACTTTTTTTAAATTAAAGAATGAATGTTGAGACACATTAATAGAGTAATTGGTCACTTCCTTCTAGCATTGTAATATTTATAAGGGACTTCTAGCTGAAACACCAAGAATTGTTCTGCTGTAGGTTACAGTTGACTAAACAATTGAATATTTACACATCTAGCACTTCTTTTGGCATGTGTAACCTGCTATATTCTCTCTTCATGGTGGGCATACTTCAGCTATGTGAGCAATGTTGTCCAGTCCCCTTTCTCCACCCTCTCAATGGTTCCCACACACTCCCTTCTTCCAATATTTCAAGGCACGACAGAAAGGATGGGAATTCCCAACACACTTTCCATCTTCCCCAAGGCAGTTTCTCTCTGCGTATCTATCACAGAGGTGTATTTTCCTATCCATACTGTGAAAGGAACAGTGCTGTTAGTTTATTCTTTGTTCCCTCCATGTATTTTTTTGAGGTTTGAAAAAAGAGGGAGGAAGGAGAAGGAGAAGAAGAGATAGGAAAATATGTCAGGATTACAACAGGATAATAATGACACCAGCATCTGGAACCTCCATAAATTTGCATTGGCATGGCAATTGCTGCCATGTGATGGGACTTCTTTGCTATAGATCGTTCACTTGCACTCTCTCTTTCTCTGTGGCCTATATCCTATTGTTAGTCATATTACTAGAGCAGATCCATTGAATCAGTTGTTGAAGGGTGACCAACAGTTACATAAGCACCATTGATTCAATAGAACTACTCCAGTGGGGACTACCAATAGGACTCTCTGGCCAGATAGTTCTTGTTGCTAACATAAAGCAAAAAGCACCATAGTGGTAAACTCTGGCCCCCCACCAGAAAAAAAGCAAGACTAAAAATAAACCTTGCTTTCTAGGTGACTGAGAAAGCACAGAAAGACTGGAGGAGCGTTGCTGAATTATGGGGAAAATACGAGTAAAATAAATGTAGATCCAAGTACATTAAACAGAACAAATGATCACTCTGGAAAAGCCCAGAGTCAAGGATTCTGCATTTCTGCTCCTACAACAGAAGAAACAGCATGACAAACTGTCTTGGAATTTAGACAGAAACAAGGCATTGTGGCATAATGCTGCATTAATATGGGTCCAGAGTGCACTTCCGATCCATCCCAAAGTTTCTTGCAATATAGACAGTTGTAGGTCGCATTTGGGGCCCAATACAAATTGAAAATGGATTAACTGATCTCTTGCTCAGATTTCAGTGCTCTCAGATTCTGACTCCCAAAGCCCTAATGTCACGGTAACATTGCCTTTGTGCCAAGTCTTATAACTTGGAGGATTAGGTAATTGCACTTTTGTTCTTCTTCTTGTTGATTATGTAGATACTTGTGTGAGAGAGTGTGATTTTTCTCTTCATTGTGGCAGGAAAATCTGAGCACTCTGTGAACTTGAATTGGGAAGACTGTAAATATCCAAACTTCATTTGTTTTAACAATACCAGTTAGACCTGAGCTCGAAGTATTAATTTAATTTCATAACTGAATGGTTATTTTAAAATTCCTGAATGATGACATAAAAGTTGCAGTGTAATTTTTCTGGCAGGACATCAGTACTAATACTGTCCAAATTTAGTGTAATAATTGCCTTAAATGGGCAGTTTTCTGTAGAGAAGGAGCAGTTTCCTACCATTTCTTTTCTGTAGGGTAGAATACCATAAACTATATATTGATCTCTGACCAGACTTCATCTATGCTGCAGAAGACTTTCTTCTATTAATATGGTAGAATGTTTCTGTTACAGATCACCTGGAAGATCACTGAACATCAATCACTGCTTAATTTAATTTTGATTGTGTTTATTCAGCCTGTTATACCCAGTGTCACATTTAAATGGTGAAAAATTAGGATTCTGAAAGGCCATGCAACTCATGTAAATGTATGCTATTGTTTGAAAGAAAAGTTCTATGGCTAGAATCCAACAGGGCTCTGCCATAATGGAATTTCTTCCACTAGCAGAACTGAGGGTGGGCAGTCTCCCCTTACAACCCCACCTGCCCTCCAAGCCAGCTCTGGATAGCTGACAGGATTTTGGGCAGAACAGAGAACTAGAAGGGGAAAGGGGGATTGAGGGAAGAAATTCTCATTGTACTAGTAGATGAGCAGTAATGTGATGTTAAATACAGAACATGCATTGTAGGTAAGGAGCATGATATGTATTCATTAGTAACTCTTCCATTTTCTATTTGTACCCCACTTACAGAGATTAATGGGGAAGGGATTTTGAGTTAGATGGCACAACTTTCAACCTGGATTATGCCTATTTGGGTTCCAGTATAGTGAGACAGCATACAGCAAAGATATAACTGCACCACACTAATTTTTTTTCTTGTTCTTCTGCAATGTCAAACCTCATGCCACATGCAGAAACCTCTGTGACAGGCTCCAGCCACAGGCAGTATGCCTAGGTTGCTAGGAAACAATGGTGTAGATGCTGAACCTAGCTCCGAAGTTATCTCAACACTGCTGTTTGAGAAGGTGATATCATGACTAACATGCTGCTGATCGTCTCACCAGAAGAAGGTTTTGGGAAACAGAGCAAACACTGTGGGAGGTATGCACCATTTCTGTGTACTATTGGGTTTGCATCTTCTTTGGTCTTCTCACAGCTCATGGTACTTGCTGGTCTTTGCTGGTGCCAAATGCACTCTGCTTCAGATAACCTGCCTGTTTCAGTTACAGGTCTTTGGTTGACAGCTCAACAGAGAGAAGAAGATGGATGGCTGAACATTTACAATAAAAGAAGTTAGGTTCATCTACATATGTTGGAATAAAGTCTAGGTTACACAGCACTTCTTTCAAATGTTTTCTAGGGCAGGGATGGGGAAAAAAAAGTTGCAGCTCTTGTTGCACCACAGCTCTCATCCATCCTAGCCAGCATAGCCAATGGTAAGTGCTGTTGGGAGGTACAAACTCACAACAGCTGGAAGGCCACAAAGTCTTCACCCGTGTCTTGGGGTGAAGTGCCAATAAAACCTTTCTCTCATAGAGTTCTCGATAATGCCATCTGGGAGCAATTAGAGTCCCATGAGTCATGTGCATGCTGTGGACCTGGCACAATGAAGGTGCTTGGCCAGTGCTACTGGAGGAGATTAACCAAATTCAGAAGATGAAGAATGTGTTTGTTATAGGTACACACCTCCTTCTTTAGAAGAGAAATAACACTTTCTTCCACTTTGATATTTTAGCCGTTTGTCAAGAAAACGACCGCCAAGATCTTGTTAGCATGTGCATCAAAAACTGATGGAGCTGAAATGCCACCACCATCTCTTATTTCAGATGGTAAATGTGAAGAAGAACACAGCAGATTTCTAAGAGCTGTTTCTTAAAGTGCAAATGACAACATTTGAGCCAAAATGTTTGTTCCCCACATTTGCAACTACCTCTTGAAGAAACAGATTGGGAGATAGGTCTTTGTATTCCAGGAACACTCCAATCCATTGGAGTTTTAAGGTGCCAGAGCTAGGAAAATGACTCAGTAAGAGAGGCATATGGGAAGCAGGATAATACTCATTGTCATTGGGAGAAGTTAGTAAGGCTAGTCAAAGAAGTTAGTAAGGTTAGTCAAGACAACAGACAAATAAAACAAGCAATGTATGAAAGCAGGAAAAAGACTAAGGGTATGATCAGATGAGTGCTTAGCCTGCTGTTTGGATTGCTGCAGGGATGGGCTGGTGCATTTTAAAAGATGTTATCGTGACCGGTACTTAGGTGAGCTGTCTGTCTTCCATTTTGAGTTGTTGCCCTCCATTTTGCATTGCTAAAGCTGCTCCAATATTCCCATGATTCAGAGATGGACAAAGCTGCATTAATTATCATTTGGGAACATGAAAGGAGCAGGAGGCCAATGTTGCTTAACGAGCTTATTTACTTCAGCTGTGCATACCTGAGCTTATCATGGCAGGATACTGATACAGGAATAGTTCACATGCCAGTATCACTTTTCAAAGCGTAATGTAGAAATGATGCATTACCCAGCTGCAACTTATTAGTGTAAACAGCCAAAAATATATAAAGACTGTTTGCTTTACTTAACGGGTGCTTGGATGTCTTGCTCTGACTTGTGAGCCATGCTGTCATCTGTTCTAGTTCATTGGGTACACCTGTATGTTGTAAACTACCCAATAAACTTGTATATTTGTAAGTAAGTCTGGAACTTGTCTGAAATTTTCTGAGGATTGTCTCAAATCCTGCTGCCATGGCTGGGGAGTGTTACAGATGTTGATCAGATGATATATTTGTGGGAGCAAGTTAGTCCACCCCTACCTGCAATTTTCTGGCCCCTACTTTTCTGGTGCAGGTAGGATCACTCTACTTTGGTTCACCTCCAGAACAAGTGATGGCTGAGAAAGGACCAAAGTAAGCCTTTCTCTTTCAATTTGTCAATACCGTAATGTGGCTTAAGAAAAAAGCCACTTCATGATACAGGCAAATTAAACACTTTCTCAGCTCTATGGAAGTGTTTACTGTCCAAAGGCAGAGCAGGGAGGCTGCCTTTGGAAAGCTGAATCAGTCCTCCTGTGCTCATGCAGATGGGCGGGCATGTGCCCATGAGTGGCTTGGCTTGGCTTGGCTTTTTAAAAGGGGCAAGCAGAGCAGCAGCTGTGGCAGGAGGACACAGGAGGAGGATTTCCAAAGGCGGCATCGGGAGGCTGCTTTTGGAAAGCTAAACCCTCTTGTCCATGCACATGTGCCCCTCTCTGTGTGTGTGTGTGTGAGAGAGGGGGGGCTTGGCTTGGTCAAGCAGTAGAGGTGGAAGGAGGAGACAAGGGGGAGATTTTCTTTTTCTGTCTCTTTTTGCTTCTGACAGCAGTCTTGTGGGGACCAAATAGGGCTGCTTCAGGCCCGTGTGCCATTTGGGCTGGACTTCCTAATGACCCTATTTAGCCCACTCCAGCTGGCTCCAAAAGCAGCATGTAGAGAAGCGCTCAGACTTAAAGTTCAGAATCAGATTTTGGTTCTTTTCACCTCTTCAGCAGAGCAGTCATCTGGACTTGGGTTTTAGATAGCGTGGCTGAGGGTCAGTTCATACACACATAATGTTAGCTTGGTCTCTCATTACCAGCTTATTTTTGACACTTTGCATGTGCTGTCAAATAGATGTTGTTTTTTCTGTCTTGCCTCATTTGTATCTCTAAGATATCAGCTGATGCCACAGGCAGGAAGTGATAAAAGGGCATGGAAATCTGTCTCACAGTATGTTTGCAATGCACCAGCTGGTTCTTGTGTGTGCTGTGTGCCAGAAACAACCTTCAGTCATATGGGAATGTATGCACCTAATTCTGTGTCCTTTTGAGTACTCAATTTCCATCAGGAATTTTAGCACAAATGTCAATATAAGATACGAGGTGCTTCCCTTATCTATAGACCTGCCTCATGTGAGCAAAATGCCTTTGACCTCAAGCACTGTCACAGCCTTTGCAAACTATCTTTACTGGAGCTTCTTCATATCTTGTTTGCACATGTCTGTCAATGCATCAGACTTCACCTATAGCTGCAAGCTTTATCCTGTTTGTTTTCAGCCTGGCATGAACACAACATATCATTTATTTATTTATTTTTGCCTACTGTAGCAATTCTTTTTATATTTATAGGAACATCAAATTGTTTATACACAAATTTAGAATTAAAAGAAGTAATAGATTGATTATGGCATAGGCTTTCATGGAGTATATAGCCAAGCCCACTTTGTCAGATGCTTGAAATGCTATCTAGAATTTCAAACATGCATACAGTAGATATAACTGGAGGAATTACTATAACCTAATTTCCCTTTGACTAAACTGATTACATCCCCCAATCGCCATTCTATATACTATATATATTGGATAACATGCCATGTATGTGATCAAGTGGGCTATTATCCATGAAAGTTTCTGCCATATTCTGCGTGCTTGCGGTTACTCTTGTGTGCCACATGACTCAGTTGGTTTTGCAGCAACAGACTGACATGCTCCCCCTTTGGAACTGTGTCATCCCTGGTGTTCTCCCCGCCCCTTTTAATGATTGATTGTAACTACAAATGCTATTTTTACCTGCCACAAAGGTTGCTGCTCATACAATGTTGATGTCTGTTCTTGTGACTGCAGTACCCCCAAGAGTAAATTTTCAGAAATCAGATGACTCCTCTAAGGATTTTGTTGGAAAAAAATTGTAACTCACAATGGTAATAAGAAGCAAGTTGCATACATGAGCTGTTCTTACTACTTGTGCCCCATCTCATGGGCAGATGCCTTATACCGAAATACCTTCCTGAATGAATTATCCCTTAACCTTGTCTCATTTTATTAGCCTTTACAAGGTCATAGAACTAAGATGGTTCTGCCTGCAACAGATTAAACCAAATTACATCCAAGAAATGCTATCAAGTGCTTCGATCCAGATATGATTTCCCAGTACTCTTGAGATAGCATTTCTATATTCTTCATGCATCCATCACCTTGGTTATTAATGGATCCACATTTCTTGTGTTGGGAAAGAAACCATTATAGATAATCTCTGAGGATAATATAAACCATGTTAGCTTTCACAGCAAATGTTCTTTGGATGTCAGTATCTATTACAATGCTATCACACCCATCCACATCTAAGAGTATCTTTAATTAGATGAAAACAACCTTTTAGATCCCATCCCCCATTGATCTTCCTTTTCTTTTGTAATGTCATGCTTGCACATTGTGTGAGATTGCACTTCCTTCTTTTGGAAAGAAGCACTGAATTTATGAATACTCACAGGTGTGATTCCAAATGTGTCTTTAGAAGTTTTTCCGATCCTGCTCTTGAAATGTTTTCTTTGTACATTGAAATGTTTCAAAGCTATCTTGTCACTTAAATATTTTTAATGGTGTCTGCCTTGTCACCTCTGCTTAGAAGTGAAGGACTTTAATGTTTGAGTTCCGTTTTGTTACACTGTGGGTATCTAAAGTGAACACTCCCTATTCTTTCAAAATAGAGAAACTAAATTTAACTTATGGCAGAGATAACATAAACTACAGAACTAGGAAATGGAAGCAAGGAACAACAAAAATCCAAAAAGCTTCACTTTCTGTAACCACAGGAGAATGCAACAATTCCAAATCCTCCAAATTCCTTTCTTTAAAAAAAAATATTTCTTAATTTTCATATAGTAAAGCATGTATAATATCCTTGCCTGGTATTATTACAAGTGAATGATGTATTTCTGCTTCTACCTCATTCAAGGCAGGCAGGCAAGCAGGCAAGCAGGCAGACAGGCAGGCAGGCAGGCTGGCAGGCATTGGTTGGTTGGTTGGTTCCGTCCTTAGATTACTCCTGAAGATTGATATCTTGGATGAACTGCTGGATAGCTCAATGGCATAGGCATCTGGGGTTGGGAATTTGATTCCCCATTGTTCCTCCTTGACAGGGGCTGGACTATAAGGTCTCTTTCAGCTCTGTAGTTCTATTATTGTATTATTGATACCATTAATAAAGATGCTCAAGTTTTTTTTATACATTCATCAAGGCTGGCATGAATATGCGAAGTCATTTCTGAATATTTGAATACCCATGTTTTCCTTATAAGCAGATGTGTATAAAAAACTTCTAGATTATGATTTTAGGAGTAAGAATGCACATGTCTTAATTTAACTGATTGGCAAGAAGGAAGTAGGGCCAGACCATTACCCTGTCTGCTTTGTTAGATAACATGGCCACATTTCCAGGTGGAACGTGGGAGTGCGTCGCTCCAGCCAACTTTCTCCAGCTCACTGGTGAAGAAGATGCAAGAAAGAGGCATGAAGAAGGGAAAGGCAGTGACCTTTTCTCTCATAAACTTCCTCCATGCATAGAATGGCCTATGCAAAGCTCAAGTCAATAGAAACTTTAGCATGAACACCACACATAAAAGTGTTGTTACAACTACAGGGAATAAGATAATAACAAAATATGAAGCACTGTATCATTTATGCCATAACTAAGAATTTAAAAAGGAATGTGGAATTTGTTCTTTAAAAAAAATCACACCACCACCAGTTAAAAAGGTTTAGTCAGTTGGGGAATAGTACATTACTGTGTAACCGTAGCTGAGCATTTATGAACCGGGGCTGACAACAATATGCATAACTTACTGTGATCTGAATGTGAACAGAAAAAGTTGACTCACAGATGACTGTTCTGCAGGTAAGAGTCTTTGCAGCAACCAGAACTTATGTCTCCACAAAGATTCCTCTGTAAATTTCCTGATGCACATCTGGGCTGCTTTTTCCCCATAAGAATATTTTTGGCCACAGAATTGTCTTTGTTTTTTATTGGTGTGTTTTTTTTGGTCTGGACTCTGATTTCTAGGGAACTAGGTGGATTTACTCACTCTAAAGTTAAGTAACGAGCAGGTGCCACTACATGATTTTTAAAATCATTTTCAAAAATCTTGTTTGTTTCAATAATAACATAAATTATTTCAAAATATATTCTTTCTATACTTTCACTTTCTCACTCATTTTTATCACTAATCATTTCTCTTTTGGGGTTATATTTGTCTTAAACTTTTTTTTGGTGAAGTTTCATATTCACTGTTAAGCTTCTGCAATAGTTTAACTTCTTGAAGAACTTCATGGAAAATATTGCTTTGGGTTTGTTTAATTGCTTTTCCATTGAATTGATAATGGCAGTCCTTCAGTTCTGTTTCTTGGCTTTGCAAGTCCTCATTTGCACATTCTAAAATCTCAAGAACTTTCTCATGAGCACTAAGAAAAACAGAAGTCAAGTTTTTTCATGACAGCAAGTAACTCTTAATTTGCGGCATTATCCTCTTCAGTAAACTTCCAAGTTTTCATCTTTTAAAATAACATCAGTGAAGTTTTTGCAATTAGCACAAACAATGCTGATAATTTCCGAATAACTACAATGTTCTAAAAAGCAACACACGTTTTGATCGTCTATAACTTTTTAACTTTTTCCATGCTCAAAAAATGTTTGAGGTACTTGGTTAAAAACAGTGTTTGAAATATTTTATATGCAGATGGTAATTACTACAAGGGACATATGGGATTTCTCTTTGAGGTTTCTTTTGAGTTAGGACTTGCATTCCTCCTATTTGCCATTCATAACACTCCCACAATCTACTTTGGCTTAAGAACTTGAATAGATCCAGATTGTTTCCTTCAAATATCTTCAATGTCAGCCCTGTAAAGAATGAAGCCTCAAAAGTGGTGGTGCTTACCATACATAACAAAGATCCATAAACCTTGCAATTTTTCAGATATAGATTTTCCAAAGCAATATTTTCATATTTTGCTTTTACTTTGTAAAATACCCTGGAAGCGTATAGCATAAGACATCTGAAGTATTTATATTTAGTGGTAGATCTTCTTGAACACATTGTACCATGATTTCATCCTGCCTTTCTGGAGACTAATAGCTTTGTGGCTGCTACCCACCCACCCACCCAGGGTTGAGGTGGCTAGGCAGGCCTCCTCAACCACAGGCTCTATGGATTCCAGACTCTTGTTGCTGCCAAAACCTGCCCTCATTAGAGTAAGAGAATGGGGTACACTGATAGATTGCGTGCCTTGTACTTCCTGCCTCAACAGTCCACAGGGAAGCTTAGTAGCCTTCACTAGTCCCCTGTTGCTTACTGTTCTTATTCTACTTACTGGGTCACCAGGGTCACCAGTCTGACCACAGCCAACTCACTTTAGGAAGGGCTAGTAGTCCTGAGCAAATGAAGGTCCCTGAGTCTTAGCAGCTCCTTCTGCTCCCAGAGGATCTACTGCAGCCACTGGTTGTACCTCTTCCTCCATCAATCCATTTTCTGAGTGGTAGTGAGCTCAGCCAGGCACCTGTGCTGCCATTGTGGAGGCCTTGGTGGGGCAACGACTGGCACGTCTCCTCCATGTCCTTTACCTAAGGGGAAGCTTACCCACCCATGTGTCCTGGAGCAGCAGCAGCAATTCTTTGTTTGAGTGCACAAAAGATAGGAAAGGGCTCCTCAGAGACCTCTGTCCAGTCCTCTGATTCAAAGTCCATCGAACGTGATAACCCTTCTTCCTTGTCATCCTCCTCTCCATTACAACCTGGCTCCTTCCATCAGCACTACCTGCCAAGCGTATGTCATCTGCCTTTGGACTCATTCCTGGGGCCCTACTTCTGATGTCCGTGTCCTCAGGCCTCCCTGCCACTGAGATTTCCAGGGGTGTGGGTCTGAGACATGCAGTCCACAGGAGACAGCCAGAACGTCCCCTCACAAACTTGCATTTCCTCAAATGTAGTTTCTCATTTCTGCCAGTTTTTCATATTTTATTTACTGTTAGTTTTCTTCAATAGAGTATGTTCTCTACATAGCTAACTCATTAATGACTGAAAATTCATCACCAAGCATTGATTTTAAATAACATTTATTGCTTTCATGGTTCATAAAAGTGGTCACATAGCTTGCAGCTTAGTTTTACTGTCTTTTTTGACCACATATTCATTGCTGAAATATGGACAACTGGGTATAGCATATTAGTGAAACATACTTGATTTTCCATGTGCTTTCTGCCAGTACTTGAAACATCTTAAAATAAAGACATCTTGTTTGCCATAGTTGGTTGGAAATTTAGGAAGCATAGCAGGAAACTATATAACCTGATAGAGACTACTCTCGTGACTCATATTTTTGGAACCATTACAGTCAGAAATCCTGGCCTTCATTGTTCTTTGAGTATGAATGAGTTTAATCTTTGTCTCACCCTTTTTTTTTGAGAAAGAAAGAGAGATCTGCAACAATATCAGACTCAAAAACGTGACTTTGCCTATAGCTATATGCCTCTTCTGTCTGTGGTCTGTCTCATGTTCTGATTCTTCAGTTTTAGACTACTTTTAGGCCAGTTAGTGGATCTTAGTTGTGGCCTGACTGGACCTCAGTTTGGTAAATACCACAAGCCTAAATTCTCTCCATGTCTGCATGGGTAGACCAAGTTTGTGGAATCTACGTTGCCTTTTACTAGAACCCTGAGGTCAACTAGTGGAAGCCAGATGCAAAATGGTAGGTATCTTGAATATCAGAGCAGAGACAGTTATTTGCTATACTTTGTCAGCCATGTGCTGGGGTGGAATCCTCTACAACTACAAATAGACCTATTGTTGTTGTTGTTTAGTCGTTAAGTCATGTCCGACTCTTCGTGACCCCATGGACCAGAGCACGCCAGGCCCTCCTGTCTTCCACTGCCTCCCGGAGTTGGGTCAAATTCATGTTGGTAGCTTCGGTGACACTGTCCAACCATCTCATCCTCTGTCGTCCCCTTCTCCTCTTGCCTTCACACTTTCCCAAAATCAGGGTCTTTTCCAGGGAGTCTTCTCTTCTCATGAGATGGCCAAAGTATTGGAGCCTCAGCTTCAACAAATAGACCTAGGTTACTACAAATCAAGGATTCTAACACTTTTAACGGGGAGACTTTTTCCCACTCTTTTGTTTGGGGAGTGGGTATAAATGCCTGCAAATATACCACAATTCATCCAATGGTCTACTAGAAAATCTCAGATTGCCTTCATATTAACTGTGCTTACTGCTTTGATGTATTTCCGTCTGACATGAGGTTGTGCAACTATTGGTGATTATTAGGAAGGAACTAGCTATTTTACCTTAGAGAGAAGAAAATGATAAATGTGATCTCTTTTTTAATCATCACTCCTATATGCATGTGTGTACTCACAGAAGGCAATTAATTAATTTCTGTCAAGATGCTGAGGGACGGTGTTAAAGTTCTCATTTGGATATTTATACAGGGGCTTTAATTATTTTTTTCTTGACACATTTCTTTTCAGTAATGTATGTTTTTCAAACCAAAATCTCATAAGTGATACCAAATGATAAGTATCAAAATAGGTCACATACTGAAATGATGTCTTCTGGAGGGAATGTCTGAAGCTCCAAAGGGTTGCCATTAATATTATAAAAAGACGTATTTTTGCATACAGGCAGCAGCTACAGAAAAAGATATGGGATGTGTTAGAAAAATTGGTGCCGGTTGCTTTTACTCATAAGGAATCCTCTGGAACTCTTGCTTTGATCAGAACATTTCCAAGTGTCCACTTTTCAAACAGAAACAAGGAAATAAAAATGAGAAGCTGAAGGGGCATCACAGGAGAACATGTACTTTGGATGTGGCAAGGTTCAATGGCCACCATCTCTAAGTAGGGCGGGGAAAAATCCCTGTTTGAAATCTTGGAGAACAGCTGTGCTTCAGTACATAAAATATTGAACTAGACAGGTCAAACGTTTGACATAGCATAAGGCTAGCTTTCAGGTGTGCTGTTTGCTCTGCAAAACAAAAGGAACTGGTACATCCACGGAAGTCCAGATTATAAATGAGAGATGAAGTCTCAGGATGTAGAAAATAGAATCAAGCTCTTTATTCTATATTTCTTTAAATGAGTCATTAAAAAGCTCTGACTCAATGCGTTTCGGCGAAGCCTTCTTCAGGAGCGAGCTTCTTTATACTCTCTGCACTTTTCTTTGGTCTATATCAGCTTCAAAACTAATTGAAAGTATTCAAACACTTCGCCGAAACACGTTGAGCCAGAGCTTTTTAATGACTCATTTAAAGAAATACAGAATAAAGAGCCTGATTCTATTTTCTGCATCTTGAGACTTCATCTCTCATTTATAATCTGTGCTGTTTGCTGTTATATGGAGACCATGTGTTGCTGCCTTTCTATAGCGAAGGAGGAAGAAGAAAGAGAAATTGATGTCAGAGGAGAAGGAAAGAAGAAAGCCTGAGAATAACAATCTACATATAGATTCAGGAAAAAAAATAGGTGGAAGCATCCAGACCTATCTCTCTGTGTAGTGCCCCATCCCCAGTGGTGCACAAGAGCTGATACTAGTGTTCATGTTCTATTCCTCCATTAATATTGGTGACCATTACTTCAAATATTGTTATGTTCAGCCTCTGGTCAGAAGAGTGGTTTGCATTATACTACTGATCCCTTTTCATTTTCTGTTATTCTAACCGTGAAATCATTGACCATTATCAAATCTTACCACTGCTACATGCTTCTGACAAAGAGCATATCTATACTACAAAGTTATAGCAATTTTTATATCAATTTTTCATGACTCCATCCTACTGAATTATGGAATCTGTAGTTTGTTAAGGTACTTAGAGTGCAATTAGATGGCCAAATTATCCCAGCCTATATCTGTCTTGATTGTGATAAACAGGGTCACTCTGAGGTGCAGTGTGTCTTTTGAGTTGATCCTTGCATCCACGTGCAAGGATTGGCCACATTGCAACTCAAGTGACCCTGTTTAGCACAATTAAGAGCAATCTTCAGGCTGTCTGTCTCTTTGGTGAAGCCACTTAATAATCTTGAGAAATAGAAAGCTTCCTTTCTGCTTTCCTTTGGAGGGAAAGGCAGCCAAAGCTTTACATTTCTTTTTAATTGTTGCCAACCCACACAGTGCATCAGTGATGCTTTGACAGAGGTTTAAAAAAAAAACTCCCTATCAAAGCATGGCTGATATGTTAGCAACAATAAAAATAAATGCAAAACTTCCTCTCCCTTGCCCATCAAAGGCCAATGGAAAGGAAGTTTTCCATTTCTCAAGATCATTAAGCAGCTTCACCAAATGGACAGTCAACCAGCTGCTATGGTTTGATCCCATATGCTGGAACTCAAAATGGAGTGATTCTACCCACACCAAAAAACCAAACAGTGGCCCTGACAGGGACCCAAAAAAGGTGTGGGTAGGCACTGATCAGGGGTGGGCTGGTTTGTGAAGGCATGCATGTCATGTGGTAACTGGAAAAAAGGGGCAAACCAGCCTATTCGCCAACCCAGATCAAACCATGGAACATATGCCCACCTAATTGCACCCTTAGATGTCTTTGCTCTGCAGCTTTAATGCTCTCCTCTGAACTACAGCATAGAATTCTAAGTACCTCACCTAATTCAGGGATTCTTTAAAATGATGCTGTGGAAGTTAAAGTGGTATCAAGCTGCTATTAACTGCATACCCTAGATACTTATAACTCTTACATTCCTACCAAGGAAGTTGTTGACACCCTCTTCAGAATGTCTTCTGCTTTGCAAAACTAAAAATAAAATATGAGCTATCTAGTTAGAAAGGAATAAAAGATAAGCAAGATTTTTTTAAAGCCAGGAATTTTGTATCGAGAAGCCTTATTCTTGTTTAGCTTTTGTCTCTGAGAAGGAGTTTATTAAAGATGTTTGCTTTGTAAGACTGAACACATGACATTCTCTAAGCCGCTTAGGTTTCTGTTGGGCCATCTTTCTACCTGTGTAGCTACTTTCTGACAGGAAGTTCTGTTGCCCTGGAGCTGTGTCTCCATGGTAACACTTGCTTTTCAGACACTCAGTAGAAATACTGGTATGGAGAAAGATGCTAGAATACTGATTTGGCCAAAGAGTCTGTAACATAGACTGAATTTTAATATCATTCATCTACCCTTTGGCTAAAAATACACACCAATTCCTTTCCTAAACTTTAGTAAGGACCTTAAAGTGACTCTGCTTTTCCTATAGCTTCTGCTGAAGCTGAGAATTTCTTTGACTCAGCTGACTGAACAGTTAAGCCTGGTTGAAGAATCAAAACATTCCCCCCAAACCACCATAGATTTAATGAGGAAACTGCAATTGCTCAGACCAAAAAGAAACAATCTTCTAAAGCAGACAATGGTGGAGCAAGACTGGCCAGCCCTCCCTCTTGGCAGGCTTCCTGTAGGCAATAGTGAGCAGAATGCTGGACCCCAGGGCTTTCCCTAGAGATGAACTGGGTGGAGGGTCAGCTGGGTTTACCAAGGTAAGCTGAAGGAGGCACCAAGCTTAGCTAAAAGGGGGCACTAAACAGGAGCAAGTTGAACTTAGTTGGTTTTTTTGAATGTGCTATATGCAGGGAGCTACCAATAGATCAGTGTTTCCCAAACTGTGCATCATGGCTCCATTGAGCGCCGGGAAATCCACCCAGGGGCACCACAGAATCCTCTCATCCTTCCCTGCTCCCTTCTCTCCTCCCACAGTATCCTACAGCATTTACTTACAGTTTCTCTGGTGTCCGTGCATAGGCAGTGCCCTTGTGCCACGAAAAAAGTGCACCTTGAAGGAATTGCAGGCACTTATGGGTCATCGCAACTTTGCATGCACTGCCAAAGGACTGGGTTTCCTGCCCTCTTGTTCCCAAGAGAACCTTCCCTGACCCTCTCCCCTGCAAAAAAATGTGACTTCTCTATTTTACCAAGAAGCTCTTTTCCTTGAAGAATTCAGGCCATGAGTGAGTTTCCATTAAGCCACTTGTATATAGCATAGCCTCTGGTTCCATCTAGTGGCCAGTCTTGGTAATACACCTGGGGAAGGTGTATTCATGTGTTATTTTATTTTATTTTATTCTGGTCGTGGATACGTTAAACTGCAGATACTGATCCTGTGGATATGTCAGTCTTACTGTACTGGGGAGTCACAGGCAGTGGCCAGTAAGTAAAGGGAGCTGCAAGTCAAAAACGTTTGAGAACTACTGCAATAGATACATCAGTGTTTTTGAACGTGGGGTTCGTGATCCCAAGGGGATCATGGGTCACCTTATATGTGTTGTAGACTTTGTTTCATAATTTCTTCCTTAACCTTTCAGAGCGGGATATTAAAGTTAGTGTGTATATGTATGTATGAGAAACAGAGCCTTTATGGGGAGGAAGAAGCCTCTACTTTCTGAGACAGGATGACTTTACTCCATTAAAAATGCTTTTTTATGCAAATGTGGGGGGTGATTGCAGGTTACTTGGCTATTAAAAGGGGTCCCTACTTGAAAAAGTTTGGGAACCACTGAGATTGGAAGTGCTCCAAAATAAAAAATATTAAAAGTGATAATTTTGCAGTCTTGCACTATGCACTCTTATTGTTTAGAATGTGACCTTTTGAGCCTATTGCTACCAAAAAAGCCTATGAAAACTAAAGGGTTTATACACGAAAGGCTTGATCCATTTTCCCATGCCAAAATAACTGTCTTTCACTACCTAAAACACATATATTTCAGCATTGGCAGGATAAATGTCCACTCTGTATTATTCAATAGATCAAGGAACCCTGTCAACATTTGAGCATGCGGCATGTCATTATCAACCTGAAGGACGTATCTCCCTATGTGAGCCTTCTCGGCATTATTTAGTTGTATTTTAATTAGTATATAGCTTAATTGTTTCTTAATGTTCAACTTATTATGTTTTTAATTCTGTTCTTTTTAATATTGTGAGTCGCTTTGGGTCCCCTTATTGGGAGAAAGGCAGCCTATAAATAAATAAACAAATGCATAAATAAATAAACCTCATGTGAATTTATGCTCAGCCATTTCACCAACTTTGCTTCAAATGCATAAATGCCCCCCCAGTAGTATTTCTTGTTTTGTGTATATCTGTACATCCTTCTGAGTCGTGTTTTAATGCTTCTTTTTTCCTTTTATTCTTTTTAATATATTCTTGGACAATTAAAAAACAAAACCAACAATATATCATTCCATTTCACTTTCCCATCCCCTTTTCCTGCAACACTCAGTATTTAATGGCTTCTAAGTATGTTCCCAGCCCTCATTGGGATATTTTCGGGTCCTCCTCTCCAATGTTTTCTTTCTTTTCTTTATTTAATGCAGTTTTGCACAGCTTGTGGTTTCTTCATGACTGCTGATAGTTCCTTCTTATGTGTGAATGGTGTGTCATGCCTGAATGTTCAAAGCAGAGAGAATTATATATAATTTCTAATGCATTTGTATGTGTGTATGCTTTTCTTTAAAGTATAATCTTCTCACAAAGGTACATGTGCATTTTATAGCAGTAATTTCCTAGTCTGCATGATACCTGAACGAAATTGACTCATACTTATAAGCCGTTTTCCCAATCTCACCACTATATTGTCAGGGCTTTAATTTGTAATGACAAGGTCCCAGTGAAAACAATGACTTTTTAAAAGTTGAAACTAACTTTAGCTGAATGGCTTCAAGTTACATAATCACCAGCAATGTTACTTAGCCTGCCATCCACTCAGCCAGTGGTCTAATTTCTGGTTTCCATTTCCATGTGCCCAACCACCACAAAGATGCCTCAAATGAAGCAGTGGCTTTTCACTTATCCTTTTAAAGGCATTTAAAGGAAAGGAAAACTAGTGACCTTTAAGGAGGTAGCAGTGTTAGCCATTGCAACAACCTGATGAAATTTTTGTGAGCCATTTCACAGGTTTTTGGAAGTCATGTGCTTTTTTTCTTTTTACCAGTCTCTAATATGGGAGGAATTAACCTTAGCTTGTGATAAGCCCGTATAATGAATTCCAGCATCTTTCCAGGAGTGGATATGCATACAAAACCCCAGTATTAAGTGGTCAACAAGAGGCTGCCTGCCACTGTTCTAGTCTGTTCCCATGCTCAGTGCAAGAAATCTAGAACCAAAGCATCTACAACAAATGGCTAGCTAGCTACCCTTTGCCTGAAGATGTCTAAGTTAAGGATATTTTCCACCAGTGTTGAACTCTTCTTGTATGTGTGCTGTCAAGTTGGAACCTAAAAGGGCTTTCAAGGTAAGTGAGATATTTAAAAAGTGGTTTTACCACCCTGCTCCAACCCAGGTCCCCTTAGTCCTAGTCCATCACTCTTTCCACTGCACCATACTGGGAATAGCAATATTTATTTCTTCTCAGATCCACCCTACTGTTCAGAAATATATTTTTCAGGTCAAAACTGAACATATAATCTGTCTGGGCTCGTCACAAAACCGTAGTAAAGCAGCAGAGATAAAATGAAACCGGAGCCTAGATTGTTCCTTAATTCACATTACTATACAGGAATACCAGTATACCAGAACTCTTCTTACCATCAAGATATTTCTCTGCATGTTAAGCTGATATCTGCACTCCTCTGACTGCTAGATCTAGGTCATTTCTTTAGGGCAGCTAAAATCGCCACTTGCACACCACAAGTGACCACCTTTGCTGCCCTAAAGTTGTGATGCATCTTTGCATATGCATCACTAAAAAGACGACAAAGGATAATCCTGATTTGCATAAAACTGCAACTGCTAATACTGGTAAAAATTAGAAATTGTTTTTGTATTTTAAGCAGAATACAATTTATCTTAAATGGAGAAAACAATGACCAGGTAACTTATGTCTGGTTGGGCAACTCGGAGGTTCCTGATCGCTCCCCTTTCAGTTCTTTATTTTTAAATAAGACTTGGACTGGACAGCCCTTTAACTGGAGGACACTTTCAAAAGGTGGATGGTCCTCCTGACAGCCTTTAAAATGGAGAACTTTTCTGCCTAAAAGGGGACACATAGCCACCCTAGGGATAGCATAGAAGAACTGCTTGCCTTGTACTCTATGAAAATTCTTCAGGTATTTACAAAGTTCTACTACTTGGCTTTTCCAGACTGAAAAAATAAACTGAATACATGAAGATTCACTCATAGCAACGTGAATCAAGGCTCAGGCTTCAGTTTCTTTCTGTTGCTCAGCCAGTTCTGTGACTAGTTCACAAAGATTTTGTGCTCAGTTTTGACTAGAGAAAGATATTTCTGAACAGTAGGCTGTATCAGAGAGGAAATAAAAAGCAAACTTGACATATGCTTGATTTCAAAACCGTTAGATTACTGTTTGGGCTGTTTTCCTAGATAAAAGTGTCTCCCTCATCATCTCTGTTGAGTGCCGCACCCCATTCACAGGACTTTTATTTACTAAAATGTTCTCATTATATTCACCAACCACTCACAAGTTCAAAAAAAAAAGAATCAAAAAAATCCAGGCATGGCTGTAATTGGAGATGCTATTTTGGGGTTTGTGGATTCATTCAGTGTTCTGTTCTTGCTCTCTCTTTCTCTTTTTGTGTCTTCTGGAACCTGTCTCGCTGTCTTTTGTCCCCTGGCTTCCTCTGCCTTTTAGGTAGGTCTTTTCACCTCCCCAGCTCCCTTCACTTCTGAATGCTCTCTGTAAAAAATTCAACCACCCTCAGCAGGGTATTAATCTTGCTTTTGCTCAGCCTTCTCATCCCTGTTTCTTTTCTGAAAATTCAATCAAAACTTCAGTCCACTTATCAAATCTTTCCTCACCCACTAAGTTATTGTCTGGAGTACCTTTATGCTTTAAAAAGAATTAAAGAAGCGTTATTGTCTGGAGTACCTTTATGCTTTAAAAAAGAATTAAAGAAGCAAAAACAGAAAAGGAAGACTTTCAAGTTCCCCAGAAGGCAAATGGTAAAAAGTTAAGGAGAGGGGAAAAGGACATGGAAAAAATAGAACTAGGAGTTCTAAATCATGGAAACTTTCAATTAAATTCAGTCCCCAGATGGAGAATTGGGGCTTGATAAATCAGGGAGTCATGCAAGTATCAGCTTGGGTTCGAATTTAATTGAGATTTTCATAGCATAGAACACCTAGGTAAAGTTTTGGACTTTAGGCCTTTGCTGGATACATATGGTAATTCAAGGAAAAATGGCCACAATCTTTAAGAAAAATGTTCAGTTATAACCTCTGCTTCCCATGCACATAAATTATCACATGAACACAACAGGAATTGTGGGCATGAACCTTATTCCTGAAGCCTTATTACAGGAGCAAACACCAAACACTGCTGGAATCTATTCAGACCAAAGAGATTTTGCTACCTGAATCAAAGGATAAAATGACACCGCTTCCTCAGATCTGGCATTGTCGCACAATATCTTTTGACTGTGAGTGGTAAATGCTGATATAGCTCTTGGTCTGAAAGAACTTCCAAAAGAGTTCTGTGTAAACGCATCACCCTTCCTTTTTCATAGACTTTTACAGGGATCCAGCCTGACAGCGGCTTCTTCTTCTTTCATAGCTGTAGTTGTAGAAGATATAGCCTTCCTAGGGGCAGGGAGAATCTGTTGAGGTGGGGGAAAATGCAAAGTTTGGGGTGTGGGTGGGGAACCTGTTGGGATTAAATCTCCCAGAACCTCCAGGCTATGCAGACAGTGGTATACTGGAGAAATCTGGAAGCTGTTGTACAGAAGTAACATTCCCAATATTTGGAAAAATTGAATATTTGCACAATGTGTTTTGACTGGCAGTGCTAGAAAACTATTGTTGAAGGAGAATCGCTGAATATGGGTGTAAAGCTGACTGGCATCTGAACTTTACTTCTGCCTTGGTAATGGAGTAACATCCACTGCTGCCATGGAGGAAGCAAGCTGGTTCAGGACAGACAACAAGACATAGAACTCATGGGCACCTTTTATTTGCTTCTCTTTGAAGAGGTGGTTTGTGTTACAAATCTATATTTCATTACTGGAGACTCGAATCAATCCTTTCCACTTCATGGCTATTTCCCCTTACTTGGGAGGTTTTTTTTTTTTTTTTTTTTTTTTTTTGGCAGCCTGGTTTGTTCTGGGATATGTTGGTCTTTAGAAAGCATTAGAGCCACCTGGCGGAGGAGCTGTGCAAAGGCTGGGAAAGAGGGTGGAGGGTGGAAAAAGGCATGGAGACAGGGGGATAATGGGAAGGGGGAAGAGGGGGAGGAGGAAGAAAGGGAAATGGTGTGGAAATTGAAATTGATACAATCTGGATTACATTGAAGGGAAACTAAGAGGAATGGAAGCTTGGAGTGAGTGATTCTGGATCTATGGCGGGTGGGTGGGAAGGAGGAACCTACATTAATTCAAGGCACAGATTTTATATGGATGAGTCCATCAACAGCTTTGTCCTCCAGCAGAATAAAATGGTCAGAGAGGTCAGGAGGAATGCCTTGGGTGAGGGTACTGCTCCTGTTGCCGCACTCTGGTGCAGTCTGTTAGCAGCAGTGGTAGTGTTTTATTGTACAAGAGATGTGGCAACCTGTCGTACTGTTGTGAAGTTGATGCTCTCCATCTTCTGGGTAATCTAGGTTCAGTTTACAATGTTTGGTAATGAAAGATAATGTTTCCTTCTCTTCTCCAGTCAGTTTCATAGGCTAGTTTACTGTACACTTAGAATAAATTCCAATTCCCATCAGCCCCAGTAGTATGTCCAACAATGAAGGATGGTGAGTAGGGGAAGATTTCTATGACATTTCACATTTTCTCTGCAACCTACATTTGAACTCATAAACAAGTTCAAACATGTTTATGAGTAATGTGGCCTTTCTCACCAGATTACTCATAAACATGTTCAAACCCACCCATAACTCAAACATAGGTTGCAAGAAAAAATATGACATGTCATAGAAATCCTCCACCTAATGATGAGAGTTAGCATACATTTGGAGGGTCACAATTCCCCACCCATGCCTTACTAAGTAATCTATATCTTAGACATCAAACTTGTACAAATTCAGTCTTGTCCTGGGGGCTCTTGTCCTGAGTATACTTACAAAGGTAACTTCTTCAGCTGAACTCAATTCCAAGAACATATATTTGGGACCAAAGTATTCATGTAGAAGGTAAGAAACACTGATGTGTACCAACAAATCAAATTCCACAGCTTATCAAAAACATAAGGGAGGCAGCAACAGTTCTAAGATGGGAGAACGTTGGTCTCTCCTGGTTCAAATTTTAATTTTGTCAGAACTTGGAAAAGTTGTTTGTTTGTTTGGACCACAACCCCAGACTCATTCCAAGCCAGCATAGTCAGTGACCACCATGCTAGCTAGGGATTCTGGGATTTATATTCCAAAAAAGGGAACTTTCCAGTTGATTTCTCACTTGTATGTCTTGCCTTTTCTAACTTAAGGGAGATTCTTATACATGCCTTTCCTCAAATGTTGGAGCCAGCACTGTGGAAGAAAATGTCATCACCACAGAAATTGCACACAATTGGGAAAGGCTAAACAAAGTCCTATGCCTAATATATAGGAGATTTGGGGGTGAAGGGAAGATGCAAAATATTGGCTGAAATCCTATTGCCCAGTTACTCAGAAGGTATAAAGTTTAGTGGCGAATTGCCATAAGAAATCTCCATCGACATTATCTGCTGCAAGTCAAGTCACACAACTTGGAGTTCAACAGATAATGTCTACAGAGATTTCTTGACTTAGGGCAATTTACTTCTAGAAGTTATGCTATTTGCATAATTGCACAGCAAGATCTTGGCCATTCAGTCTCACCTGCACTCTGAATTGATGCAGTGTAAGTCATCTAATACACTTTTGCCACCTCCTTCTGCACAATATATGGAACAATTGCCAGTCAGTACTATCTAGCCAGTGCTTTTGGAACTTTAGACCTCCAGATATTTTGGACTTCAGTGACCAACAGCCCCAGCCAGCATGATCATTGATCAGTGTTCAGGGATTCTGGGAGCTGAGATCCAAAGCATATGGAGGTGTAAAGCTTAGAATCACCAATCTGAGGGCCATGCTGCATGTTAAACCCGTTACTAGAACAGGGCGTTGTAATTGTTGCAAGTGTGTGATTGCTACAGAAGGAGCTTTCCTCATCTCATGTAGTCTGATTACTCAGTCTGTCTAAATCACATCTCTGGTACACTATCATTCAGCACTAATGCTGAGTTATCTTTAAAGCACAGTTTGGCCCTAAGTGTTCTTCAGCATACACTTTTAAACTGTCCAGGAAGTGCAACAGATTTCTGCAGGTACCATACACTATGCCATTGTGTGAGAATGTAAACAGGACCTCTGATTTCAAAGGCAGTAAAGCATTTTCCATTTGGCTGGATAGCTCAGTGAGTTGGGTACCTGGTTGCAGAGCAAGAGATCGAGAGTTTGATTCTGCACTGTGGCTGTCATGGAAAGAGACAGCTAGTGCAGCCTTGGGCAAACTGCAGGATCCCAGAGTGTCCCCAGAAGAAGGAAATGGTAAATGAGTTCTGCATATTTTATACTTATAAAACCCTGGGAATGGTTGCCAAAATTCAGAAATGGCTTGGCATCATATAATTAATTAATTAATTAATGTGTTCTCTGTGCCATGGCCACAAGGTCTAGAAAATGAATCTTGTCTGCCTTTTACTGAATGAAAAGTGAAATGTTCCAAATGCCAGTTCCCATGTCGGTTTCGAGACTAGACATATGGAACACACCCACAAGCTCACTCTAAATGCTATACTGACACATACACAAAACACACAAAGAGAGAGAGAGACTTCTCAACTCAGTTAACCCCTGTTGCACAATCATGACACCCTAGTTTTCGACTAATGCCCTACTGTCTCTCCTAAAGAGGAGGAAATGAATGCAAAGCGTATACTCTCCAGGCAGCACAAGGCTTCCACTGTTTGACTGAAATATTTTTTCATGCTGTCCAAAGGCAGTAACTTTCAGTGCCTACAGGAAGCAAGAAGGTTGCAGCTGCCAATCAGTTTGGCATAGAAAAGGCTTTAGTGACAGCTCCAATATAGTCTATATGGAAATGTTCTTTTGTACGCAGATGATCCTGCTGGGCTCTGTAATCTTCTCTGGTAACTTACTCTTTGGTGGAGAAACTGCAAAAATATATTTCCTTTGCAGAGATATCTAATCGGTCACAGTAAGATTGCAAATAGGAGAGAAGGAAGCACAGCCTCTGTGAGACACATGCTTGTATAGTTAGAGCTAGTCTGAATCACAGTGGAGATCTGAACATCCCAGCCCTGGTGAGATCCAGGGACATCTAGTTCTTACACAAGCAGTAGTTGGTAGACAACCTAAAGGGATTCTGCATAAGTAAAAGGGAAAGAAAAATCCCAAAATAGGGTCATCCAGAAGAGGAAAGAGGGAGGACTGGGAAAGTGGAGAGGCATAAGAATTAAAAAACAGTGAATCATCTGGTAGCAGCCTGAAAAGTTTTTAGAGAGCATTTGTGAATTCAGGCTTGCCACCTACTGTCCCATTGCATAGGTAAATGATCTGTAGACAATTGCTGGGCAATTTTTAATTGAATCAAGTTCCATTTTGTTTGGTTGGATTTACTCATAGAAAGCATAACTATGATTCCATCCTCAACTGTGTTCTTTCAATCATTGTCCTGGAAAAAATGGATCAAAACTGGCAGTGTTCTAATAGTCTTTTCTTTTACTTATGTTACATCTTGTGTATTTTAAACGTGGGATGTTCATCTAAGTCTGAGCTTCCCATATGTATTGGCTGGAACTTTGATTTAGGTTGGTTGGAGAACTGGCCATGATTAAGTGGTGCCAAGTGCTATTCCCTCGCCCCTGAACCATCCCAGCTAGACCCTAAGCACCCAGAGAGAACAAACAGAACTGCACTTCCAAAGCAGAAACCTTTGCTTCCAAAGGGTTCTCGTCAAGTGCTGGCCTGAAAGTTGAGTCATTGGGGACAGCAGATTTTGGAGATCATGTAAGGGCTGAGCATGATTAGCTATTGAATTTCTCATTTTTTTTAATTTTTTTTTGTATTTTTACAACCGGGTCAGACACAAGGTATTTGAAGGATTTTTCTGCCTCATGTGCTCAGCTAACTTGTTTGGCTTTGTGTACAATGCAACGTAATGTGGATGTGTGGAGCAAGAGACAGCATATGGGTATTTGTTCAGGCAGAAAATAATGTGGGCCACCCTTGCTCTATTCCTAAGCTCTCCTTTTTCAAAGAATTAGCCTCTTATCTCTGATCTTGTTTCCATCGTTATTTAGCTATCTGGTCTGTCTGGTCACCAGGTGGCAAGAACTTTGCATCTCAGGTACAGGAGGATGTATGTATTCACTGATGATGTATCTTGTGCTAAGGAACTCTTGGACATAGCGGGGTAGTCTCTGGTTGTTCTGGGTTTCCTCTGGGTCATTCTGGCATTTTTTGTTGAAGATTTCAGTAGATTATTCTGGTATTTGCATCTACACATGGAGAGGGTTTTATTGCTGGATGCAATGGGATGTGCTGGTTTTCCCCAGTTCCACCTGGCCACACACATCCAGAACTGCTCTGTAGCACCTCATGTTCCCAACACAGATTGCCCTCCCCCTTTGCCTGTCTTCACCACTCTCTCCCCTTACATACTTCACTTTCTCCTCACTTCTCTCCTTGTTTTGCCTATCCATGGGATGTGGAGAGGTGGAGATTGACCAACTGAAAAAGACCAATAAGGAAAAATCATAAAATCACACTCAAATTGTGCAGATCAGCATAGAACGCAATGATAGCATCCACACGAGCATATCCTTCACTGAAGCAAGTTGGAGCAAAGTAGAACAAAACAAAAAACGAAGCAAGGTATTTTGTTCTACTTTGACTGTACTGACTCTTGTTTCAGCTCTGCATTATGTGGAGGTCAGTGTGCAGTACCTGCATGATGGGTGCAAAAAAGTCAGAAAAATGCTCAGTTTGGACAAACTCTTATTTACAATTAATTCAGTGCCTTGGTCACCAAGGAGCCTGGTACTATGTGCAGAATGCCTCCAGTCTTTTCTCAGAGACAGACAGTTGCAGCTCGCTCAATATCTATCACCACTATTGAGGGAAACAGGCCCTGCAGTACAATATTATTAGTGCCCCGGCAATACAGACAATGTCATTATGGACCTAGCGGTGCAGCTTTGAAGCCTTCCAGCCCCCTCCCCCTTCCCAGTGGAAACTATACAGTTTCTCTATGTGCCTTGGAGAGAAGCTTTATCTGTAATTGATGCTTGGCCATCAGCCACAAAGCCTGGATTGCTCAGGATTTGATGCTCTTTTTCTTCCCAGTTTAATTGAGGACTTCAGCTTTGGAGGAGCAAGGCCGGTGTCAGCAGCCAGACAAACTAGGCTGCGTTCCAAGATACTTGGCCTCTGGGGCAGAAAACGCAGGGCTACCACTCCATTATTTTTGTCACAAAAGATGGCCTTCAGATCAGAGGTCAGGAAGGGCTCTCATCTGTTTCCTTTGCTGTCTCCTTTTCATCTTGCCTACCCACAGCATGGGATGGAAAGGATCTCTGCTCCAGGACAACCAGAATGAAACTCCTCTTAAGGTTTGACCCTATAGGCTAAAAACAAACAAATCACCTTGCTCCTGAACTTGGAGCTTATGGGTCTGGCAAATTCCTCTGCATCCCAAATGTATTTCGAGCAGCACAGAGATCATTTGCTAGAATCCTTCACCTGATCCTTCTGAATCCTCTCTATTTGCATAAACCAAAGAGGGCACTTGATGAAAAGGGACAGTTGTGTTCTATTAAAAGGTTTGCAGTGGAAACAATGCAGAGGGATAGAATGTCTAGGAAATAAAACAATGTCTGTTGTGGTAGAATCTGGTACCTGAGGTACAACTATAATGTTGTAGAAGTGGGAGTTTAAGAAGGAAACTAATGGCTTCCCATTAGTTAGCCCCTCTGCTTGGCAGGCAGGCAGACATCACAGTTTTGGGTGCAATAAACTGCTGCAGTCATCTACTGGTGTTGATGTAATACTACATCACCCACAGTCCTCCATCTAGCACAGAACCTCGCCAAGCTATGCAGAAGAAAATATTTTTGCATGTTTCACTTATACTTATCCTCCCCCCCCCCAACCCTAAAATGTTGTTTCTGCAGTTCACAAATGGTTGTGCCAGTTGGGGAGGGGCAGTTACAGTAGAACATTTTCATACAAAAAAGGGAGAAATTTATCAAATTCTGTTGGCTTTTTTTTTTAACAAAGCATAACTGCAAGTTGAAATATCATTTTGTATCCAGATTTATGCAGACTTGAAGAAATAAAGGAGCTTTAGTCTACAATTCTAGTATACATGCCTACCTGGAAGTAAGTCCAACTGAATGCACTGACTTTATTTCCAAATAGCGATTCACAGGACAGCAGTCTGAACCTCCATTCTGGAGTAACTGAGAACATGTCCACACAGGACTTCCATCTCCTAGCTGAGCATTTCATTACAACTAAGTATGAGGAAGCATCCATGGAAAGATATGGAATGTTTCCCGTTTGCATGTTGCTACCTCAGAACCTGAAAGCTATTTATGAAGTCTGTATTCAACCTTTCCCCAACTTCATGCTCTGCAGATGTAGTAAATTACAAGCTCCATCATCCCCATACAACATTATCCCCTATGCTGACTAGGGATGATAGGAATTGTATAATACATTTCGATGGCACAAGGCTAACTGGATCTAAAAGCAGTCCTAAGCTAAAACAAAGCTCCTCTTGACTGTGTCTTTTACCAGTATGACCTATTGGCTAACCTGTTGGGTTTGGATGAGGAAAATCCAGGCTCAATTTATGACTCAGAAATTAGGGGGCAGGGGTTTGAGCCTTTAGCTAATCACTTGATCTACCCTACATCACTTTGTTGTTGTGAAAATTAAAAAAAAACTTTAATTTGATTATTCCTGTGTTCCTTATTTCTGAAACAGCCTGCATGCATGCAGTGATGTTCTTGTGTAAATGCTCCTATCTAGATGAGGATGTCCGCCAGTTAACATAGAAATCATGGGCTAACAACTTGGTGAATGCCTCAGGTTCTGCAACAAAAGCACTTCACAGAACTTAGGGGACCCAGTTACAGTACATAGGAAACCATAGACTAAGCCCAGTTGTTAGTCCCAATTAGAATAGGCTTATTGAAACAATGGATCTTATATGAATATTGGCTCACCAAAGTTCAATTGATTCAATAGATTTACTCTAGCTGGGAATAATAATTGGACATAGTACCATGCCATAAACTCAGGAGTCTTGGCCATCTCATTAATGTCTATGTCACTGTCATGGTAATCCAGCGCACTATCACGCCTGTTGTTTTCGTTGCTTGAATTCCCCCTCTACCCTCCCCCACACATTACAGAGTAACCAAGAATAAAAGAAAAGACAGCAAGAATACCTGGAAGCTGGATATCAGCTCTCAGTCCTTTTTATTAAAACTCTTGTACAGTTTGACAGGAACAGGCATGTGTACAATGCAGAAGATAACAGTACTAAATACTGTCCAGGATACAGTAACAGCACTCAAAGGGGGAAACCTCAAAACAAAACCTTCTCTCCAGTATAATAGTTCTGCCTTGTTCATTAAACATATCCATAAGTTCCTTTGTTAGGAAGATTTCTCCTTTCAATAACTTGTGGCTTCAAATTGCCGAACAACTTTTGAGTCTTCAAAAAAAAAAAAAAAAAAGATCTAGAGACAATGCTTGACATTTATATACTGAGCATCTGCAGGAGACGGATAAAAAGGTATCTAAGATCAGCAATGCCTGTCAGTAACCATGACCAGGAACTACAGTGAAACAGTAGTAATGTCAACCAAAAAGTCAATCAATATAACAGAAGGGAGAAAGCTTTCGATAGAACAGTTAAAAGTGTGGGATCTCATGATGACACTGGCAGTGTGGAATAACCCTGGGATGTTTCCGATATTTTTTTAAATACATTGAATACATAGCAAGCAGGATTACAGCAACTAGGCAGGTCCTTCAAAATTATACTCTCCTTTATATTTCTAACAGGAAAAATTGATCGAGAGAGTCCCAGCTTCTAGTGACAGTCAGTGAGGATTCAACAGTCCTGCAAAAACAAGGATTTTTAGATTCTTTCCTGGTAAAAGCATCCAAACAGGCAAAATGAAAAACTGTTTTCCAACCAATACTTCTTTTAAGATTGTCTCTGTCCTGGGGCCAAACAGACAAGAAGATCTTTGGATTTAAAAGATCTGGCACTGAAATCATACCTTCAAATACTTGCTTGCTTGCTTGCCATTGATTCCTAGACATGAATGATTTCTTAAAATATATAATAAAGAAGAAGAAAAATGAGAGTTGTGCAGTGGAGAATCCAGAAGATCCTTCAAAGGGAAGAGCGGTGATGATTCATTCGGCCTTCTAAAGGCTGGAGAAACTGCCCAGACAGCACATATGGTAGCTTGGCTGAGTCAGAAGGAGAAGACAAAGGCTCAGTGGAAATGGACAGCATCATGATGGACCAACTACAGAGAGGGCTAGAGCATCATCACCCTTCCCCGTGTGTATTTGACACTTGAAAAATCCACACCACACCAGAGTATCATTCCTTAGGCTAGGAGCAGAAGCATCAGATCTGGTTAAACTCTTTTTGCACAATAGCTTAAGTATAAGGAGCCCTGGCCATTCCCCCCACCTCCGCCTCCCATTTCAGAGTATTTCTCTACATCATGTCCATCTCTGCCCAGCTCATAAGCTCTATACTGAGTGACTATTTATTTAAGCAATGTTTCAAATAATTTTTAGCAGACTGTTAAATCAGCCTATCCACTAGATGTGCATGCTACCTGCAAATAAAATAAAATAAAATAAAATCCTAGCTTAACAAAAAAAATTATGTGAGAGAAGGGGGATTTGATTGGACAAGTGACACTCCTGATTCTGATAACACTAAGTATATCATACCTCTCAAGAAGTAATAAAGAAAGTAGTAATAAGATGCTCTTATAAAATACTGCTCTTTGCAATTATAGTTTTAAATCTTTCCAGAGGTAAGATTTTAAACAACTGCCTTACTGAGAAGCTTGCATCCAACTTTTACAAAAATACCTATACACTCAGACCAGAAATGGTGCACCTCCAGTGTTAGCAATCTTGAAGCTAACTGAGACTAACTGGATGGGGTTCTCCAAAGAACAGTAATCTCTGGGCTGGTGTCAAGGAGGACACATTAAGATCTTCATAGTGGAGGCATCACCAAAGGCAGGTGACATTTCTCTTTCTGATTTCTCTGTAGCCTGAGCACTGCCTTCCTAAAGGATCCACAGCTGTGGTCAGGCTGATCTTGCCTTCGGACCGAGCGTAGGAATAGTATCCAGGACAGGGATGGCCAATATGTGACTGCCCAGATTGTCCCTTGACTGCATCTCCTAACATGCCTCACTATTCACTGTGGTGGCTAAGGCTGATGGGAATTGCATTTCAACAACTCCAGATGGCCACATATTCCTACTCCTGATTGAGAATGAAGGGAGAAATGTCATAGACGGATATTCCAAGTGAGGGTTCAGATCATCCTTTCAGCAGCAGAATATCTTAGCTTTTCCCATCTGAACAAATTGTACAGTCCTTCAGGTGTTTCTCCTTATCAACCATACAGAGAGGTCAGGAACAGAAAGGACGGAACAGAACCGCAATGTTATATTAAGAGGTATCAATTGAATCAAGCATAAGAGAATCTCTAAACTGCAGAAGCCCAGAGGTAGCATGGAATATCAAGTGGACAGACACTTGCTAATTATAGTTCTTTTTGTAATCATTACTGCCAATCACTAGGATCCTAATGCAAAAAGGTCAGTACTTAATTATCTTAGTTATAGAAGTAGCTGTGGTCATAATCAGTTCTAGTCACAGAAAGTCAAAATGAGCACCCATGTTAACTCATGACCCGAGTAGTGAATACAGCTGGATTGTGAAGCAAAAGGACATCAGTATAAAAGAGCACTTATATTCACCTGGCAGGAATTATCATAATCACTGCTGGCATCATTTCTATAGTTTACTTTTGGAGTATAATTTTTAAAACAATGTTAATCTCTAAAAATAATGTAAATAAGCCATATAGAAATATTGCACTACGTAAATCTAAATGGGGCATGGTTCCATTTAATTCCCTGAACATTTTCTTTTAATAAGGCCCTTTTGAGACAAATGTTTTCAGCTGCAGTTTAATTTAACAAGGCCACAGCTAATCACACACAACTTGTGGATGGCACAGCTCTTGCCCTCTCCTTTCTGAGTGACTCTGGACCAGCAGCACTGGCGTGAGCAGTTCCAGTGGCCACTGTAGGTCAAGTAGTGCATGCCCTGCCCCCTCACGCCTCTTGCACTGCCATACAGTGACACTCAGAGGGGAGGGACAGGAGAGCAAGAAGGAGAGGAAAGCAGCTGTGGCAGCAGCTGAGGTGTCTTTCTGTAATGATCGATTGTATATTCTAGCTTTTCATATCGACTGTTTTAATATTGTAAGCCACCTTGGGTCCTCTTGGGAGGAAAAGTGGCATGTAAATTAAAAAAGAATGAATGAATGAATGAATGTTTTCTTTTCAAATGGCAACATGTCCCACAATGCCTTTGCCCTTATGACTGGCATTATCCACAGACAGGCATTATCCATGCTAGGGAGGCAGGCGGCAGGCTTCTCTCTCTCTCTCTCTCTCTCTCTCTCTCTCTCACACACACACACACACACACAGACACACACACAGACACCAGTGTAGTCACCTGAAGTGACCACCTCACCCACGCTGGCTAATGGATGGGCCAATCCTGTGGATTAGAGAGCAATATGCGTTATTCCTGCTACAGACAACTAAACTACTTGAATAAAATGAAACTAATGTACACGTTTTTCTGTTTACAAGACACACATTAAATGTAAAGATGGAAAACCTGGCCAAAGTTTTTACAGCATCCAGTCGATAATCAGAATACCAATGCGTGCATTTTCACCCACAGCCTTAATTGTCAGGCCAGTTTTCAGTTTGGAAGTTAAAACAAATCAACTAATGGGTGCTCCTCTGACTCTCTTGCTGCTTGCATGGCCACGAAATATCACTTTTGGCAAGCTTGTGATTCCTGATGGAACCCTTAGCTTTTTAACAACTTGATAACTGAAAACCAGCAAATGCCTCTCTTCCAGTTAGTGTGACATCTTGTTAGGGGAAGCTTTGTTTGCTGCACTTCGCATGTCACATTGCTGTTAGAAGGCATGATACCTTAATCTGGGGAAAAAGGGACAAACTCCGTGTGTGGTGACTAAATCCTAATTATATTTTGTGCTTTCAAGTTCAGTTGCATAGTATCCCCAATGATTTTAACATGGCTAAATCCTTTTCAGAAGTAGCTCAGGATCAGTTCACATGCTTTAGTCATTACTTGATGACTGAAAACAAGGATGGGGAATAACTTTATTGGACCACTGAAATATAAGACAATCTCTTGAGATAACATGTTATGATTGATGATGTTCTGTGGCACCTTCAAGACTAGCAAGTTTTATTTGGCATTAGCTTTCATGGACTGCTGTCTGCTTCTTCTGATGCAAGATTTTAATTTTTTAGTAACTTGTTGGTTACTTCTTGCTTTTTTGCTCTGGGGTGAGATCCACCTAAAAAAGCAAGAAAATTGTTTGAAGTTTGGAAAATACCTCTCAAAATGCCACAAAAAATAATAATTGCTAGCTCCTCACTGCCAATGAGGAAGAAAGCAAACAAATATTACTCGTGACATGAAAAAGATACACTACTACCTCTATTACTTGCCAAAAGAACACCAGAGTACCCTTATTACCTCCAAAGTGACACATTATAGGTACCCTTGTTACTTGTAATGTGTTTCTTCCAACCTCTGAGTGCACACTGATGTAAAGGCTCAGATGTAAAAACCATATAACTGTATTAGGAAACCTCTACAAGATGGAACTTCTGGATGTGTCAAAATAAACCCTGGTGCAATTTCTACAAACAATTAGTAGGGGAAAGTGTGAAGCAACCCCAGTTGTGTTTTTTAAAAGAAGAAAGCAACCAGCAACTGTGAAACAGAAGCAATCTGGAATGAGGATGACAGTCAGAAGTAATTCAATGAAATTGGCCTGGATTCTAAGGTCTCACAGAGAATATGAGGTAGGAAGGCTCCTTTCAGAAATGGGATCAAAGGACAGAGAGAACATATAAAGTTGTATTTATCTTGACTCACACTACTTGCCCATCTAGTTTGGTCTTATCTACTTGACCATCAGCAGGTCTCCATAGGTGGGGCAAGAATGCTTTCTAGCCCTATCTGGAGAAGCCCAGAACTGAACACATAACTATTTCCATTCAAAGCATATGCTTTCTCACTAAGTGACAGCCCCTCTGAGCAGGAAAGAAATGGAGAACACACAGATTTAAGAGATCTGAAGCCTGAACTTGTTAGTTTGAAGTACATACCACTGGATTCAATGGAGCACGCCACAGTAATTGTGCAAAGGTTTGCAACATTTAAAGGACATGTACTTTGATTTCAGGAAAGAACTGAAGTCTGTTCCACTCCCCAACGCCTTCTTCCCATATCTCTTACCTTTGTGTAAGAGGTAACACCAGATCATGGTGCATACATATGTGCATACATGTTTGTGTGTGGGTGCATGTATGTACAGCTCACTACACCTTGGATTACAACAGTCTCTTAAACTGCACAGGCTGGAGATCATCCCCCTTGATACCAATGAGCTTCTGCAAGGAGGTATGCGAGACCTCCTTTCATGAGTTCCAGAAGAGGAACACACAGAAGAGGGTAAGAGGATTTTACCCATATTTTAGATGTATTTTGGGAGTAGCAATTCTTACTCAAAGAGACTATGCTACAAAATGTCTGGGATATGCTTCAGGCTAACAGTTGTATGCTTATATAAATGCAGCAGGAGCTGAATGTTTATTACAGAAAATCTTCCTTTTATGTGAAGGTTGTATTTGGTCCAGCTGCTTTTTGTTGTTGTTGTTTTTTACTTCATTACAATAAGCGAAGTCTTACTGATGTTTTTATTTTAACAGGAAGCACAAAGGAGCGTTGCTGGCAAAGTAGGAAAACCGTAGTACAGATGATTTCTGGGCAGCTCAATTATTACTATGATGTTTAAATGTCTTGGCCAGCTAACACTTTGGTCTTTCCGTTTTCTCCACTTGCTTGGGCTCCTCTGAGAAAATGAAAATATTCTGAGAAATGGAACAACAGTATTAATATACAAAATATTTTGCTTGTACATTGCTTCTTTTGTCAAAAGTTCTCAATGCAACCATAAATATATAGGTCACTGTATATTTAATAAACAGAATATTAAATATTTTGCTTGTGCATTGTTTCTTTCCGTCAAAGGCATGGCAAGAAACTTTTTTAAAGTAATTTATTCTTATTATTCATTTCAGCACTGGAACAGCAAGCAGTTGACATTACTTGTTGCAATATTGGAAAAATAATTTACGTATTGCTGGATGGGGAGAGAGACCAGAACAGTACAGCTGTTATGTCATACCTCATATGTAAGCTCCTCATTGTATAGCGCTAACTATATTATTGGAAACAAAATGCTACAGTAAATGTATACAGAACCTGCTGGTCAGTTCATATATTGTCATTATGTTCTGCCTTGAGCATCTACAAGAGAACAGTATACAATTCCTGCAGGCACAGATAAACTGCAATTCTTCTCCAGCAGTGTTAGAGAAACTGTGATCCTACAGATATTGCTGGGCTGCAATTCCTGTCACCCTTAACCAGCCTGGACAATGATACTACTCCTACTGTGGGAGTAGTAGTTCATGAAGTAGTTTATTCTTATTCTTATTCTTATTATAATTTTCTGTTTTCCCATCTTGAGCATTACTAATCACTATTGTTTTGAATTGTTTTTAACTGTTTTAGTTTATAATGTTTGGTGGAACCCGCCCGGAGTAGACTTTGTCTAAAAGGGCAGGATAGAAATCGAATAAATAAAATAAATAAATAAAATAAATAAATAAAATAAAATAAAATAAATAAATAAATAAATAAATAAATGAACATCTGGGTGGCCATAAGATCCCTAGTCCCTGTGCTGCTGATTAAAAAAAAACTGATCAAGAACACTTGATCCTCACTCAGTTGTTATCCTGCACTGGTCCCAGGAAGATTCCCTCAAATTTGGCAGGACCAGAAAGTCCCCATCATGATGTCAGCAGAGGCAAACATATGCCTCATATTCAAAAAATAGACCAAATACCCACCATTGCTTGTGGAGAGATCCAAGCAAAAGATAACTCTGTTTTGCTGGAAGACATGCTGCTCCTGCACTCCAGGATGGGAGCTAACCTTATGCTGCTTCCACACATGAGGCAAAGAGAATCACTTTCAGCTTGGAGTATATTTGTTTATATTTTTGAAAGACAGGAATGCAGTAACGGTACATGGTGTACCAAGTCAAGGCAGGTATGTAGGTTCTTGATTTTGCTGGAAAGGATATGAAAATATAAACATGGCAATGCCACTCCAAGTACACATGGAAGTGTTCCAATGTCATTCTATATATGCAACTACAGTCTCTAGTCAAATCTAACTTGGGCAGAAGAATAGTTAAAGTAATAGAGTAGACTGGAGATGGAATATTATTCTGTGTTAGTACCCCCTGCCCCCACATCCATACATGCATATGGACCAAATTTGTAACCACATCCTTAGCCTGTTTTTGATTTATCTAGAAAGACATGTGATTTACTGAAAGAATAACTCTGAGTGCCTGTTTCCCTTAATACGTAAACAAATTAACCATCTCTGCTATAATGCCCTGCTGTTTTCCCAGGTCAGCTCTTCTGGGATTACTCTGGATTCAGACTTGCTATCTGACACATTAGCAGTTGATTGGTTGTAGGCAGCTGCATCCTGTTCCCCGTACTGGGTCAGAAGATCAGTAGTCATATGGGTAAAGATCGCTGTTCTGATGAGACTGGATCTCACCCAACTAAAGCTGGAGGGAACAAAATGTCATGCATTATATTGAGAATGACAACATTTTGAACAAGTTCTCCACCTCAGAACAAATATTCTATTTGCTACTCTTCCTGGCAGTCTCAGTGAAACTAAACAAGATGGCCAGAACCAAACAGCTCTTGCATCTTTGCCATGCAAGCTGAAATTCTGTTTGTTCCACAACTGTTCAAGGTAGAGGAGCCTTGTTCTAGTTTGTGTTTAATTACTCTGAATGAACAATGAAGATCAAGCTAGAGTTTTTGCAGACTGTCAAGAAAATGGTGAAGAAAGCTGTACTTGTACATGCCACAGTTGCTGTGGCTAATTTGTACATCAGGTTGAGGTTGGGTATTCAGGACTGTCAGCTCAACCTGTTTTATGTGGATTTAGGCAAGTCATTTTCTTATGCCAGGAAAGTACTTGCAGATTCAGGTTCTTAAAGACATAGGCATCACATAAAAGAGAAAAGCAACCCATGAAAGGGGACCCATTACAACTGAATCACAATGCAGAGTTCTAAAACATGACAGATTCTTGCATGCTAATCCAGTTCTCTGAAGATACCATGTTGTGAAAGTAAACAAAGAACACGGTTCCCAGCTTTCTGGAAAATGAGTATTTAGCTTTAAATGGGCCAATCAAGCAGGAGAAGAGCTAGCTAGAGCAGCAGTGACTCAAGAGTTCCCCCCCTCCCCTTCTTAGCCGTAACAAGGATACAGCATTTGGGGCTCTGAGCCCACCTCCAGCCACTCCTTCCTGGGCAGAAGGAATCACAAAACTAATATGGCCATAAAGTTGTCAAGATTCTGATGTCCCTCACATTCCTCCATTCTCTCCCCATGTATCCCAGTCTCAAATGATCCAGACTTAACCAAAAGGGCAGCAAGACTCTGGCCACCATATTTGCTAGTTCCAGCTGTGCTTCTCCTTCCTTTGTTTGTCTTATCTCTTTCCTGCTCTGTTTTTTTAAAAAATGCTATTGTCCTGGTCCTGTTGACCCTGTATAAAGACAGGCCCACTGCTTTGAGATGACAGGGTTTCCCCAAAAACAGCAGTGGAAAGTGGGAGAAAGAGCTGCATGTGCAAGAGAGGGAGGAGATGTGGTGACAGGGAGGGAATTAAGGCTGCAGCAACAGTGAGGAGAACGCAGAATTCACTGCTCCTAGTGTCCTGCCATCTGAGGCTACCTTCTCCCGCTTAATGTGGGTCTAGCCCTTGCTATAGCTGTCCTTGCCTTTTCTTTGCCCTCCCTGCTCCACTACATCTGCTGCAGGATGACTATGTATTCCTGCTAATGGAGTCACTGCATGTGGGGAACGGCCATCCTCAAGAGAGTGAGGAGAAAGAAGGGACACACACAACCCTCTCCTTCATCAGCACAGTTCATGCTGAACACTGAACAGGTGGCTCACTCCCTCGCAGCGGCAACCCTATGAAGCAAATTCTTGATCATTTGAAGCTTCTTCTGCATTTGGATTTTGCATGCATTTACTCTGGATTAAAAAGGTAAAGGTTCCCCTTGACAATTTGTCCAGTCGTGTCCAACTCTAGGCGGCGGTGCTCATCTCTGTTTCCAACCCATAGAGCTAGCGTTTGTCCGCAGACAATCCTCCATGGTCACGTGGCCAGCGTGACTAGACACAGAACGCCGTTTACCTTCCCACCGAGGTGGTACCTATTTATCTACTCGCATTTTGCATGCTTTCGAACCACTAGGTTGGCGGGAGCTGGGACAGGCGACGGGAGCTCACTCCGTCACCTGGATTCGATCTTACGACTGCAGGTCTTCTGACCTTGCAGCACAGAGGCTTCTGCGGTTTAACCCGCAGCACCACCACGTCCCTTTACTCTGGATTAAAATGTATTAATTTCAATGGAAATTGTTTCAAGAGAGCAAGTTCACCCATGCAGCCCTGTCCTAGAGACAAAATGACTGGGGCTTTAACTCTAAGCCTCTGGCTCTCTTTGCTTTATTCCCTGAAAATGTTTCTTTAATTTGAACATTTCCTCTCTGTAGGTGTCTTCAGAAAGGCTCTAAGGAACATTCTGAACTGTAGATGTATAGACATTACTGATTATCCTGCATTGTACATGTTTGGGAAGAAAAGTGTGTGTGAAGAGGGCATCAAATGGAAACCCATTTCAGTACAATGGAGATTTCTACTAAGCTTCCCAGTATCTCACTCCCTTATTCTGCTTTTTTGTTCTCACAGCAGCAGGACTGTTAGTCATGCTTTATATACCAAGTTGCATAATGCCAAGTCTAAAAATTGCATAGCAGAACCGCATGTCAGTTCTAATAAGCACTGCCTCAAACAATATTATCCTTGGTGATTAGGAATACTTGGTCCACTGGGGATGTTCCACGTCAAAGTGCAACAAGTTTGTCCTTGGTTTAAGCAGGAAGAGCATTCAGTCTTCAGCTGTCTTAACACTGCAGGATAAACATAGCAGAACCCATCTGGCTATTTATAGCCCAGTCCTTGCTCCCAAACCCACCTCATCCCTCCCACCCTTTCCAAGAGTTCATGCATTTTATCAAAATACTCAGCACATACAAACCAATAACCTGTTTTCTGTCTCCAGTTTCCCTGTAAACCTGCTATATCAATATGGAAAATTAATGTATGATGCATACAAGCAGAATCATGAAGGAGAAAGATCATTGGGGCAATTTGATTTGACTTCCTGTCTTACAAAGGGCAAGGGTGTCTAATTAGTAATGAGTAAGCTGGCTGTGACTGAGCTAAACGCAAGTTTTCAGGACATACATATGCACTGTATTTTACCCCTGGCTGCTGCATTAACAGGTAATTGCTACTTTCATGTTAGAAGCCAGGAACCTGCATTCAGACTGTGAGGAAAAGCAATTCTCTGCAAGTGACCAAAAACAAATATCTCTCAAGGAATGCACTTGCAGTCCAAGCCCATAAACCTGCAACCATTAAGTCTTTGCTACGCACCAGACAGACATGTTAGCCCTCCAATGCCTTGAGAAACTTCCCAGTTTTGTTTTCTTGCTTGCCTGGGACTGCAGAAATAGTCATGGGTAGACTATAGGCTGGATAGCTCAGGCAGAGCCAGACGTTCAGAGTTCAAGTACCCATTGTGCCCCTTGGTAGAAGGGCCAGCCGGTGGTACATCCATTTGGTATGCCTAGGGAACCCTGGAAAGAGTCACTATAAATCAGAATTGACTGGATGGCACGTTGTTGTTGTTGTTGTTGGCCCTCTCCCATCAACCTTTTGGAGACAATTGTTTAGGTCTCCTGTAGCACAACACAATCAGCAACTCCATTTGTTTTCTCCCTGACCTTTGAAATTCAGAATAGAGGCAAGAAACTGTCTTTTGCTCATGCTGTTTTATTATATATTCTGTGCATAAGGGGCACCACAAAAATATACTGTATGTATTCATCTTGCTTCTCTCATGATCACACTCACTGCAAGGTTCATTAAATGAAGACTTTGAAGTTCTCTATTGGATGTAATACTGAGACACTATGTTGTGTTATGTGGTGTGTATCTTGTCTTGTCTTACAGAACAATACAGTACAGCAGTATCTATGCAACAGATCCATGAGCTTTAACTTTTTATATTTGGTCCCTGATTGGAGAAAATAGCAGAAGAACCTTGAAGGCCAAATGGAATTCCCACAAGCCATGTTCCACCATAGGCCAAAGATTCTCCATCCCATCCCATCCCATCCCATGGTTGAAGGAAACTACTCAATTTTCAGGTGACAGTGTTCTTATCTCTTCTGTTCCTGTATTGGAAACCTCTGTCACACTGGTAAATACAAAGGTTTAGGTTTCTGAAAGTACAACAGATAAACTAAATTCCCTCTAGACTTTTCAAAAGTGCTGAGTTCCCATTTTTTAAGGTAGCTACAGTGAAAAGCCAAGGCACAGAAGAGAAGCTTCAAGATATTTTGATCCTGGTTTCAGTTCAGATCCTGGTTCAGAGGCCCACTCGGATTTGTGCCTTCTTTCCATATTTCTCAGTAAGGTCAAAACTGCTGACAAGTCCTAAGCGCACATCCAAACACACCAATCCACAGGGCTACTCGCACCATGGGTGATATGGACATCCTTTCTGTGCTGCAACATCCAAGTGAGAGTGCAAGCGATGTCTCTAAATACCAAGTACTTTTCTTTAACTGGAAATTTAAATGGTAGTACCAGCAAGGTTGCACAGCCCATACTGATCCCAAAGGAGTTCAGCATAAACTCCTCAGTGCCCTCATGCAAAAAATAAAATAAAATACAAAAAACAAACAAACCAACCAACCCTGGGAGAATATGATACATTTATAAATACATTATGGGTAAACAGGTACTAAACATAATTGTGCTCCTGTAGGTGGGTGGGTTTGTTTGTTGCTTTCAGTATTCATTTGTTTGAGGCAATGGTGATGCAACTCCCATCATCCATCACCACCCTGGGCATGATAGGAGTTTGAGTCCAGTAACACCCAGAAGACCACTATTGTGTGCCCCTGCTATATGATGTTCTAGAAACAGGAAATATGGAAGTTAATTAGAAAAAGACAATGTGTGCTGTAAATTTGAGTGGTGAAAATATTTACTGATTCAGTTCATTAGAAAATGGTAAAAGATTATTGAACAATTTTAAAAAATGATTATGTTATAACAAAGCAGAAGATTCAAAGAATATTATAGCCAGTTTTAGTAAAATAGGGTGAACTGCAGTTCCAAGCAACTATAACAATTTAAAAATCAAATAAAGGATATTCCTCCAGTTCCCATCCCTTTCTGCACATTTGCATGCACAGCTGATGATTCCTTTTTACCCATTAGATGAAACAACTCTGCCTACACCTATAATAGATAGACTCCCAGCAAATGTATTCTTGACCTGTAAGGTTGCGAATATTCCCCCCATCTGAATAGACATGTATAGTCTTGGACTGTCAATCCCCGAATTACATGTAATTTAGCTTCCAACTTGCAAAATTGGCATTATTCCACACTGGGGTGCTGTGTAGCTGAGCCTATTATAGATTATGATATTCTTCTCAGATACCACACCAATGACGAGAACCACGTATCAGTTCCTTATCATTACTTTGATGAGCTGAAGCCTATTTTATTCTCTTAGCTGAATAAGGCATACAGTTTGAAGCATGTTTATTGCATGACTCACTCAATACTGAGGATGGCAGGCTTAACAGATAAATGAATACACTTAATTAAACAAATCACACAACTGCAAAGCATGTCTCTGTGGAACAAATGCCTGACAAACCTGCTGGATGTAAACAGCAGATTATCCACTGGAACAGTGCAGAGTTCATTCATAGCTACCAAAGCTAAGGAATTGCAAATAATTGAAGTCTTGGCATTTTATCCTTCTCCTTCTTCAGATTTTACCAGCAGGAAGCTGTGTGAAATTTGAATATGATTTTCTCTTGATGAAGGGATGCCTGCATCCAGAGTGCATAAATCAAGAGTCTCTCCAGGTCAGCCTTTCTAGAGATATCACATTGTTCTCTATGCTGAGAATCACTAACCACCAACAGAATGTTAATGGTCTTCAACTTACAGTCCTATGCATACTATTATTTACTAGTAAGCAAGACCTACCCATGATTTCTAGGACCTTGCCCAGAGATAGAACCAACTTTAAAGCTACAGTTTTATGCCTACATAACTGAGTGGAAGTATAACTAAGCACAGTGGGACTTGCTTCCAAATCAACGTGCACAACATGAAGTTGTGTATGCTCTGAGGCAAGGTTGGCAACTTGTGGCTTTCCAGACACTAGTGGACTGCAATTCCCACCAGACCTTGCCAAAACAGATGAGGTGAGATGGAGTGCAACAACATCCAATGTGTCATAAGTTGCTCATCCCTGGTCTAGTGCATTTCTCTTCAATTGGTGGATGAGAACCTCCATGCCAACTGCATTCAGATGTAAGCTGGGTCACACAAAGCTGAACAATAACACTAGAGCCACCACCATCTTCCTTCCTTTTGTCTTTCCTGAAGGAGTGGCAGAATGATAAGAGAAGAAAGAGGAGGAGGAGGAGGACTGGGAGAGAACAGGGCTGGAACAGAACAGAAAGATAAAGGGATAGACAGGCACACTCAGGAAAAAAAAAGTCAAAACATGACCATAGTTGGAACTAAAGCCAGTCTGCAAGTCAAACCAATGCCCAAGGCAACAAGAGTGAATAATTCTTGCCCCATCCTTTATTCTATTTGTTTTTGGGCAGATGCAGAATTTCAGGCAGATCCAGCAGTGGGAGTGGGCCAAGGCTCCAGGAGCATGTAAAAGGAGAAGCTTTAGAATGGCTAAAGTGTGGGCAGTCCAACTTTTTGGTATGTAAATTTTACACATCGTAGATAGCAAGAAACAATCAAGAGAAAACCTTGGCAGTTCAATTTTATGTTCTAATAAGAACTCGTGTGTTGGTTCAAGGTGTGCTGGTTCAGTGAACAGAATAGAATTTGAAAAGACAGCAGTCCTTATCCTTAAGCACACTGCAAAATGTATAGTCTGATTGTGTGGATCATTAAAAGCGGTGGCTTACTCTCAAAGAAATGGGTGTGTTTCAAGACTTGATTGTTCTGAGGCACCAGCTATACTCTGGACAAGAAGCTACTGTTAGGACAATATGGAGAAACAAACTGATTTCCCTTAGGCAAAGATGTTAGAGGTGTTTTTCTTCCTATCTGTTCAATCTTTGTGTAAGACATATCATACAGAAAGCTATGTTAGATTCAGATGAAAGGGTAAAAGTTGGTGGAAGAAATACCAATAATTTAAAATACACAGATGACACTCTATTACTAGCACAAAGCAGCAATGACTTGAAACCGCTCCTGGTGGAGGTGAAAGAAGAAAATGCTAAGTAAGACTAAAGCTGAACATTTAAAAGACAAAAAAAAATGACTATAGAAGAACTGCATAACTTTGATGTTGACAATGAAGACACTGAAATAGCGAAAGGTTGTGTATACATTAGTTCAATCATCAATCCAAATGGAGACTGCAGCCAAGAAATCAGAAGATGACTGGGGCTGTGATTTACGCGGTCAAATACCATGGGGTTTGCTTCACTTACAAAACAGGTGAATTTGAAGGGTTTTTTTTTTTTTTACTGACCACATGTCACAAAGACTGATTTGAATCGGTCCAGCCCTTTTTGCTCCCAAATCTGCTGTTTTTCCTCTGCTACAGGGGAGGGGGGCTTACTTTTTCAAGCTAGAACAATTTGAACAGACTTTTCCCCATGTGGTTAGTTGTGATACATTCTTATAAAGATGGGATGTGTGTCTATAGATGGTGTTTTGGTGACATGGGCACCTGGGGCAGTTCAGGACTGGGGGAAACATGCCCCCACATGCTTTCCTCTCCCCTGCTTGTCCTCTGAATTTTTTTAAATTATTTATTTAAATTTCTTACATATAGGAGATTGGCACTAGATCACCTTATCACTGGGTCCTCATTATTATTATTTCCCATATTTATGCCCCATTAAAAAAATCAGCAGAGGTGGGACCAGTGGAAGGAAGGAAAGAATTGGGGGATGTGGGCTGGAATGTGAATCACATTGTTTCCAGTATGAAGGGTAAATTCCCGAATTAATCTGCAGCACCTTTGTGAGCACTGACTAGGATTTCAAACATAATACAGACTGCAAATCAAATCTCAGATTCAGAAGGGTGGCTATGAAGGAATGAGAAAATATCTTCAAGTATAAGGATTTGTCATTGCAGAGAAAACATCCACGGCCAAAAACATCCACACTAGTGTATTCCCAATTACTATGGCTGTGAAAGCTACTCAGTGAAGAAAGCCAACAGGAAAATATCAGATTGTTCAAGATATGCTGTTGGAAGAGATACCATGCATCAGTTAGACATCCAAGTGGGTTCTAGATCAGATGATGCATACACTTCCTCTAGATGCAAAACAATGAAACAGAGTATGTTGTACTTTGGCCATTTCATGAAAAGAAAATCACTGGAAAAGACAATAATGCTATGAAGACAGCAGGAAAAAAAGACAGAGCAAACATGAGATGGATTGACTCAGTAAAGGAGGCTATAGCCATGAGTTTGCAAGAGCTGAGCAAGGTTGTTGAGGACAGGACGAACTAGAGATCATTTATAGGGGCACTACAAATCAGGTGATCTGACAGCACGTAGCAACAAGATAGTTTGCACACTAGTTGCTGACATCTTTAAATCTATATAAGCCCTTGGATCTGAGATGAGCAGCTAGTGGTTTGATATGAAAACTATCAATATACTACCAGCCTGCTTCTTCCTGAAAATCCCAGCAACATAAACCATGAGCTGCACGTTCAGGTCTGGTTTTGACATACACTTGCACTTTATCAGATTCTACTTAATTATTTTTTCCCCTCAATGTTTTCAGTGTCAAAAAAGAACAAGTGAAACTCCAGTACAAACATAAGCAAGGAAGGCATGGAAGCAAATGACTTTTAATCTACTTTGAGAACTATATAGGAAAATTGCTTTATAGTTGTGTTGTATTTAGTTACTGCTGTGTTAATTGCTATGTGCACAGCTTAGCTAGACCTCAACCTTTCTAGCCCCATATACAGATGCTGGTTGAAGTCACTCTAAGTGGTTAAAATTTTGTTCGTTGCCAGGGAACTGTTTGAAGGCATTTTGTAAAGAAAGTGGTAGCACTAGGAAAGCAGCTGATACTGTTATTTGGAATCAGTGTTCCCCATATAAAGCCCCTCACATCACTCAGAAGCACAGATTTGCATAGAAGTACAGAGACTTACTATTGGAAAACATGAGCATGGAATTAGTTGCATAGCCTTATGACTAATGACTCACTTCCACAGTCATGTATGTGCATTTGGAAGTAATTCCATTAAATGTCAGTTTAGGACTGCCAGAACCAACAGGTGATGGGAAATGCTGCATCTGATAAAATTCCCAGTTCTCCACAGCTATTTAGATATACAGCACAAGGCTTATCATGGATTGAATCAAGGCCCATCCATATGTTCTTAAATGATATTTACTTGCATCAGATACCACAGATATCAATTTGTGCATTTATATTGTACACTGAAGTATGAAAACAAGCACGTTCACCATATACTTGTATGCATATGACTCACATGCAGTTTGTTCATCTGCAATTTAAATATGAAGAATATATATATTGACAAAAACCCATACACAGAGCCTCTCCAAATGACAGAAGACTGTGGGCGTGAGGTCTGTTACAAGCAAGTAATAGAAGCTTGCCAAGATTTGAACAGTCTACTCTAAATACTCCTCTTAGTCCGTAAATTGATCTCCCAGTCCCAAGTTATAATGTCATTATATTTTTGTCTGTATTCATATCACCATGATAACTATAGCCCTGAAGGACCTTTTGTCAGTTTTCCTGATGGCTGATCGAGCTGGGGCAGGCAAGCTCTGGCTTTCCACATGTTGTACAACTGCAGCAGCCCTAGCAGTATAGCTAATGGTGCGAAACAACATCTAAAGGGCTCCATTTTAGAGACAGGAAGTTTCCCTTTCCTGTGAGTATGTGCTCACATGCTCCTTGTGCCCTACGAAGACTGGGTACACCATTCTCCATGCTCCATCATTCATTTCCCTCTCAACAACACGGGAAATGAAGGACTGGCACAGGCTAAACTCATGGTCTGGGTGCAGAGATCAGCTTTTAAAGAAGGCTGTGAACAAACTATCCACAAATGCCCTCATTCCATACTGGCTGACTTTTCAAAACTAGACACTTTCTCTCATCCTGACCTGAGCACATAGTTAAGGACACCATCAGAACACAGTACAGGTCCAAATGGAACCAAAGATAGAGACCAACTTAACCCTAATATCATTACATTATCTTTGGCCATCCCACTGTTCAAAATATGGTCTTCTGAAAGGAAACTATTGAGTATGTTTTTCTACTCTATTGAACAGAAGTGGTTATTATTATGAGAGACATAGTTTCTGAATCTTAGCTTAAAAGCACTTCATGACACCAACAGTCAATTCTGGGTTTTTTTTCTATATCAATTACTTCTACCTTGCTTTCACTATGAGTATCTATATACAAAGAATAATTTATTGAACTTTAATGCTTGAAATATTTATTGGTTTGCACTGTATGCAGGGAAGCTCTCCAGAGACTCCGGATCCTGCCCTTATTCAGTAAATGAAGTTGACTGTGCTTCAGAATCAGGTCTAAGCTGATACAACTTGCTTTTCAGCTCTCAACAGAAGGGCAAAGAGCCAGAAGATCTGTTCATGATAATGATTCAGTCTTATTTGGTTATGTTTTCTCAACTGTCTATCTTAAATGTGCCCCCTTGTAACTGCTGGCTGCTACTGTGATGGAAACCAACACATTTACCCAGCTTAGTTACTGTGGGCTTTAAACAAATGAGCTATCCAATGTTCTTCTTTTGTGCATCTTGGTGTAAATCAGAGCTCAGCTGCACTAAATTCAAGGGATATTATTAGGGGGATAAGTCAGGGGAAAATCTGTCCCAGTTGGTGAGAAACCTGAAGGAAGTAGAATGAGAAGGAACAGGAAAAATATGAGTTAGAATAAAGGCTGGCAGACACAAGGAGAGCACAAGCTGAAGGAGGGAAAATATAGGACTGGAAAAGCTGTGGCCCTCCAAAAATATTTGAACTCCAGTTCCTATAAGCCCCATTCAGAATGAACAATAGGAGTTGGTACCCAGCAGTCTCTGGAGGGTCACAAGTTCCCCATCTCTGAGATAGACAGTCTGAACAGAGTGAAATGGATTGGGATCAAGTAAATATATTTAACCAGATTCTTTATGTCACAGGTGGGGAACATTTTTGCTTTTGAGGGCTACAGCCACACCAGAGGAGTGGGAAAAGGGCACATGCTAGCAACAGGCAGGTTCAAAATCAGCACTCTGTTAAGCCAACTCCTTTTCCCCTCCCCTCCCCTCCCCTCCCCGATACGTCCACTGCTTCCTCCCCACCCCATTCTTTCTCTCTTGCTGCTCACTCTCAACAGAGCTCCAAACTGACAGGTCTGTGAAATCAGTCTGAGCACCACATGTGGTCTTACGCCCACAGATCGCTTGCCGCTGCTCTATATATGGCCATAGCAAAAGAAAAGATTTAAGCCATTTTGTAAGGGAAGATGCGAATAAACAGAACAAACAAAAATAACAAATCAGAGGAAAAGAAAAGAAGGGGAAGAAAAAGAGTAAAATTTGTGAATGACAGGCATAGATGAAATGGTGACAGAAAACCACTAAAAAGAGACAGAAAATGTATATCTGTACTAGATTTTTTCTACAAAATATACTGCTAGCTTAAAATGACAGAACTGTGGAACTGGAAGGGACTCCAGACATCATCTAATCTGATCTCAGCCGATATATGAAAACTTACACAGTCCATGGTTCATCCTGCATGCTGTTTTGATTAATGGGCTGCTTCTAGATTATTATTTTTTTAAAAATGTGAGCACTGTATCTACTTCTCTCTCATGTATCCTATATTTCTCTGAACCAATATTTCTCTGATTTTTCTTTCCTCCTCCTTTGATTGAAAGAAGAATAGTGCTAGATATTGTTTTAGGATTTTTGGGTGTGTGTGTGTTTTAATATTTTAGCTGCTACCCTGTTTCCCTGAAAATAAGACCTAGTGTGATTCTTCAGGATGCTCGTAATATAAGCCCTACCCCCAAAATAAGCCCCAATTAAGTGAAACCCTGCCCTCCACCATTGTGCAGCATTGTGCAGCAACCAGAAGGAGATGACATGACTGTATTTGAATAAATGTAGATTGTTGTACATGAAAAAAAATTAAAACATCCCCTGAAAATAAGCCCTAATGAATTTTTTGGAGCAAAAATTAATATAAGACCCTGTCTTATTTTTGGGGAAACACGGTATTTGTGTTTTCCACAGAGACAGAGGGTTCTGTTCCCACCCCCACAGACAGGAGCTATTTCTAACTGTTCAGTGTGTTAAAAAAATCTTAGGTAAAAGAATAGCCAATAGTCTAACATAAGGCAATGCACAGAGATGGTAACAACACAAAAAGTAGTGTCAGTGAACAAGGGACAAACAAAATGAACAAAAATGTAAAGAACACCAACAAAGAAATGCGAAGAAAACCAATGCCTCCAGTAACGATATAGAGAAAGCAAAAAAGAAATTAAATTAAAATGAAAACAATCTCTCCCAAGGGACTTGGGGTGTGAATAAAAGACAGCAGGGTTTGTCCAGAAAAACTGCTTCAAGAACACCAGTCACACAACCTAAAGAGTTGAAGATGAATCAGAAGCTCCCTTGTGGGATTTCCTGAATTTGGGAATCTTGTCTTATACGTTGTATGTACATATGTGAGAGAAAGGTATTTCTTGTAGTGGAAAAATCAGACAGCAGCAATAGTGTGGGGGCCCCATGAGTGCCACAGATGAGGGCACTGACAGAACCCAGGAAGAAATGGGTGGGAGAAGCCACAATTGCCTTGACTACCACAGTACTGACAGAGTTATAGAAACACTCTCTGAGACCCAATGTTACAACCTGACCAAAGATGTGAAATTGTCATGCAGGACAGCCATCTCAAAATGCAACATTCCCTTCCCTTTTAAACTGTAATGATGACTTAGCTGTTGCTCAGCTGAGAAATCTGCCTCATAAATATATATTGTTTTCTTCATCCACAATCTGCCCTCCATCCATTGGCACGTGTCTCAGACTCTCCTTCATACCTTTCCGGATGCCACCATCAGCAGCACAAGGGAAATCTCCAGCACTCAGAAGAAAGCAAGTAGCTGCTTTTTTACTTTTGTCCCTGGTACTTGAGCGCCTCATGGGCTGCTTCTCTTCCTGTGGTGATGAAAGAGGCCGCTCCTCATCCGACATCACGATGTTCGCATCGCCATTCTGCTTGGAATCTTGAGAAAGGAAAATGAAGGGGGGGGATCAGCATTAGAAATGAGAGGAGACCAGATATGGCCCTACTCTGGCAATGTTCCAGAGCAATCTGCAACAGAAGGACAGAGGCAACAAGGGTCCCTGTTCCGTATTTGAAGAATCTTAACACATGTGTATATGTGGTGGCAACTGGCATCCCTCAGCTCTTTTTCTACTCCCACATGCTTTGCTGGCCAACGAATTCTATAGAGAAGTGTCAGTGCATTTAAAGGATGTTAGAAGATGTTAGGTGCCTGTTTGTTTAATATTATTATATGTAAGTATTATTAGCACAAGATAACTTCCTCAGATACTTACCTCAGGGTTGCTGCCCTGCCTGCCTCAGGGGGCTCTCAAAGAATATAATAGTTATGGAGCATATTCCTTCAGGGAACTCTTTAGTGACTTCCTCCTGAGATTTAACTGGCAGTCTCTTAAAGGACCTATGAAGCTGTAAATGTAGCACGTTCGTTTTGCCTTCATAAGTACAAAGAGGTGGCCATTTAGATCCCCAAAAGAGCACAGTAAACAGCTCACTGAGAGCACATGCCACACAATAAGAGGCAAATTGTCCTGAAGTAAAGCAAATATGTGATTGGCAAAAGTATAGAGGAGGAAGGGAGCCCTCTTTGATGCTAGAGCAGGAACCCTCTATGAGAGCTACATGAGCACCACATGTAAGCCCTGCTCACTCATTATTAAAGCAAGTACACTTGCCACAAGTGGAGGGGAATGGGGGTAATCCTACCCACCTGCTTCTAGTTTTGTTCCTCTACTATACATGGAGGGGGATGCGTCTGAAAAGGAGAACCTCGCCTCTCTATGTGGGTTAGAATCCTGGAAAATCAGCATCCAGAGTTTCATGAAGAACCCCCATAGATAGTGGGGTCTCTCCAGACTCATCATCACCTTTCCAGCAACAAAAGTAGAAGCAAAGGTGACAGGGCTAGCATGGCTCTTTTCTATCTGTAGTAAGTGTACTTACTTTGCTAATAACTTAAGAAAACTCTTGTAAGCCCTAGGTTGCAAGCCATTCATCTACTTTTAAAAGTCTCATTGCAGTAGAAGACAACATACCTGCCATTCTGCTGCATCCCAGCCATTTATAGAATCTGGGAGCCTGGCCACAATCCTGGCACATTTCTGAAGTACACTAGAATCAAATTCTCATCTTCTAGACCAATAACCTATCATCTACAGCTCTTTCCTATTCTGTGAAGGCAAACCTACACAATACCAAGCACTCCTGAACCACATGCTCTGTGCTTCTCTGTTTGTGAAGAAAGAAGGACTTGAAGGAAATGCCTCCAAACACAACATGTGTTGATACTGTAGTGATGGCGCTGCATAGTTTCAACATAAACCAGACTTTCCTCCAAGCTGCTTTCATTCTCTGTCAGTTACTTGGAGAAATTGGAAGAGTTCCTTTGTTGTACTAAAACTCCCAGAATCCTCTAGTTATTGGCCATGGTGACTGAAGAACCTGAGGAGTCCTAGCCCAGAAAAGGAACTTTGCCATCTCTTGGTTACCTGATACACATCTAGGCTATATATCACAATATATCACAGGTAACAGGCCGCCTCTACTATTCCAGTACTGATATGGTCAGGCTAAACCAGACCTGCCATTCTCCAAAACATTCATTATCTCATAGCAATGCCTTTTATTCATTTTTGAAGCAACAGAAGTGAGGTTTTCAGCAACCATGCCTTGAAGTTCTTGCACTCTCTGCTGTAGATTTTGTCAGGGAGGACAATCTGTGCCAGATATGCCAGTTGCACTGTACCTGCTTCTCTTTTCTACTGATAATAGCCAGCCAGCTATTCTGTTGCCAGCCTGCTTCCTTCATTTAGGTGATACTTTGCAATGGTTACCGTTACCTGCTGTTGAGCCCATTTCATCTGCTTGTCCAAAAACCTCGTCCGCTCACTAACAAGCTTGCAGAAGTTGAACTACTAACCTTAGGCACATAATAATAATAATAATAATAATAATAATAATAATAATAATAATAATAATAATAATAATAATAATAATAATAATAATAATAATATTAAAATAAAGAAAGATGAGCTTCCAGTTAGGACAGCTGCACTGGGAAGCAAGCTAAGTGCTTTCTGGGCTTAAACCTTTTATGCAGTTTGAATTTCATTTGTTCTGATCTAAATCTAGACAACAAATGGCTCATTCACACTAAGACCTCAGCTGTTTTTGCAGTTCCCATTCTGGTGTTATCAATGCTCCTCTACATATGCGCACATGCGCATCTAGACATCAGCCCCCAGCCCAGCCTCTTCAGGAGTCATTTACCAGAAAGTTCTTCAATTAAAAAAAAAAATCTTGCCTGTCTTCTGGCAAAGACAGAGAAAGAACAATCTCTCTTCCCCTTTAAATATTGCTGCACACTTAGGCTTTCCAAGAGGTCCCAAAGCACTCTCCACTGTTAGCCAAGAGTCTGCAACAAGACACCCTGGAGAGGCACAGCCGTGGGCAGCAACTATAGCAGTCTTAACAATTGCCAGCTGATGGAAGGAAAAAGCATAGCACTCAGCCGGAACAAATTACCCACATCAAGGATCTTCCACCTCTCATGCTTTGCTTCCCTCTCTGACACACACATGTGCATTATTCCCACCCCCCATGACTAGGACAGCCTGGGAGAAACATGTTACAAATAATTAGTTTAATCTCGAAGCCTTTCATGGCCGGGATCTGATGGTTGTTGTAGGTTTTTCGGGATGTTTGGCCGTGTTTTGAAGAAGAAGAAAAAGCTTCAGAACACGGCCAAACAGCCTGAAAAACCTACAACAACCAAATAATTAGTTACTTGTAATTAATTCTTTTTTCCAATAATGAACTTATGACTACATTACATGACGACTGTAACTCGTCAAGAGATGACTTGGGGTGGGTGGGTATATCTGTTACTTTTTAATTGCTTTTTAAAAAGAAAAGGATGTGCCCCCAATATGTGGAAGAAAACTATTACATGGGCTGAGGGCTGATTCCCATCTTGTGCGGCTGAATGAAAAACACCAAACAAGGTTAAAAAACAAACAAACACAGATATGGCCAGAAGGAAACTTCTGGAATTTTTTTCATGTTAAATAGAACTAGAGGGGTCCTGTGATGTATTTTAAAATTGAATTTTTAGTTCCTGGGAGCCTCTAGGAGCGGCGATACACTGTTTTGGGAGGGTTTATTGTTGTTGTTGCTTTTACTAGAAGATGCTTTTTAGGAGCAGTTGGCATCTAAAGGAGTTCAAAAACAGTGTTGGAAGCTGCAAGCGGCCTCCCAGGCCACACTTTGTCCACTATTGCTTTAGAAAAACAGGAAAGCCAATGGATCTTACTTTTACACATTTAAGGCCAAATTATGTACAGATAATATTGCAAACATATCTGAGTCCATGCCTGGGAGTACCCCTCTCTCTTTTCAGTGAACAGCCATCCAGTCCTATACAATCATCATAGGTGGGAAGCATTTGGCTACTTGGGTTTTTAGTACTCAGCCCCCTGTGATCCTATGTAGTCTGGCCAATACCAAGGAGCTGTGTGTGTCATCATTCAGAACAGCTGGAGAGCCAAAACTCTTCCAATCCTGTTATAAACATTTATTTGGGAGTAAGTCTTTAAGTCAGTGAGGCTTCTGTTTGAGCTTACATTCATTGGACTGCGCTGTTTGATTTATTTAATTAGGTGACAGCCCTAGTAGGGACAAATCCATGCTGGTCCTCACTACAGAGATGAACAAATTCCCCTTTCAATGTTATAGTGGAAGGAGAAAAAAAAACTGTAATGTGAACCACCTTTTCTGAATGGTTCCTATAAGAGCCATATAGACTGGGTGCTGAATATGAGAGTAGCTGCAGTGCATAATCAGATGGAAACCAGTCTACCAGTGGCTCTTCTGTGGTTCAGGGAATGCTTGTTGGCTGTGAAGTAACACAGGGCAAAGAAGTCACTGCTGAAAAACCACCAAAGACATTGTCTCTCCACCGTCCCCCACATTCCAGTAAAATATTTTCCTAAATCAGACATGACAAGAAGACACTTGTTAGAACAAAATCACTCACTCAATACAGTTACTTCTTATTTATACCAGAGCAGAGAATTGTGCTCCACTTCTAGCTGCAAGAATGACACTGGGCTTTCAGACTAGCCAGGTCAGACCCTTTGAGTAAGCATCTATGAGTCCCCTGGTCATCAACAGAGAAGGGCACATTTATATACTGACATGATGCAAAATCAGAACCTGAAGAAGTTCCTTGTTTGGAGCACTACTCTCATACTCTGCCCACTAGCATGGCCACTGGCCAGGTTGGCTGGGGAGGTTTTGAGAACTGTAATTTCCAAAAAAGGGAGGGAGAGAGGAAGGTGGTGTTTCAAAGCTCTGGATTGGTTTGAGTCAGCCTTTGTTATCACTGCAAAGCCGGCACTATGGCCATGATGATCCAAAGTGGAAAGATGCAAATAGGAAGACTACAGCCCCTTTTTATCTCATGTGCAGGGCAATCTGTCTTTCAGCCTCTACAAGGAGTTGAGCTGCATCTACATTTTTCACAAAATTTCTTTCTCTGACTTAGAGCGGTGAACCTCACCTGATCTTTTCCTCTCTGTCACTTCTGCTGTAGCTGCTGTTGTTGCAGCCAAAGGGCTGTTATAACTATGAACACTGTTGCGAGGTGAGTTGTCCTCTGATGTGCAGTATGTTGGCGAGTCAAGTAGAGCTGGGCGAGGTATGTGCTTCTTTTTCTTCTTTGGGAGCTTCTGCTTAGCCATGGCCAATGAGTAATACATCCCAAAGTTGTTGACAATGACTGGGACAGGCATGGCGATAGTAAGGACTCCAGCCAGAGCACAAAGAGCCCCCACCAGCATGCCTGACCAGGTTTTAGGGTACATGTCACCATAGCCCAGGGTTGTCATGGTCACCACGGCCCACCAGAAGCCAATGGGAATATTCTTAAAATGGGTGTGCTCGCTACCACTAGGGTCAGAAGGTTTGGCTCCAATCCTTTCAGCATAGTAGATCATGGTGGCAAAGATTAAAACTCCAAGAGCCAGAAAGATGATGAGAAGAAGGAACTCATTGGTGCTAGCCCGCAGGGTATGGCCCAGCACCCGAAGACCCACAAAATGGCGTGTTAACTTGAAGATCCGGAGAATCCGAACAAAACGGACAACCCTCAGGAAGCCCAGCACATCCCGTGCAGCCTTGGATGACAAGCCGCTGAGCCCCACTTCCAAATAGAAAGGCAAGATGGCTACAAAGTCAATGATGTTAAGGAGGTTCTTAATGAAGACCATCTTATCTGGGCTGCAAATGATGCGCACTAGAAACTCCAGTGTGAACCACAGCACACAGACTCCTTCAATATAGGTGAGGATGGGCTCTATCTCCATCTTTCGCACAACAAAGGTCTCTGTTGTGTTGCCTACCACCAGCGTCTCAGTTACATTAACATCTATGATGAAGGCTTCATGTGTCTCCAAGCAAAACGTTGTAATGGACACCAAGATGAAAAAAAGGGAGGCAAAGGCAATTACCTAGAGGGGAAGGAGAAAAAACAAGCAAAGTAGTTAAAAGGTGCAAGCTATGGGAAAAGATTATCTAAAAAGAGAAGCAACAAGCTTTGAAATGAATTTTCTGCTCTTCCTTTCTCCTCTTTCTTTATTAATCATGATGAAGAAGGCATAATAAAGATGCACATTTGATTTTAACTAGGATGAGAAACAGCAATGATCAAACATTTTGGTGTTACCATTTGTACTTTTTATATGGCTTACCTCCTCCCCTCTTCTCAGCTCACTGTGATCTATTAGTACATAACACAAACACTTTCTCTGAATGGATGCTACCTATAATAACTACACCGCGCTACAGAACTTGCTTGTCAGACTACAAGGGTTATTGGCTTACCAAGTACCAACATGTTTGTGTTATCATCACAGGGTTTTTCTTAATGACCAGTATTAACAATGTACCTGCCACTGTAAATAACTTCTGCACTGCCTACTTCTCTGACCTTATTCTCTGGGTCCTACCCACAACCACTATGTGTGTATATGACAAAGAAATTCTAGATTGCACTTCATACATCTGAAGAAATGTGCTACAGTCCATGGAAGTTCATGCTACATGTGTTAGCTTTTAATGTGCCACAAGACCCTTTATCCTTTTTGAAAATTGTTATCCTTTAACAATGATCACACTTTTCAAGTCCAAATAGAATATCTCTGCATTTCAGTCAGATTCACATCCTGATCTTATTAGTATGTATTTAAAAGTAAATCTCATTGATTTCACTGGGACGTGTGCTCAGATAAATGTGCAAAGGATGTCAAGTGGGTGACTTTACAAAATCAAAGAATAGGGAGGAAGGAAATTGTGGATGCAACAAGAGTACTTTTTGCAGCATTGTGAGCTTGTAGGCTGGTAGTCCAGTAAGCATGTCCTCAACGTCTACTCTTACTACTAGTGCCAACAACAAACAACAACAGATCGCCTTGTTCCCTAGTTATTGCCAAACAACTTCCTTCTATTTTTATGATGCCCTTTTCCGATTCAGTTTTTGGTCAACATGAAGCTTGTCGTGTCATGGGCTGAAATGAAACTGGTTGGCACCTTTAATTTTTACTGCATCCCTGAAACCAGTCTAACTAATGAAAACAGGAAAAACTCAATTGCCCAACTGGGACAGCTATGTGTTTGCTTGTACTCTAGCGTCATTCACATTTCTTTTTATTTGCAGGTTAGTTTGATAACAAAATGGGAATTAAAGTCATATGCTTGGAAGATGGGCTGATTCAATCCTTCAGTCCCTGGGCAGCTGAAGCAAATTTCTAATGATGTCAGTCACCAAGAAAATAATTGCTTTCAATCAAGTTTTTTGGCAGGCAATTCACATATTTTTTGGTACAATATTTATTGAAACACTGGGTAACTAAGTAATCATTGTACCACCTAAGAGGATAATCATAAACTTGTACAATATGTCTTTTTGTACTATAGAAAGAATGGGAATCCTGTGCTCCCCATGGATTGTAACCTCAGGGCCTCTCTCAGATGTTCCACACATATACACACATGAGGCGGGAGTAAGTGAAAAATGACTAGAAAATGGGTAAGGAACACTCTGATATATATCTTGTTTGGCCATCAAATAAAGGATTTTTCTGATTTTGTTTCTTGCACCTAGTGCATTCCCTGGCTGAGTCTCAGGGGCTGAAAATTCAGCCCCAGAGCTTGCCCACTATTCCATTACAGAAATTACATCTGTTTGAGGACAGGAAGACCAATTGTGACTTTGATAGACTTATCTAGCAGGAGGCTATAGAAGACAGTGCACATAAGGGATGGGTGACTTGCAACCCTCCAGATATTGAACTGCAACTCTTATCATCCTACACCATTGGTTATTCTGGCTGTGGGTGATGAACTGCAACAACATCTGGAAAGCCAACATGTTCCCTATACCTGACTTACAATGCAATTGAATACATGTCTATTTAAAAGTCAATTCTATTGTGTTCAACAGGGGTTATTCCCAGCTAAAAGGGCATAGGATTATACCCTATAGCTAATGCCTCTAGTGAAATTTGTTCAATAAGCCCAGAGTCTTTTTCTCTAGTAATCCACCCACCCACCCCATGTCTACTAACTTTGCAACTGAAGAAAGAGTGGTGTTTGGTGGGCAGAACAGTTTTTCTCCATGAGATCAAAATAAATGCCGACACTATTTAGTTGAATCACAAGCTATAGTAGACCAATTGAATCATTGGGGTTTATTTTTTGACTTATAATTCAGTAATTGACTCAGTGGGGTAGCAGTTGGATTGAGTCCTGAAACTTGTTTGAAAATTAGATATAAAATTAAAAAATCGGTTTCTTAAAAAATCATTTATTTTTATACGTGTTGCTTAGGATGCCCTTTAGCACCTCATCCCATCAAACTGATGGCAATTCCATGCCACAGGTTATATATCTGGTTGCAACTCCATAAGTTGCAAAGTTTTTTAAGAAACCAAATATATAACTAAGGTGAATGTGAAATAAACACCAGAAGTCAAGAAACTGGGACAAACATGAAATAAACTCCAAAATGTGTAGACATACAAGTACACTGTTTTCCCTTGAGCTTCTGAATATTTTCTTTAGAAAACTATCCCACCTAACAATTCTATTGAGCTAATGAAAAACTCATTGCAAAATGCAATGGCTTCAGATCTTTTCAATTCTATTGCTTTGCCCCAGTTAATATCTAGCTACGTATTACATGATTTCATCACTGATTATATTTCAATAAGAGATGCCAAAACCCAGTGATACAATGACAAATGTTAATACCAGATTGCTTCATAGAAAATCTGGTGAGCCTCTTGGTGCACCCCCATCAATTGATTTTATTTCTTTCAAATATTTCTGGGCTGCCTTTCAAGGCATGGTCCTCAGAAGATAGCTGACATTACAGATCATTAAAGAGTCAAAAATTCAGCCTTAAAGCAGAACAAATGGGTTCATTTTCCAAAGCTCATTTAAAAGCATGCACTGATGGGCCAAATATATGTCCCTTGGGAGGGAATTCCACTCAGATTTCTAGAGTAATGTTAATTCATCTAAATTCTGAATGGCAGGTTAAGTAACATGACAAGGCCTCTACTTTTATCATATAACAGAGAATAGAATATTGGTAGAAAATCCGCTTTAGAACAAGTGAAAAGTAGCAGAGCCAGCGCTTACAAAGTCAAAGCTTTCTGATTATCAGGGAGGGAGGCTCCATCTCCCCAACAGCAGCACACACATTTCTCTTGTTTCCTTACAGTAATTGGAGAAAAAGTGGATTTTTCTAGCAAGAGTACATCATTGCGATCCTGTTTTTAGGAGTGGCTCATGCTCTCTGCAAGGGGGTGTTGCATTCTGAAGTTTTGGGCTAAGAATCCATTACCACCTCCAGTCATAAGCCACTTAGTGCAAAGTTAAGTTGGGTGGCTTGGTCACAAACAAGCTAATAAGGTCTGTTTACTTTATAAAAGACCTATTTGGGATGGCCATAATAATTGCTAGAATTGGTTAGCTGATATAGATCAACACAACTGTGTGTGTGTGTATTTACCATCCTTGGGGATATAGCTATAGGACTATCAGACCAGGTACTTGCCCTTTAAAATTTATCACTACAGCACTGATGAAATGCATGCCATTATCACAATTAGTAGCATGCAGGATGGATTGCTTAGCCTTGTATCTTTCTTAGCATTACCTCCGTGTGGTTTCTGTCAGTGTTAGCCGAACTATGAAATTGGAAAAAGGCCTCCTCCTTTCCTAACCAACAGTGAGTGGAGAAGAAACATGAGTTATTTTTGTGAATATGCTGGCAGAGTGCTGTTGAGATTTTGATGTGAATGTATTAAATATTAGTGTTGTATAGTTAAATGTAAAATGGCTGATTTTACCTGAGTCATTGTACTGATTGTATTCAGGTGTGGATCAAGGTTTCAGACTAAATGCTGTACAGCTGTGTACATGATGAAACTTTGTGCAGCAGAAAATGAAGTAATGTATTTTCTGATTGGTCACAGAACTGTACATAAGTCATGTGTAAAATGAACGTCTCTGTCTGCTATAAGTCAGATCACTTTTTCCTATGTTGTATCTTGTATCATGTCATGCTGCCAGATGAATGTATATTCTCTATGTATATATGTAAATAGACTAAGTTGATGTTTTACTCTCTCAGAGTCATAGTGTCATAGTATCTCTGCTAACCAATATCTCCTTACTCTGCTAATGTTATGAGAATACACATTATAATCAAAATTCTCAACAGGGTTATGTGCCCAGAGGAGATTGTTTTTCAAGCAGATAAGTGCTGAATGTCTGGGAGGAAGAAATACGTAAAAGCTGAGGCTGAAGTTGGAACGGAGCTGAGGTCTGACGGTGCTGAAGTAACTGAGAGTGAAAGTACTTCAGAGGACGAGGAGCAGACTGTAACAGCAAGTTCCATGATGCAGCAGGCAAGTGGAATAATGTGTACAAAACTAAATGACACTAATTACATGTCCTGGTCTTTTAAGATGGAGATGTACTTGCGGAGAGAGTCACTGTGGCAGTATGTTGAAAATCCTCCTGGTGATGATGATGATGATGAGGGACGCGCAAACAATGATAAAGCGAGAGTCACGATAATATTGTGCTTGGGAGATTTGCAACTGACATACGTGAGGAATCTGAAAACAAGCCAGGAGTGTTGGCAGGCACTCAGGAATGTCTATGTACGAGATACAGCTGGGTCCAAAATGGCTGTGGCACATAAGCTATGTCGCAAGTGTTTAATGCCTCGAGAAGATGTATCTAACCATATTAAAGAGATGTTAGATTTATTTCTCCAGCTGCAGGAGCGAGGGATGGAGTTTGACCAGTCGCACCAGTGTTTCGTGATTCTGAGCAGCTTAGATGACAGCTGATATAATTTGGTGATAAGCTTGGAGAACATGCCAGAGAAAGACCTGACAGTGCAATATTTGTCGGGGAGGTTTGTGGAGGAGGACCAGAGGCGACATGATAAGGCGGCAGAGAAGGTCGTTTGTCAGCATAAACGGAGAGGGTCCGTGGATGATGACTTCACAGCCACCCAAGAAAAAGTTTTAGCTGTTAAATGTTATAATTGCAGCTGTACTGGACATATATCTAAAAACTGCCCCAGACATGACGGAGTGGAGAAAAGAAAAAAAGAAGATGTTTAAAGAGCAAACATGGAAGCGTGAAGGTCATTTGGCTATCGTTAAAGCTTGTGAAAACAAGCAAAGTAATTTATGGGTTTTAGATAGCGGAGCTTCTCAGCATGTGTACCAGAGAAAAGAGTTGTTCACAGACTTAACCCCTTCAGCTCAAAAGATAGTGAAGTTAGCAATTGGAAAGTCAGCATCTGTAATTGGAACAGGTTCTGTGTACGTAAACTGTTTAAAGCAAACTCTAAAAAATGTCTTATGTGTGCCAAGCTTAGAGAATAATTTATTAAGTGTATCAAGTCTAGATAAAGATGGCTACACTATAATTTTTGAGAAAGGCAAATGCAAAGTAATGAAAAATGGTGCACAGGTGGCAAATGGTTATCTAAAAGATCATCTATATGTGATGAATCAGAGCCAAATAAATGAAGCCATAAATGTGGTTAACAACTCAGGGCCACATGAAAGGTGTATACATAGCCTACATAGAAAGTTAGGTCATGTAAGTTTTGGAGTTTTAAACAAAACTAAAGAAGTTGTGTCTGATCTAAATATTAAAAACTGTGAGAAATATTTAGATTGTAACATATGTAAATTAACCAAGTCAAAGGCTTTTCCTGTGAGCAAGAAAAGCAAAAGAGTCAGTGACAAGATTTTTCAGTTGGTTCATCTTGATGTTGTGGGGCCACTGCAGCCCACAAAAGGTGGTAATAGGTTCTGTTTAACTATAACAGACGATTACTCACGTTATAGCTATGTCTATGTAATGAAACATAAGAGTGAAACTTTCCAAAGATTTAAAGATTTTGTTGCCATGGTAGAACGAAGATTTAGTACTCCCGTAGTGTCTGTTCAGACAGAGCGAGGGGGAGAGTTTTTAGCACATTATTTTGTAGATTGGCTTAAGAAAAAAGGCATTCATCACAGGTGTACAAATGTAGCCACACCTGCTGAGAATGGAGTTGCAGAAAGAAGAAATGGAGTTTTGCAAACTGTATTAGACTCATTGCTTGCTGATGCCAAGTTACCCAGAAGTTTTTGGGGTAAAGCCATAAAATGTGCTAATTATATTGTGAACAGAGTGTGGAACTCTGCAGTAGAAAATACACCCTATTTGGTTGTACAAAATAGGGTGTACCTACAAGGTTGTCAAGGGAGACAACCTTGTTTGAAACATGTGAAAATTTTTGGTTGTCATGCTTGGGTTCATATACCCAAAACATGCAGGAAAAAAGGTAGCCCTAAGGCAAGGAAATTGATTTTCTTAGGCTATCAAACAGGAAGCAAAAGTTATAGATTTTGTGATCAATATGGAAATGTGATAATTAGCAGGTCAGCTAATTTTTGTGAAAATGAGAATTGGTCACAAATTCATGCAAACAGTGAAATACTTTTGCCATTGTCTAAAGATAGACAAGAAAGGTTTGAAAATGAGGAAGAGGATTGTGAGGCATATGAAGAAGGAAATGAAGCTGTAGGAGGGGAACATGAAACGTGCAGTGAGACTGAGGAAATTGTTCCAAGACGCTCACAGAGGTCTAATTTTGGTGTTCCACCTGAGAGGTTTACAGCATCATATGTAAATATGGTAATGTCTGAACCCAAAGGTAATGAGCAGATGTTAAAATTGCCTCATGCCCAACAAGAAAAATTGTTGGTGGCAGATGGGTTCACAAGTTGAAGACGTTACCAGATAATACCCAGCAACATAAGGCACATTTGGTGAATCAAAGTTTTACATTGCAGCCAAAGTAAACATTTTAAGTCAGAGTGCTGCAAAACCCTTGCAAAACCACTGGAATGGTGTGAAAAGAGTGCTGAGATATTTAAAGGGAACCATAGATTGCAAGTTGAAGTTAAATGCATCTAACAATCTGAAATTAGAGTGCTATGCAGATTCAGATTGGGGTCCATGTGAAATTGATAGAAAGTCAATTTCTGGAATGGCTATCAGTCTAGGTGAAGCTTTAATAGGCTGGAAATCTAGAAAGCAAGGATTAGTTGCCACAAGCACAGCGGAAGCTGAGTATGCTTCATTAATTGACTTATGTGGAGAAGTCACATGGTTTGTGCAGTTACTTGAAGATGTAAACATGCAAATTGATTTACCTGTCACAGTGCATAGTGACAGCACCACTTGCATTCAGTTGGCAACAGCCTGATTGCCACATTACCAATGGCTGTTCTCTAAATAGTTTTCAAGGGCACTTTTGCATGTAGTAACACCCAGTTCCTGAAGAACTGGGATCAGGTTAACTCAGTCAAAGAAGGTCACATCTGTCACAGCAGCCATAGCTGGTGAAAGGCCCTTCAAACCATGGGTACCAGCTTGGCCTGTGAAGTAAAAGGCTGATTTAATAGCACATTAAGCTCTGAACCTGATAGTTAAAGAAAAGTTGGGAGTAGCTACAGGGACCATAGCTTAGAAATGGCATATGTCGAATCTCTCTGCTCACCCTGATTTTCTTTTCACAACAATCCTGTGAACTAGGTTATGCTGAGAGATCATGACTACCCCAAGTCACCCAAAGAGATCCATGGTTGAGTGGGAATGCCATTTCTCCTTTGCCTAACACTAACCATTACATCACATTCGTTTTCTGCTATTCTGTGAGAGATGCTTGTATCCTCGCTATCATCAGTCTGTTTGCCTTCAGCAGACAAGCAGAAGGGCTCTTGGAGGGTACAAAAAATAGTTGTTGTGGCCTCTGTTGCACAATACAGCTCTGTCTCGACTTTTCACAGAGTCTGGAAATGCTTTGCTCTCTTGGATGCAAAATGAATGCATGACTGTAATGGAGAGAAAGTGATGTGGAAGGTTAGCTTGCACTTATGAAGAGCTTGGAAAAGTGACCCCTTTTGGGGCAAGTTATTTATATATTTACTATTTATTTTTCTTTTTAAAAAATTATTTATTGGGCTAGAGCGCCAAGAATTCCCAAGCCAGCACTGAGAGTGTCCATGTTGGCTGGTGTATGCCGGTAGCCATAATCCAAAAATGTAACATTTTCAAGCTCTCCATTTGAGGTTTTTAAACTATGCTTTCCCCTGTTAAGCAGATGGTTGCTGTGTTTCATGTTCATGTGATTATAGCTGTTTGTGTGAGTCTGGCATGCCCTTTCTTTGTTCAGCACTGCATGGATGCAGTGCTTCTTCTCAGCAGAGAGCATTGATCCCTACTGTTGTTTCCCATATAGCTACTTCCTGCAGTCAAAACCAAGCCACACAGCTTTTCCAGCAATTTATAGAAAGCCAATGAGGTCTTCAAGTAACTTTATAACTTGTTTTCATGTCATTCCAGAACAAACATATATTATCATTATAATATTCCTCAGTTCCCACTTTGTGTTCCGGAAATAGCTTCTCTGTTGATGTGAAGGCACTGTCTTGTACATTTGTCCTAGACATGTGGATGTGGTGGGCCAAAGACATTTGGCTGCCAGGGCAAAGAATAGGAAAGTGCCCCACTCCTATTCCATGTACACAAACTGACTGGGCTGGCTGTTGAATCTTGCTTTATCTCGGGCAACAGGACAGAGTCCTTCACTACACCTGAAAGCAGCAGCCTGGCTTAAGGAATACAGAGCAAACTTTGCTGCCAGCTCCCAACATCTGTTGCCTTTGATGGCTCCCTCACTCTATCTATTCGAAGAGCTGGACATGCTTCCAGACTACTATGCTGACAGTGCAAGGACCCAGTCAGCTCCATGCAGGCCACTGAGACAACAGCTTTTGGTGCCCTTTGCACTATTTCTGGCAGGATGTGTGTGTGTGTATATGTGTGTGTGTGTGTGTGTGTGTGTGTGTGTGTGTGTGAGTGAGTGAGAGAGAGAGAGAGAGAGAGAAATGGGGACAAGTTGTGCATAGGAGGGGCCCAGATGGAGAGAGCCTGAGCAGGGAAGGCCAATATCCAACAGGTTATTTCTTAGAGGAGATAATAAGAGATTTGGGACAGAGCAAACTCAGTCTTACTGTTCAAGGATAGCACACAAGGCTTTAGCTTTTGGAAATGACAACATAGACAGTTTTTGGGACCAGACTACCAGTTAGGATTGGCTTTTCCCAGAGCTATAGCACAGATAGGATAACCAGTGTGTTGGTCCATGATACCAAAATTTAAAGGGTGAAAAAAAATGTACTGGGAGAGCCCAAACCTTCCCATTGGCATTGGCTACCAGAAGGGCTCGAACAGCCTTCTTTGAGTACAAACTCCCTACACAGCCACTCCACTCTGGGCAGAAGGAAACACAAAAAACATGGGATCAGCACAGGAGCAATATGACCATTGCACACTTAGATCCAGGTGTGCCTCCTCATTCCTGTGTCTTCTCCCCATGTATGCCAATCTTACATGACCCAGGTTTAACCAACAAGCAGTGAAGCCTTGGGCACCCAAATTGCTAATCATGACTGCAGCTTCCCTTGTCCATTGTTTTTAAGCCACAGCTTGTAAAATTTTAGCCCTCTGGATGTTTTGGACTACAGCTGGCTATGATTGGTGGAGCTGATGGGAGTTCTAGGCCAAAACATCTGGAGGTCCAAAGGTTCCCTACCTCTGATCCGAGCCCATCATTTATCCCAATATTGTCTGAATGTAAAACTCAGACATTCCAACTTACCAGTGAGCCACCAATAAATACTTATTGTTGCCAACAACTTTAAGGATTTCATGCAAATCTCTTGAGCAAAAAGAAAACCTAAACTAGTGAGATTCTATTACATCAATTTAGGACATTTGTTCTGTGCTTTGTGAATTGGGATAATATCATTATTTAGAAAATATTTCCCTGTCTGGAAAACAAAACCTGAAGCACCCAGTGAACATACGTCTAATGTACAAGAGTTAACAGAAAGAACTGTTAAGTTCCCCTACAGTTTATTCTCTTAGGAAGAAGGAATTAATAGTAAGTAGTGTTTGGGAAGTCAAACCATAACAGGTAGCAAAGATAAGAGATATTTTGTGGCAAATGTTGCATTGGAGGGAGGGGAGATTCACAAATGTTTCCTATTTCTTTCCTTCATAGTAGAAGCCCATTAAGAAAAAGAATTATTTTTGCCTGCCTAATGAGGCACAAGGGCACTTTGCAAGACAGACCATTCATATTTTATGACCCATTTAAACACCCTTTTCAACTCTAGCCTGTGATGTTGGAAGCATGGGTATAAGATATTTCAATGATACAAATTGAGCTAACCTTGTTGAACTTCTCTAGAGTTTGAAATCAGCTGAACAGCATCCATTGATAGCATAAACCTTTATCACAGTCTAGAGATGGAGATGAGCTCAACTTCCACATCCATCTACTGTTAGCTTCCATAGAATACAGAAGAGTCTACCAGGTCACGCAAGCAAGATAATGCCAGCTGGATCTTAATACATATTTTGTCTCTTTCAATGTAGATGGCTTGGGGAGCCATTGTGGTTTGACCCTGTGCCTAGGTCATGATGATGAGAGAGCCCCATTTCCTTCTACCTTTTCTAGATGACATTGGCTCTGGATCACAGTTCTCCAACAGGCTGAAACCTCTGTCAAAAAACCAAGTTCTGAGCTACAGGGAATAAAGAAGCTGACATACTTATGTTTTTAAAATATTTCCAAGACAATTGGGGAAGCTATCTTCAAAATCACTATGTATTACACATTAATCATCAACTGGGACAGGTTTTTTAGTTTCTTAAATACAATAACCATGATATCACCAGGCAACATTGTCAATGGCCAGAGAGAACATTTTTCAAGAGAAGCTGAGAGACAGGCAAATTCAGTGTGGGAAAATCCCTGGAGGCTGTTTTCAGCAAGTCTATTTTGGACCTTGAGTGGAACTTTGGAAATATAAAACCTTTGAGACACAGAACAGGTCTATAATTCAATCTCCAGAACATATTTGGGGTAGTGGTGGTCTGGTTGCCTAAATGGCAATTTTGGTCCATTTTGCTGGAAGAAAACTGGTTAGATAAGTTAAATGCCACTGACCCTAACTCTATTACATAGCATCCCCATTTCAATGTGAACTCTGCTGGAAGCCAGGCCAAATATAAGAGTTTGCATTAAATGGCAGCAGTGCTTTCACATCTCACATATATGCATGTGAGACAGAGAACTAAGTGTGCACCTCTTCTATCATCATGTACATGTTTGTTGTGACAAATGAAACAGATATGTGAATGGCTGTTTCTTCAGTATAAAAATAAGAGTGCAGGCTGAATGGCAAAGACAAACTAGTGTGGAAGAGCAAAATAAGGGTAGACACTGCCTGTATTGATCTGTATGGGCTTTAATGGGAATAAAGTATATGTGTCTTCCTTAACATGCATTTTTTTTAAAAAAATTATTAAAGAAAAATAATAATAACATTAACATAAAATGTGTGTGCTGTGAACGTTTTAAAGGCTCTGAGTTTTAAAGGATGCTTCTACAGCCCCCCCCCCCCAGACCCTTACTCTTCTTGTTTGCTTTAAAGCATAGGAAAGCTTTTCTTTTCTCACTGAACTTGATGTCACTAGACTCTGTCACAGGTGCACCTGCTTGCTCCACTTTGAAGCTAGGCTGCGGTATATATTGGCCAACCACAAATACCCTGTGTACCTAACTTCCTATTGAAATGTAACCGCAGAACCGCTTGCAGACAAGTTAGAGTACACAAAGGGGGGGAACTGCCTGCATACCTAGTGACATTTGCTCTTTTTGCTCTGTTGTCATATTTTATGTACCCTATAGATTGTATACTGAATACTTTTGACCTACTTGTCAGCCAATGAGGATTTTTCTGTACTTTTGTTTCCTTGTGGTTAGAAGGCATAAAATCTCTTTGTACTTTTGGGTCAATGTCCCTCATGCTTTGAGAGACCCGAGTGGCCACTCGAAATAAACAGTGCTTGTTCTCTCTCTTGAGTCTGTGTATGGTCAACTCTCATGCCTGCTTCTATAAGAGTGTTTTAACACTCCTAGATTTCTTATATCTGGCTCACAGTGCATACAATACAACACAACTAGAATTCCCCACCCATGCCACCGTCACCCTCGGGACTAGGTAACCAGAAACATCATTTTTAATCCCTTTTCACCCCATTCCACTCCAAAAATACATTGATTCTTTTGCTGGTTTATGACCTTTCCCTTTTACTAAGACATACTCCAAATATAACTCCCATACCTCTTTAAAATCATTATATGTTGTCATTCCCCTTCTTACTTTCATTTCACATATTAGCTTATCATTAATTGCTAAACTCCACATTTCTTTGTACCAATCTTCAAGATTAATTTGTTTGTCACTTTTCCAATTCTTTGCAAATATTAATCTTGCTACTGTGACCACTATAACAATTAACTCTTTCTGCTCTTTTTTAAGATGGTTGTTCTTAATTATATTTAGGAGGGCAATAATTGGTGATATTTGAATATTATGTCTAATAATTTCTCTAATTTCTTTAAAACCAGTGTCCATTCTTTCTTTCTTTTTTCACAAGTCCACCACATATGCATATAGGTCCCTTTTTCCTTTTTGCATCTCCAGCATTGAGAAGGTACATTTTTATTTATTATATTCAATCTTACTGGGGTAAAGTAAGATTGAATCCTTAACATGCACAAGGGAGGAAACAGGATTTCTGCCAGCGGGTAGAGTACAGATTACCATTAAGATGCATTTCTTGCCCTAAAATCTACAAACGGGCAAGAGCAGTAGGTGTCACCAGTTCACAAGTTACCAGTCCATGTTATTCCTGTCAAGGGAGAAACCACAGGACAATCTCACAGCCACCTTAGCCAAAGCATATACTAGTCTGAAACAACAAGAACAAGGTGTACTGTATTTTACAAAGGGAAATCAGAGAGGGCAGTACAAAGAAAGAAAAGGTAAGGCAGCACTACTCTCTCCAGGCTTGTAATATTGCCCCCAACAGAGGCAAAATGTCCTTCCTCGTCCTCCTTGATATCTCAGCCGCCTTTGATACCGTTGATCACGGTATCCTCCTGGGGAGGCTCTCCGAGTTGGGGATTGGTGGCCTTGGTCTCACTTGGCTCCGGTCCTTCTTGGAGAGCTGTCCCCAGAGAGTTCAGCTTGGGAAGAATGTATCGGCCCCGTGGGCCCTCAGTTGTGCGGTCCCGCAGGGTTCGATCATCTCCCCAATGCTGTTTAACATCTATATGAGGCCATTGGGGGGGGGGGGTCATCTGGGGATGTGGAGCTTCATGTCACCAGTATGCTGATAACACCCAGCTCTACATCTCCTTTTTTCCATCTGCAGTGGATGCCATTCTGTCCCTTGGGCGCTGCCTGGAGGCCGTTCTGCAATGGATGCAGTCGAATGGACTAAAGTTGAACCCGGACAAGACGGAGGTCCTGCGGGTGGGTGACCCCGATGTCAGTGGTTTGGAGAACTCCCTCTCTTTTGGGGGGTGACTCTCACCACAAAGAATTCGGTTTGCAGTCTGGGGGTCCATCTGGACCCGGCGCTTACCACGGAGACCCAGGTAACGTCCGTGGTTCGGTCTGCCCATTTACATCTTCGGTGGATTGCCCAGCTGCGTCCCTATCTAGACGTGGGGGTGCTCACCACACTGGTCCCATGCGCTCATGGTCTCGAGAATAGACTACTGTAACGCTCTCTACGTGGGGCTTTCTTTGAGACTGATGCGGAAGCTCCAGTTGGTCCAGAACACGGTGGCCAGGCTATTAATAGGGGTGAAAAGATTTCACCATATTTCCCCCACCTTGGTCGCCTTACACTGGCTACCTATCCGCTTCTGCATTGATTTCAAGGTACTAACCATTACATACAAAGCCATTAACGGTAGGCCCTCGATACCTAGCAGAGCGCCTCCTTCCACCAAGTTCTACCCGTATCACCAGCTCCAGTCAGGCCACGTGGCTGAGGGGCCTAACACCAAGAGAGGCCTGGTGGGAAAAAACTAGAAATCGGGCCTTCTCGGCAGTGGCCCCTCGCCTTTGGAACAACTTACCTGTAGAGATCCACCTGGCTCCCTCGCTGAGGGCCTTCAAGACTAACTTGAAGACATGGCGATGCAGGCAGGCCTTCCCTACAGCCATTACCTAGCCTATCTCCCCTTTTCTTTTTTTCTCTCTTTCTTCTTTTTCTTCTTTTCTTCCTTTCTCATCTTGGGCTCTGTGATTAATCTGGATTTTACCTTAGTTTATTTTTATGTTATATGTAAACCGCCCAGAGCAGACATGTTTTAGATGGGCGGTATATAAATCTAATAAATAAATAAATAATATTAGGAAGAAAGGCCTCCTGTGAGCTCTACCTTATTGTAATTTTGTCTGCTTTTGTCATGCATATGTTGCACTTCTGTGTACATCCACATATGTAAAGAATAAAGGAGAAGAAGGGAAAGGAATCACATACATGCAAATAGTGCTTTGCACTGACTATAAATCTAGGACATGAAATGCTTCTTCTAAGCATGTTGATGAATGCACATACAAAAGTAAAAATAGCCAACTTGGGACTCTCCTAAAACTCTGTCAGATCTTGAGCTCAATGAGTAGAAGAGGGGAAAACATGCCAACTGCATTCAGGGGTATGCCTAGAAGTCCAAAATACTGGACCAAACTTGCTCTGATACTCTGTAGCACCCCAACTGCAGGCCTTGCACTTGTCCACTGAGAGTTGTGCTAAGAAACCTAGAGGAGGAGTGGGAGAGGAGTCACATCCTGAGTGCATACACAAAACAAAGACACATAGAGACAAATGCAAGGGACGCATCCTGACCATGTGTTCCAGGTGGGGGAAGCCAGAAAAGAATATCATCGGAAGGGAACACGGCAAAAGGTAGGTAGGGAAGGACAGGAACCTGGTCACAAAGGGGCAAGGAGACAGAAGAAACTCTTTGAGTGGGCTACAGGCCACCAAAGCTTATGCCAAATGAAACTTGTTAGCCCCTAAGGTGCCAGCTGGCTGAATAGCTCAGTGAGTTAGGCATCTGGATGTGGAGCCAGAGGTTGGCAGTTTGATTCCCCACTGTGCTTCCTGGGAGAAGAGCCAATCTGGGTAGTCATGAGCAGGCTGAAGAAGGGAATGGTAAACCAGTTTTGAGTGCTCTTTACCTAGAAAGCTCCGGACAGGGTCACCATAAGTGAGAACTGACTTGACAGCACACAATTATTATTAAAGTGCTACAAAACCAGTGGCTGTTTATGCAGCCGCAGGCTACAGACTAACAGGGTTGCTTCAACAACTTTTGGGAGTGGGTGAAATGTGGTGGAACAGTTATATCTCAAGAGAAAACAGAAAGTGCAGGGAAGGTGGAACTGCCTCTGACAAAAATAGTTTCTCTGCCTCAACCTGAGCTATCCAACAAGCCTGTCATGAGGATAGAGGGGAGGGGGTTGGGGAGTGCCACATATGCCGCCCTTGAGCCCACAGAAAAAGCAGGATACACAAGTGAGATCTACTTTTTTTAAAAGGTGAACAACCCAATGAGAAAGGGTCTCAAATCCCTCCTCCCGCTCCCCAGGTCTGGCTAGCAGGAAGCGAGCATCTGGGGGAGGCGTGACTGTGGCGGCCTTGCCATCCCTGGAGACGCCCCCCCACCCCCGCCCCCCCACCCCCACCCCCCTCCGGCTGTGCAACTCACCCTGGCTGCCCTGGACGAGTAGGGGTCCTCGAAGAGCGCCCACATCCTGGGCTGGCAGCTGCGGCCACAGCCCCCGGCCCCGCCGCCCGCCGGCGCCCCGGCCGGCCTGTCGTCCATGGCCAGGCGCTGCACCGCCCTCTCCCGGGCCCCGTCGTCCTCGGCCTCCTCCCCCGCCGGCCCGCCGCTGCCGGGCTCGGGGCTCTCGAAGATGTCCAGGGCTTCCTCGGCGTCGCGGTGCTGCCGGTAGGTCATCCAGCAGCAGGGCTCCACGTCGGTCTCGTCGATGCCCCAGTAGGTCAGCTCCTCCTCGAAGAGGGGGCCGCAGATGTCGGCCGGGCAGTGGAGCTTCCCCGTGCGGTAGTAGTTGAGCACGTAGGAGAAGATGCCCGGGTGGCGGTCGAAGAAGAACTCTTGGCTCTGGCCGTCGGCGTCCAAGGCGTTCGGGGGGTCCGGGTCGGCCAGCCAGGCGAGGCGGGTGCCGGGCAGGGTGCGCAGGGTGCTCTTGTAGGTCTCATGCCGGGTGCCGCCCACGTTGATGGTGATCTTGTCCGAGTCTTCCCCTCTGCCCATCTCCTCCTTCAGGCATGTTTTGGAGGGGGGCTTGTTCCCCGATTTGCGCCCGCGGTAAGAGGAGACACACACCGAGCTGATCATAGATTACGTGGGGCAGGTGGACCCGAGGCGCCCTCTGACTGCGAACTTCGCTGGCCGGTCGGCAAGGGAGCTGGGAGGGAGGAGGAGGAGGAGGAGGAGGAGGAGGATCGGGCCGAGGAGGGGCTCGTCCGTCCTGACCCCGGACACGGCGCTGCCCTCGCCTGGCTGGCGCGCTCGGTCGCTCAGCACCCAGCTCCGCCGGCGCTGCTGGCGTTCAAGCCCCCCGGAGGGAGGAGGCGAGGAAGCCACCGGCGAGCCGTCTCCGCGCTCCGCTCTCCCGGAGAGCCCCACCGGGCGGCAACAAGTCGCGCCTCCAGAGCCGGAGCAACCAAGAGCGGGCGTGAAAGGAAGCGGGCCCGCACCGAGCCTCGGCCACCCGGGAGAGCCGGAGGAGTCTGCCTCCCTTCACGCAGACGGCAAGCAGATGGCCACGGAACCGGCGGCGGCGGGCAGGGAGACGCGGCGGGGGGCTCGCTCGAGGGCACGGAGGCCTGAGAGAGGAAAACAAGAGCGTGGGAACAGCGCAGTGGGCAGGGATCGCGGGCTAGAGGGCTGCAGCCTGCCGCGCTCGGCCCCTTCCTCCCTCTCTTCCTCCCCCACCCCTCGTTCCCTTCTGAGCAGGTGGCAAAATCACTCCGAGCCTTCCCACAGGGGCGCACAGCCCTTGCCTTGACTCTCGAGGAAATCTGGAAACTTTGAAACAGCTCCCCGGGCACTGCCTGAGCAGCACCACACCCCTTCTCTTTCGCGCCCAGCTACGCCGCCACCTCTCTGCGTCTCGTCTACTTTCCTCCGGCTCGTCCAGCACGACTGGCGGGCGCCGTTCTTTACCTTCTCTCAGTCGGGGTCGGATTCACCTATATAAATCATGGACGGTGTTCGGAGCGCCCCAAAGAACCCGGGTCTTCCTTCCCCACGCGAGAGACCAGCAAGGATGCCCGAGGTCTCCGGGCACAGCAGCAGCAGACGTGCCTGGGTTGCGCTGGTTCCCCTCCAGCGATCGATCCCAAGGGGCCTCGGGGGGGGGGAGAGGGCGGGGGGCGGCAAAGAGGCTTCGGTGTCCTCCCGTCTTCTGTGGGATTAGAAAAAGCCCGGAGGCAGCCGTCCGGACAGAATCCGCTTCCCGTCAGAGATCATCAGATCCCGGCGGCATCGCGCTGCAATTCTAACCGCTCCAGCCGGGGAGAGGCGGGGTGATGATCGCGATCGCTCTCGCCGGCCTTCAGGTGCGCTTGCAAGAGAGCCGGAGGAGCCCGAACAAGCGCGGAGCTGTATCATTTTCAGCCAGAAGGAGGGAGGGGAGGGAAGGCGACAGGGAGGGGGGGGGAGGGAGCGATCGGAGCAAGCACAGCGCCGAAGCGACTTGGTTTCTTCCTCACTCCGCTATCCGCACCACTCCCAGCACTGGGAGCGGCTCCAGGGAGAGGGTTGGATCCCCGGGAGAAGCAAATGAGATAAGCGGAAAGTTGCCGCCGAAGGAGCGGCTGGCTGGGCGCAACAGAGTCTGTGCGCAGCTGGACCAGTTGTTCACCCTCCCCCCCACTCCAGCTCCCTGTCGCGCGACCCGCGGCACTCGCCGCCGCGCTCCAAAAAAGCACTCGCTGGCTGCGAGTCTCCCAGGTCTAGCCCCGGGAGAGAGGAAGCCGAGCGGGGCAAGGGCATTTCTTCCTTCGTCCAGTGGGGGCGCTCTCCGGAGGGCGACGCGAACAGGACGGCTCCGACGGCTTTCCGGCAAGTGGTTTCCCGCAGCCTGTTGCCCGGATACTCGTCGCCTTTTGAATTCCCAGCCCGGCTCAGCCGTGTCTTGGAAGCCTAGCTGGAGCTCGGTAGATTAACCCCGTCAGTGCCGCTGCTGGAGGGAAAGGGAGGGGAGGGGGCAGGCTGAGAGCGATGGGGCAAAATCTGGGCGCTTCTGCCTTCATGAGCCTGGTGGGGGTCTGCCCCCGTGTGGATTTTGCTGGAGAATAACAGCGGGGGCGGCGGGGGGGGGGGGAAGCTGGAAGAAAGCCGACTGGCTGATGCTAAGGCCCCATCAAGAAAAGAAGAAAGAGGGGGGGGGGGGGAAAGAAACATTTGGTCCTTAAGAAAAATCCAATAGGAAGAATCGATGTTAGCTTTGTTAACAATAATTACTTGTGATGTCAGTTTCCAGCGTTTTCTAGGGTATGGTCTCATTCCTCTGGCGCCCCGGGATTCTGCAACTTGCCCACAGGCTGGCTCTTCTCCTGAGACACACAGGGGGGAATTGAACTCCCAACCTCTGGCTCCGCAGCCAAGTACTGTTTGGTTAGCTTTTGACTCTTACAATCGGATTCGTCCTCAGGCTGGGCACTACAGAGCTTGGCGGTCCTAGTTCAAGGAGCTTGTCACAGGGGTTGCTGGAGAGGATGCCAGCTTACCCAGAACCCTTTTCACAGTCATGCTTGCTTTCAGACTTTGGAGCAGAAGCATCTGGAAAGAGCATTCACACCTTCCAAACAGAGATAGTACAGGCTTTCCCCAAAACCCATTTCTTTGCTGGGCCAACTGAAGTTCACAAAATGGCGCAAGCTTTCGAGATCCCTGAATCAGGCAAGACAACACCAAAAGCAGTGAGTAGGGCAAGATATGGGTGAGTGTGAGAACCTGATTTGATGCTAACTAAAGTCCTGTGACAAGAGTAAGGGTATTTTCACACAAAGAGCTAGAAACACTTTGGAGTGCTTCGTTTTGTGTTATTCAGATGCTGTTGTGTATCTTAATGTGAACTAGAAAGTATTTTCAGGTTTTAGATCTAATGAACCCTTTTTTGTAGTGTAATTTTTCTGTTCATATTTTAGACATGTGGGAAGCAAAACCAAGACAGTAATGTAACTTTCTCAACCCGATAGTCTCCAAAATGTTTTGGACCAGTTCCCATCAGCCCCAGTCAGCAAAGCCAATGGACACTTTGGAGGTTGGGGGAAGAAACATCTGAAGGGCAGAAGCAAGGCTGATGCTGTATAGTGGGCTCACATGTCCTCTTTTATAAAGGAAAGTCCTCTTTCTGAAAGCATCCTCCATTTGAAGGGCTGACCATGACCAGTCCAGATCTGATTTAAAGATAAAGAACCACTGGGAAGGAAATCAGGGACGTATAAGGGCCAAATAGAGATCAAAGCTTTCTAATGCACTGCATATATTTATACCCAGTTTTCTGTAATATTCTATGGTTATAAAATAATTGTCTCCCTCAATAGACTCTGACCTTTATCCAGGAAACAACTCTTAGTATTCCTATGACAGCCAATTCTACCTGACATACAGTGTCTCACCCTGGCTGGGACCTGCTAATTCAAGTAATTAACAGCTTGATGGTGCTGTTCTTGTGCTAACAAACTGTAGTTACGTTGTCTGTTATTTGTGTCCTCATCTGGTCATGGATATGTGCATAAATACACAGGTATTTATTTACACTCCAGTGTCTGAAGTAGATTTCACACTGAAATCAATCTGTTAATCTTTAAAGTACCATAATGTTTTGCTTCTCTCTCTCTCTCTCTCTCTCTCTCTCTCTCTCTCTCTCTCTCTCTCATTTTGCCAACATACTAAGACAGACTAACGTGGCTACTTCTTTGCATAAAGGATCTTAAAGTTGTCCAAACATAGTGAGCAACCTGGACAGCATACTCAGCAGGCGCATAAGACCACTCGGTTGTTCTTTTCCCTTCTCAAGTGATGTGCAGTTTCTAATTAGATTATTAAAATAATTTCTAATTTTGCATTTGTACATCTAGAATAGTTTGAAATTTTATGCAAATAAGTGGCCCCCTTTTGTTTGTTTGTTAATGGGTAATTGACCATCCTACTGCACCAGGAGGCTACTGTATTGTGTAATTTAGGATGGGCACTATTTTCTCTTGACAGTCGCAGTTCCTCAGGTGCAATTTGTTGGCGGGGTGTGTGTGTGTGTGTGTGTCATGGCCACAGCTATTGCTGGCAAGGCCAAAGTCACAGGTAGGCTCCCCTTCCGCCGTCTACCCCTCTTTATCTCTCTCTTGCTCCTCCTCTCTCTGCCTTTCTGTCTTTGTCTCTCTTCTTCCCCACCCAGCAGCCTCGCGGGCTGGGTGGGTGCAGAACAGATCCCAACAATTCCTTGCCTTTTCCGTCTTGTGCTTCTGAAGGCCCAGCAATAGGTTATAGAGGTATGTTATCACTAAGAGAGTGAATTCCCTAAGTGTTGACTGTGAATGATTGTCACAGCAGGAGCTTTCCTTACTTCTGGTAGTTTGCAAAGTAGCTTGCTTTATTTTGTGATTGGTCTTCAGGCCAGAACCATAGTTCTTTATTTTAATGTTTGATTTCCCAGGCACAAAAGACTGCCTCAGTCATGTCTCCTGAATACTTAGCATGATTGCAGGCTGAAATAATTTCTTTAGGACTCCAGCTGTCAGGACACATTTCCTATAAAGTATAGTTTGGTCTGAAAGAGCAGAAAGAGATTTGAACCTCTGCTTGGAAAGTTACCTGGAGACTCTGCTGCTTGAGCCACAGGCATGCTGTGGCATTGTTTGTCTGACACAACAGTGTTTGGTGAGCCATGACCATGGCAGCTTGAGTTCCCTGCTTCCTTCTGTCTATGAGTGGTGGGCAGGCATTGCAGCTGGCTAAGCTCCTGGCTCATGGATCATGGTGATGTTTCTTTGGATGCTTTCGACATGTTGCCTGTTTTCATATCTATGTTGATTTACAGAGTGGTGCATTTTCCTCTCCCCTCCTGGGCTGAACAGGTGTAGCAGCCTTTCCTTCAAAGGAGCTGTGGTGTCCTTCCCACACATCTCCAGCAGTGCTGTGAACTTGAGCACTTTCTCCTTCCTCTTCTTCTTTTAACAGAACTAATAGTTATGTGGTAGACAGAAAGGTACAAAATGTTAAGGGAAGTAGAGAGCATATTTTACAAGAGAGATATCACTAGTAAGGTTATCATAACCTTGCATTTTAATAGCAGGTGAAATCCTCTGGAATGAAAGTTTTGTATCAGCTACACAATTCTGAACAATTCTAAGCATAAATTCCAGCCATTTGCCCTGCTGGTGCATTTCTCAATTTCCCTGCTGATACTAAGAGTAGCCAGGCCAGATGTAGATCCAGTGGGTTGGCCAGCTGCTCCAAAGGATATGTGTTTGGGCACACAAGTGATACAATCAGTGGGTTGCCTCCCTCAGCGATATCCTTCTCTTCCTCAGTTTTTATTTTATGAAAACCACTCTAGTTGGTCAAAGTCTCTTGGGCCATAAAATGCCAACTGGGGGTCTCCCTGTGTTACAAGGAATGAACAAGCAGTAATGCAACATATCCTGACTTCATTTATTTAGAACAGTGGTGGGGAATCTTTGGCCATCCAGATACGTATTTTGGATTTCGGTTCCCATCAACCCCAGTCAGCATAGCCACTGACAATGGATTATGGGAGGCATAGTCCAAAAGGCTAGTGTTCCCACCCCTGATTTATAAGATAGTGGGTACATTGGCCAGACAGCCTGTTCTGCTTCTCTTCACTTGGCTAGGATAAAGTGTCCCAGTCGAAGCCACATACAGACCGAGTCCCTGTCTATGTCAATGTGACTCCTCAGCTGAAAAATACCACTTACAGTTCTGGTTTATTTTGCCCATGAGCAGTTAAATAGTTTCCTGTCAGCTTTTAATTACCCAAGTTGGGAAAGAAGAGCTCAGAAAGATGTGCACAGTGGGAAAGGTTTCAGTTAGACCTGCTTAAGAAGGAGCCGGTAAATGGAGGGAATTAAATTAGCAAAATGTGGGTTCACAATCCAGGTAGGAAATGTGTCTGCATTTAGAGTGGCAATGATGCTACTTAGTGCTTACTGTTAGCCCATTTGGAATGGTGCTGTCTCAGCCAATGCTATCTGCTGTTAAAGGCATAGAATGTGGCCCTTGGGATGAAAGAATGCATTCTCCTTCATTGTTAGAATTAAGGTAGAAATCATTAGTATGGTGAAATAAATTGAACTCAGGTTATCTACCACTGTTGACTAAATGAGTACTCTCAAGAAACAACAACAAAAATATGAAGTGTTAAAAGGAAACTAGCATCATTAGGAAACTTCAAAAGCAAATGTTTATTGAATCATTTTCTATTTATGATTAATTACTGAGAGTGCAGCCTAGCATTATTTGAGCTGCCAGAACATTGCACTCAAGAAAGACAATGTAAACTATGTTGCCAGCTATGGATGTAAGAGAATGATAATGCTTGGGTAACTGTTCTGTTCTGATGCAGCAGAGTCTTTGGGGGCAGTGTGTGAGAGAGGAATTGAGTGTGGCTTAATATGAAAATTAATAAACATCCTCTAATCACACAATGGATAAAATGGTTCCAGGCAGGAACCTACAGAGCAGATTGAGCTACAAGTCTTCCTCAATAGAGCACCCCTTATTTGTTAGTTTACCTCAACTGGCACTTACTGGCTCAATACATTCACTCAAAGACTCTAAGAAAGAATAAAATGTTTCTGTTTACTTACAGTTCTTAGTAGATAAACACAAATATCAGATTGTGTAAAATGTTAACTTGTTATATCACTGAGCTTAGATGTTTAACTAGCTTCACTACTGACTAACTGACTGGTTACATAACCGACAGAACACTTCACTTTAACTGTCCACTTCTGACAGACTGCATTACTAACATTCTGACAGAACCTTGACTGGAAAAAAAGTGAAGAAAAGAATCTGCGGTAGAGAGGAAATAATTTGCTGTTACTGGATTGATTGACATTCAACCCCAGTCCAGAAAAATCCCTCCTGGCCAAAACCTCTTAAAGTCATAATATGTAGGTTGCAATATATCCAACAGAGTCCACAGACAGCCAGGGAGTTTAATCAAGCATCTGGGGCCATGACTTCCAAAACAACCCTATAAGGATACAATGGCCACTCAGGAAACCTGGCTGATAGGGAATTTTGACTAACTTGAGAGGAGAAATGGAGTGGAGTGGCTGGAAAGGGTGACAGAAATTAGAAGAGATTAATAGGTATTCAGGTGGGTTTGGGGCAATTACAACTGAGGCTTGTTGATATTTAAGTGCTATATACTGTAGTTTTGTTAGGTTCCTTTCTTTAAAAGGTATTTTTAATTGTTTCAGATTTTGATTTCATTCTGTTTTAATAAAGTGATCTTGTTTTGTATCCTTCTTTTATACAATACAAATGTGATCTGCCTTGAGACCTCTCTCTGGGGAAAGCTAGGATATGAATCCAAATAAATAAATAAAATTTAAAAGATAGAGAAAAAAACTTCATGAAAAACTATAAAAAACCATGTCTGGATAGGTCATTTTTAGATTTCCACTGAGGTGCAACGTTTTAAATGCAATTTTTAAATTTTGCCAAGAAATGAAAGTGATGGGTGTCTATAATAATCCAATGGGAATTCAGATATTTCAACATAGCAGGGCGAGGGCACAGATTTGTTCCTCTTATCCCCTAAACCCCTAAACAGAGAAAGAGAATCCATTGGTAAACAGCCCAATGAACGCTCAACATGCTCAGTGGCCAGGAAATATGGATTGATAGACGGGGGTAGGGGGGTGGGGAGGAAGAACTGGAAGGAGAGGAAGTGGGACTAGAATGAAATTGAGTGAGTGGAACCCTGAACATTCTGTTGCAGGATTCTACTTGTCTCCTGACATTAGCAAGTTAATATGGATCCCCATATAACCCAAACAGCACCATCCATGCATAAAAGTGAAGAATCAAAGGGTTTCTGGGAATCCAAAGATTTGCAAAGGTACCAAACTCTGGAGGAAATCTCACAAGGAGAGGAAAAAATCTCAGTGAGAACTGAGTGTGTGCAGTGATGAGTGTTGGACGGAGAGGACAACACAGAAAACCAAGACTGTGGACTGAAAGACATATTATGGAGGAAGGCATGGCTGACTGAATGCCTCACTGCAATATTTTATTGCAGATCTCACTTGTTCCAAACCATTCTAATGAACTCTAATTCTTTTTCCCTATTGTGTGCTTAGTGGTTCCAAATGGCACCAACCTTTACAGCCAAATATGATTAAATGATTTCATTCCCCCACCAGACACGCTTGGGTCCAAATGGGCGAGAAAGAAGTCAGTTCAACTGCACTGAGCAGCAGTTCAGAATATATATTTATCCATCCCTGAAGTCAAGAGCCTGATATAGGAATGCAGCAATCACATCTGGAGGGCTATGTTTTGTTTATAATTTGTGTAAATGACACACATTGCAAGTCTTAGCGTGTGCACTTTTACTTGGAACCAGAATTTCTCCAGAGACCAGTGAAGTTTACTTACGGATGGGGGTGCATAGGATTGCAGGTGTAGCTAGCAGAAATGCAAAGAAGCTGCTGCTTCAGTTCCAGAGGAGCATTGTTTTTATTATCTGCAGATCAAAGCAGATCTCTCTGGAGTTGGCTGCTGAGTATGATCCATGACCAAAGGTTCCAGCATTCATACTAACATGTATTGCATAGACACATACTGTTGAAGAGGAGCTCAACTAGGAAAAATCATTTATGTAGGCTGGAATTCCAAGAGTCTTCGAAAATCCTCTTCTCAGCAAGGGGTGACTGGGTGAGCACAATGACTAAATATCAGAAATGCAAAATGATGCTTTTTTAGGTCCACTTCTCAAACCCGGTAGCCATGTTGTGAGCAGTAGTCCAAAGAGGTCAACTTGTCCCAGCTCTGCTGAAAATCCATAAGTGGCTTGTGTGGTATCAGTTACCCTTGTCCATGCAGAATGCTGCTAGTTAACCATATACAAGCATGCTGCTCGCCCAGTATCTCCTGTCATCTCATGACACAGCATTGGACCACATGTCCACTCCCATTGTTACTCAGTAGAAGTGGCTGAGTGTTGGCTCCCATCTCATCTCATCACTTCTGTCCACTGATCTGAAGCCATAATTATCTGCCAGGTGGCACCCTAAACTCACAACCCAGAGGATATCAACAGGGTCTTCAATGTATGTTATGTTATGTACCATCAAGTTGGAACCAACTTATAGCAACTCTAATATTTCCCTACTACTATTGCTTTCAAGGTGAATGAGATATTAAAGGAGTAGTTTTACCAGTTCTACCCTCTCCCCCATGTTTCCATGGCTAAGTCATGAAAACCCAGAGAGATTCAAACCCAGATCCCCTAGGTCCACGTCTGTCTCTTTATCCACTGCACTACACTGGATATCTGTCCAATGTATACTGTGGATTAATACCAGGCCTAAGGCCACAAACAGTGCTTAACTGTTTGATCATTGGTCCAGTAGCTTTGCATTCATTGGTCAGAACACTGAAGACATAAGCAGGTTTCCTTCTAATTGAGCATCTGTGTGGATCCATGTTGGCTTTTTTCCTGTATTGTGTGTAGAAAGCAAGGTCTACAGGCTGCTTTTTCATCAGTGAAAAAAGGAAAGTGGCTCCTCTAAAACAATGTTCATAGGTGTACTGGACCAAAGTGCAAATCACCCCATCTGGCATGGTTAAGCAGAGAGCAATGTGCTGTATTTTGCTGGCGATGATGGGGATTGTAGTTTTAAAAATTGGAGGGCACTAGCCAGGGGATCAAGTTTCCGGATATTCCTGAGGGAATCAGTGGTACCTGTCAAGTGGAGTGTTGTTCAAACATGACACAGAGCTACTGAACACTGGAAAACATACAACACAAACAGAATATAAATAGTGATGTGGCAACTGGTTAATGAGAAGCCATTTAAAATGAAAGAGAGTTTTGCTGATTGTGTTTGTAGCAGTGGCAGTCTTTAAAAATACTGTTGCAGTGTGATAGGCACTGCATGAACCCATTCCATGTTTCGTCAATCATACATCAGGCTGTACCTTTTAGGAAGGGGCTGTGAAGATTGCTCCTAAGCACCCTCATAGAAGAAATAAAGGAAATCCAGGAGACATCACATGGTAAAGAAGAAACTCTTTTAATTGCAGGCTGTTGTGGGCTTGTACAGCATTTCCCCCATACAACAGAATTCACCTGCTGACACAAGAGTGCTTATGGTAGTTAGCTACACTGGTTACACTGTATATGAGACAAGTCACTACAAACTGTGCTCTTCTGCCTGTATAGGAAATTTGCAGCAGATACAGGTGCTTACCAGGTTTTCTGCTGCCTTATGTTAATATTTTTTTTAAAAAAAATACAAGCCTATCCCAAGTCCTTTTCTGTCACTATAACTACAGACATCTTTATAGGTAGGCATTCAGGCACAGGTTATCCTATCAAGTACTGGATACCAACCTCAGAAACATTTTTCTGTCTCTTTCCCACAGAGCACACCACAGTTCTTCAGGTTAATAAGACTGCTTTCTTCTACCTCTTTTGGGCTTGTTGTGAAATCAGTGGGCATTTCTGTTCCCATACGTGGATCACACATTTGGTTTTCAGTATGACTGATATGATCTCAACAATGGATTCTGGGACATGAGGTCTGTACCTTGGGAGGGAGACAGATTACAATCATACTACAGGCAAACCCTGTTGGTTTTTATTTCACAAGAGTAGTATTACTACTCACAAGGGCCCAGCTGCTTTCAACAGGGTTGATGTAGCTGCAAGCAGAACTGTAATCCTCCACATTTGCTAATAGGATTCTAGCATATATTTTTGATTCTGATTGTGATCCCAAGATTGTGGGAAAGATCTCTGAATATGTGGATTTGGGAGAAACCTTAGAATGCATCCACCTGGGCCTGCTCTGCCCAGCACACAAATGCACCCACTGCACAGAACTAAAGAAGAAATTCCAAAGCACAATGAAATAGAAATCGGACACCTTTGGGGGTTGCTCTTTGGACCATATATGGCATGTTAAAGGCCCAAAATACAAGTCTGTGGCATAAGTTAGAAAAGTTCCAAAATGTTGACTAGGGGATGCTGGGAGCCATAGTCCAAATAAAGTAACATCTTCCGTCTCTAGCAAGACTGTGTAGTAACATTTTATTGGCTAAAAATGTTGTCCCTGTAAGTGACTAATGGGCCAATTACTTCCTTGGACTGCAGGGTGAGTAACTTGTCTGCCTGCTGTATTCATTGCCATTTTTCTTAATAGAGAGTTTATGAAACCTGTAGGGTGTTATGTATTATACGTAGCTTAATCTGCAGGTGCTGCTTTATCTGATTTAAAAAACAGAGGATAGGGTTTACTAAAATATTCAATAGTCTAGAGGCAAAGTGCAAATTATTATTATTATTATTAGTTTTATTTGTATGAAGCATTTCTCCCAACAAAATTTAGGATGTCCTGAATAGCACTCTTGCAGGAATTATTATTGTTTTCCTCTCTCTAGAATTCCTTCATGGCAACATTTATCTTTGAAAATGATGATTAGCCTGGCCCTCCTGTCTTGCAAAGGACACAAGGGGTGACCACTTGGAGCATTAGTAGGCTGTAGCAAAGTGCACCCACTCAAACAGCACTACAGGGTGAAGCCGTCATGCTGTTAACTGAGAGACATACCCAACTCTGCATAGATTTGGTCAGTTCATTTATGCCATTCCCAGTCAATGTATTCTGTTGTCCTTCTGCAATGAGTTGAGAATTTTATTTTTATTTTTTTACTTAATATATCACAGTGCTCAGTTTGGACGTTCTTTTGGGACCTATGGTGAGCTGTGATTTCAAGATAGATTGAAGCAGTCAAAGGCTCAATTTAAAATAGCACAAATAAGTTGGAAGTGGTTGCCAGAACCAGTTTATTCACTGGCTGTGAGAACCTATCCTGATCAGGCAGGCATCTAAGATATCAAATTCATTGACAAGTCCATTCCTTGGTTCAGAAAGTAGATTTTTTTTTCCTATTGTCTGTGCTGTTATCGATAGCTACAATGTTGGAGGCTGCAGGCCCTCTTGAAATAAGTGTGCTTAGCTATTACTAGCATTTTGCTCTGAGACAAACACTCCAGCAACTTACGGTCAATTATATACAAGTCTACCCATAAACAAGACCCACTGAGTCCAGTTAAATTTACATTTAGCACATTTTTTAGAAGAAGTGCTCTCTCAAGTAATGGAATAAGTCTGTTTGTCATAGCACATGATTTTCTTCAGTATGCATCTTGCATTTAGTGTGCTTTGTTTTGTGATTGGTTATTGGAAAGTAAACATTGTCTCAATTTGCAAGTCTGATTTCTGAGGCACGTATCTCTGAGGAAATCTCACTGTGAGATAGAAAATGAATTAACCACAGGGAGTATGGATTCCTCTTAACATAATCTGACCTTTTGCTCCAGGTAATTGAGCAGAGGATTGCAGCCATGAGGCAGAATTCAGTATGATCTGGTTGTGTCCAAAGGACTAAGATCAGAAAACGTATCAGGGACAAGTACCCAAGTGAATTCCTTCAGCATGCAGAACAAAAACTGTGGGATACCTTTCTAATAGGCTACACTAATGGAACTGCAACTAACATATTGGTATTCCTTCCGGGTTTTTGTGCTTTACAACATTGTAGTTTGTGCTATATGTTATACTATGTGCTATAAGAAATTCACTTATTCCAAATGGATAGATAAGGTATCAGCTAAATAGGCAGCTTAATGGTAGATGGGTTATTTTCTGAGAATGTTCTTAGTCAGTTGCTAATGTTATATGCTACATGATGATATCTACTATTCTAGCAATGCTTGAACACACCTGTTAATACATCAGTTGAGCAACAGGGATCACATGGCCCACCTACACTAAAAAGCAAGGTGATTCTTTAATATTTTGATTTCCAAAGTTCCCCATCTAATATCATCTATTTATATATTTCAGGTCAACAGGTCAACATGAGTTTTGGCCCACTCTTGTAGCTACGTATATAGTAAGAATGAGGAACTTTTCAATGTTACTTGAATTCCACTTTCCACTATCCTACCTAACATGTCTAATGGTCAGGGAAGAAGAGACTTGTATAAGAAAACATCTGGAGAATAGGCTGTCCACCTCTGCCATAAACCCTGAACATTCGTAAATAAGCCATACATTTAGAAACACTCTGAAGCCGTGCTCACTGACAGAGAATATCCAAAATATCGAAAGCTACTGAATGGCCTTGAAAGTGCTTCTATCACAGAAAATGCTAACCCTGATATAACAAACATAAACACAACAGCAATTACAGAAGCCTTCACACAGAGAGACTCAATGGAGCGACTGCTCAAGGCATCTAACATTTAATCCCACAACTTCCCACTTCTAAAGCCTAGCATAATGCCACAATGTAATACTGTTATATTTCCACAGAAATAATGAAGGCAGTGCCCCTCAGTGCTCCACTCACCCACCCACCCAGTGGGTAGCTCAGCAGGGTGTGGTCACCAATCGTACACTAAAAAAAAATATAAATATATCAAATATACAATAAAATAGATCTGTACAGCACTGAGAATGAAAATAGTTCACATATCACTTTGAAATATGCTTATCATTTAACAGAATTTACACCAACATTTACAGAATAAATATACAATAGAAATAGAATCTATAGATTACTCTCTATATGTACATATAAACACAAATAATATAGTGTTTTTCCATCTTCCGAATGCCATTGCAACAGGTGCTGCACCGTAAGATGAGGGAAAGAAACACAATGGACCCACTGCAGAATTGTAGCTATCGCTGAGTAAATGGTGGCCAAAATCCATAGTGGTGATGTACAAATCTGCTTCACTTGAAGATCAGTGAAGGTGCATTGATCTACCTCATCTCTGGCCTGTCTTTCTATAGACAGTCCATGGTCATGTGCCCATGTATGTAAGTGGAGAATCTAGACCAGCATATAGCAAAAGTTTGAGAGTCCCTGAAAACCTTCCTTCTAAAGAAGATGGCCTTAGAAGAGAAGGAAGAGAGCCATGGAATTAAGCAACAAGCTTTCTCTAGGAGTTAGTTATTTGATGGTTTATCAAATGTGAGTGCAGCCCACAGGCCCTCATGCTATCCTCAGCCAACCTTCTGGCACCCCAGATCAGTACACTCAAAGCCTGTCACACACCTCTCCCCCTCACCTCTCCTCCACTGATGAGTGCTGGAAATACTGAACTAAAGAGAAGAGTCTGAGGGTGTTTGTTTTTGCACTTGTGTGGAGGGGGCGGGGAACCCAGCCCTTTCCCACTGTTAGCTGTGCCTATAGCCAGCATTCCTGGCTTCTGACCCCCACCCCCACCCCACCCCCACATCTTTGTATGTGGCTCAAATTCGAAAGAGTGGCCCATGTTCCAGAGCAGATTTCTATCATTCCCACTAGGCTTGAATGACTGTTTCCTATTTCCTGCACTTGGTTAATCACAGTTTATTTCTACTGGAGGGCAGGGCTGGATGGGATAACAGAAGCAGGTGGTGGTGGTGAAAGAAGGAAACTTCCAGCGTAGCTCATTGTTTCATAATCTACATATTGAAACAAACAAATAAATATTGACATCACAGAAGAAACAGAAAGGCCAAGAATCTGCCTCTACTCAAAGCGCCAGGATTCGACACCATTTCACAAGGAAAGCAGCAGAGATGGGGATTGGGTCATGGGACTCACTGTCAAGTTGGACTTAAGTCGCACCCGTGATGAGACTTCCCCCCCCCCCCAATGGCTCAGACTCTACTTGTGACTTGGAACCCACCCACTCTCCCTTTTTTTTTCTGGGGGGAAAACTTATTTTTAACAGGGTCTCAGACTTGGGGCTTGGTACTTGTTACTAAAGACTTGGTCTTGGTCTTGGGACTCAGGCCCAAAGACTTCTCAACATCCCTGGAAGGCAGTATGTTAGCAACAAGTATGTTTCTTTGAACTGGTCAGATTCCAAGCCCATGTAATGTTTCCTTGCCTTCCTCAGGTCAAATAATGAAATTCCATGGTAGTCTCAAAGGAGGAACACCACCTCGATGGCCAACACTAATATCTGTTTGTATAAAACCTACTCCTTGGATCTTGAGAAGCCTAACTCCTAGTCAGTGCTCAGATTATCACTGATAACAGGGCAGTGTTGTAGTGAAGCTGGGCTTCACAGGTGTTGGATCAACACAAGGTTGCTGACATAACCTGTGAGACCCTGTCCCATCTTCCCAATTCCCTCTGACTTTAGCTGAAATCATTGCAGTGGGGGAAGGAGAACAATGGATTTTCCCTAGTCACAATAGATTGTTGTGAGTTCATACCTCACTCTCTCACTGTCTCAGTACACATCCACATCACACACACACACACACACGGATGAGCATGGAGGTCTACATTTTCCCACAGCTTTCTATACAGAGCACAGAAATGTGAGCATAGGTCAGGTAATGCATGGAGAGGCCCCAACAATCTTTAGAATCAGAGTGAGTGGAAAGGGCTGCAATAATTTTGGAAACGGCCGTGTGTATTTCAATGTTTTCACAGTATTTCATGCACCTGCATGTGCAAGTGCATGGAGAAAATGCCTGCATTTTGGGACTACTTGAGGATGTGCATCTGTGGAGACTACCATGATGAGCTCCTAGACTTCACTACACTCTGGCTAAACATCAGGAGCCACCATAGCTGTTTGCTGCAAGTGTACATTTCCTTAAGGTCACTCCACATCTGTTCATGCAGCATTTGGCCCCACCTTAGTGGGCCTGAAAATGTTTTCAAGAGTTCAGTTTGTTTTCATCCATACTATAAAACATCTTCTGGAGGAGAACTGAGGGAAGTTATGACCATGGGGTTCCCCCCCCCCCAATTGTTTTGACTTTCCTAGTTTGTTCTCTGCACGGGAGACCCAAAAGGCCTTCTGCACACAAGCCACCACATAGCAATGCCATAACAGCACAAGACTCCTTTGTGTACAGTAGTTTCTCTTTTTTGAATATGGTGGTGGAGGTGAAAAAGACCCCTTATGCTGTTCAGCACTTTTAAAAACCAGACGAGATGTGTGCTCCCACACACAGATTGTGCCGCAGGGGAGTGCTCAAACACCAAATTTTCAAAAAGGAAAAGGAAAAAAAGCCTTTAAAAGGTTCCAGAACCATGTGACATATTTTAGCGCCTGTTTCTTAGAATCTCACTGTGTGTGCACTCCCACATATGAATTATACAACCTCCAAGCAACTAAAATAATAGTGAGATAGAACTTTAAAACCAAGTTTTAAAAATGGCACTGCATGTTTGAATCCTCTATTGAATATGACTAAGCAGGAGGCAGAAACTATGTCACTGTTCATTAAATAATGGCATCAGCTGTACCCAACAGGTGAGCCATGTGCTCCACCTATACTTCCACATCCTGCAGTTCAATTACAAAGACAGTGAATGCAGCACTTAAAGGAGCTATTATATTTTTCTAGGTATAAAATGTACTGCATAGTTAAAAGGGGGAGGGGCAGTACCAACACTACCTCGCAATAAAAATTTATTTTAATGTGTTTATTTTATTTTATTTAATGTGCCCTTTTTATAGTGCTTTTATAACCTACCACTGTACCTGTGGTGCAACCTTCCCCAACCTGGTGCATTCCAGATGTGCTGAACCACAACTTCCACCATCCCAGCCCAGCTTGGGGATAGAGATTATAGTTCAACACCAAGGAGTAGGTTTTATACAAACAGTAGCTAAGAGAAAGCTGCTATAGAGAACAGCTCTCTCTGGAAAAGTTTTCATCATAAAAGTATATTTGATGGAAAGTATGAGTCAAAGTCTGCTCAGAGTTACAGAAACAACATCAGAAGTGATACTGTAAATTCTAGAAAATTACACTGATGCAAAACAGTCCTGATTCTGTCATACACACATGGCATATGCCTGAATTTGCACCACTGCATGGGCCACCATTGGGCAGAGGAACACTGTAAGGAATGTTACTAAGTAGATCAATGCAACCTTCATAAAGGGTGTGATCAGACAAGGGAAAGTTGTATACCTGACTGCACTAGAAATGGTTGCATTGCAGGGAATGAAAGTGAAATTTCCATATTTTATTTGGAAAATAAAAGTAGTAGCCCTACAGCTGAACCAAAAAGGTTCAGCTTGGGCACAGTCTGAGGTCGGGCTGGAGCACAATTCCCCATACGTTGTATAATTGCCAGGAAATAGATCACAACAGACTATTCCACAAGTGGCCCAAAATACGACTGATTTCCTCATGTGGTCACACCCTCAGAGGAGATTCCCATCCTTAATCCCCTTATAGTTTTTGGTCTAGCATCAGCAATGAGATGACATCCATTATGCGACGGCACAGCCAGGCATTATCATGTGCTGTCTACATAAAAGTATATCCAGACTTCTAAGACACATTCACCAAAGCAAATGTGCAAACTGGATATCATCAAAGTGCAACCCCACTGGTCGTCTGGTAGAACCCATATTAAGAGTCTTCTTTGTGCTAGAAGTGGTGGTGGTAGTGCTTAGATGTACTCACTGGCTGAAACAAGATTTCTTCTCCTAGCTAGAGAAAAACAGTGGACAAGGAGGTAGCTCTAAGGGACCTGAACTCTTTCCCTTTGCTGCTGCCTTGTTTTGTGTCCCTTTCCCAGCTTCTGCTTGTGCAAAAGGGATTTGTGTTTTTCAGTGCCAATTGGCTAAAATTTTGCTTATTTATTGCAGTGTCTTATTACTATTGTTCACTGAGGAAGGATCTGAGATTTCGGGTGGCGGTAACCAGAAAGAAAGGCCTCTTCCCTTCCCATCTTTTCCACCCTCAATATATCATCTGCCTCCTACCTGCTGTAAATTCTGGAAAGAATGTCTAAAGCACAGGTTCCTTCTCTAGGCAAGGAGGGGAGGGCTGGTGGCAGATGGTCACAGTTCAGATTCAGGGGTGGTAGCCATATGGTACCCACTGCTAAAGCGTCCATTGGCAACACTGGTCATCTCCATTGGGGATGTGGTCCCTGGACCCAGGTAAGAACGGTGTGTGGGCATTGGGGAAGGGGTTTCGCTGGGTACTTTACTCAAGATGAAACGGGTTTCATCGTTGTCTTCCAGGTTGGAGATGTCTTTCATCATACGCCCCTTCTTGTACGTCACAGACAGAGCATTGGAACCATCTGACATAAGGTGGAATTGCCGAAGGATGAAGATGACAGGCAAAGGAAGGATGGCTAAGATAATCAGTGACACAAGGATACCCAATGCCCATTTGGGATAATAGAGATATTTCTCTGCAGCCTGGGAAGGAAAAAGAAATAGCACTGGCATTGATCAATATCACTCAAATACAACCCTAGAACTGATTAGCTTAGCATTTAGAACCAAGGCTAAATATTAGAAATAGAACTTGGAAAAGTTACTTGTGAGATTACAGTACCCCAAATCCCCAAGACTAAAAGCCATGCTGGCTGGGGGAGTCCGGGAGTTATAGGAAATACATACATACATACATACATACATACATACATACATACATACATACATACATACATGTCCTTTAGCTCCTATAGAAAGAACACCATGTACTATAATGGGAAATTATAATAAATGGAAAAGAAATTTCAGCAGTCTTCCATTTTTCTCATGCACTTACTGAAATCATTGTTTTCATGTACTGTCAAGTTGCTTCCTACTTATTATTTTTGTGGTAGCCTACACTATCCATAAAGCTCCCCTTCAATGCCAAATTTAAAATGAATAAATTGTGTTCTTGTTAGCTTTCTTTATAGTTCAATTTGCATATCCATAATCTACAGCTAACAGAAGATCAGTCTCTCAGAAGTAATGCATTGGGATATTTTGATCTGGTGGGGGGACTCTTTAAGAAAGATAAGCAGTATCTCAAAATCAATAATTTCCTGAAGATGGAATAAATGCTTAAATTACCTTTTAAAGGTCATAATCCACACCTGGAACAACACACCTTAACCCTCCTTTATCTGCTTTACAGGAAGCATGTACAACTCTGGAATGCCAATAACGATCACTCTCCATTGGAGAGGCAGCATCTGGGCCTCATCTTCACAAGGAAGAATAGCCAGAAATTCAGGACACCTTTGCTAGGAATTATCTCCAGTAGCTTAGTAGGGCAGCAGAGAGAGGAACTGAAAGTCACATTGCACCTGTTGAAGTGCCAGTTGTGTGCTAGCAGATGTCACAATGGCAGCACTTCTCCGGCCTCAGTGTGAATGGTGGTCCACCAACTGCACACCTGATCACAGTGAAACTGCTATGACCTGTGGCTTTATATGTACAAACTAATAGCACATAATTAACAAACTATACAGCACAGGCTGGGAACATGAAGGTGCACAGCCTATGGATTTTGGACTTTTAGGGTATATGCAAGGACTCACCTCTTCTCTGATCCAGGCATTATAACCTGGCGGAGTGACTGCTAGCTGAATTATGCTGGCCATCATTAGGACAGCCATACAGATAGGTGAGACATACTTCCATGTGTAGAAGTAGAAACGGTAAGGGCGGAAACCCAACATTTCTGTTAATTCATGCATGAATCTATGAAGAAAAGAGGAAGAAAACAAACAGATGAAGGACAATACCCTGATTGTGCCTTACCTACCTCCCCAGATTTAAATGGGGAGTTTCAAACAATGACAGTTGTTGGTTCCAGAAGTCCAATTCCAACCCCCGTTTGAAATCTGAGCCCTTTAAGAGCGGTTAAGCCCATTACACATTTCTTGGTTATAAAATCTGATGCAATATTGTGGTCATGGAAAGATCTTAAATGATGTTCCATCCGTGGAAGGGGAAATCACATTTTAGATGCCCCTCATAGTTCTTCCAAGTTCCAGGCTTCTGCAAGGGCCCCTCTATCCATTTGAACCCAATCCTTAGGGGCAAAAGCGAGGAGCTGGGAGTGTAGTTGTAGGTGGGCAGCAGGAAGAACTACATCTGATGGATCCCAAAGTGTTTCCACCTCCAACCCCAAACCCAAATAAGCAATGGAATCTCAACATGCCTCAGATTATGGCAGATTTGCTTCTCTTTCATTGGTCTCTTTCCTTCAATACAAGTGTGAATAAGCTGTATGGTGGGGAAAACAAGCTGTAAATCAGCTCTGGTGATACTTCCACCTGGTGGTGAAACCTAGACTGAATCTATCCACTTCTTTGTTTTAGAATTGCCCTATAAGTCTTAGAAGGTAGGGAAACCATTAAAGGAGGGAGAAATAAAAACATATTTTGTGTTTGCTCCCTTTGAAAGAAATCTTACTTTTTGGTACCATATATCCAAGCCACAGCAATGTTCTCCAGGATTACCACAAGAGTGAGTGGCAGCGTTGCAGAGTAATCATCAAACATGTTGACAAAGTAGTTGCCAGAGCGCTGCACAAAGATCAGCCCCACAAAGAAAGCAAAAATGCAGCAGCCAACTGTAAAGAACAAACAATAAGAATTGTCAAGCATGCTGCTACCTCAGGGCACATGAACGTGTTCAGGAGGTAGAAGGTAAACTGATCATATCACTGCTTTGGAAGAGGATGCATTTGTTAGCAGGACCAGCCAAATAATTTTCACATGTGAGTTGTTGGTGAAAACATAAGGACAGAAAGTAAACAATAGAGCTATACAAACAGAGTAGAAGAACATTAGTATTTATCTGCCAGGAACATAATAAATGGGGAAAGATGACTTTGGGGCAGCAAAATCTTCTCATGGGGAAGTTTTATTTCTTGCTCACTGCACCTGGCTTGTGAACTCAAGCACTTAAAATATACCAGATTAATAACTGCTAGGGCAACAGTAAGTATATTCCTTATCCTGCTGAGCAGTTTAACATGCATGTGTACATGTATCTTATCCTTCCCTTGGAGATTTAAAATAGCTTATTAATCTAGACGACAACACCCATATCCCATAATTCTGATGAGAAACTGAGGATGGGCTAAGCTTGACCTTTTATCTGGTGCTAGATAATCTTAACTACTTGCTCCCAAGGAAGTGTTTTTAATGGGGGAGTTGTATTTTTATCTTTTAAATGTGCTTTCAAATTGTTTTAAAGGGGGTTTATTTAGCACTATTCCATTATTAAGATTTTGTTTTTTAATATTGTAATTTACTCTATTTTTAAAATTGTTTTAATACTTTTAAAAAAACATCTTGTTTGTAAGCTATACAGTCAATGTCTAGTACTCTGCTTTCTGCAGCACACTGAGGGTTTGTTTTTTTTGTTTTTGTTTTTTTAGAAATCTTATGAAACATCTTCTATAATATCACACCTAGCGGGAGCGCTTTCCACAGGTCAAGCCTCCAATACAATTAATGTAGTTCTCCACTGCAGCCTAAGTACATTTTGTGGTGCCTGAAAATGATGCCCTTGTAGTAAAGATATGGCAAGGATGCTACAATGATATGCCTGAGTTTTCAGTCTGATACAACTACACGTTTCAGTACTTTTTTTGTCATGTATCACACAGCTGGATCAGAGAGCTGCCATGCCACCATAGTTAGTCAATGCTGCTTTGGTTTGCTCAATTGTAAACTATGTACTTCAGTCCTTGAGGGTGGCCAGTGCGGAAAACAGAGTGGCTTCTAACAAAACAAAATGATCCACGTAGAAGAGTCCACTCATCACATAAGATGTATGAATAGTACATCTATTCTGCTCTGTGTACACTTACTAGAAACCTACTGGTGCTTCCTGCCTTTTATATGCATGGTGACATCAAGGGGTTTTTTGGTCAAAATTTTCAAGTGCACAAATCCACCCCCTCTCTCGCACACACAAATACAGATGCATACATGAAAAAGCCAGACACAAATCTTCAGGCTGTGTCATTGCTTTAGTGTATGTTACACTGTGGTAAACAGGGCCTGAGGGCTTTTAGTATTGATAACGTCAAAGAAGAGCTACAGCCAGAAAAAATGCTGTTTTAATATGGTTTGGCATTTTAAGTATGGACATCAATCACTTCCTAACTGTTCTGTAAATTATGTCACATGACACTGCATGTCATGTTAAGTATCTAACAAACAGATATGCAAAACCTGTCTATTGTTTCCTCTGTTTGTCCTACAAGACATCTAGCAGTTTCTGACTGCCTACTTTTTCCAGTTCCACATTCTTTATTCAGCTGCACATTAAAAAAAAAAAAAAACAGGTGACCGAGGCACATGTGTGCAACAAGCTGTTTGTGAGATTCACACAATTACTTGCAAGCAGGTGACTTCTGTGCAAGAACATTAGAGCTCAGCCAACTGGCTGAATAGCTCAGTGATATAAGTTGTGGTGCCAGAGGCTGGGAGTTTGATTCTTCCTTGTATTTCCTAGGAAAAGAGACAGCTTGTGTAGCCATGGGCAAGCTGCACAGACATAAGAACATAAGAAAAGCCCTGCTGGATCAGACCAAGGGCCCATTTAGTCCAGCTTCCTATATCTCACAGTGGCTCCACCAGATGCCTCTGGGAGCACATGAGACAACTAGATACCTGTCTCCTGATACCCCTCCCCTGCATCTGGCATTTTGAGGTACCTTCCTTCTAAGCCTGGAGTTTATACATCCCCATCATGGCTTGTAACCTGCGTCCCAAGGTCTCCCAAGAAAAACAGAATGGTAAACCACTTCTGAGTAGTGACTACCTCAAAAACCCTGGAAAAGGTTGTCATAAGTTGGAATTGACTTGAACCTCACAATTATTATTATAAGTACTCAGATGCAACGTTCACAACAGATTCCACATATGGATGTTTTGAATTTAACTTTGGCTCAGTTTTGATCAGATGTTAAACTACAAAATAATTGTCAACTGTGTTTCTGCAACATGGGCTGTTTAATTACAATTTGAAGCCCTCTGTTACATGTATTTGCCAGAAATAGATGATGTCTCCACTATGTGAGGACGAGTTTCCCCAAAAGCAACCTTACCTGTTAATGCTTCCTTGCGCACCTTGAACATATCAATGATGGGTGTGGTGATGCCAGCCATGGTCCCAATCATGCTTCCCAAGCCGAGGTTTATCAGCATCAGGAAGAACATCACTGACCAGAAAGGAGAAGCTGGGAAATGAGTCATTGCTTCTGTGAAAGCTATGAATGCAAGGCCAGTTCCCTGCACAGACTGTGGACAACCAGAAGATATTTAGATCACTCTTGGCAGAAGATAAAATTATAGAAGCAGATGTGTATGCATTCATACAAACAGAGCCTTGTCTTTATCAGAGCTTGGGGGGGAAAATCATTTTTGGATTATAGTTCCCAGAATCCTCAAGCCTATGGTTACACTGTTGGGAGATTCTGAAAGCTGTAGTCCAAAAAATTAGTTTTGACAGGCTCTGATCTATGCAATTGCAAGTTCTCATGCCCAGAATCTATACAGTTCTGTTCCCAATCTGTCCTTTTCTGCCACGATAAGGTGCACAAAAAAATCTTAAGTTAAAAAAGAAGAAAAAATATTGGTTGGGAGCACAGGAGTAGGTACAGTCCTCCAAGGTCCACAGGTAGCCATGGGCAGTATCTGGATCTCTAGAAGTTGCCCATTGCTGGTCTAAACCATAGTTAAGCTTTATGTGAACAGGCTCTAAGAAGCCATGGACTGAATTATTCCCACTTCTTCCTCTGATGTGGTGTTGAGAGGAATTCAGAAGCATTTGCTTGTATTTTACACTGACCATGGTTTACCATGGCTTCTAAACATAAACAAGCTATAACATAAATATAAACAATAATTTCTAGTGGATGCTAACCATAGTTTACCTAGCTGTTGTTTTCACTAACCATGATTAAAATTTAACTACAGTTTACGGTTTCCCCAAGGATGTTTTCATCAAGTATATAAACTGGCATTCAGCCTTTAGAGAATATTCAGATGGATGTACTGACCAAACATTTTGGACCCAAAATGAATATTAAAAGGCAATCCAGGCAGCAGTAAGCATACCTTGTCAAGCTCCTCTTCCAGGAGACAGGGATCCAGTCCCAATCTGTCAAAGTGCTCCTTCTTTATCGTCTTTATCACAGCATACATCTCACTGTAGTCCTTGGCTGTGAGATGGGAAAAGTTCACATAGGGTGGAATAAGTTCATGGCTCAAGACATTGGTGTTCAGATAACCCAGGATCTTCTCAGCATTCCTAAGGTGGAGAAGCTAAAAGTCACTACAGAGCCATTTCCTGGTCTTTAGACCTTGTTGTTCACCTTGATCTGTGCATAAGGAGAAATATATCTTCTTCCTGAAAGACAGGCAAGGTAAACCCCCAGCAACTGATGTGGGAGGAATTAGTCCTATTATTCCACAACACCTTCTGCAAAAATCACAGAGTGAAAAGCTTACTTTCCTCTTCTGAAAGCACTCCAGATTCCCACCAGCCAGGAAGGAAATTCCAAAGTAAACCTGCATCAGCTACACTATTTACTCTATTTAAGAAACTGAAGTTACCCTGAAGAATATCTTGCTATGGTATGCATACCTTCTCTGGAGAAATCTCTTGGAGGGGACACTGGCATTGATACTTACTCAACCACACACTTCTCGTTCATGACATTGGCCTTGAACCCCAACACAGCAAAGACAACCAATGTGGCCAAGATGGAGGTGAAGAAGTTGATGAGGGAGACCAAGGCTGCATCAAAGTGGCAATTGTTGTCCTGTTTGTTGTAACTGGAGAAAGCAATAACTCCACCAAAGCCTAGTCCAAGGGCAAAGAAGACCTGAGTGGCTGCTTCTCGCCACACTTGGAGATCCAACATTTTATCCAACTGTATGAAGAAATGAGAGGAAAATCAAGTCATCTGCATATATATTCTTGGCAGCAGAGAATTCTGTCTCCCTCTTTCTTTTGTTAACTGAACTATTTATGATGAAGGACAAATTCAAAGAATGTTAAATCCATTTGTGACCCCAGCATCCCTACATCTACAACCCAAAGTTTTAAGAACATTTCTTTTGAAAGAAAATTTACTCACAAAGTTCTCTTGTGCCCTCTAGGGATCACAGAGGCATTTTTACCATTTTTGAAGAATTCTAAGAATAAAACAGTGGCCACTAGAGGGCACAAAGAGGCTTTTCCATTTTAAAAAAAGCAATATTCTTTTTAGTTAAACCCATTTCTCAGTGTTTTTTTTTTAAAAAAACCTCACTGTCAGTACATAACCACTGTACTATTATTTTTTTCAAAATTAAATGTGGAGATTAGACTCTTTGGACATACGCCTTCACTTTAGCTCCCTTCTTATGGAGTGACCCTGGGCTGCCAGGAAATCTGAAAATGAACCTTGACCCCAATGGGTTTGCCCATCTGTGATACATATTATACAATAACAATGTTCTATGGGCAGCTTACTGATAGGGATGTGTCCTGCCTTGGGAGAAATGTGCAAAAATGTACCCAATCCAGAGTATTTGTGCAATTCTGGGTGCGATGTAAAGAGCTGTTAAAAACCTGCAGAGCAACTCCCCCACAGAGCCCTCATTTTCCATCTGGCATTCATGGGGCTAAGATGCTTTTAGCCAAACATGCCCAGCAATTTGAACTGAAGAAGCAGACATTGAAAAGACTGAGCTGGCTGGCACTGGAGGAGAAGGACAGTGGCTGTGAACCTCTCCTGCCCCCACCTCCCAGTAAAGCCTAAGGTCTCCCCCAGAGGCTCCAAGCACTGAGGCACTAGGAAGGGCTCAGACTGAGGTCACTGTATGGCTATTTCTCCTTGCAGCTACTTTGCCAGCCATTTTGTAGAATTGTAGGTCAAAGAGAAAGACTCTTTTCCTTCTTGGCTAAGATCTGCACTTGAGAACGTTTTCTTTTTTGTCTAGCTCAGTTTACTAGTTTACTACTAGGATTGAGAGTGTGTATGTGACTGTAGATAAATATCTGTGTTTCTCTTATGTGAACTTTGATTGGCTAGTTCAGATTTAGTGAGCTAGGGTCTGCCTTTCCTCTCCCATCTCTGTCTTTTTTCTTTCCTTCCCTCCACTGCATATATATTCTTGGCAGCAGAGAATTACACCCTTTTCCTTGGTGTAAATCCAATAGCCTGCTGGCTTTTGCACAATTATGAGACAGTTGTCTGCAGGTGGAAGTAAGATCCTCTTATCTCCCATGTCCCTAAATTGAAATTGGTGTGCAACTCCTTCTCCACACCAAGTCACAGCCATTTGCACTTCCCCATTTCTGTTAATATGTGTGTGTGTTTTCATAAAGGTCCAGAAATGCACAGATAATGTCCCTGACCCAAACAAGGATCAGAATGTCAGAATGTCACCAAAGGGCTCAAGGCAAGTTGGCCCCAAACAGTGTGCCTTTTATTTGGCCATAGACTGGGTCAGGCAGCCGGTGTGCATCCCGATTTACAAAACATGAAATAGAATATTAAAATACAATATCTATTGAACAAAAAGCTGCACTACAAAGTTTTCAGCAAACCTGTTTCACAGCACAGCTAAAAATACTGACCAGATAAGCAGTGCAGTGCAGACAGTAAAAGACCACAGAAAATAAAAACTCATCACATGGAACCAAGTGACTATAAAGAAAGTGTCAGTCAAAGCATCTCTGGAGCAGACATTCCACAACTTGGGTGGGGCATCAACAAAGCAGCCTTATTTCACTTGGCTGGCACATCCAGAGCAAGGTCTCCGAAGAACTCAAATTTGGGAAAGACCGTATACGAGAAACCAGTCTTTCAGTTGACCTAGACTCATACAATTAAAAGTTTTAATAGTTTGACTTGGGAAAAGAATGAATGCTGGTACAGCTGATGAAGCACTTGTGTCATATCATTTAACTGCCTGGTCCCAGGAGTTCACTTAACACTGACCTATCTGTCCTGTATTTACAATATTTTCTCCTCAGCAATGTGATCATGCTTTCACATTCATACTATTTTTCCCACTTGAGGGTGCACTGCTTCTAAACACGGAATCAGTGTCTAGTGAGTCCCTCCAAACAACAGTCTTGGAACCAGTTCTGGACAAATTACAATTCCAAATTAGCTCTGTAACTCCCAGGATCCCCAACCTTCAGGGCCTCATGGAGTTATGGTCCGAAATATTAACTTTTCCAACTCTGAAATGCTGACCTAACTGGTCTATATACAACATATTGTAATACTCCAAATAAGGGGTTACCAAAACATTGTCAATGTAGCTAGGGGATCACCAATCTGATAGAGTTACAGTTGGTGTATCAACCAAAGCTTAAAAGGAATGTTGAGCCAAAGAGATCACTTGATCCTCTATTATAGTGGTTCTCAACCCTGGGTAACCCAGGTGTTCTTGGACTGCAACCACCAGAAACCTCAGTCAGCACAGTTGGTGATGAAGGCTTCTGGGAATTGCAGTCCAAGAATGCCTGAGTTACCCAAGATTGGGAACACCTGCTTTATGACAATCCCAGATCAATAAGCATTCCTAAACTGCAGGCCTAATCTTTTAAGGCAGAGGGGGCACAATCTGTTCTGGAATGGGTTGGACATCAGCTACTTCATCAGTACCTAACTATGCACTTCAGTCTTATAGATGTTGTCAAGAATGTCAGATTCTTTATAAACTATTAGCACTGTGTGTCTGTGTTTTACAAGCTCACTACTTAAGCAACTGGTGTGGAATTTGATGTCCAGCGGTCTCATCATCTTAGAAAATGAAAAGGGACTCTAGTCTTCAAGATTGCATGGTAGGGAGAGCAGCCTGAAAAACACTTATGATATTCAAATGAAGCTGGTTAGATAGCTCAGTGAGATCAGGAGTTCAATTCCCCACGTCACTCCTTGGAGAAGAGCCAGCCTGTGTAGCCTTGGGCAAGCTGTACATTCCCAGAGCACCCCCAGAGGAAGGGAATGATAAGGCACTTATTAATATAGTTAGAAAATCCTGGAAAGGGTCACCATAACTCAGAATTGTCTTGACAACACACTGTTACTATTATCATGCTTGAAACAAAGATTTGGAGAGCATGATTCATGTATACCCAATGCCATATGTTGCCAAACTGCTATACTACATGTTGATCCCATGTAGTACTGGGGCCTTCTTCTAGCCAGTGTCAGGACCACACTGACAGAAACGTCACACACAAATTGTGACACTGTTCATGGTATCACTCTGATTCTATGGCGGGTCACTAGCAAGTCTGTATACAACAAGAACTGGCGGATTAGGGCTTGTGCTTTTCTGCTTCTTATACTGCATTAATCAGGATTCATTTCTTTCATCAGCTTCACAATATGAATCATCTACATCTTTATTCAATTAATTAACTTGCTAATTAATGGATACTTATTGCAGCTGTTCTTTTGCACTCCTGGTTAATTGGACGAAATGCATCTTCTAGCCGGGAGTGGGAAGAGTGATTGAAGAGACTTATACTGGTAGGCACAAGGCTATTAAGAGGCAGCAGTTCACTGTAGATGATATTGTGCTGTTGATATCCTGTTTCTGTGTAAAATTTTGCTTTGCTCTAATGCTTTCCATTGTGTACCATAAACATAGCCATGCAAATTTTACAGGGGAAAAATTCCTGGCAATTGTTACCAAAAAGAAGGGATTTTTGGCAATTATATAACCTAGTTTCATTTTACCATTCTGAAATCAGATGGACTGAATGCTTAGATCAGTAATTTCCCAAGGGGCATACCCTTATTGTAAAATGCCTCCTTGCTTATTTAAATATGTTCTTGATATGTTTTTAAATTTATAAAATTAAATAAATTAATGGATACTGGATAACCTTGTGCAAGCAGTTTTCTTCTGCATAACCTACTTCTCAGGGCTGTTGTGACATTGACTGTAGTGATGATGATGAGAACCTTGTAAACTTCAATTAATTGCTCGGGAAGACTGGATATAAGCAAGTAAATAACCAGTACTTCGTACTTTGAACTGAAGTGGCTGTCTGGATAGCACAGTAAGTTGGAGCAGCTGATGCCAGCAGTTCAATTCCCAACTGTGCCTCCTGGGGAAAAAGCCAGCCCGTGTAACTTTGGGCAAGCTGTCCCAAGAGCCCTCAAAAGAAGGAAATGGTAAATCACTCCTAAGTACTTTATTCCCAGGAAACCTTGGCAAGGGTTGTCTTAAATTGGGATGGATTTGCAGCATAAAATACAAATTTATTCCTGTATGTAACAAAATGCACAACATTCTGCAAGAAGCTTCCTTGACTAGCACAGAGGGCTTGTAAGGTTTACCTTTGGCGTGAACATGTGCACGATCCCATCTACTGCCCCTCTAAGAAGCAACCCCCGGACCAAGAAGCAGATCAGCACGACATAAGGAAAGAGAGAGCTGAAGTACATCACCTAAGGAAGACAGATTGAGAGAGAGATCGCGTTGGCTGTGTATAGTGATAGAGACAAAATGTGTCTCTACCCCACTAGAAATACTATCAGTTTTCTACCTCTTCAGCTATCCTCCTGCAAAGCTAAGGTTGGTTAGTGAGATATAGAGAAGAACAATCTGTTTTAGACTCCTCCCTCTCCTCCCCTAATAGGACTGCAATTCCCAGAGCCCCCAGGGAAAGATTAAGCACTTCAAGTCAAAAATGTGGATATGCTGCAAAACAGTGGCAACTGTGGTCCAAAAACCTTGAGCAGTTGTGAGTGCCACGGCTGAATGCTACACCATTGCTGACTTTATTTTCTATGGCTCTCCGATATATGCTTCTTTGTTTTAGATGGCTCTCCCATGCAATGTTCATGGCAGGAATAGGCACTCGTGGGTGGACAAAGCTTGCACTCTTCCCTACTTCTTATCATTAGTGACCTGAGTAACAGAAGCTGCTGAGGATATATGGAGGTGGTTGCATCCATGGTTCCAACCACCAAAACTGTGGCCTAACAGCTGTTATTGATTTCAGCTCATGAGCCAAATCCTGCCTACATGCTGAATCTGGTCTGCAAAGGGTCTGTATCCAGTCCATGGGGGTGCAGGCTCCTCATTGCTTCCCAAAGCCTAAGGCTCAGGAGTCAACTTGTGTCAGCGTATGTGTTAACTTGCTATGGGTAGAGTTATCTTCTAACCCCCACCATCAACCCTTACCTTCCCTGAGGACTGGATTCCTTTGATCATGGCTAAGCACACGATGCTCCAAGCTGCTAGGAGACATAAGGTCATCCTCCAGTTGAGACCACCACTCTCAGAAATGGAGTTGGAGATGTCCAGGGCATCACGATACCAGAAGAAGGTAGTGGCAGAGCTCTTGTCACATTCTGGTTCCACAACTGCAAAGGATGGAAGAGCTTTGGTTTTGCTTATAAGATCCACAGTCCTTTGTTTGAGCTTCTCATAAAGACATAGATAAATCACATCAAAGTGGGACAGTATTTATGGAGCTGAGGAGATAGGTAAGCCTCATCGGGTGCTTAAGGAAGGATGCTGAAGTTTTCCCAACTGAAATGAGTTAAATAAATGGGGCAATTCATACCCACTATAAAAGATTCATCTATATGTTGAGTGATGTTCAGATTCTATTAAACACTCCATTAACTTCCAATGCATTTCTGTCTTACACTTTGGAAAGTGCCCATTCCCTGCCAGGAAATGCCTAAAGACAATTCCATAGTGTAGCGGCTATAGACAAACCTGACATTTCTTGGATGGGGAGAATTTATTTATTTATATATTTATTTAACTTATATGCTGCCCACACTACCCAAAGGTCTCTCGGCGGCTTACAACAATTTAAATTCAATAAAAAGATAAAAAAATTAAAAAAATTAAAATACAATGCTCTAAAAATTGCCATCAGGACCCACAGTTGATATTATTTCAATTAAAAACCTTCTGGAACAGGAAGGTTTTGACCTGGCGCCGAAACGTCATCAACATTGACGCCAGATGAATCTGACTCGGGATGGCGTTCCATAGTCTGGGGGCAGCTTGTCTACAAGCCATCCCTCTTACCTCCTTGAGGGATGGCTCTTTCAGATCTTAATTGCCAGGTAGGTTCATATGGAAGGAGGCAGTCCTTCAGGCATCCAGGGCCCAAGCCATTTAGGGCTTTATATGTCAAAACAAGCACTTTGAATTGGGCCCGGGCAGCGACTGGTAGCCAATGTAATTTGAACAGAATCGGCCTGATGTGTTCCCTAGCAGCCCCACCACTCACCAGCCACGCAGCTCAATTTTGAACCAGTTGCAGTCGCTGGACCGTCTTCAAAGGCAGCCCCACGTACAGCGCATTGCAGTAATCTATACGGGATGTTACCAGTGCAGGCGTAACTGTCATGAGACTCTGCTCGTCTAGGTAGGGTTGTAGCTGGTATAATTTCCACAGCTGAAGGAAGGCACTCCTGGCCACTGAGTCCACCTGGGCTTCCAGAGTTAGACCGGGGTCCAGGAGCACCCCCAGGCTGCAGACCCTGTCCCTTAGGGGGAGTGCAACCCCATTCAGGGCAGGGAAATGGCCCTCCAGCCTGTCCGGCGAAGCACCCACTAACAGCACTTCCGTTTTGTCTGGACTGAGATTCAATTTATTAACCCTCATCCAGTCCATTATCAGGTCCAGACACGAGTTCAGCACAGAAACCACCTCACCTGGATTGGTGGAAAACGAGAGGTAGAGTTGAGTGTCATCAGCATATTGTTGACTCCTCAGCCCAAACCTCCTGATGACCTCTCCCAGCGGTTCCATGTAGATGTTAAACAGCATGGGGGACAGTATTGAGCCCTGAGGAACGCCATGACATAAACGCCATGGGGCAGAGCAACTGTCCCCCAGCATCACCTTCTGGGCACAGTCAGGAAGGAAGGAGTGGAACCACCATAAAGCGGTGCCCCCAACTCCCAACCCAGCCAGCCTATCCAGAAGGACACCATGGTCGATGGTGTCAAAAGCCGCTGAGAGGTCCAGGAGTATCAACAGGGTCACACTCCCCCTGTCTCTCTCCCGGCAAAGGTCATCATACAGGGCAACCAAGGCAGTCTCCGTACCAAAGCCCGGCCTGAAACCCGGATCCAGAAAATCCGTTTCATCCTGCAGCGCCTGGAGTTGCCCAGCCACAACCCGCTCCAACACCTTGCCCAAATAAGGGAGGTTCACCACTGGTCGGTAGTTAACCACCAGCCCTGGGTCCAAGTTAAGCTTTTTAAGGAGTGGCTGAATTACTGCCTCTTTCAAGGTGGTAGGGACCACTCCCTCTCTCAAAGAGGCGTTCACGGCCTCCTGGACCCAGGTGCGAACCCCCCTGGCAGATCTTCTAATTAGCCAAGATGGGCAAGGGTCGAGTGGAGTGGTGGTAGAACGGAGAGATCCAAGCACCCTGTCCACATCCTCAGGTCTCAAAAATTGAAACTCATCCATTAATACTTGACCTAAGCACGGCACACTGGACACATCCTCTGATTCCGCAGTAATGGTGGAGTCCAACCCACTGCGAATCTGAGCGATTTTCCCCTCAAAGTGAATGGCAAACTCATCACAGTGAACTGATGAGCGGTCTGGGACCTCCACCAGATTTCCCGGTTGAAGAAGATCCCGGACTACCCGAAACAGCTCTGCTGGATGACATTCTGAGGAAGCAATACGGATGGTGAAATATTGCCGTTTCGCCAGCTGTATTGCCACGATAATGGGCTCTAAGTTGTGTTCGATTGGACTCCCAGTGGGATTTCCTCCACCTGCGCTCCAGCTGTCTCCCCTCTTGCTTCATCGCCCACAGTTCAGACGTATACCAAGGAGCTGTCTGGGCTCTGTGTACAGGGAGAGGACGCTTAGGGGCAATCGTGTCAACCGCCCGGGTCATTTCCTTATTCCATAGGGTGACCTGAGCTTCGACAGGAGCGCCGACCATATCAGATGGATAATCCCCCAGAGCATTCAGGAAACCATCCGGATCCATTAGTCTCCAAGGTTGGATCATCTTAATAGATCCCCCATCCTTGCAGAGGAGAGAAGAAGCTAATAGACTAAACTTGACCAGGAAGTGGTCTGACCATGACAATGGAGTCACAACCAGCCCCTCCACATCCAAACCACCATCTTCCAGTCCCGTTGAGAAAACCAGGTCCGAAGTATGGCCCTTCTCATGTGTCGGGTCGATGACACATTGAGACAGCCCCATGGTTGACACCAAAGAAAGATGTTCTTCTCATTATAGGGGATTAGAATGCTAAAGTAGGGAGTCAAGAGATAAAAGGAACAACAGGTAAGTTTGGCCTTGGAGTTCAAAATGAAGCAGGGCAAAGGCTAATAGAGTTTTGTCAAGAGAACAAGCTGGTCATCACAAACACTCTTTTCCAACAACACAAGAGGCGACTCTACACATGGACATCACCAGATGGGCAATACCGAAATCAGATTGATTATGTTCTCTGCAGCCAAAGATGGAGAAGCTCTATACAGTTAGCAAAAACAAGACCTGGAACTGATTGTGGCTCTGATCATCAGCTTCTTATAGCAAAACTCAAGCTTAAACTGAAGAAAGTAGGAAAAACCACTGGGCTAGTCAGGTATAATCTAAACCAAATCCCTTATGAATACACAGTGGAAGTGAAGAACAGATTTAAGGAACTCGATTTGGTGGACAGAGTGCCCGAAGAACTATGGATGGAGGCTCGTAGCATTGTACAGGAGGCAGCAACAAAAACCATCCCAAAGAAAAGGAAATGCAAGAAAGCAAAGTGGCTGTCCAACGAGGCCTTAAAAATAGCAGAAAATAGAAGGGAATGCAAGGGAATGCAAGGGAGATAGAGAAAGTTACAGAAAATTGAATGCAGACTTTCAAAGAATAGCAAGGAGAGACAAGAGGGCCTTCTTAAATGAACAGTGCAAAGAAATAGAGGAAAATAATAGAAAAGGAAAAACCAGATAGTATCTGTTCAAGAAAATTGGAGATCTTAAAGGAACATTTTGTGCAAAGATGATTAGGCATCCTTCAGTCTCGAGAGACTATGGTAACATGCTCTGTATGGAGGACTTGGAGCAGGGTCTAGTGTGGCTGAGAAGACCAATTCGAGAGTGACAGTCCCTTCCACACTGAAGATGGACATGATAAAGGACAAAAATGGTAGGGACCTAACAGAAGACATCAAGAAGAGGTGGCAAGAATACACAGAGGAATTATACCAGAAAGATTTGGATGTCCCGGACAACCCAGATAGTGTGGCTGCTGACCTTGAGCCAGACATCCTGGAGAGTGAAGTCAAGTGGGCCTTAGAAAGCATGGCTAACAACAAGGCCAGTGGAGGTGATGGCATTCCAGTTGAACTATTTAAAATCTTAAAAGGTGACGCTGTTAAGGTGCTACACTCAATATGCCAGCAAGTTTGGAAAACTCAGCAGTGGCCAGAGGATTGGAAAAGATCAGTCTACATCCCAATCCCAAAGAAGGGCAGTGCCAAAGAATGCTCCAACTACCGTACAATTGCACTCATTTCACACGCTAGCAAGGTTATGCTCAAAATCCTACAAGGTAGGCTTCAGCAGTATGTGGACCGAGAACTCCCAGAAGTACAAGCTGGATTTCGAAGGGGCAGAGGCACTAGAGACCAAATTGCTAACATGCGCTGGATTATGGAGAAATCCAGAGAGTTCCAGAAAAACATCTACTTCTGCTTCATTGACTATGCAAAAGCCTTTGACTGTGTGGACCACAGCAAACTATGGCAAGTCCTTAAAGAAATGGGAGTGCCTGACCACCTTATCTATCTCCTGAGAAATCTATATGTGGGACAGGAGGCAACAGTTAGAACTGGATATGGAACAACTGATTGGTTCAAAATTGGGAAAGGAGTATGACAAGGCTGTATATTGTCCCCCTGCTTATTTAATTTATATGCAGAATACATCATGCGAAAGGCTGGACTAGAGGAATCCCAAACCGGAATTAAGATTGCCGGAAGAAATATCAACAACCTCAGATATGCAGATGATACCACTCTGATGGCAGAAAGTGAGGAGGAAATAAAGAACCTCTTAATGAGGGTGAAAGAGGAGAGCGCCAAAAATGGTCTGAAGCTCAACATCAAAAAAACTAAGATCATGGCCACTGGTCCCATCACCTCCTGGCAAATAGAAGGGGAAGATGTGGAGGCAGTGACAGATTTCACTTTCTTGGGCTCCATGATCACTGCAGATGGTGACAGCAGCCGCGAAATTAAAAGACGCCTGCTTCTTGGGAGGAAAGCGATGACAAACCTAGACAGCATCTTAAAAAGCAGAGACATCACCTTGCCGACAAAGGTCCGCATAGTCAAAGCTATGGTTTTTCCAGTAGCGATGTATGGAAGTGAGAGCTGGACTATAAAGAAGGCTGACTGCCGAAGAATTGATGCTTTTGAATTGTGGTGCTGGAGGAGACTCTTGAGAGTCCCCTGGACTGCAAGGAGAACAAACCTATCCATTCTAAAGGAAATCAACCCTGAGTGCTCACTGGAAGGACAGATCCTGAAGCTGAGAGGCCATCTCATGAGAAGACTCCCTGGAAAAGACCCTGATGTTGGGAAAGTGTGAAGGCAAGAGGAGAAGGGGACAACAGAGGACGAGATGGTTGGACAGTGTCATCGAAGCTACCAACATGAATTTGACCCAACTCCGGGAGGCAGTGGAAGACAGGAGGGCCTGGCGTGCTCTGGTCCATGGGGTCACGAAGAGTCAGACACGACTTAACGACTAAACAACATGGTTGTCATGGCAGAATGTTCTCTGCCAGTCCCTTAGATAAAAGTATGTTGACTTGCTGTAGAGTGAGCACTTCTATCTCCTTGTGCCCAATGAAGACAAAAAAGATAAGGACACAGATCCATCTCTCCTGGTGCTTCATAACATTGGCCCATGTTGTTTTGGAACCCATTATCCAAATCTGAGTTCTCGAAGGAAAGTAGCCCAAAGCTAAATCACAATACAAAGGTTTGTCTCTTCTCTTATCTCCCCAGAAACTGCTTGGGCTTTTGGGTCAGTGAGGAAAAATAATTTTTGGATGAAAGCTTCTAGAATACCTCAGCCAATAGGGTCAGTGGCCATGCTGGCAAGAGGACTATAGGAGTTGTAGTCCACATTTTTTATTTTCCCCATCTCTGCCTCTCCCCCATGCAAAGTTATGGAGAAAAAGTACTTACTTGCTATGGAACCATTTTTTAAGATGGGGCACTCACTCCAAGGCAGGGGGTACTGGAAGGACTTAAAAAAGTAAAAGATGCTCCACCCTATGATCACATTGTAGTAGAGCCCAACAAACAAGCAGACCTGGCAAAAGGAGAACAAAACAGTGTTTGGATCTCGTGCAACAATTTTGCCCTTCTAGCCACAACAAACAGAAAGAGTTCTATCGCATTTCAAGGCTTTGGCAAATTAAACAGCATCTGATGAATCAGATATTGTCTTAAGATTCCACCTGTGACAGAGGCTGAATAATTTCTAAAACAATGAAGGAAATCCTCCCATGTGAGCCTTATTAAAAGGATTAGGAACCATGGAAGAGCAAAAGCTCCCTTGGGCTAATAAACTGCAAGGGGGCAAGAATCCCCAAAGCAAAACAGAAAAAATTCTACAACCTGAAAAATATTAATTAATGCACATTGACCTAATAACATGATTAATGACTAATCAGCTCCACAGATGGGTATGATTTTGATTTTATTTCATTTTATACCTAAAAGCTTTCAACTATGGTAAATGGGTTAAATATGTATGTCTGCTAGAGCGATTCTCAACCTCTTTTCGACCACAGCCCTTTTAGAAACTCTTCTCAGGTTCCAGGGCCCCCTGTCACGCAAGAATACAACACAATTGGATATCTTTCAGAAACACCTAACATTTTTCAGTCTGTGGCCCTCTTCAAATGTGCCCGGGGCCTCCAGGAGACTCTATGACCCCCTTAAGAATGGCTGTGCTAGTTAGTCTATTTTGGAAGCGACCTGTCGAACTGCAGCCCACAGAACCACATTAAAACAGGAACTCACCAGGCAGCTGGCAAATCCGATGCCGCCCAGCCGGGGACAAACGTAGTTCCACACGCCTATACTGCCCCGGCGGATCCTCTGGCCCACAGCCAACTCCAGGAAAAAGAGGGGAATTCCAATGAGGATGAGCAGCACCAGATATGGAACAAGATAAGCACCTGGAAGAAAAGAGAAGCTCCATTGCAGGGGGAGACTTTCCACTACACTTGGCAAAGAACAACAACGTTTTATTTTAACTGTTATTTTTCAAAGTCTACCTTTTCTCCAGGCAGCATAGGCAGTTCCCTTCTACTCCCTGCTTTATCTTCACAAGAATCCTGTGAGGTAGGTTAGTCTGTACTTCAGGGGCTTGCCCCAGGACAGGATATGACTTTCATGGCTAAACAGGGACGTGCCGCACTGGCAATGATTGGATCTAGGAGTCAGCCATATCCTGCTGCTCTCAAGCGAAACATGTTCACTTCTTAGGAGAGCTGGCCCTCCTGTTAGACAAAGTGAGGCACCTACCTCAGTCAAGGTTACCAGGAGGGATGGATTGTCCCATTCTGCAGCTGGAAGTCATCTCAGCACCACCGCTCTCAAACACTTCACCCTTGCGAGCCAACCACACCCACAATGTCTGGCACTGAGGAAGGACTTCTCAGAGGCAGGCACTTGGGCTTGGCCAGCTGTGCAAAAGCAAAGCTGAGACCAGTGAAGGCTGGTGACTCTGCTTCCAGTACAAGTATAGCTGCTTAAAGTTTGGACTGAAACCTGGCATGGATTCACCACAGGTGGGCACCACTGAAACTAAAAGCCTGCAACTAAAAGGCTTGAGTTGTAATTTTTCTCATTCTGGAGAGGAAAGACAGTAAGATTGGAATTATTTTGACCAAGATGGGAAGGGAAAGGTGATCATTAAATCAGGATTTTACTTCAAGTTCAGTTGCTTATAAGACATGCAATGGATTATAGAAACTGTTCAGTGGACAACGGTCTGAGTATACAGCTGCATGTGTACATGCAAGGACTAGGCAGACACATGGCTGTCTTTAAGACCACACATATATACATTGAATTACACAGTGCCTTCACAATGGTAGTTCCAGTGCCAGCTATGTGCTTCAAGGGAACAATTTCTGGAAGGGCCAGATGAAAACACTCCACAAAAGGTTTTCCTTATATAGCAATGCCATTAATCTTTGGATAATTGAAGAGCTGAATGAAATGGGCAGTGGGAGTGGGAAATTCAGCTGATCAGAGAATCAAAAACTAAGCATGCTGAAAGTCTGTGCTGCTACCAGGAACTCAAAGCAAAAAAATTTAAATAAATAAATAAATAAATAAATAAATAAAAATAAATATTCCAGGCACATTTATAATTCTAATTGACAGGAAAGCAGCACAGACAGGATTTTGCTTTTGCTTCACATTTAGGGGAGTCAGACAAGCAGAATAAAAAAGATTAAGCACACAGAGCACAATATCACCAGCTTACATTTTGACACACATCACATCATCTTAGGCAACCTCAAAAAAATCTTTGCTGCAACTGTGTCAGCTCCCAACACATTGAACCTGACAAAAAGGCACTGGAAGACTGCTGAAAGCCATAGAAATTAAAGCTTCTTATTTTATTTTATTTATATAATGCCTTTTAAAAAGCTTCTGGTTCAAATGTAATTGTCTAGAAAAATTAAGTGCTAGCAGTGTCTACCTTAAATTGAACCCCAGTAGTCTGCATAAAACTCTTCCATGACAGTGTGGCCACCTATAACCATTGAGACCCTTCATTCTTTGCTACTAAGCACGTTAAAATATTACGTATCACATGCAACACTGGGTGATATTCCATCCTTAAGAAAAGAAAAAAAAAGAGGATGAAGTATATTTAGCCCAAATTTTCTGTTTTCTGCTTGTTCATTTTTAAACACATTTTCAAGACAGGTAATAATAAATATTAGTGAAAAACAAAACTGCTTAAAAAGATAAAACCTATAAAACTGGACCACATCAGAGCTGAATAACAATGGAAAGAGTAATCTAACATCCTCATTACGGATCACTATGTTTTGGTTATAACTCATTACTTGCAACTTCTGGTAACATCTTATATTTATATGTTAAATTGATGAAGTACCTTCTGTTTTCCAAATACACTCTAAGGTAATTGGTCAAATGAAGGCAGAGATTTGGGGAACACCTTTCAATATACTATATTTGGCAGCTCTCAGAGCCAAAGTACACATGATGTCAGATGTTAATGTGTTTAAATGCTTCTGGAAGTGAAGGACTGGCCAGCTGCACACCATTGCCCGGGGATGCCTGAGTATACTGACAATGCTTTTCCACCCTTCAAGGAAGCTTCTTCTATGACTGTAGAGAAATTCAATCAATAAAGCATATGTGCATGCAATATATGCCCTGCCACTTGTACAAAGAACGATCTAGCAAATGGCTGAGATACAACGCTATTGAAGTAGCCTACTTCTGGTCAAAAACAGTCAATTATCTTAACCTTTTAATTTATTTTTAATATTACCTACATTTCACATGCATCCACAGTTTTAAACTGTGCAACGCTCTGATACAAATAAAGAAAGAAAGATGTGTTTAAACAAAGATGTTTATCCCGATCCCTCTTAATATGGACAAAGCAGCTGTGTTTGGGTTCTGATCTAGATCATGCTCCTTATCCAGATTAGGGCCTGAGCTGATTTTTCTGCCGAAAACTACTCCTTTTTTGCCCCTACAAAACAGCCATTAAGCAGCAACCACAGGGGAACAGAAAAGGTGTCTCTACCCCACTAGAAACCAGGGGTGTTTTTAGGGGGAAATCTGTGAAAGAATTCTAAGCCAGGCCAGCTGAGGAAGCCTGGGGGCTGTAGTCTAAAAATTAATGTTTCCACACTCTGCTTCCCATCCCACTAGACCTAATGTGCTAAAAGGGTTCAGGATTGTTAAAATCTAATATATGCTGTGAACTCCAGGGCCAAAGACAGGCCAGACAAGGTGACAGACACATTCTCACTACTAACCAGTGGGCATCATTAGTACACACCTCTGGGAAGGAAACTGTTGTAATGCTTGCCTGTGTGTGGGATGGGGAGGATGAATTTGCCTTGGTAATCTGGGTGTTCATCTGGGCATCGGTGATGCCCTTTTCCAGCAAAGCATTCAATTAATACAGTATCGTATTGTACGCTTTGAAGCAGATGGTGCTGCAGAGAATTGTCCCCACCTCTCTCTCCCTCTTTCTGTGTGAAAGCTGTTCTCTCTGTCAGCAACATGGTTACTAGTCTCGTGGGGAGCTCACAATATCCACTGTCCTCACACCTAGCAGGCAATTTTTTTTTAAAAAAAATTATCTTTGTTTAATGGTGTTTTAATGTTATATCTTAACATTGTGATTTTAAATATATGTGTTTTTAGTTGTTATATGCTGCTGTGTTTTCCCTCATTGGGAGAAAGGTGTGATATATATATATATTCAGTTTATTTACTTTATATATATATAAAGTAAATAAACTGAAAAAATATTTTTGCCCCAAACATTTGACATCACTAGCCAAAGAACTGCATTCATCTTGTTGGTCATAGAATAGAATAGAATAACACTTTATTGTCATTGCATGTGCAACGAAATCACCAGAGTGCTATCCAGACAGTGCATCACTCATTCAGCCAAAACTCCATGCAAACTCCCCACAAATTCCAACATAATACAACGGCAACAAAATACATTCACATGCAACCCTACAATAAAGTCAGATTAAATCTTAACTGAATTTAGCAAAGTCGTCACCCTTGGATAAAAACTGTTTTTAAATCTATTTGTCCTTGTTTTAAGGACAAATAGAAGGAACAGAAGGAACAGAATGGTTGTTGTCCTCATCCAGCACAGCTTCTCTCATGTTCTTAATAGATCTGTTGCCAAACCTTCCAATACATTCACACAGATCCTCGTCAATAAGCTAAAACAATGATTTCAAGTTGATCAGAGTGTCAGCATTGTAAAGACTATGGCCGGTATCCTTTTGCACCATTCCAAGGGTGCAGTGCTCCTTTGCAAAAGCAGTGGGGCTTTCCCCAAGCTTACGCAAGTTTATATCCAGGACCTCCTTGTGTATGTGTAAACCCCACTGTGAACAAGGATGGGCCATTTCCCATTTCAAAGGAAAATCAGAGAGACTGCATGAACTCCATGGGTGAAATGTTATGCTCTCCCAAGGTGAACAGGATACTGGCCTGGCATGTTTATTGTGAATTTGTGTGGACTATAGTCTACTTTGTCCAGTTACTGTCTTCAGCTCCTTCCCCAGAATGATAAGGAACATGTGCAAGTCCATTGCAAATGAAATTAACTCACTGATTATGGTAAGAAACAGATATTGAGGTTGTTCATGGAAAGAAATATGGAAAGGAAAATAAACAAGTAGCTATGCTTTCTATTTAGTAGTTTTAGATATCAGTTCTGCATCAATTTGAATCAAGCTTGTTTTATACAATGAGAGAAATTATACTGCTTGCCCTTTTGGTTTTTTTCCCATGCATCTGAAGAACTGGATTGTAATCCCCAAAAGTTTAGGCTAAAATCCAGTTTCTGAGTTATCTGAGCCCCAAGTAGCCAGAGTTCAGGAAAGGCACAAACAGGTTAGACCAGTAGTCCAGTTTTGGCCAGAATGGACAGAAGTAACCAGTGACAGATGAGTCAACTAAAAATAGTCTGACAGATGGTCTATCACTGGCCCTATGAATGGACTTTGGTGCTGGTGAGTAAGAGAAAAAGCCCTTGGGGACATTCAACCAAACATAACCTAGAAATGTTGAAATTCAGAATTCCCAGCCAGAGGTTTGCAGAAGTGGCCAAGCTGGCTGTGACATTCTGAGAGCTGTATTCCAAAATGGTAAATTTTCCCATCTATTAGGCTGGCTCGTTTTCCCATCTATGATCTATGTCACAGGATTTATTCACTGTACAGTGCTACACTATGTCCTGAATAACAAGAATTTAAAAAGAAGCAGATTAGTGGCACCAATACACTTCAGTAAGTACGTTGGCACTCTTCTGGTTGTACAATGAAGAAAAATTAAAATAACATTTTCAATTCTTAATATCAATATCCAATGCAAAAACATCAGCAATCATGTTTTATTTGCCCTACTCCCATATCTGAAATACTTCATTTTCATCTTTTATTTTTCTCCATGATGTTCAATGATAATCACAGCCTGCTTCAAACAAAGGGTGACATCAGAAAAAAGTGAATTGGTTAACACGAAATGTAAGCCTAAAATAAACTGATTTACCTCATTAGGACTACAAAGTATAATTGAACTAGGCAAGTTTAAACTGAGAGAAGTACTCTATTTGAAATAATTACCAGCTTCAGAGGGGTGTGTTCAGTAGTAAGGCACTTCCATATCTTTTAAGTTAACAATAGTTTAATTTGATTTAGCCATGGATCTGTCTGCACAATCAAGGAAAACTAATAGCTAAGGCAAGTTATAAATAAAACACACACCATGGATAATTTAGCAATATTTCATTATCTCAGTTGTTATCCTTGCTACATAATTACGGACTGACCAAGAAAATAGTACTTACAACAAACTGACTGAATGAGATGGGGTAGGAAAAACTATCTGTTTAAATAATCTTTATATGAGTAAACACAAGACAAACGTGATTCAGGATAGAAGCCATTCACTGGCTTTTAATGAGCTCTCATGATTATATGAAGTAGCGACATGAAAAAATCCATTGGGACAAACTCCAGGAACCAACTAAGATAACTTGACCATGCATCAAAATGAAGGGCTGTAGCTCAGTGGTAGCGCACAAGAGAAGAATGGGAGCTTAGCGCTAGAACTCAGTAGTAGAGCATCAGCATTTTCAAGTGGGAAAGATTCCTGTTTGAAACCATGACAGAATCTTATTTTTTGCATAACCTGCCACAGCTAATTGTGGCAAATTGACAACATGCTGCAGTGCATCTACATCATGCATCTGGTCATATGCCCAGTTGTTCAACTAAGATGTTTTCCAGAACCTCCTCTCTTAGCCACAATTAGCTGCAGCAAGTTACACAAACTTCAGATGAACATCAGTGGGATTCCAATCAGTGTAGACAATATTATTTAAGATCTGACTGGATAATTAGGCAGCCTCCTCATAATCAGGCCCATACTTCTTTTTTCTATGTCACAGCAGGAATGCAGAAATGAATACAGTATATGCCTTTTAATGCTGCACACTGAACTTTATCCCTTGGTCACTTACCTCCACCATTCTTTTGACACAAATATGGAAATCGCCAGACGTTGCCCAGCCCCACAGAGTAGCCAATCTGAGCCAAAATATATTCTAATTTGTTGTTCCATGCTGGCCTATCCTCAACAATTTCCTCCACATCAGGCTGCTGTTTGTTCCAGTTCTCTCCAGCCACATTTAAGACACTTTGCCTATAGTCAACAGGCTCCTCAAGGGCCAGAAGATCAGCCACAGATTCTGTGACGGGCTCATTGCTTTGTTCCCGCTGTGTCACTTTGCTGGTCTTAGGCATTGAGACTGCCTGGCTTAGCCTTCCTGTTCGAGGAAGGGATTGATGGGGGAAAGATGAAGGTGGTTGTTGAAAGACTAGCTGCTAGATGCAGATCTTGATCATCTGTGAAACCTGCAAAACAAACACACCAAGCAAATTTAGCCTAGAGCATGAGATTTACTTACTCTTCTAGCTATTAGGAATATATGTATGAATGTGTGTTTCCTAGTTCTGCAGTAAACATACATGCATTAAGCAGAAATGGGAATTCCTTACTGAATTCAAGCATTTTAGAATCTCTGGCCAGAAACAGACATTAAATATAGTGTTTGGCTGGAAAAGGAAAATCCTTAACTAATAAAAGCATATGAGTTTCACAAGACATTTTGCTCTCACTTCTGGGAGTACGTATATTAGCTTGCTTTGTTTGGGGGTTGATTTTCAGGACTTAAGCAAAGGATTCCTTGGAAGTCTGATTTCACAAACCTGAAAAGAATGACTTTGGGTGTGATTAGATGGCAAGAAAGGATTGTACAGATCTGTTCCTTCAGCCCTAGTTTATTAAATCAGTTTCAGCCTGTTTCTCCATCTGAGGTTGACAGGATGCTTGATTGTTGTAGGGCCACTGCTACCTCCCTAGATCCTTGCCCAACCTGGCTTTTGAAGGCTGCCAGGCTGATAACCATGGAATAGGCTTCATCGATCATCAGCACGTCTCTCTGAGAGGGCCAGTTTCCCTGTGCCCTAAAGGAGACATTCATCGAGCTCATTCGGAAGAAACCAAATATGGTCACCAATATATCGTTTCTGAGCAAGCTAGTGGAGAGAGTAGTGGCTGATCAACTTCAGGCACTCCTAGATGAAACCAATGCCCTTGATCCAGTCCACTCCAGGTTTAGGCTGTGTCATGGTACAGAGACGGAAATGGTCACCCTGCATGATGACCTTCTGAGGGAGGCTAACAGGGGCAAAATGTCCCTGCTGGTCCTCCTCAATCTCTCAGTGGCCTTTGATATTGTTGACAACGGTATCTTCCTGGGGAGTTCTTGGGATTGGGGATTGCTGGCCTGGCATTGTCCTGGCTCTGATCCTTTCTTGAGGACTGACCCCAGAGAGTGAAGCTGGGGGAGGTGGTCTCTTACCCTTGGACTCTAAACTGTGGAGTCCTGCAGGGGTCAATCATGCTAGATAGCTCAGTGGCTTAGGTCTCTGGCAGTTGGGAGTTCAATTCCCCACTGGGCCTCCTTTAGAGGGGCTGGACTTGGTGATCCATAGGGTCCCTTCCAGTTTTGCAGTTCAAATATTATCATCATCATCATGTCCTTTTTGCTATTTAACATCTATATGAGACCGCTGAGAGAGGTCGTCTGGAGATTTGGAGTGTCATGTAATCAATATGCTGATGACACCCAGCTTTATCTCTCCTTCCACCCTTCAGCAGTCGATGCCGTCCCATCCCTTGAGCGCTGCCTGACTGCAGTACTGGAGGGAATTGTACTTGCTGATTAATTTAATATACTGTAGCTGTTTTTTGTTTGTTTTGTTTTGTTGTTCGTTTTATGATGTTGTTTTATCAATTTATTATATTGGTGTTTTATGATTATTGATTGTGTTTTTATTCTTTGCTGTGGACTCCGGTATAAAAGATCGATCGATCAATCAATCAAACAATCAAACAAACAAACAAACAAACAAACCTCTCATGCAACAGAGTTCTGTTTGGGGTTAGGCACCGACAGAAATCAGGGGGCAGGAGCACTATGTGCTGTTTTGCTCTTTGCTAAGCTCCATGACAGTTAAGTGGGTGCATGGTTGCAGAAGCAAAATTAATTCAGCAAAATCTGTTTATTATGCATAGTTGATATACGGTGCCATTTATCCTGGTGCAGAAGTTGGTGTACCACGAGCAGAATATCTATTTGTTTTGAATATAAAATATGCAGTAGAAACCATGAAATGGTTCCATTCCCCTGGTGTTCAACAGTATAGAGTTATTCCATGCTTAGCTGCTTTTCAGACTCAGTCCTTCTTACGGTCTTGAATCTATGAAACTCAGAGAACTGGCAATACTTCATCGCTATCACTTCTGCTTCACTTTTGTCCAGTGCCAAAAATGTGTCGGGGGTATTTAACTTAATATACTGCAGCACTAAAGAACTGGGCAGGCTTTTGGCAATTCTTATGCAAGACAGACGAGCACCCAGGTTATCTCTTAGCTGCTGACATTATCAAAGCAACTGGGATGGCCAGGACTCTTCTGTTAAATTGCCCGTGACAGTTTTACAACAGATAGTATCTGCAGACTGTTTGGCATGACAGGTAAAAGCCATCTGTTTACTCTGCCTCTTCATTTGAGAGGTCCTCAGCTAATGTGAAGCAGGAGAACCTCACCAGTTTCCATCTGTTTACATTGAGTTGAACCCCAACAGTGATTTTTTTTTTCCACAATTTATGCCAGATCAGTTCCTTTAACACACCTAAATAGAACAATGGTAAGGAAGATCTTGTGAAAATCATTTTCAACAGCACATTCCTAATGATGTACTATTCGGAGTGATTCAGGCTCTTGAATATGTCATAGAGTATCTGTTCTGTAATGCCAGCAACCCTATAGCCATTAGAATGGAGATATTTAGGAACTGACCTCAGCAGAGTCATACTACAGACAAGAAATGTCTGCAGATGTTGTTGGACTACAACTCCCATCAACCCTAGAAAGCTTAGCTAATAACAATGGAGCATAAGAGATGCACTCCAGCAGCTTCTGGGAAGGAGACATGCACTCCCCATCCCTGATTCCTAGAAAGCTTCATATTTCATTATGGATGACATGTATTTGGCCAGATAGACATGATCGCTTTATACTGTTGAAATAGTGCAAAACCTATTGAACCTGTTGTTCACGACAACGTGGTTTAAAAGGTGGATTTTTTTCCACTGAATACTGATGAGCAAAATGTGGGATTCCCACATTTAATGCATCTGAGTACAGAACTAAGCATTGTACTCTAAATGCTTAAAATACACAACTAGCACAGAGAATTGAGTGACATTGTGCACCACGAGCTGATTCAAAACAGAAAGGGTAGGGTAAGGTGCTTTGAAGGTGCAGCTACAGCACAATTAACCCTGCAGTTTATGCTGGAGTCGACATATTTAAATTTAATATATATAGTGTCAGCTACATGATGTCAAGCTAATTGCAAGAAAGCCTGGTCTTTTCTTCATGGGCATTTATAGCTTTTTGTTCAGTCAGCAGGGGCTAGTGTTTTCTTTTGCCGTGGTTTTTTTTGTTTGTTTGTTTTTGGAGGGTAGTAATTCTGCTCACATTGCTTTTTTTCAGTTTGTGGCACATGTGATGGTCTATATTGGTCCAAAGGTGCAGTGGCAGGTATGTCCTTGGGTGATGATGTCAGCAGGGCTTTTTTTTTTAAAAAAATGTTTTGTCAAATGACATAGTGCTGAATTGATATAACTTGTGAAATTGAAGTGTTTATCTGATATATCATTGGACTGTAGAAGTATAATTTTAAAAATTATTTGAAGGAAATATAAGAGACACTGACTTGAGAGGGATGTTCCCACTGTGCTAGCATACTATGCCATGCTGAAAGGTATGCTAGAATAGCAGGAGCATCCCTTTCAAGTCAGCACTTCTTCTCTCTCCTCTGATCAATGTTTTTAAATTATGCTTTTCCAATGTAGCACTATGTCAAATAAGCACTGAAGTTGTGATAAGTCGTTATACCAATTCAGTGCTATGTCACTTGCCAAACAAAAATTTTAAGGGAGGGGGAGAGGGTCATATGAATGACAGAGGAGGGTTGGTGACCTGCAATCCTATTGAGAATTGTAGCAATTTGAGGTATGGCCCTGCCCCAAATATTACCTAGGATAATTAAACAGGATAACAGTGATTTAACTGCCATAGGAAACTTCAGATCGATCCAAGTCAAAGTGGGACAGCCTTCCTGAATAGCTGCACCATCCAAATCAACAGCAAGAACAGAACAATGAACTCTTAAGAAGTTATGTTTTATTGTTAAATTATAACAATAAAATCAGACCATAAATAATTTACTCCCTGTTTCATGACATATAATGTTTTATTTCTAGATGTGGCACACTTTGCTTATACTGCACGTAAGGGAGATGAATAAAAAGATGGTATTCATGAAACCTATGTACACATATACCAACCTTTCCCAACGTGGTAATCTACAGTTCCCATCAGTCCCAGCTTTCATGTCCGATGAAAAATACTGAGGTCTGCAACATCTGGAGATTATCAGGTTGAGTAAAGCTGGCATATACACATTTTCTTGAATGTGTAACACTTATGTCCCGAATGTATTTAAGACAGAAATTATTGGTGTTATCAAGATACATTTTATAGAAGGAGGAAACTGTTATAAAGGAGATGAATTCTCTCCATTACACAAGTCACCTGGAGAGTCAAATTAATGCAGTATTAATTGGTGAAGAGCTTTGGTGATTTATCTAGTGCAGCTGAATTTCAGTAATAATAAACAGCTTCCTTTAGTTGCAAGTTTTACGGTCACCATATTGTCTTCAGTCTACAAGGACTTGCAATCAAGCTTTCTCCCTTTCCTTCCCCTCTGGTTCCTTTTTTGTAATTTCTTGCCTGAAGTAGAAATAGCAACCATGAAAGCTTGCACACTGTGCCTTCTTTGGTTTGCTAAATGGAAGTATTACCTTAGTATGGATTTTGGAATTTGTTTCATGCCAACATGACTACCCTTGCTTTTGTGACAATGGCAACTAGAGTAAACTCATTAAATCAATGGGAATTTGATGAGCCAACTCCTCTATAGGTTTTATTGTTTTAATGGACCTACTGTACTTGTGACTTACTTTTGGTTTCCAGAAAATGTGAATTAGTTACTAAAAATCAGAGGACACAAGTCCAAGGTCAAAAGCACTGAAGACTGCAGTGCTGATGCAAAGCTCTTGATGAGATGCAGATTATTCCAAAATTACCTGAGAATGTGAGACACTGAAAAGTGATTCCATTAATATTGGAATAATTTCTGATGCTATCTGCTAAGTTATACACGGCCATAAATTTTTATACTTATTCAGGAATATTTTTATGGAATCAAAATTCAAGCTTTGTGTGGTTAAATTAGTATATAAGAACACATAAGCCTGGCTGGTTTGTTTTCAATATCAATGGATGAAAGCGATCTACAATATTGTATTTCTGACACTAAAATTATCCCTTGCTATTGCTTTCTTATTTTGCTCTTCACAGCTAATCAGCTGCACACAAGACATCTGTGTAACTGTGTCCAGTTGTGCAAGAGACATTTCTTTGGCCATTTGTGAGTTTGGCTTCTGACACCCAGGAATTAAGACGGGAATGTACAATATGGAGCAGCTGAACATTGGTTGCTGCGAATCAGTGTTCCTTTACAGACTCCATATAAAGTATTTATTAAGCTTGGAACAGTATTTATCACATTTATGGCCCGCTTCTAGCCTTGACAAAGCAAAGGGGACCTGGCATTACTCTTCACTGAACAAACACGGAGAACTATATTTTCAGCACTGGGTCTTAGTTGAACTAACAGTGTTACCATGCTCTGTCTTGTGGATTTAAACTATAAATGCATCATCAAATTGGATAACCATTTGTCTGTATTTGCAGTGACAGCAAAGATCAGTTTTAACTTACCTTTCCTTATAATGTATGCTCATGTGCTTTCAACAAGATGAGAGCTTCATTACCCCAGAGCAGTGGGACCATACTCTGTGGTGCACAATGGCCTTATACCAAGATAGTGTTGCACTAAGCATTGTATTGAACTCTATTATGAAGTTACATTTCATGTCGACTTCAAAAAGTGAGTAATCTAAAACAGTGATTGACTTGAACTTTCCACCACATTTAAGTGAATGCATGTTCGTGAGGGCTATATCACTCTAATATGCACCAAGAAAAAGGTACTTCATGATCCTGCTGTGAAGTGTGAAATGTTATGGCACTTGACAAAGGCTGTACTTTTCTGAAGTACAACCTATGGCAGTCCCCTTATTCTTGAGGGTACTATAAGCCAGCAGAGAAGGGAATGAATGGTGCATTTTTTTTAAAAAATGAACTAAACCTATTGTAAATTCTATTTTAATTTGGGAAACTACTAAAATTGATTGGATGTATCATTCTCAGACACTACTGACAGAACAAGTCCATAGAACTGACACGTATCTTAGCAACAGGCAGCTTAAAATAGCATTTCTAAGAGAAGCAGGAACTGCATGGGTGAACTGTGAGTTCTCAAAAGGAAGGAAATAATGAGGCAAAGAAGCAAAACAGTCCTACATATCTCACTAAGCATTTCTGTTCCCTTGTGAATCTCTCAAATCCTCTAGGCAATTTGCTGGATTTTCCAGAAGCTCACAATTACTGTCTCAGCTGGTTTTTCACAAACATTACCAGGCAAAACCGGGACTCTCAGCTGCTACACTCACAAATGCTTTTTTACTTCAGAATAAACTCCTAGCAATGTCTAGTATATAGTAAAACTAGCATATAAGCAGCCTAGTTACCACTCGGTCCATTGTAAACCTGTAGATCAGATGTGAAAAATTTACAGCTCCCTGTTTGTTTGGACCTGCAACTCCCATCAGACCCACCCAGCATAGCCAATAGTACGGAGTCATGGGCTTTCTAGTTCAATAATGTGGAGGGCTGAAATTTCTCCATTGCTGCTGCAGAGAGTATACAGTGAAAAAAGCTTTGTTACTAATAATGCTGCTAATCAATTTAGTCTATTACAGTTTTACTGGCACAACAGCTCTTCAAGGTCTCAAAAAGAAGTCTCTCCCCTGATAGAGGGATGCAGGCTTTCTGTTTTCTGCATCACAGGCAGTTGCACAATAAGTGTTTTGGATTCTGTGAGGTTTGATTGCACCGGATTACCGGAAAAGGGAAAAGAACAAAATTGTTCTGCGGAGGGAGAACGCTGTCCTTAGTGCTGATCCTTTCTGCCAAAGCTGTGTACTGCTCTATTCGCTGCAACAAACTTGTGTTCAAAATCCACACAAGCTTCATGTGATTGCATGCACACAGCTGACCTCTTATCATATGGTCTCTCTCTTTAAAAGTGCATTTCTTCAATGATTCATGCTATCATTGACCCCAATTGTCAAAATATGGACATCACCCACAAGAATAACTTGTGATCCCTAGCAGTGACATATAAGCAGTCTTGTCTTGGTTGCCAGGATAGAATTATATAAACGATGTTACAAACAATTAATTGATTGGTCAATCAATCACATAATTAATTAAACCTCATTAACAGGAGGCTTAAAGCCAGCTCTTTTCATGGAAGCCATCACCTGTGCCTGATTTAACATGATGCCACTATCTGTTAAACTATTCTGAAGCAGATACTGAATTAAGACTACATGTTATGAAAATAAAAGCTTACAGCTACACAGGTATAAGGCTACAACATGACAGGCTTCTGCATCAAAATGTCATATTTGTCCCAACTTCTGCCCCTGTAAAGTCACCCTTAATCCCTCTGCTTAGTATGACTCTGTGGATACCAGCAGCTGATCTGCCATAATGTCATGATGGGCTTTGCAAGGAACATGGGCTGCCTTCATACTGGCTGCTCCAATATTTCAAAGAGCCATGGCAGCTTTACTCCATACAGAGAAGAGCTAAGAATATTGAGTTCCACAGTCTGCATTTCCAAGATCTACAAACAGATGCTGGTGTTTCTGGCTGTATATGGTAGACCAATATTACTATCCATATAATACATACGGATGGGGTAGAGAATGAGGCAGAGAGAGAGAGAGAGAGAGAGTTGCCTCTTTCTCTTGTCATTCTGAACTCACAGCAGAGCTGATTTCAGTTCATACTCTTCATCAGGGATGAGAACGTTACTTTTTTTTTCCTCAGAAGGACCATTGATCCAGGAAAAAGTTAATCTGAGAAGGCTAGTGGATGGAGCCAGAGGCAGAAGTGGGTGGAGTTTGCAGTGTTACAGAACTGCATAGCTTTTTCCTTCTCTGAGTCACCATATTCATCTCTTTCTTTCCCTCTCCTCACCCCATTTAAAAGTGGATCCTCTCACCCCAAGAACTCCACAAGCTGTTCCTTCCCATATCCATGAAAAGTTGTTCCTTCCTGTTCTTATTCAGAGTCACTCAACTGTCATGCTGAAGGATCTAACAAAAGGTAACTGAAGACTTGATGAGATTTCTCATGGTACATACAAGCAGCATATGGGGATTGAGTACAACAGACCCCCAGTCTGTTCCATTTGCACCCATGAAGACAATGACTTTATAAAATCATTGTGCAACAGATGTATCCTACCCTACCCTTTATAATATACAGTCATGTAAAAAAGAATGTACACCCTCTTTGAATTCTATGGCTTTATGTATCAGGATATAATAAAAACCATCTGGTCCTAAGCAGGTCTGAAAACTAGGTAAATACAACCTCAGACAAACAATAACATATGACATATTAGACTGTGTCATGATTTATTTTACAAAAATAAAGCCAGAGGATGCCATCCTGTCCCGAGTGCTGCCTTCATGCCGTACTGGGGTGGATGAGGGATAATAGTCTGAGGCTGAACCCAGACAAGATGGAAGTCCTATGAGTGGGTGCTCCTAGTGTCTGTTGATTGGGGGGGCTCCCTCTCATTTGGGGGGACTACTCTCTCCACCAAGGATGGGGTTCACAGTCTGGGCGTTCTTCTCAACCCAGCACTATCAATGGAATCCCAGGTTTCTGTGGTCCATTCAGCCTTCTTCCATCTTAGGCAGCTTGCATCCATTCCTTGACACTGGGTCCCTCACAAAGCTAGTCCATGCATTGGTAGTCTCAAGATTAGACTACTGCAGTGCTTTCTATGTGGGGCTGCCCATGAGGCTGTTACGGAAACTTCAGCAGGTCCAGAATATGGCAGCCAGATTATTGGCCAGAGTAAAGAAATACCACCACATCTCCCCCACTCTGGCTGCCTTGCACTGGCTACTTGTTTGTTTCCATGCCAGCTTCAAGGTGATGATGTTGACATACAAAGCCCTAAATGGTTTGGGACCTCAATACCTGGCAGAACGACTCCTTCCAATGAGAGCTGCCCATCCTACACTATCTTCCCAGGCCAGGCAGTTGAGAACGCTGACCCCGATAGAGGCCCGGAAAGAGAAGACCAAAAGCCAGGCCTTCTTGGCAGTCCCGCCCCCCGTCTTTGGAACAATCTCCCACCTGAAATTCGCCCAGCCCCTGCACTGTGAAACTTTAAATGATCACTGAAAACATGGCTTTTCAGGCAGGCTTTCCTGGAGTATTTAACATCCTAACACAATGTTCGTTTCAGTGTTTTATACTATCTGTTCCGCTATCTTGCCTCTAAATTATCCTAATTATTTTTAGTTTTTACTTATGTTGCTAGTCTGCGTTTATTTGATGTTTAATTTTTATTGTTATTGTATTTGTTGTTTCATATTATTGTTTATCTGATTTTTAGTTGTAAACCTCCCAGAGTGGCCTTGGCAGCCAGATGGGCAGTATAAAAGTCAAATAAATAAATACATAAGAGCAAAGGCACACACTGCTTCTACTTGCCAAGCAACTGTGTTGTGCAATGGTCACAGCGATTGCAGTCCTGTACTGCTGCAGTTAGATTATATGATTGCTCACAATCTTTTAAATGAGCATTCACTGTCCACTAGTATACATCTCTTTTGGTGTCAGACCATGACAACAACATACATCCACTAGGATGGGGAGGAAGCACACCACTATTGTTGCTGTTTCCTCACAGCATATAGTACATAGACATGAAGAATGAATTTGACCCAAGAAGCAGGATTGCGTTTCTGCTTGGGGGCTTAGGTGGGGTTGCCTGAATGCTGCTGTTTAACACACAGCTAGAACACAGAAATGCCTGCTAAGGCAGTGGCCCCCAAACTGTGTGCTGCAGTGCCCTGGGGTACCACCAAACCCAGCCAGAAGTACCACAGAATTCTCAGAAGTACTTCCACAGAATCCATGGAAGTTCTACTCAGGCTGAGCTTCCCCCTTCCCCCTCCGCCTCCCCCCTTCCCCTCTCCCACAAAATATCATATTGGCAGAGCTATGGCCAGTAGCCAGCAAGTCAAGGGAGCCGTGAGTCAATTTTTTTTGGAAACCACTGTCCTATGGCCTACCTCATGGATTCTACCAGGCCTGGGTATATCCTGCACCTCTTGAACATAGGCATTTAAACTGGGCACATAATTTAGTACCCTGAGAAATCTCACCTTTAACTTGTAGGGGAAGTTTCTGCCTCTAAATAAAGACAGTCACTGATCAAATCTCAGAAGCAATGGCAGAACACTAAACATGTATTATTACAGTGGTGAGACATGGGCTTCCTCATTGCCTTTTCATTTTTTTTGTCTCTCAGAGATTATGCAGAACAAGGAAATATATACAGATTTATTATGTCATCTGTATACTAGTTTATACAGATGAAATAATAAAGTTTTTTTTTTCCTTTTTAAGAATTTGAGGTAAATTGGTTTAGACTGGTGTTGTTGTTTTTTAAAGCCTTTTGGCTTCACTGGCAATCTCACAGATTGTATTTGAACTGACTGTTTCTAGGATAATATATTTGAGCCTGTCTTGGGCCTTGGCAGCTTACCACAATTCCTTGTTCAGCCATGGATTTATGCTGTGTTCTTGCCTGATCAGTTTTTTTTTTACCCCAATTCTTTTTCTTTAAAATATGTGGACAATCTACACATATCCCACAGGATAGTTTTAGGACTGAATAGCTTTTTTAAAAAAATCAATTCACACACACACAAAATTAATAACAATTATTAAGAATAGCGTTAACAATTACTCATAAATGGTATTCCAATTTAAGCAGCATCTCTCTGTGTGTATGTGTGTGTGTGAACATTCCAAGATACATTATACTGATTGTTTTGTAGCCAGCCTTTTTGTAGCATCTCGGAGTCCAGCAAGAAGTGTCAAGATCTTAAAGGACAAAAGTATCTCTGAGTCTTTTCAGTGCCTGTTGCCATCAGCGTTTTCATTAAAGTTTTTTTTGTTTTGTTTTGCTTTTGGAAACGAAAGGGAGGAAAACATTCTTTCAAACATTATTGGTCCAAGAGTGAGTAAATATAACTTTTCATCTCGTACAGACCATGTGCACTCCTTGTTTCTCATCATAGTTGCAGTAACAATATGATCTTCTGTTCAAAGGCTCTGAAAGCTTTTAGTCATATGACCCACCCACCCCTTTCAATGCTATGAATGTGCTCACAAGATAATACCCTTCTACTTGAAGCCAGAAAACAAATTGGCACTCTAATATAAAAACACAAGACCATTCTCCCTATGGAAAAAACCAGCAGGAAGTTGAATATTAAGGCTAAACCACACTGTCAAAAAAGATAGCATCATCATGGTAAACTACACTCCCCAGCCAGCATAGCCAATGCTGGTCACCTGTGATGAGAGTTGTCATACAATACTCCTAAAAGTGCTCATTGGAGAAGACTGACCTAAGCTGTTAACATCAAGCCAGATTTTCTTCTCCTTTCTCTCCCCAGTTCCCACATTCTGCGAAACAGGATTTCTCCTAATAAATGTACTGCCCAACTGTGGGCTTTCTATTTTTCCTAATGGATCAAACATGGCTACCTTTCTTTCTTCTGTGCCTACACAGGAATAGCAGTTTCTGCATCCAGCCCTTGCATGTGCCTTCCCTTTTCAGATCCAGGATTGCTGCTGTGAGAACCAGAGTATGCAGGCGAGAAAGGCTCTGATTTGAAAAGGGGAGAGGGGGGGGGGAAGGATTGGACCAGAAAGGAGGTCTGAAGCCCTTGAAAGTGGGAAAGTCACCCTTAAGGAAGAGAAAGGTGATAGAGGCAGATGGGGAGCGACAGTTCTACCAATGGATGCCAGGATCTCCACCCACACCCCTGGGGCCACCAGCAACGCATTCTGCAGGATTAATAATGCATGGGCCACTTTCAACCGCACAAAGTGCCTTGCCATTTTTAACTCATCCTCCCATCCCAGCTTCTCTTTTGCACATGCAGAACCTTGTGAGTACAATCATGATTGACCTTTTTGAAATGGGGCACAGACAACGGGTTAGCCCAAGGCCGCTTGATGACTCGGTTGCTGGAACCCCAGAATCCCCACACCAAATGCTCTGTCTTGATGGTCCAAGCTGAATCTCTGCATCAGAGACATGAGCTTGCTGGAGCACAGGCAGCCCAAGCCATGTGAAAATGCTATTATTCACTTGAGAACATCAAGATAGATAGAGGTGTCATTCTAAAAGGTGAGGCTAAACAGCAGCTAGGAAGAAGGCACAGGCTGAGAAAAAATGTATGGTCAGTGCAACAGAAAAGGCCCTGCAGGATTTTCAGGCATAGCCATTTAGCCTCAGAATCCATGGCGTGTATATATGGAAGGGAAACAGCCAGAAACACAATTAATTTACAGTGGTATTTTGCCATGGAATTAAAGGTCATTTGTAGAGAGAGCTGCATGCATGCTTGTCTTATCATTAGGTGGTTCTAGGTCAGGGGGTGGGGAACATTTGCCCTTCCAGATGCCAATAAACTGCTACTCATCATCACTCATGACGGATGAAGGGCAAATGGGAGTTCAGCAATCTCTGGAAGACCACAGGAGCTCCAGCCCTGCCTGTTCAAGGTGGAGATCTAGGACCGGACTATAGAGTAGCACTTCTGCTGCAACCACAGAAGAAAGGCATGTGCTGCAACAGCATGTGTGTCTGCTGCCCAGGCACAACGAGACCTGAATAAATGAAGGGGACCCTGATGTTACAGGCAATAGAAGGTTGTGAGACAAGTCGGCCGAGGTTGGGAACGAGGCCCAGAGGGCTGAAAAACTTACCCGGGTAGTTGAGCATTGCATATTTAAACTACAATCCCCAGAGCCACCAGACCCAGTGGCTGCACTGTGGGGGATCATGGGAATTGTAGTCCAAAATTGTGACTTTCCTGAGCTCTAACCACAGCCCACCAGGTCACACATTCTGATGTACAGTGCCAGAAAAAGAAAGCAAGTGGTACAGTAGAAGGGTTGGATAGGCCAGCATTAGAAAGTGGAATAACAGTGAAGGTTGCCTCCTTAGAGTTGGATAAACCACATCACTATAGGAAGAGAGTGATGGTTTCAGGAGCTTTGAAATCTGAGGTGAGAATTTGGTTCCAGTTCAGGGCCAGCACTGCGGTTAGAGAAGAGGAAGCAGCCACTCCAGGAAGCAAATGATAGCAAGTGGGGTGGACGCAGCAGCGAGCTCTTGGAGAACGCGCCATCTGCCGTGAGGAGCAGCAGAGGAAGGTGCCCTGCCGCCAGCAGTAATGTAGTGTTCAGGTGCCCCTCCTATTGGCTTCTGTGGGTGAAATAGGAGGGAAGGTGACCTCTTGCTCTCAGCTCAAGTGATAAAAGATCTGGTTCAAGAATCACTCTGGTCCAATGAGACAAAATGCTAATAAAAGTTCCCATCCGCACTTGCAAACACAGGCCGCCCATGATTCAAGAGGGGCGACCGCACCCAGAGGTTTTTAGTTTATGTATGTTCCCCCCCCCCCCTCTCCCTTCAACTCAGCCCATAAACTGCTTTGGCTTCCTGTTATATATTTGAGTCAGGAACACTCTGAAATCACCAATGTGACCTCTTTTTAAGGCACTTATGATACAGTTCAAACAGCATCCTATTATTTCTCATTTCTGCTTCTCAAACTAGAGGGCACTTTGGATCTCTGCATGCTAAGGCCTAGCTATCACTTCCAGGAATCTCAGCATATATATATATATTTGCTTCCAAAACCCTTCACATGATTCACTACTTAGCAGATGTGTTAAAGTACTGCACATTTCCTTCCACTGTGTGATTTTCTCCTTACATCAGGGGTAAAGCTGGCCCAGAAACTGGATACCCAGGCCTTTCAAAAGGGTCCAATTTCAAACCAAAACCCAAATTACCAATATCCTCTCCTCCAAAAGTCGAGTTTAGGGATGGAGTGGACGCAGCAGTTTGCTGCTCTCCATATTGATGCTCCAAAATTAAACTCTTGCTAGGAATTGCTGGGGGGCGGGCAGGGAGGGAGTGGGGGGGAAAGAGAGAGAGAGAATTCAAGCACCAGCTTTTAATTATTCACGAGGGCAGAGTGGTTTCTGCTCCTTTTCCCAATGTTACGCTGAAGGTCACGCTTCAGGCTGCAGAGATCCGAGGACGGGCCGCCCAGCATGTTTTTGCCTCTTCCCTTCCCACTCTTTGCTTAAATGCCGATTCGGCAACAAGCCCCTCTTCCACGGAAGCTGCCCGTTTAGCAAAAGGGCCATTTATAAGCCTCCGACTCCCTCCGTTCCCCCCCAGTGGTGCAGGCGAGCGCTTGGGTCCTTCCGTTCCGCATCGCTTGTTATTTTTAGGCTTCAGGTGATGGGCGCCTCTCCGGCGCCCTCCCTGCCCCATTTTCCTTCTCCGCCCTTCAGCCACCCTCTTTCCTCGCCCTCAGGAAAATCGAGATCCCCTTTCCCATCCTGGCCAGCAACTAAGAGTGCCCCCCTCCCCCCCTCTCTCTCTGGAGAGGGTAAGAGATGGAAACAGGCAGCTCCTACCTGCTTTGGGGAAAGGGAGGGAACCGATGGAGGGCAAGGCAGGCAAGAGGAGCGGGCAAGGCGTCGTTTGCACCCGTCTAAGGGCTGAGGCGCAGGGTCCCCCCCTTACCTCTCCGGCGACCAGCTGCTGGGCTCCACGATGGGTCCGGTGCGCCGGACAGGGGCTCCTCCGGCCCCCGAGAAGAAGGCTGGGTGGAGAGTTGGGCGGCCCCGGCAACTCCTTGCCCAGCGGAGCGGGCCCCAGGGAAACTGACCGGAGCGCCGGCGACACGGACCGGAGCAGGTGGCGCCCGAGCCCCGCGCTCTGACGCACGCACCCGCTCCCTCGGTCCCAGCGCTGGCGCCGGCTTCTCCGCCCCTTCCCGCTTCTCTGGCTCGCCCCGGCCGCTTCTGGGGTGGCTTCGCGCCGGAACCCGGTCCCAGCCTCGCCTGGAGCGCAGGTAGAGGGACGGGCAGCCAAGGGAGCGCCGATCGCCTTCTCCGGAGGGCAGGATCGCGCTGCCGCCCAGAGCCCCGAGACGCCGAAGCGGATGCCTCGGAAGAGCACCTCGGAGCGGCTTCTCTTCCCCAAGGAAAGGAGCCGGTCTTTTGGCGAGGCGTGGGTGACGTAGGGTTGAGTCACTCGCCGATGCGCGTCAGCGGAGAAAGCGCGGGGCTTTTGCTGGCGAAGCCCGCTCGGGTGGCCCTTCTGGGACCCGGGAGCCGCGCGGGCCAGCCGGCGGGCCGCTCCGCCGAGAAACAAACCCAAGAGGTGGGCCGGCCTCGCCGTAGCTGCGCCGAACCTCAGGCCATCGAGGCCGCCGCCGCCGCCTTCCCGGCAAGGCCACCCAGCGACACCTGATGCTTCGCAGAAAGGCGGATGTTTTCTTTCCCCCCAGAATGCCGCGAGCGGCTTTGGCAGACGGCAGGCGAGGGGTCCCCAGCCTGCCGGCTGAAGGACGCGCCACGGCTTCGCCTCTCATTGATCCGGATCCTATACACACAACTAGATCGGAATGAAATGTGTGACCGGTAGAGACTAGAGAGTCGTTCGTGCGTGGTCGCAAAGTGTGTGGACGGCCGGACAATAGCTGACTGGCGCGACCAGTTTAATCAGTACCCAGGGTCTGGGTCTGGAAAGCCAGAAAAATTCTAGAGCCGCCGGACCACGAAATCCATCTCATGCACCAAACTGGTACTTTCGTCATGTGCTGAAGTGCCTTGTTATCCCCCACTTTAAGATCCTCGGGAGAGGCCTTCTTTAAAATACCCACGGTTTTAGGAGTTCGCCTAACCAGCAGACATGAGAGGGCCTTCTCCTGTGGTTGGTCCTGGTCGACTATGGAACGGGCTCCCTACCTAGGAGCGATCTGTTTCCAATCTGACTGATTTTAAGAAGGGTGCAAAAGCACACCTTTGTAGTATGATGTCTAGCCTGCCCTCCCGTGTTGCTTTTAATTTGTATCTTTTGCTGATTTTTATGGTTTTTAATACTAATGCTTAGTTTTAATGGTTTTTTTACATAGTGGGCTGGTTTGTATAATTTTTTTTAAACTACTAAATGTGTGTGTGCTCTGTTTTTATTCCTTCCCAAGTTGTTAAGCTGTCTTGAACGCTATCTTTTAGTGGAAAAGTGGGGTACAAATATAATAAAGAAATCTTTGTTGATTTGTATCAGAGCATCACACAATTCAGAACCATGGACACCCATGAAATATAGGCAAAAATAAAAAACCGATTGAGATGTCAAGACAACTGGACAATTTTTTTTTTACCAGAAGCGGTCAGAGTTTGAGATGTGTGCAGAAACTTTTCCTCAACTTCAGCCATCATCTGAGGGTTGGTGTCGGTGAAGTGGGTGGATTCGGCTCTGCCACAGTGAAACACTTCTGGAAGTGAAGGATTTGCCCACTGCACACCATTGCCCAGGGGAAGCCCAAGTGTGCTCACAATGCTTTCCCACTCTTCAGGAAGGCGTCTTCTACATTCCCCCAATAAATAAATAAATAGATAGATAAACTCCCCTCTAGGCCACTCCGGGCCAGCATGAGAAGGCAGTTCATGCCACTGGCTCTTCAACAGGCCACCAAAAATCCAAGACAACCATGAAGATGCATGCCTTGAGCACCTGTCTGGGATGCAAAAGGAGCATTAAATGAACAGACAGACAAACAAATACTGGTTTATCCTTTTCATACGGAGACATTTGTCAAACCTTTTTTGTTGCGCCTTATAGTACTTTAAATTGCAATGTTCCTTCAGTGTGTTGGCAAAAAATATCAGGATATACATTTTAAAACTGTTATTTTCTTTACTCTCTCCCCACCTTATGATTTGGAGGTGGCTTATATGCAGTGATAAAGGGCAATGGTATTTGGGGCTGTTGCTTGCTGTTTCAACACACACCACTCACTTCTGGGGGAGGGGTAACATGGGCAGTCATCACAGGTATCCTTCTTGGGACTCCTACTGCCTTCCACCTCACCCCACTCGTCTGACCTCTGATCATCAGAGAGTCCTTAGCCCTGCTTTGTGTCTCTCTTTCCTGCTCAGTCTGTTCACCACACCTGGATCCAGTTAGCTGGATGAGATGAACATGGAGAAAACTCCCCCCCTTTTTTTGTCATCATCATCATCTGTGGAGTGGAGAAGGCTCTTTTTCTCAATTCATAGGAGGGAATCTTTTTAGAGGTGCTGGAGCAGCTCCTCTTTGTTGCTGCTTAAGTGTTTCCTAGTTAGCTGAGCAGCAGAAGGGACACAGTGACAAGGAGATTCTGCTTCTCTCCTGCAAGCCTTCCCTCCAGACTCCTCATTGAGAGACAGACACCAATGAAAGAGGGAGACTTCCCCATTGTGAGCCACCTCCACGAGACTGCCTTGAAGTGCTAGCTCGCTCCCAATCTTCCCTCTAGCCATGTCCATACAGAAGGGACAAAAGGGGAGAGGCCTTGCCTGGGGCAACAAACACAGGGCTAGGAGGAGGCAGGGCGGGTTGGATCAGACTTGGGGGTTGAAGGTTCCCCACTCTTGAGGTAAGCAATCAGTTTGATTCTGCCAGACTCTGTTCAAAACTGGCCTCAATCTTCCTGACCTCCACCCAGATTTGTGTCTAACTCTACTTGTCCCCTCTCAGAGTCTGTTTTGGCATCACCCTGCCCCCCCCTTCTTCCCTCACTCCATCTTGGGTGGTGGTACTTTCACCTCAAAATCAAAAATGGACACCCCTAATTCCCACGTGTTTTACAAGAGACAAACAGCCGCTTGTTCCACTCATGAGCAGATAAGCCAGGGACAGGACAGGAAGCTCACAACGGCACGTAGGAACGCAATTAGGTCATTTTCACAAAGGAGTGATGCTTAAAATATAGCAGTTTTTGGACCAGAAAGGAAACAAAAGATCTGTATTGGTCATACAGGTCAACTAAAAATGACTTTTCCCTGCTTTTGGCCTATATTAAAAATGTTCTCAAGAGACCTGTTCCAGACCAAAGCTGCAACCCTATGCTCATTTACCTTGCTAACCCCCGAAGAAATCAAAGGGATTTGCTTTTGAATAGATACATACAGGACAGTAGCGTACGGGTACAATCCTGTTCTCATGGCTAAAAGTCAGAACGTGGAAGCACAAATCTATGAATAATGTAGTTACCTTAAACCAGTTATGTTTTGGAATAATAAAGGTGCACTAGAGTTATATTTCAAAAGTAATGTAACAAGTCGTTTCAAAGTTGTTTTTTTAGTATAATGGGCAATGTGTTCTTCATTTGTTTCTTTCCTTTTAACAGACATTTTAAGAAGTCTTAAAGGCACTTTGACAGGATGTTTCTGGTTTTATGCCACTTTTCAGCTCAAGATGTCTAGAAAGAAGCTGACAACAGAAGTGTTTGCTTTGGCTTCTGCATTTTTTTTATTTTTTTATTTTTTGTAATTTAATAAGGTAAATTGTCAGAACTGGCCATTAGAGGAAACTAAAAGGCATCTCCATGAATTTTTCTGGAGTGGCTGTAACAACCAGACAACATGCTAATAACTCACAAAGGCAGCCAACTACTTTGGCAATGGAAGAACAACAGTGACAATAATAATCTGCTGCTCCAAAGCAATGTGTAATTTACCAAGCTTAACAACAGTATACAAATCTCTGCTGGAAGGAAGCTCCACTGAGCGCATCGGGACTGACTTCCATTCAGGCATTTCACGATAGTATATCAACAGAGGTTCCTTCAGTTCTTAAGTTATCAATTCCGCATCTTGCTTTCATTAAATTTTTTATGTTGTCTTTCTTTTTAGTGTAACTGATTTATATGTTTATGTGGTTATTATTTAATGTATTATTGTTGTCTATTTTGCTGTGGGCTGCCCAGAGTGTCTTAGGTAGCCAGATGGGTGGTATAAAAATGGAATTAATTAATTAAGTCAGAGGAAACACTCTGTGTGCATAAAACAGCTGCACAAAACAGCTGTCTATGTGTGAAAGCAATCCTGGGAAATGGAAGAGCTACAGAATGTCCATTTGGCATTTCTAGTATGTCTCCTATACCAAGGGGTGGGCTTCCTGGTCTGAAGCAATCTGCTTGCCTCCAAGAAGCCACGAGACTCTTTTTTTCAGTTTCAAAAGTGATTTTTTTTCCAGTTTAGTCTAACATTATTGACATTCAAATATAATGCATCTGACAATTCCACTTTAACGTATTTTCAAATGCCATTTTTCATTCCACTGTTGTCATCCCCATTTCTCACTATAGCACAGTTGAGTAAAATTTGCCCTCAGTGATTAATACTGGCCATCAATCAACTATTAGTTTAGTTAATTAATCTACCAAAGTTTTGAAGTGCTAGGCAAAGCTTATTAACATCTTATTAAGAACAGATTTATAAAAAGATAGCTGATACCAAAAAGATATCAGTATTGTTATGTCATAGATATATGGTGGTCAAAAGAGAGGGTTAAACTTTTGAGGAAGGAAACAGGTGGTATTACAGGGGTATAAAACAGAAATGAATAGCAGGGAAAATAGCAGGAGAGACACCTTGGGGGGGGAAATGGGCTTTCCTTTCTGGAAGGAAAGAATATGCAGACTATTAGGACTCTATAATCTGAGCAGTGGTCTTTTAAAAAATAAAATGAAAAAAAAAACCCTGTTAGTTATTTTAATAATAACTGTCTCCATCAAGTCAGTTCTGACATATGGCAACCCTTTTCAGGGTTGGTATAGGGTACTCAGAAGTGGCTTACCATTCTCTTCTTCTGGGGGAACTGCAGTTTGCCCAAGGCCACATAGGTTGGCTCTACTTGCAGGAGAGACAACAAGGAATCAAACTCCCAACCTCTGGCTCCATAGCCAGATATCTAATTTTCTGAGTTATCCAGCCAGCTCTCAGCTATTTTACCAGGGTTTTATAGGCTTTTAACATTTGAAAGGCTGACTGTTTGAGACTCTTCTCTGTTACTGATTCTAAAATCTTTTTCTCTGTTCCATAATTTTATACTTTGTTTGTATCTTTATGCTTGGATTTTATAGTAGGCTCTTTCATGTACACTGTGGGACTGGCCCCAAACCCCTTGCCAGTGGGAGTGCGTTGTCCACCTCCCTGAGAATCAGGGTGCGATTCCCAACCTGCAGTTCACCTGAGGACCGAGCCATTGGCAGTGGAGATGTGGATGATTCTCTCAAGGTCACAGGTGTAGCAATGGCTGGGATTAAATTTAAGGAGGATAGTGAGGCAGGAGAGGAGGTCTGCTGGGCTGATGCTCTGGACTGGCAGGTGCTTGAGGCCCAGGAGGTACTGCTGTTACCAGAGTGCTTGATGGCCAGCTGGGAGACCATCCGCCACCAAGATCCTGACATCAGATGCTGGTAGGAGTTTCTGGTGTCCACCTGAGGAGGCTGCCTGACTTTGCCAAGACAAGGCCATGCACCAAGAGGCTTGGAAGCTTGAGAACAAAAGGTGAGCACATTGCTGGCAGAGGAAGCAGCAGGAGCAACGGGCCCCACAGCAGAGATCTCCCAGCCAGCCTACTCACAGCCAGTGGGGTGGTATTCCTCCTGTACCTCCTCCTTCTGTGCCATGCTACACTGGAGAGCCTAGCCAGGTCCAGGTAGAGTTGGGCTGTGCCTTTCAAGAGGATTGCCACACCCACGGGGCAGCTGCTGCTAGTGAGGACTTTGGAGATGTAGTGGGAGAAAGAGGTCTCGCTACCCTCCTCCAAGAATAGCTGACTGGCTGCATATAGCACCCCGGTTGTGGACCTCCCTGCCTGGCTCACCTGAGAGGTATCCTCAAACTGGTAGAGGAGGTGGTGGCTCTGCTCCTCCCAGTGAAAGACTGGTAAAGGGTTTCTCTTCCCCAAAAGACTTTGGGAGTGAAGTCAACTCTCTTGCACATTAAAGTTATCGTTTTATGTTGTTTAGCCCTGTTGGCCCTTTAAGGAGTTCCGTTGCTCTAATAAAGAGGTTGTTTCTGCTATTACTCATCGTGTCACTATGGAGGGAGTGGGGGGCGCTCACATACACCATTCAGAGAATTCTGGCACAGGGGGAGATGAGTTAACTAATTCCCTACACACAGGAGAGATGGGTTTTTAACTCAAGCAAAGCCAGTTATATTTGCTAGTGTTACCTATTGTGGGAAGGATGAAAGATATATTTACCTGTTCTGTAACCATCGGCTACGTGGTGGTGCTGCGGGTTAAACCGCAGAAGCCTCTGTGCTGCAAGGTCAGAAGACCAGCCATCGTAAGATTGAATCCACGCGACGGAGTGAGCTCCCATCGCTTGTCCCAGCTCCTGCCAACCTAGCAGTTTGAAAGCATATAAATGCGAGTAGATAAATAGGTACCACCTTGGTGGGAAGATAACGGCGTTCCGTGTCTAGTCGCGCTGGCCACGTGACCATGGAAACTGTCTATGGACAAACGCTGGCTCTACGGCTTGGAGACGGGGATGAGTACCTCGGCCTAGAGTTGGACACGACTGGACTAATTGTCAAGGGGAACCTTTACCTTTACCCATTGGCCACTGACATCCTTTGACCTAAGCGAGGACAGGATTTAGCTCAACAACATTTCACATGCTTTGTATGCAAATTTCAGTAAGGCAGAAAGATGCAGAAACTGAAGCTGTCATACTTTCAGTACATCATAAAAAGATGAGACAATAATGCTAGGAAAAACTGAAGGCAACAGGAAAAGAGGAAGACTAACTATGAGATTGTCTCCCTAAAGGAATCACAGCTTGAGTTTGCAAGAGCTGAGCAAGGCTGTTAATTATTGGGCAGTCTGGAGGTCACTCATTCATCATCACCATGGATCACAGGCAACTTGACAGCACATAACAACAGCCACAACAACAACAAATTGTATTCATTTATTTCAGGATGTATAACAGCAATCAAAATGAAAGAGTTCCACTTACACATGGAGCATAATAATATGAAAAAGATCCCAAGTTTAAACCCTTAGTTACTTCCAACAAAGGAAAAAAACCCAGTCTGAAACCCTGTCAAGTTAGAGTGGGTGACACTGGATAACATCCTGTTGCTTAGTGTAGTAAGTCACAACTAGAGTATGCCCACTTAAATCAATGGAACATACAGAGGAGTTCTCACAAAAGCCCCACTGATTCAGTGGGCCTACTCTAGTGTGACTTACTACATTAAGCAACAAAAAGTTAGTCTATGTATTATTATCTTTTTTTTTTACTCTCACGGACAGACATGTGGGATTTTCTGTCAAAGTGCAAAAATAATATGACCACCCATGTCTACCTTAATTAAAGATGGCCACTATTTGTTGCCTCAGGCAGCAAAATATCTTGGGTCGGCCTTCTTCAACAAGTCTGAGAAATACACATTTATTCAAAGGCGTATGAGTCTTCCGGAGTTCTTTGAGCAGTCTGGGTAGATTTATAGGACTGTCTAAAAAAAAACACCCCAAAACAAAGGGAGAACATGAATTCCAAGCAGTCCTGATCTCAGCATATGTTCCCAAGAATCCTCCCTCCTCCACATTAATTCTCATTTTGTGGGGATTTGTATAATGCCTGCCTACAAGGAATAATAATCCCACGCACTGCCCCACCTGATGGGACATGGTGAAGATTAAATACGACACTAAAAGATTAAATACGACACTAAAATACAGACGCAATTCCATAAATTCACAAACACCAGCCTATAAATAACTTGCTGGTTATGCAGCTGGCCTCCTGTGATCCTGGGTCTTACATCTTACAGCTGCCATCTGTCTCCATGGTTACAGAATCACATGTTCAGCATCCATCCATTCATTCATAGTAATTTCAGGCTGACAGAAAGGAAAGAAGGAAAAGGGAGGGAATAGTTTGGGAAAACATAACATTGACATTTGGAGAGGGTGGGCTTCTGACCACAAGGGGACAAAGAAGAGGAATCAGACCCGACGTGGATGGGTGAAGAGGGTAAGAAAAACACTTATGTTGATAACAAGGATGGCTAGACATAGATTTGATCCTAGGAGGCTTTTGCTACTTGCATGAGGCATGAAGGGGTTCACCAAGTGTGAATTCTTCCATTACAGCACTGTCACAGCTTGCTAATATTTCCTCTGAATCATTCCTATTAAAAGCCACAATAGTGGTTCTACTGCCTGAAGGTGAAGTGGCCCAAGCTCTCCTATGGCTAGAGGCAGAGGGGGAAGCACCGCCCCCTCACCACTGCTCCCAGTACCTGCATCCCCCTTGTCACTCAGCTTTTCTCTCAGCAAGCAAGACAGGAGGCAAACGTGCCCTGGGGGAAACCATACCAGCCAGGCCCAAATGCCTGAAAAAGAGAGGTTACTTACCTGTAACTCTGGTTCTTCGAGTGGTCATCTGTGAATTCACACTAATGGGTTAAGTCTGCGCCTGCGCAGAGGTCTCCGGAATATTCTAGAGCTGAAAGTTCGCTAGGACCGCCCCCCCCATGGCCCACGTGATCCGCCCGTCCTAGCGATTGCCAGTTCCCCAAAGCTGCTGCTGCTCGAAAAGTGAGACAGACGTGACGGACAGAGGGGAGGACGGGCGGGAAGTGTGAATTCACAGATGACCACTCGAAGAACCAGAGTTACAGGTAAGTAACCTCTCTTTCTTCTTCGTGGTCTCTGTGAATGCACACTAATGGGTGACTAACAAGCTTACCTCACAGGTGGTGGGACGTCACGGCAAGACTGAGGATAGAACTGCACTACCAAAACCCGCATCTGCCTTGGCACGCATGTCCAGACGATAGTGGGATGCGAAGGTCGATGGAGTTGACCAAGTGGCAGCCCTGCAGATATCTGGAACCGGAACACCTCGTAGGAAGGCTGTGGAAGTCGCCATAGCTCTGGTGGAGTGAGCCTTGATATTAGTCAGAAGAGGCTTTTGGGCGAGCTGGTAAGTTAGGCATATGGTTTGCACAATCCATCGTGATATGGTTTGTGGGGAAATTTGTGCTCCTCTGTGAGGTGGGTGAGGAGATATAAATAAGCACTTTGACTTCCGAAAGGAAGCGGTCCTTTTGACATAGAAGGCGAGAGCGTGCCGTACATCCAAGAGGTAGAGTGATCTCTCAACACCTGTCGATGGTTTAGGAAAAAAAGTAGGTAAGATGATAGGTTGGTGAACGTGGAAATCAGTAGCGATCTTGGGGAGGAAGGAGATGTCTGGATATAGGGTGACTTTATCCGGATGGAATTGTAGGAATGGTGGGTCGACGCGGAGTGCGGCGAGCTCTGACGCTCTGCGGGCGGAGGTGATGGCCACGAGAAACAAAACCTTGAATGAAAGTAAACGTTCTGACGAGGTGGCAAGTGGTTCAAAGGGAGGAAGTGTTGGGCGCCTAAGGACAGTGTGCAGCGACCACTGGGGTGTAGGAGAGGGTCTAGGAGGGTTGAGGTGAGCAATCCCTCAAAGGAATCGTTTCAGGATAGGATGTTGAAATAATAAGGCGGCATCTGAGTCCTGTGGCTGGTGTACCACTATAGCTGACATATAGACCTTGATTGTAGATAATGATAAGTGACAATCAAATATATAAGAGAGAAAGAACAGAACCGCCCGAAGGGTAGTAGGTGCAGTAGGAAGATTATTCTTCTGAGCAAACTTCTGGAACGCCAACCACTTATAGGAATAGACCTGGTTTGTAGCGGGTTTCCTGGAGTGAGAAAGGATGGTGTTTAAGGAGGTAAGATTCTCCAAGCCGTCAAATGTAGGGACTGGAGGTCGGGATGGTAGGTTTGTCCACGGTGTTGCGTGAGGAGATGGGGGAGGCAAGGTAGACAGATGGATTGGGACGTCATAGAGGTCAGCATTGTGAACCAAGGTTGTCTCGGCCAATACAGAGCAATCAGGATTGCATTGGACAGGTCTTGCCTCAACTTGACGATGGTTCGGAGGAGGAGTGGTATTGGAGGGAAGAGGTAGAGGAGGTGAGTGATCCAAGGTACCATGAGGGCGTCTCCCAGAGATCCCAGGCCAATTCACGCCCTTGAAAAATAGCTGGTGCATTTCTTGTTCGTTTCCGTAGCAAATGTGTCTATGTCGGGTTGATCCCATTCGTTGCAGATCTGGAGAAAAACTTCTTGATCGAGGGACCACTCGTGCATCTGGGAAGTTCGTCTGCTCAGATGGTCTGCCCAAGCATTGTCCTGTGTGCCAATGTGAACTGCCATTGGAAAAATGTGATGGTCCAGGCACCACTCCCAGAATTGGACAGCAAGGTAGAGGATGGGGAAGTGAATGCGTGCCTCCCTGTTTGTTTATGTAGTATAGTGCTGTCGTGTTGTCCGTGGTGACCTGGACTGCGGTGCCTGAAATGATTGGCAGGAAGGCATGGAATGCTTTGAAAATGGCTAGTAATTCCAGATTGTTGACGTGGAGGAGTTTTTCTTGGGGGGACCATGTGGCATGTACGTGAAGGTCCCTGCAGTGTGCACCCCAGCCGACGGGGCTGGTGTCGGTTGTCACTTGAGTTGTCAGTAGGAGAGGTGCGAAGGGTCAGCCAAGAAGAGATTGGAGGGTGTGATCCACCAGTCGAGCTGGTAAGCAAGCTCACGGGTAACATGGTGGGTGCGTCGAAAAGTGGGTCGAACAGCGAAAGGTACCAGGCCTGCAATGAACGCATTTTCAATCTCGTATGTTGGATGACAGATGTGGTGGAGGCCATGAGGCCGAGGAGTCGTTGTACTTGATGGGCAGTGACAGATGCGTGCGGGCGAAAATGGTTCACAAGAGCGTGTATTTTGACTGCGCGCTCCTGGGGAAGGAAGGCTCTGGCGTGGTGAGAGTTGAGCACTGCACCTATGTAGTCTACCCTTTGAGAGGGAGTCAACACCGACTTGTTGTGATTGACCTTGAGGCCAAGGTCTGATAGAAGAGACAGAGTAACCACAATGTCCTTGAATGCCTGGGCCCGGGATTGAGCTACAAGTAGCCAATCGTCGATGTAGGGGAACACCGAGATTCCGAGTGTGCGAAGATGCACTGCTGCGGGAGCCATACACTTCGTGAACACTCTGGGCGCTGTCGACAGGCCGAATGGTAGGGCGTTGAACTCGTAGGTAGTGTGTCTGAGGGAGAAGCGGAGAAATTTGCAGTGGTCGTGTCTGATGGTTATGTGGAAATAAGCATCGCTCAGGTCGATGACCGAGAACCAGTCTCCCTGTTGGAGCAAGGGAAGGGTGCGTTCTAGAGTTACCATACGGAAACGCTGTTGAGCGATGAAATAGTTGAGGTCCCGAAGATCGAGGATGGGATGCAGGGAATTGTCTCATTTTGGAATGAGGAAGTATCGGGAGAAGAAACCCGGGTCGGATTAATTCGGAGTGACAAGTGATATGGCGGTTTTTGCAAGTAGAGAGTGGATCTCTGATTTGAGAGCGGTGGACCCCCGTGAGGTGAGGACAATCCGAGGAGGTGGGATGGATAGGAATTCTATTGCATAGCCTCTTGCGATGATTGATAAGACCCAAGAATCTGTAGTGATGCGCGCCCATGCGTGAAAGTGTGGGGCGAGACGGGTGGTGGGAGTGGGGGACAGGATGGGAGATAAGGGGGTTGGGAAGTCAAAGACTCTGCTTGCTTTTCTTGTCAGGACGCCTGAATGACTGACGAGGGCGCTGACGTTGGCTATGTTGACTAGGCTGGTATGAAGATGATTGTTGAGGTAGGTACCGTTGCTTGTCAGGGAAAGACTTGTATTGTTGGAATGGGTACTGACGTCACCATTGGAAGCGTTGAGATCTGTAATAAGGCTGAATATTATAAGAACATGCTGTTTTCCTCATTTTTTGCAGATTATCCAAGATGTCGTCGGTTTTATTGTCAAAGAGACCGGAACCATCAAAAGGTAAGTCCTCGATGCGCATTTTGGAGTCTTCTGAGATGTTCGCAGAACGTAGCCAAGCGTGTCGTCGTAAGGCTACTGCAGTAACCATATGTTTGGATGCTGCTTCTGTGATGTGACGAGCAGTGATCCTCTCTTGACGGGCTAAGGCCATGGCCTCTTGATGAAAAGAGAGGCCTCTCAGTCTGAGCTCTGCAGAAGCTGCCTGTAGAGACGGAAGAGCCCTGTTCCAGAGGAACTTGTGGTATGCCCCCATAGCTGCTAGGTAGTTTGCAGCCCGGAGGGTAAATGAAGCTAGGGAGTAAACTCTATGGCCAATGATATCCAACTTTCTACCCTCTTTATTATTTGGGATAGTGTTGGAGCGGTTGCGAGAACACGACTGAGTAGCATCCACAATCACTGAGTTAGGTGGTGGATGTTTGGACAAAAATTCCGTGTTGGTTCCGTGAGTCTTGTAAAGATTTTCGACTCTTCGTGAAATTTGTGGTACCGAAGAGGGCTTGGTCCAGGACTGCTTGATGAGTTTCATTAATGATGGAATAAACCCCATGCGAAGGGGGGGGGGGTGTTTGGTCTTTGTCGATGTCTTGGTATACCTTGTCTGATTCAGACTGAGTGGGTTGGTGGACGTCGAGGTCCATGGCCTTGGCGATACGTTGGACAAGTTGAGAGTATGACGCGAAATCCTCTGATGGGGAAGGAGGATTGGCATCTGCGATGTCCGAGTCCGGAGTTGCAAGATTGGGTGGTGATTCCTGAAGTGGTAAAGGATCCGAAGACTCAGAGTCAGAAGATTGATGAGAAGAGGAGGATGTAACTGTATCGGGAGAGGGCTCGACTCGCCGACGTTTAGAAAACCTGTCACCACGTTTCTCCGGTACCGGAGAGAAGGAACGTCTGGTTTCCTCTTCTGAGACTTTGTAGTGTGCACGGTATCAGGCGGTGGCCCTGTATAAGTTGTAGTAATCTGTACCCAGGAAGATCGGTTCCGAGATGGGGCTGGTATGGAGTGTCTGGAGGACTTAGGCTTCTTTGGTACCGGCGGGAGCGGGGTAGCAGTTGCATGCCGCTTGTGGTGCCCGGTATGGGGCTTTGGTATCGGAGCGGGAAGACTGTCAATGTCCGAGGGTTCGCCATAATAGTCCGGCTGGTATCGAGGAGATGAAGAGGCAGATGAGTCGGATGGGTATGGGTAGTGGTATGCGTATTGCACACGAGGATCGATGAAATGTTCCATACCGTGGTGCCAGTACCGACGACGGTGATGGTATGATTTAGGTGGTGGTTCGAAGTACACCGGAGGCTCATAAAGAGTAACATGTTTGGGCCGATGACGACGAGCCCTTGAGCCTGGCGATACCGGCAGTCCCAAAAGACTCGGAGGCTGATAAGCAACGGTATCGGAGCGGCCAGTATGATCGGTATGGTGGAGTTTCACTTTCCTCTTTTTGATAGTAACTGGATCGGGAATGGGCATCGATCCAGACTCACACCCTGATACAGAGCCAGTCAAAGATTTGGGGCTTGAGCAGGCCGAATACTGTAAAGCAGTTACCTCAGCCGAGGAATCTGCCCAGGATGGGGATCTGGTGAGTAGAGGAGAAGGCGGCTGACCTGAAGGTGGCGGGACGGATTCCCTGTCGGTGTCAAGCTCGATGGTAGGCTGGCTCTGTACCGACGAAAGCCGTACCGAAGGTTGTGCTTCCACTAACGGCTTCTTCAATTTCTTTGGCTTGGTACTGGCGGACTTTGGTATCGGTTTGGATGTCGGGGTGGAATGAGTTGTGGAGCCAGACAATTTAGATTTGGAAGGTTTAGATTTAGTTTTTTGAGATTGTAGCAGTGAAGTCATGGCTGAGGAAGCCAGTAACTGGGGGGCTTGAGAATTGTCCATTTTAGCTGGTGGTCGAAGGGATTGTTCCCACAGAAAGGATCTAAGCCATTGCTGCTGAAGTTTAATGGCCTGTTTGGTGAAGTTTTTACAGTTGGGGCAGCAGGATGGCTGATGGGATTCTCCAAGGCAGAATAGACAAGCATCGTGTCCATCGGAGACTGGCAGTTTATTTGTGCAAGGTGCACTTCTTGAAAGGGCCCGTTGGGGCCATAAAAGGTGGGAAGTGGAACAGGGGAAGGGGGGGGTAACGATTAAGGAAATATGATCAAGTAGTGATACAAACGATTTAATGAGTAACGATCCGTTTTGTTTTTCAGAAAGAACCAATTTGACCGAACGGAGCTCTAGAGATGAGACCTCAGCAGCGGCAAAAAGGAACTGAGGCAATCGCTATGGGGAGCAGGCGGTCCTAGCGAACTTTCAGCTCTAGAATATTCCGGAGACCTCTGCGCAGGCACAGACTTAACCCATTAGTGTGCATTCACAGAGACCACGAAGAAGAATACAGTCTTCCTTCCTGAGAGCCAAGCTAAAATAGCCTTGTCCTCTTTTGCAGCCACATCATGCTATTGGCTCATATTCAGCTTGTGACCTACAGCAATTCCAACATCCTTCTTGCATGTAGCATTACTGAGCCGAGTTTCTGACATCTTGTAACTGTGTTTGGTTTTTTTAACCTCCTAGGAGTAGAACTCTGCAGTTATTCTTGTTAAATTTCATTCTGTTGTTTTCAGCCCAGTGCTGAGGCCTATCTGTGAGTAGCCCCCACACCCTCTTCCATGACAAGATGAAGAGTAGTTGCTGGAACAGGCTCTTCATTGGAGCAACAGAACTTTCAAAGAGCCAACAGGGCCAAGAAAACTAGCAACTCAAGGTGCCAGAGAGTTAGCTTCACACCCACAGTCTTTGGGACAGTCACTAAAAAGTCTTTTACTGGGAGGAGTGGAGCCTCACCTTCTTTCTACTAGTTCTAAGACACCTTGCAGGTGGGTCAGGCACAGAGTACTGCAACAAGGGGGCTGGAGGCCCACAGTCAGTTCTCCCTAGAGGCGAATGGTGAAGGCTCCTTCCCCCACCATCCCTTCATAGTCCCTGCCAGCAGGGGACTCCACCCAGACCTTGTTGGCCTTTCCTGTATAGTGGGGCATGGAGAAGCTGGGGGCTGATATTCTGGAGACCAGTAGGCAGGCTAACTGTGGGACTTCTCTGATAAGACTGCTTGCCCCTGCTGCTTCCTCTGCTGGCAGCAGGCTTGACACTGGCTCTTGAGTTTCCATCCCTCTCAGCGCTTGGCCTGGTCCTGATGGACCCAGGTAGCTTCCTCTGGCAGCATGAGCAACTTGACCGAGCAAGTGGTTTCAGGATCACGGTGACATACCATCAATTTCTCCGGCAGTGACAGCACCTTCTGAGCCTCACACCCCCCCCCCCCAGTCCAGGGCATCCACCCAACAATCCTCCTTTCCTGCTTCAATCTCCTCCTTAATGCCAAGTCTCGCCATGGCTACACCTCTGGCCTCGACAGCATTGTCCACCTCTCCCTTGCCAATGCCCCAGTCCACAGGAGAATTGTGAGTAGGGAATCCAGCCCTTGCTTTATGAGAGGTGGAGAGCCCACTCTTGCAGCTAGGATAACCATCACTGCTCCCACACTACCAAGATGTTTCAAATTTGATGCCTCAAGGTAGGACTAACCCTAGCCATCCTTATCAGACCAATGATCTAGTAACATCCCTGTTCTTTGAGAGACCAAAATCAGCCTGTGGTAGCTACAAGGAAGTCAAGTCACCTATGACAACCGTTTCCACCTTCTATTTATTTCGTCTTGATCAAAAAAAAAAAACCTTGACCCTTATTTGATCAGGATCTTTTAGCATCTCTAATCTTGGTTTAAATTTCTCTTTGATATCTGGAATATTGTAGAAGCCATAGGGCATAGCTAGTGTGGTCCAAAGAAAGGTGGTGAGATGTCAGTGGGAAGTACTCTGTGCAAGATGTGGTCACATCTGAAACAAAGAGGAAAAATTTCTCTGCTCTGGACCAAAGCTCCTTTTTAATGAAACAGAAATGTGGAGCTCAGGGGCAAGAAAAAGTGGCCTCCTTTGGATGCTGCTGCCTGATGCAACACTGCAACTTTTTGAACCATGAGGCCAGTCATGCTCCAAAACAGCTCTTATTTTACAGCATTGTTAGGAAATATCTAAGCAATAGTTATTTCCTCTCCCTATGGAATCCTATATTCTCTAGTTGGGAGCATTTCAGCAGGTTTAACTGTGGCTGCATACCCATACATACTACACTGCCTTATTGGATCAGAGTAAACTCCTACCTAGCATTTTAAGAGTCCTGTGGGTTCCAGCAAAAGATGGGGAATTGAACTTGACTTGCCAAACTGGCTGGAGTTGTCCACAAATGATCTAGAGTGGCTTTCCTCCACCTGTTGCCTTCTTTGTATTTCAGAGTGCAGCTCCCATTATCTTCAGCCAGCATCAGCATCCTACTGGCTGTGGGTGATTGGATCAGTTATCTGCAACACACCTGGGAAACTCAGAGGTTGTATGCTGTAGTGTAGAGTGTCTGCCATGAACTAGTATATACTGCTCCACACTGCAAAATCTTACCTATCAGTTTTGTCTGGGGTAGCTCACTTATACAACCGTTTTCTGCAAAGTCAAGTCAACCCAGGTTAACTTTTTGGACAAACTAAAGCAATGAATGCATCAGCATGTGTTCAGACAAGAAGTTCCTATATTTTAGTTCAAACCCATTTTTCACAAACTTCCCAATAAGGTAGTTAGCTAGGGCTGCAGTCCTTAGGACCAGTTCAGCTCATCAAAATCCACTGAAAAGCAATGGCACTGTACTAGGATTGGCTCTGCCATTAGTGGGTACATTGGGGTGGTCACCATAGGTGGCAGATTCTGAAACTAAATATTACAACTAACAACTGCAGCTAATGGTTATATATTTACTTTGTTATGTTACCTCATGTAGCAGAATAACTTGGCTATCTTTTGCTACTATGCACCTTCACTAGGTTGACTGGGGGTGCTATTTGCTGTTCCACTTCAGGCAGAAGCAAAATATCACAGGACAGCCCTGATCTCACTGTGTGGGCAACTCTATCCCATGGGAACCGCTCTAACCCTGCTGCAGAGGTTGCTGGTTGAGCTGTGAAAATTCTGTGCCTCTAAACTTCAGTGGCACGGCTCAAAACGAAGCATTCTGTGGTCATTTTAAATTGCTCCTAGTGGCTGACTGACAAATTTTGGTGGCAAGGGATGCTGCATGAGGTTGACATGTGTCTCATCCCTGAAAAAGAATATTATGGCATGAACAGGCACCCAGACTGACAGGCAGGTACTGACAGGTAAGTGTGGCTGTACTGGGTCACAGCAAAAAGCTGCAGTGTCTCACTGGGTCACAGCAAAGTCCTTTCTAGTCCAACACTTGGTCTGCAAGTTACAGGCTGAAAAATACAAATGTTTGCAAGCTGGTTTCCTTTGGCTAAGTAGTCAAGTGAAGACTAGCTTTAATTTTTTAATTTTTTTTTAGTATTGCATTTGTTTACCATTTCTCAGAGTGGTGTGTGCTTGATCCATGTTAGTATTTGTATACTTAATGTTTTTAGCTTTGAGCATTGTCTTTTAATGGTGTAAGCCGCCTTTGTATACTCATTGTTTTTAACTTAAATATTTTCTTTTAATGATGTAAGCTGCCTCGGGTCCTTTTTAAGGAGAAAGGCAGGGTATAAATAAATAAATAAATGGAAGGAAGGAAGGAAGGTCAAGTCAACAACCAGTTCACAGTCCATAGCTAGTTAGTGAATGGCAGCGGAATAGTCCAGAGCTCTTCTCATTAACCAGATTCGAATAGCAGGCGGTCAAATGGAAACCTGCAGCTGATTCCTTTTGCTATCCCCACTTTCCAGGAACAGCTTGCGGCTTTTTCCTCTCTCCATTTGCCAGCTGACTAGCTGCCACTGTTAAGCAAAGCAGATGGGAATGGGTTTACCAGGCAGTTGTCCTGAAGGACCTCAATTCTTCAGGACTGGGAGTAACTAGTTACAAGTAGCTAATTAATTCTGTGTAATTAATTCCTTTTTGCAGTAATGAAAGCATAATGATGTTACATTATGATTGCAACTTAACAAGAGATGGACCCAGTCCTTTTGTGGTGTGAGTCACTTTTAAGCCTATTTTTATTCTTTCAAAGTGTGGCTTTACTAAACAGAAGAGGGATATCACAGGGTTGAAGGGCTGTCCTGCACTCTGTTAGGGATCTTCAGATGACAGCGAGGTACACCAGAAGAGAATGTGCTTTGTAGCTGGTGGTTCTTAAAAATGTAACGTAAACCATAACTATTGTAGTTACCTTTGGGAAATGAGCAAGCAAATAATCATTCTTCGAAACCGTAACTACAGGGGTCACTAACTAGTTTGGGAGGGGGGCTTGGAAATATAATTGTGAAGAATTGCATTTTAAAAGTAAGTTTACCAGCTTGGGGGCATACCTTGGCAGAAACTGTTCTATTCTAGTTCTCTCTGGATACTGCCACACAATCATTGAGAAGTGATGCAAGGCCGAAAAAAAGTCTCTTTGCCTGCACTTTCTACAGTCCCCTGCCCATCCCACAGGCCTCTTGCCCAGGTTTGTGCTTCAAAAGGGCAGCTCATGTTTCACAACTGTCATGTGACTTCATCCCACCCACCCACCCCCGCTCCTGGCCAGTGTATTTTAAGCCTCTCTTTGACGTCACACTGCTCTCCATCTCAACAGGATTCTGCTCCGGCTGTTGTCATGGATTAGATGTTCACCTTAGAGCTTGCTCCTCTTCTGTTATTCCCATCACAAGGCATTAAGTGCTTAATAATTATGATGACAGTGATAATCATAAGATGCCATCCTGCAGATCCAGGCAAGAAAGTGACATTCTTCTTCCTCTTTGTTCTTCTGTCAGCAATGAAAAGATCACCCCCTCACCCACCCAATCCCCGAATTATCCTACCCAGGCCCTCTCTTGCCCTTGGCAACCTTGCCAAAATCTTCTTTTCTCAGCAGTCCAAGAACGCCACTGCTGAATGGTGCTGAAGGTATCTCTGTGTTTAGTAAACTTAAAGGTATAGTTCCTCATTCTGTGCCACCTTCACCCATTGAGGAAAGTAGTGGTGGGGGAGGAGGCATTAGGCCAAGCTGGCATCGTGATTTGTGAATCCAATCAGGGACATGTGGGAATAGCCACGTGGAGTAGCAGCTGGCAAGGGACTGGTGCAGTGAACTACAAACTAGGAACAATGACTCACAATGCACCAAGAGAGACTTTTAACAAGCTAGGCATACAACAGCAGAACATATTGTCAGATTTCCCAGGTCATTTTAACTGTTTACATTCAGCAGTTATAGATGGGATGCCTTTAAAAAATGCTCTTACTTTGAGATTATGCCTGTACCATTCAGAACAGATGGAAACAACAGTATATATTCTATGCAGTTTTTATAAAAAGTTGAAAGTTTGTCTCATAAATCCAGTACTTAACCATTGTCAGGAAGGACAGCCAGATGTTACATTGCATATTTCTTGGAAGGTAGGAATAACAGAACAACCAGCTAAATCTATTTCTGTTGCTGGAAAAAGGACACTGAAAATAATTAGTTATCAACAAGGATGATAAGAAGGAAATGATGTACATGTACTGCATTGTTTGAATGGAACTTCCTCACTTTTTCTTGCCACTTTCACCACTACATATTTGCTTTCTCTCCCTCTCTGGTCCCAGTCCACACCACTGCCCAGAAACCTGAAAGCAGAGGCAAGTAGAGACTGATGCTCCTTCTCCTTGCATCTGCCCTTTCTCAGCCCACCCTTCTCAAGCTTTAGAGAGAGCAGGTGCACAGCAGCAATGGGATGGGGGGGGGGGAAATCAGCACCGGACCCCTTGCTAAGGTGTGGGTCTTGGCTGGTGAGCAGTGATGCCAATCTCTGAACCCAATCAAAGGCAACTAAAATGCCAATGTATGTGCATGATACAAAGTAAAGAGTGGGTGGTGAGAGATTGTGTGACAGATTTCTCTGTGTTTGTATTTCATCCATTTGCTTATCTTTCTTTCAAAGCTCTTCCAAGTTGACAGGTTGGTTCTGTGAGTTAGTCTTCCGCTTGAGAGAAGCAGTGTTGGGGATGCGTCCAGAATTCATAAAATATGTTTTCAAGAGTCTGTCCCTCTTCCCCCATCCATAGCTACTACCGACTACCCAAGGACCACCAACTGGGCAAAACCTTGCACACCCAAATAGCAGACTTTCTGCAGCTAGAAGAATCGGGGGGGGGGGGGGGGACACAGTTTCACAAGGACTGTTCTGGGATGAAGCCATGAATTTTTTTTGCACTCTCTTTTGAAATCCCTCCCCCCCTCCCTTTTCTGCTTAGCATTAAAACGTGTATATTCTCAAGAGAAGCAGCTGCTACTCATGTGTACAGGTATAACTCGAATGCATAAGTATCAGTTTGTTTGGATAGTGTCTTTGATCCATATGGCTTGCAGAGAAGACCCTGCCTCCACTTCACTTGTATCATCAGAGCTATCCTGCTCAGCCGCTGGTACATAAGCTCTCCTTTCTCAGCTTGAAAAATGTGATACTTTACTCCTAGTAATCTCTTCCAGGAAATACAAAGCACATAATCAAAGGACATGGGCTGCATTCTAGCTATTCACAAATGTTTGGGGATGGTTTTGGGAGCTCTTGCTAATATCTAAAATCACTCATTGGTAAAAGATTGAATATGAGGGATCTGTTGTGACATCCCCTCATAGGGGAAACTGTTGCACATCTATATACTTGCTTTTTTTTTTTAAGCCATCCCAACATTGTAATGCTTGCACTACATTTAGGGCAGCTAACCATAGCTAGCAGCAGTAAGAAAAGGTTATTCTAGCACTATAGATCACAGCAAATCAAGGCCTTGGGGCAGGGCGGAAGTGCAGGGAGAGAAGGCTGAATGACTTACTCCTGAAATTCCCTGAAGACCTTAACAGCACTACAAATGAGGCAATTGGGCTTCCAGCAAAGGAAAATTCCTTTTCTGCATGGTGGGCACAACGCGACTCTGTACTGGAGGCTCCATCTCAATTTTCTCTGAATTATATACCCATTCTGCCTCAGGCCTGTTCCTTGAACATCTTTTTTCCAGGTCAGGACCAGCCCTGCTGCCACTGGGTAGGATACTTGCAGCAGACAACCAATGTTCGTGTACAGTCCCCAGGCTGTTCAAGTTCTCTGGTGGCAGCACTAGTGAGGCTGACTTCAGGCACAGACTAGACGGCTGACTTGCTCAGTCATCTTCTCTTGATGGGTTGAAGGAAACTGGAAAAGGTCCATGAGAGGAACCAGAGAAGCAGTCAATCCCAGCAGGCACTGTGCACAATGTGGTGCACCCTATTGTTGCCCTGAACGTTTGTTCTGAGAAGCAGCCAAGGAGACAGGAAAGAGGCAGAGGTCTGAGAAAGCAGTTACAAGGTTCTGAGGGCAGAGCTGTGTGTGCCTCCTGGCCTGGCCCACGCCCTTTAAGCTAACTTCTTGTCCTCACAGATGGAGAAGGACACCACCCCAAGACCAAAGTTGAAATAAGATTCCCTTGCTTGCTCCATTATGTGGAGTTGTTGTGGTGGTGGTGAAGACGGGTGCCCTTTAACTCTAGCAGCAAAATCTCTTTGGTCAAATCTGCATCAGACATTGCTTGAACTGTGGCACCACAACTAAATATGTTATTCATTTATGATGACATGGTGGCCTTATGGGCAGGCTTCTGAAGAAGATTCTCTCACATACATGAAATAGTATCTGCAGTGGAGATTTAAAACCGAACACTGAAATTTGAAGTTTGGACATGTTAAGAGTTGGAAAGTTACTTTTACAATGTATTTCACTATGAAACTTGTTGCAACCCCCTAATTAATTTATTATAATTGTCATCATCACTGTGGTTATGTGCCATCAAGTTCCTTCCAACTCAAGGTGACCCTATTAAGACTTTTGAGATGTATAATGTTCATGGCTGTTTAACAGTGCCACCCTGCAGGGAGTTTCTGAGACCTAGTGGGGTTTTGAACTCAGGACTCATAAATCCTAGTGCTGCCTTCTATCCACTACACAGCACTACCTCTCCACTAGTATTATTGTTACAACATTATTTATAGCTCTCTCATTATTACTTTCTATTTTTCGGGAGGGGGGAAGGTTGATGGGAAAACGGCATAAAACTTTTAACATTCTACTTAAAATGCCTCTTCGAAAGACCTGCTAAATGTATCTAAAAACTAGAGAATGTCAATTGTTATGCCCAGCCCCCAAAATATATAACATCACTCCCACTTGTTGTATTACTTTTGAAATGTGACTTTGTGACATCCTCAAGATGCGTAACTTATTTACAGGTGGCTACATTATTAGTTTCCAAGGGCATTGCCAATAACATATTTTAAAAGCAAAGTCCTGCTATTGTTGTGGATTATATCGCATGGAAGACTGACTCTCCCTCTGTTGGGTAGCACTGCTGTTTGTGTTATGGTGCTGCAGGGTCCAAATACAGAAGAAAGAGCACTGGCCCAGATGTTCTGTGCATTGTGGACAAATTTATTTTTAAATGCATTTTGGCTCATTAAACAATTCCAGCTTTCATTGCTGCCTCCATCCTCATTCCTCTGGCTTTGGTGTTTACAAACAGAATTACTGCTGCATGCTAATTAAATACTCTGTTACTGCCAATTAAATTTTATTCCTGGGGACTGTTAAGCGGTTTGATGGGAGTGGTGCAGTGTAGAGTTACTATTACATGTGTCTGCAGCTCTGTTATTAGACCCATGGTGTATAGCAAACGCAAGCCTTTCGATACCTTGAAAGTTCACAGGTTGCACAATATCTTCATTCTCATGGCCTGTAATACATAAGACAAGTGCAGAGTTGCTTCCTGTATTACCTCTGCCTAGGTAGCTAGAGAACAATTTTTACATAGGAAAATGTGCACATTTTGCTATCTAGAAAGCTGTTAGATCCATGGACAAGGTTAAAAATCAGTGATCATTTCATACATCCAGGGATTTGTTGGAGAAACAATCAGGCAGCCACTTGAAGGTGGGTGGGTGGAGCATAAGAAGGCCCTCAGCAAACTCAGCTGACAGCTATAGGTCAGAGACTAGAGCCATTCTTTTCTCAGATATTTGATTACATCTGCAGTGACGAAGTCATGGGGTTCTAAAGGAATGAAATTTTCTGAAGTGACCGATCCTGTGATATAGTCTGCAGGAATCCCTGCTGTAACAGCCACTATGTTTATTCTACAAGTATTCCATAGCTAAAATTGGCCATTGAGAATATTGCTCTGCGTCCTTTACAGTCCTTCTTTGGTATATAGATGATCAACTTAAAAGGGTGCCCTTAAAAGGAGCAGGGAAGGGAAATCCAGCCCTCCAAATAGTTGGACTGCAGTTCCCAGCCTTCAGACATGCTATGGTCAGCATTCTGATATGCTGGTTGATTCTGCAAGACTAAATTATCCTAGTGATTTAACAGTTCATTTGCAGTGGCTCCTTTTCTACCTTCATTCTCAACTTCAGCAGACAGCTGAGGTTGTTTACATGTTAAGCCTTTTTACCTTGGCTAGACATACCAGAATCTGCACCCACGTAGGGTCCCTCTCATTTTTTAAAGCCTGGTCAGCAAAGTGCAACCTTCAGGACGTTGGAGTGCAATTCCCATCAGACTTGCCAGTTTCGTTAACAGTGGTGAAGGCTCGGAACTGCAGTCCAGCTATTTGGAGGGCTGGATTTCCCCTCCCTGCTACTTTAAGGGCACCCTTTTAAGTTGATCATCTATGTACCTAAGAAGGGCTGTAAAGGACCCAGAGCAATAGTCTCAGTGGGCCATTTTTAACTATGGAATACTTATACTCTTCTCCCTACCTATTTAAACATTACTCAGGAGTGCTGCACACTGGATTTATGAGCCATTGGCTCATTAACTAAGAGTAACACTGTGGCAAGTTGGGAACCATGACAAAGTGATCCTTTCACCAAGCAGCTTATTTAAATCAGCTCTAATGCACGTGAAGACAATAGCAACCAGCTAGAATTAAACAAGAATCAAGTAAGGGATGGTTCTAGTTAAAGGAGAGGGAAATAATCTCCTGCAAACCTGCCTGGTACTCAGGGCCAAAGAACTATCCCCACCGCCACAGTGCAGAACACAATATTTTTGGTTGGAGAAAGCATGCAAACTGGGGGCTGTGAACTGTCTTGAACTGTCCCCAAATCCTTCATCTGTGAGAAGTTTGGTACAGCAATATAATTTATATTTTAAGCAATAATAATAATAATAATAATAATAATAATAATAATAATAATAATAATAATAATAATAATAATAATAATAATAATGTGTGAATTCTTCCATGTTGCTGTGTCCAAAAAAACCCTAAGAGTCCCATTCCCCACCCAAATGCAGGAAAGAGCAGAATCAAGACTGTAACAAAAGGAAGCACTGGAACCACTCGGTGGCCTGTATATAAAATGTCTTCCCTTTGCCCATCTTCGACCCCATTATCTAAACAAGTGCATTTTTCACTCTGCGATCACTGGACATACAGAGAACTCATATGCTGGAATCCTGTTGCAGAGTTCTGCACATGTAAAAGTTGGTTATGTCATCAGATGTGGATTTTAATCTTTAATTTAAACATTCCTACTCCAAGCTCTAGGTTGTGAGCCTCCCTAGGGATTTCTTTCAAGGTGGGGAAACCTTTGGGAGTCTCAGGATGTGAAGGGAGAACCTTTAATATCTGAAAATGGCCACTGGCAGTCCCACCACTGGGATCAGGACTGGTAGTAGACATTTTCAGATATTAAAGGATCTCCCAGCCCATCCTGAGGTTCCCAGTCTTCCCCAGGTCAAAAGAGAGCCTTGGAATCAGAGTGTGGTGATAGAAGAGTTTAAATTGAACAAATTGACAGATGACATCATCAGCTTTTACAGGTTTCTGGCCATAGAACGCTTGTTAGCAACCGCAGACCTTTTAAAACTCCCTTATGCAAGATTACCAAAGCAGTTATGAAAATGTTATTTCTGTTAGGGTTCAGTCTGGGCCTCCCTTTAAGGTTCAGTGTAGAAGCCAGGTTTCAACCTCTCTTAATGCATAAACCTATTGCACCTCATTTTAACAGGATTTTAATAGGACAGTCTATTGTCCTCTACTTAGAGCCACTGAGGGTCAAACTACACATATCCTAACAAGAAAATTGAGAGGATAAAGGCATAATTAGTCTCACCTCCTGTTATATTTTTGAAATTCAGAAATTTCAAAATAGTTAAGGCTGCAGTTAACCTAAACAAACAATATGTTGACTAGGGTTTTCTTTTAAAAGTTCACCTTATGAAAGTTGGAGGTTTTAAATAGCATTCTTAGAAGTTTACTACAACATTGTTCAATTCAATTAAACTGAGTGTAGGCAAATGTAATTACAGAATCAAAGCATGTAAATGGCACAGTGATTGCTGTAATTAGGAACCCAAATAGCTTGTTGCCGATTTGTCTTGAAACCTGAGCTCGTATAGAACACGATGGAAATAGGATTGCAAGCAGGAATAGGGACGTTTATTTTTTTAGCTGAAATAAAGAGCTAGAGTTTGTATACTGATGAGTAGAATGTAGGAGCAATTTCTGACAAACAAGCCGATTGCCTTAATATCACTTGGTATTATAGATTGTTGTTGTTTAGTCGTTAAGTCGTGTCCGACTCTTCGTGACCCCATGGACCAGAGCACGCCAGGCCCTCCTGTCTTCCACTGCCTCCCGGAGTTGGGTCAAATTCATGTTGGTAGCTTCGGTGACCAACCATCTCTGGTATTATAGATACCAGATGCTTTTATTGCACAATTGGTTCAGGTAATTTCTTTGTCATGTAGACAAAATAGTCCTAAACTCAAATTAGGCTTGTCTCTGGATCCAAGCATATTTTCTATTATTCTTCAAGTGTAGGAAGAAGATCCTGCAGATAGCTAGCTACAAGCTAACAAGCAAGTCTATCCTGGTTGTTGGGATGAGCCAGATAACATACTACCTGAAATTCTATTGCTTTTTTTATGCACATGGCAGGAAAACAGTGTAACATACACTTGCTTCTAGCTGGCAATCCATGGGTCCTCACTGTGATTCTCAAACACATGCCAAGCCAGCACGCATCCCCACTCCTGGGAATCAGTGTTGACTTATTAACTGGCAGTTAGAATCAAATGCATGCTACACTGTTTTTCTTCCACATGCATAAAAAGGCAGCATGATTTCAGCCATTCTGTCCTTGGTTGGGGAAAAAAAAGCAGCAGGGCTTGAATGAAGATACCTCCCAGCAGCAAACTGTTGGGTAAGAGCATCTTCTATCCTCCCCACCATCCCACTTTTCTCTCTTTTATGTCTCCTCCATGTTGGGTTGAGGCTCTGGATAAATATATTGTAACATTGGTAAAAAACTAGTGATAATAATTTGTATAGTATATAATTATTTTTAATAAATCCATGGGAGGGTTGGCTCTGGGAACCTTAACAGCTTACCATATAAAAGATACATTGGATCTTTTTCCATTTTAGAGATGAGTTATTTCCCCAAAGATTTTGTTCTGGACTGGAGAGGAATGGAGGCATTTGTAGGACAGTTGGAATATGGTGTCCAGAGCTTTTTTGGGTGTTCATTGGCTATGGTTTGTGTCAGGAATAGAGACAATGAGATGGATCATGGAAGCAGCACTGTCTTAAGAGTTGCAACCTTGAATAAGCTAATGTGAGAAAAGCACAATGCATACTAGCCTCCAATCTTCATTTCTAGTACAACAGTGAGGGAGAGCCCTTACATCTTAATTTCCCTAAACTTATCAGGTCTTATCAATTTCAGCTTTCTGTGTTCAAATAAACTGTAAAGAACGTAACAATTGTAAACCTACAAAATTCTTTCCTAAACTTATGTGGGGAATGATAGCATGGCTCCTGTCTTCTATGTGCAGATAGAAGGGTAATTACTACTGTAACTCAAGTAATATATGCAGGAATGTAGCACAGGCAGAAATATGCAGTTGGAATATGCTTTTCGTGGCATCTGAAAGCTTTAGAGCCTCATTTTGTGAAATATTAGGCACCTAAAGTCCCTTCATTCCAGTGCCCTATAGATAGGGCTGAACCACTAAAAGTGTGTGTGAGACCTTCCTCCAAATCACCTGAAATAAAAAAATATATTTTAAAAATTGCCTGAGAGTGTGCTTTGACATCTTCCTTCTGTGCTGTTACACAGCATTTTTTCTTTTTCATACATGTGAATAGTAAAATTATTGCTTTAATATAACTTTGTACCAACTCATTTTTTTTATAGTGGCACTGATGTCTTTCTAGGGTGTATCGCTTGAGCCAGGACACAAATTACCCATAAGCCCCAGACACATCTTTTCTAAGTTAATGCTTCCATCTGAACACATGCAAAGCCCAGGAATTTACAATCAGTAAAAAAATCAAGGTTTTCACACAAAATTCCACTAGGTTTTTCCCTTTTTTTTTTCTTTCTTTTTTTTTTTTGAGCAACTGAACTTAGGACAAAAAAAAGTTTTGCAGTAGTTGCTGTAAAAAACAAAGTCAGAAAATCTGGCTGAGCATCTATAAATCAGCCCAAGTCAGAAGTCCCAGATTTGTATTCCTGCATTGAACAGGGGGTTGGACTTGATGGCCTATCCTAGGATTCTATGCTATTGAGGCAATGCTACTGATGAGTCACTCTCGAATTGGCCTTCTCAGCCACACTAGACGCTGTTCCAAGACCTCTATTCAGAACACGTTACCATAGTCTCTCGAGACTGAAGGATGCCTACATAACTGATGAGTATTGAATTATGTCAGGCGGGAGCTCGCCATGAAAAACAATACACTGGTTTTACAGTTTGAAATTATATCTTGAGAACTCTTGAGCTTTTTCCAGTGAAGGATACAAATAAAACTGAAGCTCATCGTAACTTTTTCTACAAATGCAAGTCTCCTTTTACACCTTTCAGTAATTAACTTTTATTACATGGGAACAGTGCAGGGACTCTTAACTACTTGTATTTCAGATTGGACAGCATAACACATAGTTCCTCAAAATGCCCTTGGAAAAGAGAGGTGTTCTTTCTTAATCCCAAAGTCACCACCTATCAAGGTTTTGGTGTGATTCCATCCCACAGCTGCTCCCATAAGCTGCGATTGTCTGTCATGGACAGTCAAGTTTACATAGAAGAATTAATCTTCAATATCTGGCGTTCATTTTAACTGTAGTTTTAAAAAAAACTTATTGTGTAGTGCACAAGGAAAATCTGAGCAGATTTATTTTGGCTCACATCAGGAAAAAAAACAACTACACACATTTATGCAGCTACTGAACATATTAGCATACAAAAGAACAGGCAATGTTGCCAGTCTTAATAATATGCAGCCAACCACTACTAGCACCACATTACAAACTGGACCTTCCTGCAAATACTTTCATTCAACACAGGAATGACCATCTGGCCTTCCCACCCAGCTACCATCTGCACATATACTGTCTACCACCACAGAAACAGAGTTAGTACAGAGGTCAGCCATCATCTATATCAGCTGGAGCTGTTCAGAGATTACATCCACCCACATGCCAATCTGGCCACCTGAATGAAGTCTCAAGAGAGAAACCAAAAGTGGTGCTCACATCTTTACTGGCAGTAGTTGATGGATATTGTAAAGAAGAGGATAGAACAACTATGGGTGACTTACAGACCACACTGACCTTAATTTCTTGCGATGACTTGACACTGAGGAACATTGAGGAGATTTCACTAACCTCACATCAAACAGGTTCGACCATCAAGAGATGTATCGTCCCAGAGCAACCTTGCTATGGCAATTGAGATATGATGAGCTTGACACAGATACTTCTAAGTTCATTCTAATATATTGTACCCAGAGAATTTCTTTCCATGACATTGTAATACAGAAACTTTTCTACTTTAGCTGCACTAGACTCATCTGAATGACACACTCAATCAAAAGAGAACCAGAGAAATATCATGAACAGCCCATTTATGGATAGTATCCCTCAGAACCTTGAGCTATTACTCCTTATGATAAGAAGAGATATCACCTTAGAGTAAGTAGATATTACCCCTTAAGATAGTAAGGATAACTACGTACCAATATGTTTATTCTCTAAAATGAAGCGATTTCCTACCACTTCATAAAACTTCTTGCACAACAGCAACCAGAAATAGCATTCACAACAACACCCAAAGTAGCCTACTCTCCTGTTTGGGAGGAACTGATCCTCTACTGTCCTTCAAAAATTCCCAATGTTCACATGCAAGAATAGTCTGGTTTTCTTTCCAGAAGGCACTTATAAATCTCATGATTCATGTGTACAAGCAACTCACATACACAAGCAAAGCCATCAGGTATTTTGCTGGGTTTTTTTTAATGTTGTTCATTCTTTTGTATGACCGTATGCTTTTGTTGCATGATCATGTCACCACCACACTGTTCACAAAGGAGAACTAGGAAAGCCCCACTTTTTCAGTATGTTACACATTAAAGAAGATTTGAATATCCATCTGTGGCTGCATCACAATTTTGGACTGCCTGTTTGGGGGACATTTGTTTGGATTAACTATTTGCTGTAACTTATTTTAAGACAGATAAGGTATGTCTTGGTCCCCACCACTCTCTGCTGAGTGACACTCTGCAACCTCCTTCATATAGGTTAACCCTACAGGAGTGTTTGGGAATAAAATCATCTAGGCTCAGTATAATATGTTGGACCATTGTCATCCGAGCCTACAGTTCTGTGGCAGCATTTTAAGGACACTCTTATCCTAAACATAATGGCCCAAATCCTGATGTATAGTTATGTCAGCAAAAACAAAATGGTGTAATCTGCAGTGGTCAATTGCCACTAAATTATGGGAAACTGCTCAGATTTCTGGTCACATGCTCAGCCACACAAATGCAATGCAATGAGGAATCCATACAGAGACTCATTAATTAGTAGCAATTGGCCACTGCTAGTTATGCCATTTCCCTTCCACCAGTGTAAGAATGCAACAGGATTTTGATCATTTACTCAGAAGTGCCATTAATTTGAATGGGACTGACATCCTACTAAGTAGTTTTTGGAGAACAGTTAAGTATATAATCAGAATACACAGTGGAGAATAAAAAATGGTAATGCTAGACTTAGAATTGGTCTATTGTACTTGTTTGCTCCTGAATGTTTATAAATGTAACCAAAATATCATACCCAGTCACAATTGTGAGGTTACTCTCATAGCAAGAAGCATCATATTATCTACTTTGCATTCACCGAAGAGTTTCATATTACTAAAAAACAACAACACAAAAAACAACAGAGGTGGGAAACCAATGCCAGGGCTGTATTAATCCAGATTATTATGGGGCTACTTGCAGCTGCGAAGTCCAGATCCAGAATGGCAACCTTATTTCCTCTTTCTGAGAACTAGCTGAAAAGAAACAAGAAAATAATCGAGCTTCTTTTCTAGGTCAGCAACAGACAGACCGAGGAGACTTAGCCTGAGCAGACTTCATGTGACCAATGAACACCAACTTGAAGAAGGGGCCTGACAGGGAACTAAACTGGTATCTGCACCTGTGCTGAAAACTGTTTGAAACTGTTTGGTCAAACAGAAGAGGAAAGGTTGGCGGATGGAATAAAACAGAATAAGAACATCAGAGTTTACCGCTTCATGTGCAGCTACCAAAAAGGAAGATTATTTACTTGAAAGAAATAGATATTAACGTTAAATTATACTGGCAATGATTTGCTGTTACTTAAGATAGAATTTTGCACCACCAGAGGAAAGAAATGGGACAATGTCCCTAACTGAAGTTGCCTGCTAACTTCCCAAAGCAGAGATGAGGTTTTTAATGCAGCCACCATCTCCCAGCAGATCACAGAACTATGGCCACTACTTTAAAACATGTCCTCCTGCTCTTCTCAATGATAATGCACAAGACGGGGCTCCGGGGATCTCCTTTTCCTGTGCCAGCACAGATAGTGGTATGTACCATCTGCCCTTTTCTTTTCCCATCACACCCCCATGAATCTGCTTCCTTTCCTGGAAACTAGCAGGAAAAGGGTGTCATTCTGTCCTTTTGGGATAAAGGTGGAGGCATGCAGAAAAAGCTTTAGTACTGGTTTGAAACAGAATAGCTAGCCAAAACCCATGAACAACAATCTGAACAGGAATCAGTGTTGGCATTGTTATTTTGGCAAAGGTTATTCTGCTGGTTCTGGTCTCAAACAAACTACTCTGAATCTATTTAGCACCTTCCAAACCAAGTAGTAATTGAAGCCCTCTAAAGACAGGAAAGCCATATAGTCAAGTCGTTGACAGCAATTTAAAAAAAAAATCCATGCTGCCACTTGGAAAAGGAAAGAAGTGCAGATTACAAGCCATATGGGAAAAAAAAAACTCAGTTTATCTCCTCTATGCTTAATTGATTGAAGAGCAGGAATCCCCATCCTTGGGCACATTTACTACCTTGTGAGTCCTGAACGTTATCCCTCTTATCAAATGTCATTGTAGCAATTCCTCCCAACAGATAGGTCTAGAAAAAACTTCCCTTTCCAGCCATAAGTCATAATTCATTTGGAAATCTTCAGGTAGCTCCACACGTTGCCCCAGAACACTCTGCAAACAGTTATCCACAGGCAGAAAATCAGGGTTGTTATGTGCTCGGTCATAGCGCCGTGAGTTGAACCGCTCTATGCTGGCACGCAGAGCACACTCTTCAGCCTGGAAGTCCCACGGACGTGCATCTAGATCTGCAGAAGTCAGGAAGCAGACAATCAACCAAAGTGCCTGAACAACCTGTCATACGCTCACTATGAAAATCTATACTTCTCAGGTAGACATGCAAATACCTCTTCTAGAAACCTCAGGTTTTACACTTTCATAGAATGACACAAAAGATATGAAAAATCAAGACAAGGAGCCATGGTTTCACCAACTGGTATTTGGGCCATACATATCAATGAGTAATGGCAATCTTGTGAAAGAGTGCTTGTGACTTCTGAGTAAAATGACACGGCCAACAAGAACATAGGTTGGGACCACCTTTCTGGCAGCTATTACAATGAACATTTCTGCCATGGAAACCTGAGGTAGCCTTGTAGGTGTTTTTCTTCTTCAACAGATAAATGCACAGGGAGTAGGCATTTTGAACAGACATGTCTCCTTGGAGAGGGCAATATGTCCTTGGGGTCACTGAAGATGAGAAATGTCTTCCTCAGCTTGCTGTATTCAGAGTAAGTGGGAAGGCTGCATACACTCTGAACAATTATAGAGGTGATCGGCTAACGGGAAAGGAGTGCTTCAAGAGAAATGGCTCGATGTAGGAACTGAAGAAGATGCATGAAAGATTTGGAAAGAAGAGGACAAAGAGACCCAGAACATACCATTGCCATAAGCCCAGTCATCATTTAGGCGATGCCGTACTTTCTGGTAGATTGCTGACATAGTCTTCATATTGCTCTTCCTCCACTGTCTCCCCAAGTATTTTGTCTGCACCTTTAGAAGCTTCAGAACATAGAGTTGCATCATAGCTTGCTTCACCTTAAGGGCTCGTTTTAAAATGGGAGCAGACTTGAATACTACCAGCATCTGGAAAGGCAGGATAAAGGAAAGTGAGTTACTGAAAGTTGCAGCTGTAATTCCATCAGAAACACTTTGCCCAAGACTGAGCTGTGTGGGAGGTATATATTCTGATGTGGGCGGTTTCTACTCACCATGGTTCTAGAATGTTTCCACTTTGTTAACTTATTCAATATTCTAAGTAAATTAATGCAGGAAAAAAGGTTTCGCCAACAAAACTGATTGTTGTCTCCAGCCTCCTGCAAGAAAAAAATCCAAAGAAAACATGATCAAGGAAGGAAACACTGCACACAGAAGTGCCTCTGATAATATTATCTCCATCCCCTCATGTTGTACATCCTATTCAAGGTAAAGGGTACAGGTGGCTTAGCTTACCAAACTCTCTGCAGTCAGCTCAGGTAGTTCATGGACCACACAGTATGGATAATCCAACACAGAGATGCTGAAATATATAAGGACACCCCAAAGAGATGAGCCACCCAGCCAAGTATATGGTCTCCAATAATGGCTGAAACTGGTTGGTTCTGATTTGTTAGAAACCTGATGATTGTGGCATCCTCTGCTCTTTAGCCTCAGAGGATCAAGGGGCTTACTGTCTGCACATCTTTCCAGATTTGTGTATCCTACACACTCAGCTACTACCAGAAAAAGAAGATGAACTAAACACTTACTAATATTTCCATGCCCTAGGGAAATGGTATTAGTGGTGTCCTCTAATACTCATGGACTTAGTATCGCTCTGTGATGCTCAGATATTTAATTTCTAAGGTATCAAATCGAACAGACCAGAAATAGCATAGCTCAAGATGGAACCTCCTCCTGCAGCATGAAACAACTTCTTTTCTGCAAATTAAATGCTGGAGTAGAACCAGGTGTTTTAAAACTTGCAAAGAAGTCACATTTTAGGAGACACCATGCCAATGGCATTCCCGCTTACCTGTTCTTGGCTGTGATATATGACATGATGTTTTGATTGAAGAACTTCAATATAAGCGGGATGCAGTTAGCGAACACAAGATGCTGGGCCATATATTCAAACTAGCGCAGGAAGGAGAAACAATATGGTGCATTAAAAAAATCAGATGATTTTAAACCTAGCTCTTCCTTCCAATGCTGCTGTGCTGACTCATACTTACCTGGTAGACATGATTTAGCTTAAAATGTTTGAGAAGTAACAGTAGAACAGCAGAAATGGCCTTTACAATTATCTCCTTGTGTCTGTTCACATCGACTCCCAGCTTCATACTTTGCAACACAGTTGTTCTGGAATCCAAAAGCAGCAATGTTAGCTTTTGCGGCACGTGAAGGTGACTACAGTGCGATAGCTTTCCCAACCCTGAAATGGGTTTTATTTATATTTTATTATTTAAAACAAAATTAAAATAAAATTTTAAAAAGGTTATTTATATTTTAATACATTTCACATTTAAGTTGTGTTTCATGGTCTTTATCGTTTTCCATATAACAGCCTCTTAAAGATCACTACTGTATTCCTGGTTTACATATGGATAATGAAGACAGAGGTAACGTCTCACCAGTTTTCTCTATGCCTTCCCCAAATCAATTTAATGCATCCACATAATAAAAATTTTAAGGAACTATGCCAACAAAAGGAGTCAAAGGTTTGCTATGCTGAAAAAATGTGAAGAAAAAACAAAATACTACTTAATGCACTGGTTTTGAAGGGCAGAACAATCTAACCAGAATCTATTCCATCATTTACTGCTCCAAACAGATTTTCTAAAAGTCCCACCCAAAAAATGATGACTGCATTTTTCACACACCAAAATTCAGGGAAATTAGTCATGTACTAAGGCAAACTGACTTCAATGAGTCTTCCAGTGAAGACTGTACCTAGGTAATCCCTTGTTTCCAAGCTGCCAGATTTATTTTCCTTAAATTCTACACACATCAGTTGCACAATTTTAAAAACCAAGCTTCCATCACTGAAAAGGTATTCAGAATCTTCAAGTGGCAGTTAATTTTGGTTGTTTTTGCTACTGTAGTCATTATTTTGATATGCTTTGGTACCTATATAATTTGAAGGGCAGATATTTCTGGAAAAATAACCAGCAATATGTCAGAGAAAGTCAAGTAAACATCTATTCATAGTCTCCTCCATTCTTTAAATGTACCACTTGCTTCTCCCTTAAGAATGAGACTCACGGCATTTCCTCTGGCAAAACATCTGCTAGGATATTAATGGAATCAGTCTTGGCTTTGGAGGTGGGAGCTGCAGCCAGCAGAATTTTCAGCAAGGCAATCTGTGGACCAAAGTTTAGCTGAATGAGGTAGAGAAGACTTTTAAAGTGCCCAAATGTATGAAAGAAGGTGAGACATTCACACATATAGGCAGGAAACAAACACGAAGGATGAAAAGGGTGGTGTTTTTTTTACTTATTCACAAATAGATGATAACAAGAGAAAAAGAATTTGCACAAACCAACAGTGATATGAAAACCAAGACTGAATATTTCTGCTACCTTGAAGATGGTAGGGAAGACTGAGTGCAATGCAATTAAAGAAACAGAGTATCAGTTTTTAAAAAGGGACCATAGGAGTGAATATACATTAAGAGAGGCTATCACTCACCATATACTGGGGCAGGCTAGGAAGCAGACCCTGGTACAAGATTTCTGCAGGAACTTGCTCAACCTCCTCTTCCCCCTGTTAGCACAAGCAGATTGTTACAATACTTTTTCATGTTAGCCTACACATTTTGTGCACACAGGCAAAACTCCACTTCAATGCAGAAAGTCTTCCACAGGCTGACAACAGGTGCAAAACATCATAACACTGAAAGGACTAGATCCAGAGTGTCCCTTTGGAAGAGCTACTTCTATTTGCAGAAGCTATTGAGATCCAGATGAGGGTCTCACTGGGAAGTGATCTGGGTGGAAAAAAGAGTTTCTACTTCTTCTCCCTTCCTTCTCTCAAACATTCCCTACAACTGAGTTGAGCAATTTTTAAAGTGATGTACACGGATGAAGAAATTGGGAAAAACCATCCCTGTGTTACTCCAGCCAGTGCTCCCCATGAGGGAAGAATTCCAGATTTAAGCCAAGGCTATGATCAAGGGGCGGGGGGGGGGGGGGCAGATGCTACCAACTTTGGGGTCTGGAGACTGGCAAAACAGCAAGTAAACCACACGGCTCCCTCAGGGATGAAGCTGGTAGACATGACGAAGGAAGATAGGAAAAAGGGAGGGAGGCACATGCAGACAATAAAGTTAGCCAAAGATTCAGCTCAAATTTAGAAATTCAGACATCTTTTCCTTCTCTTCTCATTTCTTTGTATAAATGCCTTTTTTATACCATTAGTTCCCTCCTGATTGGGCATTCCTCTAATCATACTTACCCCAGACAAGGGGGAACGCAAATATTCCTCTTCCATTTGTATTTGAATTTCTGCAATAGATGTATATTTGTGCTATAAAGTGACCACAAAAAAAAAAAAAAAAAAAAAAAAAAAAAAAAGGAAATTAATTCATTATATTAGCCACAAAACAGATTTCAAACATTTTGCCTAGCTGGGATTATATTTTTTTGTATCCGGGTTGACACTGAAAATCAGCAGCAGTGTGAGATGTTTTGTAGACACACGAATTCAAATGCCTAAATAGCAGATACTTACCAGCTTCAGAGTTTTAATACTCTCATGAATGGGTCTGGGCAACCCCACTACTGTGTTGGTGTCACTAAAAAGAAAGAAAGAAAACCAGGCAGCATATATTACATTATATAAAAAAATAAAATTTGCTATACTGATAAAATTACAACTGCACAATAATCAACTTGGATCAATACATTTCACTCTTACTTTCTTCCCTACTCTGAAAAAAACACTTGTTCTAATCCGCTAAGGATGGCCAGTTAAGACAGCATATTTTCACTGTAAACATAATTATATAGAGAAAATAATAAGATTCGTATGGGCCTGGTACCTGAAGAATTTTCTTTTCATTGTAAATCAAAAGGTTCCTCCTCATGTTAAAACTAGTAAAGTCATACAGATGCTGCCCTCATGTACTTACCTAGAAACCAAAAAAAATTAGAAGTATTTGAAAGTTACAGGAACTTTGTCCTAAAGTTTACATAGGCTAGAGGTAGGGCCTTCTTCGTGGTGGCTTCACCCTTGTGGAACCAGCTTCCGGAGGAGCTTCGCCTGGCCCGCTCTCTGTAGACTTTCAGGAGGCAACTGAAGATGCAGCTTTTCAGGGAGGCTCTCCACACCAACCCTTGCTGGCCGCCTTTTGTTAGCCACTTTTCTGCTTTATGGTTCTAGCGCCATCTGGTTTTATTGGTTAGTTGTTAAACTGGTTTTAGACAGTTTTAATTTCATCTTGGGTTTGTTTTGTTTATTATTGTAAACCACTCAGAGTAGTGCTTCGGCACTAATGGAAGCAGTATACAAATTTTAGTAGTAGTAGTAGTAGCAGTAGCAGCAGCAGCAGCAGCAGTAGTAACAACAACAACAATAATAAAAGACTGAACAAACAGATTACAAATTTAGACATGATAGAGTGGCAAAGTTAGTGCACTGATCATTATGCAAAAAATATAACTTGCCAGCCTCCAAAAACCCGTGGGAACGTCAGACAGAGGTGGTGTTAGAAAATGAGGAAATCAAGATCTCGTGGGATTTCCGGATCCAAACTGATAGTCACCTCAAACATAACAGACATAGTAGTAATAGAATGAAGAAATGTCCGGATCATTGACATTGCAATTCCAGGGGATGCCAGAGTTGAAAACAAAAAAAATTGGAAAAACTAACAAAGTACAGAGACCTGGCAATTGAAACATCTCGCCTCTGGAAGAAACACACTTCAGTGGTCCCCATAGTCATTGGGGCTTTGGGAACAACATCAAGAAATTTCACACAGAACTATAAGCAGTTGCAGATCTCAGAAAACACACCATCAGAGCTACAAAACCCGGCAATAATAGGAACTACATACATACTGTGCCGATATTTAACAGATACTTAGGTTTTTGGTTAAAACTTGTATCCGTTACATAATACCAGTCAATGTTTTTATAATTTTGACTGTGCCTGGTGTTTTTATAATAATAATAATAATAATAATAATAATGATGATGATGCTGATGATGTGCATGTTACATTTTAAACCCTAACATCAGGTATAGAACTTGAAGCAAGCAGAAGAGGAATCTTACTACATGTATATGAAACACATAAAATGCTTCTGTTAAAATTAAGCACTATTGCATATTTACACAAGAATCAGGGTTCTTTTTACACTTGGGAGCACAATGATTATCTGGATTTAACATAAAGTCTCTGCATTGTGGCTTCTAACTGACTTAACAGGTTTTGTCCATTCCTATTAATGATCTTGTACGAGCAAAATGCCTCATTTCCAAGGTCTGAGTCCATTTATGTAGTACTACAATGCGCAGGTGTCCTTGCCCCTTCTCTTCACCTGCCCACAGCAGTCCTATTATTTAAAATGCCAAATAATGTCATATAAAAATATAGGTGCTTTTATGGTTTTGAGATGTGCCATGAGAGTTCAGGAAAAAGTAAAACGAAGAGGAACCCCTTTCCAGTGGGATGAACAGATATTATGATCAATATGAGAACAGAAACTGATGGTGTGTGGCCAGTTACAACAGGACAGGATACTAGGCATGGCAAATTTGTATTTCTTGGACTTCAGCCTCCAGAATTCATCAGAAACTTCCTCAGCCAGAATTCTGGGTGCTCTGGCCAAAAAATACAAGTCAACAGAGAAGCTTTCAAACTTTTTTTATTATTCATAAATGGATTGGTGAGTGTGGAGCCATGATCATTTGCCTGTGAAGCAGTAGGAAGTGGCTGGAAGTGGCTGAACTCCATATAGGTAGTGAGGGATTATGACAGAGAGCCTAACAGAGAGAGAGATTCAAAGAATCACCACTCTCTCATGATCCCCATGGAACTGAGCTACTCTCAGCCATTTCTTCTTTATTCACAGGCAAACAATCATGGTTCTGTATTTACCAGTCCATGTTTAAGTTATGAAAAGTTTGAAAATTCTTCTGTCGACTTGGATTTCGTGGCTGGAGCTTCCTAAATTCTGACTCAGGGAATTCTTGGTGAATTTTCAAAGCTGCAGTGTAACAAAAACAAAACTACCATGCCTACAAGATACAATACTGTAGAGCAGCAGTCCCCAACCTTTTTGGAACCGCGGACTAGTTGGGGGGGCCTCCGTGTGCAGGGGGCGGGGGCACCCCCACACTCGCGGATGGGCGTGTCGCACGCACATGTGCACAAGCGTGATCCCCACGCATGCGCACGAGCGCGACACCCTCGTGAGCGCGACACGCCCCCGCGAGCGCAACGTGCCCACTGTGCATGCATGCGGGGGGGGGGCGGAGATCCATCTCCGCAACCCAGTCCTGGGAAGCCCACGGACCGGCACCGGGTCGCGGACCGGGGATTGGGGACCCCTGCTATAGAGCATAGGGAGGGAGGGGGAGAAGAAAGAAAGAAAGAAAGAAAGAAAGAAAGAAAGAAAGAAAGAAAACACAAACACATACAAAAAAAGAAAACAAAACAACCCTAGCAAAATCGAAACAAAGTCTCCTACCTGGTGTTTTTCATATGTGATGTGGGTATCAACTTCCACCAGGCTTATAGCATGACTAATAATTAGCAATGCTGATTATTAGCCCAAAACTTCTGAAGGGAACCAGTTGGGGAAGGCTACCTTTATATCCTGATGTCTTATTTTGAAAAGGACATGCTACCAAGGATCAAACACATTAAATGCATAGCAAGAAGAAAGAGATGCCCAAAACTAGTTTATCCTAAGGAATAACAAATTCTGGTGTGCTGTAACTTACCTTCCCAATGTGTAGCCAATGAATTTGCTCCGACTAGATTCTAGAAACATTTCAATGTCTTTCTCTCTGCAGAAAAGAGGACATTCTATCAAATTTTCAGGCCGCTGCTTTAGTAGGAACTTTGTGTGGTCAAGTGCTTGAAGCAGGCTGGGCAAAATATAAAAAACCCCAAAGTGTGCTGCTTATATACCGCCCCATAGCGCTTATAGCTCTCTCTGGGCGGTTTACAATTTAATTATGCAGACTACACATTGCCCCCCCTCCAGCAAGCTGGGTACTCAGTTTACCAACCTCGGAAGGAAGGCAGGCTGAGTCGACCTCAAGCCGGCTGCCAGAATCACTCACTCACTGTAATGACTGTAATACTACAGTTTAACCACTGTGCCACTCCTCACATTGCCATTAGTGGAAAGCCCTCCATTAAAGCTAAGAGAAGAGTTTCCCTCGGTCTAACTGACCTCTCTCTACACTCTCCCACCCACCCCATTGCAATTAGGCTTGGCAAAAACCTCTGGCTTAAACAGAAGGCTGCTTCCACTACAATGTGGAGTGGAGTGGGTGTAACTGAGTTTAGGGGTGAGAAGGTAATATGTGGGAGGGTTAACCTTATCCTCTCAGCTGCAACCCTTTCAAAATTGCTCTGCATCCAACTGGCTGCACTTTGGTGTAGCAAAAGCCTTTAACAAATATCAATGGAATGCTGTTTTTAAAACTTACTTCATAGGACGGCAGAAGCAAGAAAGCCATGGATGGTGAGATGGCAAATCTCTATGGGATATATCTGGCTCACAGGTTTCCCACCTATACGTTAAGGATGCTCCTCACTATTTCTGACATATTTTGTCTGACACGCAGCGCAGGGGAAACATTGTATATTTTTTTACATAAATAGCAAAAGTGACAATCTTCCAATCTCATTATTTCCAGTTCTCCATACTATATCAATTTGCATTAGCTAGAATCAAAGAGAAACCCTGTAACTTGTTCTGCATCAAGTCTCCAAATGTCATTGTGATTATGTCAACATAAGAGACCAGGCACACCCTTTATTGCCATTATCACCCACAAGTGTCTGTTAAGCACATTAGCCAAACATTCCAGCACTGTTTTGGCAAAACGGTTTAAAAATAACATTCCTGTGTATGTACTCACCGGACCTTCGGAGCCCAAGGCAAACCTTTTGGGCAAGTCAATCGGTCAGTTGGAGGATGTTGGACAGGAGGGGGCATCACTTCATCTCTTTCAAGAGGAAATGTCTCTCCTTCAAGACTATTGTCATCATCATTCTCTTCCTCCTCTTCACGGGAGTCATCTGCTTTGTAAGGATCACGCTCATTGAAGGCATCTAGGTTGTCCTGTTTAATAAGAGCCTAAAAAGACAAATATGCTGTGAGGGACAAATTACCTTCTGAGAAAATAACATTGGCATTTCTGGGGGGTGGGGAATGATATCCTTGCAGTAGGTAGTGCTTCCCACACATTTTGATAGGCAGGACCTTACAGCCAATCTTTTTTAAGCTCCTAGTTGCCTCTACTTGTGAGGATAATCCAGAGCTACATTTTCATCTCTAAGCCTTAAACTTGATACACCAAAGAAAACACAGATCAGGAAATACCAGACCACAGAATGTTGGGCGAGGGGGAGCCAACTCAATCAAAACTACTTTCAACAGGACCTAATACAGAGAGAGCCTAGGTGGGAAAGGATGTCCTTCTCCCCTGTATAAAAGGGACACGTTATGATAAGGGCCAACATTACCTTTTCCTGGCTGGGTGGGGGAGGACTTCCTCACAGTGGGACTTACCCAAGCTTGCAGTCACAAGACAGTCAAAAAGGCTGTTGGCTAATCTGCTATAGCACAAGGTGAGGCCATTTCCCTCTACTGGGGAACCACCTATACCTAAAGGACACCTCCACAGATGCACAAGGATATAACTTACAATGTCTTACAATGAAAGACTGAGTTTTCCAAGCCACAGCCCAGCAAATACCCAGGAGAGGGGCCCACATGTCAAATAGGGAAGAAGTGTTCCCATGTCTAGTAGAAGGTGCAGTGATACCCCCCAGGCCCAATCTGCCTGAGGTCATGCAGCACGAAGCTATGCAAGCCTGAATGCATTTGCGTACACTTTTCTTCCCCATGTTCCAAGACTGAAATGAAATAAGCAACGAGTCAGAGAACCTAAACTCCCTGGTTCTTTTCAGGTATGTTTTTATGGTCCTCCTGACAACCAGAGTATGCCATTCTTTGCTGAAGAATGTGTGAGGTTTCAGACTAAAAAAATGTAGGACATCTTCCTGGGGTATGTGAAAGATGGAATTAACCTTTGGAATGAATGACAGATCCAAGCAAAGGACCATCAACTCTGAGCTTCGCATCAAGGTGGAGGAAGGAACTTGACTGAAGCTCTGGGTTGTCTTCACCACTAGAAAAGATTGGCTAAAAGCTTCTGCCTATTAGTGGGAGGGACAAGGGAGACAAAGGATGTTGCCACCCCACACTCTCAGTAGAAAAATACAGCTCTTTCTAGACAGGGGAAGATTACCTCTGGGCTCTAGGCGCCAACTAGAAGACATTCAGGCTTGCAGGAGGCAGCATCTTGCCAGTGGAACCAGCTATTTCTCTCCCTCAACACCTCCCCCCCCCCGGTCTTGGTGATAGAACTTCCCCACAAGCTGCAATAAAGATGGGCACACCTACCTTGTGCTCCCGCCGACCCCGTTTCTGTTGCTGCTCAATCAAATCAGAAGCAGATGCTGGAGGAGAGGCAGCCCTCATGTTGCGAATCACTTTGATGCTATCCTCAGGAAGTGGGGGAAGTCCTAGCATCTCCCGTTTCTCTGCTTTCATGTCCTGAAGTTCCTCAAAGCCTCCAAGAGTGCACTGCACAGGAATGTAAACACAGGCTGCTCACTTACACAACATCTTTGATCATTCATAATGCATGATTTAAAAAGTGATTTGCTATTGGTAAACCAAAAAAAGAGAATGAGCTACAGAGGCTTAATTACAGTCACAAACACACATTCAGTCCTTCAGAGAACCATTTGTGAACATGAGAAGGCCCAGCAAATACAGCACAGTGCAGTCCAAGGACCCTGGCATTTTATGAATGATTCTTTATAGTCTGTTTTCATTGAAAACCTCCTTAAAATAATGATGTGAAGAACACTCACTAGGTTTGAAGTTTAGAACTCCACATTTCTAGCGATCACCTCTACTCAGCACATTTTGCTCTTCCTTCTGTTCCTTCTTCACGTGAGGTTTCTAGCTAAATTTCCACTCAGGAAGTTCAGACGGAGGCTTGCTTCACTTGAATGATGCAACTACCACTGGGGATAGGCCTTTTATATTTAATATATTTTATATTTATATTCACTCCTTCCTTGTGGGATGAATGTCTGCTGAGCTCTGGGTACCCTCTATCTTCAATTGCTGCCTGCCTGCTGTGCCTCCATCTTGGATCCTTTATATTTTTGCCTTTTCTTGATTTTTAGGGGGAGCCCCCACTGTCATTTATTTGACTTATTTTTGCTTCTGCCTTGCTTGTCTGCTGCTGGACTCAAAGAACAAAACAAAAGACATCAAGTGATATGGGGGAGAGAAATCTCCACACCCCCCAGCAGTTTTGGTATTGCCTGGTTTTGAATGTAGTTTTTGTCTTTGTTTCCTTACTTTTTGGGAGGGGGGCTGTCCATGTATGCTTTTAATATTTTGCTCCCCCCCCCCCGCATGTGATTATGTGTGTATATGAGGGTGTTCTTCCAGTTTGACTTATTTTTAAAAAATGGTTAGTTGGTTAATTTACTGGCTATTTTTTCTGCTAAAAGTTTTTTTTGAGAACTATTTTGTTTGCTTTTATGCAGCTATATGGGCCAGGGGTATGGACTTTGTGACTATGACAGTGTGCCACTTGGTGCTGTGTGTGCGTGTGTGCGCATGTGCGTGCATGCGCTTTGGACGTTTCTCTCTTGCTCTTGTTGCTGTATTGTTGTTTGGTGAGCCAGTGCTTCTTCCTTTCTTTTTCCTATTATGATGCCCAGACAAGAGAGTCTGTTGTGCTGGGTGGGTGGCTTAATGTATTCTGTTGTTTTCAGTGTGGTAATATGAATAAGTGCCTGCAAAGGTCTGATGATGATCTTTCTTTCTCATGTACTGTAACCTGCTTTTGGAGTAAATTGATTCTCTGTTGCCTTGCCTCTGCTTTTTTGGAGCAGTTGTAAGGGTTCTTTAAGGAGTTTCATGGCGCAGTGGTTAAGCTGCAGTACTGCTGTCAAGCCTCTGCTCATGACCAGAGTTCAAACCCGATGGGTTCAGATAGCCAGCCTGAATTTGACTCAGCCTTCCATCCTTCCACATCCTTTACTCATAGGTAAAATGAGTACCCAGCTCAATGAGGGGGCAATGTGTAGACTGCATAATTACATTGTAAACCACTGGAGAGTGCTTTAAGTGCTATAGGGCAGTATAAAAGTAGCACACTTAACTTTCTTTAGGGCTTTTGAAGTGCCAGAAAATATGAATGGGAGACGTGAAAGATGCTTTCCCTCTCATATTTATTTATTTTATTTATTGGATTTATGCCCTGCACCATTTGGCAACCAGGCCACTCTGGGGGTATAAATCCAATAAATAGAATCCATATAAAACAAAAGGAACAGCACACAGAATATGAAAATGACAGGACCCCACAAAAGAATTTGAAACAAAAGAAATATGAAAAAAATTGCCATTCACATCCCTAATGCCACCACTTTCAACTTATATGCTATGCATATTTGTGGCACTGGGATTTTTATTAAGCTACCAAACAGATAAAAGTTTTGCTGTGAGATCTCTGACTTATGGTGAGTGTTTCAAATCCAGGATATGAAATGTTTGAATGAGACATTTTAGTTGTGCTGATGTTAATTTTGTTATTTCAAAACACATTGCAAATAAGGGCTCCATAGCTAGGCTAATCATACAGCTAACATTTAAGTCTGCTTTTCTCTGTTGTGAATTCAGATGTTTAAACAACTACAGCACATCAATCCTTTGTAGATAAATTTAGTTCCTACTAGAAGAGCAGTCTAAGCTATGAACAATCCTCTAAAGCAGTGGTCCCCAACCTTTTGCGAACTGCGGACCGGTTGGTGGGGTGGGGGCATCGTCCATGTGCGGGTGGGTGGGGCACCCGTGCACGCATGGGCGGGACACCTGTGCGTGCATGGGTCGGTGGGGCACCCGTGCTCTAAAGTACCACTTGTTGATGGACAAGAGCTTCTTACCAAAACAGTTTTCCAAAGGAGAAGCAACACCTTCTTCATAGGAAAGTGTGGGGCATGGCCACTGCAGAACTTGGTCACCATTCCAAACAGCATCACAGAAAACGGCTCATTGTTGTACAGAGGTGCCCCTGAAAGGTGATACATTCGTAACAGCAAATAGACACGTTACTTCTAAATACTATAGTTCTTGTGTTGTGTATTTCAGCCATATTCTCTGCACTCAATCCACTACTGAGTCCAGGTTATCTTAAGGACTGATTCCTGTACATTGTTATGCAGGTGAACAGCAAAAGGTGTAACATTCACTCACTTCCAGCTGCCAATTAAAGAGTCGCCACTGCATTTTGGGGGGTACCTTTGTCTGCTGGTTTGGCGCATACTCAAGAATCCTAGTGGAGACTCTTTAATTACTGGGTGGAAATGAGTTAATACTATGCAGTTTGCCTTCCACCTGCATAACAAAGCAACTACCATTATATTGCCCATAACCACCACTTGCTCTTTTTGTTTCTTATGCATACCCTCTTTAAATCAACTAAAACCTAAACCTGTATTTATAGTCCTGTTCATTTAGCTAAAAAAAAAAAGGCTTTCTCCCTAAATCTGTATGTTTTATTACAATAAAGTAATTTCATCTTCCTGGTCTACTGACATTTATTATTAGGTAGCCTTATGACTGTACATGGGCAACAACAGAAACCATACCTAATTCTGCTCTGAAGGTCTGCCTCATTGCCTTCCACTCAGGCTTGTCTCCTTCACACTCCTGACGGACAGTCTCTACAATGAGGTACATAATATTCAGCAGCACCCTTCAAACAAATGACAAAGGAGGAGCAGATTAGGGGGGAAACTATAACAACAAAATCCAACATTTGACTCCTGCTCCCAGTCTATTACTTCCAAGTTGACAGTTGTCTCCAAGAAAAATACATTCATTCTTAAATCTTTGACACAAACATCTCCTGGATCAACTAGAAATTTCCATGTTGTAATTCTACAACAGATGAGATAAACATTCTGTGCACACATACTAGTACTGGCTAGTGTATAGTGTTTCTTCTCATCATTCTCTATTCTTTCCTGCTTTATATCTAGATCTCTGTCTTGATGCATTCTTACCTGTCACCATCTCAATCCAAGCATGGGATACTATATTAAATCTAAACATATGAGTTTTCATGACAGGAAAATACCAAAAATGCTTATATCAGCATATACAAGTAGAGCAGAGGCTGTAAGAAAAGGAAAGAAGGGAAGCATTTTTGCAAATGTATGTCCTTCATAGAAGAGAAGATTCTGCTCATCAGTACTCAGGTTAACATTCATTACCTCAGGTCTGTGCTGTCAGCCAGGGAAATAGCAGGTTTCCTTACTGCACTGCTGCAGGCAGCACTGTTACTGGAAAGGAAGAAAGAAGGAAGGAAAATATGGCTAGACTATACCAGTACCAAATTGAGGAAACATCAACTCTATAAATTTAGCCAAAGGAACATTTTTCCTGTTGTAGCTGTGCCTCACTGTACCAGAGTATAGACCTCAAAGGAAGCAGAAGTATCTTTTCCTTGAATATCTGTGTGAGCACCCAGAACCTGAAATTGTCATGTTTAAATTAGACTAAGTTTCCCTGCGGGAAAAGTGTTAATAGATATCCTTGTCCAAAAACTGAGGCACTTTCTGTGCAGGAGATTAGATCCCATCAAGGCTTCCTATTCAGGGACTTCAAAAACTGGGGAGTACATGGGATATTTATATTCTTCTCCCAGGGGAAATGAAAAAAAAATATTGCCACCACAGGTGGCCGAGTCCTTTGGACCCTCCCCTCCAGAACCAGCCCGGTCCACTCACCGGGCTTCACATGGCATGCATACCCTACGTTGGTAACATCTCGCCAATTGTGGAAGTAGCTCAGCTGACACTTCCCCACCTCCCTGTGGTGCTGACGCTCAGCAGCTGAGTGGGGAGACTCATAATCCCACCTCCTCACCAGAGTGGTCAGCAGCTCAGGGAGGCAGGGAAGCGCCAGTTGAATTACTTCCACAATTGGTGCAATGCTACCAATGATGGATCACACGGCATGCGAAGCTCAGTGAGTGGACCAGGCTGGTTCTGGGAGGGAAGGAGCAAACCTCTGCAGCACCTCTGGCACTGAGCTTCATATTCGTTTCCCCAGGGAGAAGAATACAAAGCTCCCATAACTAGTGGAGTTGGGAGAGAAGTCTTCATATACCCACTTTAAGATTAGTCCCGTGACCTAAAACCACACTTTCCCACATGACAACAAGAGGGAAAAGACCACTGTGCTAATCAAGGCTAACTTCTACAGAAAAGGGAGAACTGCAGTCTATTTTCTGGGACCTCAAAATTGACAGCCCAATCTTATTGCTATTCCTCAACTTTGCTACGGGAGCAGGGGCTGAGATGCAAGATAATATATGAAGCGATGGAGAAGAGAGAATTTGAGTTCTGATGTCTCAGCCCTGAACAGCCAGCGTCCAGATCTCCTACCATTCTGTAACATCCATAAACTGTGTATTTTTAGTATATTTTGTATTACTGATATTGGATTCTCCCCACTGCAGTCAAAATAATTTTAGAATCCCTGTTCCTATTACCAATACTAAACAAAAGGCAGTTAAAATCACTATTGTAACTGAGAGATAAGGTTTAGGAGACCAGCAAAAATACATTTCTTTCCACTAGAAATCATTTTGTCAACCTATGTTTCGATGTCCATGTTAAAAGAATGAGTGGGGGGGACTTTGGAGGGTCATCATTCACCAGTTTACTAAAGGGACACCTCCAAAGGATCACTGCAATAAAAATATCCCAAAACAAAGGGTGAAGATGTGAGTCAAGATGCTAATATAAGGAGCCATTTGTGTATGTGGTTTTGAGTTCCAGCAGGTATTCATCTTTTCACTGATTCATATTTAGTTCCTCACCAGTAAACTCACCAAAGTCATCTAAAGAATTTACTGATTTTAGGTAACTTGCTTTCTCTCTCTTCTAAGTCAGACACCAGATAGATAAGAAAAAAGAACTGGTAGTGTCACCTGTTGCCTGAACTGCAGGGCCTGATGCTACTCTCAACAAAGGATAGGCTTTCTATGAAACTGTATGAAAATTGGATAGATATCAGAATGAATCTAGCATCTCATTATCCTTCAAAGGTTGTAAAAATGTACCTCAAGGAGAGGATTAAAACCGGGCTATTTAAACAGTCAACATTCTTTTCAGAGGCCTGACTCTGCAGTAAAATGGAACTTACTCAATTTCCATGTTCAAAAGCTCCACCAAAGCATTAAATGTGCCAACTTCAAGTAGAAGAAATATGTTGTAGCGCATCCAGGACTGTACTTCAGCTTCAGAGCTGCACTCATCAAATGTCCCTGTAACCAAAGAAATAGCTTATTTCAGCAGTGGTATGTTATAAAACCATCCTAATTTACCCACTATTTTACAGATAGGTTGCTCTGGTACCTTTGAATCAATACATTTTGCCCACCTTCTATGCCTAAGGACAAGGATTCTCAAAATTCAAACACTAAAGACCTCAGAAGCAACATGAAAACCATTGCATGGAATACCACTTTCCCATGACATCTAAAAATCACAGTCATAGCAAACAACTGAAAGACAACGTACAAGAGTGTTAAAAGATTTTACAGTGCTGTATGAGCCCAATCAAGCTTAAGAGTACACCGACATCTCAAAATGCGTGCTTTGGAACTCATGTGAACAAATCCTGAAATAAACTACACTAATGTATTCTCGAAGGCTTTCACGGCTGGGATCTGATGGTTGTTGTGGGTTTTTCAGGCTCTTTGGCAGAGTTCTGAAGGTTGTTCTTCCTAACGTTTCGCCAGTCTCTGTGGCCAGCATCTTCAGAGGACAGGAGTCAGAACTCTGTCTGTGCTCTGGTGCAGTTTGTTTGGATAGTTGAGTATTTATAGCTGTAGGATCAGCTTTTGTCCTTTTCAGGAGATGGGTGATTGTGGAGCAGGTATATATTGGAACCACAAAACGCAGCATCCACACCAGAATCAAAGAACATGAGAGACACTGCAGACTAAAACAACCAGAAACATTGGCAGTAGCTGAACATGCCCTAAAACAAGCTGGACATGAAATTCTATTTCAAAACACAGAAGTACTGGACAACACCAGTAATCATTATGTTAGACTGCACAGGGAAGCCATTGAAATCCACAAACACCAGCAGAGCTTCAACAAAAAAGAAGAAAGTTTAAAACTCAACAAAGCCTGGCTCCCAGCACTGAAAAATACAGCCTGCAAAAGGTCAACGAACTCTACCCAGCTACAAGGACCGGTGATCACTGCACACAAAAGACCAGCTAACGACACCCATCAATCACAGTGACAGATAATCTCTCCCCCTTATCACAACAATACACCCACAACAAAAAACACGCTGATCACCACAATCACCCATCTCCTGAAAAGGACAAAAGCTGATCCTACAGCTATAAATACTCAACTATCCAAACAAACTGCACCAGAGCACAGACAGAGTTCTGACTCCTGTCCTCTGAAGATGCCGGCCACAGAGACTGGCGAAACGTTAGGAAGAACAACCTTCAGAACACAGCCAAAGAGCCCGAAAAACCCACAACAACCAAACTACACTAATTTAGATTAAGTCCCAAGTGGACTGCAGTAGCCTGAATCTGGTCTGAAATGGATCCAAAGTGGAATAGCTTTGGACTGTTTCAACAATTCAGATGCTAAAATAAGGCCAGAATGCAAGTCTCCAAAATACTGCAGAACAGTATTGTTGATAGCTCTACCTTGCAATCTTGAACAAGGACACTTTCTGATTACAGTGACTGCAGTGGATTATAGGATGTCACTGAAGTTACACATCTAATTGTCTCTTACAGGTCCTTATTATTTTGCCTTTCTTTAGCTACTAGCAGCAGATAATTTAGAAAAAGCTGCAGTGAGTGTTCTAATGATTGCTGATTGTCTTGATTAGTCTTTCTTTTGTTTGATTAACTTCAATAGCTACCTTATTCTTTTTGCCTTTCTTGTCAATTTGTTTATTTGAGTAGTAAATTGTTTACTGTTTATAACTTTTAAATTTACCGTGTATGGATTGTAATATTACAGGCACTGATACGTCTCCTTTACTAACTTTACACATTTAGCTTTTAGTCTGAACTGGGCAAAGATCTGTCCAACACTCTCTGATTATATTTTCTGAACTATTTTCGTTGGGGTCTGATGATAGCTTTTTGTTTATTATAATTTATGGATTTCCTTCCATCTTATCTGTACACAACCTTTGATCCTGTTTTCTTAATTCTTTCTCAACATAACCTCATCTTTCCTCACTCCTTATATTTATTTGAATGTTTCAGTGTATTGGATTCAGGGTTATTTTTGTAGTACTTTTATTACACAACATGGTTTGACTTAATTTCAAGCTGTGTTGTTCAATGTGTTTATTCTGTTTTAAAGCATAAGTGCTAGGGCACAAGACAGAATTAGGGATAGGGATACAATATGACTTTTTATCTGCTTATGTGAAAAAACAAACCAGTTATGGCTATTTTAATTTTTTTTTAAAAAGCATCTAGCACAAAACGCCTGGAAGTATTTGCACAGAATTTGGCAGGATTTATCCACTCTGAGGGTGCTATGTCTCCAAATTTCACCCATATCCACAAAAAACAGAAAAGTTTACAGCCTTTTAATTTCCCAAAACAAATGTATTGTGAAGCTATGTACTTCCAAATTTATCTCTGTATCTGGAGTGGCCTGAACTTAAATTAGACTGAAATAGAAATCTCTGAATTAGGTCCAGAACTGAATTAGGGATCTATTCCAAACTTAATTCCCATCAACAGAGAGTGTATAGATCAGACACTCTCACCTGATATCTTTACTAGGTATATTATAAAGATTACGTGACCAGTACAACATAATGCATCCATGTTATAACATCTACCTATGATATATTCAACTAGAATTGTAGAGAGGCTTGGTGGCAACAACATTTACTGTTCCTGTTGCTCCCAATGCTCAGGAACACTCTGGACAAAGAGGAATAATCACCACTACTGGTTCATTAACACACCCAGCCCCAAACATCTAACAAAAATGAAACCAATCAAGTCATTCAATTGCCATGCTGTATCAGTATAAAATGTAATAAGGTACATGTAATCAATTAACTTCACTTTGTTGGCTCTAATGATTTTTTTTTCTGATGCAGGGAAAAGTTTCTTTCCAGAAATTTGAGAATCTGCTCAATGTAAATATCGCATTTAAAATATTCTATAGAGTTATTACATTGCCATTACCAGACATTTCATAACTGATAGTAACAAAGTTGTACCTTGTGCAACATAAAGAATGGCTCGTGCTACCTTGAGCCTTTTCTCCCGGGCAGTGACCTCAAGGCCATCAAGAAGCCTCATGGCATGTGTACGATGCTGATTGATGTCTAGTTCCGCCCATTTCTTATCCATCACTGTAAAACAAAGCAGTCTGAGATGATTATGTTTTCTGAAGAGGTGATTAGGGTTATAAAACTGCTTAATCTTTAACAGTATACAGTCATTAAAGAGAAATCAACAGACTGCAACTGCTGTACCAGCCAACAATGAAGTGACTAAACACATGATTAGAAGCATCATCCATTTGTAATATGTGAAGATAGCCCTGTATCATAAGCTCTATCCATGCGTTTGTAAAGTATGTGGAGCCTACGGTTGATGAGGGGAGTGTGCTGATCTCTCTCTCTCTCTCTCTCTATCACAGCTTTCAACACGTGAAAACCAATGCTCTGAGGGAGAGTGGATAAAAAAAATGGGGGTTATATTGGAAAATCGTCCAAGATTTCACATCAAATTACAACTGAAATGTAGACAAGCTAAAGGTATGGTCCCATGGTCCCTAGGAGACACATACAGCCTGAGACTGTGACTTTTTTGGTCATATGTTTCTCTTCAGATACAGAGAAAGGCCTGGTTTTAATAAATCACCTCCATGAGGCTCTATGAAGGCCTCCAGCATGTATACCCCTGACAATGGAATGCTCAATACTGGAAAGGTGAAAAAAAAGGGAGGCATTCTAGGGCATGGTGGGAAAGGCACTGGATGTACAGGAACCAAAGCCCTCCTTTTCCCTTAACATACTCCTGGAAAAGAAGAAAAAAGACACAAACCCTGGAGCTGTGGTTCCATTTCACTCTGCTAAAAGCAGTAAATTTTAGATGCATCTACTCATAGCAAACAGATATAAAAGGTCAGGCACACACCTTTCACTCTGCCAGTACAAGCAGACTACAATACAGGAAAGAGTGGTCTTCACTGTTTGTTCCCCCAACTTTACATGATACCTCTGTAAGATAACAAACAGCTACACCACACCAAGCAGCATAACCCACAAGGGGTGAACTATTGGTTGATTCTCCAGTTTCAGAAACCAAGCTCATTTAAATCTCATAAAATTCATAAGCAAACATTTTTTTTTATTTTTTTTTGCTGAATGATATGATCCTGTTATTTAAAATGATTCAAACTGATCCTAAAAGGTTAGGGCATGTAATAAATGGTTTTAAATATTCTCTTAGAATTTGATTAAAATAAAATCAAAGTCCCACAACACAGACAAAAGCATATTGGATGCTAAAGTAACTGCTGTTCAATTCTGTCCCAAATACTAAGATCTCACTACACTTCTAAATCACAAAACTGACCTACAGTGCACTTCCACAGCAGAAAGATTGTGAATTATTCTTACCGTGCAGCCTGAAATCTTCCTCAAAGCATTTTCGATTGAGCTGGAATTCAGGACCTTCCGTGTAGCTGTACAATTCTGCCAAGAGAGAACAGTGAATACTGGGTTCTACTGCATACTCAAATAGAGTATGATTTAAAGAATATGAGTAAGTTGCTGCCAACTTCAGTAACATTATTGATACTATGTGCCATAAAAACTAGATTAAAAGTCATAATGCTTGGTCTACAGAAAATTATTTACCATATGGAAACTGATATTATGATTTCAGTTTACTGAAGTAAGCTCTGTCCCTGTAGGTTGTGTACACCAGTAAAGCCCAAGTATCACCTTGCAAGCAGAGGGGTTTATACCTCATCAGTCTGGACAGAGTGGGTGGGCAACCTGTGGGGGGTTAGATGACCACACAGCCAGCCCTTCAATCCACTGAGGGCACTGCACACCTTCCTGCCGCTGAAATTCAGAGGTGCAGCAGCAACCACCCCTAGTTATTAAATGCAGCTTTAAATATTTTGGGTATCAGCAAAGACTGCACCCCTGCCCTCCTTTTCTCCACTTGTGGAGTCTCCAGTGGACTCAGCACCTTCCACAGACAGAAGCAGTCTTATGAGTTATGAGTACCAATCCAAACCTATCCCATATATACTGAATATTCAAAGTATTTAGTGAAGATGGAAAGCACAACCTAAGAGATCCGTAACAAAGAACAGAACTATGAGTAGAAAGTTTTCATGTGGAAGCTACTTTCACACTGAAGAGCTTTCCTCATAACAGTATAGCATTCCTTATGTATTTCCTCACAAAAATAAAACTAAACACCTGAAAGCAACAATATAGAAAACAGCAGTAGCAATTTCAACAACTGTTTTTGTACCAAAGGTCTTTAACTGTAGTCATGTGGCCATGTTCATTAAGTGAACCATTTTCAAAAAATATTGAGATCCATTTCAGTCTGGCTTCAGGCCTGGTTATGGGACAGAGACAATTGATTGCCTTGGTTGACAATCTACAATGGGAAATGGACAGAGGGAGTGTGTCTCTGTTGGTTCTGCTGGACCTCTCAGAGGCTTCAAAACCATCTACCATGGTATCCTTTTGTGCCATCTCTCTGGGATGGGACTTGGAGGCATGGTTTTCCAGTAGCTCCAGTCCTTCCTGGAGGGGAGAACCTAGAGAGTGGTGCTTAGAGACTCCTGTTTGACACCCTGCCCGTTGGCCTGTGGCAACCCCCAGGGTTCTATTTTGTCCCCTATGCTATTTAATATCTACATGAAACTGCTGGGAGAGGTCATCCAGAGTTTTGGAGTTTGGTGTCACCAGTATGCAGATGACACCCAACTCTATCTCTCCTTTCCATCTACATCCAAGCAAGCTGTTTTGGTTCTAGATCAGTGTCTGGTATCAGTACTGGACGAGGGTGAATAAACTGAAATTTAATCCAAGCAAGACTGAGGTTCCCCTGATCAGCTGAAAGACAGCTCAAGAACAGGGATTCAGCCTGTGCTGGATGGGGTTATGCTCCCTCTGAAAACACAGATGCGCAGCTCTGGGGTGCTCATGGATTCGTCTCTGAGCCTAGATGCCCGGGTTTCAGCAGTAGTCAGAAGTGCCTTTACACAGTTAACATTAGTGCATCAGCTGTGCCTGCGTTTTGAGATGTATAATCTGGCCATGGTGACACATGTCCTAGTTACATCTTGGCTAGATTACTGTAACACACTCTATGTGAGGCTGCCTTTGGAAAGAGTTCAGAAACTCCAGAGGGTCCAAAATGCCATAGCCAGATTGTTAACTGGGGCTGGTTACAGGGAACATATACTGTAACTCCCCCGTTACAGCAGCTCTACTGGCTGCAGATACATTTCCCGGCACAACTCAAAGTGCTGGCTTTAACCTACAAAGGTCTAAACAGCTAGGGTCCAAGGTATCTAAAAGACTGCATCTCCCTCTATGATCCTGCCCAGGCACTAAGATAATCAGAGGAGGCCTCATCTTTACTGTCCTTCCATAAGCAGGCAAAGACCTTTCTCTTCAAGCAGGCTTTACTTAGTGACTGGCTGTCTGAGAGGGGTTTTTGAATGAATTATTATGCTCTGTTGCTTTTAAACGTGTTTTTAGCATTGATTTTATTTCCTGGTTTTATTATAATACTTGTTTAATTCCTTTTAAATATTTGTATACTTTGTTTTTTACTTTTAAATGGTTTTTTTTAGTGATGTAAGCTGCCTTGGGTCCTTTAAGGAGAAAGGCGGGGTAAAAATATTTTAAATAAATAAATAAAAAAAGACAATTGTGCTTGAGGAAGTGGAGTTTGATCCACAAAAACTCAAACTGAAACAAATCTATTAGTCATTAAGGTCAGGCAACATTTTATCCTTTGCTTCCCCCTCCTCCTTCAATTTGGTGAAATATAACTGTTTCAGAATAATGCAAAATAGACTAAAAGGAGTCCATACTATACCTGACAGCTCAGCAGCCCATTTGTCTGTGTCTGCATATTCAAACTCAAAGTCTGGTGACTCTGAATAGCCCTGAGAAAAGAGAAAAGTTTAAAAGAAAACCTTTCCCCAGGCAAAATCCCCAACAAAAGCAATCTGAAAACAAGTGGTGACCACCAGCCTGGTGAAGGGTGCTGCAGGACTCAAAAACTAGTTTCTGGTTGTGAGATTTTAGTGGTCTAATAAATTAAAACAGGCTCAGTATGGCTTAACTCTCAATATACAGTTTCTCTGTTACCATGGTAACTCATAAGTCCTTAAATGAGAGCAGCAATCATCTTCTCCCTCAAACCTGCTTTGCCACATTGCTCAAGAACTTGCTGTCAGGCGTCCCCAGAGAGGCTGCAGACTCCAGACTGCAACAATCATAGGCAATAATCTTCTCCAAAGTAAGCACCACTAAATTCAACAGGACTTATTCCCAGGTGAAGATGTACTGGAAAACCTGCATTCTTACAGCCTTTTAATTCATTCAAAGGCCAAAACAACGAGTACCTCCTATACTCGAAGACTGAGGAGGCAACGGACGCTTAATTATTTTTTTTTTAAGAGGGAAGGTCTTTACGGAGGATGGTCAGAGAGACGATCTCGCTCACAAACAGATCACTCTGAAATTATCTGTGCTGTTAATAAGTTCAGCACACAAGTAAAACCAGGGGGCGGCCTTTGGGGTGGGGGCTCTCCAGTGGGGGCGGCCAAGGAAATGGCGTTACTCATCCAACCGGAGGCTTCCAAAAGCCGATCCAGCCCTGCTTTATGTTTGGACAGGTGAGTCAGGAGCCTCCCAGCCAGACTTACTCCCAACACCCTCGCAGCTCCCAGAGACTTAAAAGGGAGTGGGCAAGGACACGTCTCCCCGCCCCCGACGCCCTCCCGCCCCCGAGCCCTTCGTCGCCCCGCCTGACCTCCGAATCCTTGCGTTGGTTGCGGTTGGGCTCCCGACCCTTTACCCCCGGCGCCGGCGGCGTTGTCAGCCCGAGTCCTCCGCTCCGTTGTTTATTGTTGACAATTAACAACCCCGGACCTCCACCACCGCCCGGCTCCATCTCGACGCGCCGGCAGCTCTCGCGTAAAGTGACACGCAGAGACCTTAGAATCTCGCAGGAAACGTCGCCATATTGAGAGTGGCGGAAGGACTGCGGCTTCGTGAATGCGCCATATGCGGAGGCTGCTGTGGGAAAGAAGGCTTTTGAAAGCAGACTGACAGCAACAATGCGGCACGCGCGGAGTCAAGGGGGCGGGGTTTCTTGTGTGGCGGCCATCTTGGTTGTGTCGCGCTACCTCGGAAACCGGCATTTCTTTACTTTGTGAAGCTTGTGAGATGGTTCCTAAAGCAGCCGATGTGTTACTTAGTGCCTCGGTCTATGATCAGTTTCTTTTTCCGTCACGTAAATTCTCACACCCGGTGTAAGTGTAATGGTCTGTGTGTCTTCAAAATATGTATCTTCGCATGAATGAAAACGAAGAAGTTGGATAAATAGTCACAACATGTGACACGTGAACCTCTTTGGCAAGAATATGATACTGGACTTGGGGCCCCGTATTGTTTGTCTTCAGTCTTCCCGTATCGGCCCCCGAGCAGCTTTCCTCCTGCTAAGATGGGGTAGAATTTAACTGGTGCGATGGTACAGGTACCAGTCTAAGAAAATATTTGCCTTAGTTTATTTGTTAGCCTTCGAAGTGCCACAAAAATGTTTCTAGTTCTATTAAATCGGACAAGAAAGTTGCACTTGTATTTTTTGGTTTTCACAGTTTCTAAATGGAAGGCAAAAGGAGAGGACATTTATAATTTAGAATCTTGCAGGTCTCACATTTGTGTTATCAAAGGTGGGTGGGTTACTAATTTCTTCAACTATCTTTTATCCGCCCCGGTGGGGGGGGGGGGCGGTTAGCTCCCTTGAACATAATATTTACTTCTGAAGAGATGCAGGAAGTCAGACAAAAAGCAGCTCAGCATAATATTTCTATCGTGGACAATTGGATGCCTTTTAGCCAAAACTACACTTGAGAAAAATCTGATCAAATCTGAAGTAACTGCTACTGTAACACATTACATTAAGTCGTGCAGTTGTTCAAAATGGCACCCAATCCTATTAATTTCTGCTCCAGTGTTTATAGATAAATAGCTTCTGACAGTACAGGATCACTCCTTTTTTCCCTGCCAGTTGTCTATCTACCCCTTCTCCACCTCCCCCGTTCACCATGCTCTTGCTTCTCTCTCACTACTGTTGTGTCTTCAGGCATACTCTTATGACTCCATGTGCCCATGTGGAGGAGGACTGATTCGTTTTTTACTCTGCATTTAAATTGCACATCCATAGAGGTGCATAAATGGTTTTTTAAAAAATAAAAATAAAAAAGGTGGCCAGGAGCATTATGTGATTTAGTGCCCATCTCCCACAATTGTATTAGGCATCCTTCAGTCTCGAAAGACTATGGTAACGTGCTCTGTATGGAGGACTTGGAACAGCGTCTAGTGTGGCTGAGAAGGCCAATTCGAGAGTGACAATCCCTGCCACACTGAAGACAAATACAATCTGTCCCCTGTCCAGCTCCCTGATTTTGCTGCTTCCATGACTGCCTCTTTGCCTCGGTCTGCTGGACAAGGGTCTCTTCAAATTGGGAGAGGCCGTGATGCACCGCCTGCCTCCAGGCTGAACGCTCAGATGTCAGGGTTTCCCATCTGTTGAGGTCCATTCCTAAGGCCTTCAGATCCCGCTTGCAGATGTCCTTGTATCGCAGCTGTGGTCTCCCTCTGGGGCGATTTCCCTCCACTAATTCTCCATACAGGAGATCTTTTGGAATCCGACCATCAGCCATTCTCACGACATGCCCAAGCCAACGTAGACGTCGCTGTTTCAGTAATGTATACATGCTAAAAATTCCAGCTCGTTCTAGGACTACTCTATTTGGAACTTTGTCCTGCCAGGTGATACCAAAAATGCGTCGGAGGCAGCGCATATGGAAGGTGTTGAGCTTCCTCTCCTGCCGTGCACAAAGGGTCCAGGACTCACTGCAGTACAGGAGTGTGCTCAGGACACAGGCTCTATAGACCTGGATCTTGGTATATGTCGTCAGCTTCTTATTGAGCCATACTCTCTTTGTGAGTCTAGAGAACATGGTAGCTGCTCTGCCAATGCGTTTATCCAGCTTGACATCTAGAGAGAGAGTGTCAGAGATCGTTGAGCCAAGGTACACGAAGTCATGAACAACCTCCAATTCTTGTGTGGAGATGGTAATAGAGGGAGGTGGGTCCACGCCCTCGCCCATGACTTGTGTTTTCTTCAGGCTGATTGTTAGTCCAAAGTCTTGGCAGGCCTTGCTAAGACGATTCATGAGTTGTTGGAGGTCTTCAGCAGAGTGGGCAACAATGGCTGCATCATCGGCGAAGAGGAAGTCCTGCATGCATTTCAGCTGGACTTTGGTCCTCACTCTCAATCTAGAGAGATTAAAGAGCTTTCTGTCTGATCTAGTTGGGAGATAGACACCTTCTGTTGCAGTTCCAAAGGCGTGCTTCAGCATGACAGCAAAAAAGATCCCAAACAGGGTTGGCGCGAGGACACAGCCCTGTTTCACTCCGCTTCGGATGTCAAAGGGATCTGATGTTGAACCATCAAAAACTACAGTGCCTTTCATTCCCTCATGGAAGGACCTGATGATGTTAAGGAGTCGAGGTGGACATCCAATCTTGGGAAGTATTTTAAAAAGGCCATCCCTGCTAACCAAATCAAAGGCCTTTGTGAGATCTATTAAGGCCACAAAGAGTGGTTGTTGTTGTTCCCTGCATTTCTCCTGCAACTGTCTGAGGGAGAATACCATGTCAGTGGTGGATCTATTAACTCGAAATCCACACTGTGATTCTGGATAGACTCTGTCTGCGAGCACCTGGAGCCTCTTCAGCACAACACGGGCAAGCAGCTTCCCTACAATGCTGAGAAGAGAGATGCCACGGTAGTTATTGCAGTCGTCCCTGTCTCCTTTGTTCTTGTACAATGTGACGATGTTTGCATCCTTCATGTCCTGTGGTACTCCACCTTCCCTCCAGCAAAGACGAAAGACTTCATATAGTTCGGTGGTGATGATCTCTTTACAGCACTTCAGCACTTCAACAGGGATGTTATCCTTTCCAGGTGCCTTGCCGGAGGCGAGGGAATCCAAGGCCGCTTTTATTTCTGCTAAGGTTGGTTCGCTGTCCAACTCTTCCAAGACAGGCAGGCACTCAATGTTATTTAATGCTTCTTCAGTTACTACATTCTCTCTGGAATATAGCTCAGAGTAGTGCTGCACCCAGCGTTCCATCTGCTGTGCTCGGTCCTGGATGATCACTCATGTAGCAGACTTCAAGGGAGCAGATTTCTTCTGTATTGGACCTAAAGCCTGCTTGATACCATCATACATTCCTTTGATGTTACCTGTGTCCGCTGCTATCTGTATCTGAGAGCAGAGCTGAAGCCAATAATCGTTGGAACATCTCCTGGCAGCCTGTTGGACTTGGCTACGAGCAGCTCGAAGAGCTTGCAAGTTGTACTCGCTAGGACAGGCTTTGTATGCTGCTAGAGCTCTCCTCTTATCCTCGATGGCTGGCATCAACTCCTCCAAATGGGCTTCGAACCAGTCGGCCGTCTTTTTGGTCTTCTTGCCAAATGTGGACAAGGCGGTGTTATACACAGCGTTCTTGAAATGTTCCCATCGTTCAGGTGCATTTGCATCAGCCGGGCCTGGAAGGGTTTCCTCAAGCGCTTGGGCAAATTCCTCCACTTTTCTTTGATCACGAGTCTTGCTCATGCTAATACGTGGTCTTCCTTTTTCGTGTGATATAATCTCTTTGTTCGCAGTTTTACTCTACTACACACCAGGGAGTGATCAGTATCGCAATCAGCACTCTGGTAGCTGCGTGTGATCGTAATACTAGGAAGGCTAGAACGTCTAGTGAGGATCAAATCGAGCTGATGCCAATGCTTGGATCTTGGATGTCTCCAGGAAACTCTGTGTTGAAGCTTCGTATTAAAGAATGTGTTGCTGACGCAAAGACCATAATAACAGCAAAACTCCAGCAAGCGTTGGCCATTTTCGTTCATCTTTCCAATGCCAAAACGGCCTAGACAAGTGGGCCAATAATTGTGATCAGCACCAACTCTAGCGTTAAAGTCTCCGAGAATGAACAGTGCCTCTCTTTCAGGGACTTTTTTGATAGTAGCTGCCAGATCGTCGTAGAATTTGTCTTTCACTTCTGTAGTGGATGACAGTGTTGGTGCATATGCACTAATGAGGGTGACCGGTCCCGCTGATGAGTGGAGCTGCAGAGACAGGATTCTTTCACTCCCCACAGTAGGTGGAACAATGGATCTCAGCAGAGTATTTCTGACTGCAAAGCCAACACCATATTCCCTGGTCTCATTCAATGGTTTTCCCTGCCAGAAGAATGAGAAGTGTTTTTCTTTGACAGATCCTGAGTCTGGCAGTCTCGTCTCTTGCAGGGCAACAATGTCCATCTGCAGTCTACTCAGTTCCATGTCGATGACAGCTGTCTTGCGCACATCGTCTATTTCCTGCAGGTCGTCAGAAAAGCCGTGGTCAGAAAAGCCAGGGGTCATTGTCCGTACATTCCAGGTGCCCAGCTTTAGGGCAGAAGTTTTCTTATGATTGTTGCATGGTGCAGGGTTATCGATCTGCTTGTTGGCTTTCACCCTAAACCCCACGCACCCCGTGAGGTTAACAGACCGTGGCGAGGTAGCACCTTACTGGCTGGGGGCTGCCCAGCTTAAGGCGGGCGGTATCTACCTAGTGAGGTGCAATGACTTCTCCCACCGTCAGAAGTAGCCCCTGGCGTCATGCTCTACGCCAATCGAGCAAAGACTTATAACCGGTAACTGCTACTTCCCGTGTTGTTTCGACGCTGTATGCGAAGCTGGAGTGTCCTCTCCAGAGCACGAAGCCTGGGTAAAATAATATGGAGGATAGGCTGTTACCCAAGCAGCAAATCCTCCCTCTCCACGTCGCTGAGATAGTCCAGTGCAAAGGCAAGAGCCAATACAACTGGTTCCAGCGACGTTGCAGGAGTTGCCAGAACGACACGAACTGCCTCCGGGACTCCGGCTCCGGATTTTGCCTCGAGGTTAACTCCTGAGGCCTTTTCCATCAGTGGATATAGCCACAAGGCAGTGGAGGTTTGAGATCAGAGTTTTCCTTCTCCTAGATGGGCTGCCTTCCAGGGCTGACGAGCCCCACCTACCCGGCCTTCTCTCTAATAGTGCGGAAGTATGATCTGACCCTTAAAAGGTTTCTCCCCCCAGGTGTATGCAATTCTAATTGGCTTTCCTATTTACCAAATTAGGGTCAAAAATAGAATTAGAGAATTAGCTTCTGCTAACCCCCTTTTAAAGCTGAAACCCCGCCCCCTCAGCCCATGCGGTTAGGAAGAGCAAAGGTCAGCCTAGAAAAAACATCACACCAAAGAAAATATCTACCCAAAACATACCTCACTTCCTCCCTCAGCTTCTTCTTCAAGAAAGGGGCTTAAGAGTTTCTGCTAACCCCCTTTTAAAGCTGAAACCCCGCCCCCTCAGCCCATGCGGTTAGGAAGAGCAAATATACTGGATTAAAACACAGGAAAACATGCTGCAACTTGGCCATGTGTTACAACTCGGGTTGCACCTGTTCATAGCTAACCCACATCAAATACGCTCCCTGGTTTATTGTAATGGTGCAGTTGAAACCTATGAGAAGTTCCCAAGCAGGACATGAGCACTATAGTGTCTTTCTCATGATGGAGCCATGAGTTGTTGCACGTTCTTTATTCATAGAATCATATCATAGAATTGTCGTAGGGTTGGAAGGGACCTTGGAGGTCTTCTAGTCCAACCCCCTGCCCAAGGCAGGAGACCTCATACCATCCCAGACCTCATACCATCCTGGACAGAAGGCTATCCAATATTTTCTTGAAAACCTCCAGCAATGGGGCACCCACAACATCAGGAGGCAAGCTGTTCCACTGCTTAATGGTTCTCACCATCAGGAAATTCCTCCTTGTTTCCAGGTTGGATCTCCCCCTGATGAGTTTCCACCCATTGGTTCTTGTCCTATCCTCAGGCGCAATGGAGCATAAATTGATGCCCTCTTCCCTGTGGCAACCCTTCAGATATTAGAAGAATGCTATCATGTCTCCCCTCAGTCTTCTCTTCATTAAGCTAAACATACCTAGTTCTTTTAGCCATTCTTCATAGGATTTAGCCTCCAGTCCCCTTATCATCTTTGTGGCTCTTCTCTGCACCCCTTCCAGGGCCTCAGCATCTGTTTTGTATTGTGGTGACCAGACCTGGACACAGCATTCCAAGTGCAGCCTCACCAGCGCGGTATAGAGTGGTACTATCACTTCCCGTGATCTTGATGCTATCCCCCTGTTGATGCAGCCTAGGACTGTGTTGGCTTTCTTGGCAGCTGCAGCACACTACTGACATCCTTAGGCAGTGGTCCACCAGGACACCTAAATCCCTCTCATAGGTACTACTGTCGAGCCAGGTACCACCTATCCTGTACCTGTGCATCTGGTTTCTCCTGCCGAAGTGCAGGACCTTACTTTTCCCGCCACTGAACTGCATCTTATTGGATAGGGCCCAATGTTCAAGTCTGTCTAAATGTTTCTGAATGTTGAGTCTATCTTCCAAAGTATTAGCAATTCCCCCTAGCTTTGTGTCATCAGCAAATTTGATGAGTGCTCCTTTGATGAATCCCCTCATCCAGGTCATTTATGAAGATGTTGAAAAGCACTGGGGCCAAGACAGAACCTTGAGGGTCCCCACTACACACTTCCACGTAGATGTGGTTCCATTGAGGACCACACGTTGAGTGCAGTTGGTCAGCCAGCTGCAAATCCATCTGGTAGTTGTGCTGTCTATCCCACTTTGTTCTATCTTATGCAGAAGTAGGTTGTGGTCTACCTTATCAAATGCCTTACTGAAGTCTTAGTATACTATATCCACTGTGTTTCCTTGGTCCACTAATTTAATCACTTTATCAAAGAAGGCAATAAGATTTGTCTGGCCTGACCTGTTCTTAACAAACCAATGCTGGCTTCTAGTAATCACCTTGTTATTTTCTAGGTGCTCACAAATCTGTTGCTTGATTATTTTTTCCAGGTTTTTCCCAGGTATTGATGACAAGCTGATTGGTCTGTAGTTTCCTGGATCCACTTCCCCCCCCCCCCCCTTTTTGAAGATTGGAACCACATCAGCTCTTTTCCAGTCCTCTGGCAGTTTGCCCACATTCCAGGACCTCTCAAAGATTTCATTTAGTGGTTCCGAGATCACATCTGCCAGTTCTTTTAGTACCCTGGGATGTAAACCATCTGGTCCAGGAGACTTGAACTCATTCAAAGCAGCTAGGTGTTCTTTTACCACTTCCTTACCTATTTTGACCTGCTTCCCTCTCCTGTCTCCCACAGTGCTGCTTTCGACAGAGTGGACCAATTTTTCCTTTTGCGTAAATACAGATGCAAAAAAAGAATTAAGCAGTTCCACTTTCTCCCTGTTGTCTGTCACCTTCTTGTCATCTTCTCCCACTAGTGGACCAACCATTTCCTTGACTTACCTCTTGCTCCTTACATGTTGAAAGAAACTTTTTTTTGGTTATTTTGGGCATTTGTTGCAAGTCTTAGCTCATTCTGAGCGTTAGCCTTCCTGACTCCATCCTTGCAGATTTGAGCTATTTGCTGGTATTCTGTTCTAGTTATGAGCCCCTTTTTCTTTTTTTTATACTTATCCTTTTTGTCCCTTAGCTTGTCAGAGAGCTCTGCGTGCATCCACGCCGATCTTGTCAGACGTCTCATGTTTTTCTTTCTCTGTGGTATTGTTTTGGTCTGGGCCTTTATTATCTTGCCTTTCAGGGTTTCCCAAGCATCCTGAACTGTTTTTTCCCTTTAGGATTTCCATCCCCGGAATACTTCCTATTACATCTCTTAGTTTGTTAAAGTCAGCTCTCTTAAAGTCTAGAACATTCGTCTGACTTGGTACAGTTACCCTTGCCTGCATGATGGTGAATTCTAATATGACATGGTCACTTTCTCCTAAAGTTCCTACAATTTCCACTCCCTCAACTATTTCCTCCCTATTAGTAAGTATTAAGTCCAGTATGGCTGACCCTCTAGTTCCCTCCTCCACCTTTTGGATGATAAAGTTGTCAGCCAGGCATGTCAGGAACCTGTTGGATCTTCCACTTGCTGCAGAGTTGGTTTCCCAGTTGATATCCGGGTAGTTGAAGTCCCCCATTACTACAGTGGTGTGTTTCCTACACATTTCAGCTAATTGATTTGCAAAATATTCATCTATTTCCTCTGCTTGGTTAGGTGGCCTGCAGCTACACGCCTACAGCTATGTCATTCATTTCCCCTCTAATATTCACCCAAAGAGCTTCAGGAAGGCTTTCATCCTTGGTCTCCTATATTACAGTACAGGAGTAGTAATTCTTTACATACAGTGCAACTCCTCCTCTTTTGTTGGGTCTGTTTCTTTTGAACAAATTACATCCTTCTAGCACCATATTCCAATCATGGGTTTCGTCCCACCAAGTTTCGGTAATGACAACAATGTCATACTTGCCCTCACGTACTAGGACTTCCAAGTTCTCCCTGTTTGTTCCCCATACTTTGAGCATTAGTGTATACGCATCTGAGCCCTTTATGGCTGACCTTTTGTTTGCTTGCTGCGTCTCATGTTTTATACTTGAGTGTCCCTTCCTTCTCACCACTTCCTCATTGTCAAGTTCAGTGTCTAGGGGTTTGTGCTTTAGGTTTGGTCCTAGAGATTGTCCTCCTTCCCCCTGCAGATTTAGTTTAAAGCCCTTCGGATGAGTTGAGCGAGATGTCTGCCAAACATGTTCTTCACTATCCCTTGAGCCAGCAGTTTACCTCTGCAATCCTCCATTCCCTCATTGGATGTTGACCCTCTGGTGGAACTACAGATGAAAATACCACCGCTGAGCTCCCAGTTCTTTTGCCTTCCTGCCAGTTGCTCATAGTCTCTTGATATGTTTTTTAGGCTCTTCTTTGTTGTATTTGTATTAGAACATTGCGCAACTTAAAATAATGAATGTATATGAAATATAAAGTTCAAACAAATTTAAAACATTGAAATGATTAGACTATTTTTGACCAGAAGCAAGCTAGTTCAATAGTGTTATCTCCGCCCTTTACTAGATCTTGTTTAGTACACATGGTGGACCATAGATTGCATGTACGTAAGTGCTGCATTTTGAATTTCTCCACATTCACAGAAACTTTGTGCTGGAATCATTTTATTTGACTATTCTTTCATCTTCCTACTTTCCTTTGAAGTCTATTAAGTGACTGCCAAATGGTGGAGCCAGAATTTTGTTCTGGTGGGAAACACTCTTTGGCATTTATTCATTCAGCAAGGTGTATTGTTTTTGATCTCCATAGATTTAGCCCAACCTCTTCAGATTTAATATTTAGAGCTTGAGATGAATGCAGAAAACTTTTCCTTGATTTTAGCCATTGTTTAGGAGGTTGGTGTCCATGAAGTGGATTGGTTTGGTGCTGTATTACCTTATTTCATTCATGATTTGCTAGCACCTCTTGTCATACTTCCAGAGGGGCAATGCCAGCAAATAATAGACTTTTTCAGTAGTAGGAGGTTCCCAGCAGCCAGTAATAATCATGCATGTTCATTAAGAGCTACATCCACTTGTTTGACATGTGCTGATTTATATCATAAGGCACTAGCATATTCTGCTGTGGAGTAGCACAGGAACAAAGTTGTTATTATTTGTGGGTATGCAACCCACTCAGATCCAGCCAGTTTTCTAATAGTTGTTTCTGGTAGCAACTTTCTGTTTGGTGTTCAGACAATATTTTTTGTTTAGACTGCCAGTCCTGACTGAGTTACAAAACTTATTGGGTGACCTTGGGTCATTCATATGATTCCAACTTGACCTACCTCACAGGGTGGTTGTGTCTTCTGGGAATAAAATGGGAAGAATGACAGCTTACTGAAGGAAAGATGGAGGATAAACATAGCACAAATAAAGTTTGCCAGGAAGTGGTATACAGTGTACTGCTTCTGATACTTCTAGTAATATATAGTCGTCATTGATGGCTTTTATAATTCATTAATTTGCGCAATTTCTGAAGATGCCCAGGCCATCTTCCTATCTTACGGAAGCAAATTCTAAAATTCAACCATGTGTTGTTGGAAGTACTTCCTTTTACATGTACAGGAGTGTGCAGCTGAATCAGCTCAGGATTTTGTTTATATTTAAACAGTTATTTTACAATATGTCTACATCTGGAATTAGCCTAAAACAACAACATACAACAACAGCATGTGTCTGTTTATATAAAGAGTGTAGTCTCACTGCTCTTTGCCAGAGCATCTACATGTATAAACACAATACATACCTCTTGCATTGTGATAGTCAATTAATTGTTGAATTTTAAGAGTTTGCTGTTTGTTATTTTGACTTAAGTATTTCTAACAGCACTTTGAATTAGATGAGACTGTAGATGTTCATTATTAACATGTTGTAAGCTGAGCTTTTAAATGCCCCAGTTCATCCTGTGACATTTAAGTATTTATGTGCAGAAAGTCAAAATGCTACAACTATATCACTTTATCCAAGTTCAGGTTCCAGGTATCTTCTCATCTTTGATAGAGAAGCTGATTTTAAAAACAAAACATTGCAACAGGATAGTTGCAGCAAAGGGATAGTAATTTAGGCAGTGTTCAATCTGTTTTGCTGAAAATGCTGGTAGGAAACGGGATAGCAGTCTTGAAATATACAACCAGGAAAAGTAGTACTGATGTATCTATGATACAGTACTTCAAGTCTTTGGTGGGCTAATTAACTTGTCTTTCTGGTATAGCCAAGTCCCGTCAATCAAATTCATTTCCAATATTGTTATGATTTTAAATTGTTAAATTGTTACATCATATGTTGTTACCCGCCCAGAGTAGTCTATATGACTAGATGGGCGGGCTATAAATGTAATAAATAAATAAATAAATATTCTACATTCCCCACGGTCAATGCAAAGATATGAGTAGAGAAAGATGTGGGGATAATGGAAGTATTAGAGACTAGGTACATAGATCTGATATGATCAAGGAATGGGCCATTGAAGAATAAAAATATTGCCAGGTACAGAATACATTAACCCATGCATACACAATTAAAACCGATAAAGAAATATATTTTGCATCCCTTGTATTTTTTAATTCCTATACTATCCATACAGGGGAACTAAAATGAAGGATCAAGAATATAACTATCCCAAGTCCACCTACAAAGATGATGGTGTCTTGTGGTGAAGAAAATGAAGTAACAGATTCTGGCATATCTAGGGTTGCCAGATACATGGGTACGAAAAGGAGGACATAGAAAGCCAAAAAGGAGGACAAAGGAGGACGTATTGGGGGGGGGGGGCTCTGTGCGCGGGGTGGGGGCGTGTCGCTTTTGGAATTAGGTATTGGGGAGAATAGCTCTTTGATCATGGGGCAATACCATGACCATTCAACCTACTCAGTCTTGAAAGGTCAAGACTGGGAAAGTTACATTTTTTGGACTACAAAACTCAGAATCCACTGGCCACTGTGTTTTCTTGTTTTAAAAAGTGTTAAAAAAACAAAACAAAAAAACCAAAACAAATCTACATATACACTTACTGGGTTCCCAGGACCAATGGAGACAATCTATTCCTTCCTTTAATGAAGACCCATCCCCCTTGTTTTATTTATTGATTTTTTTTATTTTTATACCGCCCATCTGGCTGCCAAGGCCACTCTGGGCAGTTTACAAAAACAGAATTAAACAATAACATAAAAAACAAAATTATCAGCAACGATCAAACAAAATATAAGAGCTACTAAAACAAAGTACACTAAGAAATCACATTAATAAAAGCATAAAAAAGTGAAATAAAAAGTTTAAACAGTTGTGTGACAGATTTAAAACTATAAAAACCAGAAAAAAAACAACAACAGAAGGCGTGGATTTCTCTCTGCTTGAGAAAGGGTGGAGAAAATGGATTTGGGGAGAGAGAATTTTATACATACACACACACACAATGCTTACTACACTACATATGACAAAGCCATATATGTATATTTATAATGTATATATTATATATGTGTGTGTGTCTATATCTATATCTGTATCTATATATGGCTTTGGATACACACACACACAAAGCCATTTTCTCCACCCTTTGCAATTTCTCAAGCTGAGAGAAATCTGCTTGTGTGTGTTCCAGCTCCCACAAGCATGGGGAATAACTCTGCACATGCTTCTGGCTCCTGGACCTGGAAACGCACTCTGCACATGCACCAGAGTCAGGGGTGTGTGGGGTCAGGGCAGAAGGGGGGGATAAAAGTGCCTCCTCTTCCCTGGATTTAGGAGGAAGGAGGGACTGGACCGGCCCCTATTTCCCTGGCTCTGAACCGCCCCCCCCCCGAACCCCAGACCAGACTCCCCTCCGGCAGAGGAAAGCAAGAAAGAAAGCGCACTCACTCCACACCTCTCATGTCCGTTTCCACCCGCCCCTCTCTTGCGCCTTTCTTCCTGCCTTAATTGGAGTTTTCCCTCGTCCTGCTTGCAATCACCTCCAGGCGGAAGCAGTCATTCACAAGCCCAGCTGTAACCAATCAAGCAGCCTTATCTCCGATCTCTAAAAGAACGGAGGATTTACAAGTGCCCCATGTGCAGCAACCAAGGAAGGTAGCAGGCTTACAGTTTGAGGTTTGGCTGCAGTGGGTGGGGGTGGGGTGGAGATACAAAAGCCGGACATTTTAAAGTTTTTTTGCTTTGCCTGCCAGACGGAGGACATTATCCTGAAAAGGAGGACATGTCCTCCTTTTGCAGGACGTCTGGCAACCCTAGGCATATCTACATACTACAGTACTTTATAGAATATGAACTTCTAGGGGTAGGAATTGTGAAGTTTGAAGAAGTGTGCTTGGACACATAAAAGCTTATGGGAAATAAAGAGAAATTAGTCTTAAACTTGTTATAAGAGTTCTAATTTCTCTAGGACTAAGAATAGTATCTGACATTCCATACTTAGTATGTGACCAACATAGAAAGCACACTGACAACACTGGTATTTCTGTATGGATTACTTATCTTCACATCAGCTTAGCCATAGGTGGGCAGGGAAGTAACAAAAGTTGCACACAAAGCCCAGGTCTGTCAGCATTTTGAAATACTGCTACACAGAAAGCAAAAGTCAACTAAGCTTACTTCTTTTATATACAGTACAAGCTATTACTGTAGCTGCCAGAACCTTATTTGATTTTATAGGAAAGAAGAACCAAGTCTAAGTTATGATTGTCAACTAATAAGGTTCTTAAGTACTCTGAAGTCTTAATTTCTGCAACCTAACCTCTGACGGTATTGACAAAACTACAGTATTATGTTTGGAGTAGAGATGGTTTGACTAGCCACTTGTCAGCCTGGCAGGGAGGCTTGTCATCCCTCCTTCTGCCAGGAGTGGCTAGTCAACCACGAGTTCTGGAGCTATTGGAAGGGAGCGCGGAGCAGGCTGCAGCAGCGGATGGGTGAGTGGACGGTCCGGCTCCAGGGCGCCGGACCCTCATTATGTCCACCTGTGCGGGGGTATTCATATTTATGTATGAATATGAATACCCCCATCTCTAGTTTGGGGTTTTAAAATACTGTTTTCCATTTCTGAAATTGCTGTAGCATCTATCTCTTTTCCTGTACCTTCTCCCCAAAGGGGATCCTAGGAAGGCTTATTCACATAGTTTTCATCTACATTCTATTTTGGGGTTGCTATTTCTATGGCTTTGTTTCATCTTTGCACTAAATCCTTACATTTTGTTTGCTCTTTCACCTTCTATTCACTCCTACATCTTGACTTATAATAATACTGTCACCTTCCACTGTAGCTTCACTGTTTTCAAGCCAATTCAAAGTACTCATTTTGATATTTGAGGTGCTGCATGCTTTTGTACCTGAAGGGTTTCCTTTTCATATATGTACTTACCTTTATTGTAATATCAGAAACTTTTTTCCAGGTCTTCCAATGACATTATGTAAGGTAGATGGCTACCTGCAAGTTGTCATTTTCAGTAGCAATGTCTTGGTTATGGAATGCCACCCCCAAAGGTTGGCCTGCTGCCTATTCTAATGGCCTTGGCACCAGGTAGCACTTTTTAAAACGTCTGAAGACCTTTTAAACCTATTTTATCCCCATTTCACTTAATTTTTATGCTGCAACAAAATTTATTATGCATTTGATTATTGTACTATTGATTTTAAATTTGTTTTCAGTCTTGTAGTCCTCCTGAGAATGTCCTCTTACAGGGCAGCCTAAAAATATTGTCAATAAATAAGATGAAGTCCCATGAGTGTCTCAAATTGAAAATAAGTGAAGGCAGCCTTACGCTTTTGGTTGGGAAACCATGACATGAGCCTGATTTGTGGCATTTTAATTTGGACAGGCTACGGTTAAGTCCAAACTTGTTTCTATTACTTTAAACCACCCTGAGCTTATAAAAAGAATAGCGGACAATTAAAATCAAAATTCAAACAATAGCTTGTCTTTGACATTCAACTAATAACCATATTTTAGTTTCATACTAATTATTTTAATTAGATTCACTTGCCTTAATTTATTTTCGGGAACAGTAAGATTCTTGGCTGAAATCTCAACTATAATCAGCAGTCTTCTTTTTATAGTTTTACTAGCAATGAAAAACTAATGTAGTTCTACCGTGCAACTTCTAGTGCTAGACACAAGTGTTTGGTTTTGGAAACCTGCATACAGGGCTTTTTATCAGTGTACAAAATCATCTTGTGTGGCTAGAGTGTAACGCTAACGGCATAACTTTTGTAGGCAAATTGTCTCAAGTTATGAAATCATTATAGATATTATTATCATGTGACTCAGTACATAAGAGATGTATTTTACCATTATGCTGCCATAGCTTCACAAGCGAATTTTGTCCAGTGGTTTATAGTCAATTTTTACTGTAGCCAAAATGAAAGTCGCTCCCTTCTTATATCAAACTCCTCCTAGTGCTGTGAAGCCAGTGATTCATAGGTCTCCTCAGTGTATACCCACCTACTCCTTCCAGAGTAAGATACACAAGACACTATGAGAATGGGCTGAAAACTGAAATCTTGCCATTATAACCAGCAGGCAACTTGTTTCCTCCATTTCCTTGGACATCACTGCATCTGGCTCTTCATCCAGAAGAAATGAAAGCTCAAGGCAGAGGTAATTTTCTAATCATTTTATTTAGATTTGCGTAATGATTTATTGCTCATCTGCAAGAATTAATATTGCATTCATTAAAAATCATTCATATACAAAATAAACTTATCCCCACCTGGGTTGATTCTATAACATGCTCCCTCTGACCATTCTGAGGTGTCGCCAGGCATGAGAATTTATTCCATGGCTTATACAGAGATGGAGCCCTTAGCTGAGTTATCTATTGACACTGCAACATGGAGGCAGACAAATGGAATGAAAAGATCCTCCTAAGCTTCATGGAGGACTTTGGGGAACACGCTGCTTGGCTTAGAAGGATCTAAACCAATTCTGAGATCAGAACTTGCCATAACCGAGCTGTGAGATTAAGAAACAAAAGTATGCAAACCTGATGAAAGATCTGAGAGGAAGCACATATACTGAAGGCCTGGGATCACTTTACCAAAAAAGAATGAAGAGTTCAGTTGGGCTAGCCAAACTTAAAATCAAATGCGGGAAAACAGGGTTGACAGCAGGTGCTGGAGGCAAAGCGCACTCCTGCAATCAAGTCAGCCAGTGGCCAGTACCATTGTGTCAGCCCTGTTTGCCTCCTGGCAGATGCCAATGATAAACTAGACACATATCTGTAATAGAAGGTACAAGAAAAAGGTCACCTAGGGATCTGAGAATTAGAGGGCAAGCATTACAGTTGTGCAAAGGCTTGGTGGCTCAGGCTCCATATCACATATAATTTATTCTCAGTGAAGGACTATTGAGAAGAACAACAGCCTACATAACAGAACATGAGCAATTTTCTGAAGATGGAGCTAGGAATGTCATGTCAAGTTTTCTGCAAATGTTACATAAAAAGGCAGGAAGTTCAAGACTGATCATATGTTCATTATGATTCACAGTAGTCTCCGACTTGTTGTCACAGCTCTTTGAGACTTCAGCACAAGTCTAAAGTGTTCACATCTAGGCAATTATCTGCCTAAACTACCTTCTTTAGCCTAATATTTCCCTCCCTTGAAAATGCTGAAGCTTCCCCTCATGTTCATGGCACTGAAACATGAAATGTGGGTTGCACTGCGTTCTCTCAAGAGAAAACAGTGCACTAACTGGACAGAATATGCTAGCCTACCAAGATAAGGTAATTAAAGCATCAGAGCACTTAAAACAGCAGTGCCAATGGGATGGAATTCCACCTTCAATGTTCATTTGCTACAAATGGAGCCTGAAGATGGAAGGAAATGCTTTACATAATGAAAAATTATTTACAGCATCCAAGAAGCTAAGCTGATACAGTATTCAAACATCTTCTGTGCTGTGCAAATGAAGGAATGGAGTACAGGAGACACCATCTCAGCTCAAAAAGGCTGATTGGTTTTCAGTGGCCCCTAAGAATTCTGCAATGCATTTACTAAAATCTTCTGCCTTAAAATATTTCAAACTAGAAGCAAAAGGAATTCTCACCCGTTGCTTTTTTAAAATATAGTTTAGTATACTTCGATCTAAAGAAGCAAGAAAAAAATCCTAACATCTAATAACTATGAAAAAGTGGTTACCAATATTAATTTCAATTCAAATTAGAACCCTAGGAACTTTAAAAAGAGAAGTTACCTGGCCTGCATAACCAAGCATGCAGCTATTCATTTCATGTAAAAAAAACCAGCCTAATTGATCATAAATAGTATTTGAAACTTCCCACTGAAATAAATCAATGGGACTTTCTCCCCACAAAACACGATTAGGAATAGGGTTAGGCATTTGTTGAATATATGTATATAACCTAACTGGCCACAAGGTGTCAACTCTGTTCCTCTGCAGGAAAAGAAGCACTGATCTAGCAGCTAATAAATTGGGGCTCATTAAGGCAATTTAGAGTTTGCAGATAATTCCAAACGGGGTCAGGAAACAGTACTTTAATGTTCTGCAAATCTACCAGTTCAACTAAGGTGCCCTGAAAAGTTAAATTAAAAAAAGAAAAGAAAATTCACCACAGGAAACAGATGCCTTACATCACCAAAGGAAACAATCTCCCTAGTAACAGAGCTAAGGAGCTGAAACAGCACTAATTTAGTGGTGATGCATCTAGGAAATCCCAGGTTGCCTGCAATGACAGACCCAACACCTGGGAAACATTAAAGAATGTGAGGGGATAGTAAAATCACATGAATAAAAGAAACACAAATGTTTTTAGAATACACACAAAATATTCTTTAAAAACATCCTTGCTAAAGCTCTTGTGTAGATTATGTGGTCTGGTTCTTCAGCATTATTGGTCCATCAGTACCTACAGCAAAGGAGAAAAAACATCAGGCTGTAGAAAACTCACCAAGACACATAATCATCAGTAGACACTCCTGCCTTGAGCATCAGGACACCTTTCTCTGTTGGCCAATTTTATTCTTCTCTTGTTCAGCATATAACTATGTCATCAGTTAGTGTTAGGCAATAAAATTTTCATGCAAGGCAGTTCAACCAGAGGAGCTTTATATTTTGCTTGTACTTTTAAAATTTATTTGTACCCCAAACCTCCCTTTGACGTGTTCTCAGCAGCCTTACAACCACTTTGCCCAATATCTTGCACTGAGAATTGTAAAAAGTTCCCTATACGTTTTAGAAGGGCTGACCAAGTTTGAAATCCAATACAGTGGTGCCTCGCTAGACGATTGCCTTGCAGGACGAGGAATTCGCTAGACGATGGCTTTTTGCGATCGCTACTGCGCTTCGCAAAACGATGGTGTCCTATGGGCGATTTTCGCTAGACGACGACTTTTCCCCATTGGAATGCATTGACTAGCGGTCAATAGCTGTCAGTGCATTCCAACGGGGACCCGCGCTCGCTAGACGAAGTTTCCCTATGGACGATCTTCGCAAGACGACGACTTTTCCGCGGAATGGATTAACATCGTCTAGCGAGGCACCACTGTACAAGTTCAACATACAAACTCAACATGCTACTTCAATGACCAAGATTTCAAAAACCTACAATTCATGTGGTTGCATCTGAATTATAGGCATACATCCTGAGACATTTCCTGTTTTCCCCTCATGGAGACAGTTTACCTATAGTAGTTTGGCTTAAAGGGCCCATTTTTATTCAGTCCCAGATACTTTGCTTGATCATCTGTTAGTTCTGTCAGATGAGCATCAAATGAAGGCAGGTGCAAGCTGGCAACATATTCATCTAGACAAGAGCAAAGAAAAGTAAGACGACATAGTTTACTGTGACTAGACTTCTTTAAGAAGTTAATACCAACAGCATTAACCTACAGTATTAACCAATCTCTACCAACAGTAGCCTCAATAAAGCTAAACTAGAGGTCTAGTAATTCTTTCCATTTTGGATAAATATCAGCAATGATATGAATACAGTGGTGCCTCAACTTACGAACGTCCCGACTTACGGCCATTTTGAGTTACGACCAGCTCCGGCTGCAAAATTTTGCTTCGACTTGCAGCCGGAGCTTCCAGTTACGAACAGAAAAAGGCAGGGGAAAAAGGCGGGAAATTCAAATTGCTAACCGTTGGTAGGCGAAGAGGCTGCTTCTTTGTAGCTCTTTCACCCCAACGGTTAGAGTGAGTGCGATCGGAGGAGGCTTCGGACTGCCTGGTAAGGTAAGGTGCTGCTTTCTGCTTTTTAAAAACTGTTCTGGGTGGGTTTTGCAGCATGGTTTTGGGCTGGGGGGTTATGTTTCTGTGCTGTGATGGGTCTTGGGGGGTTTGTTTGTTTTTTGGTATTTTCCCCCCATTTTCAATGGGTCTTGGGGGTTTCCTTGCTTTTTGGGTTCCCCCCCATTTCCAATGGGTCTTGTGGGGTTTGCTTTTTGGGTTTTGCCCCCCCATTTCCGATGGGTCTTGGGGGGTTTGCTTGCTTTTTGGGTCCCCCCCCCCATTTCCGATGGGTCTTGGAGGGTTTGCTTGCTTTTTGGGTTCCCCCCCATTTCCGATGGGTCTTGCACGCTTCGCTTGCTTTCTGCTTTGCTTTTTTTGCATTTCCGATGGGTCTTGCACGCTTTGCTTGCTTTTCTTCCCCCCCCCCCCCCTTCGGCCGGAACGGATTAATCGTGTTTCCGATGGGTCTTGCAGTGATTTTTTTTTTTGGTGATTTTTTTCTTCGGCCGGAACAGATTAATTGCATTTCAATGCATTCCTATGGGAAATGGTGCTTAGACTTAACGACCATTTCGAGTTACGACCGGAGTTCCGGAACCAATTAAGTTCGTAAGTCGAGGCACCACTGTACTGAGGAAAAGGAATGATCAAAAGATAATGGTTTTTCTTGGTTTTGTGTTGTGCCACAGTAGTCAGACACAGTAGTTTTTCTTTTCTAAACTTTCTACAATGATGAGACAAGTTGAAACCTAAGAGCATGACTTCAGACTCTCCCTTTCTATATACAATATTAAAAAGGAGTTTTGATTTTACAGTTTTTGCCAGAGGGCATAGCATATGTTTCTGCCTTGTTTTCTTCTTCATATTGAAGACATCGCAGCAATGTACTAGTAGAAAGAAATTGCAAAAAGTATATTAGAGCTTCTAAGAAGCATAGATACCATGCTACCAGTCAGAATCCTATTGTTGATTTACAAATGCATCAATTGTGTGATCATGTATACACACAGGAACACAATGAGTGGCAGTTTACCATTAGGATTTACAGAAGTGTAAATTAGCAATATGGTTCTAGCCTATGTATTATAGGATTAATTTTAAATATACTAACCTTTTTGGCATAGCACTTTTAAGAAGTTTCATGTGCCATGGTTAGATAGAGTGATCTTATGGAGATAATACTAACTTACATAGTAATAAACTACAATCATAGTAATAAACTACAGTGGATTAACACAGCATTTCAGAAGCAGGAGACAGTTATTTAAGAATGTCTCAATTACAATGGTGCAAGGCTCAAGAAATAAATGGAAAATATATAATGTCTTTAGATTGGGGATGGGAAGCTGTGGAATGCCATCAATTTTCCATCCTACTGGATCCTCACATAGGACATCCCCACCCGCATTTTCAAATGACTAGAAGTTTACATTTAAAAGAATATTTATGTCATTTTGAGATATATTAAATGAAGAATTATAACCTCTGGAGTGGCATTTTTTTTAGCGGGGTGGGAGAGAGGAGGAATGGAACATGTAGGAGGCTTCCAGGCTATACAACTTTCATTGCGCCTTAGATACAGGAGTTAGAGATGGGCATGAACCAAAAACTGAACCAAGAAGTTTGTCAAAGATAATTGGTTTGTTGGGTTGGGTCTGTTTTGGTTTGTCAAAACTGCTGAACCAAATGAACTGAACCAATGAACTATTTAACAATTTAACAAACTTACTGGTCCATCTCCCCCCCCCCGCCCCCACAACCTGCTCCCTGGCCCCTCTCCCACTGTCCCTGTCACCTTCCTACCTTGTGCTGCTGCCTCCTCCTCCTCCTCCTCAGCCTCTGCCATCTTCAGAGGCAGTGGTATGGCTTCCCTTCTGGGAGCTGGGCCTGCTATCTCTATGCATGCACCCACCTTTCAACTGACAGGTGTGGGCCAGGCCTGCTATCTATGTGCATGCGCCAGGTTCCCAGTTGATCAGGGAGATCAGCTGGGATCAATGTTCTGTGTATGCGGTGTGGCTACATGGTGCTGGATCGCTCATATGCAGCTAGGAGGAGGTGGTGGCAGGACCGGGTAAGGAGGTAACAAGGGCAGTGGGACGGGGGCAGACAGATGGCAGAGGGGGTGGGGCGTTAGTTTCCCCTCCCTCCAGGCACAAACTTTAAAAAAATGAACCAGTTCATGGTTTGTTTGTTTTTTAAATTTCAGAAAGTTCATGGCTTGTGGGTAGCCACAAACCACCACAAACTGCAATTTTTCTGGTTTGTGCCCATCTCTAACATGAATACAAAATGTTTCCAGAATACTTTCTTTTTTCAAAACATTGCTGCATGAAACAAACATAAGATTAAGAAACTAGGTTTGTCATACATGAAGTGTTACATTGGTGTTCCAAGGACCCTTTAAGAGGGCTAGTTCTCAGTGTAGCTAAAGAGTCTAACTGTTTGCTCACCCATCTTTTTAGGCAGCAGGTACACATCTTGTTTGTATCGTCCCTCAGGAGCATTGTAAAGCTCAATCAAAGCCAGAGCCTGTGAAAATCAAAAAGGGCAAGAATCAACAAGCAGAAACTTTACCTACTATTTCTAGTTCTCTGAATAAAACATTATTGTGGTTTTGATATTTCACATGTCAAACCTCTAAACCTATAATCAATGCATAAACTTCAATTGAACCTTTGAAACAAGTTTTCAAAAAACAAAGAAAAATGTCCTTCATTGCCTCCTCCTGTCTCCTCCCATTGCCAGGAGGAAGTTTTCTATTTTTATTTTTTAAATTGATGCAGCACACTAGCACTGCCCTTACAGAATCTTTTTTTTTTTTTTTTTACTTCTTCTGCCCCTCTAAGGAGGAACAGAGAAAGTCTTTAATTTGTCAACATTCCGAAGTGGCTCTCTTTTTAAGCCACTTCACAATATAGAAATTCCCAGTGACAGACAATTTGACATTGCATTTGCTGGAAACCAACAAAAACTGAGCAATTCTACCCATACAAAAAAAGTAGAAGTAACTTACAGGGAGCCAGAAAGATGTGGGTAAGGACAATCTGGGAATAGGCTGGTTCGCTCCAATTATTACGTCATGTGATAGCCAGAAAAAGGAGCAAACCACCTGTCCCCAAAGTGGACCAAACAGTGGGTTAAATGCCCATTTGATCACACCCTCATATTTTTTAAAAGCTTAGCAAATTGCAGTGAGGGTTTATTGGTGCATAATATGGCAACTTAGTGAAAGGGAAGCTAACTGGGTGTCTCTTTGCAAATCTATTGTGAACAAAAATAATGAATGATAATGTTATTGGGTACACCCTAGCAGGGACGTGGTGCTGCTGCAGGTTAAACCGCAAAGCCTCTGGGCTGCAAGGTCGAAAGATCAGCAGTTTGAATCCACACAACGGAGTGAGCTCCCGTCGCTTGTCCCAGCTCCTGCCAACCTAGCAGTTTGAAAGCATGGGAAGGTAACGGCGTTCCTTGTTTAGTCGCGCTGGCCACGTGACCACGGAAACTGTCTACAGACAAAACGCTGGCTCTACAGCTTGGAAACGGGGGTGAGCACTGCCCCCTAGAGTCGGACACGACTGGACAATTTGTCAAGGGGAACCTTTACCTTACACCCTAGTACCTAAATAAACTGAGATGTGTAAGATCACTTCACTGAAGAGAAAAGTCAGCCTATAACACTATACAGCTCCTCAGCTGAAGAAACAATCCATCTACTCTGCTTCATTTAAACTCTCTTGCGAACTTTGTTTACAAAGGCATCTACAGATACCAAAATAGCAGACAGTTAATTTGCATTAAAACTGACAACAAGGAGCAACACAGTGAGTGAGTGAGGCAGCAGTTTTAAGTATTTAATTTGTTTCTGAGTTCATTGTACAAGGAAAGACTCTTGCATCTTAACCTTATAGAGAACACGTGGATATAGATATAAGATATTTTCAAAAATGCAAGAGCTAGGCAGGATTTCAAGTAATCAAGGAATTAGAAACCTTCAGAAACCTTCTCTATTCCCATGACTATCTTTTTACTGCTTTGGTTGCTGTACTGGCCAGTTTTCCATGCCCTTCCTTTCCTGCCAAGCTCTTCCCTCCAAAACTGTATGAAATATCTGAGGAATGCTGCAGATTTACTTGCACTAGAGTTGCACTAGTTCTCTAGGTGCAAATAACTTGTAATACTGTGGTCCTGTTTCAAGAGCTGAAGTGAAAGACAAGCACTATTAAAACATGTTCGAAATTGTTTGCGGTTTTTTTTCTTTTTTCTTTTGCATAGAGTTTAAATAACCAATGGGTTTCTCCTACTATAGTCTTCCATCCTGCAAACAGCATGTTCTAACTACAGTGCAAGGTCAGGCAGGAGGTCTGTGAGCAAATATTTCATAATCATGTACCTGAGTAGTAGCTGTGATGGACAGAACAAAGGTAGGAACAGTTGAACAGCTCAGATTGAGAAGTCGTCCCTAGAATATGAAGCCAAGGGAAAAAACTGAGAAAGCATACATAGGACAAAGAGAAAGAACCATAAAAAACTAAGCACAATCATTTAGTTTCAAGTTACTGTACCAAGTAAATATTGATAAATAAACACAAGGTAGGCCTGGATTTATCACAAGCCATGCTTTTAATTCAGCTCTTTGGGCCATGCAGACCTTGGATATGCCTACTTTGTTTAGACCAGGAGCAGTATGGCTCCTGATCAAAACCAATGACTTGCTAGTTCTGTTCTCCATCCCACCCCTACAAGCTAGACAACTGAGATACACAAAGGAATAGAAGCCGTCTTCTCCTCTCCTTAGCAAAACATCTTCCTTTCATTGTATATATTTAGATGCCTACACTATCATCTTTCAATACAGTGAAGCCTGAAGAAGAAATAGAGAAGTCTTTATAATGTTTTCAATAGAATAATGAGTTTGGACTTCCTCAGACATACCTCAGCTAGTAGAACAACCCGTTTGCCATCAGGCCAAATTACATGATCCACTTGAGAACGAACACGCTCCCAGGTCAACTCTGGGGTACGAAGACTAGCCTGAAAGGGGAGAGATTAAGTCTGGCTTAACAGTCAGTGATTGTTCGGAGGACTGAAAGAGTAAATAAGATTAAGAAGCACTTACCACATCAATTTCCGTGTTGGAATGGCCCATATTACATACAATACAGCTATTCTTCATTCGATCCAGGTGCTCTCTGGTCACCACATTTTTGTTTCCTATAGTGAAAAAGGCAACTAAAGCAAGTTAGGGACAGATCTTCCACCACCAATTTCCCTTGTGCTGCTTAAAGCTTCAATTCCAAACTGCATATAAAACAAAACCGTGAGTAATATAGCCTATATTACTCTTACTTGTTGAGAAGCAAAAAAAGCAAAATGAGAAGAATTTCACTGGAGGGAAAGATTGTACCAATGTAAGACATACACATCCTTTCCACTCTCCCCAGGCTTTTACCTGTGCAAGTTATAACTACATCCACTTGGCGAATGGCTTCATTGAGCTTCACTACTCGAAATCCATCCATGCTATCAAAGAGAAGGTAAGACAGTAAAGGGCAATTTATCTCAGCAATGCAAAAATAACCAGTTGCTCTGACGATTTAAAACCAACTCTCCACACTTGATCAATTTACAAAATCCACTGGCAGTGGCACAGTACTGCTACTTACACATATTCCTAAACAGATGTTTAGATGAATGCACAACTTTAGCAATCCAGTTTCATAAATGACATTATAGTTTTGTCTCACTGGTAGTTTTCAAAAGCAATGGAAGCAGAGCTTTGATGAGATATTAGGTGTTGCTTTCTGAGGCAAGATATCATTAATGGCAATTTTCCTTTTACTGAATTAAAACTAAAGGTTTAAATATTTATATAAACCTTGTTAGTTATATGCCAGTCTTATTAAGAACTGAATATCTTCTTAAAATTGCTGAAAATACAGCAAAGTATCTGCTTCGCTATGTACAAACTTCACACATTCAAACATTTCCTACAGATGCATTAATTTTTATATTTTCCCACCCTTCAGAACTTTTAATATTTGGTACTGCTACTGAGCAGCGTGTGCTACAACAGAATAGCCTCAAACCCATGGGGTAAGTGGTCTCTCATATGGAACAACAAAGTTGCATATTCACAAATCCATCAAAGAAGAACATAATCTCTTCAAGGTATCGTCCATGAAATTTATACTGAAGATTTATGCTTTCATCTGAGGCTAGCCTTGGACTATGACAGTTTGGGAAGAGGAAAGTTCTTACTTATTTGACTGACTTCAGTTTCACCTTCTGAAGTGGCCCCAAAGAACAGCAGAAGTAAAAGAAGAGGCTAGTGCTCTCAGGCAGTAATGTTTTTAACAACTCATCTCTCACCATGCTTGAAGGGCACAGATGGGATCAATCTCTGTGACATAAACTATGGCTCCCAGGGCCTTCAGAGCTGCACAGCATCCCTTTCCAACCTGTAATACACAATAGTCACAAAATCAAAGTGAAGAAGTAATTCTTAATGCCATCTTAAAAAACAACAGATTTGTGGTGGGATAACCTTGTGTGGATTTCAGAGGTGAAAAAGATAGCTCATTTCTGTGGGCACCTCACAATACAGCAATACAGCTAACAAGAGTCTGCACACTCCTTATTTCTATGGATGAACATGTTTTGCATATGCACTATTATCACTACGTCCTGGTTCACTGTGTATGGATAGTTTATGACTTCATCTTTTTAGACTAGGAATAGAACTGATAACATTGTCTGAACTACTTTCCAGACATACAATGGCCAGAATCCTATTGGTGTTCATGTACGGTTTATGTAACTTGTTGCAGCTAATTGAAGCTATCCCTGTTGGCAGGCACTCGTTCACATGACCAGTCACACATTGGTTGTGAAATCAGGCACTCAAAATGTTATGCGTGCAGGTTTTCTCAATTGAATTCTGGCTTTCATGTTTATTTTAATGAGATTAACTATTATGTGCATGACTGCATTAGAAGAAGCAAATGGGGATGGGGGCAGTGGCCCTCATCAGTGCACTTTATGTACTGTACTTCAAGATTAAATACACACACCAATTTCACAAAGCCTGACATACTACAGCGTATTGGTAAAGAAAAATTGCAAATACTAAGAATACTGCAAGTAGTTGCATGGTAAAAAATCCTAATATGTGGTAAATTGTTTATACTGGCTCATTTTGTTCAAACATAAACAGGAGGAAACAAATTTTATTTATTTATAACTCAAATCCTATTGTGTAGTAATGCCTGTGGAAGACAAATGGTATAACTTGCATCAGTTTCTTGTCATTAATTAATGGATCACTGCTCAGACTTTCCAATGCATGCCAGTCCAATGGGATGGTGTTTGCCTCAGAATGGAAGTGGGGACTCGTTAATTGGCAGTGAGAAGTTACTGCAAGTTACTGCATTTACCTTTTGTGGGCATAACTTCATAATGGGATTTGCCCAACATTCCTTCTAAGGTGCACATATGTGTGGGCATGCAAAGCTCCATCAGCGCCATGCAGGGGCAGCCGGGGTCGATGCCTGCTTACTTCTGGGTTTCAGATGAAACCCTGCCCCCACACGCAGACGGGCAAGGCTCCCGCACAGCAGGGATGACAATTAGAGGGAATGTTGCATTTGGCCTATGCAAAATAGCAACACTATGGCTACCGGTACTCTGTCATCAAATCTGTGAGAAGGTCACTTCAATACTGACATTCAGGTGTGAACAAAGTATCTGGAGGGGCAGTCCTTCAACCTGGAACATACTTTTAGCATTAAAGCCAGACGTCTCCATCCTAACTCCACCTGTTGATGTGTTAAGGTATCGAACTGCTATCATTTTACATGGTTTAGCCCTAAAGCATGTAAATTTCATATGGTGTTGGTAACATCCATGTTGGATCAGTTCAACCACGCATCTATCCAGATAAGCTGGAATACACTACTTAAATTCATTCCATATTTTATCATAGCAATACACCTGAGAGTAGAACTGGTATCAGTATCTTGCAATTACTATGATAGCTATTACAATCTGATAAATAATGTTGTGGCTATTCTTCCTAATGGTTTTTTTCCTAATGGTTCTCTCACGTAAGAAAAAGGCAAGTAATAAGTCCCACAGATCATAAATACTACGCAAAGATACATCTTTAATGTGTCGCTTCAGAGCTGCTCAATTACCCAGGCTATTGAACTGTCACTTCTGCAACTCACCTCACCATAGCCACACACCACCACTTGCTTCCCTCCAAACATCACATCAGTTGTCCTCTTCAGTCTGTGATGTAGGGGAGACAGAAAGAGAAACCTTTTTTGAAATGATGACTACATTTAAAGCATATGCTTTTAACTCAACAAAATATTTCAGGATTCCATAACAATATGGCCATATTCTGCAACTGGACCTCACAGAGTTGTTATAAACTCTGCAGCACTAAAGCATGGGATGAAAGCCTGGGACTACTTTTAGGTGTTTTTTTTTCACAGCTGTCAAAACTTTGTATCAGACTCACCCGTCCAAGATGGACTCTCTGCAACAGTACAAGTTATCAAATTTCTGTTTGGTGACAGAGTCATTGACATTCATTGCTGGAACACACAGTTTCCCAGCCTTTGATAACTGGTATAACCTGAAAGAGGAAAAGAGAATATTTTGGAATTAAATACTCAGACAAACATATATAATTAAAGAGGGGCACCATTTGCTTGCTGGACTAACAACAAAGCTCTTCAAACTGAAGCAAAATACCCACTCCTTTAATAGTTATGTGCATGAGTCTGCCCTTCCCCCACCACTTCCTGTATGCATATTATTTATAATTTTAAAAAGAACAGAAAACAATTTGAAGCCAGAAGCTGTCCAATATAAAGAGAATCTTAATTATCAAATACGTATACTTAGGAGCTAATCACAACACACATATAATCAGCAGAGAAATATGCTTCATACTGCTGCTAAGTAAGTCAAATGTTCTGACAATTACCACCACCACCACCAGATTTCTGTGGAAAGACAGAGCAACAACAGCATTCCTCAGGAGAGAAGCCTGAAAAAAACATTTTCCTCACACATTTTATTTATCCATGACCTAATGTTCCAGTATGAGGGACCATGCTTCTGCATGCTATAGATCTCAAGTTCAATCCTCAGCATCTCCAAGCAGGGCTGGGGAAGACCCGTGTCTAAAACTTTGGAGAGCTGCTGCTAATGTAGACAAGAGTAACCTAGATAGATTAAAGGTCCGCTTCATCCATGCCCATGTAGATGGATATATGTACAAAAAAACTGCAAAAACGTTACTCCCGAAAGTATTCAGAAGCAAATTCAAATACCCTTTAATTGCTATTATTCCATTTTGAAATAATTAGGGAGTATTTGCTCTTTATTTGGATTACTTTTTGTAATTTGACTGTGCATCAATTTGGGACACCAACTGGGTTGTTTATTTCTGCCTCAGTATAAACCAGTTCCTTACTTCCTGCCATTATCACTAGAAATTTAGCATTGGATGCATCTTAAAGAAACAAATGGTACTGCAAAAATAATGGAGGCAAAGGAGAAGAGCGAAAGAAAACACAACTGAGCAGGAACAGCGGAGTGAACAGTTTCTATGGTAAGCAACAGAATGGTAGTGGGAAATTAAAACATAATTTGTTCTTTACTAACACAAGATGTAAAAAAGGGAAACATATGCTGTGTGAAAACCTCTTCAACTTTTAATGTTACATAAATCCCCATGGATTAACAAGAAAAGAAAGTACACTAGTATAACTAGACCCTAGTTCTATATTAGCTCCACAGTACAGTTCTTCCACTGCCTCCGGGAGGCAGTGGAAGACAGGAGGGCCTGGCGTGCTCTGGTCCATGGGGTCACGAAGAGTCGGACACGACTTAACAACTAAACAACAACAACAGTTCTTTTATGGCCTTGTTTTGCTCATTGTGTCCTTGCATTATCCCACGGGGCCTTAAATAAAGCTTGACAACCAAATATGGAGAAGACCCTAAAACTACCCAGAGTTTCAATATAACAAACAGAATGCATAAGATTGTTCAGGTCTCTTTTAGTTTACCTGTGCACACCTGTCACACTCTCTTCTACAATGCCTCTGATCTTCTTAAATACATTTGGATATTTCTTGTAAACCCAATGTGTCAAGTCTCCTCCATCATCCAAGATCTAAAATATGGGAAGTAGAAATCAGCTCAGGTCTGAAAAAGTGGACTTGTCCACAAAAGCTCACCTTAAAATATAGCGGTTAGTGTTTAAGGTGCCACAACGTTTTTGTTTTCTTTTTTCTTCTCTTTTCTTTTTTGACCTGACATGCTAGCACAGACTAACAGAGCTACCTAATCTAAAACTCTGATTTTCTGCTATTTATGTCCCATGTCTACCTAACGTCACTTAAAGCACACACACAAAATTTTTCTGGTAGGAATGAGAAGTGTTAGTCACATACAGATTTCGCGATTGGGATTTTGATTCTTCTCATATGTCATAAGCATCCTGCAAAATGACATCCATGCAACAACATATCAGGACTGGCTTTTTAATACAAGAACTGGAACATATATGGAGAAGGCAGTACTATGAAATGTAAACTAAAGCATACTCCAGACCATCAGTGCTAATTACTATACAATGCTTAGGCTAGAAGATGGAAACAAAATATATAGCCACTATAGTAATAATCACTTTTTCTTTGGCTAACATTTCAGAGAAAGTCAAATAAATAGGAGATGGTTATCTGTACCTCCTTTTCTTAGAACACTGCAACAACAGCCAATATGCATGTATTTTGCCACACCAGTGGCTATGAAGTTAATTAATAAAATTATTTTCTTCTGTATGGCTATGAACCAGATAGCATGCAGGAAACACAAGAAAAGGTATTGTTGCCTGTGCTGCCCATCCTAACATACAAAAGATTCTTTGAGTACTACCTGACAAATTTAACTCATCAAGAGGAAGGAGGCTGCAACACTGTGTTTTTTTTAAAATAATAAAACAGTATTATAGAATAGGGATTAATTACCTTATGGTATCTAGCACACCAGGCCAAATGTTCAGGGAACCTATTCCTCTGCTGATGATACTCCAGAAGACAAGCAATTAACTTACAGGGTGGCAAGATAAGTGTAATAGGTAGAAGGACATATGGCAGGCAATTATTAAATGCACTTGTACTTTTTTCATGTCCTCTAGAAAATAACTGCTCTATACTAAGGCAAATGACTCATTAGTGATTCTTCCATGAAATGCACAACTCTTTATATACTACACACCATAGATATGTTTGCATAAGAAAATTCAACTGGTTATGAGTGACTTGGATCTGTTATTTAGGTACATGAGAGTTAGCAGAGAATCTGCATAGAAGAAGATGCTTTCAGTAGTGCAATATTTATGAAACGAAGATTGGATAGAAAGCAGTTATTAAAATGAGTCCATGTTTTTAAGTTGCAATTCTCAGTTTAAAGACTATGCAAAAACAAGCACTCTGTTCTGTTCGGCTCCCTACATGTACCTATTAGTATCAAGGCTACCTTGTTCTTGAGGCATTTATCAGATATATATTTTGTCCTCCCAATGTTTGGTTTTCATAACCATTCTTTGAGGTAGGCTGAGGGATAGTGACCTGCCTGCAGTCAACAAGAAACATTATGGCTATGTGGGAATTTACTCTCTGGTACGCTCGCCGATCAAAGCATAACTCTCTTCCTTCAGGAGTCTATTGAGATTAGCATTTTTGCAAAATGGCTCTTCAGTTGTGGGAGGAAAAATTTGTTTGGGAGGTTACATTCAATTCCGTGTTTGTGGACAGAGCATATCACTAAGCGGCAGCTTATTTCCTTCTTTGTTATGGAAATAACTACAATTTTTTCTGGGCAGGCTGGACACCATTTCCCCCCTCCACAAACCCTGAACACCTGAGGTACAGTATCATTTGGGAGTGAAGAAAAGAGTGGCATTCACTATTGGGCACCATTCTGGGGGCAATTAATTGGCTGGAAGAGATGCTTTGTTGCTACTGCAGCTACAAGGACTCCTCCCACTACTACTACTGATGATGATGATGATATTAGAACTGCAATGGTGAATCCCTTTCAGTCCTTCAAATTTTGACACATACTCTCTCTTGATCACCCCCAACAGGCTCTCATCTGAAAATTTCTCCACTATTTCCAATTATAGATGAAAGTTCTCATGAGAATTTTCAGCTCAGTTCTAAGGAAAAGTATTAACTAGTTTTAAATTACAACTTTCTCACTCCTTCTCTAACAAGCCCTGTTGAACAGATGAAAGGGAATGAAAGAAAAAGGGCAAAATGGAGTAAGAAAAAGAACTTTAGAGTTATTGGATGTGGCTAGCTACTGAAACAGCAGCATAATCTAATAACCTGGTCCAGAGAACAAGTTCTACATGTGTAAGGGATTTTATTTCATAAATGTTACCACATTGTTCTATATGACAGCTCTCTTCTGAACCAAAGAAATGTTAGAAATATGTTGTAGCATAGCAATGGTGTTTTGCTATCCAACAGCAGAAAAGAAAAAGAAAAAAAGAAAAAAACCAGAAGTTCCACTAAAGTATGCCAAAGCCCTTGGGTGTGCCCAAAGTAGCTTTTTTCTGAATTAGAGTGTAATAGAAGAATGAGAGTCAATTTGTTTCATTACCATATTGGCTTGCCATCCATCCACATTAACACAACGATCAATGCACCACCAAAAGTCATCCTCTGACTCCCCTTTCCAGGCAAACACAGCAACACCTGGTAAAAAACAAAGAAATCAATTGCATTTTTTTTGGGGGGGGGGAAGTATGGTTGCTTGAAACCTTCTCTAATGAAGCCACTGTGCAGCTGTGGCAAGATTATCCTATCCCCCACTCCATCACAAATATTTGTACCAAGATGGTAACTGCAGCTGTTTGTATATTGCACATTTGGAACAATCGGTATTAGAACAATAGATTGAGGATTCCAAGATCTGCTGGAATAAATATCTGACAGCCAACATATGAGCTCACCATTCTGCTCCTGCTTCCCTTCTTGCTCCCTGTTTAGCATATTGAAATTACTTGGGTATTTGAAGAGACATTTTTCCTATACCACCATAAACAACAACATTGTGTTCTCTGGTGGCAGTCCCTAGCAACTAAAATGTAGCTAAGAGTAAAGCACAATGAATGCATACCTTAGTTAACAATTACACTATCTTCTCCTGTGACAAGGTTCTCCTGTGACAAGGAGAACAATTCATCTGCACAGTCTAGACTGCTTTGGGGGTTTCTTGATGCTACACCAGGAATAGCAGTTAGACAGCTTATAAGTACTTTTTAAGTAACCATCAGAACTGAACTTTTAACAGAATAAGCAAGAAAGGAAGACAGCAGAAAAACAAAATTCTCTTGCACTTTCAAAATAGGAAGTTTATTATGAAATGGCTTTTCAAAGGGAAGAAGGTGCCTGCAGAACAGAATAAACAACCTAATAAAGCTAAACAAACCCTCTTCCCTCCCAGCAAATTCAAAGGAGTCCACCTGGCTGTGGAATGTTTCTCTGAGGAGGATTGGCAGAATACCCACCAGCCTAAGCATGTGGAGAATTTAGAAAAATATTAGGACGGTGAAGATGACAACAGTATTTTTATCCTTCTTTTTCCCCAAAGTTTTTCAAACTAAGGGTTCAGTTATGTAAGTTTTCAATAAGCTCCAACAACAGCAATTAGAGAAAGGACTTAAATTAATTTTGAAAGATTAGAAAATGTGTCTTCATTTTGACATGCAAATTTGTCAGTTTCTTTTCATATAATTCCAATTTAATTATTCTCTAATCATCACCTTTGTGCCATTCTCTAACATAAAGCAACTTCAGTTTTTACAACATGGAACATAAATTGCTACATCCATATCTCTAGGTCTAGTTAGGAAACTAATTCATATATCAGCAAATAAAATCTGAACTTCTGATTTGATATTTCAAGTTAAGGATTTTTCCCCAAGACAACAATATATATACATGTAAGATAAATTCAGTTCAAATTCTTTCAAAAGATATTTCACTGATGCATTTTTTTAACTTATTGGCTGAATTGCAGTACTAAATCACAACTTGAGTAGGCTCATTCAGTCGGTAGAATTTGGTGAGTAAACAGTCATAAATTCCACTGGTTCAGTGGGCCTACTCTAGTTGCAACCTACAACTGGATTTCACCTGTTATATAATCTCTAAGATAATAACTATACATTTGAAACAAAGCCAGTCTTATTTTTTTTAATTAATTGATGCAGAACACTGATAACAGAGCTTTATTGCTCTAAAAATGTAATGAGCTAACACAGCTAAATATCTTGTTGCACCACACAATTTTATTAAAGAATCTAATGGAATTGATAAAGGTTGAACACACACAAAACTAAACTTGCATTTCTCACTCTAGTATCTCTGTGCAGCTTTCCTGTACTCACCAGCTTCAGCCAAGGCAGCAGCAACCTCATTCTGAGTTGAATAAATGTTACAAGCAGACCAACGGCACTGAGCTCCTAATGCACAAAGCGTTTCAATCAGGACCTGAAGGATAAAGCAGGCACAAAATCGGCCAAAAAACAGTCATATTAGCTAATTAGACTTGGCTAATAACAGCCCACAGCTAAAAAGTTGTTTAATTCATTTAGTATATAGTCCACCCTACATGCAGACATTTGGCATTAAATAATGAGTAGAGATGGGCATGAGTCGAAAAAATAGTGGTTTGACGCGATTTGTAATTCGTTAAGGTCAATGAATTATGATTTTTTCCCAACAAATCCATTTGTCAATTTTTCTTGACTTTAAAATGTTATAAAACACCCCCCCAGGCAATTAGATAAACCAAAATCACAGAAAAGCTTCCCCCCACTCTCTACAAGCCCTGTAAATTTGGTTCAGACGTCTGAATTATACACCCACAAAGAGGGCCCCCAGGAAAGTTCCCCCCAGGAACCTAGAGACACCAAAATCACTGAGAAGCTTCTCCTGACTCTCTTCTACTATCTCACCATGTTTGGTGAAGACTGGGTTTCAGGAATCCAAGTTAAACACCCACAAAGTGGGTCCCCCCAGGAAAGTGCCCATTAACAGCTGGCTTGCGGCAGTGCTGGAATTTCCCCAAAGCCAGCTACTAAAGGGCAGTTTCCTGGGGGGATGCACTTCATGGGTGTATAACTTGGATGTCTGAAACCCAGTCTTCACCAAACATGGTGGGATTGTAGAGAACTGAGAGAAGCTTCTCTTCAATTTTGGTGTCTCTAGGTGCCGGAGGGAGTTATAGTCCAATGAATCAACAAATCAAAAATCACTAAAAATTCATTGATTCATATTCGTCAGGGGCGTCACTTCTGGTGAATACGAATTGACAAATTAGTCATTTTTAAAAATGAATTTTGCAATTTTAAAAAATTCATGCCCATCTCTAATAATGAGACAAATCATATTCCCTATAGAACATGATGGAATTCCCCATGTGGTGTAGTGGATCGAGTGATTGAATAGGACTCTGGAGAACAAGGTTAAAATCCCCACTTGTCCATGGAAACTCACTGGGGGAGTGAAACTGGTAAAACCACTCTTTAAATATCTCACTTACCTTGAAAGCCCTATTAAGGTTGCTATAAATCAGTTCCAACTTTACAGCACAGAAAACACACATACAATCAACATTCTCTCTAATTTTCATTCCCATTGCATGGGAGCCTCGCCCCATGCATGGGCTGAGCTTCATCCAAAATGGGAAGTAAACAAACTGTCTGCCCATGAGCAGCCCCAACGAAGCTCCGCAAGCACACACCTTAGAGGGAACATTGCATAGTGCAATGATTTCTATATTATTTTGCTAAAACTCTCAGCAACCCAAAACTGCACCCAATTTCTCAGTGACCCAAAACTGCACCCAATTTCCAACCCAAGACACTGCAGTTATCATTCAAACTTAATGTATACCACCAACTACTTGGAAGGCTGGATCTTCCATAACAGCAAATGTGTTTCTAGAACACTTCCGTGCACAGATAAACCAAATGGCTTATTAAGTAAGTCATGCTCTTGCTTATGCAATGATGGTACTCTCCCTTTTATCTCTTTAGAGTAACATGGATGACCTGCAGAAGTAGCAGTTATGATGAGTTCCAGATAGTGTACAAACTGCAGAGCAGATGCACTTACCGCAGTCTGTGCTGTTATGTGTGTACATCCTACTATTTTAGCTCCAGCCAAAGGCTTCTCACCCTGAGCTCTTTTTCTTAGCGAGATGAGTGCAGACATATCTACAAACACAGAGGAACATATTTTTATTAAACATGTGTGAGTTACTCACCAAACAATCTTCATGCTGGTGTCCCAGAATCAGACAAGTTAAGGAAATGTATATAACATATGAGCTACTGGAGAATAGGATCACTTGAAAAGCAAAGATAAATGATAGGAACTATCTTCAGTGTAAAGAACAGGACAGTGAAGGATGCTGCTAACCACAGCCAGGGAAAGCTGAGTGCTGCCAAGAAGTACACAGCTGAAGCTTTAATTGTCCCCAAATGGAACTGCATTAAGATGGTCCTATTACTCTGTCCTGAGCACACAAGTGGTCAAAAATCATTTTACATGTATTGGCCAATATCTGCTGCACACAAGTTATCCATACAGACTGTTTCAAGTGGCATCACCTGCTGAAGATCCTGAAAGGTTGCTTTTGTTTTGAAGTCTATATATCATTTGCTGACATTTCAATAGAGCTAATTGACCACTAAAGTGTTTGCTGACTAATGGAATATAATTTACAATACCCAAAATGAGAGAAAATTTCAACAGCCTGCCCTTTACCTTGTTCAGCAATCTCTATTTCTCGGCGCCCAAACTCTGCCTGCTTGATATTCTTAACACAGAAATTGCTACTGCCCTTGGAATTGGTTTGCTGCTTTTCTCTAGGAGAAACTTCATCATCAGAGCTGTCTGTGTAGGATGCCGCTAGAGAACAAAACAAAATGCTTCGTGAGAATAGAATAAACATGAAAGAAACTAAGACAATCATTATGTCTTACACAGTGCTGACATTTTACCATCTGTGCTATTTTAACTTCATTCTAATAATTCATCTCAAATAAGGGAAGTGTCATGGTCAATCTGGCTTCCTGTTTCAAATCTTTCACTTCTTGGCTTATCTACATGAGCATAAGGTGGCACCATGTGGGTTCCAAATACTGCATGATATCAACATCCTTGGCAGATTACTGGCAGACAGATTCCATCTTATTTATTACACATTTTTGTCATTCAAACAAATCAGATCCTTCAACTACTTTCTAAGAACCTCTGTGGATTACAATTCCTGTATGATTATATATATGTGCTAACTATATACAAGAGAGAAAAGAAGAGACTTTTGTAATTTCTAAAACCAGAGAAAGACATGGGTCTTATGTTTTCTGACGAGTATAGATGCAACTGAAAGAGGACAAGATATGACAACTTCTGAAATCCACAAGGGTAAGCTAAATGTGCCAATGTCTTGAAAGAGAAAGGTGTTCTGCTAGGTACATTTCCACCAGCTACAAGTTCAGCACTGTCAAAAGTCATACATCACAATATTTTGCCAGGCTTCTGAAAGTCAAAGGTGGTTGCCACAGAGAAATGACTACCTATTCCTTTAAATCCCTTTCCTGTATGAATATAAATAAAGATGGGCACTAATTAAAAAATGAATGACCAAATTCATTAAAAAAAAATCTCTAATTTGTTGATTTGTATTTGTACAAATCAATGCCCCTGAAGAATCACGAATCAATGAATTTTTAGCAATTTTTGATTCAATATAAAACTGTCCCCAAGGCACCTAGAGACACCAAAATTGCAGGGAACCTTCCCATGACTCCTTTACAATCCATCCAAGTTTGGTGACGATTGGGTACCCCATGCCAGCTGCTAAAGTACACTTTCCTATGGTGACCCAATTTGTGGGTGTATAACTTGGATGTATGAAACCCAATCTTCACCAAACCTAGAGGGATTGTAGAGGAGAGTCAGCAGAAGCTTCTCTGTGATGTTGGTGTCTCTAGGTGCCTCAGGGGAACTTTCCTGGAGGGCTGTCCTTGTGGGTGTACAACTCAGACTTCCAAAACCCAAACTTTACCAAACTTGCAGGGCTTGTAGAGGAGAATCACGGGAAGCTTCCCTGTGAATTTGGTTCCTCTAGGTGCTTGGGGGGTGTTTTATAGGGTTTTAAAGTCAAAAATTAATCAGATTGATTCATGGATTCATCAGAAAAAAATCATAAATTTGTAATTCATGATTCATCGACTTTGATGAATCACAAATCAAAACATCACCTTTTTTTTAATCACGTCCATCTCTAATTATAAATAAAAAGTGACAATCAATATCCATGAGAAACAGATCAAAACCCAATCCAATGTTTCCTTTCTTCCTTCAGAGGAAGGAAACCTTTGTATGTAGCCCTGGAGATAGAAAAGCTGATTTTTAAAGTATTTTTTATTGTATACCCCATTCAGCATGGCCAGTGGCATCATGCCTGAGAGTTTCTGTTCTAAAAAGTAACATTTCCCACTTCTCTTTGAAAATATTTTTCAAACACAAAAAGCAAGCTATATTAGCACATGGTTTGTGGCTTTTTAATCTTTATACCTATAGGAGCCTGTGCCCACAAAACACTGTGAAGTACAGATTTACCAGCTACATTCTGGACAGAAACACTTGTGTTGCAGGGTTTATTGATTATATCCTAGATGGATATACAAAAGCAGAAAAAGCCAAAATACTGTATTTCCCATGGTACACCCTCTTTGGATTTAGCTGAACACAGAGTCTTCCCATCTAGATTACTTGGCACCAGCCATGTATCCTTCTGTCCAGTTCTCACAGCAAGCATTGTGAGCAAACCATGTCTCCAGTACAATAATTACTACTGGTACAATGCATCATCACTGAACACTTCCAGTGATACGGATTAATGTTTACTGTAGTGCATATGCCAAATGGGAAATAAAGATCAGGAAAAGGTGGGCACCTACCAGAGCTGTAACTGTCAGTGGAAGATTGCGAGATGGAACGAGATAGGGACCTGCGACCAGTCTTGGTTGGGAATTTGCTGAATTCTTGCATGTCATCCGCAAACTGGATTTGCTAAGTATAAAGGAGTAAGATGGCAACATATATTTATACTGCTTTATCTTTTTTATCTACAGGGTTGCTTCGCCATGCATACCAGAAAGACACAGAGGTGAACATTATGTTTCCCCGAAATCAGATTCCTGAAGGAACCCGTTATTTTATTTCAGTTTCATTGTGCAAAGATTAATCTCTTTCCACATACCTGAACCATCAAAAGATATACATAATATGTAACATTGAAATTCATGCTAATTGCATTATTTAACATCAAAGTTATCTCCCTCTCTCTTTAGACATTCAAAGATTCTTCAGGAATCTAAGAAAATTTTAGCACAGAAAACTATGGAATTCATTCTGTACAACCACATCATCTGGTAATAATGATATCAATGCTAAGAAGTAATTAATCATTAATAGTGACTGGGTAATAAAAGCAAATATAGTTAGAAGATCTGGGTAGCCACGTCCATAGCTGCGCTTATAGCAACAATGTATGTGCTAAAAAAAAAAATCCACATAGTAAGACTATATTCACAATTCCTACAAAGTTCTACATTAAATATTTTGTTGATTCTCGGCTAAGGTAAAGGTAAAGGTTCCCCTTGACAATTTGTCCAGTCGTGTCCGACTCTAGGGGGCGGTGCTCATCTCCGTTTCCAACCCATAGAGCTAGCGTTTGTCCGAAGACAATCTTCCGTGGTCACGTGGCCAGCGCGACTAGACACCGAACGCCGTTACCTTCCCACCGTGGTGGTACCTATTTATCTACTCGCATTTTGCATGCTTTCGAACCGCTAGGTTGGCGGGAGCTGGGACAAGCGACAGGAGCTCACTCCGTCGCGTGGATTCGATCTTACGACTGCAGGTCTTCTGACCTTTCAGCACCAAGGCTTCTGCGGTTTAACCCGCAGCGCTGTTTAATCATAAATTCAAAGCTACTTATGTAACACATTAATATATAAAATCACTATACAATGTGACTGTTGTTGTTGTTTAGTCGTTAAGTCATGTCCGACTCTTCGTGACCCCATGGACCAGAGCATGCCAGGCCCTCCTGTTTTCCACTGCCTCCCGGAGTTTGGTCAAATTCATGTTGGTACAGTAGCTTCGATGACACTGTCCAACCATCTCGTCCTCTGTCGTCCCCTTCTCCTCTTGCCTTCACACTTCACATCAAATATGAAATCTAAGGTAATATGATTAATTTATTATGTGACTACTATTTAATAATAAAATTTAGTCATAGGTAACTAGAGTAAGAAGAAATGGCTTGCTTGCATTCTAAATTTTGAAGACAACACAATGTCCCAAACATTCTGGCCTCTGCAGTAAACTAAGAAATCTAATATACTGGATAGTTTGCAGTAGAATTCCTAGATGCAGTTAGATAAATCAAGACTGAGGGATGACTATGCTGACAAATAATGCAGGAAATGCTCCAGGATTGGAACAGTCAGATTTGCATCATTTTCTATTGATTATACAAATAAATGTCAATGTGAATCAGCTCAGAGTTCTTCTCTACATCCAAAGCTTTTTGCTCTGTTGCAGGGGCTTCTACTTTTTCAGAATCAAATGCATTTATATGGGCTCAGGCAGTGTGATTGCTTGAGCCGATACGGAGATTTGCAGGTATTCTATTCTTCTTGCACTGCTGGCTACATGCAAAAGACAGCTGGAAACTGGCTACCTTTTGAATCTTCTCCCTACACCTGGTGCCTGGGTCTCCTTCCCTTCCTTCTTTTTGAAAGGCTTGCTGCCCTACTTCCAGGGTGGCTAGGTGACTGAAGAGGAAAAAAAAGAGCAAGAATTCAGCAGAGAGAAAGAAGTTTTTAGTCAGCCCTGTTTCCAGCTTGTTAAGGTTGTTCTGCTCTGGTTGTCCATATTTGCAGGAGACATGGTATAAAGTAGAGCTATCTTAACAAGTAGAAAACAAGGGTGACTGAAAATGTCATCCTCTCTGCTAATTCCTCAGTTTTTCCCCTTTTTGGTCATCTAGCTGTTCTAGTGCTAGGATACCAAGATGGAGGGAGGGAGGAAACCCAGGCACCAGGTGTGGCAAGGAGAGGCTTCAAACAGCTAAAGAGCTGCAAACAAGACTGAGTGCCAATGTCCTCTGTTTCCTGTGCTGACTCCTGTGTGGTTGGCTGAAGCGAATTAACCCAGGGAAACTTGACTTCCCAAGTGTGACTTCACAATGGATCCATTCACAATTTTATTCCTGTGTAGTCACACCCTAAGCTGGGCACACATGACATCCTGACAATTGCATTTTGGTGGAAACTATACTTCACAATGGAAAGCATGGGAAGCATGCCAAGAAAAGTAAGGAACCTACAGCTCCTCAATAATATATTTGCCTTTGCTATGAGTAGATGGCTATATGGACTGCACAATCTGCAACTGCATTTAATCAAACACATTAAATATATGCAAAGCTTCATAGGTCCAGGTTAAGTAGTGACTAGAGATGGGCATGAACCACGGTTCAGTGGTTCAGCCCAGTTCAATGCAGCACCTGCACAGGTGTTCCATGGGTGCCATGTGCTACTCTCCCTTACCTCCTCTACATGATTGTCCACCCATTCACTGGCAACAGCACACTTCTCTGCCCCACCTCCTCTGCATGATCACCCCCTCACTAGCAGCACTGCACTTCCCTCCTCTGCCTCCTCCACACGATCATCCACTCACCAGCAGTGCCACGGGCATCTCTGTCCCATCTCCTCACTGAGTGGGTGGCCGCCAGAGGAGGGGATCACACACTGCTGTCAGTGAAGGGGCAATTGTGTGAGGGAGGGAGGCATGCAGTGCCCATGGAACACCTGTGCAGGTGCGGCACCAAACTAGGCCAAACCACCAAACCACAGTTCGTGCCCATCTCTAGTAGTGACAATGAAGAAATCTATACTACTAAAACAGTACCTTATGTTACCACGAGGAATCTAAACTGATGCTGCAAACTCATTTTACAAGTGTGCAGCTTCCATCTTGGGACTTTTAACATAGACCATGAAACTTCAAGATCTGGCTACGATGGTTTTTGGATTTTTTCTTCCCATGCCCCAAACTCTGCAATGCTCAGCCTGATAAAAAAAAAAATCACTTTTTTTTACAGATTTTTGTGGTCTCATAAAGTTGTCACTCACGCTCGTATTTGTATTTTGCACACCTACATTGTCTGTTTATTTTTTGTTTAGAGGGATCTAGAACAATTCATTTCTATTAAAATTAGAACCCAGTACTACTAAATCCAGTAGAATCCACCAATTTCTGAAAACACTTCCCTTCTAGGATCAAGCAAAGAGAAATTAGTACATATAGGCCACCGTAAGAAGAAATAAAAAGGGTATCAGATTATATTGAACTGGCACTAGTAGAGCAAATCAAATATTTGTTGCGAAGCCTCTTTGTGCAGCTTTGACTATAATTGAGGAGGCCTTTGTGTCTCAACAAAATAAAAACAAGTATTAAAATCTAAACCATATGTAGAAAAAATCCTAAAGAGAACCAGAAAACCCCAACTGATTCAAAATATAAAACCCACTTTTAATTCAGCAAGCCACACCTTTTAAACATCTTAGCAGTTGCCACCATGTGATTTTATTATTTCCACAAACCACCCACATATGTTGCCTGTGTGGCCTTAAGAACAGCATGATACCAATGGGGCTGCCAAGAAGCAGAGCTGAAAAAACAGAATCCTTGATATAAGGGGGGGGGGGGGGGACTTTGCCTTTTATGTCCACATTTCATCAACCGCTTTGTCTTGAGTAATGTTTTTCAAAGCTATAAACTTAACCTTTGCACAAACATTTATTTTGATAAGGTTTTTTATGAAATCTAGATAGCAGGGTGTAATATATGAAACACAGGAACACAATGAAATTGTTAACAGGTTTATAATTCATCATATTAAAAGTTAAAATTTCTCCTAGATTCTGCATCTTAAACAGAAATGTAGGCAATGCTTTTGACAGCAATTTGTGAATTCCTACCATTTTCAGTGTCAAGTCTTAATCATTTCAGTGCTGCTAAATAACAAAATAATTGATATTTCAAAATATGAAGAGGAAATTGTTTGCCCGTAGCAGAGTGGGGAATTGTAGTTTTCTAGATGTTGTTTGGCTCCAAGTTCTATCAGCCCCAGCCAGCTAATGTTTAGGGATGACAGAAGTTGTAGTCTTAACACCTGGAAGACACCAAACCAGTTTTCCATTCCTGGTCTAGCTTCCTTTAATCTCACATAAAAATTACTCTCTTTTGCTGAAAGAATAATACAAAACCTATTTTAACTTGTTATGTGCCATTCAGTCACCTCCAACCTATGACAATCCTATGAATGAGTGATCTCCAAAATGTACTGTCCTCAACAGTCCTGCTCATCTCTTGTACTGCAGCAGGCCTTGTTACTTCATCCAGATCTTCAAAAGGATAGAGATGATGTTACATCAAACAATCCCCACTGACCATGTCAAGTGCCATTTTAAGAGGTGCAATAGAGAACATTTTTAGCTATGTCTTCAAGCAGTATGTTTAAGGTTAAGGTGTGGCAGTTAGCAGCTTCTTGTGCTAAAATCTCTTTTTCAAACCAGTTTGCTTATTTAAATCTAATCCTTGTTTAATAAATGTCTATCATAGTTTTTTCTGACTTCCACTGATAAGACCAGCCTATAAGAATGAGGTTCAAAAGTATAACCTTTCTTAAAAATCAATTTATCATCCTTAACTAAAGAGGTACCAGAAACTTTGCACACAGCATTATCTTATCCATAAATGGCATCCAGCCAATTAAACTCCAGATGAGAAACCTCTGAAAGGAGAGGCCTGCACACTGAGCAAACATTAAATGTTTGACCAGTTCAAATGTAGAGAAAACAAGAACAACAATTAATTAAAATTATGCCCTATGGTCAAAACCAGAAGAATATACTCTGCCACACACTGCTGCACCTTCAAAAAACAGATAAAAATGAAATTATTCTATTTTAAATCTAATTTCAAATAGATTTTAACAGCTTTTTATTTTAACAAAAATTAGTTATATTGTTTCTCCCTTGGAAAACAATAAAATGAAATAAAATCAGGAAGATACAATTAACTTTAAAATGGAATCCTTTGATTTCAATGAAAGATAGCCCTAAAAGCTGCTTTCTCTACCAAAAACCAAACAAAATTCTCTTGTTGGAGGCAGGGATATCTGACTTCTCAGGTAAAGCACTATAAATGATGCAAGTGTTATTATGCAAAAATACTACCATAGATTATTAGCATTTATGACAGTCAATGAAATGCAAAACCAGTAACTTTAAAAAGTGTGAAATCTGTCCTATGGGACTTCTCCATTTGCTTTATTTACTTTGCACAATTTAGATATTTGTACATTCTGCATTAACTCAAATCATAATCCCTAGCCCAAGTTAAAGCAGAATTGAAACTTTAAGTACTGAGAACACATGAAGAGGAGCAAACTCTGAGCAGACCATAGGAACAGCTATGCTGGAGCAAACCAAGCCCATCTATTCAAGCATTCAGTTCTCACAGTAGCCAACCGAGAGGTCTTTAAGAAAGTCCACAAAGCAGATGTGAGCACAACAGCTCTCCCTCTCATGCTCCCCAGCAACTCATAGCATACTGTATTGCTTGCTGCTCATATTGGAGGTTCTCCAATATGACCAGACCAAGGTTCCCTCTAAGGTGTGCGCCTGCGTGTGCAACTCTACCTCACTCCAGGCAGCCTTCCTCCTCCTCTGTGTACCGACAGTGATCATTTTCAGCCCCTTTGGTTCCAGTCGCAACGGAACCCCATGTGTGTGTGGGGGAATCACGTGCATGTGGGGCCAAAGTTGCACATGAGAGAGGCCGAGCCCCATCCATTGGGGCTGAAAATTAGAGGGAACACTGGACCAGAACAAGGGGATTTTTTTAAAGGGAGCATTTTATTTTGTCTTTTGTGTTTTTAATATAGTATTGCTCTTATTATGAGTTTTACTATGATACTTGTTTAATGCTTTTTAAATATTGTAATCATTCATTATTTTGCTTTTAACTTTGTTTCTTTTAATACTGTACTCTGCCTTGGATCTTTTAGGAGAAAGGTAGCATATAAATATTTTAAATAAATAAATAAATAAATAATTCAATGAATTCTATTGTTGATACAAATGTCTAGCAACAAGAATTCACTCCAGCCATGTTTAAGATGTTAGAACATTATCGCTGGTTGTAAGCCATAACAAAGTATCAATTATAAATGCTAGAAAGTAGTCAAGAGATTTAAAAATTCAAGGTGGTCACCTACTGGCAAACCTGCATATGAAAAAATTGTCCAAGTGATCTCAAAAATCATGTTTCCCTATATGAGCCTGCCTGGGTTTTAAAACCATCAGGGAGGGCCCTTTTCATGGTCTCACCATCCTCACGAGTGTGTTTGATGAGGAGCATATGAGCGAGGGCCTTCTCTGTCACTGCTCCCAAACTATGGAATTCTCTCCCATGGAAGGCCAAGCTGGCTTTTCCTTTTGCTCTCCTTCCACATGCAGGTAAAAATCGTTTTCTTCAGACAGGCTTTCTCTCAGTGATTGTCTGCCTAGGAAGGTTTTTTTTAATGGGCCTGTTGTGTTTTTGTTGTTGTTTTTATGTGTTCTTAGAACTGTTTTTATCTACTAGCTTTAATATTATATCTGTTTAATTGTTCTTTTAATACTATAATCATAGTTCTGTGGCTTTTAACACTGCTTGTTTTAATATTGTAAGCTGCCTTTGGTCCTCTTGACTCCTTTAGGCCACAGGCACGGTATAAATGTTTTAAGCAAATAAAGGTAAATAAAAATGTAAGACATTATTCATTAAAATATCAACCCAGATTAGTAACGATCTCTTTGGTATCAAAATAATTCTGATGTTTGGAAACAGTTGGAAAAAAATTCACATAAAGTCTGAAAGCATAGTGGCCTTAAACATGTCATTCAGACTAACAGAAGATCTCCATCCCGCCCGCCCCCAAGTCTCTAAATTTAGCAAATATAATCCTGTTACACATTGGGTAGAGAGAGTATGCAGTGGTCAGAGTGTCAGACTACGACTCAGGAAACATGGGTTCACGTCCCCACTTGACCATGGAAACTCGCAATGGGGTGGCACTGGTAAAACCACTCCTTTAATAGATCACATACATTGAAAACCCTATCAGAGGTCACCACAAATTAGATGCAGCTTGATGTAACATGGTAACACGTAAATTAGATAGTGTTTCATTTTATTCTCTAATATTTTTTCCAGGAATAAAAAGAGGAAGAAAACAAGTTATACTTGAATCTGGCTTTTAAGCTCTAAAAAGGACAATTTGGACCTAGGAAACTGCTTGCTAATGAAATCAACCGCTGAATTTACCACCATAATCCCTGCAACAGCTTTAAGAGAGCTCATCTGAACTCTGCAGCTTAGTAAAATCTGCCCTGTCTAAAAATATTATCAAACATTGCAAGCAGCTTACTAATGAAGTGAATTACTCCTGCATGATATCAATTTTAAACTTAGAATGCAACCAAAAAGATAGCTGATAAGGAGCTAAAACACAACTCTAGAGAAAAAGACAGAACCCAATTGCAACCTCAGACATTGACCTCCTCACTATATCCTCCTCTTTGTTCCTGTACTGGAATCTCTAGCCAATGTTAGAGGGAAAATCCTCTCTCAAATATCTCAGACACCAATACCAACAGCTGCAGAATGTCTCCTGCACAGGCTGCTGTGGAATGTAGATCTCCAGAAGAACTTGCTCAATTCAGGGCTCCACTAAGTAAAGCACAAAACTGCTCCTTTTTCATTATACATAAAGATTCCATGTTTCCAAAGCCAAAAGCAATCTTTAAAATGTCATCTTTTGATTGGACCTCACACTTGCTTCACTGCTGGGTATGCTTTCCCAACTGGGTGGAGCACAGTACTTAACAGGAAAGAAAATATTTTTAATCCTAGTACTTCAATATAATATGGGGGAAATAGTTTAGCTTTTGCCTAGAACTTTAATTCATGAAGCTAAGGTAACAGTCAATGTGTCCTTTACTTTGTAGAAGTCAGGTGTAAGAATCATACTTGTACAGTTGTTCCCACCACCACCACCATAATTATTAAAACCATGCTGTTCACAATATCAAATGTTAATGCTGTTCACAATATCAAATGTTAATCAACTAAAATAATTGATATACAATATAGTTACTACTTTGAAATTTGAATTTTTATATGCATTTCTCATAGTTTTGAAAGATATTGGCATTCAAATCTCAAATGAAATGAAATGTCTCAGTTTTTTATACAGTACCAAGACTTACTAGTATAAGCTCAGTGGATTGGAGTACCTGGCTGCAGAACCAGGAAGCAAGGGTTCAAATCCTCTCTGTACCTTCTGGAGGAAGGCCAACTGAAGTCACCTTGAGCATGTGTGGCTATTGGTTATGTGCCCTGCCATCTTCATTGTCTCCAACAAGTTATAGAGCCCCAGGATGCCATCAGAAGGAGGGTAATGGTAAACCACTTCTGAGTACTTTATATCCAGGAAACACTGGAAGGGTCACCATAAGTTGGGACAGACTTAATGATACTTTATTAATGTTACTATTACCAAGTCTATGTCAATGGAAATGATTTCTTGAAATACTAATAAGGGTCCACATATATTCCAGGCGATAAGGTGATGTTAGCAGTATCTGTTTATCCCAGGCTGGCCTTGAGATTGCATACTTCCATAGATCACCATAACCACCATAATCATCTTAGACCTATAGAGCTGGAAGGGACTCTATGGATCATCTAGCCCCCGTCAAGGAGGCACAGTGGGGAATCAAACTTCCAACCTCTGGCTCTGCAGCCCCATACCTAAACCACTGAGCTATATATCAGGGTAGAGTCCTAACCACTGGCATCCTGTAATATGAATGTTTTGCTCTAAAAGCCCTAGACCAGTGCACATGCACTTAAATTCTCAATCCTGTTCACTTCTGGGAGGATGAAGAGTCAAGAATACCCTCCAGCTCAAAACTTAAAGACAAAAACAGAACAAATAAGGAGGCCATAAGGAGGACTGTGAGTTGTGTAAGAATCAGAAAATGACTGTGTATATCATGTATACACACTGTATAAACAAGGAATTATATGAGGCACAAACTACAACATCCCTGAATTATTTTTTTAGCCAACTTGTAGTCTGAACAATTGCAAGGAAAGTTTGACAGTATCTCTCCTGTGTGGTGACAATTCAAAAGCCAAGCGGGCTAAGTAAAGTTCTTATTAAGCAGTAGTCTGCTAAGCGAACTTCCTATTTCAATAACCATAACTTGCCTCCTGCCTCAGACACTCTAGACCTAATGCCCCTTTGCCTCTGACATATAAACAAGCAAATAAAAACAGTTCAAGGCCCAAATCCTGAAACCACTACTATAAAGTATCTGTATATTTGACAAACATTCTCATTCCAAGCATGCAACCAAAAATGAAAACTATGTGAAAGTTCCTAATGCAATACTCACTCTTCAAAACAGAAAAAGCGGTATCTTCTGAATGGAATAAATATCAGGTGTTTTACTCCTGAGACTACTTAGATAAATTTGCTATATTATTAACCACCTGGAGAAAGGGGAAACAAAACTTTTTATAGTCCTACAGAATTCTAAAACAGAACAACGTTATTACAGTAACTTTACTTGATGATTATTAAGCAAAGCTTAATGCTTAGTATGATACAGCTTGTAATTGTGTTCCAAGGAAGTAATGGGGAAAACTTTCTGATGGCAGAAAGTGAGGAGGAATTAAAGAACCTCTTAATGAGGGTGAAAGAGGAGAGCGCAAAAAATGGTCTGAAGCTCAACATCAAAAAAACTAAGATCATGGCCACTGGTCCCATCACCTCCTGGCAAATAGAAGGGAAAGATATGGAGGCAGTGACAGATTTTACTTTCTTGGGCTCCATGATCACTGCAGATGGTGACAGCAGCCACAAAATTCAAAGATGCCTGCTTCTTGGGAGGAAAGCGATGAGAAACCTAGACAGCATCTTAAAAAGCAGAGACATCACCTTGCCGACAAAGGTCCGCATAGTCAAAGCTATGGTTTTTCCAGTAGCGATGTATGGAAGTGAGAGCTGGACCATAAAGAAGGCTGACCGCCGAAGAATTGATGCTTTTGAATTGTGGTGCTGGAGGAGACTCTTGAGAGTCTCCTGGACTGCAAAGAGAACAAACCTATCCATTTTGAAGGAAATCAACCCTGAGTGCTCACTGGAAGGACAGATCCTGAAGCTGAGGCTCCAATACTTTGGCCATCTCATGAGAAGAGAAGACTCCCTGGAAAAGACCCTGATGTTGGGAAAGTGTGAAGGCAAGAGGAGAAGGGGACGACAGAGGATGAGATGGTTGGACAGTGTCATCGAAGCTACCAACATGAATTTGACCAAACTCCGGGAGGCAGTGGAAGACAGGAGGGCCTGGCGTGCTCTGGTCCATGGGGTCACGAAGAGTCGGACACGACTTAACGATTAAACAACAACAATACAGCTTGGGGGTGCTCCTGGACCCCAGTCTAACACTGGAAGCCCAGGTGGACTCGGTGGCCAGGGGCGCCTTCCTTCAGCTGCGGAAATTATACCAGCTACGGCCCTACCTGGACGAGCGGATTCTCATGACAGTTACACACGCACTGGTAACATCTCGCATAGATTACTGCAATGTGCTCTACGTGGGGCTGCCTTTGAAGACGGTCCGTTGACTGCAACTGGTCCAGAATCGAGCTGCGCGGCTGGTGAGTGGTGGGGCCGCTAGGGAACACATCAAGCTGATTCTGTTTAAATTACATTGGCTACTAGTTGCTGCCCGGGCCCAATTCAAAGTGCTTGTTTTGACATATAAAGCCCTAAACGGCTTGGGCCCTGGATACCTGAAGGACCGCCTCCTTCCATATGAACCTACCCGGCAGTTAAGATCTAGCCAGGGGGCCCTTTTGAAAGAGCCGTCCCTCAAGGAGGCAAGAGGGATGGCTTGTAGACAAAGGGCCTTTTCGGCAGCTGCCCCCAGACTATGGAATGCCCTCCCGACTAAGATTCGTCTGGCGCCGACGCTGATGACATTCCAGAAGGCTTTTAATTGAAATAATATGAACTGTGGGTCCTGATGGCAATTTTTAGAGTATATATTTTAATTGCATTTTAATTGTTTTGTCTTTTTATTGTATTTTAATTGTTGTAAGCCGCCCAGAGACCTTTGGGTAGTGTGGGCGGCATATAAGTTAAATAAATACATAAATAAATACATACATACATACAGTTTGCTTAAGCCAATAATTGAATACCAGCCCCAAACTGTGTCCAGAAAGTTAAAATCAAAATACAGTGACTATCATCTCAATAACAATTTTAAATGCAAATATGGTAGCTATTATGTACAGTAATCAGATCTAATAGTTAAATCATTATCATCCTCTGAGAAAAGCCAGAAGTATGCCTCAGGCTTGCACAAATTTAGGCACTTCTCCTCCTCACCCTTCTTCTATTTACCTCAGGAAGAAATGAACAACCAAACTGGAAGATCCACATTTTTAATGCTCCTGACCAGAGGAAATTAAACCTCAAGAATAACAAATCTCTTGATTTGATAATTCACTTTTACCAATGCTGAAAGGAATGTACAAGCCCCAAATCTCTTGGTCTTTCCCTACAGGTAATCCTGTAGTGTGGAGTGAGGGAAAGAAATAAAGTACTCACAGGCCTTTAGATATTTTTTTTAAAAGCATAAGCTGAAGAAAGAACTGTGTAGCATACAAATCAGCACAGAACTTGTTCTCTACATACCTGAGATTACTCAATACATCTGAGTATATTAAATCACTTTTAAACTTAAATCACTTTTCAAAGAAAAAAATGTAACACATGAACTCTACATGTAGTTTCTTTGAGATTTCCATGTTCAGTACATTGGGTTCTTATGAAGAAAACCAGAATGGCCCATTCTATGCCCATAATTGGAGACTGAAATAAACCATGTATTGAAAGAAAATAAAACTCAAAAAAAGCAAAGTGGAGCTATTTAATCATTCTGGTTTCTTATTAGCCTTATGAAGGTCAACCATACAAATAGCAGCTGGTGTTTAAAAAGAAAAGAAAGGAAAAGAAAAAGAAAAAGGTCTTACCTGAAAAAATAACGAAGCAATGGGAAGGATAATAATGAGGGAGTTAGGGGCTAGATATCTGACTACAGAGCCAGAGGTAGGGAGTTCGATTTCCCACTGTGTCTCCTATGAGTATAGCCAGCTTATATGTCCTTGGGCAACCTGCACAGTCCCAGGATGCTCCCAGAAGAAAATAGTAAACCATTTCTGAGTATTCTCTACCTGGGAAATCCTGAAAACTATAAGTCACAATTGACTTTACAGCACATGATTATTATTTGTTGTTGTTTAGTCGTTAAGAACTTGCCATAGTTTGCTGTGGTCCACACAGTCAAAGGCTTTTGCGTAGTCAATGAAGCAGAAGTAGACGTTTTTCTGGAACTCTCTGGCTTTCTCCATAATCCAGCGCATGTTAGCAATTTGGTCTCTAGTTCCTCTGTCCCTTCGAAATCCAGCTTGTACTTCTGGGAGTTCTCGGTCCACATACTGCTGAAGCCTACCTTGTAGGATTTTGAGCATAACCTTGCTAGCGTGTGAAATGAGTTATTATTTAATCCACCATTTAATGAAGGGGCATTCAACTATATGAAATAAAATATCTGACCCTGTGATATGGCAAATGCTACCCCAAGCTGAAGATGCATGAAAATGTCAAAAATTAAAGCTGTCTCACTATTACCTATGGTAAAAAGATTACTTATTCTTTAACTTTCTTCTGCAAGTTTCAAAAGCAGAGTGACGCAACAGTATCACATGAGCCTTGTGGCGCAGTGGTTAAACTGCTGTACTGCAGCTAAAACTGTGCTCACAACCCGGGGTTCAATCCCAGGTAGCCGGCTCAAGGTTGACTCAGCCTTCTATCCTTCCGAGGTCGGTAAAATGAGTACCCAGCTCGCTGGGGTGGGCAATGTGTAGCCTGCATAATTAACTTGTAAACCGCCCAGAGAGTGCTTGAAGTGCTATGGGGTGGTATATAAGCAGCACGCTTTGCTATCTCAGGCAATATACATGATATGCTCCCACAGACTAACATGAATACCTCTTCTAAATCTACAATAGTTTCTGGCTTTGTAAGTACTGTACAAAGATTGGCTTCAGCAAACAGCACAATCCCACTGAATACATACTGACGTAGTAATTATTAAGTTGTGTCGCCTCTTTTATTATTATTATGTGCTGCCAAGTTGATTCCGACTTATAATGACCCTTTTCAAGGTATTTTAGGGATGCAGTACCTAGAGGTGTTTTACCATTCCCTTCTGGGGCACCCTGGAACTGTGCAGCTTGCCTAAGGCTACACAAGCTGGCTCTTCTCCCTTACACAGTCAAAAACTAGCTGTGGGTGTAATTTTATTATAGTCTTTCCTTCCCAGCTCACCTGGCAATGAGAAAGCATACAGATGTGTTTCGTTAAGAAACATCAATGGGCCAAATATATTCTACAGTCTCTCCCATATGGCAAGTATCAGCCCATTCTCAGCTTCCTTCCTGCCCTCTGATAAGACCTGAAAGCAAGGGTGGACCTACAAGGAAAACAGTAATCCAAACAAATAAGTAGTAGATGCATATATATGTATTTGCAAGACAACTGTAGGAGTTTAAAGACACCAAAATACTGAGAGAGATTTTGAATTCCTACAACAGCTTTGAAGCCTGAATGAGAGGAAGTCGGCAAAAGCAACAAAGGTCCCTTATGAACCTTAATACTAACAGATTTATTATGGCATAAAGTATTGTAAACATTATCCACTTCATCAGATGCATGAAGTTTGAACCTCAACTTGAAACTCACAGTACCTTCTCATGAAGGACTCAATAGATTTTTGGATTGGTTCGTCTTCCTTAGTTCCCAAAGCCATTCTACTCACATTACTGAGCTGCCAGAAACAAAATTCTTTTTCCAGCCTCCCACAAAACTCAAATCTAGAAATAATACTACGATCTCTCATAATTATAATAGTTTATCTGTGTATTTTTAGTTGTACTTCTACTCATTTTGAAGAATTAGAAAAACTACAAGTAAGGTAAAGGTAAAGGTTCCCCTTGACATTTAGTCCAGTCGTGTCCGACTCTAGGGCGCGGTGCTCATCCCCGTCTCCAAGCCATAGAGCCAGTGTTTGTCCGAAGGCAGTTTCCGTGGTCACGTGGCCAGCACGACTAGACAGGGAACGCCATTACCTTCCCACCGAGGTGGTACCTATTTATCTACTCGCATTTGCATGCTTTCAAACTGCTAGGTTGGCAGGAGCTGGGACAAGCGACGGGAGCTCACTCCGTCGCGTGGATTTGATCTTACGACTGCTGGTCTTCTGACCTTGCAGCACAGAGGCTTCTGCGGTTTAACTCACAGCGCCACCACGTCCCTCACAAGTAAGGAGCCTCAAATGCAAAAAATCTGTAAGAGTACTGGGCTGCAGTAAATTCTCAGAGCAATGCAATAGTTATAACATACATGACATTGTGCTACCAGCTCTTCATTTCTTAAAAAATGGGAGGGCAAAGTGCACCCATGAGCTCCCAGTGTGACGTCCTATGGCCCCTGCCTTTAAAAAAAACTTTCCCCCCAAAATGTCATATGGCAAGCTAAGAACCTCTGAGAGGTATAATTTGTCATTTTTATGTAATTTTGCATTCTGGACCTATTTTAGTAGAGAAAAAGCCCTATTTTTTGTGGGGGGAAAAACAAATTAGTTTTTCATGGCACAATTTGCCATTTGAGGAAAAACCTTGGAGAATGGGGCTAGATATGCATCCCTTGAAGGTCCAGGAAAGGACAAAAATGGCCCCCTTGGGCATTGCTCACTCCTGCCTCAGGAGAACTAAAGGGAAGTTTTTTAAAAGGAGGAGTTCGTAATACATAAAGATTGATTAAAGGTCTAGTGTCATAGTTCAGTTTGGCAGCATTTTACAACTGAAAGTGGCACAAATTCCATAAAAATGGAACTGAAGAATAAGCTGTCCCACTTTACCACTCCTCAATCAGGATACTACCCAAATGTCAAGACTGACCTAGAAACAACCAAGCCCCTTTTCCTCATCTCCAGAAAACATGAGGCAACGCAATGTCAGCCTTGAGCCTCTTTGCCATGGCAATATTACAGCACTGCTGCAAGGTATCCAGCAGGAAAGACGCTAGTCTGCCTTTGCCCGGGGGCTAGATGGAGAACCAGGCCAATACTTCACAGTAGCACACTTCCACTGAGGGGATGCTAATTCACACTTTTGCTTCTATAGAAATTAAACACTGTATCATGCACTGGTATGACCCATTCTTTTCATTTATATTCTCATATTCATTCTGACACTTCTACACTTCATCAGAACATGGCTGGCAATTTGTTCAAGAAGAGAAGTTTAGGACAAAGCAGAAGTAAATGCCAGATTAAGCTGGGCCCATATATACCAATATTTCTAAGTAATAACAGGTATTTTTCTCTCTCCTTAAATTCAATAGTTGAAATGAAACATGAAGAATTAAAAAACCTAGAAACTACAACACAGAAACTGAGTGCTACTAACAATCTCTGCTCTAAGTGACTACTGCCATCACTCATGATTAATTGTTCAACAGAAAAGACCATTTATCCAGAACAATTTCCTCCCAGAAGGCTCAACCTGCTTTCTATAATTTTTTTTAAGTTTAGAGGCTTTTAAATTGGAATTGTTTTAATTCAATTATTGGGAAGCTGGTACCTCATTTAATAATATGTAGGCACAAAAGGGAAAAGAACTTCACATCAGTTTTATTGATGCCAATCATAAAAAATAAAATTCCTTAGCCTGGAACTGCAGAAATTAGCTAGTAGGTAACCTTTATGCAATCTCCCATTAAATAGGCAGAGAATTGTGTTCAGCCAACTTTAAACTCAATATTAAAAACCTTCTGTGGAGAAGTCAGTTGAATTTCCTCCTTAGTTCCATATTAGAAGCCCTTGTCTAGCAATGGTACTGGTAATAACACAAAGGTAATTAAATGGGGGGGGGGGGCGTGTTAGGGAGATTGCTAAAGGAAGACATCCTTCTTTCCCATTCCTAACTGTAGCCAGGTAAGTACGTGACGGTCCATGAATGGGTGAAATTGTCTAGACCAGTAGTCCCCAACCTTTTCTGAGCCGCGGACCGGTTGGGGGGGCAGGGTACCCCCACGCTCATGGATGGGCACGGCCTTTGCCTCCAATGACACATCCTTACACTTTTCTACGAGGTGCTGATAAGTATTGAGCCTTTCCCAGAAAAAATTGAGCTAGGAAGCTGTAACTGCCACACTATTCTACATATTCCCCCAGGAAGTCAATGCACTTGCGACATCTGTCCTGCAGCTTCTTAAGTCCCTGCAAATAAAATTCTTCCGACTGCTGGTGTAACCACTCATTTGCAGCATTAGTTGCCTCCAGAACACTCCCAAATCATTGTCCCTTTAGGTGTTTTTTGAGTTTGGGGAACAGATAATAGTCAGAAGGAGCCAGGTTGGGAGAATAGGGTGGATGGGACATCACTTGAAAGCCTAAGGACGTCAGGTTTGCCATTGTTTCACCTGCAGTGTGTGACGAGGTGTTGTCATGCAACAGGATGACACCTTTGGAGAGCTTTCCTCGACGTTTTTCCTTGATGTTTTGCCTCAACTTCGTCAATAAAGCACAGTAATATTTTGCATTGATGGTTGAACCCTGTTGGAGGTAGTCCACCAGCAGAACTCCCTTCTTCTCCCAAAAAACTGTTGCCATTTGCTTCTGCACCGACCTTTGCACTCGGAACTTCTTTGGCCTGGGGGAACCACTGTGCCTCCATTCCTTAGACTGTTCCTTTGTCTCAGGATCATAACAGTAGATCCATGTCTCATCACCAGTTACCAGTTTGCCCAGGAAATCTGACTCATTTCTTGCAAAATGTTCCAAAACAGCCACTGATGACTCCACATGTTTCCTCTTTTGTTCGGTTGTCAAAGGTTTGGGGATCCACTTTGCTGCCAGCTTTCTCATTTCCAAGTCGTGGATAATGGCACCAACTCTCTCACGTGATATTCTCAGATATACAGCAATACTTTTGGCTGATATTTGGCGGTCCTCCATGATCATGTCATGGATGGCTTTCACATTTGCAGGCACAGAGACAGAAACAGGCCTTCCAATGGGTTTCTCACTATCAACACCGAAATGGCCAGTTTTAAAATTGACAACCCAACATTTAACTGTTGCATATGAAGGGCCACTGTCACCCATAGTTTGTGACATTTCATCATGGACCTGCTTTGCACCTTTCCCTTGGAGAAACAGGAACTTGATTATGGTCCTATGCTCTTCCACATTGAACTTTTCTGGAGGTGCCACCATGTTCACTTTGGAGCTGAAAATGAAAGATAAGTTAAAATCATAGGTAGTTGATTTTTGCACCATTGAATACAGACAAATTGGCCAATACACCCTGCAATTTATAGCTTCCTAGCTCAATTTTTTCTGGGAAAGGCTCAATACTTATCAGCACCCCCTCGTAGTTCCTTCACTGTTGCCCTTCCAAGTCTTAGTTTTCTTCTGATTTCCTGGCTGCAGTCTTCATTTGGTTTGATGGTTGAACCAAGGTACAGTGGTGCCTCAACTTATGACCATAATCCGTTCCAGAAGATGGACATAACTCGAAATGGTCGTAAGTCGAAGCACCATTTCCCATAGGAATGCATTGAAATGCAATTAATCCGTTCCGGCCGAAGAAAAAAATCACACACACAAAAAATCACTGCAAGACTCATTGGAAACGCGATTAATCCCTTCCAGCCGAAGGGGGGGGGGGGAGAAAAGCAATCAAGCGTGCAAGACCCATTGGAAATGCACAGAAAACAAACGGAGCAGATCGGAAATGCACAGAGAACAAAGGGGGCAGGTCGGAAATGCAAAGAAAACAAAGGAAAAAGCAAGGGAAGCATGCAGGACCCATCAGAAATGAGGAAACCCCCCCAAAAAAACAACCAAACCCCCCAAGACCCATCGGAAATGGGGGGAAGCCAAAAAACAAACAAACCCCCCAAGACCCATTGGAAATGGGGAAACCCCCCCCAAAAGCAACCAAAACCCTCAAGACCCATCGGAAATGGGAAAAAACACTCCAAAAAGAAACAAACGCCCCCAAGACCCATCGGAAATGGGGGGAAAAAACCAACCAACAAACAAACCCCCCAAGACCCATCGGAAATGGGGAAAAACACTCCAAAAAGCAACAAAAAACCCCAAGACCCATCGGAAATGGGGGAAAAAAACAAACCAAAAAACAAACCCCCCAAGACCCAGCACAGCACAGAAACATAACCCCCCAGCTCAAAACCACACTGCAAAAACACCCAGAACAGTTTTTAAAAAGCAGAAAACAGCACCTTACCTTACAAGGCAGCCCGAAGCCTCCCTGCAAACACACACACACGCTCTCACAGTCCCAAGCCTCCTCGGATGCACGCTTTCTAACTGCTGGGGCGAAAGAGCTACAAAGAAGCAGCCTTGTCGCCACCTACAGTTAGAAATTTGAATTTCCCGCCTTTTCCCCCTGCCTTTTTCTGTTCGTAAGTGGAAGCTCCGGTCGCAAGTAGAAGCAAAATTTTGCGGCCGGAGCTGGTCGTAACTCGAAATGGTCGTAAGTAGGGATGTTCGTAAGTCGAGGCACCACTGAAATCTCTAAGCACGTCAGTTTCTTCACTGACAGCGTTACCCTTCCCAAATATGACCTGCCAGATTATAAAAAGCAGGAGAATCTATAGCATGGAAGGCCAGAAATAATGAGGGTACACCATGGAAACTGACAACCCAACAATAATGTCAAGTCTTTGAAAAGCAATTAATCTAAACATCTTAAATTGCCAATTGTAGAAGAGAATCACAAGAGCCCCAACTAATACTAAAAGAAGCTACAGCTCCACACCCCTATACAACTATGATCTACAGATGACAGATAATCTGTTGCCTAAAGACAGCAATTTAAATAGCTATTTACTGAAGCAATCCTTAAGTCAGAGCTTTGATCCAATTAGTTCAGCATTACTAATGGGCATGTAATAACAAAAAATAATTAAAAAAGGCACCTCCATTATTTCTGACAGAGATATTTCCTAGTCCCACCAGAAGATACAGGGATGTATTCCTTTTGCATGCAAAGCATAAGCAATGACAGAACAGAATAACCACATCTCAGTGTTATACTGGTATAGATGATTTTGGTTCATATAGCAGATTTTGGTTCATATCGTGAACCAAAATCTACTATGTGACGGGGGATGAGGTTAATAGCTTTACAAGCCAGTGCTTTCTTTTACCTCATTATTAACCTTTTCCTTAAAGACTAAAACTCAGTCCTTGAATCTTAGTATAGAGCACTTATAACATGGACATGCATTTATGTCAGTTATAATAGATGTTGAACATACTGACTGTGGACAAGAGCCATTAAGGACCTGGGGCAGAGAAGAAATTATATCATCAATCGTATACAGAACTTTAATTTGAGTATTCCTCAAGCAGAACATCTGAACCAAAAATTACAGTGCCAGAACCAAGAGCAACTAAGGCAACAACAGCAGTTCCCTGTTCCTGCAACCTTGATAGGCTCAGACAGGAGTAATTTACTGGCAGTTGTGAAGTTGCTACATGGCAACTCATGCTCTGCATGCAGTTACTAGGAGAGCTGCCAGAGGATAATGTCATTATTGATAGGATAGTTGCACAGTTATTCTGGGAGTTACTGTTTTGTTGCTGCACTTCCACTTTCAATAAAGAATTTCAAGGAAATCTTTCTTCTTATAACTCTGGTTCTGTTAATACTCAAGCAAGTTTTAGGATATTGACAACCCTGAGCCAATAACTTTAAGCAGAATTATGTAAGATCATATTTGTCCATGCCTAACAGCCTAACATTAGAGTCTTACAAACACTAGTGGTCAAAGGTGAATTGTTTCTACAACTAACCCTTTTTTCAATGCCAAACACTACACACCAGAAGGAAGGGTTACAGTGTAAAGAACTATGAATATTTTTAAAACAGCAAGAGTGATGACTCTGTGTGAAAGTTACATAATCCAGAACTGGATTCCTAAAAGCCTTGGTATGATTCACAGTGGCACCACTATATTCCTGTCAGTTCTGTTGTTGCTGCTGCTGTTTTCTGTTGTTAAACCAGCATACACATACAGAGCTGTCTGCACCCTTAGCTAACCAAATTTCTAAACTAATTCCAGTCATGTTTAGGCTATCTTTAATTTAATGTGAACCATGTCCAAATCTTCAGACTATTAAGATATACCAGTTTCAAATTAACTTTCCTGAAAGGACAGCATCTGAAAACAAACCTATATACAAAGAAGCTTAGGGCTTTAATATACACCATGATTTTACTTTGGGTAGATGCTCACTGTTTTCTTCCTGAAGCGGTGGAGAGCATGAAACAGGAACAGACGATGGGACTGAAGGTGATGGAATGTGAAGAAATTTGCACTGCTTAACATAACACAGATAAGTAGACTAGGGTTTTAAATGATGTAGCAATAAGTACACCATATTCTGTCAAATTTGATATGGGCAGAATAAAGAAACATAAGTTACTGACAACTTAAAAACTGTCACCTCAAAGAGCCAGGAAACCTTCTTTCCAGAATTCCAAAGTTGGGCCCCAGTACAAATTAGCATACTAATTAACGTGCTAATGTTAAGTGCACTGATGCATGGACAGTAATTGCCTAGGGTCTTAAATGAGAACCAGCCAACTTATTTTAAAATGGGGGAGGGGACAAAATAAATTGATCTATTTGCTATGAAACAGCTAGATGTTTATCTACAAGTTGTAGAACAGGTGACAAAAGCTTGCTGAGTACTAAAAGATCATAAATACAAAGAAAAGCATGCTTAACTATTAAAAAGGTCACAACTCATCCACAATGGTGAAACTTTTAAGAATGTACTAAAGCAGGGGTTACCAACCGCCCGGTCCGCGGCCTGGTCCATGGCCATGGCAGGACCGGGCCACAGAGACAGATCTCCCAGCCCCCCCCACTCCACCCACCCACCCCACCCGCACGCACGCACGGCCTGCCACCTGCACACACAGGTGCCCCTCCCACCCGTGAGCATGCCCCTCCCCTCCGTGAGTGTGCTCCGCCCCTTTGCGCATGTGCGCATGTGCACCCCTCCCCTCCACAAGCGCACTCCACCTCTTTGCGCATGTGCGCAAGCATGCTCCACCCCTCCGCGAGCATGCCTCCCCGCGAGCACGGGGGGTGTCCCCCTACGCACGGACCCCACTCCCCCAACCAGTCCTCGACTCAGAAAAGGTTGGGAACCACTGTACTAAAGGGCATGGATCAAATGGACAATTCTCATCCATCATACTTAACAAGCATACTTAACAAAACAGTTTCTTCCTCTTACCCACTTTGGCAAAGAGCTACAAAAAATGGGAGGCAGAAGTATTTCATGACAGTGAAATATATAAGATGCTTCCCCACTTGCTTTAGCTCTGTGCTACTTTCAAATATTGCAGAACACAGGATTTTTTTAAAAAAACCACAATATCTGCCAATGATATTCTTCCTATGATGCTGCTTCTAAATTCTATAGCCTCTCTTGCTTTACATCTCACTATCCTTTGCAACAAGTCAATGAAACTGTTGTTGGAAGTGTTCAAATATTAAAAGAATAAGCTAACACATAAAAACCTTATTCTGTTCATTCAAAAACTTTCATTTGCTGAACTCCATGAAACAATGAAAGGTGAAAATCTGAAGCTATGAAATGTTCAGACACCATTTCCAATCAGAGAAACAAGGTTAAAGTTAAATAATATTAACCCTACATGCAACTGTGTACCAGTTTAGACATAATACTTTGATTTCTGCAGGACAAGAATGCATAAACATTCAGTAGTTGAGAAAAGCCTTCTTATAGGGCTTAAACTTTGGATGACTTTGACAGCCAAACAAGAGTTTGCTGTCACCACGACTGGGATCTCCTCATCAGTCTTGACTTCCTGATGCATCTTTAAACCACAAAACAAAGGCACTAGCAAATATAAGCACCTATGACAACTGTTCTTCTGAAACTAGCAAGGGTAGCAGGTACAGTGATAATGCAAAAGGACATTGCAAGACATGTAATAATGGACTCAAATTATAGAAAACCAGATTTCGTTTGAATAACAGGAGCAACTTCCTAACTGTTAGAGCAGTACAACAATGGAACCAATTATCTTGGGAGATGGTAAGCACTCCTACACTGGAGGCATTCAAGAGAAAGGTAGACAACTGTCAGATATACTTTGATTTGGATTGGCATTATAGGCTCCTTTCAACTCCATTATTCTATAATTCTATAATTACTATACAACACTTCCAGAATGGAGGCAGAACACTACTTTGGTTTTCTGCTTGCATTCCACAAAAAACAAAACAAAACTACAGGCTTCCACGCATGTTTGGGGTAGAGATTATTTCTCTCTTCCATAACTCTAGGACTCAGAAACCTTGGATTTGTCTAATTTAACAGGGGCCTAGCAGATGATGGGGAATGCCATGGAAGGGTGGAGAGAAACACGATTACGGAATCCTGCTTTTTATCTTTGCTCTCGTACATTCTTATGCAGCAAGATAACAATGACATTTTTCACATGGAAACTGATGAAAGACAAAATACCTACATATTGCTCCAGGTGAAAGTGCACTGAAGCAAGGAAATACAAGGAGGCAAGTAGGTAACACTCCCATGATGAAGCAATATTCTTCTCTCTTTAGAGCACAAAGTGCACTAAGTACTTGTACTTAAGATAGAAACTTGGATGAAGAAAGGAGACAAGCTACTACCCCTTACTTCCCCCAGCAGCCCCACCCCACTCCGCCAAGGTCTTACTGCAAATAGGAAAGGCCAAAGGTGGATGAAGATGCATCTCATGAAATGGGCTCTGTCCATAACAGGTACTTCTATTAAATTTCCAACAAGTGCTGTCTTTCCTTTCTATCCTCCGCCCCATAGTGCACCCCACTTAGGAGACTTCTAAACCTCGAAAGAGGTTTTATGGCAAATGGTATAATCTGACTGTGTTGGCTAAAGTGACAACCAGTCAATGTAGTCTTACATACTTATACATGTTACATGACCAGGAAAGGGTAAATTTCTACAGAAGAAATCAACATATAGATCACAGAGCTGACTTCAGCTTCGGATGCACCATCTCACTAGTCCTATCAAATATGTTTTTAATAAGATTAAAAGGAGAGCTGCAAAATGTATCAAACAACAGAAATAATTTTGCTTACAAAAACCTGTTTTTGTCTGTAGAACTGAGAAGCTGCCTCACTAATCTCTCCTGTCAATTTTGATCCCATTAGGAGCCACTAGAAGCATTCTTCTTTTACAGCAAAAGCAACACTTTAGAACAAAGCAATATATATAACAATCAAAGTCCTCTATATTTCTCATCCATCGTTACAGAAGCAGCTTTTGGTGTTCTTTCTTTATTCATAGCAGGTTACAGAAATCAAGGTAAACTGGCTATTGCACAACATTATTTGCTACCTTGATAATTTTAAATTTCAGAAGCTGTTCATTAGTCTGTCACATAATAACTTTTTCCTTGACCTCAGTAAGCAGCATAAAATTTGCTATGGATGGGTTTTAGAAGAAACGTTTAGGGGCTGTCTTCAACCAATCATGTGAGATGGGAAAGCTTTCCACTGCTACATTTCTCTGTGGAAGTTTTTCCATTCTTCCAAATGCATTGTTCAATATAATCAGTAACACAGTAAGTGAATACATCACAAATCACATTGGACAACTGGAATGAATACAATAACAATAAAATCTCACATGAAAGTTATAATATTTTCTTTTCAGATGACCTTTGAAAGCAAATATGTTTGTGTATACTTTACTGTTACTCAGGCATGCTGAAAAGGTTGTCAGTGTGCCTTCATTTTTTCTGAAAAAACAGAGCAGTGTAAAGGAAACCCATGGTACTGAGTTGTCTTCAAGTGCAATTTTGATTTAATTTATTGTTGTTGTTTTGCTGGTGAGGTACATGAAGGATTTTCTGTCACACTACCTCAGGCAGCAAAATGTCTCAGGTCGGCCTTGAGTATTAGATTTAAATCATAGTAAGAGTATTGTATTGGAATGTTTAATTTTAATTAAATATTTTAATTCAACCTTTCAGACTATTAAAAACACTTAAGGATACAAAACTGATATGACATATTTAGTTGTGTTTATTAAACAATGGTGGATGTGGCACCCTTTAGTCACTTCCCATTCAGTCATTCCAAATGCTTTCTATGTAGGGCTGCCTTTGAGGAGTGTTAAAAATCTATGGCTGGTACAAAATGTTGTAGTCAGACTATGTTTTGGTGGGCATTTTATAGACTGGCCTCACATGAGCTGTACTGGCTTCCACTTTGTTTCTCACCTATAAAACTGTAGATGGCTTCGGGCCAGTATATACAAAACACTACCTTAACCATAAAACATATACACAATTTAAGACCCATGTTTGAGGCCCTGCCTTACAGCTCACCAATAAAATTAGGTTAGGTGAATAGGAATATGGGACAAGGTCTTTTCAGTGGAAGCATCTCAGTTAAGGCATTCTCTTCACAAGAAGGTTCATTAGCTCCTTCACTGCTCAGCTTTTAGCAGGCGGTGAAGACATTTCTGTTTCACTCAGCATTTCTTGGTTTAAAAATTTTCACTGCTCCAATCTTAATTTTTGTTATTTTAATATTCACTATACAAACTACCTTGACACCCTCATGTAACAAATAACTGCTAAATAATTTGTGTCAGTTCAAAACAATAAGAAGCATTCTGATATAGGTTTCCCATAACACCACTGCTTTGTATCCAGCAATATAGTACAGAGGTAGGTTGAGCATGCATGACCAGGCTCTTCTTTCTAAAGTTCAAATGTCTTCTGGTTTGCTTTCAGATTTATCTACATTTGGGTCACCTCATACAGGTCATATATTATACCCAGGTAAAGATAAATACCCAGTATGGAACAATGGACAGAGTAATGGCTCAGGAGGCCTGGGTTTTAATCCCTGCTCAGCCATGGAAACTCATTGGGGGAGTGGAACTGTTAAAACCACTCCTTAAATATCTCACTTACATTAAAAGCCCTATTGAGGTCACTATATATCAGTTCCGACAACAAAGACAAATTATCCCTTACAAAAGTGGCTGTACAATGCGTTTTGGACGCAATCTAATATGGATACCCCAGCTCTAGTGTGCTGTAAAAACACACCGTTATCCATCAGACTTTTAATTATTACATTTTGGCCCAAATCCTCTTGCCTATTTATGCTGGAGTAACGCAAAAAACATAACTTTTGGAGGTGAACTAACTGATCAATGTAGACATTATTGGTTTGTGTAACTCAGTGTGCAACTGATAATGCCTACAGTGATTTCTTAACTTGGGGCCATTTTCCTCCAAAGTTTACAGCATTTGCACAGCTGTGAAAGAAGACTTTGCTCTTTTTTTGCATACAAAACAACCGAGACCTCCGAATTAAAAAAAATAATAAGTGACCCATGGACTAGAATTTAAAGCCCCAGGTTTAATATTCTTGCCACAATATTGTAACCAGGCAACTCAAGTATCTTGATGTTGGAACATATTCAAACTTAATGCAAATTAAGAAACCACTTGATTTTTTCTCGTAGAAGAATCAGATTGCTTTTCAATGCGGGCAGCATGTGAAGACAGCTGCTATGGCTTGTTTTGATCAAATCATTCTGGTAAGAATGTAAGAATAGTCGCCAAAAACAAAGTGGAAGACACTGGAGAATATTTGTATTAGAACACTCGTGACACTGAAGGTCATCTAAACAGCTAGCAATAAACTCATTCCACAGCATGCCAGAGGCAGAAGATCTTTGATTCTGATGAGCAAGAATGCTTGGGAGGGGACGCTGCATTACAACAGCTAAATTTGGTGCAATAAAAACTGGAGTATCGGCAGTTCCTTTTTCCCTGTTTCTCTTCCCTTACTGGAAATACTGCAGATCTGATTAGGTTTGGAGGTGCCACAGCATTTCAAATTTCTCTGATGCTGCTCATTTATTTTGTGTCACTCACCATACATGGAACTGCTTCCTTTTCCTAATATTATGCTCCTCCTGTAATTTTGCCCCAAGAATTAGTAAATCTCAGCTTCCGTCCTTCACCCTGAGAATATATCCCTTCCAAATAGTTCTCAGGCAACAAGGTCTTGTATTGCTTCATTTCAACTGCAAGTGGGTTTTTAAAAGAACAGTTTTCTGTTCCATTTAAATAATGGCTGTGAAAAGACAGAGAGAAAATTTCCCTTTCATTCCCTTCAGCCTTTCTCCATCACACAGCCCTCCTTGCCAATAGATTCTCCCCCACTCCCTTTTTTGTACCAAAATGAAAAAAGAAAAACAACTCTTTTTGCTTCACATCATCTTTTTTTAAAAAACCACACAGAGCAAAAAGATGGGGTGTTGAAGGAGAGCTTCTGCAAGGAAGAAGGAAAAACTGTGATGCATTTGTTTCAGAAAGAATGGTCTAGCACTTTTAAGCCTTGTTTGGGAGGGGGAAAGGTGCTTGCTATTCTGTAGTTTGTTACAGAAGTGATGGCAATGTTTAATTTTTGGAAAAAGAACTTCAGGAAACTGCTGTTGTGATCATATGGGTGTACAGCTTGCATTTTGGGCTGCTTGTGGCATGGTCCTGTGCAAGCTATTCCCAGGTGATCATACAACATATAAGGAATAGCAGTGAGTCTGACCCCAATCTGTACCCAAGATGGACATTGGATCCAGCAGTAGGGCTACTACTTTTTGGGGCCAGGCTGGAATGATTCCTTGATGGATGGAAGAGTCACTTTATGGGAGATCGCTCTTGGCAAAGTAACCCTTTCTGGTGTGGTCAGATAAACACTTTATTGCAGTCTGATCACACCCTTAAATTCACAAGCGGCAATGCTATTTTTGTTATTAGCTTTTCTCCTTAAATATGCTTGAGAAGCAGGATACCATATGCTATATAGAAAAAGAAAAACACATTGCAGTTTAAGGACTTTACAATATCATTGCTCACAAGCAGTAACATTTTTGCTACTATATTATTGTTGTTATGTGCTGTCCAGTTTCCTTTGATTTATAGTCATGCTACAAATAAGTTGTCAAAATCACTTCTCCCTAAAGAGATAATGTCTTGGGCGAGGAGTCACTGTAGGCGCAAGCGACCACCACTTTTTATGCCTGAGACTGGTCGTTTAGCATCAGAAGTGCGTAGTCCTTGCCCCATGAACAAGCTTGACATGAAACAGAGCCTCTTGCCTGCTTACAAGGCAATGAACCATTGACTGTGTGCTTCCTTAGACAGCACAACAGACTGGCTAGGCAGGACCTCTCTGTATAGTAGCAATTAGTGACCTTTCCAATCTTCACTGGATTTAGGTGCAGTCCTGCTGTTCAAGAGACAAGTCCTGAGTTAGAATTATATTTGTTTTATTAAGAAAATAAAGAAGTTCCATTAAAATACAGTTGTAGCTTAAAAAGCATGAAGCATGATCATATCCAAACAGTTACTATGATTCAAATAAGCTTACTATTCCTAGGTTAAAATAATAACATCTAAATCTATATTAAGTAATCATCTTGGCAACATTCTACATCTTAGCATTCTAGAGAAGCTGGGCAAATCTCTTCCCCCTCTCTTTCAAAAGACAAACCTCTCTCCTTCCATCAATCACAGCAACAACAACAACATGTCACATATATGAAACAACAATTTTTCTACATGTCTCTGGACCTCCCTCTTTCTTATGCTTTCCAGTTGTTAACCAATTAGGATTATAAGGGCGTAACACAGTTCACTGCCCATATTTCACATGAGATCTGCAGGTGGCTTATCTCGTCCCAATTAGGAGGAATGTGGTGTTTGGTCTTCCTCTTGATCTTCTCAAACTTTGCTCCTTATCTTGGTGCCAGGCAGAGCAAACTTGGAACAACAATCCCATGAGACATTCAGTGGCTTAAATCCAAACTATACAGAAAACTTAACGGACTCCATCTTTGTATGACTACAAGTCCCAATGCCTTCTAAATCCTTACATAAGTCACCTCCAAAATGTTCCACCATTAATGGTCCTGCCAAGTTCCTGCAAACTCAAGGCTGTGATTTCCTGTACGGAGTCAATCAATCTCATAGTTGGTCTTCTTTTCATGTTTTCTTCCACTTTTCCCAGCATTACTGTCTTCTCCAGCGAGTCCTGTCTTCTTTTGATGTGCCCGAAGTACAAAAGCCTCCATTATGCCATTTTTTGCCTCTAAAGAGAGTTCAGGATTGATTTGATCTAGGATTATGGCATTTGCTAAGTTGTCCTCTAGCACCATTTTTGAATGAACTTATTTTTTCCTGTTGGCTTTTCACTGTCCAGCTCTCATATCCATACACAGTAACTAGGAACACAATAGTATATATGCTTGGTCTTTATCTCCTGTGACACATCCTTATACTTGAAGATCTGTTCTGGTTCCTTCATACTTGCATTTTTCCAGGTCCCAGTCTTATTTATTTATTTATTAAATTTATACCCCGCCCATCTAGGCCAAAGACTACTCTGGGCGGCTAACAATAATAGATAAAATTAAAAACAATATAATAAAATAAAACAACAAAACAAAATAATAATATAGTTCAAGATGGGAAAAAGCCTGCCTAAAGAGCCAGGTCTTAAGTTTGCTCTTAAAAACACCCAGTGAGAGAGCCAGACAGATCTCTGGGGGCAGACTGTTCCAGAGGTGAGGGGCCACTGCCAAGGCGGCCCAGTTTCTTGTTCTTTCACTCTGGGCCTCCCTCGGCGTTAGGCCCCTCAGCCGCCCTTCTCGGCTAGAATGAGTGATTCGGGTAGATCTAGGTGGGAGGAGGCGTTCCGCTAGATATCGAAGTCCTAAACCGTTTAGGGCTTTATATGTCATCATTAGCCCTTTGAAATCAATGCGGAAACAAATGGGCAGCCAATGCAGGGCAGCCAGAGTGGGGGAAATATGCTGATATTTTCTCACCCCAGTGAGAGTGAGAAGTCTGGCCGCCACATTCTGCACCATTTGAAGCTTCCGCATCAGTCTCAAAGGTAGCCCCACGTAGAGCGCATTACAGTAGTCTAATCTCGAGATTACAAACGCATGGACCAGAGTGGTGAGTGCCCCAACATCAAGATAGGGACACAGCTGGGCAATCCGCCAGAGATTTATTTATTTATTTATTTAATTTATTTAACTTATATGCCGCCCACACTACCCAAAGGTCTCTGGGTGGCTTACAACAATTAAAATACAATAAAAAGACAAAACAATTAAAATGCAATTAAAATATATACTCTAAAAATTGCCATCAGGACCCACAGTTCATATTATTTCAATTAAAAGCCTTCTGGAACAGGAAGGTTTTGACCTGGCGCCGAAATGTCATCAGCGTCGGCGCCAGACGAATCTCAATCGGGAGGGCATTCCATAGTCTGGGGGCAGCTGCCGAAAAGGCCCTTTGTCTACAAGCCATCCCTCTTGCCTCCTTGAGGGACGGCTCTTTCAAAAGGGCCCCCTGGCTAGATCTTAACTGCCGGGTAGGTTCATATGGAAGGAGGCGGTCCTTCAGGTATCCAGGGCCCAAGCCGTTTAGGGCTTTATAGGTCAAAACAAGCACTTTGAATTGGGCCCGGGCAGCAACTGGTAGCCAATGTAATTTAAACAGAATCAGCTTGATGTGTTCCCTAGCGGCCCCACCACTCACCAGCCGCGCAGCTCGATTCTGGACCAGTTGCAGTCGCCGGACCGTCTTCAAAGGCAGCCCCACATAGAGCGCATTGCAGTTATCTATGCGAGATGTTACCAGTGCGTGTGTAACTGTCATGAGACTCCGCTCATCCAGGTAGGGCCGTAGCTGGTATAATTTCCGCAGCAGAAGGAAGGCGCCCCTGGCCACTGAGTCCACCTGGGCTTCCAGTGTTAGACTGGGGTCCAGGAGCACCCCCAAGCTGCGGCCCTGTCCCTTAGGGGGAGTGTAACCCCATTCAGGGCAGGGAAATGGCCCTCCAGCCTGTCCGGCGAAGCACCCACTAACAGCACTTCCGTCTTGTCTGGATTGAGTTTCAATTTATTAACCCTCATCCAGTCCATTATCAGGTCTAGACACGAGTTCAGCACAGAACCGCCTCACCTGGATTGGTGGAAAACGAGAGGTAGAGCTGAGTATCATCAGCATATTGCTGACTCCTCAGTCCAAACCTCCTGATGACCTCTCCCAGCGGTTTCATGTAGATGTTAAACAGCATGGGGGACAGTATTGAGCCCTGAGGAACCCCATGACATAAACGCCATGGGACAGAGCAACTGTCCCCCAGCACCACCCTCTGGACACGGTCAGCCAGGAAGGAGCAGAACCACCGTAAAGCAGTGCCCCCAACTCCCAACCCAGCCAGCCTATCCAAAAGGACACCATGGTCGAAGGTGTCGAAAGCCGCTGAGAGGTCCAGGAGTATCAACAGGGTCACACTCCCCCTGTCTCTCTCCCGGCAAAGGTCATCGTACAGGGCGACCAAGGCAGTCTCCGTACCAAAACCCGGCCTGAAACCCGATTGAAATGGATCCAGAAAATCCGTTTCATCCAGCAGCGCCTGGAGTTGCCCGGCCACAACCCGCTCCAACACTTTGCCCAAATAAGGGAGGTTCGCCACTGGTCGGTAGTTAACCACCAGCCTTGGGTCCAGGTTAGGCTTTTTTAGGAGTGGCCAAATTACCGCCTCTTTCAAGGTGGTAGGGACCACTCCCTCTCTCAAAGAGGCATTCACGGCCTCCTGGACCCAGGTGCGAACCCCCCTGGCAGATCTTCCAATTAGCCAAGATGGGCAAGGGTCGAGCGGAGTGGTGGTAGAACGGACAGATCCAAGCACCCTGTCCACATCCTCAGGTCTCAAAAATTGAAACTCATCCATTAATACTTGACCTAAGCACGGCACACTGAACACATCCTCTGATTCTGCAGTAATGGTGGAGTCCAACCCACTGCGAATCTGAGCGATTTTCCCCTCAAAATGAATGGCAAACTCATCACAGCGAGCTGATGAGCAGTCCGGGACCTCCACCGGATTTCCCGGTTGAAGAAGATCCCGGACCACCCGAAACAGCTCTGCTGGACGACATTCTGAGGAAGCAATACAGCTGGAGAAATATTGCCGTTTCGCCAGCCGTATTGCCACGAAATAGGCCCGATAATGGGCTCTAAGTCGTGTTCGATTGGACTCCCAGCGGGATTTCCTCCACCTGCGCTCCAGCCATCTCCCCTCTTGCTTCATCGCCCACAGTTCAGAAGTATACCAAGGAGCTGTCTGGGCTCTGCGTGCAGGGAGAGGGCGCTTAGGCGCAATCATGTCAACTGCCCGGGTCATCTCCCTATTCCATAGGGTGACCTGAGCTTCGACAGGAGCGCCGACCATATCAGACAGATAATCCCCCAGACAATTCAGGAAACCATCTGGATCCATTAGTCTCCGAGGGCGGATCATTTTAATAGATCCCCCACCCTTGCAGAGGGGAGAAGAAGCTAATAGACTAAACTTGACCAGGAAGTGGTCTGACCATGACAAAGGGGTCACAACCAGCCCCTCCACATCCATACCACCATCTTCCAGTCCCGTTGAGAAAACCAGGTCCAAGGTATGGCCCTTCTCATGTGTCGGGCCGATGACACATTGAGACAGCCCCATGGTTGTCATGGTGGCCATGAAGTCCTGAGCCGCCCCAGTCAAGGCAGCCTCAGCATGGATGTTGAAGTCCCCCAGCACCAACAGCCTGGGAGTCCTCAACACCAGGTCCGAGACTACCTCCGTCAGCTCAGGCAGGGAGACTGTTGGTACGCAGCAGGGTGGGCGGTACACCAACAGAATCCCCAATCTGTCTCGTAAGCCCAACACACAATACAGGCCCTCAAGACCTCCTCTCAAAGGGATAGGAAGCCTGGTCAAGGAGATAGAACTCCTATAGACTATAGCAACTCCCCCTCCCCGACCCTCTGAGCGACATTGGTGCTGGACCGAGTACTCAGGTGGACACAGCTGGGAGAGGGGAACACCACCCTCCTCTCCCACCCAGGTCTCAGTAATGCACACCAGGTCAGCACCCTCATCCAGAATTACATAATGGATGAGGGCAATCTTATTTTGTACTGACCTGGCGTTCATCAACAGCACAGTGTGGCTCGAGGGTTTGCTGATATGGTCACCTGATACCACCTGGTTGGGGGTAGGACTAGAAGAGGGGATAGATGTAAGATATCTAATCTCTCTTCTCGTACGTGGGCATGTTCTACCCCCACCGCCATTCCTTCCCCTACCCAGCACCACCTCAATGGCTGGTGGAAATAGGCGGACCGGACCACTGATGCTACCTGGGTTTCCATGGTGAGCGCCGGATCCAGATAGACCCCAGGCTGCGAACCTCACTCTTCGCGGTGAGAGTCACTCCCCCAAAAGAGAGGGAGTTTCCCAAACCACCGATGGAGGGGCTACCCACCCTCAGGACCTCCGTCTTGTCTGGATTCAGCCTCAGTCCATTCTCCTGCATCCATTGCAGTACAGCCTTCAGGCAGCGCTGAAGGGACGGAACGGCATCCACTGTTGTTGGAGAAAAGGAGATGTAGAGCTGGGTGTCATCAAAATACTGATGACACAAAGCCCCACACCCCCGGATGACCCCACCCAGCGGCTTCATATAGATATTATTTATTTATTTATTTATTTATTTATTTATTTATTTATTTATTTCATTTATACCCCGCCTATCTGGTCTTGCGACCACTCTAGGCGGCTTCCAACAACATAAAACAACAGATAAAATCACAAAATTATTACATAAACAATTTCCATAACAATTATAAAACAAAAAATAAAGATAAATAGAAAAGATAAAAAGATCAGGTATTGACTGGAGGGAAGGCCTGTATAAACATCCATGTTTTTAATTGATTTTTAAAGATACCCAGCGTGGGGGGCGGCACGAATCTCCGGAGGGAGATTATTCCAGAGGCGAGGAGCCACCGCCGAGAAGGCCCGATTTCTTGTTCTTTCCCTATGGGCCTCTCTCGGCGTCAAGCTCCTCAGCCTCACCTCCTGACTCGCACGGGTGATCCGGGTAGACCTTGGTGGGAGTAGGCGTTCCGCCAAATATCGAGGTCCTAAACCGTTTAGGGCCTTATAAGTAAGCATTAAAACTTTGAAGTCAATGCGGAACCGAATGGGCAGCCAATGCAATGCGGCCAGAATAGGAGAGATATGCTGGTATTTTCTCACTCCACTAAGGAGTCTGGCCGCCGCATTCTGCACCACCTGAAGTTTCCGCATCAACCTCAAAGGCAGCCCCATGTAGAGCGCGTTACAATGGTCTAATCTTGAGATTACGAGCGCATGCACCAAGGTAGTGAGCGCCCCCATATCAAGGTAGGGCCGCAGCCAGGCAATCCACCAAAGATGGAAAAAGGCGGAGCGGACTACCGACGCCACCTGCGTTTCCATGGTGAGCGCCGGGTCCAGATGGATCCCCAAGCTGCGAACCCCACTCTTAGCGGCCAAGGCCACCCCCCAAACGAGAGAGAGTCACCCAAGCCGCCAACCACAGGGGCACCCACCCTCAGAACCTCCGTCTTGTCCGGGTTCAGCCTCAGCCCATTTTCCTGCATCCATTGCAATACAGTCCCCAGGCAGCGCTGAGGGGACAGGACGGCATCACCTGCAGTTGGTAAATAGGAGATGTAGAGCTGGGTGTCATCAGCATATTGATGACACGATGCTCCACACCTCCTGATGACCCGACCCAGCGGCCTCATATAAATATTAAACAGCATTGGGGAGATAATCGAGCCCTGTGGAACCACACAACTGAGACTCCACGGGGCTGAAACACTTTCCCCCAAGCTGTACTCTCTGAGGACGGTCCTCCAAGAAGGATCGGAGCCAGGCAAACGCCAGACCACCAATTCCCAACTCGGAGAGCCTGCCCAGGAGGATACCGTGGTCGACGGTATCGAAGGCAGCTGAGATATCAAGAAGGAACAACAGAGACGTTTTGCCCGTCGGCCTCCCTCAACAGGCCATCAAACAGGGTGACCAATGCCATTTCCGTGCCGTGGCGTGGCCTGAAGCCCGACTGGAATGGATCCAGGGCATTGGTTTCATCCAAAAGGACCTGGAGCTGGTCAGCCACCACCCTCTCTACCACTTTGCCCAGGAAGGAAACATTAGCGACGGGCCTATAGTTGCCAATGTCGACTGCTGCCAGACTTTATTTCTTCCTGATGGGCCTAATGAGTGTCTCCTTGAGGGCAAGAGGAACCTTGCCCTCCTGGAGAGACCCATTAATTATTGCAGTGGCCTGGCTGTATTGTTACAGGCCTGGCTGCTTTGATTAGCGAGGTCGGGCAAGGGTCAAGGGAGGTGGTGGCGGCACAACAGCGATCAAGCACTTTGTCCACCATATCTGATGTCACAGGCAGAAAGTGATTACATCTTGTCGAGCAAGGCGGAGCGCTGGACGTCTCTGCTCGATCTACTGTTTTCAAATAGGGGATAAGATCCTGGCGGATGGTCTCCACTTTAGATTTTAAAAATGCTGCAAATTGGTCGGGTAAGATGCTAATGGGAAGCCAATCACTGTGACCAATTCCGGATAGATCGCAGACTATACGGAAAAGTTCCGCCTGCTGATTAGAAGCTTCGCTTATCCGGACAGTGAAGTGAGCTCGACTGGCAGCCCTCACCTTAGTAAGGTAATGGTTAGTCGCGATCCTGACAGCTTTCCGATTATATTCCATTGGGTTCCATCTCCAATTGCACTCTAGCTTTCTCTTATTCTGCTTCATAGCTCGCAGCTGCTGGTTAAACTAGGGTGCTGGACGAGCTCTGCGGCGGAGCGGGCGTTTAGGAGCGATCATGTCAACAGCCCTGGTGGCGGCGGCAAGCCAGCCATCAACCAGAGCCTCGACAGGAGCGCCAGTCAGATCAGCCGGAATCCCTCTCATGGAGTCATGGAATCCTATAGGATCCAGTAGCCTTCAAGGATGGACCATTAAAATAGGTCTTTGCTCCCTGCAGGGAGGGAGAGCCACTGAGAGGTTGCATTTTATTAGGCGGTGATCCGACCATGACAAGGGAACTGACACAAGGTCAGTCACCATCAGACCACACTCACTCCGCTCAGTGGAGAACACCAGGTCTAACGTTTGACCGCCCATGTGATATACAAAATCTTTGACAATTTCAATTTCTTCATTGTCAGCATTAAAGTTATGTAATTCTTCTGTAGTCATGATTTTGTCTTCTTTCTGTTCAACTTTTCTGTCCAGCTTTTGCACTTTCTTCTTTCACCTTCATCAGGAGTCCTTTCAAGTCATTGCTGTTCTTTGCCAGCACTATGCTTGGCTACAATTTAGAATCTTCTATACAGGCATACCTCGGTTTACGTACGCCTTGGTTTACGTAATTTTCAGTTTACGAACCGAAATCCGTAATAAATAATGCCTCAGTTTACGTTTTTTACGGGGGGAGGGTGTTTGCTGTACGAAAAGGACGCATCGCACCTGGAGGTTTCTAATGCCACCCCTGTTGCTACGGCAATCCGCGTTCCAGTTTACGTAATTTCCACATTACGTAACTTCCCGGATGACAGATTAATTTCGTAAACCGAGGTACTACTATATAAGCAAACCCGACTTGAGGCAGCAATATCTGTAAGAAAATTGTGATTAATGTCTGTGTCATCCATATATTTTAAGATATTGCAACTGTTTACGGGCTCAAGTTAAAAGGAATATGCTCAGGGTGTTGTTGTCAAGTTACCTCCAATTTAAAACAACTCTTTAAATGAGCTACCTCCTAAATGTCCCATCAACCACAGCCCTGCTCAGCTTCCTCAAACTCAAGGCTGAGGCTGCCTTCAGTCAATCCATGTTACATCCAGTCTTCTTCTTTCCCTGTTGCCTTCTGGTCTTCCTAACATTATTCACCTTTCCAGCAAGACTTGCTTTCTCATGATGTGTCCGAAGTATAGCAGTGTCGGTTTTGTTATTTTTGCCTCTAGAGAGTTTTCAGGCTTGATTTTATATAGACTCTGCCTGTTTGTCTGTTTGGCAGTACAAGGTATCTGCAAAGCTCTTCACCATATTCTGAATGAGTCAATCGTTTTTCTGTCAGTTTCTTCACTGGGTGGGGCTTAGTGTGCCTTTCTTAAATGCAGAAGATTAGGGCAACAATTAAAATTCACTGTACCCCTCTGTGCTTACTTTGTCAGAAGGCTGAACAGAGGCAGAAATCCCAGTTGTCTTCTGCAGTACTGAAACAGGCTACATGCTCAGCTACACCTTAATTCAGCATATACAGCTGCATTCTAATTCACAACCCGCAAATAGAACAGTTGCTAGTGATAATGTGGAGCTCTTACTTGGATTCCATCCTATTTCTAATGCCAGCCCTCCTCCTAAAGTGTTAGAAAGAAGTGAGGACTAGTGTCATGTCTATTGAACAAATTCAGACTGATGAAAGCAGTAATAAATCATTTTAATAGTTGCCTATGGTTTCAGATTTAGATACTAAAGAAGTGGAATTACCCCATCCTTATTGCAATAAAATACATCTGCACAGGTATTTAGGATATGAGAAAGCATTCTTGTAAAATGCCTTTTAACTGTGGAACATTTTACAAAACCCAGTACCTAAAATCAATTTTTGGTTGGTCTATTCAGACTGCAAATTTTAAAAAAAACACCAAAAGTCCTAACCAAGCTTAATTGCAGAATGCAATCTTCAATCCACATAGCTGAAGCAAGACAAACCCAGGAGAATTAGCTCCATTAAGGCAGAGAAAGGCCGCGCTTTGTTATGTATACAATCTGTCAATCCAATTTTAATAAGAATTAGCAATATGCTTTTATTTGGAGCTGGTGCAGATCCCAAATTAATCCTCTTCCTATGAGGCTGGAAAAGAATGCACAAAATTCAGATCAAGATGCCAATGTATGTGAGAAGAATAGCTGAAGGTGTAAGTTTCCACAGAAGTTCAAGTTACATAAGGAATTTCACAAGAAATAAGAATAGAAGAAACTTCTACTGATTAATTCTTCAAGCAGATGCTTGATCTTGCCTACTCTGATTTTAACTAGCCCACTTTCCAATTACAATATCTATGAACTACATCCCCTCACCCACACCCCTCAATAGCTGACAGAGCAATAGCACCAGCATTGGTGCTATTGCTACAGAAATCCGCCTCTTCCTCACCTGCAAGGATTCTCAACATATACAATCATATTTCCAGTTTGGTTTATTAGAACACCAAGATTCTGGTCAGCTAAATCCTTTTTCTGTCACAAGTTTGAGGTGAATAGGTTCTACAGCAGCAGTAAGCCTGTTACCAAGGACACACTATTGATCAGAGGCAGAGCACATATTACAGCTCATGTAGCTTAGTTTTACAGGAAAATGTAGTCCCTATTCTCCAGGGCTTGGACTAGGCCAAAGGAAATTTCCATTTTAAAAGAGCTTTCTATAATTAAGAGGGGGGGGGGAAAAGGGGGGGAAGGATTGTATGACACTTTGACCAAGTTACATGGTCACAAGTTTACCTTGTGCTGCCATTCCTTCAAAATCATTTCAACATTGCTACCATCAGGGACAGTTTTGTCAATCTGTACAGTGACATGCTGAAATGCATATGCCCTAAAGAAAAGGTATTTTGGTTGTGCTAACTGAAAACTTAAAGCAGCTGGCCCTCTACCTCAGGAAATTTCACAATGGAACAGTTGAACATCACAACAGAAAGGACAAAGACAGCACCTTCATTACTGGTAAATCCTGAAGTCTGTTATGTCCCTGTGACTAATGGATTCAAAATTTAACTTTTTTACCATGTGACATTCCATGACTTAGAAGAAAATCAATACAACACAAAGCATTAGCACTTAAAAATACAATTACAACTCTTAAAAAATTCATTCAGTGAAAGGGACCTTAGAAATAACTGCACAAAACAGCTCACTATTTATATACAATAAATACGCAAATGCACACGCACAGATTTCTATCTACATATATAAACACACTTTCATGGCATACTGATCACCTGAGAGGAAGAGGAAGAAGCAGCAACATTTTTACAATTTTCTTAGTTGCTTTCCCACACTACACATCCAATAGTCACATTTTGCTTGATTCTCAATCACCTTGTAAGATAAGGAAGAGCATCAAGCAACATCTATAAGTGACTGAAGAGAATGCACTGAGTACATCCCAAGTACAGTGGTGCCTCGCTAGACGATTGCCTCGCAGGACGAGGAATTCGCTAGACGATGGCTTTTTGCAATCGCTAATGCGCTTCGCAAAACGATGTTTCCCTATGGGCGATTTTCGCTAGACGACGAGGTTTCCCCATTGGAATGCATTGACTAGCGGTCAATAGCTGTCAGTGCATTCCAACGGGGACCCGCACTCGCTAGACGAGGTTTCCCTATGGACGATCTTTGCAAGACGACGACTTTTCCGTTGGAACGCATTGAAGAGATTTCAATGCATTCCAATGGGGAAACGTGCTTCGCTAGACGATGTTTTCGCAAGACAGCGATTTCCGCGGAACGGATTAACATCGTCTAGCGAGGCACCACTGTACATTGAATACAGTCTTCCAGCTGGATCAAGATGCCATTAGGTACTTATCACCAATGCCCCCCAGTGTCTCAATTTTCTGCATTTCCACTGACCCACCTTCACAGAAACAATTTAAACTGTACTATGCCAAAGTTGCAGCACTGCATTAGCATTTCCTTAGCATCTCAAATACACTGCTTCAGCAGGATTTCAATTATTACCATGGGCATATTAAAACAAAGAAAGGCTCATCAAAACAAAAAGACTCATGTCAGTGATGCAATGTCAATGGATAGGTTGTGAGAGCATAGGAAGCGAAGCCCTGCTCCTTAATACACAGGGTAAAGGGAAGAATCTTGATGAAGTACAACAGCTTTTTGATATCCATGGAAATGTTTTTGCCCTTCTTATATTTCTATTTTGTTGTGTGAAGAAGCAGGGCCAACAAGACTGTTCAATTAAAAAGCAACTTTTGTCTGCTAAGTCAGAATAAGGTTCAACTCAGGTCAGGCTTCAGAAGTGAATATGCAAAAGGACACAAAAGCTCCATGCTGTGTTCCTCTGTGTGTGTCTGTTTAATTTTGCAGTTAGTCCACACTAAGGTGTCTTTTTAAAATAACATTTTAAAAATTTGTATTATGTATTTATCAGGTTTCTATCTTGCCTTTCTGCTAAAAAAAAAGGTATGACAGTGAATGATAATAACATTAGTAATAAAATAAATACAATATAATTATAAAAGCACAATTAAAAACATATCCCGAAAAAAAAATCAGTTAATAAAATCCAACCAGTTGGAACACTTCAACGACAACCCAGATTGTCTCTTTGAATCCAACTTCATTTTACTCTCCCATTTAGTCCGTTATCAGCAACAGACACTGGTTAAGAACCAGAACAACTTTGTTAAATTTAGATGGAAAAGAGAGATAGAGTTGAATGTTATCAGCATAATGGTGCTATCAACTCCAATCAACTTCTGGGATTTTCAAGGTATAAAATACCCAAAAGTGGTTTACCAGTCCACTTCTGGTGATGCTTTAAAATTATGCAGTGCTGCCAAGACCACACAGGTGGCATGGCACAAAACCACATCAGGCACACACACACTTCTGTCAAGGTCAATCTTGGCTGGCTCCTCTGCTAGGAGGCATGGTAGCAATTCAAACTCCTAGCCCCTGGCTATCAGTTGTTCCAACTCACTTCCTCCCCAGTGTTCCATAAATCAATGCATTAGAAAGCTGCTTGCCAAATGTTAGAAAGTTAGCAGAGATATGAGGTAAAGGTAAAGGTTCCCCTTGACATTTAGTCCAGTCGTGTCCGACTCTAGGGGGCGGTGCTCATCCCCGTTTCCCAGCCATAGAGCCAGCGTTTTGTCCGAAGACAGTTTCCGTGGTCACGTGGCCAGCGCAACTAGACACGGAACGCCGTTACCTTCCCACTGAGGTGGTACCTGTTTATCTACTTGCATTTGCATGCTTTCGAACTGCTAGGCTGGCAGGAAGCAGAGATATGAACCATTTGGCAAATAAGCCCATCAGACACTCCAAAGAATATATATACTGATTTGGAAACATGTAGTGGAACTAAAATGGTAATTCAGCTCTTTTCTTAAAAGATTTCTTTTCTTAAAGAAGTCATTTGACAACTACGATGTTTAGATTCTTTAAATCAGGACTCCCACAAAAACCTGGCTAGCAATGGTAATTACAAACCACACCCAGACAACATCAGTCCTTGATCCACAGCCAGTTGCTAGCTGCATGAGTCTAGTCCATCAAAAGCAAAATCCAGTAATTCTGACACTCACTGCCCTCTCAAAAATTAAAAGCCAGCACCTACAGAATCTTTTACTGTCTGCAGCCATTTCAAGCCTAGCCAAAATGGGAAAATGTGGTCTTTTATTTATCTTTCCCTTTCCTTGAGGATGTCATAGAAAACTGTACAAAGTACATTTTAATCAGGAGTTTGCATATACAGGTGTTGCAAAATAAACTTGCAATTATTTTGAGAAGAAACTGTACAAAATCAGCCTGAAGGCTACACAAACTTTATTGTAGTTATTTCGTGATCAAAACGGCATTTGTCCAATATGAGACCAACTGCTGTACATGTTCTTGGGCTAAGCATTGGCAGTAAACCTAATTCTGACCTGTAGTAAAATTCTCTACTAAATCACTGTGCTTATATAGACCACAAAAATTCCTTCTATTACCCTAGAAACTGTTGGAAAACTGGCTCAAGTGGGCTTCTCACTTCTCTGAAGCTTTATGAAGTGCTTGGGGTTGCAGTGCAAAGGAAAGACTACACATATGCAGCTGAATATCCAGCGCTGGATACGATCCCCTGACTCAAACAAAGTATGGGTGAGAGAAAGGAAATACAAAGTTTCAGTTCAAAGTCTTACATGATTTTCTTCTACAAGGAAGTTAATTTTGGAAAAACCATGTATTTTTCAGCTAGAATCTTTTACTGAAGAATAACAACACTGACAAATATTTTCTCTTTAAGTTCCTCTGTGCCTTTTGAAGGTGCAAAATAAAGAATGAAAAATGCTCAAACAATTTCTCCCAGATTTCCCCCATTTAAAATGTAGTTTAGATGAGTAGAATGTTTAAATAATTGTAAACATCATACTTAGGCAGATGTAGATTCAACATACTGTACATCAGTAACAGAAACAGCCAAGTACAAGTATGTGTAAGAAGGAAGGCTGGCAACTTTTACGGCCTCATTCAGAAGGCTATTCTAAAGAGTAATCCCCACACTACATACATATCTTTGATATAATAGAAAAATACTTCTGACCAACCTTATTGCAGAGTAAATACATGGAAAATCACAACCACTGTATACACAGTCACCTTTCCTGGGAATGGACGTACTCTCACAACTAATCACACTTCAATCTACTGATTGCTTTTCTTTTACTTATTTATTTTATTTTAAATATTTAAAATATTTTACCATGCTTTTCTCCTTAAAAAGGACCCAAGGCAGTTAACATCAATAAAAGACAGTATTTAAAAGCTAAAAAACAGTAAGTATACAAATATTTTCAAAAGCATCAAATACCACACAAAATGTAAACAAAATCAATACCAAAAACATATTTAAAGCAACAAGGCACAACAATCCATTTAAAAACCTCTCCAAGACAGACAATCACTAATGGAAAGTCTGCCTGAAGAGAAAGTTATTCATCTGCTAGTGGAAGGACAGGAAAGATGGGCCCAACCGGGCCTCCAGTGGGAAAGAGTTCCAGAGTCAGTGAAAGCCCTCACCTGTGTCCCCACCAAATACACCTGTGAAGGTGGTGGGATGAGAGAAGCACCTTCCCTGATGATCTTAACCACCAGGCAAGCTCATACAGGCAGTCTTTGAGAATGCTTGGACCCAGGTCATCTGGAGCTTTATAGGTTAAAACCAGAACTTTGAATTGTGCCAGAAAATGGATCAGCAACGAGTGGAGCTGCTGTAACAGAGGGTCATGTGATCCCTGTAACAAGCCCCAGCTAACAATCTGACTGAAGTTTCCTAATACTTTCCAAAGGTATTTACCATTTCACTTTTCATCCAGTGGACCAGCAGTTCCCAACCTTGGGTCCCCAGATGTTCTTGGTCTACAATTCCCCACAAATCCTGGCCAGGACAACTAGTGGTGGAGGGTTCTGGGAGTTTTAGTCCAATAACATCTGGGGATCCAAGGTTGGGAACCACTGCAATGGAGAGTTAATTGAGAACGGATTACCTAAAAGGTGTTCCAACAAGCTGAATTCATCATCAGTTACAAAAAAAAACACTCACATTTCAATTAGACACAAGCACAATCCCTGCAGCAACTATTTTATTTTTATCCTGCTTTTCTCCCCAGTGGGCACCCAAGGCAGCATACAAAATTTTTAAAATCAACAATTAGTTAAAACAAATTAATTTAGATTAAAAACTATGACATACACATATTTTAAAATTATTTTAAAACTATCAGTTTTAAAAGACCTCCCTTGAGCTCATGTCAGAATAGTTCCTTGATAGGAATCCACTGCAGTTTGGAAAAATCACACTGGAAGCTTTTTAACGTAAAGTGCAAGAAATACTCAGTCCAATCAGTCTTTACAGAACACATTGAAAGATATCATATACATAAATTTCAATCATCCTATTTTATAAGTATTCACAATCAGTTATGCCTAATGAAGAAACAGAACAAAATATTCACAAGCTTATCTGTGATGCTTTCCATACAGGGAAATGTCTTGTCAAGAAATATAATTAGCAGAGCAGATACTGCCTCTATGCCTACCTTACAGAATTTAATGCCCACATTAAAATCCAGGTTTCTAATTCTGGAAATGTATAAACAAAATTGCCCATTTTATTAAAAAAGCTTTAAAGTGCTTTGTGTAATGTGCAAGAGTCTCATATCACAAGAATTACTCTAGGCATCCAGAGTTTACTGAATTGAACTGAAGAGGGGTTACAGGAGTCTCTAGCAGCTGTTGTGTAAAAGAAGCTCCTCAGTCTACTGAGCTAAAACAAGTCATCTACAATACAAAACATCATTGGCTGTTTAAGTGACATGTACCCAGTAAGATGGTGAAAAACCTTATTTTAATGAACTACTTTTGACTCGTATAAAATAATAACATGAGATTTGGAAAGAGTGATGTTCATAGCCCTAAATTCCTGTTCAGTGCAGAGGTATGTATCCACAATCAGCTTGTACCTAAGAAAAACTCCCTAACTCAGCCTTCTGGAAGGAAAAGATCATTCAAAGCAAGCTCAGTGCCTTGCGTTGACCATTGTGGCCTTCCAGAGATTAGCAATACATGGGAAGATCACCATTCCTGATGCTAACTAGTACAAGTGAAGCAACACAATAAAAAAGACACCATGTATCCAACAGATAAAGTATTTGGAATAAAGTAGCTATTCAAGAACTTAACGTTAATGATTACAAGTTTCTCCACCTGCATTTTAAAACATTGGTAAACATGCCATGATATGGCATTTTGGCTATTAATATTATAAATTTTCTACAATGTTAATTTATGTCCGTAAATATATATCACCAAAAACACCATTACCTGTTCAGATTACAAATCTCAAGTACTAAGTATAGATCTTGCGTTTCTCAGAGCAACACTACATAAGTTGTTCTTCAGGCTTAACTAAGTACAGTGGTGCCTCGACTTACAAACGTCCCTACTTACGACCATTTCGAGTTACGACCAGCTCCGGCCGCAAAATTTTGCTTCTACTTGCGACTGGAGCTTCCACTTACGAACAGAAAAAGGCAGGGGAAAAAGGCAGGAAATTCAAATTTCTAACTGTAGGTGGTGATGAGGCTGCTTCTTTGTAGCTCTTTCGCCCCAGCAGTTAGAGAGTGTGCGTCGGAGGAGGCTTGGGAGTGCCTCGCTTCTGCTTCTGAGTGAGTGTGTGTGTGTTTTTGCAGGGAGGCTTCGGGCTGCCTGGTAAGGTAAGGTGCTGTTTTCTGCTTTTTAAAAACTGTTCTGGGTGTTTTTGCAGCGTGGTTTTGAGCTGGGGGGTTATGTTTCTGTGCTGTGATGGGTCTTGGGGGGTTTGTTTCTTTTTTGGTGTTTTTTCCCCCATTTCCGATGGGTCTTGGGGGGTTTGGTTGCTTTTGGGGGTTTTTTTCCCCATTTCCAATGGGTCTTGGGGGGGTTATTGTTTGTTATTGAAGATTTCTCCACCAATTTTCACTCCATCTGAATCTAATCTAGCTTTCTGTATGACATGTTCTGCACACAGACTGAACAGATAGGGAGATAAAATATACATTTGCCTGACTGCCAATGGGAAACCATTCTATAATCTGTCCTAAGAATGACAGAGTATAAATTAAGCATCAGGACAAGCAAAAACTGTAGTACATTCATTTTTTTCTAGAATGACCCACAGCTTTTCACAATCCACACAGTGAAAACCTTTGCCGGTAATCTATAAAGCACTGACTGATTTTCTTCTGAAATTCTTTGATTCACTCCAGTAGCCACTGTATATTGATTTCTACTGCCTCTTCTTTTTCTGAGTCCATCTTAAAAATTTCTTGCTCCATACACAGTAAAACCTTTTATTGCAAAATATTGAGCATAACTTTGCTTGCATGAATCCACAACTATTCTGATATTTTGTATTTCCCTTCTTTAGAACTGAAACATACACTGAATGTTTTTAGTTGGTGTGCCACTGTTTTATTTTGCTTTTCATATTCATTGCCATATTCTTTTTAGGGTTTTGATCCAGTCTCTATAGCTTAATATAGCCCTGCTCCTATTCTATCTACATCTGGTGATTTATTTGTTCCAAGTGCTTGGACAGAATATTTCACTTTGTTTTCTAAATTGCAAGTTCTTCATCTAAAGAGTCTTCTTTGAAAAGATATATCACTTTTGTATTTCTTCTGCATGGTTCTTGAGTATAGTGCTTCCATCTTCTCTTTATTTACCCTGATCGTGTATCATATTCCCTTGTTGATCTGTCAGCACATTTAATCTTGGTCTAAAATTCCCCTTGATTTCTTGAAATATATGGCAGATTTTTTTTTGTTGCCCTCTTCTTTTTTTCTGCAATTATTATAATACTTCTTTGTCCCTGCAAGTCATTGAAAAATTGCGCTTGAGGTTCTGACCATATTTCTACCTCTTTTTCCTTAATAATGTTAAGTGCTTCATCAGTCATATATTAAAGCTTTTCTTTTCTTTTGACTATAAATCATTTTCTTGTATTCTTCCTGGATAACATCATTGCTTTCAGTTTGTAATTTTTCACATTCATTTGAGTTCAGTAATGCAAATCTGTTTTTAAATGGTCTTTAAATTCCTCAGGAATGTTATTTACATATTTTTGCTCTACGATTATTCTAGTGTTCTTTAGCTTTACTCTGAATTTTGATATTAACATTTCACGATTTGTACCATGGTCCATTCCTGGTCCCGTTTTTGCAGAAAGAAAAGCATTTCTCCATCTTCTACTTCCAATGATACAGTCTAATTGACTTCTATACTGGCCAGTGAAGTCTGTGTGTACAGTTATCTGTTAGGTTGCCTGAAGCAAGTATTTGCAACAAACAATTTGTTAGCTTCACAGAATTCTAGTTCTCCTATTTCATTTCTCCAATGATGTTCAGTTCTGGTTTACCACCTATTTTTGCATTTCTGTTACCCATAATTATCAGTACATCCTATTTTGGAGTGTGATTACTCCTGGACACTTGCATAAAAGCATTAAATTTCCTCTTCTTCAGCATCTGTAGTTGGAGCATAGACTTGAATGATGGTAATGTTGGTGGAATTCCCTGAAATCTGATAAATATAAATTCACTCATTTGACACACAGCCCTGACTGGTTGTGCTACAACTTGCTCTACTATTACAACCACAACATTTCTTCTGAGTTTGTTGTTTCCAGAGAAAAGCACTCTGTAATTACCTAGCAATAGAACTTAGAGACAGATACATATTTGACTGGAGTCACAGACATGTAAACTGCCTTAAATTAATGACAATAATTACTTGTGAACAGAAGGAATTTACAGCACTGATGACATTCACTTTGTAGCTCTTTTCCGAAACACATAGACAGGGAGTGTTCACAAGACTGGATTACATCAAGGACTAGTCTATTATTTGCATTTTCACAAAATGCTACTGGATTTCCATTTTGCCAGATTCTAGCCTTTGCTACATCATGTGAGTTGAACGGTTAAATTATCATGTAGTGAATTGGAATGGTCAGCTAATGAAATGAAGTTGCAGAAGGGGTAGCCGTGTTAGTCTGTGCAAGTATTATTGGTTAAAACAAAATAAAAATAAAAAAGTAAAAAAAGACAAAAACGTGGTGCCAACTTAAATATTAACATATATTTTTTATGTGAGCTTTCGTGGACAAGTCCACTTCATCAGACCTAGAAGGAGAAATAACATGGCAAATATTTATACTTAGCATCAAGGTATAAATATCAATACAGAGATCATGGTTGGTTGGTGAGAAAGTCAGTGGTTGATGATAGTGTCTTTGATATGCAAGTCTTTTGTAGAAGCTTTTGTGCTATAAAGAATGTGAGAACATCTGTCATAAAGGGTAGTGCCCCAGAAGCCTTGGTTTATATTAAGTCCTTTGATATGTGCATCTATCATGCATATATATTTTATCTTTTTTTGTTTTTCTCTGAAGCACTACCATATATAAACATTACAAATACTGGATTGTACTGCATCTTCCAGATATTTTTTCGCCCTATAGATCCACCTTAGAAATTTCTAAGATAAAACAAATTATACTCTACTCTTCTGGTCATCCATTGCCTCTGGGTAATTCACACACTTTGCAACTGATTACAAAGAACAACTTATAGAAAAGTTCACCAGTGACTGTAAATAGCCTATTGAATTAGCATTCATGTTACTCTATCACTGTTATTTTACCATTGTTAATTTACCATTGTTAATTTATGACAGGTATTTTCACATTCTTTACAGCACAAAAGTTTCTACTAAAGACCCGCATATCAAAGACAATATCATCACCCACTGACTTTCTCACCAACCAACCATGATCTCTGTATTGATATATATACCTTGATGCCACGTACAAATATTTGCCATGTTATTTCTCCTTCTTTTAGGTCTGATGAAGTGGACCTGTCCACGAAAGCTCATATCAAAAAATATAAAAGTTAGTCTTTAAGGTGCCATCACATTTTTGTCTTTTTTTACTTTTTATTTTATTTTCACCTATAATGAAACAAAAAAGACAGATTATATGCTCCTTTCATAACTTCATTTATGGAACCAGGCGTATCTAGATATTTACAGTCCAGAATTAGTAATGCAGGGGAAAAAACTACTTTTAAAATTTGTCCTCGCTGAGGTGGAAGTTTATGGTTTGGTCACACATTAAGTAAATATTTTTTTAAAATATGAAATGTTATAGATGTGTCCCAGGGAGCCTTCTGAGTGTAGAGCTTGAACTTCCCACTCATTTGGGTTCACCAGCTGAATGATCCAAGAGCATCTAAGTCACCAGCATAAAAATAAAAGAAGGGCAAAAGCTTTCAAATGTGACTGGATTTAAACAAGTTCAATTCTGCTTCAATTTGGCTATCAACAAGGAAATACTAATTTTCCCAGTAAAATATCTGCTGCCTCTCAAAGTTCTGCCCTTATTCAGATAAGCCAAGGAGTGTAGACTTAGGTAGGATCCAGTGTTAGCGGAGTAACCAGGAGAACTTTCCACAGCAGATCTAAGCTGAGCTTTCCAGCTGTGTCTGCTTGTGTAGAATTTCCAATTGCAGCTCCAATCACAGGAATTATGGAGCTGTGAGGGGACAATATTTGAGATTCCAAACTAGATACACAAAGCAGAAGTAACCACTAGCTACTAATGAATTTCTAAGCAACACTTAGGGGGTATTTGAAGATTATCTTGAGACAGGTAAAAGCTGGTCAACAGCAAATTTCTATTTAGTATAAGACCCAAAATCTCTATTTGAAGGTTCAATTCACAGAAGTCATAGAAAACTTTGTACTGATTTTTTAGGGCTGAAACCAGTCCTGTCCTGTAATATTGCCTGCTCTACTGTACAGATCATATGTACATAGTGACCCCACATTGCTCCCAGCCAGTGGTGTACAGTACTGTGGATGGAGGTGAACTGACATAAATCAAGACTGCAGAGATGTGTGAAGTCAGCTGGCAGGATTTTTTAAAAAAAAAAACACAACAAAACAAAACAAAAAAGCTGTTGGGTTTCCGTTTCGACAGTTAAGAGTTTGGCTTCAGCTACTGTGCTAACAACTGGGTACAAGTGCCAAATTGAAAGGGGTTGGCTAATGAAGCTGTTTTTTTTAAGCGTGACCTCAGGTAGAGTGCACAAAAACATCCCGTTCTCACAATGATTCTTTGATGGGGATGCCTTCCACAGAGAGGAGTGGCGATAAAGATCTCAAAGGCAGTTAAGCTTTCAGGCAGCAGGAAACAGTTCACGGGAACATCGCCTGGGCCTGACGCGTCCAGGAACGGTGTCTTTAGAAACCTTCCCTCTCAGCCGTCGGCGCTGCCTCACAGCTGAGCCAGTCCTGGGCCCAGGGCACCAAACTAGTCCCAGACTCCTCTCCCTGTCACTGCCGCTGCCTTCTCCCGGAGCTCTTCCTTCCTCTCCTGCTTCCTCCCCCGCCCCCGCCCCGCGTCTGCTTTCAGGGTCAGGAGACACGACATGTCAACAGAAAAGCAGTTCCCCCGGGGCATGTGCAGAGTACCTCTCACTACTATTCACAAGCTCACACCCACTTTCACCCCAACCGTCAAGGGTCAAAGAGGAAGGGCTTTCCCATTCAGAGGGCATGACTTTCAGGCGTAGTTTCCAGCCCCGGCACCTCTCACGGCAGGCCCGGAGCCGGCTCCTGTCCCGGCTTATCCCATCTACCCAGCCAGCCAGCCTGCCAGCCTGCCAGCCACCTGCCCGCCCGCCCGCCCGCCCGCCCGCCCGCCCCCCCGCCCGGCACCGGGTGCCTCCGAGTTTGCGGCTGTGGCTACCGGCCCGCACCTTCTTGGGCGCCTTGGTGAGGGTGGACATGAAGGAATACTTCTCAGCGTCCTCCATCTCCTTCGCCTGCTTCAGCTCGTCCCCGGCGGCTGCGTCCGGCACAGAAGACATCCTGAAGCGGGGGGGGGGGGGGAGGGCAAAGGGGCAGGGCGCCGAGGATGAGGAAGAAGAAGAAGAAGCTGCTGTTGCTGCTACTGCTGCGTCCTCCTTTCCCCTCACCGGCTCCACGACCTCCCTCAGCAACCACCAAGACTGCAGCCGCCGCGCTCCGGCAAGGGGCGGAGCCACATCAGACCGAGGCGTCATCACGCACGGTCGGAATCGCCCCCAAGCCGCCGCCGCCGCTCGCACGCACAAAGCGGGCACCAGACGCCGCACGCACAAGCCTGGCGCTAACGTCACACCGCGCCGGATTCTGTGCGAAAGGGACAGGAGCGCCCCTGGCGAACGTTCTTCCGACGTAATTAACCGGTTCAACGCCGTTTGAGCCGCCCGGTCGTTTATTGTTCGCCAGTGCACCCGTGCCAGTTGGGAATTGCTAGATTTCTCTAGGAACTGGCAGGACCCAGAAAGGGAAAGTTTCATGAAGGCGCGAGGTTGCAGTTGTGTTCTTTTTTTTAAGGGGGGGAGGGATTTGCAGCGCTTTAAAAGCTCATAAATTAAATATGCCATAAACTCTTTAGCGTATTCTATAAGATATTTGTTAATCTTCAAACTGCCGTGAAACTCTTGTGTTTGCTGCTGTAGAAGCTACTAAACTTCTTAGACCCAAAGTACAGAATTCATTCACAGATCTGGAGCGTGAAGAAATGGTTCTTATATATACCTCTGGATTTGGAAAGACAAATTTCCAGGTCATGTAGAATGTAGCTTTTAGGGCAGCCTTGATGTACTCTGCTTGATGCTGTACTCCAGGAAAGAAGCACAACTTTACTCTCAGCCTCTGGTATTATCAAGCCAGACGAATGAGGGTTGATGGTTGTGAATCCGGCGCTACTGCAAGACTGTTGTTTCGCTGCAGTGGAAGGACTGAGCATGCTCGCTGCCCACAAAATACTGGCTGACTATTGCAGGACCCTGGAAAAGCAGGTGAGAGGTAGAATGGAGCGGCACTAGAGTTTTTTTTTAGTGCAGGCCTTGCTTGTTATTAATTTATAAATTTCCTGAAACATACTAAATAATGTGCACAAGAAAAGAGAATGGGTAGGAAAGAGGAGAACAAGAAGACCCAGGCACCATTTTTTTACATGATATTCTTGTTCTTACAATTATCACCTTAAGTGAAAAGAAGTTTGGGAAGAAGAAGATTTAAATGGGAGCCTGGTTTCCCATCTGAACAAGCCTGCTGCCCTGCTTTTCTCACTGCTGTAGCCATTCTGCTGCTGTAGCTGGGTGGAACGGCTTGAAACAGAATGCTACAAATCTCTCCATAGAAGGATCTGAAACTATGCATTCAGGCAAGGAAAGGGCCCATTTCCCATTAATAAGAGCTAAGAAGTAATAGTTTTTGAGCAAAATGTCTCTGTTGATCTGCAGGAGCAAGCAGGCTTAAGTGTGCTGTGACACCTAAAGGCAAATTAGACAGTTGTAACAAGACTTTGCAGGAAACATAAAATGAAGAGAACGTGAAAGAAACAAATATTCATTGAGATACACTAGATTAAAAGATGAAAAGTCAACAAGGAAAAGAGAAAAGTAAAGCATAGGAATACAACACACATTCTTTGTTGTTGTTGTTTAGTCGTTAAGTCGTGTCCGACTCTTCGTGACCCCATGGACCAGAGCACGCCAGGCCCTCCTGTCTTTCACTGCCTCCCGGAGTTGGGTCAAATTCATGTTGGTAGCTTCGATGACTGTCCATCCATCTCGTCCTCGGTCATCCCCTTCTTCTCTTGCCTTCACACTTTCCCAACATCAGGGTCTTTTCCAGGGAGTCTTCTCTTCTCATGAGATGGCCAAAGTATTGGAGCCTCAGCTTCAGGATCTGTCCTTCCAGTGAGCACTCAGGGTTGATTTCCTTCAGAATGGATAGGTTTGTTCTCCTTGCAGTCCAGGGGACTCTCAAGAGTCTCCTCCAGCACCACAATTCAAAAGCATCAATTCTTCGGCGGTCAGCCTTCTTTATGGTCCAGCTCTCACTTCCATACATCGCTACTGGAAAAACCATAGCTTTGACTATGCGGACCTTTGTCGGCAAGGTGATGTCTCTGCTTTTTAAGATGCTGTCTAAGTTTCTCATCGCTTTCCTCCCAAGAAGCAGGCGTCTTTTAATTTCGCGGCTGCTGTCACCATCTGCAGTGATCATGGAGCCCAAGAAGGTAAAATCTGTCACTTGCTCCATATCTTCCCCTTCTATTTGCCAGGAGGTGATGGGGCCAGTGGCCATGATCTTAGTTTTTTTGATGTTGAGCTTCAGACCATTTTTGGCGCTCTCCTCTTTCACCCTCATTAAGAGGTTCTTTAATTCCTCCTCACTTTCTGCCATCAGAGTGGTATCGTCTGCATATCTGAGGTTGTTGATATTTCTTCCGGCAATCTTAATTCCGGTTTGAGATTCATCCAGTCCAGCCTTTCGCATGATGTATTCTGCATATAAGTTAAATAAGCAGGAGAACAATATACAGCCTTGTTGTACTCCTTTCCCAATTTTGAACCAATCAGTTGTTCCATATCCAGTTCTAACTGTTGCTTCCTGTCCCATATATAGACTCTCAGGAGTCAGGCACTCCCATTTCTTTGAGAACTTGCCATAGTTTGCTGTGGTCCACACAGTCAAAGGTTTTTGCGTAGTCAATAAAGCAGAAGTAGGTGTTATTCTGGAACTCTCTGGCTTTTTCCATAATCCAGCACATGTTAGCAATTTGGTCTCTAGTTCCTCTGCCCCTTCGAAATCCAGCCTGAACTCTTGGAGTTCTCGGTCCACATACTGCTGAAGCCTACCTTGTAGGAATTTGAGCATAACCTTGCTAGCGTGTGAAATGAGTGCAATTGTACGGTAGTTGGAGCATTCTTTGGCACTGCCCTTCTTTGGGATTGGGATGTAGACTGATCTTTTCCACTCCTCTGGCCACTGCTGAGTTTTCCAAACTTGCTGGCATTTCGAGTGTAGCACCTTAACAGCGTCATCTTTTAAGATTTTAAATAGTTCAACTGGAATGCCATCTCCTCCACTGGCCTTGTTGTTAGCCATGCTTTCTAAGGCCCACTTGGCTTCACTCTCCAGGATGTCTGGCTCAAGGTCAGCAACCACACTATCTGGGTTGTCCGGGACATCCAGATCTTTCTGGTATAATTCCTCTGTGTATTCTTGCCACCTCTTCTTGATGTCTTCTGCTTCTGTAAGGTCCCTACCATTTTTGTCCTTTATCATCTATCTTTTGTCTATCTTTGAACAAAATGTTCCTTTAATATCTCCAGTTTTCTTGAACAGATCTCTGGTTTTCCCCTTTCTATTATTTTCCTCTATATCTTTGCACTGTTCATTTAAGAAGGCCCTCTTGTCTCTCCTTGCTATTCTTTGGAAGTCAGCATTCAATTTTCTGTAACTTTCCCTATCTCCCTTGCATTTTGTTTCCCTTCTCTTCTCTGCTATTTGTAAGGCCTCATTGGACAGCCACTTTGCTTACTTGCATTTCCTTTTCTTTGGGATGGTTTTTGTTGCTGCCTCCTGTACAATGTTACGAGCCTCCATCCATAGTTCTTCAGGCACTCTGTCCACCAAATCTAGTTCCTTAAATCTGTTCTTCACTTCCACTGTGTATTCATAAAGGATTTGGTTTAGATTATACCTGACTAGCCCAGTGGTTTTTCCTACTTTCTTCAGTTTAAGCTTGAATTTTGCTATAAGAAGCTGATGATCAGAGCCACAATCAGCTCCAGGTCTTGTTTTTGCTGACTGTATAGAGCTTCTCCATCTTTGCCTGCAGAGAATATAATCAATCTGAACACACATTCTAGAAGACAGCAACTGTCGTAGAGGAGGAAGCTGTATCCTGTATTTAGCACCAACACTAGTATTATAGTGAGTCATGTGTAGTACATAGATGTGAGAGTCTATGTGTTGTGTCCCTCTGTCTTTCTAAGGACAGAAAGTGCACCTCAATGACAGTCCTTCCTTCCTTCCTTTTGATACTCCACAAACCTAGAGGCAGCAACAATGACGTCTCATTTCTCTGCAGTGGATAGAAATGTGATAGCACTGTGGCTGTCTCCCCTACGCTTTTTGTTGTTGTTAATCCAAGGGGAACATATAAAGATGGTAGAGGATAAGGGTCAGTTACATTCACACATTTTGGTATTGTAGTGAGAGCAATAGCTGGTGGATAGCTCAATGATTTGGGCACCTGGCTCTGGAGCCAGAGGTTGGGAATTTGATGGCCCCTGTGCCTTCCAAGAGAAGAGCCAGTCTGTGTGGCCTTGGGCAAGCTGCACAGTTCTGGGGTGTCCCCAGAAAAAGGAAATGGTAAACCACTTCTGAGTACTCTGTAACCAGAAAACCCTGGAAAGGATTGTCCTAAGTTGGAATTTACTTGGTGACACATCATCATCAAGAGCAATAAATATACTTTCCTGGATAGCTTAGTGTCTGTGAAAAAATTAACTTGTGTTACATGTGTTTTGAAAAATTATTTGGAGGAGTTTTGTGTGTCATAGACCACTGACCACATCAGGGAATATCCAGTGCGAGTGAGAACCCAGGACCCTCAAGCAGCCATGTTGTCTAGGGCAAACACAACAGAAATGGTTATACTATTTAGCAGATTTCTCTAGATATAAACACAGTGCATACTGAGTGCTTGGAAAATGTGACACATTTGCAATAGAAATATGATCTCAAGATAAAATGGAATTTGTGTATCAAATGAGTATTTAGTATATCAAAGATCTGGTTGTGTAGGAAGGGCCTGCATTAGAGGACCAGAGTGGAGAAGAATGTGAGCACCAGTCAGAAAGGAGAAGGTGGAGAAAGGGAGACTTTCCTCTTTATTCAACATATGTTCTTGTAAGTCATCCCTGCTGTGGCATCCTTTGTTCAGTCTACCTTGAGCTAGAAATCCCAAATCAGTGGGGGGACCAAAGGCCATGGGTGGGGGAAAGGACTAAGATTAACTCAGGCATAAATAAGAAGGGTTTAGAACCATTTGATACTGTTCCTGTTTCAGACTTAACGCCTGATTTAATAAACCCTGATGTCTTGAGGAATGGAACAAAATATGGAAGAAAGTAGTCTTGGAGATCCCATGGCAGTCGGGGGGATGCACACAAGGAAATTTGGCCTGCCGATCTGGCCATGGATTTTGACATTTTTATGCTTTTTATGCACCACCCCAGCTCTGTAATGCCCAACCTGATGATTATCTATACAAAGTCAAAAGCTAATTTATCTTTATGATACTTTAGTGGTCTAATCAGATTATCACCCACCCTTATCAATGAATTCATTGTGAAGTTTGCCTGTCCACGTAGTAAACTCTTGCACCACTTGCATTCTTTCCTGTAAAGTGAGTGCAGAAGACCTCCATAGTTGCTTACAAAGCATGCTGATTAAGAAGAAGAAGATGTTTCCACCAGCATTTCAGCTGCACAATTTTAAGCATATTTACTCAGAAGAAAGTCACTGTATTTCAAGGAGACTTGCCCTCAAGCAAGTTGGGAAAGCAGTGTGCTTACAGGTACTAAAATGTCTTGGGCCAACCCTGAAACCACAAAGTGTGGAGAAGGATGTGCTAAAGTAGATGGGCTTGAGAGGAGAGAGATGGGAGTGGAAGGAAAAGGCAAACTGCAGTGGCCACAAGTCAAAAGTTATGTAAACCAAAAATATAGTAATTGTGGAGTATTTCAGTCTCCCTACACATTCCACCTCTGACCGTAAGGTGGCAGTATTGCACTGTTGTGGAAGCGTCTACTAAGTTACTTTGGTTCAATGTGGCAGATTAGATTTTTTACTTTTTTTTTTAATGCCGGGCAGTTGCATTGGTCCCACCGCTCTAAGCTTGTCTGCCCTGGGGCCTCAGAAATGAAGTGAAGGAGGTTAATTCTTTTCATTCCACAGCTTCTTGCTAGGAAAGGCAGAGCCAGAGGGTATGTCTTCTCCTCTGGCCTACTGCTCTACTTTTTCAAGTTAAATGCGGCAAGTTCTGCCTCTCCCAAAGGTTTTCTCAGCCACTCAACATCTTATCTGGGATTCTGTCACGTGGCTTGGCAACACTGTCTCCTTAAGGCCGCCATCTACTTATTTATTTATTTATTTCTTATATTTTTATCCCGCCCATCTAGTCGTTTTGACTACTCTGGGCAGTGTACATCAGTGTACCAATAAACAAATTAAAAATATCAGCAATATTCAAAAATAAAAATAATTAATCATTCAAGATGGAACTAAATCAAATTAAATCAACAAATCAAATCAAATAATGCCCGGGGGGAAGGCTTGCCTGAACAGCCATGTTTTTAATTGGCTTTTGAAAACGCCCAGCGAGGGGGCCATACGGATCTCTGGAGGTAGGTTGTTCCATAGCCGAGGAGCCACCGCCAAAAAGGCCCAGTTTCTTGTCCTTTCCCTCCGGGCCTCTCTCGGCGTCAGGCTCCCCAGTCTCACCTCCAGACTAGATCGAGTGAAACGGGTAGACTTTGGTGGGAGAAGGCGTTCCGCCAGATATCGAGGTCCTAAGCCGTTTAAGGCTTTATATGTTATCATCAAAACTTTGAAATCGACGCGGAAGCGAACGGGCAGCCAATGCAATGCGGCCAGAGTGGGAGAGATATGATGGTATTTCCTCACACCACTAATAAGTCTGGCCGCCGCATTCTGCACAATTTGGAGCTTCCGCATCAGTCTCAAAGGTAGCCCCACGTAGAGTGCATTACAATGGTCTAATCTTGAGATTACGAGCGCATGCACTAATGTGGTGAGCGCCCCGACATCAAGATAGGGACGCAGCTGGGCGACCCGCCTAAGGTGAAAATAGGCGGATCGGACCACTGACGCCACCTGGGTTTCCATGGTGAGCGCCGGGTCCAGATGTATCCCCAAGCTACGAACCTCACTCTTCGCGGTAAGAGTCACCCCCCCAAATGAGAGGGAGTTTCCCAGACCGCTGATGGCAGGGCTACCCACCCTCAGTACCTCCGTCTTGTCCGGGTTCAGCCTCAACCCATTCTCCTGCATCCATTGCAGTACAGTCTCCAGGCAGCGCTGAAGGGGCAGAACGGCATCCACTGTAGTTGGAGAAAAGGAGATGTAGAGCTGTGTGTCATCAGCGTACTGATGGCACGATGCTCCACATCCCCTGATGACACCACCCAGCGGCCTCATATAGATATTAAACAGCATTGGGCAGATTATCGAACCCTGCGGAACCCCACAATTGAGGCTCCACGGGGACGAAACCCTCTCCCCAAGCTGAACTCTCTGAGGACGGTCCTCCAAGAAGGACTGGAGCCAAGCAAACGCCAGGCCACCAATTCCCAGCTTGGAGAGCCTCCTCAGGAGGATACCGTGGTCGACGGTATCAAAGGCGGCTGAGATATCGAGGAGGACCAGCAGGGAGGTTTTTCCCCTGTCGGCCTCCCTCAATAGGTCATCATACAGGGCGACCAATGCCGTTTCTGTACCATGGCGCGGCCTGAAACCCGACTGGAATGGATCCAGGGCATTTGTTTCATCCAAGTGAGCCTGAAGCTGGTCGGCCACCACCCTCTCCACCACTTTGCTAAGGAAAGAAACATTGGCGACGGGCCTGTAATTGCCAATATCGTCCGCCGCCAAATTTAGTTTCTTTCTTATGGGCCTAATGAGTGTCTCCCTGAGGGCAAGAGGAACCTTGCCCTCAAGGAAAGACCCATTAATTATTTCTGTTGCCCATTCTGTTGTTACAGGCCTGGCTGCTTTGATTAGCCAGGCCGGGCAAGGGTCAAGGGATGAGGTGGTGGCACGACAACGATCAAGCACCTTGTCCACAGTCTCTGGTGTCACCGGCTGAAAATGATCAAGACCCACCGGGCAAGACGGAGCGCTGGACATCTCTGCTCGACTCACTGTATCCAAAAAAGGAGAGAGTTCCCGGCGGATGGCCTCCACTTTAGATTTAAAAAATGCTGCAAATTGGTCTGGTGAAATACTAGGGGGAGGCCCATCACCTAGACCAATTCCGGATAGGTCGCGAACTATACGGAATAACTCCGCCTGCTGATTTGAAGCTTCACTTATCCGGTCAGCGATGTGTGTTCGCCTAGCAGCCTTTATCTTAGCTAGATAAAGGTTAGTCACGACCCTGACAGCTACTCGATTCTGTTCCGTTGGGTCTACTCTCCATTTGCACTCTAGCCTTCTCCTATTTTGCTTCATCGCTCTCAGGTCCTGATTAAACCAGGACGCAGGCCGAGCTCTGCAGAGGAGAGGGCGTTTAGGAGCGATCGTGTCTATAGCCCTGGTGGCTGCAGTAAGCCAACCATTAACCAGAGCCTCGACAGGAGCGCCGGTCAGATCAGCGGTAATCCCTCTCATGGCATCCTGGAATCCTATAGGATCCAGTAGCCTTCGAGGGCGGACCATTAAAATAGGTCCATGCTCCCTGCGAGGAGGGAGTGCCACTGAGAGGTTACATTTTATTAGGTGGTGATCTGACCATGACAATGGTACCGACACAAGGTCGGTCACCATCAGACCACGCTCGTTCCAATTGGCGGAAAAAACCAGATCTAGCATATGACCACCCACGTGGGTGGGGCCGTTGACATGCTGGGACATGTTCAAGGAAGCCATGGTTTCCAAGAACTCAAGAGCTGGACTGGAGATCTCCATCTCCGCATGAATGTTGAAGTCCCCTAAGACCAAAAGCCTCGGGGACTCCAACAGTGTCGCGGAGACAAAGTCCGCCAGCTCTGGTAAGGAAATGGCTGGGTCGCGGGGAGCGTGGTAACCCAGGAAGATCCCAATACCATCCCTGGCCCCAACCGACACGTGGAGGGCCTCCAGACCCAGCTTTACCACCTTGGAGCGCCTTGTAACCTCTAGAGTATTCTTATATACAATGGCTACTCCCCCCCCCCCGCCCCTCCAGTCTGCCCTGGTGCTGGACAGCATAACCAGGTGGACAGGCTAATGTCAGGGGTGGGCCCCCCTCCCTGCCTATCCACGTCTCTGTTATGCACGCCAGGTCTGCATCCTCCTCCAGAACAAGATCATATATAAGCTGGCATTTATTAGACACAGACCTGGCGTTCAACAGCACCAGTTTCAGAGTGGAAGGTAAACTGATCTGACCACCTCGATATTGTCGTTTGGCCACAGACCCAGAACAGTGAACAGCCTTCAAACATCTGTTCACTGTTCTTCTGACACGAGTAGGGGCTGGACCAGCGCGATATCTCCCTCTACCCGTAATCACCGAGATGTTCAATGGCCCCTCGCTGGGGGGGCAAGCCCTCCACTCCATATCCAGACAGAAAAAAAAAGAAAAGAAAAGAAAAGAAAAAAAAACCTCAAAAGAAACTCAAAAACCCTAAATTAATACAAAAATATTGTAAACATAACAAGGTAATTAACATAAAATTAATATAAATCATACATAAGGTAAAAAAGAGCAAAACCAAAAAACACCAAAATTAAATAAAATAAATAAAATAAATACAAGTTAAACCCCCATTATTACCCCCCTCATATAGACCTGCTCTGCCTCACTTCGCTCAGGACTCCTGTCCTTCCAATTGTTATTAAAATAGATGTCATCAGAGTCGTAGAAGTGCAGTTCTTATAGACGAGGCAAGCTTTTAGAGTTTCATCAGTAGACACAAGGAGCAACAGTAGCACAAAGGATGAAGCTGACAATAGTGCTACTGTTGCCCCTTTCTTCCCTCGGAGAACAGTTCTTATAGTTCCCAGCATGGCGGCTCGCATGAATAACCGGCAGAGACCCACGGCGGGCGGTTTTTCCAGCTCCCACGTGGCGGACCCTCGGCTCTCTCCCAGACGGAACCCCAAAGCACCGACCTGTTCCTTGAGACCTCCGGGTGACCCTGATGTTTCCCAGTCAGCTCTTAAAGTTGCAGCGAACTCGGCGGTTTTCTGAGGATTTCCAGGCTCTCCCTGGTTAATCTCTCCCTCCTCGCCGGACTCCTGCTGACTCAAATCTCCAACGGAGGCCCCCACTGGTCGTACGATGACTCTCCGAGTTCCGCTGGTCGACCAGTTCCAAGCCCCGCGTTCTGAGCTCCGCATCTTCGTTCTCGCCCGCTCTCGCCCCGCCGGTTTCTCCCACGGCTCAGCCAGCAACATCAGCCTCCAAGCAGCCCTTTCGCCGCTCAGCACAGCACGACAGCGTCAGGTAAGAACCCGACAAAGCAAAGTGGGGCAGAAGAGGACAGAAGAGGACAAGAAGGGAGGAAAATTATAAAACAAACAAAACAAAATAAAAATAAAAATTAAGATAAAAAGAAAACAAACAAGCCGGTGCGGTGGGAAAAACGCTATCCGCCTGTCACCGGCGCCATCTTGAATCATATATTATTATACTTATTCTGTATCTAGCACTTTATGTATAGTTAAGATCTGCTATTCCAACCCATGTTATCCTAAAAGGAAAAACAGACTACTGCCTTTGCTTTTCTCCACCCCATAACTGGCTGGGTAGCTCAGTGGTTTAGGTTGGCAGTTCAATTCCCCACTGTGACGTCTATGAGTAGAGCCCAGCCTGTGTGGCCTTGGGCAAGCTGCACAGTCCCAGGATGCCCCCCCCCCCCCGCCCCAGAAGAAGGGAACAGTAAACCACCTCTGAGTATTCTCTACCTAGTAAACCCTGGAAAGGGTCGCCATACGTCCGAATTGGCTTGGCGGCACATGGTTATTATTGTTATTGCCCTAGGGAGTCATATCTGGGGGGGGGGGGGGAGAGGGGCTGAACATCTTCTTTACTTCTTAGTGACATTCTCCACTAGTCCTCTAATTAAGGTCGATATGGATGTTGTTTTTTCTAGAGTTGCGTCTGTAGATTGGCCAGATGTCTCTGCATATTGTGGTCATCTGCAGGTCCTGCCAACCACTCATAGAGGCCTATTGCTGTGAACGTTTGTGTCTATGTTAGTTTTCAGTTAAGCAAGGTTGATTCTGTCTATATGTTTCTGTCTGTTAAAACAACTATCAGAGTTATCGGCCACCTGAAAGCTCACCTTGTTTCCATCATTTTAGTCATCTAATAAAGATATTGCTCGATGCAGAATGTTAATGCTTTCAGATATTTTTCACAGGCAACCTGACCTGACAGTAAATGAAACTCCAGCTATTTCAGTGAATGCAAAGTATTTATCTACATGAAACCATGAATCTAAACTACACAGTGTTAACTACATAATATGTGTCTGAGTCTTCTTTTTTCTTTTCCTTGTGAGTAGCATGCATGCCCTGATCTGGAACAAGGAATATCACCTACAGTTCAGCTCTTCACTCCACACTGTTTTTTCTGTGCACCTACATACTGGCTTTTAAAAAAAGGTGCAAGAGAAGGAAAGGAGGAGAGATGTTGGGATACCGTGGATACGAGATGTGTAGTTGAGTCCATTCGTGTATGGAAGAAACTGAAGGATGCATCTGTAAAGAGGGCCACAGGACTGTGACCTATTTTTTTCCATTCACCTCCATTGCACAGCATTTTGACACTTGGTTTTAAAAGGGCACTGAGAATTTATTTCCTTAATTTAAAAAATAACTCAGTGTTAAGCCACAGAAAGCATCTGGAGGAAGCCACAGAGCTGTGTTCTTGGAAACTCTGTCATAGCTGGTCAGAAGCAGCTGCGATCAGCATTGTGGGACCAGGGGTGTGAAGTACAGAACTCAGAAAATAATGCTACCCTTTATCAAGTTTTCCCTGGGGCTGTTTGTAAAGTCTTTGAAACTGTTCATAGATAACATGAAAGAAACAGCTAATATGTATCAATTTATTTAATAATATAGAAACCATCCTACAAAACAAGCAATAAAAAAAATGAAAAATCATATGACAGTGGAACCAGTTACCTTGGGAGGTGGTGAGTGTTCCAACACAGGAGGCGTTCAAGAAAAAATTGGACAGCCATCTGTCACATATACTTTGATTTGGATTCCTGCACTGAGCAGGGACTTGGACTCAATGGCCTTATAGGCACCTTCCAACTCGGTTATTCTATGATTCTACGATATGAAGTCAATAAAAATCATAGCCTCTGAGGTAATTTCTACTTGACAGAAATGCAGCCCGATGCCACTTAGGTAGTAACTAAAAGAGGAATGAGCTACTTCGTGGGGTTAGGAGGTGTATTCAATCTCTTGCCAGCCATGGGAGCCCATAGCTCTCTTTTCCCAAGTTATTGCTTGGATGACTTTATTGACGGTGGCAATTTTAGGTAATTAAAGATTTTCCCCTCCCACCCACAGCCCCCATGACTTCCCTACGATGAAAGGAATTACATATTTGGGAAAGAATCAGAAATCTTTCATTTCTGCAAAGTCACCACTGCTGCTGATGCAATCAGCATATGTTATGTGACGACCATTTTAAGCCTTTTCCCTGATAGACTAGTTAAATCACGCTTCTATGTTTGTCTCAGCACTTACTCCCACATATTGATTCAAATCATTTTTCATGTGGTCACATTGGATGTAGACACTGATGACAGTCTGCTAATGTGAGAAAAACAGTTCTTACCACTACACCACAGTGCTTTGATGAGGCCTCTGCAGGTTGCCTCTAGCTTTCAATAAGTATAAAATGCAACATTAAAGAAGAAAAGAAAAATCAGATGAAAGCCAAAATGCACTGTGCTTGCTGTGCTGAACAGTTAGTGTAGCAAAAATGAAGCCTGTGATGATGTTTCCTCTTCCCAACTTTGGTATCAAGATTCTATTATCTGTGGAATTTTTTTTTCCTCTTTGAAAAGGAACCTATTTTTGGTGATATCCTAGGACTCCAAGCAGAAGCACTTTTAAAAGTCACTTTGCATGCTGGGATGGTCATCCGGTTGAAGTACAGAGTCATGAAGACTGGGCAGTCCAGCAGGCAAACACAAACCAAAACAGGGAGCCTCCCCCTCCCCCAATTTTGGTATTCCCAGCTTTGAAAGTTTCCTCTCTCTTTGGACCATTTAATTTTCAGGGTAGCCCTGTCAGGTTACAATGGGACCTAGCCATTTGAAGAATGGGCAGAGGACCATATACTGTAAGTGTCTTGGTGCTTCAACCAAAGCAGCTAGCTGTTAAGTTTCAGACAGAACGAGAGCTAAAGTATTAGTGTCGTAGAGCTGCACTAGTGCTTGTGCAAATCCTACATTAGTGTACAGAACAGCACTGAAGTTTCAGAGCTGGAATGTCCATCTTTGTACCAAAAAAACCCAAAAGGAATGATGAAGGTATTCTGTGCACATCCAGCCCACTTGCAAACTTACTGTGGTGTAGTTCTACACAGACCTACTCAGAAGAAAGTTCCATTGTATGTGACTTTCTTCCAGCTAAGTGGGTATAGGATTGCAGTCACAGTCTTTTACAAAGAAAAGTAGCCTATCCATAAAGATGCAAACATAAGCAGCAATGAATAATTTCACAACAGGAAAAACATCAATTAAAACCCAACACTTTAAATTGTGATGGTTGGAAACAATAATCACAAATAATGTCTGAGATGTTTAACTGTTGGCATAATATACCTAGGAAAGCTGTCCAGCAGACTTCTTAGGCCAGAGGATTCCAGAGTGTAGGGGTCATGTCAGAAAAGGCACTGTTCCAGGAAAAGAATTACTTTGCCTGCACACATTATTTTCCACACAAAATGTAGCATCTGAAGCAACCCTAAATCTTAACAAGTTGTTGTAGAAGGGGAGAAAATAAATGAGAACTGTAATAGGCTTTAAATGCAATTATAGGTAGCAAAAATTAAAACTGAGGCATAGCTGCCTTCTCTGCTCATGCCATCTGCATTCTTTTTACTAAATGTAAAAGTTGTTCAGTAGGCATTTCTGAGGTAGTGGCTTAAAATTCCTGGTCTTTGTTTGATATCTCCTGTCTTATGTTAGTGGCCATTCTAACAGTTGCTGAAGCAGCCCTGAGGGAGCACAGCCCAACCTCTTAGCATGACCAAAAGAGCAATAGCCACTCAACTTCCTCCCTGTATGCTTCCATGTCAAATTCAGAGCGCTGGCTTAAACCTATAAAGCCCTTACCAGTTTGGGAACTTGTTACCTGATGGAGCATCTCTCCCTAAGACAGTCCACCCAGGCCACCTGGACCAGCCAGATGTTGCTTTGTGGGTGGCTGCCCCGAGAGAGGTCTGGAAAACTACCACCAGGAACGGGGCCTTCTCGGTGGTGGCCGCAACCCTATGGAATGTGTTACCCACAGATATACTCCAGGCCCCCTCCCTCTTGTCCTTCCAAAAACAGATTAAAACCATACTGTTCAAACAGGCCTTTGGGAACATTTTACCCCTGTAACATCCTCGTGGGCCCATTAACTGATCTTGATTTTGATTTGCTGTCCAGGTTTCCTTCTTTTTTGTGGGGGGGGGGGGATATCCTTGGTTTTTAATGTATCTTGATTGTATTTATGTCTTGGGTGGTATTGGGTCATGGTATTTTAATTGTTGTCACCCCCCAGAGTTGTGCCCTGGCACTATATGGGCAGGATATAAATGTAATGAACAAAATTAAATAAATAATAATAAACTTTCTCTCCAATTTTCATGAGACTCCATTCCCACACTCCCTCCAGTGGACACCCAGAGGAAGCAGCTCTCAGAGGAGGCAAGGTGGGGCAGGGCATTGCCACCGAGTGGTGACCTGCTGGAAGGGGCAGGGGACCAAACCACAGGTCAGCTGTTTAGCCGGGAAACAAACCACCCCAAACTGCCAAACCAGCGGTCCGTGCGCATCTCTAATTGTTACACTTTACTGTATATATTAGCTGTCTTTTCAACATGAATGTGTTGAAATCCAGGTTTCTACAGTGCAGCAGCAGTAAACACAAGCCAAGGTGTGACTACACTGAAGCTTGTCCTGAATTGATGCAAACTTCTCTGTACTACATCCTTGCATTTAAATCACCACCATTGTTCACACAGAAATGTTTCATTATCCGGGGAAGTTGTATTTCAAGTGTCCCTTGCAGTTATAGTCCTTACTGATGCAAGCAGAAAGCAGGCAGAAGGAGTAGAGTTCACTAGCACACCACACACCGCTCTGTGCAACATCTGGGATGTCATCTGGATATTGCCCAACAACAGCCCTGAAGGACCAATGTAGGCGATCACACAAGTATATCACATACTCATACCCAAAGAACTGATTTACTTGCAGTTAGTGCTAATGTCATGTAGCTGACAGAACAAATTTCAAAAGAAATAGTGAGAAACACAGTACAGACAGTAGGACAAATACCTGTCTAGTGACTCCCTCTGTCAGCAGCATATTGTTCACAATCTGAAAGTTTTGTGCAAAAAGTCATTTGCTAGGCACAACACCAAAGACTTTACTGTCTTCATATGATACTCCTGTTACCAACACACTACAGAACCTGAGCACCGCAATTTTCATTAGCTACTTATTAGCATCCAGTGGGACCAGGCATTTGCTGGCTATAAACATTTGTCTACCACAGCATGACAAAACTTAAGGATATCATCTGCTCCTACTCAAGTCGGTAACAACTTTTCAAATTGTTTTTAGTTGAAGTCAGTATTGTGGTCCTACATAGTATAAATAGGTCCAGCATTAAGAACTGTAAATGGTTACACTTTCTTGAGTGTTGCTTGAATGCTTGGCTGCCTTGGTTTGCATGTCCAGAATTCGGTAGAAACAATGACAATGTGAATTCAGCAAAGCATTCTCATTTGAACTTATTACCACCTTGGTTATTTAGGGTGGTCCATGAATAATGCAGTAGGGTATAGTGCTAGAACATTCACAGTGTTCTGAAGTAAGGCAGAGTATGCAGATAAGGATGTGTGAGAAACTGGTTTTGTCATATTTTGGTGAGTAGAAGCAGATTTCTCTAGTTTGCACCATCCAAGAAACAGATGTGAACTGGATACACTTTGAGTTTGGAAGTCTGCCCATTCTAGAACTTTGACCAACATTTTGAAATGTGCTTATTTCAAAAGTGTGCAGTGAAAACTCCATATATTTAAAAAGGTATAATGTGAACAATGTACATATTATTTAAATAATAGTGGTTTTTTTAAAAAATGAATAACTCTTAAAAAAAACCAAAATAAAACAGGGCAGTTTGGTGTTTTTTTAAAGGAAAGCAATAACAAAAAAAGCAAACACAGCTACAGCACAGACTGAACAAAGAAGAAAAAGAAAAACAGCTACAAGAAGAGGCTTGTCATATGCATACATCCCAATCTGCAAGTATCAGACTGGCTTTCACAGAGGATCAAAAACATTTATTGTATCTAAGTGTTATATGCAGTTCTGTGCAAAATATACTACATCCTGTCACCATGTAATGGATATACTCTGGAACTTTGCTGTCACCATCTGTGTTCAAGACAAAATCAAAGATGTCTGCAAAACCAGAAGAAGGACAAAAAATGCATTGGATTGTTGTTTCAACTGCATTAGATAATAGTTTTCAGCAGACTGGTGCTTTTGGAAAGCACAATGTAAATTAGTAAAAACATTAATAAAATAGTGATTATTAAATGAAAGGAGCCAAACCTGGTGAACAGATTAGTTTAACATTGTAACTCTCATATGTTGATGCAGCAGTTCAAGCAAATTAATCAGTGTTTATGTTTTTTATATACTCTTTTTTTAATACTGTGTAAGAATGAACATTCAGAGCCCTTACAGACCCATCAGACAAAAAGAGGCAAACCTTGAAACATGTTTTCAAACTTGCTTATTTATTAAATGGAGACAAACTTTCTAATCACATAAACGTATTTAATTTTCCAACCAAGAAGGGGAAATGATGGCACAGTATGGGAAGTTGCTTTTCTGGACTACAATATCCTGGACATTGATCATGCCAGCTGAAAGATCCTGGGAGTTCTAGTAAGAAGAAAAAAGTGATCTTTCCCAGCTCAGCTTGTGCAGCTCTCCCAGCTGAGCAGAGTGAAGAATAAAGACAACGAAATCTTCCTAAATCAGGCGCTGGGCAAGTGCAGATGGCTGCCCAGACCAAAACTCACCAGGAGGGAGAATAAATGAGCAAAACCGCAAGAGAAGACTTGTCAGGACTTTGCAAGAAGACTCGGTTGAAAACAGAATGCAAAAATAAAATCACATATACGTATGTGATTTGTTGCTATGTTGCTATATTATGCAAAGTTGGTCATTTCATTGCCACATGCAGAAAAAAATACGAGTTGCTCCAAAATATTCATTCAAATGATCATATTTTACAAAGCCAGTGTCTTTCTCTTAACAAATGATACAATGGCCAGCATTGAAAGCAGCTAGCATATTTCCTCCCTTACAAGGTCATTATTCCAAGATCCTCAGATACTGTAGTTGTTGAAGTTAAGTCCTGTTCACTTGTTCTCTAGTCCAATTTTGACAACATGGTTAGACAGGAGCGATTAGCACTGCCCCCTCCACCATGAGTCTCTCCACACAAATAGGGGTAAGTCAGAAGAGAAGAGGTTCTTGCTCAAAGATAGGGTCTACATGTGAGCAAGAACCCTGAAAAATCTGAGTCTTTCCTTGTATATAAAGTGTACACATGAGCAGGAACCTTTCCCTGCTCACATGGAGAAATTAATGATGATGGAGTAAGGGCTAGCCACTCCTAACCATGTTGATAGTGCTGGGTTACATAATGATTAGGGCTTTAGTTTCCATTGGGTTGCTTCGCTGTTAGTTCCCTTTTTTGGATTTGCCATCTTTTATTCACTAACCTTCAGTGGTGTAGTGAAACCAGGATTGAAGTCCCAGGATTTTCTGATTGTCAGGGACATCACCTGCTTCCCCCTGTTCTCGCTCAACTTTAATGTAATTCTCCCAGTAGTTTCGGGGTGGGTGGGATATACTGTTGCAAATATATTGCTGCAAGCAATCCCTCTTGCAATGCAAAGAATGGCTTTGCCTTGAACGGGCAGTTAGGTCTTAGTAATTTTGCAAAAGACTTGCTCCTGATGGAAATGAAAATTGCTAGGACTCATTTGACATTGACATGGATCAATCCAGCTGCCCTTTATGTTGGGTCTCTTCTAGCAGCCAGCTGGGTGTGGCTACTGTCATGATGACCATTTGAACTTCCAAATTGACCACTACATCACTGCTTATCATTTGCAGAGAAAGCAAAATTATTATCATGGATCTAGTGCTATCTGTGTTGAAATCTTGTGCTTTTAAGCAAAACAAGAAGTGTGTCACTTATATACCATCCCATAGTGCTTAAAGCACTCTCTGGCCACTTTACAATTTAATTATGCAGGGTACATATTGTCTTCGCACCCCAGCGAGCCGGATACTCAGTCCTTCAGGACTGAACTCATGTTGTGAGCAGAGTTTTGACTGCAGTTTAACCACTGCACCACAATACTCCTTTTAACATCTACATGAAGTTTGTGTAAAACGTCATATGGAGATTTGGGGTACACTGATGACATACGGCTTTATCTCTTCTCTTCATCTACAGGTGATGCTGTATAGGTCCCTGAGCTCTACCTGGAGTCAATAATGGACTGGACAAGGGCCAAACAACTGAAACTGAATCCAGGTAAGATGAAGATCCTACTGTTAGGAGGATGGTGGGACCTGTTTGATTAGCCATTCTCAATGGGGACCATATGGCCCTCGTTGGGGGGGGGGGTGGGTTCTGGCACCTTTGAAGGGGCCAGAGACTGGAAACAATTCTTCACACACCATTTTATAAGGTTTGTAATATGACTTATACAATCCTGATTTGGCCTCTTTTTTTCATATTTATGGCTGTGCCCCCCCCCCCCCAAAAGATTGAGAATGACTGGGCTAGAGGAAAACTTACTGGGCCTTGATGGAGTTACACTCCCCCTGAAGGATTAGGTCTACAGCTTGGGAATATTTCTGGACCCAACACACTTTATGGAGGCTCCAGTATTGATCATCGCCAAGAGTACTTTTTATCTGGTTGATTGCCCATTTGTGCCTCACTTCAATAAGAAATACTAAACAACAAAGTAATGATGGTTCACACATTGGTAATCTCAAAAAAAGACTACTATAACATGTAGAATGTAGGGCTGCAATAGAAAACAGTACGGAAACTTCAGCAGGTCCAAAATGCATGGACCAGACTGATGTATGGGATTTCTTGCACTAAAGCACTGAAGGAAAATAATTCCTTTATCAGATATTGGACGGAAATTCCTAAGCGCTGCTTACTCACTAGCCAACATCCCCCACCCTATGTTTGCCCCTAAGACTGTTGTTTAGCATTGCACCCTGGACAATCACTGCTAGTGCACAGACTAAGTCTGAATCTACATTGTTCATTTGCATTGTTATATGCAGCGATACAAATTACAGCAATTGAAAAACCACATGACAGTCACGTGGTTTGAATCACTGTTTGCATTCCCATAGCAGGACTGACCATGAGCTGATCAGTGCTGCCCGGGAAGCTGGAGAAGCAGCCCAGCTGGGAGGAGGCTCCTATCCACAATCCCAGCTGGGGGATTTGGCTCCACAGCTCCTTGTGGCTTCCCGGCATGACACCGATCAGTTGATGGTTGGTCTTCAAGCTGCTTGGATGAAATCACACAGGGAGTCCCCCAGCTGAGAGGAGGCTCCTGCCACTACCAGCACCACCCGCACCGCTTGGCAAAGCAAGGTTAGTCATGGGCAGCAGGCAGGGGGCAATCAAACGATGGGAGAGGAGAGGATGAGAGGGAAAGGGGTGAAAAGGGAGAGGGCACAGGGTGAGGATGGGATGGCACAGGGACAGGTGACCAAGGGTGGGAGAGCTGTGGGGGTGTATTAATTCATTCATTCATTCTTTCATTCATTCATTCCTGTTATCAAGTATAGTTCAGTATCAGATAGTAGGAATTTTTTTTTGAAAACTGGTAGGGACGATCGCATATTGGAATCGATTCCAAGGAATTGGTTCCACATCCATCCAAAAATAAACGGACTCTGGCAGGGGTCTGTTTATAACTCACTCCCCTGGCACAGTAGTCTGTGTGTGCCTTGTGTGTACACTTAAATTTGTGTCGTGTTTAAGGAGAACTCAGTACAACATGGATTTTTTGTCAATGGGCTCAGGCTTTAACTGCTGCAAAACTGATAGTAAAATAAACCTGTGATGCACATTTTTTGGTGTGATCTACTTGCAATCGATGCCCCAGCAATCAGGAATAATAATAAGTAGGGTAGATGTTAGGGTAAGCATTTGTTACAAAACACTGTGTCATTTTTAAAAGTTACATGAGATGTGCAGAAGTATTTAAATGTCGCGAGTCATTATTATTTTCCATGATAAACATGACTGTGATTTATCTATTCTTTCCTTCCTAGACCAAATACCATTCTCTCAGCAACTTTGCCTACAACTGTTGGCAAAAGAAAAGAAGGGGGGGGGAAGGGGGGCATGCAAAACACTGTTGCATTTTAAAGACTAACAGTTTTATTTCAGAATGAGCTCTTGTGACCAGAATGCTCACACTGTAAAGATTACTTCTTTCGAATTTGCCTACAACTGTTTCAGCAGAGGGAGAAACCATTGTTAAAATTGATCAGGCCAATATTGTCACACTTTGTTTAGAGAGAATTGTTATGAGTCACACGGGTCTGTTTATGTACTGCCTGTATATGTATTTTAATCCATTAATTATCATAAATTATGAAGGGTGTAAGTTCAGCCCACTGAGCTTTTTATTTTTAATTTCTTGTTGATTCTAGAGAGGCTCCTGGTGACTTGCAAGACAAAGCTAAGAAACTTGGAATGGATGTCAGGCTTGGCCCAAACTTTTATCACTCTTCAAATTTCAGTGTTGTTGCCAGATCTGCAAGGTGCTGTGCTTCAGGGGAAGTGGGGCAGAGGGGAGGAGGGAAAGAGAGAAACTGTGCAGCTGGGATCATTTCCTACCAATTATCAGATTTTCTGGGTTCCGGAATTCATCTGGAGAAACCTGATCTGCTTGTTTTTTTTCCCCTTTCTTTCTTTCTTTCTTTCTTTCTTTAAAGGAGCCAGCTACCATCCTCTGCGTTATGTTCTTCTCTATCACTTAGTGATCCCCTCAGGCAGCAAGAAGAGATGTTTGGTAATGATGATCAACCATCTTTTCTCTTTCTGAGCAGTAAGGCATCCAAGACTTCAGCTTGCAGGCTCCTCTATTTAATAAATCGTGTCATTGGTGTACAAGATAATGTTTTCCTGCTTTACTATGTCTATGTTTTGAATTAGATGAACTCATAAACATTCTATATCTTACCTATATCAGAAAACAGGAACTCCATATGCCACCACACCGAGAAACTCAAAACCATTAACAGTTCATCATACTGGTTGTTCCAATAGCAAACTGGGATGGTGAGTTCTAAAACTTTTGTACGGACATGAGAACATTGACTGTGAGCATCTACAGATAAAACTTATATTCTTCTCTGATTTTATACAGTGAATATTGCATTTCTACTACTGATAGTTATTGATCCATTTCTATTTAATGAATATCCATGTATCTACCTTTGTGTATGCTATATTGCTTTTGTCTTATGGTGGGAATCACACAACCCCAGCTAGATAGTATCGAGAATTGGGAGGGCTAAGTTGGCATATTGCTGAAGCTTTGGACAACTGCCCCGACATCATGCCAAGATAAACCAAAAGCCACTCCAAGCATCCTAAATATTGTCAGAGGCTTGACAATATTTATTTGTTTCACACTGATCAAAAGCATCCTTCAACTATCATAGTCAACAACAGCACAGAACTTAAAAGCGTTACACATCAGTGTTTATTATTATTATTATTATTAAATACAACATTTTCTATTTTTTAAATAAACATTTAACCATTTTAAAAGTCTTTTATATAAAACATTTTGTTGTTTGAAAATATATATATATAAAAAGAACACAGTTTGAACCAGAATCGTAACTCTCTTTTAAAGGAACTTCACTGGTTTCTCACATACATATATATAAAAAATAAAGACAACCAGTGAAGGATTGATATTAGAATTTGGCCTTACTACTTATAGATTACTGTGCTAAAATGTAAGTGCTCAGGATAGAGCATGCCTACTGACCAGAGAGTGGACACCATGCTTTTTAAACTATAGCTCCTAGAATCTCCATGTTGGCTGATGCATCCTGGGAGCTGCAATCCAAAAAAACCAACTTTTCCCAAGCTCTGTTATTGGCTGCTGCATCCAAACACCATTATAAATCTGGCCATGGGGTCCTAGAAAAACAGGGACAGATCTTCATTTTCCTGCAAGTTAGAGCTAATTCTGTGCAATGGCTCACTGACCTCTACAAGCTGTTAGGGCCTGAACGCCTACATTGTCAAACTCCCTGCTGCCCAAAGCAAAGTGAGAATGTGCCACTATGCCTCTGAGGTGTGGCTAAGCCCTCCATGAGGACCAGAAGCCAGACTGGAAAGGAGAGCGGGAGGAAAGAGTAGCAGATATTTCACTGAAGACTAAAGTCATCCCTTCTTGCAACACAAGCTGAAGTGAGCAACGTCTATCAGCTGCAGCAGTTAGCTAAGTCAACACCATAATATGAACACTGCACACAGGGCTGCATGCCCCAATGGCTCAGGATCTTGTCCTCAGGCTAGAAGTCAGAATATGATTCAGTGGCACATGAAAGAGAAGACCCATCCAAATCCTTTTGCAAACATGAGGCCAGCTCACATTAATAAAGCAACATATATGCCCCCTGTTCAGAGACACTTCACAAAGCCCAGCTATTTGTGCCCACCTTTTCCTCCAGTATAACAGTATATCAAAAATATATATATATTTATATCTCATTAAAGCTAAAATGGGAAAGAGAGCATTGTCAGCCTGAGGCCAGCTCAGGATCACCCCCTGCCTTATCACAAACAAAAGCCAAAGGCAGAGGATGATACAGACAGAAGAAAAGGTGCAAATTGAGATGAGGAACAGGACGGCATAAAGCTGGGCCAGACTGACCATCTGGGCAGCCTCCCTACCCAGGCCCCACAGACTAACTCCTAGACGTGAGACTGGAATGTTTTCAGAGTACATCAGGAAAAGCATTTACGTATACATAGTGCAACAGCTTAGTTTGGGTTTAGAACTGGCCCATGGCAACTCTTGCTTGCCTCCTGTGGAGCAGCCCACCACTACAACATGGAAGAGGAATACAAATGAGTGAGAGAAGTGTAATTATTTCTGGAGAAAGCCTACTTTGTCTAAAAATTAACATTCAGAGTACATTAAGGACAAAACACGGGTTCAACCTAAAAATTATTTTGTTATGTCAAGATGACACTATGCTGCTCCCCTCTTCAATTTTCCTCTAAAAAGGAAAATTGAATTAAGCCCCTCCCAAACCCTAATGAATTTTTTCCCTTCATAATAAAGTTCTGAAAGTGGTGGTGGTGGGATACAGCCCAGAGAACTGTTTGCTACAGAGAATCAGTAAGCGTAGCCAGAATTAAGCACTTCCTTCTTCTCTTAAGGCACTTCTTCCATGCCAGTTCCCCCACCCTCACCAGACAACCTGCTCTGTATTCTTTTGGCAAGTTCAGGTTTCCAAAAGAAAGAAATGTGGTTCTATCCTCAGTTTCCAAAATAGATTTGGGGGGAGGCAGTGAGATAATTGTGGGCGAAAGTATTCCCTGATAGTCATTAGTCCTTCTGGAAAGAAGCAAAAGTGAGGAAAAATCAGTGCTAAAACGTGGACATTTTCCTTGGGCTGGTGACCCTCCCTGCAATGTTCTGCAAGCTCTAGAAGGCAGAAAGTGCAAACAGCAGCTTAAACTGGCTGCAACATAACTAGCAGCATCTGCATGGCTATAGAGGGGCAGTCACAACACACTTTGGACTAAAACTGCTTCTGGGCCTTTCAGCGCCACTAAATATTTGCTTCTTACTGTGTTAGACACAAACAAGGGGATAAAGGTCAAGGCTTTACAAGCTGGCATCTTCCCTTGGCTGTATTGGTAAAGGGTGCTGGGAAATTTAATCCAATGTATTTGGACGCTGCCAGTTTGGAGAAGGCTGCTAAACACACAAACATTATGACCTGATCCCTGTGGCCCTCCAACTGATGGCTTATATCAGCAACACAATCTGTTGTTGCTGTTGTATGCACAGAAAGATAAAAGGCTGGCAAAGCCAGGGATTCAAATAAGCTGGTGATAAAGGTCCTCATTTAGCCTTCAGGACTAGTAGCCATCAACAGACCTATGCTTTATACATCAGTTTGCTCAAGCTGATGTCCTCTGTGGGCTGTACATGTTCTTCATTGTATTCTAAAGCCAGCCAGCTAATGGCCACATCACCACATCCTACAGTGGTGAATTTCCTATATTGTGCTGTATGAAGAAGTACTCTTTTTTTGTTTGTCCTAAAATTCAATTAAAATCAATTTTATTAAGAAATTTCTCCTCCAAGTGACCCACCCAAGTTTTAGTAAGAAGTCAAGGTTAAAAGTGGGTCCTGTTTTTCAGGTTAAAAGCTGGACACTGGGAATGAAAACCCAGATGATTGCTGAGACAGCCAATAGCAACTTTCTCCTATTAATGAACTAGGTTATGCAGGGAGTTGTAAGCAGATAAGGTCTTAGAGGGATATATGTCCTTCCTGCCAGGGCTGCATGATACACACAGCTTAGAAGAAGAGGGTTTGAAGCCATCTGTTTTCCTTGAACTACTACCGGTTGCCATCATCCATATCACTAATGATTGTGGCTAGGAAAATATAGATGAACAGAGATCCTAGGGTCTTCTACAGTTCAAGAGAGAAGTCAGAGGCTCTTAGAAGAGCTGGCTGAACCTTCCTGCCCAGAGACAGGAGCATTGGAACTGAATATTGCCCTCCCCTCAAAGGAACTCTGGAAGGGACATCCCCCCTTCCACTCCAGGTAGCAGTTGGCATACTGGTTGCAAAGCAGAAATGCTCCTTCTCCCCACATTGAAAGAAGGCTAAGTCCATGTCAGCTTCCAGACAGTCTCCCTCCTACTCATCAAGCTCCAGCTTGTTGAATGTCTGGCACAACCAGGGCAACTTTGTGGGAAACCAATCTTCAGTGCCAGAAATAAATAAGTGTCCACTTCCTCATTAAATTCTTTCCATCACTAAAAAAAAGGACAGATTAAAACACTCCTCATGAGAAAGTCCCGTAGTAACTCCTTGAATTCCCAGTGTCCAGTTGGTGTTAACTCCTTTCAATAGCAATGAGAGGACCATACATAAAAGGGCTTATAGTCCAAGCCTCACAAGCTTCTCTCTTCACCAAAAGAAAGGACCACCTGTAAGAAAAGGATACAACAACCATCACCATGGCAATGCAATGTCTAACAAGAGCAATAAGAAGACCTAACCTGGGGTATCCAAGGACAGATCAATATATTTTACTGTAAGTCACTTCAAGGGTCATATTTTATATCACACTTTCTGTGTAGTGATAAAATGAATACAGCTTACAAACAGAACACAAGCAAAATACAACAATAACAATAAATTACAGCCACACTGAAATCCTTATTCTGTAGACAAAAGAAACATAGAGAGCAACACTATAATTATAGTCAAGAAAAGAAAAACCAGCTAAATGCTTTCTCTAGGTGTCAGGCCTCAGCTGGATATCTAAAAATTATGTATCAAGACATACATATTTCAAAACTAAGTTTACCAGCCAACCACAGAGGAAATTTTAGCGACCTTATATCATCTCTTGTTTAGGCCTGATTGGGGTTAGAAAGTCCATTAAGCAATTAACAAACAATTACCAGACAGTATTCATTCTTTCACTGAAATGAAAAGAGGCATATTCATGGGATTTATTTCTGAAGCCATCACCTCTCAAGGCAGAGGAGTTCTCTTCTCTTCTAATTTGGAAGCCAGCATCTTGTGCTGGCAAGGAGACTGTTTGAACAGGCCTCCTGCAACATGTTCAGGATCTTGTTACTTTCTACTGATCTAAATGAAGTCTTGATAAACAAGTCACAGAACTTCTGGGAAAGCGTAGTTTGACCTTCTGAAGCAGGGTGAATTTTAAGGATTACCAGTTTTTGCTCAGTACACATCACAGATACAACTTCTGCACTTTACACCTGGGTGACCTCTGACTCCACAAAAAGCAAAGTCACGCAAGAAAGTGGTAGTTTTACTGCGGGTTCCCACCCACAACACTGCCCTAGGCCTGGAATGCACTGTAAATTGATCCCTATCTGCTGCTGACCCTGAGGGACAAACCTACATTCCATAGCTCCTATCTCCATTTGCAGGAAGCATGTCCCTACACAGAAAGGAGGTAGCAGGATAAATGCCCTCAATGGCATTTGATTTCAGAGGACAACAGCTGATTACCTGAACCTACACATAAAAATACAAGAGATCATCTAACTCAGCTTCCTCTTTTTAGTATTAGCCACCAGGACCCAAGGCTTGAAATGTTTATTTTATGGACAGTAACTCCCCAAATTATAACAAGTAGCCGTGCTGGCTGGGAGATCCCTCCAGTTGAAGGACAAATGTCCACACATCACAACCTTGACTTTAGTTTATCCTTTACAGAAATTCTGTTACAACATGGGAGACTCCCATATCTCTAAATGCATTCTCTGTTCTCGTCAAGGAGGGTCACCTTACCTCATAATTTCTCCTGGATCTGCAATTCCACATGTTCCTCCTCTTTATTTAGTGGCCTACAAAGAAGGAAAGAATTCAGTAAGTCTAATATGGAGCTGAAGAGCAGAAACTGTGAAGCATTGGTAGGTGAGGTTTAGGATTTTCAACTCCCAACAGAAGGCAGTCAGGTTCAGGTTTGTAACAGTGCACTGTGCAGGGAAGAGACTAAGTGGTGTGACGTGGAAAATTGGAATTAAGAAGTTGCAGCCACAAGGACTGAGGAAATCCAAGAGCAGAGCTTGGAAAAAATTACTGTTTCTGGACTACAACTCCCAGAATCTCCCAGCCAACAGACAGATCTTTCCAAGACCTGTGTAGCAGGCAGGAGTTTGGTTATCTAAAACAAAGTGGGACCTATGAGAGAAGACCTACTTGTATGCTGGAGTAAAAAAGCCACTGAGCCTCTTACCTTCCTTCTTCTGGTCTCTCCATGTTACTCTCATTCCTCTGCAATCGTCTCTGTGCTACAAACTGTGTGGAAGAAAAGGAACAGTGAGAATTACTACATAAAATCTTGATATAAAGCAAGCAAAGCTGCATGACTTCAGTACTGTCTGAAGAGCAGAAAACAAGAAGAGACTTCTCTGGCCCTTTCCATGTGCTATGGTTATCCCAACAGAAAAAAACACAGCCATTATTGGAGCAGACACACACACACACACACACACACACACGCGGTCTAACATCTAGCAAAAAATACACTTTCCCCACCCCATTGCTTTCGTGCATGGAAAACATTTCTATTAGTGCTGTGGGTACTTAATGAGACTGCATTTGTGATGCATGTTCTTGTCCTACTCAGGCCATTTCTGAAGAAGTCTTCCACATATGCTGAATGGCAACTCCCATCCTCTTCAGCCAGCATGGCCACACTGACTGTGAGTGCTGGGTGTTGCTATCTAACATATCAAGTGGATTTGAAGATTGAGAAAGGCTGCTTCATGGTCATGAGCTCCATAACGTTACTACACTTCTCCTGCTTGATGTAAATTTCTCATCTTGCCCACTTCTCCACAGGACTAGAGATCTCACCACATGTATATAGTACTAAAGCAGAATTAACAGAAAGCTGCTGCTGCTCCCCCTGCTATGAAAAGAGATGTTCATATGGAAGCATCCAAAACCTTTTAGCATACAAAAACAAGGCAAAGGCCATGTTCTCTTCCCTGTAAGTAGCAATGAAGTCCAACTCTTTCAACACAGACTGCAAGTCAGCTCCACAAATCAGGAGATACACGCAGTTTCAACTCTCCTCCTATAAAAGACTTCTTCTACAGTGTATGCAAATCAAGTCCACTGATAGGAACACTTAATCTCTCTTCAGCGTCTGAAGAGATGAACACCATCAGCAAGGTGAAAGACATGGAATCTATCTGGAATTCCACATTCCTCAAGCATAATTTTGAGCAGACCAACACATATCTATTTGGTTCCTGCTGCAAAAGGCATCATTTTCATGGCCTTTCCTCGAACAACAGAAGACCATCAACATTGGAAAAATGCCACAGATCTTCACTTCGTATATATAAGAACTATGTCAGAGGAAGGTATTTTCTCTTCTACTTGACGTCACTCACAAGGATAGGGGTGTCAAGTCCTTGCACTATGTTTCTACTTTCAAATGTAAGGAATGTCTTGTGTTCTGTAGAACACGCTGGGCTTCTGAGCAACACTGCACCAAAAGAGAAATACCCCTCAACCTAATTGACTAGTTCTTTTCCACGTCTCAGTGAAAACAAAGATAGATGAAACGATGAAAAAGGAGATTAGCCGCTGGGGAGAGTGGGATTTTTACTACTCTTAGTCTTCTTGGGCAACTCGAAAACATCACATATGCTACCCAGGCAGCCAAGAAACAGGGCAATGACAACAGGAGCACAGTTTTTAAAGCCAGGACTGGCCCTTACCCTGGTTTTATGCAAGTAGAACAGGAGGCCTCCCATTGCCAGCAGAATCCCCAAGACACTGGACACCACGACATAAATCACAGTCATCCCTCGGGTATCACTGGGCTCTGGCTTCTTGGTATGCTTGTCTGTGTTTGGAGGAATGAAGCTCAGATCAGAGCCAGGCCCTGGCATGCTATCCTCTGGCTCTCTGTCCTGGGCCAGGCCCTCATCTCGTTCTGCTCGTCTCTCTCGGAGCTGGGTGCTCTGCTGTCCTTCTGGGGCTCTGCCTTGGCTGCCCACCTCCCCCCAAGATCCACTTTCTGGGGAGATCTGCCTTGGAGAGGATGGGCTGTCTGTATTGGCCACCAATCTAGACGGTTGTAATGTTGAAGACACAGATTCTTCAGAGTCAAGAACATGGTAGAGTGCCACTGGGACATCAGGTGGGAGTGTTGCCCATCCGCTGCTGGAGGGCACCATGGTGCCATCCACTGGCTTCAGACCAGCAGACGATGCAGGGGTTAGGCTGGGTGTGCTACTGGTGCCAGCTGTATCCCAATCAGTTACAAGTCCTGTAATGGCATCTTTCATTTCTCCTGTTTGAAGCCACTGCTTACTGAGGAAGGATTTGTCAAGGCCAGAAGGAAGGGAACTCAATTCATCAGGCCATGCCTGGCCACTATGATCTCCAGAACCAGGGAGAGGAGACTTGATCTCCAGAGAATCAATATGATGTTGACTAGAAATAGATGGAGGAATGTTTTTGAGCTGGTGGGAGAATTGGTCCAATGTTATAGCTGGATCTAAGAGGGAGAGAGCGTTTGTGGTTCGAGGGTCAGATTCCTTTAATACGGCTGTCAGTGGCTGCTCTTCTGCTGGTAAGGACATGACCATATCAGTGCCAGCCCTGAAATCCATGCCTCCTGTAGCTTGTGAGCCCATCTGGGTGCTTCTAAGTACCCTGGGCCTGGTACTATGCTCTGCCACTCCTTGTATCTGTGTGGTGCCAGGCAGCACAAATAGCTGCTGAATGCCGTCAGCTGCCTCCTTGCTGTCCAGTTGGTCTGCTATGGAAGAAGAGGACTCAGAGGCTGGATGGAGAGAAGCCAAGCCTTCCCCACTGTTGGGGCTTGTGGCCAGACATGGGCAATCCTGGTCAGTCACCACACCTGAAAGATCCAGATAAAGAGAACGGCCATAGAGTCACCAGCATCTTAAAGGGCAAGGCAGAAGGAATGCTTGAGGCTTGATTGGTCCCTTCCCTCAAACACCATGCCAAGACCAGACCTCAGCCTGAGCAGATCAATGCCAAAAGCAACAAGAAATGGAAACAATGAACACTCAACAAAGCAGGAGGAGGGAAGCCAGCAGCAAGGTCCAAAAATGATGGATGGATGGACTGATGGATGGATTGATGGAAAGAGCACAATGATTAGCTGAGGCAAAAACCCACAAGAAGAGCTCAAGCAGACCAAGCTTGCTAAAATGGTAGCAGCATTAGTAGTAAGGCACTAGATTATTTAGCAAGTAAGCTAGTTAGTAAATCAAAACAAAAGTATTGCCAACATTCACATCTAGAGGGCACACACATGAGTAGGCAGAACAGCAAACAAGCAACACGAGAACACCAGGACCAGCTGGTTAAGCAAGAATTGAGGAAGGAAGCATGTTGACTCTATGCTGCTCTCCTTCCTGGTCATCACAGGTGCTGCACATACAGCAAGAACACAAGACTGACACAGGAGCACAGAAGAAGAACTCAGAGAGCTCCTAAAGTCAGGCAGCGACTACATTCTTCATATCACAGCACTGAGCACCACTCAGAGGAACAGAGGCTTCATTATATCATTGGACGTACAGGGTACTCAAGCTAAAAGTGACTTGCCCAAAGTCACTAGTCATCCTTATATGTGTGTGCATGATAATGTGCTGTCAAGCTGCATCCAACCTAAGGGAACCCTTGTAAGGGTCCCCAAAGTATGTCAGATTATTTAAGAGGTGGATTTTCAGTGCCTTCCCCCTCAAAATAAGTTTCCAAGGCCAAATGGAGATTTGAACCCAGGTTTCTTGGGTCCACTTTGATGCTCTATCCACTATACTGGCTCCCTATGAGCCACTTTTAAAGTGAATGGCAGCTCAGCCTGAATACATCTGTTCACTTTGCTTATTAGCCATCATCCATGGCTCTCTCCAATATTGTCTAGTGGAGACAGGGAGATCTCAAGAGATGTGCATGAAACTCTCAGGATCAATTTAAATGTATGAGGAGCAATGGGACAGAATGCTGGGTGTTTACGTACTAGAATGCAGTGTCTTCTTCACTTATGCCCATCTCTGTAGCCCAGCACCCCTATCTGTCTGATGGCAACCACAGGAATGCATCTGCAAATGTCAGCTATGACCATAACAGTGTAAGATCTACAGATCAAATTCTCAGCATGTCCATGAAATGACTACAAGCAAACAATGCTAATTTTTAAAAAACCAGAATACAGTACAACAGTTCTTTGTATGTACAAGAAAAATCAATGTTAACACTTCCTTAACACACACAAAAAAAAGCAAGGACATTTTCAAAAGCCCTTATCCAAATATATTATCCTCAAAACATAGAGCACAGAAGAAGAAAAATGTCATTGGTGGAGGACAGGGGAAAACTAAAACTGATTACCATGGAACTGAAGAAAAAACCTTCCCAAGGTTTTATGCTACTTTGTCCAGTCAAGCCCGCACAGGAATTCACATAATTTTTGGACTTCAGCACTACCAGGTTTGCTTTTGCCTCAAAGGTATAGTACACATCCACAACAAGAGATGTCTGCAGACTCTAAGCCTTGGACTTTAGCAGTCAAGTAATAAAAATGGCACACACAAGTGTAAGCGCAAACACAGATTTGCACATATAGAAGCCACAGAATATAACTCACAAATATTCCCCAAATGCTACTGCAGTATCTGTCACAAGATGCACACCCAGGATGCATCTTGCCATGTACCTGGGAATTCTGTTTCCTTCTTTTCCTCGCAATCTGAACACTTCTGAAAGATGCTGCTGCAATCCTGGCTGATATTTGCTTTGGACAGGAAACGTTGAGCTTCACTGAAGTAATCGTAGACCAGCTGCAGCATCTCCTCTGCAGTCAGGAAAAACCTCTTGGTGCAGTGCTATGAGAAACAGATCACAGCAAGAGAGAGAGAGAGAGAAAACCACATTAAAGATGTATCTTTTGTATCTCACTGTTCAGAAATATTTTAGGCCAGTCTATCTGATAAGTAACATTCACTGTGATGCTTCTACAGAAGCAAGTCTCTGCACCAGCACTGAGTGGTCAGGAGCCTACTATATTTCCATCTATAGAACAAGATGCTGACCACACAGTTATGCTAACCTCTCAACTGCTAGATAAGAACTTCAGATGGAATGCTTGGCATAGCATGAAGGCTTAAGGGCATGTGTCTTTGTAACTTAGGAGAAAAGTGGAAGATGAAGGGACATGGCAGAGGAGCATAAAATAATGTACAGTGTGGAGAAAATGGATAAGGAGAAGTCTTTCTTGATCTTTCTTTCTTCTAGTCATTCTCCAGACTGATGGAAATATTCAGATAAAAGAAAGTACTTATTCACACAGTACATTGTTAAACCAGGAAACTTGCTACCACAAGGTGTAGTGGCAGCTACCAACTTCAACAGTGTTAAGAGAAAAATGGACAAATTCATGGAGTGTGAGGCCATCAATGGCTACTAGCCATGGTGGCTACATATTCCTTCCAGAGTCAGAGGGGCTTGCCTCTGTGTATCAGTTGCTGGGGAGTATGATCAAGAGAGCGCACACTTGACCGCATGTCTGGCAGTGGACTTCAACTGTAGGAATCAGGATGTTGGGCCACAGAGACCCTTGGGCCAATCCAGAAAATTTCTTCTTCCATCCTCATGGGCAGAAACAGCCTCATTTTGAGAGCATTAAAAAAATTGCAATGGAACATTCCTGCCCCTGAAATAATCAGCTAGGTGTTGGGGTTGGATTTGGACAACAACAAGAGCAACTTACCCTTCTCCTCCCTTGTTGTCACAGAACACAAGTAGCTATCTGTCTGTTATTGTTTTAATTGTTATTCAAATGAACAAGCCAGAGTAAAAGACAAGAGTAAAGTCACATCTAGTTTGACCCTAACAGAGTGCAGCTTTCAGAGGGAAGATGCATGAAAGGACACACACAAAACCATCCTCAGTCCTCTGTTTGAACATCCTTAGCCACAAAATGCCAGAAGTAGCCACCACTCAATCTCTTTGTCTCATTACCTCTGTTAAGATTTATTTAAGAACCGCAAGGCTGGTCAGCAGAACTTACCTTATCTACATGATCGTCGCCAAGGCAGAATAAAAGCTCTAAGTGCAAATCCTTGATGGCTTTTAGCTTCTTGAAGTTTGGTGAATTGTTCTTGAATTTGATTTGATCAAGGATGTTTGACAGTGGTGAAAATGCTGCTTTGAGAAAGCATTCAACATTGCCCTAGAAGGCAACAACAACAAAAGGTACCATCATGGAACTATTCAGAGCTGGGGTTAAAAGTTGACATTACTAAGCTGCTACCACCATCAGTTCCCACTGCCTGCTGCTTCTCTCTTCCTGAATGTTGTTCCCTTGTCCCTGAGAGTGAAGAGTGACCAAATGGGCAACCGTTTTGATTGACATGAAGACTGTCTGCCAAAACCAAGTCCACCAACTAAAACACAATCTAATCAATGCAGAAGGTAGTTTTCGGAGTTACAGTCCCAGGACTATGGTTCATAACTTCTCCATGTCAGTGGTTTTACAGTTCTGTGTCAGGGAATGTTGTGGTTTCTCAGAGGCTTCATCAGGGACAATTAAATGAAAAGATAAGTTATGCTGGTCAAAGCTGCTGAAAACTGAATCTTTAGGAACTGGTATCTGAGCCTGCTTTTGATTCCAGTCTCCACATCCTTTTTTCTCTGAGAATCACGGTTTTTAGATGCAAGCTTGAAGACAAGGACTTTCTTCCTACATGAATTAGTAAGCAACACTAGAATCCCATTTGGCAAAAGAGCAGAGTAAAAATGATTTGAATATTTCCAAATATTATTTCTTTTTCTAGAAGATGCATGCAGCCCCCAGTAGTCTTTCTGCAGCCCCACAGATTCTGCCCCCCCTGTTGCTCAGTTAAAAAAATAATAATGTTCTCTTTCATGTCAAAAACATGTTCTCCTCGGGAGTGTCAATGAATAAGAATATTCACATTAACAGGTTACAGGTACTCCCTCCAAATCCTTAAAGCTAAACCAGAAGTAGATGTCCTGACACTTTCAGTCTGAGTTAAAAAAATTTTTTTTAACAATTATTTTGGATCCTGGAGCACTCCCCCCCCCCCCCCGCCACTGCCCAATACTCAGGCCAGCATTTGGCGTGCAGACCTGTAAAAGTTGCCCACTGCTGGCTTGTCATACTCTTAGGTTAGTCTATAACTAGAAAAGGAAAATCCTTAACTAATGAAAGTGTCTGAGGGCTTATCTACACGACTTAGCTGGAGTGGGCTAAATAGCATCAGTAGGAGGACCAGTATGTCATTTGGTGCAGTCCTGGCATCCAAATGACATATAGACTTAAAACCACCACATGTGGTCCACAGCAGCCTTTGCCAATATTGTGAAGTGGCTTAAGAAGACAGCTACTTCAGGTTATTAGCAAATTAATCACTTCCTCAGGCAGGCTTTCAACCAGACCTTGAAAACCAAACCAAACCAAAGCTTCTGAAGGGAACAATTCTATTTAAAGTAATGCAGTGAATATCTGCTATTAGATATGCTCTTTAATTTTTTTTCAGCCCCTCCACAGAGCTGAGAAAGTGATTAATTTGCTAATATCCTGAAATGGCTGTCTTAAGCCACTTCACAAGGCCAAGTTGTAGCAAGGCCAAGTGCAGCCTAAGAGCTGAGGTCTAAACTAAGCACTCTTTTAGAATTATTTAACAATTACAAAACTCATTTTCTCAGTACAACAATCATACTTGAGAAATGAGGCAGTCCCCACCAGCACGCTTACAATCTAATACAAGAAGAAAAGGCAATGGGAAAAGGTAAGAAAAGCGAATACTGGAGTAAGAGCTCTTTCTCCAGTTTCTATGCCCAGGTTGACTTTGCCCATGCCAAAGCTGAAGGCACAACATTTGAACACACTGCTCTGACATGTAAACCAAAGGCAGGGAATATCAGCCCCATAATGTTGTTGGACTTCATCTCCCAGCAAGTCTAGTCAAAATGGCACATACTGGCAGAGAATTTGTACTCTAATATACAACATGACCTGAAGGGCCACAGATTCCCCATCCATGGTCTAAACCAGTGGTTCCCAATCTTGGATCCCCAGATGTTCTTGTATTAAAACTCCCAGAGGCCTTCACCACTAGCTGGTGTGGCCAGGATTTATGGGAGTTCTAATCCAAAAACATCTGGGGACCCAAAATTGGGAACCACGGGTCTAAACAATATATTCCTGGAAAAATGCACACTAGTGGTGCTTTCAGTTGAAAAGTTACTATCACATTCTCAACTCACCAGTTCTGTCTTGTCCACATAGCAGAAGGAATACTTGCATGAGGTTTTCATCTGACTATCAATCTGTAACAGAGAGTCAGAAAGTCAAGGCACAAATCCTAATGGGCTAAAACTTCCTGTATTTAAAAACTATGCTATTGAAATCCACATTACAGCCATTCTGAAGATGTGGCGGTAGCACCTGCTGCCCACTCTCATGGTCTAAAGGCTTCAGCCATTTGCTCTGAAGTCTGCCCCAAATCTCATGACTACAAGAATATGGTCACAGTGACTAGGTACAGAATGCAGCTGACACTTCTGTGTGTGAGTAGTTGTGTCAGTGTGTAAGTAACGGAATGCTTCTGGAGAAGGATTTTATTGTGCAACTGATCTGTCTCATTCACGGAATTTTACAGGGGCTCTTGATGTAATCCTCCTGTGATTTCCCACTGCTTCTTCCAACTTTTTTTCTTTCTACAGACAACCAAAACATAGCAAGGAGGGAAAAACAGAACAGTTGCATTACACCCTGACAAGCAGTGCCAAGTGCCCTCCATGCGGAAATGTCCAGCACAGAAGGACTAGCAATCCAGGACTGCTAGCCAATGTTTTTTTCTTTCCTGAAGAGCCTTTGCTTTAGTTGCCTGCCCATACCAAGACACTTCCTATGTGCACATCCCTACACAACCACCCTTTAGCTGAGTACTGACATTGCAAACTACTAGGGTGTGGTATTTATGGAATATATGCAATTTGTATTTCACTATTTTCTGAATTTCTGAATTTATAAGAAGGTAAACCATATCATTAGATATGATTTAAAAGATCATAGAATAATGCAATGTGTGTGCATGTGTGCACTGATACACAGACCCTACCTACAACTAATAGGCAGTCCTTTGGCTGTTTGGAGTGCAGGCCCCAGAGAGGAAAAGCTGTTCAACCACAGAGAGCAGCCCCTCAAATTCCTGATCAGTGGAGCATTTTGAAAATGTGTAATAAATTGCTTTGAAATTTGTAACCCAATTGATAACAGTTCTGCTGCTTTTTTGTTTCAAAGTGTGTCCCACTTAATTTCCTTTATTTAGCAGAGGTGATAAAAATGTGAAACAGAGACCAGCATTGATTTGCACAGGTACAAAAAAAAAAAAAAAGCCAGCTTCCCCTTTCAGAAGCCCTGTGTCTTTTCTAGAGCTTTGCTTATATTTTTTGCAATTCTGGTTTTGTTGAGCTGTTCTTACACTCAATGTGTTTTTGCTTAGCTTAAGAGTCACTAACCTTTGGTATGGAGCCAGAATGGAGAAAGAAGCATTTCTGTAACACTTCAAATGAAATGGGGATAATGGAATTCAAAGTGTTGTGGATGGGAACAGGGAAGAATAGCTATTGAATGTATGGTCCGGCTCACAAAACAGTGGAAGTGTACAGAATTTCTGTAGTACTGGCCCTTTAAGCATTTTCCTGTAGAAGAACTCGGACTGCAAGTCAAAATGTGGTGCCACTTGGAAAGGGTGAGATTGCTTAGCTAGTTCTACCTGTGTTGGCACAAAGCTGCTTTTCTCTGTGCTATAGAATCTGAAGTCCTGTAATCTCTTGCCCAAGTAAGAACTGGATCATGTAAGGACTGGCAAACCCCAAACGAAAGTACAACTGCTGGGTTGCCTACAATAGCAAACCAAATTTTTGCTTACTGCATGCCAGGCCCCACCCAAGATGCCTTTACTGTTGAGAAAGAGAGCAGCAAATTGTGCCCCTACCCCCTGGAGTTCATAGAACCAAGATATTTTGGAATATGAGGCAGAAAATTCCCACAGCTGGTTGGAAAAATCTAGTGACAACAGAATAAGTTACTGGCAATTAGTTGTTGTTTATGTTACCCTAAATCTTCCGCTTGTGTCATCTGCCTCAACTCTGCATAATGGTGGTGCAGTGGTTAAACTGCTGTACTGCAGCAAAAACTGTGCTCACAGCCTGGGGTTCAATCTCAGGTAGCTGGCTCAAGGTTGACTCAGACTTCTATCCTTCCGAGGTTGGTAAAATGAGTACCCAGCTTGTTGGGGGGGGGGGCAATGTGTAGCCTGCATAATTAACTTGTAAACCACCCAGAGAGCGCTTGATGCGCTATGGGGCGGTATATAAGCAGCACACTTTTTTGCTTTACCTATAGTAAAATACAGTTATGGCTGCAAAGTTAATTATTAATAATTTTTTTTCTCCAATATCAGATTCTCTATTCAACAGTTGTATAATATTTGGGAAATGTTATTGTTAACTCGAAATGACTCACTGTATTTGGTTAAGGGTAGACTATAAAAAGGAAATTTGTTAACAAGTTGAAAAGTGCATTATTAATTCCAGAATAGAAGACTGTACAACTCCATCATTGTACATCATAATTCAGGAAGTGTTCAGGTTTTATATAACCTCTAATATTTCAGAGATTAAAAACAGAGATGTCTAGAGAAAGCTATGCAAATAAGAAGCAGAGCAGAGCCGAATCACATACAGTGGACAGCCTATGTAGGTACTAACTACACAGAAGAGCTTACACCCCTGACTCTGGGTGGCTCCAACCTTTTCCTAACCGTAATGCCAAAGAACAGACACTATTCAACTAACTGTATGGGGTTTCACTTTGTTAAGGGATGGTGGGTGATAGGACAGAGTTTTAATAGTCCCTGTCCTTCCACAGGGCAACCTGCCAGGAAGTCTAGCTTCCATAACCACTGGTCACTCCACACACTTTCCTTCTGATTGGGGTCATAAATAAGCATTATTTAGAGGACCTGAACTGGCCACAGATTCTTCAGTGGCTAACCCCTTGTCATGGTTTCCCTTACAGCCACATCACCCGGTCATCACAAAGCATGACTGTTGTCATGGTTCCATTACTCCCGTTCACTAATTAACTACTGCCCTTTGTTGGGCTGGTCTCATTCTCACTTGGAACGCTGTCAGAAATAATTTTGTGAAAGCCTCCAGAATTCTTTGCCGGTGAGATCAGACACGGAATCTCTGCCAGTTCATCACGAGGACAGTCCTTGCAGCAGAAACCTCGCAGTAATTCATGAGCCACCTTGGCCAAGATCAAGAACCAGGCCAAATTCTAAAAGATTCGACTTCCAACATGCTGTGGCTTTAGATCACCCTGAGCTGTACTTCCTGTTATTCTAAGAAACTAATAATTGCCATCTGTGTTTTAACTATGTATATTGTCTTCCTAAGGAACTGTCCAGAGACCTCCTTTCTAAATTTTTCTTTTTTAAAGCACACACACATACTTTTTATGAATTTCATCTTCACAGAGTGAGTAAACTGCAGTAAATTTTCTAAACTGCAGAGTCATAGTATATCCTAATCTGTGTCCAGAAGCAGCTCAGTTTTTATTGAACAAAAAAAAAGGGGGGGGGGGAAAGGAGTCTTGTGGTATCTTGAAACCTAAGATTTGTTTTAGCATAAACATAAGCTTTTACAGATTACAGTGCACTTCCCCAGAGAAGTACACTGTATATACAATACTCAAAGGATGTGAATTAGTCCCCACACAATATTGGCACCACTTATCTCAATTCATCCTCCTCTCCAATCTCAATTCTTTTCTTCTCCTTTTCTGCACTTCTGCCTCAGATAAAAATGGCATGTAGATGAATGAAGAGCCAGTTGCTATGAATCTTAGGTCTGCAGGTACCCACTGGGCTCCTTGTTGACCCCACCATCTGAGAGGCACCCTGTTTTCAATTTGTCAGAGGAGCTGGTAGCTTCATGGAGCTGCTGCAGGGTGGCACTGTGCTAATACAGAAGTGCATGACCAATGCCAGGTGAAATCGTTCAGAGAAAGGAGAGGGGAGTAGGTATTCCAAAGACTGAGGATTCAACACCCCTCCTGTATACATCTTCAACTTCTCCTCCTCAAAGCTTGGAAACATGACTTGTGTTTGCGGCCTGCATTTTGGAGCTCACTTTCGAGAAACAGACCTGGCACAGATATCTGCCGTGACTTTTCAAACTTTCATATGTTTTTCTGCATCATCTACAATGCACAGATGCCTTGTATGGGTTGAAAGCTACCTTTTAAAAAATTAATGGTCTAATAAAGATATCGCCTGCCCTTGCTTTTGGTAGCTGAACATAGTTTTTCTTAAGAAGAGTTTGAGTTGACTTGAGGCTGAGAATTAGTTTAGATGAGTAATCCTCATATTTCCTTCTGTTTTGCATATTTTCCCAGGATGTTACTAATTTAAAGCTTTTGTCTACCATGACCTTTTTTGTTAGCATAGTATCATCCAAGTATCACCTCTTAGCCACAACTCAACTCACATGACTACAAGGAGGAATTTGGGGAGCAGGGAAACCAAGGGCTTGCCTGTGCCTTTCACTCCCTGACCTCTGCTTCCTCCAGCATCTATTGTTATACTGATTATTTGTCTGTCTTATCAGTCTCACTTCCCTTCTTTTCCTGACTCTCTGAAGGAGCAGACATGCTGTGGCTCCTCTCCATGTGCCCACTAAGGCATATGTCTACCTAGTTAGGATTAGGGTTTAGGTTTTTCTACCTCGAATGCAACTTCCTTAACAAAAATTAATTGTTTCTAACTACTTATGTAGCTTCATTGTGGGGCTTACAGATTGCAAATCTTATGTAGCACTTTTTACTCAGAGAAAACTTTTCACTTTTACGCTCCCACCTTGTGAACACTCAAACATGCTTCATTCAGCAATTCCACTGGTGATACAAGGATAACACCAATCTACCTTACAAAGCTATTGCAGGGATTACTATGACAATAGAGCAGCACCTGAAAACATGACACAAGTGCTTGATATCATTACTATTTCTGCTCACTGTGAATGCCTTCTTTCTGGCCTGGCACTCTTACTGTTCAACACTGGGCAAAATGAAATAGGCCTCTCCTGAAGCCAACATTAAAGGAGCCGAGAGCAGTATACAGTCTCTCACATAGCAATGGTACTGGATCTTTGGCCCTCTATATGTTCTAGACTTCAGCTCCCAGATTTCCTAACCATTAGTCATTCTGACTGAGGCTTCTGGGAACTGAAGTCCAAGAAACCCTCTGACAGACTTCACAGCAGTCCTTCTTTCCCAAAACCCGTCCTCACTGCAGTGTCAGGCTGGACTCCACTGCTGAACTGCCACAAGGGCTGCCGGGTTACTCAGCTCTTGTTCCATTCTTCTAACCACCCATTTTCATCATACTGGAACTCACCAGATCTGACAGGTTTCTCAGATGGGATTCGGTGATGAGCCGGTGGCAGCCTTCCTTGGTCTTTTCCGCCTCATTGATGGTGCAGGCCGCAAGGAGGAGCAAGGCCAATGGGATATGGGAAGTCATGCTCTTCTATAAAATGGTTGAGAAAGGAGAAAATGCCATGATTAAATGTGGAAAAGTTCTTTTCGGCAATGGAATAACCTCAGTGATATTGTATGTTGTATTCCACTTTTCATAAACACAGATCAACATTAACACTGAACCATGAACCCATTCACACCTTGCTATCCTGGTATTGTGCCCGTTTTGTTGTTTTTGGGCAACACAGTGTTGCAGAATTTTACCAGGTCTCCTAAAACACTATGCATTAGTTTCTTCCTTACAATGGTTTGCCACACATCCTCCTTCCACACCCCATATGCTGGAGAATCATTCTCTTTCTTCCCCCAATAACTAAGCAAGAGCATCTTACTATATAAAATATTGTTCTAGTGCTTACATTATGTTTAAGATGGGTGGGCCTCAACTGAATGCTAAATTAGATTGAAGCTTAAGTTTAAGAAAGAGTTGAAATTTTCAATAGTGTGTCAGTATCTCCTTCTATTGCCTTCCCACTGTCCCTTTGTTCCAGACCAATCTGTGCCAGGAACTGGCAATAACGAATGCCAGCCATTGGGCTTATGTCCAATGATAACTCTGCAACTTCCCTTGGCCATCCCTGACCTGCAGAAAAAGCTGTGCCTTGTAGCTGTTTATGGAGCCTGCACAGTTTATTGAACAGGCACAAAAAAGCAGACGTGAAGAAGCACAGCAGAGCTGCCATTGAGGGGTCAGATTGCCCAACGGTGCTTCTGTTATGTGCAGCATTTGAAGAACAACAACAAGGTTCTGAAGGGTTAAATCTGATTTGCAAGCATTCCCTTTCCATTTCTCCTCTTCTTCTTCTCCCTCCCTTTCTGCATTCTTATTAGGAAAAGGATTGGTCAGCTGAGCAACCAAGCTGGGAATTTCCCAATACTTAACACTCAGCTGCACAGCACATTCAGAGAAAGATACCTTTGCCAGTCTGTGTCAACAGCATTTTTCCCTGGATTGCCCCTTACTTAATTTTCATCATCTATTGTCCAGGCAAATTTTGCAGATATCACTGCAAACATTTCCAAGCTGGAATTTCCCAGCTGCTTTCCCTGCCATACAGAGCAGAAATGGGAAAAATAAATTAGTTTCACTTTCTCCCATATTTGCATTGTGAAAATCTCAAATTCTTTCAGCATTCCTAACATGAAGAAACTTGGAATTTGGATAAACTTATGAAAAATGAAGTTATTTGACATTTGTCCCCATTTCTATTACAAAGGTTTAAAAGCAGTGTTTACATTTTCTTCCTTCCATAAAACATCAAATTCAGAAACTCAGTACCATGAGATCTCAGTGCTGCTGGCCTCCTAGCCGGATATGGAAAGGTTTCAGGTGGATGGCAAAGCGATAGAGGAAATTGATTGGGAACTACTATGAATGAGAAGTTAGAATAAAGCCTTGAAATAGAAGCAACTACAGACTTCCCTTGGAACGCTTTTACATACTTATTGCATGTTCTCCAACATCTTTTCCCAAGGTAGCCAATCCTTCCTGATTATTGCCACAAATGAGAAAGTTGGGCAGACCATTTAGATTTTTGCCACTACTTCACAAAACCCCTCATTATGGGTTTATGGCATCCACAGCTCATTGCTAGGAACTCCCTTGCAAAGCTAGACACCTGGATCTGCTAACCAGAGTGCTGACCGCCTTCTGTGGATGAACCAGCCTCTGAAGTCCTGCTCCAAGGCCCCCTTGCAGACTGAGGCAAAAGCAACTGGTGATCAGAGGCGGCCACAACTGTCTCTGGAATTCCCACCCCAAATGCTTTGCTTGAGACTAAATAATTAGAAAGTCAATGGCAGGATGGCCAAATGGGCTACTAATGTTCGTAAGTTTCCTTGCAAGACTGTTGGGAAGAATATTATCTGTGTATAGTTCTTAGGAACCGTGTAGGAAAGCTCTAAGATATGACACCTTATCTACTGCAAACCAAAACCTGCTGGGCAAGTTAAACTATCTGACTAGCAATGGGTCTGCAATTGTACTCCATCCCTCTTCTCACCATCATATTCCATGTTCTGGCAACAGCTGTGATTTCTCATGCCATTCTAGGGTGGACCTCCCTGCTTTTTGCTTATTCTTCTCCTCTCATGCCATTTCCCCCCCCCCCCGAATTATTTTACCCATTTACTCCTTTGCCCTTCTTTCTCAAATACAGAGTCCTTCCCTGACATTCTGTGCATGTCCTCGCATGCTCACACACACCCCGTCCTTGAAAGCATATATTTTGCAGTTCACAGTCAGAACCATTTTCTCCCAAAAACAATGTAAGATGAATTCTACAATGCCACAGCTGCCGCCACCAAATATAAGATTCTTCCATCCTGGGAATTTCCCCCAAATGTACCTAGCCATCAGTCCAATATTTCTAGCCAAGGCAAACAACTAGAGTGAAGAAAGAAAAGTAAAGAAAAAAAAACCTTTAAAAAGAAGCAGCAATGTAGAAATACTGTAGCAGATTTGGAGAGATTTTGGGCCATGTTTAGTTGACTGCCAAATTAAAAAATGCTCTATTCTATAAGTGATTGAATGCACAATTTCAGGTGTTGGTAATTTCTAGAGCACTTCACTAGTTGAGGTCCTTAATCTTGATCATGTTCAGTTTAACAATCTGCTTGTAGGGCAATGAAGATTTTCATTTTAGAAGTCAGGAGCAGATGCTGAGCGGTATTCATAAAGCCAGAAAACGTCGAAGAGCCCAACATCCTAAAAAGAAAACCCTTTTCTCTTTACACCAGGCAGAGGAATTCATTCAGACAATTAACATATCACTTACCATATCTATGCTGATATTTCAGAGCAGTATAGAAATAGGAGGCGGTTAACTCGTAGGAAAGGAAAGGCACTCTGTGTATGCTTAAGGATCCTCTAATAGGGCGGGCGGGGAGGCCAATCTCATCCAGGCTCAAATTAAATGCTGCAATTGTATAACGTTTCTCTAGCTTTGTCAATTAATCAGTTAAGACTTGAAACCCGGATCTCGGAGAAACCACCCCTTCTTCTCCTCCTCAAAAATAGTCCCTGTTGGAAGGTAGAAATGGAGACTTCTGCGTACTTCCAAAACCTGCTGCCCGTCACCGGCTTAAATCCAACAAGCAGCCCAACCTGCCTCTGGTCTTTCTAGGGACCGCGTGGGCAGCTCCACCCCAGCTACTGTTTACACTGCTAACGCTATACAGCTTCAGTCGGCTGCACAGATTGCTCACAAATGCAGCTTCACGCTACGTACTAGTTGAACAGCAAGCCAAGGCGGCGAGAAGAGGCGCGAGCTCGAGCGGGTTCCCGTGCTCTGCACCTTTCTCTCCTCGGGAGAAAAGGCCGTCGAACTCAATAGGCCTTCGGCGTAAACATGCAGGGGATGGGGCCGCAGGGAGCCGGCACTTTGCCGCCCGAGATTGGTCGGGAGAGGCCTCTGGGCAGAAAGGCGGGAGCAGGAGGAGTCGCCAAGAAGGAGCGGGACACAGCCTGAAGTGAGAGCCCCGAGCCCCCCGGTGCCTGCCTCGAGAGGCCGTGTGGCAGAGGCAGCGCGGGACCTGCACTCCGGTGAAGCCGAGGCACGGCCGCGCCGAGAGGAAAGGGACGGACGTGGGTCGAGCTGAGCCCTCGCACTCCCGGAGCAACGCACCTTGGAAGGAAGTTTATACTGGGCCCGCGCTGCTTTCCTCGGAAGTCAGCCCTCGTAAACGCCGTGTCAACGCGGTGAATAAATGCGCATGGGCGCCGGCTCGAAGGCTAGCTCCGGTCCCAGGGCTCCAGCTGCTTCCCCGCAGCTCCTACCAAACCCTGGGCGAGCTGCGGCGAGCGTCCGAGGAGGCGCCCGGCAAGGGAACTTCTTCCCCGGTTGCTTCGCTGCCCTTTAGCTGCAGGCTCGGGCTCCCGCCACTCTAGCGGCGGAGAGAGAAGAGGGGGAAGCCGGCGGGGAGGCAAGAGCCCGGTCTGGCTCCGGCAGGACGCGGCACCGATCACAGCCCCCCCCCCCCCCGCCGCCCCCCGGCTCTTACCTTCGCCGTGCACACGCCCTTCCCGAAGACTGGCAACAACTCGGCCGGCTATAATTCCAAGACTGCAAGTAGCGGCGAGGGAGCCCTTTTCCCCCCGTCTGGCACGCTAAATCCCGCAGGCAGGGCGGCGAGAGGAGCAGAGTTCTCCGTTTGCAACAAGCCCAGAAAAGGCAGTCTCCTTCACTGTGCCTGGCCCGCGCCCTCGGCCTTATAAGAGCTGCCGGGGAGCATGTGGCTTACGGGAAACTGCGTTGGATGAGCGCCAGTTCTTGCCCTTTCTCTCTTTTCTCGGGCGTCTTCCACTTTAATTTTTCACCTCCTCACTTTTAGTCCCCACCCCCGTTTAGTCCCTGAAACCTGAAGCTCGTGAAGCTTGAAGGCGAGCTTTCTGGACCCCGTTTCATCCCTTCTCACCACAACAGGACGCACGTGGGCGCACCTGGGAATCTCCCCACGAAATCCGGAGCGGCCCCGAACCTGCAAGACCTTTGGGGACGGTGCCAAACGAAGCCTTGCTTATTGGAGCAGTTTGCAAAGCCCCCTCTGAACAGCCGTGGGGTGGCAAAGCTGGATGAGGCACTAAGAGAGCAACAGCGTGATTCTAATGCAGGTCTGCTCCAAAATATATGAATTTTAGGACAGGATTGCAGTCCCAGTCAAGTCCGAGATCCACCGGTGAATCCGCTGGGGATTCGGGCTGCGATCCTGTACACTTTTACTTTGGATTAATGACTTTGGTCTCATTGCCTTCAGTGGGAGGCAATGAGAGTAGACACGCATGGGGCTGCATCATCGCTTAGTTATCCATCGGAACAATACTAGCGGTCTGCTGCACCGGGTTGTTGTGTGGGTCGAAACACAAAAGCGGATGATAAAATCAACGAAGGGTTCCTAATAGAGTCCTGACATACTGAAAGGATGTGACAAGTTTTTAAACTACCTGAAACAAAAGTGTAATATTAACTTTATCTTTTATTGTTGAGTTAATGTTTACTTGTGTTTTATAGCTTCTGTGTTATTTATACAGGGTTTGTTTCTGTCTCTGCTGCACACCATACCTGTAAATCACAGATCTGTGATTTTTAAGGAGTACTGGGTGAATCAATTAGGCAGGTGTGACTGTAGAGGGTGGTAGGTGCTGCTCACCCTTCTTTAGTTTCCCAAGTTTCTCTTGCTGACAAAGTGAGTGAGCCCTGACACCTTGTCCTGTCTGTCCCCCACCGTTCACTATCCACCTTGGCTCCTTCTAAGCCAATATCAGGTTGCGAATGGGGAGAAAGGGAGCAGCTTGCCCCATGGACACAGAGAACGGTGCTGTGTCACCAGGAGAGAAACTTCAGTGTCACCTCTTGAGAACTGCAAACGCTCCAAAGCCAGGAAGCAGAGAATGGACCAAAATGGGCAATAAGTAGCTGCCCTTGTGAAGCTGCAACAACCTGTGGTGTGTGATGCTTGCTTTCTCCTGACAAAATGTTTTCAAAGATCATAGACACAACACCCAATCATGTGGGTGAGAAGGAAGAGAAAGACTTGTCACTGGAAGTAATTTCCACTCACCAGAGGTGACTAAAGGCATGTTACTCCCAGCTATGGCTTCTTGATCACTATAGAATGAGCAACATTTGTATCTTTTGCAAAGCAGTACCAGGACATCCATGTGTGTAAATACTTGCTAATTGAGGTAACACGCATGCATCATAGGAAGGTGCCATATACACAAAGTCAGACCAGTTGGTTTATCTAGCCCAGGTATTATCCACCCTGAGTTGCCAGTGGCTCCCCAAGGTTTTAGACAGGAGGCTCTCCTAGCTCTACCTGGATGTCTGAGGAGTTTTCTGGTCAATTCCCTTTCAAATAGTAAGCAGGCCTAGCTTGTCTTCTGTAAACACAGAGGCTGTGTTCTGTTCATGGTGGAATACCGGATAAAGCTGGGCCACAATCCGCAAAAGCTTTTAGTAATATTTGTCAGTCTTTAAAACTCTTTGCCACAGGATAACTTTGTTGGTTTGGGCACAACGCAGTAACATGTCTACCTTTCTGGAAAACAGGTGGGGATGAGAAGGTAATTGGAAGACGTGGACAATCTGAAGAATACAGCTGACTAACTTGCGGAAACACAGAGGGCAAGTGTACAAGAAGTCCCCAAGGAAGGGGGGGGGGGAGAGTTTCTGGGGTTTTTGCCCTTTTCAGCCATACTGTGGACCCCTCCCCCCACCCCAGTGGTGGCAAGGGTGATGGAAAAACTCTTCACTCGGCAGTTCTGCATACCCTTGAAGGAGCTTGTTTAAATGTAATATTGTTTGAGATTCCTGAGGCTAGCAGGACTGGCCCTTTAAGATGACAAAAGCAGATATGAATATTTGTGGAATGTTAAGGCCGCTAAGTGTAATGAATGAATGCAGGCCCTGATGGGGAGGAGCAGGTAGAGAGTAACATCAGCATCTCTGTAAATTCTGACACCTGCCTTAGAAACAAATAGGTTTCAGGCCCTCCCACCCTTCAATCTCGCTTTGTTGTAAAGAAATAGAATGTGTTTCTTTAATATTCTGAATAGTCAGATATTTTTTAAAGGGTCTTTTTATGTTGATATTTTTAAAATTAAATTAAAATTAAAAAAATAGTTTAAAACATTTTTGGCTGAAGTGGTTGTTATTCAGCTTCAGAATATTTGTTTCTGTACTGCTTACTGTGATGTATTTTGAAAGCATGTATTCCTTGCGTCACTACATATGCAAACACTTGCACCACATATAAAGGGAGAGAGCGAGAGAGCTCGCTACTGAAGGCTGGGAAGGGCTGAAACCTATATTGCAGCCTAAGGTTCTTTAAGAACTTGGCAATAGAGATGAGAGTTTTGTATTTGTCTCCCGGGGCGATGAATACCAAGCTCCCATCTCTACTTGGCAACCTTGCTGGCTGGGAGATTCTGGGAATTGTAGTCCAAAACAGCAACTTTTCCAAGCTCTTATTAAATCTTTAAAGACGTGAAAATTAAGTCAGAGTAAGCATCTTCCTTTGTATGAGCCCAGATTCCTTCTGTCTTTGCACTCTAAATGAGAGAGGCACCTCTGTCCAATCTGAATGCTGCTTCATTAGGCAGTTTAGCCTACCCCCTACTGTTTCATAAAGTCTGTTCAACATTTTAAAAGACTCATTAGAAACATTGTTTTAGAAAACGCAATCAATTTTGAAAGAATTGCAGAACTGCTCCTGAGATGGGGCTGGAATGGGTGTTGGTTGGTTGGTGCTGTCACAGCCAGAGGCAATCAGTGCTGTGCACCAGTGGCTTCTGCAGAAAATCAACATAACTGAATTCTAAAGTCACACCGCAAGAACACAGTTGGGAGTTAAAACAGAATGTGGCAAATGTGCTACCAGTTTTTTCTAAAGGAGCCTAGGGCAGCAGCCCTATATCCTCTTACTTGGGAAGGAGCCTAATTATGTTAAGTGAATTTTATTTGGAGTACAAAATGTACAGAATTGTGCTTAAGTTTATTTGTGTGCTTATGCCTAGCAGTTTGAATTGCTTGTCTAACTTGTACAGTAATTTTATGGTCTTTACTGTGCCCATGTTTCTATATTCTAGGGGGAAAAACCAGAAATGTCTTTTGACAAATCTTAATAGTTCGTTTATCAAGTCAATATTAACATAAATGTGCCATTGTCATAACATAACCATTACTTACCAATGCATACTGCACTTGATCCTGCATATAATTTATTTTGTCTAGCAGCCTGAGCCCATATCTTTGTGAGCCCCAAACAATGCTTCTTCAGTGAGATGTGTCGTTGTTTCCCTACAGCTCTGTGTTGCAAAATGTCCACATGAATCCTAATGTGTAATCTTGCATTGTAGTTGTGTTGCATTCATAAGCAGAATGTGAATGCAACAGCAATCTCTCTCCCATATTCTAAAGCAACTAGTACTGAAAGATCATATGACCTCCAACGGTAGTGCTAATATATAATCATTATGACTAGCAGCTACCAGCAGCCACTTTCATGTCCATGAAACAGCTTTTACTATGTACAGCAACATAAGCCATATATACCATTCATGGCACATTCGTTCCTGAAGCAGACAGTTCTGCATGTGGCACACTGAATTCTCCAGAGCTTAAATCCCATTTGACAATGAAGTTTTCTGATGTTGGAAACAGAGCAACAACGAAAGGAGTATTATCAAAACTAATGGATATGAAAATGCAAATGGATTATGATGTCATTAGCTCTGGGCATTCATGAACTGGAAAAATGGGGTGGAGGATGGGCAACTCATATTTCATAGCACCTCCCTCATCATCTTGTCCTCCTTGCATTTAACCATTGACCTCATTTGCTTCCACTGAGCACAGAAGGTGACTAAATGGAATTAACAATTGGACTATAGAGAAGAGAAGTTGGCAAGAGCTGAAAAATTAATACTGGCCATCAGTCCATATGCAAATGTTAAGTGATTGCAGCTGGTGAAAAATGCCCCAGAGATATGTAATGATGTGTGCTTGCAGGCACATTTATGCTAGTGATTTCACAAAATACTGTTCAGATTAGGGGAATGAAGAATTCTCACCAATGTTCTCATTTATGGTTGAGACAGTCTGTCTAACTGTTGTTAAAGACTCTCATGCTCCCAGGTGAGATCTCAACTCCAGCATAAGACGAAGGAAGCAAGCACTTTTTGTCATGGTTTGCACAATTTGCTCAAAATAATTCCCCCCCTTTAAACTAAGCACACATACAGCAAGCATGAAAGAGCTGACAAATTGCTTGCAAAGATGCAGACAACTCTACTTTTTGAAAGAACATGCAGCAAGAGGACAGCAGTTAATATTGTTTTAAGCCTTGTTTAATTGTGCAAAAGAAATCAGACTTACACTGCCCAAATTGTCTCCCAGACCAATTTTTAAAATCTTGCTTTCCTGCCAATGGAGAAAAAAATATGCGTTTTCCCTTTAATATATGAGGACAAATCAGGGTACACTTTACACCCCAGTTGAAATTGGTAATGATATGGAATAGAAGGAGAGAGAGATCCATCTCATTTTTTCCAATATCTATTATACAACAATTGCTGTGTAACTGTTGGACTCTTGGGTTGGGTGATGCATCAGCTTGTAAGGACTAATGCATTCAACTTCCATTAAATTAGGTGAAGTGCAGGTCCTCTTTGTGAAGTTATGGAGAGGATTAATGTTTCTACATCTGAACAATTGTTCAACACAGAATGATGTATTTCAGTAAACTCACATTTCCTTTTTTACACTCCATGAAACACAGTTACTACTTGTTGTTTTCTTCAAGAATCTTCGGCACATAGACAATCGTAGTACCCAAAGTGAGCTTTGTTGTGGTTGGATGCACTACATAATGAAATGGATTTGTGGGAAATCCCCAAGTCTTTCTCCTTCCTGATGTTTGACTTCCGAAGCAATACCATGTCTCAATTTAGTACAATAATGCTATTAGGAAGTTAAATCCTGCTTTTGTAATCTTTATTTCCATGGTGGGAGGACCTCTAGTCATAGCAAACCTAGCAAGGGTATTTTGGTAATCACCAGGGAAGAGGTGGAGTCACTTGCTACCAACTTTTATGTCTCATTGTCAGCTGTTGATGATGTGATAGTCAGAAAAGCAAAAGGGGTGGTGGAGGAGGAAAATTAAGATCTGACCAGTTTAGCAAGTGGCAGTGAATCAAATTTGTCTCTCTTGGGAACTCTGACTAAGTATAATCGAAGAGACGGTCATTGCTGCAAATGGTTCATTATCTGTAAGACACAAATTCCTGCAGTTTAGTTTTTTAAGTGTTTTGCAGAAGGTACTTCCAGAGCACATGTTTTCATGCCAATAGAAAGCTAATTAATACACAGAGCCAGAATGTAATATTATGTATCTCTTTGTCTAGAGTGGTGAAGTTGACTGTTTTACACAATAACGAGCCTACACTAGTCATAATTCTTATATGTATAATCAGAACTTGGAAAAATTAATCCTTCTGCTTCCTCCACTCCCCCCCCCCCCCGCCCAGTGCTGGACATTACATTTTTGAAATCTGGCTCCAGAGATCGCCCCAGCCTTCTGGAGCAGGTTTGGGGGTGTTTGCACAGTTTCAGTAGAGAGTGGAGACCAACCTCTCCCATTCCACTGGGAGAAGGAGTTCCATTCACAAATGTACCCCACTGGATCAGGGACATTATCTTGATGGACTTTAAGTAAGAATCCACATGGATTTGCTGCTGCGGCTGTATTGCAATTAACGGTAAAGGAGAATTCAGAAAGCATCTGATCATAGCTCCGCATCTTGAATGCTAAACACTGACTAGGGTATCTTCCAGATGAAGAAAAAGTTTTTGCCTCAACTGATAGCAGTTTGTTCCAAATGAAAGCAGGACTTCCTGTGGTGTGTTTTTTTTTTTTTTACGGTCGGGTGACCAGCTCATAAAACATATTTATGGCTAAAATATACAAAATGCAGTTTAAAATGTACAATCAGTTCACAAAACATATTATGTGGTTAAAATATACAAGATGCAATTTTAAAAAGTGTACAGCCAGTTCATAAAACATACAACCATCGTATATGGTTAAAATATACAAAATGTAATTTAAAAAGTGTACAACAAATAATTAATTGTGTTCTTCCTGTGGTTCTCATCCTAAAAGAACTCTAAAAAATTGACTGTTTCTCCTCAGGAGTAACAGCACTCCTAGGCACTTACAATCCCATAAAAAAGGAAATGTTCCAAGAGGTACAAAGAGGGGATTTCTGGAGATCTCTCTCATGCAAAAAGAGATCCTTGTGTTCTTCTGCCTTGCTTGGAGTAAAAGGCAATGAGATGGTCATGGCTTTCAACTCTAATAATAAAAAAAGGAGGTTCATAATCCCATTGTTGCCACCCCAACCCCACCTCAAGTAGCTTTTCATAGACACTGATAGATTTTCCTCTCACCATATCTTACTTGGTAGGGGCATTCAGAGAATGATCTTAAGAGTTTAGGGGCATGTGTGAAGAGGCAATTCTTCAACCAAGGTCTCAAACTGAAGGGCTTGAACTGGGTCAGGACTATGAGACAATGAAGTTGAATACTGGCATAATATACCCATAACAACCAATCCCAGTTGTAGCAGCCATACGTTATACCAGGGACTGGCAGTCACAATTTTAGGACATCAAAGGCTCCTTCCCCCTCCCAAGGCTCCAAAAGTCTTCCCCAGATGAAAAGAGATCCCTAGGGAGTCTTGCAACCTGAGAGAGGAAGCTTTAAATTAAAGATTAAAGTCAGCAGCTGATGATGCCATCAGCTTTTCCATGTGCAGAGTTAAGATTCCAACAAAGGCTGTACTCCACTTGTGCTGCCTAAATATGGCAGCATGCTGACAACCAGGGGTGGGAAACCCATGTCTTGAAATTGCATTCCTGTACTAAAACAAGAGATGTGATAGACACAAGTCTCCTTTTAGAGCAGTGGTTCCCAACCTTGGGTCCCCAGATGTTCTTGGACTACAACTCCCAGAAATTCAGGCCAGCACAGCTAGTGGTGAAGGTTTAATCAGAATCTGGGGACCCAAGGTTGGAAACCACTGTTTTATTGTATAGTTGCATTTCCTGGAGGGTTCCAGGCATATGATTTGCTCTAAAACAATGTGCAAATCCCCTGCTCCTTGTTTTTAACAAGGAAATGCAATTTTATTTTATTTTATTTTATTTTATTTGGCAGTGAGCACTCTTGAGGCTGCTAAAATGAACTCCATAATAGACAATAAGCCCTGGAGTAGTTGCTTGATCAACTATCTCATGACCTTCAGGTCCCTACACTAGTCAGTGAGATTAAATTACTGTAAGAATTTCCAATATATTGAGAACCCTTTTAGCCTTCCCAAATGGCTGAGTATGGCTTGAAGCATTCTTGATGACATTTGAAGGAGTAGCTTTGGCGGAGCAGTGGACTTTATTATTAGCCCTTTAGCTGTCTGGGAAAGCCCAGGCACCATACCGAGGTCTTTCAACACAAAACACAAATGACTGAAAAAATAATTGTATTAACTTTGTTTATTTAATATCTCCTCAGAGTGATATTAAAAAGATTTTTAATGAGATGTTTGGAAAAAGAAATACCCTTCACTGTTTCTAACACAGTGCTCCTAAGAATTCTTTTAGCTAATCATGCTACCATCTCCTTAAAGAAGCTTAAATTGTCCTCTTTTAATGAGGAATTTACCACCTCTGCGCTCTAGACTCAAATGTCTAACAAAGTACAGTACCTTGCTGATGTCCTCAGATAATAAACATTGGAAGTCATCCAACAAAACAAAACCAGGCAGTGTACAGGACTAAATGTGGAATCCCAACTGTGTAGGATATGAGATAGTTTATCCTCAGAATGTCTTGCAAACATGTTGCATCATGTTACTAAGGGTTCCAGGACATTTACTATTGAGTCAAATATCCCCAAATCACTTGAAAAAGCTCTGTTGGCTCACATTGTACAGAGGCATTAGTGGAGCAACGGATCTCATCCAACCATCATGAGGGACTAAATACAAAATTTCCCATTTTCAACTCACCATATCCTACCTGCTTGAGAAAATTAAAATGAGAGTGTGTCTGCCACATGCACTAGGCTAATGATGTGTTTGGACAGCCTTATGACTGATGTGCTGCCTTGGAAGTTTGAAGATGCCCCAGATACAGTGGCATCCACAGGTACAATAGTCGGATCCCTTGTTATTCATGCACTTCCCCAAATCATTTTGGGCACACATTACAGATATTACCATGCAAAACACTTTACAGCCAGAAAAATCATTTGGCTCAAGCTTGGTTAAAACTAGACCAATTAACAGCATACTGACATTTTTGAAATCTGAAAGGGGCAAGCAGATCTTACTTATCCTGAAATGTTTGTGGAAATTCAGCTATAGCTTCTTGGGTTTTGATGACTCTGAAAATTGGAACAAACTTGGTGCTTTTTTAGAATGAAATTATAAAGAATATTTCAAGTATCCCAAAGTATACTCAATCTTCTCATAAAAAAATATTTAAGTTTATTTATTTAAAATATTTTCACCCCACCTTTCTCCTTAAAAGGACCCGAGGCAATTTGCATCATTAAAAGACAATATAAAATCTAACTACAGTGGGTATACAAATGCTAAAAAAGATCAAACAAATACCATACACCACCACCCCCAAAAAAAAGAAAAAAGAAAGAAAGCACAACATCAAAACACATTCAAAGCAGCAAAGTACAGCAATCCATTTTAAGAACTCCACTCAGGCAGCCCAGTTGCTCAGGGAATAAATAAATCATAAAGAAGCTCTGGTCGGTGAGGGACTAACATCAAATTCCTCAAGCCATTTCCCAACCAGAGTCATTCTCCTTAAAGGCCTTCTGTAGCTCAAAGATTCAGAAGCTGAATGGTGGCTATAATGCTGGAGGCCTGAAGAACCTTTGGTCCAGCTGTGCCTCTTACCTTTGTGACCTAGAGCCAAAACTATAAGAGGATAAGAGGCATCAGCCATGGCAGCACTCCAAGCAAAGAAGCGTCGCCATCTGAGGAAGATGGGGAATGTTACATTCTTTGGTCTACAACTCCTAGAATGCAACAGCCAGCCTGGCCTGTAGCATAGTACTGCCCAAGGTATTCTAGGTATTCTTATCACCAAAAAAAAAAGCAAAATTCCTCCTCTTTGTGAAGGATTAACAGCTGGCTGATATAAGAGCCATTTTTTTTCTGAGATCTGCCATGGAAACACCCTTTCTCAACACTTGTCTGTTTTAAAATATTTTACACTAACAAAAATAACTCAGATTATTTCCTCCCTAAGCCTGAATTTGGACACATTGACCAACAAGATGAGTAGTAGTAGATCCCACCTATTCAGGAACCAAGCTTTACTGAAGAACATTTGTATGTTCTGTATCATCAAGTCAGAATTGACTTATAGAGACCCTAATAGGCTTTTCAAGGAAAGTTAGAAATTTAAGGAATAGTTTTACCAGTTCCACTCCCCTGGTGAGTTTCTGTGGCTGAGCAGGGATTCAAACCATGTTCTCCAAAGTCCTAGTCCATCACTCTATCCACTACACCACACTGGGAATCCATGCATAAACAGAAGAAAAAAACAGCCATCTATGTATCCTGCAATATCTACAGAAAATTCACGGACATCAAAAACACACAACACACACCATGGTCACTAAGGCTAGAGTCCCATGCCAATTACTGCACCTCTACTGAGCTTCAGAAAGGGCCTTTTTGAGTGAGATATTGAGACTGGATTCAAAACAAGGATAATGGTCCATGTTTTATATAGAAGGACTGTAGCCATTCTTTCAAGTTGCCTGAAGTCTGTGCAATATTGCCGAACAAATTATAGTTTTGAAAAGGAAAGGGGGACTTTTAAGGACGGTGATTTGAAGTGAACCAAAGCTGTTCTGCTGCATAAGTGATTGGGTAGCCAGAACTGGACTGTCAACCTTTAAAGCTCCTGCATTATCATATTTTTAAAAGGGAGGGGAACTAGCATTACAATTACAGTATGTCCTACATTTAGTTTTGAATTCACCTCTTGAGATTTAACAAACAAAACTTGATGGGAATAAGTTCCTTTATGCTTCAGGTCAGGATTTATGGGCAAGACTAGGCAAGATTTATGGGCTAAATCTCCCTCTCCGCAAGCTTATTAACAATTACTGTACTGGCAGCCTGTGATTTTTGCCAACTAAATGGAATCAGCCAGAAGGTACATTTATACCCATTGTGACTATCCCACAAGACCAGTACCCAAACACAGCAGCCACAGTAATTTTCAGCCTCTGCAAAAGCAAGCTGCAGGGCATGCCTTAGCTCTGGATGAGAGACCAGAGAAATCCCCTGGGTTAGGATAGCACGCAGCCCTATGAAGACCTGAGAGGCATTTAAGAGGAGCAAGAGAGGAAATGAGAGTAATCACTAGAAACCATATAATTTGGTTTTATTGGGATTAAAGGTCTTAGTAAGTCTCAAGAGAACCAATTTCAGGATTCTTACTGGTAACAGTTATTTGCAATGTACAAAGTAATGCAACCCATAGTTCTAGGACACAGCAGTGGCCAGTGGTTAGAACACATTATGCACAACCCAAGTAACTAATGAGTCATGTAGAAACTTACATAAATTTGCAAAATTTCCAGAAAGTTTGAAGACCAATGCCCAGTTTTTTTCCAGAAAAAAAGTGGAAATTTGAGGGAAAGCTGATATATATGCAACACATACATACTTTCTCATTAAGCCTAAGCTTATTTTCTCGTAGTATGTTGCTAAACATAGAATGTTCTGTTTTCCATAATCATAATCATCATAATCTTAGAACTGCAGAGCTGGAAGGGACCCAATGGATCAAGTCTAGCCCCTATCAAGGAGGCTATAGTCACATGGTTCTTTTTGGCATCTGAATGAAATTTGTGAAGCAATCCTGTGCATTTTTATTTATTTATTTATTTATTTATTTATTTATTTATTTATTTATTTATTTATTTATTTATTTATTTATTTATTTATTTATTTATTTTTACTCAGACCTTCCCAGATCTTGGAATTTTTTTTGGACTACAAATTCCAGAAGCCTCAGCCAGCATGGCTGTGGATCCTGGGATCTGTAATCCAAAAAAAGAAATGTTTCCATGGTCTGGATCTTTCAGTTTATTGTAGTCTGTTTTCTTCTGTGAGTTTTGTTACTCATGGAAATATACTGGTTTACTTTCTTTGAGACCTGTTGGAGGACATTCTCTGTTGCCGATCCACCTTTTTCTGAGCACTGGAACATTATAAGCCTGTGTCTACAGTATATTCAGGAACGATTGTTCTTTAATACTCTGGATTTCCTTATATATTTGGGGTAATCACCTTGTCTTTAAAAAGCATTTCAGTCATTCCAAAAGAGAAAATATTTCATAAGAATCTTTTTCAGTGTTCCCCATATTTTCCAGAGCACCTCCAGTCCCTCACTCATGTATACATAGGTTGTTAATTTGGTGTGTTGGGCACAATCCCCAAAAGCATCTAGCACCCAAATAAAGGATGGGTTTGAACCAATGGCAGCTGGTTCATCCAGAAAAAGGGGCACTGCCTCACATCGGCCTCATGCCATGTCTAGTCAGTCTGCTCCTGCCTGCTTTCTTACCAAAGCGGGGTCCATCAGTTTCCCTAGTGCTGCTGAACCTCTGCCCTCAGAATCTGTACAGGAGGAAAAGTGAAAAGTGAAGAAGCAGCAGATTGCCATAGGCTTCCCCCTTTGTCTCTACCCATCACTGGCTCTTGTGACTTCCACTCCTACAACCTCAATGGGCACCAGCCATCACTGGGATGAACATGATCCTCTGCTATCTTACAGAAGACATTCTCTTGGAGGTTTGGGTGCATAGATTTGTATCTGTGTGTATGTGTCACAAAAGGGTGACTACTGGTTCTTTTGTATCCCAAGAAGAACAATATTAAACAGCAAAGGACCTCACAAGACACATTAATAAATGCAAAATGAATAAACTTTATTACCTATTGATTACAATTCTAAATAAAGGGGTTTCATGCATTCAGCACATTCACACCACATACATACTCACCAAAGAGAGAAGAATTCTTTTTCTGCATTGTCCAAGTTCTAAAGAAAGTAGTTGGTTCCAAAAGCCTTTTGGTCTCAGCAGACAGACATACTAATGTTTGCCCAGACCCCTCTTCTTATATTCTATTTAGGCAGTTTTTTTAATAGAGCATGCGCAGAAGACATTTCTTTGTTTCAGGTTGCTCACAGGGCATGCGCAGTAGAGATTCCTTTGTTTCCCCCTAGATACATGGTCCTTATCACTTATTGTGAAGTATGGAATGCTTAATATGTCTTCCATCACTTAGTGGACAGGTGTGGAATCTGCTTTGCTCAGGAGGATCCTCGTACCAGGGTCTTCTTAATCCCCTTGACTCTACTCCCAGCAGCAGATGGTTTTTGTCAACTTAGTTCAAAACGTTCACAGTTCAAAAGTTGAATCTCTCACAATGAGGGCTTCTAGCTAGAAATACAAAGTCCCATAGTTCCTCTGGTTCTGTTGGTCTCCATCTTTGTGTCCTAACTCTCTCTGGTTCTTCACCTGATCCAGGCCAAACATGCACACACCTGACATATGTGTGTGTGTGTTTGACTGTGTATGCAAAGCTGACTGTGCACAGTCCAACTCTTTCTTTCTTTCTTTCTTTCTTTCTTTCTTTCTTTCTTTCTTTCTTTCTTTCTTTCTTTCTTTCTTTCTTTCTTTCTTTCTTTCTTTCTTTCTTTCTTTCTTTCTTTCTTTCTTTCTTTCTTTCTTTCTTTCTTTCTTTCTTTCTTTTATATCCATTATCTATTATTGGTGTTTGGTGCCCAAATGAAGTACGGAGGCAGATGTAATGGTAGGCTTACTCATTGCAGACATTGTACTAGAGGTACCATGTAATTTGGTTTGATAGGAATTAAAATTCCTAGTAAGCCTCAAGAGAATCAATTCTAGGATTCTCTTTATTACAGTCATAGGATAACCGTACAAAACTGTCTTGAACTGGTGTTGCCTTCTTGCTGTTACTGCCTTAGGAAAGTTAGCTCAGCCTACTGCAAGGCAGGGTAGGCCTTGCGTAAGATGTATCCATGTTGTGATTACATACAAAGTTGCAGAATTGGTGGGGGTCCATCAGCTTTTTGGGGTGCAGATCAATAATCACGTGCAGCATGATTCATCACATGGGTTAGAATTTTCATCTTGGCTCATGGGCTATACAAAACAAAAGCACAACAGAGCATGAGAGGACCCCCTGTTCAAAGCTTCTGTCTTTGCATTATTATTCAACATGGCCCAGAATTAAGCTCAGGCATGGCAACAGTTTCTAAGTTTAAGGCCTGGTTAATTCTGTTCTGTTACAGACAAAGTAGTATCTCTGCCAAAGAAATGAAACAAAAAAGAAGAAAATGTAATCTTATCTTAGAACTTGTGTCCTTCTCCCAGAAGTGGCTTCTTTGACATTTTCCACTTCCAGCAAGCCATCCACTTATCCTCACAGCTCCTTTGATTCACTGCTAGGTCCCAACAATGTCATCTGAGTACTCATGTCAAATGGATGCCAATAACAGCCATCTCCTCTGGGATGCCCAAGCATTCTTTTTGGTTAAGACTTCTCTCAGCTGGCCCCCACAGAGTTCAAGCCTTCATTGGGACACTCTCTTAATTCTAATCCCACATCCTACCCTCCAGAGACTTCTGCTAGTTAGGGGATCTGTTCAAACACCTTCAATTGCTGTGCCTTCATTCCCAGTTCTAGACATATGCTTTCTGCAGCCTTCATGCAACTCTAAAAATACTCAGGCATCTACACTTTCTTCCTTCTGGTCTGCTTCATGTTGTCTTTATTTTCTTTTTACAGAAGAAAATTTGACATTACAGTACTGAGAAATTCCACAAGTACTGCACCTGAATAAAGAAAAAATGAAATTGACTGCATGTGGAAAAGAAGATACAACCCTGTTAATTTAGCCTTAGAAACCATTGTGCAGATTCTATACATTGTTTGCTCCTCATTTAAACTTCTTTGTTCCTCCTGCCCTCTTCATCACTGTCGTTTATTCTCCATGAGTATATAGATCTCTATTTTAGAAAAGACCAAACTGAGCAGAATTCAGAAATGGATGCACACAAAAGGGTGCAGTTTATGACTAGCAATGCATGCAAAGGATAATAGTATATGCCATCAGATTGATCCCAATTTGTACAGTCTACTCCAAAGATTTTCTAGAAGCAGTTTACCAGTTCCTTATGCTGGTGGCAATGTTGGGGTCATCTTAAGGGCAGAAGCTCAGCATGTCCTGGCTGCTGTGAGAGTCACAGTGCTATCTCAGAATTGACCCACTACGTTCTGCAAATTATACTTTAGATTTAGTACTCTCTATGGGAGAGATTAGAGACCAAATTGCTAACATGCGCTGGATTATGGAGAAAGACAGAGAGTTCCAGAAAAAGATCTACTTCTGCTTCATTGACTACGCAAAAGCCTTTGACTGTGTGGACCACAACAAACTATGGCAAATGTTTAAAGAAATAAGAGTGCCTGACCACCTTCTCTATCTCCTGAGAAATCTATATGTGGGACAGGAAGCAACAGTTAGAACTGGATATGGAACAACTGATTGGTTTAAAATTGGGAAAGGAGTACGACAAGGCTGTATATTGTCTCCCTGCTTATTTAACTTATATGCAGAATACATCATGCGAAAGGCTGGACTGGATGAATCCCAAACCGGAATTAAGATTGCCGGAAGAAATATCAACAACCTCAGATATGCAGATGATACCACTCTGATGGCAGAAAGTGAGGAGGACTTAAAGAACCTCTTAATGAGGGTGAAAGAGGAGAGCGCCAAAAATGGTCTGAAGCTCAACATCAAAAAAAACTAAGATCATGGCCACTGGCCCCATCACCTCCTGGCAAATAGAAGGGGAAGATATGGAGGCAGTGACAGATTTGACTTTCTTGGGCTTCATGATCACTGCAGATGGTGACAGCAGCCACGAAATTAAAAGACTCCTGCTTCTTGGGAGGAAAGCGATGACAAACCTAGACAGCATCTTAAAAAGCAGAGACATCACCTTGCCGACAAACGTCCGCATAGTCAAAGCTATGGTTTTTCCAGTAGCGATGTATAGAAGTGACAGCTGGACCATAAAGAAGGCTGACCGCCGAAGAATTGATGCTTTTGAATTGTGGTGCTGGAGGAGACTCTTGAGAGTCCCCTGGACTGCAAAGAGAACAAACCTATCTATTCTGAAGGAAATCAACCCTGAGTGCTCACTGGAAGGACAGATCCTGAAGCTGAGGCTCCAGTACTTTGGCCACCTCATGAGAAGAGAAGACTCCCTGGAAAAGACCCTGATGTTGGGAAAGTGTGAAGGCAAGAGGAGAAGGGGACGACAGAGGACGAGATGGTTGGACAGTGTCATTGAAGCTACCAACATGAATTTGACCAAACTCCGGGAGGCAGTGGAAGACAGGAGGGCCTGGCGTGCTCTGGTCCATGGGGTCACGAAGAGTCGGACACGACTTAACGACTAAATAACAACAACAATGGGAGAGATGAGATATGCAGTGTGGTCTAGTGCAGTGGTTCTTAACCTTGGTTACTCAGGTGTTTTTGAACTGCAACTCCCAGAAACCCCAGACAGCACAGCTGGTGGTGAAGACTTCTGGGAGTTGCAGTCCAAAAACACCTGAGTAACCCAAGGTTAAGAACCACTGGTCTAGTGGATAGAGTGACAGGCTAGGACTCAGGTTTGGTCTTATCTCTTTATATTTATAATTCTTTAAGTTGTTTGCCTTTCTCTTCTAATTATAAAAAACCCTTTTTTTTCCAGGGGCCTGGAAATACAAAAGCTTGGTACTCTAAGAATAATTTTTCAAGGAGAAATTGCAGTCCTCATAACTCCTGATATCTATAACCTGAAAACTGACAGGCTGCCACTATATTGTTTTTCAACTAATATTTTGCAGACCTTAAAGGAATAGGATTCTGTGTTGTAAAGTCCTTATAATACCAAGGACCTTATAATAACCAGGTTCTAGATTGTTAGGATATTGTCACTCTAAAATCTTGAAATGCTAGACTATTGTGAACTTTAGATATTATAATCACCAAAAAAGTGCACTATAAAACTTACAAACTTCAAGTTTATGCAGTGTAACGTAAAGAATTTCATTATAATACAAACAAGTTCATTACAATATAAACAGTTCAGCAGTCATTATGTTATGGTTTAATGACCCTGCTGGCTGGAGAGCTAGCTAATTGTTTTGCAATGACTATGTTGTTGTTGTTTAGTCGTTAAGACTCTTCGTGACCCCATGGACCAGAGCATGCCAGGCCCTCCTGTCTTCCACTGCCTCCCGGAGTTGGGTCAAATTCATGTTGGTAGCTTCGATGACACTGTCCATCCATCTCGTCCTCTGTCATCCCCTTCTCCTCTTGCCTTCACTCTTTCCCAACATCAGGGTCTTTTCCAAGGAGATTTCTCTTCTCATGAGATGGCCAAAGTATTGGAGCCTCAGCTTCAGGATCTGCCCTTCCAGTGAGCACTCAGGGTTGATTCCCTGTTATTTTAACACTCCATACAGACTAAATTTCAGACCTTGACAAGGGTACAGAACTAGTAAAGCCACTCCTTAAATATCTCTTTTACCTTTAAAGCCCTGTCAGGGTCACTATAAGTCAGTTCCAACTTGATGGCACATAACCATAGCAAAAAGGAGTGATAGAAAGATTCCACTTCCAATGGAATCCATTCTCTAATGAATTATAATGGGGGAGGGTTCTAGAATCCCATTGTCATGGTCAGATCATCTTCTTGCAAAGTTTAGATTGGCAGTGGCTAACTCTCTCTGCAGAGGCAATGGGCCCATTAAGATGATCCACCTTGGGAGACCTATGAAATCTGAAGGATTCTTGAATATCCCTGTCAATTTCTGGTTTGCATGGCCTTATCACTGTTGGTCCCAAATGCCATCTCTTGCGAGGCAGATATTAATGATTTCCCTAATTCTTTAAAGAGCGTAAAGCTGCAAAAGAGAGCTGGAATCCAGATGGCACTTCTCTCATAGCGATCATGATCGAGCACAACTGAGAGCACATTATGGTGCCTCTTTGGTGGTAGTGATGATGTAGCTGTGCTATTACATCTCCACTGCATCTTCAGGTAAAACCTTTCTGGGTAACAGATGGGTTGTGAACAATCTATTTTACTCTAGTGAGGACGGGCTTCATTGAAACAGTGCTCAGCCCTGGAACATATAAAATAAGTGATCCGAGTCAGAGCTTGGAAACTTGAGTGCTGTTGTTATTTCTCTTTCTACCCTGCATTTTTACTTACAAGGTTGTGCTCAAGATGGCTTGCAATTAGCATATAACATTGTAAAACAGCAAATATCTAACAAAATCAACCATCAAATGACTAAAACAACAACATGAGCAGTTAAAACCATCACAATTAAATGAAAATTATTTAAATTGAATGATACTGTGAGCTAGAGACAGTCCCGAAACCAGCAAAATCAGGGAGCTGGACAGGGGACAGATTGTATTTTTCTTCAGTGTGGAAGGGATTGTCACTCTCAAATTGGCCTTCTCAGCCACACTAGACGCTGTTCCAAGACCTCTATTCAGAGCACATTACCATAGTCTCTCGAGACTGAAGGATGCCTACCCCAAGTAGGTAATAATGTATCAGTAATGCTTTAGTTTTAAATTTTAAAAAATAGAATAACTATAAATGGCTAAGAATAATCAAGCCTTCCAAATTACCTACTCAAATTAGAGAATTAAAGTGAGCAATGTAAATTAAAATAAAATGAATCAACCATTAATGTTGTTGTTGCTCAACAATTTAAATTCTTGCAAAAGCAACATTTCCAAAATAATATGAAACCAAGAACCCACTTTTTCACTACAATTTTAACTTTGCCTATTATCTTATGAGCTTGCCATTCCATTGGTTAGCCACATTTGACATTCACTGTCAAAATTATTACTTCTAAAAAACAAGGAATTAGGGATAGAAATGGGCACAAACTGCCAGTTTGTCAGTTCATGATAGTTCATTTGACAGCCGAACAGGTGTTCAGCTGTTTCCAGTCCCACCTCCTCTGGCAGGTGCCCACTCAGGGCAGCAGTTGGAGGAGGCGTGGCAAGGAAGCCAGGGTGGAGCTGTTGAATGGGTGACCACCAGAGGAGGCAGGGCTGGAAACCACCGAATACCTGTTTGGCCGTCAAACAAACTACCAGTTCGGCAGTTCATGCCCATCTCATATTTTATGCTTTTAATTGTAATTTATTGTATTGTATTTATTTTCACTGCACTTTATTATATTTGATTTATGCCCCAATTGTATTGATATTTTATTATTTTGTTATTCTGTTGTTTGTTTATCTGTTGTAAACTGCCCAGAGTGGCCCTGGCTGTCAGATGGGTGGTATATAAATCAAATAAATAATAATAAATAATCTCTAATTAGAGATAATGAATTACTTTTCAACTAATATTTGCCAACCTGGGCATTCAGAATGTTTTCTCCATGCCACTGAATAGTCTTAGCCAACTACCTAATCTGTGATAAGCAGGAAAACCTGTGAGCAAGAGAAGGTACATGGAGCAGTGTTTCCCAACCTTGGGTCCCCAGATGTTCCTGGACTAAAACTCCCAGAAGCCTTCACCACCAGCTGTGCTGGTCAGGATTTCTGGAAGTTCTAGTCCAAGAACATCTATGGACCCAAGGTTTGGAAACATTGGTCTAGAGAAACTTTGGTCTTGACACCTGCTTAATGCACATGGGTGTGCTTGTGCATACACAAATAAAAGAAATTACCAAAACAACACTCTTCTTGTTGTTTTGATTACTTTCTCCCAAAATAATGATTTCTGATTGCTTCTCAACCACAGAATACTTACTGTACAAATGGGCCCTCCTACTACCAGTAGGTTGTGACTGTTGGCTTGGCATTTCTCCCAGCCGGAAACAGAAAAGTAAAGGTTTAATGATGGGTTTCTTAATATACCTTTAGCTCAGATGTCCTAACCCACTACGCACAGCTCATGCGTAGAGAAGTCCATCATGTACATACTGTGTCTCTAAGGGATTTGCCTCAGTGACCCATCTACTGTGATATATATATTTGTTGCATGAAAAGCCACCATGTAAAACCAAGAACCACTTTCTCACCAGAGTATTGCCTCACCAGTCCGTTGTCTCCTGAGTCTGCCTTTTCTTGGGTTAGCTGTGTTTATTTTAGCATTCCTGGTGTTCTGCTTTTACTTAGAGACAGAGCCATTTGCTGAGCCAGTGGCATAAGAGATCCTCCTTGAACAAGTGGTTCTAAAGCTCCCTGGTTCAGCTTTGTGGACCATCTGGTAGGCACAGAGGCCACATGCCCTTGTTTATGGAAGACACTCTTCCCTTTGAAGGGCTGCAGAAGGCCATCTTTCTTTTGATGGTGTCCTCCATTTGAAGAACTCTCCAGTTCAATTTTTCCTAGGGATGAAAACATTTCAGGACTATAGTGCAGGCCCTGGTCATCTCCCAGATTGACTACTGCAATGCCCTCTATGTGGGGCTTCCCTTGAATCTGATCCAGAGACTTCAGCACGTCCGGAATGCGGCAGCCACACTGGTGGTTGGTGCAAGTAAATTTTACCATATCACTCCAGTTCTGGCTCGCCTCCACTGGTTGCCCATGGCGTCCTGGATCAGGTTTTGACGCTCACATACAAAGCCCTCCATGGTTTGGGCCCATGTTACTTGTCGGAGTGTCTCTCTTTAGTGTAATCTGCCTGACCCACAAGGTCATCCCAGTCAAGGCTCCTCCAGGTGGCCACCACGAGGGAGGATCACAAATCCGCTACAAGAGGTAGGGCCTTCTTTGCGATGGCTCCAACCTTATGGAACCAGCTTCCGGAGGAGCTCTGCCTAGCCCCTCACTGTGGACTTTTAAGAAGCAATTAAAGACATAGCTTTTTGGGGAGGCTTTCCACACCAACCCCAGCTGACCACCTTCCTTCCCCCTTTTCTCTCTCTCTCTTCCATCCTCCTCTTCCCTTCTCTCTTTTCCTCCATCTGCTCTTAGATTAGTCAGTGCCATCTGGTTTTCTTTTCTTTCTTTTTAGGGTTTTTGTTACCAGTTTTAATATTTCTATTTTCATTTGTGTTTTCTATTTTATGAGATTGTAACCCGCCCAAAGTAGTGCTAAAACACTAATGGGAGCGGGATACAAATTGAATAAATAAATAAAATAATAAATTTTTGAATAATCATTGGATTTTATATTTTTTTTAAATGGTGGATCAACAATGATTTGTTTGTTTGTTCAAACCAACAGTAGGTAGTCCCAAAACCTGTTCTGAAACCACCACATTGCCAAGCCAAATTTGAGTATCTCCAACCCTCTTCTTCCATATTTCATTTTAAGAATGTGAGAACTCATACTTCACCATCAAGCCAGTTTCTTTTCCTCCTCTGTCCTCACTTCTGAAAACATATTTCCTGGTGAAAGGAGATTTAGTAATCTTAAGAGCTTCCATATTTTTGTGATCTCTGGTTTGGGTCTATAAAAGTGTTGCCCTAATATGTCTTTTGGATTTTTTCTTCTAGCCAAGAGCTTTATATTCTGTGGTGGATGTAACTCTTATTTTTGGGGTTGCCTGGACAGCAAAAGTTAATATTCAGGGCTATAGCTAGGGTGGGGCAATTGGATTTCCCTCTGTATATCAGATTTAGATAGCATAGTGGCTGCCTTATCCTATGCTCAATCTCCAAAGAAATAAAGGCAGGAGCAGCCAAGCAGCTCAGCTCACCCATTATCTGTGACAGGAAGCAAAGCATGGACCACATGGCTGAGCCTTGCTCAATGTGGCATCCAGAATGCCTTGGGGTGGGGAAAATCTCTGGTGTGGGCCATCACAAGAGGCAGCATTGCTGCACTTTCTAAACCAAGGAGCTCCCTCTTCACATAGCACCAGTTCCTTTTCATGAATGCTGTTTCTAAGGGGAAAGCCTTGGAAGCAAGGCATGATGGGAAGAGTAGTTTTTGAGGTTGAGCAGGGGAAAGAAGGAAAAATGAGAACACCTGGGGCAGCTAGGGTCATAAAGGGCAACAAGGAGGGAGCTGGTGAGAATGAGAGTGTGAGTGAGGGTGGTTCTGAGGAGCAGGGAAGTAGTGGAGTGATGCCTCAGAGCCTGTGGTGGACCCCTTTATCCCAGTTGTGCTCTCCTACTTTTGCTACTTGTCTGACTGCTCAGTCCCAGCCCCAGCCCTGGCCCAAGAGACTAAGGTGTGGAAGTACCATCTTGGCTAGGGAGATGGCTTCTTGGACCAGGCTGTGATCAAGGAACCAGATTTCCCAGGGCCGAGTGACAAAGCCAGCCAGGTTCTCATGTCATTATCCACACCAGCCCAACTTTGTTGAGGGTCAGGGAGCTGGGCAAGAGGAGACATGGACTAAGCCCTGTGAGGACTGTGCCTTGAATCCTAAGTGAGAAGACCAGGAACTCAAGGAAGGGCGAAGGGGTGAAGGGAATCATTCTGCTGGGAATTAGAAGGACTGGGGGCATATCTTATGGGATCTGGGCACAGGGCCAGAAGGCCTGTGTAGATTGTTCCTCAATAAAAACTGTTTGGTTGCTGCTTGAATTGCTCTCCTGTGTCTTGATGGCTAGCCTGAGAAAGGTTATTTGACACCCACACCCACACACACCCATAGAGGGTGTGGGGTGAGCACACTACCCTTTCCCATCATGCCTTGCCTCTGAGAACTTCCCCTTCAAACCAGTATTCAAGAAAAGGAGATGGTGTTATGTAGAGAGTCAGTTCTTTGATTCAAGAGGCATGGAAATGACTCCTCTTATTTCTTCCATGGTGGCATGTACTGAAAGTTTTTTCCAGGCTTGTTCTGGATGCCAAAAATTACTAGTTACAGCTCTGCTAGTGGTAGACTACAAGTTGAGATAGTAAGTTTGCTTCACTTAATTAATTATTAATATTTTAACCAGAGCTTTCCGTGCCAGAAAAAACACTTGGATCTGGAGGAGAAGGAGAACTCTGGCCCATCCATGACCAAAGGAAAAGCATTCAAGAAAAGCCGCCTACAGGGGAAGCTCCACCTGACTCAAAAGTGCAGTTAAATGTATACTTACAGCCCACCAAGTGCACAGAGGAACTGATCTCCTTCCTCTCGTCTTGTATGTGTAGTCTTTTTCATTTTGTAAGCCTAATTGCAAAATTCTTTTTTAAATGATTGTAAAGCTATTATGAAAAGCAGGATATTCATGGCCATAGATCAATGGATCAATCAATCAATTACAATTGCAAATGTTATCTTTTTGAACTGCAGCTTCCAGAAACAAGATGTGAGAAAGTTGACTTTATGAGAGAAATATATATTTTCCAAGCTTTGAAATTAAACATATACTTCCCAAGATCTGAAATAAATAATGGGATATTGATTAGGCATCCTTCAGTCTCGAGAGACTATGGTAACGTGCTCTGAATGGAGGACTTGGAACAGCATCTAGTGTGGCTGAGAAGGCCAATTTGAGAGTGACAATCCCTTCCACACTGAAGACAAATACAATCTGTTCCCTGTCCAGCTCCCTGATTTTGCTGGTTTTGGGACTGCCTCTTTGCCTCGGCCTGCTGGACAAGTGTCTCTTCAAAATGGGAGAGGCCATGATGCACTGCCTGCCTCCAGGCTGAATGCTCAGATGTCAAAGTTTCCCATCTGTTGAGGTCCATTCCTAAGGCCTTCAGATCCCGCTTGCAGATATCCTTGTATTGCAGCTGTGGTCTCCCTCTGGGGCACTTTCCCTGCATTAATTCTCCATACAGGAGATCTTTTGGAATCCGACCATCAGCCATTCTCACAACATGCCCAAGCCAACGTAGACGTTGCTGTTTCAGTAATGTATACATGCTAAAAATTCCAGCTCATTCTAGGACTATTCTATTTGGAAATTTGTCCTGCCAGGTGATACCAAAAATGTGTCGGAGACAACGCATATGGAACATATTCAGCTTCCTCTCCTGCTGTGCACAAAGGGTCCAGGACTCACTGCAGTACAGGAGTGTGCTCAGGACACAGGCTCTATGGACCTGGATCTTGGTATATGCCGTCAGCTTCTTATTAAGCCATACTCTCTTTGTGAGTCTAGAGAATATGGTAGCTGCTTTGCCAATGCATTTATCCAGCTTGACATCTAGGGAGAGAGTGTCAGAGATAGTTGAGCCAAGGTACACAAAGTCATGAACAACCTCCAATTCTTGTGTGGAGATGGTAATAGAGGGTGTGGGATAAATAATGGGATAGCAGCCCCTTGAATGAGAGTACCATTGAATCCAATAGGGCTTACTTCTGAGTCAGCATGTGGAGGACGATTAAATACTCTGCAGATGATTTTTCTTTCCGTTTTAATGACCAAAACATTCCTATACACAGCCACACATCCCAAAGGGGAGACCAGACAACCCAGAAAGAAGAAGAAAAATCTTGCATACAGACACAGGATGTACTTCTGACATGATGCAATAATTAAAAATGTGTTGTTATAACTTAGTAATGTGAATGAACAGCATGTTACAAAGAAGAAACGGATCTGCAGATCAGACATTGCCTAAGCCTGAGCAATTCTAACTATGTGTTGAAAACATTAACAAGCCTAATGAACAGGACCTCTATTTTCAAAGCCATAGTCACTTTTTTGGCACCTGGGAAGCAGCAACATCTCCCACTCTCTCTACCATAAGCATGGACATAACCCCCCACAAAAGTGGTACCATCCCAACAGGACTGTATTTAATATGTAGCATTTGGCAAGTCATAGTATCTCATTATGATATCTTAGCCTCAGTCCCGTGGTAGTAAATAGGAAGTATAGTGGCCTATTTGATAAGGATATCGCAAGAACCCTTGCACAGCCAGACTAAATTATTATGTATAAAATACTAATTAAGGTAGTATATTATCATATTCCAGCTTTTTCTTTTTTGGACTGAGAGAAAAATTAAGATTGAGCTGGAATAGACCATCCGTTTCTACAGCCCATTCTGCAACAACAAATGGAGACCCCGCCTTCTACCGTTTCAGCAGATGCCTATACATGGGACAGTGAAATTCTGTTCATCTGACCTAGATGGCCGTCGGTGCAAGAGCAGTCACACTCTGCACTTCAACTTGCCTAACATCCAATACATTCCCTAGATCTCCCATTCCAGAATGAGGGCAATGTTGATACAGGAAGCATTGACCTCACTCTGAACTCGCTAATTCGTCCTCAATACAGTTACAATGCCAAAATTGTTTGGCATGTTGATGTTATTAGGTTTACAACATGTTCCTTGACGGGCTGTAATCAAAATGTGAGAAACTCAAAGGTAAAGGAAAACAAAAAAGGTAAATTGCTCAGATGGGCTGAAAACAGTGAATACATAGCTGTGAGAAAGGTGATTTGGGGGTGTTGTTTAGAGACTGTTTCATCCATACTCTTTTTGGAGGCTGAAAGTATTAATCCACTAACTTTTTGTGTAGCTCTAGAAGATGCATTTTTGACAAAGAGAAACGACTTGATTATCTCATAAATTATTGATTTCTTCCCCCGCCCCCACTAAGAATCGGCATGTGTTGCGGCCTTCCAGAGGTTTCTCTTAACAGTAATCTTTTCATGCACGTGTCTCAATAAATTCATGAACACAGAGAGTAAAATTTTACATTGTCCTATACAACTGACTCAGCCACACAGGCGAGCCAGTGCTCACTGAAGCAAAACAATGACAGTATTGTGATCTTGTTTTTCCTAACCATGAGGGAGAGTAGAGGGGTGAGCTATTTCTAAACAGAAAAGGCCCAGCAGCTTTCACTCGTGCTTTGGGAGGACGTATGAACCATTCCAAAAATAGTTCTGTGCTGAGTCATGCTCAGCTTTGCATTGACCGAGCAAAGAAGATGGAGGAGTTGAAGGGGAAGTAAAGACATTAATGAAGTAAGCCCTCCTACTCACTGCTGATTTTGAGGCACACTGTGTAGGAACACTTCTCAGTGGAGGATAGTGTGTGAAAGAATGGACCTATTTGTTATAAGGCATGCTTGTGCAATGTACTGCCAGAAGATGCCACCAAGGCCAGCCACTGCAGTCAAATCAAGACACTGTAAAGGTAAAGGTAAAGGTTCCCCCTTGACAATTTGTCCAGTCGTGTTCGACTCTAGGGGGCGGTGCTCATCCCCGTTTCCAAGCCATAGAGCCAGCGTTTGTCCGAAGACAATCTTCCGTGGTCACATGGCCAGTGCGACTTAGACACGGAACGCTGTTACCTTCCCACCGAGGTGGTCCCTATTTATCTACTCGCATTTGCATGCTTTCGAACCGCTAGGTTGGCGGGAGCTGGGACAAGCGACGGGCGCTCACTCCGTCACGTGGATTTGATCTTACAGCTGCAGATCTATAGACCTTACAGCACAGAGGCTTCTGCGGTTTAACCCGCAGCGCCACCACGTCCCTTCGACACAATCAAGACACTGAATACTGTATAAATATAAAATCAGGAGAAAGAGTTTTGAGAGAAAACATTTGTAATATCAAAAGCTTTGAGGGTTAGGGTTAGGGTTAAGAACGGAAGCAAATCTTTAAAGAAATAAGGGAAATAACTGGATTAAATATTCAAATGTCCCCATCAATGGCTTTATTGAACATGGTTAAGAAAGATCAATTGTTGAAAGAAAATAAGGATTTAATTGTAATAATGGTTACGGTAGCAAGGTTAATTTTTGCAAGAAATTGGAAAAATGATAACCAAATTAATTTAGAGGAATGGTGTAGAGAATTATGGGATATGGCAATTAATGATAAATTGACATGTGATATGAAAATAAGAAGAGGCCTGTCAAAAAATAATGATTTTAAGAAAACATGGAGTGTATTTTTGGAATATGTATTTCGGAGAGGGAAGGGGTATACGCCGAGGGAAGAAACAATGAATTTTTGGAGAGAAAATGGATTGAATAAATTTTAAAAATATTATTACCGTGTTTCCCCAAAAATAAGACAGGGTCTTATATTAATTTTTGCTCCAAAAAACACATTAGGGCTTATTTTCAGGGGATACTTTATTTTTTTCATATACAATCTATGTTTATTCAAATACAGTCATGACATCTTCTTCTGGTTGCTGCACCATGGTGGAGGGCGGGCTTTCACTTAACTGGGTCTTATTTTTGGAGTAGGGCTTATATTACAAGCATCCTGGAAAATCATACTAGGGTTTATTTTCAGGTTAGGTCTTATTTTCAGGGAAACAGGGTAATGCTAGCCCTGAGGGTGAAGGTGGCACTGGTGTATTATGTAATTGTATTTTATTGTGGTGTTAGGTTTATGTTGTTTAGGTTGGATGTTTGTTTAATAAAATATAAAAAATTAATTAAAAAAAGCTTTGAGGGAAAGAATCTTAAATGTCATATGCAAAGGCAAAAAACAGTTTCCACCAAGCTTTGAAAATTTACTTTTTGGGTTATAATTTCAAGAATTCTCCAGCCACCATGTCAGGTGGCATGAGCTGTAGTCCAAAATGAACTTTTCCAAGGTTTAGCCTCCACCATTTGAACAGAGTAAGAACATGGGTTTTACGTTAAAGGGACCAAACTTTGGCATTAGTGAAGTAGAGCAGCAAGTCTGGTGATACATATATCCAAAACTGTTTTGAATATTAAGTTTAAAATGTGTATTGCTATACATATTTGTAAGTAGAGGTCAACAATCTGTGAGGGTTTTAAAAAAACAACAACTGGCACATATTGACTGAAATCCTCTTGTATACAGGATTATCATGTGACTCAATGTCCAACAGTTAATGTGTATGGGCATTTCTTAATTTATGGGAATTCACTTTGAAAAGTTACACTGTTTGCATAACTGCACAACAGGATTCTCGCCATTATCATGAATGCTGGATTCTGGAACACTCGGAGTTAAGTAAGGAAAGTATTATCCTCCAACTGTCATTGGACTGCAACTCCTATCATCCCTGTGAATTGGCTTGCTAGCTATGAATTATGGATGTTGCAATACAATAACAGCTGGAATGTCACAGGTTCCTCACCCCCAGCCTAGGACACCATGGTCTGGGGAAATGAATATGTGCACTAGGAAATGGAATACAGGACACAGCAATGATTGGAGTGTCCTTTCTGGCCAATGAAGATTCTCAGTTTGTATCAGAAATCAATTGAAGCAAACACTGCTTAAAATTCCATATGGATCAGATGGAAACATCTCATGCGAATCAGATTCCTTTCTTTCTTTGTATTTTAAAAGTAAGGGGATCCAAAAAGAGTCACTTTTCCAGCCTCTGCCAGGGGTGCGTATCTAAATCCCAGGGCTGAATTAAAAGACACTGGCTCCACAATCAGAAGATAGTAAAACTTTTCCCTCTGAAGGCACAGTCCTTCAAAGCTGCCAGGTCTGTACAATCAACTTGCTAACGAGGCCCCTGCTCATCTCCAGATGACCTATCTAAGCAATCTAATTAGCAGCTTGCAAAGCTGAGAAACCTTGTAGTAGGATAAACAAGTGAGTGTAATGGTTGTTGTGGGTTTTTTTGGGCTGTTTGGCCATGTTCTGGAGGTTTTTCTTCCTAACGTTCTGCAAAGTCTGCAAAGAACATGAAAGACACTGCAGACTAAAACAACCAGAAAGATCGGCAGTAGCTGAACATGCCCTGAAACAAGCTAGACATGAAATCCTATTTCAAAACACAGAAGTACTGAACAACACCAGCAATCATTATGTTAGACTACACAGGGAAGCTATTGAAATCCCCAAACACCAGCACAGCTTCAACAAAAAAGAAGAAAGTCTAAAAATCAACAAAGCCTGGCTCCCAGCACTGAAAAATACAGCTTGCAAAAAGTTCAAAGAACTCTACCCAGCCACAAGAACCGGTGATCACTGCACACAAAAGACCAGCTAACGATACCCATCAATCACAGTGACAGATCATCTCCCCCCTTATCACAACAAAACACCCATAACAAATAAACACCCTGAGCACAGGAAACCCCCAATCTCCTGAAAAGAACAAAACCCTGATCCCACAGCTACAAATACTCAACAATCCCACACACTACACCAGAACACAGACAGAGTTCTACCTCCTGTCCTCTGAAGATGCCAGCCACAGAGACTGGCGAAACATTAGGAAGAAAAACCTCCAGAACACGGCCAAACAGCCGGAACACCCACAACAACCATCGGATCCCGGCTGTAAAAGCCTTCAAGAACACAAAATGAGTGTAACTTCTTATTGAAATTCTGATTCGAATGATGGTCTCACAGGTGCTGCTGAAGTTGAATAATCTTGTAGTCTGACGCATCTGAAAGGCATCGCACCATCTAGGGGGAAACTACCCTAATGTCTATAGATGACGGGCACTGCTTTTTCAAATGGAGCCTCTGCTACCCATCGTTTTTGTAATGTAGAAAATGTTTTAAAGCTGATGGTTGGTTTTTAATTGAGGTATTAATTGTTTTAATGACTCATTTAACTAACTAAACACTCGCAGCCCTCTTGTGGATTGTGCCAAGAGGTCATGTGGAGTATGAAAAATGTAGAAATGAAGCATGACTGTGTGTCAGCGGATGTCTGTCTGGAAGGAGCAGATGGAAATAGTTGTTTGCTCTCCAGGAAATGTCACTACCTTCTAAGGGAACCCTCAGAAGAATTTGATTAGGTCATTTCAGATGAAGGTTCCACAGAAAGGAGAAGCTACTGGGGACCCCATAGGCTTGTAATACAGAAATGAGGAAGCCCAGACTGGTTGCTTCCTCTGTTGCATGTTGTTATGACTGAGCAGATCAACATATAGCTTTTCAGCTGGAGCATTTGTTGCATCTTATGTGAACTAATGGTATTAGTATTTTTCCTGCTGTCCAAATGACACAAGGCTTAAAGTGGTGCCAACTGTAGCAAAGTGTGATAAAAGCGTATTTTTATGCCTTTTTTAAACACCTCTGATGGATTCTCGAAGGCTTTCACGGCCGGGATCCGATGGTTGTTGTAGGTTTTTCGGGCTGTTTGGCCGTGTTCTGAAGGTTTTTCAAAACAAAAGGGACCCCCTCACCACTGCAGGAGTATACCGGATACCTTGCAGTTGTGGCCAGGTATATATTGGAACCACAAAATGCAGCATCCACACCAGAATCAAAGAACATGAGAGACACTGCAGACTAAAACAACCGGAAAAATTGGCAGTAGCTGAACATGCCCTGAAACAAGCTGGACATGAAATCCTATTTCAAAACACAGAAGTACTGGACAACACCAGCAATCATTATGTTAGACTGCACAAGGAAGCCATTGAAATCCACAAACACCAGCAGAGCTTCAACAAAAAAGAAGAAAGTCTAAAACTCAACAAAGCCTGGCTCCCAGCACTGAAAAATACAGCCTGTAAAAGGTTAACGAACTCTACCCAGCCACAAGGACCGGTGATCACTGCACACAAAAGACCAGCTAACGACACCCATCAATCACAGTGACAGATAATCTCTCCCCTTTATCACAACAATACACCCACAACAAAAAACACGCTGATCACCATAATCACCCAATCTCCTGAAAAGGACAAAAAACTGATCCCACAGCTATAAATACTCAACTATCCCACAAACTGCACCAGAACACAGACAGAGTTCTGACTCCTGTCCTCTGAAGATGCCGGCCACAGATTGGCAAACGTTAGGAAGAAAAACCTTCAGAACATGGCCAAACAGCCCGAAAAACCTACAACAACCAACCTCTGATGGAATTCCACTTTGTGCCACTTTGTGCCACTTTTTGAAGGCAGCTGATTTCCAAAGTGGATGAGCAGCAGATCGTTGCTGTTATGGGAGGCTTTCAATTTAGTGTTGATCTATAAAGCACAGGAAAGAAGGATCTAGCAGATAAGATTGTTACAGGTTTTCAAAAGATTTGAAATATTTCTTCAAGCTTTTTGAAAGATTTTTGATCTAAGAGACATGGGGCAGTGTGGGCAGAAATCGCCATAAAATCTCCTCTTAATATCTGGAAGTTGAGTCATGGCAACTGGACTTCTTTCTTATTAGGTTGAAGTCCAGTTGCCATGACTCAACTTCCAGTTAACCTCACCTGGATGACTGAGAACCTTCACAGATATATCTCCTCTAAGTAGCCCCAATAATAGGGAGCATAAAATCTTCCATCTGGATGAGCCCATAGTTTCACACACAGCTCAGTGAACAGTTGCAAGCACATCCAGAGAGGAGCAGAGCCCTCTAAATTGCCATGTCCTTCTCCTGACAAAGTCGTTGTGGCTTTCAGAAAAGTATGAGAAGCAGCACCTGGACAAGTGCAGACTTCCTTAGCAGAGCATCTCTTTGGTGAAGGAGCCATGCCTGCTGGTTTCTGTCTCCCGTGTGGCTGTTAAGAAGGTATGGGCTGCTGCTGGTGGTGGTATCATCCCTGAAGGCTGGGAAAGTTTATTTTTCAGATAACAGCACCAAGAATCCCCCAGCCACCATGGCCATTGGGTATACTGATTGGAGGATTCTGGGAGCTGTGATCCCAAAAAGTAACTTTTCCAACGCCTAGTCTTTCCATGTTCAAAGGCAAAGATGAATTATGTTGACCTCTGCATTGCAAAAACAAAAAACGTCTTGTTTGATTCTTCACCAATCCACTAGTGTCAGAAGACCTCTCATATTGGAAAAAGTGGTAGGAAAAATCTTTGCAGTTAGCATTTCCCTTTCTAGCCTATTGTGACTCCTGAGAAGCTGCTGTGATGGACAGGGGCACATTCAGAAGCGATATAAAGAGGCCTTACAGGACGGAACAGGGAACCGTACAAATTGCTTCCCTCTTTCCAGCCATGAGCCTCCACCGAAACCCAGTTCCATCCATTAATGGTAACAGCCCTTCTTTTCACGAAATAACCGTTACAGAGTCAGCTCCATGTATTGTTATATGTTTATGCTTCACACACAGATATAAGTTGTGTTATTAGAATATCAATTATCTGCAGCCCTCAGCCTTGAATATTTTCACAGAATCATAGAATCATTGTATAGTAAAGTTGGAAGGGGCATATAAGGCCATCAAGTCCAACCCCTGCTTGATGCAGGAATACAAATCAAAAGATATCTGCTAGGTGGTTGTCTAAGTTTCTCTTGAATGCCTCCAGGGTTGGAACACTCACCACCTCTACTTGAGGTCAAAAGTTCCACTGTCTTACTGCCTAAAACTTCCTAACATTCAATTGAAATCTGACTTCGTGTAACTTGAGCCCATTGTTGTGTGTCCTGCACTCTGGGATAACTGAGAACAGATCCTGCCCCTCCTCTGTATGAGAGCCTTTCAAGTATTTGAAAAGTGTCAACATATCACCCCTCAGTTCTCTTTTCTCAAGGTTAAACATGCCCAATTTTTGCAGTCTTTCCTCATAGGGCTTGGTTTCCAGTCCCCTGATCATCCTTGTCGCCCTCCTCTGAACTTGTTCCAATTTGCCAGCATCCTTCTTGAAGTGTGGTGTCCAGAATTGGACACAATACTCAAGTTGAGGCCTAACGAGAGCTGAATAGACGGGAACTAGCACCTTATGGGATTTGGAAACTATATGTCTGTTAATGCAGCCTAAAATAGCATTTGCCTTTTTTGTAGCCACATCACACTGTTGGCTCATATTCAGCTTGTGATCTATAATGAGTCTGAGATCCTTCTTGCTTGTAGTATTGCTGAGCCAGGTATCCCCCGTCTTGTAACTGTGCATTTGATTTCTATTTCTGAGGTGCAGTACTTTGCACTTAACCTTGTTCAATTGCATTCTGTTCTTTTCAGCTCAGTGCTCCAGCATATCAAGATCATTAAAAATTTTCTATATATCTTCCAAGATTTTAGCTGTTCCACCTAGTTTTGTTTCATCCACAAAGCTGATTAGCATTCCTTGCATCCCCTGATCCAGGTCATTAACAAAAATGTTGAAGAGCACTGGACCCAGGACTGAGCCTTGGGATACCCCACTTCTTACCTCCTTCCAGTTTGAGAAGGAGTCATTAATCATCACCCTCTGAGTACAATTCTGTAGCCAGTTGTGTATCCACCTGACACTTGATATACATACCTAGTTAGCTTGCTAATCAGGATATCATGGGGCACTTTGTCAAAAGCTTTGCTAAATTCATGATATACTATGTCTACAGCATTCCCTGTGTCCATCAGGGAGGTTACCTAATAAAAAAATTAGATGAGATTAGTCTGGGAGAATCTGATCTTGACAAATCCATGTTGGCTTCTAGTTATTACTGCATTGTTTTCTCGGTGCTTGCATAGCAACTGTTTTATAATCTGTTCCAGAATTTTCCCTGGGATTGACATCAGGCTGACTGGCCTGTAGTTCCCAGGTTTCTCTTTTTTTGCCCTTTTTGAAGATAGGGACAACAATAGTCTTCCTCCAATCATCTGGCAACCCACCTGTTTCCCATGATTTCCAGAAAATAATGGACAGCAGTTCTGAGAGTTCTTTGACCAGTTCCTTCAGTACTCTCGAATGGAGTTCATCCAGCCCTGGAGATTTGAATGCGTTCAAGGTGGTAAGGTATTCCTTGACTATTTGTTTATTAATCTTCAGATGCAATTCTGTCCCCTCCACTTGCACTTCACATTTGTCTGGAAGTTCACAGTCCGTCCTATGGGAAAAGACTAAGCTAAAATAGAAATTGACCACTTCTGCCTTTTTTTTTTGTCATCTGTTATCATTTTTCCATCTCCACTGAGTAGTTGTGCCACTATTTCTTTTCTTTGTCTTTTGTTTTGCACATATCTGAAAAATGTGTTTTTTTTGCTTTTAGTGTCTCTAGCTAATCTCAGCTCATTCTCAGCTTTTGCTCTCCTAATGCCATCCCTGCATTTCCTTGCTACTTGTCTGTGCTCTTCCTTATTGACCTGGTCTTCTTTCCACTTCCTATACATGTCTTTTTTTGTTTTCAGGTCCTCCCTGAGCTTTTTGTGAAGCCACACTGGCCTTTTTTTTTTTTTTTGCTGTCTCCCACCTTTCTTTCTTCTTGAAATTGTTTGTAGTTGTGCTTTAAGAATTTTTTTTTTAAAGGAACTCCCTCCCTTCTTGGACTCCTATTCTTATTAGGATCTCCTGCCATGGGACCTTACTCATCCTTGTTGTGAGATTATTAAAATTGGCTTTTTAAAAATCCAGCATATGTGTGTGGCTAGACTCTGCTTTGGTTTCCTTTTCTTCCTTTATTGTGTCCCTGCACTTAATCTGACTTTATCTCCATCAGGAATGTGGATTTTTAAAGGGTTAATGGATCCAAAGAGTCTATTTCAGATTGGCAAATCTTGAACACTTTCCAAATACCTCCAGTGACACAGTGTGGGTGTTCATCATGACAGCCCCCTTATCCTCTCATCCCATCCTAATAAAGTGATCCAAGAATGCAGGCAGTTGGTCCATCCTTATCAACAAATGAGGAGTATGTCTTTTGTAAAGCTAATGGCTCTAAATTTCCATTCAATACAAAACCACCCACAAATATTTAGCATTACAAAGGGATAGTTTGCAACAATATACTATTTCTGAGCTGGAAAATACAGTTTCTCTCTCAACTACTGCAAAGACTGCAGCTGTCTTCAAAGGGAGCAAAGATGTCCAAGGCACATAAAAGATTATTTTATAGTCCCTGCTGATCAGAAAGTCTCAGAGTTTAGACCTTGTGAATTTCAGTTTGATTACACCATTGAATAGCTTACAACAATATATCCAAACTACTATCAGTGAACAAGAAACCCTAAGGGGATTGGAAGATGGTATGATCATTCCTGAGACCAATAAATCACAGAGCTTCAAACCTGCAGCCCCTAGTTTCACCAAGTCACTGATTACACCTGAAAGGGCTCATGTGTAAACAGGGAATCTGAATTGAAGGATTAGGGCTGGGATGGCCTGGAAGAATACTCTACTGGGTAGCTGCACTTTGCTGGCTTGATCAGAAAGCACAGCATTCAAACAAAGAGGAATTGTTTTCTTTCCTTTTCCAGGACTGCTTGTTTATGTGCAAACAATGCTGTTTGTAGAAGCCATCTGCACCCAGTTGGTGTCGGGCCTCCTGCTCCTCCCAGTGCCATGATGACCCGAGAGGCAAACACACATAGAAGCATCTGTGTGATATCGAGGAAACCTTCTCTCTGCCATTCCTTTTTTTAAATTTTTTTTCCAAACTTTACAGCATAAATTAAATACAGAATGAAAAAAGAAGTAAGAAAGACTAGGAAAAAGCAGATAAAAACAATTGTCGGCAGATATATTCAACAGGGTTCCATTTCAGGTTTTCTTTGTGTCAGCAGTAAGTCTTCTGTAGTGTTGTTGTTGTTTTTTAAATATTGTCTTTGTAATCCATGTGTTCATTCCAAAGAAGTCATAAAATCTACAAAAGCGTACACTATCTTACAGAAATATCTCTGTTTTAATACCTTGTTGTCATTTTTCTTTTCTGAGTTAATTTTTCTAAAGTCACAGAAGTGCTCAATTCCTATTTTAGCTCAGTCTTTTCCCAAAGGACAGACTATGACACTCCAGAGAAATATGAAGTGCAAGTGGAGGGGGGTGGTGGAACGACAGGATTATATCTGGAGCTTGATAAACAAATAATCAAGGAACACTTCATTATCTTGAATGAGTTCAAATCTTCAGGGCCTGATGAACTGCATCCAAGAGTATTGAAGGAACTGGCTGAAGAACTTTCAGAAGGACTGGACTCCTCCTAGGGGCTAATGTTGTCCCTATCTACACAAAGAGCAAAAAAGGAGGAACCTGAGAACTACATACCAGTCAGCCTGACATGAATCCCAGGGAAAATTCTGGAACAGATTTTAAAATGGTCACTATGCAAGCACCTAGAAAACAATGCAGTAAGAACTAGAAGCCAACACAGATTTCTCAAGAACAAACTCTGGCAGATTAATCTGATCTCATTTTTGATTGGTTAACCTCCCTGATAGACAGAGGGATTGGTGTAGATATTGTATATCTTTACTTCAGCAAAACTTGTGACAAAGTTCCCCACGATATCCTGATTAGCAAGCTAACTAGGCGTGGACTGGATAGAGCAACTGTCAGGTAGATACACAGTTAGCAACAGAATTATATTCAGAGGGTGATGATTAATGACTCCTTCTCAAACTGGAAGGAAGTAAGAAGTGGGGTATCCCAAGGCTCAGTCCTAGGCCCAGTGCTCTTCAATATTTTTATTAATAACCTGGATCAGGGATGCAAGGAATGCTAATCAGCTTTGTGGATGAAACAAAACTAGGTGGAACAGCTAATATCCTGGAAGACAGAAACCAAATTCAATATGATCTTCATAGGTTGGAGCACTGAGCTGAAAACAACAGAACAAAATTGAACAGGGATAAGTGCAAAGTACTGAACCTCAGAAACAGAAACCAAATGCACAGTTACAAGATGGGGTATACGTAGCTCAGCAATACCACAAGCAAGAAGGATCTTGGACTCATTGTAGATCACAAGCTGAATATGAGCCAACAGTGTGATGTGGCTACAAAAAAGGCAAATGCTATTTTAGGATGCATTAACAGACGTATAGTCTCCGAATCCTGTGAGGTACTAGTTCCTTTCTATTTGGCACTTGTTAGGCCTCATCTTGAGTACTGTGTCCAGTCAGAAGGATGCTGACAAATTGGAACAAGTTCAGAAGAGGGCAACAAGATGATCAGGGGGCTGGAAACCAAGCCCTATGAGGAAAGACTGCAAGAATTGGGCATGTTTAGCCTTGAGAAAAGAGAACTGAGGGGTGATATGTTGACACTTTTCAAAGTACTTGAAAGGCTCTCATACAGAGGGGGGGCAGGATCTGTTCTCGATCATTCCAGAGTGCAGGACACACAACAATGGGCTCAAGTTATAGGAAGCCAGATTTTGATTGAATGTCAGGAAAAACATCCTAATGGTTAGAGCAGTACGACAGTGGAGCCAATTACCTCAAGAGGTGGTGAGTGCTCAACACTGGAGACATTCAAGAGAAATTTAGACAACCACCTGGCAGATATCTCTTGATTTGTATTCCTGCATCAAGCAGGGGTTGGACTTGATGGCCTTATAGGCCCCTTACAACTTTATTCTTCTATGATTCCATGAATTTCTCATAGTGTCTTTGTCTAAAAATATGATAAAATTAATGGGATTAAATGTTTATGTAACAGATATTCATTTTTACTGGTGTAAAATTTATTTTTCAGAATAAATTGATTTCACAAGCAATTTAAAATAACTCTCTTGAGCCCAAGTAGATTACCTTAATTTCCAACCAAAAAACCATGCTTCCCAGGCAAAAAACAAAAAACAAACAAAACCCTGTGCTTCTATATGCATTGTGTTGTCCCCTTTTAAAAATCGATTTCAAAAATGCTAAACCTGATTCAAATAAAAGGATTTTTCCTGACAAAAACCACACTTATAGATGTCATTCCACATACTGCTGTAAGAGTTATTTCCATGAATTTAACAGAGATTGATTCAAATGGAGGGGAACACCATATTTCATTCTGTTACACTTGTTCTGATTCACAAGCAATTTTTTCTCCACTACTAATCCCAAATTTTGCATCTACCATCCATGGGCATATTTTGGATACTTGTTCTTGTATGTGGGTGCTCCATATTTTCTCAAATCTCTTTCGACCCCGTCAATTAATCTCTGATTACAGCCATCAGTGTACCCTGGACTGGATATGTCAAAGTGAAGGGAGTTTCTTTCAACAAAATAGATGACATAATTTAAAATATTTTAATTAGTGTCCTCAAGGCAGGTTACAGTAAAACATCATAAAGTAAAACAAGTGGATATTGAAATCTACATGGAGTGTAGCCATAAAATTCCCTTAAAACTGGTAATCATAACCCAATGACACCACCACAGTCTGGTGTCATTTGTACATTCATGTGCCAATGTCCTCTGGAAGGCTGCGGTTTGCTGGTGTGGAATTACCTCAGAAATCCACAAACTGGAACAGACTCAAGCAACTACATGCAAAGTTGAAACCCACAGCTGGGTTATCACCCGCTCAGTCATGTGATTGTTGGCATAGAAAACTTGTCAACGTAATTATCCCTATAGTCTAGGTTTCACAAGAACTTAGGGCAAGATACATCAGTGTTTACTATCTGAAAAAAGACCATCTTTGTAAATAGCACCAGGGGTGTTCACTTCCACACATTTCCGGAGGACATGTGAAATCCAGGCCCAGCTTGGATCAGTATCCATTATAAGTGAAAAACAACCTGTTTTCAAGCCAATTCTTGCCTTAGAAAGATATCAGAAATCCCACCCTGCAGTATTTCTTACCGTGAGACATCTGGAATGATGTCACCACCAGGCTGCAAATATGAAAGAGATGATGGTTAAAGTGTAGCCCCAGTTTGTGGTGCAGTACCAGGCTCCTCTTCACCTCCTTTCAGTGTTATCTAAATGTTTTTGGACATTTGGGAAAAAGATATTCTTGCTCTGAGCATTGAATTCCTATTACTGATCTCATTCATTTGGATGAGGAACTTCATCTGAATATGAATGTGCAACGTTACTCCCTCAGCAGAGTATTAAAACTGATGCCTTAGAAACACCAGAAATTGATTGATTTATTTTTATTTTTTTGCATAGGTGGGAGAGGCATTTGTCCTACTTGGTATGTGTTCACTACCTATGGGATGTTTAAATGACAGGAAAATAGTATTGCCATTGGATCTTTGGCACCTGGAGTGTAGCTTTCATAAACTATCTGAAGCTGGTCAACTTGTCCCAGGTTTCTTCACAGCAACCACCCTATAAACTAAACTGTTGTGTGCCTCTCTTACTTTACAGGCATTCCAAGTATTTGGTCTTCGTAAGCTGAGCCAACAAATATTCATCAGGGCGGATACATCTGGCTGACTTTTCTAGGCACTACTTCCACATTTTCATTTTGGAAAACTGTCAGGTCTTCGTGCAGTTAAAAATAGTTACTGCACATATCTTGAATAAATCTAAGCACAACAGTGCACAGAAATGTGACACACTTTATTTCAGGATCTGTTGCTACTCTCTCCACCACTACCAACTACACATTCACATGCATATAACATTTCTTGCATACAGTGACTGCTTGCTAGTGACTCTGTTGGAGTTTGTTTCCAAGTCAGGATTGCTTCTAGATTTCAAAGGCACTTGTTCTGCTTGCAAACTCATGCAGGGCCTTGCAGAGATCTGGAAGATATTCCAGAAGTGTGTTGCTCCATTTGGAGTAAAATTCAGGAACACAGATAGAGTTGTGTTAGGAAGTATGGAGGAGAATCCCTCATTTCTGTTGCTGCAATCAACATCTATGTTCCACACTTCACAATTAGTGTGATGGTAGTACTTGGAACATTGGTTTTTTGACTACACCTTCCAGGATTCAGTTACTCTGGTAGGGGGATTATGGGAATTGTAGTCCAAAATGGAGCATTTCTATGTTCTGATTCCTGGTAGGTCTTGCCAAAGTCAGTTCTTAAGATGGGGATGGGGGAGGTGTACAGAGTTTGGGTATGGTCTTTTCTTAAAAGTACAACTCCCAGAATCCCTAGGTACCTTGACCTCTGGTTGGGGGATTTATGTGTAGTGGATAGAGTGATGGAATAGGATTCTGGAGAACAGGGCTCAAATCCCCACTTTTCCATGGAAACTCATGGGGGGGGGGAATGGAACTGGTAAAACCACTCTTTAAATATCTCACTTACCTTAGAAGTTCTATTAGGGTTCCTATAAATCGGTTATGAACTGGTGGGACAGAATACACTCTCTCTCTCTCTCTCTCTAATCACGCTATGTTTCCAAAGAGAGAGAGAGAACACGCACTAGGCTATTTGGTCACTTGTAATATATATTTCTTTTATTTTGAGAACCCCACAGCAAACAGCATAAACAGATAATGAGCAAAGAGGGAGGAGCAGACAGTGCCAGTCTTCAGAGAAGCATCCTTTCCAAACAGCAATAAACCCAGAAATTTCTTCTGCCAGTTGGCTTCAAAAAGCTAAGAGCTCCTTGCCTCTTCTTCCAATTAAATTCAAAGGCCACAACTTGGTATTTTGAGTGCCACGCCAGGCATCAGGTGGGTGTGCTCCATTCCAAGAACTTTCAATAGCCACTGCTTATTGCAGTCCATTCATCAGAACCCTGTTCTTCCCCTGGTCCCCCTTTACAGAGAAAGCAGGCCATTGTGTGCCAAAGAATAGAACTGCTTTCTGTAGCCATAAAAAGAAGACAGTTAAGAGTCTTTTGGCCCCTTAATGACTCACAAGGTTTACTTAGAATAAGCTTTCATGAACTGCCACAGCCCCTAGCTATAACAAGTGCTGAGCACTACTGACAGACCTGCAAGCCTGGAGGACAGATCACGACAACCTGAGCACTGAAATGAGGGACCAGGGCAGTCAGCTTTCCATTGAATCCCTGCTCCTATACCTTTAACAATTGTTTGATCTGCATGTTTTAAGCAGGTCATTATAAGGTTTAATGTGTCATTTCTGAAGATCAATTTGCAGTTAAGAGAACAAAACCAAGCGAGGTTAGCATTATTTATTTTCTCGTCTGTTTTCAGTCTTGTAGGATTGCTGTCCTTTCTGCCATCCACCAGCCCCAGTTCTTGCTAAACCATTGCATGTTCTGTGATAATGCCAATATTAGTCAGAACAAGGTACACAGATAAAATCAATCCACACAAGAGTGCAGAAATGCGGGAACGGATGTTCTTGAGCCCAAAGACAACAAGGTTTTAAATGACTGTTCTTAGCACAAAGGGCTCCAAAACTAAGGAGTTGGCGCATTCACCCCTGACATGTATTCTTCCCATAGAAATGCTGCAGTGAGTAGGTGCTGCAGAAAACAAAGTTCCTCTGGTGTCTGGAATATAGGAAAATAATTGTTCCAAAGGGGAATTTCACCTCCCACCCTCCACCTACACATCAGGAATAGTGATGACCCAGTGACCACAAGCTGTGCATGAAGCCTAGGGAAAATGTTTGTGTTCTGTTAATTATAAGCACAAGTCCCATTCCAAAGCACCTGCCTATCTTATTCATGCACTCATTCCTTCCTTCCTTCCATCTGTAGCCTGCCTTTCTACCCAAAATGGCATTCAAAGTGGCTTGGAACAATGACGATGTTGACATGATGCAACAAGGATTCCTTCACACACTACCATCAGGAAGCAAGATGAGAAATCTTTTGTTGCTACATACACAGTTAAAACGTAGAGAGAGATTCTCACTTTTGGTTCTCTCCCACCTTAAGTGCTGCTGTCCGGCTTTTGTCTGCTCTGCATTTTTGAACACAAACAGTGCCAGATTTCAGTTAGTTCAAATAGACATCAATAAAGAAAAATAAAATATGTTATGTTTACTGCATGTTTCCCTTCCACCAAAGCAGTGAGTTTTCTGAATTCAGATAAGCTCCTGAATTCTGGATCAGCCAGTTCAAACTTGGCAACCTCCATCTATGTTTGCATTATAGTAGCCCCACATCACCAAGGAGGGTAGGGATGATAGAAGTTGCAGTCTAATTCACTTGGAAGGTGGCTGGTTTTTTTAAGTTCTAGATAGAAAACATTCTAGAATGGTGTAGCATGTTTTGGTCTGGAGCTATACTATAGAAGGAGGTTCCATCTTGTGATAAAGCCAGCCATGATGGCCACACCAGAAGAGACAAGTGCCATTGATATTTGTCATTCAATTGAACAAAATCATTCCTGTACAGTGCAGGGGGTGAGATGTGAATACATTGGCAGCTCCATGGAGGAGAGCAGGGCTTGGGCTCTGAGAATTATCATTGCCAATGAAACAGCTGGGTGAACAAGTCTGATTGTGCAACTATGCAGAATAATAATGATGAAGTTAACTTCTTCTATTTTGACAGAGGGCAAAGGGGACAAGAGGGTATAATATGCCAAGATGCTGCTGGTCAAATGCGGGGCTGGCCATCTAATCTGTACTGAAAGCAGGGGCAGAGCAGAAGGATGCCTGTGGTCACTGTATTCCTTCTACCTTCTACAAACAATAACTCTGCTTTGAAAAAAAAAAACCTGTGGTAAATTTTGTGTCACATGATCTTGAAGACTACTGTTATAGCTATCAGCTCCAATGTGGTCATATAATTCCCAAATTAGCTTCTCCATGGCATCCCATGTTGTAAACACATGACAATGATGCCACATGCTCCTGTATGACTCTACTACTGTCTCCCACTTCAGCCTATATCCCACAGCTGCCACGAGGCCCTGTTATTAGATCATTTCTACTGTTTTTTTTATATAGATAAAATAATAAATAAATAGATAGTAAGGTAAAGGTTCCCCTTGACATTTAGTCCAGTCGTGTCTGACTCTAGGGCATGGTGCTCATCCCCGTTTCCAAGCCGTAGAGCCAGCGTTTGTCCGTAGACAGCTTCCGTGGTCACATGGCCAGCGCGACTAGACACAGAACGCCGTTACCTTCCCACCATGGTGGTACCTATTTATCTACTTGCATTTGCATGCTTTCGAACTGCTACGTCGGCAGGAGTTGGGACAAGCGACGGGAGCTCACTCCGTCACGTGGATTCGATCTTACGACTGCTTGTCTTCTGACCTTGCAGCACAGAGGCTTCTGCAGTTTAACCCACAGTGCCACCATGTCCCTTAAATAAATAGATACTAATAGTCAAAAGACAGATGTGTTATCACATGGTTGAGCTATAAATATCACCTCATCTCTATTTTTCCATCCAACCTTCACACAAAATACACTGCATGATGTGTCTCAGCCATCACGTGGCATCATTTCTCAAAGTTTCCTGTGTTGATAACGATATACTAACTGTAACTATGCAGAAATCTGCTCTGTTAAGCAGAGTGTCACCACAAAAATCTGATGGGGAAATGTCTTACTGTGAATCTGATGTACAGTTCAATCCTAACTTAAAGGAGCACACGCAATAGATAAGGCAGAAATGCCCTTTTTACTGGCAGAAAAGTCCTTCTGCTGGAAGAAATACCTTTCTGTTCACTGTATTTGGAGATCTGCCAGCAGAAGTATCTGCCAGTAGAACCTCTGGCTGCTAGGAGCACCCCTAAAACATAATTGAGTGCAATCATGTGCAAGTTTACTCAAATTAAAATCCAGTTGAATAAAATGGCTATCAACCCCAGGCTGCATTTGATCACTTTCATTGCCTCCTCCTTACTATACTTGTGTCAAGGAGTTATCATATTAACATCTCATTATTTTTGTATTTCCAGTTCTAATGTTAATCATTTAATTGGCTCAATACTCTTTTTTCATATAAATACTCATATGCCTCTTTCCATTTGTTTCTGATTTGTAAATAATCACCCTAATTGCAGAGGCACTTATTCTTTTTAGAACATTTTTCTTGCTCTGTCTTGTTACCATTTTTGTAAAGTTTTGCTCATTTCATTTCCCTAGAATATAATAATTATAATGATTTATTATGGTCAATGACCAGAAAGATAAGAATGCATTATTTAGATAAAATCACATAATATCAGAGACATTGGTCAAGATATGACACCATCAATGCACCCTCTGGCTGTTTTACAACATTAAAGTTAAAAAGAAGTTCTAAGTTAGCCAGTGGCATTAAAGCAGTGGTCCCCAACCATGGGCCTCCAGATGTTCTTTGACTACAGCTCCCAGAAGCCTTCACCACCATCTCTGCTGGCCAGGATTTCTGGGAGTTGAAGTCCAAGAACATCTGGAGGCCCAAGGTCGGGGACCACTGCATTAAAGGATATAAAAGCTTTTAGAACATCACAGTAGTCACATGATATAAGATGAGATTAGGAGAGACATATAACCATCAATATGCCACCCCAACTCTCCTAGAAAGTAGGTTAAACAAGAAATCTCTAACAAGGGCGGGGGCTTGAATGTTAATTTTCCCATGAACTTATAATTGTTTTCTTAGACTTCTCAAGAACTTCCTCTACTGTTTTTGTGTCATTTCCTTGAATATTTCCCAACAGTTCTGTAATCAAATTTGTAACATCTCCTGTAACATTCAATTTTGTAACGCTGATCATCTCCTTATGTGACTTTTCAGCAGAACAGCCTTCTATTGAAATTCTGTAATATCTGACAACAAGGTATATCACACAATATATGAATATATTATGATTATTGTGAGTTTATAGGTTCATTTTGCACTCCCCCACCCCCAGCCCATTCTGTGTTAGTAAAAAAAGATGCTGCTTGCATTGGTGATTTGTTGACACTCACTTGTTCCCAGATAAAATGATGTGAATGTGTAAAAATTGATATGCAGTTGACCAAGCACTGTGGCTCCGCCCACATGCCCAAGAGCAGGGTGTGTATCAGTTAAATCTAATGTTCATAAAAACAAGCCACATATATCTAGCTGTTCACGAAACCTCTGATGTTTTCAGAAAGAGGAGGAACTCACTAAAATACCCGCAGATTTAAAATCTGATTTAATTTAGAATTCTCAAGAAAGAAGTAGTCTTTTTTCATGCAACCTCAGACCATGTTCCCATTTGGCAACATATTTTTAGTTTGAGTCACTGAAAGCATGTGCATGGCTAATTCTGAACAAATTTATTGCAGCAAAAATATGTAATTCTTCTTCGTGGCCTCTGTGAATGCACACAGATGGGTTGTTCTGCGCCTGCGCTGAATGTCTCGGAAGATTTTAGAGCTTAAAAGTACAAAGTTAGTGGGATGTTCCACTGTGGAGCACATGCTCCGCCCACCTAAGATTCCCCTCAGTTCCTTTTTTCCGCCGTGCTGATCGGATCTCCAGAAGAATAGAGCGTGTTTCTGAGCGATTTTTAGTGACTATATTAGTATTTCCTCTTCTAATCAACACCTAAATGGATACCTTCCTATTTTCCAATCAACTAATCGACGTTCCCCTGTCAGTTAGTTCTGTTTCTTTGCCTTTCCCGCTTTTGGCTTCCCGCCCCTCCCCCATCTCTTCAACAGTCTCTCCCTCTGGTTTCCCGCTCTTTATGGCCTCAACAGCTCCTTTTAAAAAGTGTGTCGGCTGTTCAAATAAGATCCCATTATCTGACGGCCACGAATGCTGTTTATTCTGCTTGGGCGAGCAACACCCAACCCATTCTTGTGCGGCATGTAAAAAATTGACCAAGCCGGCACTTAAGCAAAGGCTCCAAAGGCTCCGATCTCACCTTTGGTAGACGGCCATGAACAAAAAAGGCTCACGCTCCGGTGTCAACTGGTAGCCTATCTCCCCACACTGGCCTCTCAATGGCTGATGCACCATCCAGCCAGGCCTCGGCCCATTCTAGCCCTGCATCAGGGCGGGCGATTGAGGTCCAACTTTCAGGATTGGGCTCTCCTCGGCACTCTCCCCGAGGGCATCGGGAGGAACGGAGGCACACTGGCCTCTTGGTGGCTGGTGCGCCATCCAGCCAGGCCTCGGCCCATTCTGGCCCTGCATCAGGGCGGGTGATTGAGGTCCAACTTTCGGGATCGGACTCTCTTCAACACTCTCCCCGAAAAAACATCGGGAGAAACGGAAGCACACTGGCCTTTCAATGGCTGATGCACCATCCAGCCAGGCCTCGGCCCATTCTAGCCCTGCATCAGGGCAGGCGAATGAAATCCAGCTTTCGGGATTGGACTCTCCTCAACACTCTCCCTGAAAACGTCGGGAGGAACGGAGGCACACTGGCCTCTCAATGGCTGATACACCATCCAGCCAGGCCTTAGCCCATTCTAGCCCTGCATCAGGGCAGGCGATTGAAATCCAACTTTCAGGATCGGACTCTCTTCAACACTCTCCCCGAAAAAACATTGGGAGAAACGGAAGCACACTGGCCTTTCAATGGCTGATGCACCATCCAGCCAGGCCTCGGCCCATTCTAGCCCTGCATCAGGGCAGGCGAATGAAATCCAGCTTTCGGGATTGGACTCTCCTCAACACTCTCCCTGAAAACGTCGGGAGGAACGGAGGCACACTGGCCTCTCAATGGCTGATACACCATCCAGCCAGGCCTTGGCCCATTCTAGCCCTACATCAGGGCGGGCGATTGAAATCCAACTTTCAGGATTGGACTCTCCTCAACACTCTCCCCGAAAACATCAGGAGAAACGGAAGCATATTTCTCCTCCTCGATATATGCCTCCATATGGAGAGTACTACCAGTATACCAATTTCCCACGGTACCATCATTTTGATGTGGAGGAAGTTGTCCCATATTGCGATCCATATCACATAGAAGCATACCAAGGACATTCATATTATCAAGAACTGAAGCGTGTGCGATACGCACTACCTTACCAACAAGGATATCCTCAATCATTTCAACAACAATCATATCAGAGATTCTAGCCATATCGACAATTCAGATCACAACCAGTTGACAGGTCCTTTCAAGGTCCACCACCATCAACATCATCCTTTCCGAACTGAAATCAGTCCCATCGATGCCAGCCTTTTCGAAAACCTCAGATAAAGGGGAGAATGGTTTGTTGTGATCGGTCTACAGGACGCTTACTTCTATATTTCGATCCATCCATCTCATCAAAAATTTCTCAGATTCCAATTTGACAACATCGTGTACCAATTCTGATCCCTACCATTCGGACTTTCCACGACGCCGAGGACTTTCACAAAGTGCATGGCACCAGTTGCAGCGCATCTCCGCCTTCAGGGTATAAACATCTACTCATACATTGACGACTGGCTGATAGTTGCGACGTCGTACCAAAACGCCATGAGAGCTACAACCATCACGCTTGACACACTTCAGAACCTCGGACTCAAAGTAAACTATACAAAATCTCATCTCGAACCAGCACAGACAGTCACCTACATCGGAGCCCTCTTCGACTCCATGCAAGCCAGGGCCTTCACCCCCCTGGAACGAGTTATAAGGTTAAAGAAGGAAATTTGCCCCTTTCGATCTCAAACTTCCGTTCCAGCCTATCATGTTCAACACCTCCTCGGGCTCATGGCGTCCACAACATCGGTAATCCAGCATGCCCGACTCAAAATGAGGTCGCTCCAATTGCGGTACCTGCCACTATTCAACCCGGTGATAGACCACCCATACATGAAATTGACTGTGACACCAGAGTTAGCCAATCAACTCACTTGGTGGACATCGATGTCGAACCTCCATGTCGGATGACCATTCCTGTTCTTCCATTCGACGGTGCAGGTCACCACTGACTCCAGCCCATCCGGCTGGGGAGCACATTGTCTTCATCACAAAATTCATGGCCTATGGACGAGACAAGAACAATCACTTCACATCAACCATCTCGAGCTCTTAGCGATCATCAGAGCTTTCCATGCCTTTCTTCCAATCATCGAGGGTTGAGTGGTGCAACCGGCAACGGACAATACAACTGCCCTATATTATGTAAACAAACAGGGAGGAACACATTCTTTATCCCTCCTGTACCTAGCCATCGACCTGTGGGAATGTTGTTACCAACATCACATTTCCCTATTGCAGTACATATTTCCACGGACGACAATTACATAGCAGATCATCTCAGCCGTATGACATCGAGGACTCACAAGTGGTCCCTCAAGGATACCATTTTCGATCAACTCTGTCGCCATTGGAGAGTACCTACCATCGATGTCTTTGCTTCGAGTGCGAATGCCAAATGCGGTGTCTATTGCTCTTGAGCCGGAGCAGACGAGAACTCCATCGGGGACGCGTTCATGACGGATTTGAACAGGGAATTACTTTATCTATTCCCACCAATACCACTCATACAACGGACAATTATCCGCCTCCGACACTTTCAATCGAATGCGATCCTCTTCGCTCCCTGGTGGCCGAGGCAACCGTGGTTCACTCACCTCAGGTCGATGTTGACAGACTCGTTTAGACTCTCTCTGGTTCCCGACCTCCTAACTCAGAACGACGGGATGGTCTACCATCCAGACCTTCCATCATTGAACTTGACAGCTTGGAGGATACTCCCGCCTTGAAGCGCATCTTGGATCGAGCACGAATACCATCAACTCAGCTTCTATATGCAAATAAGTGGAAAGCCTTCCTTAATTATACGGAAATAAATAACTTACCTGCAATACCTGTTTCCTTCAAGACACTACTTACCTTCTTACTCCATCTCTTCGAATTTGGACTCTCTCATTCCACTTTAAAAGTCCATATGTCAGCCATCTTTGCCCATCAACCAGATAACTCTACGTCAGCAAAAGTTTTATCTCACCCTACGGTTAAAAAATTCCTCAAAGGACTCAATAACATCCGTCCACCATGTCAACGTATTATTCCCCAATGGTCACTACAAATTGTCCTTAATGCTCTCATGCGCCCACCATTCGAACCAATGGCCTCTTCAAATCTTAGGTTGCTTTCTCTAAAGACATCTTTTCTGGTGGCTATAACATCTGCTAAAAGAGCCAGTGAGCTTGCTGCTCTTCGTTCTGATCCACCCTTTATCCAATTTCATCCAGACAAGGTGACTGTATTTTGATGTCTCTTTTCTGCCGAAGATTGTATCAGAATTTCATCTAAATCAACCAATTATATTACCATCGTTTTTCCCATCACCATCAATCTCTCTAGAGCGCATGCTCCACATGCTAGTGGTAAGACGCTCTCTTGCATTTTATATTGACAGAACTAAGGCTTTCAGGAAAACTAACAGACTTTTCATATGTTTCCATGGACCTCACAAGGGAGGCCCAGCCTCATCACAATCCATTTCCAGATGGATAGTCCAAACTATTTCTCTGGCATATGAACTATCAGGCAAACCACCTCCTGATCATTTGAATGCACATTCCACTAGAGCGCTGTCAACATCTACTGCCTTCCAGCGTGGAATCGAGATTCCTAACATCTGTCGTGCTGCAACATGGTCTACCCCATTGACCTTTGTCAGGCATTACCGCCTAGATGTGAGAGCACGCAATGATGCTGGATTTGGCAGATTTGTATTGACATCCTTCCTACCGTGACATCCCACCATCCGGTAAGTGAAGCTTGCCAGTCACCCATTTGTGTGCATTCACAGAGGCCACGAAGAAGAAAAAGAGGTTACCTACCTGTAACCATAGTTCTTCTAGTGGTCCTCTGTGAATTCACACATCCCACCCATCCTCCCCTCTGTCCGTCACGGGTTATATTAAATGATTCTTCTGCCCGGTGGACAAATTCTAGGAACTGAGGGGAATCTTAGGTGGGCGGAGCATGTGCTCCACAGGGGAACATCCCACTAACTTTGTACTTTTAAGCTCTAAAATCTTCCGAGACATTTGGCGCAGGCGCAGAACAACCCATTTGTGTGAATTCACAGAGGACCACTAGAAGAACTATGGTTTTGTTGTTGTTTAGTCGTTTAGTTGTGTCCGACTCTTCGTGACCCCATGGACCAGAGCACGCCAGGCTTTCCTGTCTTCCACTGCCTCCCGGAGTTGGGTCAAATTCATGTTGGTAGCTTCGATGACACTGTCCAACCATCTCATCCTCTGTCGTCCCCTTCTCCTCTTGCCTTCACACTTTCCCAACATCAGACCCTGATGTTGAGAACTATGGTTACAGGTAGGTAACCTCTTTTTATGAGAAAGCTTCATCTTCTTACCAATCTTTCACTGCAACACATAGGTACAAAGGATTGATGGATGTGTTTAGAATAGATCCCATTCTAAGTTCAGTGATGAAATCCAAGGGGCCTGGCTGATGTCTTCACATAAACTGAGTATGATTCTTCAAATGTGATGCAGAATTTTATCCAAAGCAGACATTCAAGGGATTCCTTGCAGATGAACTGATATGGAAAGGGGGGGGGGGTTTAAAAGGGCATAATAAGAAGGCTACCTTTGCTGCTGCCTATTTTTCCTGAATTTGTTGCATTGAGGCTGCACTGAACTTGTGTGATACAGAACTTTTGAATGCCCACTATATAATACTTTTTAAAAGGGTCAAGCTAGGTCCCGTCCAGACAGGGGAATGCTTAGTCTTTGAGCTGTCTTCTCCCGGAGTTCAGCCTCTCAGCCCCTATGTGTCCACAATTTACAGGATCCAACAGTTTCTCCCCCTTCTGTAGGTTTTGGAAATTCTGATCCATCCCCATGGGAAGACCCATCTAGAAGGGCCATGGGTCCCTTCCAGCTCTGCAGTTCTATGATGATGATGACAGAATGCAACAAAACAGCAACTGCCACCAACTTGCACACATTGTGTTATTTACATTTAAGCTTCATTTTGCACATTTACTTAATTTGTCCAAAAAATAAAATAAAAATCCTTGTCCAAAGTACAAAAAACAACTTACCCTCTCCCAAGTGGTAAAGAATATTTTTTCCAGTTCCTTGTCTTCACCAGCAAAAACAAAACAAGCCAAAATTCCAACCAGCTTAAACAGCCTAGCCAGGAGCAAGGGAAGTGGGTGTGTCGTCAGATTCTGAACTGCTTTAAGAATAAGTAAGCTTCTGTTTGTTTTTGGTGTAATGTTCTATTTGAAAAAAAAGCAGTGCAAGAAATCATGTCATAATATCAAGACCATTATACTATAATCCATGATACAACATCCACTCTCTTTACTGGTTCCAATTTTTCTAGCTGAGATTTATTCGTTGCTGTACAATGGGCTGAGCCAAATGCTTGGATCAGTCCAAGATTATTGGGGAAATCTTCTTCCAGACTCCAAAAATCAGGTTTGCTACAGACTTTATAAACATCTATAGAGAACCTTGGCCAGATTCCCAGAAATTGCCCAAACTAATTAGCTTACTCATGTGAAAACTGCACATAAAAGTCATGATTTCCAGTTGAACGCAACTTGACTGAGTTATGTTCTTGTCAGTGTGGTTCAAACTGTTAAGGAACCTACAGAGAATACAAAATTTTCATTCTTCTGAGCCAGGTTCTTTAAATGCTTCCTGTTAGGAATGTGCAATGTCTACATGTAAATACAGACCAAATCAAGGCTACTTGTGCATTTCTGAGATGACTCTGGGGTACAGCAAAAATCCCAGGGGCAGTCATGGGACACAGCAGCATGGTTTACAGATCCCTTGTGTCAAATCCCACATTTGTAAGGTTAAAAAAATGTTTACAATGAAAAAGCATGCTATTAAAAGTGGGGACAAAATTACAGTGCAGAGACCTCCTCTCCAACAATAGAAGATACTAACACCTTGTAAGGAAGATGCTGAACAGATGCCAAAGGAGAAGATGGGCATCTTCACCCCACAATGAATCCTAAAACCTCTCTTGTAAGGTAGACTTGTTTTAGCAGGCCATTGGATGCTAGGAACTGCTATTCCACTTCTGTGACAAGAATCCATTATATGGTAATGTGTATAAGATAAAATCATCAGCGGTTCTTAACCTTTTCTTTACCATGGATCCCCTTTTAAATGTATTTTGTTGCCATGGACCACCAAGACTTAACTCAAGATTTAAAACCCTAAAGTGCATCAAATATTTATTTAAAATTTCTCATTACGGGTCTCATCGACAGATATGCCTTGCTATAACAGGGGTCTGTGAACCACAGATTAAGAACCTATTGTCTAGGTTGTTGCTTCATTACTGCATTTTATCATGTATGTGAAATATTTCATTATTGTTTGTGCTGTATTTACTTATATTGCTTTTGTGTTGTGCACTCTTCTGGGTGTCTTCAGAGAAAAGACCATATAAATAAATTAAAATAAAATGAATCTTCATCCCACAATGAAGCCCAAAACTTCTCTTGCATACTCCAATTGCTGAAGGTCTTTGAGTAGGTCGCAGCAACCATTTCCCACATTTTTCTTCTAGCTGCAGTATAAAATGAGCAATTTCTATTGGTGTACCATATGTTCTTTGCATTCTTCAATTTTCCCTCCCCTCTTCTTTTTAAAAACTTAGTTAATTACCCTATTAAGGACTGAGTGTGCATGTATGTCCAGACGAATGCTTGCATTACTATATAGATTTTCAGTGATTCACTTTAGGACACTATCGTCTAACCCACCCACCCCCATCACTATTTGATTCCTCTTTCCTTGTTGGTGTGGTAGTGTCACTGCCAAACTTCACAACAGCTCTCTTCTGCTTGTCCTTTTCTTGTAATCTTTGGGTTGGAGATGGGCAAATAATTCTGCTACAAGTGATTTCTTCACATGTTTCTGAGGTTTCTTTTCTCTGGAAGATAGGGAAACTCACACGTATTGGGCACACCCAGAAAGGGATTGAATTGGAGTGTCTCCAAAAGGGAACAGGACAGATTGGGTCCAGGAGGACATCTGTGTGTCCTTATTCGAGCACAAACTGGATTGGAGGACTAACACAGGGATGAAATCTTAAAGCTTGAATTCCATGTAGAATCATAGAATAATGGTGTTTGTTTCAGTCTTTTGGGTTCGTGGCTTGCCCTTGTCTTCAGAAATACATAGGTTGTCCAGAAGCTATTCCTTCTTTTTGAATCTTTCCATGATTCCTTGGGCAAGCATGGTTCTTGCAACATTGTTTCAATATTATTTTATTAATTATTATTATTATTTTTATCTCACTTCCAGAGGTTTCTAAGACAGTATATTTGGGTATTCTTCTCCCCAGTGTATCTTCACAATAATCCTATGAGGTAGAGCATGCTTAAAGAAAAATGACTGACCCAGGATCTCATATGAAGTAATTAGTTATTTATAATTAATTACTATCAAGCTGTAGGCATTTGAGACATTTTTGGTGGGAATGTGAGAGAGGACTTTCTTGATGGCTACTCCCCGACTCAGCCATTTCCTGCCATGTGGAGCTAGGTGGACAAACTCCCTGTTTTCCTTCTGTTGGTAAACAAATACATTTTCATGCAAATAGGACTCCCATAGTTAGGCTGGGCTTCTCTTGCAGGGGGGTTTAGTGGATTAGCCAAAATCCTTTTGCATAGTTAAGCAAGCATAAGGGAAATGGCATAACTCACAGGAGCAAACTGCCACTTATTAAGAAACCTCTCTTGGATTGGTGGCACGCCAAGCTACCAAACTGGCACACAATGAGACATCCAAATGCGGACTTGTTAATAAGTAGCAATTTGCCTCTGCAAGTGATTTGACTTCATCCTTATGCCAGCCACTGGGTTCTGTTATTTCTTTGATACTAATGTTTGGAGTTGATTTTTTATTCTGTTTTTACGCTACCATTCTTTTGTTTCATGGTATTACTGTTGGCCATCTTGAATGTTATGTTTTTTGTGAGGGAGGGGGAGAGGATATATACAGATAATAAATACTTCTTGATTCATTTGTTTTCTTGTTTGCCTGCTTTCTGAACAGCTTTATGTTTAACTGAGCCTTTTTGTAATATGATTCCACTATATAGAATGAGATCATTTGTAATCCAGTTCATGCAAACTTTTCTCCTCTTCTGTTTGAAAGATCTATAGAAGGTTGTCTTTGTTAACATAAAACATGACCAAAGAAAATTCAGAATGTGCATGGATGGTAGACTGTGAGAAAATTCTCTGACTGCTGAATGCTCTTTATGAACAGGACGCAGAAAATATTCTAAGTAGAAGGATGCAAAAGGAGGAAGGGACTCTGGGTTGAAAGCAGTCTTTATAGCACTCTGGATTGAGAGCCAAATACATGTTAGGCACATGTGCCGCACTCACATCTAAAGTGGAAGGGTAGACTCTTAGGTTTTACAGCAAAATGGGAGCAAGGAGTATTCAACCCTTCCCTCTCCCTCTAACCATGCTCCATCCAATGAATCTCTTTTCTCTTCCATGTCCTCATTTCTCTAGTATTGCAGATGAGGTGAGACCACAAGAGAGAAGCACAATCAGTGATGGAAGACAGGGTGGTAAGGCAGGAACGGGAAGATTCATCTGCTGCCATCTTCAGGACTTCTTTTTCTAGGAAAAGAATTAGACCCTTCCAATCCCTTCTGTAAATGTATAAAATGCAGACATGTGAAGTGCACATGCTTCTGCCCATATCACAGCTAGTTTGGCTCAGAGTGCCTGCTTTGAATATTTCACAAGTGCCTGGATGTCAATCAGAGACTGAGTTGGGTCCATCATTCCATGGATGCCTTCTTTATGATGCAGCTTCTGATTTCAGATGAATGGCTCGCCTTTTCGGAAGAGGGGAAACAGCTAACAGAGCTGCTTGTGACGTTTCTTCCTTGCAGCCACATTAAAAACTGTGTCAGAACAAGAGAATGCATTGACCTGGTAGAACTCTCTGGCTCAGATGCTCGCTGGGATCATTTTTTGCTTCATATTCAGATGGAATTGAGCCATTCCTGCTTATAATCATGATGAGCAGTAAAGAGTGCAACTGGCGGGAACACTTGCAAAATATTACTGTTACTACATGGAATCAGAAGGTTCATTCTCCAGCCTGTGAATCTGCAGTGTGTCACCATTACATATCTGCCAGCCCTTCACAAATGAAAACAGCGACACTCCTATTTACTTACAACATGCTTGTGCTTCACCTCTAAAAGGATCATTGCCTAAACCCATGAACCTCACACTGGTATATACTGATGAAAACGTTTATCTGTATGAATCTGCCCAACACTGGTTTCTGAGGAAAGGTGTTCTAGAGAACATGTGTTTGACAGATGTTCTCCCTCACATAGCCAAAGATAATCTACTTTATGGTCCTTTGAATGGAAATATTAAAATGGATTAGTTTTCATGTAAACTCAGGTGTGAAGAACATGTTATCTTCCAGAAGTTGTTAGATTGCAACCTTCATCAGATTTAGTGGAATCAAAGAAAGAGGTAGATGTAAATAAGTAATTGTTTTTTCTTCACAGACTCGCCAGAAAAAAAGTTCAGTAGAAATATTCTTAGATTAGTTCTGGTCTAATTATAGCCTTGTGGTGCAGTGGTTAAACTGCAGTACTGCTGCCAAAATGCTGTTCACAACCTGGAGTTCAATCCCAGGTAGCTGGCTTGAAGTTCACTCAGCCTTCTGTCCTTCCAAAGTTGGTAAATTGAGTACCCAGCTTGCTTTGGGGGTCGGGGCAATGTGTAGTCTGCATAAATGAATTGCAAATCACCCAAAGAGTGTGTTAAGTGCTATGGGGTGGTATATAAGCAGCACACTTTTTATAAGCCAATGCCATAAGAGCAGGTAATAAAATAAGGAAAACAGGTTAAAGCAATTATTCTTTATAAAATGAAACATACATTCCTTGTAGCCATCACAAACAAGGCTACTATGTGACTAACAAAAGTTGATCATCACACAGAAACTCTGCTATGATATCCTGAGACAACTTAATAAGACACTGAGTAATGATATGTGAGGAGAATTTCCCCTTCATTATACACAGGAAAGACAAGAGAAGCATATAATGTTGGAAATTCTCTCCTTGACAATAGTTATAAACATAAATCTGGAGAGTGGGGGAAAACAGGTGTTTTCTCATACTGCTGGGAGCTGACAAGAAAAATATCAATTTCTTCAAAATACGATGCTGGAGGAGAGATGCCATGGACTGCCAGAAAGGGCACGACTAGACAGCCCAATTAACTTGTCCTGGATCAGTCTAAGTCATGTAAAACATGCTAAAGCTTTGAGGTGCATTATGTCATTTAGAGTGATCTTTTCATCCATATGCAAGGATCGATCACACTGCACCTCAAGCAGCCCAATTAAGCATGATTGACTGATCTTTCCCTTTAAAGAAAGGGAGGGTTTGTGTTTTTTGGTTTTTCATTTTTTCCATTTAAAGAAAGAAAGAAAACAAAAACAAAGAAAGAGGTAGAAAAAAAACACTCCTTTCTTCTTCACTGTGCTTTGCTTAAGCCTCTTAGTGGTCCTGAGAAACAGAAAGCTTTCTTCCCACTCTCCCACAGAAGGGAAGGAAGACAAAGTTTTCGATTTTTTGAAAATTGTTGCTAACTGACACAGTGTTTTAGTGATCTATTGAAAGGGCTTATAAAAATCTTTTTTAAAGGTTTAAAAAGCCTTTTAAGCTTTTCAAAAAGCCCTTTTGCAGCATTACTGGTGCATTAGCAACAAGTAACAATTAAAAAGAAATGGAAAACAGCCTCTCCCTTCCCATCTGCAGAGAAGTGGGAAGGAAGCTTTCCATTTCTTAAAGCCATTAAGTGGCTTAAGCAAATGGGACAGCTTGAGCCATCCACTTTGGCTCAATTCCAGCATTCACATTGGAACCAGAGCAATAGAGCAACCCTACCAGCACCAAAAAAAGAGAAAAAAGTGCAATTTGGCATTGATTGGAGCAGGCTGGTTTGTGATGGCTAGAGATGAGCTATTTGTAATCATATCCCTGGGAATATGAATATGAATCGTAGCACCACATGTGCTATGGAGGCCCATTCCCTTCCCCAGAACTGGTCATTGTTCACTGCATGGCACTTAGTGCTGTCATTATTGTCGTGCTAATTGTGGAAGAAGCCCACTGGCTCTTCCCCACCTCCCTGTGGAGCCAACCACTTCAATGCGAAGATGGGATGGGGAGTCACCTTCCATGATCAAACCAAGGGATGAATGCCTATCTAGTCTCACTTAAAGATGACCAAGTGGGTCCTAGATCAAATCAAGCCTGAACTCTGTCTAGAGGCAAAAATGATGAAACTGTAAAACACAATACAGTAATGCAAAAACACAATAATGCTAGGAGAAGCTCACAGAAGCAGGAAAAGATGAAGGCCAAATATGAAATGGACTGACTCAATAAAGGAAGTCAGAACCTTAAATTTGCAAGAGCTGAGCAGGGCTGTCAATTAGAGAAACCTTTGGAGATCAAACATTCATTAAATGCCCATAAATTCGGGATGCATTGATGGCACATAATAACAGCCTAAAAGACCACAAGATTCATGCGATTTGGGAAGAAAGTTTGAGAACAACATTTTTGTTTAATCAATTTTTCCTTTTTTTACATCAAGTTTTATAAGACAGACAGACAGAAAGAAAGAAAGAAAGAAAATATTTATTTTCAGTATAATACTTTTACAGTGTTGCATTTCCCGTACGTAAACAGTTCAGTCCTCTTTGCTGACTAACTCCCATGTGGTTCACACACAGATCCTTTGCCTTACAGACTGCCAGATTGCCTGCTTCATAGTTCTGGCCCTCCCCCTTCTCTAGGACATATCATACTGCCTTCACACTGTTTTTATTTCCAGCACTTGATCATAGCTCTTGTCTCAATCAGTTCATTCACAGAATCTACATGATTCATTTTCCTCCAGCACCAGCTTTAGACTCCTCGCCTCCTATTTCTGCTTGCCATCTGCCAGGTTTCCTACCCTTTATCTGCCTGTCTTCCCAACATTCTAATATCATTATTAATGGTTTCCAAGAGCAACCATCTTAAAAAAAACAAGCATGCTCCCTCAGCCTCTCAGTAGAAGACATTTACACTTCTCAAATTACTATATGTATTCCTTACCTTACCATACAAATAGACCCCACAGAGTTGTTTATAATACCAAAGAGTAATGTAAAATATGAAACACCAATTGAATACAGTAAACTGATTTGAACTGGTTTGAACTGAGAATCCCAGTATTGAATGAATGCATGTTTATTCTACAGCCAAAGGCCCAATAAAATACAATATGAGTACAGTATAATTTCACAGAATAAATTTAAAAAGTTTAAAATTAGTTAAAATCAGGATTCTCTTTCGTGTTTTCTGGGCAGAGAGAAGGAATTTAGCCACATGTTCTGTAATGGACTTATCTGTATCTTCTAAAAGGTATTTTGTATACCAGTTCAATGTTCTTCCTGGAAAGCTTCTCATTAAGGGGTGTAGGAGCCTGGCACAATCATCCCCGTAATAACTACATATAAAGAGAACATGTTGCAACGTTTCAATTTCTCTATTATTACAGGGACATCATTGATTTTCGTATGGGACACCATGATAGCGGCCCTCTAATACTGCAGATTACATCCGCAGTATTTGTTTCCAGACACATGAAGGCAGTTGTTGTTGGACATACTGGGATGTACCTGCACATCCTGTTCGCACAAGGCTTGAATTGCCCTCCAATATTTCCTTCTTTTTTGCTCACCCCCGTTTGCCTATCTTCTCTCCCCTAACTTTGCCCTGTTCAACCTCCTTCTTCCTCCTCTCTTTCTCCCACCCACTATTTGTCAATAGCACACTGTCATTATTATACTACTTTATTATTTATATTTAAAATATTTTTACCATTCCTTTCTCCTCAAAAAGGACCCAAAGTGGTTTACATCATTAAAAGACAATATTTAAAGTTAAAAACAGCAACTATACAAATACTAAAAAGATCAAACAAATATCACACTAAAAACAGTAAACAAGTAACACCAAGAACACATTCGAAGTAAAGCACAACCATCCATTAAAAAACCCCACTCAGGCAACCAGTCACTCAGGGAAAGCCTGCCTGAAGAGAAAGGTCTTCGTCTGCTTGTGGAAGGACAGCAAAGATGGGACCAGCCTAGCTTACTGTGGGAGAGCATTCCAAAGTCTGGGAGCAGCAACAGAGAAGGCCCTCTCCCATGTCCCCACCAAACACACCTGTGAAAGTGGCAGGACTGAGAGGAAGGCCTCTCCTGATGATCTATGTAAAAGCCTTTCAATGTCAACCTATCTGTTTCATTGCATCACAATATTCCCCATTTCATTTCATTTTCTAACTTTTACATTATACCAGTTGATTGGTATGTGAGATTTTTCTTCTGATCAGGATCATAATTATTGTCATGCCTTTTTTTCTGAAATAATACTCTGTTGCTAATTTCACAGGGGTGGTAAGGCACACAGACTGCTTTGTGTTGTATCAAAAGTTTAATTATTTTAATTTTATTTTATTATTGCAACTAATATACCACCCCATAGTGCAAGCACTCTCTGGGCAGTCCACAACATAAACATACAATCACAAAAGAAGAAGAATACAACTCAATATACAAATGCATATCATCAAAACAATAGAATCAATAAAACCATTGAACTAGCTAAACCTATCATTAGACAAATAAACAAATTAAAAGAACATTAGACAACTCAGGTAACTAGCTCTAAAAATGCAGCTTTAAATAATTCTGTTTTAATTTAGGGCTTGATCATACATGCCAAAAGAACCCGAGTTAAACCAATTCTTTTCATCCCTTTCTTGAATCGATACATATTTATATGCCGTCACATGGTATATGTACTGCTGTGCCCGTTCACAGGGTTACTAGTTCAATCGGTACATTTCTTGCTATCTGTACTGGTTCTGTAGGCTACATGTGCCATCTCATATAAATTGATTCATTTGCTATCCTGTTTCTGGGGGTCCCAGCTGCCCTAAAATTTTCTTTTTTTCTTTTTAATAATTCATAAGTGATATATTGCAATTTTCCTGTCACTTCAACTGTTAGTTGATGTGCAGCCTGGTGGTATATGACACCTGTAACTCTTCATCCTTTTTAATTTCCACTATCCAATTCCTTTCTCCACTTTTCATTTTTCTTCCCCCCTTTCCTTCTCTCCTCCTCCCCTTTTCCCTTCCCTCCTTTACTCACTCATCCCCTTTTCCTTATTTCCCTGCACATTTCTCCCTCTCAGTTCATGACTGTCATTTTTCTTTTCTCTTTTGAACAGCATCAGGACGAGGAAGCAAGTTTTAAGAGACTTGCAAAGTACTGTGAATAGCAGAGTTAAAAAAGAGAGAGAGAGAGAGGAGACATTAATGCAATGCCCCTTTCTTTCTCCCCTCAAACAATTCAAAGCAGGAAATGTCCCTTTCTCTGCTCAAGCCCTCTTTCCCCTTTCCTCCCTTACACCTGCAAGGGAGGTGGGGAGGCTGTCTTCTTCTGAGCAATGTATTCATGTTAACATAAGAACACAACATAGGAAAAGCCCTGCCGGATCAGGCCAAGGGCCCATCTAGTCCAGCTTCCTGTATCTCACAGTGGCCCCACCAGATGCCTCTGGGAGCACATGAGACAACTAGATACCTGTCTCCTGATACCACTCCCCTGCATCTGGCATTTTGAGGTACCTTCCTTTTAAGTATGGAAATTATACATGTGGCTTGTAACCTGCGATTGACTTTTTCTCCAGGAATCTGTCCAATCCCTTTTTAAAGGCATCTAGGCCAGATGCCATCACTACATCCTGTGGCAAGGAGTTCCACAGACTAACAACATGCTGGGTAAAGAAATATTTTCTTTTGTCTGTTGTCACTCTCCCAACACTCAAGTGGAGTGGATGCTCCCTGTTTCTGGAATTGCGTGAGAAGGAAAAGAGCTTCTCTCTGTCCACTTTATCCATCCCCTGCATAATTTTATACATCTCAATCATGTCCCCCCCTCAGGTGCCTTTGCTCTAGACTAAAGAGCCCCAAATGCTGTAGCCTTTCCTCATAAGGGAGGTGCCTCAGCCCAGTCATCATTTTAGTCGCTCTCTTCTGCACCTTTTTCAGTTCCACTATATCTTTTTTTAGGTGTGGTGACTAGAATTGTACGCAATACTCCAGGTGCGGCCTTACCAGCATTTTGTACAATGGCATTATAATGCTGGCTGTTTTATTTTCAATCCCCTTTTTAATGATATCTAGCATGGAATTGGCTTTTTTCACTGCCGTCGCACACTGGGTTGACACTTTCATTGAGCTGTTCACCAGCACACCAAGATCTCTTTCCTGATCTGTCATGGACAGCTCAGAAACCATTAGCTGATAACTAAAGTTTTGATTTTTTTGCCCCAGTGTGCATTAATTTACATTTTCTTATATAGAAACGCATTTGCCATTTTGCCACCCATTCTCCCAGTTTGGAGAGATCCTTCTAGAGCTCTTCACAATCCAAGGAAGTGGGTGTGCCTCAGCACTTGATGGTCCTGATGTGTAACTTGTACTCTAGACAAGAAGCTACTGTTAGGACAGAACATGGAGAGATACGATGGTTTTCAATTGGCAAAGGTGTCAAACAAGCATGTATTTTATCCCCTTATCTGTTCAGTCTGTATGCAGAACATATCATATGGAAAGACAGACAAGATTCTAATGAAGGAGGAGTGAAAATTTGTGGAAGAAACATCAATATAAGATATGCATATGACACAATCTTACTGGCAGAAAGCAGCAATGTCTTGAAACATGCTTAACTAACGTGCATAAATCAACTAAGTAATTTTGCCTGTTTCTGGTTTCTTGTTGATTGGTCTGCATATTCTGTTTTCCAGGAATTGTTGAACATTATAAGATTATTTAGAACTGCTGGATTGCTCAGTGGTTTAGGCATCTGGTTGTGGAGCCGGAGGATGGGAGTTCAGTTGACAGGGGCTAGACTCAATGATCCGTAGGGCCCCTTCCAGCTCTGCAGTTCTAAGATTATTATTATCATCATAAATATCATTTATCAGCTTCATGGCAACCACATCTTCTTTGGAAAGTAGGCAATGTTGTTACATGTGCTGGCCAAGCATTCTTTTCTTTTCTTTTTTGCAGGGAGGGGGCAAGGAGGATTCCTGGAAATTGTCCAGGATAACTGGTTGATCTTTCATCAGTGAGAGCTAATAGTTAGAACAGAGCTCCCTATGAATCCATGGTATTTGTGACCAATCACAAAACAGCCTTTTCATAGAAGGTGGTTGGTGAAGGTAGAACTTGCCCAGGGGTATGGACATAAGATGGAGGTGAGGACTCAGCTACAAGACACAAAGTCACTCATTTGGACTCATAGTTTTCTGCTCCAATATTCATTTCTCAAAAGCAAAAATGACTAAACTAAGGGTATTGAGCTTGAACACAAAACTGAGGGCCTGTCCACACTAGCATATAAATATGACATATAGCTCCTTGAGGCCATGGTTTGAATTAGAGATGGGGATATCCCTATTCGTATACGAATATGAATACCCCTACACAGATGGCGATAACTAGGGTCCAGCCCCATGGGGCTGGATGGTCCACTCACAATTCTGCCGCTGTCACGAGCTCCGGCATCCTTCCTATCACTCTGGAGCTTGCGATCTGTGAGACACTCTTTGACCTGGCAGAGAGACTTGTCATCTCCCATGAGTGGCGAGCCAATTGCAAGCTCCGGAGTGATAGGAAGGATGCCGGAGCTCGCAGCAGTGGCGGAATTGCGAGTGGACCGTCTGGCCCCATGGGGCTGGACCCTCGTTATCGCCACCTGTGCGGGGGTATTCGTATTCGTATACGAATATGAATACAAATTTTATTTATTTATTTATTTATTTATTTATTTGGCTTTTACCCCGCCCATCTAGATTCAAACGAATCTACTCTGGGCGGCTTACAGTCCGAGCAATATAAAACAAGAATTAAAAACAGACAATATCCAGGGTGGAAGGCCTGCCTGAAGAACCAAGTCTTCACCTTGTTCTTAAAAACTCCCAGCGAGGGTGCCAGGGGAATTTCAGGGGGCAAGATGTTCCAGAGGCGAGGGGCCACCACCGAGAAGGCCCAGTTTCTAGTTCTCTCCTTCTGGACCTTTCTCAGGGTCAAGCCCCTCAGCCGCCCAACCTGGCTAGATCGAGTGACACGAGTAGAGCTAGGTGGGAGCAGGCGCTCTGCCAGGTATCGAGGTCCTAAGCCATTTAGGGCTTTATATGTAAGCATTAATACCTTGAAGTCAATGCAGAAATGGATGGGCAACCAGTGTAAGGCCACCAGAGTGGGGGAAATGTGATGATATTTTTTCACCCCAGTTAATAGTCTGGCGGCCGTATTCTGGACCATTTGTAGTTTCCGCACCAATCTCAAGGGCAGCCCTACATAGAGCGCATTACAGTAGTTTAATCTCAAGACTACAAGCGCATGGACCAGACTGGTGAGCACCCCAACATCAAGATAGGAGCACAGCTGGGCAATCCGCTGAAGATGTAGATGGGCGACATGGACCACAGACGCTACCTGGGACTCCATGGTAAGCGCTGGGTCAAGATGGACCCTCAAGCTGCGGACCACACTCTTTGTGATGAGAGTCCCCCCCCAAAAGAGAGGGAACTTCCCAAACCACTGATAGGAGGGGTGCCCACCCTCAAGACCTCCATCTTGTCCAGGTTCAGCCTCAGTCCATTCTCTTGCATCCATTGCAGTACAGCCGCCAGGCAGTGCTCAAGGGACGCAACAGCATCCACTGCCGTTGGAAAAAAGAAGATGTAGAGCTGCGTGTCATCAGCATACTGATGACACAAAGCATCACACCCCAGGATGACCTCTCCCAGCGGCCTCATATAGATATTAAACAGCATTGAAGAGATGATCGAGCCCTGCGGCACCCCACAATTGAGGAGCCACGGGGCCGAGAAACTCTCTGCAAGCTGGACTCTCTGGGAACGGTCCTCCAAGAAGGACCGGAGCCAGGCAAGAGCCAGGCCACCGATCCCCAACTTGGAAAGCCGTCCCAGGAGTATACCGTGGTCGACGGTATCAAAGGTGGCTGAGATATCAATGAGAACCAACAAGGACATTTTGCTCCTATCGGCCTCCCTCAGTAGGTCATCAAGCAGGGCGACCAATGCCGTTTCCGTACTGTGAAGCGGTCTGAAGCCCGGCTGGAACGGATCCAAGGCGTTGGTTTCATCCAAGAGAGCCTGAAGCTGATCGGCCACCACCCTCGCTACAAGCTTGCTAAGGAAGGAAACATTGGTGACGGGCCTATAATTGCCAATGCTGTCCGCCGCCAAACTCTGTTTCTTCCTAATGGGCCTAATGAGTGTCTCCTTGAGGGCCCTTTCCCTCCTGGAGAGACCCATTAATTATTGCAGTGGCCCATTCAGTTGTCACAGGCCTGGCCGCTTTGATTAGCCAGGCCGGGCAAGGGTCAAGGGAGGAGGTAGTGGCACGGCAGCGATCAAGTACTTTGTCAACCTCAAGTGACGTCACTGGCTGAAACTGAGTAATTCTCATTGGACAAGCCAGTGCGCTGGATATCTCAGCTCGATCTACTGGTATCAAATAGGGGGTTAGGTCCCGAATACCCCCATTTCTAGTTTGGATCTAAAGAAAAAACCATGTCTGCTTGTGTTTCTACTTAGATTGAGCCATCCTTCCCCTTTAAGAACTGCCCCACTCCAGCTGTAGGGCATGCATTATTTTCGGCATGCAGATGATTGAGGAAGTGCCCAGCTCTGTTCCCCTGCCTTTTCTGGGTGCCCCAGTCAGTGCCACCATCACCCTTCCCTTCCACAGAGGCATCCATCTGCTGGAGATAGGCACTGTGGTAACATGCTGCAAGTGGGATAGAGACTGAGTGAGTGCCAGTAACCTCAGCAGTGGTGAGGGACCACCCCTTCTGCCCTTCTCCTATGGGTCCCATGGCTTTGGTCCCTGCACTCTGACTTCCTGATCCTTTCTCTCTTTCTCTCCCTCCACTTTCTCTTTCCTCCTTCCTTTCCCAATTCCTCCTATCTTTTTTATTTCCCTTCTTCTCGTACCGTTTCTCTTGCTGTTTCTATATTTTTTGCCTTCTCCTGGCTGCTCTTCCAACCTCTTCACTCCTGTCCATTTCCATTTCCTTCCCCCATCCAAACAGCATTCCTCTTTGCTCTCTCCATCTTGCTTCTTTCTGTCCTAGATCCTTTTTTTCCTTCCCACCCAACCCTTTTCACCCTTTTTTCTCTTCCCCTCTTTATTTCCTGTTTCTGCTTTGACAGCTGATGGGGCTACAAGGTGACTTTTGCTGTTCAGAGGGGAGGAGCATGGCAAATGGCACATCACTCCTTTCTCCATGACCTCACCACTCCACACCCAAAAAGGGCCAGTCAAGCAGCTGAAAAAGAGGAAGACCAATGACTCAATTAAAAAAGCCATAGGTTTAAGTTTGCCAAAGCTATCGGGGCTGTTAATGATAGGATATTTTGGAAGTCACTCATAAGGGCACTGTACATTGGAAGCAACTTGATGGCACATAACAACAAGAGTAGCAATAAATGGATGAGCCTCAGAGACAAGCAACTTGACCAACACTGGGTATTGAATAAGAGATGGGATCTGACATGCCAACCTCCATAATTTGCTGCACAAAACACACATTCACAGAATGCACAACAGTGACGTTTAGTGGCTTCAACGTGACCATAACATATGTTAACCGTCTATAATGCATAAGTACTATAGATGTAACTTCATTATGATATTCACTTTAATTCCCTTCCTGCTTTCCAACAGATGCTTCATCTGGATTTTTATATGTTGGCCATATGTTTCTTATTCACTGCTTTCTGGACTTTTATAACAAAGAATTGACATTCTGCTCAGGATATGTCTTTATAGTAAATTAGAAAAAAAGGGGGGAGGTACAGAACTGAACTAATGCAACTAAAAAGAAACTCCGTACAATCAGTAGTACAGCTGTCGCGGCTCCGTCTTTGAGGCTTTAATTTTATTCTTGGCCCTCACAAAGACCCAAGCTGCTTCTTTCCCCTCACGCTGCCACCAGATGTTTTTGATTAAACATCAATCAATTCCAGGTCACACAAGTTATCAAACGCATTCAGTTTATTGATCAGGGTGGGGTTAATGATTGGTTGGAAATAACAGTGTCAATCAGAGGAAGTAACTCACTTATATTAACTTGGGTTTATTTAATTCCTTCTATTAATTCAATCTATTTCCAAATCTCCCCTTCAACAGCTCTATCTCAACGCTCAGCTCTTATTTCTAGTCCATCAATCTATATCTCTAATCATTCTCTTTCCAATCTCTGATCTCTCATCTATCTCAATCAATCCCCTTCTCAAACCTCTGATCTCAATCACTCCCCTTCTCAATCCTCTGAACTCCGTTCTCCCTTCTGACTCCTCCTTTTGTACCCCTCCTTCTTTCCTGACTCTGCCTTCCGTCTTCCTCATTGGCTCTCCTGCCAAGGTTCCAATGTGACGGACAGGTGACGACTGGGGTAACCGCTACAACAGCCTATAGGAATGACCAGGTTGCCAATCACATCTGATGATTGGTTACACCTGAACTAAAAATATCAAAGATTTTCTTATATGCTCAGATTTCATTATAGAGAAACCTTTAGCACCAACCTTGAGAGGTCACTTTAAATGTGGTCACTGCCATGCTTATGCCCTGTCCTTGAATACCAAGGAATTTATACATCCAGAGGGTATATATACCATCAAGCTTAATCATTTCAGCATGTGCAATTCAAATAATGTAGTATAAGTGATTATATGACCCTGTCCTAAAGTTTATGTAGACATGGGTCTCAGGCCCATTAAAGTTAGAATTCTGGAACATGGCTCCCGCATTAAGAACAGAGTGAAAGACGCTCCTCTAGTTGAACATTTTCTCCCTAAAAATCACACATCGGATGACTTCAAGTTCTGTGTAATATACAAACACACTGCAAATCAGTTTTATTTTGTGAATGTACGTAGAGTCCTACAACAAAAAGAGCCCTCTTTGCTCTCTCCATCTTGCTTCTTTCTGTCCTAGATCCTTTTTTCCCTCCCCACCCATTGGATTTAATTGGATTTTCAAATTACGTTCACATACTCCAACAGGGCTAAATGCTGACTGGGATCGATAATCATACATCTAGGCTTTCTGGCTGTGGAAAAAGGCTTGAGACTAGGCAGCAGAGATTCCTTTAAGAACTTGTTCCAGGAATTGTATGAGGAAGGATATATGAATTTATCTCTTGAGAGTGCTCTCCAGCGGTGAACTGGTATTAACAGGAGAATGAAAGAGTTCCTTGAGATGGTTTGTAGAAGTATTCAATGCTTGGGGGCTGGGGTTATGTATTTTGCTGCAATTTTTAGTTTCAGAGACCAATACACTAGAAGGATAGACTTAGTAAAATGAAAAAGCACAAAATGAGCAAAGTGGATTATACTATATGCTCAGAGCTTGTTGAGTCATTATCCTGCCAGGACTTACTCATGGATATTACTGACCTTACATATTATGGAGTTTTTCACCTGGACTTCTTCATTGACAGAAGATACATTTGAATTGTGATATTGTTATATTGATATGTTACTGTGTTACAGACATATATAGCAGACTGGGGATATTCATTGACGCTGTATAGTGTGCATATATATGGTATATGTACACTATGTACCGAGAATTAAGAATATATAACTCTGTTAGCTTTTTCACTTGTTTTTAGAGTTTGACATATGTATGCTACTATAGGCTATACTACTGATTTTATGGAGTTTCTTCATAGTAAATAGGTTTGTGACAGTTTTGCAATTATGCAGGTCATCAATGCTGCAATGCAAGAGACAGACAGACAGAGAAATATATATGATCAATATTTTCTGTGTCAAGTACCCAGAACAGAAAAGCATTATGTCTATCTGTATCCTCACCTACATGGAGGGAGGCATACTGATCTATAATAGTGTGGCTGATGGTTAATGCAGGCTAATCTATATACATGTATGTGTGCCCATTCTTCTTTTTGCAAGTGCCAGAGGCCAACATTTAAAAATCCATAATAATTCTAGCTGATTTTAATTTCTGAAAATGTTTTCAGAGTTCTTCAACAGGAAGACAACAGGTTAGATCAGTGGTTCTCAGCTTTGGGTCCCCAGATGTTCTTGGACTAAAACTCCCAGAAGTCTGCACTGCTAGCTTTGATGGCCAGGATTTCTGTAAATTGTAGTCCAAGAACATCTGGGGACCCAAGGTGAGAAACTTTCATAAAGTTTTTTTTCTTTTCTTTTGTGGACTACAAGATTCCTAGTAATCCATTGTCTGGCTTTTCCTCCCCAGCTAAATGACAGTTGCCATTTGAGGTTCTACAAAAGAAGGGACAAAGAGACTATGAGGTGCCAATCTGAAACTGAACACAAAGAAATGACTGTTCTCTTTCCAGGGCTGACATTTGTAATCAGTTCTGTTGACAGAATAGAACTTGATTAAAAGAAAGTGCATGCCATTGAAATGAGATCACATCCACTGAATAAGAAGAGTCTTGATTGGTTTGTGGAGATGTTGAATTATATTGGAGAATGCATCCATACAGTAAAAGCACTAAGTCACTGTTTCTAGAAAATGAAAACACATGGGGCTGGGAGACAGATGACAATTCTGTATCTCCAATCCTGACAGCTAGACTGTCACCGCCTAAGTACTTAATAATTCCTGCATAGTCACTACTACTGAATACAGAACTTAGCAAAACATGACTGCTGACAACTAATAGCTTATGCATCCAAAAAATTAACTGGTAGTGCAACTAGATGCATACATAAAATAAAATAAATAGTGCTAGTCCATTTTCCCATTTTGGAAAAATCCAAAATTTAGGGTCAAGCTATGCCTTTATTAGAACCAGCCAAATATTGTGCAAAATTGTGGGGAACCTTTCAAGCTCTCCGTATCTCTTCATCAAACATTTAAAAATCAAAGAAAGGAGGAAAATAAGACCAAATACCTCTTTAAGATATGATGTGCACAGTACAGTAGGATCCCCATATCCACTGGGGATTGGTTCCAAGCCCCTCCCCCGTGGATACTGAAAAAAACAAGGAAAATTTTTTTTCACATGCATTACTAGAATGGGCCACTAGAGGGTGCCAGAGACTATGCCATGTATTCTTAACTAACAAGTAGTCATAGCACAGTCTCTGGGTCCATCCAGTGGCCTGTTCTGGTAATACATGGGGAAATAGCTTTTTCTGGTTTTTTTTTTTTTTTTTTTTTTTTTTTTTTTTTTTTTTTAGTATTTTAAGACCGTGGATAAGTGAACTGTAGGGTTCTGGTTCCGGTTTGAGGGAGGAGGAACAGCGTTTGTATTGAGCTTTTCTCCCTTTTTAATCTTTATTCTTCATTTTTAATTTTTATAAATACTGTTTCCCGGTGGTGGCTGGAGCTAAAGAGAGCAAAGCACTGGAGTTTCCCCTGGGGAGTTTACCAGCAACACAATGTTGGAAGAGGACCGAGAACATTACTAGGAAAATTCAAGGCCATACAAGAATCAAGCCGTAATACCGTGAATTATTTAGAAGCTATTTAGAAGTTAAATGTCAGGAGTTGCCTCAGTTGCCTGATAAGGAGATATCACAGAAGGCAAGGTTTGCAAAATAAAGAAACCACACTAGAGCAGAAGGCTCTAACTCTCTTGGTTGCAGGCGTGACCCAACAGCACTTATAAACATTACAAATGGTCGTTACAAGAGCCCAGAAAACTCGTACTGGGTCTAACAATGTTCCCAGAAGTAAAAGTCAAAGGGCTTATGAAAAATAGGACATGTTACACATGTCTATTCAGAAGTAACATTCCAAGTTCAATAGACCTCTCTCCCAAGTAAACATGTATAGAATTCTAGTCTCAATCAATATGAAAACAAATCATAAGCCCCTCACAGCATTGTTTAGAAAACCACAGAATAACTGCCTACTATGCATCGATGCACGATGATCAAACTTTTCTATTAACTTCTCCAGTGCTCTGAAATAGGCATTGCTTATGTGAGGAATTGAAGCAGCTGGCTTCATACTGCAACTTTCAGGATTCTGATCGAGGGACTGAACCATTTGCCCCCAAGTTCATCTTGATCTTGGACCAGAGTCCTTGTACCTGCTATTTGTGTTGGAATGAAAACTCCTGTTTGCACCAACTAAAGTTTCACTCCTGAAGCAACTAACAGATGTTGTGAGGACAATCCACATTGCTATCAGAACAAAAATCAAAGGGTCAAAGACTCTTCTTCCAGCACAAAAGAGCCATACTGACTGGGCTTCTACACCACCTATTTACCTTTAAAGTTAACAATGTTTTGTATGACTTGACTTCAGCATTTTTCCAAAAGCTCTCAAGAATTTTCAGGTTAACAGAGGATTTAACTAATCATGATAAACCTGACCAGCCAGATTCTCATGATGAACTAAACCTCAGAGACAATGCATTAGGAAGACAAAGCCTCCAGAATAGGTGGCAGAAACCTAACACTAAGCTATTTAAGTTAGCATATTCCTAGTTAGAAATAAAATCAATTCATATAAAATATGCTGTTGGAGAAGAGCTTTATGGATACCCTGGGCTGCCAGAAAGACAAATAACTGGGTGCAACATCACACCAAACCTGAACTCTCTCGAGTAGCAAAAGTGATTAAACTAAGGCTATTATCCTTTGGACACATCAGGGGAAGACAGGACTTATTAGTGAAGAAAATGATGCTGGGAAAAATTGAAGGTAACAGGAAAAGAGAAAGACCAAATAATAGATGGATCAACTTGAAAAAGGAAGCACAGGCTGAGTGTGCAAAACCTAAGTAGGGGTGTCAATGAGAGGACCTTGTGGAGGTCAAGGGTCATTATGGGAAGGGAACAATTTAATGGCGCCTGTGAAGATTCTCAGTCATCCAGGTGAGGTTATCTGGAAGTTGAGTCATGGCAACTGGACTTCTTTCTTATTAGGTTGAAACATTTTGCTACTCACCCAAGTAGCTTCTTCAGACTGAAGAAGCTACTTGGATGAGTAGCAAAATGTTTTTCAACCTAAGAAAGAAGTCCAGTTGCCATGACTCAACTTCCAGATAACTTAAAGGCACATGTCTGAGCAGTCATTGGCTCTGCTGACCAGTAGAACTGGTGGCCTGGGCAGGGGCGGGGGAAATCTCCTGCCAATAATTCCATTGGCTCCAGGCTGCTGGGTAAAGTGTCTTTTTATTACACAACACGTGTTTAAGAGTGGTTCCCCATCACCACCCTCCCACACCCCAGGGGACTCAGTTCCTAGCATGTGTCCCTTGGGCAGCAATCAGTTCAGTAATGGCGTCAGTTCCCATTACTCAAGCCTGTCCTGATAATGAACCTTCTAATGAAAGTTGAGGGACAGTAAAGATAGCTGGATGTGATGGTTATATCGCTCTCTCCCTCTGGTGCTTGTGCCTCTAGCATCTCAGCTGCATAGGGGTGGGGTACTGCAGGCCCTGTCAGAGTTGGACCTGGTGCCGGCTTAAGTGCCACCCTCTCCCATGACTCCTGCCTCTCAACACCAGCACACTGGGCTCTGGGGCTGCAGTAGATGCAGCGCCCTATCCCTGGGCTCTCCCTCTGAACGCTGCAAAACTGTCCGGGGACCTGTCCGGGGCTGTGCTTCTGTTCCCAGGTCAGCTCCATCAGAGCACCCTAGATGGGTTGTAGCTCTTCTGACACTGAGCCCCAGGTCTCTTCCACCTCTGCTGACACCTCATCAGGCAGCCCCAATCCTGAAGAAGGACCCTAGCCTTCCTTGTCATCCTCCTTTAAACTGCCTCTCCTGCCCACCTCTTGGGCTAATGGATGCTGTTCATCACCTCCATCCCTCTAGACACCTGTGCTTCCCTCCTCCTCCTTGCCTCCTTTGGACCACAGAGCAGCTGCTCTGCCCAACCTTTGGGAGAGGGTTCGGGCTAAGGCAGACGGCCCATCCAAGGTGCTGATAGTGACCCTCTCATAATGTGGCAACAATTCAAGTCAAATTCGTTTTTTGAAGTTGGTGTCATCCATCATTCATACCTTCCATGATAAACAGATCAGTGGTATGCTTATTATTTTACCAGTAAGGGGAAAGGTGTAGCTATATATCATAAGGCAGAAATATTCTCTTATTTAAGGCATTATTCAGTCCTTTCTTAATTTCAGTACCTACCAAAGGGTGACATGGGACTGTAAAAGTAGACTTTCAGGATCCTGAGACTGGTGAAGTGACTTACTACTTAGATAGGAACAGGGGAAAGAGTGTGAGCAGCAGAGAGGGTTACCCCTTCCAAAGCCCTGCCAGGTTCTCACTGTAAGAGCAGAAGGAGAGAAGTGGCCACTAGAGAGAAAAAGGGATCCAGGGCTGGGATTCTCCCTTGTCAGGGCTGGGCTGGGGGACAGGAAGGCTATCTGTAGATTCAAAGCCTCCTCCTTGGCAAACTTGTCTAGGCAACTTGAACGCTCAAACTCCTCTCTTCCCCTGGCCAAATTCAGACGGCATAAATTGTCCCTCTCAGCTCCAAATCAGACAAAAGGATGAGATATATTCTCAAGATTGTAGTAGTCATTACTACCAGAACCCAGTAACAGGGTAGGATCCTGCTGTGTGCTATCCCATGCTAGGTTACATAAAGAGTGAGTGACAGGAGACTCAGTAGTAGAGCAAGGTTTGGGTGAGGCTGTGGATATGTCTGCATAGGGGAAGCAGGGTCAGGATGGAGGGTTGCAACACTTGGCACAGTGTTTAGAGGAGCTATTCTCAATGGGGGCCATATGTCCTCCTGGGGGCCCTGGCAAATTTGGGGGAGGCCACAGACTGGAAACAATTCTTTACACACCGCATTCTAAGGATCGTTATGTGACTTACACAACCCTGATTCAGCCCATATTTTCTTTCATATTGTGTTAATGGCTGTGGCTGTGGTAAAAAAAAAGTGGGAGGGTTGAGAATGGCTGTTTAGAGGATTGCCATCCAGTTTCACTTTGACAGTTTAGCTGATGACTTTCTGAATGCACGGCCTCCTTTTTGCAAATTTTTCCACAGCTCTTTCACCAGGGTGCGGCAGTAGTGCCAGTTCCCAGAAGGCCAAATATGGAGAAAACAGATGGCCTGCGGTTTTCCCCCCACCTCCAGGAAAACATGAAATGACACAGGATGACAATCACACTACTTGCAATCAGGTATAGACACTGGTTGTGGCTCTCTCAACATGGCATTCCTGTAAGAGACAAGTTGCAATACCGCAAGGCAGACCTGCTTTGCATTGTCTTTGCACCGTGTGTCATGCTATGTGAACAGCTTAGGTGATGCAAAAGGACACATCCTCATTGGATATGTAAGCTGACTGTGTGGAGGTTAGAAGGTTCATCTCTCCATTACAATAAAAACACCAAAAAGAGAAACACAAAGGTTATGCGGATAGGATCTTGCTTGGTTCTCAGTTGCCTCAAGACTGAGTTACATGGCACAGAGTAAATAGGGTGTAATCTGGGATGCAGAGGGAAAGTGGGAAAATCATGTCCCTGAGTCAATATTGGCATGCCCTTCACTAACAAGAGGCCCTGCAATAGTAAAACACAGTGCCTGTCTATGTGTGAAACACATAGAGATGTATCCTGTACCTACCATAGCAGACCCCTATAGATAGTATATGAACCCTCTCTCTATCATGTTCTTTAGCTGTCATCAAAATGAGACAACTTGCCAATACACTGTTTCCTGATGTGTTGGGATGCAGTTCCCAGCATCCTAAGCTGCCGTGGCTGGCTGGTATTACATGCTTGTTGTTGTTGTTTAGTTGTTAAGTCGTGTCCGACTCTTCGTGACCCCATGGACCAGAGCACGCCAGGCCCTCCTGTCTTCCACTGCCTCCCAGAGTTGGGTCAGATTCATGTTGGTAGCTTCAATGACACTGTCCAACCATCTCATCCTCTGTCATCCCCTTCTCCTCTTGCCTTCACACTTTCCCAACATCAGGGTCTTTTCCAGGGAGTCTTCTCTTCTCATGAGATGGCCAAAGTATTGGAGCCTCAGCTTCAGGATCTGTCCTTCCAGTGAGCACTCAGGGTTGATTTCCTTCAAAATGGATAGGTTTGTTCTCCTTGCAGTCCAGGGGACTCTCAAGATTCTCCTCCAGCACCACAATTCAAAAGCATCAATTCTTCGCCGGTCAGCCTTCTTTATGGTCCAGCTCTCACTTCCATATATCACTACTGGAAAAACCATAGCTTTGGCTATTCGGACCTTTGTTGGCAAGGTGATGTCTCTGCTTTTTAAGATGCTGTCTAGGTTTGTCATCGCTTTCCTCCCAAGAAGCAGGCGTCTTTTAATTTCATGGCTGCTGTCACCATCTGCAGTGATCATGGAGCCCAAGAAGGTAAAATCTGTCACTGCCTCCATATCTTCCCCTTCTATTTGCCAGGAGGTGATGGGGCCAGTGGCCATGATCTTAGTTTTTTTGATGTTGAGCTTCAGACCATTTTTGGCGCTCTCCTCTTTCACCCTCATTAAGAGGTTCTTTAATTCCTCCTCACTTTCTGCCATCAGAGTGGTATCATCTGCATATCTGAGGTTGTTGATATTTCTTCTGGCAATCTTAATTCCGGCTTGGGATTCCTCCAGTCCAGCCTTTCGCATGATGTATTCTGCATAGAAGTTAAATAAGCAGGGAGACAATATACAGCCTTGTCGTACTCCTTTCCCAATTTTGAACCAATCAGTTGTTCCATATCCAGTTCTAGGTATTACATGCACTCCATCCCATTTGGACGGCACCAGGTTTGGGAGTAACGTGCAAATGTTCAATCTGCACTTTACTCTTGATGAAAACTAAGGGCCTGGGAATTTTCACTTTGTTTACAGACACATACACTCCATTTTTTTCCAGATTGGTGCGAAAAATGCAATGGATCTTTAAGGAATAAGGGATTAATAAACCTTAACATGCTTTCCTCATAGTGATTAACATTCCAGCTATTTTTCAAAGGAAGAGGTATCCTCTAACTATTTTAGACGTGATGGGTGGATAGTGAAGAGTGAATAATGTATTAGGTCTCTGGTCCTGAAGATCATGAAACACCAAACTATTCAACCCCCACTGATAATGAGTTTTTTAATCCCGAGTTTGTGGTACAGAAGAAATTGTACACTTTTACAGAAGACTCTAATACAAGATTCTGTAATTATCTGTTCCAGATGTTTTAAGTTAAGAAAAATTGCCATATTGGGAATTTGTTGTTTAGTCGTTAAGTCGTGTCCGACTCTTTATGACCCCATGGACCAGAGCACGCCAGGCCCTCCTGTCTTCCACTGCCTCCCGGAGTTTGGTCAAATTCATGTTGGTAGCTTCAGTGACACTGTCCAACCATCCCGTCCTCTGTCGTCCCCTTCTCCTCTTGCCTTCACACTTTCCCAACATCAGAGTCTTTTCCAGCGAGTCTTCTCTTCTCAATTTGTCATATTAGGCCACAATAATTTGGAATAGATTGGGATAAATGCAATGGTTTGGGTCATTTTGCTACCTACTGTTAGCTCTTCAGCTGTAAACCCACACCACTGGAGTCAGCTGTCCAACACTCTGTGTCTTCCGACAATTAAAAGAAATCAGCCAAGTAACAAAACAAATGCCAAGGAAAGAAACTAGCATTCTAACAAATGTTCCACAACAGCTGAGGATAATCTGTTGAAACTGGTGCGTTTGGAGTTTTCAAAAGCCTTGTGGTAAAGTCCCTAATCAAAGCCTTCTGAATAGATGCAGCAGTCATGGGATAAGTGGGCAGGTCACCTTAAGACTGGTAAATGGCTAAAGGACAAGAAGCAGAGAGTAGGAATCAATGGCCCATTGTCACAAAGAGCCCTCCAAGTAGTGTCCATAAATGATCCGGACTTAGGGGTGAACAGTGAGGTGGCCACCAAATAGTTAAGGATGTCACCAAATAGTTCAGACTGGAAAAAATAGAACAATGGCCAAAATCCTATTGCTTAGCATAGTAAATCACATTGGCCCGTGGAATCAGTGGAACTAATGGAGGAGTAGATTTACCAAATCCCTATAGATTTAATGGGTCTACTCTAGTGTTATTTATTACATTAAACAGCTTGCTAATCTGTGGTGCAACCATACAGAGATGTCATTGAAGCTGGGACCTCATACATGCATACTGTGTCTCTTATAAATGGGCTGTATGAAAATTACTGACATTAATGCCTCTGTAAATGGAAGACAGCCTGATTCACTTTTATATGGGTAGTTATGTCTGAGATTTTCTTCTTGGTTCTTGCTTTAATACCACACACAAACAAAATTGTGAGTTTTGTAGAAAAGGAAAGAAATTTGTAAAAAAATTGTATATGCTTGTGTACAGATTTTTTAAAAAGCAATGTAAACAGAATTGCAGCTCATCTCACTTATGTGGGAAAGGCTGTGAGCAGATGACCCATGTGCCTGCTGTCCAGGCTCTAAGTGTGGATGGGCAGCTTCAAGATCCCTGACTTCCTTCCTTCTGGTTCTGTATCTTAAAATCTGCCTTCAAATGGAGGGCTGTCCTCCCTAAAACAAGAAATGTGGCCAGCCTGGCTCTGTTGCACACTGAATGAACTTAATGAATACTCATTCATATCTGGGGTATTTTAACATACTATCCTTCTTGTCTATTTAAAACACCCAGCCTTTCTTCATCAGGGACAATTCATGTAAGATCAAATATGGGGAAAATCCAGCCTCTTAAGAAAAACTGTTTGGATAAAACCCAGACGGTTTAGTGCATGAGCACAGCCTTTGTCTGCATTCTTCAACTCATCCTTCCTTGACAGCATCCAGCTGTTTTATCCTGATTGTCTCTGCTTTGCTGAGCAGTCACTCCACCTGTTGTTCAGTTATAGTGTATGAGCCATAACCATAACTCAGCAGCTGTAATACACATTCCTTTTGCTAACCACAGAGGAGCCTGGAATATAATTTTTTCCTCTTAGTTTTTCCACAAATCAAGATGCGTTTCCCTGCAATCACTGGGATCTTGGGGGGGGGGGCAAGGGGGTGTGATCACCTCTAACTACAGATGGGCACAAACCTCAGGTTGGAGGTTCATGCCACTACCTATGCACAGCACCACAGGTGCTGCATGTTCCCTTCCCACACCTCCCCGGCCAGTGACCCACTCACCAGTTGGAGCGCACTCCTCTCCTCCTCCTCTATGGCTGTTCAACCAGTCCCTGGTAGGAGCATAGGTTTGCCTGTCCTGCCTTCTTGTCTGAGTGAGCAAGCAGCCAAGGAAACTGGGCAAGGAAGCCTGTGCTCCTGCCGGAGACTGCTTGAACAGCCGAAGAGGAGGAGAGGAGCACGCGCTGGCTGGTGAGTGGGAGATCCAGCTGGGGAGGCAGGGGAAAGGAACATATGGCACGTGTGGTGCCACGTGTACGAACTGGCACAAACCTCTGAACCGAGGTTCATGCCCATCTCTACCTCAGAGCATGACACCACCAGGAGAACTGCCTAGGGTGAAAGTAGCAATTAGAAACCCAAAGTGGGGAAAACACTGCAGAAGGGAAGAAAATGAATGGCATTCTAAAGTGCAAGCAATATTGTATATAAACAAGAACATTCTCCCATTTGTTGCAAAACTTGCAAAGAAGAAACAAAAGAGAGAGAGAGAGAGAAGGAATTGTGTGCTTAAGTTTCTTGCAGTTCCATAACAATATGGTCAAACTTCCAAATCCAACCTGGAAGGGAGGGGTGGGGCCAATAGAAGTCCTTATACAGATGCCCTTGAGTAATTGGAACCATAAAGGAAATCCAGCTGAAATATTTAACACTGCCTTTCGGTGAGGGGAAAAATTATTTGGCAGAAGCATTTTTTGGTACTTGCTTTTCCCAATCTTTCCTTTAGTGTACCCTCCTTGAAAACAAGAACTTGCCTGTTTTCAATAATGTTACTCTGTGTACCTCACCAAGTATATGGAGGTTGTTGATACAATCAGAGCTATAACTAGCCATTTGGACACCTGAGACAAGGACCACCATTTCCACCGATTGTGTCCTGAGGCTTCTCCTCCTCCTCTTATTGAGGGAGCAAGGCAGCAGCGATTAATATGCTGATAAAATGCTGGATGACTATTCTCTTTGTGAAATATGTATATTAAAGGTTCCGGTGGTTATATACACTGTAATGTAAAACTGTAAAGATGTAAAAATGTTCATGTGTTGTCCCCTTCTTTGTTTTACTTCGTTTTCTTCATGCAGGTTCTGAAGAAGGCCATAAATTCAAGCCAAAATGTGTTGGGCCATTTTAAATTGAAATAAAGCATGATATATTTTCCTACCTCCTGAGACCGCAGTTTCTCCTTCACAAACAGATTTGTTGGATGAACTGGTTCTTTTTCTTTTTGTACGGTTATAAAGCATGGGTGAACAAAGGGGGACCCTGGAGGGCGCATGGGGCCCCAAGGCTGTTTTTGCAGAGCCTGGCCCCAGAATTTTATTTATTTATTTATTTTATTAGATTTCTTCCCCGCCCATCAGAAGCATTCCCTGCCCCCTCAGTTAAAAACAAATTGTGAAAAGCCATTGCAGGAGAATACCAGGAGTAGCGGCTCACTTGTTAAATAGGTTGACAGTCCCCTACAGGGTTTAACACAAAAATATCAGTTCTTCAAATTTGGAGGAGGACTTCTGGTTTTATTTTTCTCACTAACCTTAAAAGCCCTATTAGGGTCACTATACGTTGATGGCAAAAAAACACAGACACACACACACAAGTAACAATAAGAATTTGTTTACCAGTATCAGAATGTTTGTGTTATCTTGATTTATGCATAGACACCATAACATTTTGGCCCAGGGAAATTCTGGGAGTTGTACTCAAAAAAGTGACATTGCTGAAACTTTTAGGTTGTTTAGTATTGTTTTTTTCCATGCCAGAACAAGTCTTTTTTTGCTTAACTTGCGACATTAAGATGCTGTTAAAGACAGAAAAGCAATAAAAAAAAGAGAGTAGGCAACCTTTCTAGCTAGGGCAGGTAAAGGAGAGTACCAACAAAAGAAGGTACCTATGCATGTGTGGATGGGTGTGCATGGCATCGTGATCATTCTTTTGGACTGTGCCACCAGTAATGATATGAGTGATCCTTCACCAGCTGTTTTGAGAACAACTCACCTGGAGGCACTATGCAGTCCGTAAGTATCAGCCAGAGGAAATCAAATGGCTCCCTCTACTGTAGGTAAAGGTAAAGGTTCCCCTTGACATTTAGTCCAGTCGTGTCCGACTCTAGGGCACGGTGCTCATCCCCGTTTCCAAGCCATAGAGTCAGCGTTTGTCCGAAGACAGTTTCCATGGTCACGTGGCCAGCACGACTAGACACGGAACGCCGTTACCTTCCCACCGTGGTGGTACCTATTCATCTACTCGCATTTTTACATGCTTTCAAACTGCTAGGTTGGCAGGAGCTGGGACAAGCGACGGGAGCTCACTCCGTCACGTGGATTTGATCTTACAACTGCTGGTCTCCTGACCTTGCAGCACGGAGGCTTCTGCGGTTTAACCCGCAGCGCCACCACATCCCTATCCCCTCTACTGTACAATTGTCCTATTAACCATTGCCAGTTACCCACTGTTGTCCTGTTTTAAAAATCAGAGATTCGGCATTCCAGTACCTGTTCCAAATGTCTTCTAAGACTGCTGTTTTCATGTGCGTACTCACACAGACATACAATAGCATGGCCTTTTTCCTAAACAGGAGCATTGTGTCTTTAATAGCCACCCAAGGAGCAAAAGTTCACACTGGGTGAAGGATTCCCCCCCCCAAAGCAAAAGAGCACCTCCCTCAGTGCCCAAACCATGCCTGTTGATCTTCTGCTTGCGCATGCTACCTGTCAGAAGAAAGGAGGCAACCCTGGCAAGGATATCTGTATCATTCTTCTGCATATTTGCTTGAAAGGATCAAGTAGATCAAATTGCAACATGTCCCCCAAACAAAACAAATCAAAACCCATCTTATGCAGAAATAGCCTTTGGTACAAAATTGTCCCTGAGTTTCTTTTTCATTCCATCTTTGTGATAAACTTCGCATTCACAAAGAAAACATAAATTATAGCATGGCAAAGCCTACCCTATAGAATGAAAAATGTGCTGACAAGATGTTTTCCAACAAAATGTGTTTGCCTGGGAAGAACTCACAGAAGCTGCTTCAGCCACACACCACCAAGTATCCCCCTCTATTATCTGTTTATAAGGTGAACCTTTAATTTCCTTCCATGATTAATGACTTTATAATACAGGGATACAATGTTTATGCACATAGTGCTGGCTTATTCTCAGAGAGATCTCTTTCCAGCTGCCTCTGGTTATGTCCAGATGGTGCCTGATATGGTTGAAGTTACATTGCACTTAGGACAAAAGGCCTGAACTGAGGTGGTATTAGGGTGGGAAAGCAAAGTACAGGAAGTTGGTGGGCAGTAGGAGACATGCAAAGAATGAAGATATAGACATCATTGGCAGATGTCACCATAGAGGCTGCTTCTGTTGACTGGAGCAAGAGAGTAAAAGGAATATCCAGACCCAGTATATCAAGTTTCTGGGAAAAAGCCATTGCTTAGCACATGCAAAACATCCCAAGAACAATAGCCAGCACCCTAACTAGGAAAGGGATTCTGGCTGAGACTCCAGAAAGCTATGCATATCTGCACAGGAAATATGGAACTGGACGAGCTAATATTCTGATATAAAACAAGCAGAGCTTCAAAGTGCTGAAGAATATGAAACTGAAAGCCTTTATGCAAACACCCAGAAGGAGATTGATCACACTCCAAAACAAGATGTGCTCATAATCAAAGGTGACTGGAACACAAAAGCAGGGAACAAAGCAAAATAAAATGTTTTTGGAAAATTTAGCCTAGGGGAAAGAAATAAAGCAAGAGAATTGTTGGAGTCACGAACTTAGCAGGCTGATGGGCTTTGTGGTGATCACCAGATAATTAGGATAGCAAAGAGTCTCTTCGAGATAGAGGTTAAAGAAGTCAGCCACACACGCAGGGATGTCTGCCAGCAGTGCTCCTGGTGGGCAACTAGTAGAAGAGGCAGAATAACACAGAATGGGTTCCCAATGAATTCTGCCCTGCCCCCAGGAGGACTGTGATTTTATTAACCTTACAAGCTCACAGATAGTGGACAGTATACAGATAGTTTACAGAGTTCAGATAGGACAGTGGTTACATCATGCCATTATAATTGGCCTAAGGAAAGGCTCTGCAAGCTCTCCAGCACCTATGAGAAAGAAGAAGAATGGTGGGCAGTCATGCCCCTCAGAAGCAGCTGTGACGTAATCCAGGAGAGTTTGCCCTCTACTGTACATTAAGCCAACAGTTTAGCAACCTTGGGAATGGCACCCCCACAGAGAATGACTCATAGATTTATGTGAAACCAATGATCTGTTTACTGGAAATACATTTCAAGCAACCGAACAGATGGCTGTACATGTGGACATCATCAGATGGTCAATATAGAAACCAAGTACCCTATATAGTCTCAAAACTAGACCAGGAGTGTAGTGTGATCATAAACTGTTAATCTCCAAAATTAGAGTAAAGCTGAAAAAGAACACTAAAAAAATTGTAGTGCCAAAATATAATTTAAGCAATATTCCTGATGAATTCAAAGTCCACACAAGGAACAGATCTGCATTACTGATCTCAATTGACCATGAACCAGAAGAACTATGGAATGAAAACAGACATATTATTAGGGAAGAATGCAAAAAGACAATTCCTGTAGTAAAAAGAAAAGAAAAACCTAGATGGATGACAGAGGAAACAATTAGCATTATAAAGGGCAGGCAGGAAGCAAAAGTAAAAGGTGACAGAAATAATGTTAGAATCCTGAATGTAGTTTTTCAGTGACTGTCACGTAGAGACAAAGAGAGCTGTTGCAATGATCAGTGCAAAGAAATAGAGAGAATGACAAAAGGGGAAAAACCAAGAGATCTCTTTGAGAAGATCCAAGAAATTGAAAGGAAATATAAACCTAAATTAGGAATGCTGAGTAACTAACAGGGAAGCACACTATGTGACCAGGAGACAATGTGCCAAACAGTACAGTAACTATAAGACCATGATCTAGAAGTTGAGTCATGGCAACTGGACTTCTTCCTTATTAGGTTGAAATGTTTCACTACTCCTATTCAGGAGATCTCCACGTTGGTTTCACTTCCCCCTGGTATGAATAGGCTCGTTAGATGGACAATGGATGGGGGGTGAGTGAAAAACCCACCTCTGCAGTCCTTCTCCTCCCATTGTAATGGATTGACCAAATATGAGATGGAGCTGAGCAGGACTGTTGAGGACAGGACATGTTCGAGATGTCTCATTAAAAAGTTGGAGGTGACTTTGATAGCACATAATAACAAGAAGAGTCGAAAACAGTAACTTTCCCAAGTGATGAATGCAAGACAGCTTCCTATGTTCTTAATCAATAGATCAGACACATATATTTCTATAAGCAACTGTATTGACCTTCCTATTGATCTCTCCTTGACCAGGTGAAGTAGCAGGATCAACCATTTGATCCTTGTGCCACTTATACTGCTTTTTCCCAATCAGGAAGGTATAACTACAGTACATTAAATTACAATAGTAACTTAACAAGAAATAACATCACCTTTTTGTAACACAATGATTTTGTTATGGTGTAGGAGTGGTCATCCTGAATAGTGGAGGAGGAGTATAACACGGTTCAAATACTAGCTAAATTAAGTTGCAGTTAAAGTAGGCCCATTTGAACCAGTGGAACCTATGGAGGAGTTGACTTATTCCCTACTCTTGTGCAATTTACTATACTAAACGATAGGGTTTGGGGTGCTATTTTATCAAATTATTGATATTAAATTACTCTGTTCTTATTTTTCAAATGACTGTTATTGTTTTATCCATTTTTTATTTTTTATCCTAATAGCCTTCTACAACCTGGTGTCCTTCAGACCTGTTGCAAATACAACCCCCATCATCCCCAGCCAACGCAGCCAATGACCATGTTGTCTAGGATGGTGTGAGTTACAAGTACAACATATCTGGTTAGCATCAGGTTGTGGCAGGGTGCTGTATGATTACCGCAACAATATATGGTTCACATGGAAAGCCAGAAAAGGCCAACAAGCTGCTAATAATGATGCTTCACTTGTGCTAACAGTGACTATTGTATGTGCAGTGAATAAAAATGGGATAAAGTTGAGAACGCATTTCAATTGTAAGTCAGTGAAAGCCTTGCAAGAGTACAAGATTTGGGATGGTAATTGTAGCACTTGAACAACAGTGGCTGAACATGAATCATGTCTTTGGCTCCATGGAAAGTCCCAGCTGTTAAATAAGGATTGGCTCAGAATGCAAGAATGAGTTATTAGAAATTTTTTTGCATGGGTTTTAACAGCTATGGGTAATATACCTCAGGACATTTTAGATCACACACACACACACACACACACACACACACACACACACACACACACACCTGACCAAATGTGACAAATGTCAGCATTGTTCAGTGGAAACAGAAAAACAGAGAAGTGAGCTGCGTATTAGAAATCACAAAGCCTAAGGAGATAATAATTCTTGATCAGTTTATTAAAATGCTACAGTTACCACTCCAAAATGTACACAATGGCAGAACTCCAATTGACATAATGAGAAGCTGACTGCAATCCAAACCACACTCCATGTTCTTCCATGCTAGTTTTACAGCTGCTTTTTTTTAAAATCCTAAGCCTGCTGGGTAGAACTGATTTATGTTCTTCTGGGGTTTTGCTCTTTTAAAAACCATCCAGAAGGAACTGATTCCAGTTAAATTTCTTTTAGGTTAAAACTTTTTGTCTATGTCATCATGATGCTGAAAGCTGAACTTAGACAAGTTCATTTTGGGGTCTCCAGTTCCCAGAATCCTCCAATCAGCACAGCTCCTGGCCATGCTGGCTGCAAGATTCTCGGAGCTTTAGCCCGCAAGGAACCTCTCCAAACTCTGGCCTGGAAGCAATACACTCAACCATTCCTTCTTGATGTATAAATGAGCCAAATCTTCCAGCTCTCTGCCTTACAGTCACCACAGTGCTAAGCACTTGCCCCAGCCACTTGTCCACCTACCTGTTCTAAGACCATCTTACTGATAACATGGCCTCAGTTCTAAATTGTGAGACGAATATGGCCCATTTGGGGAGTTGCTTCTACCATATCTAGTTTTCAGTCGTGCAAGCTGGCTCCATGCTCATCATGCCACAAGTTTGAATCATTTAACTCAGGGACAGGCAAATTTATGTCACCAGAGCTGGCTACATTTTCCCAGGAGAGAATACCTTTTGACCACAACAGTAGTTGCCAACATTGAGCAAGAGTTACAGTGGCTCTATGGTACAGGAAGGCACAAGAATGTTCTCCTGCATCATAGAGTCCTACTAAACTGCTGGCCAAATATTCTTTTCCTTTACTGTCCTTACAGTAAACAACATGGAACAACAAAAAAGGGAAAAGATGTTATGAGCCTGGCAGCTGGTATGGGGAGAGTGACAGCAGGTTCAGCATCACTGGGAATGCCAGAGGGCTATAAAAAAGGGAGGCTAGGATGATATAGGTTGCATGCTGTCCATTCCCACTCTAGCTGGAATTAGGAGATAGCAATCACTCTTGAAGGACCAGACCTACAAATAGCTGCTGTCTTCTACCTAAGGAGTTAGAATTAACTAGTAGATTTTTCACAAAAATAATGTAGTCAAACCCTGTGACCAAACAACTTTCACTTCAGGCAAGCACCATTTTTTGTCTTTGTTCAGGTATTTTGCATTTCATTCCTGCCTGCACTCCAGGCAGAAATTCCACATATGCAGTCTTATCCAGCATGGTAATCCTATGAACTTCAACCTGTCATTAAGGCAGAATGACCTTAAAGCACATGACCTCTGCAGAGACCCTACTGTTACTTTGAGCAGTTTCTGTTCTGTTTGGTACCAGCTATATCACATGATGGGAATTCTTTTCTCTAATTGTAAGCACTGTGTGCTGTTTTCCAGAGGACCTTCATGATGATTATGGAATGTGTAGCTTCTGGAACAAATAAGCGGTATTGCTAAATTTGAAACTCTCCAAGTCCCTGTGCATGACAAAAGATGCAGCCTCACAGCGAGCCAAACACAATAGTTTTCTTTCCTAAATTTAGGGGATCCGTTTCACTTTGTTGACTCTTCAGGTCCCTCTCTGAGTAAACTGTCCCCGAGATGTGTCACAATGACCTACAGCCCTTCAGAAACAGGGTCTCTGTATGTTGGTGGCCACACGATTCCAGCCCCATCTCTGGTGGTAAATATAGTCAGCAAAGCCACTTGCTGCCTGTGGATAATGCTCAGAAAAGAACTTGAGGCTCTGCCAAAGGAGGGGGATGGGGGGAGGGAAAGAAAGAAAAGAATAAAGCACCAACATTCAGCCAAAGCCTTATCCCATCACTGTTGCAAAAGATTTCAAAATTCACTTGTGTATCGGCATCTAAATCTACTCCAAGAGTGACTTAACTTCACAATAAATACTTTGCTTCATTCCAAGCACACACTGAATTCTCCCTTCTGGAATCTATCCTCAGTTGCATATGAGATTACAAAGGAAAATCCAGTATTCTTCCACAATTAATAAGTGACTGTGGATGGTGGTGGTGGAGGAAATAGGAACTGCGTTACCTACAGACAATGGGCTTGATTGCCATGATTTCTGAAACGCTCTACTGATAGTGAAACTACATGAGATTATTCCTATTGTTGATTTACATGTTCATAAATTAAATTGTGTAACCCATGCCTGCAATTCCTGCTAACTCAGGAGGTACTGGTTACATTGCAAGTTGTGTACTTAAATGCATAATGGACAGGCACCTTGTAATACTTCCAGTATCTTGTCAGTTAGTGGCTATTTGCCATCGTGTGAGTTATGCAATTTAAATTACACGTAAGCCACCAGAAGCTAGTTATTTACATTCTGAAGAAAAAACAGCTCTGGGACTCTGATCTGATCTGATCTGAGGCTACATGTTGCCTTCCTGCTGGGAATCTCTCAATCTGTTGCTGATATTTGCTCACAAACTCATGAAAAAAAGGAGCCGCTTCTAAATGGTAACACATTAGATTAAACTGAAAATGGAAACTGTGAAAAAAGAAAATTAGAAAAGAAAGTTAGGCGAGAAGTTAGATTAGAAAGTTATGTAGTGGCCTAGGTTTGTCTGAGACAAGTAACTATAACCAAACATTGCATTTTGTTGTTCTTGTCATTGTTGTCAATGTTGTCATCATCACCATTATTACTGCATGTCTCCTTTCTTTCTTTAAACAGCCACTTGCCACAGCATCTGACAAACAGACCAACAGAAACTTTCCCCATAGTTTTCTGAGCCTGCCAGAACAAAGCACCTGTGTTTCAAGATTCTCTGAAAGTCATATGAAAGATTCTAGTTTTCTATGAAAGCCAGTTTGAGGTGGGGGGGGGGGGGCAGCTTTGCCTTCAACCTTGCTGAAGTGTGTGCAGTCGCTCCCCAGTGACCACCTGTGATGGAGAAGAAAAAGCTCTGTCTAACAGTTTTTACACCCTCTGCAGCCATTTATAAATCCACTCCAAACTGACAGATTTTTATGGGAGGTATAATATAACTGCTGCACACTTGTTATTGTTTTAGAGATTCTAGAGAATGCAACTCCCCCTTAGTTACAAATCTTCATTTTACATTTAATATCACTGGTTTGGGAATTTTGAGAGATGTTTGTCAAATTTACAGATTTCCCACGTTGGATAACCATTTCCCACTTATCTGGACAGCCTGTCCATGTCTTTCAAATATAAATCAACTCTGCCTGGTAGATATCTAGTCTGGCACAGGAAACTCAAGCAACAAAAAGGAAAAAAGAGGAAGTGAAAAAAATGTTCATTGAAGAATTTCCTCACCCATATTTTTGGAACAGGACAAATCAATGGTCAGAAAAATGTTCACATTTTCTAGATCTTCAGATCTTTTCATCAAAAATGAACAATTTGTAGCATCCACTTGACTATATTAACCTGTTCACTTGCTCCACAAGAGAAAGAGGTGAAATGAGCCAACAGAGATGCCACACCTATCTTGACATCCTAAATAAACCCTCCTCCCTGCTTTGCCTCTTGCCTATTCTCCTTAATCAGATAGGATTTGCTTGGACCTGCATTTATTCCTTCCAGTCAGAGTGACACAGGAGCCTTCTCACTGACTTCAAGAAGCTGAGAGAAGAAATGTTTAACCTTCAAGCCGCTTATGCTAAAGCAGGCGCACCAACTTTTGTGGATCTGTTCAAGAAGCGTTTAGCCTGGGAACTGCTGCTTCATTATTAAATGGAAGATTGCTGGTTCGTATCATTTATCTGTTTCCGTTATTTCCCTAGGTTTATGTGGACTTTGGCTATATAGGAGGTTGGTGGGAAGCAGTGAGTGGGACAGGATGGGAAACAGGAAGCTGTCAAAACTGGTGGTGGGAAATGCACTGGGGTTAGCAGTTGCCATACCACAAATAACAAACCACCCAGTTCATGTACCCAGTTCCCATGGTCTAGCTGCAACAAATTTCTGTGTAAAATTATATGGATTGGGAGGCACTGCTGGAGGTGAAGTAACAGCATTTCCTGTTCTACCTGACCAAGAAGAAAAGTTGACCCAAATAGGAAAGAACAGACTAAGGCCTTTTCATTTAAAAAGATGTAAACCAAAAATCCTATTAGGTACACCCATAAGTGTACCACAAACAATGCAACTTTTGCAAGTGAATAGGCATTTTCTGTTGCATATTGAATAATGTGACTTGATACACAACTTGATATGCTTTGATTGTATTCCTGCACTGAGCAGGGGGTTGGACTTGATGGCCTTGTAGGCCTCTTCCAACTTCACTTTTCTGTGATTCTATGATTCTATGCCTATAAGGAGTTTTTGGCTGGAAGGGACCTTTCTGGACTAGGGTTGCTGTTGGTCAACTCAGTAACAGCCAATAGTTCCCTCTTTCTACCTCAGATTCATTTTCCTTTTTTCCAGTCAGGGTTGTGTTCAACTAGTTACCTGTTAGTGTTCTGTCAGTGTGAGTTATGGAGTCAGAAGTTAACTGTTGGAGTGAAGTGTTCTGTCAGCAATGTCTCAGTCGATAAACAATTAAGTAAATTAATCAGTTACAGTGGTCCCTCAACTTACGAACTTAATTGGTTCCGGAACTCCAGTTGTAACTCGAAATGGTTGTAAGTCGAAGCACCATTTCCCATTGAAATGCATTGAAATGCAATTAATCTGTTCCGGCCAAAGAAAAAAATAACAAAAAAAAAATATCACTGTAAGACCCATCGGAAACGCGATTAATCCCTTCTGGCTGAAGGGGGGGGGGGGAGAAAAGCAATCAAGCGTGCAAGACCCATCAGAAATGCAAAGAAAACAAAGCAAAAAGCAAACAGAGCACATCGGAAATGCAAAGAAAGCAAAGGAAAAAGCAAACAGAGCACATCGGAAATGCAAAGAAAAAGCAAAAAGCGAACAGAGCACATCGGAAATGCAAAGAAAGCAAAGGAAAAAGCAAACAGAGCACATCGGAAATGCAAAGAAAGCAAAGGAAAAAGCAAACAGAGCACATCGGAAATACAAAGAAAAAGCAAAAAGCAAACAGAGCACATCGGAAATGCAAAGAAAGCAAAGGAAAAAGCAAACAGCACATCGGAAATGCAGAGAAAAAGCAAAAAGCAAACAGAGCACATCGGAAATGCAAAGAAAACGAAGCAAAAAGCAAACAGCACATCAGAAATGCAAAGAAAGCAAAGGAAAAAGCAAACAGAGCACATCGGAAATGCAAAGAAAAAGCAAACAGAGCACATCGGAAATGCAAAGAAAACAAAGCAAAAAGCAAGGGAAGCATGCAAAACCCATCGGAAATGGGAAAAAACCTCCAAAAAGCAACCAAACCCTCCAAGACCCATCGGAAATGGGGGAAAAAAACCCCAAAAGCAACCAAACCCCCCAAGACCCATGGGAAATGGGGGGGAAAAACCCAAAAAACAAACAACCCCCCAAGACCCATCGGAAATGGGGAAAAAACCTCCAAAAAGCAACCAAACCCCCCAAGATCTGTCGGAAATGGGGGAAAAAACCAAAAAACAAACCCCCCAAGACCCATCACAGCACAGAAACATAACCCCCCCAGCCCAAAACCACTCTGCAAAACCCACCCAGAACAGTTTTTAAAAAGCAAAAAGCAGCACCTTACCTTACCAGGCAGTCCAAAGCCTCCTCCAATCGCACTCACTCTAACTGCTGGGGCGAAAGAGCTACAAAGAAGCAGCTTCTTCGCCTACCAATGGTTAGCAATTTGAATTTCCCGCCTTTTTCCCCTGCCTTTTTGTGTTCGTAACTGGAAGCTCCGGCCGCAAGTCGAAGCAAAATTTTGCGGCCGGAGCTGGTCATAACTCGAAATGGTCGTATGTCGGGACGTTCGTAAGTCGAGGCACCACTAAACTCGGTAATGTAAGACAGTAATATTTCCATAAAATATTATGGTTGTTTTTATATGAGAACAGTAAGTAAACTGAAATATTTAATTATTTCTAATTTACCAGTGTCTCTGAGTGAATGTTTTGAAACAAATCAGTGCCAGTTGAGGTAAATTAATGAATAAGAGGTAGCCTATTAAGGGAGACTGTAGTTAAATCTGCTCTGTAGGTTCTTGCCCAAACCATTTTTATCTGCTGCGTAATAAGAGGAAGTAAATTATCATTTGAAAATTAAGGCCACACTAAATTTTCCTCTCAACAAGCTCTGCCAAACCACCACAACAGTTCTCATCCTGTAGTGGCTAGTCCACTAAATAGGTGGGGTACAAGTTTAAACAAACAAATAAATAAATGAATCTTGTATACCCAAACCATATTGGATTCCAGCCCACAGAGTTGGTCAATCTACTTCTGCAGATTGCAACCCAACAACAGCTGAGGACTCAAATTTGGAAAGCCATTACCAGCGTCAATGTATTTAATCCAATGTATACACATTTTTGCACGTAGTTGCCATTTGCTTGCAACAATAACTATTAGTGTATCTACATGGCAGAATTATCAGTGGTAGCATCCCTTAATAATGTCTGCTAACAAAGTTAAAGTTAGAAGTACACCTGAAGGAGGAGATTGCAACATAGAAAAACTGACAGCAAGGCTGGCTCAGCCATTAGGTAGGATGAGGTAGCTGCCTTATCCAGCATATTTTGGGTACCATGAAAAATGAAGCTGATGTGAAATTATTCACAGGTTAAGTATTGCTTGTGCTGAATTGGCACGGTTAAAGAGATAACTGGGATTTCTGAGTGAACACGTGGAAGCCCTCTAAATATAAGAATAAAGAGGCAGGTTAGCTGATAGCTACAAGCTATTAACAGTATGAGCACCTCAGGGCTAGTATCCTGTTATCTAAATGCAGTCAAAGGAAATCACCTAAGCCTTTCTGCCTCCAGAAGGCTCCTCATTTGTGATTATTTCTGAATGACAGAAACACAATGAAGAGCCTGTCAGAGCAGGGTGATGGTGGGATGCTTACACTGTTTCCATCACATAGAATCATAGAGTCATAGAAAAGTGAAGTTGGAAGGGCCATCAAGTCCAACCCCCTGCTTAATGCAGGAATACAAAGCATATCTGCCAGGTAATTATCTAAGTTTTTCTTGAGTGCCTCCAGTGTTGGAGCACTCACCAACTCCCGAGGTAACTGGTTCCATTGTCGTACTGCTCTAACAGTTAGGATGTTTTTCCTGATATTCAACCGAAATCTGGCTTCCTTTAACTAGAGCCCATTGTTGCGTGTCCTGCACTCTGGGATGATCGAGAACAGATCCTGCCCCTCCTCTGTATGACAGCCTTTCAAATATTTGAAAAGTGCTATCATATCTCCCCTCAGTCTTCTGTTCTCAAGGCTAAACATGCCCAATTCTTTCAGTCTTTCCTCATAAGGCTTGGTTTCCAGCCTCCTGATCATCCTTGTCACCCTCCTCTGAACTTGTTCCAATTTGTTAGCATCCTTCTTGAAGTGTGGTGTCTAGAACTGGACACAAGACTCAAGGTGAGGCCTAACCAGTGCTGAATAGAGGGGGGAATAGCACCTCGCAGGATTTGGAAACTATACTTCTATTAATGCAGCCTAAAATAGCATTTGCCTTTTTTGTAGCCACATCACACTCTTGGCTCATATTTAGCTTGTGATCTACGACAATTCCAAGATCCTTCTCGCTTGTAGTTTTGCTGAGCCAGGTATCCCCCATCTTGTAACTGTGCAATTGGTTTCGTTTTCCGAGGTGCAGTACTTTGCACTTATCCCTGTTGAATTTCATTCTGTTGCTTTCGGCCCAGTGCTCCACCCTGTCAAGGTCATTTTGAATTTTGTTTCTGTCTTCTATCTAGGGTATTAGCTATTCCACCCAATTTGGTATCATCTGCAGATTTGACAAGCACTCCCTGCACTCCCTCATCCAAGTCATTAATAAAAATATTGAAGAGCACCGGGCCCAGGACTGAGCCTTGGGGTACCCCACTTGTTACCTCCTCCCAGTTAGAGAAGGACCCATTAATAATCACCCTCTGAGTACGATTCTCTAGCCAACTGTTTATCCACCTGACACTTGATCTATCCATCCCACACCTAGTTAGCTTGCTAATCAGGATATCATGGGGCACGTTGTCAAAAGCTTTGCTGAAGTAAAGATATAAGTCAAGCTATCCCATATTACATTTAAGTGACCATCAACTACCAGCCTAAGATCCTCAGGTACAGATGTATTTTAACAGCTGTATGACCAGCAGACATTCAGGAGGTGAAACTTATTTTATTTATTTCTCAGATTTATATACTGCCTCATTAGTGCAAATCCACTATTCTGGGTGGTTTACAACAAGAATGAATAAAACACATAACTATTAGACTACTGATACATACTAAGAAGTTAAAACATTTAGCAGATAAAACACATGACACCAAAGGCAGGTTCTCAATGAGACAGCGGGACTAGGGTGTAAAATCAAGTAGAGTCAATGTGGAGGACCTCCCAGAAAAGCGGTGTTTTAAGTTGCCTTTCTAACATTAACAAGGACGGGGCCAGGCATAGCTCCACTGAGAGCTGGTTCCACAAAGTCAGTGCCATCGCAAAGGAGACCCGATCTCTTGTAGATGACTTACAGGCCTCCTCCAGGGTGGCTACCCAGAGCAGCATGGCCTGGGAGGATCTGGTGGGTTGGATACATGGCATTGGGGAGAGACTCTGTGATAGGTAGAAACTACACACACACACACACACACACACACAGAGAGAGAGAGAGAGAGAGCGAGAGCGCTTTTATCTCTTGAGGGCAGATTGATCTCAGTAAATCATGGAGCTGGAGTTGGCTTCATAAGGCAGATGCTTCATCAAGGTATGTCGTTCACAAGGATAACATTTAAAATGTAAATTTTAAGATGTGATTTTCCCCCCTAGAAAATCCAGATCTCAGCACTCTGCTGGTTTGAATGCCATATTCAAAAGCAAAGATGAGGTAGAAGAGTCAAAGACATTTCACCTGTGTTCTGGTCACTGCTACATGCATGCACTTGCAGAAACAGATATGCACGTACAATAACCCATTTGCATTATCTCCTTTACAGGGAGCACAACTTCTGGCAGCCAGGGAGAAACATCTGGAATAGGACTGGCACTTTGTCCTCAATAGGATTTTGCTCTTTAGATTTTGTTAAATTTCATTGCTGATTAATGAGGCAGGGTCAATTTTGATTCAGAAAGACCTCCTCTTTCTCTCTTCATCCCAGAATGCTTAAGTCTGGAATTGCAGCTGGTGATTGAAGCTAGCATTGACCCATTTGCTCGAAAATAAACAATTAAGCTCTTATTGGTCTGACAGAATCAGATGAGCTGGGACAATGTGGCAAACAAAATAAACCCCAAATTGGGAGCTGTGAATGTTTTGCTTTCACTTTCACAACTATTTAGCCATTGTTTCTTAGAATGAAAGTGCTGTTTGTGCTCAAAAAAGCCCGCTGAAGCCACTTGTATGTGGCTGCATGAAAGCTCCTTTAAGGATGGTTTTCATCAGCCAGATTTAGCTCCAGGGGAAGAGAACGTATTTCTGATGATCAGCTCTTAATGAGACATTTTTTCCTTGCAATTTTTCCTGGGATGGTTATGGGCTGGAACTGCAAACTAGGCTTCTTCATTGTGGAAAAAGGGGGTATCAACAATTTGGTGACAGGCCCAAGACAGATGAGTAGGAGTCCTTTGCACCAGGTCTTCCTCTTGCGGTTGATGTAGGGGCACCAGCAAGTGGTTTGACAGGAGGACTTCTCCTTTTCTCCATGGCGTCAAAGAAACAACCCACATAAGTTCAGTGGAGCTGCATCTTCCTGGCCTGGGGATTTCCAACCAAAGAAGCTATTGGAAACAGATGTGTATACACAGGCATACACAATAACAAAGACATAGATATAAAAGCATTACAATCCTATCTTTACATAGCCAAGGGATATCAGTGTTTTTGTTTTCCTGTTAAAAAACAATTCCTTGACCTCCAGCTTCTCTTTTTGCTTCACTCCTTTGCTACCTTTGGTTTATCTGCTCTGAAGGACTTGAGCAGAAATGCCATCTTTGCTCTCCTGGTTTCAGCTGACCTGTCTGTTGAGTACCAAAAGTACAATTAAACGTTGCTCATAACCTATCACTTGCTTTGTTGTCTTTGGGCCATAAGCAGAGTTTTCATGGGGAAGTCTGATTTTTAGACATGAAAGATTGCCCCTGTCATATCTCTTGAAACATCAACCTGATTATGGTGTATCTCTAGTATATATTTTAGCCCTACAAGAGATGGAAACATTAGAGCAGTCAATACCATGAAGATTCCTGAATATAGGCTCTTTAAACATTGCCCGTGTTTCATCCCACAGGCTTTTGGTATTCTGTGGATGAAAAAATAACAGCATTTCTGGAGCCTGTTAAATAAAATGATCTAATGACTTTTGTTCATTAAAACAGCTGAATTGTTGTGGAGATAGAGAATTTAATAGCATCAAAAAATTTCATGGGGTTACGAAAGCAGCCATCGGGGACATGCTTCCATAAATGGGATCATGTGAATGACAAAAAAGGTGCAATTCACAGAGCCTGGCTTGTTGTGATTGTGAGTTTAGCTTCATCCTAGATTGAAGGCCAGTCTTCCTGTAATGTAGTTAATATGGATTGAATTGTACCTAGTTGCATACAGCAGTAACCACAGAAACTCTTCAAAACATGACAGAATAAGTAATATTCTTGTTTAAATAAGGGGTATTACATAAACCATGTATATGAATATATTTTAATCATGAAGGTTTGGTGCAGGAAATCCTTTAAATCTTTGCAGGAAGGGGTGGCTTGTGGACTTGGACAGGGGACATCTCATCCCAGCATTCTGTTTCCCAGCCTCGTGCCCAATCCTAAACCACTCTCATTAGCACTAAATGTATACATGTGAGAAATACATTGAATAAATGGATCTTGCATGTCCTTTGTCTGAGTCAATGAATTGCTTCCAGAAGAACAACTAGGGGGGTTGAACTAGAAGAGATACTTACTTTCCTAGTGCAAGGTGATGAAATATTTTCCATCTGAATATTGCAATCCTTGTCATTTGCACAATCAATTTGTAAATAGAGTTTGTGTGATTATTCCCTTATGATCAATCTCCCCATGAGAACACACAAACTTGCAGAGCTAAGAAACTATATGCTGTGATCAATAAATTAATTTAACTTCTTAAGGGAGCTCTGCTTTTAGTGAGGGGTCCATGATAATTCCTACTTTTGCTCCTAATCCTTGTTTGTGTATTTATTTATTTATTTATTTAATTTATTGAACTTGTATGCCACCTATCTAGACATAGTCTACTCTGGACGGCTCACAGAACACAAAGTAAAACAATAAAAAATAAAATAGCAATTAACAGCACATAGATAATAATTCAAGGAGAGAGTAAAAAAGAAAATTAAATAGTGCCCGGAGGGAAGGCCTGTCTGAATAACCAGGTCTTAAGTTGGTTTTTAAAAATGCCCAGCAAAGGGGCCAACTGGATCTCGGAGGGGAGTTTGTTCCAGAGACAGGGAGCCACCACCGAGAAGGCCCAGTGTCTCGTTCTTTCTTTCCGGACCTCCCTCGGCGTTAGGCTCCTCAGTCGCCCCTCCTGACTAGATCGGGTGATACGAGTAGATCTAGGTGGGAGGAGGCGTTCCGCCAAGTATCGAGGTCCTAAACCGTTTAGGGCTTTGTATGTAATCATTAATACTTTGAAATCAACGCGGAACCGAATGGGCAGCCAATGCAAGGCGGCCAGGGTGGGAGTGATATGTTGGTGTTTCCTCACCCCACTAAGAAGTCTGGCCGCCGCATTCTGCACCATTTGGAGTTTCCGCATCAATCTCAAAGGTAGCCTCACGTAGAGAGCATTACAGTGGTCTAATCTCGAGATTACGAGCGCATGGACCAGAGTGGTGAGCGACCCAACATCAAGATAGGGACGCAGCTGGGCAATCCGCCAAAGATGGAAATAGGCGGTGCGGACCACTGATGCCACCTGGGTTTCCATGGTGAGCGCCTGGTCCAGATGGATCCCCAAGCTGCGAACCTCACTCTTCGCAGTAAGAGTCACCCCCCCCCAAAAAAGAGGGAGTTTCCCAGACCGCTGATGGTGGGTCCGCCCACCCTCAGGACCTCCGTCTTGTCCGGTTTCAACCTCAGCCCATTTCCCTGCATCCATTGCAATACAGACCCCAAACAGCGCTGCAGGGACAGAACAGCATCCACTGTAGTTGGAAAAAAGGAGATGTAGAGCTGCGTGTCATCAGCATATTGATGGCACGATGCTCCACACCCCCTGATAACCTCACCCAGCGGCCTCATATAGATGTTAAACAGCATTGGGGAGATAGTCGAGCCCTGCGGAACTCCACAATTGAGGCTCCACGGGGCCGAATCACTCTCTCCAAGCTGAACTCTCTGAGGACGATCCCCCAGGAAGGATTGGAGCCAGGCCAACGCCAGGCCACCAATTCCCAACTCGGAGATCCTCCCCAGGAGGATACCGTGGTCGACGGTATCGAAGGCGGCTGAGATATCGAGGAGGACCAACAGAGACGTTTTTCCCCTGTCGGCCTCCCTCAATAGGTCATCTAACAGGGCGACCAATGCCGTTTCTGTACCATGGTGCGGCTTGAAGCCCGACTGGAATGGATCCAGGGCGTTTGTTTCATCCAAGTGCACCTGAAGCTGATCAGCCACCACCCTCTCGACCACTTTACTAATGAAAGAAACATTGGCGACGGGCCTATAATTGCCAATGTCGTCCGCCGCCAAATTCAGTTTCTTTCAAATGGGCCTAATGAGTGTCTCCTTGAGGGCAGGGGGAACCCTGCCCTCCCGGAAAGACCCATTAATTATCGCTGTGGCCCATTCAGTTGTTATGGGCCTGGCTGCTTTGATTAGCCAGGCCGGAGAAGAGTCAAGGGAGGAGGAGGAGGCCTGACAGCGAACTAGCACCTTGTCCACAATGTCTGGCATCACAGGCTGAAAATGATCAAAACTCACCGGGCAAGGTGGAGCGCTGGACATCTCTGCTCGATCCACTGTCTCCAAAAAAGGAGAAAGCTCCTGGCAGATGGCCTCCACTTTAGATTTAAAAAATGCTGCAAATTGATCAGGTGAGATACTAGAAGGAGGCCCATCACCCCAACCAATTCCGGATAGGTTGCTAACTATACGGAAAAGTTCCGCCTGCTGATTTGAAGCCTCGCTTATCCGGTTAGCGAGGTGAGCTTGACTAGCAGCCCTTATCTTAGCAAGATAAAGGTTAGTCGCGACCCTGACAGCTTTCTTATTGTAATCCATCTTGTTTCCGTCTCCATTTGCTCTCTAGTCTTCTCCTGTATGTGTGCCATCAAGTCAGTTCTGACCTATGGTGACCCTTTTCAGGGTTTTCTAGATATGGACTACTCAGAAATGGTTTACTGTTCCTTTCTTCTTGGGGCATCCTGGGACTGTGCAGCCTGCCCAAGGCTACACAGGCTGGCTCTTCTTGCTGGAGGCATAGTGGGGAACTAAACTCTCAACCCAGATGCCTAATTCACTGAGCTATCCAGCCAGCTCTAATCCTTATAGTTAAGGTACATTCCAAAAGGCCCAATTGAAACAGCTTGCTGTAAATGGAAATGTAATGTGTGAAAAAGCATACTTCTTACCAGGCATACAAGACAAATTTTTAAGCTCTTCTCTTACTCAGACTGTAGCATCCCTCATGTTCCTGAGTTCTGATGAAGTGCTACTAATAACATACAGACCATAAAACCTACCTTTCTTCCAGACATTATCAGCCACAAACAATACAAAAGTGATTCAGATTAATAAGAGCTTGGAATAAACATTCAGGAAATGTTTTTCTTCCAATTAAACTTCAATTTATTTCAAAGAATATCACTTAATAACTCAATCTTAGCCAATAATTAGAGTTATAATTTGTTAGCTGGTTAAATTCACATACATTTGCGATCAAGTAAAATAATAGTTCTGCTTTGGTCCTTGATTGTGTGCAAGTACATACTAATAGACATTATTTTAGAGAAAGTATTCCATCTTGCGTGTGAAGGAAAGCGGTTTTTTAAAAATGTATTAATTTTTTAACAACTATTATACATAAAAACAGAACTAAAGAAAATGTTCATGTACAGTTAAGGTGCTCCCCCCGTCACCAGGACCAATGGAGATACTATCTGTCCTTCCTTTTATGGAGTCTCATTTCCTTTCCAGAACTACATTGACTCTTGAAAAGGTACACAACCCTTCCCCTTTGTTAATACAGAATCAATAAATTATCCCCTTATGTCTCTAAAAATATTCTTATTTGACATTCCTTTTCTTACTTTAATATTACATGTTAATTTATCATTAATAGCTATATTCTACACTTCATTATACTATTCATTTAATTGGAGATTGCACTTAATTTTCCAGTTCTTTGCTGTTATTAATTTAGCTACTGTTACTAGATTTGTGATCAGTTATTTCATTGTCCAGTTCCATTGCTCATTCTCAAATATTGATAAAAGTGCTATTTTAGGACACATCTCTAAATTTAATATTTCACTTATCTATTTAAAAACCAACTTCCAAGGAAGGGGAAAATTTTAAAATAGTGTTTGTTGTCTGTGGTTTTTCTAACTATTTCTATTAAACATACTACATACTTTGAAGTTCATTGGTTATTCTAAGGATCAGATTACATGTCAAGTGAAACTATTATAACATTTTCCCTCAAGACATGCAGTTCCTTCAACGCATGACTTGCAAATGAGGCATGTGCCCTGGTGACCAGTCAGAAAACAAAAGCTAGTTGCTTCACAAAATATAAACTGAAGCAAGCTCATAGTAGGACAATCAGATGTATTTTGTAACTTCAGGGGACTGTACCTGTAATAATACGCTAGCTGTACTGTCTATTTGAGTCTAACAAAGAGAGAAATCTGAATCCCAAGACCTGCTGCTGGAGGGGATTGGAATGGGGCTGAGCTGCTCCTCTGCTGGTGGTGCAGAAGGTGCTCTCAACCCTAAGTCCTCTGTTACAGCTGCAGAAACATCCAATGGCAGAGATACCTTCCTAGCAGTATATTTGTGGTAGGCTCTGAAATTGGATAATCTGGGCGAGGATCAGAGACACCATTGGATCTACAGTGGTGCCTTGACTTACAAATGCCCCGACGTATGAACATTTCGACTTATGAACAGCTCCGTTCGCAAAATCCGAACAAAAAAAGCGGGGAAAGCGGGAAATGGACTTTGGACTGCCTGGTACTGCCTGGTACTGTAATTTTAAAATGTAAAAATTGGTTTAAAAGGTCCTTGGTTTGGTTTAAAGCTGCTTGGTTTTAAAGGTGTTCTGTTTAAAAGGTGTTCGTTCCCTCCCTCCCTCCTTTCCTGCCCTTTTTTTTTAACCTAAGTCATCTTAGGTTAAAAAAAATAATTCTCCCCCTAGTGGTAGAGGACGGATTAACCGGTTTTGCATTAGTTCCTATGGGAACTAATGCTTTGACTTACAAACGGCGCCTCGACATAAGAACAAAAAACAGCCGGAACGGATTAATCGGTTTTCAATGCATTCCTATGGGAAATGCTGATTTGACTTACGAACGTTTTGACTTACGAACATCTTCTGGGATGGATTAAGTCAAGGCACCACTGTACTACTTCAGAGAAGCCCCAAAATCATTTTTTTAAAAATGAAGGACCTCTGGGGAAAAAAACTGAGAACTGACTACATATCTTGCCCAGGTCAGCACAACCTAGCAAGGTTTTAGAAGTGATAGATCAGCCTCCACTTACTTCCTTGTGTCCACTGGAATGCTATATAAAAACAAGGAATAAACCTCAAAATAAATATCCAAGATCAGTAATTGATTAATCAGTCTGGTTAAAAGAGTTATTAATTAAACTTTACAGTCAGGAAAGGGAAGATATTGGTATATGTATAATGTGCTATTTCTCACTCTATTAATGAAGAATTGTTCTCTGCTCAGATAACCCAGAGACCACCCACAGCCACCAATCCATATCCTGCAGCTTCCCTGGAAAAGAATGAGCAGAACGAAACCATTATTCAGGAACTGATAAAACAGAGAGGAATTTACACAATGTGCATGATGGATGCAGTCACCCTCAGGAGGAATTTCTCATCTGAGAGCTGATGAACCAACCAACTGGAATGCTCTTCAGAAGGAGCCACTTCATATGGGTGCTATTCCCCCTCAGAGTCAGGCTGCTAGAAATATGCAAAAGACAAGATCTAGATTTCTGTAATATTTTTTCCTGGTAATTCCCCCCCCCCCCCCGGTTATATATACTGGGTAGAGTTGGCTGGATAGCTCAGTGAGTTAGATATCTGGCTGTGGAGTTAGAGGTTGGGAGTTCCCCAGTGCACCTACCAGGAGAAGAGCCAGCCAGTGTAGCCTTGGGCAAGCTGCACAGTGTAAGGGCACTCCCAGAAGGAGGGAATGGTAAACCACGTCTGAGTGCTCTCTACCTGGAAAACCCTGAAAAAGGGTCACCATAAGTCAGAACTGACTTGTAGACACATTATTATTATTATTATTATTATTATTATTATTATTATTATTATTATTATTATTATTATTATTATTATTATTATTATTATTATTATTATTATTAGTAGTAGTAGTAGTAGTAGTAGTAGTAGTAGTAGTAGTAGTAGTAGTAGCAACAGCAGCAGCAGCAGCAGCAGCAGCGGTAGTAGTAAATCACCTTCAGCACATAGTCATTTCAAATGATGTTTTTTTGTTTTGTTTCAAATTAAATATTGTGCAAATGATCCATGACAGGGTCTTCTATGAGTCCAGTTTTTGTTTTTCAGACAGAATCAGGGCTACAATACTATTGTACTACAGGAAGAGGTTTAACTATCATCCTTCCACACTTCCCAATTAAAACTAAACTACTGTTGCTATTTGCCCAGAAGTGGAAATGTACTGGTACCATATAATTTATTTCAGAAAAATGTCACACAGGGAAGAGGAAATGGTTTGGCCCTTTCCATTTCTCACAGCTCCAAAGCTTCCATCTGATTTGAATCCCTTCACAGTTGGTTTATTTATTTGTTTACTTTAATGCAGGGAATCCCGATCACACATTTCCTGTCTCATGTCTAGCTTGGTCGTATCTTTCGTTGGCTAGGGTATCATTATGCAGATTCTACTTCCACCTAGTGAATTCTCAAAAATCAGTCATTACTTTGTGTGAACTTTTCCACAGGGTTTCTGTATGAGCAATACTCCTACAAATGATTTTCATGTGTCAGTTGCACATAAGTGGGAATGTAAGAGAGAGGAGAGTGCTGCTGCTGGAGAACAAATATGATACAAACAGATCCAAGATATGATAACCTTCCCAGTGGGCAACTGTGGTCCTTCAGATGTTTTTTCACCTAAAGCTTCCATCACCCCTAGCCAGTGGAGACAATGGTGAGAGAAGGCAGCAGCTGTAGTCTGAAACTCTCTGGAGGCCACAAGTGCCCATCCCTGGTTTAACTCAACTGTTTGATTTCTTCTGGGGGTGGGGGGAAATGGGACTAGAAGAGGTGTCAGTCATAAAAAAAAGATGAAGCAGAAACCATTCAAGAAATATGAGTGATAAAATAATACAGGTGCTGCAGTTGTTTACACACATATTGTGAATAAGCCCCACTTGGCATAGGGCTTACTCACAGTATACATTCCTAGAATTGTGGTGTGAATGTCCACAAAACAGCTAGAACAGTAGGGAATAGTTTAGTAACATTCACTGTTTTAAATGCATTGTTGCCAAAGCAATGATCCATTAGTTATATGGCAGATTTCCAGAAAGGAAAAGAAAAATTCATTAAAAAGTTAAAAGCATGAATGGGAGGATGATTTGCATTAGTAAGTTTTAGTTACTAATCTGACCACAAATATTATATAACAGGTGTTTGGCTCAGACATTCATGCAAACGCGTTGCACATGCCAGTCATATTTCACTAAACATTGATCATTATTTAAGAGCTTGAGCAACCTAATATCCAAAGAACAGAAGGAAAAACTGTTATGGAAATTCATGTGGACTGTGCACAGCATGTGGAAAAAAAATAAGTATTTGTTGCTCAATAGATGATTATGTCCAAAGACCCTCCATGTCGAAAAAAAGAGACAGACACTCTGTAATGAGATCCCTGCCAAATGCCACAGGAACTTGAGGCTAGGGGGAAAAAGTCATGTCAGGAGTGGAAAAGCCATATGATGGAATGGACACCACCAACATGAAACAATCAGCAGTGCAGACAAACCACAGGGAGACAACTTTGCTTCCTGCTGGTTCCAAACACAAAATACTGTTCACTTCAGCAGTTGATTTAGATATGACTGGAGGAAATTGAAAATACAAACCCAGGGTTCCCAGATTTTGGGCCTGTGGCTTTGGATTGTTTTCCTTAAAATGAATAAAAGAGGGAGAAGGCACTGACCTCTAGGGAGTAGAGAAGACCATAATTGGACCTACTCGCAGGTGTTAGTGTCTTAAAAAATGCTCAGATTAGCTTTTTACTCTGGAAGAGACAAACCTCAGCCTTTCAGCAGAAGTTGAAAAAGTTAATTAGTTAAGACACGGTAAACTGAATAGTATCACTTCTTTAGGAAAATATGAATAACAAATGTTATCTTATTTTTGAAAAAGCACCCTCCTCCCTGTCTATACTAATGCTCCTTTGCTGCTCTGTTCTCCAGTGCTGTCTGTTGTAATCAGTTTGTGCTAAAATGTTGTTGTTTAGTCGTTTAGTCGTGTCCAACTCTTCGTGACCCCATGGACCAGAGCACGCCAGGCCCTCCTGTCTTCCACTGCCTCCCGAAGTTGGGTCAAATTCATGTTGGTTGCTTCGATGACACTGTCCAACCATCTCATGTGCTAAAATACATGTGTTTAAATATCAATCTTGGACAGGAATTCTATAAGACAGGAATTCTGACCCAGCACTCTACATGTGCTGGACTACAATTCTCATCAACCTGTCAACTTGTCCATACTGGCTGAAGATGAGAGTTGCCCTCCAGTACGTATAGAAGGAGCAGACATGGAGAAGTGTGTTTTAGGTTATTCTTCTATGCTTCATAATGATCTGAAAAGATTCTGATTTTGGAAAATTTTGTGCAGTTTTGTGTAATATAAAAATAATTAGAGTTTTTTTTTAAAAATGGCAACTGTTAAAAGCATGTCATGTTTTCTGGATGTCAAACAAACAGAGACAACGGTTGATACAATGCATAACCTAAATGCTAAATAACAGTGTTTACTCGGGTGAATGCATGTGGTTCCCTGAATCTCTGTTCTCTTGTGGTTTCTGTCTTCCCAAAACACAATTGTTTCATATTGAACTTATTCAGCTGAGAAAGCCTTTTCTGCAGTTGAGTTGAATAAGACGACAAACCAGTTTCTTATACATTGCCTACTCCAGACTGACTGAATGCATTTCATAGCCCAGAAATGGATGTTAGAGATTGCCTGTGGATGGAAGAAGGACGTTCTGTCTTACCTAATGGAAGCATCTGAGTGCCTCAGCAGGAGCTTTCTCATCTCTGGAATTATGAAGACTAGTTTGCTTTGTTCAGTGTTTGGTCTTCAGGATTTGAGCACAAGACTCCTTTGATGCCTAATTTCACAAACACAGAAAGACTGCCTCAGTCATCTGTTTACAAAATTTATGTGGCTTCAGCTTCTAAATAAGGGCCAAAGGTTACCTGGGCACCCCTAGTTGCTGCTGAGGAGGGCTCATCTGGGTTTGGAACATCAGGGCAGGCATGGCGATGGGGGGCAGCTGCCAGAGACTCCCCTGCTGACTCTAATTGGCTGACAGGAACTGGGTTTCCCTTGCTGGCTTGGTATTGGCTGATGAGGGGAACCCAGTTGAAAGACAGTGGTGCAAGTGGACCTGAGAAGGAGGGTCTTCACCCCCAGCCTGTTGTCTAGCTTAAAAGCCAGAGGAGGCAGGCAGTCCCCCATCCAGTCCTCTACTTTCTGCCACCCTCCCCTTTTTCCTTTTCCCTCCCTCCCTCCCTGGTGATGGAATGGTATGATGCTTTAGGTTATTTTATAGATTGCAAGGATGGAGGGTAAGGGTGTTATTGCTACAATGCATGTATGTAGTCAATTTTGTCACAACCTTTTGGTGGTTTGGGGCATTGAGGTTGGATCCAAATGGCTTAAGACAGGAGCCTACTTACCCATAACAGTGAGCAAACCTCCCTGTACAGAAAGACTGGGGCAGGCTCATGGTCTAGCCCAGCTTGGGGGTCTGCAGGCCCAACCCCTGCCCCAGGTGTACGGGAATCATGGAGTGGTGTACGCCTGTGTGATTTCCAGAAGATAACTACTTCTGGTGGAACCTTTAGCAGGTGCTGAAGCAAATGATGGTGAGCATTGGGTGGCACTTGGCCAGACTGCTGCTGTAACCAATAAAGTTGTAGCCATTCCTCCAATGTATACAAAATCTCTAACTATTTCAATTTCTTCATTGTCAACATTAAAATTGTGTAGTTCTTCTGTAGTCATGATTTGGTCTTCATAATGTTCAACTACTTTGGCACTTTCACTTTCACTAAAAGTCATTTCAAGTCATCTCTGCTTTCTGCCAATAAGATGGTGTCATTGGCATTTCTTATTATTGATGTTTCTACCACCCGTTTCACTCCTTCTTTATCTGAATCTAGTCTGGCTTTCCACAGAATATATTCTGCATGCAGATTGAACAGATAAGGGGATAAAATGCACACTTCTCTGACACCTTTATCTAAAGGAAGCCATTCTATCTCTCCATATGCTGTCCTAAATATTGCCAACAATAGAAATTATGCATGAGGGCAATCACTGAGGCACACCTATTTCTTTCAGAACAACCATAGCTTCCTATGTTCCACACAGTCAAAGGATTTGCTATAGTCTATAAAGCATAGACTGATCTTCTTCTGAAACTCATTGGTGCACTCAAGTAGCTAGCAGATATTTACAAGATGATCTCAAGTGCCTCATGCTTTTCAAAATCCAGCTTGAACATGAGACATTTCTCACTCCATATACAGTACATGCAACACCTTGAGCATCACTTTGCTTACATAAGGAATTAGAGCAATGGCCCTATGGTTAATGAATTCCTTGGCATCTCCTTTCTTGGGGATTGGAATGTATATTGAACATTTCCAATCTGTGGACCATTGTTCTGTTTTCCATATTTGTTTGCATATTCTTGTTAGGCATTTAAAAAAACAACAGGGTTCTGTTCCAGCTGCTTTGAAGATTCCAACCAGGCCACGATTTTTTTAACAGTGAGGAGGACAGTCTCCTAGGGTGCTGGGGTGAAGAGGAGATGCTGAGCTATGCTCAGGGGCTTGTTTTGCCTTGCCTTGTTTTAATGTACAATCTGCAGTGAGCCATAGTGGCAAAAAGGAAGTGTCTGTAGCGTCTATGGTTGTTTGGAGGCTCTATGGGTGGTTTGGAGATAGTCTTTAAAAATCTTTGTTCAATTAGTTTTAAAGTATGTTTCTTTTGCAGTTTCCAATTTAGTGTCATTTGTATTAGGTAGCGATTTTTGGAACACTGTGGGGGTGCCATTCCCAAGGTTGCTAAGCCACATTGTTGTTGTAGTGAGGGCACACCCTCCTAGCACAATGCAGCTGCTACTGAGAGGCGTGACTACCCATTCTTCCTCTTTCTCATAGGTGATAGAGAGCTTGCTTAATTGCCTTTCCTTGAGCCAATCATAATGGCATTATGTAACCATTGTCCTATCTGAACTCTGCAAACTATCTGTATACTGTCAACTATCTGTGAGCTTGTAAGGTTAATAAAAGCACAGTCCTCCTGGGGGCAGGGCAGAATTCATTCAGTCTTATTCTGCCTCTTCTACTAGTCGCCCATCAGGAGCACTGCTGGCAGACATCCTTGTGTGTGGCTGACTTCTTTAACTCTCTCTCTAAGACTATTTGCTATCCTAATTACTTGTGACTGCATAAACTATCAGCCTGCTCATTTTGTGACTCCAACAGAACACAGCTTTGTACATAAATACAGGCTCCTTGAAGGAGACAGCAGCAGGGTAGCCAATATCATACCTCCTCCAGTCCCCATAAACAATCTGAGTGGTCCTGCAAAGGTGATGTGGGGAGAGGTATTCCTTGCCCAGGGCATTATTTATCCTATAGCTCCAGCAGCCTTGCAGAAAACCGCACAATGTAATAGAAAGGTACTGCCTCTTAGGGTGATGTTTCAAAATAGTAGGGTGAAAAAGCCAGCATGATTGAAAGTCTCAGTAATAGAAGGATGGGCAAACAGCCTTGTTGTATTTGCTTTCTGTCTCTGTGAAAATATTCTGCATATTTGGTCACTCATGCAGGAGTTATGAAGCAAACAAGATACAGCCCCAACTAATGGGAGAAACAACTTCTTAAAATGAAACCAAACAACTTGTTCACAAAATTGTGAGAGCATTTCCTTTCTTTTAGCTATTTTTTGTGTTCCAGTGCCAGTGAGGAAGTTTACATAGTTTCTGAAAAGTTTTTAAGATAAACCTTGAAGAACTGACTAATAATATGGCATCGGAAGAGGAGCTGTGTCATTGCTTCCTGGATCACAGAAATGCCTGTGCCTCTCATGCAGCACACTATAATTTCTGTACAGGGGAGACAATGCATCCTCTAGCAGAAGTAATAGATCTTTTCCCATGTTTAAAACAGTAACAATCCAAGAACAAAACTGTCACCAAGAGGGAAGATGTTGACTAAATGCAACAAAAGAGAAGCAAATGTGCATTTATTTTATAATGGAGAAAAAGATCCTCCAAGAATCCTGACTGCACAGAAAGGAGACACTGCAGTGTATTGGACAAAGTTATGCTGGTGTTGTGTCTGAAGCCACCAGATGACCACAGGATAAGATGGCCTTGAACTCTTCCAGTGGCGGATGCATTTCATGAGCCAAGCTTTGAGGTTTGATGAAATCAGCAGGTATTGCTGCATCTAAAGTTCTGATCAGTAACTGTTCAGAGAAGTCAGTATGGCGAAGGAGCACATAAACACAGCACTAATCCATTTCCAAAAGCTATCCAGAAAACAAGAACCATCTAGTAGTTGAAAGGTTGAGAGCTATATTATACACTGCAGAGATCATGTCATTAGAAGGCAGAATTCCTTAAGTGCTAAAAGCATTGAATTGTCACAGCTGAAGCTTTTCACACCACCCAAAGTTTGCACATTATCTTGCTTTGTTTTGTAATCATGACATACATTTGGCTTCATCTGCAAATCTGTTTTTTCTAACATAAAGATCTGCCAAAATCATGTTTCTGAAGCACTAATATAATTCTAATCTTTTAAAACATACTATCCACAAAAGATAGTTTATTGCTGTGGCTTACAGGGCTGGAGAATCTGTGGCCAGCCATATGCCGCTGTGATCTAATTCCCATCATCCCCGGCCACTGGCCATACTGCCTGTGGCATATGGGAGTAACAGCCCAGCAATTCAGAGAGGACATCATGGGATGGAATACTTCCAGAAGAAGTGGTAGACATTTCATTTCCTTAGTCGCTCTAAAGCTTTGCAAGGAAACAACAGTGTTTGTTTGCAAGGAGCCAGAGGTCTGGAGTTGGGTTCAGCAAGTACAAGGAAATTGACAGCAGTTGGATTTGATCCAAGGTCAGAAAATAATAGATTTAATTTAGTACACTTGAAATAAAGAGGGGGGAAATGTCAATGCTTTCAAATCATTTCCTTTTTTGCAGCAAGATTAAAGAGTAGGATTTAAGGAAAGCTATTCAATTATCCCTTTTGTGATATTTTTTCAAAAATTCTGGATAGTTCATGTCAAAATTTGCTTTAGTTAATTACCTGGATAGTGTGCTTAGTGGAACAGAACCCAACTACATGCCGATTGAATGCTTGAAGCAGGACATTCAGCAACGCTAGAAGTCAGATATCTAGGAAACACAGTCATGTTAAAAGAAAAGAAAAGGAACATACACAGGGAATCGTGATGGACAAAGCAAGAGGCGTACAAGAGGAAACAAGCAGAAAGTCCTTGGGCTTAGGAGTGGCCGGGAGTCTAACACTGAACCCAGGTGACATAGTTAGGAATCTCAGACTTGTTTTCTGGAGAAATACTTAGGGAAGTTGCTTTTCTATACCAGTAGTTCTCAAACTTCGGTCCCCAGATGTTCTTGGACTGCAACTCTGAGACATCCTGGCCAGCACAGCAAGTGATGAAAGCTTCTGGGAACTGCAGTCCAAGAACATCTGGGGACCCCAGTTTGAGAACCACTATATCTAGACCACAGCTCCCTGAATCTCTCAGCATGCATAGTCATACTGGCTAAGGGATGTTGGCATGTGTAGTTCTTAAAACCATTTTTTTTCATGTTCTCTTTCAGAGCATGGGCTCCTTACAACAGAGAAAGCAGGGGTGGGACATTATTAAAGGGAACAACATGTCTTGCTGCAATTTTTTATTTTATTTTATTTTATTTTTTTGCTGGGGTTGTTCAGGACAGATTCTGCCTTGATTCTATTCCAGCATCCAAAACACTGTAATGGGGGGGGGGGGATCCCTCCACCCTCTTTGCTGGGCCAGCAGATATTCCCCAGAGAGTCCCCACCAACCCCTCCTCATCCACCGCCCTGCCAGCTGGTTTGTCTGAGCAACATGATCTCACATTGTACAGGGGTAAGCAGAAAGGTCCAAGTGTCTGCAGTGACTGAACAGTCAGTCTTACTGTGAGTTCTTTCCTGTTTTTTTGTTTGGGATTCTATGCTCTCTGAAGAGAGTGCAGAAAATATTTAATGCTACATTCATGACCTTCCCATGAAGGGCGGCTGGGAAGAGGAAGTCTGGAAACAGCAGGCCATTCATAATGGTCTAAAAAAAAAAACCTCACCATGATGACGGTTAATTAATGGAGCTTCTCCTGCCCCCCACCCCTTCCAGCCAACCAATGCTTCCTGGTTATGAAAGGGTGACTTGGCAGAAATGGGCCGAGTCAGAGCCCCGCCAGGGAGTCATTGTTTTCATTGGAGGTTTCGGGACCTTAGCAATTAGGCTGCAGGTCTGGCTAACCGCTGCCTCACACTTCACCTCATTGACGTGAGGGCGGATATTGGCTTTGCTGACAGAGAGTCTGCGGGATGGTATGGGACATGCCAGTGGTTACTCGCAGTTGGATGTGTCCCAGCCTCTTCCCTGATGCAAAGGGACTCGGCTGTGGCTGCAGCTGTTTCTGATCAAATGCCACCTTTTTGGCATTGCATTGATGGCAAGGGTAGATGGGGCAGTTCCTCTGGAGTGGTATACAGAACGGGTAAGGCATCAGAATCTCAATGTTAGGTAGGAGGCTGTTGCAAAACAGGATCTGCAAAACTTCCTCCCCTAAAAAAGAGACTGCCCTGTGTGGAGGGACAGTACAAGATTCCAGTTTGGGGGGGGGGCACAGTTTCCTTTGCAGACATTAAATCCTCCCCCATTCCTATTGGTCCCCAAAAAGCATGAAGGGATTTTAATGTGGGGGGGAGGACATCAAATTCCCACCAAGGTTTAAAGGTATGCTGTTTCACATATTCAAAACAAGAGCATTGTTTTGTTTTCATTCATATCACAGGTACGCCTAAGAAATGATCAGAAGCCAGTTTGAAATATGGATTCCCCACTCAAAATACCGCTGGCACCTCTGGAATAGGTATTATTTGCTGTGGGGTATGTGAAATAGCAGTAGAATTGGGTATGCAAAGTCAAGATCATTCAGAACGTCTGGTATATAAACTCTAAACTATTTTAAGATTTGATAAATTATATTAGAGCATTTTTATCATTATTTGTGTCCTATGTAAACACTTATAGAAGAAAGGTTTATAGTTTTTATTTCCTCAGTGGACTAGGCACTTCATTTATAGATAGGCACTTCATTTACCACCACAAAGCGAAAAAAACAAACAGTTTTAATCCTGTGGGGAAAACAATGTTCTGCATTTTAGTTGTGGCAGATTTCACAGTCTGGCCAAGGACCTGCTCAAACACAGCTGTTTCTTTACTTCCAAATTGTCACCAAAGAAGACAAAGAGGCGATTGAGAAACCTGGGGGGGCGGGGGGGAGCAGGTACTTTTCAACTAGGAAAAAAAATCCCTGCCCTGGGCACAGCCAGCAGAAGGTATATATAGTTCATAGTAGGTCAGAATCAGTCCCTTTGGAGTTCCAAGGGCTCTAGGAATTGAGCATGTCCGCTCCAGACTGAAGAGGCACGCTGTCAAACCAGAGCCAGGTAAAGGTTTTTTGGGGCTGCAACTTATTATGCGGGTGGGGGATTCTGGGCACTTTAATTCTAAAAGTGGCCCTTCATTGGGAGAGAGGCAGCCTATAAACAATACTAAATAAATAAAATAAAGTAAAAGTAATTTATCCAGGCTGTGCTCAAAGAAAACAAAGTCAGCCATAGGTTCTAACAATACTTTAGTAAAGTTTTCTATAGTTTTCTACACCTTTGACTACACTAGTTGAGGATGATGGGAGATGTAACCCAATACAACTGGAGGGTACCAGGTTGGCATAGGGTAGTTTAGAATAGGACTCAAATGGACTGGAAACAGCAGTAAAAGAGGGGAGACTTTTGTGGGTCTCTATCTCTGCCTATGCCCAGCTGGTGCTAGCACTCCCTGACTCAAATTGTGTATGTTGCACTAAATGGCATGATAGACCCCAGGGCATACACCTGCTGGATCTCTTCCCAGTTTCCTCTGCTTGGCTTTTTGGTGCACCAGTATGTCAATTTGACATCTGAAGCAAAGCAAGCAGTGAAGTGACAGTGTTACAATTACTAGCAGCAGCAGCACAAAGTTTGGAAACAAAAAACTCTGCTCCTCCTAACCCTTGATTGCCTTACCTCTGTGACACCAGAAGACTCTACCCTTTTGCTCTCAAGTTTTGGCCCCAACAGTTTGGGGAATAGGATGTTGCAGAACGGGAAGCCCTAGTTTCCAGTAGTTTGAATATTTCACTGCAAATAACAGCTACACAGTTAGTTTCACTTTCCTCATCTTTATATAACTGACACAACTTAAATAGCCCATCTGTTGCAGAATTACTGAATCCCATAGGAACACTGATTTTAATCTTACTTTTCTGGGCCTGAATATAAATCTAAATCTAAATCTAAATATATTAACAATGCATTCCTACATCTCTTTCCTGTTTATTATGAAAATTAGTTCCGAGTAATTCAACAAGAAACATGAAACAAAAGAAAAACCAACCAACCAACAAAAAGACATTGTTGCACCTTAAAGACTAACTGCAATATTTTATTGTAAGCTTTTGTGGAACATGTCCACTTTGTCAGACATAAGAGTCAGAGAGAACATGCTAAAACATTCATGAAAGGTTCCAAGATAAAAGGACACAACTTCTCTTTTTTGCTTTTGTTCTGTTTTGTGTTTGTTGTTGAAATGCTCACACAGACTTACATGGCTACAGCTTTGAAAATTTCAACTATTCATGATATATTACACATACTATTAAGTGTGGAAGCTTTAGGCATGATCCAGTCGAACTTAAGAATTTACATTCAGCATAGATTTCCATCTGAAAGCTGAGCACAGATTCAGGTTTCTTTCACTAAAATAAATGAGCTTCAGAGTAATGTATTTAGGCAGGATGATCTCAACTATCTGTCTTTTTCTTTTTAAAAAAATCTTGTTTGTTGCAAAGATTGCAGATAATGTAAGCACAGTACAATTTCTGATAATTTAGTTTTCTTTGCGTTCCCAAGTCTCCAGCGAAGCTTGGCAAGTATCACTGTGGTTTGTAGAACACCAACAAATCCAAAAGATTGCTCTGAGGTTGAGTGAACAAGTCTTTCTTAACAGTGAATCAATATGCATTGCTTCAGAGACACTTTGCTGGCAAATGCATAAAATATACAAGTGTGGTTGTATTATGACAAAGATTTTTCTGTAACAGCTTTATTGAATTAAAGGTGGGGAGAAAGCATGATCAGGAGCATCTGGAGTTCTTGTAGGTTATGGATGGACACAGAACTGTGATCATTTATGTACATTACTCATGTTTTAGTTGCTTTTACTTGCTGTGTTTATTTTATTCTTTTCAGTGGATATATAGTGACTTTATGGTTCCATTTGTGTTACCCATCAAGAACAATGCACATACATGAGAAACAGAATATTAATATCCCAAAACATTAATCTTATCTGTATTTTTCGGTCCTGCAGACCTGAGCTATACAGAACCCCAATTTCCACTGGCATTTGGACATGTGCCCTGAAGAGTATCAAACACAATCCTTGTTTTTATTTAAAACAACAAAGGGTCTTGCAGCACCTTAAAAGACTAACACACATTTTATTTGGCATTAGCTTTCACAGATTGCAGTCTACTTCATCAGATGTGCACCTGAGGGTAGGACAAGAACCAATGGGTGGAAACTCGTCAGAGGGAGATCCAACCTGAAAATAAGGAGGAGTTTCCTGACAGTGAGAACCATTAAGCAGTGGAACAGCTTGTCTCCTGATGTTGTGGGTGCCCCATCGCTGGAGGTTTTCAAGAAAATATTGGACAGTCATATGTCCGGGATGGTATGAGGTCTGGGATGGTATGAAGTCTCCTGCCTTGGGCAGGGGGTTGGACTAGAAGACCTCCAAGGTCCCTTCCAACCCTACGATGATTCTATAATTCTATGTGCTGTTTTTGCTGCACTAGAATAATATGGCTACTCTACCCCCTATAAGTAATATTGGAAGTTGAACATCACTCCCCTTTGGGCATGCTGGGGTTGCTTTAAAATGCTGGCTCATATTTATAACAGTGCCTCAAGTCTTTTTACTCTCATTCCAAACAACAGCTATTAGAGTTAACAGATGAAAGCTAGCTCTCTGGAAGCCACCACACGGCTGTCTGATGTGATCTAAGAGGCTAGTGCGTGGAGAACTCTTCAGTTCTGTATTTCCATGTGTTGTATCTGTCACTTCTACAGGCAAATAACTGGAGAATATCCAAATCTTTTATAAACACTAGTGGTCAAAATCCTATTGGGATTTAATACTGGTGTAACACAAGAGACTCAGAACACAACATATAAGGTCTACAAAAAAATTTTGACTTGAGGTAATTGGCCTAAATGTTACACTGTTTGTATTTGTTTGAGGGTGTAACTGATAGGATTTGGGCCAGTATAGACTGACAGGATTCAGAAGCAGCAAATCTGGATAACTGGAAACCAGGCCTAAAGAAGGAAAACAACTTTTACCTTCAAGGTCGCTCAACATGCATTACCTACAATTCCTAAAGTTAAAGGAGTTGCAGTTTTTGTTGCATGAAGAGCTCTGAATGGATGACAACTTTGACCTTATGAGAACATACTTAACATGAAGCCTGGACTGACATTCTATAGAAAAGGACAAGGCAGGAGACACCAGAGGCTGGTAGGAACTGGCTGGCCCATTCACAGGGCTCCACACGGCGCTGCAGTCCTCCTTCGGCGGCAGCACATCAATCCTGGCAGGAGCCCAGCTGGCTGTTCCCCGCCCCCGCAGTCGACCGCTCATCAGCTGAGCAAGGAGACTCCCCATCCCACCTCCGTGCCAAAGTGGTCAACTATGCGAGGAGGCAGGGAAGGGCTGGTTTGGCTCCTGCTGGGATTGGCATGTCACTGCTGAAGGAGGGCTGCAGCGCCATACAGAGCCCAGTGAGTGGCCTGGACGGTTCTAGGGGAGGGAATTGGGCCTCTGCAGCACCTGTGGTGCTGCGGTTCGTATTCATATCCCTGAGATATGAATACGAAATGCCCATCTCTAGTTTGTTAATAATGCACAATGCAACAAATTAGTGATCCTTGCCCTCTAGTAGTTTGAGATATTACTCAGAAATGATTGTCTTTTATGAGCTGGAAACCAACATTGAAGCTTTGTGGGATGAACAGACATGCATCCAATCACAGCAACCAATTCTGAGGCCTGTTCAAATATTCTTTTCAGTCTAGCCACCAGTACCATCGCATGGCCTGAGTTTCACATTCTTCCTGCAGATCCACTAGATTGTGGTGCCACTCTCCCAGGAAGAGCCTGGGACCTACCCAAAGACCTACATAGAAATGACAGATAGACACTTCACAGGCCCAGGCAAGCCTCAGTCACGTTGCTGTCTAAGACAAAGGAAAAAAATATGGGATCTCCCTATTCTACATCCAGACACTGATGCCCTGATCCCAACAGCTGAACCTTACTTCAACTCTTGTAACGGAGTACCATTTTCCAGCAACCCTGAGGGCAGTAATCAAGTGTGAGGATGCAGAAAACAGCCATATGACACACACAGCTATCTCCTCTAAGGAAAGGGAATGCCTAGTGGCTTGGGTAAAGTGGCTCAGGGAACTGCAGCTGTTTGCCCTCCAGGATCTGCCATCTGCAGTGGTTGCCTGTTTCCCTAAAGGTAGGGCCAGGCCTGTCACAACCTCATAACACATCAAAAACGCATTATTCCTGCAGTGGACTCATTAAAAATGGAACATGTAAATTGGTCTGCAGGATTGGACCAAATTGGAACAAGTTCAGAGGAGGGCGACAAGGATGATCAGGGGGCTGGAAACCAAGCTTTATGAGGAAAGTCTGAAAGAATTGGGCATGTTTAGCCTTGAGAAAAGAAGACTGAGGGGTGATAGGATAGCACTTTTCAAATATTTGAAAGGCTGTCATACAGACGAGGGGCAAGATCTGTTCTCGATCATCCCAGCGTGCAGGACACGCAACAATGGGCTCAAGTTAAAGGAAGCCAGATTTTGGGTGAATATCAGGAAAAACTTCCTCCTAACTGTTAGAGCAGTAAGACAGTGGAACCAATTATCTCAAAAGGTGGCAAGTGCTCCTACACTGGAGGCATTCAAGAAAAACTTAGATAATCACCTGGCAGATATGCTTTGATTGTATTCCTGCATTGAGCAGGGGGTTGGACTTGATGGCCTTGTAGGCCCCTTCCAACTTCACTTTTCTATGATTCTATTATTATTATTCTCTGTTTTTCACACGGCTGCCACATGCCTTTTCCTCTTCTCCCACCTCCTCCATGGCCTGGACTGGGCAGCAGTGGGTGCTGCTACTTCTGCCACCAAGGCTTCTATAGTACGGCAGGGGCACCTCTCTCTTCAGAAAAGCAGGAAGGCAGTTATGTTGCAGTGCACCAGTGCTCCTGTGCAAGACACAAGGTGGGAAAGCAGCTTCCCACCTCAGGCAGCAGGAAAGATGGGACTGCCTCTGCCTTAAAGGGCACTCCCCCACCACCACCTCCATGCAGGCAGTTGTAGTAATCCATCTCCCTGTGTGTGCATGGGCATGCATTGTCCCAAACCATTTTGCAGTCCGATAGGGATGGTTAGTAACAATATTTTATTGATGGGAAAATCCATGTCACTTCAGGAACTGTAAGGACTAGAGCGATGTTCAGAGGAACCTGGAAAGACTGAAGTGGGTGGCAGGCCACAACATCATCTCTAGCATCTAGCAGACTGCAAGACAAACTACTGCTTTTCCTTTTCCTCTTTCTCAGAAACCACCGGAAACCCGCTTGGAAATTTTCCTTTTTGAGACGGTGGCTTCTAGAATCCATCAGCATGGCTGCTAGCTCTGTCAGAACCATCTGCCTTGTGAGGAAGAGAAACAAAATTACCTGCTTTGGAAGTGGTACTGACTGGGCCTCTTTGAAGCTTTCTTATCCTGGTGTGAATGATGCACAGGCAGGTTCTAGCAGGGAACCAAAAGAGGCAAGAAGAAGTAGGGAACCCCTGTCCCTTCAGATACGTTGGGCTCCCATAATGCCTCACCATTGGCTGGACTGGGAGAGGCCAATAGAAGAAGAGGTGAAAACCTCTGGAAGACCAAGAGTTCCTGATCCTTGCTGTAACAACATCTGGCTGTATTATAACCATTTCTAGGGCTCCTGGGATAAAAGGCTATTTTTCAGAGGCCTGCTAAAGCTGTGAGCAGCCCAAATCAGTGGTCCACCAAGTCTGGATGGGGATTATAGTATCATTTTGTAACCAGGAACGAGTGTACTTGAATTTGCTTTATTTTTTCTTCCTATCCCCTTTGTTTTTGCATTCTGTTTTTTAGATTATAATCTTAAAGACAGGAAGTGTCTCATCATTCAAATTTCTAAGCTGCTATAAGAGCCTTCTTTTAATTAAATACCTGGTTAAAATGTTTTAAATAAATAAATTGCATACTGCTGGGCTAATCAGTTTCCAGACTGACACACACACATACTCCAACACACCCACATACACAAATGTGAATCAGAAAAGCACAATTATCTGTTGAGTAACTCCACAGATTTTCCATTGATATCTAAGAGTATGAGAAATTGGAAAAATCCATAGAAATAAGGAAACAGGTTTTGCACATTACGACTCATGTGCCTTTAAACTAAGAAAGGTACAAGGAACAGTGCATCCATGAGGTTACTGCTGCTTAGCAGTGAAAAGTTCTCTTTAAAAAGTAGTTAGTTATAGTTGTCATTCTAAAGCCAAAATTATTTAGTTGGTTATCACTACAGCGATAGATTTAAAAAGGAATGCTTTGCTTTTCTAGCTTCCCAGAATAACCAAAATGTTACTAATCTGAATGCTACAAGCTTTCTTGTTTAGTTGTTAAGTCGTGTCCGACTCTTTGTGACCCCATGGACCAGAACACGCCAGGCCCTCCTGTCTTCCACTGCCTCCCAGAGTTTGGTCAAATTCATGTTGGTAGCTTCAATGACACTGTCCAACCATCTCGTCCTCTGTCGTCCCCTTCTCCTCTTGCCTTCACACTTTCCCAACATCAGGGTCTTTTCCAGGGAGTCTTCTCTTCTCATGAGATGGACAAAGTATTGGAGCCTCAGCTTCAGGATTTGTCATTCCAGTGAGCACTCAGGGTTGATTTCCTTCAAAATGGATAGGTTTGTTCTCCTTGCAGTCCAGGGGACTCTCAAGAGTCTCCTCCAGCACCACAATTCAAAAGCATCAAGTTTTTGGCAGTCAGCCTTCTTTATGGTCTAGCTCTCACTTCCATACATCGCTACTTGAAAAACCATAGTTTTTACTATGCGGACCTTTGTCGGCAAGGTAATGTCTCTGCTTTTTAAGATGCTGTCTAGGTTTGTCATCGCTTTCCTCCCAAGAAGCAGGCGTCTTTTAATTTCGTGGCTGCTGTCACCATCTGCAGTGATCATGGAGCCCAAGAAGGTAAAATCTGTCACTGCCTCCATATCTTCCCCTTCTATTTGCCAGGAGGTGATGGGACCAGTGGCCATGATCTTAGTTTTTTTGATGTTGAGCTTCAGACCATTTTTTGCGCTCTCCTCTTTCACCCTCATTAAGAGGTTCTCCGGGAGGCAGTGGAAGACAGGAGGGCCTGGCGTGCTCTGGTCCATGGGGTCACGAAGAGTCTAAACAACAACAACAAAGAGGTTCTTTAATTCCTCCTCACTTTCTACCATCAGAGTGGTATCATCTACATATCTGAGGTTGTTGATATTTCTTCCAGCAATCTTAATTCCGGTTTGGGATTCATCCAGTCCAGCCTTTCGCATGATGTATTCTGCATATAAATTAAATAAGCAGGGAGACAATATACAGCCTTGTCATACTCCTTTCCCAATTTTGAACCAATCACTTGTAGTCTGTAGCAGAAAACACTTTCCTCCCACTCTCTTCCTCATCATGGCAACATCCACAACAGAAGACAACGCACAATCTGAGTCAGCACTTGAACCATGTGATATTTCTACTCTACTGTTTATTGAGGCTGCATCCTCATAACTCTGAAAATAGCTAAAAGTCATAGTTACACTACAAAAGGAAAGCAAGTTATATCTTTATCTGATTGCCCCCCCCAGATCACACATTAAGGCAAATGCTACTTCTTCCTCTTATGACACTGTCCTCCCGGCCATGCAAATCTTTCAACATTTTCTGCCTGAAAATTCAGTTATGCTATCCAAATCATTGACAAATTGCAAAACAAAAGCAAGTTTTGAAATAACACAAAGAAAAACCAGATAACATATTACAGAATTGTATACATCTGATGGTCTGTGGTTTTGTCCATCTGCAAGTGGAAGAACTGTAGTGCTCAGAATGGTGAGTTAACACTTTCCCCCTGCTATGGTCCAAAAAACACACACACAAAAAACCCCACCCTCTGAGTTATATTCCCAAAAGAGGGAGTGATGAAGGACCATATTGAGGATCATATTAAGTCTCATTAAGAATGACTGAAGAGCTGGATGTATTTAGTAAACATGTAAATATTTTCAAATATTTGGGGAAAATAAACTCAAGCAGAGGGGACGTGGTGGCGCTGTGGGTTAAACCGCAGAAGCCTCTGTGCTGCAGGGTCAGAAGACCAGCAGTCGTAAGATCGAATCCACACGATGGAGTGAGCTCCCGTCGCTTGTCCCAGCTCCTGCCAACCTAGCAGTTTGAAAGCATGCAAATGCAAGTAGATAAATAGGTACCACCTCGGTGGGAAGGTAACGGCGTTCCGTGTCTAGTTGCGCTGGCCACGTGACCACAGAAACTGTCTTCGGACAAACGCTGGCTCTACGGCTTGGAGACGGGGATGAGCACAACCCCCTAGAGTCGGACACGACTGGACTAAATGTCAAGGGGAACCTTTACCTTTACCTAAACTCAAGCAAGAGAAGAAAAATTGTTGATTTTCAGCTCTGCTGAGAGCCAAGCAAAGAGCAGAATCTGAAAATTATAAACAACAAACTACTTTTAATAAATTTGCTTCCCCAATAACAAAGGGGAAATCAAACGAGACAAGTGACAAGGATGGCAACATGGGGTCAATCAGCTGTGCTCAGCCCTCCAGTGGCCCAGCACACCTGGCGGCCCCCTGTACCCATATAAGCCTCTTCCCAATTTTTAAAAATTTATTTTTAAAAAAACTTGGCAAAAAGAGTCTCCCATGTGCTCACTTATAAGGGGGCGGGAGGGGTGTGTGAAGGTCCTGAGAGCAAACATGGCCCTCTGGGGTCCAGAGTTGGGCACCTATAGCTCCTGGACTTCTAGAGATTGCCTAGCCTATTCTGCAATGACTGTGACACGATGAGGGATTACTTTCATTCCTTTTGCAGTGTAATTGTAACTGCTTTAGTTACTTTTATAATTACATGTAAACTCACTACTTTGTTGTGTTTTGTACTCCAAGCCAACAACTTGCAGCATTTAGGTGTGTGTGTGTGTGTGTGTGTGTGTGAGTGTGTGTGTGTGTGATTTAGTAATGATTTAGCTACTGGAGAAAGCAAAATGTTAGTTTGTAAAACATTGATCTAGATCATCATCATATATATAATATAAATTGTACCAGTAATGGACTATATTTTTGGTGTCTTGAACTGTCACCACTTTTTAAAAATAACTTTCCAAGTTTTGAAAAGCACACAGAATAATTTGCAAATGACTGAAGAATGAAAGAGGTCTCTGGAGTAAAACATTAGGGAAGACTTCTTGACAATAATGGTTCAGAAAGTGCTGTTGAGGGAACACGAGGAATCTCTTTTCTTGGAGCTTTTTCAAAAACATGCTGGATGGGATGCTTTGAGTCTCACAGGTATTTTTACTTCCTGACCTTTCCCCCAGAAAACCATCTTGGAAATTTGCCATTTCAGTGGGATAAAGATGCACTACTCACTGGTTGCTAGGGATCCAGATGCACCTTGAGAATATCATGTGTCTCTCAGTTTCCCAGCAGTGTCAAATCTCAAACTTCTATTGCATCCAATTTGGCTGAAGCCTGGTTCACTAACTGCATTGGCCTGATTCCAATTGATTTGTACAAAGTGGAATGGCCAAGTGAATTCGCAAACTGATTTGGAACCAGAGCTCAAGACCTTTCTCTTTAGACAGACTTTCCCTAAGGGATTGGTTGTCCAAGAGGAGATTTAAATGGAGTATGCCATGTTGCTTTGAATGTGTTTTTGGTGCTGATTTTGTTTACCATTTATAATATGGTATTTGTTTTATTCTTTTTAATATCTGTATACTTACAGTTTTTAGCTTTTAAATAGAGATGGGCATGAACCACTGAACCAGTGGTTTGGGCCTATTCATTTCCCGGCCACCAAGCCCTGCCCCCTTCAGTGGGCGCCCACTCACAGGCAGTGCTGTGAGTGATTCACATTGCAGTCAGTGGAACACCATTTAGTTGTGGGTGGCTGTCTTATGTCTCCTTGATAACACTAGGGCTGAGGCACGGTGAATGTTTCTTGGCTCCAGGGGTCTTGTTGCAAGTGTTATAGGGGTCATGATTATTTTAAAGACATATTTTTATCTATCTATCTATCTATCTATCTATCTATCTATCTATCTATCTATCTATCTATCTATCTATCTATCTATCTATCTATCTATCTATCTATCTATCTGACTTTTATACCACACATCTGGCTGCAAGGCCACTCTGGATGGTTTACAATAAAACAATGACACTTAAAAAGAAAAATCAAACATAATGGTTATACAAAGATCAAAATAAAAAATAAAAATAAAAATTCCAATATACAATCACAAATAACTAAAACAACATCAACATAAACATAAACACCACTAATTTTAAAAGGCAACATGGTGGAGCAAAAATAAACGCTGAGACTGCCACTGCATTGTCATGATGTAATCTCTGGAAAAGCCTGTCTGAAGAGCCATTTCTTCAGGGATCATTTGAAGGTTCCTGGTGAAGGGGCCAGGTGGATTTCAGGTGGGAGGTTGTTCCAGAGATGGGGAGTGACTGTTGAGAAGGCCCGTTTCTAGTCTTTTTCTGGGGCCTCTCTCAAGAGTCAATGATCTCAACCACCCAAGCAGGGGTGAGTAGATTGAGTAGGTCAGGCAGATCTCATCGGGAAGAGGCATTCTGTCAGGAATTGAGGTCCCAAACTGTTTAGGGCTTTTTATGTCAAGGTCATCCATCACATTGAAGCTGGCATAGAAATGAACAGATAGCTAGTGCAAGGCAGCCAGTGTAGGGAAGATATGTTGGTATTTCTTCACTCCACTCAACAATCTGGCCATCATATTCTGGACCTGCTGGAGCTTCCATAGCAGCCTCATGGGTAGCCCCACGTAAAGAGTATTACAGTATTCTAACCTTGAGACTTACCAGTGCGTGGACCAGTGTAGTGAGGGACCCTGTATCAAGGTAGGGACACACCTGGGCAATCCACCTCAGGTGGAAAAAGACCACACAAACCACAGATGCTACTTAGGACTCCATCGATAGTGCTGAGTCCAAAAGTACTCCCAAACGTCGAACCTCATCCTTCACAGAGAGAGTACCTCACCAAATGAAAGGGAGGCCCCAAATCCACATACACTAGGGTTGCCCACTCACAGGATCTCAGTCTTGTCCAGATTCAGCCTCATTCTATTATTCCTCATCCACCCCAGCACCACATCCAGGCAGCACTCAAGGGACAGGGCGGCATTCACTGTAGAAGAAAGAAAGGAGAGATAGAGCTGGGTGTCATCTGCATATTGGTAACAAGAAGCTCCAAAACTCCTGATGACCTCCCCCAGGGGCTTCATATAAATATTAAACAGCAATGGGAGGATGATTGACCCCGGTGGGGTTGACCCCAATTGTGGAGATTCCTGCCACCATGAGAAGAGTCCAAGGGGTGGACATCATCTCCCCGAGCTGCACTTCTGAGGACAGTCCTCTAGAAAGGATCAGAGCCAGGACAAAGCTAAGCCACCAATCTCCAACCCAGAGAGCCTCCCCAAATTGCACCTTAACATAATCATAGGCTGAAATCCTGTTGAACAACTCTGTGGGTGCAACAGGGCTGATATCGTCAGCAGAAGTAAATCGCCACTGATTAAAGCCAAATCATCATGATTAAAAGTGATTTCAGGGTGCATGTGATTCATACACAATGCAACAAAATTGTGTGCACCCCACAATCACCAAAGAAAACTTTAATTAGTGGTGATTTCCTACTGCTGATGATGTCATCCCTGTTGCGTTCATACAGCTGCTCAATAGGATTTCAGCTCCTATGAAAAAATAATGCAAATTATTTCTATTCATATGTGTCTGAAGGGCTATAAGCACCAAAGCTCACATTGAAATAAATCTGAGCCACAGGACTCTGTTTTGCAGTTGCTGCTGCTGCTATTTTGCTGTTGTCATACATTTCTATATAAGGGAAATGTTATACCCGCTGCACTTTCTGGATCCATTCCCTGCTTTGTAGCATTTTTGTAGATTGCACTGGTTTTCAAGAATCTATTTATGACCAGTAGCCATTCTAATCTCTTCTTACTTCCTATGGATCAGGGCTTGGCAAAAATACTTTCTGGGATTGTAATTTTTACCAGCCATGCTGACTGGGGATTCTGGGATCTGTTTTTTTTTTGTTTATATTTCCATATACGAGGGCCCAGAGTAGTGGATTTTCGCTAAGTGTGGCAGTATAAAAATGTTTAAATCAATCGATCAGCTGTAGTTTTTAACCCTCAACATTTCCCAAGCTCTTCTATGAACCTTTAGATAGTTCCTGTTGTTTCCAATTGACATTCATATCCTTAGCTGCCCTAAAAAAAAATGGGGGGGGGGGAGCTACTTCGTCCCCTGCAGCAGTGCCTTGTCTTCTTGTGAGACATTTTAAAATCTTGTTTCTTTCTGTTATATAAACAGTTTATCTCCCTGCCTACCAAAATCAACCCCCCTTCTCTATGTAGCCTTCAGCCCCCAATCCCATGGCGCTGGATGGGGTCAAGCAAGAGAACACAGAGCAGTTAGCTGTTCATCATCTGGATGAGCTCCCAGACTTTGTGCCTCTTGAGTTAATTAAATCATCTCCTCCAAGCCAGCCTGGACATCTACCAGACTCAAAGGGGTTTGGACTTCCCAGCACTGTTTCCCATAGTAAAAAGAGGAGTCTAGAAGGACTGAAGCGTTTCCCCCAAGCGAATGGGCATATGGAAGAAGAAATGCCTAAGTGACAAGGCCTTGTGGAAAAATAATTTGTAAGGCATTCGTCAAGGAGATAGCCCTCCCTGTCACTGTCCAGAATTAAGTAGTTACAGAGTTGCAATGTCTTGAGCAGAGTCTACATGGAGCCAGAATGCAGCAGCCCCCCTCACCTCCCACCAAGTCCTTTCCTCAGAAGGAAGTTCCCATGCCACACCACGGTGCATGGCTAGACTATGAGAGTAGGCTATGAGAGAAGGGCAGAGGACGAAAAGTGACTGGCAAGAGCATCTTCAAAAGCTATAGTTATGGGGTATGTTTGGGGTGGTGAGGTCTAAAAAAATCCTTACTCAAGTGTTGCTTAATTCTCACCCCACAGAGAATGCTCGGGATGATGATGATGAGAAACCACCCTGCAGGAATATACAGCCTGTAAATGTTTCATCCATTTCATGTATTTTGACCAATCCTGAGGATTAGGCTGATGTTTCCCTGCTCTTGACCCTTTAATAAAAATGATTTATTGCACCATGCTGTGTTCATATTTGTGTTAACTGTTAAGATGGCTACACAAGGGGAAATTCTACATGATATATATTATACACAGGGGGCTGTTGGTAGTTTTGGTGGCATGAACCCTTTATTTAGGGAGGCCAAAAAGCAGATCAAAACACTGAGGGTAGGGGATGTTTCTCAATGGCTTTCAGACCAGGATGCTTATACATTGCATAAACCAGCCAGACTTTGATTGAAAAGAAGTAAGACCATTGTATTTGCAGTGGATATTCAATGGCATGCAGATTTGTTCGGTATGCAACAATATTCTCAGCACAAGGGTTACAAGTGCATCCTAACAATTATTGATATCCTCTCCAAATATGATAGATAGGGGTATTGAATTTCTAAACAAACCTGTAAGGAGCCTGTTAAAGAAACATGAGATACACCATTTTGTCACCAAAAATGAAGTCAAGGCGGGGGTTGTTGGAACGGTTTAACAGAACTTTAAAAACAAACATGTGGGGGTATTTCACAGCTAATAATCCCTACAGGTATGTGGATGTTCTACCACATTTCCTTAAAAGTTATAATCACAGTATGCACAAAACTATCAAGTCTAGCCCTGTAGATGTGAATCATCACAAGGCAGTCTGGAAAACTACCTATGGGGACTATGCTAAAACAAAATAAGAGATTCCGAGGCACAGAAAATGAGACAATGTGAGGGTTTCTAAAGCGAAGGGGGTGTTTGATAAGGGGTACAAACAGAATTTCACCACTGAGACATTTATAGTGGATCTGGTTATCAAAAGAGCAAAGAGACCTTTATACCTGTTAACAGATTATGAAGGGGATGCCATTGTGGGGACTTTCTATGCTGAAGAACTACAGAAAATTAATGCCAGAGAAGACAGGGTGTGCATGATCGAGAAGATTCTGGACACAAAAGGTAGGGGTGCAAGAAAAATCAATTTAGTGAAGTGGTTAGGCTGTCCTAGTGAATTCAACAGCTGGGTGCCCGCTTCTCAAGTCTGTGATCCTGTTTAGAAGAACAGAGAGGAATACGAGTGATGGTGGCTTTTACATCACGCTCCCCAGCATCGCACGTCAGAACATCTTTCCCCAAAATACAAGTGCAAATTTTACAATGATGCTACTTCAACCCTTAGATTTGAATGGTGTTTGGGAAGCTGGCTTAGTCAAGATGCAGTATTTACGCAGCTGGTACACGATCACTAAAAATGCCAGGTTCTACATTTCTCACATTGTAAATAGGTGGGGGTTCCAGCTGCACAAGGGATATTACAAGAACATTCAAGATGTTCTGGACAACATGAATGATATAATAAAAACAGCCACAGATCCTCCACAAATATGTCTGATCTATGACCCAATAATGGGAAAAGTTAGAGTCACAAGCCCTGAAATTTACCATTTTTCAGCCAGCGTTGATTTAGCCCACATCTTGGGAGTACCTCCAGATTAACCCATCCAAAAAAATACCTCATGCTGCGGACATTACCGGAGGTTTCAGCTCTTTGTACGTATATACGAATATCATAGAAGACCAGATTGTGGGAGACTATTCTGTTCCCCTGCTACTATGTATACCCGTCAGGGCTGAAACCTATGAATGTGTTACGGTTACCTATGACAAACCACACTACATGTTGATGAGCAAGAATCACATCAACACATTCACCATAGAAATAAAGATGGATCAGAACAAATACGTGCCATTTAACTTTGGAAAAGTTGTCATGAGGTTGCATATTCTCCCCAGGAAAGGCAGTGTCTAGAGAGAAGGAGTAAAATTGTTGTATTAAAAGCTTATAGAGATGTTGATGTTTATAGGAATTACTACAATGCACAAGCAGGCCGTGGCCTCTCAGGCTTCCATGGAGCCACAAATATGTACAGGGCAGAATTGGGAGAAATGTTTTGTCATCTCTTCCGAAGGGCCATCCCTCTTTTGAGGAGAGGTTTCGAGTTTATTAAACCCCATGTTAAGACAGCTGTGCATAACATTACTGGAGATGTTGTGGGGCATGTTATGAAAAAAATGAACCCAGAAGAGGGATCAGGTCTCATGTTTCTGAAAAGGGGGGGAATGAAGTGAAAAGCATCTCATCAATGTGTATGACCCCCCAAGCCTTAAAAAACAACAGGAGGGAGACACAGGAAACCTCAGAAGCTAGGAAAACAGAAGAAGAAAGCAGGATGAAAGTTCAAGATCATGAAACCTGCTGGGAGAAACATATTTTAAAATGGCATTTTTTCACTGGACTTCTGAAGAATGTACCAAATTTGAACTGGACCTTTTTCAACGATCGCCTACACAAACCAGTGTTGAAAGCAGCATGTACATCAGAATATCACCTTTGGCAGCCCTAACAGCAAATGCACCTATAGAATTTTACCTAACAGGTAGCAGTGAGGATTATATCGATTTAAACAACACTCTGCTCTATGTGGGATATAAGATCACCAAAGCAAATGGATCAGATATTGCTGATGGTGCTAAAGCTGCCGTAGTAAACTACCCCATTGTATCTCTGTTTAGCCAGCTCGTTGTTACCCTTGGAGATAGGCTTATCAGCCAAAACAACAATTGTTACCCCAGGGCCATGATAGAGCTGATTCTGAACTACGGTGCTGAAACCTTGAGTACGCAGTTTACAGCTGGTGAGTTTCTTAAAGATGCCTCACAAATGATGGAACACATCATCTTAGCAGTCAATGGAAACCCAGGCTTTAAAACCAGAGCCCAACAAACAGCGAGTAGCCAAAAATAGGATCTGATGGGACTGTTGCACAGTGGTCTGTTCTTTCAGGAGAAAATGCTACTGAACGGAGTAGATGTAAAAATTAAACTCATCTGCAGCAAGGACACATTCTGTTTGATGCGCAGAGATGCCAATGAGAATTATGTAGTAAATATTTTAAATGCATCTCTGTTTGTGAAGAAAGTGAAAGTATCCCCCGGTGTTCAGCTCGGACACTCAGAGGCTCTTTTGACCTCTAATGCCAAACACCCCATTGAGCATGTGGGGATGAAACTGTTCAGCATACCTGCTGGCAGCCTAGTGTGCAATCAAGAAAACTTATTTCTGGGACAGCTGCCCAAACAGTTAGTCATAGGATTTGTTGACAATGCAGCTTTCAGCGGAGAATACACCAGAAACCCTTTCAACTTCAAGCACTATCATGTTAATTTTGTAGCATTATATGATGACGGAGTTCATCTAAACCCATCTAAACCCCAACAACCTGATTATACAAATGGGAACTGTGTGTGAGAGTACATGCAACTGGTACAAGTGACCGGGAAAGAGATGAAGGACTGCCCCCTTTTAATCAACCGTAATGAATTTATCCTGTATGCCTTTGACTTATCTCCAGACCATGGCTGCTCTGACCACTGTTCTCTGATCAAAACAGGAAACCTCAGGGCAGAAATCCGTTTTGCCCAGCCACTGCCCTCCACTATTAATATGATAATATATGGGGTTTTTGACAATATGATTGAGATTAATCACAGCAGAAACATCTTCTTTGATTACATGTGAAGATCAACACCCTGCAGATATTAAATGTATTACATTGAAACAAGAACTTTCTAGGTGTTTACCCTTCAGATCTGCTACCAAAGAACCTTATTACCAAAAGACCTGTGGGAATAGAGGTGAACACTAACACCCACACCATGCCTGGGGAACACTAGCTGGCCATCTGTTTGCCAACTAACAGACCTGGAGAGGTTTTTTGACTCATACAGTTTAGCACCAGACAAGCCACGCAGCCCTGAATCCATCGCTGACTTTCTATGGCACCAGTGTGAAGAGATAATGTTCCACAAGAGACAGCTACAGCACCCTTCAGCAGTGACATGTGGCTATCACTGCATGTTCTTTTTACAGAACAGAACAAAAGGCCTGTCATTCGATCAAATTTTTTTTATACTCTTTTATTTATTTTTTTATCAACTAAGAATAAGGTGGGAAATACAAAGGGTAAAAGGGAGTAGGGGGAAAATAGGGGGAAAGGAAAAGGGTTAGGGGGGTAGGAGAACACAAAGTATACAATCATCCAATCTATTCATGTTACGATAACAAATCAACTTTCCGCTTTTTTTTTTACAATTTGATTACCCTCCAGCTTTCAACTTACAGTTACATCTTAGTTTAAATCTATGTTACTCCAACACTATCTGGAGACTGAAGCCATTTATATAATAAATCCCATCGTTCAGTTTCCTTTTGAATTGGACAGTCTTTCAACACGTCTGAAAGAATATCCATTTCTACCACTTCCCATATCTTCTCAATAAGTTCCTCTTGTTTCGGTATCTCTGCTTTCTTCCAATTTTTAGCATAAAGCTTTCTGACTGTGGTAGCTATATAGATCACTGGGTAACTATCTCATCTATATTGCCTGGTATCATACTCAATAAAAGCAATTCTGGGGTTAGTGGAGTTTCATTTAACTGTTGTTTGACATCTAATGTCATCTCCTTCATCTGATCTACTATTTGGCTAAGACGTTCATTTACTTGCTGAAATCCTGCTGTTATTATATTTTGCATGGTAGTCTGCCATTCTTTGTCTGATTCTTGTGCCACTAATTTTCCCCAACTTTGAGACTGGGCAAGGAAGGTCTCCAGCATTTGGTGCTTTAGTTTTGGGGGGGCCATTTCGATCTTTTCAATGAGTGGGGTTTGTGTAAATAATACTATATCCTTCACCAAAGTGACCAACCCTCGAATATACCACCTACTCTTTCAGAAGTTTCCACTATTTTATCAAAAAACAAACCCACAATCAAAAACCTCCCCTAGGATCTTCCTCCAATCTTTACACAGATGTTATAGTATGTAAATCAACTTTTAGCCCAGCAGTTTAAAATACAACCGTGGTAAAAATATTTCTTCTTCTCCAGGAACCTAACAAAGTTCTATTATCAGAGTCCCACGCAATCCAACGAAAAAGTCCAAGCTAAACAGCAATCACAGGGTTTCAGTCTCTCCAGTATGTGTCCTTATAATCCGTCGTATGCTCCTTCCATTAATCCAAAAATTCAATCAAGAACTCCAGTCCTGGTTTTCCTAGCTCCACAGTCAACCCTCGACCAACATTATATCTCGCAGATCTATGCTGTTGCGAAGTCTGGTACATGTTATGTTTTCCAGTCTGGTTTCTAAAAGCTCATTCCTTCTTCTCCAGGAACCTAACAGAATTCTATTATCAGAGTCCCACGCAATCTATAGAGAAAGTCCCAACTAAACAGCAGTCACAGGATTTCAGTCTCTGTTTCTCAGTCTGGTTTCCTTGTTTCTAAAAGCTTTAAGTCCCCATCCACTGTTATTCACTCTGGGATTTTTTCCAGAAACAAAAGATTTTTTTTCCGTCTCACTCTCTCACTTTTGGCCTTGAAACAGCATGCTGTTTAAGAGTCAGTTTCGCTTTTGAGGAAGCAGACTCGTAAGCAAGCTCGCTGCTCCTTGCTTTCTTTCGGCCAAATATTTTCTTTTCCGCTTAATGGGGCTGTTCATAAATCAAAGGCTTCAACTTACTTTGTTGTTATATATTTTCAATGCCGTGTTTGTTTGTTCTCCTCTCCTCCAGGGTGGGTGGGTTACTCACAGCTGAGTGCCCAAAATGGCTCCCGCCCGATCTGTGTTCAGGGTGATCTCTTCAGAGGGAAGAAACACCAGGTTGCTGCCCAGCTTCCCTCACCTCCGCTGCTCACCATGCTTCAGGGAGACTTCTCCTAGTCTCCCCTTCGATCCCTCATTTCTGAAGGACCCCCAGACCGGGCGGTTCCAGCTTTTCCCGGGAGCTCTCCCCGGAAGCTGCCGGCTGCACCGCGACAAGCCCCGCCTCTCCATTCGATCAAATTTTAAAGAAGTACTCAGAAGACATTTCCAGAAATGATCACATGGTTGTAGGGTTTGTCATGGGCAGAAAAGGTAAGAAAGATTGCCACCCCTCCAGCATGTTTCAACATGTTCAGGCATGTCTCCTGCTGTTTAAAACAGATCTGTAATTAAGAACCGCAATCCTCATCTCCACCACTATCACCCCGTAACATGTTCAGGCATGTCTCCCACTGTTTGGAACATATCTGTAATTCTGAGCATAAAATAAAATAAACATTTGTTTGATCCATCTGTCTCGTTTTTATTATTGTATTTTAGAAAGTGAGCCATTCTGGGTCCTTGGCTAATTCTCTCACAGGGGTCATAGGAAGTTCTTTCACATGCAGCCAGTCCAGTCTTTAAAATTGTTTCTTGTCACGGGCAACAGTTTTAGGTAGAGGTGGAGATGACTTCAGGTTTTCTAATTGCTCTCTAGCAACTGAATTCCCCACAACAGATGTGGACATATTTAGTTCAGCCATAGCATTCAGAGAAACATTCCAGCCCTTTGGTTTTCTCTTAGCAGAAATAGTATTAGATTGGGTGATCCCTCTGACCAGATCTTGAATATTAGAGCCAGGTAAGACCTCTCCCTGTTACAGAAATGTACCTTTGTCATCCCATGAAGAGATATCTTTATATAGTTTTAACTTACTTAGCAAAATCTCTGCATTTTTATATACCTGGCTACAACTGCAAGGTATCCAGTATAGTTGTGGCCAGGTATATATTGGGACCACAAAACGTAGCATCCACACCAGAATCAAAGAACATGAAAGACACTGGAGACTAAAACAACCAAAAAAATCGGCAGTAGCTGAACATGCCCTGAAACAAGCTGGACATGAAATCCTATTTCAAAATACAGAAGTACTGGACAACACCAGCAATCATTATGTTAGATTACACAGGGAAGCCATTGAAATCCACAAACATCAGCAAAACTTCAACAAAAAAGAAGAAAGTCTAAAACTCAACAAAGCCTGGCTCCCAGCACTGAAAAATACAGCCTGCAAAAAGGTCAACAAACTCTACCTGGCCACAAGGACCAGTGATCACTGCACACAAAAGACCAGCTAACAACACCCATCAATCACAGTGACAGATCATCTCCCCCCTTATCACAACAATACACCCATAACAAAAAACACCCTGATCACCATAATCACCCAATCTCCTGAAAAGGACAAAAAGCTGATCCCACAGTTACAAATGCTCAACCATCCCACACACTACACCAGAACACAGACAGAGTTCTAACTCCTGTCCTCTGAAGATGCCGGCCACAGAGACTGGAGAAACGTTAGGAAGAAAAACACGGCCAAACAGCTTAAAAAACCTATAACAACCATCGGATCCCGGCCTTGAAAGCCTTCGAGAATACAAATTTTAAAAAAATTCACGTTCCTGTGATGCACATATTGTGTAAATAGCTTTTCTAATTCCTTATTATCAGAGGCACATAACATCAAATCGTCTAAAACAAAAAAAAAATTTTATTGCAGGGTAATAAGTCTCCCAAGTAGTCCCCCAATGGCAGGTTCCACTCTCCCTCCCTGTGCACAAATATGACAGAATCAGTGTCATGATAGAGAGCTCTATCTTGGAGTTTGTCCAACAGCCTGTAAAGTTCCAGGTGTGCATAAGCAGAGATAAAACATGCGATGAACTCTTTTTTTTTTCTACCCAAGGTTGTTATTCTGTCTCCAGCATGCTTCCAGGACACACACAACGCGTCATCATCAAGAAATTCACACACTGAAACAGTGAAAGTATCCGAAAACAGAAGATGGGAAAATTCATCAGGATCTCTCACCACCTGTGTGTTAGGCAGGTTTGTTCTCTGGCCAAAATTTCCCCAGAAATAATTTAAAAACCATTTGGCAATTTGCCTCTTTGCAGGATTCAAAGCAATCTCTGCTTTACACAAAAGCACCCCCTCTTTTTTGGCATAATCAGATATATCTTTATCTTTATCTGCATTGCTGACACACCACTGGGGAAACCCTGAAGCTTCCTGTCTGACGAAGGTGCATTTCCATACATTTTGAAAACAGCTCTGTTGATCTGCCACAATTCATAGATTTTCACTACCCTGTAACCCCTCTCTACAGCAGCATTCAACTCAATAGTACACCATATCCCCTGTAAGGCTCTCTCCTCATCTGCATGATTGCAGGGTTCTACCCTGTTTCCTCGAAAATAAGACAGGGTCTTATATTAATTTTTGCTCCAAAAATGCATTAGGGCTTATTTTCAGGGGATGTTTTATTTATTTTTTTTTCATTTATTTTTTATTTTTCATTTTATTTTATTTTTCATTTATTTTTTTTCATTTATGTTTTATTTTTCTACATTTATTCAAATACAGTCATGTCATCTTCTGGTTGCTGCACAATGGTGGAGGGCGGGGTTTCACTTAACTAGGGCTTATTTTTGGGGTAGGGCTTATATTACGAGCATCCTGAAAAATCCTACTAGGGCTTATTTTCAGGTTAGGTCTTATTTTCGGGGAAACAGGGTAGCTGCTAGGCTTCTGCACAGGTGGTACACAACACAAACATGAGCTTTCCACCTACCCTGGAAGGTAGCACTGGGAAGAAGAGGCCTCTCGGAGGGTATACTTTAGCCTTTACCAATCCCAAGTGTGTGGTCGGAGGGCTAAAGTTCTCAAAATTGATTATGGGGTGACCCACAGGATACTCCTTAGTTTTGTTGACATAGCGGTACAGACTAGTAAAATCATAGTAATGGATCTGCTCTCCACTTTTAGGCTTGTAGTACAAACAACATTTGTGCGCCCCCCAAAGAGAGCATCCCTAGTTTCTAAAGGTTTGGGAAACTGGGCTGACACAAGGAAGTCTTTGAGTTCTGTATCTGTTTTTAGCATATTTTTCCATTCATGCTCCCAGATTATTTTGACTTCAAACCCCAGACTTTTCAGGATGGCAGACCTTTTCTGGGTAGAATTGTAAAGAAACCCGTATGTTTTTCCCATCGAAAGACTCCAGTCTTCTGGAGGATAACATAGGACACACCCATGGGAAAAAAAACAGCCCAGGAAGTCCAGCATTTGAGGAAAAACCATCAACATAAAAGTTAGCCAACTGAACCCCACCCCCCCTTTTTTAATAGATATTTATTTTATTAAACAGAACTACAGAATACAAAATACAAAATACCAAAAAATGAAAAGAAATTTAAAAAATAGCCCAAAATAAGCCCTCCCCTCCCCCCTTCAGAGGACAAGAAATTCCAATCTCCTTTGAATCACAGATTCCCCAGGTTTCCAGTGAGCCTTGAAAAAAGATAATGAACATAAAACATTTTCCCCTAAATTTTTGTCTTTTCCTGAGCCCAAACGTATATTAAATTCCAACTTAACCCTAACCCCACCCCCTTTTAAGGCATGTTGGATCTGAATGTTTTCTTTATGTTCCAGGTATGACAACCATTGGATTGCAGGGGTTGAGAATCGTTTACACCGATTATGATAATTGTCTGGCGGTGGTATGGCTATTTTATTCTTCTCCAGAAACATGAACCTGTACATGGCAAGACTCACACTAGCCACTGTGGGGTATTGAAGAGGGTCTATAGCAGTGATGGCGAACCTTTTTGAGCCCGAGTGCCCAAACGGCAACATAAAACCAAATTATTTATTTCAAAGTGCCAACACTGTAATTAAACCTGAATACTGAGGTTTTAGTTTAGAAAAAACAACTCATACAGTTGTCTGAACTAATCAACACCTTTTGTCTTAAAAGAAAAACACAGTAACAGAACTTTCAATGATACAAACACTTTTATTATTGAAAAATAACCATTAACTCTAGTAAATGGAAAAAAATATTAAAGTAATACATTGTACACATAGCCTGAAGCCAGGTAATTTATACAAACTTTTAAAATAATGATGTGAATGTATTTTTTGATAAGGGATACTCAACTTGGCATGCTTTTGCACAATTAATGTGATTTTTGATGTTGTATGCATGCTGATAATTTGTCAAACCTTGGCTCATACGCCGTTAGTTTGAGAGCAACACATGCAGCACTCAGGTCATCTGTCAGTCTGTTTCTCATATCAGATTTGATATAATTCAAAGCTGAAAACAGCTGCTCACAAGCATAAGATGACCCAAACAAAGTAAGAAGAGCAATCCCAAGTGCTTTAATTGACTTAAAATTATTTGGCAGAGAATTCCACACTTTAAGGATTTCATTTTCAGAATGACTAACTGTGCTGTTCTTTGTCATCCCTTCACACTCTATTTTCTCCAGTGTTGCACGCAGGTCATAGAATTTATTTTTCCAGATAGAGTTTTCTTGAAATTCCAATAGCTCCATTTCCAGATTTCCAAAATCTAACCACTCTAAGCAGGAAAGATCAAGTTCTTCAAATTTGGCTTTATCTGGAGAAGTAAGAAAACACAGAGTTGTCTCCATCTTACGGAACTGTAAAAATCTGTTCCTAAAATTCTCCTTTGCAGCTGCTACAATGCTAGAAAATTCCTTGCAGATTTCCTGATAGCTTGTAGGATTGTCCGTAAATGTTGTAGAATTTTCCAACTGCATTTTTAGATTTGGAAAATATTTCAGCTGCCCACTTTCAAGGTCTCTCTCAAAAACCTGCAGTTTTCTCTCAAATGTTCTGATGTCACAAAACATCCTTTCTGCTGTTTTCCCTAAACCTTGCAGTTTTTCATTCAGTACATTGAAGTGTGCTGTAAAATCTGTAAAAAACATGAGGTTGGTAAGCCAGGCCATATCAGTGAGCTGTGGATATTCTTGCTCCTTTTCAGTCATAAACAGCCTAATTTCATCCAAGCAGGCTACAAATCTCTCCAGGACTCATCCTCTGCTCAGCCACCGGACAGTATTTTACATAAGTAAAGTATTATACTGTGCCTGAACCTCATCGAGAAGTGCTTGAAACTGTTGAAAATTAAGAGCACGAGCCAAGATGTAATTCACCATTTTTGTGACATCTCTGAGGATATCATCTAGTTTTTTGCTGCTTTCCCTGGCACAAAGAGCTTCTTGATGTATAAGACAATGAAACTGAATGACAGGATGTTTTGCTTCTTTAACAAAGAACTGTATGAAACCAGATGTCACTGCCACCATGCAAGGTGCCCTGTCACTAGTAACTGAAACTACTTTTTCTGCTCTTATGTCTTGTGACAAAAAAGCTTCCATCACAGCATTGTAGATATCTCTCCCTTGTGTTCTTCCAGTGTTGGAAAAGAGTTTTAAAGATATCATGACTTGTCAGAAAGATAAATAAAGCAAATTAAGTGTGGACTCTCACTAGAAGCTAAATAACCAAACAAAGGGTATTGTGCTACAGTGGCATCATGAGAAGACAAGCTCACTGGAAAGGCAGCAATGCAGGAAAAAGTGCAATGTAGTAAGAAAAGAGGAAGACTGCACATGAGATGGATTGACTCAATAAAGAAAGCCACAGTCTTTTGTTTGTAAGACCTTTTGTTTGGTGTTGCAGTCAAAGCAGGACCAGGAGCAGAGAGACTGGGATTCAGATTTGGGGAATAAACTATGATACTCTTGCCTGCTTTGGGGGTGAGAAACAGAGAAACACGATTGCTACACACTTCAGACATCTAGTCCCAGGTGTGTCAGTTGTCTTTTACTAGGTGTTTGCTGTTAGCCAGACTCTGCTAAATATTCCAGTTCTGCCCAGTTTAATTTAGAGTCGAAACAGAATCTTGAAATACTTGCTGTTCTCAGCAGAAACTGCAGAGCTAAATGCAGTGGAGATTAACTTTGGAAGGTTCCTTTTTTCATGGTTTTATGAAAGAGTCAAGTCTCTCTCTGTGTGTGTCTCTCTCTCACACACACACACACAAACTCACACATACCCTCCCTCCCTAAATTTTCAGTATGTCTGTTTCCTCTCATTACATTTAAACAAGCTTGATGAAATCACCCGTCCCTCTCTCACGCCTTGCTTCCCGCCTTAATTGGAGCCTTCCCTCCTGCTTGCATCATATCCGTTTTTCATGGTTTTATGAGCCTCTCTCTCTCTCTCTCTCTCTCTCACACACACACACACACACACACACACACACACACACACACACACACACACACCCTAAATTTTCAGCAATCAGTTGCTTCAGTTCAGTATGTCCGTTGCCTCTCATTACATTTTAAAAAGTTTGATGAAATCACCTGTCCCTCTCTCGCACCTTCCTTCCCTCCTTAATTGGAGCCTTCCCTCCTGCTTGCAGTCACGTCCAGCGGAAGTAGTAATTCACACGCTGGATTGACTGCCGGGACTCTTCTACAGCAGTAAACAATAAAGCAGCGTTATCTACGATCTGCCAAAAGAACTGATTTACAAGTGCCACAACCAAGAAAAGTAGCAGGGATAGGTGGCTTACAATTGTGCAGTTTGAGGTTCGGCTGCGGGGGGTGGGGGGGTAGCGCTCCGGTGACATGGCTTGCGTGCCCATGGAGGGGTCTCCACGTGCCAGCTGTGGCACGCGTGCCATAGATTCGCCATCACTGGTTTATAGCAAACTACTCTACTTCATCTCCCCCTTTTTTTCTTTTTCTTTGTTAGAGCCATGATTTTGTGACAGTATTTTGTACAAGCCTGCATTGGAATACTAACTTCCTGTTGACAATAAAAGGCCAGTACCCTCTGCACGCTAAAGGTTTTTGTTCTATTCTCGGCATAACATTCTAAAAAAGCCTGTTGGTCACCAGGCATCATGGTTTTAACCCCATAGGCTTTTGAGGGCTGCAGAGGGCCCTCATAATAGCTATTTAATGGGGTGTTGAAATAATGTGGAAAATAACCCTTACAGCCATCAAAACCAAAAAGCTTAGAGAGTGCCATGGGTAGGTGGCTGAGGGAATCTGTGAATTTTAGAGCTAAATCTTTTACCGTCACAGATATCAGTTTCCCTACTTAAGCAATAATGTCCAGTTGGTTCAGAATGAAATAACCATCATAGTCTTTTGAATTATGGGCTATAAATGTGGTGCCCCCAAAATGCCTCTCTTTGGTGAAAGTCTGGACAAACTCAACTATACAAGACTCCCCTTTAAATTCCCATGTTTTCCAATGGTTTCTCTTCACAGGCTTGTCTTCACCTGCCTCTTTTTCATCATCATCAGCAGCAGCCTGACCGTTGGGGTCATCTTTAGAACATTCTACAGTTTCCCCTCAAAGGCCTTTGCAAAACAATAATTAGGCACATGAACTCCTGAGGATTGCTGTGCTTCAGTATCATAAAATATATATTGGGTTGAGATGTCAGAGTACTTGATAGGCTGCATGAAACAAAGGTGCTTTTCATCTTTTTTTTTATAAGCCCCCAAGCAGACTGTGCATTGTCTGCCTTTACACTTTTTTGTATGATGGTCAGGACTCTGGTAATGATCACACTTGTTGCAATATATTCTATGCTTACATGGGACTTTCTTCTCTAAGCGCAACTGTCTGTGAATTCTTAAACATTCTGTGGACCTACAATTCATCTGGCAATTACTGCACCTTTCCATTTTATCTACTTTAGTGGAACAATTAGCTCTTAAGCAGAGCCTGCAGGAAAAAAAGACAATCATGTTTGTGCTTGTACAAGGTTTGACAATAGTGACAGTCAATGCACCCTCTAACTTTCAGCTCTGCTGGGCGGGCTCCGCATCTCCTGCACATGCACATGACTCTCCCCCATGTACAGTGTTCTGTTGTGACCAGAATCCAATGTGATCACTGCACGGAGGGGGAAGACAGCTGCGCAGAGGGAGGCAGAGGAACACAGATGTACCCAACTTACAGGGAACCTTGCTGACAGTAATTCCTAGCCCCAAATAGAGCTTTTACATTGAGAACTCCATAATAATGATTATCATGCAGCAATACAGTGTATGTTTTTGGGTACTGAAGGGGCTGTGTTTTAAACAGGCCCCACCTCTTTTTGCCATAATTAGCTACGTGCATATTGACTTTTAGGTGATTCTCAACAAGGGAAATATCACTCAGAGATACTTCTTTCTGCTCACACCAGCCAGGCTCTTGATACAAACTGCTGGCAGTTGGGTATCTTTTCAGCCATACCTGCTAACAGGCTCCCTGCAAAACAAAGTTTATTGTCTACACTCTTGAAATCTACTAAATACCATCTTTTCTTAGCTATGATGTCACTATAAGGTATAGAGCATACTGGTCTTGAAGGGCCACCACCACGTGGGGTTTCACAATAGTGACAACCAAACTGAAACTGCCCTGTGCACACAGCTTCATGTTCCTCGGTAATAGATTACACATCTGAGATAGGAAGGCCTCTGCATTTAAAGCCTCTCTAGACTGCTTCACTGAGAATAAAGCATCTCTCATGTTTCCTCCCTCAAGTCTCAGTTGTACAAAGTCATCGGGATCAATGTGTTGAGAACCTCTTGTATTGCCCTGTATAAAGCCTCTATAGCCTGTGTATATGATTGTACGTATTCTAAATTAACAAAGTGAAACTGACGGGATATATTATGTGTCTGATATTTCGTGTGCCACAATTCAATTTTATCAGCTCTGTTTAATCATGTCACAGAACTTTTGCAATTCAGGCAGATTTCCTAACATATGTACCATACATTCTTCCCATTTTTTGGCTATCTTTATGATGTTCATGACTGCCTCAAACGTTTTAAAAAAATTGGCAGTGTGCATGGCATTCATGTTATATTGCCCCACAGATGTGTGAAGAACCCCCATTTTTGGCATTACACATTGTTCTCCCCCATTCATGCTATATTGTCCTGATGGGGTGTTAGAACCTGAGCAGCCACTCCTTTTTGCCTCTGAATGTTGTCCTTTCCATGGTCTTTTGAGAGGTGGTTCCATGAGCTGGTTGTGGTGATCACCCTGCTTTGGATCATGTAGAAGTATTTGCATGTACCAATGGGAGCTGTTGGGAGGCGGAGCCAGAGAGACCAGAAGGGAGGAGTGAGTGAGTTAGAGAAGAAAAGTTTAGGGAGTTCAGTCAGTTAGAGTGAGAGAAGAGAGACTGAAGTAGAAGTTAGTCTGTGGTAGTTAGAGAGTGTGGCAGAGTTAGGAATTAAAGGAGGCAGTTAAGATTGTGGAACTTATAGAGAACTAAGAGAGTTAAGAGTAAAACAAGTTATTACTAAACTAATGAATACATTAAAGTCTGTGAAGAACCTGTTTAAGCAAACTGTAATCAATAAACCTGTGTTGTTCAACTTTATACTTAGCTTGGCCCGCAATCTTTCTAATTAAAGGGTGTTGACAGAGGTCAACTGGTGGCAGCAGAAAGGAGAGAACGTGTCATGGGCCTCAGGCTAGTGAAACAACCTGGAGACACGTGAGGGTTGCATCGCAATTAGTGTCTAGTGGCGGGATACGAAATAATCCAGTGAAGCCAAAGTTTAAAAAGTGAATGTTCTGGAGTCGTGGGTACCTTTTTAGTTAGAGATCTATGGTAAAGAAGTGGGTGACCTGCTAGAGTTGTTGTGGAAAAGCTTAGTGGTGGGGCTTCTGATCCCAGGTCTGGGGAACTTAAGATAGGGATCCGACTCTAAAGAAAACCTTTTTACCGCAGGATTTGAGAGACCCAGTGGGCTAGCTCGAAATCCAAGGCTCTGAGAGAAAGGGAGCAGTGGTGGATAAGAGTGGAAGCCAGAGTCAGAACAGATCTGAGGTGACAGGAAAATAAAAAGCTAAAAAGAAAATTATTCTGGTGTTTGGAGGCAGAAATTGCTCAGACACAGGAACTGAGTGACAAAGGTTGTGAGCTGGAGAGCAGCCGGAGAGAGCTGCTGGGTATAGCGCAACATACTTACTGGGGAAAACAGCTGGAAGAGAGGTCCTTCTTTAAAAAATAGTATAATAAAGTACACTTTAACTCTAACATGCCACCCAAAAGAACAAAGAAATCAGCTATGGAGGGAGTTGAACCTCAGGAGGCTGAGGGGAATGAAAGTCCTCAAATTCAAAGGGATGAAGAAACTGAGGGACCTGGAGTGATTGCCTCAGAGGGAGAAAATATTCAAAGCTCCCAAGATTTTGAAAAATGGAAGTTGGAACAAGAATACAAAATCAGGGAACTAGAAATTAAAGGAAGAGGAAGAGAAAGGGAACTAGAAATTAAAGCCAGGGCTGAAGAGAAAGCTAAGGAACTAGAGCTCAAGGAATTAGAGATTAAGGAGAGAGAGAGAGAGCTGAGGCCAGACAAAGGGAATTTGAGCAAGAAAACAGGAGAAGGGAATTTGAGCTAGAAAACAGGTAAAGAGAAATGCAATTTCAAGTAGAGATGAAGAAACTGCAATTAGCTGCTCAAAATAATAATAATAATAACAATTCTAGTGAGGTAAATATCTCAAAAATTGACCTAAAGAAATTTCCTCAATATAGAAAAGGGGATTGTCCTGAATCTTTCCTGATTTCATTTGAGAGAGCTTGTTGGGACTTTGAGGTAAAAGATGATGAGAGGATGATAATTTTGAGATCACAAATAAGTGGGGTCTTAGCTGAGCTTTATTCTCAGATGCCTCTGGAGCAGGCTAGAGATTTTGAGGCATATAAAAAAATGGTGTATTGTAGATTTGGAATTAATTCAGAGCAGCTCAGAAAGAAATTTAGATCTATTTCAAAGAAACCTGAGGAGTCTTTTACCCAACTTGGAGCACGTTTGACGCAGCTTCTTAATAAATGGTTGGAACAAGAATATGTCTCTACCTTAGAACAAATGAAAAATATGATTGGATTAGCACAATTTTATTCCATTTTGCCAGGGGAATTGCGTTATCTGGTCAAGGACAAAGATCCTAAAAATGTATTACAGGCATCTGAATATGTTGATTCCATTAGTGAGATCAGAGATCCTCAATTTTCTGAGGTAAAATGTGGTAGGAAAGTGTGGGACAACAGTAAATCCGGTGGAAATTACCTCAGAAATACCCAAGCTAATGGAAGCAATTTTAGAGACAAACCCTCATCCATAGAGCCCAGTTCCCTGAAACCTAATAGTTCTGAGGGAAAAGTTAATAAAACCCTTTATGATGAAAGAAGGGCTAATAAACAATGCTTCAACTGTGGAGAATTTGGACATTTTTGGGCTCAATGTGAGACTCATGGGAATAAGAATGTCAGTCAGCATAAAGGTGGAAATTCCATTCAGTCTAAAAGGGTATTCTGCGTGCAGCATAATAAGGCACAGCAATCGGCAGTTGAAGTTGAGGCCTCTTCCTGCCTCAGCACGGTTGCTAAGGAAACGGTCTTGGCAGAGACCCCAGAAATTCCTGAAGAGAGAGTGTTACAATGTTTCCTAGTCCAATGTGTTCCTATTTTATTAGAAAACTCAGCAGAAAAGATTTGTATCAATGGCGTAAAATATCTTAGCCTTAAAGATTCATGCTCTCAAATAACTATTTGCCATTCTGACCTAATTCCTAAGGAAGACATGATAGTACATGAGAAGGTTTATGTTAAAGGGATAGGTTCTGAGTTGGTGGTCTTACCTACAGCCAAAATCTCTGTGAACTATAAGAGGTGGTCTGGTATATGGAAAGTAGCAGTGTCAGACCAAATTCCTGCTCCTTGTCTGATTGGGTTAGATCTATCTAAGCATGTGCAGAGTGTTTTAGTAGTAACTTGCTCTCAGGAGAGGCAGATTGAAGCCTCTGAGGAAAGTGCTGGAACCCTTGTTGAAAAACCCACTTTAGAGGAACAGCCTGAAATGAAAGAGACAGCTGAAGTGGTGTTATTGAAAAATCTTAATAGTTCATCCTTCATTAGAGAACAAAAGGAAGATACCACCCTGATTCCGTGTTTTGAAAAGGCCAAGGAATCACCTTTCCCATTATCTCCTGAACACCCAGAGAGGTTCATAGTTGATAAAAAACCTGATATATAGGGAAGTTTTATTAACACCTCATAGGAGTGGAGATGGACATCTCAAACTATTAATTGTCCCTGTAAAATATAGGGAAAAGTCCTTAGAAGTAGCAGAGCCAAGCTTGGGGGGGGGGGGGGCTACTCATGGAAAGAAGAAAGGCTTTTGTGATGAAAAGGCCCGGGAAAGAGCATTCTGTCCTGAGGACAAAGTAGTGAGTCTGAGACCCATAGAGGGGAGTGAATTGCTATTGGCATGGTCAGAACCTGTGGATTTGTTGCAGTGGCACTGGAGGGCTGAGAAGTCTAGTTGTGGGAAGTTTCCACCTGCAGCTGCAAAAGCACTTAAAATCTTACAAGGCAAACCCCTACCTGAGAAACCAGAGATTAAAGGGATAGAACCAGATGATGAAAATCTCAATACAGCTAAAATAAGTCAAGTGTTTGAGATTGCTCTTAAAAGAAACTTGCCTGTAAATCTTGAGGTGACCTGTGCTAGTGGTTCCCCACATATGGAGAGCTTTGCAACAAAAGTACCTGTGGGCAAGTTTATTGGAGAGGTTGAAGGCAAAAGCAGTAAGATTTCAAGGAAGAATGCAGTCATATCTGGTCTGGAGAAATCGAAGAAACTACCTAACCTTCCCACAATTGAGAAAATTAAGCCATTAATTAAAAAGAAAACTGGCTTAACCCGGAAAAGGCGAGCCGAGGACATCCAATGGACGTCAGAGTGCCAGGTAGCTTTCAATCATCTGAAGAGAGCGTGGACTTCAGGACCTGTCCTTGTTGTGCTGGACTTCAACAGGGAGTTCCTCATCTGCGTAGATGTGTCAAAGGTGGGACTGGGAGCCGTGCTGTGCCAAGCGAATGACAGCGGGAGTCTACACCCAGTGTCTTTCATCAGCAGGAGACTCCAACCTGGTGAGAGACATTTGTCTGCCATTGAGAGGGTGTGCCTGGCTACTGTATGGACACTGCAGAAACTGAGGCCCTACATTTGGGGAAGGAAATTTGTCCTTTGCACCGACCATTTCCCTTTGGTGTGGCTATGGACTATGAATTCCAATAACAGCAAACTTGCAAGGTGGACACGGATCCTGCAAGACTTTGACTTTGAGATCCATAGCATAAAAGGGACTCCGAATGTGGTTGCTGACGCCTTGTCTCGAAGGCCAAATGACTAATGGGTGGATAAAAAAGTTTGTAATATGATATTAAATGTTCTGTTTGTGTAATAGTTATGAAATATGATGGAAGTGCAAAGTTTGTTTGGATGTTGATGAACTGAGGGGTGTATAAAAGGTAAAGGTAAAGGTTCCCCTTGACATTTAGTCCAGTCGTGTCCGACTCTAGGGGGCAGTGCTCATCCCCGTTTCCAAGCCATAGAGCCAGCGTTTGTCCGAAGACAGTTTCCGTGGTCACGTGGCCAGCGCGACTAGACACGGAACACCATTACCTTCCCACCATGGTGGTACCTATTTATCTACTCACATTTGCATGCTTTCGAACTGCTAGGTGGGCAGGAGCTGGGACAAGCGACGGGAGCTCACTCCGTTGCGTGGATTCGATCTTACGACTGCTGGTCTTCTGACCCTGCAGCACAGAGGCCTCTGCGGTTTAACCCGCAGCACCACCACGTCCCTGAGGGGTGTATAGTGATGGTAAAAATAATGGTGAGTAGCCTTATTAATGTAGAGGTAATGTAATGTAATTTGTATTAATGTAAGTAATGCAAATGTTTATAACTATATTGATTGTCTTAAATGTTTAAAGTGGCAAGTTTGATTTGGTGAATCTAGTAATAGAGAGAAAATTGTATTATGAGGTAAGTATAAGTATTGGTAAGTTATTGCTATATTTGCATATACTTAACTGTTTGTTTATGAGGGCAAACTGCTAGGTTTACCCTCATAAAACAAACTTATTAAGGGGGGAGGACTGTGGCAATCACCCTGCTTTGGCTCATGTAGAAGATTATTTGCATATACCAATGGGAGCTGTTGAGAGGCGGAGCCAGAGAGACCAGGAGGGAGGAGTGAGTGAGTCAGAGAAGAAAAGTTTAGGGAGTTCAGTCAGTTAGAGTGAGAGAAGAGAGACTGAAGTAGAAGTTAGTCTGTGGTAGTTAGAGAGTGTGGCAGAGTTAGGAGTTAAAGGAGGCAGTTAAGATTGTGGAACTTATAGAGAACTAAGAGAGTTAAGAGTAAAACAAGTTATTACTAAACTAATGAATACATTAAAGTCTGTGAAGAACCTGTTTAAGCAAACTGTAATCAATAAACCTGTGCTGTTCAACTTTATACTCAGCTTGGCCCGCAATCTTTCTAATTAAAGGGTGTTGACAGAGGTCAACTGGTGGCAGCAGAAAGGAGAGAACGTGTCTCGGGCGTCAGGCTAATGAAACAACCTGGGGACATGTGAGGGGTGCGTCACACTGGTCTAAGAGACAAAAGACAAATGATGAAACACTTGTCAGTAATATTCTCTCTCTCTCTCTCTCTCTCTCTCTCTCTCTCTCTCTCTCACACACACACACACACACACACACACACACACACACACACACTTCTATAGCAGACATACTAACATAGCCTTGAAGTAAACCTAAGGCCGATCTACCAGAAGCATTTCTATTCCTTTTAAATGCATTCAAGGTAGGTGACGTTCTGTTATTCCCTGCAAGAAACACAAGTCAGTAAATTCCATGCTGTTTACAGCCATCCTTTACTACCCTAATCAGAAAACAATCAACACCCATGATTTACCATTGGCAGCTGGTTTCAATTCTACATGCTTGGTCTTCCAAGATGTTTTCTTTGCTATTTTTATTTCAGAGTTATCCTGTACATTGGGCTTGTTACCTAAAACAGAGAAGCATCTTATTTCAGCTTTATGGGCCAGCTTCCCTGTCAAAGGATTAAAGCAGGTGGTTGGGCTGAGGTGGGCGTTGTGTAAAAGAGCTTATTTACTTGGCCGCTCAGAACAGCTTGTAGATGCCGCTTTGGACACTTTTCCAAATATGGGGCTTGATTCTCTGAAGTCTTCCTCAAATACTTTTTTCCTATTTTTAAAAAGTACATACAACCTCCCTTTAGAACAAACACTGATACCCTCAAGTACAGCTGCTTCAAAAAACTATGATTTTTATTTAAAAATATTTTTCTCCTTTAAAAGGACCCAGATGGCTTACATCATCTTGAGACAATATTTAAAGCTAAAAACAATGAGTATACAACAATATGTGTTCATCCCAGGAAAAACAGGCAATCATTTTGACAGCTGCTTTGCTACCCTACTACTTCCAGCCAGCATACTTTCCTAATGTTGTTGTTAGATGCCATCAAGTTGCCTCCAACGTATAGCAACCCTATGAATGAACAATCTCCAAAATGTCCTGTCCTCAACATTCCTGCTCAGCTCTTGCAAACTCAGGTCTTTTGGAAACCAATCCACCTCATATTTGGTCTTCCTCTTTTCCTGTTGCCTCCAGTCTTTCCCAGCATTACTGTCTTTTCCAGAGAATCTTGTCTTCTCATGATGTGCCCAAAGGAGGACAAAGTTCAGTATTTCCTAATAGTGTAATAAAATTCTTCAAAAGTGGCTGCACACAGTGGTATGTTCCCTTCCTCAATAAACTTCCCCTTGCAATTTGGAATCATCACAAAACCTAAACACAAAACAGAGATAATTTATCAAGACTGTGAATTAGCAAGGTGCGAACAACTGCTGCAATTTGTCACCAGCAACATAACTCTTTAGCAACCCATTCCGTGAATAAATTGAGCAAGCAGGGCCCTCTGCTGGATGCTTGATAATTAGTCACAGTGGAGAGAGAGGCTTTGGAGTTTCATTTTACGGGCCCTTTCTCTGGCTTCTCTTTCAAGACAAAGCTTTCTGTCAGCTTAATCAAAAGAGATTTGTTTTGGCGGATCCAGCCCAGGACATTTGACTGCTCAACGGAAGGGATTTGCTCACCACTCCAGCTTTTTACCTCAGAAACTGACTGACCATTGAATCTTACTTAAACAGCGGTGATGGGCCTGTCTCTCCCACCACATCTGAGGCTTGCAGACTGGCTTGGGGTGGATAATCAGAGCTTGGAAAGTTACTTGTTCCAATTACAACTCCTCGAATTCACCAGGCAAGATTGGTCCGGAGCCTAGGATATTCTGGGATTTGTAGTCTAAACCAGTGGTTCCCAAACTGGAGTCCCCAGATGTTCTTGGACTGCAATTTCCAGAAAGCTTCACCATTTGCTGTGCTGGCCAGGATTTCTGGGAGTTGCAGTCCAAAAACATCTGGGGACCCAGTTTTGAGAACCACTGGTCTAAACAAACTCTAGCATGTTACAGGCAACATCCCATGCCTCCTTCAACATTGACCATCCACTGCACCCGCACTGTCCTCTACCAAATACAATCCACCTCACACTGTCTAACATGGGCCTTGTCTTCAGATCGTTTCTAAAGGACTTTGAAAAATATGTCATTATCTACACATGCTTGTCTGCTTTGTCAGCTAATCCAGACAAACATCCCTGGTCCCCAGCTTCAGTGGGATGGTTTATGGCAAAGGGGAGGGAGAAGATCAGAACACATTGCATAAGGGACACTGAGCATGACTAGTGTGGCCTAGGCTCAGGGTGCTGGCTGAAGTATCAGGATTCCTTTGCTTTTCTGGTTCTCTAGGCAAATCTCAAAATGAGCTGTGCCGGAGGAGGAGAAGGTTTGATTTCTCTGTCTAAGGTGACTTTAAAGCCAAAACTCTCATTAGCTCAGGGCAAAGATGCTCAGGGCTTATTAGCTCAGGGGAAATATGTCTGTATGTGCATTGCACTTGCACAGTGTCAATAACCTTAAAGCAAAGAACAAGGAGAGGAGGCTAGCGGGGAGAACCCTAGTTTTGGTTGGAAGCCAGATGTTTAGGCCTCTCTGCACAGCTGTATGTGCAAACAAGGCCTTTTAAAAGCATTAAGAGGCTTGGAGCAGAACATATGAGGTCCCTCCCCAGCATTTCCTTCTCATGAAACCTTATTTTCTCCATCAACTGGGGGGAAATGTAAGTAGGCATATAATGGGTTTCCCGAAACAAAAACAAGCTGCATTTGACCTCAGAGTGTTAAGATTATTTTGCCCCCCTCCCCCTCCCCCTTCTTTTCTTGTCGGCAAATTCATGGATACTTCAGATAATTCTCTCAAGAGATCTCATTCTGTGGAGAGAACAGATAATGAAAACCATCTTGAATGTACCATTGTGGAGCATACGCCATTTTTTTAAAAAAAATTGAAAGCCAACTTGAAGAAGAATATTCTTTCTCCTTCTCAATTCAAAACTGGCAGATTTAGATAAAGACTGAGGGTTATGATAATAGCTGGAAAAGCTTCAGCTTGCTTCTTACTGTTAAGCACATTCAAACTGTTAGGTGCCACAGTCTCAGGCCCATCACATCCTTCTGCAGCGGGATTTTGACATCACATCCTGCTTGGGATTTTTGAGAAACCTTCATGCCTTCCCACCTCTGCTTAAGCATTAGTTCCAAACCCCCAGAATTTTAAATTCATACAGTAGTTTAAAATCAGAAATAAACAAAACTTTTAAATGAATACATAAATTTAGTAAACATAATTTTAAAGAAAAAATAAGCACAAACAAATTTCTTGTGCAAAAGTCTAAAACAGTTGTTGAGGTGGGATGCAGAACAGATTTTTCAGGCAGAACTAGATTTTGAGTGAGAATACACTGGAAAGCCAAATCAGAGTGATTCGCTGTGCTGTGATTTGATTTGCAGCCTGTCTTACATTTGAAATTGCAGTCAGTACTCATACAGGGACTGCCAGCCGTCTGCCTCCCCATCTCCCCCTCCCCCATTCATCAGTCCCTCCATCTCCCCCCAACCACCCATCATATATTTGATTTCTTTTCTCCTCCTTTTTGCTTCCATTCAAATATTTCCTTTTTTAAAACCTGTAACTAAATCATGCATCTAAAGATGCACATAGGTAAAGGTTCCCCTTGGCATTTAGTACAGCCGTGTCCGACTCAAGGGCGCGGTGCTCATCCCCGTTTCCAAGCCATAGAGCCAGTGTTTTTTTGTCCGTAGACAGCTTCCGTGGTCACGTGGCCAGTGCGACTAGACACGGAACGCCATTACCTTCCCACCATGGTGGTACCTATTTATCTACTTGCATTTGCATGCTTTCGAACTGCTAGGTTGGCAGGAGCTGGGACAAGTGACGGGAACTCACTCCGTCGCGTGGATTCGATCTTACGACTGCTGGTCTTCTGACCTTGCAGCACAGAGGCTTCTGCGGTTTAACCCACAAAAGATGCATATAAAATCCTTTAAAAAAGAAATAAAAAAGAGGGGAGGAGCCCATCATGTTCCCATCATGTGATATCATACCTACTTGTTGACATGCCCACAACAGCAGTGTGCATGCCCACCCACAGTGGATTAAAACAAAAAAGTGCTGCAACTGTTTGCAACTGACCCACAGTAAAAATGTTTTCTCCAGATTGTTTTGAAGATGTCGTTCCAACCCCTGTTGGAACTTTCATGCCCCCTCCTGGAATTTATTCCTCTGTTGCTAGAGGGCACATGCTTCTCAGTTTGGGAAATAGCACTCTGCAGTAGCTAAGAAAGGAATCGAATGTAATCATTTGGAGGACAGAGAAATTTAGAAATTCTTTGAGTAAGCTCTCACTAAAGCTTCATGCCTTCCAAACATACCATGATGTTTGGAAGAACAGTGCACTCTTGGGCTCTTCAAAGGAAAAATAGTGGGCTATAAATATAATTATAATAAAACCAATATCTGAGAATGGTTGAGCTGAGACTACTCAGTGACTACTATTGCACTGCTAATGGCTCCAATAATTTTGCTCCTGCTGTCATGATGAAAGACATTAGCACCACCACCACCAGAGTTTGTTTTGTGATTACATTTATGGAGATTGAATAGGATTTTGAAAGAAAAGAGAGAGCAACAATGCCAATGTTGATGTGGTCCCTTCATTTGTGACCCCCCAACTTATATATAAAGCCTGGGGCAATTGCACCTATTCTTCCTGCTTTAAAAGGTCCTGAGCATATATATTGCCAAGGAGCAGTTACTTCCTTTCAAACTTGACTGGAAAATAGAGGCAAGCATGTAAGAGGTTTGTGTCGCATCCAGTATCGTTAAAGTACCAAGAGGGACTGCAGGAATGAGTCTCCATAGTTACTGTGCTAGTAATTTATTTTTCATTCTTTGAGTACCATGGCAACACTGGATTTGACTAAGGCCCAACCTAAAAGTAATGAAAAGAACCCCTGCTTGCAGATTGGTTTATTACTGCAGTCAGTGGAGATCAAAGAAAAGAACAGTGGAGATCAGGCTGGGATAACAGTTAGACTTATTGATGCAGAAACTAAGGGCAAAAATATGTCAAATTGCCACCATGATCCGCTTTTAGAGGAAAAAGGAAATAGAGCAATCTTTATGATTTTAAAAATTGGGGGTGGGGCCCACAGGGAGCAGGAGTGCTGGGAGTCACATCTAAGTCCATGAGGGCTGTGTGTGCCCTAAAGATTGTACTCTACTCACTCCTGATCTAAAGAAATTCTATCTACAAAAATGTTCTTGTTCATCTGAAGAGTCTTAGAATCATAGAGTCAGAAAGGTCCTATGAAACCATTGAGTCCAACCTCCTGCTCAGTGCATGAATCCAAATCAAAGTATATCTGAGATGGTTGTCTAGTTTTCTCTTGAATGCCTCCAGCATTGAAGTGCTCACCACCTCCCAAGGTAATTGGTTCCATTGTCATACCTGTCTAACAGTTAGGAAGTTTTTCCTCATATTCAACCAAAGCCTGGCATCCTGTAACTTCAGCCTATTATTACATGTCCTACACTCTAGGATGATAGAGAACAGATCCTGCTTCTCCTCTGTATGACAACCTTTCAAGTATTTGAAAAGTGCTGTCACATCTCCCCTCAATCTTCTTTTCTCAAAGCTAAACATACTCAGTTCTTTCAGCACGCCAGCACCCTTCTTAAAGTGGTGTCCAGAACTGGACACAGTACTCAAGAGGAGGCCTAACTAGTGCTGAGTAGAGGTGAACTAGTATTTCACAAGATTTAGAGACTATACTTCTGTTAATGTAGTGTAAAATATAATTTGCCTTTTTTGCAACCACATTGCACTGTTGGCTCATATTCTTCTTGTGATCTACAATTCCAAGGTCCTTCTCACTTGTAGTATTACTGAGCCAAGTATCCCCCATTTTGTAACTGCTTTTGGGTTCCCCCACGTATAGCATTTTGCACTTATACCTGTTAAATTTCATTCTGTTGTTTCCAGTCTATCAAGATCTTTTTGAATTTTGTTCCTGTCTTCCAGAATATTGGCTATTCCACCCAATTTTGTGTCATCCAAATTTGATAAACATTCCCTGTACCTCTTCATCCAAATCATTAACAAAAATGTTGAAGAGCACTGGGCCCAGGACTGTGTGTCAAGAACAAATTCTTTCAGACTAACCTTATCTAATTTTTGCTAACATAACCAACTACAATTTCAACAATCTTTCCACAAAGGCAGCTCCCAAATATTATAGCTGTGCTCAAGATCACATTCTGATTTTCAGTGTATGAAAGTACTTTTCATAGCACCACGTTAATTCATCTAGTTCTTTTACAGGGTAGGGTAGAAATATGTGGCTCTCCAAGTGTTGCTCAAGGCCAACAGTGGAAGTTGTAGTCCAACAACATTTGGAGGGTTAAAAGTCTGTCTACTGTTTTATGGATAGGAAGAACCAAGGGCCCTATAATTCTTACCAGTGTGTCTCATTGTGTTAAAAGCTCACTTCTGGAAACTCTAAGAAAAAAATGACTGGGTTCTAAAAATGCATTTATAGGAATTTATAGCTAATTTTTAACCAAGAAGACGGTAGTGCTTTTTCTCTCACTCACACATTCTTGCTATGGAAGTCTTGCCTCCACTGGACATTTTTAAACAGGAGCTGGGTGGCTTTCCTACACCCAGTATTAGAGTGCAGAAACATCTGGGAAGCTAAGGGTGAAATAGCTTCCTTCCCTTTCTTGTCCCTGCCCTCCTGTCCATAGCTGGTCTTCCACCAGTTTTGAAGTTGTTGTTGTTATTTAGTCGTTAAGTCGTGTCCGACTCTTCGTGACCCCATGGACCAGAGCACGCCAGGCCGTCCTGTCTTCCACTGCCTCCTGGAGTTGGGTCAAATTCATGTTGGTAGCTTCTATGACACTGTCCATCCATCTCGTCCTTTGTCGTCCCCTTCTCCTCTTGCCTTCACACTTTCCCAACATCAGGGTCTTTTCCAGGGAGTCTTCTCTTCTCATGAGATGGCCAAAGTATTGGAGCCTCAGCTTCAGGATCTGTCCTTCCAGTGAGCACTCAGGGTTGATTTCCTTCAGAATGGAAAGGTTTGTTCTCCTTGCAGTCCAGGGGAATCTCAAGAGTCACCTCCAGCACCACAATTCAGTTTTGAAGTACAGCTTTACAAAAGAAGATAAAGCTTTCTGAACAGAATAGCAGAAGTATGCCTATTATAATATCAGTTGTCTTGTCAAATGATGAAGAAATTCAGTCTCCTTTAACTTAGGAAAAAATCATCCAAAGAGAGTCAGTATGGCGTACTGAATAGAATGATGGACTAGGACTCAGGAGACCTGGGCTCAATCCTTGTTTAGCCAGGGAAATTCATGAGTGGGGTTGATGAGTTTATTGGTGAAACTACTCTTTAAATATCTTGCATACTTTGAAAACGCGATTAGGCTCGCTATAAGTTGAGTGTCCCTTGGTGGCACATAAAAACAACAGCAATCATTCAGCCAAAGCTGCTGCCCTCAGCTGTGGTCTCTTTTTGCCTAGTGTGACAACTAAATGTAATCTTCAGCTTTTTCTGATATGGAGATTGCCCTGTTTTTTAAAGACATACTTTGAAGTGAAACATGATACCTCAAGCTGTTTCTACACATTTGTGATATCCATCTTGAAACTTTAATGTAATTACAAATCCTGCAGCTTCAGCCTCAAGCCAGGATGATTTTTGGATTTTTCCATTTCTCCCTCACTTTGGCTCTGCCTGATGAAGGGTCCTGCAGAACATGAAAGCTCACCTTTTGACAGTGTTTTAATGTCCAATAAAGGTAGTACCAACTCCTGATTTTTCATCCTGTTTTGTATCATTTGTCTCAGCATGATGGGCGGCATGAAGATCCCAGCATTTGAACAACTTTTAGATGCAGTACTCATAGCCGTTCCTTTCAGTTGTGCTTCAAGACATACTTAGGTTGTGCCAGCAGGTGTCATTGCAGAGATGAACAACAAGCTGGGGACTGAATTTAATGAGAAAGAATGAGATTGAGAGAGAGAGAGAGAGAGAGAGAGAGAGAGAGAGAGAGAGAGAGGCATGCAGGGCCTGACCCTGCAGGTACCAGCTACCAGACCAGACAGAACAGTACAGTGTGCATTTGTAAAATGTTAAATGCCAGTTTGTTGGTGGGAGCAATTTCCATCTGGATCATGGCATGCAGGGAAGGAAGGTGACTACCACGCTGTGATACCATGAAAACCACTCCCACTCCACAAAGCTGTGGTGCCTAGGAAACAAGCTCCCATTATTGCAAATGAAAATAATGGTGTGTTGTGTGTGTGTGTGTGTGTGTGGTGTATAATCTGTAGAAAACCCAGGCATAATCAGCAGTTACTAAAGTAACTGTTCTGGTTGGCTCTATTTCTCATGAGCTTTTACTCACTGAAAATGGTGAGGTTTGAGCCTATGAAGGTGCTTGTGAGCTCAGTAGCAAGTGAAATCTACCAGTAGTTCCGTAAACCTTTGCATCAACATAGCCTGCCCTGTGAATTCAGCACAAATTCATAAACACTTAAAACTAACTAAGGATTGCAAAACTGGAGATGATTGGTGTTTCTTCCCATGAAAGGCTCAGGAGCTGGGGTTCTGAATTTTGTATATTCCAGTTAGAAGCTGTACTCATCAATCAGAGGTTGTGCTGTCTTTCACCATCTAGGGACTCAGGCTTTGTAGAGCCATAATGCAGGTTTTGTTGGGGAGGGATTCATGGATTAATTCCGGTGAAGACCCTGTGCTGAGTCCTAGTTTCAAACCTGATTCATGAACAATGCTTCATGTCAACATTTCTAAGCAGAGAAACAAACCAACAGAAATCCAGCATACGTACTTTATAGCACTTGGCTATTGTTATTACTGTGATGATAATTTTTTCTGCTGCTAAGGAGGTAGTCACTGGTATCTTGTCTTTGTAAAATTGAGAGAGATTTACTGTCTGGCTTCACTTAATTTTGGAGAATGCTCAGGAAGAGTGGCAGGGGCTTAATTTGGCCAGGGCCATACTCAGTAATTTCCCTACCATGCAGTTAGTCCAGACCTGATTAAAATGTGCCCTCAATAGAGGTTACTCTGAGCAATATGCTTGCTGTGGTCTGACATCTTGTGGCTGCCAAAACAAAACAAAACAAGTCTTATTGCTGCTAGCCTTTTAATTCTTTAGCCTGGACTCCAGACCAATTTCATCCTTTCTAAATAAGACTGATAAAAATTTGCTGTCATGTTTGAAATGAAGCTTTATTATAAAACGGGGTGCTAAGATATTGAGAGGTCAAGCTTCATGTTACACAAAAACGCCTGTGCCTCCTTGTTTGTTGATTTAAATGACCACTAAATTGGAACATCACCATAGCAGTTTGAGTAGAGGGGGTGAGCTCATTCCCCCCCCCCAAGTAAATCTATTCAGCCCTCCCAGAACACTGGCCATGGAGTAAAACTGGCTCATTAGGAGTGTGGGAAAGGGAAAGAATTAAACCCCTTCATCTCTGCTGTGGCCCCAATACAGACTGAGACTCTTGGTGAGTGCTGTAGTAAATGACATAAAACAGCACACGTCTTTGTATATGCAAAGACACATTTAATGTAACATGACTTGTTACTTGGTTTTCACCTTGAGCTTGTGCCCCCCCAACATTGGATGGAACTCCCATCAATCCTAGCCAGCACAGCCAATGATGAGACACGATGGGAGCTGCAGTTGAGCAAAATCGAAGGCCACAAGAGCCCCAAACCTGACCTAAGTGCAGGAAATTTAGTGAATGCAATGTTAGCTTTCACAAAGGCTTTACAGAGCATTGGATGTGGGAATGCAGTGGTTTGAGAGAGATATGAGCAGCATATGTACCACTTTTATAATGGCTACAGGAAGCTTGGTATATGGCAACAACAACAGTACTGGGATATTGGATGATTTCTTTGTGTATAGAGCAGACCAAAGGTCAAAAGGTGTGGCCATCACACAGTCATGGTGCTCCAGTGAATATTAATTGCTCTGTATCTGTCAGGCCACCTCCCATAACTTTCCTTATTACAGCTTCGTTGTGCAGAGAGGGCAAAGTCTGAACCTATAGCCATATACCAAGCAACGACACAGCTCCTTCCCTGATCATCGCCTTGATTTTGTGACCAGTAGAGAAGGGCTCCATGATCGGTTTAGAGCAAGACGTATCATCACAACAACTTAGAAGGTAACCATTTTATTATTGAGATCTCCTAGTTCACTGTTATCCCAGATCTACTAGTTTATGAATCTTTCAGCAGCAGCCAAGTTCAGGGTGAAAGAGTGTTTACTTCATTCCATTATTTTAAGAGTAAGCAAATTCTTCAGGAAGTAGAATGGCACGGTGGGGTGAGGAAGATTAAGTGGAGAGGAAAAGATTGAAAAACAAATAATCTGGGAAGGGATTCTCTGGAGTTAGAATTTTCAAGGAATTGGGACTTGAAATGATGTATGAATAACAAAACATATAACCAAAACACACATACCACCACCACTCCAATCATTTGAACTGTGGGCCAAACTGTATCTTACAGATAGCCCTTATTAGATGCTAAAGTTGTTTACATCCAGAAAACCAATCACAGAAACACATTCTTTCATAAATCATACCCTGATGCAGAGTGGATTTTATCCTAGTGGTAAAGCACATTCACTCTACATACAAGGTCCCAAGTTCTGTGCCTATTATCTAAAATATCACCTAACAGGAAATGGGAAAAGTCCAGAAAGTCAACCACCCTGGAAATGATGACAAAGGCTGAGTAAATGTAAGATTTGACATCTGTGTTATTTCTATGCAAAGATCAGAGGTATAGATGATAAAAACAGTAACTGGAGCTGGTGATGAAGCAAAACATAGATGAAAAAGAAATACATCTATGAATTTTGTGAAGATTTTGTGGAGATACATACAATGGAAACAAGAAGGCAAAATCATCAGGTGGTGACATTTTGTGTTTTTTTCTCAGTGCTGCTTTCTTTCCTTTCCTCTTTTATTTTTCTTCTATTCTGCCTTCCTCCTTTTTTGACATACTATTTTGCTGTGTGTTTCAACATGTGAATGGGTTTAGGTGGCTAGTTGGATGTAATAGTTTCTAGTTCAGGAACCAAAGTTTTAAAACTACCTATCTTTTCTTTATCCAAAGCACCAATGCAGGCCTTTAAATAATCTAAGGCTGGAATCCAATTAGTAGTCCCAGCTGGAGTAGACTCATTGAATAAGTGGGATTTATTTGCATTAAGTGATTATTTGCCATTTAGCAGCTGATGTAATGGAGCTAAACTAGTTGGGACTACCAAATGGATTGTGGTCTAATTATAAATATGTTTATAACATATCTCATGATGACTTCTGTACTATGATCTCTCTCTCTTATACACACACATATCTCTAAAATATTTGATGGAATGGACATGAACGTACAGCTGTCTAGAATTATAATGAGTGTATAATCTATGAGCTTCTGAACTTCAGAAGATAGTGGATTCCTTTGGCTTGTAGGGATGGTGTATACCCTAGGTAGTCTAGGTATCTCCTAAAAACCATCTCATGATATGACAATACTTTGTTTGTCACAGTTAACTGGTCTTCCGGCTATAGTCTTCACTGCTTATGATTTCTAGAATGTTCTATTTCCACATCATATTTCTGATATTCTCCTAGACTCATTTTGTCAAACTCATTGGCTATTATCAGCATGATATTAGTATTTGAAATCTTCATCCTCATGATTAATGCCATTTTAAATTTTCTGTTTATGAAGATAGTATAACATATGGACATTGCCTCAACAGATGTTTGTTCTTCAATACTATTGACTAATACTCACTAGAGTTGAGTATTAACATTGGTTTAAATAGGTAGGGCTTAAGCTATCACATTCACCCATGAAGCTGTTGATACCACTGCTACTTATTATCTTATACTGCCAGTGATTGAAAATATTGAAAGACAACTTCTAAACCATAGACCAATCTAATGTCTATATACTGCCCATGGCATATATATGTATATATGTATATATGTATATATGTATATATGTATGTATGTATGTATGTATGTATGTATGTATGTATGTATGTATGTATATGTATATATATGTATATATATGTATATGTATGTATGTATGTATATGTATATATATGTATATATATGTATATATATGTATATGTATATATGTGTATGTATGTATATATGTATGTGTGTATATATGTATATATGTGTATATGTATATGTATATACAGTATGTATATGTATGTATGTATGTATATGTATATGTATATACAGTATGTATATGTATGTATGTATGTATGTATGTATGTGTGTGTATATATATATATATGTATGTATGTATGTATGTATGTATGTATGTATGTATGTATGTATGTATGTATATGTATATGTATATGTATATATATACACACACTGCTAAACAATATTTGCATTTTTTGTTGCATTTATAGCTGTATTTTGCCCAAAAGAAGTGAAAGATAATGTATATGGTCTCCTCCTACTTTTTATCATTCCAATAACCTTAGGAGGTTAGGCTAAAAGATGGCAAGTGGCCCAACATCACTCAGTGATCTTCATATCTGAGGAGGGATGGAATTTATTAAGTGGGAAATATTAAAACTATTGAAGTGACCAAGTGAATACTAAAATGTATTAACTACAGCTTCATGTCTTGTTCTGTATCAAACAGATAAAGTGAGGACAAATATTGTGATTAGTACCCAGTGAAGCTCTTTATAGCAGCAATGGAGGGACGAGATAATATAAGGTGAGGAAAAATGAATATCTCTAGAAATTTCTCAGACTTCTACATTTCAGACTAATGTGTTTGTTTGCTTTCTCCACAGTGAAACTGGAAGCAGCTTCAACAGAGTCAATAGCATGTCAAGGCCCAGTGGAAAGTCCATTTACTGTAAGAACAGCTCATTTTTCCTTTCGTCATTTCACATGTCCAGTTTATTAAGCTCTAAGCCTTTCCATGATTTACATTATATGCCCTTTGGAGAAAGAGATTTCTGGCTGTTTTAAAACTTTTTTTGTACAGAGCTGTGGACAATGGTGATGTTATAGAAATCAACAAAAATAATAATAATATACAACCTCCTCTTTTTTTTCCTTCTGAGAGCTTTTATCCTAGAGAATAGGGACAGAGAAAACCCTTGTAGTTCCACCCCATCCTATTTCTCTCACAGCAGTATTATAAGCCTCTTCACCACAGTAAAGTACTTCAGTAGAATATGCCTACAAAGTTCCTTGATGTTTTCTTTTCCATGCACCAGAAGACAGTCATGACGGTCATGAACACAGGCATAAAAGTTGTCTCTCACAACTATGTAAGATCACTTCTCCCTAGTTGCCAAATAACAAGAGCAGCAACCAACCCCGAGGAAGTCACCCTAGTTTAGGCAACAAACACTCATGTTTGGATAAACACAGCTTATAGGAACTCACACCTTATTTCAACCACCTAGCACACAAATCTGTACTCATATTGTTGCCAGCTGCTTTTTTTGAAAAAAAAAATTACTACAATTCCTGGAAACCCCTAGGCAGCTGGGATTTGTCTGAAAAAAATAACTTTACCAAGGTATGGGTTTTTTGTGGGGTTTTTTGCCATAGGCCACCTTATAAGGTTGTCTTCTGAGTGAATAATTGAAGCCAAAATTAGAGAAATATGCAACAATCCAAAATTGTTGTATATTTGCATATGAGAATATGAATGGTATTTTATCTGTAACAAAGGCTTCAAATGCTTATACATCTTTAAGGATTCTCACACATCTGCCAACAATAAATGTGTTCTTTTTTCCCATCTGCTCTCTCTTGCTCTCACAGGCCAGCGGAGGCAATACTCTGAAGCTATGTTAAAAGAACAGCATGAATTCCAGCACCGTGTGGAGGTAAGAGAAACCTGAGGAGCCACAGAAAGTTTCATTCCACTGTGTTTAATCAAAGTAAATGGATGTATATGACCCAAAGGGCAGGATTAAATTAGCCTTAAAAATAAAAACATGTGCCCTAATATACAACCCCTTCAACTTAAAATTGATCTTGCTGAATTTCCTTCATCAAATAACCAACTGGGGTGGGTGGTGGGGATAGTTGATTATTCTGCTGCTGAAATCAGGTAATGTTGATAGTTCTCATGAAGACCCATACTATCTAATAAACATTAGCAGAACAATCATATTTCCACCATCAAAGAGCAGAGACATGATTTAGGAGGACTTCCAGGTCTGAGAAATCAGAGTTGTACATGAAGACTGTATTTATTAGCACAGTGCCAAAAATTTCTCCTGAGAGGATAGCAACAATTCTCATTCAGTGTGGTGGAAAATAAATATAAATACCTTTTTGAAAAGGATATTACAGGTGATATGTTAATGAAATTCTAATCAAGGGATTGAACGGCCATTTGCACACAGCTATGGAAACTCACAGGGGGATGTGGAACAGGTAAAACCATTCCTTACATATCTCACTTATCTTGAAAGTCCTATTGGGAACCAGACATTTGAAAGAGAGCCTATTCCTATATAAACCTGCCCAATCAATAAGATCTTCCGGGGAGACCCTCTTCTGTGTCCCACAGTCGAGAACAGTTCATTATGTGGAGACATGGGGGAGGGTTTTATCTGCCACAGCAACCCAACTAAGGAATGCCCTCCCCTTGGAGGCTCAGTCAGTCCCAATATTGGCATCATTTCAATGTCAAGTCAAGACCTACTTATTATAGTCTTTGAGGGTTGAAAATCATGACCTGCACAGGTTTTAGTGCTATGTTTTTAATGTTTGCGTGTTCTGATTTTGTGTTGTTTGATTTTAAATTGTTTTAAATATTTTATGTTTTAAAATTGTTTTATACAGTTTTGTAATCCATCCTGAGATCCTATATAGGGACAATAAATGAGGGAGGGAGGGAGGGAAGGATGGATGGATGGATGGATGGGGGTCATTGCAAGTATGTTCCAACTTGATGGGTCATCTGTGTAGTTCAGCCCAACACACCAGAGCAGAGAATACAGTTCTATGCATTACTTTCAAATCCCTCTCATAAGACCTTTGAGTTTTTCTGATGACCTGTTACTTGACTTGAACCCTCATGTCTGTCCCTCAGCACCTTCTGACTTGCCACACTGATGGTAAAGAAATTATCAATGCAGATAACTGTATTGATCGACTCAAGATTATGGATGCCCAAGGCCAGGTGTGGGGACAAGACATGTTTTTACAGGTGAAGGATCACAAGCTGCTGCTAACAGACATTGAGGCAGAGGTAAGCAGAACTCTTTTATCCTATTTTGCACCATACTTGCACCAGTGGGGCGACAAACTTCAATGAGTAGCTAGACACACATCTTCTTTGGAAGGAAGCTGGAACCTACATCTAAGACCACCATAAGATAAAAATGAAACTCTTGCAGAAGGGCTATAGCCCAGTGGCAGAGTGTCTGCTTTGTATTCAGAAGGTCCTAAGCAATCCCTGGTACCTCCAAGTAGTGGTTAGGAAGCATTCCTGCCTGAAACCATGGAGAAACACTAGCAGCTAATGTTGACAATACTAAACCAGATGGATCAATGGTCTGACCCATTATAAGGCAGGCCTTGGCTTCCTCATGGTGTTGTTACCAAAATGGGATAAAAGATCCTAGCTGTTTGCAAAGAATTCTCCCATTGCATCCCTGTTTTCTCCCTCAAAGTTATGGTAGCCAGGATTCTTTGCTAGAGATATGTCCCCAACCATGGACCATTTAGCTGCTAATTATACCTTGATTTCTTCTTTTGCCTACACAGGAAGAGCTGGACTGCTACCCACTGGAATGCATCCAGGACTGTGCTTACATTCTTGACAGCTGCATCTATAACTCCATCTTGGCCATCACCGTGAAAGAGATTAACCTGCGCAGGACTAGTATCCTCCTCTTTCAATGCGAGCAGATTGGAGTGAGCAGCTTTGTGGAAGATTTGTAGCCAAACCACATGCTAACATTCAGTGCTAACTCTTTTGAACAGCAGTTGTGGTGGATCCCAGCTGTGATCATGTTGCATAGAATGGGAGTTCAATTTCCCCCCCCACATGCCACAGTCCTGACTCCCACCAGTTTTTCTCCTGTGACAAGTAATAACTGATGAGTTGTTACTTAAGTAATAACAAGAATAAGTTATTACTTAAGACTAAATTACTTAAGTAATAACTTATTCACCAAAATTGGTGAGGAGTGGGTGAACTCACTCTCATTGGTCCCAATTCTGATTAGCCCTCTAGCAGATGCTATTTAGAACACATTTAATACAACCACAAATTCATTTAATATGTAATTTGGTCTTGATCTGGAGGGGGGCAGAGAAGAGAGAGAGAGAGAGAGGTGAAAGGGAAGAGAAATCTGAAGAAGCTGTTGTATAGTTTTGACCTCCAATGTCTGTTCAAATATATGTGTTCTACATTCTATGTTGCTGTGAGTTAAGAAGACATCTGTAGAATGTTACATTCGGGGGATAAGAAAGCTATTCAGGGCAAAACACTGCATAAAAATTATCATAGGAACTGAAAATGCTGCCTGTACAGCTTAGGGCCAGATGCATGTCAGATGTACCTGAAACTGAGAATATAAGAAAGGCTGTACAGAGTAATGTTGGTAGATTTGGGTAAACAATAAAAGAAACTGGTAGAACTGTGGCATTTTTTCCTATCCAGGCTGCATTGCTGAAGACCAAAATGGAGAAAGCTATCGGGGAGTGGAGAGATGAACTGCAGAACCATGACTTGCTCAGGTAGCAGGATAATTAAGGACTTGCAGTACTGAGAAATAAACCTTTCTCCTTCCGAGATCTGTTAGATTTAAATCATATACAGTGATTCCTGGTGCAGAACATTTGGCACTAGAGTGAGTTTCTATACCTTAAAATCCCAAGCAGATCTCATTTTGGATGCCAAACATGGAAGAGCACATATTGCTCCTGTCTAGGATCTTATCCAGGGGTGGGCAAAAAGTGGCCTTCCAATGGCTTTTGAACTATTAACTCCTATTGTGGCTCACCATTGGCTATGCTGACTTGACTTAAAAGCATTTGGAGAGCCAGACGTGATCTAAGTAAAGACAAAGCCTTAGGTTTTAGAACTGCCCCTTCCTTGCTTGAAATGTGGACCTAGATGTGACATTGTTCTCTTCTATCTTCATGAGTGTTCCCTAACAATTTTTTTGAAGGAAGTTCCATCATCACTGAGCTTTCACAGCATCTTTGTATGAAAAAAATTGGAGCATGATAATTTTTTAATACAAATTTTCTTAATTCCCTGGTCAGGAGCAACCTGGAGAATATGTTGTACCAGCAGAGCAAGGCATCAGGTAAAGGTAGACCACCAGGAATTCCCCCGGGCAGAAAGCCATCTGGGCTGGAGCATACTCCTCCTCCATCACAAGCACCTGAGCAGCTGCTGGGGCAGCATCCTTGGAAAGCTGGGCCAGTCTCCATGGACCATGATGCTGGTGACCTTACAATCCACTTTGTATTACAAAGCAACACTGCTGTCTCACACTATCATGAATCAGGAAAGGAGTGAAAACTGACTCAATCCAGTGCTTCTGAGAACCAAGATGGCTACAGAATTTGGCAAAGTTTCTTTTTTTGAACTTGTGACCCCAGAATACTTCAGCTAGTTTTCCTAATGGCCATGCTAGCTGGAGGATACTGGGAGACATAATTTAAAAAAAAAACATTGTTAATCTTTGGATGGCCTACATGTACAAACACTGGGCTGAAGGCTGGATCCTGCAGCAGCACTGCTTGTACGGGCATGCTGAGAATTGGCATAGAGGCAGATTTGGTGACAAATGTGGCCTTCGAGTAGAAGGAATGACTTCCTGGGCACTTGCTTTGGGGGGCAGTTGTCCCCATTGACATATGAACCTTCCTGTTACTTAGTCAAGGGTGCCTGCTTTCTGTCTCTCCATGCAACCAAAAGGGGCTCTTGCAGGAACAGAATGTGCATAGCTTCATGTGCTCATCATAAAGAATAGACTTTGGGGGACATATGGGGACATTTTCCAAGTACACTTTAAATAGTGTTCTTGGCAAGTGGCTGACCTTGGGAAGATTGCTTATAATTGTGCCAGTGGCAATGCTGCAGAATGTCTACATTGTGTATTTAATTCTGTGTGAATTCTGTTAGAGGACCAAAATGTTCCCCACTCCACCCTATCAGGTGCACAAGGATAAATTAATTCCAAATAGCTCTGGCCTACAATACATTTGGGCAAGCCGTAAGGGAAAGTTCATACATGCATAATCATCATTCCATGACTGCAGCATCAAGCGATGGCCTGCAATATTTGAAACAAAACTATAAATGACACAGGGAACTTGAATCTCACATTGCTACAAACACAATACCCTATGTTAACAGTGCAGGTAATCCACATCTTCAGTTGTAAACCACCAAGTGAGAAGTCACTGAGTGACGTACATTCATCACCTGATGACTTATTTAGCTGATGAGCAATCCAGTGTGCTGTTTTGTCTCCTCTCATGCATAAGCCAGTTTCCATAGTACATACATTTGTCCATATAAGAAACTACAAGCAATGCATCACCACTGAAAAGTAAACAAAGCTGGAGAATGGAAGCCTGCTTTTACTCAGTGGCAGGGTTGGGGAAAGTTCTGCAGTTCACATTGTTGTTGGACTACAACCTCTATCATCCCTGACCATTTGCCATGCTGGCTGGTGCTAATCGGAAATGGAACTCCCCCCACATCTAAAGCACCACTCCAACAGTTCTCCCCTTCCAACGTATAACATTGCTTGGTAGCAGCAGAGGAAGATGGGGATTGCAACTGAAGAAGATAAGTGCAACCTTTTGCTGCCACCAAAAAATGGTTACCGAGATGGCCAGAATAGCCTCCGCCTATCTCTGCTACAACCACTGCTTTTGGGTCCCTCTATGGAATCAGAACCAACTGGGCATCCAACCCAGGGGCAGAGAATTTAAATGCAAATTCCTGCTTCTGTGGCCCACCTATTATTGATCTAGGGACTTTGATCATTCTAGACATCGAACCACGACTTGACCAGTGGCAGCAGAACAGTGCACTAGCATGGGATAATCCTGGCCTTCCTCCGATGATGCAGGATCTGGACAGAGACACTGTAAGTACGTTTGGTCATTTCTTGGATAGCAACTCCAATAGCTCCAAAAACCCTTTCTGTGATGTTTCTAGACTAGAGAAACTTGGACTGAGACAGACTGGTCTTTGAATAAGCTGGGCAAGAAGGCTGAATGGCCTAAGAAAAGTTTTTGATTGAGTCATACATTTGGCTGCTTTGCACAACATCAGAGGGCATGTGAGGAGAGGCATGGAAGCCAATTGGAGGAGGTAATAAAGAACTAGGGAAGTTAGGAGCCAGACTTGACAAACAAGAAAGCCTACAAGGACTGCTGTAACTTCAGAGGCAACTTCTGAAATGAAAACAATCATAAGCAATGTACAAAACAAAAACAAAAACCTTTGTACAGATAATTTGCCTCCTGCCAAATATGTTTCCCCTCTTTCTGAATCAGAAAGTAAAAGGAGCAGCTCATTGGTATAATGATAAGGGTGTCTGCAGAAATACTTCCTGCTGCAAAATGGGGAACAAAGTCTCTTAATGATATCTATGGATTGTTGACTGTAGTTTGCTGACTGTAGTTTGTACGTGTGTACTTTAATGAGACACCAAGTTTAGGATGAGCGGAAGCAAACAACTCTTTGTTGCTCCCCCCCCCCCCCCCCACGGTACCCATCTATAAAACATAACCTCCAGTGCAAAATCTTGGTATGCAGCCACCAATGCAATGGCAGGTTTAGCTCCTTTTCTTGTTCCTTCCCTGAGTGCAGGAGGTCCTGAATCATGTCTTGAATGACATTGAGATCTTCGTGGGAAAGCTGGAAAATGCCACTGGCTCCTTGAATGACAAAAAGAAAAAATTAAAAAAGAAGAAAAATCAGGACAACAAGGGTGAGTAAGGATGCCAAAGGGGCAATCACAAGTTTCTAAACAAAAGCCTATTTGGAAAATAGTGTCCGTCTCTCAGATTGTCCAGGGCAAGATCCAGTGAATGAAGGGACAATGTAGGAGAAGACATAGCAGAACCTGTTTGCCATGTAGCAGTCCAGAAAGGACATTTCTGAGCAGAGTATCAACTAGGTCTTGCAAGCAACCTGTGTAAGGTTCTGGGATTTGTATAAGCAGTTGGTGTAGATAATGTAGGTTCTGCCTTTTTTACAGCTTCATGAGCCAGTTACTAGATTACATACTGACTTATCTATGCTTCAGAACACTAATTGCACCAGCTAGTGGGTAGACACCCTCTTTGTTCCAGACGGACTCAGAGTGATAAGCCAGATTTCTGGTTAATTAATTAATCAGGAAGAATTTGGGCACTTGTAAAGAATCAGAGTTTTTAAGCAGATATGATATTCTTGTTATTAGAGACGTTCTAGGCCCAATCAGGTGAAGTTCAAAGCATTTGGAAAATGGCATTTGAAATAATAAAATAGCCTTACTACAGGGGGCCACATGGATCATTAAGCAGAATGAGGAAGTCAATTCAGGCAGCTGATTGTGGGTATCATGAAAGGGCCTCAAATTGTTGGTTTTTAAATGTTGATCATAGTATTTTTATCAACAGAGAAGGGGAGAAATTTTTACAAGCTTTTCTTTCCTATGGGCCAAAATAACCTGGTTTGCATCAAGTGCCAGGCATCATGATGGGGGCGGGGGATGGATTCTCAGGCCACAAAACCAAACCATGAGAAGTACACTTTGAGACCCCTTGTGGAACCTTGGTTGGGGTATTATTATGCACTGGAAAGGTATACCCTGATAAAAAATAAAAAGTGTATCACTACATGGCTGTAGCTGTTTGATACCAATTTAACAACCGTGGCTCCATCCCACAGAATCCTGGGATTTGTAGTTTGATGAGGTGTTTAGAATTTCTGCTGGTGAGTTCTAGTGCACACCCTTGACAGGAGGAGATAATTCTAAGTACCTCACAAAACTACAAATCCTAGAATTCCTTTGCAGATGGTTTTGATAGTTAAAGTGGTAGCAAACTACTGGGCCCTGTGGACATACTCATAGTCAGGGAGTGCTGTGATTCTATAATCCTACATACATTCACAGTTCTGACTTGGGTTTCAGCTCTATCTGCATCCATCTGAAGATCCCTTCAGATGGGATCTTTAGACAAAAGGTCCCTTAAGTCCAATTTCCTGTTTCATCATAAAGTGGACAATCAAATAATGTATCTTTGAAGCCCTCCAGCAGGTTTGAAGACAATAGCCCTGTCCTATTTTTGCTCCTCAGCAATTGATAACATGGTAGTGTTTTGTCTCCAACTTTGGAGGTCTCATAAGATATACAGGCAGGCCTATCTTCCATGAATTTCTTTACTCTCCTTTAAAAGCCCTTTACACAAGAAACAATTTGCTCAGGCTGAAAGCAGCTAATTCTGTACATACATTGACTGTGCGTTTTGCTAAGGATGAATTTCTTTGTTCTGTCTTGCACCTACTACCAATTAGTTTTATCGGATAAGCAAAGCTTTAGTATTTATGATTTGTATAGGAGTATTACAATACTTGCTATTTAAACTTTAAGCAGTGTTGCATTTGAGTTTTGATTACATTCTGGGTGCAGGTAATATGGTCCCAGTTTTTTATTTTTTATTTTAAATGTTTCTAAGCACTTGAACTTCTTTATTTGTCTATCTGACCTTCTTCAGATATTTTCCCTGAAAAAAAATGAGCTCTGTTGTCAATATCTGTCCTACTTGTTTTGAAGATGGCCTGGACCTTTTTTCTTTTTTAAGGCTAGTTTTTAAATCTTTTTTCTTTTTCAAGTGTACTCTAAAGTAGGCTGTCTTTCAGGGGTTATTTGTAATACAGACGCAAGCCCAAGGCTACTAGAGGTACCTAACAAATTATTAATCAGGTTCATTTTAACTCCCCTTAATTCTGATGTCTGTAATTGTTACAGCTAGTATTAAGTTAATCAGGAAGCAATTAAAGTTTTTGCAGTAAATTTGATATGTATTACATTTTTTCTGAAGACCAGACTGAACAATGAAGTGTATATTGTGGGAATGTTGGAAAAAATATATAGTACACACAAGGTAAATGATTTGTACCGTACTTGAAAACCTCAGCAATCAGCAAGATTATGCAGTGAAGTTTTTATTATTATTATTATTATTATTATTATTATTATTATTATTATTATTATTATTATTATTATTATTATTATTATTATTATTATTATTATTATTATTATTATTATTATTATTATTATTATACTACCTCCTCCACAACTAGTTAAAAAGTAAGAGTCTTTGGATTTAACCTGGCTTTGCTCATGGGTGTGATCAGGATTAAAGTTTTCTATTAATGTATTTCAATTTCTTTAGCTTAACTGGTTTGTAAATGAGATTCTAAATTGTGTAACACTTTGTTTTTCTGGACTTTATGCTTAGCCTTATGGATTAGTCCAGAATTTCTTTGGATGAGGGTTGTGCTCTATGTCTCTAGCATTCTTTTTGTCTTATCTTCTGGAAGATCTGGCTAACATCTAGTTATCTCTCTGGTTCTGCAGTGCCTTCAAAACCTGAGTTTGAGGATTGTTTCCAGAAGATCAAATACGGTTTCAATTTGCTGGTAAATCTACAGTCTGTGTGACCTTGGCAGAATTTTCTTCAGCACCAACAGAGTTGGCTGCATTTCCTAGGGGAAAGACTTCTCTTCCTAGTCTCCATAGCAAAGAGTATCTAGGGTAGCAACACAAAGAAACCCTTTATGCCCAGCTGCAGCCGTTCATTGCTCATGAAGAATTTATTTGGGAAATATTTTGTCCCATCTCATAATTATGAGAGTGGAGTTAGGATTGTGGGGACAGAGGAGAGGGGTGGAAAAAACATAAAGTTTGGCATGTATGTTGAGTGGCTATATGTAGTTAGATGGAGAATCTGATCTTATGTGTAGCTTAAATGTAGCTTACCCCTGTTTTTCAGGCAGAAATTATCAGCAAAGTGACTCACACTAATTAAGATTCAATACACAATGTTGCTGGCAGGCACTGTCCACAGAACTTCCCTTTAAAATTGCAGTGTAAAGGGCCAAACTGGGAAAAGATGCTGTTCTTGCCATTAGCAAAGGCATGAATAGCTTTTTTAAAAGGTAAACAACAGCCATACGGTGCAGGTAGGGGAGAAGGATGATCTAGATCATGGTTCTGTTGTACAGCCCAGAGGAGTTTTAACCCTTTGCCTCCACAGCAGTCTAGATCAGATCTCTTTGCATCTGCTGTTTGCACTGGAAGAAAAACAGCTATTTGTGCCATTAGATGTTTTTTTTTTCTTCTCATGCAAAAGGATGGCGCAGGGAGTCTGACATTGGCTGGGACTGTAGCAGAGGGCAAAAGTCAAAGTCTCCTAACCATCCTTTGCCAGGGCCTCTATGCAGATTTGTCTCGATGGCTACAATTTACTTTTTAAAAGCTTTTCACACCATTTATAACTGCATAAATGGCATCTCACCTCATCTAGTTTTATGACTAATTATATCTGAATGGCATGGCTTCATTTCTTCCACAGCTGGTCAGGCTGCAGTTTCCATCATTATGCTGGTGGGCTATCTCAACCTTTCCTCTCTGCTTGATATTTTTTTCCCCCATTTAAATTTCTCCTCTCTTGCGGGAGGTAAGAGTGGCAGGAGAAGAGCCATTTTTTGACATGAGGGGATGGAAAGGCAACAGAAGGGTTAAAATGCTTCTTTCACCTTGTTTTATATATGAACCACCGAACCATCATTCAAATCGAGTGCACCTCTTATCTCAACGTCCTAGTTATTCTGGTTGGAAGGGAGATGAAGGTTTACAAAATTAGGCTTGGACCGTGCTCTCATGGGAGCGGTGGAGACGGACAATGCAAGGTCACTGTATATCCCTTGCTTGTGGGCTAATATCTTATCTGAAACATAAGTAATAAAGACATATGATTCTTGGGTGATTTGTTTCTCCCACCTGCAGCCTGTGCATTGATTACAAACTTGAAGGGCTATGAACAGCAAGGATTGCTTGTCATTTTTTTTCCCTCTCCCCCAGGGGAAACTTGAACACACCATGCAGCACCCCACAGCTCCTGAAATGGTTCACCTGGTTTTTTCCACTCTCTCCATTGTGAGTATTCTAGGCAGCAAGGACTCCTGGTCATTTCTAATGAGCATAAACCTTTTTGACTTAAATGTTGATTAGTTATTAGAGAAAAGTTTAGAGAGAAAGAGAGCATGTAGTTCCTTTTCCCACATCACCGTGTGCCTTTAATCTTCTGATACATCACTGAAAAATCGTCCCGAGTCTGAGCAATGTCATATTGGTCCACTTGTAATGTGGATAACCCTGTTGTCATCCAGAGCTTGGGAATGTTACTATTAAGACTACATCTACACATGTTACTTTAGACCACTGACTATGCTAGCTAGGGATTCTGGCAGTTATAGTCCAGAAAAGTAACTTTATGAATCTCTGATGTCACCCAATATTGTTGTGTACACACTGGGAGAGGACAACGCCGAAAAGATGGCTCCAAAAGAAATTCCTCAGACCACAGGATCCCTAGAAAGAAAGTGAGAGATGTGTAGTGTTGTCTTTAGTCACCTCTCCATCAAGCTTTGGGCACTAAACAGACACTGCTGCCAGAAAGTTAAGTGTGTGTCTCCAGGCGTATAACTAGGAGCTGTTGTTTGACCTACCCTTTCAACCTTGTGTAGCTTAACTATAGACTTAACTAGAGGCTTAACTGTAACTAGGAGGACTGAAAAGGTTGTTGGTTTCCATAGCTGTAATGTGCTTATTATTCTGTAGGTTTTGGCCAATTGTCCCTGGGCCAACCTGGCTTCTACAGTAGTCCTCACCTTTGCTGATTCCTGCAGGTATTGACCTGCTCAAGCGCTCTTTGAATCATAAAGAACAAGCTATTTGGAGAAGTTTGGGAGCTGCCTGGAATCTAACCAGGTAATGACAATGACCAAAGACAAGGCAATGGCCAAAATGTTATTGGAGAATTATACAAAAAGCATAACATTTAGCAGCGAATGGTGGCTGGTTAAGAAATCTGCATAGGCATTAACTGTTGCACAATTCAGTATGCAACAGATATTGCTTAAGGAGATAACTTACACCAATTCGCCACTAAATTTTATGCCTTTTGCATAATTGTGTCACAGGATTTCGGCCAGTGTGTGTAAGTTAGCTCTGACAGTAGACAGGAAATGGACTACATGCCAGTTGTGTGCCACACTGTAGCAGGAACCTCAATGCCCTATTTGCAATATTTCTGTGAGGCAGGATTGCCCCAGATATTTTGCATGTCTCAGACAAAGATTGAAACCGTTCCTCCTCCTTGCACAGAAGCCAATTGGAGTGGCAATTGAATCTTGTTTCAATTCAAGTGGTAAAAGAACATCTTTAACCATACCTAAATTCAGGAGGCAAGCTTGAGAGGCACAAGACAAGCCACTTGGCACTCAGATGTATACTTGGCTGCTGCCTCAATCTCCCTGCTGGTAGTACCAGTCCTGCTGTGAGGCTACTTCAGAAATTTCAGGAAGTTCTTTTCTTCCCTTGCAGGGCAGAGCATCCAGAGGGACCATCCATCCCTCCTTACAAGCCCAAGTTCTCAGACGGATGGGTGCTGCCCATGCCTAATCAGAGGCAAAGCTCCATGGACTCAGATAAGGTGAGTTTTTCTTTAAAAATAAGCAAGCATAAGCAAAGCATAGTTAGAAACCCCAGTGTATAATAGATCACCACAGTATAAACTGGTTTACAGATTAAAGCTCTTGTATAGAGCAAAGCACTTCTGAGCAGAGGAGGTAAAAAAACAAAACCCAAAAGACTCTATTAGGAAAGCAGTGGAATCAGCTGCTGGTGAGTTCTGAATTAGAAATTTAAGACAAGCAAAAGAAAAGAAAAGGGCACCCCTCATTACCCTTTCCTGTCTCCTCCTACTTATGGGAGGAGGTTTTCTGTTTTATTTTAATGCTTTTTGTAAATGATGCAATGCATCTGTGCTGCCTTAATAGAGTCTAATTTTTTCCCCCAAAAATTTCCTGTCCCTCTGCAGAGGGGCAGAGGAAGTGTTTAATTTGCCAGTATCTTGAAGTGGCCCTCTATTTAAGCCACTTCATGATATGGCAAATGACAGCTACAAGGCTTGCTTTGATTCATTTCCAGTGACTGCACATGCTGGAAACGAACCAAAACAGAGTGATCCTATCTGCACCAAAAAAAAGTAGAAGCCCCTGATAGCTGCCCAGAAACGTACAGTTAGGATCGCTCTGAGAATGAGCTGGTTTGCTCTTGTGTCATGTGATTGCCAGAAAAATGAGCCAAGCAGCCCATCCCAGCAGCAGACCAAACAGTGGGCTAAATGCCTATCTGGTCTCACCATAGATCAACTTTAAAAGTAGTAGCACTGGCCTTGACTTCACAATAAGCTTTTGAATATCCAATGTGTGTTATCATTCTTCTAACAGGCCCGCAATGGAATGAAAAATAGCTTCTCAGCAAGGTATGTCCTTTTGCTACAGTACTCCTGTAAGAATGACACTTATGGCCATGAAAACATGTAAATCCTATTGAATTCAACAGCAGGAAAAAATGTGAAAAAAAGAAGAAAACATGCAATGGAGTTGGGATATCACTCTGCATACAGATTCCTTTAAGCCACAAATTTTGATTACACTTGCATAAACAAGAACTAAAGATGTCTGCTGGTTTTGCCTGAGAAAATATCGTAGTGTCTGTAGCAGAGTGCTGTTGGAACCACTCTTGTACATACCTTCACAGCATCCTCTATGTGATGCCTCTGAAAGAAAATTGAGAATTGTACTGTCTAGGTTTCCCCAAAGCATCAAGCCTCAATTCTGGGTCTGTGAAGTGCTTTGGATATCAACCTGCAGAAGACCCATTCACCATGGCCCATACTTAGGGATTTTTTCAGGTCAAGTGCAAAATATCAGATAGAACAAAGGCTGAGAGCTGTTGCCTTGAAGGATTTCCAAAAAAGTGGCCATGTTAGTCTGTCTCAGCATACTGGCAAAATTCAAAGAGCCAGCGGGGAGGGAGAGGAGAGAGAGAAAAGAAAAAGAGAGGAAGAGTGAATAGTGGGGGCAGAAGAGAAATATGGTAGCACTTTAAAGACTTAACAGATTTATATCAGTGTGAGCTTTTGTGGATGAAGAAGTAGATTTTGTTCCATGAAAGCTCTCAAGGAAATAAATCTGTTAAAGTACCACAGTACTTTGCCTTTCTCTCTCTTTTCTTTTCTTTTCTTTCTCCCCCTTTAATATTGCAAGCAGGCCTTAAAGAATGTTCCCTCGGAATCTAAAACAACATGGCATTCCCCTACTCTTTTTCTCCTCCTCTACATACTGATCTCATCTTCTTTTCAGGGCATCGGATTGTCCCCAACTCATGCAAGCCATTTATGAGTTCCATGCAAGAAATTCCAAGGAGCTTACTGTGACCAAAGGAGATCTACTAGAGGTAAGATGGAACTTTTCACAGACTCTCCTCCTGGTAAGCTAAGCACTACTTACAATCAACTAAAAAAAAAAGGGGGGGGGAAGAGTCTGTACAAATTTTAAAAACTCTTTTTTGGCCATGATGTTACAAAACATGTGTTGGTTACAAGACAAACTCCAAAGCCAATGTTCTAAGGATATTGTTATTAGACCAATTAAAAAAGGCGCAAGATCCCTTGTGCAAGCTTTCAAAATAGGCACATGACTTCTGCATTTTGAAGAACTTGGATCCCTAATTTAGCCATTTCAGCAGTGGGACCCTTCCCTGGAAGAAGATTATTTCATGCCACCTGTATTGGAGTTTTTATCTCTGAGGGTTTATCCTTCCAAATCCAAGATAAAACCATGTAGATAGGGTTCTATTGACTTTGTTTGCCTGATCCATCATCTACAATCATCCAGTCTTGACAGCACAGAAACTGCTTAAGAGTCTCCTATCCCTTCCTATACAAGGTCTTTAGACTTTACACCATATAGAGATGGCATGGGGTTGTTGCGTTTCAAAAAGGAGATTCAGCGTTTATTGCTTTTGAATTACCTTTCTGGTTTCAGCAAAACTATGAGCCATGCAGAGTGCCTGCATTTCCTTCCCTATTGTACCATTAAACAGCAGGCCAATGTCATTGTTCTAATATCAAGCTTCCCCCGCCCCACTCAATATTTTGTAATGTTATGCCCAACAATTTGTCTGCCTTAAAAGCTTGTGTAGAGAAATTTGTGCCTTTTTAGTTGTCTTAATAAAGATTTGTATGCAACCCTTTCTTAACCTCTGTAAAAATAAACTGTTCCAAAGGCCTTATTCCACTGCTGAACCACTAGCGACTCTTTTCCTTTTGCCATGCATCGTGAAATTTGACAGTCAAGTTGGACGGTTTCAGCTTGGACTAACATGATATTCCTTCTTCCTGGCTATATTCCAACCTCATTAGTACTTCAAGTCTGATTCCTGGCATTGCCGCCCAGAGTAGACCTTTGGTCTAGATGGGCGGGGTAGAAATCCAATAAAATAAATAAATAAATAAATTCATAGAATCCAGTGGTACTTTGCAAATCAGTTAGCTGCAGCTTATCACAAATCACTTCCCTTCTTTTTTTTAAGGTGTTGGACCAGCGGAAAAAATGGTGGCTTGCTAGAAATTCTGCAGGGGAAGAGGGTTACATTCCTAACAATATTCTGGAGCCTGTGGATCAGAAGGCATTTAAGGGAGACAACATGGAGCAAGTAGGAACAATTATTTTCTGTGTCCAATGGCATGGCAGAGGCTCAACAAATAAGACGCTAGGAGCTTGTAGAATGCTTTGCTTGTATAATATATGAGCATGTCCAGAGGAAGCCTTCCATGATAAATACAATTTAATGCACAATGTTCCAAAGAAACTGTGGGTATCTCTGTGCATAGATTATGCATAGGCTTTCTTCCTCTTGCACATGCTCAGCCACATCAATAGGAAACCAGCCCACCAAATGCCTGCCTGCATCTAGATTGTGAATGGGCAAAACTACATGTATTTGCTTGCTTTTCATTGCACTACAATGTTTCAGTCATTTACTAGGAATATCTGGGAGTTGTGGAGGGTTGGCACTTGACCACAATCTCCTTTCCTTTCCAGCATCTGAGGTTTCAGAGACATTTTCCATAAGCCTAAGGGCTAGAAACCTGATTGGGCTCTTGAATGAATGCCAAAATTCTCAGCCTATTGAATTGTTTCTGTTAAATTCTGGAATGACACAAAGCTCTTATTAAGATAATCAGAAATATTGGATGAGCAACACTTTCAAAACTTTCAATATTAGAAATATCTAACTATTAAAGAATCAATTCAGACTGCATAGTTTCCAGAGCAAAGATTTCCTGAACTTGGGTCTTGTTAATTGAAAGCTAGAAGAGAACAATCCAATTGCCAAAGTTTACAAACAATCAGATGCACAGAACATACGGCTTTGGCTGACTGTGTAGTAGGATGACTCAGTCTTTATTCTCCTTTACCACGAAACCTATTTGTCCTGTTGTTTCTGCATTCAGATCTCAAGAGGCTTCCCTGACCTCCATCCCAATTCTTCACCTGCAGAGGTCACAGTCTGGCTCAGGACAAAAGGCTTCTCCAAGATGTAGGTGTTACATTAATAACTATTAATTATATTGATATCTAATTGTTATCCCAAGACACCATACCCATACAATAACTCTGCCTTTTATCCATCCTGGATTATGTACTGGTTAATTCACAATTTCATGCACTTCCACCAAAGGCAGAGATGAAGTCTGTATAAAATCCCCACCTAAAGTGAGAATATTAACGAACTATGATCAGAACTTGGAAAAGTTCCATTTTTTAGACTACCACACCCAGCTTTTCCCTCCCTACAGTATAGCTACTAAGCCTGATAGAAGGGCCCACTGTGACTGTGGTTGGCGTGCATTTTCAGGTTTAATGATTCTCTGGTTATTTCTCCATTGGAGGAAAAAAACATGTATCTATAACGCAATTATAGCAATTTGATACCACTGTAACTATCACAGTGTGATCCTACAGAATCTTGGAATTTGTAGTTGGGCGGATACTTAAAATCCTCTACAGCAAAGAATTCTAAGTACTTCATCACAGTACAGATCCCAGAGTTCCCTAAGAAGGAGCCATGGCAATTACAGTGGTATCAGATTGCAATACTCTGGAATAGTCTTCCGTCGGAGATCTGCCTGGCACCCTCGCTGGGTGTTTTTAAGAGCCAATTAAAGGCTTGGCTCTTCAGGCAGGCCTTCCCTCCTGTCAATACTTGACTTTTTATCTTAATTTTTTGTTATATTTTTCCATCTTGAATAATACTTATCTCATTGATTTAAATTGTTGTTTTAATTGTTTTATGATATTTTACTGTGAGCAGCCCAGAGTAGACATTGTCTAAATGGGTGGGATAAAATTCTAATAAATAAATAAACAAATAGCTTTGTAGTGTGGAGTCAAATGAAGAACAGGGAGGAATGTTGCCCCTTACATAGGTACCATTCTTTATATGCCCTATCAGAATGGTGTTTGGCATACATTAAAAAAAACAGACCCCATAGAAAGGTAACATATATGCTCAGGACAGACAAATTTGTATGTCTGCTTTTGCTTTTCTTGCAGTTTTTTTCTGCACCCGAAGAACATGGAGTTATGTAGCAAATACAAGCAGATCCAAACACAGAATATTTGCCTTATATTCAGCCCCTTGGTCCATTTAGAGCAATGTTATCAACACCAATTGACAGCATGGCTTTCAAGAAAGATTTTTTTTACCTAGCCCTACCTCGAGATTCCTGGTAGTCTCTGCCAGTTTCCCACCCAAATACCAACCAGGCCTTGACCCTGCTTAGCTAATACCAAATAGGATTCATTATATTATGATGGATTTTGATTAAGGGATAGTGATGGAGAATAGAAAGGGACTATAGGGGGGAAAAAACATCCCTGGTCCAACTCTTTCTTCATCTTTCAACAGCACTGTTAAATCCCTTGGGGTCCTCAATGGGCAGCAGCTTCTGTCAATGAGCCAGGAAGAGCTAAACACAGTCTGCCAGGAAGAAGGGCACAGAATTTCTCTCATGCTTGCAGCAGTCAAGGCATCACTGCAGGTAGCATGGTTTCCAAAACTAACAAATCTGCTTATCTCGCTGTTTGTTTTTGTGACTAAAAATGTGCTAGAGGGGACATTTTGACTGAATAAGATGCCACACTGCCAGTGTACACTTGCATGGGGTATCCAGTTTCTCAGTGACACAAATGAATGCAGAAACAGCAAGGTAGTAAACCTGAATGAGTTATTGCACTGGTTTAAATCATGTGGCTACATACTGGGGGCAGGGGCGGGGTGTTAGTTTTTTCAATCCACAACAGACTACTGTGTGAGAAAATATGAGCCCCCTACCTTATCTTTTGTCTACACTCCTACCTTTATGGGGCCTACCATTAAGCTGTTTTTATGGACAGATCCTGTACATCTCAGGTTCTGTCCATAAAAATAGCTTAATGGTAGGCCCCATAAAGGTAGGAGTGTAGACAAAGGATAAGGATATGTAGTGAAGATGTTCACTCTCAAACATTCATACCTTTGGAAAAGTGATAGGCAACTTATGACCCACCCCCCCCACCCCATATGTTGTTGGATTGAACATCACATCATGACTTAGCAGTGGTTGATGTTTAGGGGAATCACAGTTCAGCCTCTAGAAGGCCCCAAGTTGCTCACTTGAACAGTTTCTTTCTCTTCTTTGTGTGCACCTCTATTATAATACCTCCCAAATTGTTGACTAGTGTCAGCAAAGTGTCAACAGTGTCTAGATTTGGATTCATATTCTCTGTGTATGAAACCTAGCAGGTGGCCTTCAGTATGTGCCTATTACCAACCCTAAACATTACAGCACTGCTAACAGGACAAATGAGGACAATCCCATTCCTGATCTTGATCTTCATGTCTGTAGTGCAATTTCATCCTGCATAAATACTGATATTTCTCTCTCCTTCCTTCCCTTAACAGTAAGTTCTCCAGAATAGCCTTCAGCTATTTTCAGCCATTCTATGGTTTGCGTCTTAAGATACCATCTCTGCGACAAGTAATGACTCTCATATTCATTGCCATTCAAGAACATGTCCTCATTATGCATGGTTATCCTTAGGTGGCACATACATACACATATAGCTGTAAGGGTTAATAAACAGTAAAAGTTGGTGCCAGCAAGAGACACTGTTGCTGTTGTTATTCTAAGTTAAAATATCTATAGTTTAAAGTTATGTAACAATTTACGGCTACAGAGATTGTGTTATTTATCAATCTTCCAAGATTTAACAAAAGTGGTAGGTAGCAAACGTTATTCTTCACTGAAACAGAATCATTCCTACTTGAGTTCAAATTCAACAATTTCATGGAATATTCTTTTGTTTTCTTAGACAATACTGACTTTCAAATCTCTGTTGTCAGTACCACTGTAGTTTTGTATCTAATAAAAACTTTTAAGATCCCCAAAGATACCTTTGTGTTTAATATAACTAACACAGTAATCTCTTTAGCACTATTTCAAGAACACTGGTGAAACAGTGTTTCACAGAGGACAGCTGCTCTTATCTCAAGAAAGACAAGGGAACATACTCCGCAAGTAATATTTACCCAGTAAACAGAATCCAACCAAGGCCATCAGTCTCTGTTTCAGGAGCTGGGGAAATGTAAGCCTCCTGATGATGTTGGAGAGCAACATAGCCAATAGTGAGGGAAGCAGGGTTTTAACAATAGCTGGAGGGTCACATTTTGACCACAATGGTCTGAGTGGATGAAAATCCCCATTTTAGAAAATAAACACATATGACAACAAATCAAAAGGCTCTTTCAGATGCTCTGATGTAATAGCAAGAACTCACAGGTTGTGGAAGGCACAACACACTCTTTACATGGCCCCCACCTTGAAGATTTCTCTTTTTAGCTATAAGGGCAAAATTTGTTTCAAAATGAAAAATTATCAAGCCCTGAGCTGAAAAGTTACTTACTTCCATAGTTTTGCCATGGAATTCTGGTTATGCTTTGATATGGCTACTAATCAGGAAAATACGAAGATAGGAAGAGGGTAAGTAGCACAGACCCCATCCATGTGGGTCCCAATTCTAAGAGAAAGGTGGCATATTAAATAAAAAATTTGAGTAAATTTTTGTTTGTACTATTTAAGTACACCATTTGCCCTTATCCATTAAAATGGTGTGGGAAACAGAACACAAACTGAAAAAAATTCAGGGACAGGACATATTCACACAACCATTCAAACTACAGTGCAGTTAAAACAACAGCTATGAGATTCACAGCAAAAAAAGGATGCAATAGAAAACTCGACACAACTACATTCCAAAACTCTTTATTGGTCACTACAGCCTTCAAAATACAAAAGCTTCAATTACCATCCTACAAAAAGAGATCATCAGATTCTAGAGAAAACAGTCTTTAGACTATTAAATCAACTGTAGCCACATGAAAACCCAAATGAACAAAAACCTATTATCCAGCATCAGCTGGGGAGATTTAGTAAATGTTCCTCCTCTATTCCTTCTTGTTATTCCATTTGGCCATCTTGTTATTAATGGGAGTTTTCATGAAGCGGCTGGAGCTCATGTAGGCAGCAACCTTTTCCAGGGCCTGGGAAAATCGAAGAAGAAACTTTTACAAAATGGGGTCACAGAAGGCAAAGAATTCATCTCTCACTCAGAGACAACAAATTTAAGAAGCCAGAGGAAAAATAGCAACCCTCCTTGTCAGAATTGATTTATTCATTTTATTCATACTGAAGAACATACACCATATGGTGGGCTAAGCCATCTAACAACATGGTGCCCTCCAAAAGGTTTGGACTACAACTCCTATCAGTTTAGCTAATGGTCAAGAGTTCTGGAAGCTGTAGTCCAAAAGATGGAAGGCTATTAATTCAGCCCAAGGTTTCAAGAAATGGTTTCTTTGTTCAAACCTTCATTAATAATGGATCAAAAATTATTACTACCTATGCATTTTGTTGGATCTACTGTTATTCAGCTACCATCACTCAAGTCACCCCCCCCCCCCCCCAAAGGTTTGGAGATATATTGACAGAAAGTGGAGGCAGAAATACAGGGCCTTCTGTATGCTGCTAGACAACAACTCCCATAATTTCTGACCGTGTTGGCTGGGCCTGATGAGAGTTAAGAGTCCAACAACATTAGAGGCCTATAGGCTCTCCGCTTCAGTTGCAGGACATATCCCAAAACAATAAAGTTTTCACTTGCTGAACTGGACATTCCCCAGTAGCTGCGCTGCTCAGGAAAAGAGTAGCAAGCAACCTTGAGGAACAGCCCATCCTCCTAAATCAGAAGACATTCCAAGAGTGCTGGGGAGCATCCTGTCATTTAATAAACATGTTACAGGAACACATGTTGTTAAGATATTCTCAAAGAACCAGCCGAGAACTCAGCAAGCATCTCTCAATTCACATAACTGTAGGGATACCAGTCAAGACTTCCTACAGTCAGGCACAGATGGCCAAGACTTTAGAACTTGCAGCAAAACTAGTATGTCCTTGCATTGCTAGCAGCTGCTTCATCTTAGCAAAGAACTGATTGAACAAGAAATGAAAGGGACATTACTATCCTGCCTGAAGCCTTTTTAAGTGCCAAAAGGAATCCAACAATATTTTTCACATATTTCTGTCTCTTGGACAGCTGCTCCAGCCATTTCAGACCCTTCTTGCCAGAAAGTAACAAACCAAGTCACAAGATGCATATAAAGACCTACAAGCAAGCATGTCTCAGGGAGACAAAACTAACCTCGAAGCGGGTGAGAAAATCTTGAAGGTTCTTGAATTGATCAAGGCACTTGGGTTCAAACATGCGGTTTTGGTCGAGGACATCATACATGAGGAAGTCAACAAATGTAATCTGGAAGAAAACATAAAAATGAAACATCTACTACAGGGATCACGTCTACCTCCAGACACTCACGTGTGGATACAAACGTACCTTGTCTCCAGCAAACCACTTTCTGTCCCCCAAAAACTGGGAGAACAGTTTCAGCTTCCCTGGTAGTTGCTCCAAGTACCCTGGTTTCAGTTTCTCCTGCAAGAGAGGAAAATGGAAGGAAACAGAACTGTGATTAGATAAAATGGAACAGCATTCTTCATCCCCATGGACCTATAGAATTTGGTGTCATCCGTGCAACATCCATCGGAAATTAAACCAAGATGACTCCTTATCTCCAGGGGAAAAGACACCAGTAATACCAAGTAGGAAAGATATGAGAAGAAATAGCAATAGTGCTGTTCTAAGCCAAGCATACCATCATAAAAGTTTATTGACCATAACAACTTTACACAGGGAAACAGCCATTTTACACAACTGATACAGTTGCTGTTCATATATTACTACTTCCTGATAAGGGTGGATGATGGATATGCTTTTAAGCTTTTGGCTCTTCCACACATCCTGTTTATCAAGGTGCCCAGAAACATGATATAGTTGCAGAAGATGCAGTTACATTACTATCCACATCTGCTACAAGAAACAATGTAACATAAATGTGTCACACTTTGTTACAGAAAGTAACAATGGCTGAAATCCTGCAGCACAACTATATTTACAATGGATGGTATTGTATATGATGATTATGATGCCACCACCCCGTGATGTTAATCTTTAATTTAATTTAAAACCTCCTTTCCCCCCACCCCACTCTCTTTCCAAAGCTCCCTTGGGAATCCCTTTTGCTCTAGGGAAGCCTTTGGGAGCCTTGGGATGGGGGACATTTTAATGTCAGAAATTCATCACTTGATGGTGGTGGGACTATTGGAGATGATTTTTCTGACATTAAAGGCTCTTTCCTCATCCTTGTTTTCAAAGGCTCCCCAAGGCAGAAAAGATCCCTAGGGAGCCTCAGAACTTGAAGGGGGGCAATAGGAAGTTTGAAAATTAAAATAAAATAAGATCAACACTGCCAGGTGAAGACTGCATCATCATTTATGCAGTACAGTAGTGCCAACTGGATTTCAGCCAACGTTTATTGCATACTGGGTGGCCTCTCTCTTTTGCAGACATTGTATATCACTACCTCTTTCACTATAGCTTAAGAACAGATGTAAACAATGGAGGACAAGTGAACTCACAAAATCTGGATTGTAGCAGATCATCACGAGACTCATGCGGAAATCCATCACCTGATTCTCCAGCATATCCACTCTGATCATCTCATCCTCAGATTCACCACCTGGAACCAACACATGAGGATGAGATACTTTGGCAGACAGAAAACTGGTTCTGACCAGACATCCTAGGCCCCAGAAACCCTCTGGTATACTCACACATGTTATGCTTGCGTGCGATGTACCGGAGAATGGCATTACTTTGTGTTAGCTTGGTCTTGCCATCAATTAGGTAAGGAAGCTGGAAGTAAACAGAATGATTAGCTTAAGGCCAAATCCTTGCCTTGTGCTTAAAGTTCATTGTTAATGCCCTATTCATAATTGTTCTTCAACCATTTCATCTCTCTTAAAACCCATACATGAATACCACGAGGAAGGCATTTTTCCCCAAGCACCCAGAACTCACAGCAGCATGAGACAAATAAGGCTCTCACTGTGCATCTTATGATAAAAACAGTTACATACATTAGGGAAGTCCAGGCCCAACTTCTCCTTTTCATTAATCCATTGACTCTTATCATAATCAGGAGCTGGAAAAAGAGAAATTATATTCATGCACAAAAATATCATTCAAACACTATAACCCCCACTTCACATAACCAGGAAAATCAACTTCAACAAATGTACAAATTCCTTGTCTATTCTGTAGCCAAGGTCCTGAGCCTAAATGAACTTGCAGAAGGACCTCCCTCTTGTGGGAGGGAGTTCCAAAGTCTGGGACGAGCCACAGAGAAGGCCCTCTCCCATGTCCCCCCCAAACACACTTGTGAAGGTGCCAGGACCGACAGAAAGGTCTCTCCTGATCATCTTATCACTCAAGCAGGCTCATAAAGGGAGATGCCATCCTTGAGACAGCTTGGGCCCAAGCTGGTTAGGCTTCATAGGTTAGAACCAACACTTTGAAATCTGCCCAAGAACAGATTGGTAGCCAGTGGAGTTGCTGTGACTGAAGGGTTTGTTTGTTTATTTATTTGATTGATATACCGCCCATCTGGCAGCCAAGGCCACTCTGGGCGGTTATGTGATCCCTGTGACCAGCCCCAGTTAGAAATCTGGCTGCTGCGCTTTGGACCTGCTTAAGTTTCCAGACACTTTCCAGAGACAGCCCCACATAGAGCATGTTACAGTAATCCAGCCAGGATGTAACTAATGCATGCATCACTGTGATCACATCAGACCTCTGCAGAAACAGGTGCAGCTCATGCTCTATCTTTAATTGTGCAAATGCACTCCTGGCCACCACCAAAACCTGGGCATCCAGGCTCAGAGACAAATCCAGGAGTACCTCCAAGCCGAGTACCTGAGTTTTCAGAGGGAGTGAAACCTCATCCAGCACAGGCCATGCCCCCTGTGCCTTGATCTGCCTTTTGACTGACCAGGAGCACCTCAGTCTTGTCTGGATTAAATTTCAGTTTATTCACCTTCATCCAGTCCATTACTGACACTAGACACTGATCTAAAGCCAAAAGAGCTTCCTCAGATTTAGATAGCAACCAGAGATAAGAGTCGGGTGTCATCTGCATACTGGTGACACCAAACTGAAAACTTCCACCCATAGAAGAATGCCAGAAATTTATTTTTGTGGAACAGTTATTCTATGGCCTAATTTTGCATTCAGACCACCAAGGCTCCAAGAGAATAACTTGGCAAGACAGTAGCATATTAAGAGACAAACAGGATCTGAGTGGTGAAACTTATAACAAAGCCTCTATTGTGCTCTCTTACTAGGGTCACTCTGTACAGTCCCTAACTATCTGATTTTCAGTACAGTAAGTGACTGATGTCATATGCTTTCAGACTAAAACACCCTGCATCAAGAAGTGCTTTTTGCTCACTCTTTCAGCAATGCAACTATAATAGTCTATTGTTGGAAATCTACTGTCACTATATCCAGCACCAGGACTAGAGAACATAAGGAATATGTTGAGCATTATGTGACTATGGTGATTACCTGCAAATTTCATCATTATGTGATTTGGATTCTTATTGATATTATTATGTTACTCTTCCAAAACTGTTCACATTATTGGGAGATGTGAATTTTGCGATATATTTATACAGTACTAATTTCTTTAACACATACACAACACCTCTAGCTCTTCCTTGTTACATCCCATATGTTTTACCCTTTTGGAACCTTTAAATGGACTTAAATTTCAAGTAAAAAAATTCCCTTGTTCCCCTACTGTACAAAGGTACTCCCGGACCACTTCACCCAATTTATTTCAAGAAAAGCATGCAAACAAAACAGCAGCCCTCTTTCCCCTGGCAAGCAAGCTGTTCTCCATCCTGCACAACAAGATAAAGCTTGCCCAACATACTTGTGGATAAAATCACACTCAGCACATTGAACTGGGAACTGACAGAAACACTAGAGGAGAAACAGATTTTCTAATCCTCTGAGAAGGCCCATTAGGATGGTTGGATTCCAGGAATGGAGGAGAACATATGACCCAACAAATATTTTCAGAATGCAGCTCAAATCAGCCCTAGCTAGCATACCAAATGGTGAAGGAGGAAGGAAGTTATAGTCCCACAGCATCTGAGGGCTCTCCTTTCCCACTCCTTGATTACATCATTTCTAAAATGCTTCCTTTATCCAGCTGTGTTCCCACCTTTCCTTATGGGAATCCAAATTCTATGCAAATACATTAAGTAAATGTTGCATTATGTATTACATTTCTGCCAGTTAAGGCATGGAATGATGCAAGATACTACAGCCCTGGGCACTGAAAGTTAAGGTTAATTATCAAGAATTCTCAGCTCTCAAACTCTAACTGAATTTAATCAAACAGGCACAGCCCATTTATCTGCAGCCAGAAACTTGCTTCCCTCACCTGCAAAAGAGAAGGAGAGTATATCAAGTAGGAGAACAGCAAAGGTTCACACCATGCTAAATTCTGCCTCTTTTCCACTCTTGAACAGAACAAGACACATATAACTCTAGGAATACTCCCTCAAATGACATCTGGTAGCTGGTATGGGCCAGAATCTTATTGGTTAGTTACACAGGACTCAAGTGCGGTGGCATGAAAGACAGTAGCTACTGTGAGTTAATTAGTTGCCACTTGTATTTCTTCTTGTGCACAACTCATGCAACAGGCACAAAACAAAGGATGCAAGTGGGCTATCTGCTGCTGCAATTAACACCCCTGCACATGCATCAACCCAACTAACCAACAGTATCCTCTCCACGGTTTCTTCCAAAGAAAGGTGTAGGAGTGTGTGTGTAGACATACAGACATCAATATATACTGAAAACAATAGCCTGAAATATTAACTTCCAGAATGATACCTTTCTCTGCTGCATAAAAAGCAAAGCGTGCTGCTTATATACCGCCCCATAGTGCTTCAAGCACTCTCTGGGCGGTTTACAAGTTAATTATGCAGGCTACACATTGCCCCCCCAGCGAGCTGGGTACTCATTTTACCGACCTCGGAAGCATAGAAGGCTGAGTCAACCTTGAGCCGGCTACCTGGGATTGAACCCCAGGTCGTGAGCACAGTTTTGGCTGCAGTACAGCAGTTTAACCACTGTGCCATATAATAATACATATTATATGGATAGTGCAGGTCCAAAGTCAACATTTTACCACCATCCACCATATTTTTTTAGGCTTTCAAATTCAGTAAACAAGTTGATCATTGTTGTAGAACATAGCCTTGGGCATTTAAAAAGTAATGAGGTCAACATAAATATATGGGATACGTTTTCTCTGCCTACTATTGTTTAGAATGCCTATATTTTAACTGCCTACAAGATACCAGGAAATTCTGAACATAAGCACCAGCTTGTACTCATTCTAGCAAAGGGGATGGGGGAGAGAAAAGGATTTTGGACTAAGTTCGGCAATATATACCTTCCCCACAGCTGTATAACTTATCTTCATAAGGTGTTCCTGTATATTCTAGTAGCAACCGGATGCTATGAGCAAGCTGCAAAGAAAAAAGGACAGAATTATTATAACGAACCAACACACTGTGGTGCGAGATTAACTACCATTAAATGTTATTTGTTTCAAAATTACAGTCTGTTCTATTCATGTGCAATCCTTTTGCACAAATACCCACATATATAAAAACAACATATTATACTTATAAGCAATATTTATAAACAATCAAAAAAGAGAGTGGGTGATATTTCTATTTCACATTTTAAAAACTGAATTTCCTAACACACCCAGACTGGCAAACAAAATATAAAACCAGACATAATTACACCAGAAAGAAAACCCATTTGAAGCAGATTCAATAGCAAGCAGCAGACCAGATGTCATTTAAGAAATTGAAACCTTGATGCAGAACACGCCTCCATGAGACTTGCACAGTTATCAATTATTATACAATAGGCACTACAACTTCATTATAATGAAGTTTAAGATTTACTGCCTAAATAAATCATAGGCCAGAAATAAAAGGAATGAAATTGGAGAGGCAGAAAGTAAAATTATATTTTTCATAACATGAGGGGGAGGGGAGTGGTAGACCTCTGATAAACTTTTTTAAGACCAAAGATTTAGTATCCAAAAGGATCCACTTACAATTCTTGACTTTCTCTTGATTTACAAGGAATTATTATGAAGCATGAATTATGAGAAAAGTCTGGATTAGAAGTCAGCGATGCCACATACAAGCTTGTGTTACATATGCATCTACTACACATAGAGTGAAGAATGCAATGTCCCCGATGATAAGAAGTGTGCTGAGTTTTAAACCTCCATAATTCTCTTCTACATTAGTGTCAAATAAGAGTGAGAAACTTTAATGGGATTAAGGGCTTTTGACCCATGAAGGAGCACAAGCCAGGGGCCACAGATGTACTGATTGGCTGATTAGTATAGTTAATTAATGATATTATGAATTCCTAACTGCCACAACTAAAATCTTGCAACACCTAGGAGTGTGCTTGATGCTTTTGCTACTCAGGTAGGAATCCACTAACAAAAAAGGAATACTATAAAATTATCCCTAGGGAGAGGAGGGAGGGAGGCAAAGACACAACCCTGCTCCTTCTATGGGGAATATTTACACAGTAGCAGGAAAGGCTTAAAGAAGCAGCAGGCCTTTATATAGCAATCAACAGAAAACACAACTGTATAAATGTGCACTCCTGTTCTGCTGGTATATTTCCTGTAAGTAACTGGCTGACCACTGTGTGAGCAGAACATTGGATCAGAGAGGACTTAGGCTGGATCCAGCAGGGCTCTTAGGATGCTCAGAACATCTTTCAGCAACAGTGGCAGACTGCTTGCTCTCCTTAGTGGCCCCTCCAGAAGGAGCTGCCCAGTAATGTGCTGGACAGAATTAATGCATGGAATAACATCCAGCCCTTCAGACCAAGGTTCCCCATGAGCACTTTCAAACCGAAGGATTCAGCGCCAGATTTCTGCTGGAAGAACAATGGAATCCAACTGAAAGAGGAGGAAGTATGCCCCTCTTCACCATCTCTGCATGCTCCCTAAAAACTTTTTTCAGAGGACTGTGAAACCCTTTGGGTCCCCTCTGGGAAGCTCCCAAGACTGCAAGGGGTGGTGGTAGGAGGATGTTTGACCATACCAGTGCAAAGTTGGATTTAGGCCAGCATTAGATATCGCAAGGAAAGAGACATGCAAGTCTAACTTGTGCAGCACTCACCAAGCCGAGGCGGGCAGGGTCGCCTCCGAAGGCCCAGGGCAAGAGCGCGAGGCCCGGCCAGGGTTGGCAAAGGAGGCACCTGCGGGCCCTCGCCGGCCAGCAAACGCGCCGAGCGGCTCGCCCGGGAGAAAGAGCGCCGGTGTGCAAAGAGCGCTCTGGCGCGGCCCCACCGGCTCCCGCGGGCCGAGAACCGTTCGGAGCAAGAAAGGCAAGGCCCCTCCAAAAGCGCCGGGGTTCCCCCAAGAGCCTGCGAGCTCCCGAAGGCAGCGGGCTCAAAGAAGCAGGCCTGTCCACCGTGACCCACGGCGCACCTTCCCGCCCAGGGCTGAGGGGTCCTGTCCCGCAGCTCCCTGAGGAAAGCTACCGGGGGCTGCAGGCGGCTCACAACGCCTCGACCTCAGGCGCTCCTCAAGCCTTCGGGCTTGGAGAGGCAGCCGAGCTGACCCGGGCGAGAGGGGCAGGAAGCTGCCGCCAGCGGCCGCCTCCACGCCCCCTTTGCCAGAGAGGCCGCTCGGGAACTTCTGCTCGGGTGGCCCAAGCCTCGTCCCCGTCTTCGGGCGAACGGCGAAGAAAGCCGCCCCCCCCCCCACACCCACACCCACCCCCTCTTCCCCGCGTAGGGCAGAGAGCGCGAGAGGCTTCCTAGCCTCGCTTCTGGGCGCCGCCTGAGGGGCCCCCGGGAAGCAAAAGGGGCGGCGAGGTCTCGGCGGGGCGGCGCACCCCTCCCAGGTGCCCCAGCCGAAGCGCGGGAGACCCGCGGCCTCGGACCCCTTTTGTGGGCAATTAGGACTCACCCCTCTAATATCCCAATAGCCCAGAATCATCGCCATGGTGCCCTCGGAGCCTTCTGAAGTGTCGCAACTCGCCAACGCGCTCTCTCTCTTTCCCTCCTGTCCTTAACCCAAAGGCAGCGGCAACCGCAGAAACCTCGTGGGAGGGCCTTAAGAAGCGATCGGGGGCCTCTGCGAGGGGGGCGGGGCGGCGGCAATGATTCGTTTTAATATTTAAAGGCCCAGCGCCGCATTTTCCTTTCTTCCAAAAGGGGGGCGGGGCAGGGAGCAAAGTCTGGAAAGCTGCCCCCGAGTGTGGAGCGGTGGAATTAAAACGGCCCACCCACCGCGCGGCCCTGATCCCCCAACGGGGCCGAGAGAACAGCGTTTTACTCAAGGTGGACAAGCCGTTCTGGGGAAAGTGAAACATTAACGTGGCCCCTTTGATGTTGGAATGTGTACAACTGCGCAATCAAATTGGCCGTGCAAGAAGCTCGGCTGAGAGGCTCTTTGGACTTTGCTTAAACCGTGAAGAGCCGGAGACTCTGAGCTCTCGTTTCCAACAGCGGTGCGTCTGCGCTACCCTTAATCATTACGTAGATAAGGGTGTTTGGGGCGCCAGTTCAGCCAGTCCCTTAGGATCCCTTGACATTCCTTAGTGGTAGTTTTAGAAGAGGGAGCCGTGCCGGTCGGTGCCAGCATGAGGCAAAAACGAGACAACAATGAGAATAAAGGAGACGAAAACGTTGTGGCACCTTGAAGACTTAACTTGAAGCTCACTTTAAAATATAGCAGGTGCCACAACGTCTGTGTCGTCTTTGTTTTTGTTTTGGTTTTGCCTACTTGACAAGCTTGGCAAAGTGGCCTGGCAAGGGTGGGCTGGCTGGGAGAGGACACGGAGAGGCGGTGCGTTCTGCAACGGGAAGTGGCTGCGGTCTGCGAAGCCGAGGCTGAAGGAAACGGCAAAGTTTTAACTCTCCAAGAGACTCTCGTTGATTTTGCTGCAACAAATTCTGTATGAAGTAATGTTGAGCGCTATTTAACTATGCCATCCCCTTGAATTACGCTCGAGGAGAGACTACCGAGGCAATGGTGTTGACTGGAGAAGGAGAAAGTACTCAGCATACAGTCAGGACCCTAAGCAGAGGTTTTGGCCCACAGGGCAAGCAGCGCAAAATGCCCTCCCAAATCTACTGCGTACTACCTGTTGTGAAAAATAATGTAAGGAATAATTATAAGAGGAAACACACCCACCCCTTGCCATGCATCTCCCATCGTCCACAGGAAATCAGCGGCACAGTCGGAGGTCCAGAAAGAAATCTCAAGTATGTTTAGCACATGGATACAGATTGTTTAGCATATCATATGTTTTTTTTTTCCCCCAGTCCAAAAGCCTGGTCTACTCTGGAGCAGTAGGTCTGCTGTCCCACCGGGGAGGCCTGATCTACCCACAGGATCCAGAGAGACCAGCCCTCCTTGTCAAGTCCGAGGTTTGGTCTGTTTTGCTATGGGGTGGATCTGCCCACTACTGCCTCCAGACTTTTCCAGTCTACAGTGGTCTGGTTTACTGGCCATGTGGCCTGTCCAAAATTGGCCAAGTTCACCTTAAAGATTCTTCCCTTCTGATGCCAGACCAAGCTGGTGGGCCAAATCTGGCACCCTGGGGCAAAGTTCTGGTTGTTCCACCCTCATTACAGCCCTGCATAAGGTTTTAAATAATGCCCAGAATTTGTGAAGACTGCCGCATAAAAACTGCACTTGCAGCTGTTCCACTTTTCTTCTCTCATCCAATCCCTATCCCATTTCCATTACATATAGCATGAGTGTGTGTGCATGGAATGATGCAATGCAAATAAATAAATAAATCATGCAACAGTGAGTAAAAATGTAGCAAAGTCTAATTTTTTCAACATGTTTTCCAACAGTGTACAGAAGCTTTTTGTCATGCATCGATACTCTAAATCAGTTGGGGAGAAATGCAAAAGCCCTGAAGGAAGAAAAGAAATCTATATCAAGCTGTGCCTCCCCATTCCAGGATTAATTATGGAAAATCCTCATAATTAATTAGGAAAAGGGCAAAACATGAGGCAGTAATGCCCCAGAAGAGAAAACGGTGCCCAAGTGAAGGTGCATATTACCTAAAACTGTCTGGTCCAGAAGGGAGAAAATTCCTCAGGCATTTCTCCCTGCCTGGAGCATGAAACAAACAACAGCAAATAATTAAATAGCAATCTGCTGCTCTTTTGAGATGCCCATTATTTGCTGCTCAAGGCAGGCGCCTCATTTGGTCTGGCCTGGCCAAAATATTATAATCTCTATAGAATTAACAGTTATGCAACAGAATAGGGTTGTGTCAGAACGGTGCCTCAGAGATCCTCTTCCCCAACCACCCACTCCATCTTCTGGATTTCTGGTTAAATTAAAAGTGGGGTCAGGGAGAAAACTGAAGAAGCAAGAACTAGCGGGACGCATTTAGTTTGGCCGAAATCCTTTGGCAGGGAAATCTGAACTTGAGAGTCCTGGAAAACTAGGCCTTCATATGACTGAGGAAATGACCCAAGATTCTTTTTTTTTTAAAGGATGTATGTTAGTCCCTCTTCTACTAATGCAACAGCTGGGAAAATGTGTCCAACAGATGTGGTTGGGCTGCAACTCCCATAAGTCCAGGTCAGGATAGCCTCAGGCTACAAGTTTTGGAAGAAATTGAAACTCTGGAAGCCTCTTTAATCATGCATAAAATTTGAACAAGTAACAGTGTCCATTGGTGGTTAAACAGTAAACCTCCAACATATTTAATCTGTAATTTGTAAATATATACAAAGGCTGTAAAATGCCATGAGCCTCCCTGTTCAGACTGAAATGTTAGCAAATTCTCTCTGTTCAGAAGACTGAACAACAAATAATGCTAATATTCTTGATGACTGCTGGTCTAAGGATCCAATTACATGGAGAATATATGCCAATTTTAAATTTCTTTTGATATAAAATAAGATTTTTCCCTTTCCCTAGTACAGTACAGCTGGCCCGCTTGTCAAGATGTGATGCTGTAGGATGCACATGCCTATAAATCTTCTCCTGTACCACTGGCACTGAAGAAAAGTAATTCCCACATTATACATGGTAGGAAGCTGCAGTCAACACTCCTACGTCCTCTCATCTCTACTTAAAGCTGTCATGAAAATTTACGGACAACCCATTTTCTCAGCAATCTAGCGCAGGGATACCCTACACCACATTTTATTTCAATATTTTGAGACTTAGCAACTCAACTGTGTTTCTTGTAGACTCATACCACATTCTGAGCCTTTGCCATTTTAAAAAATATCAGTTTCTTTGGAGAGTATTTATTTGTTAATTATAGACCTCCAGCACACATGCTCACACACTTCTAGTATTTCATCTCTTTGTGTTGCATGGCCTAAATCCAAGAGCTAGTCCCATCTAGAGCAGATCTGCTGAATGTTTAAAAGGACATCCCTTTAAACTGAACTCGGGATCCACCTTTGCTGCTATGTGGATCAGATTCTATACGTATATGTTTCCTGCAATATCGCCTCTTTCCCCCCAGAAGCTAGAAAAACAGGTTCAGCTTCCCAAGTAGCTAGGTTTCTGTTTGTCCTGCAAGGAGAGACTGCTGAATAACATAAATGGTTTCAATTCCACCCAACTGCAGTTTCCCAACAACTGCCCATTTCAAGGCATCTTTGTTTCTCCCTGTCCCCAAACCTTCAGCACTAACTGTGAGGAAAGGACTTTAGTTTCCTTCAGATTCCAGTAACATCCAAATAATGATTTGTTAACTGTGACATACTTACCCATTCTCTATATTTTCCCCCAAATAATTTTCAACTCCTCTGCCAAATTCCTAGTCTGGCCCAATTCAGAAGGATGACTTCAACTGCCAAAAACTAAACTAAAATATGTGTGGTCGCACCATCTTCTCAAAGCCATTTGAAAATCCATGATTTGCTTCTCGGCTGTATCCTTCCCACTTTCACTACCTGAGGCAACATGACAGAGAAGGACCAAAATCCTTTTGGACAACTTTATGCATGTAGCTCAAAGGTTATGTGCACGACAGTTGTGCTACTTCCAAGGCAGAAGTGCTACCCCTGAAGCATGTCTCCTGGTGCATTGTGCGATCGGTTGTGCCAGGAATGCACAACCAATTGTGCAGTTCCAGGATACTGGCCAAGGTAAAATTCCCCGGCAACTGTACTTCTTAATTTCAAGATGAAATGATTACTAATGTGAAAAAAACACTAATATGTCTTGTGCTTCTGTGCAATGTACTGCAGGATGGTCTTGCACTGTGTAATCTTTCTTTTGCTGTCAGTTTGATATGGGAACTAGGGAAAGAGAATGTAAAATTCCAAATTCTTTCATTATCTAGTCATCCTCAATGAACTATTTCCAACTTACTTCAGAGAAAGAGCTGTTATGTGAAGTTAAGTCAGAATTGACTTATAGTGACCCTAATTGGGCTTTCGAGACAAGTGAGATATTTAAGTAGTGCTTTTACCCGTTCCATTCCCCCCAGTGAGTTTCCATGGCTCAGCGGAGATTTGAACCCAGGCCTCCTGAGTACTAATCTGTCACTCTATCCACTACACCACATTTGGTATCCCAGAGAAAGTGTAGGAAAGTGCTAATCCAAAGATTTTCTAATCAAAATGAGCTGAAGAAAGAATTACTGCTTGGATGCTGAAACAGTTATGAAGGGCCATCATAAAATAGACAACACAACTTAATGCAGAATTTGCAAGTGGTAAAAATATAAAATCTTGTAACCACTTAAAATTGAGGCTCAAGCAAACAATGGGCTCCAAGGGCTAACTCAGTGTGCAATCCCTATGGGGAAAATTAGCCTCCAAATACTGTGGGGCACGGCTCTTACAATGTATTACCATTGGCGATGCTAGGGGCTCAGGCCGCTGGCAGTTCCCAAACATCCAGAAGGTGAAAGGCTTCCCTATCCTTTCTCTGTTAGAAAGAGCCAGGAAGGAGGATGTGCAGTGATCTGGCAGCTGTTCCTTTCCCCTTTTTTCTTCCTTCTTTTTATATATAGCATCTTCAACCCTTTGCCTAGTTCCTCACAGTAAAAAGTATATAATTTTGCATTAAGACAAAACAACAGCCCCAGCCAACCTTATCTAAATTGAAAAGCAGCAGAAAACTTTGCTGCAGGATTAATAGGGCCTTGGCTCTTTTATCCTGCTTCAAGCATCCTGGCCTCCCACTTATTCTGGGCCTGTGCTCAAGCAAGGAGACAGCTGTTCATGGGGGATGTTAAGTTCACTACTTTAACATCTATGTACAGTTTTCTGTTGGGCTGCAAGCCCCACCTGAGGCAACACACAACGAAGCATTGCCAGAGCAGACATTCTGCATGTCAGGACAGGAGTGTCTTTGCAATGGCAGAAAACCCTTCCCTCAAGGCCCCCCATCTCCTTCCCGTCTCTCTCTCTCTCACACACACACACACCTCACAGTGGCACACAGCTGGAGATCCTACAGTTTGGGAAGTCCAAGACCAGCTTCTCCTTCATGCTAGCCCACAGACTTGAGTCAAAGGCAGGAAGTGTAAGTATGGATATGAACAATACTGTCCAAGTCTATCTGTACTTGTCAAGACTCTTGGGAAGCTGCTCTTAAATAGGGATAACCTATTCAGTGAGACAGTTGCTTCAGGAACTGGTGTGTCAGGAGCTACATATCATACAAATGGCTTGATAAGTGAGCCATTTCACAACATGGATAACTCAGTGGTTTAGGTATCTGGCTACAGAGCTAGAAGTTGGAAGTCTGATTGCACACTCTGCCTCCTTGACAGGGGCTGGACTTGATGGTCCATAGGATCTTTTCCAGCTCTGCAATTCTAAGGTGATGATGACATCAGCAAATTAATCACTTCTCCTGCTTGGCAGAGGGCAGAAGTGGACAATTTTTAAAAAACTGTATATAAACTGTTGCCAATGCACTGCATCAGTTATATTTTTTCTTTAAAAAACAGTTTTCTTTGCCTTCTCTTACAGAGTTGATTGAGAAACTACCTGCAGCTGAAGCCACCACAGTGGATTCTAAAGCAGCCCTTTAAGATGAGGCAAAGAAAAGATTTTTTAAAAAAATAATTGCTATAACCAATATAGCAATGGAACTGTTTGTCCTTTATGAAAATTAGGAAACATATCTTTGGAGCCAATTTGTCCTATACCTGTTGAAATAGCTATCTAATAAGATGCCACTTTTAAACAGCAGGAACCAATCCTTATACTTCTTGAGCATGCTATGTACAAGCTTGCCAGGAAGAATAATGGATTCTTAAAAGTTCTGTTGCCCTTCCTTTTGTTAGTACATCATCAAGTGAATAGAGTGAACAAATTCTTGGCTTCAGGTGTTTTATCCCTTAAAAGACCAAGCACAGTTTGAAAAAGACCCTGAGGTGTCTTCTAAAAAACCAGCTGAACACCCAGTTTTACAGTTATGGCAATGGGGAGGGAGGGGTTGATATCTAGCTATCCCTTTGGAAACTGGCCACAGATGAACCTGGACCATCTAGAATATTGTCCAAAAGAGCCAAGTGTTGCTGTATGGCTGAAGCAATTAGGACCTTGTTACAATGCTATTAGAAGTACAGGAGGATTCCCCCCAACTTTGGGATCATAATCCACAGTTTCACTTATCCACTGCCTGAAAATATTAAATAAAAAACCCTGGGAATAAGTGTTCTTCCCATCAGAATTTACTTTTTGAAGCCAGAGATCTCTCGGAACCATTTCTATTCTTCTCATTGTAATGTAGCTGTCGTCCTTTGTTTTAGAAGTATTGGACTCCTGCCGCAAAGGATATGTGTTGTGGAAGAGAGAATAGATCCTAATGACAATTTGAGATCACAGGCCAAGAAACTAAGAAGCCAAGACCATTTTTCAGTATTCAAAACCTTTTATTAACTAGTGTCTTAGAATTTATTTGGGCATTCAAACTGCATTATTGTAAAGTTCAGTTTGGGCTGTCAGAGCCATGGCATGGTAAACATGTAAATAATTCAAAGTCACTCTTTGGTACTTTGTCATTGTCAGCCCTGCAAGATTCCTGGTCTCCTCTACTCTTTCTTGTTGCCCCACTTCGCATTCCTCAAGAGGATGGGGCTTTTCATGAAACGACTGGATTTCATGTAGGCAGAAATCTTCTCCAAGGCCTAGAGAGACAGGCAACAACAATATGGGTCTTTATTAGCCACCAATCTCATTGCACATTGTGTATTTTAAGAGTACATAGGTATGTGTGCTAGCTGCGCTTCAGGGTCCCAAATTCAATTGTTTGCTTCCCCAGGTAGAGCCAGGAAAGAATCCTGCCTGCAACCGTGTAAAAACTGCTGCCAGTCAGGTTCATGAACATTAGGGTTAGACAGACCAATCAGCTGCCTCCTGTATTCGTAACTGCCCACAGAGAGCCCAGCATGAACACCATATTGGCCCAATAATACTCTTATGATCTAGTGAACCATAGTTTAGGTTTTAGGCAATTCCTACTAGTCCCTTCTATAGACCTTGGAAAGTTACTTTTAAGCAGGGAGTTTGTAACAGTCCCCTCAAAGTTGTTAGTTACTGTTGTGATTTTAAACTTTTATTCCCCATTATTTCAGAGTAATTTAAAGGGTTACATTTTATTACTAGTTAGAAAGCATCAGAATAACACAAGCTACTGGACCACTGTAGAAATACACTTAGGAAGTTAAAACAAACCCCTCTTATAACCATAAAAGGCAACTTAAAAAAATTGCACTGTAAAAGATGTAATGTCATCTCTATATACCTTACAGTCATAATGCAACTTACTTATGCTTTAGCTACTGGAAAAGAAATTAATTAAAAATAACTCATTATTTGTAGCATGATACTTCCAACCAACATTCAGAACAGAAGAGAAGAAAAGTGGGGCTATTCCATTAGCTTTGCTCTGAAACCAGTTGGTATTGGCTCTTCCTCCATCTTGGCTGATCATTATAAGTTCTAGCACAAAACATATGAAGAGCTGCCTAACCCTGTCATGCTTTAAAAAAACCAAGTTCGGCTCTCAGCAGAGAGGCACATATGGAGAAAAAGAATCAGGTGACATGGTGGAAGGATGGAAGATTTTTGGAAAGCTTAGTTGAAGTGAGGAGTGCATTCTTTTCCCCAATGGTATCAGAACAATGCCTCCAATGCTCCAATCTGGAGCTCATCAGAAATTTCACCTCAAAGCGGTCAAGGAAATCCTGTAGGTTTTTGTACTGATTGAAGCATTTCGGCTCAAACATCCGCTGCTGATCCAGGATGTCATAGGCAAGGAAATCTACATAGGTGATCTAGGAAATTAAACATGGAAAGGCATTTTAATCATAAACGTGAGATGAAGATAAGCTTCCATATGACTCAACTTACATACCTTATTTCCTACAAACCATTTCCTGTCCCCCAGAAACTGGGAAAAGAGCTTCAGCTTCCCAGGAAGTTCTTCCAAGTATTCAGGCTTCAGTTTTTCCTGCAAGTAAATTGGGGAATGTGATATACTGGCTCATTTCCAGCTAACCTCTTGGGAAACCTCAAACTTACTGGTGCTGCCCATGCCTAAGCCACCTTTTCTTCTCACCCCCACCATTCCCCAACATTTACTCTAAAAACATGAGTTTAATTCCCCTCCCAATCTCAGGAGTGCAGGAAGAAAGGATTATTTGCTAAGCCTTCTGTAGGTGTTCATATTTCTCCCCAAATAGTTCTCAAATCAGCTGCCAAATTCGTTATCCGATCCACTTAGGAAGGAAAACACAAACCATAAAACTCACAAAATCTGGGCTGTAGCACACTTTTGCAAAGCCGATTCGAAAATCCATGACGTGGTCCTCAAGTATGTCTATTCTGATCATTTCTTCATCAGTCTCACCACCTGTGGCGATAGAAAATACAGGGAAGATTAAGAATCTCCTTCCAGCCAACTCTTTGGCAATAGTATGCTTTGATTTTCAGCCCACATCCAAATAATCATTGATGTGAAAACCACTCACACATCTTATGCTTGCGTGCAAGGTACCGCAGGATGGCATTGCTCTGTGTAATCTTTCTCTCACCATCAATTAGATATGGAATCTACGAAAAGAGAAGGAGAATAAAGGTGAAATTCTAAGTTAATTCCATCACCAAGTCATCTTCACCAGACAATTTCCAACTTACTTAGGATAAAAAGTAGGGCAGTGCCAATCTGACAGTTTTCTGAACAGAGATGGAATGAAGCAGGAATACACTGCTGGATGCAGATCACAGTACCAGCAGCATAATTTGGCACAGGATTTGCCTTTAATCAAAAGTAATTAAACAAGCAATTACCAGCAGCTACCTCAGTGGCAGAACTTGGCAAAACTACTCTTTTTTTAACTCCAAGTCACCCTGGGGTTTTAAAGGCAGGTTTTCTAACTGCACATAGCTCAGTATTTGTATCTTTTTTGGGTTAGTTTGGTTTGAATCAAATTATGGCATCCACACATTTGGACTAAGAGCACACCATCCCATTCCTTTTTAGAGCTGTCTCGTTCCTTTCTGGCTCAGCGCTAGGTCTTCTGAGTTCCTTTGGGGCATGAATTGGCCCACTCCTAATTATCTTGTTGTGTTGCTTGTGTAGAGATAGTCAGTTTGCACCCTAATGGAGTTGTGGGCAGTGTTATCTGAGGTGACAATCTTGTGATGTACTAGGTGGGTTGTGACATTTTAATGGACAATGAGGAAACCCTCTCCTTTCTTTCCATTTTCTCTACCATTTTATTTTTTAAAATGTTTCCCTATTCATGCAGCTTTATTCTAGACAAATGAGATACATTGGCAATACTATGTATACCATGGTAGGTACATGCACTGCTGTTTTGCAATGTCACTTATTTTAATTTACCAAAAAATTGGAGATGACAGTATCTCTCCCTCCCCACCACCCATTATGTTTTGCTTCATGATCATGTGTGGGGAAGAAGATGACTGCAGACTGGCTTTCCTCGGCCACACATACACACACACACACAGAGAGATAATGATCCTCCTGAGGAATAAAGTATCTCTTTTTGGGTCCTCTCCTCAAGCTTTTAGAGTCTGCCTGCCACTGGAGCTACCGCCACTTCCTCAGAGCCCCTGCTGGCAAGAAAGGCAAGAAAAGCATGAACCAGACCTTTCTAAATTCCCCCCAAGACAACTGTCACCACAGCCAGATCAGACATCATAACAGGAAAAGGAATATTTAAGTTGTCAGTAAACACACATATAGAATAAGATATTTTATTTTTGCTATTTTTTTCAATTGCACATCTATCAGCTTCCAACTAAACCCATACAAAAGGAAACCATGCAGCTAGCATGGCTATGAACCATCCTTTGTGAATTCTGCCCATCTCAAAGGGATCAGCCAAAAAAACCACAACATCCACACCTCCCCCCAACAATCCACAGTGATACATTGCTGATGATGTCACAGTTGCTACATACATTTGGGAAGTCCAAGCCTAGTTTCTCTTTCACACTGGTCCATTGGCCTAAGTCAAACTCTGGATCTATAAGTATAGATATAAACAATGAAGGTAATGTTCATTTCTACACCTGATGAACTTATTCAGAAGTTACTTTTTACAAGCAATTAGTGACAGATACCAAAACAGTAGTTATTTCCATAGCAGAGTATCCTTTTTTGTTAGATAAAAGTAAAGATAGTTATTTTAGTTACTTTGTTTTAATAAAACTCAAACATCAGAATGTTAAAGCTGCTGGTCTACAGTGTAAAACACACCTAGGTATTGTGGCCACACAGACACACACACTGTAATCATAGAAGTACATTGCAAAGGAATGAAGTTATATTGTGCTAATTGTAACTTAATTGTATCTTATAGAAAAATGAATGAATGAATGAACTTTTTATTTGTAACTAGTTACTTACAAATTATTATCTTCTTTCCCCATCCATATCTAGCAGTCCCTGGGAACATCAATGCAGTGCCCATGGAGATGACAGGGCCTTGAACCACTCTCATGGTGCCTAGCCAAGCCCCATGCCCATGGCCCTCCTTTAAAAAACATTATCTGAGAAGGCTGGAAAGCAGCAGCACCCCAGACCCGGCTATCCCACTCCTTGCCTTTTCAGTCCCCACCATACTTTCATTCTAGGAATAAATCACAGGGCAAAGGGACAGGCAGGGCAGTGGGGGGGCCTCTATTTTCTCCCAGCTGTGCTGATGCCAAAATCGTGTTGAAAAGGAGATGTGGGGAGGAGAAAAAGAAAAATCTGTTGCTGGGTACACTGGAAGGAGTGAGGAAGGCAACAAGAAGAGGGAGGAAGTTGGAGGAAAAGATCCTGTATAAGAGAGAACTCTGGATTAAATGGATTGGTTTTGTCTTAAAGAAATGCTGGATTTTAACACAATTATTACTGGCAGTGGTGTGTCCACCCAAAAGAAGTAGCAGCAAAGTCAAAAGTTCGCACTCTTACTGACAGGGGTTTAATTTCATGCAAAAGGAAAGTTAGCCATTGTAAACTCAACTCTTATTTCATGGAGGTGCAATGTTATAAATTGGGGTTTCATTCCTGAAAAAGATTTCATGCCATAAAGAACAGGAAATGTACCAATTGATGCTAAAATTAAAAGGATAGTGCTGGCTTTTCTTTAACTTTTTAAGCTAGAAGCCTCTTTACAGTGCTTAATGGATGTGTAGGTGCTAACCTCCACATGATCTCCATGCAAGTCAGAGATCTCCCTGTTACTGGTCATGGGTCTCTTTAAATATGCAATGGCTTTGTGGATCCCCCTTTGACAAACAATGGATGCAAGACAACTGGACACAAAACTGTTTACACATACAGTTGAAAGGAGCTAGATATTGACCATTGTCAGTTAAACACACTGTATGTGACATTTCCTGTTCTTCGACAGAGAAGATGAAAAAGCCTGTGCCGTTGCAAACTCCATCAGTTAATATGCTGCCAACACAAACTCATTTATCGCTGCAAAGCAGCTGGGCAAGAGATGCAGTCATCACGTGGTTGTAAATACAACATTTTGGACATTACTTTGGAGTTCTGTGTACTGTTAGAAGGGTTGCATAAGCCAGAGGTCACATATAGAGCTATCGTAAGTCAGGGATCTGATGTATAACAAGCCTACTGGGTAGTCCAATGCTATAGTATTTATTTATTTTATTTATTTTTTACTCCACCTTTCTCCCTGAAAAGGACCCAAGGCACGGTGAAAGACAATATTTAAAGTTGAAAACAATGAGTATACGGTGGTGGTTAATATAATTAAAAGACTTGTTTGTTGATTAGGAAGTTGCTAAAAGCTAGAGTCAGTCTCATCTGAGAAGGGGGTTAGCAGGGCATCTGTGATCGAAACAGCGCTAAGAATACTTTTAAAAAAAGAAACACTATTCAGAGGAAGGAGAACAGGGCTCACTTGAGACGGATGTGGAATACACCAGATTTCTTGTGCCTTTAGCAGTTGCGTGGCAGGCAGAAATTTAACTGTTTAAGCCACCTTTAATCATCATCATCATGTGCTGTCAAGTTAATTCTGATTTATGGTAACCCTTGAAAGTTTCACCTATTGATATTTTGCCTTTCACGCAGCATATTACTTGTGTGCTATCCCTGGTTTATTCACTATCTCCACCTCACTCTATGACCTTTTATAGACAAGACAGTTCTCCATTTCTGTTTTATACTTACCAATGGTAAGAGGCCCAAATCGAGTTTGTATGACATCTGGTCTGGTCTCACTCTTCCTTGCTATGGTGAGATGCATTATATTTATACTCAAATGGTAATAATTTGTATCTATAATATAAAGTAGCATTTGGAAATTTGTGCTATTTTTTGCTGGTAGGAGAAAAGGCTGAATTCACATACAGTGAACTGGGCCCAGAAAACCCCAGTGGCACCTCTCTCAAAACAGAGACTTTGCATGAGCTCTGTATATCACAGAGCCAGCTGATGGGTCTATCAGGGCCACTGTCAGCAGCCATCCACAGAGAGGATCAAACCATCTCAAGCACTCAACATGACTCTACATTCTAATGCATTGGCCTTCCAAAGTCTTGCAGTCAGTTTCTTTACAGGAATCCCAACAAACAAACCCCGTATCCTAGATACCCAGCAGAAATTGGAAAATGGCCGCTTTGTGGGTTACTGTCTTCTACCTGTTCCTGTCAGAAAAGATCAGAACCAGCAGTTACATTAAGACTTGATCCCTCTTCCCACCAGTCAAGTAGAACAATAGCAATCACTTCAAAACCTTCCCAACTGAGTCAAAATATTTTTGGAGAGTTTGTGTTCTCTGCTATCTCTTCATTACCATGTATACTCAGGAAGGGGAAGGAAACTAAGACAAAGAATAGTTTCAGCTGTTCAAGGGAGTCGGTTTAGTTCTAAAGATATTACATCACTTTTGACTCTGTGGAAGGTCAGAAGTACACTGTGGCAGAGGCTCAAAGATCATTGCAGAAGAGAGATCAATGCATCAGAGGGCAAGAGGATAAAACAGGTCTTATACTGTACTTTTCTACATGTCTCAGTTGGCGGAAAGCAGTCCCACTAGCAATGAAGAATTGGTCATCCTGATGCATGACTATTCAATCAGACAATGTGTTTTAAAAGACACAATGGCCCTATCCAGGCATTACAATCTGAATCCAGATAGTGTTTGAAGTGTGGGTTGACAAGGGGATGTATAAAAACTCCACCCGACACCCCCTCCTCACCTGGACATCCTTGAGACTTTTGTGTAGTAAATGCAAAGTTCTGAAACAGAGACTGTTACAGCTCAATGTACTTACAGTGCTGAGTCATCAGAAGAGGTCCCGATCCCATCAAAACTGTAAGCATGTTGAGCCAAGTGCATATGTGGTCTCGTCTTCGTATGGTGAAGTCTTGGAGACTTCAAGGGGAGGGCGGGGGGGGGGGACACAGAGGGAAGCATACATGTGCACCCCTGCTCCAAATGCTTTTTTAAAATCTACATTGTTTCAGGTGCAATGTCTGTATAGGGCTCTTGTCCAAACTAGGGGTGGGCAGCTTCTGGCTCTCCAAATGAAACTAGACTGCAGAGCCCTTCAGCCCTAGCCAACTTAGCTAATGGTGAGAGATACTTGCATGCACATTTCAAAAACATACAGAAGGCCACTGACTACCTGGGACTGAATCCCGGGTCATGAGCACGGTTTTGGCTGCAGTACTGCACTTTAACCACTGTGCCACAACTCTCCTTACTACTTGAGATGTGGTGTGGCTTCCTGCAATCCTTGCATGTGGATGCAACGCTTGCCCCTAATGACATAGAACATCTCAAAGCAACCCTATTTAGCACAATCTAGCCTGGAACTCCCTGGAAAAGACCCTGATGTTGGGAAAGTGTGAAGGCAAGAGGAGAAGGGGACGACAGAGGACGAGATGGTTGGACAGTGTCACCGAAGCGACCAACATGAATTTGACCCAACTCCGGGAGGCAGTGGAAGACAGGAGGGCCTGGCGTGCTCTGGTCCATGGGGTCACGAAGAGTCGGACATGACTTAATGACTAAACAACAAAAGCATGGTCCAGACTGGGATATTTGGCCATCTTGTCACACCCATTGTTTCCAAAAAGGGCAAGGCAAATTCCCCTGAGACTGTCACAAGGGAAGCATGAAGTCAATTCCCCACTCCACCAGCATTTGATAACCAGAGCACAGGCAGACTTTCGTTCTTGACCTGGGGGTCCCTATTAGCTCCTTACCTTCTCTTCCAACACTATACTGTTTGTCCTCATAAGGAGTTTCTGTGTATTCCAGAAGTAGTCTGATTGCATGGGCAAGCTATAGGAAGGCAAGAGAAACAGTTAATGGAAGGGTAAGATGACTACTAGTCCATGGTTATCTATTATGTCCAGTTCCAAAGGCACAGCATGTTTCTGAGTATCAGTTGCTGGGGAACATAAGTGGGAGGGAGGTACTGCGCTAATGCCCTTTTTGTCAGCTTCCCACAGATAACCTTTTGGCCTTCGTGGCAGCAGAATACTGGATTAGGCAAGACTTTGGTTTTGCGGGGCTCTTGCATTCTTGAGAACAGTCACCAGCCAACAGTAGTGACAAATTACATCTACAGCAGACAAGACTAGCAAATACCATCGGTGGCTATCACTCAGTATTTTAGTATCATATTAGTTTTGTGGACTACAGCCCGGTACTAGATGAAGTAGGCTGTAGCTGACAATAGCTTACACCACGATAACACATTCCTCAGGCTTGATGGTGTTGCAAGACTCCTTGTTGTGTATAAAACAGGAGGCAACTGCTTGTGACCTCTTCCTACATGGCTTTAAGTAGAGCATTTACCATATTTTTCTGTGTATAAGATGATACTTTTGTCTAAAATCTTTAGATTAAAAATTGAGGGTCGTCTTATACAGGGAAGTAAGGAGGGGGGAGAAAGTGCTTTGGCAAGAAAGTGCTTCGCAAGAAAGTGGAGGGGAAAAGCAGGAATCAAAGCGCTTTGATGATTCCTGCTTTCCCCCTCCCTACTTCCATGTATAAGACAACCCTCAATTTTTAATCTAAAGATTTAGTGCGAAGAAAGAGGAAGGCGAAAATACTTTCTTCGCCACTTTCTTTGCACAGAGCTCCAATAGCAGAAACTGCTTCAAGGTGCTATCCAGGTGCTAACTGACATTTTCAACTTCTCTCTTTCTGCTTATTTAGTCCTCCTAAGTACCCTAGCAGAACTGTCCCAGCACTGATCAGAAATCTCTCCTTTTCTTTTAAAGACACGGTGTGGAGGCTTAGGGGCACTCGGTTGAGGGCAATCGACACCTCCACAAGTGCTCTGTTGCCTTTGGATTAGATTAGAAGTTCCCAAACTTGGGTGGGTCGCCTTCCTCCCGGACTGAGGTTCGCGGTCACGCCGAGAAAAACACATTGATTGCAAAGTGGAACTCCCGTCCCCTTCCCCACCACCCGCCGCCGCCGCCGCATGGTCGTCAAGCTCTACCCGTTGGACGTCTGCCTCGGAGGCTGGCAGCCTGTCCGAGGCGGGCACGCATCCTCTGCCCATCCAAGGAGCCTTCGCTTCTCTTGCAAGAGACGGAGCGAGAACCTGCCCACTCGGGCCGCCCCTGAGACCCACACACACGCCCCGCGGACTTACCCCACGGATATCCCAGTAGCCGAGTATGATCCCCATCTTCCTCGCGCGACGACCTCCGACGTCCTGGGCTGCTCTCGAGCGACTCCGGCAGAAGCTGCTCTCGGGCTGGGACCCGAGCGGTTGGGACTCGCCCGGCCGGTTGCCCAATCAGGTCCGCCGCCAGCTCAGATGTCAGGGGGTGGGCTCCGCCCCCGAAGCCCTCGGGCTCCTGGGCTGGGCGCCCCGGCCGACCTCTTCCGCCCACCTCCATCGCGCGCCGCTGGTGTCCGGGACGCCTGGGTTCCCGCTTTACGATTGACCATCTCGGTTAACCATTTACTGCCTGGCCCGCGCCTCTCTCGCCCCGAACCTGTTACAAGCGAAGCCGTTCACAGATTGCCCAAGCGACGATGTTCAAATCCAGACCCCTCCAGTCAACGCAGGGAGCGTAGGAGATTTATTTGAGCTCTTTTAACTACGAATCGGACCCATTTCGTAGCATCCCCCCAACTCTAAATGGTTTATTTGCAAGGAAGACTTTAGATGAGGCGAAGGATTTGGCAGTCTTTCAATCTATACACCATTTCCTAAATCGGGGATGGTAGCGGTGGAGTGGGGATAAAATTAGCTGGGAGGGATATCGCATGTAGCTGGCTGAGTCGCTGGCTGAGTTAGGTATCTGTCTGCCGGGCCAGAAGTTGGGAGTTCAAATTCCCCACTGTGCCTTCCAGGAGAAGAGCCAGCCTGTGCGGCCTTGGGCAAGCTGCAAAGTCCCAGGATGCCCCCGGAAGAAGGGAAGGGGAAACCACTTCTGTCTACTGTGTACACCTAGAACATCCTGACGAGGGTCACCATAAGTCAGAGTTGACTAGACAGCGCACGATTGTTATAGTAAACCTGTCATTTCAGAATAAAGAAGACAAAAATGTGGAGGCACCTTCATCTTCAGACTGTGTCCACAGAAACATATACTTGTTGTTGTTTAGTCGTTAAGTCGTGTCCGACTCTTCGTGACCCCATGGACCAGAGCACGCCAGGCCCTCCTGTCTTCCACTGCCTCCCGGAGTTGGGTCAAATTCATGTTGGTAGCTTCGATGACACTGTCCAACCATCTCGTCCTCTGTCGTCCCCTTCTCCTCTTGCCTTCACACTTTCCCAACATCAGGGTCTTTTCCAGGGAGATTTCTCTTCTCATGAGATGGCCAAAGTATTGGAGCCTCAGCTTCAGGATCTGTCCTTCCAGTGAGCACTCAGGGTTGATTTCCTTCAGAATGGATAGGTTTGTTCTCTTTGCAGTCCAGCGGACTCTCAAGAGACTCCTCCAGCACCATAATTCAAAAGCATCAATTCTTTGGCGGTCAGCCTTCTTTATGGTCCAGCTCTCACTTCCATACATCGCTACTGGAAAAAACCATAGCTTTGACTATGCGGACCTTTGTCGGCAAGGTGATGTCTCTGCTTTTTAAGATGCTGTCTAGGTTTGTCATCACTTTCCTCCCAACATATACTAAAATAACATATACTAAAATACAGCAATTAGTCTTTAAAGTACCATGTCTTTGTCTTTACTTTTTTATTTCATATTGCTCATATTGTTCTAGTTTATTATTTTATTTTGATTGTATGTGTTTTTATTGTAAACCGCCCAGAGTAGCGCTTCAGCACTAAAGGGAGTGGAATACAAATTAAAGTAATAAACAAACAAAAAAGTGGTTTTGTTTTAGCCTGACGTGCTAGCACAGATTAACCCGGCCACCTCTTCTAAAACTACAATCATTTCAGGAGGAGTTCCTTCCACTGCAGTGCAGCTCCAGGATCCTCAGAAAAACTGGAGAAGCAATTACTCGGTTGCTGAAGGGGTAGAAATCCTGCCTTGGCCTTGGGACTCACAACAAGATGGCTGTGCTGAGGTCTTTAAGGATAGTATAACAAAACATACAGATAGGAGTGGATTCCTGGGGGCTGTTAAGTTTCCATTTTTGACCACACACATGAACAGAGGGTGTTTAAGGAGAGTATACAAAGAGATAAGGGCATAGAGGTACAGATAAGAAGCGTCAGAAGTTCTTGTGACACTGTGAGTGTCACAACAGAGAAAGCTGTCTGTAGTAGTTAGAGTAACTACTGTCTGTAGCTGGGATGTTTTTGCCCTGAAACATAACCTATAGGGTATGAAAGGCCACTTAGTTTATTGACAGCCCTACGACACATGGCAGTCTCATTGACAAAAATTCTGGATAACTCTACACTTCCTACTCTAGGTACCTGTTATCACCACTGTATTCTCTGGGGAAATGCTTCTGTGGTGAAGCAACACAAATGCTGCTTAAGACAGCAGGGTGTAGAGGCTATTAATTAATTAATGTACTCTTTCTCTGCTCTGCTTTACATACCTCTTCTGTCATGTAAGGCTTTCTATGTTCTGACACCCACAACGTGGAATGATCTCCCTATAGAGATTAGGTGCCCTTGTGGTGTTGGCTATCTGTGCTGGCTAGTAAAAACCTATTTGTTTCCTTGATTATTTTCCTGACTGTTAATTAATTAAAAACCAAGGATAACTGACAAAAAATTATCCTACTGTTTTGATTGCTTTACTGCTGTTTTCTTAAAGTGTGGCTACATTAGTGAAATACAGTAGGACCCCATATCCACTGGGGATTTGTTCTAAGTCTCGTGGATACTGAAAACCATGGATAATAGCAAATGAGAGAGAGAGAGAGAGAGAGAGAGAGAGAATGGTAAAAGGGGAAAAAAAACAAAATATATTTTCACATGCCTTACCAGAACTGGCCACAAGAGAACGCCAGAGACCATGCTATGTATTCTTCACTAACAAGTATTCATAGCATAGTTTCTGGCTCCCTCTCATGGCAACTTCTGGTAATACACGTTAAAATAGTTTTTTTTCTGGATCTTTTAATATTTTTAATATTTTCAGATTGTGAATAAGTGAATCAGTGGATACTGATCCTATGGGTAAGAGGGTCCTACTGTATTTCAGTATTATTGCAGCAGCAATGTTATTGAAATCAGTTTAAAGTCACATGGCAGTCACATGGTATTTGAATTGCTGTGTGCAATCTCCGATATCAAAGACTACATTCACAATTTAAATTAATACTGTGAGATACTGGATCCATGAAAAGACCTGTCATCCAATATGGTTGCAGTTGCCATGCTAAACACGCCAATGTGCTCCTTGCCATTACGTGCAGCTGAGGATTCAGAGATAACAGACAGTCTCAGAGTACTCTGAAACTATAAACTTTATCTTTTAGGACAAGCATACTATATCTAGAACAGGTTGAATTCTAACCATTAAACCAGACCTCCTTCTGCTCAAAAGCACATCCATCCACCTTATCACAATTTAATATTCTTAAGGGCCTTAAGAAGCGATCGCGAGCCTCTGCGAGGGGGGGGGGTGGCGGCAGCAATGATTCGTTTTAATATTTAAAGGCCCAGCGCCGCATTTTCCTTTCTTCCAAAAGGGGGGCGGGGTAGGGAGCAAAGTTTGGAAAGCTGCCCGCGAGTGTGGAGCAGTGGAATTAAAACGGCCCACCCACCGCGCGGCCCTGATCCCCCAACGGGGCCGAGAGAACAGCGTTTTACTCAAGGTGGACAAGCCGTTCTGGGGAAAGTGAAATATTAACGTGGCCCCTTTGATGTTGGAATGTGTACAACTGCACAATCAAATTGGCCGTGCAAGAAGCTCGGGTGAGAGGCTCTTTGGACTTTGCTTAAACTGTGAAGAGCCGGAGACTCTGAGCTCTCGTTTCGAACAGCGGTGCGTCTGCGCTACCGTTAATCATTACGTAGATAAGGGTATTTGGGGCGCCAGTTCAGTCAGTCCCTTAGGATTCCTTGATATTCCTTAGTGATAGTTTTAGAAGAGGGAGCCGTGCTGGTCGGTGCCAGCATGAGGCAAAAACGAGACAACAATGAGAATAAAGAAGACAAAAATGTTGTGGCACCTTAAAGACTAACTTGAAGCTCACTTTAAAATATAGCAGGTGCCACAACGTTTGTGTCGTCTTTATTTTTGTTTTGGTTTTGCCTACTTGACAAGCTTGGCAAAGTGGCCTGGCAAGGGTGGGCTGCCTGGGAGAGGACACGGAGAGGCGGTGCGTTCTGCAATGGGAAGTGGCTGTGGTCTGCGAAGCCGAGGCTAAAGGAAACTGCAAAGTTTTAACTCTCCAAGAGACTCTCGTTGATTTTGCTGCAACAAATTCTGTATGAAGTAATGTTGAGCACTATTTAACTATGCCATCCCCTTGAATTACGCTCGAGGAGAGACTACAGAGGCAATGGTGTTGAATGGAGAAGAAGAAAGTACTCAGCATAAAGTCAGGACCCTAACCAGAGGTTTTGGCCCACAGGGCAAGCAGCGCAAAATGCCCTCCCAAATCTACTGCGTACTACCTGTTGTGAAAAATAATGTAAGGAATAATTATAAGAGGAAACACACACACCCCTTGCCATGCATCTCCCATCCTCCACAGGAAATCAGCGGCACAGTCAGAGGTCCAGAAAGAAATATCAAGTATGTTTAGCACATGGATACAGATCGTTTAGCATATCATATGTTTTTTTTCCCAGTCCAAAAGCCTGGTCTACTCTGGAGCAGTAGGTCTGCTGTCCCACCGGGGAGGCCTGATCTACCCACAGGATCCAGATAGACCAGTCCTCCTTGTCAAGTCCGAGGTTTGGTCTGTTTTGCTATGGGGTGGATCTGCCCACTACTGCCTCCAGACTTTTCCAGTCTACAGTGGTCTGGTTTACGGGCCATGTGGCCTGTCCAAAATTGGCCAAGTTCACCTTGAAGATTCTTCCCTTCTGATGCCAGACCAAGCTGGTGGGCCAAGTCTGGCACCCTGCAATGCAATGCGAAAAAACAAATAAATCATACAACAGTGAGTAAAAATGTAGCAAAGTCTAATTTTTTCACCATGTTTTCCAACAGTGTACAGAAGCTTTTTGTCATGCATCGATACTCTAAATCAGTTGGGGAGAAATGCAAAAGCCCTGAAGGAAGAAAAGAAATCTATATCAAGCTGTGCCTCCCCATTCCAGGATTAATTATGGAAAACCCTCATAATTAATTAGGAAAAGGGCAAAACATGAGGCAGTAATGCCCCAGAAGAGAAAATGGTGCCCAAGTGAAGGTGCATATTACCTAAAACTGTCTGGTCCAGAAGGGAGAAAATTCCTCAGGCATTTCTCCCTGCCAGGAGCATGAAACAAACAACTTAGATTAGGCATCCTTCAGTCTCGAGAGACTATGGTATCGTGCTCTGTATGGTGGACTTGGAACAGCGTCTAGTGTGGCTGAGAAGGCCAATTCGAGAGTGACAATCCCTGCCACACTGAAGACAAATACAATCTGTACCCCGTCTAGCTCCCTGATTTTGCTGCTTTCATGACTGCCTCTTTGCCTCGGCCTGCTGGACAAGGGTCTCTTCAAATTGGGAGAGGCTGTGATGCAACGCCTGCCTCCAGGCTGAACGCTCAGATGTCAGGGTTTCCCATCTGTTGAGATCCATTTCCAAGGCCTTCAGATCCCGCTTGCAGATATCCTTGTATCGCAGCTGTGGTCTCCCTCTGGGGCGATTTCCCTGCACTAATTCTCCATACAGGAGATCTTTTGGAATCCGACCATCAGCCATTCTTACAACATGCCCAAGCCAACGTAAACAAATAACAGCAACTAATTAAATACCAATCTGCTGCTCTTTTGAGATGCCCATTATTTGCTGCTCAAGGCAGGTGCCTCATTTGGTCTGGACTGGCCAAAATATTATAATCTCTATAGAATTAACAGTTATGCAACAGAATAGGGTTGAGTCTGAAGGGTGCCTCAGATATCCTCTTCCCCAACCACCCACTCCATCTTCTGGATTTCTGGTTAGAGCTAGTCCCAACTAGAGCAGATCTGCTGAATGTTTAAAAGGACATCTGAACTTTAAACTGAACTCGGGATCCACCTTTGCTGCTATGTAGATCAGATTCTATATATGTTTGTTTCCTGCAATATCGCCTCTTTCCCCCCAGAAGCTAGAAAAACAGGTTCAGCTTCCCAGGTAGCTAGGTTTGTGTTTGTCCTGCAAGGAGAGACTGCTGAATAACATAAATTGTTTCAATTCCACCCAACTGCAGTTTCCCAACAACTGCCCATTTCAAGGGATCTTTGTTTCTCCCTGTCCCCAAACCTTCAGCACTAACTGTGAGGAAAGGACTTTAGTTTCCTTCAGATTCCAGTAACATACTACCTGAGGCAACATGACAGAGAAGGATTAAAATCCTTTTGGGCAACTTTATGCATGTAGCTCAAAGGTTATGTGCACGGCAGTTGTGCTACTGCCAAGGCAGAAGTGCTATCCCTGAAGCACGTCTCCTGGTGCATTGTGCAATCGGTTGTGCCAGGAATGCACAACCAATTGTGCAGTTCCAGGATACTGGCCAAGGTAAAATTCCCCGGCAACTGTACTTCTTAATTTCAAGCTGAAATGATTACTAATGTTAAAAAAAACACTAATATGTCTTGTGCTTCTGTGCAATGTACTGCAGGATGGTCTTGCACTGTGTAATCTTTCTTTTGCTGCCAGTTTGATATGGGAACTACGGAAAGAGAATGGAAAATTCCAAATTCTTTCATTATCTAGTCATCCTCAATGAACTATTTCCAACTTACTTCAGAGAAAGAGTTGTTATGTGCAGTTAAGTCAGAATTGACTTATAGTGACCCTAATTGGGCTTTCGAGACAAGTGAGATATTTAAGTATTGCTTTTACCCGTTCCATTCCCCCCAGTGAGTTTCTATGGCTCAGCGGAGATTTGAACCCAGGCCTCCTGAGTACTAATCTGTCACTCTATCCACTACACCACATTTGGTATCCCAGAGAAAGTGTAGGAAAGTGCTAATCCAAAGATTTTCTAATCAAAATGATCTGAAGAAAGAATTACTGCTTGGATGCTGAAACAGTTATGAAGGGCCATCATAAAATAGACAATGCAACTTAATGCAGAATTTGCAAGTGGTAAAAATATAAAATCTTGTGACCACTTAAAATAGAGGCTCAAGCAAACAATGGGCTCCAAGGGCTAACCAAATACTGTGGGGCACAGCTCTTACAATGTATTACCATTGACGATGCTAGGGGCTCAGGCCGCTGGCAGTTCCCAAACATCCAGAAGGTGAAAGGCTTCCCTATCCTTTCTCTGTTAGAAAGAGCCAGGAAGGATGATGTGCAGTGATCTGGCAGCTGTTCCTTTCCCCTTTCTTCTTCCTTCTTTTTATATATAGCATCTTCAACCCTTTGCCTAGTTCCTCACAGTAAAAAGTATATAATTTTGCATTAAGACAAAACAACAGCCCCAGCCAACCTTATCTAAATTGAAAAGCAGCAGAAAACTTTGCTGCAGGATTAATAGGGCCTTGGCTCTTTTATCCTGCCTCAAGCATCCTGGCCTCTCACTTATTCTGGGCCTGTGCTCAAGCAAGGAGACAGCTGTTCATGGGGGATGTTAAGTTCACTACTTTAACATCTATGTACAGTTTTCTGTTGGGCTGCAAGCCCCACCTGAGGCAACACACAACGAAGCATTGCCAGAGCAGACATTCTGCATGTCAGGACAGGAGTGTCTTTGCAATGGCAGAAAACCCTTCCCTCAAGGCCCCCCATCTCCTTCCCGTCACACACACCTCACAGTGGCACACAGCTGGAGATCCTACAGTTTGGGAAGTCCAAGACCAGCTTCTCCTTCATGCTAGCCCACAGACTTGAGTCAAAGGCAGGAAGTGTAAGTATGGATATGAACAATACTGGCCAAGTCTATCTGTACTTGTCAAGACTCTTGGGAAGCTGCTCTTAAATAGGGATAGCCTATTCAGTGAGACAGTTGCTTCAGGAACTGGTGTGTCAGGAGCTACAGATCTGCTCCTCCTTCAAAATGGGCTACACCTTTCACACAAACCAGCAGCGCTTCTCACAACTCCCCACAGTCAGCCTCTGGCAGTGGCAGGATTACAGATGCCTCTGTCTTCCTTTCTCAGGGAGGGGCGGGGGAATGGTAGCATCAGCAGTGACATGAGTAACAAAAACAAATAGTTCGCTACTAAGAAAAGGATGCATTAGAGGTTGAGACATTATCAATCTGTGCCAAGTGTTATTCCTGACTCTGAATTCTAAGATACATACTGTTTTGCATCAGATCATGTTTCTCTGTGTCCATGGTTCTCAATTTTTGCTCTTCCATATATTTTGACTACAAATCCCAGAATATCTGATGGTTGGCAGTAATGACTAGCCCATACAGATACTGATGTCAACCATCTGAAGGGCCCGATATTGAGAAGTGTAGCAGTTTAACTCAGTGTTACCAATATGCACTAGGTGGCCTTCTAGGAATTGGTGGATGGTTTATTCGTGGATTAATGTCTTGCTTCTTTCCACTCCATCAAAGAAATTCGGAGCCAGTAGTAACATCAAGCACTGAAGAAGTGCTTACCATATTATGACTATTAACGTGGAGAGACTGGTTTAAGAGACACACAATATCTAAAGCAGTGGGGTAATTCCAACAGGACAAGAGGATCTGGCTTTGAGCCAGACTGCAATATGCTTTGACCTTTTTGCTCCTCTTTCTCCAGAACATGCAGGGGTCACGACTGGAAGAACTAGGAGAATGAGTCATGAAAGCCTGTAAATCACAAAGCCTAAGAAGGTTCCAGCTTTGAAGATAAGCTGACAATTGGTAATTCCTTGGAAAACCTAGGGCATGGCTACATTAGCAGCAGGGAGCAAGCTAGTTATGAGCTGTTTGGGAATGGCCAGACTTGATTAGAACAATCTAATGACCATTCACATGGGAATGGCTCCTGCCAAAATCAGGAAGTGGTTTGATAAGTGAGCCATTTCACAATATTCTAGCTACAGAGCTAGAAGTTGGAAGTCTGATTGCACACCCTGCCTCCTTGACAGGGACTGGACTTGATGGTCCATAGGATCTTTTCCAGCTCTGCAATTCTAAGATGATGATGACATCAGCAAATTAATCACTTCTCCTGCTTGGCAGAGGGCAGGAGAAGTGGACATTTTTTTAAAACTGCATTTAAACTATTGCTGATGCACTGCATCAGTTATATTTTTTCTTTAAAAAAGGGTTTTCTTTGCCTTCTCTTACAGAGTTGATTGAGAAGCTACCTGCAGCTGAAGCCACCACAGTGGATTCTAATGCAGCCCTTTAAGATGAGGCAAAGAAAAGATTTTTTAAAAATATTTGCTATAACCAATATAGCATTGGAACTGTTTCTTCTTTATGAAAATTAGGAAACATATCTTTGGAGCCAATCTGTCCTGTACTTGTTGAAATAGCTATCTAATAAGATGCCACTTTTAAACAGCAGGAACCAATCCTTAAAATCCTTGAGCATGCTATGTACAAGCTTGCCAGGAAGTATAATGGATTCTTAAACATTCTGTTGCCCGTCCTTTTGTTAGTACATCATCAAGTGAATAAAGAGAGTGAACAAATTCTTGGCTTCAGGTGTTTTATCCCTCAAAGCAGGGGTCCCCAACCCCCAGTCCGTGGCCCGGTGCTGGTCCGTGGGCTTCCCAGAACTGGGCCACAGAGCTGGATCTCCGCCCCCCCCCCCGCACGGTCCGCACGGTGGGCGTGTCGTGCTCGCGCAGGGGTGTGCTTGCACGACACATACCCCATGAGCGTGGGGGTGCCCCCGCCCCCACGCACAGAGCCCACCCCCCCAACCAGTCCACAGTCCCAAAAAGGTTGGGGACCGCTGCCTCAAAGGACCAAGCACAGTTTGAAAAAGCCCCTGAGGTGTCTTCTAAAAAAAAAGAAGTTACTTACCTGTAACTCTGGTTCTTCGAGTGGTACTCTGTGAATTCACACTAATGAGTTAATCTGCGCCTGAGCAGAGCAGCTTCGGAAGTTTCTAAAGCTCAAGCACCTGGTGCTGGGACCTCCCACCTAGGCCATATCCCCGCCTCCAGCACCGGGTGCCTCAGTTCCGTAGAACTGTCCGCCGCTGTATAGCATACCAAAAGGCATACGTGACGTACAGCGGCAAGGAGGGCGGGACGTGTGAATTCACAGAGTACCACTCAAAGAACCAGAGTTACAGGTAAGTAACTTCTTTTTCTCCTTCGTGGTCTCTGTGAATGCACACTCATGGGTGACTAGCAAGCTGACTTACCCGGAGGTGGGCGTCACGACAAGACAGAAGCCAACATAGCTCTTCCCACGGCAGCCTCAACTTTGGCCAGCACATCGAGTCGATAGTGTGCTGCAAAAGTGAACGGCGTGGACCACGTCATAGCCTTGCAGACGTCAGTCAGGTCAACTCCGCGAAGGAAAGCCATGGAGGAAGCAACCGCTCTGGTCGAGTGGGCTCGAACAGTGGAAGGCAAAGGCTTAGGAGCAATCTCATATGCCAGCTTGATTGTTGCAACCACCCATCTGGAAAAGGTTTGAGGTGAAACAGGGGAACCTTTAGAGTGTCCTTGGAATGACACAAATAGTTTCTGGGAAAAACGGAAAGATGCAGTCCTGGAAATGTAGTAGGCCAGGGCTCTTTTGACATCCAGAGAGTGCAGTGATTTTTCCAGGTTGGTCGTAGGACTAGGAAAAAAGGTAGGAAGGACCACAGGCTGATTGAGATGGAAAGATGTTGCCACCTTTGGGAGAAAAGAGATGTCTGGAAACAGAGTGACTTTGTCGGGATGAAACTGTATAAAAGGTGGGTCCACTCTTAGGGCTGTAAGTTCACTCGCACGCCTTGCTGAAGTGACAGTGAGGAGAAAGGCTGTCTTGAAGGTAAGTAACCTCAAAGAGGTGGAAGCCAAAGGCTCGAAAGGTGGAGACATCAGCTTCCGCAGGACAACCTGAAGAGACCACTGGGGTGTAGGTGGTTTGTAGGCCAGGCGCATATTGCGGAGGCCTTTAAGTAACTGCTTTAGCGTTGGGTGCTGAGACAACTTGGCTGCATCAGAAAGAGGAGGCTGATGGGCAACAATCACAGAGATACAGACTCTGAACGTAGAGTGTGACAGTCCACGCTGAAAGAGGAGAAGAAGAAACCTCAAGAGGGTGTCCAACGAGGTAGGACAAAGTTATGGCCAGTAGCAAAGTCACAGAAGACTTTCCACTTTCTCGCATAAGTAGCCACGGTGGACGGTCTACGTGCCCGACTAAGGACATCCTCTATTGAAGGTCCAGTCTCCAGGCCGTGAGATGCAGGGAGTCCAGATCCGGATGGAATGTCCTGCCGTTGTGGAGGGATAGCAGATGAGGTAGGTGTGGGAGCCGAAAGTGATTGACGGCCATCTGATGTAGAGGGGCAAACCAGGGTTGGCGAGGCCACCAGGGGGCGATGAGGATGAAGTTCGCCCGATCCTGTCGGATTTTGATGATTGCCTTCTGGATCAGAGGAATGGGAGGAAACATGTAGAGCAACCCTACTCTCCAGGGAACCATGAATGCATCCCCCACCGAATTGCTCCCCACCCCTGCCCGGGAGCAATACCAGTCGCACTTCCTGTTGGTGACAGTTGCAAACACATCTAGGCAGGGAGTGCCCCATCTCTGGCAGAGGGAATGAAAGATTGCATCGTTCAGAGACCACTCGTGAGTGCTGTTCTGCAGCCGACTTAGATGATCTGCAAGGACGTTGTCGGTGGATGCCACATGTACCGCGATCAGAAAGATGTGGCGCTCGTAACACCACTCCCAGACCTGGATTGTAAGATAAAGAAGTCGTTGGGAACATGTACCCCCTTGCTTGTTGAGGTAGTATACCACCGTGGTGTTGTTGGTTGCCAGCTGGACTACTCTCCCCGTGAGAAGCCGTTCAAAAGCTCGAAGAGCCTTGAAGAGAGCTAGGAGTTCCAGAAGGTTGATATGAAGACAGGATTCCTCTGGTGACCAATGACCATTTGCCATCAGATCCTGGACGTGTGCACCCCAACCAGTTGTACTGGCATCTGTGGTGAGCTGAATCGATGGTTGAAGAGGGCCGAAGGGTCTGCCTACGAGGAGGTTCAAGCGGAGGGACCACCAAGTTAGTTGCTCTGCAAGTTCTTGCAAAACTGTAAGAGTCTTGGAAGGTGGGTTGATTAGCAGATTGAACAAGGCTAGGTACCATGCCTGGAGAGATCTCATCTTCAACCTGGCATGTTGAATAACTGCAGTGGTGGAGGCCATCAGACCTAGCAGACGCTGAACCAGCAGAGCTTGGACCTTTGCTCCTGAGGTGAAATGAGGAAGAAGCTCTTGTATCTTTAGAATACGACTTTCTGGGATAAAGGCACGGCCTGAGACTGCGTCCAGAACTCATCCAATATAGGTCACCCTTTGGGTGGGAGTCAATGTCGATTTCTCGCAGTTGACCTGGAGACCAAGTTCAGACAGGAGAGACAAGGTAAAGGTTAAATGTCGCAAAAGTGTCTCAGGAGACGACGCCACCAGCAACCAATCATCAAGGTAAGGGAAGACAGTGATGCCCTGTAAACGCAGGTAAGCTGCCACCGGAGCCAAAAATTTTGTAAACACTCTCGGCGAGGTGGACAACCCAAACGGGATAGCCTTGAATTCATAAATTATGCCATCCAGCGAGAAGCGAAGAAAGCGACGATATTCAGGACAGATGCTGATGTGAAAATAAGCGTCCTTGAGATCAATGAGCGCAAACCAATCTCCCTGCCTGAGCATCTGGATAGTGTCATCGAGGGAGACCATACGAAAACGCCGAGGCATAATGTAAAAATTCAAGGGTCTGAGATCAAGAATAGGCTGGAGTCCACCATCCTTCTTGGGTACAATAAAGTAGCGTGAGAAAAAGCTACTTGAAATATCAGGATTTCCCACCAGGGTGATCGCATCCTTAGAGAGTAGCTTGTCTACTTCCTCACTTAAGACAGGTGAAGTGTCCGTATTCCTGACAAAACCTGTGCAAGGTGTAGAATCAAACTCTATCACATAACCAGTGGCAATGATGGTGAGAACCCAAGAGTCAAATGTGATAGACCTCCAGGCATCAAAAAATTGGGCTAGCCTAACCCCATGAAGTAGTGGTGCTGGTAGCCGCAGAAGGCTAAACCGACTGCTTGGCCTTGCGGTCCTGGCAGCAGGGTGGTTGGCGCTGCCTCTGCCTACCGGCCTGCTGGCAGGACTGACCTTGGTAGGTCGATTGTTGGGTCCTTGAGCGGTCGAAGTACGGCCTAAGCGAGAACAAATGACGCCAAGAGCCATGAGCTGCTGGCTGGGTTGAGATGGACCTGGCCATCTTCCTGTGCTTCAGTAGGCTCTCCAGGATTTTGTCAGTTTTGGGATCAAAGAGTCCCATCCCATCAAAAGGGAGATCTTCAATCTGGTTCTTAACGTCCTCCATGAGTGAGGCAGACCGAAGCCATGCATGCCTACAAAGAGCGACCGCCGTGGCCAGCTGTTTTGAGGAAATGTCCACTATGTGCCTGGCCGCAACCCTCTCCTGTCGAGCCAGGGACATGGCCTCTTGGTGATGTGCGAGGCAGGTGGCCCTGAAGTCCTCTGGTGCAGTGCTCAGAGCAGGGAGGACTGCGTTCCATAGGTGCCTGTGGTAGGCCCCCATGGCCGCAAGGTAGTTGGCCACTCTAAGGGTAAAGGTGGTGAAGGAGTAGGATCTCCGACCCAACGTGTCCAACTTCCTGCCCTCCTTGTCTGATGGAGATGAAGACGACTTGGACCGAGCACACGATTGCATGGCATCCACGACAAGGGAGTTGGGCGGAGGATGTTTAGCAAGGAACTCGGTTCCCACACCGTGTACCTTGTATAAATTCTCTACACGATGAGGTACTTGCTGGGAAGTAGAAGGCTTATCCCAGGACTCCTTGGCCAAACTGAGGAGCGATGGGATGAACGCCAACTTAATAGGAGCCAGCTGATCCTTAGTCATGTCCTCGAATACCTTGTCGGGCTGTTGCAGCTGCGGCTGCACCACTGCCAGGTCGAGAATGTCAGCAATCCTCTTTATCAGTAGGGTGTATGAAGTGTAGTCCTCCGAAGGAGAGCGAGGATGGCTACCCACCGTGGTTGACGCTGGAGTGGGGAGATCAGATGGTGAAGTCTCCCTTATCTCTCCTTCATCCGAACCCGAGTCCGACTCGGGCTCAAGGTCACGGTCCGGTGAGCAGGTTGGTGAATTACTCCGAGGGAACTCTGACTCCGACTCAGGGCATAGCAGGTCCTCCAAAAATTCCTCCTCTCGAGCCCGAGAGGACGGAACAGGTGACAGAGGGGCCCGTGCCGGTAGCTCGAGTCGGCGTCGATAATCTTGGGTCGAGCCTGACGAAGGATCCCTCGCAGGATGGGTCAACGGCTGTTCTCTAGCACGTGGCTCTGGAAGAGGGTCAGCCGGCCTTCGGAAGCGATCCTCCGAATACGGAGAGAATCGTTGAAACTGATGACAGAACGACTGCCATTGTTGAAAAGCGAAAAACGCTGCGGGGTCGAAGGGCGATAGGAAAGCCGAACCCTCGAGTCCGAAGCCTCTCGGTCTCAAAGGGTACTGTGGATCCTCTGACGATGCCGGCCAAGGTCAAGGTGGAACAGGCTCTGGCTCGATGTGCCGCGTCTTTCGCTTCCTTTTCTGGGGCGGTGGAGCCACAGGCTCAGGGGAACCGGAGTCACCGATCGGGGTCGAGGTGAGCCATGAGGTGACCCAGAAGACTGGCTCGGATGAGGAGAAACAGGCGCCACCGTCCCAGAAGGTGGAATGCCCTCGTCCTCCAAAGCCTCGAGTTCGATGATGGTCCTGGGTAAAATCGTCGGCGTCGATGAAGGAACCAAAGGGCGTGGTGGATCTACCAACAGAGCAGCCCTCTTCTTCTTCTTGGTCAGGCTTGAGCCCGAGAGAGGCTTCGATGCCGCAGCAGAGGCCGTCGACCTCGAGCCCAAGGATGACGATTTTCCCGACTTTTTCCCGGTCGGCGGAGAGTGCCCAGAAACTGAAGATGCCTCAGAAGGTGGGGCTCTTGGGGGGTCCATCCCAAGGGCAGGCAGGTCAAGGGACTTCGATCAAAGAAATGCCTTCAGCCTATTTTGCCTGTGTTTTAGTGCAGGCTTAGTGAAGGCCTTGCAGTGAGAACACGAGGCTGGCTGATGCCCCTCCCTCAGGCAGAAAAGGCATTTAGAATGGCCATCCTTGAAGGGAACTTTAGCGTTACAGGCCGTGCAGCGTTTAAATGGTGCCTTCAAGGCCATAAACTCTCCAAAACACAGTTTTATGCTTAATAATCCGACTCACAATCCAGTAGAGAAGTCACACAGTCCGAAAATCAAAACGAGGGAGGTCCGATAACAATTGTTTTAGGAAAAGGAAGAAGTGAAATCGCAGAGAAGCTCCGAACAATGCTGCTACAGCGGCAGCAGGAAGCGGAACTGAGGCACCTGGTGCTGGAGGCGGGGATATAGCCTAGGTGGGAGGTCCCAGCACCAGGTGCTTGAGCTTTAGAAACTTCCGAAGCTGCTCTGCTCAGGCGCAGATTAACCCATTAGTGTGCATTCACAGAGACCACGAAGGAGAACAGCTGAATACCCAGTTTTACAGTTATGGCAATGGGGAGGGAGGGGTTGATATCTAGCTACCCCTTTGGAAACTGGTCACAGATGAACCTGGACCATCTAGAATACTGTCCAAAAGAGCCAAGTGTTGCTGTATGGCTGAAGCAATTAGGACCTTGTTACAATGCTATTAGAAGTACAGGAGGATTCCCCCCATCTTTGAGATCATAATCCACAGTTTCACTTATCCACTGCCTGAAAATATTAAATAAAAAACCCTGGGAATAAGTGTTTCCAATATGTACTACCAGAAAAGCCACTAGAGGGAACCAGAAACTATCCTATATAGAGAGTTTGCTATTATCCACAGTTTCCACCATCCACATGGACACTGTAGTCCTACTGTAATTTCTGAAGGGAAAACACTGAGAAACTGAAAAAAAATCCTATTAGATTTCAATAAAGGATTTCCACCCCTAAAATAAAGGAACTGGTAAATGTACAGTTGAAAAAACAAGTCAGAAAGGTGGTTTTCTTCATGATGCTTGGATCTACTCAAAACCACATTAATAGAGGCTCAGCTAAATTGCTGAAGGGCATTCAGAAAGGAAGTTCAGGAAGTAACGACCATGGCTAAAGAGCCATACGGAGGAAGCTGTGGGGGGTGGGGTTCTGACTTAAAGAATGTAGTATCTTTAGATGTCTTCCCATGATTACGTGAAATGATGTTGGTGGGGAAAGAGATGGTTCTTCCCATCAGAATTTACTTTTTGAAGCCAGAGATCACTCGGAACCATTTCTATTCTTCTCATTGGAATGTAGCTGTCGTCCTTTGTTTTAGCAGTATTGGACTCCTGCCGCAAAGGATATGTGTTGCGGAAGAGAGAATAGATCCTAATGACAATTTGAGATCACAGGCCAAGAAACTAAGAAGCCAAGACCATTTTTCAGTATTCAAAACCTTTTATTAACTAGTGTCTTAGAATTTATTTGGGCATTCAAACTGCATTATTGTAAAGTTCAGTTTGGGCTGTCAGAGCCATGACATGGTAAACATGTAAATAATTCAAAGTCACTCATTGGTACTTTGTCATTGTCAGCCCTGCAAGATTCCTGGTCTCCTCTACTCTTTCTTGTTGCTCCACTTCGCACTCCTCCAGAAGATGGGGCTTTTCATGAAACGACTGGATTTCATGTAGGCAGAAATCTTCTCCAAGGCCTAGAGAGACAGGCAACAACAATATGGGTCTTTATTAGCCACCAATGTCATTGCACATTGTGCATTTTAAGATTACATAGGTATGTGTGCTAGCTGCGCTTCAGGGTCCCAAATTCAATTGTTTGCTTCCCCAGGTAGAGCCAGGAAAGAATCCTGCCTGCAACCGTGTAAAAACTGCTGCCAGTCAGGTTCATGAACATTAGGGTTAGACAGACCAATCAGCTGCCTCCTGTATTCGTAACTGCCCACAGAGAGCCCAGCATGAACACCATAGTAGCCCAATAATACTCTTATGATCTAGTGAACCATAGTTTAGGTTTTAGGCAATTCCTACTAGTCCCTTCTATAGACCTTGGAAAGTTACTTTTAAGCAGGGAGTTTGTAACAGTTTTGAGCCCCCCGCCCCTCAAAGTTGTTAGTTACTGTTGAGTTTTTAAACTTTTATTCTCCATTATTTCAGAGTAATTTAAAGGGTTACATTTTATTACTAGTTAGAAAGAAGAGGTTACCTACCTGTAACTCTGGTTCTTCGAGTAGTCCTCTGTGAATTCACACTAATGGGTTAATCTGCGCCTGAGCAGAGCAGCCTCCGGAAACTTCCACAGCTTTAAGCACTTAGTGCTGGGACCTCCCCTACACCTGGCTATATAACTCCACCCCCAGCCCAGTGCTGCAGTTCTTAAAGAACCAACCGCCGCTGCCCAACATGCCATGGCACACGTGACGGACAGCGGGGAGGAGGGCGGGACGTGTGAATTCACAGAGGACTACTCGAAGAACCAGAGTTACAGGTAGGTAACCTCTTTTCTCCTTCGTGTCCTCTGTGAATACACACTAATGGGTGACTGGCAAGCTGACCAACCAGGAGGAGGGACGTCACGAAAGTGCAGATCCAGGACAGCTCGCCCTACTGCAGCCTGAGCATTCGGCCGGACTACCAGGCGGTAGGGCGAGATCAAGGGAGACGGTGTGGCACACGTGGCAGCGCAGCAGACATCTGCGACGTCCACGTGATAGAGAAAGGCCATTGAGGATGCCACAGCTCCAGTAGAGTGAGCTCTCACTGATTTTGGAAGAAGAGTCTCTGCCAAATCATAAGGAAGGCGGATGGACTGGACCATCCAGCTAGACGTGGTCTGAGAGGAAGCCGGTACTCCAAAGGAGAGCCAGCAAAGGTGACAGACGTTGTGAGACAGAGCACGCTTCACGTCTAGAGCGTGCAGAGCTGTTTCAAGCAATGAAGATGGTGTGGGAAAGAGACCAGGAAGGACAGCTGGCTGGTTGAAATGGAAGGCAGAAAATACCTTAGGCAAGAAGGTAAGGCCTGGCCGTAAGGATGCTTTGCAGAAAAGGAGGACCGGCTCTTAGTGTAGCCGGCCCTGCAAGCTAAGGATAGTGCCAGGAGCAAGGCAGCCTGGAGGGTTGCCAAAGAATTAACTGGAAAGACCACTGAGGTGTCAGTGGTCTATAGGCAGGGCGCATATTCTCCGGGCCACGGAGAAATAGCGTGCAGGTAGAACGGGCCAGTCCCAGGCAAACAAGTGAAGGAGAAACCGAAGGAGTGCGTCCAGAGACATTGGCCTAGTAGGCCAATGTTGTCGTGATGCAAAGGGACAGAACGCCTACCCATGAAAGGAGTAGGTCAAGGTGGTAAAAGGTGTGCAAGCATGATGGAGCACGTCCATTACTGTCGGGGAAGACTCCAAGCCGACAGGTAGGGGAACCCGAGGTCCGGATGAAACCTCCGACCCCTGTCCTGAGGCAGTAGGTGAGGGACCAGGTGCAGTGTGATGTATTCTGCAGGTCCCGGGAGCAGGATCGAGAACCATGGCTAGCGAGGCGACCAAGCATGACAGTCGCACACTCATGGTGGACTTGAACAACAGGCCTTTGAAGAAGGGGAAAAGGTTGAATCTGTAAAGGAGGCCCCATGACCAATAGGTCAGGAAGGCATCCCCTAGGGAGGCGCGGCCAACACCGGCTCGGGAGCCGAACATGGCACACTTCTTGTCCATTCAAGATGCGAAAGCATCCATGCCTGGAGTCCCCCACCAGCGACAGAGGCAACGAAAGATGGTATCGTCGAGAGCCCGCTCGTGAGAGCAGGACTGGTCTGCCGAGATGGAGTGCCATGGAAGTGTTCTCGCCTGCCAAATGTACAGCCACTCGATAAATGTGGCGAGCATAACACCATCTCGAAAGGTAGATGGTGTGAAAAAGAAGGCGTAACGAGTGAGTGCCGCCCTGCTTGTTTATATAATAAACTGCAGGGGCATTGCCTAATGCGACCTGGACCACCCGACCCCGGAGCAGGGACTCAGAGGCCTAAAATGCATTGGTGAGTGCCAGGAGCTCCAGCACAATGATATGCAGGCTGGCTACTACCATGAACCAGCGGCGAAGGGCCACGTGGTGGCGTGGACAAGCCCCCCGCAGTGTGGCGGGCTGGTATCCAACAGTGACCGAACCAACTGGGTCAAGAGACCAGAGGGTCCCCCTGTCCGTAGGGTGTGGGGGCAGGGGGGTTCCACCCATCCAGTTGAGCAGCGTGTTCCGGAGTCACCTGGAGCAACATGGATGGACGGTCGCAAGATATCTGAAAGAGTGAGAGAAACCAGGCTTAAAGGGACCGCATCCTCGTTCGAGCAAGCTGTCCCACATCTGCAGTAGATGTCATCAGCTCCAGGAGTTGCTGGACCTGTAGGGTAGGGAACCAAGCGCCTGAATAAAAAGGGAGCATAACAAATTATGCATTGTCACAGACTTGATGGCAGAGGAAAAAGCCTGCTTCAAGAGAGCATCCAAAGTCACATTAACACAGTTTACACAGTGTGTAGGTGGTAACGTCAACTTCACTATGTTGACCTATAGTCCTAACGCTGACGAAAGGGACAGTGCCAAGGACGTATGCTTACCAGCCTGTGAATTGGACCCCGCGACCGGGAGCCAGGTATCCAACCATGGGTAAACAGTGATTCCCTCAAGTGAAACCCTGAGAAAGCGATGACGGTCTAACCAGATGCCCGCATGAAAGGGAGCATCTTACGAAAAACCAACCCCCTGGACGTAACCAGTGAATAACAGAGTCCAAGGAAGCCATATGGAAACTATGCAGAGTAATAAAAGAATTCAGGCTTCCAACCCCAAGGACGGGCCACAGGCCTCCATCCTTGTTTTTTTTTTTTTTTTTTTTTTTTGGGGGGTGGGGTGGGGTTAGGGGTGGAGGCGGCCATAACACGGCCTGTGACAGGGGCACATCGAATTCAGTGGCATAGCTGGGAAGACAAGGAGTCAAACGGACTAACTGGTCAATGACAGAGAAGTAAAGAGACCGCTCAGTCTTGCGGTCCTGCCTGCAATCCTGCCGGTCAGGGCACTGCCTGCCCACATGTCTAGGGGCGGCGGCTGGTAACTTTGGGGTTGAGGCCATAGACATTCCCGTGATGCCCTAGGCTGATAGGACCATCGTCAGGCTCTTGCGATTGTTACGCCGCAAATAACTGTGCCGCCGGCTAAAGCTTGAGCAGGTTATCAAGAATAACCAACGGCAGGTCCCGACGCATCAGTTGTTTAGATGCTGGCTTAAAGGCGTAACGAGCAGCAGTGCGCTCGTGAGGCACCAGCAACAGTGCCTCCTAATGACGTGGGAGGCGTGAACTGTAAAGGTGCACAGGAGCTACCTGCAGAATGGGCAGCACCAAACTCCATAAGTGGTGAAGATAAGCCCCCATGGCAGAGGAGTAAGTGGCTACATGGCGGCCAAAGAACTCCTCATCTGTTAATAGGAAAGGAGGGTGACCCTTTGTGACAACTGAGAGGGGTGTAGGAAGATTGGTTGGGAAAACTTCCTCCCCCTGTGACTCCCAATCTTGAATAAGGTAAGCCCTTCTGACGAACAAGGGAGAAGACTTCCCTAGCACGAGCCCGACCAAGCTCAGGCTCAACACAGTTGCCAGAACGGAGAAGCCGAAAGGGTTAACAGCAGGTTCGGTTGAACCTGCAAACACTGTGCTGCCGGAGCCGAGTTCGAGGGAGCACTACACCAGTGAAGCGTATGTGGAGGCGTACAGCACTCCATAGCCCGTGGCTCAGAACGATGCCAGGCGGAGCGGGATGGTGGCGGTGGTAGAGAGCTCATAGCTCCTATACTGGATAAAGGGACTGGTCCTACACAACTTGTCAGCGTGAGAGGACCTACCTGAGGAAAATTTACCCACCAGCGGCAGGGTTCTAGGGTGGACTCCTGTGAGTCCTTTACCTATGAGCCTATACTGGCCCCGGCAGCTGAGGCAGGGCCGCAGGCTACTGCGTAAACCAGCCCATTGATAAAGAGGGCTGTTTTGTGCCAAATTATCAGCCACCAAATAGGTGCTACCCCAGCCAGGGATATCACCGACTAGCAGGGCTAGCGGTGGGAGTTGCAGCCCCCCCCTTTTCAGAGGCAAAGCTAGGGCTGTTAATGTTGCCAGAAAGCTCTTGCCTTGGCACCTAACTGATTTTGGAAATAGCAGCTGCGTGAACAAGCCCCTTGATAAATGAGGGCTGTTTCATGCCAAACCACCCAAGGGTGTTAACCCAGTCAGGCATATCACTGACACGTAGGGCTAGCTGCGGGAGCTGAAGGGGCCCATACCATCCCCCAAGGCTTACCGCATGACGCCGGAACATCTACAGCCTCGGCGTGCAGCTCTATCCGGAATCGGCAGCGGCATGAACGCGCCCACGAAGGAGGGCTGTCGTGCGCCAATCACACGCAGAGGCTTTGCCCCATGTCAGGAGAATCACTGACAGGTGGGGGAGGCGACCGGCGCTGCAGGAGGCCCTTTCCTCTTCAAGGGCAGGGCTCCAGATGCCCAACTCACTGCAGGTTAACAGCTGTATGAACGAGCCCCTTGAAACAAGAGGGCTGTTCCGCGCCAACCTCCGAAGAGGTTGTACCCCACTGACAAGCGGGGAGCAGGAGCTACGGAGGCCCTTTCTTCTTCCAAGGGCAATCCTAGGCCGCGCAGAAGCCCAGCTCACTGCGAAACAGCTGTAAGAACGAGCCCCTTGAAACAAGAGGGCTGTTCCATGCCAAACTCCGGAGAGGCTCTTCCCCTGTCAGGAGAATCACTGACATGCGGGGAAGGTGACCAGCGCTGCAGGAGGCCCTTTCTTCTCCAAGGGACAGGGCGACAGAGCCCTAACTCGCTGCGGGGTCAACAGCTGTATGAACGAGCCCCTTGAAACAAGAGGGCTGTTCCTGCGCCAACCTTCAAAGAGGCTGTACCCCACTGACGAGTGGGGAGCAGGAGCTACGGAGGCCCTTTCTTCTTCCAAGGGCAATCCTAGGCTGTGCAGAAGCCCAGCTCACTGCGAAACAGCTGTAAGAACGAGCCCCTTGAAACAAGAGGGCTGTTCTATGCCAAACTCCGGAGAGGCTGTACCTCAGTCAGGAGAATCATTGACAGGCGGGGCAAAGCTCAGAAGCCATCCTCTTCAAACCTGCTAGGAAGAGGAAATTGCAAACAGACAGAAAACTGTTGCTCTTAAGCCTGGGGGTAATTTTATAAAGAAGGTAAAAAAGACCTTATGTCTTTAAGAGAAAAGCCCTGAGGGCTGCAAAGCCGGCTTTATAAAGGCTTTGTAAAGTTTTACAAGGAACAGCTAATGCCGGCTAATACCTTATCCCCAGGCAAAAGAATCAACTTGTTACAGAAGAAAGAACAAAGGGAGGTCAAAGAAAGGAACAGAATCATTTCTACTTGCGAAGTTCCAATGCGAAGTTCCAAACGAAGCTGCTGCTACAGCGAAGCTGCTGCTACAGCGGCGGTCAAAAAAAGAACTGCAGCACTGGGCTGGGGGTGGAGTTATATAGCCAGGTGTAGGGGAGGTCCCAGCACTAAGTGCTTAAAGCTGTGGAAGTTTCCGGAGGCTGCTCTGCTCAGGCGCAGATTAACCCATTAGTGTGTATTCACAGAGGACACGAAGGAGAACATCAGAATACCACAAGCTACTGGACCACTGTAGAAATACACCTAGGAAGTTAAAACAAACCCCTCTTTATAACCATAAAAGGCAACTTTAAAAAATTGCACTGTAAAAGATGTAATGTCATCTCTACATACCTTACAGTCATAATGCAACTTACTTATGCTTTAGCTACTGGAAAAGAAATTAATTAAAAATAACTCATTATTTGTAACATGATACTTCCAAGCAACATTCAGAACAGAAGAGAAGAAAAGTGGGACTATTCCATTAGCTTTGCTCTGAAACCAGTTGGTATTGGCTCTTCCTCCATCTTGGCTGATCATTATAAGTTCTAGCACAAAACATATGAAGAGCTGCCTAACCCTATCATACATTAAAAAAACCAAGTTCGGCTCTCAGCAAAGAGGAACATATGGAGAAACAGAATCAGGTGACATGGTGGAAGGATGGAAGATTTTTGGAAAGCTTAGTTGAAGTGAGGATTGCATTCTTTTCCCCAATGGTATCAGAACAACGCATCCAATGCTCCAATCTGGAGCTCATCAGAAATTTCACCTCAAAGCGGTCAAGGAAATCCTGTAGGTTTTTGTACTGATTGAAGCATTTCGGCTCAAACATCCGCTGCTGATCCAGGACGTCATAGGCAAGGAAATCTACATAGGTGATCTAGGGAATTAAACATGGAAAGGCATTTTAATCATAAACGTGAGATGAAGATAAGCTTCCATATGACTCAACTTACATACCTTAGTTCCTGCAAACCATTTCCTGTCCCCCAGAAACTGGGAAAAGAGCTTCAGCTTCCCAGGAAGTTCTTCCAAGTATTCAGGCTTCAGTTTTTCCTGCAAGTAGATTGGGGAATGTGATACACTGGCTCTTTTCCAGCTAACCTCTTGGGAAACCTCAAACTTACTGGTGCTGCCCATGCCTAAGCCACCTTTTCTTCTCACCCCCACCATTCCCCAACATTTACTCTAAAACATGAGTTTAATTCCCCTCCCAATCTCAGGAGTGCAGGAAGAAAGGATTATTTGCTAAGACTTCTGTTGGTGTTGTCTCCTAACCCACTCACTTCATATTTCTCCCCAAATCGTCGTCAAATCAGCTGCCAAATTCGTAATCCGATCCACTTTGGAAGGAAAACACAAACCATAAAACTCACAAAATCTGGGCTGTAGCACACTTTTCCAAAGCCCATTCGAAAATCCATGACCTGGTTCTCAAGTATGTCTATTCTGATCATTTCTTCATCAGTCTCACCACCTGTGGCGAGAGAAGATACAGGGAAGATTAAGAATCTCCTTCCAGCCAACTCTTTGGCAATAGTATGCTTTGATTTTCAGCCCACATCCAAATAATCATTGATGTGAAAACCACTCACACATCTTATGCTTGCGTGCAAGGTACCGTAGGATGGCATTGCTCTGTGTAATCTTTCTCTCACCATCAATTAGATATGGAAGCTAGGTAAAGAGAAGGAGAATAAAGGTGAAATTCTAAGTTAATTCCATCACCAAGTCATCATCACCAGACGATTTCCAACTTACTTAGGATAAAAAGTAGGGCAGTGCCAATCTGACAGTTTTCTGAACAGAGATGGAATGAAGCAGGAATACACTGCTGGATGCAGATCACAGTACCAGCAGCATAATTTGGCACAGGATTTGCCTTTAATCAAAAGTAATTAAACAAGCAATTACCAGCAGCTACCTCAGTGGCAGAACTTGGCAAAGCTCCTTTTTTTTTTTTAACTACAGTCACCCTGGGGTTTTAAAGGCAGGTTTTCTAACTGCACAAGTGGTTTTTTTAAAAAGGCAAAACATGCTCCTAGCTTATCGGTTATAGCTTCTCCATGGAAGCCAGTAGTCTTCTCTAGCCTGTTGGTTTTTCAGACCAAGGGAAATTTCCAAATACTCTTCAAAGATAGCCCCATATGTAGCACATTATAGTAAACCTGGCAGGATGTAGTTAAGGACCTGTCCAGACAGGTATATAGCTCACTATTTGTATCTTTTTTGGGTTAGTTTGGTTTGAATCAAATTATGGCATCCACACATTTGGACTAAGAGCACACCATCCCACTCCTTTTTAGAGCTGTCTCGTTCCATTCTGGCTCAGCTCTAGGTCTTCTGGGTTCCGTTGGGGCATGATTTGGCTCACTCCTAATTATCTTGTTGTGTCGCTTGTGTAGATAGTCAGTTTGCACCCTAATGGAGTTGTGGGCAGTGTTATCTGAGGTGACAACCTTGTGATGTACTAGGTGGGTTGTGACATTTTAATGGACAATGAGGAAACCCTCTGCTTTCTTTCCATTTTCTCTAACACTTTATTTTTAAAAATGTTTCCCTATTCATGCAGCTTTATTCTAGATAAATGAGATACATTGACAATACTATGTGTACCATGGTAGGTACATGCACGGCTGTTTCGTAATGTCACTTATTTTAATCTACCAAAAAATTGGAGATGACAATATCTCTCCCTCCCCACCACCCATTATGTTTTGCTTCGTGATCATGTGTGGGGAAGGAGATGTGAAAACCAGACTGCAGACTGGCTTTCCTCAACCTCTCATACAGAGAGAGAGAGAGATAATGAGGAATAAAGTATCTCTCTTTGGGTCCTCTCCTCAAGCTTTTAGAGTCTGCCTGCCACTGGAGCTACCGCCACTTCCTCAGAGCCCCTGCTGGCAAGAAAGGCAAGAAAAGCATGAACCAGACCTTTCTAAATTCCCCCCAACTGGATAGGTCCTAAGACAACTGTCGCCACAGCCAGATCAGACATCATAACAGGAAAAGGAATATTTAAGTTGTCAGTAAACACACACATCGAATAAGATATTTTATTTTTGCTATTTTTTTCAATTGCACATCTATCAGCTTCCAACTAAACCCATACAAAAGGAAACCATGCAGCTAGCATGGCTATGAACCATCCTTTGTGAATTCTGCCCATCTCAAAGGGATCAGCAAAAAAAACCACACACACACAAAAAAAGACATCCACGCCTCCCCCCAACAATCCACAGTGATACATTGCTGATGATGTCACAGTTGCTACATACATTTGGGAAGTCCAAGCCTAGTTTCTCTTTCACACTGGTCCATTGGCTTATGTCAAACTCTGGATCTATAAGTATAGATATAAACAATGAAGGTAATGTTCATTTCTACACCTGATGAACTTATTCAGAAGTTACTTTTTACAAGCAATTAGTGACAGATACCAAAATAGTAGTTAGTTCCATAGCAGAGTATCCTTTTTTGTTAGATAAAAGTTAAGATAGTTTAGTTACTTTGTTTTAATAAATCTCAAACATCAGAATGTTAAAGCTGCTGGCCTACAGCGTAAAACACCTAGGTATTGTGGCCACACACACACACACACAGTCCAGTGCCCATGGAGATGACAGGGCCTTGAACCACTCTCATGGTGCCTGGCCAAGCCCCATGCCCATGGCCCTCCTTTAAAAAACATTATCTGAGAAGGCTGGAAAGCAGCAGCACCCCAGACCCGGCTATCCCACTCCTTGCCTTTTCAGTCCCCACCATACTTTCATTCTAGGAATAAATCACGGGGCAAAGGGACAGGCAGGGCAGTGGGGGGGGGGGGCTCTATTTTCTCCCAGCTGTGCTGACGCCAAAATCGTGTTGAAAAGGAGATGTGGGGAGGAGAAAAAGAAAAATCTGTTGCTGAGTACACTGGAAGAAGTGAGGAAGGCAACAAGAAGAGGGAGGAAGTTGGAGGAAAAGATCCCGTATAAGAGAACACTCTGGATTAAATGGATTGGTTTTGTCTTTTGTGGCTCAGATGACACGTTTGAAGTGAAGTGTCTTAGGCAGACTGTTTATCATTCAGCAGCACCTGTGAAATGGGTGTATTGTGACATGTAGAACTGTGGCCGTCTTGCAAATGGGCCCCTCTGCATACAGCTATTTTCTGTTGGTTTCCCTCCCCAGGATACACTCAGAGAGATACAATGCAAAATGTGCAGGCACTGGTTCAATCAATCCCTTTTAATGTTCTCCAACTATGCTGAGGTGGGGGGGAGAGAACACACACACACCATTGTCTTGAGAAAGAACTTCCAGGCTCATCATGAAGCACTTTTTTCCCCGTCTTCATTAGCACATCAGTTATTCTTGCCCAAAAAATAACATACAGGATTTTAATGCAGTTAAAGAAATGCTGGATTTTAACACCATTATGACTGGCAGTGGTGTGTCCACCCAAAAGAAGTAGCAGCAAAGTCAAAAGTTCGCACTCTTACTGACAGGGGTTTAATTTCATGCAAAAGGAAAGTTAGCCATTGTAAACTCAACTCTTATTTCATGGAGGTGCAATGTTATAAATTGGGGTTTCATTCCTGAAAAAGATTTCATGCCATAAAGAACAGGAAATGTACCAATTGATGCTAAAATTAAAAGGATAGTGCTGGCTTTTCTTTAACTTTTTAAGCTAGAAGCCTCTTTACGGTGCTTAATGGATGTGTAGGTGCTAACCTCCACATGATCTCCATGCAAGTCAGAGATCTCCCTGTTACTGGTCATGGGTCTCTTTAAATATGCAATGGCTTTGTGGATCCCTCTTTGACAAACAATGGACGCAAGACAACTGGACACAAAACTGTTTACACATACAGTTGAAAGGAGCCAGATATTAACCATTGTCAGTTAAACACACTGTATGTAACATTTCCTGTTCTTCGACAGAGAAGATGAAAAAGCCTGTGCCGTTGCAAACTCCATCAGTTAATATGCTGCCAACACAAACTCATTTATTGCTGCAAAGCAGCAGGGCAAGAGATGCAGTCATCACGTGGTTGTAAATACAACATTTTGGACATTACTTTGGAGTTCTGTGTACTGTTAGAAGGGTTGCAAAAGCCAGAGGTCGCATATAGAGCTATCGTAAGTTAGGGATCTAATGTACAACAAGCCTACTGGGTAGTCCAATGCTATTATATTTATTTATTTTATTTATTTATTTAAAATATTTTTACCCCACCTTTCTCCTTGAAAAGGACCCAAGGCACAGTGAAAGACAATATTTAAAGTTGAAAACAATGAGTATACGATGGTGGTTAATATCATTAAAAGACTTGTTTGTTGATTAGGGAAATTCAAGTAGGAAAGGCTACTGAATATTAATTGCTTTCTTACTTGCGGGTTAAAACAAGACGGGATCTTATGGATGGGTTGTTACCATTGGTATAAACATGTGGACAATTATAGTAATGTCAAAGACACATTTTTGCTTGAGAAGAGAAGGGTGATTGTTTGATTTCTGCTAATAATGAGCACATACACAACACACGGTAATATGTCTTAGACTGTATTACTTGTTTGTTAACAATGTAATTCTGAATTTGTCCAAACATGCATATTTGGACCTTGTTTGCTATATGTCTTAAATCCCTTTTGACTACCAATGGAATGCCTTGGTATTCATCTTACTTAAAATCAATGGTTGAAAGATTTCCTGTTGACACAACTGAGGCTGTGACTACACTGCAAAAATACTACAGTTTGTGTCAGAATTTAGTCAGAGTTTTTAAAACTGGCTAGGGGATTTCCTACGGCTGAAGTTACTATAACAGTCCACCTGGATATAATTTACAGGGACCTCGTACAGGGGCTTTTCAAGGATGCATTGCACCAACAAGCAGCCGTCCTGAGAGACTGCACCCCAGCTCCTGGCAAACTCTCACTCGTCCCCACCCACAGCCTGTCAGCAAATAAGGAGGAGGTAGAGTCTGGCCTGGGGAGACAGACAGGGGAGTGGGCATCGTGCTTGTTGCCCATCTCCATAGACCACCTCCCCATGCACAGACACCCATTCTGATAGCTATCCTTGCACCGAACCTATGCAGATCGTGGCTCAGAGACATCCATGGCATACATTATACACCAGCAAAGTTTTGCTGCTGCTGCTATGTGGGGAGAGCTGGCTTCTTGGTTCTGCCATTGTACTCTGCTCCCCCTTCTGTTTAGCAGATGCACTGAGCCCCAATGCCTAATCTGAAACCTCGCCTTGGCAAGCACTATATACAAGATGGCAATCTACAAGGTGGACAGTCTCTCTCTCCTCCTTTCCCCCCCTGAAGTGAAAGAGGGTGCATTCATCTACCAGCCCTGGTGAAACAGGTTAGCTTTGTCAACTTCATCTGGTTCTCAGATGAAGGGAGGCATTGGCAGGCTTCTGAGGCAAGAAGGGGGAGGGGGCAACAAGAAGTTGCTAAAAGCTAGAGTCAATCTCATCTGAGAAGGGGGTTAGCAGGGCAGCTGTGATCGAAACAGCGCTAAGCATACTTTTAAAAAAAGAAACACTATTCAGAGGAAGGAGAACAGGGCTCACTTGAGACGGATGTGGAATACACCAGATCTCTTGTGCCTTTAGCAGTTGCGCGGCAGGCAGAAATTTAACTGTTTAAGCCACCTTTAATCATCATCATCATGTGCTGTCAAGTTAATTCTGATTTATGGCAACCCTTGAAAATACCATAATTGGAAAGTTTCACCTATTGATATTTTGCCTGTCACACAGCATATTACTTGTGTGCTATCCCTGGTTTATTCACTATCTCCACCTCATTCTATGACCTTTTATAGACAAGACAGTTCTCCATTTCTGTTTTATACTTACCAATGGTAAGAGGCCCAAATTGAGTTTATATGACATCTGATCTGGTCTCACTCTTCCTTGCTATGGTGAGATGTATTATATTTATACTCAAATGGTAATAATTTGTATCTATAATATAAAGTAGCATTTGGAAATTTGTGCTATTTTTTGCTGGTAGGACAAAAGGCTGAATTCACATACAGTGAACTGAGCCCAGAAAACCCCAGTGGCACCTCTCTCAAAACAGAGACTTTGCATGAGCTCTGTATATCACAGAGCCAGCTGATGGGTCTATCAGGGCCACTGTCAGCAGCCATCCACAGAGAGGATCAAACCATCTCAAGCACTCAACATGACTCTACATTCTAATGCATTGGCCTTCCAAAGTCTTGCAGTCAGTTTCTTTACAGGAATCCCAACAAACAAACCCCGTATCCTAGATACCCAGCAGAAATTGGCAAATGGCCCCTTTGTGGGTTACTGTCTTCTACCTGTTCCTGTCAGAAAAGATCAGAACCAGCAGTTACATTAAGACTTGATCCCTCTTCCCACCAGTCAAGTAGAACAATAGCAATCACTTCAAAACCTTCCCAACTGAGTCAAAATATTTTTGGAGAGTTTGTGTTCTCTGCTATCTCTTCATTACCATGTATACTCAGGAAGGGGAAGGAGACTAAGACAAAGAATAGTTTCAGCTGTTCAAGGGAGTCGGTTTAGTTCCAAAGATATTACATCACTTTTGACTCTGTGGAAGGTCGGAAGTACACTGTGGCAGAGGCTCAAAGATCATTGCAGAAGAGAGATCAATGCATCAGAGGGCAAGAGGATAAAACAGGTCTTATACTGTACTTTTCTACATGTCTCAGTTGGCGGAAAGCAGTCCCACTAGCAATGAAGAATTGGTCATCCTGATGCATGACTATTCAATCAGACAATGTGTTTTAAAAGACACAATGGCCCTATCCAGGCATTACAATCTGAATCCAGATAGTGTTTGAAGTGTGGGTTGACAAGGGGATGTATAAAAACTCCACCCGACACCCTCTCCTCACCTGGACATCCTTGAGACTTTTGTGTAGTAAGTGCAAAGTTCTGAAACAGAGACTGTTACAGCTCAATATACTTACAGTGCTGAGTCATCAGAAGAGGTCCCGATCCCATCAAAACTGTAAGCATGTTGAGCCAAGTGCATGTGTGGTCTCTTCTTCGTATGGTGAAGTCTTGGAGACTTCAAGGGGAGGGCGGGGGGGGGGGACACAGAGGGAAGCATACATGTGCACCCCTGCTCCCAATGCTTTTTTAGAATCTACATTGTTTCAGGTGCAATGCCTGTATAGGGCTCTTGTCCAAACTAGGGGTGGGCAGCTTCTGGCTCTCCAAATGAAACTGGACTGCAGAGCCCTTCAGCCCTAGCCAGCTTAGCTAATGGTGAGAGATACTTGCATGCACATTTCAAAAACATACAGAAGGCCACAAATTGCCCAAAAGCTGCCCTGGTCTAAACAATCTGAATCAGGAACTAACCACATCACCAGTTTCAGAACACCCCAGGTCTTTGTATGCTTTACCGTTCTTCCCCACCTTTCTTCCGGTGGGCTCAAGGCAACATACATAGCTCTCATCCTCCCCAACATCTTAATCTCACAAGGACCCTGAGAGATAGACTTAAATTGCACTAAGATGTCAAATTTTGCTAGTTATCATTTAAAAGTATGAGAGAGGAATTGTTTAGAGCAAAAGGTTATCACTGAAACAATACTCGCACACCTAAGACTTAATTCGTTTTCCAACAATGGTCATAAAGTGGAAGTCAAACCCTACGTCCTCATTGGGCTGAATGTTAAAATAGGGTTTAATTCTCAGATAATGGTCAAGTATCATTTCCACCCTCCTCTCCTTTCCCCTTCCAACCTCTGCTATCTTGCTTGCTCCTTTTGGTTTGGTTCCACCAAAGCAGAGGGGTTAAGCTGTCTGCTTAAGCTGCTTCACAGTCTTGGAAAACTGAAAGCTTTCTTCTGCTCCCACTTGGAGGAGGAGAGAGAAGAAACAAAGAATGTTTTCCTTTAAAGCCCATGTAAGGAAGCACTGATTTACTATGCCAGATGTGGGGGGGGGGATTAAAAATTGAAAGCTTCCACCAACTCCCCAATGGAGGAGTAAACAAGGAGGGGGAATTTGTTGTTGTTGCTTTCCCTTTTCCCTTTAAATGGAGGAACAGGCTAAACAGGACTAACAGCAAAAGCAAACTGTGCTGCTTCTTGTGAGGAGGAACCACTTCCCAACAGAAAAGAGGAGTGTGAGCCATCCTCTCCAGCGCTCACAAAAGAGGGACACGAGACAGCATATATGCTGATATGGTATGTCCTCTACTCTCAGTGGCCTATAGTCAATAGTAGAGCGATATCTGGTGACAGGGGCTGAGGAGAAGGAGGTAGGAAAAAGAGCTAGACTGGGAGACTGAGGTAGAAAAAGAGGAGGAGAAAAAGAAAGGAAGGATTGGCAGTGCAGCTGGGGAAAACAGAACCAGTGGAATGGACAGTATATGTGTATCCCAAGAAGGAAGAGATCAATGAAAAAAGGGGGCCAAACCGGTGGTGATGTCACATCCAGAAACGCCCACGGAGGGAGAGTGGGCTCGGCACCCCTGTTGTGGTACCGTATGTCCCTGTCTGAGGAAGCCCACGAGAAAACCCACAGATCGCAAATGGTTTGGAGTAAACCCCCAATGGTGAACTCTCTTGCGACGCCCGAGTTAAGGGACTGTTATGTTGAATGCAGGGAAACTGCGGGACCCGTTGGTCCAACTGAAGTTGTTGTTCATGGTTCTCCAGTGAACGTTTGAAAATAAAAGAAACGTTTATGAAGAAGGCCTGTCTCCACTTGTTGGGGAACAAAAAGGGGAATGGGGTTTTCCCAAAGTTGAACCCACTCATACTTATATATCACCCCATAGTGCTTAAAGTACTCTCTGGGTAGTTTACAAGTTAATTATGCAGGGTACACATTGCCCACACCAGCAAGCTGAGTACTCGTTTTAGCAACCTTGGAAGGGTAGAAGGCTAAGTCAACCTTGAGCCGGCTACCTGAGATTGAACCCTGAGTCATGAGCACGGTTTTGGCTGCAGTACTGCAGTTTAACCACTGTGCCATGACTCTCCTTACTACTTGAGATGTGGTGTGGCTTCCTGCAATCCTTGCATGTGGATGCAACGCTTGCCCCTAATGACATAGAATATCTCAAAGCAACCCTATTTAGCACAATCTAGCCTGGTCCAGGCTGGGATATTTGGCCATCTAGTCACACCCATTGTTTCCAAAAAGGGCAAGGCAAATTCCCCTGAGACCATCACAAGGGAAGCATGAAGTCAATTCCCCACTCCACCAGCATTTGATAACCAGAGCACAGGCAGACTATCGTTCTTGACCTGGGGGTCCCTATTAGCTCCTTACCTTCTCCTCCAACACCATACTGTTTGTCCTCATAAGGAGTTTCTGTGTATTCCAGAAGTAGTCTGATTGCATGGGCAAGCTATAGGAAGGCAAGAGAAACAGTTAATGGAAGGGTAAGATGGCTACTAGTCCATGGTTATCTATTATGTCCAGTTCCAAAGGCACAGCATGTTTCTGAGTATCAGTTGCTGGGGAACATAAGTGGGAGGGAGGTACTGCGCTAATGCCCTTTTTGTCGGCTTCCCACAGATAACTTATTGGCCTTCGTGGCAGCAGAATACTGGATTAGGCAAGACTTTGGTTTTGTGGGGCTCCTGCATTCTTGAGAGCAGTCACCAGCCAACAGTAGTGACAAATTACATCTACAGCAGACAAGACTAGCAAATACCATCGGTGGCTATCACTCAGTATTTTAGTATCATATTAGTTTTGTGGACTACAGCCCGGGTACTAGATGAAGTAGGCTGTAGCTGACAATAGCTTACACCACGATAACACATTCCTCAGGCTTCACGGTGTTGCAAGACTCCTTGTTGTGTATAAAACAGGAGGCAACTGCTTGTGACCTCTTCCAACATGGCTTTAAGCAGAGCATTTACTCAACTACAGCCTCCTCCTGACAACCTCTCTGGGTAGTAGTAAAGCTGCTCTACCTTACAACAGGCTTGTTGCCTTAGCAAGAATTATTGTGAGATAGAGATTTAGCAAATCCAGGATGATGTACACCCTGAGCCAGGAAACTCAGGGTGTAACTACTCAGCAAGGAAAATGCAATTTTATCAATTTGGGTTTTCCCAGATGAATCACTACAGTCATCCAGTTGACAATTTGCAGGAGTTAGCAGGGCAAACGGCTTGGTTTGCACAGAGCTCCAATAGCAGAAACTGCTTTAAGGTGCTATCAAGGTGCTAACTGACAATTTCAACTTCTCTCTTTCTGCTTATTTAGTCCTCCTAAGTACCCTAGCAGAACTGTCCCAGCACTGATCAGAAATCTCTCCTTTTCTTTTAAAGACACGGTGTGGAGGCTTAGGGGCACTCGGTTGAGGGCAATCGACACCTCCACAAGTGCTCTGTTGCCTTTGGATTAGGTTAGAAGTTCCCAAACTTGGGTGGGACGCCTTCCTCCCGGACTGAGGCTCGCGGTCACGCCGAGAAAAACACATTGATTGCAAAGTGGAACCCCCGTCCCCTTCCCCACCACCCGCCGCCGCCGCATGGTCGTCAAGCTCTACCCGTTGGACGTCTGCCTCGGAGGCTGGCAGCCTGTCCGAGGCGGGCACGCATCCTCTGCCCATCCAAGGAGCCTTCGCTTCTCTTGCAAGAGACGGAGCGAGAACCTGCCCACTCGGGCCGCCCCTGAGACCCACACACACGCCCCGCGGACTTACCCCACGGATATCCCAGTAGCCGAGTATGATCCCCATCTTCCTCGCGCGACGACCTCCGACGTCCTGGGCTGCTCTCGAGCGACTCCGGCAGAAGCTGCTCTCGGGCTGGGACCCGAGCGGTTGGGACTCGCCCGGCCGGTTGCCCAATCAGGTCCGCCGCCAGCTCAGATGTCAGGGGGTGGGCTCCGCCCCCGAAGCCCTCGGGCTCCTGGGCTGGGCGCCCCGGCCGACCTCTTCCGCCCACCTCCATCGCGCGCCGCTGGTGTCCGGGACGCCTGGGTTCCCGCTTTACGATTGACCATCTCGGTTAACCATTTACTGCCTAGCCCGCGCCTCTCTCGCCACGAACCTGTTACGTGCGAAGCCTTTCACAGATTGCCCAAGCGACGATGTTCAAATCCAGACCCCTTCAGCCAACGCAGGGAGCGTAGGAGATTTATTTGAGCTCTTTTAACTACGAATCGGACCCATTTCGTAGCATCCCCCCAACTCTAAATGGTTTATTTGCAAGGAAGACTTTAGATGAGGCGAAGGATTTGGCAGTCTTTCAATCTATACACCATTTCCTAAATCGGGGATGGTAGCGGTGGAGTGGGGATAAAATTAGCTGGGAGGGATATCGCATGTAGCTGGCTGAGTCGCTGGCTGAGTTAGGTATCTGTCTGCCGGGCCAGAAGTTGGGAGTTCAAATTCCCCACTGTGCCTTCCAGGAGAAGAGCCAGCCTGTGCGGCCTTGGGCAAGCTGCAAAGTCCCAGAATGCCCCCGGAAGAAGGGAAGGGGAAACCACTTCTGTCTACTGTGTACACCTAGAACATCCTGACGAGGGTCACCATAAGTCAGAGTTGACTAGACAGCGCACGATTGTTATAGTAAACCTGTCATTTCAGAATAGTATTAGGCATCCTTCAGTCTCGAAAGACTATGATAACGTGCTCTGTATGGAGGACTTGGAACAGCGTCTAGTGTGGCTGAGAAGGCCAATTCGAGAGTGACAATCCCTTCCACACTGAAGACAAATACAATCTGTCCCCTGTCCAGCTCCCTGATTTTGCTGCTTCCGTGACTGCCTCTTTGCCTTGGTCTGCTGGACAAGGGTCTCTTCAAATTGGGAGAGGCCGTGATGCAACGCCTGCCTCCAGGCTGAACGCTCCGATGTCAGGATTACCCATCTGTTGAGGTCCATTCCTAAGGCCTTCAGATCCTGCTTGCAGATGTCCTTGTATCGCAGCTGTGGTCTCCCTCTGGGGCGATTTCCCTGCACTAATTCTCCATACAGGAGATCTTTTGGAATCCGACCATCAGCCATTCTCACGACATGCCCAAGCCAACGTAGACGTCGCTGTTTCAGTAATGTATACATGCTAAAAATTCCAGCTCGTTCTAGGACTACTCTGTTTGGAACTTTGTCCTGCCAGGTGATATCAAAAATGCGTCGGAGGCAACGCATATGGAAGGTGTTCAGCTTCCTCTCCTGCCATGCACAAAGGGTGCAGGACTCACTGCAGTACAGGAGTGTACTCAGGACACAGGCTCTATAGACCTGGATCTTGGTATATGCCGTCAGCTTCTTATTGAGCCATACTCTCTTTGTGAGTCTAGAGAACATGGTAGCTGCTTTGCCAATGCGTTTATCCAGCTCGACATCTAGAGAGAGAGTGTCAGAGATCGTTGAGCCAAGGTACACAAAGTCATGAACAACCTCCAATTCTTGTGTGGAGATGGTAATAGAGGGAGGTGAGTCCACGCCCTGGCCCATGACTTGTGTTTTCTTCAGGCTGATTGTTAATCCAAAGTCTTGGCAGGCCTTGCTAAAGCGATTCATGAGTTGTTGGAGGTCTTTATTTCAGAATAAAGAAGACAAAAATGTGGAGGCACCTTCATCTTCAGACTGTGTCCACAAAAACTTACACTAAAATACAGCAGTTAGTCTTTGAAGTACCATGTCTTTGTCTTTATTTTTTTTATTTCATATTGCTCATATTGTTCTAGTTTATTATTTTATTTTGATTGTATGTGTTCTTATTGTAAACCGCCCAGAGTTGCGCTTCGGCACTAAAGGGAGTGGAATATAAGTTAAAGTAATAAACAAATAAAAAAGTGGTTTTGTTTTAGCCTGAGGTGCTAGCACAGATTAACCCGGCCACCTTTTCTAAAACTACAATCATTTCAGGAGCAGTTCCTTCCACTGCAGTGCAGCTCCAGGATCCTCAGAAAAACTGGAGAAGCAATTACTCGGTTGCTGAAGGGGTAGAAATCCTGCCTTGGCCTTGGGACTCACAACAAGATGGCTGTGGTGAGAGGTCTTTAAGGATAGTTTAACAAAACATACAGATAGGAGTGGATTCCTGGGCGCTGTTAAGTTTCCATTTTTTGACCACACACATGAACAGAGGGTGTTTAAGGAGAGTATACAAAGAGATAAGGGCATAGAGGTACAGATAAGAAGCGTCAGAAGTTCTTGTGACACTGTGAGTGTCACAACAGAGAAAGCTGTCTGTAGTAGTTAGAGTAACTACTGTCTGTAGCTGGGATGTTTTTGCCCTGAAACATAACCTATAGGGTATGAAAGGCCACTTAGTTTATTGACAGCCCTACGACACATGGCAGTCTAATTGACAAAAATTCTGGATAACTCTACACTTCCTACTCTAGGTACCTGTTATCACCACTGTATTCTCTGGGGAAATGCTTCTGTGGTGAAGCAACACAAATGCTGCTTAAGATAGCAGGGTGTAGAGGCTATTAATTAATTAATGTACACTTTCCCTGCTCTGCTTTACATACCTCTTCTGTCATGTAAGGCTTTCTATGTTCTGACATCCACAACGTGGAATGATCTCCCTATAGAGATTAGGTGCCCTTGTGGTGTTGGGTATCCGTGCTGGCTAGTAAAAACCTATTTGTTTCCTTGATTATTTTCCTGACAATTAATTAAAAACCAAGGATAACTGACAAAAAATTATCCTACTGTTTTGATTGCTTTACTGCTGTTTTCTTAAAGTGTGGCTACATTAGTGAAATACAGTAGGACCCCATATCCACTGGGGATTTGTTCTAAGTCTCGTGGATACTGAAAACCATGGATATGCGAGAGAGAGAGAGAGAGAGAGAGAGAGAGCATGGTAAAAGGGGAAAAAAACAAAAAATATTTTCACATGCCTTACCAGAACTGGCCACAAGAGAACGCCAGAGACCATGCTATGTATTCTTCACTAACAAGTATTCATAGCATAGTTTCTGGCTCCCTCTCATGGCAACATCTGGTAATACATGTTAAAATAGTTTTTTTTTCTGGATCTTTTAATATTTTTAATATTTTCGGATTGTGAATAAGTGAATCAGTGGATACTGATCCTGTGGGTAAGATGGTCCTACTGTATTTCAGTATTATTGCAGCAGCAATGTTATTGAAATCAGTTTACAGTCACACGGCAGTCACATGGTAATTTTTTTAAAGTGCTGTACCGATATCAAAGACTACATTCACAATTTAAATTAATACCGACAGAGGCATTCACATATGGTGAATTGATTTAAATAAAACATGCTAAACCTGAGTTAAATATTGTTATTTTTTCCTAGTACAACTGTGCTCTTTTAGTAGTTGGTTTTATTGTATCTATATTTATTGTAAATTGCTTTGCAATGTTTTAAGTGGTATAGATATGTTATTAAATGAATGCATAAAAAGAAGTGGTGGTGGAAATAGCTGGGGAAAGGCTACAGCTCCCTGGGGTGTGGAGAGGACTACTTTCTAGACCCAGGCATTGACAGGCATCCTGCTCCCTGAAAACCCATGGAATTCAACAAGAGTGTTGAGGGATTATGCCTATAAAATTTAAATCCAGAACTTTGAACTGAGATAGAACACAGCTGGCAAGCAATGCAGATCTTTCAGTGTTGGGATGATGTGACTTTTAGAAGACCAACCCTAGCTGCTGCGTTTTCCACCAACCAAATTCCAAGATGACACTGTAATGACAGGCTGGATCTACACATTGAAGATAATCTGCAGTATGCTTTTTGCTATTGGTTGTCTGCAAACAGAGTGAAACCATTAGGGTCACATGCCTGTTCTAATGTTGTGAAAACAGAATTGGTGGTGGTCCCCCACCCCACCCCTAGGCAAAAACAGTGCTAACTGGCTGGTGCTAAAGTAGCTGAGCACCTGCTTCCTGGCAACTATGTTTTTGCTTGCGAGGTCAGCTTCAGCACCTCCATTTTCACGGCAGGTTGAGCAGCAGGCGGTCCTTAGGTTTCCCCAGACTTTCCTTGACCAGCGAGGTGGCTGGATAGCAGCGGCTGGGGAGCACATGTTGGCAGCGGTGGCGGCAGCAGGGGAGGTCTCCCTGGCTCTCAAAGATGCCCCTGCTGGTGCCGCTGCAGCCACCACCGTCCTCCCTGGACCCTGCCATCCAGTCACATCTGGGGCAAGCAAGCCCTGTGGAAAAGGAAGGTCTCCCCTGCCAGGCTCAAGCCCCATTGTGTGCTCTGTTTTAAAGTGCAGTGAGCTGCACATTGTGTGAACCAACAAAAGCTGCATCACCTTGACACCAGTTTGAGGCAAATGTGTCATTCTGGCCACAGAGAGCACGGCCGTGGTGGAACTGTGAGATACTGGATCCATGAAAAGACCTGTCATCCAATATGGTTGCAGTTGCCATGCTAAACATGCCAATGTGCTCCTTGTCATTACATGCAGCTGAGGATTCAGAGATAACAGACAGTCCCAGATTACTCCGAAACTATAAACTTTGTCTTTTATGTGGAGCATAGAACAGGTTGAATTCCAACCATTAAACCAGACCTCCTTCTGCTCAAAAGCACATCCATCCACCTTATCACAATTTAATCTTAGGTTGTTCGTGCTCATGAACTCCATTATCAAGTTCAAGCAATGTTCAAAGCTATCTCCTGCTTTCTTGGAGTCAGATAAGAGAGAACAACAGACTTGCCAATAACAATGATATTGGGGGCATCTCACTACAAAACTCTGGATGACCTCTCCCAGAGATTTTTGTTGATCAGAATTAACAGAGGGGAGACAGGACAGACCCCAGAGGAACACTGTAGAAAGAACAGTGGCCATGGTGCTAAATAATTGACTTCAAATCCCATCATCTGGACACGACCTGTTAGGAAGGTCTAGTCTCATTACAGTTCAGTGCCTACCAAGATCAAAACCATGATAGGTGGCCTTGAAAACCAAACTACCAATGAGAGAACTAAAGACATAATTCCTTCTCTTGAACCCATTGAAGACCATCCACCAAAGCAATCAAAGTTTTCTCAGTGTCAAGTTCAGCTGAAAGCCTGGTAGAAATAGATCCAGGTAATTAGTATGTCCTGCAAGTGTTTGGAGTTTCAGGGACATAATTCTCAGTCACCATGACCAATTAAATTGGCCTTTTTAAGCAAGAAACAGCATGCTGTCTCACAAAAAGGCATTAATCACTTCCCTTAGCCATGCAGATGGCCTCAGCTTTGCTGTTTTAATTAGGAAGGGTAAGGGTCAAGTAAAGAAAACTTATCTCCTGTATTGAGAACCCTTGTTTTTTTTTCTTTTCAGAATTGAATACTGTCACTCAAATGATTTCAGATCTTTTGCTCTTACTTCTATGTCTTTCACCTATTTTCACATTCCTTTTTTTTTAAATTTAGACTTTAGAAGCACCTTTGAGATGTATGAGACAATGGTGGCTAGTGACCACTGGAACTAGTGGGGCACAAGGTGAAGCAATGGAGGCTGAATGCAACATGGCTAAACAGTTGTTTGCACCCAGCTGCAAACCACTGCAGAAGAGGAGATCTGGACACTTACACATAAGCATCCTATCTACCAAAGCTCTTTGTCTGTCTCTGTGTGTAAGTAATCTGCAATCTGCACAGCATCCAAAGCAGCCAAAGTAGGAAGACTGCACATCAGTTTATATAAACTTATATAATGGATTGGAGCTTTCCTTTTATTTTTGAATGTATTTTGGCTCGTAATTAATAAGGTACAGTGTGACTCAATAGTGAACAAACCAATACTTCCTTTTGTGTTTAAGATTATTTTTGGATGGTTCAAGAGTCCGGGGGATAGAGACCTATAGCAGCTCTGGAACCCAATGGAGAAACATACCCGCTCATAGCTTGATTTAGAGAGCACACCAGTTTCTTGAGGGCAGATGCCTGCCTGGATTCTGGGATGTGGGAAAGATTTAAAGAAGAAGAAATAGAAGGTACAAACTGAAGGACTATTGTAGAAGAAGATACAACATGTGCGGTAATCTTCATGCCCTGCTGGCTCAGAGAGTCCTTCAGGAGCTTTGCTGTTCCCTGATAAATCTTGAAACACATTCATCCTTGAACAGAACAGAGAACTCTCTTTGTGTGTTCCTATCCTGTCATGCCCCCTCCCCCCCACACACACACTATGACATGCACCAGTACTGAATTTTCAATGAGGGAAATGGGGTTAGGAACAGAACAAATCAGAAGGCGGGAGAATCTGGGCATGTCCCTGGACCTGGATGTGCAGCTCCACTTCTTAATTTTGCTTCCTTTTACTTTTTGCTATCAAAACTTTCCTTTCCTCAGCTGAGCTGAGCCCCCTTCAGGCTTCAAGATGCAACTAGAGTAGGCCCACTGAATCAGTGGGGATTTAGTGAATCAACACCTATGTGAGCTCTATAGATTGCATCTTGCAGCTGGATTTCAGCCATTAGGGCTTTAACACTGGTGAGCTGTGGTGAGAGTGAAGAAAAACAGGACAGGAAACTTAATCTACTGTCTTGTCTAGGAACATCATGAGTTATTCTACTGAATAAAATGGGGTATTACTTTCACGAAGGATAAAATTCACAGCTGATCAATTTTACAGGCTGATTGCACATTCTTCTGGAGGGAGGGAGAGTTTACAGAGAGGCTGGGTGCAGTCTGTGCCTGGGCTATTTGCCATATGATACCTCTGTCTAATATTACCTCTCTCATCGTTGCCCCTCCTTGTTTTTGTAATCCTGCCTAATGCAGAATTCTTCCCACAGTTCTCAGTGGGAATCTCCACACCAAGCCTACCTTCTTAGATTACACCTCCAGGGTGCTTAGGGTGTCTCCTCTAAAAGAAGTGTCAGGAAACCTTTCGATGAGTGGAACACTGACTTTTTAAAATCAACTCTAAACCTCTGTTACTGCTCTCAAAACATAAAATCCACAATTTATTATTTAGCCTATCAAACTGTACAGCCTAGCATGTTTGCGGGATTTGCCAAGGAATCCTACACATGCTTACTCTAAAACAAAGTTCAGTCTGGACTGGACTAGGTGATTGGAAGCAGAGCTGCCTTAAGTAGTAAAGGAGCCTATCTTAAACTACATTTGGGAAATGAGTTTGTTTTTGTTTTGCAATTGATCGTCTGCCACCAGGGGATAAGCAAGGCTCCTGACTTCTCTTTGCATTTCTGATTTCTCAGGTAGTTTGCTTTGAAAATATTGTGTGCCTGGAGGGAAAATGTAAGAGGAAGAAACGTGCATTTCCCTCACTGGGTGGTCTAACCCTCTGTTTAGCCGCCCTTGCTCCCAACGGATGGACCATAGGATTGCAGTGTCTAAAGTATAAATCCTTTAGTTATGTACAAACAAAACTGCAAACAAAGCTATAATGGAAGAGGTGGGGAGAACGTGTGCTCTACTGGTACTGTATCATACCTAAGGACATGAATGAATTGCAGTGTTTGCCATCTGAGCAGTGGGCAAAAATAAATACTGAAACTAGGAACCACACATTTGCTGAAATCGTGTTGCACAGCTACATGGGTGTAACTTGAAGCTGCAGAAGCAGCAGAAAAAACTGGAAGAGCAGACATACTGTAGCCATGAAGCTCTTATGCAGGTGGGATTGGTTGCACTATTGCATTGTGATGCCCGCTTCTGACATGAACCACATAATTGTGATATGAGTTATCTGTTCAATTGTGCAATGCTGGCTGCCTGGGTGTAACACCCAGCACACTTTTGCAGGCATAACTTTATTTTTTGAGCAGAATTTCAACCACTCTTTAGTAAACAAGAAGAGATGTGTATTATTTGGACAGGACTGGTCCAGTATTATGGACTAGCAGCATGTTTTGATGTTACTGAGCAAAAGTGTATCACAGCATTAAATATACTGAAGTTTTACACAGTGTATAGTATAAGTTCTCTGTGTCACAGTCCTTTAAGGGGAAAGGGGGGAAATTCATCTGCAAGGAGGATGGCCAGATGCAAGAGAAGACAAGCTACACAGTGCAGCACTGGCTTTTCAGCACATTTATGAAAGGTGCAGGATCCCTGTCTTTTGCACCTATCCACCTTACCAAAAGGGATCAAAGGGATAATAGAGATTTCATACTTTCTTCTAGTATTTCTCACCTGCTTCAAATGTTACCTGGAGAAGGCAGAGCCCTCCAAATGCAGCCGTTTACAATTCCCATCAGTCACAATCAATATGGCCAAAGGTCAGGTATGAGCATTGTAGTCTAAAACACCTTGAGGGTACCAGACTGGGAGAAGTGTCTTCAGATCTTCCTACTACATATTCTCATCTCACGGGCATTTTAATCATTCCAAATGAGAACAGATTTCATAGAAGTTTTCCAGCGTTCACTACATTTCAAGTTTTCCCTTAAAAATTTTTATAAACCCTTGAAAAGCATGTAGGGTGGAAAGTTTCCCCCTACACATTCTAATTTTTAGGAAGACAATAAGTTTTAGATGTTATATTAGTTGTATTACTTCCTCCACCCCATCTATGGAGAATTTCATATCATGCTGACCCCATTCCAGCTTTCATCAATCATTACTAAGGTGAAATTTATTACCGTCATAAAACTTTGAGAGCAAGCTTATCTCTGTTGAATGCAATGAGACCTGAGGTAGTCATTGTTCCATGTTTTACTTCTCACTAAGTTCAGCTGAGCTTGCCCATTAAAGAGAGCAGGGGGAGACATGGTGTGACTGAATGTCCAAATTTTCCTGGGCCGGATCATCTTAAAGAGAGTCACTTTGAGGTGCAGTATATCATTCGGTTGGTATTGGATTCAACCATCAAGCCAAATGGAGACTGCAGCCAAGACATCAGAAGAAGGCTTAGACTAGCACAGGCAGTAATGAAGGAATTAGAAAAGATCATCAGGTGCAAGGATGTATCACTGGAGACCAAGACCAAAACCATCCATACTTTTGTATTTCTGATCATCATGTATGAGTGTGAAAGCTGGACAGTAAAGAAAGCTGATTAGGAAAAAAAAAAGCGATTTGTTTGAAATATGATGTTGGAAGAGAGCTTTTGGGATACCCTGGACTGCCAGAAAGAGAAACGAGTGGATAATCTCTAGTTCAGTGCTAGCTTACAAGGGCTTTAAAAAAGTCTTTGCAAAAAACTCTTTGCCTCCTCTTCTGTCTACTCCCCCTGCAAGGGAGTGGGAGGAAGCTTTCAATTTCCTAATGACTGATTATATCCTGAAGTGGCTTAAGCAAAGTGACAGCTTAAGCCATTCGCTTCAGTTCTGTCCTGGCAATCACACATGCTGGAACCAAACAAAAACACAGGTGGTTCATGATTGCTCACACATCATGTGGTCACCATACATACATATGTTTTTATTGAATAAGTCAACAGACCGTTTCAATGTTACATAACAAAACATATAAATATAAATAAGTATATAAAATGATAATAAACAAGTATAAATGTGCATAAAAATTATCTTTAAAACACCTATTTAAAACAAACCCCATTCACACTCCAGGTAATCTCTTAGTGGTTATACCTAAGTAGTGAACCTCTTTAGTGGCATACCTCAACTAAACAGACCCCTTACCGGCTTCTTGTTTCCTCAGGATTCCTGCTTTTACAGCAAAAATTGCCACTTTACGAGTTAAATGGGGGTTAACCCCTTGCAGTAAATAAATCAAATTACTCTCATCATCCCCAGCCCCCCAATGCTCCAAATAGGGTGTTAAGTAGAGTTTTCTGATGTTAGCATATAATTGACAATGTAACAGATAATGTGCCAGACCTTCAGCTTTTGCTGTCCCACAAATACACAGTCTATCCTGTATGGGAATGCCCTGATATCGGCCTTGTAACATCCTTGTCTCCATTAGCTCAAAGCGGAGATGGGTAAACGCCATACGGAGATCTTTTTTCATTGGAAAGAGCATGTATTTTTCTACCTGAAAAATGGTTTTAGACCTAGCTAGCCATTTCATAGATTGCACTGAAGATAAGGTTGCCATATCTGAGCTCTGATGTCAAATTTGTTGTTGTTGTTTAGTCGTTAAGTCATGTCCGATTCTTCGTGACCCCATGGACCAGAGCACGCCAGGCCCTCCTGTCTTCCACTGCCTCCCGGAGTTTGGTCAAATTCGTGTTGGCAGCTTCAGTGACACTGTCCAACCATCTCGTCCTCTGTCGTCCCCTTCTCCTCTTGCCTTCACATTTTCCCAACATCAGGGTCTTTTCCAGGGAGTCTTCTCTTCTCATGAGATGGACAAAGTATTGGAACCTCAGCTTCAGGATCTGTCCTTCCAGTGAGCACTCAGGGTTGATTTCCTTCAAAATGGATAGGTTTGTTCTCTTTGCAGTCCAGGGGACTCTCAAGAGTCTCCTTCAGCACCACAATTCAAAAGCATCAATTCTTCGGCAGTCAGCCTTCTTTATGGTCCAGCTCTCACTTCCATACATCGCTACTGGAAAAACCATAGCTTTGACTATGCGGACCTTTGTCGGTAAGGTGATGTCTCTGCTTTTTAAGATGCTGTCAAGGTTCGTCATCGCTTTCCTCCCAAGAAGCAGGCGTCTTTTAATTTCGTGGCTGCTGTCACCATCTGCAGTGATCATGGAGCCCAGGAAAGTAAAATCTGTCACTGTCTCCATATCTTCCCCCTTCTATTTGCCAGGAGGTGATGGGACCACATCTTGGGTAACCTGTCATCGCACATCTGGCATAGCTGAATCCAATAGTTAAAAATTCTAAGAAGACATATATCGGATACAGCTACCAAACCAAGTTCTGCTCTAATGGCACAAGCGGGCAAACTTCTTGGCACGCCCAAGATTCCCCTTATAAATTTGTTTTGAACTTTTTCAATTTTCTTATTAATACCCAGGCCCCATATTTCTGCACCAAGGATTAGTGTCGGCAATACCTTTCGCTTAAATACTTTTATAACTGGTTGGAGGGAGCCGGGGTATTTCTAATTAAGTAGCTTGTTCAGAGAGTTAACTGCTACCAAAGCTTTTGTTTCATTTCTCTTTATCTGTTGTAACCAAGATCCTGTCACAGAGAAAACTGTGCCAAGATAATTATAGGTTCCAGTCTGTTCTATTTCTTTTGCCTCTATGAACCACTTATGTTGTTTTCTTTTCTTACCAAAGACAACAACTTTTGATTTGCTGTTATTAATAACTAAATAATTAAGCTGACAATATTCGCTGAACTTTCTCAGTTGCCTACGCAGACCAACTGGTGTTGTAGACATTAAAATCATATCATCTGCGTAGAGGAGCACATTTACAGATCTAGCTAATATTTTTGGCATATGGAATTCCAGATTGAACATAAATGGAACTATGTCATTAATATAAAAATTAAAAAGGAATGGAGCCAAAATACAACCTTGGCGCACTCCTTTAAAAGTGGGAATCTTATTAGTTAAAGCCTGATTGACTCCTGTTCTGACTTGCAGGTTTGTGTTCGTATAAAGAGCCATTATAAGGTGTAAAAGTCTCCTATCGATGTTGGTCTTTAGAAGTTTCCTCCATAAGATAGATCTATTAACGGAGTTGAAAGCCGAACTTAGATCTATAAAGGCTGTATAAAGCTGTTTGCCTCTGGAGGAGTATTTTAAGATCAAATGTAATAATGTAAAGCAGTTGTCAATAGTGCTCCTCCCTTGTCTGAAACTTGCCTGTTCTTCCGCTAAGATGGAGTTTTTATCAGCCCATTCTTCTAATTTCTGCAGGATCAATTTTGCATAGATTTTAGCTGCAATATCTATTAGGCTTATCGGCCTATAATTTTTGGGGTCTTTACAATCGCCTTTTTTGTACAATGGGATAACTATGCTTGATCTCCATCCTCTAGGCATACATCCTGTGTTATTTATATGAGTAAACATGCCAGCTAGCAAGGCTGCCCACCAATCTATCCTTTCCTTAAAAAGTTCTGGGGGCAAAAGGTCTTCTCCAGGAGCTTTGTTATTCTTTATTGATTGTATAATGACTTTAATTTCCTGCATTGTAACTGGGGGCCATTTGGGGCAATCATTTATATTCCCAAGAATTTTTTCCACAATCATTCGGTTATCCATCTTGAGTTGCTCTATATATGTCTCTGAATAGAAGGCTTCCCATGTAGAGGCTGGTAGTGGAGTCTCATTGTTGTAACGAACTTCACCTAACTTTCTGGAAACTAACTGCCAGAATTTAGCTGAATTTTCATTAACTGCCTCCAATTCAAGATCTGCCCAGCAATTAGCAACATAGATAGATTTTTTTTAAATCAGTTTTTTATACTTTCTCCTGGTACTAAGCATGGTGTTATATGCAGTACTATCAGGAGAATTGTGGATTTTTCTCATTTGATTCCTCAGACATGACCTCAGCATATAACATTCTTTGTCAAACCATGGTGACTTTTTATTCTTATGGCTCTTTGTTGTAGAGCACGAAAGCAAGAGTGGTTTGATTTGGGAGCAAATAGTCTGGTAAGCATCCAGGACCGAAGTAATTTTAGCTTCAGGGGAACATGTCAAACTACTGAGTGTGTAACTATACGTAGAGTTGTAGAAGAGGTTCAATTTTGACATGTCGATTTGATGCCATTTAACCCTTTTTTCTCTGACCATGTCTAGTTGTTCTACTGCTTGACTATCTGCTTGGGTTACTTTTCTTAGATCAGAGTCCAAGATTATTTGGGTGGTAATTGGTTGATGATCACTATCCTCTCTGGTAATTACTGAAATGCCAGAGAAAAGGTGGCTTTTGTGTCTCGACACACAAAGAAAGTCGATAGCGCTACCTGTATTCTTAGTAAAGTATGTATATGGGTAAAGTGATCTACTCTCATTTGGTCCAAGTATTTGGAAGCTGAATGCAAGTAGTATACTCAGAAATTTCTGCCTGATTGATTTGTTTTGTTATCACTAGAGGCCCAGCAGAAGACATCTAGCAATTCCTCCTGCAGACCCCCGAGTGCTACAAATTTTGCGGGTGAAGATCTGATTTGGGCATTAAAGTCACCTGACAAGATAAATAAAGCATTTGGAAAAACTATGATTAACTCATCCAGCATTTGTTCCATTTGTGTCCAGGTTTCAGCATTAAAATACTGAGAGTTTGCAGGTGGAATGTATATGTTAATTAGAATTATAAGTAAACTTGGGGTACATAACTTAATTATTAGACAGTTCTGCGGAATAGCAATTTCCGTTACCAAGACGCCCTCCCACCCTAAATCTTCTTTAACTGCTGTTAATAGACCTCCGGATGCTCTTCCCTTTAATTTCACTTTCCGGTCTGGTTCCTGCCATAAAAGGTATCCTGGAAGTACAATCCTATCTTTTTCAGTAAGCCAGGTTTCCTGCAGAACAATTACATCATATTCAGATAGCAAACCTGGGAAGTCCTCCTCATGCAAGGAGGCTTTCCAGCCAGCTATGTTCCAGGATACCAGTTTAACAGGAGTATGTAGGTGCGGGGGATAATTTGTGGAAATTGGACTTGACAACTCGTCATGTTCAGTACGATATGTTTTCTGAGCCTCTGACAACGCCAACTGGGCTTCATTGAGTCATACTGACCTGTCTCTCTGAATTGGGGAATTTGTACCTTCACAGTCTAGGCAAATTAACTGTTCTTTAGAAGGACTTAGACTAGTGCAAACATTAGACTTTACTGGGAAAATGTTTTCTGTTTCAGGGGTTTTTGTTTTACTTGTTCCTTCAGGGACTCCCAGCTCATTTTCTTCCAAGTATCTCATTTTGTCCCAGTCTCTGGTAGATAGGCCAGGTTCAGTATATTTAAAAGGGGCATGAATCTCTGCTATTATAACCTGGGATCTTCCACCCTTCTTTTTATCCACAGAGTCTACTTCCCTTAAGTCAATATCTAGTTGAAAAACAGTCTGGTCGTCCTTTTCACTTTTATCTGCCAACTGCAGCTTATCAGAAATGCCACCTGATTGAGAATCATAAGAGTCTTTCATGGCTTCACAGGGTTTTTGCTCTAAACATTTCTTGAATAAATCTAACCTTTCTAGTATCTCTTTTTGAGCAGGAGGTGGCAAGGACCAGTATGAACTCAATAAAGCTTTCTCCTCTGAATTAAACACCGTCCATTTTTCAAAAGGAAATAATTGGGCATCCTGGTAATCATGTACAATTGCAGTATCCTTATCATCCTTACTCTGAGGTTCTAATTGGATGCTGTGTGAGGAAACCCCTTGTGTCTCATTCAGATCGATCAAGTTTACCACGTCATGGGCAATAATGGAAGCTTTCCCCTTAGGCATACCTAGAGAAGGCCCTAGTAGAGGAGTGGGGGAAGACTGATTTTCAAAGTATCTTACAATGCCTGAACCATGTTTACAAAATGCTTCCTTGTAGTTGTATAAGACTTTGGCTAACTCTCTATTTCTAAGAGTAACTATAGCACGAGCATTAAATTCATCACTGAAAAGGTATTCAACAGCAACAACATCCTTAAAAAACAGTATACCTGGTACTACCTCATTTGCAAACTTAACAAAATGGGTTATACATTTGTGATCAGTATAATATCCTGCTGGTATCAGGAGATTTAAGAAAATCAGCTTTTGTGGAATCAAAACCAAATTGCAACCCAAATGCTTATTATTTTTTTCTTGTGTCCTTCATGGATTTTGTATTATGATCACCAACTTTAAGCACTGCTGGGTCTGCTTCCTGCCCTCTGGCTCTCAATTTGGTGCAGTGGATTTCTTCCCATGGATTCTGTATCTCTCTTTCAATAGACCCCTTGTCTATCATTTGTCCTTTTATTGTCCCAAGTTGCCCCTCTGTGACTACAGTTGATCGCAGGCTAGCCAAGTTCTTTTGAATAGTCGTCTTTTTCTTTGTTTTAATCACCACTTTTGTTTTCTTCTTTTTGCTTTTACGACATGTTATATTAGTAGATGTTTTATTGGCCAACTGCTTAAACAGACTCTCCCACTCTCTCTTTTGTCGGCCTCCAGGATGTGGGCACTTCTTCTTACTAATATTTTTGCTATTCTGGCCATTCGGGCATTTCATTCGAGTTGTATTACCCACATTTGCAACCATTTTGTTGCTTTTTGTAAGCCGCCACTTTGACTTTTGAACGCTTGACCTTTTTGTGGAGTCATCTTGCACTCTAGGGCATTTTGGCCTTGGTTTCCTCAGGCTGTTCATATAATTCTCAGCTATCGTGGTCATCAGGTTGTTGCTTTCAGCAAGATAACTTTTAACAGATACTAGTTCTTTATACACTGTAAGCAGACAGCCATGCAGTATGGCTGTATTGTAATCCAACTCCTCTGCTTGTACAAACGATGACTGATAATTTGAGGATGACCCTTCTACTCGGTTGCAGCAAGCTAGTTCAGTGAGCTGTTTTTGAAAAAACTCCTCAAACCAAGTATCTTTAGAATTAGTGTTGGTCTTTGACAGTGGAGAAGGAGCCTCAGTCTGTAAGTTATCCCTTTCATCAGTTATTATTCTTTGGATGGCAGGGTCATTCTCATCTACTGCCATCTGGGTAAAACATTGAAGAGGGTCTGGCTGAGGTTTGGACTTCTGCTCATTCTGCTTTATTGCCTTAGCAGGGGGATCATCAGAAGCATGTGTTATGTTATTTTCAACTAAACGCAGCTCCGATGCTAGATTGGGTGAAACAGAAGTTCGTATAGAGTCTTGTGTACAACCTTTAAGGTCCAAAGTCCAATCTAGGTTGAAATTAGAGGTGTATATTGAATCCACTTCCTCCTCCCTAACCTCTGCCTTAGAAGCAAAGAAATGTGTAATTTTCAGCTGCTGTTTCTTCAGATTCAGAGGAATACTCTCAAACACTGGGACAATGCCTAGGGTTTTATAGGCTTTTTTAGTAAGCATAGTTAAACTCCACTCATTAACAAACGTTGCTTTTCACCTCCATTGGAATTCCTCCCAAGAACAGCCCAGCTGTGTAAACACCAAAACGCCGAGGGTCCTTATGATTCCAAGGCATCAAAAGTAATAGGCAAGGAAAGTTGTTGGTACAGTACTTCTCCTTATCTAAGTTCTAAGAAAACAAGCTCTGTTGAGAGTAGGAAACTCGATGTAATTATAACTATCAAGTAATAAGTCCAACTCCCGATGGTTCAGGGCTAATACTTGTAAAACAGCTCAAAACACTCCCACCTCATCTCTGCGATACCATAAGATAACTATCCCCGGATAAAATAGAGTTAAAAGATCCAAAAAGAAAATAAAATGTTATGAAAACACAGACATTTAAAAGGAGTGAGAGAGAGAGCAACTACCGTGACCTGCCGGAACTGGAACTCCCCCCAGAAAAAGGAGTGAACCAGCTTGCCCCAAAGTGGACCAAACCGCAGGAAAACTGTAGATACATACTTAATGGGAGTATGTTCCATTCAGTGCCGTGAGATTTACTTATCAGTAAATATTCACTGGATCCAGCTGTGAATTGTGTCTAAGAGTTTAATTGGGCACAGTATTTTTCTGTTAGCTACTGCTCAGTAAATAGTGAATTTTTAATATCTTCACTGTGAATGTTTACTACCCAGAAATCTCTGCCTTCCACTGCTTTTCATCTCCATAAAATATCAAAGTAATAGATGGTGAACTGTAATGTATAATGTATCCAGATGCATGAGACAACTCCTGGAAAAAATTGTATCGCAATCTGTGTTGTGCAATCATCTATCTACTGTGGTTATAAAAATATAATGTTACTGTTGGTAAAAGATGAAACATAGGCCACAAATTGCTACTTGCCAGTTAAAGATTGCAGGCTAATATATCAAAGACCACTATAATGTATTGTTATCTGAATTGGAAAACAACAAAATGTTTAGCTGATAAATAGCACACAAGTTTTGGTAGAGGTCTGGTATTCTCTAAGACAGTTACAGTTTGTGGGGACTCTTACCCTTCCATGTTTGCACATTTTTGCACTTGATCTCCACCATGCCCCATTGTTGCTTTGATGCCAGTTACTTATTATTTGAATTTCTTCTTTGTGCAGTTCCCACCAGAAAAGGACAATTTCTTTGATTGATTGATTGATTGATTGATATACCACCCCATTAGTGCAAGCAGCACTTTGGGCAATTTAAGGGTTGCAGATAATAGAAATGACCTCTGAAGGCAAAAACAAAACAAGACTCAAGTGCAACTCTCAAGACAACCACCTACTGGGTAATCAAGAAGCCTACGGCACTGAATGACACAGTGAGAAACAGAAGTGATATTCATTATATCACCAGAAGTTTTGTTTACCAACATCACAGCCATCTACCTTTTAGCTCAGCTACAAGGATATTAACTGCATCAGAAGTAGAAATCAATGTAATGGACTGACTATTTTTCATCAACATGAAGATAAGCCATTTCTTCTTTATCCCAGAATCCTATCTATTACCTAAAAATTTGTGGTACCCAACACTGCAGTGATTAATTTATTCAGTCTGCACAACTGAGTCTAAGTCTCAAATGCAAATCTCATAAGCACAACATACAGCCTAATTTTTGTACTTTTAATCTCTCCACTCCCTGCTTTTTTGTACCATGCAGCCTGGTTAACTCTGGAGAACTTAAAAGTTCTTGTTCCCATGTGAGGTCAGTCCTAGTAAAGGCTGGGCTTCTCCCTTCCCTGTGTTTGCAACTGTGTGAAATGGAAATGCAAGTCTGTTCCATAACCAACGAGACTTCTCACTGTGTCCTCTTACTCTGCTGCTGTTCTATCTCAGTTCAAGGAGAATGCATTCCATTTCTCCTTAAGGCAAACACTTCTGCATTCTCTTAATAAGAGGTGCAAAGACTTGTTTAAAACTGGCTGGTGGGTAGGGTGCATTTTTCAAGGAGCAAGAACATTTGCAACAAATACCCAGATATCTTTTCTTAGATCAACTTTAGTCACAAACCCTGGCAGAAATTGGCAATGATCTAACTACTGAAGAAGTTTAAAAAATAAAGTGTAAAAGCAGGATTATAGGACAAGATTAAGAAGTGGGGGGGGCCGACGTCATGGTGACGGAAGAATTATATAACTTTAATATTCACAATGAAGGCATCAACATCATTAAAGATTTCCTAGACCTCAGTACAAAGTCCAAATGGAGGCTGCAGTTGGAAAAATCAGAAGACTGTGAAGGAACCAGAAGATATCCTAAATGTAAGGATTTGTTTCTAGAGACCAAGGCCAAGAGCATCCATACTATGGTACTCTGGCTTACTATGTACAGACATGAAAGCTGGACAGAGAAGCAAGCTGACAGGAGAAGAAATTGATTTAGTTTAGCAATAACTCCAGGAAAAGTTGAAGGTAGTAGGAAAAAATTTAGACTGAACTTTAGACTGAGATGGATTGACTCAATAAAGAAAGGTATGGGTTTCGATTTGCAAGACCTGAGCAGGGCTGTTAATGACAGGAGCTTCTCAAGGTTATTAATTCATAGGATTGACGTAAGTCAAAAGTAACTGGACAGCACCAAGCAACATCAAAAACTGGTCACATCATTTTCACTCAGTTCTTTGAAATAAGTACATTGTCTGGGAAAGTAAAGGACGTATTCTTGGATTACATCTTCAGAGAAATCAATGATTTTAAAGAACATCAGTTTAGATATATTAATATATGGATTAAGAATTTCCCAAAAGTGGTGCCCCAGGATTTTGAAATTTTCCATTGACAGGAGGAATGTCAGCATGGGGGAAATCAATGCATATGGTTCTGATTGCAACACAGTTGTGAGGATCTCAGATCACATACTGTCAAGGCTTGAACAACTTAGTGCAGGGCATTAAGGCTGTTGGGATAATAGTAAACTTGCATGCACTAACCCTAGATACAAGGGGAGGGGGCTTAATTGATAAAGTTCTTTTCACACCTTTGGCATTTGAAATAAGCCTCTGCCCCTCTTCCTGTTTGTTTTTGTTCCCATTGTTTTGTTTATTGCTGTCTTCTCCTTCCTCTGACCATCTTCCAAGAAGGAAGCATGCATTTCCCCCTCCCTTTTTTCTCGGATTGTAACTATAGATGGTTACCCTTTTTCCACTTTAAGTGCTTCTAGAGTTATATTTACCATACAAAGCGCTACTTTTGTGGGCAAATCAGAGGAGGTGTATGGTGAGACTGGGCTGATGTTTTTGTGTTTTTTTCTGTTTCAAACTCTGCTAATTAAAGGAAAATCCAGATTCCTAGAAACCCCCTACTTTTTTTTAACCAAAACCCCCAATAGAGGCAACATTCATTCTTTCATTTCATTTCTCTACTGTCCCATTAGTGTGAATGCACTATTCTGACTGGTGAACAAGCTAGCCCAGGTGTCTTCAAGTACAAGGAGGAAAGGAACACCCAAAAGAAAAACAGCCCTGGGTTAGTGACACCCACTGACATTTGATTACCCCCCCCCAAAAAAAAAAACCCAAGGACTTGTTGCTAGTTTCATCTTCACAAAGAAAAGGAATCCCTAGGATTTTTCTTTTAAATGTCACTCTTCTTTCCTTCCTTCCTTCCTTCTTTTGCATCAGCACACCCTGGAGTGCCATCTTCTGGCAATTATTGAAACAGCATTTTGCAATTACTATAGGTTACCCAAACATGTCTCCCGTTTCTGAAAGATTTTACATACGTGAACTGAATCACCATCTGTACGGTATTTCCATTTCCACATGACAGTTCTGAGTCTCTATAAATTTCAAGAGTGGGACGCTAAAGATGGGATAGAATGACTTGGCCAAGGCCATGCAAAGAGTCCACGGTAAAGTCGTTTTAGAATAGGTCGCCATGTTAGTCTGTGCCAGCAGATCAGGCCTGACACAGTAAAGCCGGGTTCATTTCCCTATGCTAAAAACAAAGCACTGATTTATAATCTTATTTTGATTTCATAGTGACCCTTATATGAAGGCAGCAGAATAGTCTGACAATTATGGGACAAAAGACTTTGCGTCACCTCATCTGGTCAGGGTTTGATGCTAATCATGACAACATAATGGTTTCACTGGCCACAGCAGGGAGATGGGAGCCTGTGGGATCTCCTTTTGAGGAGAGAGGGGGAAACCTCAGTCCTCTAGCTGCTGCTGAATTCCCATCTTAGGTCATCTCACCACTGGCCGACCTGGCTGAGACAGATGCAAGCTTGAGATCCATAACACCTGGAAGGTCATGGGGAACCCATGGCCTTTTCTGCTTACCAAGATGAGACAGCAGCTCAATGGTAGAGCACTCACTTCTCAGAAGGTCTTGGGCTCAGTTGTGATCACTTTCATTTGAAAGAATCAGAGTGGATAAGGTTGTGAAAGGCCTCTGCCTGACAGCCTTATATCAGTAGTGGGCATCATGTGGCTCCCAAGCCATCTTTTGGAGCTCTCCATTTATTGGTAGCATGCTGCTTTCCAAGCTACATGGTGGCTATTTCGTGTTTATAGTTACTTATTTTAACTTTTTTTCTTTAGAAAATATAGTTTACTGATAACAATTATCAGGTCAATTCAGAACCAACTTACAGTGACCTAACAGGGCATTCAGGGTGAGATATTTAAGAATTGGTTTTACCAGTTCCATGCTCCCAGAGAATTTCCTTGGCTCAATGGAGATTTGAACCCAAGCCTCCTGAGTCTTAGTCCATCACCCTATCCACTACACCCATGGTTCCCAACCTTGGGTAACCCAAGTATTTTTGGACTGCAGTTCCCAGAAGCCTTCACCACCAGCTGTGCTGCCCAGGGTTTCTGGGAGTTGCAGTCCAAGAACATCTGGGTTAACCAAAGTTGGGAACCACTTCACTACACCACACTGGGTATCCTGATAATTGGAGCATGTTATTTCCTTTTACTTGTCTCAATGTTTAGGGACTGTGTGTCAGAGAAGCAAGGCATAGATCATACCACTGATTTCTGGTCTTTTGAGGGGTAGGGTGCAGGCCCTGAGTTTCTGGCCAAATTAAAAAGTGACCCTCAGGTTGACTGCTGTTGCTCATCCCTGCCCTAAACAAGCACCATCAGTCAGACAATACTGGGCTAGACAGAGAAGTAAACAAACTTCTTTAAAACTGGGTGAACTAAGGACCATTCAGGATACCCAACAGGATACATATGCAGTATTTTGTTTTTTGGGGTGCATGACTGTGTCACATTATCTCCAGGCCTCTACAAACCTACTCTTTGTGCATAAGCACATTACCCTTAACTTAGGGGTGGCCGTGGATGACGGAAAACTACATTTTTATGAACCCATTCCTTATCTTTGTATTTTTCAGATCAGAGATGACTTACTTGTGATATTTTCCTAGCTAGGTGTTTGCTTGATCACTGCCTCTTTGTTCACTGTTGTTCCAAGTTCTCAAAACACCACTCTGCAGCAGGGCATGAGGCAAACAGACCACTAACAAGCAGAGAGCCACTAATTAAAGAGTCTCTTCTTTTCCAGTTCCAGGATGTACACAAAGCCACCTGACTCACATACAGTGAGAAGTTTTAGCAATGAGGTATGGAATCGAGAATTCTTTAATTAGCACCAATCTACTACTGCAGGTTATGCCATTCCCCTTACACAGGTGTGAAGTTATGCAGAATGATTTTGGCCATGAAGGCTGTGTTCACAAATAGAATATTTTCACTGTGTTTTTTTTATTGCATGGTAGGAAAAGTTGTGGGATTGGGGCAGTTGGGGACAGAAGTGATTGTTTTGACAGTTGTCACGATCAGCAACAGATGTCCACTTCCTGAACTGTGTGGCCCACAAACTCCAGTACAATTAAGCTTTTTAAAAAATGGGAGGGAGTCTCAGCTGGGGGGAGGGGGGGTCAAGGATTGGCATTTTTAAAAAGCCTATGGATTGTGTGGTAGTGCAGGGGAGCATACACATGGGGCTAGGGGCAAGTGAGGGTGGGCCAGCCTTTGCCCATTTCTAGTTCCTGGCCTCCCTTGCAACTTGAAAAGCTCCCCTTAAAGGAAGGCTATCCTGGGCCAGAAGATATTCCCCACTCTTGACCTAGATTCTAGGCAATGAAACCCTGAAAGTAGGATTAATGTTGGCAATGGTTGCCTTTCCACCACTCTCTCTGCTATTTCATGAACAATTGCCAGCCCAAGGTAAAGTGCTAATCACTTGACTCATCATGCCTATGGGGACTATGCTGATTGATGTTAGACTGAACCAGGATTTGGCAGCTATGGGGCCCTCCAGATGTTTTCTATTGATGAATCAAGGAGGGACCACAGCTCATTGGTGAAACATATGCTTTGCATATAGAAGGTTCCCATCTTCAGTCTCTGGTACCTCCAAACGGGGATGGAAAAACTCCTGCCTGAAAGCCTGGAGATAAACAGCCTGTATCAAAAATGCCGAATTAGTTGGTCTCACTCATTATGTCCTTACGTGACATAACCAGCCCAACAATGTTGAGGTACTATGGGAATTGCCACCCCAAAACATCTGGAAGGCCACAGTTGCCCACTCTATCTCTAAACATACTGGTGGGATGGGGTGGGGCATTTCAGCAGCAACAACAAACTCTTTGTGCTGGTATTTCTTTTCAGAAGACATCACTCAGAAGCACCAAAAAGGTCCATATACTCAGATTTCAAGAAATACACCCTCCTTCTTCAGCCTCCTCCTTGGTGCAAACAGTGTGAGACAAATGTAGCGTTCACCCTTGTTAGGTAATATGTCATGTATTATTAATGTTCTATGCTAATGTGGTTGAGAGGCGGAGCCGAGAGGGATGTTAAAAGGCAGAGCCTGAGAGAAGTTAAGTCAGAGTGAGAGTCAGAGAGAGTCTGTGTTAGGAATCTGAGAGAGAAGGATAGTTTGGGGTCTGAGGAGTGATTAGTCTGAGTGGAAACCGTGATAATTACTATAGAAGGTTAATATTAGAGCTTGATGAAACTTGAAGAATGTGCTTATGAATTGTTCCAGAAACCAACTGTAATCAATAAACCTGTTCTATTAAAAAGTCAGTACTGAATGGACCTTCATCTTTTCTGAGTAAAGTAAGTTGATAAGGAGATCAACTGGTGGCAGCGTGTCAAGAGGTGTTTGGTTTGCCTTTGTGAGCTCTGTGTTTAGTGAGACAAACAGGGGCCACGAGGGTGAACGTCACAACAAGTGCACAAAGGACCTGTTGAACTGAGGCGTATGCATAAAGATGAAGACGATTTCTGGGTTTTAAGGAAACCTTTTGCCAAAGCGTATGATTGCAGTGGAGCATTCCTACTTGCGGCATCCATAAATCTCAGCCCTCTGGATCACAAACATCCCCTTAGAAACTCCATCCTTGCCAGAAAGTGATTTGGGTGTTAACCCATTTCCAAACATAAAAAGAGAGGAGAGGAAGGCAGCAACTCCCATCAGCCTCAGACAGCCTTTGTAATCCAAGGACACCCAGAAGGCTATCCATTGGTAGCCTTGCAATCAGCCCCCAACAGAAAGAATGGCTTTCAATCAAAAAACACAAAGACAGTTGTTTACTTAAATAATCTTTAATGATGGATCATGCTCCTGTTTGATAGGATTCCTAACACCACAGTGCAGCACAGACAAGCAAACTGTTCATCCACACTACGGAGAAAGAAGAGAGTAATTGCTGAGGTGATCCAAATCCCCTCTCCAGCTGACAACAAAGCAAAAACCAACAGGATGTACCTACCAGGTACCAAAAAGAAGGAAGGCAGGCTGTGGCAAAGAAGAGGCAAGTGACAGATTACAGGGAGCACAAGGTCAGGGAGGGGAGAACTCTCAGCACAGGCAGCGGTTATGTCCCACTCACTGGACATGGTTGGTACTGAATTTCTTCACATCTTGTTATCCTGCCTTGGCCCAAATCGGTGTGGTTGTGATCTGCAAAGGCACCCCTGCAGGCTCAAATCAAGACAAAACATTTCCACTGCAGGCTCTCTGCTGCTAGAGTTGGAGGGGAGGGGGAGCATGAAGATGGAGGCAATTTATTCCTTCCAGGCCATGGAGGTGGGATGCCAGACACTCAAAGAGGGTGTGTTAATCCTTGAAACTGTTTTCCCCATTTCTCTCTCACACATGCACACACCTGTTAGTCATGACATAAAGTACAGCAAACTCCTGTTCCGAGGTAGAATCACAAGGGGGGGGGGGGTCTCCTCAGTCTTGGCACACTCCACACATTACCCTAAGCAAGGCACTGGCTACAAGAGAGATCTTGAACATTTTGGTCCATGGCAGTCAAGTGGGAGGGCATTAGAAGCTCCCTGCCATTTGTTCTTGGAAGCATCCCTCATTACCTGCATCTGCCGCCCAGCTACAGTTCATCAAATGAGTTTGCCCTGAATTGAAACTGCTTGCAGTCTTAGGGTCAGAAGTGCCTGGCAGCAATAGGGAGGCAGTATTTAGGAATGGACTGCTGTGGGCCGTGTTTTTCATGAGCATACCAAATGTGCCTAAAGGGAACAAGTGCTCTTTCAAGCTGGTCTCTTGCTCCAGGAGGGCTGGCTCACAAGGAAGAGTCTGCTATGACTCATAGTTCTGAGAACTACTGAGGTCTCCGTCTCTTTCTACATAGTCAGCAGTCTGTCTGCTGGTGAAGCTCAAAAGCCGTGTTATAGTGAGTCACCTGGCCAGAAACCTGTGGAAGGTGCCTTCTGTTGGGATGGAGTTCTAAGTATTAGGAACATTTTATATGGTGTGGGACTCAGTAGACAAGAGCTGGAAAAGGTAGACATCCATGGTCTCTTCTCTTCTTAAGCATCTCAGGCTTGAGCCACACAACTTCAGGCAAAGGCAGGGTTTCTACATGATTTCTTTTCTAGGTTCATTATCTGCCTGCAACTAAGAGGCTTCAATCTGTTCTTATATCACCAGCAATTTTGCTGGTAAGGAAGCTGCACCACTTCCATGTTTCTCCTCTTCTTGCTGAATATAGGAAGAAAATCTGTAGATACATTACGCAGGGATAGACCTGACAAGAGGGAGTCTCCCCAGCCCAGGACAAACAGGACAAGGAGATTAGTTATGCAGTGTGGAGCTAAAAAGCCTACCCAGCCCAAAGCACATGTGAAGCAACCCATCTATGATACAGGGGATGGGTGGGTATGAAGATCTCTGGACAGGCACATGTGTCAGGCCCCAGTATGGTGGCCAGAACAGATGTGGGGACCATCTTGTACCTTAAAGCAAGGAAACAAAGCAGCACCAGGGAGGAGCAGTCAGATAGTGAATGGTGCAGCAGCGCTGGCATATATCTACCCTTCCCCAGCAATGATTTTCCCGACCTAACCCCCTTCTCCCAAAATTGCTACCATGCAACATGACAGGAAGAGAAAATACAAACATGATACAGGCACCGGTTCTCCTTTGCTCCTGGCAAAATAGCAGCTTTGAAGGGACAAGTGTAGATTAGGTAAATGGCTTAACCTAGCTCGTTCTAACTTGGTACCCTCCAGATGTGTTCAGCTACAGATGAGCTCCTGCATCCTGACTATCCTATCTGTGGGATTACAGAAGTTGCAACACACCTGGAGGGTTGGGGATGGCTATGCTGGCACATTCCCCTTCCCCCACAGGGTAAGTGGTGTTATCAAAACTGAAACTGACTTGAAGTTGGTTTTTAAAAACATAACAAAACCTCAGAGCTGATCACAGCTCTTCCACATTGTGTTCATTCTGACTTTAAGGCAAAGGCTGTTTCACCTAAACTGGACAGGTATCCTGGTTCCAAGGCATCCCTCCCCAACCCCACAGGGAACAGCCATACTCTACCACTGCCAGAACCATATTCAGCTTCATCTTGTAGCATTAATAAAGACATGCTCCCCCTCCTGCTGTTACATGATTGCAGAGAGGGGTTGAGAAAGGTTCACAAAAAATACACACAAGTTAAAAGTGCCAGTATCTGGCACACTAGCTTCTCACTATGATCTTGAGCTAGACTCAAGCCCTTCCACACTGGTTCACTTGCAGTTATCTACCAGCTAAGGTGTGTGTGTGTGGGGGAGCATTTAAAGAGGTAATGTTTTCCTTGAGATTAAGGAAAGACTAAAGGTTTAGAGCTTTTAAAAGGCCAAGCAAAAACTTTAGCCTCTTGGCCACACTTCAGACTACAGCCTAACACTAAAGGCTGGAGGTTGCTGCACAGCTGGAACTGTGGCAATAAATGACAGGGCTGGCTCAAACGATAAGGAAGAATTTACTGGCCAATGAAAAATGGCAGCTGGCAACTGTCAAGTAGAGAATAGAAGATGCAAACAAATCCAAGGTAGCAGAAGGCAACATCACAATGCTTTAGCCTCTGGCTTAGCCAAACACAGAGTCTCTCATTCATTCTGAATATAACCAAGACATGAGCTTATTCACTGGTGCTTTGTGTTGGGTTTGTATACACATGCTAAGGCCTCCTAAATTTATTCAGCAGTTCCCTGGCATATGCATTTTCTAGCTCTCCAGACTTCACTCATAAACCCCACTGCCAGCAGTCCAATTCAAGAAGCAGGAGGTTCTTCTTCCCAACCTTCCTAGACCTCTTTCTAACCATTTACCACCCAAAATGGCCCCAGCCATTTACCGAGTGCAAATAAAACATAAAATGCCTTTCCAAGGGAGACAGAAAGTAACGGCAAGCTTCAGAACAAAAACACAATAGGAAATTAAAAGGATTCATGGGGTGGTGGTCAAGGTCTCTTCATGCTCACAGAACAGCCCCACTTGGGCAGGCCAGAGTGGGGCTGAATGGGAGTTGGTGAACCATCCACTCTTCAGCGAGCATCCAGGCTGGAGCTCATGGTCAGAAGGTCTTCCTCCTGGATAGTCTCCAGCTCCTCAGTCTGCACTGCCTGCGTGATGAGGGTCAGCTCCTGGCAGAGGGTCTCATAGCGGTAGGCCACCCGAATGTCTGGCACGTTGGTACGCCGGATGTCATTGCCCTCAGGCCCCTCTTTCAGGTAGTTGGGTCCAAGCCAGTAGCTCTTTACCTGGACAGTGGAATGCAGAAGACAACTCCCAGTTAGAACAAATAGCAACCTTGGTTTCCCATGGTCCCATTCAACCAGGGAGTTCAAGTTAACACAATGCTACACTTCCTTCTCTCTCACGCAGAGCAGCCTCTACTTTCTACTTCATTCTTGTTATTTGATCCTTGGGTGGGGAAGAGCTCTACATTTTACTGCAGCAAAGGAAAACACATCTGTTATTTAAAAATAGTGACCTCATCCCCATTGTTCCTTCACCAAGCTATTTCCCCATCAACAGCACACAAGACTGGCATTAGTACAGAACTAAGGAATAAATCCCAGGAGCTCCGTTGATATCTTTATGCCTTCTATAAAGAGCCTCAGAAAACACTGTTCATGCTGGCACAGGAAGATTACCAAATCTTTATCTTGTTCTCATTGACTGGATTTTATTTAATCCACCTCGTTTTTATTTAATGCTTGTATGCCTTCACCCTACCACTTTCAGGAAGGAAATGATGGGCAGGTACATTCATTATTCCTTATCTACCTACTGCAAATTCATTCTCCAAATGTGGATCCTTTTGTAGACAAAACAACGACATCTGCCCACAAAGGAGAGAGAGCAGAAGGCTTTAGAGAACCTAAAGGTTTGCAGAAGCTAAAAAAATCTTCAGAGGGGAAATTTCTAGAAGCAGGTAAGGAGGAAAGTAGACTGAAATAAAATACGCTAAAAAGGGACATGGCTGGCTGGCACTGTGAACAGGAGGATTCTGCGCTGCAACATTTCGCCATAGGTCCCATTTGTTATCTATATTGTTAAAGGGGCCAAAAAGTGTCAGGGTAGGAGAGGTTGGAATTGCCTTTTGATAACAGCCTCCCCACTGCCTCAAATATCTCACAAAGGCAGAAGGTTGTGCACGCATGCTACCTTCATCTTGCCAAGCAGAGAGATTTCCCCTCTCACACCAATGTCATGACCGGGAGATGTGGGACAGAATTGGGCTCAGAAGGCAAATACCATGTGATAGGCATTCCTCAGACTTCACTTCCTGCCACCCAGGGGCCTATTAACAGTGAGGGGAAAATCCTCTCTCGTGGCTGAAAAGAAGACACTGATAGGGGAGACCCAATAACACAATGAGCCCAGTTTCTTCCTTATCTCAGCACTGATGGTGACTGTTCCTTTGTTGGAAAAGAGCCATGGAGAGAGGAAAACAGGATTCAGAAGACACCTGCTTCCTCCTAGTGTAATTCCCACCTGCCCCCTTTCAAAGGTTCCAACTTGTCACATTATAAAACAAAGACATGGTCAGATAGTCACTTCAGGACCATGTGTGTCTAGGTGAAAATTTGAGATTGGACAAGGGATTTCAAAGAGATATCCATCTTTTGAAGTCAGACAGGTAAACCCACACAGACCAAAACCACCCTGCTTTGAGCTGAAGTGTGTTAAGATGGGAGGGGGCTGACATAAGTGTGATCGGCAGGGGGTCAAAGCACAAGGACTATCTCCTTCAGAAAAGATCCAGGGTTACCTTGTGAGAGAAGCCACTCATGAGCACACTGTTACGTGCAAGCTCACACATGTCACAGGAACTTAGCTTCCACACCTGTGTGGCAATGCTATACTCCTCCATCAGGGGCTCCTGTAAGAGATGCATTGTCAGTTAGGCTGGTTCAGAGACAAATGAGAATGAACATATGTAACATATTAGTAATAGTAACTGCATGCTGTCCAGTCGATTCTGATGTATGATGACCCTTCCCAGGGCTTTCTAGGTATAGAGTACTCAAAAGTGATTTACAGTTCCTTTCTTCTGGGGGTACTTTGGGACTGTGCAATCTGCCCAAAGCTACATAGGCTGGCTCTTTTCCAAGGGGCAAACTCCCAACCTCTGACTCTGCAGTCAGAAAACTAATTCGTTAAGCTATCCAGACAGCTTTAGTTAGCAGTTTAAAAAAACTGGACACAATTAGCAGATGGAAATAGACAAGAATGCTAAAACTGAGCAGTCGTAACAAGCCACAGCAAAGCAACTTTTCTCTGCTTGCTAAAATTGGGAGGAAAATGACTGGTGTAGCTGAAAGACAGAGTTATGTGAAGCACTGCTGAATCATCCTGCGAGTACAGCTTAGTTATTTATTATTATTATTAATTTATTTATTTACCCCGCCTTTGTCCTCGAAAGGACCCGCGGCAGCTCACATCATTAAAAGGACCATATAAAAAAGTTAAAAACAGTAAGTGTACAAATATTTTAAAAAAGAATTAAACAAGTATCATATTTAAAACAGTAAATAAAATCAATACTACAAACACATTTAAAAGCAACAGAGCACAACAATTCATTCAAACGCCCCTCTCAGACAGCCAGTAAAAGCCTGCTTGAAGTGAGAAGTCTTTGCCTGCTTGTGAAAGGACAGCAAAGATGGGACCAGCTTAGCCTCCTGTGGGAGGGAGTTCCAGTGCCTGGGAGCAGCGACAGAGAAGGCCCTCTCCCGTGTCCCCACCAAACCCCTGTGAGGGTGGTGGGACTGAGAGAAAGGCCTCCCCTGATTATCTTAATGCCCAGGCAGGGTCATAGAGGGAGATGCGATCTTTTAGATAGCATTCTAAAAGGCAGCTATCTAAAAGATCTTTTAGATAACTCTTTTATATAGTTGTACTGCTTCCCTGGCTAGCCATGACTCTCCCTCTTGGAGGGCCACAGTTCAACACCTTCCTTGGTCCTTCCTCAGCAGAAGTGCTGGATAGAAATGAAACCAAACAACTGAACAGAGAGTCGCTAGGTGGCAGCCTTTTTGGTATCAACATCTGCTCAGAAATGGGGAGAGGAACAGATGGCAGGTTCTGTCCAAATGTACAGCACATTATGTCCTTGAGCGAACAACAACAGACATGCAAATTCTACCTAGAAATGCAACACATCAATCACAAAATAAAAACTACAACAGGAATACAGGAAAACATGAAATCTCCTTCTGGTTAACAGCAGCTAGTGAGCATATTTCTGAATTCCTCCCCAGGGATTGAGACGGCCCAACACGTTCTGCTGCCTGAAGTAGAGCAGTCCCTGACCCCTGAAACTAAAAATTGCATAAATACCTAACCCCCTACCTGTCTGTAGAAATATTAAATACATTGAACAGTGAACAATTTGCTGCCCTGCGGTGGTCCTCTGAATCAGCTTTCTAGGGCCAGCCCTGAATAAGGGAATGAAATCTTAGTCCTCAGAGCCAAGTTCTACAGTTAGACAGACAAAATTGGGGGCTTTCAGGAGACAGATGAGGTGTTGGTGTTAGGTGAGAGTGGCTTTTATGAAAGGAAACAAATTAGAAGCGGATCACTTTTGATTCATGTCAAAAAGGATGGGCAGCAGATTTTGAACTGACGTTGTAGGAAAAACTGACAGGACCTGGGGCGCTTTGGGTTCAGACTGACTCAACCCTGGAGTCTGCACATTTCTGATTAACCCCGTGGCAATGAGAGTGCAGTAATATATAACAGCTAATCAGAAAGGGCAAAGGGCAGGAGAGGAAAACATCCATGCCAGAGGCATTTAGAACAATACTGCTTTTCTCACCCCAGGCTGCGCTGGCTCAGTCAGACAGGAGTTGCAGGGCAACAACCTCTGAAGGGCTGAACTTTGCTCCATTCCTGGGCTAAGGGAAGGTGGCTCCTCTCCCTACCTGCCATCCTCCATGGCACCACTGCTCTGTTTCTCCTTTGCTGCATCACACTCACCTTCGTGAAGTGGAACTGTAAGGGATCATCTGTGGAGAGGGACACCATGAGGCCCCGAGACAGATACTCTGGCAGAGGGTTGCGATGGTAGCTCAAGAATAGGCTGTTATTGCTCAGCGGAGACATGGCAATGCCGATCTGGGCCAGGTAATAGAGGTACTGCAGCACAGGTGCCTAGAGAGAAACTCAAGGTTAGAAGCTGGGCAGCAACTCCTATAAACACATGGGGTCGCACTTCATGCTTCGGTCAGAGAGTATGGCAACAATGCATAGATCCCCACTCCCTCAATTTACCCAGAAAACCTCTTTAAGATATAGCATTATCTTTACTTCATAGGCAATCTTCTGCGCTGACTGTTCACACTTTCCTTTGCTCTCTGCCTCGGTGACAACTGCATGCCTCATGTGTCCAAACCACTCAGTGACAAAATAGCCTCAGGCCTCATTCTGCAAGTCCAACTGGGGCTCAAATACACGAGGAATGCATGGAGAATTCCAGCTGAAAATGTTTGTCTTTCCCAGAGCATGAAAGAGCTACTTTTTCAAGCTCAGGACCTTTTAGCCCATAATCTCTACTTTGCCTAACATTGGCTCTTGCAGGATTTCAAGCAGAAATCCTTTCTCAACACACCTTAATTGATCACTTTACCCAGAAATGCTATATTATTTGAGTAGCAATATATCTGTGAAGATTCTCAGTGATTCAGGTGAGGTTATCTGGAAGTTGAGTCATGGCAAATGGACTTCTTTCTTGCTACGTAGGTTGAAACATTTCGCTACTCATACAAGTAGCTACTTGGATGGGTAGCGAAATGTTTCAACCTAATAAGAAAGAGGTCCAGTTGCCATGACTCAACTTCCAGATATTATTTGAGATACTGGAGATATCTAGTAGCTCACGGTTGCCCCCTTCCACCAAAGTATGATCCTCTCCCCGCCTCCGTCTGTCTTGTCACGCACATACCCTTGTTTTCATGTGCAGTACCATGTGATGCTACCTGCTTTTCACTCTCTTACCTTGCGGAGCAGGAGGCCATGTGAGATATTCTCTGACAGCATGAAACCTGATACCAGGTGGTGAATGGGGCCTGCCTCCCCACAGTGGGGGCGCAAAACAAAGGTGTGGAAACCTCTCTTCCTAAAGGGAAAGGACAACAAAGCACACTGTTCAGTGTAACGATATAGTCCCATTTTGTAGCAGCAGCAAATAGCACACCAGTAAGAGAAGAGAAACCAGCAGCCATCAAGATATCAAGGGACCTGGGCATCAAACCATCTAGTATGCTGTCTTGTAGCATTACCAAGCTTCAAAAGGAGCTGGGTTTGGGGATTTGTATTCAAATTCTTAGAAATTAGAAGTGGAGGTATCATTTTGGAGGCTAAAATGCAGAACAGAGAAAGAGAAAAGTGAGAGACACCAACCTGCGGAGGTGATTCAGTACCACCATGTTGGCATATGTATAGTAAAGGTAGTACGAATAGGGTGGGTTATCTTCCTCCATCCAGTTCCCAGGCAAGGGGCTGTCCAAGTTGAAGATGTGATGTTCTGGTTTGGATTCATCATCCACGCTGTCAAAACCATCCACCTGTGGATTTGGAAGCCAGAGGAAAAAAGATCAGAGAGGAGATAAGAAGGCTCAATTCACTTTCATGGGCCTTTGTGCCTTCTTTCATCCTTCAAATGTTTATAGAGTCTTATTCATCAACATCCCACCACCACCACCTACATCATTTCATTTCTTAATTAAGACTGAAATGTCCACACCATGGCAGATTTAATGCTGGAAGACTGGGCATTTGCCCATGTTCCACCAAAGTTAGCTCCTTCGGCAAAGGCATCCAAGCTCTACCACATAAAATATTTGGGCAGTGCTATCCTTCACTTGGTCTCAAATGCTGAAGGCTTCCCAGCCCTTCCCTTCCCTTCCCAAATAATCGCAAAGTTGTTTTGGTAGCAGCACTTACATGCTCCAAGAACAGATGCAACTCTGGATGGCTGGCAGGGTGGACTGTCGCTTCAAAGAGAGGTAAGAAAATGTTCTCCAGCATCTCCTGGAAGTTGGCCAACTGCTTCTTTGTCTTGTATACATCACTGTTTGAAGCCGAGATGTAAGGGCACGGTTGTTATTTGCCGGGACCTAAAATGTTGGCTGCCCCTCCCCCACTCCACGCAGTTTACAGGTCTTTGATAAGTCCATTCCCCACAACTCATTCTATATTATATTGAGATCTATCGTGAACTGTGGTGTGACGGGAAATCCCACATCCATGATTCTCCAGAAGGCCAGAAGAGCAGCTACAGTAGCCCTGGTTCAAATCCTATCTCTCTCACAGAAATGTAAAGTGGCATTAAGGTAAGCCACACCCTATTCAGACTCAACCCTCTCAGGTGCAAGACAGGTAATACAACACTGGGCTCATTAAGGACACACATTAGTGAAAAACTGAGTTTTAAGAATTGACATTAACAACACTGAATGCAGGCTGGATAGCTCAGTGGTTTAGATAGCTGGCTGCAGAGCTAGAAGTTGGGAGTTTGATTTCCCACTATGCCTCCTGTGAGTACAGCCAGCCTGTGTGGCCTTGGGCAAACTGCACAGTCCCAGGGCACTCCTAGGAGGAGGGAATGGTAAACCACTTCTGAGAATTCTTTATCTGGAAAACCATGAAAAGGGTTGCTATAAGTGAGAATTGACTTGACAGCTGATGATGAACAACACTGGAAGTAACCTGTATGTTTTTCAATACTAGGATAAGCAACAGCTGGAAGCTATGTAAAAGATACGCTTAAACTCAGGAATTATCACTGGCGCCTAGAGCAATGAAGTAGTTTGGAACACACATATAGTTGTGTCTGCTCTGAACAGTTTAATTATTCAAGATATGCCAGAATATGTAAAGAACAAGGATACAATCTCTCACCAACTGTTCTTCTATGTATCTTTTCTGGAATCAAGCAAGTTAAGACTGAAAACTACTTTTAGATTAAAATCTATATATTCAGAGTTTGACTAGAACACCAGGGATGTAACTTGGGCAATTCTGTAACAGGCTGAAGAACTTGATCCAAAACATTATTTTTTGGGGGGTGGGGGTGGGGGAGGCCATGACCATAGACCATGGTCCTCAATTGTTCTAAGCTACTGCAGGTTATTTAATCATATGATAGTGGGGGGAGGGGGGCGGAGGTCAGAAAAAGACAACTAGGATTTGGATTTCAGGGTTTGTTTTGTTTTTAAAGAAAGTCCATCAGTCATTCAAGCAGCATCATTAAAAAACAGAAGAAAGCCAGGCCATGATTAAGCAATTTATCATTACGGCTGAGCTGCTTGCATTTTCCTTTTCTTGTGTACATTGCTTATTTTGTAACGTGGAAATAAAGAAAAGATTGTGACTAAAATAATAGTGGACGACCAAACAGGGCTATTGTATAAAGATTACTGAGAAAGCATAAGTGAAATACTTCACACACTCTAAAGCAGCCTTCCCGCAATCTGGTGTTCTCCAGACAGTTTGCTCTACAACTGCCATCAGTCCCACCAAGCTAAGCCAATGATCAAGAGTCATCTTAAGTATACAGGATACAGCCCAAAACATCCAAATGGCCCCATGTTAATAAACCCTGTTCTAAAGCATTCCAAGTGTTACCATCATTATCCAAAGCACTCTGTACAAGACTTTCTGCCTTATGCCAGGCCCAACAATTTTTCCACTTAGTTCAGTATTATCTACTGCTGTGTCTGGCAAAAGCTCTCCAGGATCTCAAAAAGAGACCTTCTGAATCACTTAGTACATGGTACTTTTATAGCTTGCAATGCTCAGAATTGAACCTGTGGCTCTCCTTCTCCTTTGAAGAAACTGCAGTTTGTTCTAGTCTAGCTGGGTCCTTTGAAGATCTCAGCATGTTGCACTTCACCAGCCATTAACATGTCTCTTTTACTTTGTGTTGGTTTGTTCAAACAGAAGAGTTTGTATGCACTTCCCCCAGCGAGCAAAGCAGGTGTTCAGCTTAGAATATGCAACCCTATTCAGCATTGCTTGTAACCTGTGTTGATAGTGTAGCTGGGCAGCTAAGCTTCAAGCGTGCTTTCCTGCTAAGCTAGGATTACAAGCACAGCTAAAGCTGAACATACAGCTCTAACAACTGAGTGCTGAGCAGTCTTCTAAATTTCTTAAGTGCTGTTTACTTCCCTGACTGTAAAAAAAAAAAAAGCACTGAAGACTGTTATTTCTTTAAAAGTATACTAGCTGAAGAATAAATTGATGTGTCGATATAATATCCAGCTTACTTTTTTACATTAATCTGGGCTCAAGAGCATCTTATGAGTTTGGTTTACCTTTTTCAGTCACCACCACATCAGAAAATACATCTACAAGCCTCAACAGGTGTGTTTGAGACAAAGCCTCAGTGAGCTCAATGGGAGTTACACCTGAATGCATGGTTTTGCATTGTTAAAGCAACAGCAATCGCACCTATAAGGTAAGGTGCATTTACAGACTAGTCTTAAGCAAGTTCTATGAGGTTGCATGGGATTTGTTCTCAGGTATTCCAGGGCTAGGCAGCTTTGGTATATCCCGAGCAAATTTTGCCCAATGAAGAACTGACAGTGACTACGTCCACTTCTGGTTTGAGAAAGAAAGTGGAAATGCCACTACCCCATGCATAATTTTTTAATTGACCATTAAAAAAAATTAAATTTAATTTAAAAAAATCTGGAGCAAACATGTGGTTCAGGGATGTCTGAAATCCACAAAAAAGTGGGGACTCGCTACATGTGGCCCAGGTGTTGCCCAGCTCTGATATAGCTTGCATTAAGAACAGCTATTTGTATCTGCCTCATACACTGTTTCCAGCTTATTTGACACTGAAGGCTCAAATAAGACATACTGCCTTTAGGAGACTATTGCACAGTCTGAATGCCAGAGCCAAAAAGACCCTGTCCTTCATACTGACTCCAGGTTCTGCTAGCTGTGTGGGTCAGAAGACAACCTCAGAAGGACAGCAAGGTTTTTCTCTGGCACTGAACATTTCTTTGGGTTAACTTTCATACTTCACATTCATCTTACACATTGGGCTGATATCCAGTTAACAATACAGCTCTTAGTATTAGGCAATTTCTTTCTAACTCAAGAGGTCATTGAAAAAGAAACAAACAATAATAGCAGTTATTTTTCTCCTCTGCATGACTAGTTTTGCACATGCACAGAAATACCAAAGTGAGTGATTCACAGGGACCACGAAGAACATTTATTTTTACAAAGGAACAGCCATCCTTCAAAAGAACCGAGCCTTTGAAAGGTCTTCTTTTCCTATAATGCAAGGAAGCGGTACTCACAAGAGACGAGGCACCTGTACCAGCCAGCGCACGTTGTTGGAATGCACCTTGTGCATCACAGCCCACTTGGCCAGCTTGTCCCATTCATCTCGCGCCCGACCATAGATGGAGAGCCGCAGCTCTGCATTCTGATACTTGCTCTCTTCTAGGTCAAACATCACCTCCTGCCAGAAAAGAAGAGGCTCATCAGTCTCCGAAGAGGGAGATGCTCAGAAAGAGGCACCAAGTATTCTAGTGAAATGAACACAGGCAAACCCTTCTGAGACACAGAAAATAATGCATCAGCCTGCAGTTCTTTGCTCTGGTTTCCTACCAGTCCCTTTAAAAGCCTCTGTTCTTTTCCAAAACAACAACTCTCTTTCTTTGGACGAGGGCAAAGAACCTCTGCCCCTTCAGATGTCATGGTGGGCTACTTCCACCAACCCCATCTAGTATGGCTACAATATCTGGAGAGCCAAAAGGCCCCCTAATTCTGCTCAAGACAGATGCATCTCATATTCCAAAACTGCTAGAAATAAAAACAAAGGGCAAGCTTCTAATTAGCCCCATATTCTCTTTGAAATGAAGGGCAAAGCTGCAAGTCCACGGTTCTGTGAATGAAGAATCAGAGGGAAATAGGACTGAGCTGCAAGTCTTCATTTCCCCTGCTCAAGCACTGAAGCTGGAACCAGACAAAAATTCGGCCACCCTGAGCATGTGAGCTCGTTCTAAAAACACATGAAAACCAGTCCTCCTGATTGAGAGGAAACGTTTACAAGCAGAGAGAAATACTCTTTTAAAGGCTCAGAACATAGAGGTGGGCTGGGGATTGTACTCCGTAAGCCTGGAGTAGGCCGCTGCAAAACGTCCAGCTGGCCAACCCATCAGTGGGCTACAACCATTTCTCTTTTTTTGAAAATGTGAAGTGACTAGAAGAGCATTTCTTGTTTTCATTAAAGTCCATTTCAGATCTTTAACAGACTAAGCAGCTGGGCCGAATAGACTTGACGTGACCAATTTTCACCCCTCTGTGAGGTTTCTGCGGGACAACTGCCTTTTTAAAAAACCTGTCTTTGCTGTTGCTTGTCTCCTTTTTGCTTTCTGAGACGGGGCAATCTGGGAGAGGGTCCCCGGGAGCCCTGCTGAGCTGCGTGTGGCCTATAAGTCACACAGATCCCATCCCTGCCTTAAACCTTGTGGACCTTGGGCAGTTTCCCTTCTGCTCCTTTACTTCATCATCATACAGCATCTTGCACACCATTTACTAGTGTTAACAAGCAAAATCTGAAGAACAGATATGCCTAGTATATTGGATATCTCAGTGGTTTAGGTATCTGGCTGCAGAGCCAGAGATGGGAGTTGGATTCTCCACTGTGCTCTCTGGTAGGACTCAAGAGGATCCCTTCCAGCTCTGCAGTTTTAAGGCCATGATGAACACTTCGGCTTTGAACAGGATTTTCAAGCTATGCGGGAAGGGAGATCAGGCAACTCTCACCTTGATGATATGGGCAAAGTACTTCCCAGAGACTCTGTTATCCGTCTTGATGAAAATCTCTCGCAGGACAGACTCACCAATAGGATTGTATTTCGCATTGAATTTATCAAAGCGATGGAAAGTGTTACGATCCTATACAGAGAAAATGAACCAACAAAGGCAACAGCAATTAGGTAACTTGAACAACAAAGGATTGTAACTGTTTTTCCCCACTTTCAGTCCTTTAATCAGAGCTGGCCTCCATAAGACCCTGGAAGTTCCGAAAATTGCTGCCTTCTATTGAGCATTTTCTTCCTTTATGATAAAACTCTTTTATCGTATTTCCTTTATGATAAAATTCACCATCAGAATTAGAGATGGGATATTCGTATTCGTAGACAAATATCCCAGACCCAGGTGGCCAGGATCCCCAGTCCCACCTCCCTGAACTGATTCATCAACTTACGGGTCACAGCACAGCGCACACAGCTGGCCTCTTGCTCATTGTGCCAATCTTGGACGAAGCCCAGCTGGTGCTGCTCCGCTTTCCTGTTCTTCTGGCCATTCAGCAGCCGAGCGGGGAAACTTGTATTTCTGCCCCCTGGCTGGAGTGGCCAAAAGAGCAGGAAGTGCCAGCTGGGCTTTGTCCGAGATTGGTGCAACAAGCAGGATGCAGGCTCTGCACGCTGCACCACAACCCGTAAGTGAATGGGTCGATTCGGGGAGGTGGGTCTCAGGATCCCGGCCACCTGAGTCTGGTATATTCATATTAGTCTGTGAATTTCACACGCTAGCAAGGTTACGCTCAAAATCCTCCAAGGCAGGCTTCAGCAGTATGTGGACCGAGAACTCCCAGAAGTACAAGCTGGATTTCGAAGGGGCAGAGGAACTAGAAACCAAATTGCTAACATGCGCTGGATTATGGAGAAAGCCAGAGAGTTCCAGAAAAACATCTACTTCTGCTTCATTGACTACGCAAAAGACTTTGACTGTGTGGACCACAGCAAACTATGGCAAGTTCTTAAAGAAATGGGAGTGCCTGACCATCGTATCCATCTCCTGAGAAATCTATATGTGGGACAGGATGCAACAGTTAGAACTGGATATGGAACAACTGATTGGTTCAAAATTGGGAAAGGAGTACGACAAGGCTGTATATTGTCTCCCTGCTTATTTAACTTATATGCAGAATACATCATGCGAAAGGCTGGACTGGAGGAATCCCAAGACGGAATTAAGATTTCTGGAAGAAATATCAACAACCTCAGATATGCAGATGATACCACTCTGATGGCAGAAAGTGAGGAGGAATTAAAGAACCTCTTAATGAGAGTGAAAGAGGAGAGCGCAAAAAATGGTCTGAAGCTCAACATCAAAAAAACGAAGATCATGGCCACTGGTCCCATCACCTCCTGGCAAATAGAAGGGGAAGATATGGAGGCAGTGACAGATTTTACCTTCTTGGGCTCCATGATCACTGCAGATGGTGACAGCAGCCACGAAATTAAAAGACGCCTGCTTCTTGGGAGGAAAGCGATGACAAACCTAGACAGCATCTTAAAAAGCAGAGACATCACCTTGCCGACAAAGGTCCGCATAGTCAAAGCTATGGTTTTTCCTGTAGTGATGTATGGAAGTGAGAGCTGGACCATAAAGAAGGCTGACCGCCGAAGAATTGATGCTTTTGAATTGTGGTGCTGGAGGAGACTCTTGAGAGTCCCCTGGACTGCAAAGAGAACAAACCTATCCATTTTGAAGGAAATCAACCCTGAGTGCTCACTGGAAGGACAGATCCTGAAGCTGAGGCTCCAATACTTTGGCCATCTCATGAGAAGAGAAGACTCCCTGGAAAAGACCCTGATGTTGGGAAAGTGTGAGGGCAAGAGGAGAAGGGGACGACAGAGGACGAGATGGTTGGACAGTGTCATCGAAGCTACCAACATGAATTTGACCCAACTCCGGGAGGCAGTGGAAGACAGGAGGGCCTGGTGTGCTCTGGTCCATGGGGTCACGAAGAGTCGGACACGACTGAACGACTAAACAACAACAACATGAATATCCCATCTCTAATCAGAATATCTCTTTCTGGAAAAAAAAATGGCTGAACTATAGATGGTCTCCACTAAATAGAGATCTTAGGATGGGGAAAGTTACTCCTTTGGACTACAGCTCTCAGTAGCTCCCTACCACTGTAGGTATGGCCATGTTGGCTGAGGATGCTGGGAATGTCTGTTCCATAAAAGGAACTCTTCCAAGCTCTGAGAGAGAGAGAGAGAGAGAGAGAGAGAGAGAGAGAATTCTGATTGGGGATGAATCAGGACTACCACGTTCAGTATGAAAGCTCCATAGCATGATCATATGGAGCAACCAGTATGTGGCTTGATGAGTTTGGGACATAAAGGGAAGGCCTCTATCAACCAATCACATTGCAAATGAGGAAAACACTCCCAAACAGCAGCTTGTAACCATCTTTCCAAGGCATAGCTCTATTCTCTTTCACAGAGGTATTTGACATACCGCATGGACATCGAGTGTGTCTACACTGAGATCGTAAGCTGTGAGATTCATAGTCTCAAAGACTTCTTTAAGAGTTTGCTCCTTGCCCTTCTCCACATGGACAATCTCATCCAGGTGCTTCTTCATAGCCCGCTTGATGAATCGCAGCAGATGCTTCTGGTTCATGCAAGATGATGCATGAATGTGTGTATCCACCTGTGTAAGAGATTAGAAGGCAAGAGTATAAAGCTAAAAAATCAGAGTTCAAATCCTACCTTAATTATGAATTTGCTGCCCTTAGGATGAGCCACAATCTCTTAGGCCATCAGCAGTGGGTAACCTCAGAGCCTGGAGCTAAATCCGGCTCTCTCGTGGTTCCACAGATGTTGACGTCCTTCACCATGGCATCATCATCTAATGATTTTCAACCTTTTCTACAGTTCTTTTCTTCATTCTGAAAAACTAAAATCTGGTTCCCATCTCTGATGTAAACACTTGCTATTCAAACTTATTGCCACCTTAGTTTACTGGAAATACTCAAATGGAAACCAGCTTTTAGCCCATGAAGCCTACTGTAGTACCATAATCAACATACAAAAACAAGCCTTTGAAACAGATCACCCTGGTATTCAGAACCAACACAGAGAGAAGCTTGCATCTCTCTCAAACCTGCCACTGCTTCCCTTGGATTTCAGAGGCCAGGCATTGTTAGGAATACAGTGGCCAAAGATTCTGCAGTATGTGCTAGGATTTTCTGACTTCTAAGTAATGTCCCACTAATACCATCTGCAAAAGGAACTGCAGGCACATATTCCCAAATACAGAATGGTGGTACCTTCCGGATATTGTAGAAGTCACGATGTGGGACTCTTTTCTGGGCTGCCAGCTCCTTCATTTCATTGAGCAGGACATGCATCTGGAACTTTGAGCTCAGGTATTGCAGCCTTCTGTAGCAGAAGGATTTTCTGGCAAAACGTGAGAAAGGAACTAATTTAGCTTCACACAGATCTGATCAGATCCTGTCAACATAGTTGACCCATGCTGAAAATCATGAATTCTGAGTTCTAACATCTACCCCTGAAGCTGACTCCAGCAATTGTTCTAGTCAAATAAGACCATCTGTCTTTAAGAATGTAAATAAGGGAGAACTGCTAGGTGCTATTTTCCAAAGACAGAATTTGGGGAAAACAGAAGATTCCATAATATCAGAATATATTGTTCAACTTTACACAGTTAAAAAATGGATAAACGACAGGCTGCAGAGAAATTCAAAAGTAAGGCATGACTGATTCAGTTACTGACTTATAGTTGAGAAAGTATACCATATCTCATTTTGAAGATGCAGAATAAGAATAATTATATTAAGAAGGAGTAATTATCAGAACTATATATTTCTTTTGTTGCTATGTGCAACCAAGTATCTTCCAAATCACAGTGGCCCTAAAAGAATTTTTGAAATATGTGAGATGTTCAAGGAGCATTTTCCATAGCCACCCTTCAGGAGATTTCCAAGACCAAGCAAGAATTTGGATCGAGGTTTCCCAATTCCTAGTTCAACACATTATCCACTTCGCTACCTTGGTTCTCATGCATTTAATCAACCCTCTAAATATAAAGCAGTTGAAGCTAGTGGACACTACAAATTTTACCATGTGAATCAGTTCTGTATGATAAATACCAGATTTGTAATCCCTCCTACTTGAAAGTAAGCCTTGTAAGATTTAGCAAAATCCCCACAGGGAAAGAGAACCTGACAATCTTTGTTCTTACATATACAAATTGAACAATTGAGAAAAAAAATGCAATACTCACATGGGGCCATTGATGATCAGAGCCATTAGAACATTCATGTCAGCAATAAATTCCTGCAGATCAGGGTAAGGCAAGTCCAGTTCTGTAGTCCTTTGGAAAAGGAAATAGATCAGATCAGGCAATGGACACAGTCAATGGACTCCTCTGCTACACTATCCAGGTGTATGTTTTGGGTAGTTCTCTTTGTAACATAAAATGTAAAGCCATGTTCAGCCCTGCTAATAGCAAGCAAAAAAAAAAAAAAAAGGAGAGCTACGTCTAATCATTAGACTCAGGGAGAAAAGTTCTGGCCTTGCAGATGTTGTTGGACTACAACTCCCATGATCCCTCACCATTGACTATGCTTGCTAGGAAAGGAACTCCAACAACATCTGGAAAGCCACACATTCCCCATTCTGGACTAGACAACAAAGGACAAAAGATTTTATCTAAAAGAAAAAATTTGATGAACAAGATACAGCATCCAGTATTACTGTCCATTGTCCCAAATTTAGATTACCAGAAGGCTAAGTTCCAAACTAGATTGGCTCTAGTAATAGGGATATAATATCCTCTACATTTGACAGAGTAGAAATCAATTTCCTAACAATTTTCACTTTCTTAAAAAGAAAAATGCAGATATTTGAAAACATGTAGGTTGTCCCTGGCAAAAGGTCCTGTTCTTTCTTGCATGTACTGTTCTTTTCCTGCTAATGCAGTACTTCAGGAAGAATTCTGAATTTTGCAAACAGGGGGTTTAAAGGAATTTCATGCTTTGATGACGTTTTGCATTTGGAGTACACCAAGGTTCAAAACTATCCCTTTTTAAAAATCTATATACAGCCAATGAAAAGAATAATCAAAGCATTGTGGACTGCAATGCCATTTACTTTTACACCAGACCCAGGCGCAGCTATGAGTACTGTGTGCCAGGGCCAGGATAGAGGTATGACTAGAAAAGGGTGAACAAACTGCAGCTGAATCCAGACACGGTAGAAGTGATTATTGCTGGGAGCATCCTGAGATGTAAGGAAAAAATGAGGCTGCCTTTCTACATGGGGATTACACTGCTTTCTCAAAGCTATGCAAGAACATCTTCTGTTGTTTTTTCCTTGCTTCCCGAGTGCAGGTGGAAACTAGGGAAGAAAGTATGCTGTTTACAGTGATTTGGGCAACACCCATTGCCAGACATCATGTGTGGAAGTATCACAAGTCATGTATTAAATTTATTACAGGGCATAACACAAGACAAAGTTTGAACCAGTAAGCCTCCATCAGGATAGTTAGAGAGAGAGAGAGACAGAGAGAGAGAGAGAGAAAGCCTCCATCAGAATAGTTAGAGAGTGTTTGTGTGTGGTGGGGGGTGCATGCCACCCTGACAGATGTTTATTTTTATTTATTTATTTATTTATTTATTTATTTATTTATTTATTTATTTATTAAATTTATACCCCGCCCATCTAGACCGAAGTCTACTCTGGGCGGCTAACAATAAAAAATGGAATAAAAACAATATAATAAAATAAAAAACAACAATAGTAATATAGTTCAAGATGGGGAAAAGAAAAAAAAATTCAAGTGATGACAGGAGGGAAAGCCTGCCTAAAGAGCCAGGTCTTAAGTCTAAAGTTCAGGCTAAAAACGTCTAGGATACCCAGGTACTGGCAGAAGTCAGGAATTTGCCTAGTTATAGACATGTATGTGAATGAACACACGGCCTATCTGTTCTCATCCAGATTTGCTCTGTTCCCAAGGAACATCCTATCTTAAACCACTGATAGAGAACCAAGGCTTCTGTTTCCTACAAAGTTTTCTTACACACATTGCAGCTATTTCCCCTTACTTGTCTTTGACATCCTGCTTGGTGTACACATGAACAACTCCGTTGACCATCTTGAGGCCAAACCCTAGGTCTCCAGGCATTGATTCTGGGTCACACTTCTCATAAGGATGCTGATCAGTGAATGGTGGATGCACTGGAGCATCTGTAAAACAGCAAGGAATGAATGACAATTTGCACTTCTACCAGTTCTTTATGGCTGAACCCGTGCAGACTGTTCAACCATGGAGAGATCACCCACTGGCTCTTGTGGTTGGCCCAGTCCTGCCTACTCCCAGCGACAAGTAAAAATGCAGCATGCTACCAAGGCTGCCACTGGTCTTAACGGAAGAGGGGACTGCCTGAGATTGCATGGCAATTTCTCCCTATCCATGTTACCTGGCTGGGTTTACTAGTGTCTCATCACGACTGCGGTCACCATGTAAATAACCAATGCCCAATTTAAATCTTCCTCCTATTCCTATATATCTCTTTAAATTCCCGTTCACTGGAATAACAGACTCTCTCTGTTCCACCACCCATGCCCACATTCAGACATCACCTGCAGCCACGGGGGTCTCAGCGATTTCCTCATACATCCTGGGGGCCAAGGGCTTTTCTGACAGATCCTGCAGGAAGCGAGCTGTAGTCTTGCAGAAACTTTGCAGAGAAAGCCCCATGTACTTCTCCCGAATGAACAAGGCCTTCACCACACTTTTGGCAGCATCCAACAGGTCCGTGAATGGCACCTGAGGGGGCAGAAGAGACATTAGTTGGCTCCTGTCACAACATCATTCATAGGCCAGGAGACAAAGGAACCAAACTGATAGAGATAACAAAATAAAAACATATGGTTACGAATCATGTATTCAATGGAGAAAATATAAAAGTACAAATTTCAGCAAACATGTACAGGTACAAAATGATGACTGACCCCATTCAAATTAAATGAGAGTTCAAAATAGGGTTGAAGGGGCTCCTGGCAACACCACAGACTGGCCATTCTGAGGTGGGGTTTTTTTGAGGGGGGGGAGAACTACAACTTCCAAAATGTTCCACCAGCATGATTGCCTTTAAGAACTTTAGTCCAGAGAGGTAATTTGGCCCACATTCTGAGACATCCCTGTCCTTCCATAGCAGACTTGTCCCACTCCCCCAGGGCTTATTTCACAGTGTTCTAAGCAGGGCCTGCTGAAGAGGCAAGTCCTTGGTCTTAGCATAAGAAGAAGCTTTTCTCACCCCACAGCGATGCCCACCAAGGTCATGGTAGCAGAACCAGAACAGCAGCCTTCTCCTGGCAGCCCAGCAGATGTCTGTTAGATGGGCTATAAGGAGATGTGGGAACTGTTCACCAGCTTGCCAGCAGACTCCATTAGGTTGTTAAGAGATTTTTAATGGAGAATTCCTATGCTAGAGACTTGTTGTTGTTGTTGTTTAGTCGTTAAGTCGTGACCGACTCTTCGTGACCCCATGGACCAGAGCACGCTAGGCCCTCCTGTCTTCCACTGCCTCCCGGAGTTGGGTCAAATTCATGTTGGTAGCTTCAATGACACTGTCCAACCATCTCGTCCTCTGTCGTCCCCTTCTCCTCTTGCCTTCACACTTTCCCAACATCAGGGTCTTTTCCAGGGAGTCTTCTCTTCTCATGAGATAGACAAAGTATTGGAACCTCAGCTTTCGGATCTGTCCTTCCAGTGAGCACTCAGGGTTGATTTCCTTCAGAATTGATAGGTTTGTTCTCCTTGCAGTCCAGGGGACTCTCAAGAGTCTCCTCCAGCACCACAGTTCAAAAGCATCAATTCTTCGGCAGTCAGCCTTCTTTATGGTCCAGCTCTCACTTCCATACATCGCTACTGGAAAAACCATAGCTTTGATCATGCGGACCTTTGTCGACAAGGTGATGTCTCTGCTTTTTAAGATGCTGTCTAGGTTTGTCATCGCTTTCCTCCCAAGAAGCAGGAGTCTTTTAATTTCATGGCTGCTGTCACCATCTGCAGTGATCATGGAGCCCAAGAAGGTAAAATCTGTCACTGCCTCCATATCTTCCCCTTCTATTTGCCAGGAGGTGATGGGGCCAGTGGCCATGCTCTTAGTTTTTTTTTTTGATGTTGAGCTTCAGACCATTTTTTGCGCTCTCCTCTTTCACCCTCATTAAGAGGTTCTTTAATTCCTCCTCACTTTCTGCCATCAGGGTGGTATCATCTGCATATCTGAGGTTGTTGATATTTCTTCCGGCAATCTTAATTCCGTCTTGGGATTCCTCCAGTCCAGCCTTTCGCATGATGTATTCTGCATATAAGTTAAATAAGCAGGGAGACAATATACACCCTTGTCGTACTCCTTTCCCAATTTTGAACCAATCAGTTGTTCCATATCCAGTTCTAACTGTTGCTTCCTGTCCCACATATAGATTTCTCAGGAGATAGATAAGGTGGTCAGGCACTCCCATTTCTTTAAGAACTTGCCATAATTTGCTGTGGTCCACACAGGAAAAGTCTTTTGCGTAATCAATGAAGCAGAAGTAGATGTTTTTCTGGAACTCTCTGGCTTTCTCCATAATCCAGCGCATGTTAGCAATTTGGTCTCTAGTTCCTCTTCCCCTTCGAAATCCTAGAGACTAGGGGTGACATTTTTGGGTTCTCTGGACTAGAACTAATGTAATTCTCCATTCTGAGAGTTCCTTGCAGACACCTTACAAACACCTGAACGTGATGCACCTGGGAAGAAGGCCTACATTGGAAGGCTTTCAGGCTTACGTGGGCCAAGTTCTACTCAAGTGTCATGCTCTGAAAGAAGGCTCCCAGCTAGCCCTGGGGCAGGAATAGGACACTTGGGCATAGCATGGCCTAGCTAAGCCTCAAAGCCTTCTAGATCAGACCTTTCCCCTGAATTTTTTAGAGCTCTCTAGCAGAGAATTTAGTGTATCTCACTAAATTGCAAATCACAGGATTCTGTTGGCCAAAGCCAAAGTGGTCTCCAACTGTGGCTGCCACTGTGTAATGCAGATATACTCTCTGCCTCTTGATTTCTGTGTTCTGGGTTCTCTAAAGCAGGGAAAAAGCATGGAAAGATGGAAGTGAGGCCAGTTCCTGAGCAAGTTAACCTTACCCCACATGTCTCTTCTCCAGAAATAGTGACTCTCTGGAATTCCCTCTCTAGAAGTACATCTCGTTCTTTGGGGAGATGGTCCACCAGGTCTTCACTCTGCTCCTTAAACAGTCTGTATGTAGGGAAGGGGGAAAAGGTAAAGGAGCAACAGGAAGTGATAAATTGGGCTCAGCCCACTTCCTGTCCTGCTACACAAAGTACTCTTTTGTAAACAGGCACATGAAGACATCAAAGCAGAACACACTGCACACAAACACATGCAACATTGGGAACTCTAGGCCTCCCCTCCTGTGATAGCAGCAGCAACCCTAGACTATGGGAAGAGGGAAATGGCAGAGGACAACACGTTACTTCAGAGTCATGGGCTAGTCATGGGCAGCATACCTAGGAAGAACATTGGTTCTGAACCTCAGAAGGAGAGAGCATTTTGATTCTGTACACTTTTATGCACGTGATGAATTATCTACTTCTATACTGTATGACCTACCAGCTGGTAAAGATGCATTGCATTTGATGCAGGGATCCCCAAAAGTTTGAACTGGTCCAAGCCAAGCTGAAGTTATCCTTCATACAATGAGAAGGATCCAGCCTGATGAATCTGCTGGTCTTATTAGAATCCGTGCATCTCAGCCAGCCCATGCACAATGAACGAGTGGGAGGTGGGAAGGAAATGTAAACACAGAGAGAAGAGGCTGGCTCCATCCACTGTGCCTGCCATGAGAAGAATCAAAAAGACAAGGGGAAATGGAGCTCAAAGCAAAAGAACAAGGGAAGGTGACCAGCAGACGAAAGGGAGGAGTTCCTCATTCACCAGTGTTGAGACACATGTCCCCAAAGCAGACATAGGGATTGAACGAACTTCTGTCTGACCTGGTTACCTTGAGGTAAGAAATGGCAGCTTCCCAAATTCTCAATTCCAACTGAGCCTTTTTCTTAAAAATGTTTGTCAAACTGATTTTAAACACACACATACATACAAATGGTGGCAAATGCTGGTCTTTCTTTTCCAGAGATGCCTCTGTTCTGACACGCCAAACTTTCCTGCTGAGGGCAAACTCGTGTTGCTGGATTACATGAATCTGAGTTTCGAGCCTGCAACCTGCTTGCTTCACATACTCCCAGAACCAGAGCTAGGAAATGTTAACTGTTTGGACGTCAAGTCCCAAAATTTCCTAGACAACTTTGGCCACTGGCCAAGGGTGGCTCTGGAATCCTGATCACTGAAGTCCAAACCAGTAGCTTTCCAGGCTCTACCATACACTTTCATCACTGTTTATCAGATGTCTCTTTTCTTAGCCATTGCAGAGAAAAGCCGATTTCTTAGCTGTTTTCAGCTCTGTACCCTGTTTGTGTTTACCCAGAAGCAAATGACCCCTGCAGTGTTAATTTGTAGTTTTCTCACAATTCGGCAACCACAGGCCTGGTGGCTGCATGGCTGCAAACAGGATGCTCCAGGTGCGTATGGACAGAACTTTGCCAAGAGAGTATCACTCACTTTTGTGTCTGCCAAGGTGGGGATGGGATGAGGATTCAGCCCGTGGGGTGGCTCCCGCACCCACCCCGAGTCAAAGGCAGAGAGAATTAATGCCAGGCACTCACTGTAAGTCAGCAGCACTGTCAATTTTCAGGAAGTCCTGTTTGGCTCTGAGTAAAATGTCAGGTTCTAGTCTGAGGACAAATGGGAGGTGGAAGGCCACAGCCGAGATCGAGACAAACAGACAGACAGGGAGAAAAAGAGACAGATGAGGAGATGGTGGAAGAAAAGGATGAGAAGAAAAAGAAAACACTAGCATTAATACAGAAACCAACACCAGAAACAGAAGACACTATACAGCTGTAGTCACCACCAATGGGATCCAAAAGAGAACAAGTAATATAGGTCCAGGTTAGATATCATGACCAAACCAGGACGAGCCCTCGGAAAGCTTAGTAGTCCTGGAGATGCACATTTGCAGTGGCCAAAGTATGGCTTGTCTGTGACATATGAACTGGGCTATCATCTTTCCATACTGTCTCTCCTCTCCAGTTCTGATTTTTAAAAGAGTGCAGGCAACTATGGCCACACAGAACCAGAGGAAACCCAGATACTTTATTTGTCTGCTGATAAAGTAAGCTATGTCCAAAGCAATCTGAAAACCTCAAAGGACCCAAGACAGAACAGTCATAGTGTAAAACTAACATTTGTACATAAATACATACCTACCTACGCACACATACCCATGTTGTTGGCATATGTGCAACTCTTAGCTGAGCTGTATTGTTGTCTCACTTCTTCTAACTGCTACTGTATTGCAAAGCAGGTAGGGGGAAATCTCTTTACACGTCTAATACCTCTCTGGCCAACCAAATTTCATCAATCCATTCCCAGATTGTGACCACAAAGGTTTCTCTTTTGTGTTCTTGCACCCTGTCCTCTCCCTCATATGCTCTTACCCATTTTCCCTTGTTCTCAGGCTCTCCCAACAATCCTTCCCTCCTCTTGAGGGTAGAAAAAAGAGAGAGAGACAGAAGGACATCAGGAGTGGGTTATGAAGTGCCAGCAACTTACTTCACATCCTGGCTGATTTGTCGCTCCAGCCGCTGGCGCCTCTCTTCCAACTGTTCAATGGGGCTGTCTTCAGGGAATTCATAGGGGGCGCTCCGCATTTCACTCTCCGCCAGAGAACGGCAGAACAGCTCCTGCAGACACAGCAGCACAATGGTGCAGGATACCCAACATGGGGATGGGGAGTCAAGCATACTAGAGGGCGAGCCCTCGACAAGCAGCACTGGCAAGTGGAGCAGAGTAGGCAGGATCCACAGGAAGCCTCAAAGAAGAAATCTGTTAAGGGCCGAATCCTGCATCTGCACCAGTGAAAGCAATGTGGCTGGATGTGCGAGGGTGATGGGATCAATGTCATGATGCTGTCTTATTGAGGCAGAACTTGAGAATGCTGATTTTTTTTTCCTTTTGGACTACAGTTCCAGAAATCCTCCTTCCCACATTGGATTCTGGGGCTTGTAATACCAAAAGGTAATGTTTCCAGGCTCTGCATTTAGGAGGGCAATTCTCATGAAAATCAACACTGCAGTGACTCACAATAGCTCCAGCAAGGGCTACTTGATGAATCTCACTGCTGATTGTTTCTGTTCCCCCAGGTCATCAAGTAGTACATTAATGATTAACAAGGTCCCACCTGCTGCTGCCCATCTCCAGATGCTTCTGACACAGAGATGTGTCAACATCAAAAAAAAATTACATCTGCACTACTATTAAAGAGGCCTTACCTGCTTCCCAAGAAAGTCAAATAAAATCTTCAACTTATTGAGTCCAGTGCACGGCTGTCTTTCCCTACCAATGCCCAAATATTCTGCCTCTTTGCTTAATGCTGTTTATCACATAAAATTATTAATGACAGCATATTACAGAGCTGCTTACACGTCTCCTGTGGCCCACAAGATGCTGTTAGACTGCAATCCCCATCAGCCTTACTTGGTATTGCCAGTGGTGAGGGATATTAGGAGCTGCAGGCCAACACCATCTGAAACTCCATGCGTCAATCACTTCAGCAGTAAAAACATAACATCTAAAGTACGTAAGCTTGGGAGTTTCCAATCCACTGTCTCTCCATAGGGTTTATATGGTGCACATAGGACATTTATGCATTGCAGATATTATGGTTCTAGTGGTTCAATAATAAGCCAGTAAGTTATATCAATTAGAATTATCAGAAGGGTGAATCCTCCACAAGTTCCACTGATTCAATGGATCTACTCTAGTTGTGATGCACTGCTGGATTTCAGACACTGAATCACGGAATAACAAGGTAAGGAAAGTTGCAAAGTTGGGCCATAAGTCTCTATGAAGGAGCTGCTATCAATGTTCTTACTAGTGGTTTATTTATTTACCTCTTACATTTACAGTACATGTTACCATTCTTCCAGTGAGTTCAAGGCAGGGCACAGGGATCTCCCCCTTCTCATTTTATCCCCCCAAACAACCCTGTGAGGCAGGTTAGCCTGACAAGTGTGATTGGCCTGAGATCACCCGGTGGTCTTCCCCATACAGTGGGGACTTGAACCTTGATTCCCAAGTCCCAAACAAACACTTTAACCACGTACCACACTGGCTTTTTTACCCTTTCTCACTTCAAACATAAATCATTTCTACAGTGGCTCCAAACCATGAAGCCATTCAGATACTTAGGGGAAGCCTCTTCTTGTCACAGTGTTACCACCGGCATGCACGAAAAGCTCTGACTGAATAGGTCCAGGATTTGCTATGTGTTTTGCCCTACTACAGACAAAGAGCCCCAAGCACCCTGTAACCGCACACAGAGAGGCAACCAGGGAGGTGCTGAGTCAGGCTGGCCCTGCAAGGATTTCCCCTAATAAATCAGACAAGCAATCCAATTACTTAACCTGCCATTCAGTTGAAAGAAATGAAATTTCAATTAATTCGCTTGGGACCCAATTCTTGAAACTCTGCCTGTGCTAAAGCTGTACTCACTCTTGTAAAGTAACTAATGGCAGAAAGCCAAAGCATTTATGCCAGCTATTATAAAAGAAACACTCTCTTTCACATGTGCTTAAAGGTCAGCAATAGCAGAATTACTGGTGAAATAAATAGAGCATGCATGTGTTTTGGTGTGTTATTTACCATCAAGTCAAATCTCACTTACAGTAACCCCAAATTGGCTTCCAAAATATATGGAATAGTTAAAGGAGTAATTTTACCATTGCCATCATCTCTCAGTGAGTTGGCGGATCAGGGATTTGGGTTGAGGCTGAACCCGGACAAGATGGAGGTCCTGAGGGTGGGTGGGGCCCCTCCATTGGCGGTTTGGGAAACTCCCTCTCTTTTGGGGGGGGGACTCTCACTGCGAAGAGTGAGGTTCGCAGTTTGGGAGTACACCTGGATCCGGCGCTTACCATGGCAACCCAGGTGGCGTCAGTGGTCCGCTCCGCCTATTACCATCTATGGCGGATTGCCCAGCTGCCTCCCTATCTTGATGGCGGGGCCCTCACCACTCTGGTTCATGCGCTTGTAATCTCGAGATTAGACCACTGTAATGCGCTCTACGTGGGGCTACCTTTGAGATTGATGCGGAAGCTTCAAATGGTGCAGAATGCGGCAGCCAGACTACTTAGTGGGATGAGAAAACACCAGCATATCTCTCCCACTCTGGCTGCCTTGTATTGGCTGCCCATTCGTTTCCGCATTGATTTCAAAGTGTTAATGATGACATATAAAGCCCTAAATGGTTTAGGACCTCGATACCTAGCAGAACGCCTTCTCCCACCTAGATCTACTCGAGCCACTCGCTATAGCCAGGAAAGACGGCTGAGGGGCCTAACACCGAGAGAGGCCCGGAAAGAAAGAACTAGAAACCGGGCCTTCTCGGCAGTGGCCCCTCGACTTTGGAACAGCCTGCCGTCAGAGATCTGCCTGGCACCCTCGCTGGGTGTTTTTAAGAGCCAATTAAAGACTTGGCTCTTTAGGCAGGCCTTCCCTCCTGTCAATACTTGACTTTTATTTTTTACTTAGTCTTTTGTTTATATTTTCCCATCTTGATTAATACTATTATTGTCGATTTAATTGTTGTTTTAACTGTTTTATGAATAATTTTATTGTAAGCCGCCCTGAGTAGACATTGTCTAGAAGGGCGGGATAAAAATCTAATAAATAAATAAAATAAATAAATAAAAAAAAATTGAACCCAGGTCCCCTGAATCCTAGTTCTATCTACTATTCTACATTGTCACAAACAGAGGAGGACAATATGGCAACGACCCACCACACACGGCTGTATTCAATGAACTGTGGACCCTCTGGGTTCTTCCAGCTAGGAAATGCACTCAAAGTAGCCAAGAGCACATCCAGACATGAAGTCTGGCCAAGCATTCCTGTAATTACTCTCCCTGAAGAAGGCCCAGCTCACACTTGTGGAAGAGCCCAAGCGCCTCTTGCCAGATGTTAGCAATGTATTCTGACTCCTGCTTGAAACTGGATCTCCCCAAACAACGAAAGAGTGCACCTCCTCTCCCATCACTATCAGGACAGCTCATCATTTCGTAGCAATTCCAGATAGCATTCTAAGCCAGGAGTCTAGAGTTTGTGACTCACCAGGTGATGCTGTACTGCAAACTCCATTTACCTTTGCCAGCATCACCAACAGTGAAAGATGATGGGAGCTGAAGTGCAGCACCACCTGGAGGGCCATATATTCTCCTCTCCTGTTCTGAACAGTCCTAAGGAGAGTTCCGCATACACGGGTCAGACTCAGGTAAGCTTTCAGGTCAGATTTAGGCTAATGCAGGTTTGTGTGCCAAGCATACCAGGCTATGGTATGGGAGCAGACCCTCAAAACAGAGCACAGCCCCAATCCCAGATGAGAAAACTCATGTGGTTTAGCAATGAGTACGCACACACCCAAGTGGACAAGACAAGTAGTATTAATCTCAACACAACCCTAGGCCTACCTCAGAGGTGGGCAACTGTGGCCATCCAGAGGTTTCTAGCCTATCACTACCATTAATTCCTGTCAGCATAACTTTAAAAAGTAAGAAGTTAAAAGCACTGCAGCCCCAAACATCTAGACCAGTGATTCCCAATCTTGGGTAACCCAGATGTTCCTGGATTGCAGCTTCCTGAAACCAAAGCCAGCACAACTGGTGGTGAAAGTTTCTGGGAACTGCAGTCCAAGAACATCTGAGTTACCCAAGATTGGGAACCACTAATCATTCCAGAGGACACCTTGTCCTACTTTGACTTCATAACATCATTAAACTTTCACAATTTCAACTGCTATACAAATATTATAAAAGCAATTAAATAAATAATAATAATAATAAAAGAGTAGGACTGCTGTTTCTCACAGTGGCTATGGAATTTTCCATGACATTCTGTGTTGGGGCCCTAAGGAAGTTCCCCAGAAGCATGTTCAACTGTAGAAGACTTTCCAAATATCAGGTTGGACCCAGAGGCTTTGACAAATGGAAAAAGGAGGAACAATTTTTTCTTCCTGCAATACCATCTCCTCCATTATTGCAGAGGGTCTCCCAACCTGTTTGGAGCAGAGCAGACATAGGATATTCGTATCCGTCTCCCAGGGGGAAACAAATACGAATATTGGCACCACAGGTGCCTGGTCCATTTGGACCCTCCCTCCAGAACCGGCCAGTTCACTTATCACTCGCCACATGGTGTGCACGGCTGTTGTAGTCTGCATTGCACCAATCGTGGAAGTAGCCCGGCCAGCGCTCGCCCACCCCCCTGCACTGCTGACCACTCAGCTGAGCGGGGAGACTCGTCATCCCGTGTCCTCACCGGAGGTGCTGATATTCATACTCGTCTCCCCTGGGAGACAAATATGAATATCCCATGTCTGGAGTAGAGTTTTGTAGGGCAGGGGGCACACTGCCCTCATTTCCACAACCAGAAACTAAAAAATAACCTGTTCTACAAGCAGAACTATCCTCAGAGATCTCTGAATGTAGCCTATTATTTCCAACAGCAAAGGGTAAATAGACTGGGGAGAACCACATGTCTCACTCATCATTCAAGGAAGTTTCTTTTCAAAAACTGGGTGACAAACTGTTTTGTTAAACATCAAGAAAAATCATCAAAGGAGATCAGGAACTCATTAGTCTGATATGATGGATTAAAAGGCCTTGTTCCAAGATTTATTACATACAAAAGCAATAGAAAATAAGTAATAATGGTACCTCAGCAATCTCCTTGTATTTGCCATCCATGGAGGTACGCAGGTCAACAGGGAAATGTTTCAGGCAGTGGGAAGGCCCCGGGAGGGAACGTGCAGGCTGTAACTGGCGCGACCGTGGCCCTCCGTGGATCTCTGTGGAAACCAACAGGACAGCAGTCAGGGAGACAAGAGAAAGCAGGCCTCACCAGAAGAGTACACAGAAAGAACCCAGGTTTAGTAAGACAGAAGCTACACAGAATTTCAATCTGGAATTCTGTGGCAACACAGTCTCACTTCTCAGATCTCCTGCAAAAGTCTTTGAAGGTTAGCAGATTTCCATCATTTTACCCAACAACCGCTGAACAGTTGGCTTGATTTCCCCTTCTTTAGTTTTTCAACCCACTCCACAAATACATGGAAACAGGCTGCAGTTTACAGAGGCTCCTGCCATTGTATAAGCCAGCCTGAAGTGCAAAGTGTACACTCTAACACATATCTGCTTCAACAAGGAAGCTCAGGAATGCCAAATATTCACACTAAGGTGTTAGAGCAATCAGCAATGCACACAGAGATGGTAAACATGGGCTATCTTCTCCATTCTCACCACCCCTGAAAAAAAAAAAATCCCAGTTGTCAGGTTGACTATCTAAGAAGCCATTCCCATCTTGTTGCATTCAAAAATATAATGCTGCTGTGATTTAGATTAGTCCAGATAACAGACAGAGCAAAAATGCTACTTAAAATTTCAAATTAGAACCAGTAGAACTCCAATGGCTACTCCAAACTCATCTTTTTATATTGTACAATGCCTTATCAGTGGAAGATATTAACAAATAGGAAATCCATATGAAACGTTCTGCATTTTCTTCTATTTTCCAGTCTGTTAACATTGTTCAGTCAAACTCCACAATTTAATTACCAGCTGTTAATCTCTGTCACAGGTCTGCACATCTGACCCCTTGCAAATGTTGAGTGCTCTCTTCACATTCACCCACTTCTGTTTGCTATTAGGGATGCTCTAGTATCACAAGAACCAAGCCCCACAATTTTTATTTTCTGTCTCTCATGGAAGCTACTGTTCTTTCACTATTAAAAGAACTCTTCAGTGAAAGACAACTCACTTCCTCATCATACAATTATGTAGTAATGTCCATAGACAGTTTAAACTACACTCTCCTTACATTCTCCATTCATAACACAAAATCCTATGAGGTAAACTGCTCCTATTCTCATTCACTCCTATTCACAGATGGACTGAAAGTGAAAAACAATGATTTGCCCAAAGGAACAAAGGATTTGCCCAATTAATTTTCATACCCGGGATCTGAAGTCAACTACCCAGATAGGTGCTTGACAATTATGCTTGTTTTTCAAATAAGATTCTCAAATATATTCGTGCATAAAGTATAAGCTGAGCTTTAGAACAGATATTACATCAAATGGATGACAACCTATTATTAATAGGCATCACAGGGCCAGCTTTATCATTAGGCAGAATAAGCTGGCTACCACATGTCAGATGCTATAAGACCTGCTATGTACCCTCTAAGCTACCTTGCTTCCTTTTGTCAGTGTTGAAGATGCATCTGCCAATACTGATCTGTGCCTTTGTCCACAGAATAGAAGAAAGGGCTATCTTGATCTTCACCTCAGCACCGCAACAGCCTGGACTGGCTCAGGGCATCATATTCAAGCATTCATATCAATCAAGATACTAATGTATTTTTAGCAGCAGCACCTTGTAACGTGTGGCCTGCATGGTTAAAAATTGCAAACCACCCAGGGAGAGCTTTAAGTTCTGTGAGGTGGCATATAAGCAGTACACTTTACATCTGAAATCAGTCAGTGACTGAGGAGTTCACCATTCATACTGGATGCAATGCAACTTGTGTTCCAGCCCACAGCCCCTCATTCTTTCCTTCCTTCCTCTGGTCCCATTTCCGCTGATCTGGTCTTTCTCTGGTGCTGCCTCTGCCAATTCTTTTATGGGGTGTAAATACGAGAAATTATACATATAGGAAATTTAAAAAAAAATTCAGAGGACCATCAAGGGAAAGAATGTGTGTGTGTAGGGGGTGTCCCCTTGCTCCTGAACATCATGCCCCTACTGCCTACATCATTAAAACACCCACACACACCCCTTAACAACTTGCCACATGGGGAAAAGCCCATTTAAATCCTTCTAGTTTGAAAAAGTAGAGCCCCCCTCCCCAGCAGAGAAAAAAAAAAGCCACTTTGGGGACAAAAAACACTGAACCAATCTGAATCAGCCTTTGTATCATGCTGTCAGTTAAAAATACTTTGAATTCACTTGTTTTATAAGCGGAGCAAATCTCGTGGTATTTGACCACATAGCTGCAGCCTAACTGTAATGAGAAGGGGACACTGTTGCCATATATGTGCTTTGACTATAGAAAGAGAAAGCCCCAATTTTACTCCCTGACATTAAGAGAGGCTGGAAAATCCAACCACTGGATATGGTGCCTGGGGGATTCTGGGAGTTGTGCATTTTGGGAGCTGCATTTGAAAATGCCTCTTTTGCCCAAACCAGGGTAAGAGGGATCAGCTTCACTGTAAAATAAAAAGGAAAACCTCTCTTATTTATTTCCTGAGCTTCACTACTCAAGTGTCCCCCCTGAAGACGAGAAGCTCTCAGAAAGGTAATCCTTTCCTGCCAAGACTTTAATCTACTGATCCAGAAGCCTGGCCCAGCTTCTCATTAATGGAGAAATAATTACTTGCCCTCCGGCTCAAAGATCAGTACCTTTTATTGGCTTCTGAAGACAGAAAGACTGGGGGGGGGGGGAGAAAACATCCTTTGTTCTATTAAAGGGAACCTCTCTCACAAACACACACACACACACACACCTGTTTGTGACTGCAGAGGCTGACAGTAAGCACCAGGGATGGATCAGCCAGACCCTACACTGCGCTTCAGGGACACGATCACAAGCGACAAACGGCTCAAAGTCCAGTTTATAGGGGTGGGTGGCTTTTGGCATTCAGGCCTTAATGCTTTCGTAAGAGGAACTGCTCACAGATCAGACCTTTCCGCCCTGCTTCTGCAACTGCACAGCCACTCCTATCTCTCGTGCAGGGAACAGGGGAAGTTGCTGGGAAATCAATAACAACCAACAGCACCACAACACGTTGTTTGCTGTTCAGTGGCATCTACTATGAAACAGTCTCTCTTTGGCACCACACCGGAATTTAGAGGGTGACCGAACTACTGTACCTACCCTCCAAAAAGCACAGGGCAAAGCAAGCTGCAAAAACCCAGGCCTGTGGGCAATTACAGGATTCTCTTTTGCTGTTACTCAGAAGTCACAGGGCTGACCTCAAAATTCCTAAAAATAAAGCAAGGTAAACACTGTGGACGCCAAGGGAAGAGACGTGAAGTCATGTGGAGTTACTGGAGAGATTTTAAAAGCAGGTCACAGTTCCCCACTGCTTTGAGGTCACAGCAGGGGTGGCAGAAGAGAGTACATCGCTCCACCACGTATCTTGTTGTAGACAGCATACACAGACACATACAAACACACACATGCACACCAAGAGTTGCCTGAACCTTTTCTACTCCCAAGCAGGCAGACAGGTTCCTGCTTAGGACAAACATCTAAAGGAAAGCAAGCCTATAAGGTTTTGTCTGCCTTCCACAGCTGACGCTCAACAGGGGAATAATTCCTCATCACTGCCTACAGCTGCAAAGGCCGAAAACTGGACCTCTTGAATTTCTACCTAACCAGACCTCCTAAAGGCACAAAGAGGCCTGCCAGAAAGTACCAACTCTACGAACGCCATGGCAGGACTGCAGTTTTTAGTAGGGATTGCAACATTTGTTCAGGTGTGCCATTTGTAACATGTGTACAGATGTTAACATTGTTTAGGTTTAATCCTATGTTAACATTAATATCTTAATCTTAACATTAATATCTTAATCTATCATGACTTTAAACATATGTATTTTTTAGCAGCTGTAAACAGCCTTGAATCCCTCCACTGGGGGGAAGGTGGGATAGAAATACCTAAGTAAAACTGACTTCGCCAGTATTTCAAACCTCACTGGGTCCAGATCTTGAAGAAGTTACTTTTCTGGATTACATTTCTCAATATCAAGCTAAAGGAATTCTGAGAGTTACAGTCCAAAACCTTTACTTTTCCAAGATCTGACTGGGCAAATTCATCCTAGGAAAGCTTTATCGACTAAGCAGAGAATAAGCAACAGCACCAGGTTAGGAGGAAAAACTTCAAAAATGATACAGCGAAAAAGGATGCCTTCCAAGGGGTTAGGTCACCATTAATACATTGTTGTTGTTATGTGTTGTCAAGACACTTATGGCCTATGGCGACCCCATGAATGAGTGATCTCCAAAATGCCCTGTCCTCAACAGCCCTGCAGTTGTAAGCTTGTAAACTGAAGCCTGTGATTTATTTTTTAGGAGTCAGTCCATCTCATATTTGGTCTTCCTCTTTTCCTGCTGCCTTCAACCTTTCCCAGCACCTGCCTTCTCATGATGTGCCCGAAGTAGGACAGCCTCAGTTTCATCATTTTTGCCTACAAAGATATTTCAGGCTTGATTAGATCTGGGACCCACTTGTTCGTTTTTCTGGCAGGGTATTTGCAAAGCTCTCCTCCAGCACCACATTTGAAATGAACTTTTTTTCCTGTCAGCTTTTAACACATACTAACAACTATATCATGAGGCAATGTTGCTTGCTCTTAATAGACAGAAAAAGCATGTGTCTACTTGTTCAATCATGTCATAAAAACATGTGTATTGGTCAGAATATTCTGTTTTTGTGATAGCTGCACAACAGCATCTGAATAAAAGCCCCAAACGATTCCTGAATGGCAGTTCTAATGACCAGGCATCGCCATTTCTTCCCATATTTCATGTGTGGGTCAGTGCAGTACGGCAAGCATTCTAGGACTGGGAACACCAAGGATCAAATCACCCCTCTGCAAAAATCGCTTAAAATGGCCATGAGCCATTCACAGGACCACTCCTACCATGAGAGAATGAGCGAGATGACTGCCTCCACTGGCAGATTATATTACTATTATTGTTTATTGATCCCTTTTTTGTTGTTTGCTTATTTTGCTAATAGGAAGGGATACTTGTGGGACTTTCTGCTTCACATGCCAAAGGAGCCTGGCAGGCTTTAGGTACAATGTACCTTTATCTGGAGAGTCACGGGGCACATCAACTCTTCTGCCTGAGACAACATAAATTTCAGGCCAGTCATAGCCAGTTATAATCTTTTTACCAATCCTCCAAATCTGTTATGAGAGTAGAAGGCTGGGCAGGAACAGATCTCTGCATGAACTCCCTCAGGAAATATGGAATTAAACTGTTGGAATTAGACCACAGCACCCAGCCAGCCCCATAAATATTTTCTTATTCTAATGGCTCATGTGCTCAGTTCTTTTTTGTTCATACTATATGTCACATTCTGCTCTTCCGAGAATGATGACATAAGCACAAATGCATGCCTAACTTACACAGCCCACTCTAAATCACAGAATCTGGCATTTCCGTGGATGAATGCCACTAGCCCCCTCAATAATAATTGATATAATCCACTACTAAAATAGCTACTCTGGTCATCCCATTCAAACCAGTTACTACCTATAGCTGTTACCCAGGCCATTTTCAATCCAATCTAACTGGTCTGCAAATATTGGTTTTCTCTACTCACCTTGTTATGACTTAAATATACTATTCTAAATGCATATGTAGTAGTAACACTGCATATAGGGAACAGAGAAGTTAGTTAGTGGCTACCCAGGAAAGTTCAGAACTTTTTCAAAAGACAAGGCAGAGAGTGAAGGGGAAGGACAGGCAGAAGGACTTTGGCAGCACTGGAGATGAGCAGTCTATCATATCAAACAGGAATGCTCAAACTGTAGCTCTCCAGAAGATTTTGAAGTATCAGTCCCATCAGACCTAGGCAACAGAGCAAGAGCTAAGGACTTGGACATATGCTATCCAAAAGTATCTTGAGAGATCTGCAAGATCCTACCTGTGCAACCTCAAAGCTTTTAAAAGAATAGGTATGAAATCTAGGTTGTCATCTGGCAATTCTATATGCATGCTGTCAATGAGATACACATTTTTCATAGAATCAAAGAATAATAGAGTTGGAAGAGGCTTCTAAGGCCATTAAGTCCAACCCCCTACTCAATGTAGAAATCCAAATCAAAGTAGATCTGAGCGATGGTTGTCTAATTTGAAGGCCTTCAGTGTTGGGGCACTCACCATCTCCTGAAGTAATCTATTGCTGTACTGCTCTAACAGGACGTTTTTCCTCATATTCGACCAAAAGCTGGCTTTCTGTAACTTTAGCCTATTATTACAAATCCTGCACTCTGGGATGATTGAGAACAGGTGCTGCCCCTCCTCTGTATGAGAATATTTTAAGCATTTGAAGAGTGCTATTGTATTTGACCAAACTCCGGGAGGCAGTGGAAGACAGGAGGGCCTGGCGTGCTCTGGTCCATGGGGTCACGAAGAGTCGGACACGACTAAACAACAACAACAATTGTATTTCCTCTCATCTTCTTTTCACAAGACTAAACATGCCCAGTTCTTTCAATCTTTCCTCACAGCCCCCTGATCATCCTTGTTGCCCTCCTCCAAAATTGTTCCAGTTTGTTGGTGTCCTTAAAATGCAATGTCTAGTACTGAACACTGTACTCAAGATGAGGCCTAACAAGTGCCGAATAGAGAGGAACTTCACGAGATTTGGAGACTAGAATTCTGCTAATGCAGCTTAAAATAGCATTTGCTTTTTTGCAGCCACATTGCACTTTTTGCTCTTATTCAGCTTGTGATCTACAACAATTCCAAGATCTTTCTCACATGTAGTATTACTGAGCCAAGTATCCCCCATCTTGTAACTGTGTGTTTGTTTTCCCCCAACCCCCAGGTGTAGAACTTTTCACTTATCCCTGTTGACTTTCATTACGTTGTTTTCAGCCAAGTGCTCAAGCCTAGTAAGATCTTTTTGAATTGTGTTTCTGTCTTCCAGGGTATTGGCTATTTCACCCAATTTTGTGTTATCAGCAAATATGATAAGCATTCCCTGCCACTCTCACTTCCAAGTCATAAATAAAAATGTTGAAGAGCACTGGATGCAGGATTGAGCCTTGTGGTACCCGTACCCCATTTGTTACCTCCTCCCAATTTCAGAAGCAGTCTCTGAGTATAATTTTGTAACCATCTCTGTATCCACCTGATAGTTGTCCAGCCTACATCTTGCTAATCAGAATATCATGGGGCACTTTGTCAAAATCTTTGCTGAACTTAAGATATATTACATCTACAACATTCCCACTGTCTATCAGGGAGGTTACCTGATCAAAAAATGTATGATTTTTTTAGTATGGCAGGATTTGTTCTTGATAAATGTGTCAGCCTTTAGTTATCATTGCATTGTTTTCAAGGTGCTCTCTGAGTGACTGCTTTACAACCTGATCTAGAATTTTTGCTGGGATTGATGTCAGGCTGACTGGTCTGTAGTTCCCAAGCTTCTCCTTTTTGCCCTATTTTGAAGATAGGGACAATGTTAGCCCTCCTCCAATCATCTGGCACTTTACCTATCCTTCATGATTTCAAGAAAATAACAGACAGTGAATATGTAATCTCTTCAGCCAGTTCCTTCAATACTCTTGAATGCAGGTCACTGGACCCCAGAGATTTGAACTTGTTCAAAGTAATAAGGTATTCCTTGACTATCTGTTTATCAATCTCAAGTTGCAATCCTGTCCCCCTCAACATGTACTTCACATTTGCATAGACTGTCTTTTGGGACTGAGCTAAAGTAGGAATTTAGCACTTCTGCCTTTTCTTTGTCATCTGCTATCACTTTCCATCCCCATAGAGTAGCTGAGACACTACACTTCAACATTTATCCACCAAGGTCTAATGCAGGTCTTTTTAAACAAAACAATACACCTGGAAGCATCCCTTCTGAAATAAGCTATAATTATTAACTGTTCCACTTCTAGCATTTTTAGCAACTGCATCTGTGACAACCAGAATTTCTATCTTTAGGTTTCACCAGCTGTGAATCTCAGTCCAAAAGTAACTACATTTCAGGAGTCAATGAAATAATTTTGTGTGTGAATTTTCAGTTCTTGTTTCTTTAGAAAAAGATGGGCTACAGAAAATAAAACCAACCCTATTGGTTAATACAGGTCTTTCCCAGAAAGTTTGGGGTATCATATCACTACCCTTGTATCTCATCTCCCATTAAATGTGGATTGAGTTTTGCAAGTACTACCATAGTTTAACAAAATGGGGTGATGCTGGAATAACTCTTAGTTTATTCCTATCCTGAGCTCAATAGAGATGCATCAGAACAATGAATGCACAAGGGTCCATAATGACAAAAGCTGTAAGGAACAAGAACTTGGCTCCTTCTGGATTGCAGTTCCCAGAACCCCTCAGTCAGGTATTGTCAGTGTGGAGATACTGGCAGTTGTAGTCCTAAAAAAGGAAATTTTCCAAGCTTCACCATGCTTTGCTGATCCTCCTATCTTAAGTCTAGTTGAGAAGTTCATCTAGACCTTATTAGCTTTAGAGGCAGGTCATCAACCAATGAACTGGACAAGCATCTAGGAAAGATATGGAGTTAGAAGTTCTTTTTGGGGTACAGATTCTTGGGATAGCAATTGACACAAGATGGGTGGGAAATTCCAGAACTTACAGTACAAAAATCAGGAATGTTTACAAGCTGTGCAAGGAACATAGACTCTGCAACCCTTCTTCCAGCGCACGCAGCACCAGAACTGTCAAACGTCAAATGAGGCTCAGAGCACTTTTGTCTTTGATATTCCTCCTGAGCCCCAACTACCCGCTGTGTCACGGGTGAGTTATGTGACAGGAAAGAATACTTCCTGGGGGGCCCTGGCTACCCCTCTCCCACACTCCATCCAAGCTAACACAGACAAGCTCCAGTGTGCCTTGCTAATGACCCTCACATGTCTCCCTAATGGGCTCCCTGTGCACTCTGCAAACAATCAATTCATTAGGAGGGGGGAATGAAGCCAGGTTGGGGAACAGCCAGGCCAATTGCAAGGGGAAGGGCTGGCAGCCCCATCCAAGTCAGCAGGCGTCTTTAGCTCAGGAGGGAGCCAGCCAAGGACAGCTGCTCCTGTCGACTTTGATTGCTGGCTGGGCAACACCGTGGATGGCCGCACAGACTTCCTCAATGCTGCTACCACTGCCACTGCTTCAGGGTGTGGCAGCGAAAGCACTGGCATTGATTGGAGAGTCTCTCCCAACACCTGCCAAAGCCAAGTGGAGAAAATCCATTCCAAGCCCAAGCTGGTAACACAACAAAACCCTTGCAATGCCAAAGCAAATCTTGTCAGGGTTGCCAACGCGGAACCTTTTCTCCCCCCACTCATTGCTTGATATGTGTCGACCTCACATTTCCTTCCAAGGGAGGTCCTAGTGGTGCACATGGTTCTCTTCCCCATTTTTATCTCAACAACCCTGTGAGGGCAGGTTTGCCTGAAAGGTAGTGATGGGCCCAAGGTCACCCAGGGCACTTCATAGCTGAAGGAGGTGTTGATCCTGGGCCTCCCCACTCTTGGTCCCGTGTTCTAACAACCAGAAAGGGCTGGTTCCAGTCCTGGGCTATTACAACAAGTGAAGACAGAATATAGTTACACAGCTTATTACACCACACAGATTACAATTGATTGAAATTGTAATGGGGTTCACAGAGGTTGCAAAGGTTTGTTTTTCTGGATTAGAACACAGAGAATCCCCACCCCTCCCCACCAGCACAATGGCCATGCTGTGTGGGGGATCCTGAGACTTGTAGTCCAAACAAATAAACTTCCTCTAGATCTAGGTCTTTGTAGACCTAGCTCTTGCCATACACAGCAGCTCCTCCAACAAGATTATAACTATGGATAATGGGCCGGTTCATCTTTCATAATTTTCCAACTCTTCGGAAAAAGAAATGCAAAAACACAGACACAGGAATATTTCTGATTCAGGAAAGAATGTTGGGCCTGCATTAACATGCATGTTACAGAATTAAACTTTTTATTATGACATATTTTTGGCATGAAGTGATCAAATACTCCAATCTGACTTGAGATTTCCATATATTCCTTTTCTTTTATACAAGTTATCCTTGGAGGTTTCCCTTACAGGAGGGAAAGCAGTTGTGTTCAGTATCTTATTGGTAAAAGGTTTACTTTAAGAAACTGGAAAGGTAGATGGATGTCTTCCTAGTATTCCACTGTGGATCGCTGAGATGCATTTTTGCCATTGTAAGAAAAGGTAGCATTCTGTATATGGGGAAAAGCTTCATGTGATGAGTGGATTAGATAGAATGCTTTTCTATGTTAAAAAGAAGAGCCCTTCTCTGGACAGCTGCCTTCAATTAAATACCAGACAGTAAAACAGTAAAACATGTGTTAACACGAATTATTTTTCTTTCTTATATTCCTTACATAGTACCTGTAGATGTATACTGTAGATGATACACTACTAGCAAATATACTACACAAATAATTTTAAAATGAAACAAGGAGTCTTTTTATTTTATTATGGCATAAGCTTTTATGGACTACAGCACATCAGAGAGATTATGCCAGAGAGAGAGAGAGAGAGTAAATGAGAGAGAGAGGGGGGGGGGAGAGAGAGAATATTTGCTGGTCTTTATGGTGGTACAAGAGTTTTTGCAGCTTCTGAGAAACATATGGACACAGTCACCAGAATTCAATCTCACTTCCAGAAATCAATTAATGAAGTTCCCATTATCTCTAAGGTCTGTCCTTCCTAGCTGAAAGCCTCCTGCCACCAAAAGACTAAAAATGGAATAGAAGGGAAAGAACAAGGGGACAGAATCATCCCATTCATTGTTAGGAGTCAGAACATCTTCCCAAATTCAGAACTGTTTCTTTCGCAGCACATCTCAATAACACGGTTGAAACCACCATCACCCAAAAAAAGAGCAAAAGGAGCCGCATTGTGTGGGGGGGGGGGGAATATTCACCAGCGTTTGCACAAGACTTTAGTTCTCTCGAGAGATGAGCAGCCAAACTAGGAGAACTGTACACCCGTTTTTTAAGAGCTGCCAGCAGTTTCCCTGCCTCACAGGAAAAGCATCCCCCCTCCACGGTAAAAACTCGAGTCTTGAAAGCACTATACGACAGTACCTAAAGACAGAACTTGCCAATTCTTCTGATGGAACTTCTAAATATTTGCTTTCTGCAGCCACCTCAGCAAAGCCCCCCTCACAAGGAGTCTCTGCTTATACCTATTTCCATGCCCAAGACTTCCGACTGCACACCCACTTGGACACAAATATTGCTGCTCAAACCCACTGAATAACAGAAGGGCTTTATTTAGCCTCCAAGAATCTTAAAATTCCTGACTAATACAAGTAGCTGCAGCTCACACCACCCAGCCTCAGAGGGAGGAAAGAGAGGATTTAGGGAGCAGGAGTGGGGAGGGAAAAGAGATTCCCCAAGACTTACAAACCTGCCAGCGTCAGGGCCTCCTCGCTAAGCTGTTTCTCTGTCTTCCACCTGGAAACCAAGCAGCTGACAGGCTTATGTAAGGAGCATCCGCCATCACCTTTTACCCGGCCATGGACCACCAAGCCTCCTGGGTTCCCTTAGGGTGGCTGAGTGCCCAGAAGAAGGCTGCTGAGCATTAATAAGGCAGAGGTTCCTGCCGTCAGTGCTGCTGCCACGCCGGTATTTCACAGCCTCCTCTTTTCGAGCTGCAGTCCCACAGGACTCCAGCTCAGAGCCGGCTTGGGCTGTACCAACCACAGCTAGGAGGGGGGAGAGGGAGGAGACTAAAAACAAGAGTAAAAAATAAAGAATTAGAGACTCTTGCAAGAGGCAGATAGAGTCACAGACAAGCAGGGCAGCCACCAGTGACAGAGCCAACTCCTGGGCTCAAAGTAAAGAGGAGTTAACCCCTGAAGTGCTGGCCTCAAATGTCAAATTTCTCTCTCTCTCTTTCTCTGAAAGGCTAAACAGAGATTAGTCCATAGATCAGGATTTCCAAAAGCACACAGCACCGCACACTGGCCAGTTGTTATTGTAAGAACAAGGTGAACCACAAACAAAAGCTGTTCTGATTTTTGAGAATGCACACACTCAAACACAAAGGATGCCGTTAAGAACACCTAAAAAAAAAAAGAGTATTTTTTTTCTGTTGAGTGCAATAAGTGATCCAATTTGTGCACACACATTTCACTCCACCGTCACTTCACACAGTGCGATTCTCGGTCCACCCCAAAGATTAATTCCCCACATAGACTCTATTCTCCTCCTAGCTGGCACACGTCTCCTTCTGTGGCGCAGACAAAGCACCAAACCTAACCATTATGCATGACTACCTTCCACACTGAATTGCATTGTCTCACCCATGCAGTTGCTAGCACTGTACAATGGGTCATGCCAATTCCAGGATGAAACTAGTTCATTTCCAAGCTAAGGTAGGAAGAAATTGAGGCTGTGCAGGACGGAGGGTCAGAGCACAGCATGAGGCATGGAGGTGACTGTGTTGGCAAAGGCAGCTAGTGAGCTTTGTCTCCAAGAGTTGCCACTGCTGGTTAATTAAGAGTGAGCGAGTGAGGACCTCCAAGGAGCAGCTGTCCCCTCCTGCTCCCACAGGATTCACTGGAAGTCCTTGGCCCTGACGCTGCTGTCACCACAGATGAAGGGTTGCGACAGTGACGAGAATCTCATTGCTTCCCTTCAGCATTTGGAAGCAGATTGTCAGCAGGCGTTGGGGCCCTGCCTGGCCTTGTCTCTTTCTTTTCCTGGGAAGTTGCAGGATAAGCCCCCTGAGGATGCTTGCTTGTATACACACACACACACACACTGTCTCTGGTTCTGAACAGCCTGGCCACAGAGCCCCTTGCTAGAGGGAATGACAGCTGGATTCCTACTGCCACCATCATCCCAGTCCAGAACTGGTACAAGCACCTGGACACAGACAGAGATAATGTGACAAAAGGGCAAGATGCATCTCCCACAGGTGAACTGATCGTCAAGCAGAACTTTTTATACCACATTTTAAAAGCCAATAATGCAAAGCAAAATAAATAAGTAATCAAAAAGTGCTTCGGTTTTCAAATCAAAACCAAGTAGCTGTTCCCAATTTCATAAAGGAATAATGATTATGGCCTGTTATGCTGCTTCCATCATTTCTCCAGAGATTTTGTCTTCACAATACAGCCAATCAAGAAATAAAAGACTGACGTTTGAGTGAATTCAGTTGTTCTGTTTGTTTGTTGCAATTCCTTTCCATCACACGTCACTTAAATGCTTAATCCATGTAATTCTGTCATATCTCCTTTCCCAACATCAGAGGCATTTCTGTCAAGCACCTGAAATTTGTGCAAAAAAGCCACCTGCACCCCAATATGTCACTGGCTATAAAGAACAAACCTACTCTTATGCTTCATAACATCTTTTTCCTAATCTCTCTGCACACAAACCACAAGACAGATACTGTTAAAATACAGGTGAAATGTACAATGTATTTGCAGTAAAATTCTGGACTAAGGATTTTATTATTGATAAGAGGAAAATAATTGTTGTCACAGTATCCTTTTTGAAAATCAATTTATGCCTGTCTTCAGGTTGCAATTCCTTAAATGGTCTTGACTGAAGATCCATAATTCCTCTTGATAGGTATGGTTTTACCGAAATAAATATAAGGTAACACTGAACTCAAGATCAGAGTTCCGACCCCAGCAAAACTTACATCTTGCTGTCTCTCAGAGCTAATTTTATACTATCCCTGCTTGTTAGGCAACTGAACAGAAAGGGGGGGGGGGGCTACTTTTTAAACAGGCATTTCCTTGTATATGTAAAATCAAAAGGAAGAATACAGACTGAATTAGGAAGTAGCTGCTCCACAAGAGCAAGAAGAGTATTGGACAAAGATCAGGCAGGCCTAAGCTCCACTCAGTTATCAAACCTACTGAGTGCTTTTTGGTAAATCGCTGTATTTCAGTGCAACCTACCTCACAGCATTGTTGCGAGCATAAAATGGGAGATCACTGTACAGACCATCTTGACAGAAAATATAAGCTATAGGTATAATAAATAAAAGGGACGTGGTGGCGCTGCGGGTTAAACCGCATAAGCCTCTGTGCTGCAAGGTCAGAAGACCAGCAGTCATAAGATCAAATCCCCGCGACGGAGTGAGCTCCCATCGCTTGTCCCAGCTCCTGCCAACCTAGCAGTTCGAAAGCATGTAAAAATGCGAGTAGATAAATAGGTACCACCTCGGTGGGAAGGTAACAGCGTTCCATGTCTAGTCGCGCTGGCCACGTGACCACGGAAACTGTCTTCGGACAAACGCTGGCTCTACGGCTTGGAGACGGGGATGAGCACCGCGCCCTAGAGTTGGACACGACTGGACTAAAATGTCAAGGGGAACCTTTACCTTTACCTATAATAAATAAAACAATTCAAATTCTCTAGCCAGGTATCACTTGTGAACCTGTAAGTGGGGGAGAGGCTGAGAGAATTGTTGCACTGAAAAGCCAAGTCCTTACGTGCTTATATCCAGATGCTCCTGAGAAAGTGGAGTGCCTGTTTCTCAGTCCACAAAGGCCAATAGTAAGGTGTTATCAACACCTCTTGCACCTGGTACTTAATTTGGCTGGCTCCTATGTTGTTTTTTCACTGATCCACTCTTCACTGTGAACCAGATTGGCAGTTTAGTTTGGTTGTTTCCATTTTAATATTGTCTGTAAGCTGCTCTAAATTACAGAAAGATGACTAACAGCATCAGAGATAGAGACAGAGGAAGAGTAGGGGAAATTATTTGGAAGTTCTATTTTCAACTTTCAAAGAAGTAGAAATGTGAATTAACATTGTGATACTAGCTAGAGATCCTTCAGCCAGACCCAGAGAGGGAACTTTGCAGCTCCAAACTGTTGAGCTAATTCATCAACAGCACAAGCCAGCACAAACAGCAATGCAAGCCAGATGGGAAGTTCCAGTTTACCCACACCTGGAGGACTGCACATTCCCTAGCCTGAATTAAATCCTACTCTGAAGTGTTTTTTTCTAAGCTTAATATTTATAGAATCAACACAAATAGCCTGGCCATTCATTTTCAGCTTAGCAAACAATATATTTTAAAAAACCTTTTTAAAAAGTAAATTCCTTACTTAAAGTAGACCAGTGATGGGAACATGTGATCTTCCAAATGCTAATGGAGTACAGCTGATCACGAATCGCTGGCTATGCTAGTTACAGCTGATAGGTCCAAAAATATCTGCGCCAGTCACACATTTCCCATCCCCAAAATGCATCCTTAAGAAATGTTCTGCTTGTTGTTGTTTTCAAACAACTAGCTACAAACTTTCCATCAAGTTTCTAAGATATTCGCTATACTTTCCACAGAATGTATATTTATTTCCTTTTTTATTATTATTACATTTATATCCTGCCCATCTGGTGGCAAGCCACTCTTCTGGTTGGCTAATGACAAACAAACATTGCAAACAGCAGCAGCAATTTTCCTTTCCTTTCACCACATGCTTTCCTCCGCATAAATAAATATTGTTCTTCACCTGCTTAACATTACAATTCTACAAACCCTTTCCAGGGAGGCAGCCCCGCTGAAAACAATGGGCCTTGCTTCTGAGCACACATGCCTACGATTTTTCTGCTTTTTACTTTAGAAGTAATTAATGAATCTGCCAGTCCTGCACACGCATAGTGCATAGCGTTCCGGTGTCTCGCAGTCTGGGGGGGGGGGGGGCAAAGGTGGGTCTTTTAACAAAGCAGAAGAAAGCTGACTCAGTAGTTAGAGCGAAGGACTCAGCAGATTTAGATGCAGTCTTTTGCCATGCCCTGTTTCTATGTCCTCCTGGACAAATCAAGGACGAGAGGACTCCCAAAGGGCTTCAGTGCATTGGCAACTGAGCTGCATTGATGAACAAAGAATCTGAGCATTCAGACACTTACAGCAGCTCCTAACACAGAGAGGGGGATGCTACCAAATGGTGGATACTTGTGGTTACCAATCAAAATGTATGACCCAGCTATTCTGATTTTTCCTCCATAACAGGAGGGAGGCAAGGGAAGGAGAAAGATACTGAAGAAACAGAGAGGAAAATAGGGGAGGGATACAAATGAAAAACGATGTCTGGATCTCCTGTAAAATCCGGTGCTTGAAATAGGGTGACTGCACAGTTAAAAAAAAAAAGACTCATCAAAAAGTACCCTTAGCCAATGGGCCTCACGCATTGTGAGCAAAAATAATAGGACCAACATTTCAGATTCTATGCTAAATTAACCTAGAAACTCAATCAGAACAGAGCACTCTTTTTTAAATGCCCATTTTGGATACTACACTCTGAATCCATGATATCTTCATTGTTCACATGAACAATCTGAGAGAACGGAAGGGTATAGAAAGGGAGAATAAAAAGACTAGGGTGGGATGGTCAACCTTTGGCACTCCAGATGTTTTAAACTACAACTCCCACAATCATCAGCCTGTATTACCTGTGATAAAGGACTGTGGTAGTTGTAGCACAAAACATCCGGAATGCCACAGGTTCACCACTCCTGAATTAGGGCCATGTGATTTTATCCATTAAGAAGAAGAACATAACTGTTTTAGGGCAAAATTACCTTTTTGATTCCAACTCCCAGAAGACGCCATGCTGTCTGAAAAGGAACTTTCTCAAATTCTGTTTTAGGGTATCAAAAACACCATCCCCTTGCAACAGAAAGCCTGCTCAGCCTTTCCATGGCCTGTCAAACTTCTGAAATTTCATATCAAAGTCATTAGCAAATCCTGATACTGTACATGCCTATTAAATTCTGCAGTCCCATAGAAAACGCATAAGATACACAGGCCTGACGTATACCAGCTCTGCTTCAAAGATTCCATTACATTTTTTTAAATGTGGTTGAATATGATTCCTCTGGAGAATTCTTCATTACTGCCTTTCATGAAGGCATTAAAATTCTCTTTCAAGCCCTTTTTATCCGATTGGAGATATTATGAGATATCACAGGACTTCTGGTTTATACTGAAGTGTGGTTGAAATAGTCATTACTGTTTCTGTTCTTGTCCAGTTTTAGGGTCATTATGTTATTATGCTAGACAGCAATATTTCTTTCTTATACATACTGATATTTTAGTACTGTTGGATGATACTGGAATGCTGTTTTTATGCTCATTTTGACATTTCTATATGCATAGACATGTACTTACATATAGAGAGGCATGTACATGTTGGAAGTAACCTCACAGTGGTTTTATCATGATCAGGTCTTTAAACAAAAAACTAAAATAATGGGGAAACAGCTGTGAAAGTACATCTGACACTTTGCACTGCTTTAAAATCTGACATCCTAAACACACGTCACACTTCTTAAACCTGCACAGAAAAACAGTTGTACTTCAGTTGCAATTACACTGTGGTAATAACTAAAACCAAGCACTCTGCAAGCAAGCACTAAAGAAGAGAGGTACAGAAATTACATTAGGGTTCCCATAAAGAGTCAGCTGAACATCCATCTGATAGAAGATAGGACGGAAAGGGCTGCTTTAACAGCACAATCCTAATGCCTACTGAGAAGCAAACATAATTGAGTTCAATGGAATTTTTTTCCAGGCAGGTATGTACAAAGAGCCAAGGGGACGTATTTACATATGTGGTGGTGATGTGAAGTAAGTAAGAAAGAATGGAAGCAAATCTTTAAAGAAATAAGGGAAATAACTGGATTAAATATTCAAATATCCCCGTTAATGGCCTTATTGAATACGGTCAAGGAGGATCAATTGCTGAAAGAAAATAAGGATTTAATTGTAATAATGGTTACGGCAGCAAGGTTAATATTTGCAAGAAATTGGAAAAATGATAACCAAATTAATTTAGAGAAATGGTATAGAGAATTATGGGATATGGCAATTAATGATAAACTGACATGTGATATGAAAATAAGAAGAGGTTTATCAAAAAATAATGATTTTAAGAAAACATGGAATGTATTTCTGGAATATGTATTTTGGAGAGGGAAGGGGTATACACCGAGGGAAGAAACAATGAATTTTTGGAGAGAAAATGGATTGAATGAAATTTGAAAATATTATTAATACTAGCCCTGAGGGTGAAGGTGGCACTGGTGTATTATGTAATTGTATATTATTGTGGTGGTAGGTTTATGTTGTCTATGTTTGATGTTCTTTTAATAAAATAAAACTTAAAAATTAAAAAAAAAGGTATGTACAAAGAGCCCTAGCAAAATCTGACTAAATTCCAACATGGCTGCATCAGGAACCTTGAGTAAACCAGGTATTCTTGGACTGCAACTCCCAGAAGCTTTCACCACTGGCTGTGCTAGCCAGGGTTTCTGGGATTTGCCATCTAAGAACACCTGGGTAACCCAAGATTGGGAACCACTGGCTCAAAGCAAGGGTGGAGCATATTCAGCCTTCCAAAGGTTGTTGGGTGGCAACTCTTCCCCCAACTGGTTATGTCGATTACAAATGATGGAAGTTGTAGTCCTGCATCCCTTGGTTAGAAGCTAATCTGCACAGCATGCACAATGGCAAGGTAGATTTCTGGATTAATACAGTTTAGACTGGGGGTGAAGGGGCTAATATTTTAAACAAACCTACCCCCATTTAAAAAACTGAAAAAGAAACCTTCCTGTTGGCCACTGGTTAGGAATAGAAGACAAATTCAAGTCACCGACAACCCCACAGGCAGCTTTCCATGCATTCATCCTTTGCTTGGGCGTAGACAATCTGGACCTCATGAAAGGAAAAATGTGGTGCAAAAACTGAGTAAGAGGAGCAATACAAAGCAGCAAATTGATTCTGAAATTATCACTCACAAGCCAGTAAACAGAGTCCTTGGGCTGCAGCTGCTTTGGAAAAAAACTAAGAACCAGGCTGCTGGGAATGCAGTATTTTGGGAACTGGGTGGATAAACATTACTTTATAATGTTTTGATGCCAAAAGACAGTCCAGGACACTCTTCTCCCTGCTGAACTGCCGTAAGTGAGGGGAATATTTCCATTTTGCCTAGTTCCATAAACACAGGACAAGCCACTGAAGATATCAGGCAGTAGATACTTCAGAATTTCAACAAAAGCCTCAAAGAAAACAAGGTTTAGAGAAACATCTCCCATCAACCCAGTTTAAAAATAATCACATGCTGTCAAGTCAATTCTGATTTATGGCAACCCTTTTCAGGTTTTTCAGGTAGAGAATACTCAGAAGTGGTTTGTCCTTCCCTTCTTCTGGGGGTAACTCTGGGACTGTGCAGGTTACCCAAGGCCACACAGGCTGACTTTTCCGGGATGCACAGTGGGGAATCAAACTCCCAACCTCTGGCTCTGCAGTCAGATACCTAAACCACAGAGCTACCCAGCCAGTTATCAACCCAGTTTACATAAGACCATTTAATCAGACATTAAACACAGCGCTTACTCTTAACACCATAATTCCCAAATTAAAAAATAAATACCTCCGCAGAAGCCAAGAGTATTATGCACAGGTTAAAGAGAGGCAGTAAAACTGTGTGAAATGTCAGCTGCCTGGCCACTCAGAACTCCAAGCTTGCAAGGATGCATAAAAGAAAACCAAATGAAGCAGCAGCCAGTCAGAGCAAATACCATGTTTCCCTGTCATGCAACTGCAGTTCCTACATACCCACACACTGCAGATTCATTAGCACACGAAAGTGTGAAGATAAAGTGATGTGTTTCAAGACACAGCTTTTCACATTTTCTATAAAAAGGAAAAGAAGCTGTAAGAGACAAAATACTCAGACTAAGACTCGCAAGCCACTTCTACGCCTGCTGTTTAAGTCACACAAACTGCAAAGTATTGCAGACTGACTAAAAAATTCCAAATTAAGCCCTTAGGGCAAAAGCAAATGAAGCAGGGAAGTCTAGACAGGGCTTTACTTCTCAGAAGAGAATGCTGAGGATTGAGTTTGTCTAGCTATATTCAGTTATGTGCACCAGCTGGCTGCAACTGTTCACTAGGAGTGAAATGTACTCTGCACATGTTCAGATACATCTTCATCACCACCTCAGTGCCTAGCATTTGAACCACATTCCTAAACTGCACTATCACAGGCTCCGATTTTGATTAAGCACAGAGTCTTTAAAAATGTCATGGGGGGGGGGATCTTTTGCAAACACTTGCTGTATTAGCCACAGCTATTATCATAAGGTTTATGAACAATTATAAATATAGCTCCATCAAGGAGTACATCCTGTGTGTGGGAAGGGAATAGATCTAAATATCTTACACCGTGAGAATGTCAGTAGCAGGGAGGGGAATCTAAGCTACAATTAGATAGAGATCCAGCTATTACTTTGCTCACCTGGTACTTCGGGTCCAGTAAGCAAAACACCTCCAGCACGTACTACCCACATTAAATCCTCATCAACAACTGGTTTAAGCTGTAAATGGGTAAATGATAACATAATGTGCCAAAGATTCAGGCTAGTTAACTTCAAAAGCCCATTATAGAGATAATCAAAGATGCTACAGGTAAGGAGCGTTAAAGGGCAAAATTAGGAGTCTCCACTCTTCTGTGGTTCTGCTCTACACATTCAAGCATGGTTTTGCTACACACGCGTGCACACAAACACAGGGCTAAGGCACATACATCTATCCATGCGCCATGCTGTGCTTCAAAGCAAACAACCCTTACATTCCTTTCCAGTCTCCACATCTTCGCTAAACTGTAATCCTCTACACATGCAGCCCAGGGCCAAGCTCCATTGAACACAGTGGTACTTAATTTCGAGTAAAAGAGTTCTAGAATTACACTGTGTGCCCACCACACATTCAAACAAAGGACAACCACCTGCTTAAACACAGAGAAAACACATCACCCCAAAACAGCATTGGGTAGGAAACGAAGTGACACGGGGGTGGGGGGGGGGGAGCCGATGAGGATTCATTATGGGGATGGGATTGAGGGTTACCCTCAGTCTCTCTGTTTGGGAAACAACAGCAGAGAAGGAAGGAGATGCTATCAGCCCCCGCTCACCTCCTGTGATGGGCGTTTGAAGACTGGCCCTTTTCCTAAGCGGGGAGCCGCTCTTGGGGGGCTGGCTGCTGGACGACATTTTGCTCCCTTCCGATGCTCTGCAGAAATCTCGCAGCCCGCACTGCTCCCGGTAGAGCCACAGAGCCCAGGAAAGAGGCGGGGCCTAAGCTAGGCCGCGCCCCTCGGTCCTGATTGATGAAGAGAGCGAGCACTCCTCCCACCGCGGGGCTGGACCAAAGCGCCTTCGCGGATGTGAACAGATCGAATCCTGCGCGAGAATGCACGTTGTTTTTCTCCCTGTCATGCCCACGGGCTTGTGGGATGGAAAAGCATGGCCTTACGTGGGAGTAGATCTCATTTTAAGCCGACTTGGCTTTCGAAGGATTGGGTTGCTTGGATCACCTACCGAGAACCTACAGAGACTGCAGTCTTTTACTTGGGTTATAGACTTACAAGACCCGCTCTGCCCGTTTTCCCCTCATTGTGCAGGGCTTGGGATTCCGCACAATGAAAGACATCCCCACATACTCTGTATATAGGCAGCGGAGAGGGATTATGGGGGTTGTAATTATATACCTATACTGGCTAGGTCGGATGGGGCTTTGTAAGCAGAAAGAAAGAAAGAAAGAAAGAAAGAAAGAAAGAAAGAAAGAAAGAAAGAAAGAAAAAGAAGAGCTTCGCTTCAGTTGTTGACCCGCATCTTCAATATCTACCATCCCTGCTTCCAGGCACATTTCCACTGCCAGTGAGACACTGACATCCTCCCACCGGCAAAGAAGCTCCGCAGAGACACGATTCTGCGGGGGTTGTTGTGAGGAGGGGGAGGAGCCTGCATCGTCTGGCTTAACGCCTTTGTGAGTGTACAAAGATCCCTGTTCAACATTAACTTGAAAAGGCAACTTGATGCGCATCAAGGCATCGCCTCCTCACTCCCCGATGGATTACATGCCAACCCAACACATACCCCAGACTGGGATGCCGTGGAAAACGCTGAGGGGATACCCTTTACGCGAGGGTGGGCAACCAGTAGCCCTCCAGGTGTTGCTGGAATACAACCCCCATCAACTCTAGCCGGTGGTGAAGAATCATGGAAGTTACAGTCTGAAAACGTCTGGAAGGCAGGTGGTCCACCGTTCCCAATCCAGCCTGGACTTTGAAAAGACGGCAGTAGAGGGTTAAATTGCTTTTCGGTCGGAGCGCTTAGATCCCCCGCAAAAAAACGAGAAGGGTTTTTAAAGCCATTTCATGGAAATCAAGCGCTTCGATTTCACCAACTTGGGGCTCGACCTTCCAAGCCGTCCCCCCCCCCCCCGGCTCCGATAAGCAGCCAGTCCCTTTCAAGCCTCATTTCTCGCGGGAAATCGCCGCCTTCAGACGAGCACCCGCGAGCGTCGCACCGGCGCGGGGCTGGGAGCGGAGAGGCCCTCCCGGGGTACACTCGGGCGGCCCCCTTCGGAGCCTCCCCGCGGCAAACAAGGCTCGCCGGACGCGAACAATGGACCCGCTTTCGAAAGGCTCGGTGGCCCCTCCCCTTTGAGGCCTGGCAGTTGCTCCGGAAAGCTGCCGGTCTGTCCGGCGCCGCGCTTTTGGCGGCCTCGTCCCCGCCGAGTCCGGCCCGCAACAGGGGCGGGATCGCGGCGGGCCAGGCAGCGCGCCGGCGGCGCTCCGATCCCAGCCAAGCGGCTGCGGGGCGCAAGTGCCAGCCCCGTTGCGGGCCTGGGTATGCGGGGGGGGGGGAGAGGGCAGCCCGCTCGTTTGCATAACAGCCCGTTGCGCAAACACGGGGGGGGGGGCAAAGATTACACGGAGGAGGAGCGGAGGGAGAATTTGGCTGGAGGGAAAGCAAATTGTGGCCCGACGCGGGAGGGGAGGGGAAGTCGGCTGCGTAGAGGAAATGGCGCCACCGACGGGAAGCGGCGCTGCAGCCGCGGGTGGGGAAATTCTGGTTAGGTTTCATGCCCCGCGACCCGACGGGGCAGCTAAGAAACGTCCCGGAGGCGGAGGCTGCCTCTCCTCACCCCTCTGGCAAGTGAACTTCCGTCACATCCACTAGCTAGGGGCTTGAAAGTTTGACGGCAACTCCGCGCCCCGCTGGAAAAAAGAGAGCGCGAGGGCGTTCGGCTTCCCTCGGGCACCCGCGCCTCCCCGTCCCCACGCGCCCCTTCGCCCGAGCCCCCTCCCTTTGCCCCTTCCCTCTGCACCCGCGATTCATCCCACCAAAGAGGCACGGAGACGACGGGCGGGCCCGGCGGCGCTCTTCCGCTCTGGGCGCCGGCTGCCTTGAGCGCCCCCCGAAGCCGCCGCAACAAGCCGTCGGCGCGCCGCCCCCCCTCCTGGTTCCTGCGGTGGGGGGGCCGTGAGAAGAGTTTGTTCGTCAAGTTTCGGCTCTCGAGACTTTGTCCGGCCAAAGCGAGGAGAAAGCCTTGGCTCGTCCCCTCAGTCCTGCGCGGAGGGAGGGAGGGAGGGAGGGAGCCGCATGGGACCAGGGCAAGACAAGCCGCGGGCCCAGCTTTGCTTTTGCACTCCTCCTTACCTGATGCCATCCTGCCCGCGTCCAGGGGCGGCTGCGAAGTGAGCGACCACTCGTCCCGAGTGGCTGCTCTTCGCAGCTAGAGAGGGCCCGGGGCAGCGGCAGCCCCTCCGAGGGAGGTGTTGAACCGGCACTTCCTGGCCCGAGGTTCCAGCCTCGAGCAGCGCCTTCGCCTCCGTGCAAGAGCTGGAGCAGCAGCAGCAGCAGCCTAGCCTAGCCTAGCCTAGCCTACGACCGGGGTCAGGGCTCGGGACCATCTGGCCGCCGGTTCTCCCAGAGACCTGCAAAAGAGCGCTGCGCCTGGAGGAAAGACGCCTCCGCCCGCTGATCTCGCCCCACTGTTTATGCCTCTCCTCTGGCAAAATCAAATCGTGGCGCACAGGTAGGGCGTTCGGGAGCTTCCGCCTAGTGGGCGGTCGTGTGAACCGAGAGATGCGCCTCTCCCATGCTTGAGATCCCCGTCGTGGTGCGGAGCTGATTGATGCCCGTGAGAATTTAGCGATAAGGAGATGCAGCTTTGGGTTGCGAGGCTCGCAAGGCAACCTTGGGGCATTTATTTGTCAGCCTTATTGAAACTACGGTTAACGAGTTGTAAAAAGATCACCAGCTCTAAGCTTATCCCTGTTTCACAGGATTGCCGTGAGGAGAAAAGGAGACAGACACCCCCTTGGAAGAAAAAAAAGTATATGAACGGAAAGGAAGAAATAAGATTAAAATAAACGTAGAAATCAAAGAGTTGCTCATTTGGAACTGGTGTCCTGCCACAGCGTTTTCTGTTTTGTTGTTTTTAAGCAGAACAAGTGTTCCTGATGCCTTTGTCTGTAAATTAGAGATGGGAAGCAGGTGTCATTCCAAATATTATAGAATAGAATAACACTTTATTGTCATTGCATGTGCAACGAAATCACCAAGGTGCCATCCAGACAGTGCACCACTCATTCAGCCAAAACTCCATGCAAACTCCCCACAAATTCCAACATAATACAACAGCAACAAAACACATTCACATGCAACCCTTCAATAAGTCAGATTAAATCTTTACTGAATTTAGCAAAGTCGTTAACTGAATTTAGCAAATTCTATTGCATTACCAGCATCCTTCGCCACTGACTGACTTGCTCAGGCTGATCAGAACAGCAAACTCGCTGCATTTCCAGTCACAATAAGAACATCTCTTGTTGATTCACATGACTCACTTTAATTCTGGATTTATTCTGAATGAAACACACCCTGCTTATCAACACAGATCATAACCTTCATTATCGCCATACACATCAAATAGAGGACTGATGAAAATCCACATCACATAGGCAAAAGGCAATATCAAACTACAGTTGTAACAAGCTTTAGAAGTAAACCCCTTGTATCCAGAAAAAATACTAAATCTTTATTAAATTATCTCAAGTTTTAATGAAGATTCTATGGCAGGGAGGCCTTGGAAGTACCACATTGATGTGCTTTTCATAACCACTAGTTTCATAAGCAGTATTTTGCATTTGTGAAACTTTGTAGATTTCCACACGAGCACTGGCTTTCTCCCATAGGGAGAAACAGCTAATAGCTTTAAAGTTCTGTCTGTATCTTTCCATACCTTAGTAATTCCTGGCTTCAAAACCAGGCCAGTATCTATACTTCCCCAGGTTCATATGCACAAAGAATGTGAATTATTCAAGAGTTCTGCCTAAAGCTACACAGTGGAATGTGTGACAGCAATAGCCCTTTGGGGTTTAAGATCTGCGTCCTGACAAGTCTTTTAAGAGATACTGCAAACTTCCATAGATGCATAGATGAGGTATGGAATTTACTGCCGTAAATTGTTATATGGCCATTGAGGTAGTTGGCTTTAAAAGGGGATTAAATGCATGGAGGATGAGGCAATCGGTGGTTATATCATTAGAGCAAACTTGCCAGATCCAGATAGAGGCAGGTTGTTATCATTGGGCACACTTCTTCCAGGTTCCCCTATAAAGCAAGACAGGTTGCTGCAAGACAGAGGGCCTTGTCTGTAGAATACCTTCCTGGGATGGCCTAATTTCATCCATAAATTACACTCTTTTTAGTAACAGGCAAATATCTTTTTATTTTCCTGAGTGTTTCAGGAACTTTCGTTAGTGAGTGTAGATAGTCACCTTTTCCACTGTTTTCATCCAGTACCTTTAAAGCTTTAAAATTGCTAACATGCACTGGATTATGGAGAAAGCCAGAGAGTTCCAGAAAAGCATCTACTTCTGCTTCATTGACTACGCAAAAGCCTTTGACTATGTGGACCACAGCAAACTATGGCAAGTTCTTAAAGAAATGGGAGTGCCTGACCTCCTTATCTACCTCCTGAGAAATCTATATGTGGGACAGGAAGCAACAGTTAGAACTGGATATGGAACAACTGATTGGTTCAAAATTGGGAAAGGAGTACGACAAGGCTGTCTATTGTCCCCCTGCTTATTTAACTTATACGTATGCAGAATACATCATGCGAAAGGCTGGACTGGATGAATCCCAAGCCGGAATTAAGATTGCTGGAAGAAATATCAACAACCTCCGATATGCAGATGATACCACTCTGATGGCAGAAAGTGAGGAGGAATTAAAGAACCTCTTAATGAGGGTGAAAGAGGAGAGCGCAAAAAATGGTCTGAAGCTCAACATCAAAAAAACTAAGATCACGGCCACTGGTCCCATCACCTCCTGGTAAATAGAAGGGGAAGATATGGAGGCAGTGACAGATTTTACTTTCTTGGGCTCCATGATCACTGCAGATGGTGACAGCAGCCACAAAATTAAAAGGCGCCTGCTTCTTGGGAGGAAAGCGATGACAAACCTAGACAGAATCTTAAAAAGCAGAAACATCACCTTGCCGACAAAGGTCCGCACAATCAAAACTATGGCTTTTCCAGTAGTGATGTATGGAAGTGAGAGCTGGACCATAAAGAAGGCTGACCACCGAAGAATTGATGCTTTTGAATTGTGGTGCTGGAGGAGTCTCTTGAGAGTCCGCTGGACTGCAAAGAGAACAAACCTATCCATTTTGAAGGAAATCAACCCTGAGTGCTCACTGGAAGGACAGATCCTGAAGCTGAGGCTCCAATACTTTGGCCCTCTCATGAGAAGAGAAGACTCCCTGGAAAAGCCCCTGATGTTGGGAAAGAGGAGAAGGGGACAGCAGAGGACGAGATGGTTGGACAGTGTCATCGAAGCTACCAACATGAATTTGACCAAACTCCGGGAGGCAGTGGAAGACAGGAGGGCCTGGTGTGCTCTGGTCCATGGGGTCACGAAGAGTCGGACACAAGAACGACTAAACAACAACAACACCCTTTAAAGCTATTTGCATTGTATGCTTTCAGTCTGTTCAAAGCCCAGAACACTTCAGTTGTGGGATTAAATGTGGTAAATAAATGGAGGGCTATTGCCACCTATTTCTGCTGGTGGGCTTCCCAGAGGCATCTGTTTAGCCACTATGGTATTAGAGAGGTCTTTGGTCAGAGTCAGCAAGGTGCTCATGGTGTTCTCCACTTGGCATCACATGCTAACACTTACAGAATTCTTAAAGGAGGGTATCTCAGATCACAGAGTTTACATGACACCAAAAGGAACAGAGGACTTGTGCCACATAAAGCTTCTTTGGCCCTCCCCCAAATCACCATTGAAAAGGAGGGTTTGAGCTCTCTTATGCCAAAGAAATCAGATCCCAAGCCCTTAGAACTCTCCAACTATGGAACTGGGGTGAGAGGGTGGTAAATATAAACAACACTTTTGCTTGTGTCCCAGGATTTGTCTGACCTCTGCCAGACTGCCAAAAACAACCCACCAGTTTAGCAATTTAAGTGATGGCACAAAGTCTTCCCCTTGCCAGTTACTAGAATCTGGGATCCTATTTTTGAAAGTTTGTGATAGCCCCACATCTCCCAAAAATGGTTAGCTTTATGACTAGGATCTTTAAACATTCTTTACCTTTTATTCTCCTAATTCTTCAAAATCACATCTAAATGCTGCAGGCCACAAAACACTCCTCCACCTTGTAATTGCCAACCACCACAGTGGAGCACAAGCCGGCACTTGGAACTACAGTCTTCCTCTACCTTTGCATAATTCAACCTTCTCATAACAAAGTTATGGTTGTATTGCAAAAGGAGGGAAGTGATCCCTCCATCATGCAATTTCATGTAATGCAGCTATACCTTCCTTATTGTAATCAGTTCTTTACAAATAACTAGTTGCTTCAATGCTCTTGTCAGTAGTATTTCAAGACCTTTTTTTAATTTCCTGGCTTGTTTTGCCATTCATAGTAATACAAATTTCACAGGGTGAGGTTATCTGTCTTTTTTGATGCTGAAGAAGACATGACACTCTCCATACCCCTTTTCTATTTTTTATTTTAAACAGGTAACATATTATGTAACATTTTCTAATAAACTTTTTTGTGTTTGCTACCATTACAGGAGATATTTATCTGCATTCTCTAGAAAGTAACCATTTTGATTTCATTTTGCAAAGTCCAATTTGTTTGTTTCTTCACAAATATTAAAACATTGTTTCACTCTATGATACTTAGGTCCTTTTATAACAAGCAAAAAACCTTGTATTAGAAGTTAATGGGGTTGATAGCTTAATACATCTATAACACATCTATAAGTACTATAATCCTAGTGTGTCAGTCAAAGTGAGAAAAAAATGGATCTGACGCTATTATATTTGGTTGCTTAGCATCACGATATTTCCCTTTAGTTTTCAAAGTGTTGTTGAATTTAATACAATTTATTCGTGTTTTGAATTGTGTCTGAACTATATATTTCATTTTAAAAGACTGTTATGCTTCCATACACAAATATATGGAATGAAAGATGAATACCACCACCATTAACTCTGCCATTTGGAAAACAGATTTCTTGGGCATATCTTTGGGATCCCTTCTTTATCCATCACCACTTCCCAGTACAGCAGGTAGCCAGAGATTCATAGGTTCTCTTCATATAAGGTTAGCCACCAGTCGGGGCTAGAGGGCATTTCCTTGAAGCTCCTGCCTAGTAAGATACCATTAATTAAGTATCGCATCTGGAGAGCAATAGTGTTAATCCTGTGCTGCACATATTCACTGCTAATAGTCCCAGGCATTTAAGAGCACGAAGGCCATCCTAAGTAGGAATTTCACTTTTTGTACCTTGGTCTACTTTTGTGCTTTTCAGAGAATCGCAATGGATATATTTCACTGCCAAAGCTTTCCTTATAATTTATTTCCACACCAGGAAAAACTTCAGCTATTCAGTGTCTATGTATGAGGCTTCTAACACAGACAGTAAAGCCCCACTGTTAAGGAGGTGGTAGGCCTCAATCTCTCATACAGCTTAGCTAGGACAGGTTGAAGAGACACATACTTTGCAAACTAGAATTTTGTGCTACCAGGCCTAAGGTGTGGCCCAATATAGAACGGTCTAGAGGTCAACCGTGACTCATTGCCACATTTTCTGAATTTCCCTTTTCTATACTGTTGGAAGAACCTTGCATTTTTTTTTCAGCCCTCTTATTATTTAACAGATGATTCAAGTAGTCATCAGCTCTGGCAGAACAGCACAGCTGGGGAATGAATGGCAAGATCTGAACATGTCAGCAATCCCCATATCTAGGTTCGAATAAGATATTCTTAGGAATAAGATATTTTCAAAGGAAACGTCTGCTGGATTTTTAAAAAGCCAATTTTAATCTCAGAACAAGGATAAGTAAGGTCCCAGGGCAGGAGATCCTAACAAGAAAAGGAGTCCAAGAAGGGTGGGAGCTTCTAAAAAACAAAATTCTAAAGGCACAACTACAAACAATTCCAACAAGAAAAAAAGGGGGGAGGGAGCAAAAAAGGCCAGTGTAGCTTCACAAAAAGCTCAGGGAGGACCTAAAAACCAAAAAGGACATGTGCAGGAAATGGAAAGAAGGCCAGGCCACCAAGGATGAGTACAGACAAGTAGCAAGGAAATGCAGGGATGGCATTAGGAGGGCAAAAGCTGAGAATGAGCTGAGGTTAGCTAGAAACACTAAAAGCAATAAAAAAGGAATGTGAGTAGCAAAAGACAAACAAAAGACATAGTGGCACAGCTCCGCAATGGAGATGGAAAAATGATAACAGAGGACAAAGAAAAGGCAGAGGTGCTCAATTCCTATTTCAGTTCAGTCTTTTCCCATAAAACAGATGATGAACTTCCAAACAAATTAGAAGTGCAAGTGGGGGGACAGGTTTGCAGCTGGAGATAGATAAACAAATAAACCTTACCACCTTGAATGAGTTCAAATCTCCAGGGCCGGCTGAACTGCATCCGAGAGTACTGAAGGAACTGGCTGAAGAACTCTCAGAACCAGCTTCCATTATTTTCTTGAAATCATGGGAAACGGGTGAGATGCCAGAGGATTGGAGGAGGGCCATGTTGTCCCTATCTTCAAAAAGGGCAAAAAAGAGGAACCTGGGAACTACAGACCAGTCAACCTGACATCAATCCCAGGCAAAATTCTGGAACAGATTGTAAAGCAGTCATTGTGCAAGCACCTAGAAAACAATGCAGTAATAACTAGAAGCCAACATGGATTTGTCAAGAACAAACCCTGCCAAACTGATTTGATCTCATTTTTTGATCACGTAACCTCCCTGATAGATAGAGGGAATGCTGTAGACGTAGTATATCTTGACTTCAGCAAAGCTTTTGACAAAGTGCCCCATGATCTCCTGATTAGCAAGCTAACTAGGTGCGGTCTGGATAGATCAAGTGTCAGGTGGATACACAATTGGCTACAGAATCGCACTCAGAGGGTGATGATTAATGGGTCCTTCTCTAACTGGGAGGAGGTACGTAGGGGGCGTGTTGCACTTGCGCAGGGGGCGTGTCACGCTTGCGGGGGCGTGTCGTGCTCACACGGGCGTGTCGTCCTCGCACAGGGACGAGCGTGACACCCCCCTCGTGCACACACACCCCAACCAGTCCGTGGTCCCAAAAAGTTTGGAAACCGCTGCCTTAGAAGGATGGAGCACTGGGCCAAAAGCAACAGAATGACATTCAACAGGGATAAGTGCAAAGTACTGCACCTCGGAAAAAGAAACTAATTCCACAGTTACAAAATGGGGGATACCTGGCTCAGCAAAACTACAAGCAAGAAGGATCTTGGATTTCTCATAGACCACAAGCTAAATATGAGCCAACAGTGTGATGTGGCTACAAAAAAGGCAAATGCTATTTTAGGCTGCATTAATAGAAGTATAGTTTCCAAATCTCGTGAGGTGCTAGTCCCCCTTTATTCAGCACTGGTTAGGCCTCATCTTGAGTATTGTGTCCAGTTCTGGACACCACACTTTAAGAAGGATGCTAACAAATTGGAACAAGTTCAGAGGAGGGCGACAAGGATGATCAGGGGGCTGGAAAACAAGCTTTATGAGGAAAGGCTGAAAGAATTGGGCATGTTTAGCCTTGAGAAAAGAAGACTGAGGGGTGATGTGATAGCACTTTTCAAATATTTGAAAGGCTGTCATACAGAGGAGGGGCAGGATCTGTTCCCAATCATCCCAGAGTGCAGGACACGCAACAACGGGCTCAAATTAAAGGAAGCCAGATTTCGGTTGAATATCAGGAAAAACATCCTAACTGTTAGAGCAGTACGACAGTGGAACCAGTTACTTTGGGAGTTGGTGAGTGCTCCAACACTGGAGACATGCAGGGGGTTGGACTTGATGGCCTTGTAGGCCCCTTCCAACTTCACTTTTCTATGATTTTTCACCTTTTTTTTTTTTCTTGCAGCCCTTTTGATATTTTGATAATGCAGAATTTGGCCAAGGCTTCTAAAAATGTGGCCATAATCCCTGAGTTCCCAGGCAAACAATGGAGTAATTTATCATGAAATATTGACTAGGCAATGGAACATGATTGATTGATAATAGCAGTGAACAGTAAAACACATACAGATCTTTCTCAGTATTAACACACTTTAAGCCGCACACTTTGCTTTAACTTCAGTTAAAGCACAAGCGAAGATGAGGTAGCCACACAAGCTAAGAATAAAATCACATGAACTTGGTGTGTCCTTTTTCTATGTAAGTACACAGAAAAACTGAAAGGAGATAAAGCCTCTTTTGAAAACATATTGCATAACTGGACTGAATTTAATTAGAATACATTAGAATGAGTCAGAGAATACTATAATGTCTTTGTGGTAATGTCAATATAAATGCAAATGTTAAAATTCCCATTTTCATAGACCTGCTTCTACTACTTTGGGTGCAAAGATAGCCATCCAGCGACAGACAAAGGAGGAGCAGGGAGTTACTGGGAAATGGCAACATAGGCCCTGTGACCAGCTCTAGCCCATTTCAGGCGCAGTGGAGAACATTGTCTCTCGTCTCGTTCACTCTTGGGGGTGAGAGTGAAAAAACAGACCCGTTTTCTTCCTGCTGAGTGAGCTATTGAAAAGTTGTGGGTTTTTTTTTCACCTTTCAGGACTTCTGGGGTTGGGGGTATTTGTGTTTCGGAAAAAATTCAAAGCTTTTGGCAAAAAGCCACAGTTTTTTCTCCCCTGTGAATGCTGCTGCAGAGAGGAGGAGTGCTGGTCTTTTCACTCTTGTTCAGCAGCAAAATAACTTGCAGCAGATGATCTTTTTTTTTCTTTGACACATCAAGACACTTTTTTTAAAATCAAGGACAAGAAAAGGTTTGAGTATTTGTTACATCCTACCCATTGAATTGACTACGCAAAAGCCTTTGACTGTGTGGACCACAGCAAACTATGGCAAGTTCTTAAAGAAATGGGAGTGCCTGACCACCTTATCTATCTCCTGAGAAATCTATATGTGGGACAGGAAGCAACAGTTAGAACTGGATATGGAACAACTGATTGGTTCAAAATTGGGAAAGGAGTACGACAAGGCTGTATATTGTCCCCCTGCTTATTTAACTTATATGCAGAAGACATCATGCGAAAGGCTGGACTGGAGGAATCCCAAGCCGGAATTAAGATTGCCGGAAGAAATATCAACAACCTCAGATATGGAGACGATACCACTCTGATGGCAGAAAGTGAGGAGGAATTAAAGAACCTCTTAATGAGGGTGAAAGAGGAGAGCGCAAAAAATGGTCTGAAGCTCAACATCAAAAAAACTAAGATCACGGCCACTGGTCCCATCACCTCCTGGCAAATAGAAGGGGAAGACATGGAGGTAGTGACAGATTTTACTTTCTTGGGCTCCATGATCACTGCAGATGGTGACAGCAGCCACGAAATTCAAAGATGCCTGCTTCTTGTGAGGAAAGCGATGACAAACCTAGACAACATCTTAAAAAGCAGAAACATCACCTTGCCGACAAAGGTCCACATAGTCAAAGCTATGGTTTTTCCAGTAGCGATGTATGGAAGTGAGAGCTGGACCATAAAGAAAGCTAACCGCCGAAGAATTGATGCTTTTGAATTGTGGTGCTGGAGGAGATTCTTGAGAGTCCCCTGGACTGCAAGGAGAACAAACCTATCAATTCTGAAGGAAATCAACCCTGAGTGCTCACTGGAAGGACAGATCCTGAAGCTGAGGCTCCAGTACTTTGGCCATCTCATGAGAAGAGAAGACTCCCTGGAAAAGACCCTGATGTTGGGAAAGTGTGAAGGCAAGAGGAGAAGGGGACGATAGAGGACGAGACGGTTGGACAGTGTCACCGAAGCTACCAACATGAATTTGACCAGAGGCAGTGGAAGACAGGAGGGCCTGGCGTGCTCTGATCCATGGGGTCACGAAGAATCGGACATGACTTAATGACTAAACAACAACAAACCCATCGAATCCACGCGACGAAGTGAGCTCCCGTCGCTTGTCCCAGCTTCTGCCAACCTAGCAGTTCGAGAGGATGTAAATTCGAGTAGATAAATAGGTACCACCATGGTGGGAAGGTAACGGTGTTCCGTGTCTAGTCGCACTGGCCACGTGACCACGGAAACTGTCTACGGACAATCGCTGGCTCTACGGCTTGGAGACGGGGATGAGCACCGCGCCCTAGAGTTGGACACGACTGCACTAAATGTCAAGGGGAACCTTTACCTTACCCATCCCATTACAGTCCAACCAGCTTCTGTTACACTGGGAGCATGGGGTCATCTCCTTATTTTTGATCTTGATCTGGCTTTTTTTAAAGTGAGGGCTGGTCTACCTGGGCTCAATTGGATCAGACTGGATCAGTTGCTAGGGGTCGTATAGAGACTGAAATGCCATTTGATATGATCCTCACATCCAAATGGCATACACACCTCAATTGAGCCTATTTGGTCCGGCTCCTTCTGCTCTCTGTTTGCCAAATCATGAAGTGGCTTAAGAAGAGAACGACTTCAGTATATTCGCAAATTAAACACTTCCTCTGTGGAGGCACAGAGGAAAAGAACAAAAATTAGATGATAGTAGGGCAAAACAAACATTCATATATACATTCACATATTTCTGTATCGTCCCTCCCTCACACTTTTCCATTTCCCACAGCAAAGTCATATTCAAATTCTTATGAGGCCTTCCTGGGAAAATTATAATCATATTTCAAATAAATTAGAAAGACCAATAAATCCTGTATGCATCAAGGAGTCCCTTATTATTTATCCCATTCAGATAAACACTAAAAGGATGCTCGTCAAATGCAATTAAATATAAATAAATAGAAAACTTCCACCCAGAAACAAGATAAGACAGGAGGGGCAATGAGGGACATTTTTTAAAATTTTCTTTAACTTGCCTTAAAGGTCTAGTCAAGAACCTGCCAGTAACCAAATCCACTAGATTGCCAGAAAAAGGAGCGAACCAAATCTGTCCTTGCAGTAGACAAACAATGGGCTAGATGCCTGTCTGATCACATCCTGAGATTCTACATTTAGGCATCACTACTTACAATGATTTATGTTGATACCTCCCATCAATTTGAGCTGCAGCTTTCATTGACAAGGATTTTGAAGATAATTTTTGTTGTGTCCCCTCAAAGTCAATCAGAGAGTCCAGAACTTAAAAATTTCAAAATAAATATGCTCCTTTTCCTTTAGCTATGCCTTTTATTTAGCTCTTATTTCAATTTACTTACTACATTTATAGACTCCCATCTGGTTATTATGGCTCCCAAGGCACTTTACAATAAAAAAATCTTTATCCGTCTGGAAAAAAGTTTTGTGGGTTTTTTTTGTTTTGTTTTTTTGCTCATTTAAAATATTTATGAAATCTCTTTTTCTTCCCAACTCCACTCCTATTTGCACTGCTTCCTCTTTCTTTCTTTCTTTCTTTCTTTCTTTCTTTCTTTCTTTCTTTCTTTCTTTCTTTCTTTCTTTCTTTCTTTCTTTCTTTCTTTCTGCTGCTGATTGTTTTTCCTTCTCCTATTTCTGTCTCCTATTTCTGGCAGAGACCTAACAGAAATCATAGGGCAGAGCTCAAAGCCTGAAAGGAGATACATTTCAGTGTCAAGATTAGAAACCTGTTCTAGGCAATTGCTTTGCAAAACTCACTTTAATCCTTGAACAAATAATGGGGTATTTTTAGAAAGCCAACTCTGGGCAGATAGAATTCTGCATAGATACCCTTGTGATTCATTCTAAGCCTGCTGTCTGGATAACCTTAAAGCAAAACAAGAGGTGCAAGTAATAACAAAGTTATACTGACTAGATTAAGCAGGATATGTAGTTAAACTGTGCCGAATGCTTGGTAGGCCAGGAGGAAAGCATCTAGAAGAAAGAGGTGGAAAATTTGCCATACCTATTCTTGGGAGCAGATCACAGAATGGGAGCTTAAGGCTGGCACATGTTGTTCTATGCCTCCGGCTTCCCAACCATGCGGTTCTATGAACTTCACCTGGCAACCTCTAATCCATTGTTTTTGCATCTGTAAATAAGACAAAGTTTCATTAAATGAGATCATCTCTTCTTTTTCATCTGTAGGAGGGAACATGCCCTGCCCCAGTCTACAAAGAGATAAGTTATGCTGAAAGTCTTACTTCATGCAAATAAATAAAGAAATAATTTTAAACATTTAAAAATGGAAGCTTCCACTGAGTTTGTAAACATTCCTTTAATCCTCCTGCCAATGTAGATACATCATTCTGCCCGTATTGTATGGGCCTGGAGGTGGCACTGCCACTGAGTTTGAATGACATCAGCTCTGCACGGTATCACCCTGGAGTTCTGCCTTTTAGAGGGGAGAGGGGAAAGAAAATAGTGTATGGAAACCCTGTAGGCTAATGTTATCCATTTGTTGAGCTTTTTTTTCAGGAAAATGCAGCTAGGGGCTGGGAAGGTAAGCGTTATGAGAGCAACCTACAGGAAAAAATGGAATGTGCATGGAGGAGAAACAGGTGGTGGCAGCAATTCTAAGCATATTTACTCCAAGTCAGTCTTATTAAAGGCAGCGGGACTTCTACTGAATCCAGTGTGACCAGGGTGAGGGGTTTCTAGGCAGGTATGTGCAGAATCCTACACATATTCTTCTACACATTTAACTGTGAAAAGGTCCTATTGGACTCAATGGAACTCGCTTTTGAATTCATATGTAAAAGGTAGTAGTGTTTGTGTGAGCTAATGAACATGCAGAAGGCATGGGTGGGGCCAATGAGAAAATTTATCAATAAGTACACTAACCGAGGGAAAGGAGGTAGCCCAGCTGTTCTTCCAGACACCAAGTAGTCTAGTATCAGGCCTTGCAAATGCAAAGAAACAGCTGTCCAGCCACTAAAGTGCTTTGAATAACAGAGCAAAAAGTAAAAAGAGGTAGGCTGGAAACGACCAATAGCTGGCCATTTCTTTTTTGGCAACAGTGTCTCAAATGGAAAATACTGCAGCCAACGTCCAACATAACACTAATGTGTGTGAAAGAGAGAGAGAGACTACTAGATTGGATGGATACCACCCTTGTGCTGACTCAGAAGATATGCAATAACTTGCACAAAGCCCACTATGTTAGAGGAGTGAGGATACAGATCCATCGTGCTCTATCCTGGGTACATTATCCGGAACAATGCACACACTTCTGGCCTAAATGCTAGGAAGAAACTGTGTCAAAGAACTTGAGGGAAAGATTGTGGACATGAATGACACAAGAGAATCAGAAGCGTTGTTGTCATGCATGGAATGGTGCCAGAAGCCCTCCCCATTATTCCACTACAACGTCTGAGATCTACGCTACACGTGTTCATCTCAATTCAAAGCAAAAGAGAGAGAGCTTTTCTTGCTTTAAAAAGCTCTGAAGGGAAACAATGTCAAAGAGAAGCAGTGTTCTTCATTACCGCACTAATGGGTGAAACTAGACTTGTGGAGTTTTAGTCTTCCAGCAATCAGCATAATGGCAATCCAGTCTTTTCTCAACCCTCATGCTGTTGGCCCATGGGATCCCACTGCCTCACTTCTCTGAGAGTGAGCACTGGCAGGTCACAGATCTGATCTTTTGTTTTAATTTCCCTTCAAGGGATTAAAACAAGATTTTCCTTTATTTAGGAAAGCCATCTGGATTTAATTTGAAGCAGGACTTTGTTCATGGGAGAAGTGGAACAGTCCTGGAGAAGAAACTACAGGGTGTAGGCAAACTTGTTTTCCTTCATCTTAAGTAATCCCAACCAGTATTATTGATCCGTATATCTGAGATAAAGGAAACAAACATTCAGACAGGTGTGTGGCCTGGCATCAAGGGGAAAATGTAAGTCCTGAAGCTTACTGTGACTGGAAAACCCAGTGCCCAACTCCAGGGACAAACAGACTTCAACTTGAGCTCCCAATGTGACACAAAGCAGACCATTTATTTTATTAATGAGGCTAGTCGCCTGGCAGCATATCTTCAGACTCCATTAGCAGAAAGGTTATTTGAGGTTGTTGCCCATTAGCACGCCTTCACAAGAGGTGCTGAGCAAATGAATCCCCACCCAAGAAGGGCATGCAATTGGTTGGAAAAGCAGGGCCCATGGCAAAGTAGATAGCGGACAGGCAGACCTTTAAGAGAGTGGGTACTCTTTGGCACATGCCTGTTCCTGTTAATGCGCATGCATGGAAAAGATCATGAACATGGGTGCTAGATAAGGTTAGGGCCAAACCTGAAAGAAATTAAACGTGTATTGGCCTTTAATATGCAGCAGGCATGGGAACAGGATTTAACCCTTTACTTCTCTGGTGGGTACGAAGGAGGGGGAATCCCTCTCCTGAAGTTTGTCTGTACCCTGAGAGAAAACCTGAGTGATGGCAACGGGGATGGGGGAGGGTTCCCTTCCAAACTAAATACCAGCTTCAAAAGAAGCATTTTTTCCTATGACTGCAGCAGAAGATGAAAAGGTTCGATTCCTTTTTCAGGCTTGTTGCAAACCTCCCACTTTGAAGGAAATGCTCAAACCTGTACATGTATACATTTGGTTTGGCTCTTAATGATACCTCTTCCCTGTGATGCTGCCCTGGCTTTAAAACAAGAAAGAAAACACTGAGGGATGGCTATTGAACAAAATACAACACATGAGTTGGCTTTTTTTTTAAATTTGATATAGCTGTACAGTATATCACCTTTTATTTATAAAATTATGTTCCGGTAACCAGCAACAAAATTAAAACAGGAATATAAGAATCCACCATAAAACCCAAAAAATTCAATGAGCTAGGTGTTCGGACAAGTGAATGTTTGTTGAAACAAGCACATTTTCAAACTGAGGCTGAGTTACCGTCAAGACTGGTGCAACCATATTGCAGAGGGTAGACAATTCTACAGCTGGGTGCTACAATAGAAATATAAAAGATCATGTGTTGTCCCATATGCTGGGAATGTGTGGGAAGTCGGCAGAGTGTAAGGCAGGGCATCTAAAGTATTCTCTGCAGTATTTGTTTTGGGGGGTGGGGGAAGGAACCAATTGAAATCTAATTTTGCAGAGTTCATTTTGAGACCAGATTTCCAGGAAAAGGTTTAGCCACTACATGGACTCATCAAGACAAACCAACAAACCACCAGCTGTCACGCTAGCAGAAAAGATAAATATGCATCCACAGCCAGACAAATTCTTCTGCTTCCCATATATCTCAGTGTTTTATCAACAAACCTACATTCAGATTTTCTAGAGAGTGGAACTGAAAGAGACGAATCAGCAATAAAGTGTTCCAACTATTATTCATTAGGAAAACAAGAAAAAAAAATCAGGCTGATTTTTGCATGGCAAAAACGACAGTTTTGGAAAGAGTGGCTGGAGGGAACATCTAGCAATGCAGCTGTCTGAACTTGGTGAGAGGTTTTAGAAAGAGCTCTTCCTGAGGCATCACCCCCAGCATAAGAGATTTCCTGAGCTTTCTAGGGCTGCAAGCCTCTCAAAATGGAGGAGTTTGCTTCAGGAAGGGGGAGGGGAGGATTGAGTGAGCAAAGCTAACACTTTAAAGAGCTTAAGCGGCAGGATGGAGAGAAGCCTGATGAGCATGTGCAATTCTTGCCAGCATTTAAGGATTAAACCCACCTCAGTGAATTATATTTTATTCCCCATATAGAACAGGTCTCCAAGGAAGGTGGAAAAAAGGGGGAAGGGAAGAGGGGGGAGAGAGAGAGAGATGTCCTTCAAAAAAGAAAACGAAAATAAAACAACTGTTTTAACCAGAAACACACAGGTACAGAGACACATGTCACACAGTTGCAAAGCCCAAAGCTTGTTTTTAGAACTGAGAACTTCCTTCCCTTTGTGCAGCCCTACAGCAGCAAACAGCAAACAAAAACCAGAAGAGGCTATTACTCCCAGCATGATAAACCAAATACGGGAATGGATCTACTATGAAACTAATAAAGCTTAAGCTTCAGGGCCCCAATCCCCAAGGTCCTCAGAAATGACTTTAGTCCACTTTTTTTTTAATTGTGGTGATCTGTTGTGGAACAAAGCCCATATAAAAAGATTACAATGGTTAACCAGACCTCGTTGCTGGTTGCAAAGGGACCCCCATAACAGTTCAAGCTCCAGGACCCTAAAAATGTAGGTCTGCCACTGACTGAACATCCATTTTTATCTTTGTATCACTGGGAAAAGCACACTTCCCCAGAAGCACTGGAATAGGCAACACCAGGCCCGTAGGCCAGTCCACACAAAAGCCTCCGATGCCTACCTTCCTTGCAGCTGCGACATACACAGAGGCCACCTGCTGCAATTTGGGAAAGAGAAGACTCGGCCACCCTGTCTAAGGAAAGGAGAATATAGACAGAAAGGAAGTGGTCAGAATTCTGTACACCTCCTGACTGTGTGGGGGAGAATAACAAGAGAACAGAAATAGCTGCCTCTAGTTACACATGCATTTCAGTGATGCCATCTACATACTCTCTAAGTGACACCTGTTGGGGATAACTGCTCTTTGGCTTACTGAATGGCAGCTGCCCAAAACAGGGCAACTGGTGTATCCTTTTATTCTTAAGCTACTTCCCACATCAGGTCTCAGCATTCCTTAAGGGGCCTCCACAGAAGCAGGAGAAAGAAGAGGCATAGAGAGTCAGGTCCTCATCCCTGGGGATTCAGGCTGTGAGCAGGAACAGTTAGTCCTGGCCTCCATGGGTGCACAGTGAAGGCTCATGCTTCATTCGTGTTACATAACCACCTTCACCATATCACACAGCTTGGGTTCAATGTTCTTCTTTGCCAGGCGTTAATCTTTGCCATCTTGGGCTTTTATAATTGGATTTCCCAGGTCACATGGTGAGATAAAAAGTCCTCAATCCAGGGTAAGAAAATTGGGTTATCCATGAAGACTTAAGGATGGGTGGGGGAGGGGAAGAAAGAGCACAAAGCAAGGAGAAAGGCTTTGATGCTACCTTCTTAGCAGTCTTGGACCAGCAGCCTTTTGGAGTACAACTCTGGAGGGCAGCAGCTCTGTGGAGCCCCTTCCCTCTCACAGTGGAGGGTTCAGCATAGCTGTTTTATTTCCGTCTCTCATTCTTCCCACCCAGTAAAGGGTGAGCTGATCAATCCGAAGAACTGGAACAAGCCAAAGTGTTAGAGGAGTTAGAGGAACCAGTGGAGGAGGAGGAGGAGGAGGAAGGTGGGGAGATGGGGAGTGGAGCAAGTGCGGAAGACAAGGAACTTGCCAAAAGGTCCAAAGAGCTGGAAAAGAAGTTACAAGAAGATGCGGACCAAGAGGCAAAGACAGTGAAGCTGCTACTGCTAGGTAGGTGTGCTGTAATGGACTATTCATTCTTAGGTGCAATCCTTGGCTCTTCTAATGGAGGGGGGGGGGCTGCCTGTGGATTCTGTCACCGATGAGCAAGTAGCAGAAGATGGCTGTATGCAGAGCTTGCTACTCTGCAGGTCCATGCAGCCAACAACAACTAATGAAGTAAAATCTTAGCCATTTTGTGCCAGTAACATAACAGATAGTGTGGGAAAGTATTTAATCTCAGTTGGCTATCAATCAAAGCTGGCCCAAGTCATTCAGCTGCCTGAGGTAAAGTTCAAAATGGTGTGTTGCATCATTCTGGGTGCAGAAATTGAAGGGAATGGTAGCTGAATCTTACTTCTTACACAGGTGAAAGAACAGCATCATCCATTACACCTGAGCACAGCAGATTAGTTAAGGGGTTCAGGGCAAGTTGTCCTCCAACACCTTGCCCCCACTCCCCTTCCCTGCTTCTGCATACCTGCCAAATGAGGCAGTTGCCTCAAAAATGGTAGGGCAAGGCTTGGTATCTGTAGAAAAGAAATGATGGCTTGTCTTTCAGTTCTGATTTTGCCAGAAGGAACATGGAATGGAGACAGCTATACGGGTGAGAACCAGAATGATCTGGGATTACTTTGATGCACAAAAAGAAACATCATTTAAAAATAAAATCTAGAGAATGTCTTCCTAAGTAGGACCAGATGGTTTCTCATTAGCTTGATGACTTCCTAAGTCAGCCAGTTAGCAAGAACACAGATATCTCAGCTTGCTGGATGCAGTAAAAGGTCAACAAACACCCTCTCCAGCAAAGCAGTCCAGGGGCACCATGGTTGTCAGAAGAGATTATGCATTTCTGAGAAGGGACAAGGGCTGGAGAGAAAGCAAGGAAAACTGAAGGGGTAGGGGTAGGGTTGCAATTTTAGCAGCTGCAAAAATCGGTGTCTTGCATGCAAATCTTATCTCTTTTGCAAAACATAACATTTATTTTGGGAGAGTTCTTTAATTTTTTACATAAGAAAATATATTTGAAAACATTCAACATAACAGACGTCCAGAATTTATACTTGACTCTACTGAAATATTGTTCTCTGAGTTTGCTATTTAACCAGTCTTAACCTTTTTTTCATCACCAGTCCACAAGGACTGTTTTAAGGCTCAAGAATGGGAGGATATGTTGAGATACAGCTATAGTCTGTATGCATGAAGACTAAAGTCCTTCTAGATACTTGACTTTGTGGTGCTGATTCATGTGGATCCCATCTTGCTCCCTTAGAGGACATTTTATAGCTCATAGACTTGATTATAAAAGGCTGGTGGATTTGCCTTAGTATTGTGGTTGCTTTAGAGTATGTCCCTTTCGAGGAAAAAATATTGATTGATTCCAGTTCCAAAATCCATAATAAGGTGTTAGCTTTATCATTAACAATTGCATATCAAGTCAATTCCGACTTATGGTGACCCTTTCCAAGGTTTTCTAGGTATAGAATACACAGAAGTGGTTTACCATTCCCTTCTTTTGGGGGCATCCTGAGACTGTTCAGTTTGTTCATAACTACACAGGCTGGCTCTTCTCCCAGGAGGCACAGTGGGGAATCAAATTCCCAACCTCTGGCTCCACAGCCAGGTATAGCTTTATTAGGCCAACCAAAAAGGCACACAAAGTGTCCAGAAGCACTAACAACAGTGCAAACTGTTGTCATTATGCAAGATGTAGAAAGTAAGCAGGATAAATTGTGGTTATATGCATTTGTATGCCTTTTTTCTTGGCCTCGTAAGGGATTCACATTACTACAGATGTTGTCATTTGTTCTGTTTCAACATGGCTGTCCCTGCTTTTGATTCATTCCAAGTGCTCTTTGTATCAATAGTGGTGTGTGCCATCCAAGGCTTAGCAGATGTATTTGCTACATGGTGCCTCTCTTTCAGTCACTTCTAGTGTCATATTAGCTTCACTGCTAATTCAGGACAGCCTTATTGGAGAGATAAGTTAAGATGGATTCAGATTTAGTCCTACGTACTTACAGTAGAACCATGTAGTCCATACTTAGAGTGGCTAACGTGATGCACCAGAATTAACTGTGTCTGTTCTAAATAGATACCATTTACAGTTTGTTTTATTTTCTAAGTTAAAACTTTCTGTGCAGCTAATGGCTCTAGTGTAATGTCCCCGTATACCTTCTTCTCTGGTGCTTAGATTTTTCTTCCCTCCCAAAGCTGGCCTGGAAGATCAGCTACTTTTATAGCTAATGACCTTCCAAGTATTAACGATGATGTCCCATTATGACTGTACTTCTACCTGAGCGCCTGACTGCAACATCAATGAACTCATCTAGATATTAACCAACTGTGATTCATAGCTATAAAGCTCAGTTTCCCTTAAACTAACACAGAGGCAAATTAATGGGAAGAAAGTTGCTAATGAAGATTTGCTAAGAAGAGGTGGCAAAAAGGTTGTCTGCAACAGGAATATCTGTGATTAAGGAACATCTTCATCCAATCATGAGTGGTTAGCAATTCTTTCTGATTTCTACAGTCATGAAGTAGATCATTTAAGTGCAAACGTAGCAGAGAAACAAGCAGCAATGAACATGATGCTCATTGGAAAAAGGAAAGGAACCATTTGTGAGAGCACACTCAGAAGTGGTCTGAAAAGCAAAGACCTTCAAGGCACTGAAACCTAAGGGATACAGGAAGACAGACATCATGGCAAGACAAGAAATTTAATTCATCCATCCTGTTCCTGGGGAGTCAAAAACAAAAATGTCCTCCTTCCAACAGTTTTTTTTTAAATTTGCCACTGCTGTTCCTTGGCTCAGTCACCACAAATCTTGAGGAATCCAAAACCACAGCCATGAACCACAAGTGAGAAGGAAACACAGTTTTAGACCCTTGTCTCTACAGGATATCTTCTTGAGATAACACTTCCTCAGAAACAAGAAGTGTGTTTGTCAAACAGCTGAAGCTGGGCACAGATCAAGTGGTCCTGTACTTTTTTGCAGCATGGGTTCCATCCAGGTGACAGCAGGGAGGCTGGGATCAGGGCATTAAAACCCTAATTCTAAGCAGCTTCCTGTTTTGGAATAAGCAGCTTAAAGTGATGAGATGAGGAAACATAACTATGGCTGCGGAGGAAGATTGAAGGGCAAGAGAAGAAAACACAGTTAAGAAAGACAGAGCACCTCGCAGAATCATAGGGCTGGAAGGGACTTCAAGGGTCATCAAGTCCAACCCGCTGCTGATGCAGGAAGCCTCTGGGATACACACTTCTAAGACACTATACCTGGAATGCAAAAGATATGGAGCAAAAGATGAACCAGCATCTCTTCCATTAACATATGAACTAGTGTTGCAGTGTTAAATACATTACTGTATTTTAATACACTTTCAAAAAAGGAAAGCTAAATAATCATTTTAAGGGCTCAGAGTGGTACCAAATTCACCCAGTTTAGGGCTGCTGACCCTTTTCAAAATAGAACTGCAAATCTAGGTTGGAGTGGGGGGGGGGGGGGTTAGACCAATGGAAATATTTTCAATACCACCCTATAAATATCTGGGCAGAAGGAAATGCCAGTGCTTTAGTCCTAAGTAAGTGGGTACAGATTGCAGCCTAAAACTATTAATCACTTATATTTAAAATATTCCCTTGCTTAGCAAAAGCTAAATATTGAAGAACACTAAAAAGAACTGGGCCATGGAATGCTCATGATGAATCAGTTTGAGAGTTATTCTATTACATTTTGTATCACTGAGATGACTTTTGGAAATATTTGCTGTGAAAGTATATGTGCAAAAATGTGTAATTCACACTTCATACAGAAAGACATTACCTGTGTTACAGTGGAGTTTCCTGGAGAGATAGGTTCTTAGGACAGCTTTGTGCAAGCTATGTGAATAACTCATCCCAAGCAATACATTACAAGCAAAGGTCACTATGAAAATCATTCCAAAAATCAGGACAAACATCATGAGAGGGAGGGGAGGTGTTCATTCCAAACTCGACAAACAAAATAACAATCCAAAGTCTACATTTGAATTTTACAACTGTATCTTTGCTATGCCTATGCAACAACTGGCCTTGTTACCCAAACAGCTGGAAGGGAGATACCTCTGCCTCTACAGTATTTGAAGAGTGAGCTAAGAGGGAGGAGAACGCTGCCACCCCTCATTGGTATAGCAGGGAAGTGGTGAGCCTCTGAGGTGATGATGATAATAATAATCTTAGAACTACAGAGCTAGAAGGGACCCTATGGATCATGGAGTCCAGCCTGTGTCAAGGAGGCACACTGGGGAATCAAACTCCCAACCTCTGGCTCAGCAGCCAAATGCCTAAACCACTGAGCTATCCAGCAGTTAACACAAAGTATAAAAGTATTTTAAAAGTTTACCATACAGAGGTGCAAGCAGTGGGGGAGGAGATGAGCAGGGGTGCCATGCTGGAACAGTCAAGGACGAGATTTAGAAGAGGTAGTCATGTGAGTCTCTACTAGCATATCAGGCGAAAGGAAAAGGAAAGGAAAAGACAAAAATGTTGTGGCACCTTAAAGACTAACTGCTATGTTTTAAGGTGAGCTTTTGTGGACTAGTCCATTTCCTCAGACCAGGAGGAAGAGTGAACCTCCGCTCTTGTTATGTGCAATTATTTCTTAGGGGTAACCTTCCAGATGTTTTGAACTGAAGCTTGCCTTTGGCTTTGCCGGGTGGGGTTTGTGGGCCAAAACACCCAGAAGACCAAAGTTCCATTGGCCCTGTTACCAAATACGAACAAAACAAAACAAAACAAATGCTCATATTTATTATAAATAAATAGACATTTCCTCTCTTGGAACTGGAATTAGACATTGGTTAAGATAAAACAATGGAATCTTGCTCTAAGTCTTATCTCTTCATCTACTACCTTATCTATGAAATCTAAAAAATAGCTATCCCTAGGTAAAAGGTGTACTGAACAGGTGCTATGACATTCATTCCATGATATTCCACTTCTTAAACCCACTAGTCATGCTAACCTCCTATGTTTGAGGGGACAAAGTTCTGAGGCGTCTTGTCATACCCTTTTTCTTTTTATAGAAAAGGCAAATACACACCTTGGTAGCAGTAAGAGTTCAAATCCATATCAGCCTCAATTCTTGTCCTCTAAAGAGTTGATACACAATATTGCAAGGAATTTAGAGAGGGCAGCTGTCTTAATCTACTGAAGCAAAACCAGCAAAAAAGTCTTATGGCATCTTAATGACTAAGATATTTTATTGAGGATAAGCTGCCACTGACTGCAGCCTACTTTTCTTGCAATACTTGGAGGAAGGAACAAGCCGAGGAGCACCAAGAATGGAAAATCCAGGTATTAAGGGGGGGGGGGGTAGATGCAGAAGGGTCTTCTGTATGGAAAAAAACATTGTGGTTACATAAGAAGCACAGCAAGAGGGAGTGTTGTGTAGAATGATTTGTCCCATATCCCCTGTATTCCCATGGTAACTTCCTTCTGAGTACTGTAATTATGTTGCCCTTTTTTTCACAGCAAGTTGTAGCAACACCCACAGATACTTGTGTTCTGCTTCCTTGCACTTCATGCTGAGAATGGCATAATCCATACTGTTTTGTAAGGATAAAGGCATCAGTAAAGCACTGCATTTCTTTATAGGCTGAAACTCACAAGCCTTTCTGTTCAAAAAATCAGCAGTAGTTACACAAATGGATGGGTTCCCAAACTATCCATGCTGTCTCTTTAACATGCAGTTCTTCAGGATTTTCATACAGTAGCAGGTGATCCCACAGTAACTAATACATTTCAACACTTTATTATTGCTGGGGAATAATCCTGTTCCATGGAAGGCAGACTTTTTCATTTGAATCGGGGTATCTGCTCTCTCCACTGTTTTCCCTAACCTGGCACCCACCAAACATTTTTGTTTATGACTCCTATCATCCTCAGCAAGAGATGACAGGGGGTCATAGTGCAAGACACCTGGGGGGCAGGCACTGAGAGACTCTGCTTCTTTAACCCCCTTCTTGGAGACAGGAGGAGCCTTGGCTTCTGAAAGAAACAGCTACAGTAAGATTGCTATATTTCTCAGAAATCTTTGATCAGTATCCTACTGAGCTTCTGCAAAGCAGAAAGTCCTGCCAGTGTAGTAGCAGGGGATTGTACTGTTTGTATAAGTGGAGGCTGCTTTTCTTTATGAAGATCACCACTTGCACAACAGCAACACTGTGCAAGCCCCATGATTCCATGTTACTATGCTAGTGAGATTTTGCGCTCAGAGGAACCTCCATCGGATACGAACAAATGTATTCTCCTTGTTCTAGACTTTTTCGCAGATGTTCTAATAAGCACACCACATCGCCCATATTATTATTTTTAATTTTATTTCTTAATAGCAAACATTTTAAAAAGACATTATAAACATAAGGAAACATTACAAAGCCTAAAAAGAAACTTATAACACAGAATTTCAAAACAATTATATTAAAAGTGCTCCTTCTCCCAATCAGGACCATTGGAGATATAACCAGTTGTTCTTCCTTCACGGAGCCCCATTCCCCTTCCAAAAATGTAACAGCTCTTGGGAGGATCCACTTCCCTTCCCTTTTATTAACACGTAATCAATAAATTCTTTCCAGATAGCTATGAAATATGCCTTTTAACAATCCCTTCTCTACTTTAATATCACATGCTAGCTTATCATTAATAGCTATATTCCATACAACCATTCATTTAATTGAAATCATACTTTATTTTCCAATTCTTAGCCATCATTAATCTTGCTGCTGTTAATAAATTTGAAATTAATTCTCTAGCCCAGCAGTTCTTAATGTTTCCTTTACCACAGACCCCTTTTAAATATATTTTGTTGCTATGGACCACCAAGACTTAATTCAAGATTTAAAGCCAAAATGTATTGTTATGAAATTCACTGTGGTAATATCAAGAAGTCACTTTACTCAACAATAATCAAATAGTTTTATTAGCAAAAATCACAGAAGAAACACAATCACGAAATCGGTCTGAACACTCACTCACACTGACTGACTCGGACTGTCTCTTCCTGAAGCTTCTGACTGTCTGCACAGCAGCAAGAAATGTCACACGCTGTCTCTCAGAGCGCGAATGACACTGACATTTACTCAGTGTCATTCACTTGCATGTTCTCACTGTGTGGACAAATATCAAACAGTTATTTGCAATCAAATAGTTATTTTCATAACCGATTTTTCTTTTGTTTGTTTTTAATGGCGGTGGTACGTTAGAAATGCAGAGTTTTACACAAGCAAGCAAGGAAAACTAAGATTTTTGTTCTACGTTTCCTTTTCTTTCTTCCTTTCTTCTTTCTTTCTATTTTAACTGCAAAAAAAATAATAACATTTTTTTCAAGCCTTAACGAACCCCTTGTGAGGACATTGCAGCCCACTGGGGGACTGAGGACCACAGGTTAAGAGCCTATCTTCTAGCCCACATTCTAACATACGTATCTAAAAATATTTTTGGCATTATAGTTCCAACAAAGGCTGGGAAGGTGGGAAATTTCCATGTACTCAATAAACAATAGAGAGGTCTCACTTTTTATTCTGGCCCATGAATGTCTGTCTGTTCTGACAGAGTGGCAAATACAAGCAGATTTTCCATTGTCTTGTGAAGGAGAAACACAGGGCTTGGAGGGCAGTGATTCTGTTCTTTCTGTCTCACACATTACAGTTTTAGCAGGAATATATTACATACTCAGAGTAACTCCTTCCTATTTATATCTATATTGCAAATTTCTCCAACTTGGTGTCCTCCAAGTGTGTAATTGGAGGGGATTCTAGGAGTCATAGTTGAGCACATCTGAAAGACAACAAGCTCCAGGACAACAGGTTGCTTACCTGTGACTGTGGTTCTTTGGATGGTCATCTGCGGACTCACGCCTATGGGTCTTGCACTTGCATAGAGCCTCATCTGAAACATGCCAGAACTGAGTTTGGTTTTGGCACAAACCCTGCCACCCCTTGCAGTGTGCATATTTCGACGGCACATGATATGGCTGCCCATAGACCAAGAATATTCCAAACACTGAGTTCCCAGTGTGGTGTAGTGGATAGAGTGATGGACTAGGACTCAGAAGAACAGCGTTCAAATCCCCACTCAGACGTGGAAACTGACTAGGGGAGTGGAACTGGTAAAACTGTGTTAAATATCTCTTTTACCCTGAAAACTCTGTTAGGGTCACTATAAGTCGGTTTTGATTTGGCAAAACTTAACAACAACTGCTCTATCAATCGAAGAAAAGGAATTAAGGGCAAAGTACTGAGGCACCTAATGGAGCATGAGTGTGGGCAGTAGGGTTCCTGCCAAAATTCAGCTTGGCTATATAGTGTCCTGAACATGGCTTTGCCCAGGTGCTAGACTCATACAGGAGTCAGAGAACCCCACAAAGAAGGCAGCTGTGTTAGAGCCATGCACCGTTTTAAAGCAAGATGTGACCTTCCTCCAAACACTTGTTTCAGCACCCATAAGCTACAGAGCTGTGACTGCTAAAATATAAGACCTATTTGACACACCTAACAGAGGGAGGTGGTATAATAGATTGTTTTGCTCCCAAATGCAAAGTAATAAGTGCCATCTCATAACATTTCTCCACTTCTTGTAAAGACCTCCAGCAAATAAGAAAGGCTTGCACATCAGCTAGAAGGATCCTATCCTGGAGTAGTTTCAAATTTCAATGAGTTCATTCAGATTTGTTTTGGTTTTTAATGGAACAGGGGCATTAAAAAAAGTTAATCCCCACATGTATGGGTCTAGCACCTGGGCAGGAAGTAACATACACAACACACACACACACACACACACACAGAGATTGGAAATCAATGCCAATATTTAGCATAATAAGTTGGTTGTAAGCCCCGTTCCATTACATTTCCAGGAAAAAAATCCCAAACCCTTTAGGCAGTGGGCTACACAGAAACACAATGTATGCCGATTTAGTAGTGGACAGTTGAAACTCCCAATGGCCACACTGGCTGGAGGATTCCAGGAGTTGTAGTCCAAAAAAGCAATGTTTCCAGGCTCTGCCCAAGGCCCTTGTGTTGGACCCATAACATTTCACAGGTTGCTTGAGGCACTGGATCAGAGAATCTAGCAGCCACATTCAGCCCACATGAACAGTCAACTCATGGAAAGCTCAAGGAGAAGGTGACAGATTTTCTGTCATCACTGTTTCTCCTTTATAAGCCCCCTCTTATGTTCTGCCATTGCTAAGAGCAGGTACTTACATTTACTGGCATGAATAAGCCAAGTCATATAACATCTGAATCTGTTTCCAGTGGTGACCTGGGCAGCAGAAGCTAATTCCAAAGAGAAAAGAACAAATAATAGATAACTAATAATATAATATGAGAACTGCAGAACTGGAAGGGACTCTGTGGATCATCGAGTCCAGTCCCTGTCAAGGAGGCACAGCGGGGAATCAAACTCCCAACCTCAGGCTCTGCAGCCAGAGACCTCAACTACTGAGCTATCCAGCAGTTCATAATACACATGTTAGTCTTCATGGTGCCCCAGGACTTGTCAATTTTGTTGCAGCAGACTAACATGCCTCTCTCTTTGGAAAAGAACACAGAAACACCCTGTGTCAGCCTGCCTTTCCCAGATTGCACCATTAACCCATTTCCTTTCCTTTCTTCCAGGTGCTGGAGAGTCAGGCAAGAGCACAATCGTCAAACAGATGAAGTGAGTACCATGCTGGCGCTCCAGGACCTGGAGCCTCAGAGACAGCCCTGTGTCCCTTAGGAGTTTTCCTTTTAGGCGCTGCACCTGTTTCTTGAGAGGTCTGATCTGGCCACAGTGACATCTCGGTTGGATTACTGTAACACACTCTATGTAGGGCTGCCTTTGGGAAGTGTTCGGAAACTCCAAAGGGTCCAAAATTCTGCAGCCAGATTGTTAATTGGGGCTGGTTATAGGGAACATGTAACATCCCTGTTACAACAGCTCCACTGGCTGCAGATTCATTTCTGGGCACAATTCAGCATAGAAATATTTTAAATAAAATAAAATAAATACTCCATGCGATCCCAAATGTGCTGCACAGACTGTCCCTTTCTGTGGTGCCGGCAACAGCACTGGCCTGAGGCAGATAGCTTAAACAGATTATGAGGGGCTTAAAATGCAAATAAAAATAGTGTTGTGTTAAAAATCCTGCTAAGATAACAAGGAACAACTGCTTGGTTCATGGGCTGATCCTGAACACCATATGGAAGACATTCCTTTTCTTAAGGACAGCCTACACACTGAACAATCAAAATCAGATGGCATGCACTTGGTTTAAGGATCTCCCATAAGGTCCAAGAATGGCAGTTTCCTAAGCACTGTGCAATGTATATGCAAATGAGAACATAGCAAAGATGAAGATTTTTTGCTCTACGTTTAGCACTGTTTTCTCTGGGATACTTACAACACTGTGGAAACAAAGCTGACTACTAGAGTACTACCTGGAAATGCGTACTAGACAGGAGGAGACAGGACACCATTACTATAAGTAGCAACCAGTGTTAAAATGTTTACCAAACACCCCTTCCTATGACAGAGAAGCTCAAGCAATTCAAAATTGGCTTTCAAATCATGTTGAATTTGCCCACAGTTCAGTATCAGCCAGAATGGGAAGTCCACTAAATACTGTTACAAATTCATTCCTGTGAGTAAAAGTAAAATGTTCTTTCTGCTCTGTGAAAGAGGCATCCTTGCTAGAAATGCATTTCCGTGAATTGGCAGATTATATAGTCATATAACATTACCTTATTCAAAATATCTGTCCAGGAAACCTAGATTTTACATCAGTCAGACTTCCCAAGGGAGCCCAAGGAAAATAACATCACTGGGAATGCCAGGAACTGCTGTATAGCCACTCAGTTGTTTAGGCATCTGGCCGTGGAGCCAGAGATTGAGAGTCCAATTCCTTACTGTACCTCCTTGACAAGGGTTGGACCTGATAATCTATAGAGTCCCTTCCAGCTCTGCAGTTCTAAGATGATGATAATGGAGGTGATGATTAATGGGAACTGCACTCACCCAAAACATGGCCATCCCACTGCTACAGCTGCAGAGCAGCTTTACTCCTACTCCCAATTGCATTATGGTATCACTTCCATGCTGAAATACTTGCATTGGTTGGCAGTTATTCTGTGAGCTCAATTCAAGGGGCCAGATTTGGGTTTGGAAATTTCCAATGGCTTATAGACTGGCAATTTGACGGGCTGCCCGTCTTGGTACAAACCTGCTTAATTATCAAGATCAATAAGGGAGGCGTTGGTGAAGATCCCCCTCCTTGCTCTATGAGGTGTCCTTTCCAGGTAAGGAGGAAAAGGGCCACTCCCAAATTCAGGAACACACACTGGGACCCATTCTCTCTGCACTGAAGAGGTCAAGTTAGATCTTCTAAACTTTTTAAAAGTGCATTTATAGGTACTTACTTCATTATGCTTTATTTTTGGATTATTTTCTTCTTAAGGGGAGTTTCAGAAAAGCAGAATAGGAATACTAGACAGGAATAAATAAGCTTCCATGGTGTCATGGACGATAGTCTTTTTCCGTTCTTTCATATAAGCAAATTGCCGCCATGTCTTGATTGAATTTTAAAATAAAATCTACAGTGATGTTTCACATAAACATATCGCATCTCTTCCTTCTTAATACAGGATTATCCATCAAGATGGTTACACGGAAGAAGAATGTTTGGAGTTCAAAGCAGTCATCTATGGCAACATTCTGCAGTCCATCCTGGCCATCATCAGAGCGATGCCCACTTTGGGGATAGACTATGGAGACTCCAGCCGAGGGGTCAGTTATTATCATGCTTGGTGGCCAAATGTTTTTCTTAAGCCAGAAAGTAAGGTTGAAATCAGACTTCTCTGGAAAAGTGTGTGAATGTGTGAGCGTACTACAGCTCCCAATCTGGGTCTTAATCCAAAAAAGAGACTTTTGCAAGCTCTGTCTGGACGTGAGAGAAGCAAGAGTTCAGAGTCTACAATTTTGGGAACAGATTTCTCATTCTAACGCAGGGACAGTGCGAAATGGTTATGTATGGATGAGGCTATGCATGGTGGGGTTGATTTGATGGGAGGACGTGAAAGTAGCATTTAAGGTGTTTTTTATTCGGGTTCAAAACCAGTATATTTCTTAGTATACTCTAAGATGAAAAATCACACTGTTGCCTTCACATAGTCACCTATTTACTTCCAGCGAGGGAGGTGCTGAAAAGAACAACTTATGACACCTTACAAGCCAGTTTTACTTGGCATAAGCTGTTACGGACTAGAGGCTACTTCTTTAGACATAGTTTTTAGTGAAAGTTCAATGAAGCACTGGTCTCAAAGGACTGTGCAGTGTACTTTCTCTAATTCCTAATAATTCTTAATAGGTCTAAGGGGAGGGGGGGAGATAGTTTTCAGGGCCCTCCAGCGAAAGCCACTGTTAGGTGATGCCACCTGGTGGTTGCTGCAATTTTTTGCAAGCATTATCAGTCTCCTAGCCACAGCTTCTCAGTTCATTCACAGAATTACTGTCAGGAAAGACCTCAGGTGGCATCTTGATTGCGTGTAAAGTTAAACTCACCATACTCTTATTTTGGGGCAGTTACAATCAGGATGCAAGTGGTTTATTCTAAAATAAACAATTCAGTGTTACAGACAGTGTGGTAAGACACTACTCAGGTGAGATGCTGTGCTGTAACAGACTGCTACAGAGATCATGTCAAGATGATAACATACAAACATGCATCTGAGTAGCAGTAACACTGAATGACAAACACTATTCTAGTTTGGCGTTTCTGGCATTGCAGGATGCTGTAGACTTTATTTATTTATTTATTTATTTATTTATTTATTTATTTATTTATTTATTTAATTTAACTTATATGCCGCCCACTCTACCCAAAGGTCTCTGGGTGGCTTACAACAATTAAAATACAATAAAAATACAATAACAAGATAAAAAATTAAAATACAATTAAAATAGAATTTTAATTACAATTTTAATTAATTTTAAATACAATTAAAACTTTAGCACCCACAGCAGCTGCAGATATCAATCTTCTTATTGCACTCCATGGGAAGGAAAGCCATTGCTTCAGTGAACAAACCACTGATCACCTGACAGGGATTTTCCTCCCTCCAGCTCAAAACTGGTTTGCAAAGACTTTTTTCTCTCCATGTATGATCATAGACTAGTTTACTCAGTGAAGAAGAAACCTGTCTCTTAAAATCAGGAAGGAGAAGAATATGGACTTCCTAGTACGCATGTTTGTGTGTCTGTTCATCATTAAAACTGAACAGAGACATGATTTGTCTGTTAAATCCCATGTTTGTTTAACCACCATTCAAGTAAGTCATCAAGGAAACATGTACCCCTTAGGAGGGGCAAGCAGGGCAACTATAGCAAGGATATTTCAATGTTTCCACAACTGGAAGCAACCAGAGGTCCACCTCCACTTTGGAAAAATCTGTTATTTTTTAAATGTTAAGATCATGCAGGATGACTTGTTTAAATGGTGAATTGTATCTGCTGGATGTTTCCATGACCACTAAAACACTGTTTTTTTGCTGATATTTTTGGGATGGGGTGGGGTGGGAGAACCCCAGGGAAATGGCGAAGGCACCCTTTGCCCCCCCCCCCCTTATAGGCTGTCTTTCTTTTTACAGGATGATGGGCGACAGCTGTTCAACTTGGCTGACTCCATTGAAGAGGGAACCATGCCTCCAGAGCTAGTGGATTGTATAAAGAAACTCTGGAAAGATGGAGGTGTCCAGGCTTGCTTTGAGCGAGCAGCTGAGTACCAGCTCAATGACTCTGCTTCATAGTAAGTAACCACTGCAGTGTGTCACTATGACAATCATCTTATTCGAGAGGAGAGGAGAAACGTTACTAGCCCAAGGGGACCAGTTACTGAGTTAATAAAAGGGGATGCAGAAAGGAAGACAAATCTGGCTTCCCATCATTAAGCCTCAGTCCAAACATTGTTAATTGCCAATGTAAGTAGCATTACAGCACAAGAGGACAGACTCCTGTCTAAAACAGCAAACCATTACAAATTCTGGCATGGTGAGAATCACAGAGGAAGGTGAGGGAAGTGGAGGCAGGCCATTAACAGGGAATTAATATTCCGTGGTTTCAGTTGCATATGCTTGGTTACAGAGTCAGTTGCAAAAAGGCATGGGAGATACACCAAAGTCTGTACATTTTTCTAAAGCATCTTTTGAAGGTGCACATTTTTATTTGTTAGTATCTGTAACTTTATCTTAATTTTGGAATGACATATGTGACTAGGTTCTTTATCTGCAGTAGGCGGGTCTTTCTTTTCGGCGGGAAAGATAGACGGAGACGAAGATAACGGTATTGACAGAGATTCTTTATTCTTTTTACTTTCTTGAACAACAACACAGAACGGGTCTAAACCACTTAACTCGGATAATAGTTTGTAACTTTTAACATTCGTCATGTCCTTCTTCTTTATTGCTTTCCCTCCCTCTTCACCCCACATGGATTTTGCTCGGTTCTGCTCCATGTTGGAAAACTCAGGACTGCACATGTCGTCCCGCAACAGGGATGCTTCACGTAGTTCCCCTCCAGATATGGTAGGTAGTTGGTGGTACCAATATAGATTATTTTCTTCCCTGTATCCTGAGGACGTGGCACCGCTACCATACTCCATCCCGGTTTCTCCTTTATCTTGTCCTTCTCTATTGGACTTGGGGGGTCTGGTAATAGTCCCCCCTGCCCGTTCTAAGATTAGGGAACTCCCGTACCAATTCAACTGATCTATACCTTGGTAATTCTTTCATCTCCATCTGAGTACTCTTGTCTTCCCCTTCATTTCTCTCCTTCTCTCTCTTTTCTCCTCCTCCTTCCTCCTCTTTTATCTCGTCCCATCTCATTAAATCTAGCTCCTCCCCTTTTCTAGTTTGCCTGCCTTCTGCTAAGAATATATCTACGGCCCTACTCCTCCCCATTCCTTCATCTTCTATCTTGATCAACTCTCCTACTGCGTAACCAGCTATCATCTCTTGTCTGCACTCCTCGGAGGACGGCACACTACGCTGATCTCCTTCACACGCCCCCCCCCGGACGAGTGGGCCGTCCTCTCTTCTGTACTCGCGCCCCTTTCTCCCTGTCTGGAAAAATAATCAGCATTAGCATGGGCACTCCCCTTCCGATATTTTATCTTGAAGGTAAATGGTTGTAAACTCAAATACCATCGTGTTAACCTGGGATTCGTATCTTTCATGCGGTTTAACCACTGTAAAGGTGCGTGATCTGTTATCAATACAAAGGGGCCCCCCAATAAATAATATCTAAGTGTCTGTATTGCCCATTTCACTGCCAAAGCCTCTTTTTCAATGGTGGCATACTTCTGTTCTCTTACACTCAGTTTCCTACTGAGATACATAACTGGGTACTCTGTTTCTCCCTTCTTTTGTGACAACACTGCCCCTATCCCTCTATCCGAGGCATCCGTCTGTACGATGAAAGGTATATCAAAATCTGGGGCATATCTACTAGGAAGTTCTGCTAAAATCTCCTTTAACGTCTTAAAAGCTCTGTTTTCCTGATTTCCCCACGCTACCTTATAAGACTTCTTTTTCCGGGTTAGATCGCTAAGCGGGGCTGCAATTTGCGCAAAATTAGGAACAAACTGGCAGTAGTAGCCAGCTAAACCCAAAAATTGTTGTACTTCTTTCTTCGTTTGTGGTTGGGGCCAGGCTGCTACTTTATCTACCTTGTCTGACACAGGTTGTATTCTCCCCTGTGTTACTTGAAACCCCAGAAACTTTACTCCTCTGCGTGCCACCTTACACTTAGTAGGGTTAACCTTCAGCCCTGCCTTCCTCAGTTCAGTCAAGACTTCTTTGAGATGTTTCATATGTTCCTCCCAGCTATTACTATATATGAGAATGTCATCTATGTAAGCTCCGGCAAATTCCTTTACTGGTTCTAATACTTTATCCATTAGCCTCTGGAATATGGCTGCCGCGCCATGCAACCCAAATGGCATGCGCAAGAAATGGAACAAGCCATTTGTTTGTCACACAAGGTGTGACAAAAGCAGTTTTCTCCTTGTCTTCCTCTCTTAGGGGTATCTGCCAATTCCCCTTGGTCAGATCTAGGGAGGTTAGATACTCAGACCCTCCTAAACGTTCTAACAGGTCATCTATCTTGGGCATGGGGTAAGCGTCGAACTTTGACACCTCATTTAAACGTCTGAAGTCTATACAAAGACGGGCGCTGCCATCTGGCTTAGGTACTACCACTGGATAGCTCCTCCAAGGACTATTAGATGGCTCTATTATCCCTAACTCGAGCATGTCTTCTATCTCTTTGTTGATAGTCTCTTTCAGATGATGTGGCCAATTCCTACTTCCGGACCTCACAATTACTTGAGGAGTAGTATTAATAGGGTGTTCAATCAACGTAGTGTATCCAGGTAAACCCGAAAACACCTCCTGGAATTGTCGTTCAAGTTCCTCCAGTTGTTTTCGTTGGGGCTCCTCTAACTCAGGGTCTATCTCAATTTTAAGGTTTTGTTTGAGGCAATTGCTAGCCTCAGGGCCAAAATCTTCTTCCCCAACTTCCCCCCACAGAGCTTCTCTTTCTTTCCATTCTTTCAGCAAGTTCACGTGGAAAATTCCTTTCTTTTTTATCTTATCCAACATCCATATTTCATAATCTACTGGGCCTACTCTCCTAAGTACTTCGTAAGGTCCCTGCCACGTGGCGAACAGTTTGGCTGATTCTGCAGGCATCAGCAGCAACACTTTCTGTCCGGGCTCGAACTGTCTTAATTTAACTTTAGCGTCATATCTCCTCTTCTGTCCTACCTGTACCTTATACAAATTATTATTGGCTATCTCAGCCACCTTCCTCAGGTGTTCTCGCATTTCAATTACATGTTGTACTATCGATTGTGTTTCATCCTTACCGCTCTCCCACTTTTCTTTCACTAAATCTAGTATACCTCTAGGGTTCCAACCGTACATCATCTCAAAAGGTGTGAACCCTGTGGATGCCTGTGGTACTTCTCGGACAGCAAACATCAAGGGTGCTACTAGTAAATGCCACCTTCTAGGTTTCTCCATGACTAATTTTCTCAACATGCATTTTAAGGTCTTATTAAACCTTTTGACTAGCCCGTTAGTTTGTGGATGATAAACTGCGGTGTGAATAGGTTTTACCTCTAGCAATCGCCACATTTCTTTAAGTGTCTGGCTCATAAAGTTAGTCCCCTGATCCGTCAGAACTTCTTTGGGGAATCCCAACCTAGTAAATACTTGTAACAGTTCTCTTGCTAATATTTTTGCTGTCGTAGAACGTAGGGGAATGGCTTCAGGGTATCGTGTGGCGTAATCTATAATTACCAGAATATGTGTATGTCCCCCTGCAGAACGTATTAGGGGTCCCACAATATCGATCCCTATTCTCTGGAAAGGTTGATCTACTAGGGGCATGGGGATTAGTTCTGCTCCTGGTCTAGGTTTGTTTTGTGTCTTCTGACATTCTGGACACGTCCGGCAGTAGCTATCTATCTCTTTGTCTATCCCTGGCCACCAAAACCTCTGTTTTATCCGTGCTCCCATCTTCTCACTGGCTAAATGCCCAGACATTGGAATATCGTGAGCTAATTCTAAAACCTTTCGCCTCCACTTCTGAGGGACAGCCAATAGTTTACCTCCTTCTTCATTTACCCAATATAATAGTCCCTCCTCCATCGCTGTCCCTTTCTCCCCCCTTCTCATCATTCCCACCTCTCTGGATGCTTGCAGGTGGTCTTGTAGCGTAGGGTCATCCTGCTGCCATGCTCGTGTATGTTCTCTGGATGTCTCCTGTAAAAAATCGTCCTCATCTTCAATCCGTGCGCATTCCCCTTGCAAACCCTCTCTTGAGTTCAGCAGTGTCTTGGACCCCACCCAGTCTCTTCCCAACAACATTTCTCTTGATAGTCCCGGAACAATCCCCACCTTCATTCTCTGTGTCTCTTTTCCCACTTTCACACTTGCCCATGTAGTTTTATATGCCTTTGTGTCGCCATGTATACACTTTACCACCAGCCCTTCCTCTAATTCACCTGCTGTAAGACTTCGGACCAAAGTTTTTCCGCACCCCGTATCAATTAACGCCTTCTTCTTTTCCCCATTAACCCATGCTTCCACCTCCCAACCTGTCTGTTCTACCCCCACCGGTGATTTCGTTGCACTTTGGCCTCCTACCCAGGAGCAATCCATTCCCGGGCAGTCTCTTCTCACATGTCCGGGTAACCCACAGCCGAAACACATGGGTCTCCCCTCTGGTCCCATTTTCAAACCCGTTCCTGGAGCGTATAAACGTTCATTGAAGGTAATGGGTCGCACCGGTCTGGGGCCCATTGGCTCGAAGGGGCGGCCACAAGGCTTCGTTGTTCCTTGCATCTCCGCGCTTCTCCGAAAGCCTCCTCCCCAGTTTGGTGGCGTCGCTTTCTCACGCGTCCTCCCACGTTCTCCCATAGGGGTGGAGTTTTCTTTTCCAATATCCTCGGCCATGTTATAGTCTTCCACTAGGCGGAGCGCTTCCTCTAACTGTTTGGGATTGTTCTTCTGTACCCAGCCTTTAACATTCCCACTCAAGGTAGTTACTAACTGCTCCATGATAATTATTTCTAGTATTTGTTCTTTTGTCTTTTCTTCTGGTTTGATCCATCTAGTCAGGTTAGCCCTCATCCTCTGCACAAGCGTGCGGGGGTGTACACCTGTTTTCATTCTTAATTCTCTAAACCTTTTGCGGTACGCTTCCTCTGTGAGGTTCAATGTTCTCAATATAGCTGTTTTCACCACTTCATACTGGACCGCTTCTTCTGGGCTCAAAGTGTCCACCACTTCCTGCAGCAAGCCTGTCAGGCACGGGACTAAGATCAGGGTCCATTGTTCTTTCGGCCACCCTGCCGCAACGGCTACTCTTTCAAAGGTATGCAAATATGCTTCCGGGTCATCGCTGGTGCTCATCTTTTGAATACGAATAGGAGCTGGTCCGGCTACCAACCCGTTTTTAATCACCACACCGTTCCTCACACTTCTCTCCTCCTCAGCTTCTTGTTTCATGATTTTCTTGGTTAACATCGTTTGTTGCTCTGTCAAATTCTCTATCAGCTTTTCTTGTCTTTCAATAGTTTTCAACAATTTTGACATTTCTTCTTTTCCCGCCTGAAAGCCCGCCCCACGTTGGGCGCCACTGTGATTAGGTTCTTTATCTGCAGTAGGCGGGTCTTTCTTTTCGGTGGGAAAGATAGACGGAGACGAAGATAACGGTATTGACAGAGATTCTTTATTCTTTTTACTTTCTTGAACATCAACACAGAACGGGTCTAAACCACTTAACTCGGATAATAGTTTGTAACTTTTAACATTCGTCATGTCCTTCTTCTTTATTGCTTTCCCTCCCTCTTCACCCCACATGGATTTTGCTCGGTTCTGCTCCATGTTGGAAAACTCAGGACTGCACATGTCGTCCCGCAACAGGGATGCTTCACGTAGTTCCCCTCCAGATATGGTAGGTAGTTGGTGGTACCAATATAGATTATTTTCTTCCCTGTATCCTGAGGACGTGGCACCGCTACCATACTCCATCCCGGTTTCTCCTTTATCTTGTCCTTCTCTATTGGACTTGGGGGGTCTGGTAATAGTCCCCCCCCCCCCCGTTCTAAGATTAGGGAACTCCCGTACCAATTCAACTGATCTATACCTTGGTAATTCTTTCATCTCCATCTGAGTACTCTTGTCTTCCCCTTCATTTCTCTCCTTCTCTCTCTTTTCTCCTCCTCCTTCCTCCTCTTTTATCTCGTCCCATCTCATTAAATCTAGCTCCTCCCCTTTTCTAGTTTGCCTGCCTTCTGCTAAGAATATATCTACGGCCCTACTCCTCCCCATTCCTTCATCTTCTATCTTGATCAACTCTCCTACTGCACAACCAGCTATCATCTCTTGTCTGCACTCCTCGGAGGACGGCACACTACGCTGATCTCCTTCACAACATATGTGCTTAATTTTAAATGACTGCCTTTCCAGACTCTCCAGGGACAGGCTAGTAACTGAGCATAAAGAAGGTACAACTAATCTCATTTTAAAAGATACTAGCCAGGATGATCAGTTTTTTCAGGGCACTGATCAACAGAAAAGACAGCAGGAAATTCATGGAAGGGCCATTTCCAAATTAATATCATTGAATGCTGTACTAACAAGACACACAGATCAATGATATACTGTATATATTTGAACGACCCTATGGCCTAAAGGGACACATGCTACTCATAATTAATGTAATATAAGAAAGATTAACAAGGCAGATAGATTCTGTTAGAATTTTGTGTTTTGTAATCAATAGCTGACACAAAATGTCCATTAACAACTTCTTTAGTAGTACTGTAGTTCTTTCTTTTCTTTTTTTTAAACTGCATTTTATTGAATTTCACATAAGGAACAATCAAAAAGGAAAAAAGGGGGTAAGGGGTTCACAAGGAGACAGACCAGTTTTACCATTTCTTCACTCCATGATGTTTTGGATCTTCTCATAATTTGTTAATCATTTTTACAATAACTTCTTCACTTATTTCCAATCATCATCTCAGTATTTGCTGCATAAATGAATGTCCATACCTAAGGTTTTAAGAGTTTCCTTGTCTATATATCTTATCCAAGACTCTCAAATTAAAAACCATACGTAATTAATTTTTTTTGTCTGTCTAGCAAAAAAATCCAATAAAAGTGGTCTGACAGTTTTGCCATTTCAGCCATATCCAGCACCTTAAGTCACAATTCCTCTGTTGTAGGTGCTTGTTTCACTTTCCAATATTGAACATAAGAAAGTCTTGCCACTGTTGTTGTATATCTTATAAGTGCTGCTTTATTCTTTTCCACCTGATTATCTACTATACTCAGAAGAAACCATTCTGGTTTCAGTTGCAGATTAACTTTCAATATCTTTTGCATTGTTATGTGAACCGACTTCCAAAATTTTAAACCTATTTTACATGTCCACCACATATGATAGGAAGAACCACCTTTTTCTTGGCATTTCCAGCACTTGTTGGTAACCCCTTCATATATTTTAGACAATTTTTTTGGTGCCAAATACCATCTGTACATCATTTTATAGAAGTTTTCTTTACTGGGACTGTAGTTCTTGACTGTATCATTCATTGTGCAATGGGGATATAAAAACTGCCCAACAGATTTTAAATAGCTAACCTGCTATGTAATTAATACTTGCACGCTGTTAGCTGAACACATCAACGAACCTGCTTCCTTTCACTGTTCTATATAACTTTGAATTCCAGATCCTTCGGGCAGTCTTGGGACCCAATTATGCAAAGTACATCCACAAAGGATCCTGTTTCTTTCAACTTCTCAGAATAAGACAAAATTGACCAAGAACTGTCCTTTTGCTTGCTGCTACCTTCAACATTAATATTATGAAATGTAAGCCTTCAGAATCCACTGAAGACAAATCTTTGCTTTCTAACAAAAAAAAAAATAGCTGTAAATTAAACTAGATTGGCAGAACAAAATAATACAATGCATGGCAAGTAACTTACACAATCCTTTCAGCAGCTTCTAGCAAAAACAAGTAAATGCTCACAGGGCTTCTAGAGCTTTCCCGCATTAGAAAGAGTTAACCATTGTTCATGGCAGAGTCCTCGTTAACTCCTTACATTCAGTTTTGGCACAAGAACATTTTGAAATCAGTTCTTAGCTTGCTCTCACGTGGCTTTCTGCTATGGCCAACTATTTAGAAGAGCTACGCTTCCAGCTGATTGGATCTAAGCTCGTGCCACACTCTGGAACATTGCAAGTTTAGTCTCTAGGGGTTTATTCTGCAAGATATATTCAAAATTCTTCTCAGCCATTAGGTTCTAGAAAGTCTGAGGCAAATTCAGCACCCTATGTGTAAAACTAGAATACAAATGACACACCTCACTGTTATGGATCTGAACAGTTATTACCATAAAGTCCTCCAGTGCACTTTAGTATTTTATAAACAATTACTACATTTTCTTCTACAGTTACCTGAACCAACTGGATAGGATCACAGCTTCCGGCTACCTTCCCAACGAACAGGATGTATTGCGATCTCGAGTTAAGACCACAGGTATCATAGAGACCAAATTTTCTGTCAAAGACCTCAATTTCAGGTGAGCAAAAACCACTTTTTGAAGGTGTCGTTGATCTCTAATCACAATTCATTCAATTTGTTACGGTCAGTTTTGAGCATGGATGAATTCCACTTAATTCTATCTGCTTCCTCCTGTATGTGCCTCTCTGAGCATCTCAACACCTGAGGTCCTGCTTAGTACATCCTTGTGAAGGACAGTAGTTCTTCACTACAAGCAGCAGGCTCTTCTTAGAATGGCTCTAAGCTTAGGAAATGCCCCTATTCCAAGAAGCCTTCCTAGCCCTAGCATTGAATGCTTTCAGGAATCAGGCAGAAAATTAGCTTTTCAGAATGGTCTGTAGATCTTAGATTTACCTTTATATATAAATACTGCCAACCTGCCAAGTTTCCACAGACAGTGAATAATTCTTAATTGGAGATATTATTTTAAACAGAAGATAGATAGCCATCTGTTAGGGACGCTTTAGCTGTAGATTTCCTGTTTCAGCACTGTGTTTTGGTCCCTTCCAAATCTACAGTTCTATAATCCATATTATCCATCCAGTTTTGTCTTCACTGAAGTAGCTAACAACCAATCAACCAGGAAAACAGTAAATATTTTAAATAAATATTTTTAGTGACCTGCACAATTTTGACATTTTGCAGCATAATCTTCATGCCTTCACCCAAGCAAAAGGACAGTTCTTGGTCAACCCAAAACTGTTGCATTATACATCTTAACAAGCCTAATGGACAGTAAAATAAACACTTATTTAAAGAACCAAACAGATACACATTTAAACTACACTGCTGCAGAAAGACTCTTTCCCTCTGGTATGTTTCAGCTGATACAAAATCAAATGCCATGGGCATTTCTCTTCCTTCTGCAGGATGTTTGATGTAGGTGGGCAGAGGTCCGAGCGCAAAAAGTGGATCCACTGCTTCGAAGGGGTGACTTGCATCATCTTTTGTGGAGCTCTCAGTGCATATGACATGGTCTTGGTTGAAGATGACGAAGTGGTAAGTTTTCTAGTTCAAGTCTATGTCAGCAGGAGAGATGAAGAAGCAAAGTGCCTTCAGCTGGCTTTTGTTGGAGTCAGCTAACCTCCTAGCTAGAGACTCCTAGCTAGAGCCTGCAAACACTGAGAGCAGCTGTCTTTGTGTACCTCCTGTCTTCCCATTTGCAATATGAGATGCTCCCTTGCCTAGAGAAGGTGGGGATGACTTGGGAAACTCCACAGTCTGGCTTCTGACCCTCTGTAAGCAGGATTAATCCCCGGAGCTGGAAGTTCCTGTATTTTACCCTATAGCATATATGGCTGCTCGGTTGCCAACCATGCCAGCCTCTATTTTGAAATGAAACAGCCAGATAAAAACATACCAACAACCCCATTTACTGCGCCACAGAATGCTAAGTGTTGCCAGAATCCAACTCATACGTAAACAGCTTGCTGAAAGTTGTGCTTCAAGTCAGCAAAACACAGAGGATAATTAAAGAGCCTTGAAGGCACTTAATGATTTGTTTGCCATACAGTGTTGCTCTGATACAAGTCCAGGAAGCAAAACATTTCCCTGACACTGGCTTAACCCCTGCCTGAAATTAAAGGTATCTCTGTAAGCAGTTAAGAGTTGGTATCTAGAATTGGTAGATAACAGAAACCTTCCAGAACAGCTTCATTCTGATCCTCCATGTGCAGCAGAGGGACTGGAAAGATCTCATTCATCTACACCAAAGGTGACATCAATATCAACAAGATGGGGAAGGTTTTTTAAAGCAAAGGAGTAACATGCAGAATTTCTTCTCTGGTTTTGCTTCTGAAAGATTTCTGAAAGCCAGAGCAAAAAGAGCTTCTGTTCAGTTTCTTTAAAGGAAGAGAATCAGCAATACCTTGTTGATTTAAAAAGAGGAAGCACAGATGGCGAAGACTTCCCCATTTTTACAAGACCTGTATGACCTGCTGTTGAACTTATTCTTCTGAATCACACTAAAATGTATATGGGCAAAATACAGGCTTATGGTATTTGTTTTGTTTTGAATTAGATCCCAAGATTCAGGAACTTGAGCCAAATGCTTGTACAATGGGGAATAATAGCCTGTATGGTGCCAAACAGGGTAGACATACTATTAGAATTAAAGGGTAAAGAGTACTTCTGGGCATACATTAATTCAATGAATTTGTTTTCATTGCCAGATCTGCTGTCTCAGCCTTTTCACAAAACTCCATTCTTGGTTCTTGCACCCATTCCACTAAGTGTTCTGAAATTCAGGAGAGGAAAGGAGACACAGACGCTTTTAATTTTCTGTTAAAACAACTGGAAAGCATAAGGCCTTGTCTGTCTATTGCAATCATTCCACAGTGCTACCTTTAGGACCTGGATCTGCTTTCTCCCACCACCCTGCCAAACCACAGGAAAGCCCTATCTTCAACAATAGGATTAGGCTGTTGAAAATCTAATGAAAAGGAAAGACCATAGGAGCACACCAACCTGGTTGTGCAAAATACTTTGAAGTGTGAATGTTTCAGGGATTTGTTAAATTGCTGTTTGCAACCTCTGCATCAAGATCAATAAAATTGCTCATCATTTGCCAGAACATTCTAATGCTGGGGTGACGAATGTCACATTCCACGTTTGTGGCCTATAAAAAATCCTATCAGGATTATAACAGAAATTGACCCCCCAAAAATAAAAAAAAATCACTCCTCTGCTCTTTCCCACCAGCAGGAATGCAAGATTTGACCCTTTATTTTTTGTATAGTTTTTTATTAACAAGTTTGTGCTTTACAGGCTTTCTCATATGATGTATTTTTGTTAACAAGCTTCAACTTTGAGTGTAAGCTTTTTCTTACTTGAAAGTTTAAAACACCAATTTTATCCAGTCCTGTGTTTTTAAAAAAGCAAGTATGTTTTTCATTTTATTGTTTAATTGTACATGAGGCTTTGCTTGCCTTTTCATTAGTGCAAGGAATGTATAGGATTAGGGTTCAGAGTATTCAGAGTATTACTGAAAATCAGAAGCAAACCTCCTCAATCTTCTTTCCTCCACCATATTTAGCAATTGTATTTTTTCATTTAATTTCTTCCTCTATACCTCCTGTCACTAATGACTGTGTTACTTGTTTATTCAAAATCGTATAATCAATGTATGTACATGTACATTTGTTCTGTTATTCTTAAGGCCTGAATCCAATGTTAGCACAATGGAGCTTCCCCTCCCCTCCCTCCCCTATAGTCCAGGAGATGGGCCAAAATCCAGCTCCATGGAATATCTCACCCTCCACAGTAAATTTTTGGAATGTCAGGGAGAGGGAAGTGAAGTAGGAAGGGAAGAGTTCCTTTTGGGAAAGATTCCCTGGATTTTGGGAGGATGTGTAGTGGTTTCTCTTGAAAACTTAAGATTTGTTAATGAATATCTTAGGACCCTCACAACTCTACTCCTGCCTTATTGCACTTTATCTGTTTTTGTATCAGCACATGCAGCAGACCCACTTTATTAACACAAAGAGTAATTTTAATTGAACATATGGGAATGAACAGGTTCTTTTCATTTAAGACAAATCAGAAGCTTAGGGTTGATGTGAAATTGGGTGAAATTCCAATACCTTGGAAGACAAAAACAAAATTCGGAAATATCTTGACAAGATTGAACACTAGGATGAAAACAATAGAATTAAATTTAACAAGGATAACTTCAAAATTCTACACCTTGGAAAAAGAAACCAAATGCACAGCTATAAGATGGGGATACTCAGCTCAGCAATGCAATATACAAGAGGGATCTTGAAATTGTTGTAAATCAAAAGGTGAATATGAGCCAACAATGTGATATGGCTGCAAAAAAAAGGCAAATGCTATTTTAGGCTGCATTAACAGAAGAATAGTCTCCAAATCACATGAAGTATTAGTTCCTCTCTATTTGGCACTGGTCAGGCCTTGTCTGTGTCCACTTCTGCACACCACCCTTTAAAGATGCAGACAAACTGGAACGGGTTCAGAGGAGGGCAACAAAGATGATCAGGTGACTGGAAACCAAGCCCATGTTTAGACTTAAGAAAAGAAGACAGAGGGGAGATACCACAGCACTTTTCCAAGACTTGGAAGGTTCACACAGGAGAGGGGGAGGATTTGTTCTCAATCATTCCTGAGTGCAGGACACGTAATAATGGGCTCACGTTACAGAAAGCTAGATTTCAATTGAATATCAGAAAAAACTTCCTAACTGTCAAAGCAGTACAACAATGGAACCTATTATCTCTGGAGATGGTGAGTGTCTCCACACTGGAGGCCTTCAAAAGGAAGTTAGACAGCTATCTGTCAGATATACTTTGACTTGAATCCCTACACTGAGCTGGGGATTGCCTTATAGGCCCCTTCCAACTCCATTATTCTAGGATTCAAATCTTGAAAGAAGCAAGTGTGGTTTTCTTTTTGCGTTTTTTCATGAGTAGGACAACCTGAAATGGAATAAAGCAGCACTTTGGATAATAGTCAAATTGCTGAGGAAGGAATCTAGCAGCATATTCTAGGACAGAATGAACAGCTATTTTACATAAAATCCAGGAGATTAAAAATAATTAATATGTTGTCTTTCCTCTAGAACCGCATGCATGAATCTTTGCATCTGTTCAACAGTATCTGCAATCATAAATTTTTTGCTGCCACCTCCATTATTTTATTCTTGAACAAGAAGGACCTCTTTGAGGAAAAAATAAAGAAAGTACATCTCAGCATTTGTTTCCCAGATTATGATGGTGAGTTAGTAAAAAAAAGGTTTTGGAAATCAAAGAAATTAAATCTAAGAAGCTGTTTCACATATGACACTTTTCCTAAACAGAATGCACAATGGTATAGAATGTACTTTTCACCGAACACTGTAAAACATGGAAATAATCTGTTCTCAGTCCTTTCCAATCCAGTATCCTCTCTGTTGCAGAAATAGTGTCGTTTATGAAAAGACCTGATTTTCTGAGCTACAGATTAAAGGATTTGAAACAAACATAGACAACCCATTTAAGAGACACAGTCCTTTAAACGAATAACTTCTTGCTGCACCAAAGTCACCACAGGTGGAAAAAAGGGTTTCTTGTATATCTCAAGATCTTAAAGAGGCCTCATTATCAAACTGAGCACATGTTCCAAAAGTTTTTCAGTTTATTATTATATATACGTACACACTTAAATTTGTATCACTTGTATTATGAATGGTACTTCTAACCCTAATTTTTGTATGAAGAGAACTGGAGGAGCACATGAGATTATCAAATGCTGAACCAAAGAGACCAGTAATAATCACTGCTGCTTAAAAAACTATGCTTACGTACTGAATTTATAGAAATATTCTTACCAAGCTGTAACATGGATAAAAATGCATTGCCTTGGATTATGAAACTGAAAGAGCAAACCTGACCACAAGATGGTGGGGAAAGGGCTGTTGCCCTTCTTATTGTCCTTATGGAAAAGTGTCCTCTTTTTGTCCTTCTGAGACGGTGGCAACCAGCACAAAAATAACTTCTCCTTCCCTTCAACTCTCTCCCCTCCCTTCTCTTAGGAGAAGGGTAGAACCGCCCTTCCTTACTGCAAGATCCAAGCCATGTGTCTTAAAATAAGCCTCATATTTTTTGGCAACAATCCAAACTTCTCCCTTCATTTCCCTTTTGCAAACAGGTCCCAATACTTTTGAAGATGCAGGCAACTACATCAAGAACCAGTTCCTTGATCTGAACATGAGAAAAGATGTGAAAGAAATCTACAGTCATATGACTTGTGCCACAGACACCCAGAACGTCAAATTCGTATTTGATGCAGTCACAGATGTCATCATCAAGGAGAACCTCAAGGACTGTGGTCTTTTCTAAGACTTCACTTTTTAAAAAGGTAATTTCAATTCTAAAAAACATATTTGATCTAATCATCTGGATGAATGAGTGTATTTTAGCACTTTCTTACTAATCTTGACATTCGTAAAAGAGTTTAGTTTAGTCTCAGTTTAGTCCAAGACCAAACCTACTGATTCTACCTGTACAAAATCTCAAACTGCTACTTAATTTAGCAGCATTCTTAGCCTCCCTCAGAGTGCACAAAGTTTTGAGATTCATTTCAGAAGTAACAAATTGTTTATAGAAAAAAATTAGCAAAATTTTCTGACTCTGACCTCTGAGCCAAGTTTATTTAATTCCTATATAGATGAAGCAGAACCTCCAATTTTTCATTAACTATATAAAAGTATTTGTCATACAGAAAATAAAGGCACTATCCAGAAGGACTCAGCTACATCTCAACTAACTAGCAGTAACCCTAACATTCAAATGGATGTTTATGTAGAAACAATCTGTACAAGAGTTTTGACTTGTCAGATATTCTACCTATCTGACACTGATCAAATTTATATGTCACAACAAACTAGAATCCTGCTGAATGCTGGTTTGTTCATGGCAAGCCAGCATGCTACCTCTTCAAGCTAGACTGCTCTTGCTTGCAATGAAAGTCACTAAATAAATTCAATCCATGATAACGTCTGGGCTTGACAGAAACCAGTGGCCTAGGGTCCATTAAGCACCTCACAGAAAAGGGGTAATTGGGCAAGAGATGTTAACAAACACTGGCTTGCCCATCATGTGTCAAATATTCCCATGGAGCCCTGTCTTCTTATGACATCCAGATGCACTCACTAGGTCAATTCCAAGATTTGCCTTCTGTGGATGGAAGCACTCTGCTTGTGGAAGATGCCTCTGCCCAATTTCCAGGGACCATATTCCTGATAACTCATCACATTCAGCAAGGTCCTTTGTACCCTTTTTAAGGTTCTGGAGGGTTTGCCATGGGGAGGTTGCAGTAAGATAATCTGTGTCAGGAAATCCAGTTGCACAAACCTAAATTTACAGCCAGCTCATTATAATTTCAGCCATGGGTATTTATTTGTGCAACAGTATTCTTTTTTTTTTTCACTAGCTGGCTAGCTCAGTGAGTTAGGTATCTGTCTGCTGAGCCAGAAGTTGGGAGTTTGATTCCTCACTGTGCCTCCTGGGAAAAGAGCCAGCCTGTGTGGTCTTGGGCAGGCTGCACTGTCCCAGGGTGCCCCCAAGAAGAAGGGAATGGTACACCACTTCTGAGTATTATGTACCTGGAAAACCCTGAAAAGGATCACCGTAAGCCAGAATTGACTTGAAGGCACATTATTATTATTATTCTTTCACATAAACCATTAGCAAAATGCTTGAAGTCTTCTTTGAGAGTTTACTTCCTAGACAAGTTCAAATATGTAAACCTAATAAAAGATACACGCAGGCAACTGGTCTCTCCATTGTCACAAACCAATCTCACTTTGGAAAATGGAAAAACTGCTATAAATGTCAATTCTTTATTGCTTGTTGCTCTCAAAACTCTAATGTAGTCAAAGGTCAATATCAAGGCTACTAGTTTGCAATGGGCTTGGACGTATTTTACACAGTACCAAAGTTTAGACAATGGTGTAGCTCTTTTATCTAAGTACTTGCAAGATGAAATCTGTTAGTATGTTTAATATTCTTTGGAAATACCCGTGTTTTGTTCTATAATCCAATACTGTTTTAATAAAAAAATGATTTCATTTCTCAATATACTCTCTAACCTTCTTCATCCATTAGGGAAAAGGACTTCCAGGTAGCTTCACTATTCTGCTGAGCAGAGTCAGTGGAGTAAAGAAAAGTTACTCAACGGTCCACACTTTTCTTTGTCTTTATGATACAAACTGTATACCTTCAAAGGCATACCATGAGAAAGGAATGAAGAAACAAAAGCTAAAAGCATCCAATCTGAGTGATTTTCTTTGCTAATCTGCCTGCTTTCTGACATACTCTGTGAAAGCCCTGAAACTACAACATGAACAAAAGCCATCACAATCGTCATGAAACAATGAATCATGTGACTAACATTGGACTTTCACATAACTAAGATCTTAAAAGTATCACTCTTCTGTTGGAAAAACAGTGTGTTTTGGGATTTCTGCTAAAGCTGTTCCTTCATCTATAAATGGTCTGAACTGGGATTGTGCTGACCTTGAAAATTATAATGGCCAGAATCCTGTTGGTTTCATGTTGCTTAAGCAGACAAGTATGAGCATTGCACTCTTAGCTTCCTCTGACCAGAGAAGCAGTGGCACAATCGATTGTGCGCTTGACCATGCAATGAACAGCAAGTAGTGAGGGAAAACCTGAGGTGTGATTGTCCTTATATGCATGCTTTTTCCCAATAGGATTTTGGCCAACAGGTTAAATATCCAGGTCTTAAAATTAATATATTATATATGTGATCAAACGACCTGTTTGTTAATAACCCCAGAAATTTTTGATGCATTTATCAAACTTCCAAGTAAATACATATTTTTATTCACAGTTTTTTGAAGCTGGTAAAATTTGTCCCCACAGCCTTAACTAGTCAACTTATTTTATTTTTATTATCCACTATATCCACAGTAAATGCCCTGGTAAACCCAGACTGATTCTCTCTCTCCTCACACAAAGTAACCCTACCCATGACAAAAGTACTGATTCCCAGCCCAATGAATTACCTCTTGCTGTGGAGACTATTGCTCTAGCTGCATCACTGGTTCCTGTTGTTAAAAGATCACAGTGACACAAAAGAAAGCCATGGACATCATAGGGTTAGAGAGCCTCCTCACACACATAGGAAATAGAGAAAAAAATACGAAGTGGAAATGGTTATGTCAGGGTTCTCACTTTGGTATTTAGAGTTATATTGTTCTTGACAATTTGTAAATAATTCTCACGTTATTAGACAAGATTCTCTTTGTATTAATATTTACTGCAAAGAACTGCTTATACAGCTTCAACTGTAGGAAATCCAAAAATAAAGAAACATGCATTAAAACCATAAAGTGTTATCAATTTTGAAAAGTTAACTGTTCTTTAAAAAATGTCTTTCCAGTGTTTTGTTTTTCATTCACCACATGCACACCTAATAGTCTACAAGCCAATATGATTCAGTGGCTAATGCTGTATCTGGAAGACCTGACTTTAAATTTCAGCTGAGTCTACGTTTACATATGTACTCAGTGACTGTAACATTAAGGAACAACATGCAAAAAGCAGAACTGAAAAAGGTCACACAGCATTTTACTGTTTTTCAGTCGAAGCCATTTGGCTTGCAATTTTCTGTTGATGATATATTGTATGCTATACATGATTTCATGAAATCAGCCTTTGCTGATTTCATGAAATTCAGTGACACATTATTTTAAAGGGTTGACATGAGGCAAACATCCATTTAACATGAGTGTCTTACCATTGTGTAAACACAGAGAAACCCATTAAGTCAGGTCATCTGTAATATCCTCCTGTACAAAGAGAATTTTTAAAACCACTCTTCTGCTGTAATCATAATCATCACATCTGGCAAAAAGGTACAGGATTTCAATTCCTGATACGACATGTGGTAAGAAATGACAAGCACTTTGCTACATTCTCAGCTTTACTTGTAAAAGCCAAGAATGGGAATATGCAGCCCACTGCATGTTTGTTGGATTCCAACTCTCATCATCCATCACCACAGGATATTCTGGCTATGCTAATGGGATCTGAAGTCTAAGAAAACCTGGAGTGTTCCCCACTCTTGCATAAGCTGTGTGAGCCAATACAACAAAAACATGACATCGTAATTCTTCAAAAACCAGATATTTTATATGAAGGTTTAGGAATATCAAAAAGCTACTTGATCTAACTAAAATCTTTATTTAAAGAAACTGGAAATGCAAACAAGGGAAACTGACAAAGATTTCTAGAACATTTCTAGAAATGGCTCCAATAAAATTAGGAACATTAAGATTTTTAACTCACCATTTTAATATTGCCAATAACTACACCAGGTTGAAACTGTACATGACAAATTGGGAAGGAGTCTCAATGTAATGATTTCAGCAAAGAAATGTACTGCCTCTGCTTAATAACATCACTACAGTAAAAACAATGGCAAACAAGAACTTGGCACCACATTTACAAAGTAAAGGCATGCTGTTCATACATTTTTGAAATCTCTGAAGATAGAAGGCCCTGGTAAATGAAGAACAAATTGCACCGTCTACAAAACGTCCCACTGCTTTAAGACCAAAACACACACAGAAACAATTAAGTGGTTGATTAAGTAGCTCTGCAGCAACACTTACTCTCCTTTCCAGTTTGGAATTTTACAACTCACCTTTCTCACTGGAAGCGCCACCCTAGGCATTTCATATAACAAGCAGATTTACACCTGCTACAGCAGCAGCACACTCAAGAGATTTGGTAATCAGCATAAAACCACGCTAACCCTCCCCAACCCATAAGCGAGAAAAAAAATTATAACCCTGCTACAGAAAGTCTATCTTTTGGGGACGGGGAAAGCCTTACAGTGTTCATAGCATAACGGTAAGAAAGTATACATTAGAAGAAGCCATAGCTTTAGCTGTAAGAATTCTAAGGCCCTTTTAGTTGCAGTAATATCAAGTTCTGACCACACCAAGTTTTAAAAACAAAAGGTTCCTGCTAAGAGGAATACTTTCTGCATGATCTGGTCACATGTGCATAGTTAAGTGTTTTTGTTTGTTTTCAAAACAAAACTGTTTGTAAATACAGAAATAAAATTTAGTCAAGATGCAGTTTTGATGGAAAACTTTTAAAAACTTAACAGTAGTGACTTATTGAAGAAAGAAAGCTACATATTGAAGTTCTGGGATTGCAACATCTTAACAGCTGTACACATCTGAAACTATGCGATCCAAGGGATGCCTGGATGATCAAAAAAATCACACTTAACATTAGTTCCATTTTGGAGCCCAATCTCAGTATCCCATATCAATAAAAGGTCCCTAGTACAGAAGATTGTGCTAAAGAATGCAAGGATTTTGCATGCTGTTTTCATTCCCCAGTCCTGTTCATGCTTGCAGCTGTCCCACGAGGCAGCAAATAAACAGTCCAGTTCTTAAAACACCAAATCCTGAAATATGGAAGAAAGAAAAAACTGAAGTTCATGGGAAACCCAGGAAAATGTTACTGCAATGCTAAAAGGTCAAAATAACTTGAGAAGTTCTTAATGTACCTTTCACCATCCTCCTCCTTTTAGTAGAGTCCACATTCCTTCAGGTTGTTTTTAATTATAACATCTGTAACAGCATCAAAAACAAACTGCACATTTTTGGTGTCAGTGGCACAAGTGAAATGGGTATAAATTTCCTTGGTGTCTTTTCTTCGGTTGAGATCTTCAAACTGGCATTGAATGTATGCAGCTGCTTCCTCATATGTATTAGACCCTAGGGAAAAAACAGATAGATCAAAAAGAGAAGCGCCCCAATGGATCAAATCAAAGGTCCATCTGGTCCAGCATCCACTTTCCCACAGTGGTCAGCTAAATGTCTTTGAGAAGCTCACAAGCAAATTAAGCAGCCAAAAATTCTCTCTTGTTCATATTTTCCTGTAATTGCTACTCAAGGACATACTTCCCCTTTGTGTATGTGTGTGTACGCGCACACACATATGTATACCAGCACACAGCCTAACATACATGGCATGCTTACGAGCAGAAATTTGATGCTGATCAACATTGCTTTTAAACAACTTTCAATTAACCTCACAACTTTCCTGAAACAACAAATACTCATGTTGGTGCTCATACTATAAGATATTACTGGCAATTAGATTGATATTCCAATGGCTTAGGCTAAAGAAATGCATGAGATTCTAAAGTACAGTTTCAAGATGCAAGATGTAGTAGCTCCATCTCCAACATTAAAAATATTTATTGCCAGCTAGTAACTGAGTGGGTCATCATTTGAGAATATGATCAATGATGCTCTGACCTCACTGAAGGAAGAGAATGGGAGACATTTCAACCATAAATTAACTAATTTGTTTTGAAAAAACAAGGGGAAGTAAGATCACAATATGTGAAGTAGATGACTTCCATGAAGAGAAAGGATAAAGAAAAATTAGAAAACAAAGGCTGCTAGAAGACTCTGGGAACCCAACTGTGTTTTTTTCTGCTTGTTTTGTTTTCTACATGCAAAAGTATCAAACAATGTATAGAAAATCTTCGTTTTTAAAATGATGATTCACAAAAGAGTTTTCTATACGACATGGGATAGGCACTGCTTTTTAAAGAAAACATTCCAGTGGATATCTAAAAAACCAAGATTGATAGACTAAGGCCACATTGTTTATTGCAAAATTTCAGTTTTGATACAAACTCACAACTTTAGATGTTTAGATTGTCTTATAATTGCAGTTACATATAAGAAGGATTTTCTGTGAAACAGCCCTGAAGGGATTTTGCTAGCAATACTTACTTACTGCCATGAATCCACAAATTAATTTCTCAAGCAACTTGATTTTCTTTTTTAAACATGGCAAGAAGAAGGCTAGTATCCTGTTGGAGGGAGCACACTGCAGAACAGTCAGTCCCACACGGGATTTCTCCCTGGCCACCGCTTGCACAAGGGGCAATCCAGCAACTCCTTGTGTGAGCAGAAAGGCCGGTTTAAAGCAACAGCACAATCTGCAGACTGCATAACTGCAAGTTGGAGATCAACAGGGCTCAGGATGAGCATTCTTTCTGCAACGCTGTTATACTCTGCATTTGCAATAGAATACTGGCTTATATGTTGCTGTGCTTACAGCCTAATCCACACACAGTGACAGGATGCTTAAACTAAAGGTTTGGACATATAGTGGCAACTTTTGTTGTTTAGTCGTTTAGTCGTGTCCGACTCTTCGTGACCCCATGGACCAGAGAACGCCAGGCCCTCCTGTCTTCCACTGCTTCCCGGAGTTGGGTCAAATTCATGTTGGTAGCTTCGATGACACTGTCCAACCATCTCGTCCTCTGTCGTCCCCTTCTCCTCTTGCCCTCACACTTTCCCAACATCAGGGTCTTTTCCAGGGAGTCTTCTCTTCTCATGAGATGGCCAAAGTATTGGAGCCTCAGCTTCAGGATCTGTCCTGCTAGTGAGCACTCAGGGTTTATCTCCTTTAGAATGGATAGGTTTGTTCTCCTTGCAGTCCAGGGGACTCTCAAGAGCCTCCTCCAGCACCACAATTCAAAAGCATCAATTCTTCGGCGGTCAGCTTTCTTTATGGTCCAGCTCTCGCTTCCATACATCACTACAGGAAAAACCATAGCTTTGACTACGCGGACTTTTGTCGACAAGGTGATGTCTCTGCTTTTTAAGATGCTGTCGAGGTTTGTCATCGCTTTCCTCCCAAGAAGCAGGCGTCTTTGAATTTCGTGGCTGCTGTCACCATCTGCAGTGATCAGGGAGCCCAAGAAGGTAAACTCTGTCACTGCCTCCATATCTTCCCCTTCTATTTGCCATGAGGTGATGGGACCAGTGGCCATGAACTTAGTTTTTTTGATGTTGAGCTTCAGACCATTTTTGACAAAAGTGTGACAACCATAATGCCAACAGTTTGGAGTCTTTCATGAATAAAATATACTTTTTCTTTTGTACTATTTTAAGTTCTTCTGAGTACCAGGGTGACTTTAGGAGCTGGTCTGTCTGGAACTTTTTAATGGGTACCTACTGGCTCCAGCACTACTTGTACTGAACAAACAGATTAAATACATTTGTTCAGCAGATGCTCTATAGATCATCTGCTGGGGAACATTTCTCTTTGTGGAAGATTTAGGCTGCAGTTCTTTGGGTAAACAAGCATTGGATTGTGGTGTTTATGAGACAACCTACCGTATTTTCTTCTTTAAGTGAACAGTATTCTCTCAGTCCCTTACCCTCATTCATTCATTTGCCCCATTCAATCATCCGTCAGAATTATATGTTACAGTAACAAGAACTAAAACACTGCTAGTTTTCTCATTGCCCATGCCAACCTTCTGTCTGTACCAGCCACCCATCCCAATGTTACACACACAGCTCATGTGCAGTGGTGCTGGCCCATAGTTCTATGCAGTAGGTTGTGCTTGGGAAGCAAGTGAGCACACACAATTCAAACAATTCCTTGTCCCTTCCTCATGCTACAAATTCTGATGTGCTCAGTCCTATAAGGATGTTCCTGAATTGATTCCTGATTCTTTCCATGTTGCAATAAGCTCTGTTTTCCAGATGCCTTCTGACTGCACAACACTGATAGCTCAATCATATGCGAAGATTTTACCTAGTTGTTGTTGTTTAGTCGTTAAGTCGTGTCTGACTCTTCGTGACCCCATGGACCAGAGCACGCCAGGCCCTCCTGTCTTCCACTGCCTCCCGGAGTTGGGTCAAATTCATGTTGGTAGCTTCAGTGACACTGTCCAACCATCTCATCCTCTGTTGTCCCCTTCTCCTCTTGCCCTCACACTTTCCCAACATCAGGGTCTTTTCCAGGGAGTCTTCTCTTCTCATGAGATGGCCAAAATATTGGAGCCTCAGCTTCAGGATCTGTCCTTCCAGTGAGCACTCAGGGTTGATTTCCTTCAAAATGGATAGGTTTGTTCTCTTTGCAGTCCAGGGGACTCTCAAGAGTCTCCTCCAGCACCACAATTCAAAAGCATCAATTCTTCGGCGGTCAGCCTTCTTTATGGTTGGTCCAGCTCTCACTTCCATACATCACTACTGGAAAAACCATAGCTTTGACTATGCGGACCTTTGTCAGCAAGGTGATGTCTCTGCTTTTTAAGATGCTATCTAGGTTTGTCATCGCTTTCCTCCCAAGAAGCAGGTGTCTTTTAATTTCATGGCTGCTGTCACCATCTGCAGTGATCATGGAGCCCAAGAAGGTAAACTCTGTCACTGCCTCCATATCTTCCCCTTCTATTTGCCAGGAGGTGATGGGACCAGTGGCCATGATCTTAGTTTTTTTGATGTTGAGCTTCAGATCATTTTCTGCGCTCTCCTCTTTCACCCTCATTAAGAGGTTCTTTAATTCCTCCTCACTTTCTGCCATCAGGGTGGTATCATCTGCATATCTGAGGTTGTTGAATTTTCTTCCGGCAATCTTAATTCCGTCTTGGGATTCCTCCAGTCCAGCCTTTCACATGATGTATTCTGCATATAAGTTAAATAAGCAGGGAGACAATATACAGCCTTGTCGTACTCCGTTCCCAATTTTGAAATTATGAACAACCAGTTGTTCCATATCCAGTTCTAACTGTTGTTTCCTGTCCCACATATAGATTTCTCAGGAGATGGATACGATGGTCAGGCACTCCCATTTCTTTAAGAACTTGCCATAGTTTGCTGTGGTCCACACAGTCAAAGGCTTTTGCGTAGTCAATGAAGCAGAAGTAGATGTTTTTCTGTAACTCTCTGGCTTTCTCCATAATCCAGCGCATGTTAGCAATTTGGTCTCTAGTTCCTCTGCCCCTTCGAAATCCAGCTTGTACTTCTGGGAGTTCTCAGTCCACATACTGCTGAAGCCTGCCTTGGAGGATTTTGAGCATAACCTTGCTAGCGTGTGAAATGAGTGCAATTGTACGGTAGTTGGAGCATTCTTTGGCACTGCCCTTCTTTGGGATTGGGATGTAGACTGATCTTTTCCAATCCTCTGGCCACTGCTGAGTTTTTAAATTTCATCCTAAATTCATAAACCTGAGTTGCATTTTTTTTTAAAAATTGCTTTATAGTTGTCTTTGATGAAGGCTGTTACACTATCATTTCATTAGGTGAAAAAACTGTCTACTGGAGCACTTTCATGAATAAAACATATTTGTACATGATATTTTGTGGTTTGATTTTCTCATTTTTGTTTGTAAATAGTGGTATATACCCTGCAGTTCCTTTTCCCATCCCACTCCAATTAGACAGCTCCCAGTCACAAGTTGCCAGCTTGTCTCCTCCAGCATCAAAATCCCAAGGTATCAAGGTGCTACATAAAGTGATACCTGCTCACTTTTAGAAGTTCAATGATATTCAGTAATGATTATTACTGAAAATCCCTCCCAAGCAATAACATTTTTCAAACCTAATGGTCAGAATGTTTCATCATTACACAGCCTGATCCTAGGCATCTTTATTCAAACAGGCCTGCTGAATCAATAGGACCTACTTCCATCCAGCTGTGGACACAACTGCAGCCTTCACTGTATGCATCTACAAGGTGTCCTTGTAGAGAGCTAGATTCTTGTTCCATCCAATGCAGTGTTGCCACCTCTGGTCAATATCATCACTCACAAATCTCAAATCTGATGGCAGCCTTTCCCAGCTCTGTTGCCACAGAAGTAGCAAAATCCTGCTGCTACCAGAGGCAGATCTTGTGCCCCTGTGCATGCAAACCATGTGCACTACCATACAGTGCATATGTTCTGGCTTTCCTCATATCTTGAAGAACTGTGTTTATTAAGACTCTCACCACAAAAAGTAGCAGTTTCTAAGCTGCCATAAAGCATATCATTCTGAAACAACCAAAAGTGACTTTTAAAATTTTGTGACTTTTTCATTTTTATAAAAATCTTTTAACTGGGGTTTTAGCTAGGCATTATTTCCTTTGATCTTTTTTAATATAACCAAATTTATTAAAATATTGAATATGTTACAAAATCCATATATTTAAAACTAGTGGCTTAAGAGCTTACCAAGTCCTTTTAAAAACCATGAGCTATCTTTATAGGGCAGGATTGGGCCTCTGTGGTGGTGGTGGTGGTGTGGCAGCAAATTTTAGCCACCAGCCACTGCCCATGTCAAATGCTGCAATAGCCAAAGAACAGAAAAAGACAAAACAAAACCAGAAACTACAAAATGAAACTTCAGCTGTTGTTTTTTTAATTTTGTAGAATCCCTACCCCACCTTAAAGCAAAAAAGCATTGCTCCTGGATCCCATTTTGGAGGCTGTTTTTAAAAAAACTTGGATGTTTGGCGGTGTACACCACTTGTGGACCACATTTTGCCCGCACCTGTTCTATGGTATTCTTAAATTTAAAGGTCAGCCGATATAGGTCATGCTGCCTGAACATTTCTGGTCAGTCTAGAAATTATAGCTACAGACAGACTGGACTTTATAGCCAAGAAAATAATGGTTGTCTACAAAGCCAAGCCACAAGCTGTGGACTCCCGTATAAGGGATGCAGACTTGGCATTTATACCACTAGTTAGCACTGGCTGGAGTATCACAACCAGAACTCACTTACTAATTGGAAGAAATGACATGGCAACATGAATGAATATAAGCAAAAAGGACATACTTACGGAACGTGGTAGTTTGTACTATATAAAATGCTTATCAGTGAGTGAAATTACACTTATGTGGTTCACAATGAGGTCAACAGTAAATAGAATAATTACAGAATGATATTAGACCATACATAGCACTGTTCAGAAAAGATGTTATAACATTTTAGGGCTTAGAGCGGTAGTTACCAATGCAGTTCTCTCACTTAGGCATATATTATGAACTACTAATTTCAATTTCACATCAAACATAAGTGAAAAGGCTTGATTGGGGAGGAGTACAATCACGTTAGACATCTGTTTCCATCAGTGTTATGGTTGCATCCTCGGGTAGGTGGGGCTCGTCAGTCTTGGAAGGCAGCCCATCTAGGAGAAGGAAAACTCCGATTTCAAACCTCCACTGCCTTGTGGCTATATCCACTGATGGAAAAGGCTTCAGGAGTTAACCTCTAGGCAAAATCCGGAGCTGGAGTCCCGGAGGCAGTTCGTGCCGTTCTGGCAACTCCTGCGACGTTGCTGGAACCAGCTGTATTGGCTCTTGCCTTTCCATTGGACTATTTCAGTGACGTGGAGAGGGGGGATTTGCTGCTTGAGTAACAGCCTATCCTCCATATTGTTTTACCCAGGCTTCGTGCTCTGGAGAGGACACTCCAGCTTCACATACAGCGTCGAAATAACACGGGAAGTAGCAGTTACCGCTTATAAGTCTTTGCTCGATTGGCGTAGAGCATGACGCCAGGGACTACTTCTGACAGTGGGAGAGGTCATTGCACCTCACTAGGTAGCTACCGCCCGCCTTAAGCTGGGCAGTCCCCAGCCAGTAAGGTGCTGCCTCACCACGGTCTGTTAACCTCACGGGGTGCATGGGGTTTAGGGTGAAAACCGACAAGCAGTCGGATAGCAGATCGATAACCCTGCACCATGCAACAATCATAAGAAAACTGCTGCCCTAAAGTTGGGCACCTGGAATGTTCGGACAATGACCCCTGACTTTTCTGACGACCTGCAGGAAATAGACGACGTGCGCAAGACAGCTGTAATCGACATGGAACTGAGTAGGCTGCAGATGGACATTGTTGCCCTGCAAGAGATGAGATTGCCAGACATGGGATCTGTCAAAGAAAAAAAATTCTCATTCTTCTGGCAGGGAAAACCATTGAATGAGACCAGGGAATATGGTGTTGGCTTTGCAGTCAGAAATACTCTGCTGAGATCCATTGTTCCACCTACTCTGGGGAGTGAAAGAATCCTGTCTCTGCAGCTTCACTCATCAGCGGGACCGGTCACCCTCATTAGTGCATATGCACCAACACTGTCGTCTACAACAGAAGTCAAAGACAAATTCTATGACGATCTGGCAGCTACTATCAAAAAAATCCCTGAGAGAGAGCCGCTGTTCATTCTCAGAGATTTTAACGCTAGAGTTGGTGCTGATCACAATTCTTGGCCCACTTGTCTAGGCCGTTTTGGCATTGGGAAGATGAACGAAAATGGCCAACGCTTGCTGGAGTTTTGCTGTTACTATGGTCTTTGTGTCAGCAACACGTTCTTTAATACGAAGCTTCAACACAGAGTTTCCTGGAGACATCCAAGATCGAAGCATTGGCATCAGCTCGATTTGATCCTCACTAAACGCTCTAGCCTTCCTAGTATTACGATCACACGCAGTTATCAGGATACTGATTGTGATACTGATCACTCCCTGGTGTGTAGTAGAGTAAAACTGCGAACAAAGAGATTGTATCACACGAAAAAGGAAGGAAGACCACGTATTGACATCAGCAAGACTCGCGATCAAAGAAAAGTGGAGGAATTTGCCCAAACGCTTGAGGAAACCCTTCCAGGCCCGGCTGATGCAAATGCACCTGAACGATGGGAACATTTCAAGAACGCTGTTTATAACACCGCCTTGTCCACATTTGGGAAGAAGACCAAAAAGATGGCAGACTGGTTCGAAGCCCATTCGGAGGAGTTGATGCCAGCCATCGAGGAAAAGAGGAGAGCTCTAGCAGCACACAAAGCCTGTCCCAGTGAGTACAACTTGCAGGCTCTTCGAGTTGCTCGTAGCAAAGTCCAACAGGCTGCCAGGAGATGTTCTAACAATTATTGGCTTCAGCTCTGCTCTCAGATACAGATAGCAGCGGACACAGGTAACATCAAGGGAATGTATGACGGTATCAAGCAGGCTTTAGGTCCAATACAAAAAGAATCTGCTCCTTTGAAGACTGCTACAGGCGTGATCATCCAGGACCGAGCACAGCAGATGGAACGCTGGGTGCAGCACTACTCTGAGCTATATTCCAGAGAGAATGTAGTAACCGAAGAGGCACTAAATAACATTGAGTGCCTGCCTGTCTTGGAAGAGTTGGACAGCGAACCAACTTTAGCAGAAATAAAAGTGGCCTTGGATTCCCTCACCTTCGGCAAGGCACCTGGGAAGGATAACATCCCTGCTGAAGTGCTGTAAAGAGATCATCACCACCGAGCTGTATGAAATCTTTTGTCTTTGCTGGAGGGAAAGTGGAGTACCACAGGACATGAAGGATGCAAACATCGTCACATTGTATAAGAACAAAGGAGACAGGGGCGACTGCAATAACTACTGTGGCATCTCTCTTCTCAGCGTTGTAGGGAAGCTGCTTGCCCGTGTTGTGCTGAAGAGACTCCAGGTGCTTGCAGACAAAGTCTATCCAGAATCACAGTGTGGATTTCGAGCTCATAGATCCACCACTGACATAGTATTTTCCCTCAGACAGCTGCAGGAGAAATGTAGGGAACAACAACAGCCACTCTTTGTGGCCTTCATAGATCTTACAAAGGCCTTTGATTTGGTTAGCAGGGACGGCCTTTTAAAAATACTTCCCAAGATTGGATGTCCACCTCGACTCCTTAACATCATCAGGTCCTTTCATGAGGAAATGAAGGGCACTGTAGTTTTCGATGGCTCAACATCAGATCCCTTTGACATCTGAAGCGGGGTGAAACAGGGCTGTGTCCTCACGCCGACCCTGTTTGGGATCTTTTTTGCTGTCATGCTGAAGCATGCATTTGGGACTGCAACAGAAGGTGTCTATCTCCGGACTAATCTCTCTAGATTGAGAGCGAAGACCAAAGTCCAGCTGAAATGCATGCGGGACTTCCTCTTCGCCGATGATGCAGCTGTTGTTGCCCATTCTGCTGAAGACCTCCAACAACTCATGAATCGTTTTAGCAAGGCCTGCCAAGACTTTGGATTGACAATCAGCCTGAAGAAAACACAAGTCATGGGCCAGGGCGTGGACTCACCTCCCTCTATTACCATCTCCACACAAGAATTGGAGGTTGTTCATGACTTTGTGTACCTTGGCTCAACAATCTCTGACACTCTCTCCCTAGATGTCGAGCTGGATAAACGCATTGGCAAAGCAGCTACCATGTTCTCTAGACTCACAAAGAGAGGATGGCTTAATAAGAAGCTGACGGCATATACCAAGATCCAGGTCTATAGAGCCTGTGTCCTGAATACAGTCCTGTACTGCAGTGAGTCCTGGACCCTTTGTGCACAGCAGGAGAGGAAGCTGAACACGTTCCATATGCGTTGTCTCTGATGCATTTTTGGTATCACCTGGCAGGACAAAAATTCCAAATAGAGTAGTCCTAGAACGAGCTGGAATTTTTAGCATGTATACATTACTGAAACAGCGACGTCTACATTGGCGTGGGCATGTCGTGAGAATGGCTGATGGTTGGATTCCAAAAGATCTCCTGTATGGAGAATTAGTGGAGGGAAATCGCCCCAGAGGGAGACCACAGCTGCGATACAAGGATATCTGCAAGTGGGATCTGAAGGCCTTAGGAATGGACCTCAACAGATGGGAAACCTTGACATCTGAGCGTTCAGCCTGGAGGCAGGCGGTGCATCATGGCCTCTCCCATTTTGAAGAGACACTTGTCCAGCAGGCCGCGGCAAAGAGGCAGTCCCAAAACCAGCCAAATCAGGGAGCTGGACAGGGGACAGATTGTATTTGTCTTCAGTGTGGAAGGAATTGTCACTCTCGAATTGGCCTTCTCAGCTACAGTAGACGCTGTTCCAAGTCTTCTATTCAGAGCACGTTACCATAATCTCTCGAGACTGAAGAATGCCTAATCTAAAATCTATGGTTGCATCACAATGGGAGCACTACTATACTGTTAAAGAAGCATCCAAGAGGAAATTCGTGGGCTAGATCCAATGTTAACTCCAACTAGTTTTAAACATATGGGATTTGTAATAATTCAATATTTTAATATCCTTGAGCAGTAAAAGAGAACAGCATATTCAAGATAGAAAGTCTAGCAGTAAGGAGAGCCAATATTAGCCTCATTTCATATAATGACATGAATGAAAGGCAGACCTCTGCATATTTTAAAAGCTGCATATGACGGGCTAAGAAAGGAGGCTATGTACATACATAGAAACCTTTAAAAAAACTTGAACAGCCATTGATTATTCGCTGTTTAGATCCTATTATTATTCCCATCACTTCAAGCATACCTGGGTATTCTGGGTAACAAATTGTTAGTGGACTCCTCCTTATCTTTTCCTCAAACAGATCTTTTTTGTTCAGGAAAAGAATGATTGATGTATCTGTGAACCACTTATTGTTACAAATGCTGTCAAAGAGTTTCATACTCTCATGCATACGATTCTGGGGAGGAAAAGGACATCAAAATGAGAAGGCAAAACAAAGCAACTTTATGTTATTACAACAAAATACTGGTGCAAAGAGTATGAATTATCGAAGATAATGCTCACATAAGTAATTCAGGCAAGTAGCAGAATTGGAAAAAATGAGTCATGAGAAGCCTCTAAATTCCTAATCTTTTCAGTTTTTGCAATTATGTCATTTCCCACAAAATGTGACTCAGATACCTTATTTTCTTTACTGCTAATTAAGTTCTATCTGATTTTCAGATTCAGTTGTGGAGAGGGAAAACATTATTCTCCTGTCTCTTTAAAACTTTGTTACCATTACTAATTTACAAACAACAAAACACAAGTCATTTCAATTAAGCTTTCTCAAACAGGCCATACAAAGATTTAAGTTAAATTCTACCATAGTTCACATTAAGCACAATGCAGGCAATATTTAACTCCATGGCAACATACCATTTCTTCATCTTCAGCAAGAACAAGGTCATAATCACTAAGAGCTACGCAGAATATAATTGCTGTTACTCCTTCAAAGCAATGGATCCATTTCTTACGTTCTGAGCGCTGACCACCAACATCAAACATCCTGGTAGAAAGATAAACAACCTTATAATTATGCTACTGCAAAATGAACTGACATTTTGCCCGTTCAGTGCCATCAAATGTACAGAATAAAAATATGAACTAGTTTTTATCTTTAGCAAAATGTGTAATATTCAAATCTACGAAAAGGACACTATTACGACATTAATCAAACACAAAACTATAGCTTCCTAATCTTTCCTACCACAAATAAGCACTAGGACGTAACCATGACATAACCAACTATTCTCCTACAACTACCTTACTTGAATGAATACAGAGCTCTATACATCACCTTTCTCTTCCACTCACTAATACAATAACTGGGCAACTAATCTCTAAAACAGCAAAACTCTTTTCTACAACACAGGAGAACACAGAGGCTGAAATCCTGTTCATGTAACTTATGCTGGGTAATGCTGATGACATCAGCAACAGCAGCTATTTTTCAAAAATAAAACATTTCTCATTTTTCTCCCCAAGGTCCAAAGGTTTCCATGAAATCTCTTTCGTCATCTGGAAGCCACATCTGGGTAGTGAAATGAGACGGGGAGTCTTTAGTTACAGAAAATCAATAGGATGACCTTATCAGCAGATATGATCTCTGGTTACAGCAACAGAATTTCAGCCTATGAAGTTCAGTTATGACAATTATGGATCTCCTGAAGATTCGACCATGTAAAACAATCAATGGTAGTCACCACAGATTGTTTTCATTCTAGCACCTCAGAGCAGAATGTCAGCCAAGCGAGGATACATTAAAAAATGATGTTGACCGGGCACAGGGATAGAGAAACAGGACAGGGGTCAACAATTTCCTTCGACAAAATGTTTACTACAGAGGTTGGTAAGCTACTAATAATACGGGACAAGAGTTATCAATTTTAAGGAAGATTAAAGCAGCTTGCTGCTTTTTTGTTAAACATATCAGATATACCTGATAACTCCATGTATTTTCTGAGAATGTCAATTGAAACATAGTACTTTATTTAACTGTTGGTTGCTTACCACTGCTATATATATATACTGGAGTGTATGATAAGGAGAATAATATCACATAAGGACATCTCTTACAATATCAGCCATCAACAAAGAAGGATACCTTGATCAGCACAGAGGTGGAATGCTGTGCTTGCACCCTACCTACCATTCTCTGCTTCTTGAGAACAACTTTGTGGTTTTTTGGTTTTTTATTTGTTAAAAAATAGCATTTTAAAAAATGCAAATATGATAACAGAAGGCAGGTAATGTATTTTACAATGTGGTTTACTGTGGACAAGTTAACCTGCACTCATACATTAGACCACAGTGTACTACTACTTCAGTTTCACTTAAAGACTCACATGTAAGACTACAGAGCTAGCTAGGAGATAGCACATTACCTTATTTTATGCTGTAAAAGAAATATCTTCAAAGGGCACTCAGATGAATGGCACAAGAGATGCCACTGTGTTAATAATGGTTAACTTTGGGCTAACTTAAACTGGGCAGCTACTGAAACAAGGAATGTGCTATAGAAGCCAATACAATACTTCAGGAGTTTTATGAAGACAAGCCACCTGGTTTCATGTAGGATTCCTAACACTACAGAGTAAAAGCTGTGCACCAGCTCTTGTACTCCGAAGTGCTATAATGTTAAGTAATCATGTGCAAAGAAGCCCCAGTTAAGTGAAACCCCACCCTCCACCATTGTGCAGCATTGTGCAGCAACCAAAAGATGACATGACTGTATTTGAATAAATGTAGATTGTTGTATATCAAAAAAATAAAACATCCCCTGAAAATAAGCCCTAATGCGTTTTTTGGCGCAAAAATTAATATAAGACCCTGTCTTATTTTCGGGGAAACACGGTATAAAAAATGTTCCCCATCCATGGTTAAGGACAATGTATAGAATTTGAATATGGGCTGCCTAATCCCAACACTTGATTTACCAGACCAAGAATGCAGAGAAATAGACTTGATCAAAGATAGGAAATGTAACTTTTTATGCTACAGATCCCAACATCTCATAGCGATCATGCCGGCTATGGAATTCTGTCAGTTCTATTTCTAAAAAGTTTCACTTCCCCTTTCTGGAATTGATACACAAATTATTCTGCATCCATACAGTACTTTCAATACTAACATTTCAAAGACCATGCCTCATTTATCCTCAATATATGAATCATTCTCATGCTATAAAGGAAACAGTGGTTCAAGTCAGGGTTAATCTTTCAAAGTCATTCTGGATAGGATTGAAAGACCAAAGTTAACAGTGTTTCAGATGCTGTTGCATTTTTACATAATAGTTCATAATGTATGTGTAAACGTCACCCCAATCAACTGGAAAACAAATGCAATTATAAGTCATAAGCAAGTAAGCAGCAACAGCAGAAATTCAAGCAAAAACAGTAATTCCTTTATCAAAACACTGTAAAAATAATTTTTTCTATGGAAGTGGGGTTACAAGAAAGTGCTATAACTACCTACTCAAGAGTGGAGCATATGATTGAAACAAGCATTTATTTAACAGCATGGTGGCAGTCAGGGAAGTATTAGATTTCAACACATCCTTATGGCAGGCATGAAGGATAAGAGACAAAACAGGAATTCATACTTAAAGGGATACTGCTTTGGTCAGACCAATCACATTGGGCTGGTCACACATTGGGCTCCTTACATTTTCCTACTTCATACTTCACTTTCAAACATGCCTAAGCACAAGGGCATCTTTTAAGAAGAGGGATGTGAGGTGACAGACTCATTCATTTTGCATGCTGCCATATTTTATAAAGATTTAGAACTTAACAGAAGGTACGTAAGCAGCAATGCCAAGAGGCTTTAAAGGCTATGCTTACTGAAAATGTGGAATTCTTCAAGAGAGAAGGAGAAAAGCTACACAAATATGTGTTACCTGATGCCTGACATACATTTTTTCTGAGTATTCCAATGGAAAACACACAGCCTCTACCCTCCATCACACACTTTCTGACACCTTTGCATGCTCCCTGCCAATGTTCTGTGCTACTAACTGGTTAGTTCTCTCTCAGTAGTTTTGCTCAAAAAGCCATGCACAACTTGGAGAGCCATGTTAATTTCAGCTCCAATTATAACACAGAAAAATAAATGCATGGCAAAAGAAAAGATATCTACGGTAGACCTTTATCTTTTAAGCTTCCAGAAAACAATTTAAAACAGTAGCCAGTATCCTTTTAGTATATATGCTCATGTAAAGCAAGGATTTGGTACCTGTGTCTGTGATCCCAACATAAAAGCAGCTGAAAAGAACAAAACAATGAAAATAAAGAAGTGAACGGATATCAAGAATCCCCAGCAAGAACAGAATTTAATGACGGAGATACACTGCATTATGTGAAGGCACAGTCAAACTAAGCCTGCACCACATGTACAGAAGAAAAGGCAGAACATTCTATCCTATATCCAAAAAAAATTCTGATGTGATCATTTACATAACAGGCATGTCTCAATCTATAGCTTTACTCACTTGAAATACAAGTCCTTGAAAGTGAAGTGTGTTTCTACAATGCCTGTTGTTTTCACTCTGGTCCGTAGAACATCTTGCTGAGTTGGAATGTAGTTCTGCTGAGATATTCTGTCCAGGTCATTTAGATAGCTAAAGTGGAATGAGTAGGGAGGAAAAAGAGAAAAATGCATTCAGAATCTTCTCTTATACACAGCATCATGCCTGTAATATTAGTGTTGGGTATCTGAAACTGAGCAGCAGCTACACTACCTGCCATCTGTTATACTGATTCCATGTCAATGTACTACCTAGTTTGCAACCCCATAAAAACTGTGCTGGTGAATTCATTTTACATTTTATGACAGATTCTGTTCAGAGCTGTCTTAACAGTGTACACTGTAAAAGGGAAAATCAATGTTTCCCCACATAATTAGCAACACTCCTACTGAAATTTCCTACCTTTAGAGCTACAAGTAAATGAAACAGCTGTTAGTTAGAGTTGCAAGTAAATACACCAATTTCTGTAAGAGTAAATGTAGGGATAGGTGATTGGTTGCTCTTCCAATGCTGTCTGGACTCTAGCTCCAAGAGCCCTAGTTAAGAGCCACAATTTTACCATTCCTGATTTAGAATGTGAAATCCTCTGGGCAGAGAGATGTCCTGTTGATTATGTCACTCTACATGAAGTACCATCTACACCAGTGAGTCCCAATCTTGGGTAACCCACATGTTCTTGAACTGCATTTCCCAAAAATCCCGGCCAGCTCAGCTGGTGGTGAAGACTTCTGGGAAAAGCAGTCCAAGAACACCTGGGTTACCCAAAATTGGGAATCACTGATCTATACCAATGGTTCTATATATAATAACAAGAATAAATCTATTCTAAAACATACATATAAGAGATGCAATGCAGAAAGAATGGACAGTTACCTCTATATTGATGGGCAAAGGAAGGAAAGACAAGACAGGCATACTGAAGAGCATGTGACAGAGATTGGCAGGTTTACAAGCACCATCCAGAGCCTGAGGTATGCACCACTGCCTGAGCTGGTGAGATGAAAGAAACTTCCTGATGATCCCTTGGAAGGAGTTTGTTGTAATGCAGCAGTTAAGAATAAGAGCGATGAGTCAAAGTCTTCAGTTAAAATCTCAGCTCAGCCACAACTGACTAGATAGAATAAAGCAAACCGCTACTCCTCAACTTCAGACATGGCCCACTCAATAAGAGGCCCACAATGAAGGACTGTTGTAAGGAATAATGAGAATATAAATACATAGCAAGCACTATAGGAGCATTGAGTATTAATATTAGGAAGGATTTCCATTCGCTTGTGTGTCATACAGCATTCCCAAACAGCTGCTCTCCAGATGCTTTCAGCAACTCCAAAGTTTTCTGACCACCAGCCAAGATGGTTAAGGCTGACAGGATTTGAAATCGAAAGCATCAGAAGGCACCAGACTGATGAAGGCTAGTGCAGGGAAACCAAGATTTCAGTCTCTGCTTATTAGTCTAAAAAAGCAATAGACTTTCAAGCCCCAGTGATGAGAAAGACAGTGGGTCAAGTGCAAAGGCCCACTTCTTCAATGATTCATCAACTCATTGTACCTTCCATGTCAGGGTTCCTTGGCACTTTCTGAAATAAGCTTGTGTACAGCATGCTGTAACACTTCAGGTCATATAATAAAGTCACAACTCATCATGGCAGGCTAGATCCTAAGCATGTTCTTTTAGCTCCACAGTGTTAACATTACTGCTTTAATACTGGGAGCAGTATAGATGTAACAAAGACGGCACTATTCAGCTTTACAGAATCTTTGTGAAGTAGAGTCTGATGAAAAATAGTGACTTGTGTTACACTACCACAAGGTTTGTTACTAGACCAAGCATCCCACATCCAAATCCAACAGTCACTATGTAAATACAGTACTCTGGTTCCAGCCTATGCTTTTTAGTTCAGAGGGGTTTAATCCACTGCACCTTTTTTAAGAACTGTATTCTTGACCAAAATTATAAGCACGGGGCTGCCATCATTTGAATCCCAAGCAACAAGACAACAGTATAATCATTGCCTGAGATTCAGTTTCTTTGCTAAGACATATTGCTGATTAAGGATCTGACGTCAACTAACTCCATTTGAGAAGAGCAGAATTTACTACCCCTCTCCTCATAATAAAAATACTTGAAAAAATCGTGGAAAACAAAGATTCTGTGATCCTTCTGTCTCTTATAAACTATTGCTATGCTAAACAATGTTAGAATTCTACAGCAGCTCCTACTGTCATCAACATTTATTCAATACTTTGCCCTTCCACTCAAACAAATTGAATTAGTTAATAGGAGTAATACCCCAGAAACTAAAATCAGAATGGAAGTCAACTTAATATTTTCAAGCAACAGACTCTGAAGTATGCTGGCAAAGGAACTATTTTCACGACTTCAAGTAGTTCATGTTTTAACACTTTACTCTTGACAAGAAGAACAGGTAAATTATGCTTGTGTGGGCTAGTAATTTGCATACAGTAAGTTCATGTTTCAAGAGCAAGGTTTAAGAAAATGAACTAGTTCCATTTTGTGTTATTAGGTTCTGCAATAGCTAACTTCTCAAGACTTTGTTGTTGTTATGCACCATCAAGTTACATTCAGCTTACAACGATTCTAATGGGGTTTCCAAGGTATGTGAGACATTTAATGAGTGTGTTTTCCATTGCCACCCCATCAGTGAGCTTCTTCAGCCAAAGAGGGATTTGAACCCATGTCCTCCAAGTCCTAGTCCATCAATCTACCCTCACTCTAGTGCAGTCACTAATTCTCAACCAAATCTCTACTGCTCATATACTATGAAGCTTTTATACATTAATAGGACTCCAACAGTAACAAGAAACTTTATCTGTTTCAAAGTAGGAAATCTATAAATACATAAAATGCACATTGAGGCAAAAAAATCAAAACTTTAGTTATCGGCTAATGGGTTCTGAGCTGTCCGTGACAGATCAGGAAAGAGATCTTGGTGTGCTGGTGGACAGCTCAATGAAAGTGTCAACCCAGTGTGCGACGGCAGTGAAAAAAGCCAATTCCATGCTAGATATCATTAAAAAGGGGATTGAAAATAAAACATCCAACATTATGATGCCATTGTACAAAATGATGGCAAGGCCCCACCTCAAAAAAGACATAGTGGAACTGGAAAAGGTGCAGAAGAGAGCGACTAAAATGATGACTGGGCTGAGGCACCTCCCTTATGAGGAAAGGCTACACCGTTTGAGGCTCTTTAGTCTAGAGAAAAGGTGCCTGAAGGGGAACATGACTGAGACGTATAAAATTATGCAGGGGATGGATAAAGTGGATAGAAGGAAGCTCTTTTCCCTCTCATGCAATACCAGAACCAGGGGACATCCACTCCAATTGAGTGTTGGGAGAGTGAGAATAGACAAAAGAAAATATTTCTTGACCCAGAGTGTTGTTAAGTCTGTGGAACTCCTTGCGACAGGATGTGGTGATGGCATCTGGCCTAGATGCCTTTAAAAGGGGATTGGACAGATTCCTGGAAGAAAAGTCTATCACAGGTTACAAGCTATGATGGGGATGTATAATCTCCATGCTTAAAAGGAAGGTACCTCAAAATGCAGGGGAGTGGTATCAGGACACAGGTATCTAGTTATCTTGTGTGCTCCCAGAGGCATCTGGTGGGGCCACTGTGAGATACAGGACGCTGGATTAGAAGGGTCCTTGGCCTGACTCAGCAGGGCTCTTCTTATGTACTTAAAAACCTTAATAAAATCTTGTTTTAACTACTGAAAAATACACACACAAAAAAAACACCATTCTTCAAAAGAATGTGCATGCCTTTTCAGCCCTTCTTCTAAAAATAAAATATTACACTATTTCACCATAGCATTTCTGGTAAGTTACTACATAGAAGCAGTTTGCTATGTGGAAAGAAAATGTTGCACGCTGATGTCAAGACAAAACATTTCTGAAATATTTACCATAATCCTATCTATTCTGTACTGCTGTAAAAAGTTTAAATGACTTAATTTTGTTGTACCTTCAACCGTAATGAATACAAATAATCTCCAGATACCAGAAAGATGCTGCAAAAACCATTGGTTGGATATGAAGAAAGTATTGATGCTAGACTACTGCTCCTATTATCCCCTGACCACTAACTATTCTAACCATGGTTGATGGGAAATGAAGTCCAGGAACATAAAGCTAGCCAAAAGTCTCTATGCCTGTTCTGCTTACAGATCTTATGCCGTTTTCTAATAAACCCCATTAAGCTAAGCAGGAAATTAGAAAGCATCTTGTGGCATTTTAAAAACAAACACATCTGTTAATAATGTATATTTTCATGGACAGAAATGTACTTCATCCAATTCATACTCTGAAAATTATCATGTGGAATTCTCTAAGCTCAGTGAAGAGAAAATGAAGATGGACAATGAAAGAGATAACACATTTACCACAAGAAATGTTGAAACATCTGAATCACTTTGTTTTGCAGTATAACTTAGTTTCAAGAAGCTCTCAACAATGCTGTTAAATACTGGCTGCTCAAAATCCATTATAACAAAGAGCAAAAGTGAGTTTGGCTGGGATGAACTTTTCCTTTCACTCATTTTAATGAACTAAGCATAATCCATGGAATCTTTGAAGTTTAGCTTTCATTAACTATCTAGTTTTATGAAGCTTAAAAAACTGCTACTGAAGCATATTTACATTCTCACTCAGGGAGCTTTGAAAAATACCACACCAATTCCTTAGAACTCATTTGTGCCACAATAACTTTTGCAAAAAAACAAAAACAAACAAACAAAGCTCTGAAAAGACAAATATAAAGCTTATGTGGTTATGGACATGAGCTCATCTGCAGAACTACTTAAAATCTATTTAATGGTTTCTTACTAGGAAGCAGAATCATTAAGCTGATATTCTCTCGATCTGCTGAAGCATGCTTGAACCCCAGGGTCTCTCCATAACCGCTTAATCACTCCTGATAGTTCTGGAGTCATGACTCCTTCTTCTGCACTTCCAGCTAAGACAAACAACTGACGGGCATCATCCTGCAGAAGATAGGTTCAATACTGCCATTACCATGTGCAGCAACATAACACACTATTTAACTACCAGTTTAACTACTTCTCAGCTATAGTTTACAACAGTATAGTAGGCAGGATGGATAAAAATTAATGATTTTTTAAAAAATCAAACTGATTTAAATCATTACTTAAATCATGATTTAAATTTTCAAAAGTCAATTATTTTAATTTATATCATTAAAAAATCTTAATTTAAAAATTTAAATAATATCTGGTATCCAGAGATTGTTTGTATTCATTATTTAAATCAATTTGATTTAAATCAAATCCACCCTGACAGTAGATTATCCTTTCCCCAAAATATTCTTAACCAAAACAACAGGTTTTAAAGTGTTGAATCTTTTACTTAATGTCAACTGCAACCAGAATACATGCAACAGAGCTTATTGATCAGAACAACCAATAAAGATTGACTGTGGGGTTTCCCAGAGGTTTATCTGGGAGTACAGTAGAAGTTTCTTCACATTACCACTCACCTATAAACTCACTAAAATAAGAATCTCAAATGCTACAGAAATAATAAAAACTACAGCTAACATCCTGTTGTTTAGCATAGTAAGTCACAACTAGAGCAGGCCCACTGAATCAGTGCAGATCTGGTGAGTCAGCTTCTCCACAAGTTCTGCTGATTCAAGTTGCAAATTAGTACATTAAGGATTTATGCCTAGTGAGTTTCAGCCTAGTGCTCATGAAAATAAAACTGAATATAAGAGATGGTAAAAACAGTTAAACTGACAATATAATCTTAGAACTGCAAACCTGGAAGGGACCCTAAGGGTCATCTAGTCCAGCCCCTGTCAAGGAGGCACCTCAGGGAATCAAACTCACTAAGTCTGGTTCTTAACCAGATACCTAAACTACTCAGCTATCCAGCAGTTCTATTGATAATTAAGTATTTTAATAAACAATAAAGTCAGAAAAACCAGATTTCGGGGAAATAAAATGTTTTGTGCTTAAAAGAAAGCTACAAACACAGATAAAAGAAATGGAGCTCTAATTTTAGAAAGAACACTTTTGTGGTTAGTATAACTTGTCAATCTGAAAGGTCGTGGACAGTTAAAATTTTAGTATCTGAGGAAGATGTACCTATCACTTGCCTCACAAAAGGGGAAAACTACTGATGCACAGGAAGACTGGGCAAGGTTTCAACAGGGTATCTGCTGTCTGATAACAAAATGGTGCTGAAATATTTAAGTAAGCAAGCAGCACAGCAGCAGAAGTTACGTAATTGACAAATACTGCAGAAATACAATTCAAGCTGTATAAGATTTCACATGAAAAAAACACCGAGTCAGCTTCCATTGTTTCTTTTAAAGAATTTGCACCTAGGGAAACTTACATAACGTAATTTAAAAAACAAGCTAAAAACAATGTTAACACAAAACAAATTCACATTTCAGCAAACATTAAGAGTGAGAGTAAAACAAATTTACAATTTTTTAAAAGGCTTTGACTAAAAGCAGTGTGAGCCCAAGCAAACTTCCATGGAGCAGCACTGCCTAAGCAGAACACTGCAAGTAAAAGAAAAAGTGCATTTTCCAATTAATATCCACATAATCTCTAAAACTGTGAAACCCACAGTTTTGCTTGGGAGGAAGATTTAAATGCATAGGCTGATTCATGTGGAAGTCCTCTACATCTCCTGGTAACATTAACAGCAACAAACCATTCTAAACACAATGTTCTTAAACACTGCAATCAGACACATACCATTTCTACCTTGCAATTTTATATGTCTTACTGCTAGTTTCATAGTTAAGTACTTCAAAACAATGCTATCTCTCAATCCAATAAAAATGAATATACTTACAGCTCTAGCAGCTTCACCAAAGTCTATCTTTAGCCTTCCCATTGCTCTTATTATTGCAATGATAGATTGGATAGTATTGCTGTAGACAACCACTTTATACTGCTTACACTCTTCCTCTGAATAGCCATCTTCATGAATGATTCTGTCAAAAAAGAAATCTTACATAGTTAGGGGGTCAATTTCAGAGTACGGAAATCCCAACTTAGCCATGATATTCAAATTGTGATTAAACCAGCTCTACTAACCAGCCTAATATATCACACAGAATAGATGTAACACTAGGAGGAGGATGAAAGAGCCATTTGTAAGTCCCCTACGTGTTTGTAAAGAACAACAATGTAACATTGTGATACTTTTAAACTCCTTGAATCTATATAAAACTAATGCATTTCATCTACTAGCCAGAGACTGTGGTCTTCTTGCTGTTGTTCTTGATACAGTCCTTTTGCTCTCCAAAACACTTTGCCTCAAAGATTGCAGGGTGGGGAGATGTGGAATGTCAGCAAGAAGTGCAAACCAGCCCCCTCCCCAAAAATGTTAGGGGACCTGGTAACTTGTACTGGAGTACCTATGGATCCCAGCCGAAGACCACAATTCTCCCAGACTGTGGACACAGCATCCTCAGAGATTCCTACGATGGCTCTTACATTTTTTTTTCTCCCTCTCCACAACAACAAGTAATGTTACAGGAAATAGAAGTACATAGAGACTTTCTATTCCTCCAATGTTCTTATTGTACTGCTCATATGATTAGGTTTAAAAAATGTAAAAGAATAGGATATTTTGAAGCCACCCTTCTAAAAGTTCTTCAGACAGAGACATGGTGCCCAATATGCAAATGACTGTGTCCATACTATGGTAAATATGTAAAACACGTGCTATTTTACTTACTTCATTTGCTTCACAATGGTGCTTTTACCAGATTCTCCAGCACCTATAGAACAAAAACAAGTGAAGTTCTATCAATTTGGTGTGGCAACTGAAAAAGCAAAATTCCAATGAAAAAGATGGTTTTTGTTCTACACCAATCAACTTTCCAGAAGCATCCAAACATCAATGAACTGAAATTTAAATTCTTCTTAGAAATGGTGGTAAGTAAGCTGTTGACAGTTTAAAACCAATTGTAAATCCTGACTTCTAAACTACTCCATGGCTGAAATTCTGTTGCTTAGCATAGTAAGTCACACTAGATAGAGTAGGTCTGCTGAATCTGAGTGAATTTGGGCAGTCAATTGCTCTATAAGTTCCTTTAATTAAAACGGGCCTACTTTAGTTGTGACTTACTTTTGTGCAATGAAAGCAGGCCCATGTAAACTAATGGAACTTACATAAGAGTTGACTCACCAAAGCCTCATTTATTCAATGCAACTAACTATACTAAGCAACAAGATTTCAGTCATCATGTTGACAAAAGGAAACAGCCACATAATATTGTAGCACTTTAAGATTAACAATTTCATTTCAACATGAACCTTTGTGGATCAAAGTCTACTTCCTCAGACTCTGGAGGCTCGTTTTGTACTCATTTACATTCTTTATGCATATAGTTGAGATACTTACATACGTACATTGGATTATTATCAAATATTTGTTCAGAGTTCCTGATGCTCCCTTCAACAATATACTGTTAATCTCCCAAAGGCTATCATTCATGCACCCAAATACCAAAGAGTTAATTGTACAAAAACCTCAGTATTCCTTTTTCATCATGTATACATGTGAAAAAACAGGTGTATCATCATCACACAGTATATATTCAAGTACATACCATTTCCTACATGTAAGAGATCTCCACTTAAGAAACACACCTTAGCGTATAGCTAGACATATATTAAAACGCTTATATGGATCCTACACATTCATCTATACCACCTGAAAAAGAAGACATGCATTCACTCAGTTCTTTTACTTGTCCTTAATACTGTGGCTTGAACTCCATTTTTGAAAAATATTTATGAGAATCTGGTGATCCATGATTCCTCTCCCTCCCCAATTAACAAGCAGCTAAAACTCATAATGTGTACACAGAAGTCAAATAAAAAAACATCTGGAAAAAAACAAAGGTGACTCTCTCTGGAAAGGAGTTAAGAAAAATTAAATGCTTCTACTCAAAAGTAGGGATAGTTGAGCACAGTGGACAAACCTGCCTACGGAAAACCTAGTGTAACTGCTATAGGACAGAGCAATTAAACACCCTGTACTGGAATCAGTGACTAAGGATGTAATCCCAAGGCCTGGCTAAGTTAACATTAAACTGGCTGAAGCTGTGCTGAATCCAAACTCCTCCAAGCCGAAGATGTTGGAAATTACTCAAGATACCCTGACCAGGACCACGGTTTGTGCCAGTACAGTAGCTGTGAATCGGGACTGAGAGTGGTTTAGATAAGATGTAACTTAGCTCCTCCCCATTCCTCACAACTTTTTTTTCCCTTTTGATTTTTCGCTGACTGATCTCTGTGCTGGCAGATCTGAGATCAATCAGCATAAGGAGTTGTCCTGAAATAAGGGCAGTTCTGCTAGCAAAAGAGGATTCTGTACATCTCAATGTACATAGCAATGTACATATCACTCCATAGTGATAAAACTTTAATGCAGTGGAACTCCATAGTCTGTTTCTGGGGAGTGTGTTTGTGTCCGGGAAAGCTATGTTAGTCTGCTGCAGCAAAAATATGAAAAAACCTTGTGGCATAGGATTCCTTGGAAGTTCTGTCAAAGAGAAATTGCTGGTCTTTAAGAAACCATAAGGCTTTGTCAATTATTTCAATGTTATAAAATGTCACCAATAAATCCAGCAGAATCAATAGGACTGCATTCCTACTGTCTTTCCTGGCATAGATTGGTCAGGATATTGAAAGCTGTCACAATATCACAGCTTGAAACCAGCCTGAAAATCTCTGAAGTTGTCTGGTCACCAATTACTAGATCCCAATCCCCACACTTAAAGGCTATAGGAGCAAGCAGTCTATAGCTAGTATAACCTCGGAGTACAGAGTGTTTTTCTTATGTAGGATACACATACATGACCCACCAGAGGCTGCTCTTACCCACCTGGGCCCACTACTCTTCTGCAGAAACTTTTAAAAATCCATGCCTCCCCAAAAAACTAATTAGCACACAGTAAGCCAGTAGCCAAACGGCAAGACAGGTAGAAGTAATGTATGAAGGGAGTGGAATGAAGTCCTCTGAGGTCTGCACATCTTCAACATTCATTAACAGAAACTCATTTCATAAAACCTGACTGAATAAATAGTGTTCTGAATGCATCAGCAGGTAATGCCTAGCTGCTATTGCTCTCTTCCTTCTCTACTCCCATATGAGGCTGGACATCATTATGGCTACACTGACTCTGGATATGGCAGCTCTCAGTCTCTAAAGTTTCTCAGTCAACGGGTTCCTCTCTTTCCTCAACTTCCTTTCCATTTATTGTACCCTGGATGATCAGCTTTAACAATCTGTACTTTTTATTTCTATTATGGGACTGAATTATTCTAACTTTCTGCATTTTAATGTGTTTTATGATTTCTGGCTCCCTGATCATTAGCACTTCCTCATTGGTCACCCTCTAAATCCAATAAATTATTAGCATTCTACGATAAACCTACATTCCAAATACTTCTTTTGAAATAGTTGCCTCTGTTAAAAGTCCATGTTTCCATACCGTAGAACCAAGACTCTACAGCAGTGTGCACAGTGCATTCTCCAAGCAAATTTTAAGGTTTTGTTTGCATATTATGTTCTTCATTTTAAGAAAGCTGCCCAGGCCTTTACATCTACTTGTGAACAGGCCAAGGTTGAGGGGGGGGGGGGAAATTATCTCAGAAAGAATGCCCAAGCAGAGGTTTGCATTACAGTAGCTAAATCAGGCTGCTAGAAAAACCACAATAGGTTTTTGAGGTCTGCTTCCTAGTTCTGAAAAGCATAAGTAATAGAATCTTCCCTTTCCTCAGTCCTTCTCTGGCATTTCTAAGTCTTATGCTTTCAATTCTTCTTCTAAAAGTATTTCTGTCCCCATCCACTGCCTTTATTGCTTCATTTCCCCATTTATCCCCAAAGCATCTACGCCAGCTAAGAAGCTTTGTAAGCCCAGTCGCTACACCTTATTTCATCCATCTGTTCTCTTTCAAATACCTCCCAAATCAACAAATGCTTACCACCTGATTCCACCGTCATACAGATGGATAATTTCCAGAAGTTCAGGGGCTACACAAGCCCACACCTGGACCTTGGAAAGTTGCACCCAAATCTGCAACCCCAACCCTCCCCAACTTCTTTCTTACAAATTTTTTTTTGCCCTGGGAGTCCTTCAAAGCATAGCAAAATAGCCTACAGAATACAAGGAGATATTCTGAGACTGCGCATTTTTAAGAACTTTTAAATTTGGGGAGACTATGGGGTGGACATTTGAACTCCTGAGGACTGCATGCATATGAGAGCCCACATTTCCCACCACTGCAAAACTAGACAAATATTTTTAATAAGAGGAAGGTTTGTGTTGTGAGTTGATTGACTGAGTAAGAGACTACATAGAGCAATTTCAAATTTCCTATTTGAAATGGGAGGTACCAAGGAATTTTTTTTAGACTGTACTAGGGCATCACTGATGTGCTACATCACTTATAAAAAAACTAAAACTGAAAAACTTCCTCTCAGAAGCAGGAGGAGACAGGAGGGAGCAAGAAGGAGTATTTCCCTCCTTTTCTTTAATTTGTCTTAAAGGGCCAGTTGAGAACCTGCCTGCAGCTGAATCCACTTAGATCTTCACTTGAATTTGCACCCATGGTGGCCATGTTGCTAATTTTGCAAAATATTTCATACTCACAGATGAAAGATTCTATGCCCACAGCTCCTATAATTTCTTTACCCAGAACCACAATCATTTGGCTAGTCAAACCTGTGATGCAACTGAGAGAAAACTGGAATGGCACAGTGGGGAAGAGGTTGCCTGGGAAGTCCAGGAAGCAGAGAAAAAAATTAAGTAGTTTGTCTATCATCAACTGTTTTTCATTCCAATTACTCTGTCCTGATTCTGTTTTGCCAAGAGGATATAACAGTTGAAGTTATATTACACAAGGTGGCCTAATAAATTTGTAGTCCTGGGGTATTCCTTGTATTCCACCCCCAAAAAGAGAGGGAATAAAACTACTATGCAGTTTATCCTGAACAAGAATAATTTTGCTCAACAGAAGAGTTGTCTTGCTATTTTACAAAGAGGCATCCTAGCTTTAGCCTATCAAACTTGATAGGGTCAGAACAAAGCAAGTATACTGTGCATGCACTGTATGCACCCACTTTGACCTTATATTAAGCAATGGTTAGGGCAAGATTAGAAAAATACAAGTAGAAATGACCCTGTTTCCTGACATACATGTAGGTTTCAAAAAGGATGTTACCAAGTCACATACTCTATTTTCTCTTTATTTTATAATACATGAAGCAATCTGCACATTCAGAAAGACATCATACACTCAATTTCCAAAGCAGCAACTGTGTCAGTCTGTCTTAGCATGTTGGCAAGGGTAAAGGGGAAAATAAAAAGAAAAGGGGGAAAAGACAAAATATTTTAGCATTTTATGGTAAATAGGTTTATTTCAGTGTGCCTTCCCTATGTCTCAAGAAGTTGATTTTTGTTTCATAACAATCCACACTGAAGGAAAACAGTTAATCTTTTAAAAGCTACAATATTTTGCCTTCTTCCCTTTTCTTTAGTGCCAACATTCATAGATTCAGGCACATTTATTCCCACTAAGTCTCTAGGATTAAACCTACTTAAAGCACTGTGGCTCATCTGGTCTCTAGACAGTAGGGTCTACCAAAATTATAAAGGCAAATAATATACACCTCAAGTTACACTTAGAAAATAAATACAACCTGTTCTGTATCTGAGCCACTTGCTGCAGTAGGAAAATCACACAAAATGTATGTCAGCTGAAAAGGTGTGCTTTTCCTTGAAGCATTGCAGTAAAGGAACAACAGAAGTGTCATCTGAAGCAGAAATGAACAAGATGGGGAAAATAAAGGAGGACTAACAGCAGCTCTTCTGTCTTATAGAATCCTGTATCTCCCCAATCAAAAAACTGAACTATTACTAGGCAGCTAACTTATTGGTGAGGTCAGACATCAAATAACTGAATTTTTTTCTATAATGTTACCAAATTCAACTAATTAGCCAAATTCTACTAATGGTGCCATCAGATAGGCATACATCTTGAATTTTGGATGTCACGTGGCATGGTCCAGTGCAAGCTATTTCCTGGCAATCAGACAACATATGGAAAAGAGCAGTCCAACCCAATCTCAATCAGTGACCTTTTTGGTACAGTGGCATGGTTACCTTTGTTTGGGACGGGGCTGGGGTGATTCTCCAATGGACAGGAGGGTCATTTTAAGGAAGACTGCTCCCAACAAAGTGACTGTTTCTGGTGCAATCAGACACAATCCTTTCTAGTTGTCTGATCACACTCTTACTGCAGTATTATATATTCTACGTGTTCTGCTTACTTACTGTTGGTAAGATGCCAAATCACTTTTTCACACTTCAGTTTAAAGTTATTTTCCTATTTGCCTAACAACTCTTGTTGTGAGATAAACCAGAGTATTGTTCATGAAGAAATAAGTGCCTTTTGTATGATAGGAGAGAAAGGAAAATTATGATCACATTCAGCAGTTTACGTAAGTGCCTCCAGAACAATTGCTACTAAGAAAAAAATCTCACTTAACAAGAACCACCAACTCTTTCATACTTCTGAGGAACTCTGCTAAAAGACCATTAAGGTAAATCAGCAGACAGGGTCTGCTTTCTATAACATCATTATGAAAAATCTCTCCTAAACAATTATATTTTTCATAGAGAAGGAGTACAGATATAAATGAGCAGTATCAGATATTCTATAGCTCATTGTTTATTAATAAATTGTTTTTGTTGTTGTTTAGTCGTTGTGTCCGACTCTTCGTGACCCCATGGACCAGAGCACGCAAGGCCCTCCTGTCTTCCACTGCCTCCTGGAGTTTGGTCAAATTCATGGTGGTAGCTTCGATGACACTGTCCAACCATCTCGTCCTCTGTCGTCCCCTTCTCCTCTTGCCCTCACACTTTCCCAACATCAGGGTCTAATAAATTGTACTATCATAAATTAATTCTGTGTATAATGGGACAAGGACTATTAATCTAATTGGCTGTGCACTATCAAACCAATCTGATGACTAAGAGATCAATACTTAATAAAAAGATCTTTACCAACACTCAGCAGTTTATGAAACTGCATCAATGTTATTGAAACATGAACGCTGTAGTATTTAAAAATTATGTGAACTCTTCAGTGGCAATTAAAAATATATTTCCAACAGGTGATTATTCCCTTACAGCCCTAAAAGATAATTATTTAGCTGTAGAAAATGCTGACGTAGGCAGTGGTTTACACCTTCTTCTTTATTCTTAAATATTTGTATTCTATTCGTGATTTTTATTTTCGAGCCTAGACAGTCTTGAAAGCTCTCGGGAGAGGTTTCACATAAAGAACACATTACAAACTTCCATTAGCACTGTGCATCAAATTTAAAATAAATACCAGTAATCTAATGACGTCCTGCAACAGCACATGTATTATAAATAAAATTCTTCAGGCAAATCAAGCAGGAAGCATCACAGAAGTTGACATTTTTCTGTATTCTCGAAGGCTCTTTGAAGGCTCTTGACATTTTTCTTTTTGAAGAACAAAGTAAATTTATACAGAAATGCCAGTATGTTTTGTGAAAATATTTGGAAATGTAAAATAAACACTGGCAAATGAAGGCATTTCTACATATTTCTATTTCAAAACACACCATTTAAGTAAGATAGAAATTACCACAGTACTCAAAATGTTGCAACTGGAGATGGTTGTAACTCAAATTGGTTGCAAGTCAAGACGGTTGTAAGTTGAGGCACCACTGTACTGTAATGCATGACACACACAGTTTCCAAAAAAATTCAAAGCTATTAAAGGACAGCTTAACATTCAATTATATCATACCATTCTCCATTACCTGTAACCACTTGCACTATTTATCCCAACCTCAAAATAATTGTTTGAGTTCAACATATACTCCATATAGCTATTGTTTACATTTCCTTCATTAGGAAAAGTAATTCTATTCTTATTCTCTGTTTCTAATTCTTATTCCTTTATTCTTATTCCCTTATTTCTTCAGCAATTTATCCATAAGACAATCTGTTATTACATGGCAAAATGTTATGCTTCCTTAGAAGACACTGATGAGGAATACTGTCAAATATTTTGGAAAATTTGGTTAGAAATCTGTTTCTAGTAATAAGAAACGCATTGAGGTAAAGGAAGCACTTCTTGTTTATTATACTTGCTGTGATTTTTATTTTGGGGCTTTTTAAAAGAAATAAACAAATCAACACTTTGAGTGTTTTACACTGGGAGAGTGAAACTGGTAAAACCACTCCTTAAATATTTCACTTTTCTTGAAAGCCCTATTAGGGCTGAGATAAGTTGGTTCCAACTTGACAGCTCAGATCACGCACACACAAGGACTGATACTGAATGTCACTGTTACTTTGTGTTTCCTTGGCTATTTTATTTCCAAAACTCAATAAGAAAAAATTAGTATCACTGGCCCAGTGACTTAGAAATTTCTCATTTAACAACGCCAACCCTACAGTTTTCATTACCTTGACACAGTACTTCAGATTCACTACAAGGAAAAAAGTTTTGGTTTGGGCTTCCCCTCTGACATCTCTTGCAGCAAAAATTAGAAAAAACAGGTATATTCAGCAGATGCCATTAACAGGAAGCAAATGAATCTCATGCTGTCAATGCGCACCAATTTGTCATCCCAATACAAAAGGAATATCTAACCAGATTTTATTATTTTCTTTTGTCTGAAGTTTATTTTATTTTCACACCATCTTTCTTCCACTGAGACCTCAATACTGTCTTGATATAGTAGTCTTGATAAATAACCCAAACCACAAGAGCAACAGTAACTATCTGTGCGGCTACTTTTGCTACCTCGGGTCAAACCCTTCAGCTGCCCAAGGTGCTAGGAGTTTCCTCTACATTAGGTAAGGGGAACAGTTTCCCATTTTCAATACCTCTGTTTTAGTTTCCAAAGTCCATATTAGGGTAATGTTTTATTAGGAAAAGTAGAAGGCTTTTAAAGCAAACATGCTAAGGAGCCTTTCCCTACACACCAAACAAAGCAACAATAACTTTCTGCTACAGAGAAACCTGCTCCCTTTTCGAGCACAAATAAATAACAACTCTCCTCACCACACCACCAAGACAGGATGATTTTCTAAACTCGTTTCCTTCTCCCTGCTCTTCTAACAAAGTGTCCGCAGAAGATAAAAAGGTACACACACCGCTGTTCACTGTCGTCGCACTTCAGCTCTTGAGGGAGGGGTTAAAACAACCGGCAAATACCCGACCCATCCATCACCCTCGGGAGGGCAAGTCTGGCCTCCTCCGCGACAGCACAACCGGATCTCCACCCTCTGTGTCATTTCTGGGTTCGGGGCACCGAGACCCCTCTGGCCAGAAATCCCGCCACGACAGGCTTGGCGTCCCCCTCACCCGAAGCGCCGGCGAGCACCTCGCTTGCCAGGCGACTCTTACTTGTCCCGGGAAAGTGACCAGGGATGCAGACGAGACGCTTGGACCGAACCGACTCCTTTCCCCTTGCGGGGTGTGTGTGTGTGTGTTTGTGTGCGAGCCAGCTTCGGGACGTGCCCGGGAGACCTGGGAGTGTCAAGCTAGGCCACCAACTGCGCGACCCACTTCCTCCCAAAGCCCGGCTGACAAAAGCCTCTCGGCCGCTGGAAGCAGAGGGGCGCGGCCTCCCCTTGGGACCCCTGAGGCCTTCTTTCCTTCCCCTACCCCGGGAGAGCGGCGGAGTAGGCCCCGGCCCCGGCCCCACCCTCCTCCTCCTCCTCCTCCTCCTCCTGTTTGTTCTTCTTACCCAGCAAGAGGAGCTTCACCTCCTTGGCCGCCTTCTCCCCGTCCTCGCGCAGGTTGCGGTCGATCATACGGCTTCTTTCGGCTGCCGCCTTGTCTTCGGCGCTCAACGTGCAGCCCATGGCGGCGGGCGGGCGGCACCACTCGCTCTCCTCGGCGGCTGCAAAATCCAAAGGAGAAGAAGCTCGGAGGCGGACGCAGACTTGAGGAGGGAGGAGGCTGAGAGTGAGAAAGACGAGAGAGAGAGCCACCGGAAACGCGTCGACTTCCGCTTCTCACGGGTCACTGACGAATGTCGAAAGGCCCCATGGGAAATGGAGTCCAAGTGCTGGTCTCAACAACCTTTCAGCGGGATGGGGAAAGGAGAATTGAGCTCTCCCTCGTCCATAGACTTCTGTGGAGGGTATTGGATAGTGGGAGTTGAGAATCCACGGAGATGATACCTTTGTCACGGGGCATTTGCTAGAACGCTTGTTGTTTCTTTGTTTGCCAAAGGAGAAGCGGGAACAAGAATTTGTGCTCGACTCTGTGTGTGTGTACATGTGAGAGAACGAGAGCGACAGAAGCGTGCATGCTTTTAACCAAGAACTCTAAAGTAATTTCCAAGTGTGAAAATCCACATTGATTCCCACAGTTTGCTCCTTGTGTCAACTATGCCATTGTTACCTTGTGGACTGATGAAATAAATCATTTACAGCCTGATAGCCTATTCCGTAACCAACGAAACATTGCCACTTTGTCCTTTATCAAAGTGGACTTGATTCATGAAAGCTCACATTAAAATATAGCAGTCTTTAAGGTGTCACAACATTTTGTCTCTTGTTTCTGTTTCCTTTTTTGTCTGATATGTTTTCAAGGTAGATTTTTAGGGGGGGAAAGGAAAGTTAAATATGGTTTACTAGGCCTCTTATCCTCACATGGTTGGGAAAAGAAGAGAACTGAGGCTAAAAGCAGTTGTTTTCCTAAGCCAGTGTTATCATTCAGGCAAGTGTTGTTATCCTTATATTTCAGATGACCGAATGGAGCCGAGACTGTGTGATTCATGACAATACTGTAATAGAATGGAGACCATTTGTGTGTGTGTTCTGTGCTGTCCAGTTGGAGCTAACTTATAGCAACCCTCATACATCTTTCAGGGAAAGTGCTTTAAGGAGTGGTTTTACCAATTACAATCCCCCACTGAGTTTCCATGGCCAAGTGGGGATTGGAACCCTTTTCTCCAGAGTCCTAGTCTGTTACACTATCCACTACACCACACCACACTGTGAATTCCCATATTAGACTTGTGCAATTGGTGATTACCACCACTCTATATTATCTCCCCATTTCAAATCAGAGACAGATTAAGGCTAAACACACATTTTCATTCAGTCCTGATTGCATACATCCATGGCACAGATAATATTACCTGCTGCAATATTCTATGTAATACATAGTTACATGAAAAGTTATATTGTAAGGCAAAGATGGTCAGTATAGTGTGGTTCCTGCCAGCTCCCACTAGGTTGATAGACTCCCTTCATCTATCCTAGAATCCATACATATCAGACCAATGGATTGAAGCAAAACAGGATTTATTGAACTGGAAAGGGATTGAACAATAACAGGATGGGTACTCAGTCTCTTCTCTAGGATTCCAGTTCCTGGCATTGGTCCCAGGTCTCTCGCTACAGGCTCACTTTCTTTGTCTTCACCCCTCAGAATGAGTTCAGTCTCTTCAGGGTCACTAGTTCTCCTTATTAGTTCCTAGGGTTCAACTGTCCATAAGGTCCCTCTGGGGATCTGGCATGTCTCTGTCCAAGTCCCAGGAAGGAAGGTCAGTACACCTGCAATGAGGGCAAGTTTGAGACAGAGTTCCTGGCAGACCTCAGAAGTGCTTGATTTCTGGGCCCCTTCCTCTCTGCTCTCTCTGAGCATGGAAGTGCCAGTATCGACCCCTAGTGGAACTTGCCTTTCCTCCCTTCTGGCTTCTCTTTGTTCCCACTCACTCCAATACAAAGGCCAATATGGGACTTTGGGTTTTCTTGGTTTTTTCTTCCTCTGCTTTTGGCACAGAGTGTTGCCACCACAGCCAGGCAAGCCAACTGACCAAGGGACAACTGCAAGGATAATTTGCTTATCTATCCCCACTAGACTTGGGCCTGTCCAAGACATTAGGTTTAGAGGCATCAAAATAAATGTAACCAGGCTTAAAGAGCAACTTCTAGCATTTGCCCCAGATCTTTGTGAGGTCAGAGTTGGCCAAAGAGGCTGTGAGTAGGGACAAGGCCTTGGGGAAAAGATCAACTGGAGCATTCTGCAAACCTTGGAAATCACACCCCCATCTCTCATTTTACAGAGGACAGAACGAGGATCTGCAGCAAAGCCAGCAATCAGTCATTGTGCTGCCTGAGGCATAGAAAAAGAGGGCAATCCTCCCATTCCAGATATGTGTGACGCGAAGAGTCACCTCAACCAGGATCAGGAGAATGTACTGTCCGACTCTCAAACAAAGACAGAAGAGCAAGAGACGGGAGTTATAGAAAGGGAATTAAGTAAATTAGAAATAAAGGAAGAGACTGAGGGGGGCGCAAATCAGGCAGGAAAAGAGGAAGATAAAAAGGGGAAGAAGGAGGGGGTGAGGTAGAAGCATGTTGGGGAAGAGAGGAGAAAGTAGAGGAAAAAGAAGAGCTTGTAGAGTTGATTCAAGAAGACCCTTGGACAGGAGAGTGGGTAGAATTCAAATTCTACCGTGAGTACGCTGAAAGGGAATGGAGACAACAGATGTATAGAAAGCCACCTTACTGGGGGGAGACAGAGGAGAGAAAGCAAAAGAAAGAGTACAAAGCGTGGGTAAAGAGGGAAGAACAGAGAAGAGAAAAGCAGAGATGTATAGTGAGTCTGGAAGTAACATCCCGTGGGCCCAGCCCCTTCAGACCCCGACAGAGAACAGTTCATGGCTTGATAAAGGGGGAACGCCAAGAAGGTTCGACATTCAATCCACAAAATTGAAGTGGGTAGAGAACACGTCAGAGTCGATGGGTGCCAAACCCAAATGGTCTCACGATGTTACTAGTTATTCCCCGTTGTCATACCATGAAGAGATACCCAGTTTTAATAACGTTAAGACTTATGATTTATTGTTGAATTCGGATGATGATAAACAAGACTCAAAAATTGACGAAGACATGTTAAATAATAAACCAGTTTTATTAGAAGAACTGAGTATGACGACTGCTTCTTTGGACAAAGTTAAGAAAAAGGAGGTAGATGACAGGCAGCAAGATCACAATATGAAAGTCAACCGGAGAGGCAGCTGAATTTTTGTTTCACTACTGCCAATGGCATTGCATCCTCCTTTTCCACACCTAAGGCAACAGGCTAGCTTGAGGGGAAGGGCAGGATGTACCTCACACAGTTTTCTCCTCTTCCTAGCTCCTGCCCTTCAACACCTGTCACCTGATGCAACCGCCTTGCTATACCTAAATAATCTTGTTCTCCACTTCTCTTGTTGATTATTAGCTGCATTCTGGTTATTAGCTGAACCCTCACGCAGTGACCATGCTGGTTAGGGACTTTGGCCCTTCTGGTTTAGGATTTTGGGATTCTTAGTCCAAAAACAGTGATTTTTTTTTAAAAAAAACCTCTGGTTTGTGTCTTATGGACTTGACATTAAGAACTGGCCCAATCATGCAAAGCTTAAGTCTGAGCAGTCAAAGAGTCTAGGCCTACCCAGGGAAAGGCCAGTTCCTCTTTTGGGAACCGTAACATAATTTATTGCCAAAGAACATTGCATTAAAATCTACATAAAACACTACCAATCCTCAAGTGTCTGGAGGTATTAGACATTGTTGTTCTGTGCCATCAAGTCAGAACTGACTTATAACAACTCTCATAAGGTGTTCAAGGTAAGGAGTGGCTTTACCAGATCCACTACCCCAGTGAGTTTCTGTGGCTGAGTAGGGATTGAAACTCAGGCCTCCTGATTCCTAGTTTGTTACTTTGTCCACTACACCACACTGGGTATCTTATAAAATGTTAGCTCTTGTTTATAATCCCCAGATGCCTGTGAACTATTCAATAGGAAACATCCTGTTCCTACCCAAGAGGATGGTATCAGAGTTATAAAAGAAAAAGAAAAAACTTAGAAAGGGTATCTGTTACAACAGCCCCTGCGAAGGAAACATTCTTTCAGTCTTTCCTCCAAAATAGAGAAGTTCTTGTATATGTCCTTCTATTGCCCTCTAGTGTCCTTTATGTAGTATTTGCAAATTTTGAAATACGAAGAGGTACTAAGGTACACTTGAAACCCATGTTTATTAAGTCACATAAACGGCACAAAATTCTCTAATCAAGATTTTGGGAGTTTCAAAAAAAAATCTCCATTGGGCACAGTGTTACAAAAAACAACAGCAACGGGGAGCTCAATGTTAGCTCAACATAGTCTTAAGAGGTAGAGAGGAAGACATTTTAAGATACTTGCAGCCGTTGTGTAGCGGTTGCATCACATTCATTAAGTGATAGATTTCACTTTGAATGGCCTCTAGTTTTTGTGCCAAGAAGAATCACAGAAAGCAATAAACTTGGAATCTCCATTTTTGGAATACAACATTCACCTCCAGCAATTCAAAGCTGTCTCTGTCTAGTGTGAGGCTTGCAGCCCCTTTTATAGGAAGGGAGGAAAGAGTCTTAGTTTCTACACTGCTGAAGCTGAAGATGATTTTAGATGATGGTTTGGTCAAAAAGTCATTAAAAGCTACTTTGGGCAGCTTTACTGTCTGTTAGTGAGATGAGTTTACTGTCTGTTAGTGGAGAGTTCTGACTAAACATGATCCACCTGGAGCAGGAACTGGCAAGCCACTCCAGTATCTTTGCCAAGAAAACTCTATGAACAGAAACAAAAGGCTAAAAGATATGACGCTGGAAGATGAGCCCCTCAGGTCGGAAGGCATCCAACATGCTACTGAGGAAGAGCAGAGGACAAGGACAAGTAGCTCCAGAGCTAATGAAGTGGTAGGGCCAAAGCCAAAAGGACGCTCAGCTGCGGACGTGCCTGGAAGTGAAAGGAAAGTCCGATGCTGCAAAGAAAAATACCGCATAGGAACCTGGAATGTAAGATCTATGAACCTTGGTAAGCTGGATGTGGTCAAACAGGAGATGGCAAGAATAAACATTGACATCCTGGGCGTCAGTGAACTAAAATGGACGGGAATGGGCAAATTCAATTCAGACGATTATCATATCTACTATTTTGGGCAAGAATCCCGAAGAAGAAATGGAGTAGCCCTCATAGTCAACAAAAGAGTGGGAAAAGCTGTACTGGGATACAATCTCAAAAATGATAGAATGATTTCAACAAGAATCCAAGGCAGACCTTTCAACATCACAGTAATCCAAGTTTATGCACCAACCACCGATGCTGAAGAGGCTGAAATTGACCAATTCTATGAAGACTTACAACACCTTCTAGAACTGACACCAAAGAAAGATGTTCTTGTCATTATAGGGGACTGGAATGCTAAAGTAGGGAGTCAAGAGATAAAAGGAACAACAGGTAAGCTTGGCCTTGGAGTTCAAAACGAAGCAGGGCAAAGGCTAATAGAGTTTTGTCAAGAGAACAAGCTGGTCATCACAAACACTCTTTTCCAACAACACAAGAGGCGACTCTACACATGGACATCACCAGATGGGCAATACCGAAATCAGATTGATTATGTTCTCTGCAGCCAAAGTTGGAGAAGCTCTATACAGTCAGCAAAAACAAGACCTGGAGCTGATTGTGGTTCTGATCATCAGCTTCTTATAGCAAAACTCAAGCTTAAACTGAAGAAAGTAGGAAAAACCACTGGGCTAGTCAGGTATAATCTAAACCAAATCCCTTATGAATACACAGTGGAAGTGAAGAACAGATTGAAGGAACTCGATTTGGTGGACAGACTGCCTGAAGAACTATGGATGGAGGCTCGTAACATTGTACAGGAGGCAGCAACAAAAACCATCCCAAAGAAAAGGAAATGCAAGGAAGCAAAGTGGCTGTCCAACGAGGCCTTACAAATAGCAGAGAAGAGAAGGGAAACAAAATTCAAGGGAGATAGGGAAAGTTACAGAAAATGGAATGCAGACTTCCAAAGAATAGCAAGGAGAGACAAGAGGGCCTTCTTAAATGAACAGTGCAAAGAAATAGAGGAAAATAATAGAAAGGGGAAAACCAGAGATCTGTTCAAGAAAATTGGAGATATTAAAGGAACAATTTGTGCAAAGATGGACATGATAAAGGACAAAAATGGTAGGGACCTAACAGAAGCAGAAGACATCAAGAAGAGCTGGCAATAATACACAGAGGAATTATACCAGAAAGATCTGGATGTCCCGGACAACCCAGATAGTGTGGTTGCTGACCTGGAGCCAGACATCCTGGAGAGTGAAGTCAAGTGGGTCTTAGAAAGCATGGCTAACAACAAGGCCAGTGGAGGTGATGGCATTCCAGTTGAACTATTTAAAATCTTAAAAGATGACGCTGTTAAGGTGCTACACTCAATATGCCAGCAAGTTTGGAAAACTCAGCAGTGGCCAGAGGATTGGAAAAGATCAGTCTACATCCCAATCCCAAAGAAGGGCAGTGCCAAAGAATGCTCCAACTACCGTACAATTGCACTCATTTCAGATGCTAGCAAGGTTGTGGACCGAGAACTCCCAGAAGTACAAGCTGGATTTCGAAGGGGCAGAGGAACTAGAGACCAAATTGCTAACATGCGCTGGATTATGGAGAAAGCCAGAGAGTTCCAGAAAAACATCTACTTCTGCTTCATTGACTACGCAAAAGCCTTTGACTGTGTGGACCGCAACAAACTATGGCAAGTTCTTAAAGAAATGGGAGTGCCTGACCACCTTATCTATCTCCTGAGAAATCTATATGTGGGACAGGAAGCAACAGTTAGAACTGGATATGGAAGAACTGATTGGTTCAAAATTGGGAAAGGAGTACGACAAGGCTATATATTGTCCCCTGGCTTATTTAACTTATATGCAGAATACATCATGCGAAAGGCTGGGCTGGAGGAATCCCAAGCCGGAATTAAGATTGCCGGAAGAAATATCAACACCCTCCGATATGCAGATGATACCACTCTGATGGCAGAAAGTGAGGAGGAATTAAAGAACCTCTTAATGAGGGCGAAAGAGGAGAGCGCCAAAAATGGTCTGAAGCTCAGCATCAAGAAAACTAAGATCATGGCCACTAGCCCCATTACCTCCTGGCAAATAGAAGGGGAAGATATGGAGGCAGTGACAGAGTTTACCTTCTTGGGCTCCCTGATCACTGCAGATGGTGACAGCAGCCACGAAATTCAAAGACGCCTGCTTCTTGGGAGGAAAGCGATGACAAACCTAGACAGCATCTTAAAAAGCAGAGACATCACCTTGCCGACAAAGGTCCGCATAGTCAAATCTATGTTTTTTTTTCCAGTAGCGATGTATGGAAATGAGAGCTGGACCATAAAGAAGTCTGACCGCCGAAGAATTGATGCTTTTGAATTGTGGTGCTGGAGGAGACTCTTGAGAGTCCGCTGGACTGCAAAGAGAACAAACCTATCCATTTTGAAGGAAATCAACCCTGAGTGCTCACTGGAAGGACAGATCCTGAAGCTGAGGCTCCAATACTTTGGCCATCTCATGAGAAGAGAAGACTCCCTGGAAAAGACCCTAATGTTGGGAAAGTGTGAAGGCAAGAGGAGAAGGGGACGACAGAGGACGAGATGGTTGGACAGTGTCACTGAAGCTACCAACATGAATTTGACCCAACTCCGGGAAGCAGTGGAAGACAGGAGGGCCTGGCATGCTCTGGTCCATGGGGTCACGAAGAGTCGGACACGACTTAACGACTAAACAACAACAAAGTCAGATGAACCGTCAGATGTTAAATTCCTAGTCCAGGTAGAATGAATTCTCTGTTTTTCTTTGTTTTTTAAATTCAGGGTCCTATTGCTAGAAGGGTTTAACTGGGAGCTGACCTGATTAGAGGTCAAACCAATCCCTCACATGACGTGAAAACTATCACTGTAAGCTCCTCTGGGCTCAGTTTTGGCCAGTTTTGGCCTCCTTTCCACTGTGAATCTGTTTTCACACCAGATACCGAGCCTGTATTTTTAGTACAATGGTGAGCAAGAATAGGGCTATAACTTTCTTGTCTGATTTTTAGTGGTTTAGTAAAGGTATCACCGTATTCTTACTTTTGTGTAGTCTAGTACTATTACACACTACACCTGATCTTCGCCAAAAAGCCAAGAAGCAATACTAGTTAGCTTAGTCTCCTGATACAGTGAAGGAAGGTCTGTAGGTGAAAAATAACAGCAACTGCACCCACCCAATTTATAGGTAGGCGTCCAGGCCTAACATTCCATAGAGAGAAAGCAAAGGAGCCTTTCCAATTTGACAGCCACAGACAAGAGAGAAGCAAAATAAATCAAGCTTAGTATACTTCTCCTTTTTGGTTGCATTGTCATCTACAGGCTGCACTGTGAAACTACAGGTTGGAATTTGCCATTTATACCTGGAAGGGTAAAGCCAATTGAAAGTGACAAACATATCGAACAAATGAAACTGTTTATTTAAAGTGTTTTCAAGTGTCATATCCGAATTAGTGCCTAGAGGGAATCTAAGTATATTGTCCTGGGTGGGGATTATGAAACAAGCAAACATAAATGATAATAGTCCTTTGTCTGCCTCTCAGTAATGAGGAATGCAACAGATTCCTTTTTAAAAATACAGCTCCAAGCTCTAGTTTAGATTAATAATTACATGCCAAAAAGTCCGTTCTGACTTAAGGTGACCCTTTCCAGGGTTTGCAAGGTAGAGAATACACAGAAGTCATTTACCATTCCTTTCTTCTGGGGGTGTCCAGGGCCTATGCAGCTTGCTCATGGCTATATAGGCTGGCTCTTCCCCTAGGAGGCACAGCGGGGAATCCAACTATCAACCTCTGGCAGAATATTATTGTAGCATATATTTGTTTTATATATCAGACTAATGTGTGAAACATGATTAAACTGAAATCACAAGTCATTATTATTAAATAATGTTTTGTGAGGTAACATGGGAAAGATGAGGTGAATGTCACATTTTCCAGGCTGGTAGAGACTTTGAAGAAAAAAGAATTGGCTTTCTTCTGCCAAAGTTCCCAGAGTGTTTGTTAAGGCTTCAGGAGATGCACATCTATTCATTGGATGCAGTTGTGCAATGGACTCCAGAAAATATACTTGATCAATGAATCCTGTTACCAATAAGCACATCTCAAGTGCATGCCTGTCTTTTGCACTGATGTATTTGGAAGCATAGACAGTTGTTCCCTTTTTCTTCTATCCCTGTGTAACTTGAAATCTAAATGGAAAAGAAAGAGAATCCTCAGTTGGTGGAGAAGAACAAAGAACCATGGGGCTATTTATGGCTCAGATGCTTAAGTTGGGGGGGGGGCAGTCCTTTTGTTGGACTCTCTGCTAACAAACCAGCAAAAGCCTTGAATGGAACGATAGAAGCAATCAATCCAAATGGACCTTGGATCCTTGATTCCTGTGACTCAGAATGCTTGTGCTGCAAAATACCATGTTCACGTGCTTGTTCTCAGCAGACCTTCACATTTTTAAAAATTGTGGCTTCTACATGTGTGGCTGCTTTCAAAAGCATCTGAATTGTTTAAAGAATAATGATGCAGCTATGCTGAATGCATAGGGTGAAAGGAAAAGGAAAATGGGATGCAGCAGGCAGGCATCGGTAGGTTTGCACAGAGGGCCAACCCTTCTGTTAGGCAGAGTGAGTCAGCTGCCTTGGATGCTGGATATTGGAGGGGATGAAGAGGGGGTGAAGGGCAGCAGTCATAGCCCACGCAGCACCTCAGTCTAGACACAGTTATTAGAAAGTATATTTAAATGTCCAATCCACCACACTTCTATATGTAGAATGAGGGGCATCATCCTTTCTTCAAGCAGCAGGATGCCTTGAGTTGGCCCTGAGGCACTCCTTACCAATACACTTGATCAGGTATTTGCTGAACATGTGAGAGGCATAGCTGGATAGAGAGATGAGGCTATACACCTTGGCCTCACCCCAGTATCCTGCCTCCTACCTATTTGCTCATTCTTTCCACAATGAGCATGGCTGCCTGGCTGGGGGAGGGGGGGGTCTGTATAGCAGGAACTTCAGCACAAAGGGAACATTCGTAGGAAGAATCGGGAGCAGATTTTTTTTATGGTGCAGCCATGCTGAATACATAGAGTGAAAGGAAAAGGAAAGTGGTCTGCAGCAGGCAGGCATTGCTTGGTTATAGGGCCAGCCCTTTTGTTAGGCAGAGTGAGTCAGCTGCCTAGGACGTGGAATATGAGGATGTAGGGGTGGGACAGTTTGTGTGGCCCCACTCCGCTCCCACCTTAAAGCTATCACACACACATTCAGGCAAATGTCTGAGCTTTGTTGAAGAAACTTTCATAAGAACCTATATAATATCTTCTCTTTTCTGCATATGATCAATATTAGAGCTAACATCAGAGTACATGAAAGGGTTTTCATTCATGCTTTGCCACCCAGAATGCCCTTTTTGATCAGTTAGCTGCATAATACATTGCCAGTCAGGGATTTGATTTTACATACCTCTTTCCATCTCTTTAGTTCCTATATGGAGACTGGAGGAGAGTTCATTTTCTATCCAATTTTTAACAAGGAAGAATAGACAAGTAGGTCTTACCTGATGTGTCAATACCACATCTGAGTGTTCAGCCTGGAGGCAGGTGGTCCAGCATGGCCTCTCCCATTTTGAAGAGACACTTGTTCAGCAGGTTGAGGCAAAGAGGCAGTCCCGAAACCAGCAAAATCAGGCAGCTGGACAGGGGACAGATTGTATTTGTCTTCAGTGTGGAAGGGATTGTCACTCTCGAATTGGCCTTCTCAGCCACACTAGAAGCTGTTCCAAGTCCTCTATTCAGAGCACGTTACCATTGTCTCTCGAGACGGAAGGATGCCTAATCAATACCACTATATTGTCTAGGCTAGGGATTCCTAATTTACACACACACTCTTTTGTTTGAAGGGTTGTCTAGTCTTCTTTGCTAAGGTGAAATGTATTATACTTCTATTTAAAGTCTGACCATCGGTTCCATGTGTGTGTGTGTGCCATCAAGTTGGAACTGACTTATAGCGACCCTAACAGGGCTTTTCAAGGTAAGTGAGATATTTAAGGAGTGTCTTTACCAGTTCCATTCCCCCAGTGAGTTTCCATGGTCAAGTAGGGATTTGAACTCTGGTCTCCAGAGTCCTAGTCCATCATTCTACATTCCACTACACCACACTGGGTACCCAAAATATTCAATGTATATACACATACAAATTAGCATGTGTAATTCTGCCTTCACTCTTTTTTGTTTTTGTAATTGTGCAGCTTCCCCCTCCACCATGTTTGTTTGTTTTAATGGGGGGAACAATGTGGAAGTGTCCATCTGGCTCATTCTGCTTCCCAGAAAGACACAGAAAGGATCTTTCCCTTCCCAGTCTTTGTAACATGTTGCTTTTTGGATCCCAGAGACTCTTCGTTATTTGAAAGTTGCCAATGGTTCCCATAAAGTTAAAACAAAACATTTAACTTTTGATACCTGACAAAGAAGAATGAAGATACAATAAGTGGTGGAATCCAAGCCTCACATCGGATTAAATCTGCACCCCTAAGGCAGGAACAAACTTTACAGATAGCAAGAATTTAGAAGAAGGAAATCCCTGACAGCTGGTGATGTCTGACTACAGAGCTGGAGGTTTTCTCACCTCATGATAATTTACAGATTATCTTGTGGTTTTTTTGCTATTGATCTTCAAGACAGAAACAGAGATTCCTTTGAAGTCTGATTTCTCAAACACAGAAGGCTGCCTCAATCATGTCTCTCCAATACTAAATTGTTTTCTGCTCTTATCACTGACTAGTTGTAGCATCTGTTTCTGCCCAGAAACATCTACTTGAGAGTAAGTCCCACTGAACTCAGTGGGACCTGCATCTACTTCACATGGACTTTTCCCCCCCTCCTGTCTGGATCCTAGGTCTGCATCTCAGTGCACCATCTTTTCTCTGCTGTGGTTCAACTGATATGACTGCAAAACCCCAAAAGTTGTTCTAAAGAAGAAAGAGAGAGAGAATGGGCTATTTCCAGGATACATGCTCAGGCTGCTGCAGAACAATAAAACAACAAGAACAACAAAAACGGGGACACATACACACTCCAAACCCATCCACTCAACCTCCTGCTGTGCCCAGTACAATTTTCCTACAGGCTACTACAACTTGGGGGAAAACAGGTTGCAAGCACAAAAGGCAACAGAGAAAAAATAATTTCTTTTGGACTATCACTCTGCAGGCAATTGATTAAAAAAAACACATGTACCTTCCCATTTTCAAGGCAGGCTGCCTTGAACAACATCAGACACAGACAATGTGATTGGGATGACCACTTTCTTATTAGCTGGAGCATTTGATTTAATTTGAGAGCCTATTGTTCACATGCAGGCAGGGAGCACATTTCATAATAAATAATTGCTTTATTTGTTGCTCAGGCTTTCAACTGTCCTACATAGAAACTCCCTCTTAATCTTGCAAAGTGAACTCATCAAAAAAGATACATATTTTGTGTTCATTCTGCGTCACACCAGTGGAAATCTTGTTCTGAATTAGCTCTCCCTCAGTTTCCCTCAGAAGGAATTGATTTTTCCCTCCAAATATCTCTATGTATATTTATACACCATATAAATAAAGTTCTTCAGAGGGGAAGTCAACGCAGAGCAAAATTTCTATTGGCAAGGCACAGAGAGGACTGGATCAAAAGTGGGTCCCATCAAACCAGAAGTGTTATGACTGGCAAGAGCTCACCTCCGTCTTAGGCTAAAATTCCACCTGAAAATAAATCCAGGGTTGAGACTCTCCTCTCCCTTCAAATACTGGAGAGAGAACACATTCTGAAAATTGAATAGATTAGCATAATATTTAATCATTTGTGTAGTTTTCTGTTTGCAATATTTTGGATTCTCCTCTACATCACCCCATTCTCCGCTACACCAACTTATGAACTGTGCTGGATTGCACAGAAAAAGAAAATCAACATGTCACTTTTGCCATTGAGATAGAAGACGAGCAAAGGGAAGGGAAGCATATCAAGCAAAATCCAAAGAAACAAAACAAAACAAGACAAAAACATGTAGCACCTTAAAGACTAACTGTTAAATTTTAATGTAAGCTTTTGTGGACGCAACCACTTTGTCGGACATATGGAAACAGAATGAAAGGAAGGGGAAGGTAAATAAAGCGGGCCAAGTCAGGAAGCTGTGCAGGGTGGAGAAGCCAGCTGATTCTTGGCTGCTCCATCCAGTAGCTTTCTGGGCAACTTGTAGGGCTGCCTGTTACATTTCCGATGCAACATCTGCCAAGGCTGCATTTAAAAAAAAAGAAATGATTTTTTTAGAAAATGAAAGTCAATAATGCAGAGTCTTTGGGAAAAGAAACAAAATACCAGATTATTTACTAGAAAGCAAGATGTCGTCTCTCACAGTACAATCACATCCATGCAGAGGTTTTGTGAGGTTGTGTTTTTTTTTTTAGGCCACCAAAGTACTCCAACTGTTCTTGATTGCATCACATTGTAGGGTGGCTACAAGAGAGGCACAGAACATCTTTAGACCTTGCAAACTTTGGGTGTGGTTGTTATCCCCATCTCCACATGCCCTGAGAGTTGCTAGCAATTCTGCTTATCAGTATCTGCATGGTATATGTTTATAGTGGCTAAAATGGGAAAGCTCACTTCTTCCTGTTGGCTAATCAGCAATCCAGATGCAAATTTCAAGATGTGGGAGGAAGGGGCCTGCATCACAGACTAACTTGTTTTGCCTGTTTATCTGCATACTAACCAATCAGAGGGATTTGTTGTTTCCCCGGGCTAAATAAGCTCCGCCCCTTGTCACTCCCCTTTCTCACCATGCGGTTTGAGAAACTCCATTTTGTAACACAGATCCTTTGTGTCCTTGCAAGATGCTAGACCTCCAGGCAGGATCTCTGAACCCCGGAGATCCTCCTAGCCACGTGGGCTAAAGAAAGAAACCTTTGCTTTTACCATTAATCCTTTTGTATCAACCTGAAACCTACTGAGTGCCTGTTCATGTGAGTTAAATATACAAAACCTTTTTGCACTTAAAGATCGCCTCCTGAGTGTTGTTTTCCAAAAGTGCTAGGCTTTGGTGAGGGTGGATAAACAAGGGAACTTCCCTAGCCAATTCTACCCTGAGGTAGCTGGCCTTCCACTGTGCATTTTACAGGAACTTACACAAGTTCCCCAAGAACTCTCAACACTTCCAACCTCAGAAGATTACATCTGGAGGTAAATAAGATGTCTCACACATACATTACACAAAATTGTTGTTGATCCATGGCTCAAAAGCAATGGAACTAGAGTAGCTATAGGAATTGTTTCGTTTTGTTTTCATGACAACTGCCTAACACCCCAGTCAACATGGCCACATTTTGGAGCTGTAGTCCCAAAAAGCAACTTTCCCCATCTCTGATTAAGCTAGATTTTGGTTGAATATCAGGAAAAACATCCTGACTGTTAGAACAGTACAACAATGGAACCACTTATGGAGGTAGTGAGTGTTCCTACACTGGAGGTATTCAAAAGAAATTTAGACAACCGCATGTCAGATATACTTTGATTTGGATTCTTGTATTGAGCAGTTATTAGACTCCATAGCCTTATAGGCCCCTTCCAACTCTTGTTTTTCTATGACTGTGTCCCCATCATATGACATTATGTCCAACCACTGACACGTGCATGGCAACAGTATGTAACTGGATTAAAACAAAGAAAAAAGTGTTACAATTTGAGTGTGTGTTACAAGCAGGGTTGTGCCTATTTGCAGCTAACTTACAGCAAATACACTTTCTCCAGTTTATCACTGGTTAAAGTGTTTCCAGTTTAAGAGTTCTTGGTATTAAATTGTGAAAACAAAACAAAAAGATCTACCGGCAGAGGACTAACAAAAACCCATTTTCCTCCCCTACCTAGCTTTCTTCAGTTGAGAAGCATAAGAGAACAGGTAACCTGAGGAGGGGGGAAATACTGGATGAAATAAATTTTGAAGTATTGTGTAATCTGAGCATGTTTTCTAATCTTATTCTAAAATGGAGTGAGACTAAACCTGCACCAATGTTAGCTTTGAAAAGGTACCAATGGGCAAACGAGGTGGGAGTCACTACAGCTCACATCTTAGAAAAACTAGGATTTGGGGCTATACTTCCAGAATCTCTGAGCCAGCACCCACCATTCATATTGGCTGGGGAATTCTGGAAGTTATAGGCCAAAAAGTTGTGTATCCAATCTCTGCTAATGCTTTTGTACCGAGGTTGTTGTGCCACTTTCTGATTTACAGAAATGGGAGCATCCGTGAGCATACATGCTGGTTATCTACAGACGCCTTAATCTGGAAGCACTGTGAGGGAAGCTGTGCAGTCCTCATAGGGAGGAGGCATCATGGAACTACTGAGGAGGTTGTAGCAGGATTGGATTCATGGAAGCAGGATGAATGTTCACCATTTGTTACTCAACTCACCTTCCACCCTTGGTTCCTCTTTTAACAGACTGTTGCAAGGCAACAGGAAAGGGAGATGTTGCTCTGAGTAGCTGTGAAGGCACAGGAGCTATGAGGCCATCAGGGATTACATTTATGCTTTGGCCAGAAATCTAACTGGAACATAAAAGTCAAACACATCTAAGGATGGGTCTTGAACTCTCCAAATATTTTGGACTGCAATTCCTTGCTACTAACTCCTTGATACTAACAGAAGCAAGGGCTTCTGAGGGTTGAAGTTCAAACAACAGTGAGTGAAAAGTTACCCAACCCTGTTACACACAAAAGCCCAGCAATCACAGTTTCCAGTGTGGTATGCTTTTTGTGTCTGTACAAATATGCTGGAAAGTGGGTGAGGTAGGATCTGGATGATGAGAGCAAATGTATTTCTGAGAACTTCATGAACAAAGACCCACCGTATCTCCTCCACTACCTCCATTGCTCTGCAAGGGCCTGTACATTTTTGAATGACTGAAGTCAATAGGTTAGGCCCCTTAGAGGATTTAGCAGCATTTTTACTGACTGAAAGTAATTGGGTGTAGGAGAGGGGCAAAACCTGTCTCTTGAGTGCCTTTCCTATTTTTCGTAGAACAGGGGATAGGGAACAGACGGTCCTCTGGATGTATTTGGATTGCAGTTCTATCAGCCCTAGCCAGCAGAGCCAATGGTGAGGGATATTGGACATGACAGCCAAACAACATCTAGAGGGACACACATTCCCCACCTCTCTCATATAGGAAACCTTCTGTCACTTCAATGGATTAGTTTATTTCTTCAGTAGAAAACAAATGCAGCACTTCAGAGTAACGGTTGCCTAGGAGGGATGCAACCATGGGGCTAAATCCAATTTATAATGAGGGCTATAACTGGGGTGAAGCTATCGGGATCTTGCCCTGGACCACAAAAATTTAGAGGGCTCAAACATTTGTTTCTGACAAGGTGCAAACCTGCCCATTGGTGTTTACTGCTAGAAGAGTGGAAACCCAGCTGGCCTGAGCACATATACCACTTCCAGATGTTCTCTCAAGGCAGAAGGAAACACAAAACAGACAGGCTCTGTGTGGAACCAGTATGGCCATCACACACCCAAACTTCAGCAGGAGGACCTCATGCATCGGTCCTTTCCCCACTTATGTTAATTGCATGTGGCCCACAGTTAACCAATAGGGCACCAAAGCCCTAGGCACTAAAATTCCTAGTTACAACTCTGCTCATACTCTTCATTGGAGTAAACCCATTTAATCAATGGAGCTTACAGTTGCCTTGAATTACCATGTCCCATTCATTCGGTGGGTCCACTGTGGTTTTGACTAACAATTAGATCTAGCCCGTGGCTCTTTAAGACCTGCCCTTAAAGCATAAAGGTGGTTGTGCCTCAATGACTACTTCCCCTTCACCCAGACCAGAGCTTCAGTCTGTTGCTTTTTCAGACTGCCGCTCCCATGGCCATGCGGGTTAGAGGATTCTGAAACTTGTAATCTGAAGACTGATTTTTTCCAACGTCTGTCCTGGGTCCTCCTGTAGCTCAGTCACGCCTGGTCCAAAAATGGATGGACATGCTCAAACTCTAAAAGCCAAAGAGCACTAAGAGATGCTGTACGAGGGACGGATCATTGCTTGGTCCCTTGTCCTTTTGACAGGCTTGCCTTCCCATGAAGAGGAATTCACCACAGATGATAACAATAATTAAAAGGTAGCAAATACCTATAAAATGTAGGAAACTGGCAAAGGAAGTTTGAAAATATTAGGCTGATTTTAATCGAAGACCCTGAAAATAAGTGGAAATGGGGATGGGAGCAATTACCTCCCACACTGGTCAAAACTGAATGAAATGACTCAGATACTAGTAGTTATTTCTTGGCTTGAGTAGTGAATTGGACAGATATGGTTCCAATTGCCATGGTTGTATTTATTAAATACTCACCCCCATCCCTCCACAACTCCCTCAGCTGCTAATTTCTGCATTATTTCACACACCAATAAAACTGGATTGTCAGGTGCAAAAAAGAAAAAGAAAAAAACCAACCCAGCTACAGCTCTGGCTTGGGTAAATGGGCTGCCCGGATGTAGCTGTCTGAGACAGTAATGTCAGTGTTCATATGCTGGTCCAGGAACTCTGAGGTCTCTTCTGCAATTTGTCCTGGGATACGGAAGTCAATGGTTGTTTGGTCTCTTTGGGGACTAGAGTGGGAAAGATTATTTCTGGCCTCAGCACTGCAACCGGTCCCTTGCAAAAACTGCAGGAAGTTCTCCTCAATGGAGCCTTCTCTGCTTGGTAACCTGAGGTCCTCTTCTGGCGGCTGCTTGAAGAAACAGGTGAGGTGTTTGCTAAGCTCCCCTCTGATCTGACGATTGAGGCATCCATAGAAGAAAGGGTTGGAAGTGAAGGAGAAGTAGCCAATCCAAGTAACCACATTCTCAGTCTGCTGACCAGGGAAATGGGGGCTCAGTACAGAATAGAGATGAAAGGAGAAATATGGCAGCCAGCAAAAGAGAAATTGTCCTCCCACAGCAAGGAGGATGAGGACAGCTTTTCCACCCCCAAACGTCCTCTGGGGGGTAGTCCGAGGGGCTCCTGAGCTAGTCACCATAGTAGATCTACTGCTAAGGGATTCTGACCTCTGCCGTGGCGTATCCATCCAAGTAGGGTGGGGACCATGGTGCATGGCAGCTACTCTGGCCACTTTGAACATACTGCCATAGACCACCAGGATAATGGAGACAGGCAAGAGGAAGTAGAAAATAGCAAAGAAAACCACAAAAAATTTGCAGTAGGCACTCCGACTCCATTGCAAGGTGCAGCTCTGTTCATGGTACGCTGAGGGGCTACTGGCATGATCTAGGGAAAGCCATCCAAGAATGGGGATGATGGACATTACTACTGCCTTGATCCAGACGCCAACCAGGACACAGACCACTAGGCCTATGGTCATTTTCACCTCATAGCGCATGGGATGCACCACATAGTAGTAACGTTCTACATTAATGGCTGAAACAGAAAGGATGCACATGGTGATGAAGCAGACACTCAGGAACAGGTAAGTGCGGCATATGGCATCCCCAAAGACGGTGCCATCAAAGAAGGCTGAGCTGGACAGCATAGCCAGAGGCATTAGAGTGACAGCTGCCAGGAGATCCACCAGACAAAGGTGGAACACAAAGACAAACTTCCTCAACGCAGGTGTCTTGATGATGACGGTCATAATGGCTACATTGCCTATGATGGCTGTCAAGTCAATCAAAAGCATGAAGAAGAGGCCCACAGATTCAGACGTCACATTTCTGGGTTTGGTATCCAGGCTGGAATTGAAAAGCACAGAGCTCTGGGATGTCTGCAGGAGCTTTCTTACCCGGCCAGGATTCTGCAGCCACTCCATGGAGACTATCACCTCCCTTCATAAGTCCATCACCCATCCTATTCTGGGTTCCTACTGAGTAATCACAGAGAATCAACAGTGGTAGCGCAGAAGGAGCAGTCCTGAACCCTGGAGTGACATTCTTGCTGTCTTCTTTGTTAGTTTTAAAAAGGACTCTTGCACAGACCAACGAGTCTTTCTAATGTCATTCAGTTCTATAAGCCATTATTCCCTGGTGGACCATACTAAGCATGATTGTTTTCATCTTATCTTCCTGGTACTTCATATAACAGCATAGTGACATAAAAAGATAATGAGATGTGTTGTGGTTCTGAAGAAGAGTTCCTTCCTTCTTAACTGTACAGATCCTCACTGTGTTTCTTCACACTTTTCCCCAAACAAATGGTATCTTCTACAAGAAAACATACTGATTGGTTAATCACTATATTGGTCAAACCCCTGAGATATTTCCTAAAGATAGTCATATTGGTCAAAATCCTGTTTGGCAGAGTCCACTTGCACAATCAGAATGACGTCATTGGCAGCAAGAGATTCCCCCTGGTTTAAGGCTTTCTTTTGCAATTTTGGGGTGGATGCAGCTTTTTCATACTATTTGTACACCCTGAAATTGCAGAGAAAGAGAGAGAGGGAGGGAGGGAGGGAGGGAGATTGAGAGAGAGAGAGAGAACTTATTCAGTGGCAACTTGCTGCTGCCAATGACAACATTCCCATTGTGCAGGTGGAGTTGTGCAACAGCATTTCAGCCATTAACTGCGTTTATTGTTACTCTGATTCAATCACTAAATAATAGGTCATGGGAAGTTTGCTGTTTTGGATCATAGCTACCAGAATCTCACAGTAAGGGCCATGCTGGTGTGCAATAAACATACTGGCTCAGGAATTCTGGGAATTATAGTCCTGCCTCCAAGTTTCCAAAATCCATTAAATAGTAAAGAATGGGAGTATGGTGTTTTTTTTTTCCTTTTTGGGGGGCTCAAAATCCCAGGATTCACCATGAATTCTCCAGGCAGAATTCTGAGAATTTCAGCACATAGACACATACCTGCAGACACCTACGTTTTGCTCACCTGGAGAGAAATCTACCTCTGAGGCTGTATGGCCTTCTCTGACCTTGCTTGTTGTAGTAAATGCAATAAAAAATTCCAGTGCCATAGTGTTTCCTGGGAACTGTAGTGTCGCTACCCATTAGGCTGTATAGGGGGTGCCTCCAGAAGAGCTTCAGAGAAGTACCTGGCAACTTCCCTTTTTTAAAAAAAAATATTAACAACAGGAAGCAAGAGTTGCCAGGTCACAGGCTCTGGTCCTGAGATTCTGGTGGTGAGGTTCATTTTCCAGTTCACAGACACTGGCCCTGAAATCTGAGAGAAAGGGACACTGCAGGCCTAGGGACAACCCTGATCTGGTGCTTTTTTTGTTGGTTCCTGCTGCAGATCACCCAGAGATCTACCTGCAGATACAGATTCACTCTTTTTCCACCTCTGTCTGGTTTAGAAACAGTGTTCCTTTGCCTTTTTTAGTAATGTGCTTGCTTCCCACAGTGTCTTGCAACTTCAGCCTGTGCATCTGTCACAACAAATTCTTGGCAGCCTACCTAATGGGCCTTTGAATTCATCCCTGTGTCTCTGCATTATCTGACCACCCCATGGGCAATATTTTGCACTGTTTACTGAATGGGCCCCAAGACATCATGGGGTCCTGCTTCTACACCTCAGGTTTTGGCCCCAAAATTAGAGAAAATGGGTCCTAGAACTCTGACTCCTCAAACATAGAAGAATCCCTTAATCACAGTTCACCAGCAATAACCTGTATCTACAATGGCTGTTTCTGGCATCAGTTGAAAAGTCTTTACCAAATATTCAGTCACTGACTTTTCAGTTTTGTTCTGAGAGTATTCACCCACCTTCTGTCAAATGCAGGAAGCTTCCCCTCTGAGGTCTATGGCTCCATCTCTCCTGAAAATACAACCCAACAGCATTTTTGTTAAAAAGGAGAGGCAATCTAGATAGCATGACTGTCAGCAGAGCAATTGCACACATCTGCTGTAATAAGCAGTTTGAACAGAGTCTAGCAGTAACCAGTTATCTGCAACTAATTCACATTCTCCATAACTAAGACATAACCACAACACACCACTGCAGTAACTGGATGAGGGATAAGATCACTCCTTTGACTTTTTAACTTTCACTTGATGGTGGAAAACTATCACATGGTTCACCTGTTGGCTTCCGCCCTTTACTACTGCATGAAAAACAGGCAGATGTTATCAGAACGGGCTTGGCCACTGAAGAAGCTGAAGCAACTTTCTCAGCTGGCTGAGCACTGGAGATGGCAACGCCTTCACTTCAAAGCACCTGACCACTGCAGGAAGCAGGCAGGCTATCTGGATAATGACTAATTCCAGTGGGGCCCTCAGCATAAAGTTGCAAAGGAACAGTGGCTTGTGTTGTTGTTGTTGTTGCTTTTGTCAATGTATGAGTTTTTTAAAGCTACCTCCACACACACAATGCCTTGGCTTTGAGAACCCCACTGGAGTCAGGCGTTATTTAGATAGCTAGGCAGATTAACTTTGCTGGCCAGGCACTGTGAAATGAAGGTGAAAGCACCAACTGCAGGAATTGCTCTTCCTTTTCTTGAACATGTGTAAGTGTTGTACAGAGGGGTAAGGACAGAATGCGGGGTACAGTGCTTTGCTTCCCATCCAGGGCAGCTGCAGAGCTGGGGCCACTTCTGGATATTGTTGTTGCTGTTGTCATTTTTAAATAACCATCTTGAGTGCTTCTAAAAATGGGAAAATAAAGCATTTCCATATTCAAAAATTTAAAATGCTATCTACATCCTGGGCCTTGGAACTACAACAGTAACTACTGACTTTCAAAGCTCTAAATATTAAGAAATAATGGGAATGTTCTATTCATCGGCCTAAAGACAATTGTTAGTACCAGCTAGAACATATTCACCGAATTAGTGGGATTTATAGAAGTACTGACTTTCAACAATCAAATCAGAAGATCAACTCTAGTTGATATTAACTGGGTATCAACTGAATTTAGGCCACAATAAAACAGTACTCAGACCGGAACTGATTGACCATATTTATTTTATTTATTTATTGCACTTATACCCCGCCTATCTAGTCGGACGACCACTCTAGGCGGCTTACAACATACATAACATATAAAATACAACAAAATTTTTAAACATCAATAAACAAATTATCCAAGATGGAAAAAGAGAAGGGAAAAAATTTTAAGAAGAAAAAGAAGAGAAAAAATCAGGTATTTTTTAAACCATAAAGGAGCCCTTCTTCATCCTCAGAAAAATATTTCAATGTAGATCCTTAAAGCAGAAGATGTTGGAACCTAAAGTAAAGGACCTATGAGGACTGGTACAAAGTATCCAAGACTTAGCTCTCGGACCAATTACTATACAACATCAGAACATGCTGAGGCACAAGGCTGCTAAGGTGTCCACTTTCTTTTGAGGCTGATGGAAGTGGTATAAGATGACTCTGGGACCAGCCCATGCCCTAGTCTCAGTTTTATCAGTTATCCAACAACTCAGAACCAGAGCATCTCGCAGAAAATGGATTCAAAAGATTCTTCTCTCCTATCACTGACTCTGTCACCCTTTGTGTGTTCCTGTGTGAACACTGCTAATGTGGAACACAAAACCAAAGAAAGCAAATTTTAGTCAGGCTACATATTTTGGCTGATGTAGGTCTTGCATTCATTTCACCAATGTGGGAAATATACCTTTGTTTGTAAGTACTGCATTAGTAATAAAAATGACTAACCCATGCTAATAAAAACAGTGATTTGAGGTGACCCTGTAGTCAGGCTTTCAAAAGGCTTCAGGGAAAATGAGACTGCTGTATCTATAACAGATGGTTACTTGGCAACTTCTTCATCCCATTGAGATACCGAAGGGTAATTCACTTTAGCCAGTAGTACAATGTAGTCATTATTTCCAATACATGACCATAACAGCAGTTTAACCCAAACTCAATTAATTTTTACACCTTTTTTTGCACATAAAACCTTCATGGTACATTAATTACTTTTACAATATAGCACTTTTAACAATACCATCCTAAAATAATTTGCACAGCATTTCTGGTGCTGTTCTTAGAAGTTCCCCCATGCAACACACAGTAGTTTCTGAGTCCACTGTAGAATTTTTAGAAAACTAATGTGGATTTTTTTTCAACAAAATATTTAAAACTTTCTTCCTACACAACAAAATGATGATATGACACTGGATACATTTTATCCTCGCAAAAAATAGATTTTTATTTGGCGCCAGGGTTCTTGAAGGATCATGTCTATTTATATAAACATGGCCAGGTATTAAGATCCACCTCAGAGGCCCTGCTTGTAATTTCAGCCGTAGGTTTGGTTTGACTGGCAAGCATGAGAGACAGGGACTTCTCAGTGGTGTTCCCCACATTTTGGGTTTCTCTCTCCATTGCATTTGACCTCAACACTAACAAAGTCCACACAGTTCATCAATTTTGAGCCACATTTTCATGCATGTTGTATCTTTAAAATGAACTAGTTACTGGAAGGTTTGGCATTTTTCTTATGACACTTTTTGTTATAGTTAAGTAATCTGTGTTTAAAATTATTTTCACACCACTGTCTAGGTGTGATTCAATTGCACTGCATTTTCCATTTTATTTTTTATGTGATCATGATAAATATCATACAACTCTATTTCAACCAGAGGTTTTGGAAAACATTTTCCTTTTTCTGTCTGATGGATATTATTTAAATTTGGCAGGCTGTTTTAACTTGCCCTGTTGTTAACAACCTTGTTAGATGGAGAGGTTTGACGGTACAGAACTTCTGTGCTTTAATGGCCTGTACAGAAACTTCAAGCTACCTCCAGATTTTTTTCCAGCAATTTTCTATTTCTTTCAGACTCAAAGTTAAACATCCTTGCCTTCCTTTAAGAAAATTGCTCATGCTTTCTCACAGTTCTAGGGAGAAGGGAAAAAAACTATTTTAATTCTTTCATGTGGATACACATTTAAAATCAATGCCCCCAGAGAGCTGCAACGATGCCTGGTAGAAAAGTGGAATACATGTACTCAAAGGTCAGGGAAATCCTTTAACTGCAGTAAGATCCTGCATTTGTTTGTTTACACTCCCAATGGAAAAATCACACTATTTAGAAGAAGATGTCTGGTAAAGGTATATTTTTGCTTGTTTCAATTGGCCAAACAGTACAAAGTTGCAACAGACTAGATATTCATGTAGAGCTTTTCCAGGCAGGGCAAAGGTTCCAGGTATTCCTTTGTATCACTTCTCCACAAAGGAGCGCAAAGCTTACCAGGATTCATATCTGAACTGAGCTTCTAAAGGTAATTTTACTGAAAATGTCTTCTCTCCAAAAAAAACCCCACTTGAACTCTTGAAAAATGTTTAAAAACTCTGTTCCCTGCTGGGAGATTCTCTTTGGGAGCAAAGCTTCCGACAAGGATTCTGATCATAGAAATGAGCTTTCAATCACTGCTTTTAAAAAATGTTTAAGAACCCACAATTCCCTGTTGGAGCTTCTCAAGATTTTGTTTTGTTTTAATGCCTAATTGGTGAAAAATCTAATTGATAGCTTCCAGCTAGGAAGCTCTGACTGGGGAAATAAACGGGGAGGAATGCCTCCTACTTGAACAAAATAAGTTTCAAAGTAAGCCTTGTCTTGCAGGAGAGACCAAAAAACCATGGGAAGACTTGGATTTTGTCACTGTACTAACCGAGACAAGGTGAACCTAGTTCACCAGCAGAAAAAGAACTGATCTCATCAGCACACAAGCAGATACTTTATGGAAGACAATGTTTGTCTGGAAGAGCTCTGAGTGACATTGGATATCATATGATCAGAAAAAATATAGCACCTGAGAAAAATATTTATATGAAAGAACATTGGGAAGTTTTGGCATTTCATAGTTATTGTAGCTATATGAAAGCAATGTTTATAATTGCCAACGGATAGCTACTAAATGATAGTGGCTGAGGGGGAAAAAAACCACTGGTGTTTCAAATACATCAGTGGTGTCAATTTCTTATGTATCAAGAAAAAAAGCTGTCCTGGGCTCTGAAAAACTGTTTTTTGGACTACAACTCCCATGTCAGCTGGAAACTATAACCCAAACTTTACAGAGTTCTAAAACTATATTATACCAGATCAGCTTGCTTGTCCATTGAGTCCAGTGCCAACTTTCCAAGGACTTCAACACAAGCCTTTCCCATCAGTTGTTACTTCAACCTTTTTAATGTGGATGGCAGGGGTAGAACCTAGAACCTCGTGCATAAAAAGCACATTCTGACTGAAATTCAGTAGTAAGTCATAACTAGAAGAGGCCATTGAATCAATGGAACTTAGAGGAATGTGTGCACCAGGTTCCCAGATTCAGTGGGCCTACTCTAGTTGCTACTTACTACTGGATTTCAACCATTATATCACCAAGCAGCAGTCCTCCTCCTATGTACTGAAAGATTAACCATGGATACTAGCAGTCCCTTCAGGACATCCTTTAACTGTGTTGTGTGTTTGTTTGTTTAACAGGCCAAGACTGGATCCCAAGATGGTTTATAGAACAGTTAAAATTAAAGTTAGCAACACTTTAAAATTATTAGCACTACAAAAAAAAAAAAAAAAAAAAAATCAGCCAGTCATAATATTAAAAGGTATTTAGGCCAAAACAGTTTAAAACGCCTCAGTGAAAATAGTAATAACAATTCACATTTAAAATGAAAGAAAACCAGCAAAACACTTTGATGCCGCCATCCTAAGCAGACAGAACATTTCTGAAAGACTGACTGAATAGAAAAGGCTTCATGGGCTGGCAGAAGGGCAGTAGGGCCAGCCTCACTTCCCTCAGAAGGAGTTCCAATATCTGGAAGTGCAGCTTTATGATTTAATTGCAAAGTTGTGTTTAATCTTATATTCCCTTGTTTCCACCAATGGAAGCCTTGATTCTAATGGAAATGCAAGATATAAATGTAATGATTTTGTGTGTGTGTGTGATTTTTTTTCTTTGGCCGGAACGGATTAATTGCATTTCAATGCATTCCTATGGGAAATGGTGCTTCGACCTACAACCATTTCAAGTTACAACCGGAGTTCCGGAACCAATTAAGTTCGTAAGTCGAGGCACCACTGTACTCCTATTAAAACATCTGCTGTTGAGCCATGTTCTGTAGATAGTGTGATGGCACTGCAGCATAAACGTCCATTATATTAGTATCCGAGCAGGACATAGAGATGGAGGGATTGTCTATGGTTAGCAGACTTCTTTTCCTTTATTTGTGTCAGAAGCAATTTACTGCTGCTTCTGGAGTGGAAAGATTAGCCGATAGGTCCCAGTCATTGCCCAGCGGATGCCCGAATGTGTTCACAATCCTCCCATTCTTCAGGGAGGCTCCTTCCACATCCTCAGTTAGCAGACAAAAATTATAAACTACAACTACTATGACAACAGGTATCTCTTGCTCAGCAGGTAATGAGAAGCTTTAATTACATTCTGTTCTACTGCACAGATTTCCTTGTGCATATGGTGTTTCCCTTTGGCCCATCTTGGTATTTAAGAAACTTCAGTTTGCATGACTTACCGTCCTGAGCAGCAGAGATGCAAAGAACAGTTGACTGGCCGATCTTCCATTCAGAAGCACCTTGTTACAGCCCAGGATACCTTCCTTCTGCACACCAATTCAACAGATATGCTTGAAACCCAGAGCTGGGAGAAAAGTTTTTTTAAAAAAACAAACTTGTCTGGTGAAAGTAGTTTTGGAGACCAGGCCAACAGTGTTAGCAACTGCAACTATACTCTACTTGGCTCTCTTACACCCACCTTGGCACAATGACTGAAAGAAGGCCATGCCTAGGAGTGCCACTGAACAAGAAAGGACTCCTGCCAGCTCAGCTCATTCAGTGCTCCTGTGAAGCATTCCACCATGACAATGGCCACTTGTGGGACAGAACCTTAGTTGGATGCTCAAGCAGGACAAGTATGGGAGCTGCTTTGTTCCCTTTCCCAGTCTCTTGCTCCTCGACTCACATTCTGCTAGCTGCTTTCTATGGAGCAAAGGGGAATGGAAGCTGTGATTATCTCCTCTGTCCTGATCAGATGATGGAAAAAAGGAACTCTGTCCCATTGCAACTCATGTCTATCCATGGCCACCTTGCCTTGCTCTTACGATTGCCAGATGATTTTTCATTTAAAACAACAAAACTGCTGCCTCTTCTTGAAGTGTTGTTTTCCATCTCATAGTCAAACACAGTGGATTTCCCTCCTTTCCCCAAGTATATGCTCCTTGTTCCAGGTACTATAGCTTCAGAATCTCCCTAATTTCTGCCATTCTTCACCTGGCCATCTTCCTGCTTGTGCAGGCAGGTAAACGGGATTCAACCTCTCTACAAGAGGCACCCACTGGCACACACCCTCCTTCCCAACCCCAGATCACATGGGTTTCCACTGTGCTGCTTCCCATCTCACAAGACAAAGAGCTCTCAGCACGGCTGGACTTTTACTTTCTTCTGCTGCTCCATGCCCACATCAAAATACAAAGGCATGCCTCTTGCCCTTACCCAGTGCTACTGCTAGCATCCACTGGCTGCTAAAGTGGAATCTTCACCTTGGGCTTTCCACCTGTACAAGGCTTAGAGAGCCGACATCAATTCTACCAGTAGGCCTCAGATGATGTTGGAAGGAAGAACACTTAAAGATCTTGAAGGCAGAAAAGGAAATCTAGGCTACTCCTGCCCATTCCTTTGCCCTGCTGCTAGTAAATTAGCTCCTAAGCTTTAAAGGCAAAGGGATCCTCCCTACAGAGCTCAAGCACTCATTCCTCTCAATCTTTAAGATAAAATGGTTTACTAAGCTGTCATTCGAATCTCCAGTGCTCATCTTCATGTCCATTTCAGCTTCTTTAGGAAAACGGAATCGCTGTGTGCCTTTCTTTGATCGATCGATCAATCAATAAAAACACACACACACAACCTGAATGACAGGAAAGCACTGGCAAGACCCTACCCTGGAAAGCTGCATGCTCTCTCCTAGCCGCAACTGGCCCTTCTCCCCTTCGTTTTGTACCAAGCATCAGTTCATACCTTCCCTTGTGCAGGTTTCTAGCATACTGGGTACCTCTCTGTTGCTTCTTGTCCACTGTAGCTGATGCACAGATCTACTGCAGTGAAGGGTAAGAGGCAGCCCGAAGCTTGGAAAGCATCTCAGCTTCTGGGTCCTAGAAGCCTCCTGATTTCCGTTTAAGAATTTCAGCTTTTCCACGTGCACAGCCCAATGTGCCACAAGTGGTAGGAGATATAAAATCCAAACTTTCTTTTTATATATAATACTTGGCATGGCTTAAAAAATGCAGCTGTAGCCCTCTGAAATCATGTGAATCGAAATGTTTTTGTAAAGGTTTTCCTCTCTTTTCCCCAGAATACTGAGCTTGTTACAGCTTCCCTTTCTTTATTTTTTGCAAATCACGAACTCTAAAAATATTAACTCTAAAGCCCAGATTCAGAAAAATATGACCACACAAGTAGAGCTTTTGAATAAAGTGAGTTTTGCTCTTGACCATTGTTGAAAGTGGTGAGAAGACAGGACTGATTCAAATATCCCCTGATATTTTTTTTCACAGTAAAACTTGGCAAAGTTTTCTTTTTGGCCATTAGGCAAGGACTTGGTGGCTGAGAGATTCTGAGAGTTGAGTCCAAAACAGTGTGTTTCCCAAGCTCTGCTCCATACAGAGAGGCTGGCTCCAGCATCTCTTACAAAGTCATTAGCCAAGCAGGACCCGGTTTACAGCTGCTGTTTGCCAATGGCAGTTTACATGATCGCAGCCCTGTCTTTTAGGGGCCTGAGCTCAAGTGAAGCATTACTTGTGAAGGTGAGGAAGAACCGTTGTTTTCCAAGATGCAACTGCTGCATTCTTGGTAATCATGAATGGGTTGTTCCACACTCTGCCAATATCTGAATATGTTCCTAGACCACAGTCAGAATGTGTCCATTAGAGTGAGCATAATCTGCCAATGGCAACACCTCTTCCAAAAAGCTACCATCTTGGGAATGACTCTAACTGCAGACCTCATGGCCAAAACATCCAGCCCAGTTTCTGAATTTACATGTTCCTCCTCCTTCCTTCCACCCTAATTTTTATGCCTCCTAACTTGATCACAAAAGTTGGAGAACATAAAAGCTTACACCCTTTAGTGCCATTTTGGATGGCCCTACTAGACATACTGCCCAAGTGCAGATTTTGTTCCATTGGAGATAGCAGTTTGAAGATACAGTATTATGGATTTTAGCATTCCTTTGCTGTTGCTGATCTTGGCTAGTTTTGCACACAAAAGGAAATGCTGACAAGAGACTGCTATGCTTCAGTTTAGAGTGTATTTATCTTAATGGGATTGGGAAATGGCACTGGCTCTGGAATTTGGTCCTGTGTACATATGTCCATATATATGTGTTTTCAGAACCACTTCACAGTACTGCCAAACCTGCTCTCTGCAGTCAGCACCTATGATATGTTATCAAACCCTGCCTTACCTTTCTCTTAAAAGTGACATCTACATTTGCAGCCACACTGATGACATTACACACTGAATTGCTGCAGTATAAATCTTATATAGCAACCGTCTTGTGCAGAATACTACTCTTGCCCCAGGGCTGGCACCAGCATCTCAACGGCACTCCGCTGCAGACTGGATGACCTGAATTTGCAACCAGTCTACACAAGAAGCTTCGGGTGTTGTATATTTATTAACATATCCCAAAAGATTCAGAACACCACATCCTTTCATGGAGGTAAGAGCTGACATATATCCTTGCCATAAGCCAATAGGACCCTCCCAAGTACAAACTGCCATGCATTTCGGTATAACTGAGCTCTGTGCAAAGAATTAGAGGTGGCAAGACCAGGGAAACTTTTATCTGGCCTTAGTCTTTATCTTGAGAGAGCTCAACCTGGAGGTCAACCTATGAGACCATAGGTGGCCCTTGCTCTAAGCAGGGATGGGGTGGTGGTGATGGTGGTGGATGGGAGTACTTTCCAACAGCTGCAAAAAATAGCATCACATTACCATGAACTCATAGCCATAACCAAATCACAAAACCAAAGCAAAAGTGTGGCTTGAAAGCAGGAACTACTCATTTTAGAAATGTAAACCATAATCTTATGGATAATCCTCAGAGTTAATCCCCACAATGATCAGTGGCTTCTTAATAAGTGTATGAAGGGTGGCAACTTTTGGAGCCAGGTGAGGTTTGGACTTAAAATAGGGATCGTTAACCTCTGCCCCCTGAGCCATACCCATCTGGTCTGCACGTTTCTTCTGCCCTTATCTAGTGATCAGAAACAAAAGTCCAGGAATTTGTTGGGTAGAACCCCAGCTGTACTGGAGTTTGTTGTTCATTAGACATGCAGAGGAATTTAACTGAGCTTTGAATGCTTAGAGTAGAAACACCTAGATTGGTAGGAGCTACATCTGGCCCAGCCTATTCTGCTCTTGCTGACCCCACTCCCTTATTCATTGATAGAATCCATGTATTCTTCCGTCCTATAACCCTTCCTAAAGTGGAACATGGCTACTAAAAAATATGCTCACCCATTTTAGGAGAAGGAAGCACTTGGGAATATATTGGACCATTCCGGTTTTCCACATTATCCTCAAAACAGTAAGCAATAAATGTACCTTTGGTTCTCACTTGTTGCACAGAAATCCTCATACCTCACCTTCTATGTAGTGGTTCTGTTTGGATACAGCATTTGTCAAGTGTTCAATATATATATATATTGCACTAGGAAAAAAAGCTGTATTTCCTCTGGACAGAATTTGTGTTAGAGTTGTGTTTGTTATGTGAATTAGTGAAGAAATAATTGACTTTTTTTACTTCTAAGAGAAACAATATTAGCTGACCACTAATACATCATTGCAAACGCAGACATACATAATCAAAAAGAAGAAAAATGCATATGGCCCTTCTAAAAACTATATTCAGGCAATATTCAGGCCTTCTGTCAATTGAGAAATTTTGTTTCTCTTCAATAAGGCCACTTAGAAGCCCCTTCGTCCCCATAGCAAAGGCTGCCACGGACAACAAGTTCTGCTCAGAGCTTGGGAAACTTACTTTTTGTACTATAACAGTTAGCCTCTCCAATGGCCATAACAGCTATGGGATAGTGGGAGATGTAGTCCAGAAACTCTGACTGAGTTTTGAAACTCTGGTCTTGCAAAAACACTTCTTTTTATCCATGTTCTGCACCTCCTCCAGAAAAAGTGCAAACCTATTTACATAAGAAGAAGGATAGATGCTAGAGAGAAAGAATACCACAGAGCAGCTAGGCAAAAGCCCTGTCCACCAGTCGTTGAGTGTAGATGACTAGTTGGAAATGGCCATGAATCAATGTGTGCATAGAGCTATAAATTCTGTCCCAAACAGGCATCTATGGATTTTATGTCCATAGATAAAGACTTCATTAAAATGGGCACAGCAGCATACAAAACAAAATTTTTAAAAAAACAGCTAAAAAGGAAACTGTAAAAAGCCAAATGCAAAATTTCAAGAGGAAACCCTATATTTTAAGTGTTCCAACAAAAGCAGTCAAAAAGAAAGGAAATCACAGAGGCCTCCCTGTAGAGGGTATTTAAAATTCCAAGTGTTGCAGGATTGTGGTTTTTTGTTTGTTTGTTTGTTTTTTAGGGTCCTGTCTTGTCTTTCTACTTGCTGGACCCGACCCAATCAGCAAGGTTTTACCCATTCAATGGAGTGCAGGTTCATACGGAAAGAGGCAGTCAGTAAAACACACGGGGCCGAGACCATCTTGAAAAGTAGCATTTTGAACCGATCCTGGAAATCAACTGGCAGCCAGAGCAACTGAAGTCGTATTGGACTGGTGTAATCCAAATGTATCACACGGCCCAGTAACCTGGCAGGCATATTCTGACCCAGCTAAAGCTCCTAAATGCTCTCAAGAGGCAGTCCCATGTGCAGGACTTCACAATAATCTATCCGAGATGCAGCAAGGGAGGTAGCATGATCTTGGCTGGGTCATTTGGAACTTGACATCTGGATTGCTATAACCACATTGTCCATGTTTAATGTATAGAGAAGACAGTTGAAGGACCACCGCACAACCGTAGAACTCCCTTATCTCAGAGAGTCACCACAACTAAAATTCACCAAAGTGGAGTCAGTTTTCATCTTTTACTAGCAGAACAACATTCCTCAAAGGCTAAACAGAGCTAGCAGGCATAATTCCACTCTGTGTGTACAGCTTTAGGCAATCAGCCATATTCAGGGCCTGCAGGACCATAGATAGTTCCTAGTTGGCAGCAGACAACAAGTTACAACTATCTCCCAGAAAAATGATTTAAATGTTTATGTATGCATGCTGTCCAATTTTCATGTTCTGGCCAGTAGCAGAAGCCAACATAGCTACCTCTGTAAAAACTCCAAAGGAGCTCATTCTCCTACTAAGGCCCAGTGGTCAACCAAGGCTTTTTATACCTTACTGGCCCCAAAGTAGCCCTCCCATGCTCCACCCCTTCCCACAGAGATGGAGGCTTAAAGGGATGGACTTTTGCCCTAAAGCCTCTCACTGCTTTGCCTTTCTAAGAGCATTCTGTTGACAGTGGGGTGTTAGCTCCAAGGATTTATGGCACGTAATCTTATAGAACATGGTGCAGTGACAAGCAAGATCTATGTGTGACAGCGTTTCCAGGGCCCAGATTAGACAGAATCACTGGCAAATCTGCAAACTATGGGGAAGGATATTGCTCACTATCAAGGTTCAATTTTGTAAAATCCTGTTCAGTTCACTGCCATTTTCTCAGTTATCCCTTGGCATTTTGAAAGCCACTTTTACAACCAAAAGGACTAGAGGCTTCTTTTTGGTTTTTAAGCAAGAGTTCTCAGGGGTTTTCAAACATCTTCCCCCCTGCCCAAATTCTGTACTTGTGTACAGTGAGTACAAAATTGCAAAATATTCAAGTTGCTGTTTATTCTATATATTTTGGTTGGTGCCAGCTCTCTTCCCCAAGGACTCGGCAAGAATGGTGATGGAAAGCTAAAGCACAGCCCATGTACCACACTGAGCGAATGCCACTCCCCCTAGGGACACATCTCCACTGCTATTTAAGGATGTGTGTTACTGTTTATTTATATCTACCCCTTCTTTTCTCCTGCATCATATTCTTTAATCTCAGGATGACAAAAATAGTAGCAGCCAGGGGCTGCTGCCAGTTTCCCACAGCCATGGCCAGCCGGAGCCTGCTGTAGCATCCGAGCCTCCCGTCTCCCCTGCCTTCCCACATAGCTAGACATTTAGCAGCTGCTGACACCATAGGGGAGAGATGACAGAGAAAGAGAGGCTGAGTGCCTCACATCTTTTATAGCTGTTGACTCAAGCCTTGGTTTGCTGAGGATCTCTGCCTGGAGAAGGCAATGCATATTCATGCTGCAGCCACTACTGATCACGTGCACCTATTGCTAGGTTACAAGAACCCAAAAATAAATCCTTCCAAACCAGATTAGAACAGAGGAACCTCGGATGAACCATGTTCCCAGCATGGTTGTAGGGAAGAGAGCGAGCTAGTTATAGCATGGATGTTAATGAGGGGAATAAAAAAGGGAGGCAGAGGGAAGTCCCTGATGGGGGGGGGGGGGGAGAGGGAAGGGGAAGTGGGTCTCCCTATTTCAGGGATCTTCCTTTGGGGGTACATCTCTCCTTGTGAAGTCAGCAGTTCACACACTGCCGATTATGTTTTGCTCTCATAATCGCTGCAGAGGGCAGCAGAGTTCAGTGCTGTGTTAATACCACTTTGCAATGAAGCCAGGTTTGCACCATAGGTTTCCTGTGCTCCTGTTTGGTGCAGCTGACAGCACTTTTTGGAGGAAAGCCCCTGCACCTTCAGGGTCTCCTGCTGTGAGGTCCCCTTTGAAAGGCAACTGACATACTGTATTTAACATGCCAACTGCCACACACAAAGATAGCCCTGCTATTTGATGAGTGGTGGACGAAACTGTAATAATAATCACATGCCTTCAAGTCAATTCTGACTTAACAGCAACCTTTTCCAGGGTTTTCTAGTTGCAGAGTACAGTACTCAGAAGTGGTTTGCCATACCCTTCCTCTGAGGGCACCCTGGGACTGTGCAGCTTGCCCAAGGCTACGCTGGCCGTTCTCCTGGGAGGCAAAGTACCAAAATTCCAAATTGACAAATGAGGAGTAGCTCTATTAGAACCAACTAAATTGCCACCAAAACAACACAAGCTTTTGAGCTCCCTGAAACACTTTTTAATTGGATAAATGGTGCAAAAACCAGGGGAAGACACTGGAATGCCTAAACATCTGGCCAGATGTTGTGGCCATAAAAGCTACAGTTTAACACCACTCTCCAAATGGAGCTTTGGCAGGTGAATAAGTAAACTGGCAAAGGTGTTGCAAATCTCAGATTACACCTAGAAGTGTATTCTGATACAGAAAATTAATGGCTGATCTCAGTTATCTGAAATTGTAACTGTGAGTCAGATCTGTTTCTTATCTCTGGTGAAATGCACAGGTTCCGGCATTGGCCTCATGCATGGCAAGTGTTCCAGTGAAAGCAAAGGAAACCTGCCCTCATCAGCATGCTGGATCTACATTAATCCCTGTCACTGAAATAGCACATCTAATCCATAAGAACAATGTGTGAATGTATCACTCGGAATCACTTTTTCTGCCCAAAAGCGTTAGGTTATTGGGGGACAACTCTCCCTTGAGAACATGTGGAGGAGGGTGTGCTTTCTGTCACCTACACAGATTGTTCTCTTAAACATTTACACACTTGGCTGTTGACAAATAGCAATGGCGCTTCTGCTGGTGCATGGTCTCCATACACCATTTTTCAGGGATCTACAGCAAAATGTACGCAGAAAAGAAGCTACTAAGTGCTTCATAGGTTATGAAAACCACCCACTGTAGCTGTCCATTCGCTAACTAGGGTGTTGTAATTGGTGCATCCTCCCCTGCCTAATATAAAAGTCAGGGGCTTTGTTGTCAGGGGGGTGCATGGCACTCTACTTGTCCCTCTTAAGCAGGGAAAAACAGGACATGAGAAGTGAGATTTATCTTGAGCAACTGGGGCTCATTTGATCAAAATGGCAGGACATTTTAATTTGTAAGGACAGTGATATTCTCTGCCAAACCCATCTCAAGCTCCCCTGTTCCTTTTGAGTTTAGGTTCAGTGCTGACAGCAGACGGGGTGGCTGAATTGGATTTTCCCAAAAATAACGATGAGCTATCCCTTTTATACTGCAAAGTGTTTTGGGAGGCTGGCTGGACCTTAAAAGGGCAATTAAACCCATGAGCTTTACAAATGACCTGCCCATACTAGGGAATGAGACTGTGTGGTGGGTTTGTTGATTCCGATCAGCATGGCTCTCTGCGTTTTTGGATTCTCTTTGGGACGTGGCTACGGGGAGAGCTTGCACTTCCACACTTACCACTATGCTGTCACCCTTAGACTGCATCCGATCGTCTTGGATGACCTGCCTAAAATGGAAGATGGTTAGGTAGTACTGGCAGGCAAGTGGCTCCTTTGATTGTCTTGAACCCTGGCATATGCCCAACCTTGCCTTACTTTGGAGCTAGTCTTGAATAGGCTGATTATTGGAGACAAACTGCAGTTTTAACCAGGGTCCACCATTACCATCGCCATCACTACACCACACATATACACACGCATGCACGCTTTAATGATGTATGGTCGATTAATTTGTTGCTCACTGGGTTAAAAAGCAAGACAATAAATCGAGCTTCTGAAGACCTTAACAGGAACCTTGATGAATTAGTAGCTGTGTTGATGAAATGCTCTGTTTCTCCCAAATAATGGATGCACAGTGATGTCCAGAGTACTATCCCAGAGGTCAGCTCTCTGAACTGATATCCTTTCATGTAACTCTGTTACAGGACCTAACAAAATCAGCCACGTCTTCCTTCAGGGTTCATTCGTCCTGCTCATCTTCCTGTGTTTCTATACACCACCCTTTGCTAGCAATGACCTTCTCCTCTCTGCACAAGAGGAACAGGCTGGTTTCTGTGCCCAAGAATACATGGAGGAACATGTCTGACATCCTGAACAGCAATGCTCAGAAGCCGGCAGGGGGGAGAGAGAGAACCATTTCAGTCACATTGGAACCTGTACTGCTGACCTGAAAGTTCTTCTCCTCTAACAAAGGAATTTAAGAAGGAGAATCTGGTGTGAAATTCTTGAATGAGAAGTAATCAGAAAGATTTATTCTGTACATTTAGGCCTTCTGAGACAATATTCTTCTGGTCCACTCCAGGTTTTCATCAGAATAGGAATTATTATATGAGAATGAGGTATTGCTGCTGGGAATAGTCTATTTGCTTACCTGACTCCTTCCATAGAATTGTAATAGACTGTACTTTTTTTGAATGGCATTGTTACTTTGCCCCCCCCCCCTCGTGGTGGTGGTGGTGGGAGAGAAAGACAAAGACAAAGCTGAGCAGAAATGCAGCCCCACATTCACACAACCACCATTGTCAGTGGCCAGGGCGGATTCTGAAATTTATAGAACAGAAAACTAACTTTTGGGGAATTGAAAGGGAAACAGAGGCTTAATTTACCAGTGTTATTGTTGAAGCAAGGTCTCTAAGGAAATCCCATTGTGGGAAGGAAAATAGGTTAACCTTAGCAAATATGCATTTCCATTCATATCTGGTTCCAAATAGGAGTGGGTATCTTTGGAAGGTCAAGGAACATTCTCAGTCTTCCCTGCCCTCTTTTGGATGCTGAGGTCACTTCTTTCTAAAAAGGGCTATTTCATGTGTGGAACATACCAGGAGCTACCAAATAGCTTTAAAATGGCAAATCATGCACTCAAGTGGTACTGTCTCTTTTTAAAAAAATCTGTATTTCTAGCTGAGGAGTCAGTTGACAGGAATCTGTGCCTCTGGGAGGCCCCACACAATCCACCAGACACTTATTGCCCACCCCATGTTTGTTGCATCCAAGTTTGAGCTGCATGCTCCTACCGGTCCATGTTTCATTCAGCCAAGCTGTGTTTTTGCATGATGCTTCTTCGCAAAATTAGGTCCCTATGGCAGAGGGAACCAGCATTCCTATAGTTGTGTAGAAGAAGCCAGGTCAAAAAGCTGCCCCTTTTCCCTACCCCTGCAAAGGAGCCTTGCAAATCCCCACTCTCCACTGTGCAGGAGAAGTCCTTATCTTCTTTGCCTGGTGGCCTTCTTCTTTTCAGAAATGGGAAACTGCACTGCTTCAGGTTGGCTTTTTGTTCTTAAGGACCAAAATCCCAGGGGAAAGCAAGTCAGAACACATTTCAATGTTTTCTGTTTTGAACACACAATGTGTCTTTCTAGATATTTTGAGAAAGATGCTATGTTTATACAGCACAGTCTATTTTGCAGCACATGCTATATGTTGGTGTGTGGGTGGTATATTCAGGAATCTGAAACCAAAGTGAGAATGAAGGTGGCAGCCTTAATTTGTGATGACCCTAATTTGTAGAAGTGCTAAGTTATGCATCTGCCCAGAATTCATGGAATGCATTTTTTTTGGCACCACAACTCCCAGAATGCCTTAGTCAACATGACCATTGACTGCAGTTGGCTGCATTTTTCTGTGATATGTTGTCCAAAAAGGTAACATTTGGCTTAATTAATGCCAGAAGCCTCCTGCATAATCCAATCAGGGGGTCTAAGGAATTCTAGAAATTATGGTCCAAGAAAGTAACTTTCCTAAACTCTGGCTGTATCTAGTATAAATATGCCCTCAGAGTTTCATGATGGATAGTGTGACTAAAACTGACAGACATGTGGGACGATGCAAAAACCCATATTTCACCAAGAGCTGGATGTTATTGTGGTGGGGCTCCTCTCAAAGGAAACCTTGTACAGCTGAGATGAGCATCCTTGAAAGTAGCAATGCATTATCATTTATCTTGGCATGGAAAGAGGATACAAGAACTTTGTGGACATTGTATGGATTTTGCAGTTTAAAATTCAACAGCAACCTGAGCTAATTTTTTTCCTCTCAATGGAAATATTTATCACAGGCGATTTTATTGACATTATGGGTACATAAGGTCCAGTACTTCACCTTCTAAGGAGAGAAGGATTTGTTCTATGAGCAACTTAACAGCATCAGCAGGTCACCTCTTCAAGATGAGTGATGGCCGATGGTCCATTTCTTGCTGAGATGGGATCCTTATGTCTAGGACATGTCACTTCAGAACACATGGGAAGATAAACAGTCGAAGACTACCTCATAGAAAAAAACAAAACAAAACAAACCTCCACAAATAAAACTACAAACCTAGTCAGAGGTTTGACTCCCCCATGGAATTATGTGAAGAAAAATAAGGGAAGACACTGTAGCTTTGCCTTCCCCATCACTGTCCTTCAAGCTCTCCATAATATGTTTTTCAATGTCCAACTTGTAGGAGTCTTCCAGAAAATGTGTTGTTTTACTTCTTCTTTTTGGAGCGGGGAAGGGGGCGTGCTTTTGGATGGAAGGTCATGGGATTCATTGGGATGTGGATCCTAGTATCAAATGGCTTCTGTGGGGAGGACTAGCTGGATTTTCCAAGCCATGATTGGAAACAGAAAGTAGCCGCTGAAATCTAGAGTCACCACTCAGGGCTGAGCTCTGCCATGGAAGTCAGTGAAGCTGGTGGAGGGTGGGATAGGCCGACCACAACTCTGCCAGACACCTTTCCCTTCCTTCCAGTCATGTGCCACATGTTGGCAGCAACTGCCACTGCTTTGACAGTTGGCAGCTATAGAAAGTCTGGCCAGCAGGTAGGTGCAGCGGCCCACAGGGCTTTTCACAGAGAAAGCTTGACTTGTAAACAAGAAGACTGGAATCTGTTAGATCTCTAGAAGCACCAGTCAAAGGACAATAGTACTGACAAGTGTGTTGTGAGGGGGAAGGGAGATGTGTTCTGTGAGCTGTCTGTTGGCTATGCTTCAATGCTTAGCTTAGGAAGTGCCGTCGCAGTAAACTTCTCCCCCTTATTACTAAGTATTACAAAAAATAGATCATGATTGTAGGATGTGCAAAAAGCATTGAGGGAGCTCATGGAAAGAAAAAGGTACAAAGTGAGTTGAGAGGAATGGTTTTCCGATGTTGGGGAAATTGCCAGTAAGATCAGTGCATCACCCAGTCCTTAAGGAAAAAAAACCAAATACTGCATCTGAAAAAGCTCTTGGTGATTTATGAGGTCAGAGGTTGTGCACAGTGGGGGTAGAGAAGTGGGGGTAGAGATAGTACAAGTTTTCTCATTGCTTTCCAATGTTTGATTTATCTATTCAAAAACTGGATGGTGAAATAAATCTACCACTATTTGCTGCTTTCTCATTCCCAGTGGTCCTTGGGACAAGTGTTGGTGAAACTTTTTAAAAAATCTTCATTGAAAAAACCTGGAAGCAACAACAATAAAATAATAGGACAGGTCTTTCACTGGAAATGTATAATCTGGTATAGTACCTTCACACCACTGTAATCTGCATCAGATTAGAATATTGCAGGTAGGTGAAACTGGAAACCATCACATCACCTGGTAGAGCTCAGTATGAATGCCTGCAAATCCTCCATAGACAGCAGGGCAGATATTAAATCAATCTTTCACATACACACACACCCTTATCCCCATCAACCTACTTTTTGCAACATCTTGCCTCAGGAAAAGATCTGAAGATCTCAAGAGTGCACTGTTTTGGAGACTTTTTTAGCTGTATAAAGGTTTTAGGATTTGGTTTTGGTGCTGTTGATGGCCAACATGACTCGGCTTCCTTTGTCTGTGTGGCTCATGGGAATTCTTAGGGTCATTTCTCATGCTTGAATTAGCCAGTGGCAGTGTTTCATATGGAGTATGCGGGGGGGTGGGGGAGTGGAAAGATGAATCTCTTCACTTATGCAGAGAGGGATCTGTGGAGCCTTTGTTTCCAAGGCAACACCGAACACATCCCTGGCCATAAGTTCAGTTCTGGGCATTCATAGCACCACTTGACACCGCAGTGTGCCCCTTAGCTCTTATTAGCTGTGCCGATATACATGCTGTCTTTCATACCTTCCAGGAAAAAGAAAAGCAGTCGGAAAGGGACTTTTCATTTTCTGATGCTGACAGGCCTTTGCCTTCAAGGGAATCCACATAGAGAGAAAGTGAGGAGCAGTGAAGAAGGCAGGTGTAAAATCTGCTCATGAATTGATTGATCCAGCGCAGGATTAGCTGCAGCCTGCCCTACTTCTCACTCCTGTGAGTTCTGTACAGGGATACCCAAAACAAAGAATTAATCACGGAAAAATAGCCATACATATATAACCCTAAAATGTAGGATTTGGAAAAGTTACAGTTTTGAGTTGCAGCTCCCAGAGTTCCCTAGCCTGCATTAGTCATGCTGGCTGGGAGATTCTGGAAGTTGCAATCCAAAGAATAACTTTTCCAAACTCTGCAGGAAAGGGGGCTAATGTGCTTAGAGGGAGGGGGTGGGACAAGAACATTTCCCCTCGCTTTGCATAGAGCCTTGACTAAGGTGGGGTGACTGAGGCTTGAAGCCAGGCTGCCAACATATAGAGGGTGAAAATGTTTGCTGATGGAAGGGCATGGACCTGCCTGCCCTGGGCCATTTTGCCACCTCCAGCCACTTCTTGCTGGACATAAAGAAACAGCAGAGCAGACAGGATTAGTGCAGAACCAGTTGCTTGCTCAGGGTTCCTGAAGAGTTCCTCCCCAGCTCTCCATCTCCCCCCCCCCACCCCGCTATCTAACATGATCCAAGTTTAACCAATAAGGCAACAAATCCTTGGGCACCAAAAACCATTCTGCCTTTATGCCAGTTGTGTCCCTCTGGCATTTAATTTTAACAGCAATGTGATTGCTAATTATATTCTTCAAGCCATGTGCTTTTTGATCCTCAGTTTAAGTTTTTCAATGCCATTGATAAGCTAAACATTGATACAGATCTGGCTTCAGTTCCCAACTCGGCTTTATTTTTTCCTTGAGCTGAAAGTTCAGATTTTAATAGCGTTTATTTTTAAACTGGAGTGTAGGTCTAAAAAGTGCATGCTAAGGGAAACTTGCAAGGAGCCAGAATCCTGTCTTCCCATAAGTATTCTAACTGCTCTTGGGGCTGTTTGGAGTGACAGCAGATGGCCCACCAGAGGCGCTGGCAGCAACCCCCTCATAAGATCAAAATAAACCAAAAACAAGGCCAGGTGATACCTTTATTGAACCACTCAAACATCAGAAACAGGAGAGTGTTTGAGTCAAGTAGGACCCTTCATCAGGCTGACATTTCAAAGTTTGAGTGGGTGGATGGGCAGAAACAGCACAGTGCAAAAACTGTGTTGACCGTGTGCGCTAGGCAACTGGCACATTTGCAAAGATGAGGAAAGACAATTCCTCCTGCATTGCCTGAGGTGAGACCAGACCCCCAACAAGCTTGGAATCTCCATTACTTCTACAGAGACACTGACAATACAGTGGACCCTCGACTTACGGAATTAATCCATATTGGAACGGTGGCTGCAGGTCGAAAAGTCTGTAGGTCGAGGCTCCATTGACCTACAATGCATTGAAAACCGATTAATCCGTAACCGGCCGTTTTTGGTCCATTTTGTTTGATTTTCCGGTCTGTAGGTCGATTCTCCGGCCGCAAGTCGAACCTAAATTTTGCGGCCAGAGAAGTCTGTAACTCGAAAAGTCTGCAGGTCGAGCCGTCTGTAAGTCGAGGGTCCACTGTATATAACCCTAAAATGTAGGACCATGCAGCACCTGAAGAGGATAAATTTTTGGATGACTCTGCTTCTTCCTCTCCCTACCCCCCTGCCTGGTTCAATCTCTGCAATGCCCTGCCTGGTGAAGGGTCCTGTTGAACTCAAAGGCTTGTCCATTTCTAATATTTTAGTGACCCAATAAAATAATCAGCCAGCCTTGTTTGGTGATTTTGTAAAAGGACCACACCACTTTTTCTTTTTCATTGAATCCAGATCAAGTCCATTTCTGATAACACAGAGAAGCTATTTCTCTTTAGTTATGCCTTTATAGCTACACCAACAAAATATAGAAACCACATCTATCTCTTTCTCACACTCATACAGGAATATGAATACATACACACCATGCAGAGGTGGCACCCAGCTGTATAAAGCAGGGGTAAGGAAGCTTTGAGATGCTTTACACTTTAGCTCCCAGAAATTCCAGCTAGCATGGCCAATGGTAAGGAATTATGGGGGGTTGTAGTTCCAAACAACTGAAGGACCAGAGTTCCCCCAGTCTTGCTGCAAAGCTTACTGAGCAAGAAGGCACATCTGCATGTACAGAGACACACATAAAGTCTAATACACATCATAACATAAGCAATCTCAGCAAACCACCACCATCCCATCTCCAAATATTGTGTCACATCACAGGAAACTGTTTGCTGCAGGGTTCAGGCCACTGCTTGAAAAAATTACTCCTAGAAGGCCCCAGTCAGCATGACCAGATCCTAGTGTGGTCCATCTGTAATGAAGTTTCCCAAAACTCTGCTACCTGAAACTTGTGAGAAAAAGATGTTGGGGGGATGAAGCTAGAATGAAGCTAGAATTGGTTGCATGCACAGCATGTGCTCTGTTATTGAGCTTTGGGCTGCAGCTGTTCCTATAAAGGACCCTCTCAATCTCTGAAACTCCGAAAAAACATTGGCTTTCTTTCTGTAAAAGAGGTGACTATCCTGCTGTACAGCTTTTGGAAAGTGACAGCGCTGGTCTTCCACCAAAATTTCTTTCCTTGCAACTGTTGCTCTAAGTCACAAGGGGGCAGCATTTGTCACTGTTTCAGCAGCATTTTCCAGCTGCAACAACTCGGCTTTCAAAACCAAGAACGAAAATAGGGGAGCAAGGAGAGGTTCTAACACATCCCTGTACTGCTTCATCTGGGTAGGATCACATCTGTGATTCCAAGTTCTCCTTTCAGCGAATAACATTGTTCCCACCGACATCCAGAGACACTGGCGGCCAGAGGTATCTCTGTAGATCAGAAGGCTCGGCTAGCATTACAGGAATATAGTTAAATGTAGGGTGTGTTTTTCTGCAATGGATACACTGCAAGCCCAAGCAATGAAACCAATGTGATTTGGGAATGCTCTTGCTAGCAATTCCGGGCTTCAGTCTTTGCGGAAGAAAAAACAAAACATCTTGGGGACGTTTTGCCTGCTTTGACTGATGATCAAAGGAGCAATTGAGAAAAGGGTGCAAGCTGTTGGGAAATGAGTAAATGCCTTCTTCTGCTTTTAAGTTGATATATTTGATCATTGGAGGCTGCAGGCCTGTACATTTGTACTTGAGCATAAGCCCCATGGAGCACAGTGGGAGTTATTTCTAAGTATTTTAGTCATACACAGGATTGCCTTGCTATGGTTGTTTTAATTTTGATTTCCGTTTCGTGAGGTAGCTGTACCTCAAAAATTAGGGGGGGAAATTAGGATACCAAGTGAACGAATGAGGAAATACACATCCCTGTTTTCCAGGCAATATGTTGTCTTTTTTTTCCCTGACAACATGTGAGTTAATGTGATAAGAAGATGGAGGGGGCATGTGATATGTGAGAACTAGGTGGAAGTTGGCATTCCCAGCAAACAGGGTAGGGCAAACACCTCAGGTGGCAGATTGCTAGAAGACAACAGTGGCAACCCTTAGCCATTCCTGCAGCCAATCCCCTCTCATGGAGGACAAAGATGTGTGTGCCACATAGCCAAACGTGAACTTCCTAAACTAGTCAGCTGCCCTTGAGTGTAGTGGAGGACACATTTTTATTACAAGCATTAGAGCTGAGATTTAATTGAGATTCCCAACAGCCTCTGAACATGCAGTGGAAGGCTGGGTGTCACCTTGTCTTGTGCCTTAGAAAACTAATGTCTTAGGTCCACCTGGAGAAGGAGAAAGGGAGAAGATTGAAGCACATTGGATGCAGCTAGAGAAGCTACACATATATCTGGGCTTGGCCTCCATAACCCTGGCTGCATCAATCCATTTTCCTGAGTTATGGTGGCTTTATGTACTCTTTGCTGCATATCTCAAATATATTGCACAAAGGAAAGTTCCCAGAACAAACTTCTTTTTGGAGTCTAATCTGGCCAGTTCTTCAAGCATAGCTATATGGCAGCCTTCTCCATGGCTCTGTTGTGTTCAGCCATGCTGGAAAGGAGCAATGGGAGTTGTAGTCATCTGGATGGTACAAAATTGGGGGAGGGTACTGTATGGGCAGGCTAGCAGTGTATGTGGCATATATTCAATTCTACTTTAAACCAGAATATTACCCATTCTAAAATTTCATCAGTTTTTTTTAAGACACAGCACAAATATAATTCCATAACAGTAAACAGGGAGACAACACAGGATGAAATGAATGGTTGAACATTCTTGCTCAAACCTATATTAATAACCATATTTTGTTGTTTAGTCGTTAAGTCGTGTCCGACTCTTCGTGACCCCATGGACCAGAGCACGCCAGGCCCTCCTGTCTTCCACTGCCTCCCGGAGTTGGGTCAAATTCATGTTGGTAGCTTCAGTGACACTGTCCAACCATCTCGTCCTCTGTCATCCTTCTCCTCTTGCCTTCACACTTTCCCAACATCAGGGTCTTTTCCAGGGAGTCTTCTCTTCTCATCAGATGGCCAAAGTATTGGAGCCTCAGCTTCAGGATTTGTCCTTCCAGTGAGCACTCAGGGTTGATTTCCTTCAAAATGGATAGGTTTGTTCTCTTTGCAGTCCAGCGGACTCTCAAGAGTCTCCTCCAGCACCACAATTCAAAAGCATCAATTCTTCGGCGGTCAGACTTCTTTATGGTCCAGCTCTCACTTCCATACATCGCTACTGGAAAAACCATAGCTTTGACTATGCAGACCTTTGTTGGCAAGGTTATGTCTCTGTTTTTTAAGATGCTGTCTAGGTTTGTCATCGCTTTCCTCCCAAGAAGCAGACGTCTTTGAATTTCGTGGCTGCTGTCACCATCTGCAGTGATCATGGAGCCCAAGAAAGTAAAATCTGTCACTGCCTCCATATCTTCCCCTTCTATTTGCCAGGAGGTGATGGGACCAGTGGCCATGATCTTAGTTTTTTTGAGGTTGAGCTTCAGACCATTTTTTGCGCTCTCCTCTTTCACCCTGATTAAGAGGTTCTTTAATTTCTCCTCACTTTCTGCCATCAGAGTGGTATCATCTGCATATCTGAGGTTGTTGATATTTCTTCTGGCAATCTTAATTCCGGCTTGGGATTCCTCCAGCCCAGCCTTTTTCATGATGTATTCTGCATATAAGTTAAATAAGCAGGGAGACAATATACAGCCTTGTCGTACTCCTTTCCCAATTTTGAACCAATCAGTTGTTCCATATCCAGTTCTAACTGTTGCTTCCTGTCCCACATATAGATTTCTCAGGAGGTAGATAAGGTGGTCAGGCACTCCCATTTCTTTAAGAACTTGCCATAGTTTGTTGTGGTCCACACAGTCAAAGGCTTTTGCATAGTCAATGAAGCAGAAGTAGATGTTTTTCTGGAACTCTCTGGCTTTCTCCATAATCCAGCGCATGTTAGCAATTTGGTCTCGAGTTCCTCTGCCCCTTCGAAATCCAGCTTGTACTTCTGGGAGTTCTCGGTCCACATACTGCTGAAGCCTACCTTGTAGGATTTTGAGCATAACCTTGCTAGCGTGTGAAATGAGTGCAATTGTCCAGTAGTTGGAGCATTTTTGGCACTGCCCTTCTTTGGGATTGGGATGTAGACTGATCTTTTCTAATCCTCTGGCCACTGCTGAGTTTTCCAAACTTGCTGGCATATTGAGTGTAGCACCTTAACAGCGTCATCTTTTAAGATTTTCAATAGTTCGACTGGAATGCCATCACCTCCACTGGCCTTGTTGTTAGCCATGCTTTCTAAGGCCCACTTGACTTCACTCTCCAGGATGTCTGGCTCAAGGTCAGCAACCACACTATCTGGGTTGTCCGGGACATCCAGATCTTTCTGGTATAATTCCTCTGTGTATTCTTGCCACCTCTTCTTGATGTCTTCTGCTTCTGTGAGGTCCCTGTATGTATAATAACCATATACATACTTCATTTAATGTAAAATGCTTCTATACTGTCAAGTCTGCATGTTGCTGGCAATTTTTCCCTCTCTCTATAAGCCATGGAATACATTTTATAAGAAATAGCTCATTCTTTGTAAACTGAATACACAAGCGATTTCTCCCCAAGTGTGACATTGTATTTATTATAAGAAATTAGTAATAATGGCCTGTAAGGCTGTAGAAAGATCCCAGGGTACTAGAGTATGCAGCAGCAAAGACATAAGGGCACCCAGCTGTTGCAGCACCTTGGAGAGCTCCCCATGAGTCACCTGCTTCAACAATGACTGAAAGTCAGCTAATTAATAATTACTAAGTTTTCTAAGTACAGAGTACTTAGAAGTGGTTTACAGTTCCCTTCTTCTGGGTGCACCCTGGGACTGTGCAGCTTGCTGAAGACTTCTTCTGGGAGGCACAGTAGGGAATCAAACTCCCAACCTCTGGCTTCATAGCTGGATACACAACTCACTGAGCTCCCTCCCTAAGAAATGATGCTGGGCACATTGCTTCAGAAATTATGGCGCTCTTGGACAAGAGCTGGCTGTCCCACTGCTGGATCAAGGTTGACGGGCCACCAATATAGGTTTGGACTCACAGATTGACATGTAAGAGGCTCAGCACTTTTTGGTCTTTGAGGTTTGGAGGTCCCCATTTTCTCTGCTTCCTTTTCTCCAGTGGTGTTTTGATCTGGTGCCTTCTCTGTTGACACCACTGGTTTCTCAGCCTTTGAGTTCCTATCTGTTATCTATGGCACTCTTGAGTCCTGAACAGAGCTTGAAAAAGTTGTTTTTGGGACTGCAACTCCCAGCACATCCCAACCATCATGCTCACTACATACTGAGGTAGAGTATTCTGGGAATTGTAGTCTAAAAAAGTAACTTTCCCTGTAGTTCTGATACACATACCTCCCTCACACATACATATAATATGGTAAATCATAAATTTTGATATTGCTAGTCCCAGCTAAAGTAAGCCGACTGACTCAATGGGATTTATATAAGTGGTAAGATACTACAATTCAGCAGTTGATTCAATAGGTCTACTCTTAGTTGAGATGACTATAACTGGTTATTGTCAATTTTACATCTGCATTCATATTATTGATGATACTTACTCTGTTTTGTCATCAGTATTTTACCATGGAAAGGATGTATTGCCCATGATGATCACGCAGAAGAATTGCAGCAACTGTGGTCCTCCTGATATTTTTGTCCTTTCGTTCTCTAGCCAGGACACCCAAGTGTGAGGGATTACGGGAAATGCAGTCCAAAAACATCTGGTTGTTGTTATTGTTTAGTCGTTAAGTCATGTCCGACTCTTCATGACCCCATGGACCAGAGCACGCCAAGCCCTCCTGTCTTCCACTGCCTCCCAGAGTTTGGTCAAATTCATGTTGGTAAAACATCTGTAGGGCCATAAATACCGATCTTGGGAAAAGAATATGGAGTCTGTATGCATTTTGAGTCATCTGCCTAGGAAGAAACAGAAACAAGGAAAGATGCCTCTAAACAAAAGGTGGCAAACCAGTTCACCAGTTCCTACAGCCAAATCTGAGCAAGTGTGCTTGGCCAGCTAATTTTTGAGGTCCAAAAATATAACAGGCATTCAAGCCAGTTCTGGCAGCTGTCTTCAGATGGCTCTTCTTCCAGCTTTGGAGTGGTCAACACATGATCTACAAACAGGCCTTGGGTTAAGGGTTGATGGGCCTGCAATGAAATCCTTTTGTTCAATGAGCCTCTAGTGTCCCTCAAGGTCATAGGACACCTTTTAGCCCTGAATGAACCATCTGGCTTTTGTTGATCAGCTGGCAATGCAGACATTGGCAGAACCATCTGAGGCCTGCCTGAGACTGACAGTTCAGTCATATCGTAGACAGTGTGAACTCCAGATTCTAGGTTCAACTGTGGAAACTGGAATTACTAAGGTAGGACCAGGAGTTACAGAACCAAGCGGGGTGGGTGGGAGGAGAGACAACTCACTCCAAAATTCGTTCAGAAGCCACCTATGGCTAGCACTTACACAATGCTGCACAAAGAGATCTTAGGAAAATTGTTCTTTTGTGCCATATCCCTCAGAACCCTCCAGCCACCATGATGGCTGGGGAAGTCTGAGAAACCAGTACTGAGAATGCATGAAGAAAGGAATGGTTTATTTGCAATCAGAATATATGGGTTGAGTTTCAATACTTCTGCAATTATAGTAAAAGAGAGATGGAGGAGTGTAGCAGAGTGGCCTGGTTGCCAGATGGTGCGGGGTATAAATCCAATAAATAATAATAAAATAATAAAATAATAATAGCACTGTGACTAAGAGCAAGAGTGCAATGTGAAAGAGCCTAGTTTATTTCAGCTTAGTTTATTTATCTAAGTTATTACTTATCAGCCTTTGCTTTCCCAGCTGAATTCTCTGTTCTCCCTGCTAGGCTATCATGTAATGACTGTTGAGTTATGATGAGGTTTGAGCAGCCTGGGGAGAAAGTTGTTGCTGTTAACGTTTCTTGGACACTGCCTCTGTCCAGAACACTTTCTTCTTCATTTGCATGTCCACAGCTTTGAACAGAGAACAGTAAAGCCAGATATTGGGGCCAGAGCCAGCTTTAATATCTCTCTGAAGCCTAAAACAGCTAAAAGGCATTTGGTCCCTTAAAGACTAGAAGCCAAATCCTCACTGTTACATCTGTTCGCACAGTGGTCCAAAATATAATGGGCATCTGGAACTTTCCAAAGCTTGTGCAAAGAGGTACCTCCTGCTTGTTTCATCAGAGGTGATCTCACACTTGTGCAATGGCAAATGGAAGTTCTCAGGAGGTACTATAACCATAGGGTGTTATGCTCCGTGATTTCAAAAAGGATTTTCACAAATTTATTATGGTATAATCTCCAGTGGACCAGAGTTCATGTGTGCTTGCTTGCTGGCTGGCTGGCTGGCTGGCTGGCTGGCTGGCTGGCTGGCTTGCTTGCTTGCTTGCTTGCTTGCATGCATGCATGCATGCATCAGACTGACACAGTTGCTCTCCTTGCAGAAGGTCTTTAGCTCTTGGAACCTTTTGGTGCCCTGTTTTATTTCTCTCTGAATCTGGAGGGCCCAGGCAAGAGGAGCAGACCTCTCATGTGTGTCAGGCAGCTTCTTGACCCTTTCCTGCTATCTGTGTGTCTCTCTTCCTTTGATCCACAGCTGCAGCTGATCCCCAGCAGGCCTGCCAGTACCAGTCTGTGCGATAAGCTGCCTTGCTGCTTGCCAGAGCTGCAAATTGCAAGAGCAGCTGGTGTTTGATTAACACTCAACCCAGCCACAGAGACTGGGCTGGCAGTGCCAGCAGGAGTTCACTTCCCCTCCTGTGCCAGATGTTTTCCTCTCCCCCCCCCCCCAACACTCCACTGCTGACATTCTTCAGCCCAGCCCATGTAAGCCTTAGGGCCATTCTGGCTCTCACTTAGGCACCTCCCCAGCACAGCTCCCAACCCCCCCCCCCCCCCGTCCAGTCATCAGGACTTGTAGCTATGCTGACTAGAGGAGTATGGGAGATGCAGTCCAAAAAAATTAGCTTTCACAAGCTCTGCTTCTTGGCAGTGACCAAAAGAGACCCACTTTCTATGAAGAGGAAGATTAGCCCAGCCTAAAAAATTCTTTGTCTACTCCATCTGTCCCTCCTGTCTGAGCATCTATCTGACAGTTATGGTGGGTGAGGCATTTTTCTTCCTGGTAGACCTTAATCTAATTAAACCCACACAGCTACAACACCTAGGAGTGTTTCAGTTCAGACCTTGTAGCTTGAATGCTACAGAACATCACCAGCTCCCATTTTGCTTAACAGCCAGCCCAAGAAGTCCCGAAAAGCCCAAAAGCTTGCTCACACTTTTGAGACATTTAAATTGGCTGTAATAGAAGTATTACATTACCGTAAATTTTGGAGTTGGCCTTTTATGTGACCATTATCCTGGGTACTCTGAAACGAATACTGTATGTAGAACCACTCGCAATTTGTGGTGTGCATTGTGGAAGAGGATGAGAAAAGGAGAAAAAATGATCCACAAAATATGAATCTGATTTTGAATTAATATGTTGCCTTTCTGCTTGGGTGTCTTGTAATAAAAGGAAGAACCATAAAAACCACAATAGCCTTTACAAATTTCTATATGCCTTGTAAAACTTAATAATTAAGCTTAATACTATAATCCTAGTTTCAGAAGAGCCACCCGTGTTAGTCTGTGCTAGCATGTCATGCCAAAAACAAAATAAATATTAAAAAAGAGAAAAAAAGACTAAAATAAAATAAAAAAGAAGACAAAAATGTGGATTTGTTCACAAAAGCTCACATTAAAATATAGCAGTTGGTCTTTAAGGCACCACAATGTTTTTTCTTCTTTATTTTTGTTTGTTTGTTTGTTTGGTTTTTGCCTGATATACTGCAATCCTGTATATGACTACTCTGGGATAAGCTCCACAGTGATAATGGGATTCACTCCCAGGTAAATGGGTATAAGTAAAGACTAATTCTGTGCCCTCATAGCTGGGAGTAAGCCTCAGTGGTGACTATTTTTGAATAGGGAGAAATAGGGTTTCACTTTAACAGGGAAGGTCATGCTGTGGACTTTAATTCCTGTCATTCTTCACCATTGGCTATGCTGACTGGGGGTGATGCAAGTCACAATCCAACAGGATCTGGAAGACTATTAATAATAAAAATTCCCTGATGTCACTCAGTCATTTCCAAAGCTATGGTTTACCATGTTAGAGAAAACCTGCATAATATCTATACGTTTTTCCTAATAAACCACATTGTAACTTTGCGCCCTGATCCAAACTGCTCCCTCTCCCAAGAACGTTTTTTCTTAAATTCAGAGAAATGAAAGATCTGATTATCAGTCTCTATCATTCCATGTAGTCAGTAGATCAGATTGATTGGCTATGCTGACTGGGGGCAAAAAGCATATACATCCAATGTTTATCCAATAATCTTCTCTTATTAACCACCATCTCATGAAGTGGGCTGCAGTCCATAAAAGCTTATAACAAATAAAAGTTTATAGTCATAAAAGTACTAAAAGACTCCTTGTTATTGAACACAATCTTTACCTTTTCAGTGCAAAGAATTTTCTATTCACCTCTAAGCTGAAGCACATTTCAAAAGTTGAGAAGAATCTTTCCCAATGCATTCTTGTAACAGCATTCTTCAGACGTACCCTTGCTAAATATGCTCTTTCTTCTCCACTTTTAGCCAGGATAAATGTATTCACAGAAGCCATGGCTGGAGGCGGAAGTGGACAGGACGTGGCACCAGTAGTCCAAAGCTCTTGGACTTTGTCCCATCCCCATCCTATCGCATGGGAGAATGATCTCTTTCGAAAACTGTACCACCAACTTTGCCTATAGCTTTGTCCATAGCAGACAATAGGAATATTGCTGGCTGAAAACATTTTGCTGTCTGAGTTAGTGCAATAAATTATTCCTCAGAGGCATCCAATGTAAGTTACCATGGGCTATTCAAGTAAATTTGGCATCTGGAAAAAAAAATCACACAGTCAGGCTTCGCTGGCAATAAAAAATAATATTACAATAGCTGAAATCCTGCTACCTGACGTAAATGAAGTCATAAGTTTCAGAAGATAATAGACTTCTAAAATCAAAACAAAACTGGCCTGGTGCATGTGAACCCCCAAGAATTGCAGCAGGGGCTCTTTATTTTCTAGCAAGCAATGCAATGAAACATATGATTTTGCTTATATTAAGACAATTTCAGCCAATAAAAAGTAGTTTGTCACCCTTTCTTGACACTCCAGATTTGCAGCCTGATGTGGTGACCTCACTCTGCTCAAAGGTAGAGCTGGTCCTGGCTTGCTCACTTTTGTTTCATGCCATTTCCAGCTTGCAGTAATTTGTGAGCCTTTCAGCCAATGGATTTAGAAATTAGATTATCTGGCTCCATCTCAGAGTTAAAGCAATCATGTGAGAACATCACAGACTTTTAAAATAAAAATAAATATGAAAATATGGCAAGGAGGATACATTAAATCTAGATTCACCCTCTACAGGACCCCAAAAAGAAGACACCTCCAAGCAGCAGATCTTTCTGTTGCTAAGAGCTTATGGTTTTTCTATAGCAACTGCAAAGTAGTTGCAAAAACTGCCAACGGAGAACATGGGAGTGGAGCTGGACCTTTAATTAATGTACTGCCAAGAGTGATCTGTTGCTGCTGATGATGGCAGAGTATTAAAGAATGTGAACTCCATCCTGCAGCTTTGAAGTCATGTAGGCAAGCAAAATCCTTGCTACTTGGTTCTGTTGTATGCATTGAGTCTCCTAAAGGAGAGAAACAGAGCTCAGAAAAGCTTACTTTTTTTTTTTGAACTGTAACTCCCGGAATCCTCCAGCCAGCACAGCCATTTCTCCAGGCTCTGCAGAGAAGACTGTGCTAAGGCACGAGGCAGATGCTTCAGGTTTCACCAAGCAATTCTTCTGAAAAGTCAGTTTTATGCACAAATCAATTGGCAGCTCTAATGCAGCTTCTAGCATCAGCTGGCAAAATGGAGACCTCTCTTTCCGGAAACTAACTGATATTTTGCCTGATGCTAAGTGCCCAATCTATATTTCTTCTGATCATATAACCACCAGTGGATGCTTAGCAATCAATGAATTGGATGGCGGCCAGTTTACTGTTGTCAAGGGCTGAGTCCCTTTACCCAAACTTGGGATTCTGATCCCAAGAAAATGCTGCTGAAGGATCATTTTGGCCCTGCCATTCTCCGGGACTGTCTTCCCCAGCTTGAGGCTCTTCAAGTGCAGAGCCATGGCCTGGTAGGTGGATTAACAAGGAAAGGCTATCGATGAGATATTTCACCTCTGAAGAATAACAAGAGCCTTGGACCGAGATATGCCAAGCTAGAGTATGGTTTTCTTCAATCCCATCTCTTTTAGATGTTGTGGATAATTTGTAATTCCCTTTTGGTTAGCAGAGAATCAGATACAAATAACAACTGCATGGAGAATAGCTCAAGTCTCAGAGCCACCCCCCTTCACAGTAACTAGCACTTTACATGTCAAAAATCACTCTGGAAGCATTTTAAATAGAAAAAGAAAATGTATCTTTACTTGCAGTTAAGATCAGTTACAAACACCAGATACAAACAGAAGAATAGAAGGAAGGTTGCAGTCTCCACATGCAGGAGAAACTGCCTTCCATGACTGCATGGCCAAAAGGGTCAGAAGAAGAGAGAGACAAATAAAAGCAAGCAGGACAAACAGGAAAAGAAGCACGGGGGGCTTGCCTCAAATGCCAGAGAAGCACGGGGGCCATGGAAGCACGGGGGCTTGCCTCAAATGCCAGAGAAGTCTGCTAATTGGTTAGTGGCAAAAAAAAGAGGCAGCCACCTTAGCTTGTGAAAGCTCCCTCCCACTAATACCCAGAGTTAGTTGTATGCAAGGTTGTTATTATCCCAACAGTTGAGAAGTGGGAATCCCCTCAATACCTCTAGTCATGGAGGGATTGGAGATAACAAGGGCATTTCCCCAACATGCCACACTTCTTCCAAACTGACGGAAACCAACCACATGTTGATTTCAGTGTGCAACAGAATTCTGCACCAGTGCATATATAGCAATGGGGAGGGGGGATTACTTTTCTAGATTATAGTTAAATACTCCAGGCAACATGGCAAAGTAAACAATTTTTCCATCTCTGGACAGGTATGCCATATTGCTCAAAATCTATCATTCTGGTGACATGAATTGATGTACACATGTCATACTACAATTAGGTAAAGATAGCCAGAATCCTGCTGGTATTTATGGAAAGGTTGTGTAACTTGCCACGGTTAAATTGGACTATTTGGTGAGGTTCTGGGCTGCATCTCAGTTGTGCAGTTAGGCAAGTGACTAGCTAGGCATGCAAGCAAGATGTGCTATTACAACTCATCAGTTAGCCACAATTAACTGCAGCAAGTTATGAAAACCTAGATGAACATCAGTAGGATTCTGGACAATGGGTGGTACAAAATGAGAAACCTGAGCAGCTCCCCAGTGGAAGTGTTTATGGCCCCAAGGCTTTAGAAAGTAACAGCTGTGACAACACCATCTAAAAAGTTACAAACATTCAAAGGTAGTTCCTTACTGATCCTGACCCCCTTTTCAGGACAATCTTGCTCCCAATATGGTGTGAACTTAACTGACCTTGATGCCAGCATTGTTAACTGACCTTGATGCTAGCTTTGAAGCTCAGCTGTCTAGGTCAAGTGGAAATATTCCAATATCATGATGTGTGGTTCTACTATGAATAGTGTTTGGCAGTGGTTTGGTGTGTGTAGCATTTGAAAAGATGCAAATTACTCATTTGACTGCACAAATGCATATCTGAAAAATAAAATAGGGAACAGTAAAAAGAATCACACTAAAATTGCCCTTGAGATACAGGGCAGGTTAACATCACTATAAACCAGTCTGCAAGGTTCCATGTTTGCTTCCCCACTCTGAGCTCTAAATCAGGTGTTACTACCTGACAGCAAAATGCAGCTTGCAGATATTTGCACTGAATACACAATTAATTTTTTATTTTCATGAAATATGATTTGCCTCTCATACCAAGGCAATCCTATAAACTCCAGCAGCTTTTCATTTAGTTTAGACTGTGGGACAGGAAAGGGGAATCAGGATCTAGAAAGTTATTGCTGGATGTTATTTTGTCATTGTTGTTGTATGAACTTGACTTAAGTTTTCTACATACTGTAATGATATGAAAAGACAAGCTAGCTCCTAGCTATAAGTCTGCAACCTAATAGATTTCATAGATTTAAAAGAGGGAAATGGAGTGGGAAGAAGAAAACCAGCAAATTGGGGCACTTAAGTTGTATAATGTTTCCTATATCTTTTAACTGACCAGCTGCAATTGACCAGCTCAGAAAACAGTTGGGTGAGAGAAGGCAAATGGATCCCAGCTCTCTCAGTGGAGTGAAGGTTGCTGGCTGTCTTGGATATCAGAATAAGGATGCTTGCAGAACAGAGGTGGACAACCTGCAGCCTGAGAGATGTGTCCCTGCCTTGGGCCACATGTGTCTTCTAAAGCAATTTTTACAGACTTCCAAAGGCACCCATCCCTCAAATGTCTGCTGCTACAGTTTAGCAACTACAAAAAGCTACCAAAACAAGGGGAAAAAAATATAATTGCTTGCACCACCAACTGCTAACATTCCCCTCACCTTCTCTCTGTACATGCCACAAAAATGTGGGATTTGACCAAAAAAAGGGCCCCTATCTCTGTTTTACAGTTTTCTAACAAGAGGATGTATCACCAGCAAGATATATTGACACTGATTTCTAGACTCTGCGGCTTTGAAACAGCGAGATCTGGCTCACGTGGCCCACGACGTGCACCTAGGCAGCCATGAAAGCATGAACCAGGAAACACTCTGCAGCTAGTTGTCCTCAATAAGACGAAGGCTATGCAAACATACTTGGAAGAACAAGAAATGATCAAGATACTGGAGTAATTCACCTATGAGGAAAAGTTGCAATATTAGCTTGGCGGGGGGGGGGGGGAAGGTGAGTAAAGGGAGGTGTTATGATGATGTGCAAAATTATGAAGCACATGGCAAGTAAATAGGGAAAAGCTTTTCTCCCTCTCTTACAACCCAAAGAGGCCACCCAGTGAAGCTAAATGACAGGAGACTACATGCTACAAAAATAAATGCTAGATTTTTAAATGTGTACATAAGGACACAGATACAGTATTTTCCAGCCTAGTACGTGTCTGATCAGTAATTCCTTAGGGAGCTCAACTGTACAGGTCTCCTTGCCCATTTGGCCTGATCATTTGGGGGAAGGCTTGAGCCTTTCCAGCAGCCCAGTTTCAGGCTGGCAGAATCATCCAGATGACATAAAGGGAATGGTAACTGAGCAGCTACCTTGCAAAAAAGGGTAAGGACGGGAAAAGGAAGATGATAGTATGCAACTTTTGACCACAATGAGCAGGCAGGATGTTGACTGATAGCTCTGCACTATTTTGGAAGGCATCAATACATTTGCTTGACCTTGGAAATACATCAGAACTGTAGAACACATTTATCTCTAAGAGGAGATGCTTCAGGACAACGGTCATGAGGTAATTCTAGAATACGCCTCTTTCCTTTCCAAAATTAGTAGATAAATGGGGCACAGCTTACAAGGTTACTTTTAAGAAATAACAAAAATGACGGGAAACTGAAGCCATCGACAACTGAGCAGCTGTAGGGTAATTCACTGCTCAGTTACAGATTGCTTCAGCATACCATTATCTCCATTCATTCTAAAGTAACTTTCTGAGCTTGGAGGGAGTGTGGCCTGAAATCCCAGTGGCTACTACTGAGTTCAGTGAGACAAAGTGGACTCCAGTCTGTTACCCTTTGGGGCACAGAAGGAACCCTTACCTTTCCCTGCCAGATAAATGTCTGCCAGAGGTCAACATCATGTGGAAACTGCTCTCTGCCTCCCTTTGGCTGTGTAAAGATACTTGAGGCAGAAGTGAAGAGAGAATTTTGTCTCAGAGTGAGTAAGGAAATCACGCTAGAATGAAACTCTCCCATTTCATGGCCAGCAATGCCTTCTCACTAGTTATCTGTGGAATCTCGTGGCTCTAGTGTTACCTCTCTTCTGAAGACAGGGTTCACCACCTTGAATAGATCCTGTAAAGGTTGGACTAAACCCTGGGGAGTATTGACCATCCCACTGACACTGGAACGCCTACTTCCTGCTGCTAGTCATTTGACCCGAGAGTGGTGGCCTAGTCTTCTCTCTCTGAGAAATACTCCCCCTGTTGCTCCCTTCTCCATAAGGGGTAAGCCAAGGAACCACGTGGAAGAGAAGAGAACAATAGTCTCCTTCCCCCTGAGCCACCCTCTCTGCAATCACAGCTGCTGGGAAATCCATGCTGAAGGAGATTATATGCCTTCCTTCCCACAGCAGGGAAGCACCCACAGAGCTGTGAGGAAAGCTGTCAGAAAGAGCGCAGAAAAGAAGCCGGCTGAAGGGGAAGCACAGAAGCAAAGCTTCACAGGAGGGAGGCAAAAGCTTGCAGTTGCTGAGCCTCCCAGGCATAATTACACACTGCCACACACTGCTCAAACAAATGGTGCAAACTGGCATCCCAGACCTAAAGGGAGAGAAAGAAGCATGCTTGCAGTTCCCAGGGGAAGGAAGGGGCAAGGAAGGGATAGGTTGAACATCCCTGCTGCCTTGTATTAAGGAGATCCAAGCTTAAAGAAGGACAGCTCCTGTCGGTAGGTAACAGGGAAGGGGACTGTTTTGTAACAACAAGGTTTCCTGAGTCTTACACCCAGCCTAAGGCTGCACTCAGGCCAAAGGAAACGGCTCCTTTGCTTAAGTGGTTCTTTCTGTCTTGTGTATGGAGTGGAAGACAAACAAATTGTACAATGACCCATTTTGGCTCCTATTATTTGTTTGTTTTTAAAACACTAGCATATCATCTAGAATAATCTCCAGGTTTGTTAATATAAAAACTGTCCAGTATCTCTCTCCTTTTGTTCTTCTGTCATCAAAGCTCTGTTCATGTTGTTTGTCATCATCAAAAAAGTATGTGCATTTCATCTAAGGAAGGAGATGGTTAAGAGCCTTAACCCTAAACCTGCTCCTAATGATCTGTGGTGCAGTTTAATCACTCTCTGCAGACACCAGCAAACCATGTCCTCCCTCTGCCCCTCCCCTCCTGTGTGAACAGGAATGAGATGTTCCCAGTGCACTCCTTTCATTCTGCATCCAAGCCTCCAAGGCAGCATGTTCTGTGTCAGAGAAGTGGGCAGGCAGACGGTGGACTCAGTGCCAAAAAAAGGAGCAGGGGCTCCCTCTTCTGTATCCCCTTCAGCCCTTGTGTTCTCCCCATCCCCTCTCTCTGGCCACCCTTGCCTCTTTTTTGGATCACCACTTCTCTTCCTTCCCCTCCCGTCCTGTCTTCCAGGCTTTCCAGAAAAGGCATAAACTGCTCTTGCCAGCGTTTATGACAGCTTGCTGGCAGAGGATTTTTGGAGTTGGGCAGAGGGCTGGAAGAGATTTGATTGAGGGCCCTCTTTGGCTCTTGAGATGAGGTTGCCCACCTCTGAGGTAGAATAAAGAATAGACTCTGGGCAAGATGAGCTATGAAACAGGAAATCTCTGAACAGGATTTTCCATGACTTTTTAAATTATCAGTATCTGCTAACAGAGCTCCAGGAGCATGAGGAGGAAAGATCCTTTTCTAACCACCACCACACTCTTCCTTAGTGGGAAATGGCAAAACATGAGGGAAAACAGTGCCAGGTGTTTTTTTATTCCTGCCCCCCCCCCCCATCAGTTGTTAACCTTTTCACATGGCAGATTATAAGGTCTCTGTGTGATGGCATGGTTTGCCCTGTAACACTAAGAGCAGCTCTCAATCCATATTGCCCTCCCCCTGTATATCTCCCAATGACATTCTTAAAAACCATCCAGTTTGGCCCACTGCCAGAGCCTCTATTGGAAAAGGGTTCGAAAGAGCCTTTTGCCTTTGTTGCCAGTGCCCACAGGAGTCTACTGTACTGACAGCAAATGCTGCTGGCTGTGATAACAAGGGATTTTTATTAGATAATGGAACCATGTATTTGCTTCTGTTGGAATCTCCTTTTTCCTTGTGGCGCAGTGGTTAAATTGCTGTACTGCACCCAAAACGGTGCTCACGACCCGGGGTTCAATCCCAGGAAGCCAGCTCAAGATTAACTCAGCCTTTTATCCTTCCGAGGTTGCTAAAATGAGTACCCAGCTTGCTTGGGGGGGGGGTGCAATGTGTAGCCTGCATACTTAACTTGTAAACCACCCAGAGAGTGCTTTAAGCACTATGGGGTGGTATATAAGCAGCACGCTTTGCTTTGCTAACCAGCTCTTTACAACTCCCAGTTCTTCTTGGGGAAAAAACCATAAGACAGGGAGAGATAGGAGGAAATCATCACTCCGTGGTAAAGCATATACTTTGCACAAGACTTCAGGTCCAGATCTTGATATCTCCAGCTAAACGGATCAGGTGATGTAAAAAATCTCGGCCTGAAACTATGGAGAGCCACTATCCTATTCCTGGTCAGGTGAAATCCAGAGGCATAATCAGCTCAGTGTAAGATCAAAAAAGGATTAGACAAACAACTTCATTCTCGGTCCAGAAAAGGGCAATCCAAAGGCACAGCCAGAAGTGTAGCAGAGGCCCAAACCAACAGACAGCATTTTGGTTCCAAGTGGGTATTCCACAACCAAGAACAAATCAGTCCAAACTTGATGAGCCAGCAGAACAGAATAATAGCAAGGCAAGGAGAATCCCACTAGAAGATGATAAACAATCCAAGGTCATACATGGCAGAGTAATCACAGCAAGAGCTAGGAACTCTGTGGTTTGGCTAGCAAAGCTGACATGAGTTTTTGTAAACAAGTTAAAATTTGAAGTCAAAGTTTTCTTTTCCCAGGATAACAGACCTTGGCCGCAGAATATATCTCATTTGAGAGTATCTGACCTGACCTCCAACATTCTGGAAAGAAGGCCCCACTAGCACAGTGAGTTGTGTCATTTCCCTTTAATTCTGATGTGTGTAAATGAAACTGCAGAGTGACTCTCTTCAACTGTGGCTTTTGATTGTTTGTAGATGTCTGTACCTGGCCCTCACTTTGGAAAATCAAACCTGACCTTCTAGGCTGAAAAATAATACTCTTTCCCCAGCAAAGGAATGACTGACAGCAGCTATCAAGAAAACAGCCAAGGTAAGTAGAGCTGGGAGCCTTCTTTACATAACAGGAATTATCCTCACCCAAGCTGGATACTCCATTTAATTAGAATCCTGTAATCAGCAGCGATCATCCCCCTAAGCTCATTATGTCACACAGCTGGGTGATATCTGGCTGGATCACATCCTCATAAGCTTTTTTGTCTATATCTAACATACTTAGCTGACCTTTCATTTAACTCTCCTAGACAAAAGGAGTTGTACACATAGGTAACTCAGTTGCTGAGAGAATACTCTGCAGTCCTGACAGAGCACATCTGTGTCTATGGCATGTATATGCAGCAAAGTATACAGTAAGAGGCAGGGGGTTCTCTTAATGGAGATTTTACAAATGCAAAACACACAGAGAGAAAAGCCATGCACAAATATTCAGGTTGAATGGTTGCTTTGGTGGCTGTTACACTGCAGTCCAGAGGGCCTGTTGACTTTCAGTTCTGATGAAGGTAAAGAAGGGGATGATCTGGCTAAAAAGATAAAGTTGTTTCAATATGAGTTGAGTAGTTTGTTTTAAATACAGAAGCCAATGACTTCCTAACCCTTACATTAAATCAGGTTACGTGCAACCGCCTGCCATTTAAGTTCTTAAGAGACAGATACGCATTACCTGTATTTTTTTTTCTGTTTCTCTAACTGCCCCATTGATAATATCTTTAAAGCACTGTGGAGTTATTCATGTTCATCTCCCCAAGGGTGGAGGTGTATTGCCTTTCATTGCAACTAACCTAGAGCTACATTATTCTGGAAGAAACACAGCAGCATTACAAAAAATTAATTACCACAATTGCAACTTGATTTCTAACTATCTTTATTGATTAGTCATGTGTTAACATTGATTAGCCAATTCATCTGTTGAATTAATTTGCTCATAAGTTAACAATATTTCCAAAGTAAGAAGGATACTTTCTTTTTAGAAAATGCACATAGCTCAAAAAAGTTACTTTTCTTGACTGTCACTCCTTAAATCTCCCAGCTAACATGATTACAACATCTGTAATTTGGAAAAGGAACTTTCCAAAGCTCTACATAGGACAAATGGGACAATTTCTATATAAAAAATTTAATAAACATAAATCAGTCATCAGGGATGGCAATACATATAAACCTGTTTCAAATCACTTCAGTCTACCAGAACACTCTTCACAGGATTTGAAAATTGCCATTTTAGAGAAGAAGGAGGAAAAAAGAATAAGAATCCAGAGGAAAATAGCTGAGATAAAATATATGCATATGCTTAATAGCCATCTCAATGGATTAAGTATTAGCCAAAGGTTCTTAAGCTGTTACCAGATGTGAAATACAACAACTATGTTGGTGGGTATCTGCTGTTATTTTCCTTCTCAACTACGATAACTACAATCACCTTTACAGAACAAACTTCAAAGGTAAAGTCATTCATTCTTAACTCATTACCACATGTTGTTTCTGCTGTTCTGTCTTTTAACCACTAATCATTGTTGCTGTTTACAGAACAAAGCTTCAAAAGAAAAGAACTGAATAGCAAGCAGGGGTCTTCAATCATTCCTAGGTGTGAAATACAACTTGAGTCTACCAAACACAACTGTCGCTCTATCTTAGACCTTGCATGAATGTTTTGCCATGTAGTATCTGTATTCCCACTTACATCTGACAAAATGGACATGTTCCACAAAAGCTCAGATTAAAATATAGCAGTTAGTCTTTAGGTTGCCTCAACATCTTTGTCTTCTTTTTTCTTTTGTTTTGTTTTGTGTTTTTGTTGACACCTTTTACAGAAACTAGAGGCAGACCAGGCACCATGTACCTTAACACATTCTGTTTATTCTGGGAATATGACTGACTTCTGCAAGAAAACTCTGCTTTCTTGTGGCAGTTGTTTTTCACAGTTACAACTGCCATCCAGGCAATAAAACAGAGAGATGATTCCCTCTCAAAAGCAGAAGAAACTGTCTGTTTCTCTTTATTCTGGGCTCATTAGCACTGTTTACTTATGTATTCCTTTCTAAATTGTTCTGGTTCCTGTAGGGCAAATAATTCAGGAACTGGGAGGCTGCATTTGAAAAACAAAACATCCTCTTTTTACCTCAACATAATTATAGGGACCTGGAAAAGGTGATAACAACATGGGCCCTCAGCCAGCAGGATATGCAGGCCAGAAAAGGCATCATAAAAAGAGCTGAAAGAGCAAATGGGTGGTGAAAGGATATGGAAATGCAGGAGAAAGAAAACATTAGCAAGGACTTTGGAGAAACTATTTGAAGTGAGTGCCAAGGAGAGGAAGCTACAGTGGTTGGAATATAGAGCTGAAACGAATCTCCACAAAAAAAGTGCTCCAGAAAGACTTCTGCAAAGGTTAAAGATGAAAACTCCCCAAAGATTCACACTTGTGAGATAACCATGTACAGCTACCCAAAGAATTCTGGAAACTGTAGTTCAAAAAAACCCAAAAACACAATGTTTCTGAGCTTTGTCTCTAATCAATGCATAAACATGAGCTGAAGCCACAGGGTAGTAATCTCAGAGATGGATGAGCACAAAACACTGGCACTACCTCATGTCAGGTCACACGATCTGCCTGTCCAGTTCAGTGTTGCCAATCCTGCCTACCAGCGGTTCCCAGACAAAGGTCTCTCTTGCCACCTACTACTTGATCTCTTTGAACAAGACATGGCAGGTACCGAGCCCTAGTTCAATCTTCCACATGGAACAGGTGGAAGACTACCCCTGAACTAAATTTCCTCCTCCTTAAATTCCCCAAACTAAGATTCCTCCCCACAACTCCTCAAAGAGCAGAAGTCAATGCACAGCCTTCAGCTGTTACCTAGCCAGTCTATTTTGCCCCATCTGAGTCTCCTTCTATAACAAAGGTAGGATACTTTATTGTCCTCCAGATGTTATTGGAATATAGCACGCTCCTCGTGGTTTTAAAATTTCCATGAAGAATCCTTGCAGCAACTATAGGAGCATTTTGAAACCTAAAGGTTCACAATCTAATAGCAATTCTTGTACAAAAGAATTCAGGGTTGTATGGAAGAACTTGAGGTTGTGGTATTTTTTCATTCTGTCAGCCAGGCAGCAACTATTAACACATAGTGTCTTCCAAGAGAAATAGTGATGTTGATAGAATCTCACATGTTCTCCTACATACTTTCCCCTTGTGTTTCCCCTTCTTTTTCTTTGGTCTCCTCCACACCTTCACCTGTTTACTGAAAGAGAGAAGCTGTATGAGTCACACCTTTTATTTTTATTTTTTTAAAAACTGAGCCAGTACCTTTTTATCAACACTATTTTACGCAGCAGGATTCTGGAACAAATGACAGCAACCTAGTAATGATGCAGCACTACCATGGCAACTGACTCCATATAGGAGAGGCGTAACCGAATCCTTTCTTATGATGGGACTGAAGGCTGTTTTCTAAAAAGGGTCCCAGGCAATGACTGTTTAGAAACGAAGATTGGCCATTTTAAATATTCAGTAATGAAAGAAATGTTCTGTGATGTGTAGAGCTATCGCATGATAGGAAACAGTCCTTTCTGAACAGCCCAGGAGCAATACCATCACAAGTACAGGTAAGTGGTAATGAACTAGGCTCAGCCTTGACATGAATTACTGAATCTGTTTTCCTTTTAGGAAGTAAATAAATACACCTCATGGGAATTGATAAGAGAACAAAGCAATCAGCTTGTAGAACAGTCTGACAGAAAAAAGAGTTAGAATAGATTTTTTTCCCTTGTACAAAGCCTTTGAGGCTGAATAAGACATATCAATCATCTATGCTCTATAAAGCAACTAGAATCTACAATAAAATGTTGCAGCATGCAGTCCTCCTGTGCAGTATTCCAGACAGCTAACCACACTTTCTTTGAGGGTATTCTATATCATGGAGTGCTGTCATGTCTCACCATGATCCTGGTAAGACCAGTCCTCAAGTAGATGAGACTTCAGAGGCCCTCAAAAACCCAACTGCTAGTCCTAATATTTGGTTAGTCAAGGGAAGTCAAAGGATGCCCGCATTGGGGTTATGTCCCATCTGTGAAGGCTGTGGTGTGTCAAAAGAACCAAAGTGGCCATTCTAGTCTCAACTCCCTGCTGCAGACTTATCAGAAGCATCCCCAGGCACAAAGGCAGCAGCACCTCCTGATGAAGGCCCAGTATTAGAGTTGTAGTGCCCATCTGGACGCATAGCAAATAGATCTGAGGGTCAAGCATGTTCTGGATCAGGGGCCACCAGAAAAGCCAAGAAGAGGGAGGGCAACAAATGCTGGAGCCGCTGCTGAGCCAAACTTCAGCAGCGCAGCTCACCTTTGCCTCCCTCCCCGGATAGCGCAAGACTTCAACTTACAACAACGACAGAGGAGGAGAGGGGGGAACGCTAGGTTATTTAAGGGACATTCTGCCCTCTCCTCTTCCTCTTCCTCTGCTGGCACCCGCCCACCTGCCCTTTATTCTAGTGTGAGCTTATCTGGTCGCCTATGGGGCCGGATAGGAATTTTTGACCCGTATCCTGATTGGCATTTGGATGCGGGGAATTTTCGCCTATCCCACGCTGGAACAGGTGCGCTGGCATGTTTAGAAGTGGAAAATTGGTTACACTGGTGGGTAGTGCGGATATAACAGGTTTTGTTGGTGAGTCCCATTGCAAAATCAGGTAAGCTATAGCCCATCTGACCTCCCCGCGCTGTGGATCGTGCAATTACAGTGCTTGGGGGCAAAGATGCGCTGGGGCCACACCCGGACCAACAGTCAACAAGGAGAAGCTGGCTTGAGGCCCGGGGATGGTCAAATTGGGGCCAGCCGGGTTCTCGCTGTCTTTAAGACCGCGAGAACTTGGGGCCAGGGACTCGCCCATTTGTTGCTTAAGGGGTCCTTTGAGACCTCTGTGCTTATACCTGATTCTGCACTACGGCAGGACCCCCCTTTGCCAAAGGATGGCAACATGGATTATGTTTAATAAAGTGTGGCCCATGATTAACCCATAATTCTTGTCTCACATCTTCATTCCAGGGTTGGGAAGGCAATTACCTGTGAAGCTGCTCATTTGGAGCCTAGATATTGCTGAAACAATATCTTTCTGTTTGTAATGGCTGCTGGACAGCTCCCCTGCTAACCTCAAGAGCCTTACCATTAACGTACAGGAATCTACCTGGGAAGGCAGCAATTCAACCACATGAGAGAAGATACTCACTGCTTCCTGGGGTATTCCCCCAACGAAGCACCTAATCCTCATTTGGCAGATATGATATTTCCCCCCACTCCCCTTCCCCATGCTTCCCCCCTTTTAAAACATCTATTTTCCCATGTTTTGGGATTCCATTGAATGTATCTTCTTGTTTCTTTGCCAGGTTTTGACTACACAGTCGTCATAATAGCACCTGAGTTTGCTACCTGTATACTGTTTAAAACAACAGATGATGATAATTGTGATAATGATGGGTTGTGCACATAACACGCCTATATGCTGGTTGTAGCAACAAAGACAGAGTCATTGTTTGCAGCGTACAGGATAAAGGAATAAATGTTTGGATAAATATGTAAATAAACAGACATTAGCGAATGAATCCTGTTCAAGGAGTCGTTTTAAATGAATTAGTCTAAAGGAATAAATCTGATTTTACCATTTCATTTGAAATATTTTAGTCTATTGGAAAAAAAACTCAGAACAGGAACAAAACAAAAGGAAATTCATTAATTAGCCATGTTTGCTATGTCCTTCCCACTTCAGCCTCATTCTCCTGAAAGTGTAGCCCCCAAGCAGCTGAACAGTCTGACAAATTGCCCTCAGCCCTGCTGAATTTGCTCACCCAAGAGGAGTGAAAATTAGAAGTTAATGCTAGGAGACAGCTGGAGTGAGGGAGGAAGGGGTGAGAGTAGAGTGTGGGAGAGGAACTGAAGGAAGACATCTAAAGATCAGACAGACTGATAGGGAAACAGACTAACAGATATGAGTTGCACTTGAGAGATGCATGGGAATCTTGTGAATAGGATAAAATTAGGGATAGCAAAGATGATAGTAAAAGGAAAAGAAAAGAAAAACCACAGACCAGTTGCGTTGCAGAAATGGCGGGTGGGGGAAAACAGAATGCCAACAGTTGATCCACGAATGAACTGCAACCCAGTACAGTTAATATATAAATGTGTGTTAAACAACTCTTTGGGGAATTACAAAGCTGCATTGAAAAGGGTGTGCTTGATAGTGAAGTGCAACAGGAGAGGGGAGAGATAATTTAACAGGGGAGGGATAAGTTATCTGGAATAACCTTCCTCCGGCGATTCGTGCGGCCCCTTCGCTGGGCACCTTTAAAAACCAATTAAAAACTTGGATGTTTACACAGGCCTTCCCTCCAGTGAACACTTGATTTTTTTTCTTTTTTCTTTTCCCTTCTCCATCTTGAACTGTTTGTCTATTGATGTTATATTTTATATTTTTATATATTTTATACTTTGTTATGTATGATTATGCGTGTTGGAAGCCGCCTAGAGTGGTCGTCTGACCAGATAGGCGGGGTAAAAATACAATAAATAAATAAATAAATAAAACACTTTGTGTCTGTTCCAAAACATCCTTCCATCAGTTTTTCTCCTTGCTAGATTTAAAAATAATGTTTGCACATATATGAAGTTTCTCTTGGGAGAGTCCCAGCTGAACCACATCTTGGAGGAAATGGCAAGCAGGAAAACAATGCTACTCACTACTTCTTGCTATTTCTCACCTGTTGTGACCTCCTACAGTAACTGTGAAAACAAACAAAAGTCCATTAAATTACAACTGCATACATTTGGTGCACACTTTGGTCCTGAGAAACAGAACAAACATTGGTTTCAGATTATGGCAATGGGGTGTAAAATAAGTACCTTGCACATTATACAAGTTTTTGTGAAAGTGCAAAGCAAAGGTGCTCTTCATCATCTTCCAGGAATGTGGAGCATCTCGCTTCTTAGATGTATTCACAGGCTCTCAGCGGTACTTTGGGATATATGAAGAAGGTTTTATGTAGGGTTTCACATTTGTCCTTTCTTCCTCTGCAAGTTCACATCAGTTGACTTCTAATACTCTGGCTGCATGTGTTCCTTGAAATAAAATGTAATCCCAGCCAACTTTCACATCTCAGCCAAGGGCAGCAGATTTTCTCTTTTTGGTGACCAGAGGGGTGGAGATTATAGCTGTGCACTAACTCTTCCCCCTGAAATTTCTGGTCTTTATTAACTTTGCATAATCTGCCCTCTAATCCTGTCTGTTTAGCTGCACCTACTCCTTCCTTATCCATCACCAGCCCTTCATCTGTCACCAGCCCTTCACCCGCCTACACATACCCAGGACATCTCTTCTCTTACCACAAATTCCACACACAGAACTAAGGATTCAGATTTCTCCCCCTTGCCTTTGAGAAATAAACAAGCACAGCTGAACAAAAACAACATGGCAAGAACTATAACCTTGGACAGCTGGCTTGGGGTCTGCCTATGTTTCAGACGCCTTCCTCCCAATCCAGAGAAAGCATGGGGCAGATAATTATTTCCTTTAACCTGAAAACAGAAATGAATGCTAATGTTATTCATTAACAACAACAACAACGAATGTGCTGTCAATTTGATTTTAATTTATGTCAACCCTTTCCAGGGTTTCTTAAGTATATAGTACTCAGAAGTGGTTTACTACTCCCTTTATCTGGCTAAGACCACACAGGCCAGCTCTTCTCCTACAAGGCACAGCAGGGGACCAACTCACAACTCCACAACCAGGTATTCCATTTCGCTGAGCTATCCAGCCAGTTGATACACTTCTGAAATTAGCTTAATGAAAACACCCATGGAGTCCAATGAGTAAACCCTGTAGGATGGCTGAAGCAGAATTCAGGATGAAATGTGGGTTCAATTAACAAAAAACTGACCAAGAGCTACAGTATATATGCTTGTTTAGTCATTCATTATTCCTGTAAGAAGGTCTTCCATGTAAGTAAGACTGACTGGCATGCAGATGAATCTGATTCTTCAGAGGAACTGGGATAAAAAGGCACAAGCTTTCTCTCTCTCTTTCTCTCTGAAAATTTACCATATCAAGGGTGGCACTTCATCATTCCCTTGAGATGTACAGCAGTTCACTTAAATATCCTAGTTCTATGGCCAATCCTTTTGCTCCAGCTGAGTGGTGATCAGGGAGATAATTATCTCACTGTTATTTATTCTCTGCACTAATCAGGAACCTGCTGATAACATAACAGGCTGAACAGCAGGCAGAGCGAGAATCCCAAGGGCTTTCTTGGTATCCAAACAGATTAGAAAGTAGAAAAGATCTGAAGAGCTGGGTTTCAGACTCAGGGCTGGGGAAAGAGTGGGGAGGAAGGAGGCCCCATCTGGACTCTGAAGATAATATGAACCCCTCTCCCAAAGCTTTACAAATGGCACCCTGTGCACATTTCTCCTCAAACAGGGATGGATTTATTCAATACAGATGAATGGCCTTCTCATCTTAGTTTGTTCTGCTTCACTGGAGGCAAATCGTCTCATTCAGGGCAAGCTTTGGGAAAAAATGACATTTATTAGACTGCAGAAAAGGGTGACCTTGAGGGGATAAAAGAGGGAGACTGGGAGAGAAATAAGGATGGATTTTAGAGTTATCAAAGGAAGGGAAAGTAAAAATAACAATACAAACACCTCCAAAATAGGAGGTTCCGGGGAATGGAGGTGGGGATTTAAAATGAAATGCATTAAGCAGTGCAAGAGAAAAGTGGAGGATAGAGATCTGGCAGGGAAGCAGAAGAAGAAAACAGGGGGGGAAAAGGAGGATATTGTGAAAGGATGGAAATGAAAATTGGGAAAACAAAGGTGAGGGGAACCAAGGATGGGAAAACAGGCAGACAAAGATGCGACAGAGCTATCATGCTGGCTATGGGATTCTGTAGTTTGTATGCTAAGAACAGTAACCTTTCAAAGCTCTGTATCCATTCTTCTCAGCATGAAAGAAGATTTCACACTGGGGAAAATCAAGCTAACATGTCTTAACAAGTAATGTCAATATATGTTGATTCAGCCAACCAGACAGCCATGGACACTGTACAACCTGTAGGCAACTTCAGCAGGTGTGTGGGTCTATTGTCTGGCCTCAGAATCTTCCGAGGGGTGGGGGTGGGAAAGCCATGGACTGTAAAAAATAAGGCAAAATGCAAAATGAAATTAGATGTGGCCAGAAGTCCACTTAAAGTTTTCAAAATGGGGATTTGGGGATGCTAATTGAGGGGGAGAGGCACCTGGCCTATTTAAAACATGAATCTGTACTCCAGGGGGTTTCCAGTTGTGGCAATTCCTCTTTTTAGCTTAGGCGAAGTTTTGATGCGTGTGGAGGAATCTGATAGGGAAAGTAATAATAATAATTGTGTGCCATCAAATCAATTCTGATTTATGATGACCCTTTCAAGGGTTTTCCAGATAGAGAGTAATCAGAAGTGGTTTACCATTCCCTTCTTCTGGGGGCATCCTGGGACTGCGCAGCTTGCCCTAGGCCACACAGGCTGGCTCCTTGGGGGAGGGGATGCATGGAGGGGAATCAAACTCCCAACTGCTCATTCCACATCCAGACACCTAACTCACTAAGCTACCCAGCCAGCATCTGATGGGGAAAGGGACAGCAAAAAGACCCTCCGGGGTATGTGTGTGTCACACAGCCCGAAGGCAGGAATTTGCCAATCCCAGCTATAGAAAAAGAGGTTCTGTGAATTAGTTGTATGTTTAGGCTAATTAGGGCACAGGAAATCTCTCCTTCCAAATGGCACAAGCTTTAATGAACGACTCGGTAAACCTCTGCTAAAAAAACCTCATGAAGCTTTGTATGGTTACATTTTGGGACCTAGAAGATCATCTTACCCCTCCTTAGCTACAGATGGTTTTGGTATATCATTAGATCCATCTGTCTCAAAAGTATCTTCCCAATTCCTACCACCCACACAATCTGAGGCCTTCTCCACAAACATCCATAGGTTCTGAATCATCAAAATTGTTGCTTAGAAAGAAAAAATCAAGTTGCAATAGAATTAAGAATTATTTGGCAATTGTCTCCTGAAGGTGACCATGACCTGAACTCTCTGTGTGTTTCAGAGGAGTATGTGATGATACATAGAAGGCTCATCCAAATGATGCATATTTTTAGCACTTCAGTTTTGAGTTCTTCTGGCCAGCTACCAAAATTCTACAGTCTTTTTCACTGCCCCTTGTTTGTTTAATATTTTCTTATGCTCCCTCTTATTTTGGACTAAAAAGTTTACAAAAGATGTGCATCTAAAAATAGAAGAGAAAGCCAGAGTTAAAACAAGTTATACTAAGGGAAAGAAAAGGGTGAGCGAAGTAAAAGCAGAACTACAAAATACTATTTTGGGTGGACTACAAATGCCAGAATTCCCTAGCCATCATGGCTAGCTGTAGTCCAAAAAGTAACATTTCTAAGGTCTAGGTAAAAGGTAGTTACTAGCACTTAGCTGCATGTGCTCATTAAATTATAAAAGAGAGATCAAAATCTCATGATGTATAGAAATCATGCTTTACTACAGTTTAAGAATACAATTTAATCAAACACATTTTTATACATTCTGAGACTCTGATCTCTCTTTTATAATTGGATCTGTTGGATGTTGCCATTTCCCCATGTGTGTGCGCGCGTGTGCGTGTACGTGTGTGTGCATTCGTGCATACGTGTGTGTGTGTGTGTGAGAGAGAGAGAGAGAGAGAATATTAGGCTAAAGTCATGTCAATAGAAATTACATGAATGGGAATGAGCAGCTGTGCTTTTTATTCTCTTGAGACTCCTGTCTGTTTTCAGGCTTCCAGCATCTGGTCTCAAATGGCTCACTGTTCATTCATACTCTTATGCATACTGCATGGCAGGTACTCAGCTGGTGAAGTAGATAGAGCAATGGACTAGGACTAAGGAAATCTGGAGTCAAATCCTCATTCAACCAGAGGAAACTCAGAGGGAGTGGGATGGAACTAGTAAAACCACTGCTTAAATGTCTCATTTTTTTCTTGAAAGCCCTGTTAGGGTTGCTATAAGTCAGTTATGACTTGACGGCACATAGAATCATAGAATAATTGAGTTAGAAGGTGACTATAAGACCATCAAGTCCAACCCCCACCCCCGCTCAATGCCGGAATCAAAGCAGATCTGACAGATAGCTGTCCAGTTTTCTCTTCGATGCCTCCAGCATTGGAGTGCTCACCACCTTCCGAGGTAATTAGTTCCATCGCTGTACTGCTCTAACAGATGTTTTTCCTGATATTCATCCTAAATCTGTCTTCCTGTAATGTGCCCTGCACTCTGGGATGATTGAGAACAGATCCTGCTCCTCCTCTGTATGACTATCTTTCAAGTATTTGAAAAGTGCTATCATATTTCCCCTCAGTCTTTTCTCACAGCCCAGTTCTCTAGGGCTTGGTTTCCAGTCCCCTGATCATTCTTGTTGCCCTCCTCTGAACTTGCTCCTTCTTAAAGTGTGGTGTCCAGATCCTGACACAGTACTCCTAACTGGTGCTGAATAGAGGGGGACTAGTACCTCACGGGAGTTAGAGACTATACATCTGTTAATGGAGCCTAAAATCACATTGGCCTTTTTTGCATCCATATTGTACTGTTGGCTCATATTCCATTTGTGATCTACAATTCCAAGATCCTTCTCAGATGTAGTATTACTGAGTCAAATATCCCCCATCTCATAACTGTGCATGGGGGGGCAGGGTTCTAGGTGTAGAACTTTGCACTTATTTCTCTTAAATTTCATTCTGTTTTCAGTCCAGTGCTTGAGCCTATCAAGACTTTTTTGAACTATGTTCCTGTCTTCCAATGTATTAGCCATTCCAACAAGTCTGTGTCATCAACAAATTTGATAACTATTCTCTGCACTCCCTCATCTCAGTCAATAAAAATGTTGAAGAGCACCGGGCCCAGGACTGAGCCTTGGGGTATCCCACTTGTTCCCTCTTCCCAGTTTGAGAAGGATCCACTGATAAGCACTCTCTGAGTACAGTTCTGTAACCAACTGTGTATCCACCTGACAGTTGCTCTATCCAGCCCCCACCTAGCCATCTTGCTAATCAGAATATCATGGGGCACTTTATCAAAGGCTTTGCTGAAGTCAAGATATATTACATTTACAGCATTCTCACTGTTGACCAGGCAGGTTATCTGATCAAAAACTGAGACAAGATCCACACGTGTATGTATGTGTTCCGTTTAGTAAAGTCAGAACTGACTTATAACGACCCTAATAAGGCTTTCAAGGTAAGTAAGATATTTAAGGAGTGGTTTTACCAGTTCCACTCCCCCAGTGAATTTCCATGGCCAAGTGGGGATTTGAACCCTGTTCTCCAGAGAACTAGTTCATCACTTTATCCACTACACTATAGTGGGAATCTGTACAACATGCATGATGTGCAGCAATTCCATACGTTTGTCAGTTATAGTAGCAGCTCTTCTGCTACAAGGCCTCTTTTGCTCAGATGTAAAGACTTCAGGCAGAATGAGGTAACCAATTCAGGTGGCAGATCCTGGGGGACAGCAGAGGTCTCCTTCAGCCCTTTTGCCTGAACCCCCTGTCCATTCCCTCCCTTGCATGGGAGGTTAGAGCCACATATCACACACAGCCTGTCCTGTACTCTCTAAACTAGCATGTTCCATTCAGGTGCGGTAAAGCAGGCTAGCCCATCAACAGTAAAATTCAGCAGCCAGTCCAGTTTGTCTGAGTACATGGCAGTAACAGCACACCTAAATTGTGGATTTAATTCTTTAGAGGAACAGCAATCTAATCCAAAACAAATTGAATACCACCTCCTTTCTCAGATAAGTCACCACAAACAGTACCTGGATTTATCTGGAGGTATCCTATGTGTTAGGTTCACACACATTCTACTACCAGCCCTGATTAAGCATGCCCACCACTTTGCTTGCTTGTGATTAAAAGGAAGATTAGAGTTGGTATCATTGGTATGTTTGTAACACCTCATTCAGCATCCCCCAAAGGCATCACACGGTCATTTTTGAGACAATATGGGGAACACCATAGAATCCACTGGAACCCCATGGAGAAAATGTCATGAGATCAAGCAGTAGCATCCAGTAGTACTTCCCCTACTTCACAGCAGAATCAGCCGCAGAAGCACAGTGCCACAAATTCTTATCCAGGATGGCTGGATACTGTGTACCACAGCTAAGTTGAATAAATTCAATTCCCCCCCCCCCCAAAAAAAGAGGCCTCATTCTGTCACAGGATAATAATTGAACAGGCCCTTGTTTCATCTGAGGAAAAATGAGTGTCAGAGAAAGAGGAAGTAGAGCAAAAACCTCTCCTTTCACCAGTTGGAGGTCTCCCTACCCAGGCATCAAGTAGAAAAATTATGAGTGAAAGTCTCACCCAGTCATGGCAGAAATCTGCCAGGCAAATTGCTTGTTACTTAAGGGGAGTTGACCATTTTGAGACTTTTTATGCATGAAAGCTTGCATTGAATGCTTGACTTTTAGTGGTCTAAATAAAGACATCACCTCTTCTACTTCTGGATTGTGTAAAGGGCCACACGGCTCTCTCTGTTGTTTTTCCTTACCCAGGAAATCAGAAGACAATATTGTGCAGCTCTTCCACCTATTCTTTCACAATGCATTCTGACCAGCAAGTCCCAATTTGAGTAGATCCATTGAATCAATTGCTGGGTAGTAAGTCAGCACTTCTGTAAGTCATATTGAGTCAATGGGTCTACTTTAGTTGGCACTAGCAATCGAGTAGTAGTTTTTCTCTGTTAAGAAAAAAGGTAGAAGAAATTCCCTGTTTCCACCCGTTCTTCTACTTGTTTATCAATAGAAGACACTGGCATTCACATACCCTCCTATAAAGTCCCACGAAGGAGTCAAACTAATAAAAGCTTCATGGAGAATCACCCATTCAATTTGCCACTCATGCACTGGCTGCTAGGAAATATTTTCTGGCCTTCCAATCACTAATTCTCAGAACACAGCAAGCCAACGCATGGTGGGCATTAACAATTATTCACAACGCAACTCAACCATCAGCCTTCTATTCCAGGAGATCCCCTTCAATTATCCTTCTCCCTGGTGTTTCGTTTAAGAAGATTATTTCACAGGGTGCACAGCAGCACCAGCAGGTGGCACACACATGTACACCCACTTATCGGTTTAGTGAGTTTATCTCACACTGGGTCAGCAGAACACCATGATCTGCCAGCTGCTGGGCAGTTCAGGCTCTTTTAATTCCTTGGTCAGACAGTCCATTGCAAAAGTCTACAAGGGACAGCAAAGATTAGCATGGATTTCCTGCACAGAGTCATCTGCTAACAGATGTGCATCCTGATTAAAAGATTTTGGGGAGTCCATCGGGGTGATTAAAACAGAACATAATCACCACCTAGTGCAAAGGAAAACCATGACACTTAACTATGGCAATTAATATCTATGTTGTTTTAGAAACTCTGAATAGATGGCTTCCAACTCATCGTTGCTCAGTTTCCAGAAAGGGAAATCTTAGCCATGTTTCTAGAAGGGATTTGGGTATGCAAGTGGAGACAGTACCAGCAAAACAAAAAACAAAAAAAAACAACAACACCCCAACCCACTCTGATTCAGTTTCCAACTCAGAAAGACTTTCCACGGAAGCTGAGACAGCTTGCAGTATTTATGATTTCCCCATTGGGAAATCATAAATACTGCAATAAATTCCCATTGGGGAAATCATAAATCCTCAGCAGAAGGTGCTGAGAAGAATTATTACAATAGGGATCAGAAAGGATCATGACATTGCATAGGATGGCAAGGAAGCCAGACCCATGAGAATGAGAAGAGCTTTATAAGATGCTTCATTGCAACAGGTCAGGGTTAAAACAAATGTTTTCAGTGCAGAAAGCTGCAGGTTGATTCCCTGGTATCTCCAGCTAGGTCAAGGAGAGAGTCCTGCTTGAAACCTTACACAACTGCTGCCAGTCAGTGTCAGCAGTGCTGGGCTAGATGGATCAGGCCTCCCACCACAAGTGCACTGTTGATAGATACAGTAAAAAGAAAAAGGAGCTTGATACAGCACATGGCAATCCAGGTGTCAGAAACATGGGAAAATATTAAAGTTTCTTTGCCAGATTTCTCTTCTGGTATTCATACCAATGGAACCTGAGCACCTATGACTTTACAATTTGTTTTAACAGTAGGAGACACTGTACTATACTAAGGTTCCCCAAAATGAAACAAAACCCACCTGTGCTCCCTAGGAAGGCAGACTTAACAATAACAGAATGACTGCACATATTGAGTAGAAGCTGAATGAATAGAATAAGGGCCTCTTAATAACTTAGTAGAATTTGAACTTCTGAGACATTACTAGTAGTTGCCAAAAGATTCTCCCTTTTCCATTTTAGGCCTGTAAGAAAAGTTTGAAAAACTGTAATGGTTTTCAATAGGGACCAAATTGCGTGCTCAATATTTGTAGGGAGGGAGTAATAGCAAGCCTGTTTGATCAGTTCCATTTCAAGCCTTGATACCAAACAATAAATGGTCTGGGTCCCACATAACTCAGGCAGGACATCTCCTTTTATTACCTTTTTTTTGGTCTAGTCCACTTCACCAACTGGCTTTGTTAATTAGAGATAAAGAGCAAGAAAGGTGAAAATTGTGAATGAGAACAAATGCACAACCATTTTATATTGTATCTGGATATGGTGTTATTCTTGCCAAGATAAATTTTACTTTTGAATTGTAAATGTGAAAAATGCAAATCCAGTGCAAACATCCCTTGTGAAAACACCCATAACCTTTCCTACCACTCAATCCTGACATAAACCAGCTATCCAACACACCCAAACAAAATTCCGAGTACTTCACAAGGGTATTTAGAGTAATATAGGAATAACTGAATAGCCTGTTTTGAATGCACTCACTCTTACAAAGCAGATTTGCTGCTTGAGAATACTGTAGACTCCTGCTCTGTTCCTAGATGGCAAAGTGGTAGTAGTTTAGGAGTTACTCTCAGCAAGACCAATTGAGCCTTTACCTGGAGAAATCACACCTGTTGTAGGTCAGGCACGTCCAACTTAGACCATGGTAATGAACTCCACATTTGCTTTAAAATGCAACTGCTAAAGATTTAACTGAAATGCACATATTAGAAGATGTTAGTTCAATACAACAACATCTACATTGGTTATCAATTGGTTTCTGATTTCAATTCAAGGTTCTGCTTTTGACCTTTAAAGCCACCAATAGACTGCAACTAGAGCTCAGGGATCTCTCTTCCCCACAGGACTTTGCCAGAGCATTGAGGCTACAGCCAGTACCCCATGGAGCTTGTTTGGGACCTTCTCACTGCACTGATGTAAAAGCAAATGTGAATCAGCCCAGACTTTCCCACCCACCCCCCAGTCTGTAGTGTTTTTCCCTCCAATGCTGGTATTTCTACTTTTTTCCACAGCAGATCCATTCACAGCTGTTCAGATGATGTGATCGCTTGAACCAATGCAGAAAAGTGTGATCCAGCACAGACTTCACTTTCTGCCAGTCCTCTCTGGGCAGAATAATGCGTTAAAAAAAGACAGAGTTTGGTGCCAGCACTGTTGCACTAGGGCACCTAGACACACACATACAGAGAGAGAGAGAGAGAGAGAATAGGAGAAAGGGAAATGAAGGGAGGAAATTGCTATTCAGCCCTTGTTTACAGCTTATTGAGGTAGTTCTCCTGTAGCTGTGCCTCCTGCAAATCAGGAGAGCTATAAGAGAGCTATGTCAACAAGCTGTAAACTAAGCTGTTTAGTCAATGCCTTCCTCTCTTCTTGTGTGGCCAGTTAATTCAAATTTACTCGGGGGAAACCCAAATTCCCAAGTGTGACAGAGAGTGAAGTTGCATTTTTCTCACTGTGTAGTCACACCCTAAGTCTCTGAAAATCAAACTAGACAATTATTTGGTATGCCTGACAGGAAGTACTCTCTCATGTCTGTCACAGCATATGGTTTTCCTCACCTGAACATATTGCATTTACCATGTTTTTGTTCTAGTTCTGTGATCAGGTTTAATTTGCAGGTTTGATTGCTGAAGTATACAACTGCCAAGAAATCCCACTGTGAGCTGAAATCACATCACTTGTAGGAAATACTCATTTCCCCTTAATGTCTAATTGAATCCCTGCTTTGTGTCTCTAGGTATTACAAGTAGGTGCGTGTTCTCCAGCTTAACAGCATGAACGTATTTGTGTTTGGGCATTTTGAGATTGGATATCTTTTCACCTTTATGTGTTGATGAACACCTGCCAGTTTTATACTCATTCTGGTCTCTTCGGGGCCACCAAGGTTCTTCTCTGGTTTGTTGCCTTAATTTTAAACACGAGGTACCCTTGTTTTAAAAGCTGCTCGGTGATTATTTGATTTATTTTAGATAGAATGTTAGTAATAATACTTATTTTGGTGATGCTCTCTACTGTTGTGTGTGGCAATGCTGCGGTTCCCCGCCTTTAGAATTGCAACGGGGGGGGGGGGGGAGGCAGAACAAATGCCTGAAATAGATTGGTTTGGAGGCAAATGCACAGCCCAAAGGGTGTCAGAGACGGCAGGATCCGAACATTTAGGTTTGAAGGTCGCCGTTCTCTCGTCCTTTCGAGAAACCCTCCCTTGACGAGATCCTGCGCCGAACACGCGCTTTGCCTTTTAGGGTCGCGAAAAGGATCGATGGCTTTCTTGGCTCCTGCTCATTCCGCAACGAGATCCGCAGTTTCCTGCCGACAGCGGGGACGCGGCGCGTTACAGGTTAAACACCTGCCGCGCTCCATTGGCCAGGAAGGGAGCCCCCGGCCCCCTGGGTCTCGCGCGCCCCCCGGGGACTGGCCCATCCCCCAAAACGATAACAACAACAGCCCGCGATTCGCACGACTTCTCCTCTCGTTGGCCGGGAAGAGGCGAAAAACTCCACCCCGGAGCATGCAATGGGCGCCACTTTTGGCAGCCCCAAGGGCTCCGCGCTCTCTTAGCCGCCGCCAACAGAGCGCTTGCCAAGGCCAGGTTTCGAATTGGTTATCGAGGCGCAGGGCATCGGCGAAACAGAGGAGGAGCGGGCCGGGTGTCGCGGCAGGATCAAGGCGCTTTGCCACCAGCCCTCCCGACACGGCCTCCCGGAGCCGTCCGCGGCACAGCTTCGCTGCTGCGGGAGCCCTTCGCCGCACGGGGGTCCGGGTGTGTGCGTGAAGCCCCGCAGCCCACTCCCCCGGCTGTCTCCCCGGCCGGCCTCCTCCTCCTCCTCCTCCTCTGCTGCTGGCAGGCTGTGGGTGGGAGTGAGTGCGAGTGTGCCAGGAGCTGGTGTGCAGGAACATCGCGGGCTCTCATTGGACGTGCGCACACACGGGGAGGGGGGCGCTCACGCACGCAGCCAGCCCATCTTCCTGCTTTGCTCCAGTCACCAGTAGTGGGTCGAGCGTGGTCGCTCGCCTCTTTGCTCGACGGGCCCGACCCGCCGGACTCCGCCGCCCTGGGCATCCCACGCCGGGAAAAAGCCCTGCTACGACTCCCCAGCCGCATCCCCCCTTGGGCGAGGAACGGGGCGGAGCGCAACGATCGCGGGACAGCCCTGGCCGGTCACTCAGCTAGCTAGCCCGCCCGCCCGCTTGCCTGCCTGCCTGCCTGCCTGCCTCCTTCCCTCCCGCTCTGCCGCCCCTGCGAATTCGCTGCTGCCGCCGCGACGGGATCTCGCCCCGGAGAGCAGCGGTTGCTTCGGCTCGGTCTGCAGCCCGGTGCGGGCGGGAGAGGCCTTATGAGACGCCAGCGTTGCGTGAACCGACCGGCCGGGATGGGCTGAGCCGCGGGAGGAAAGACGAGCTCCTGCGCCCGGCCGAGGGTGAGTGAGGGAGTGGTTGGCGCGGCCGCTCGGGGAAGCTGCTGGTTGGCGCAATGCAACACCGCGTGGCCGCCTGCAGGGTTTGGCGGACATGCTGAGGAGGAGACGGAGGGGAAGAGGAGCGGGCGTGGAAGCGCGAGGCGGGCCTCCTCTGTCCCCGAAGGGCGCTCTTTCCCCGGCTGGGCGGGCGGCCGCGGGCGGCAGGAGCAGCGCCGCCGCCGCCGCCTCTTGCGGCAGGTGGCCCTTGGAGGCGCGAGGGCTCGCGGGATGAGCTCTGCGGGCGCCTGCCTGGCTCGACCCGGCCTCGCTCCTGCGATCCGGCCAGCGCTCGGGGCCCCTCCTCAGAAGGACCTCCTCGACCCCAGCGCTGCCCCCCTGTGGCTCCCGCACACCCGCCCGCCCGCCCACCGCCGCTGACCGCCGCTTCTCCATGATAGGACCGTGACCTTCCCGCGCCGTCGCCACTGAGTCTTACAATGTGGTTTCAGGATGCCCCAGCGTCCCGTCGACCTCCGAGGGGCGTTTGGCTCTCGGTGCTGCTGCTGCTGTGGCTGCTGAGTCTGGGCATTGCCCCCAAAGGGGCCCTGGTTCTGGCCCGGAATTGCCCCAAGGCCTGTGTGTGCGCCAGTAACATCATCAGCTGCTCCAAGGCTTCCCTGACATCTTTTCCTATTCGCATTCCTCAGTATGCTGCCGTGCTGGACTTCAGTCATAATGAGCTGAACCGCCTGAAAGCAGAATGGGCCCCCTCCCGTCTCTCTCATCTTCACTCGCTGGTCCTGAGCCACAATGGCCTTTACTTCATCTCCACCGAGGCCTTCAGCAATGTCCCTCACCTCAAGTACTTAGACCTCTCCTCTAACGCCATTACCTCGCTAGATGAGAACATCTTCAGTAAGCTGGTGGAGTTAGAGGTCCTGCTCCTCTACAGCAACAAGATCTCGAAGATTGACCGGACAGCTTTTGAGGAGATGAGCCACCTTCAGAAACTATACCTGAGCCATAATAAAATCTCCCGCTTACCGCTGGAGCTGGTGAAAACAGACGCGGCAAAACTCCCTCAGCTCTCCTTGCTAGACCTTTCCTCCAATGAGATCAAGAACCTGCTTGTGAAGGAGGTGAACAACCTCCCAGCCTGGGTGAAAAATGGTCTGTATGTCCACGGCAACCCCCTCACCTGCCACTGTGAGCTCTACAACCTCTTCAGCCACTGGCAAAAAAGGCATCTCAGCTCAGCCATAGACTTTGAGGAGGAGCTCACATGTCTCGAACAGGGGATGCATTTTAAAATTTCCAACCTGAGTAACCCAGAGGGCATGAACTGCAGTGAGTTCAAGGAACAGACCTTGGAGGTCCACCGTGGGGAGCGGGTCATCATCAACTGTGACACCAGGCAGCAAGAAGTGACCAAGCGAGAGTGGCTGACACCCAAGAATGAGCCTGTTCCACAGGAGGGAGACAACAGCTCCATGACTGTGCTGACCAACGGAAGCCTTCAGATAAAGAACATCAGTGTGGAGGACATGGGCTCCTACACCTGTTACGCAATGAGCCAGGTGTTCAACGAAACCTTTTGTGTGCATGTCACAGTCCATAACTACTCTTTGCATGGGATCCCTGATACCCTCAACACAGCCTACACAACACTTGTGGGCTGTATTCTGAGTGTCATTCTTGTGCTCATCTACCTTTACCTGACTCCGTGCCGTTGTTGGTGTTGCCACAGTGAGAAGCAGCCTAACCAACAGGAGGACAGCATCAACTCCTCAGTGCTCAGCACCACTCCCAACCACAATGCTGAAGGGGCAGGAGTCAAGGAGGTATTACATCAGCACACAGGGCCAAGCAATGCGCGAGGCCAGAATGGCAAGTGCAAACCCAACAGCTCCCCGAAACAAGCTGCAAAAGGAGCCCAGAAGGCAGAGAGGAAAATGTCAGATCCAGACTCTGTCAGTTCAGTTTTCTCAGATACTCCCATCGTGGGAAGCTCCCAGAATGAAAGTGGGAGAGGAGGTAGTAGAGACAAGGTAGGGCCTGAATTAGTGGGGCTCCTGTGATGCTTACGGCGTGGAGAAGAAGGATATAAACCAATTCATTTCCAGGAGGCATAAAAGTCATGCCTAGTACTGTGCTTCTCCCTGCCACAGTATGTAATAGTGTTCCTGTTTCATTCTCCTCCTGTCAAAAGTCCAGCGTTGAAAACCCTAAGTCCCCACTTGCTCTTGAAGCACAGCAGTTCCCCGAACCCTCCATTCTGGAATTGTCCTGATGTTTCAGCTCCCAAACCTCCTGCTGAGAAAAGCAGAGCACACGGTCGATGGCCCAGCTGACTTACTAGTTTTCTCTGGAGTCCTGTTTTATTGGCATACCACCCTTGAAGAGACTTCCCACTCAAGCATCTGTGCAAGGAGGAGCTCCAGAGGGGCAGCCCTGTGCACCTATCATAGCAGAAGAGGCTGCATCCTATGCCCTCATCATTACTACCAATATAATTGTGGCATACCAGTACCGTAGGTTGCAGCCTGCTCCATCACATGCATGAAGTGGGCTTTAAAAAACATCTTTCAAGCTATCCTTCATGCAAATCAAGCGTATTATTCATCGTAGTAGCTCCAGCTCGAGCTGAGTAGTTCCAGTTAGCCACAGCACTAGGGGCAGGGGGAGGGGGGGAGGGAAGCTTCCCTTTTAAAAAACAGCTTAATGTATTTTTTTTACAAAATGATACATTTAAAGAAAGTCTTTTCCCCACCATACCAGGCTCCTCAGGATAAAATTCAAAGTGTTTTTTAGCAAGCAGGCCAGCCTGTTTTGGAAACCACTGCCTGCTTTACCTATTTGTGTTTTTTTTTAAGATTATGAAAAAAAATTAAAACTGAAAGTTTGAAAACACAGCAGTGGAAGGGATAGGTATGTAATCTCTCTTCAGCAGAGAACTCCCTAAAAAGGAGTTGAACCCAATGCTTTTAACCTCTGTGGCATCACAGTAATGCCACAGAAGGAACCAACAGTCTTAGAAACTGATAAACCAGGGCAGCTTGCTGCAAGATTCAGCAAAGACAGGAATACAGCATGGCGTAGCCCAAATCAAACTGTTTTCGCTTCTTGGTTCTTTGCGTGACAGCTCAACAATCACATTCCCATAATTTTATTAGTCTTAATACGCCATGGCTAAACCCTGGGTTCCAGCACAGCTCTTCCTCCTTCTAAAACATCATTGAGCCCAGAGCTTGGAGGAAGCTTGGATAGATCCAGGCAATCTTGAAGTATTTAGCAACTTTAACATCCCCAAGTAAGGTTTCCTCATTAGGAGATCTGCAATTCTACAAACACCAGGTGCTTGATGAGAGAAAGTAAAACATACAAATGATTCTAATTAAAAATGGCAGCACAGCCATCTCTGGAGCAATGATGCCCAGCAGCACTTCAGGCCAAGCAGAGGCCTTCGTGGAATGTGTTTGTGCTGCAACGTAGACCACTATATCCAGCTCTTTTCTGTTATTGGTTTTCATTTTTAATTCCTTCCTACCAACTCTCTGGGTTTATCCCTCAACCTTTCTCAGGGAGCAGAATGTAGAAAAAAAGGGATACAGACTAGTTTTGAGAGTCACAATGGCATGATGCTTTTTCTTCTAATTCTACAAGAGTTCAAGAGAAGTTGTGTCCTGATGGCACTTTGCAGATCTCTTTGTGGGATACTAGTAGCATAAGCTCACATGAGGTAATTCTCAAGTCAGTGCAGTGAAAAGGTCCCACACAAGCCATGGAACTTGTCCCTGTTCCCATTTTTCAATACTCAGCAGAGAAGGCTGACTCCTGTCTGCTCTGCCCAACTCTGAATGCTCCATTCAGTAGGCATGGCCTATGGAGCAACCCAGAAAGAGTGCTGTGAAGGGAGAGTTCCCCCCCCCCCCAATCCCAATATCTATTGCACTGCAAAGGTTTCCATTTGTTTTGGATTCAGACTGCCTTGCTAGCTCCAGTCAAATTGTTCGGTTGCCTGCAGAGAAGAGCTGGAAACAACGGGGAGAGACCAGAGGAATCAGGATGTACAGGGGAGGTAAATGGGACAAAATAAGCCATAGAATGTACTGCACAAAGATGTGAATGAGTCCAAACCATTTTTGTTCCTAAAGAACAGAGCTCTGTCCAACAGCCATAGAAGAACCCTGCTCACGGCTCAGAGGCTTGTTGTCATCAGTCCGTTAGAGAGACACTCATGGACTGGGCAGAGCTGAAAGGGACTGCTAAACCAGCTGCCAGAGGCAAACCCCTTTCACTCAAACTGACCTCTGGAACTACAGTCTTTGTCCCTGACATGTTAGGTACAATTAAGTCCTCTCAAAAGAGCAATCAATCAATGGGATTAGACTGCAAACCATGTGAAGGAGATAAAGGAGAGGGGGCTGAAGCTTTCCTTAAAAAAAAAGTGGGGTGAATGAAAAGAATGTATTTAATATATCAATGTACTTACCGATTAAATTATTGCATTGGAAATGGTGAAAGCAGGGCATGTTTAGCAATAACGGACCAGGAGAACTGACCAGTTTTGTACGCCTATGGTTGCATTAGTTCAAGTGAAATTATGAAAGTTGCTATGTCTCCAAACCTCTCTTCATTCAAGATTTTGCAGTAAATCTGGTTTCTGAAATTCCTAGATGCCAGATGCAAAATTAGAATGAATTAAGAGGAAGGAAGACTGAGATTCCCTACGCATGTTTTTAATGAATGAAACAATACATCAGCCAGGGTGTTGACATAATCTTCCCCAAAATCCAGTGACCTTGTACTATAATAGTATTGGCTGTGCATTTATTCATCATGCTAGAACATTTTAATGAATTCCGTTTACTGTGAAGCACTTCTAGGGTGGGGGTGGGGAGGTGTTATTGGAATAGGAAGTTGGAGGAACACCCTTTGCCACTTGTTGGGTTCCTTGCCACTTAAATCCTTTACTTATTTTTTGTATTTGCGAGAAAGAGCCAGGCTGCAAATCACAAAGGTGCAGGTGTAGCCGTAAGCCAAGGAGAGGAATCAGTCTACTTTAATCCAAGGCTACTGTATCTGAAAGGAGAGGACAGAGGTATACTATCTGGATAGCCACAGTGCAGACACCAGGGACTCTAGTATATAATACAGCACAACTGCATCTCTGTGCAGTTATCTTGACACAGACGCGTGTACCGGATGCATCAGCACAGGTTTCCTCATGCTCATAGCATGATTCTGTTGCACTTAATAAATAGGACATCTGAAGCTGCCTTATGCGAGGTCATACCATTTGCCCACCTAGCCAATTCATATCTACTTTGCTTGGCAGTGATTAACCCTGCTCACAGAGAAAGCTCTTTCTCCTCCTTGACATCTGAGTTCAGTTATAATTGGAGTTGGCAAGGACCAAGACTGGGCCTTTGTGCATGCAAGCATGGACTCTTAAAGAGCTGAATGGCACACAGTTCTGGTTTGATATAGTTGTGTGAACTGAATGCTAGCATGAGTTGAAATAAGAGTGCACAGAGCCAGTAGGTGTTTTAAGTATGCACGTGTGCAAGTATGAATTTGCATGTGTTGGGTATCCACGCTTTTGAACCCATGTGCAGCATACAAAGCCTCTGTTACTATGCTACAAAAGCTTCATGCTTAGGTTATGCTAGTGGAAGGATGGTCCTATAAAACGCTTGTAGAAGGAAAAACAGTACACAAACTAGTTGGACTGTCTTTGCTGAACCACTTGATTTAGGTCTTGGACGCTGTTCGAAGACCTCTGTTCAGAGCATGTTACCATAGTCTCTCAAGACGGAAGGATGCCTACTAGATGATTTAGCAAACCTTAAGCATGTTTTTATTCATGTTTCTCACTGAGTGAGGAAGCATCATCATCATATCCTGGGTTGAGGAACCTTTGGCTTTCCAGATATTTTTGCCTACAAGTCCCATCAGCCCCATCAAGCATAGCCAATGATAACTGATTGTGGAGCTGTAGTTTGAAATACCTGGAGTAACAAAAGTTTGTCGTCTTTGGCATGCCCTTAAAATCCTTATTTATTAACAGAGTGAAGCCTTTTCTAATGCTTCCCCAGAGTTCCTCAGTCCACCAAAGAGAAAATGAAAACTGTTTTAGGAAGCAGGACTCTGGGATATCCCTGTATGATTTATTTAAGCATAGTACCCCTTGTGATGAAGTTACTCCTCCATATGGAAATACCCATGTCAGTGTGAGACAGTGAGCCTATGTTTTTCCCTATGTATCAGCCTGTGTAATAGATGAGCAGTTCATGCAATTCACTAATAACCCATCATGAAAATCTTTCATTCAGTATCTTGGCTGTAATGATATCTTAAGAAGAGTACCTTAGAAGCTTTGTAGGATAATATTGGGGGACATGGTCAGAGGCAGGATTGCTGGGTGTGTGCTGAGGCCAGCCTCCAACAGGGGCCCACCGCTGCTGAGTCTGCTCCTCCTCCTTTTAGCTGTCTCCTCTTCTTGTGCCCTCTCTGAGCCCATGATGCATGTCAACGGTAAGGAGATGGAGCAGCACACTTCATTTCTCTTGTGCTCTCCTCCAAAGTTTTTGTGTGGATTAGGTCTGGAGGTAGAAAGCAAATGAATGGCAATGCATAGATTGATAAGGAGGTGGTGAACCCACTGATAGCATCCTTCCCAAATAATGGAGCTGGCACTATTGCTGGGTAGATTTTTGTGAGCAGAGCAGTGCAGTAGAATACTCCACTAGGACCAACCAAACATCAGCTGATTTGGCGGCAGGTTGTCATAAGAAGGCAGATGGATCACTGGTTTAAATGCACATCATGTGTCTGGGGCATGCGTAATACTTCCATCCTTTAACCAAACTGAAGACATCCATCTGCTGAATCCAAAGTTGCTTCCCACCTGCCATTATGATTAACCCTGATTTGATGTTATCCCTACACCCCTAAAATCCTAACCCAACATTTCTTATCTAACAGTGTACTTTGATTCCTCTTCTCTCAGGTGTATCAAAATGCTCATTCTATATGTAAAATGAGTTTTGAGTCAGCTTTCTTAGTGCTTCAGTTAACTAGCTGCACTCCTTTCACAGTAACTTAAGAATGATTTGGCATCAAAGTATTAGAGTAGAGGAGCACCTCAGTGCTATTTCTCCTAGAACCATTGTCAAAATTGTGAACTCAGCAGAAAAAAGTAGCTCTCCTTGTTTTTGCTCCACAGATATTATGCCACATCAATAATTATCAAGACAATCTTTTTATTCCACCTAAACTCACAGTCAGAAAAGAAGCCACCTACTTGTTTCCCTGTTGCAAACTGGTGGCCTTAGCTTTATGTGTGTTATATGCTGTCAAATAGTATCTGGTTTCTAATATCCCTAGTAGGGTTTTCAAGAAAAGTGAGATATTTAATGAGTGGTTTGACCAGAGCAAACTGCCCCTCCCTCTGAGTTTCCATGGCTCAGCAGGGATACGAACACAGGTCTCCTGAGTCTGAGTCTTTCACTCTATCCACTACACCACAGTGGCTAAGTTGTACAAAGAAGGGAAATCTGGAGACTGTACAAAGTAGCAAGGGGGGCACACTGGGCTCACTGACCACATGTTTTGCATCCTTGGCATAAAAGAAGGATCTGAACACTCTTCATCAGACTTCCTAGAAGCTACTTTTTGGGTTATAACTCACAAAAGCCTACAGCCACTAACTAGAGGATTCTGGGAGATATAGTCCCCAAAAGCACCTTTTTCATCCTCTGCTATCCATATGATAGCCACTAGTTTTTCAAAAAAAAAAAACCCTCACCTGCTTGTGCTTCATATCTTTCTGCAACATGTGTAAGGCCCTTGCTAAGAATGTAAATGTGTTTTCACTTGATGTGAAGCTGCCAGGAGAGACCACATGTCTTTTCCATGCTGAGGTTTTGTGTTCCAAGAGACATATACTTTTTGTAGGTTAAGAGTAATACTGCAGGCTAGAAACAGATCTGCAATGACTGAGGTTACTAAAGTGCTTCCTAGAATCATGCATTGAATCTTGTCTTTGCTTTTTATTTAACAGCAGCTAGTTTCTGATTCTAATTACAAAAAATCCCTTGACTTTTACTTCTTAGCTTTCAGAAGAAAGAATATGTGGATGAGTTTCCCCCCACCCCCCACAAGATCCCTCATATGCCATAGGCTCATGTGATCATTCAGAAAATAGTTTGCTTATACCTAGTGTGACCTTCTGGCCTGACCATTACTATCTTTGAGACTCTATAAGGCTGATTAATGGTAGGGTAATTTAGAAGTTTCATATATTTCATCCAAGGACTATTGCTTTTATTTGTTACATCTCCCCCTGTGTTATCTCATCAGTTAGCAATATCGTCCATGAACGTGGTGGAGAAGGAATTCAGGTGAGGCTGCAAAGATAAGTGCTGCACTTTTTGTGTTCAAAGGTACATTGGACTGCATGAGATAGGGCTGCCCTGAGTTCTGTCTGCCTGTCTGATGAGGTCAAACGTTGGAATCTCAACAGAGTAGGAAAGAGTTGGCTGCACAGCCAACCCACTATTTGCATTTTAGGAGGAGTCAGTAGACGTGATTCCCATTCTCAGTGCTTTAGTCAATGCTGGGAATGACAAACCGGCAATGCAGCTGCAAGCATGGCTTCTCAAAGAAAAAGAAAGGAAATCCAGGGGCTTAGATAGAATTTGGCAGCAGGGGATTTCTTAGGAGGTTATTGGAAAACCCTCCCAAATCCCAGTGGAGAACAGAAATTAGGTCTGCGTGCGTCTGCATATGCAAGAGGAAGGCAAGCATCATGCTCCCACTTTTTCCCTCTAGGTCTGTGAATTCATGCAGCAAAGCAAAGACAGCTTCTCTAGCTCCATAAAGAAGGCTACCACATGCTTTGTAGTCCAGCATGGCCTCCTCTCCTATTCACCATTCTGTGGTCTGCAGGCCTAGCAAAATGTTACTCTAACCTGCAGAGGAAAACATACATGCTTATTTATTTCAGACAGAGACAATCCCAAAGAGCATCTGGGCTGTGTTTCTCTGTTGGGCAATCTGTACTCTCCAGCATAGACCTAGGTGAAAATAAAACATGTCTTATGAATACACACCTTGAGGACCTGTATGCTTTTTTATCACCGTGGTTAACAATGGCTTCAGTATTGGAAAGTGGGCTCAAAGGCCCACCTGACATGATGCGAGGCTTGGATGCATTTCATCACTGACCATTACCTGTAAGTAAACATGGCCAAGGTCAGGTATTCAGGACAAGCTCTGGTTCGTTGTACAGTGTGCCACTGCAAAAGAATCAAAAAACTGCCAGCATGTCTATTTTTTCTGGCCATGTCAGTTGCTCCACCCCATCCAATCCCAAATTACGGTGCAGCCACGACCCATGGCTTATGGAGGCTGAACAGAGCAGAGTGCAAAATATTGAACTGCAGCTCATAGCAGACCATGGCAGTGATGAGGGATGGTGGCAAATAATTACAGTCTTCTGCACAATCTGGAACTCAGCCCTGCTCTAAATATTCTGGAGCCACAGATGTGTCTTCTTTTCCATTGTTTTCTCTGCCCACCACGGGTGGGTTATGATCTGGAGTGAGGGGAGTTCACCTTACTTCAAAGTCTGCCAGTTGTCCCTGGTTGGAGGAGATCTGGCATCCCTTCCCCCATACCACCAGTGACCCAGAGTGGTTTGCATCCTATCTCCAGAGTCATTTGTGGATCTCATAATAGTCTCTTCATGTTTCCTGCAAGTACTATATATCCTCCCCTTCTGAAAATACCCAGCACCAAATAAGCAGCATGAATTTGTGGAATCATCCCAAGTAACAGAACACATGCTTTCCCCACATAAAGCAACAGTTCAGTTCATCATCTTTAGGTAGAAGCATCCTCAGGAAGATTTCTTCTTGCAACTCAAGAGTTCTATCACTTTACCACATTTACGGCAATAATTCCCAAGTATGGATCTGTAGATGTTCTCGGAGTTCAGCTTTCAGAGGTCTGACCCAGCATGATCAGTTGTTGGGTATTTTGGGAGTTGTTCACCAACAAACCCAAATTTGGGTGCCCACTGATTTGGGGTCCATAAAACTGGGCAAAAAAAAAAAAAGGCCATTGATGACATCACCTGCATCTTGCATAAGGATATTGTGGCCAATATCAAGCAAAAACGTGTATGTGCTGGCTGCATGAGAAATCTGGTGTTGCCACTCATTCATCTGACAAAGGCTCTGTGTCTTTAAAAGCAAAATTAAACAGTTGCCATTTATCATACCTCTTTATACCCACCCCCAGCAGCAGGTGTCCAGTTTTCTGCCTAACATGCAACTATTAGCTAACATGGAACTTGTAATCCATCCAGATAATTTTTGCTATTAGACAATATATAAATAATGGAAATTATTTTATTTTATTAATCAATCATTTATCGATAAAAATAAAGATACAAAGTAGTGAGTAAGTGAATATGGCAACTTTCATGTAAACATAACAGAGCTACCGCTGGGCACAAGACAATGCAATATAGATTTTTTTTTCCCCACTAGAATGTAGGATTCTGTGAGAGCAAAAGATTCCTGCAGTAAAACTAATGTCATCTAAATTGAGGGCAACACTCATCAAAGGGGTAGTTGCATTTATTTATGAATGAAAGCATACTTCATAGGACATGTGACTTGTGCTTCCCTGGACTTTGCAGTACTAAAGGTATGACAGAGGAGATTGATCTGACCAGGCAGTAACCCAGCTGAAGCATTCAGGGCAAGAATTTGCCACAGGCAATGGAGGAAGCGCATGATAAAGTATCTTCCCCAAGCAACCCCCAGTACTTGCAACCCAGAATGTTCATGCAGTGGAAGTATTACTAAGCAATGAATTTCCTCTGAAATCTCCTCTTCCTCTACTTTTTAGAACTGCCCCCCCCCCTATTTATTTCACTCTTCTTATCCCTGGTGAGCAATTCTTGGGGCCACTATGGTCCTTGATCACTCAGAATATCAGGGACTATATAGCTGTATTCTTTGTTCTCTGCCTCTGGTGGATGTATCCAGATGCAAACAGATGTAGACCAACAGTCTCCAGTCTTTTCAGATATAAAACGTCAGCTTTAGCCAAAAATACATTTAGAGACCCACTTATTTTTAAGTATATCTTTGTATAGTGGTTGCAACCCAGCTTAAGGCATGATTTAGCCCTCCAGTTCTAGTTGGACCAACGATTATTGGCTTCAGCTCTGCTCTCAGATACAGATAGCAGTGGACACGGGTAACATCAAAGGAATGTATGACGGTATCAAGCAGGCTTTAGGTCCAATACAGAAGAAATCTGCTCCCTTGAAGTCTGCTACAGGCGTGATCATGCAGGACTGAGCACAGCAGATGGACAGCTGGGTGCAGCACTACTCTGAGCTATATTCCAGAGAGAATGTAGTAACCGAAGAAGCATTAAATAACATTGAGTGCCTGCCTGTCTTGGAAGAGTTGGACAGCGAACCAACCTTAGCAGAAATAAAAGCGGCCTTGGATTCCCTCGCCTCCGGCAAGGCACCTGGAAAGGATAACATCCCTGTTGAAGTGCTGAAGTGCTGTAAAGAGACCATCACTACCGAGCTGTATGAAATCTTTTGTCTTTGCTGGAGGGAAGGTGGAGTACCACAGGACATGAAGGATGCAAACATCGTCACATTGTACAAGAACAAAGGAGACAGGGGCGACTGCAATAACTACCGTGGCATCTCTCTTCTCAGCGTTGTAGGGAAGCTGCTTGCCCGTGTTGTGCTGAAGAGGCTCCAGGTGCTCGCAGACAGAGTCTATCCAGAATCACAGTGTGGATTTCGAGCTAATAGATCCACCACTGACATGGTATTCTCCCTCAGACAGTTGCAGGAGAAATGCAGGGAACAACAACAGCCACTCTTTGTCGCCTTCATAGATCTCACAAAGGCCTTTGATTTGGTTAGCAGGGACGGCCTTTTAAAAATACTTCCCAAGATTGGATGTCCACCTCGACTCCTTAACATCATCAGGTCCTTCCATGAGGGAATGAAAGGCACTGTAGTTTTTGATGGTTCAACATCAGATCCCTTTGACATCCGAAGCGGAGTGAAACAGGGCTGTGTCCTCGCACCAACCCTTTTTGGGATCTTTTTTGCTGTCATGCTGAAGCACGCCTTTGGAACTGCAACAGAAGGTGTCTATCTCCGGACTAGATCAGACGGAAAGCTCTTTAATCTCTCTAGATTGAGAGCGAAGACCAAAGTCCAGCTGAAATGCATGCGGGACTTCCTCTTCGCCGATCATGCAGCCGTTGTTGCCCACTCTGCTGAAGACCTCCAACAACTCATGAATCGTTTTAGCAAGGCCTGCCAAGACTTTGGACTAACAATCAGCCTGAAGAAAATACAAGTCATGGGCCAGGGCGTGGACTCACCTCCCTCTATTACCATCTCCACACAAGAATTGGAGGTTGTTCATGACTTTGTGTACCTTGGCTCAACGATCTCTGACACTCTCTCTCTAGATGTCAAGCTGGATAAACACATTGGCAAAGCAGCTACCATGTGTTTAGCAGCAGCTCTCACAAAGAGAGTATGGCTTAATAAGAAGCTGACGACATATACCAAGATCCAGGTCTATAGAGCCTGTGTCCTGAGCACACTCCTGTACTGCAGTGAGTCCTGGACCCTTTGTGCACGGCAGGAGAGGAAGCTGAACACCTTCCATATGCGTTGCCTCCGATGCATTTTTGGTATCACCTGGCAGGACAAAGTTCCAAATAGAGTAGTCGTAGAACGAGCTGGAATTTTTAGCATGTATACATTACTGAAACAGCGACGTCTACGTTGGCTTGGGCATGTCGTGAGAATGGCTGATGGTCGGATTCCAAAAGATCTCCTGTATGGAGAATTAGTGGAGGGAAATCGCCCCAGAGGGAGACCACAGCTGCGATACAAGGATATCTTCAAGCGGGATCTGAAGGCCTTAGGAATGGACCTCAACAGATGGGAAACCCTGACATCTGAGCGTTCAGCCTGGAGGCAGGCCTTGCATCATGGCCTCTCCCATTTTGAAGAGACCCTTGTCCAGCAGACCGAGGCAAAGAGGCAGTCACGGAAGCAGCAAAATCAGGGAGCTGGACAGGGGACAGATTGTATTTGTCTTCAGTGTGGAAGGGATTGTCACTCTCGAATTGGCCTTCTCAGCCACACTAGACGCTGTTCCAAGTCCTCCATACAGAGCACGTTACCATAGTCTTTCGAGACTGAAGGATGCCTAATACTAATACTCTAGTTGGACAGCAGCATTTCCAGCATTCATCATCATCATCATCATCACTGTAGAAGTGCAGAGCTGGAAGGGGCTTAATGGATCATCGAGTCCAGCCCTTGTCAGGGAGTCACAGTGGGGAATCAAACTCCCAACCTCTGGCTCCATGGCCAGAGACCTAAACCACAGAGCTATCCTCACAAGTTGGCTGGTGTAAAAGAAGGCAGAGTCCATTAACATCTACAGCATCACAGGTTGTCCATCTCAGAGCTACTGCATCACAGCCCAACTACTGAAGAAGAAGAATTTAGGCCAGTTTAGACCAAGGCAACCACCCTGGTGATCTCCAGACTGCCACTTCCATTACTCTTGCCGGCCTACCCCCTGCCCTAGGGACTTTGTAAGCTGGAATCCAAAACATCTCCAGAGCACCTGGTTGAGTAGCCTTAGTAGAGATAGTATCTTTTCAATAGATTCACATAGTCTCTCCAGTCTCCCAGGAATGCTTTTGCTACCATTTCCGTGGATCTTACTGCATTTGAAAATTAGCCTTTAAACATGTCAAAGGGTGTATGCTGTATGTCAAAAGATATGTACAAACCCTCCCACATAATTATTCTACATTATCCTGGTATCCCTAAGGGTGAAGGATAATTTATCAATTGCATTGCATTAATAAGAGAAGGGGGAAAAAATTCCTTGTACAGATCCTAGTCAGAGTACATTGAAACAAACTGTGAGCTTGTAAAATGTAAACAGACATATAACATTAATTTATAGAGAAACTACATAGACAGGCAGAGAACAGAGAGGGAGAATATATATTTTCAGTAAATCCACTGCTTAGTAGGTGATTTGCAGTAATATGTAAAAAAAAACCCTCAATTTGTTCATACAAAGTTCTGCAAACTCCATCTTTGTGCAAAAGGATTTAAAGCTTTAAAAGCCAGGCTTTCCCCTCGGGAAACCCTTCTGCAGTCAAGCATAATTACTCTATCAAAATGGTTTTCACTGTGTCCAGATTAGATTTTCCTGTCATTTGCTACAATTCCTGCTTGAGTCAGAATTTGAGAGGGGTTACATGGTTAGTCTGTGGTTTTGCTATGTCAAAACCAGTACGAAGGCTTGCTTCTGGCACCTTTCAGGGATTGTACCATGACACAGAATTTCAGTAGGCAAAAAGCTATATACACATAGGGAGAGTGGATGTAAAATATAATCAAAGTCTGCACGATAATGGTCAACAATGAGCTTTATTATTAGTCCTTTTTGCACCAGGTTTTCCAATTATAGCTCCAGTAATTGATCAACTGATCAACACAAGCATGGATTTCAGATTCAATGCATGGCCACACTCTATTACTGCTATATCAATACATAACAGCCATAGCTATTAGTCCCTTTGCCACTTGTTTGCCTTTGCATGACCTCTTTCACAGCTGTCGTGCTTGGAGTCTATCCCTTGCCTGTAGCAATCTTTCTAGAAATCTAGGAGCACATGTCATACATTTCAAAAGTTGGTATAGGTCCCTACTGGTTTGGTACTGACACCTGAGTCAGCACATGAGTGCAATGTGTGCATACATTGATTTAACAAGTAGATCCCACAATCTAATACAAAAGCATCCTAGTAGCTGGAAGGCTGGAGGAAGAAATGTACAGCACTATGTATTTGCATTTGACCTGGAAAACGTGTAGGAAAATTCCAAGCTCACCAGATTGCAAATTTATAGCCAAAGGCCTAAATAACAACACAACATTATAAGATAGTGTTAACTGCTGGATAGCTCAGTGAGTGTTGGGAGTTCAATTCCCCACTGTGCTTCCTTGACAGGGGCTGGATTTGATGATCCATAGGGTCCCTTCTAGCTCTGTAGTTTGAAGATGATGATGATGACGACGATTCTGGTGATATCATTCTGTCATTTATAGACCACTGCCAACATTTGGTGAATTCTGTGTTCCTATACTGTTTGTCAAATGTTTGGAGGAAATAAGAATACAATGCTTGCAAAACTTGGAAAAGTTACTTTTTTTGGACGATGGCTTCCAGGTTCTCCCTTGCAGCATGGCTACTACTCATGCTAGCTGGGGGATTCTGTGAGCTGTAGTCCAAAAATCTATTTCCCCAGCTCTGCCTCTTTACTATTGAACCGTAGTTTGGGGCAGCAAAGGTGATGCATATAGAGGAGAAAATATAAAGGAGAATAGCCTTGCTATTCTTTCCACTCACTGTAAGCCTGACATCATCAGTTGCCCACCCAGCAAGGGCATTCTAAGGGCCTAGCCAGCTGTGTTTTGCCAACATGTCCTGCAACAAAATCCCCTGAGCACATAGGCAAGCATTAGAAGGGCTTTAGAGCCAACTCCATATGAATGGGATAATAACTTTCAGTCAAAGGTATTAAGACCTAATTTATCCTCTCTGGCTTGAGAGCTTTATGCTACTCCCTGGACTTTTAAAAACCAGGAAGACCTAACAGATATCCATTGTGAATGAAGAAGAACATTGATTCCTTAACCTTTCACCTGCAGGAAAAAAACAAGCTGTTGCCTTCAGCAACAGCTATTAGGAGACAGTGTTGCACCTCAAGACCTGTCTGAAGATTCATCTGAGAAAGAGAGCAAAATTTTGTACAGATAACTTCAAAGGGCTAAAATGTTTTTACTGCCAGAGAACACAAAACTGTTTGTGGGATTTTCTGTCTTAGAGCACAGTCCTAACTAGCCATGATGGCTCGGGGACAGCAGAAACTGTGCAGAATCTAAACACAGACAGACACAAACACACACACTCCTACCTCCCAGCCTGCAGATGTTGGAAATTACTTGCGACTACCCTCACTTTGGCTCAGCTTTGTGCCAAAACAGTGTGTCCCTGAGCTGGAGTATGCCGGTTTATACCCGGCATAGTTCAGTTCCTCGCTTTCTTCACTCCTTCTCTACCCCATTTCTTGCTCTTGGCAGCCAGCACAGTAATTGCACCAACAGAATCCTCTACTGGCTGATCTCTGAGAGCACCAAGAAGAAGAGGCTTCTCTTGGTAGGAAAGCAGTTTGGCCAGCATAAGGGGACTTCTGCAAACAGAAGTGGCCTTTGCATATTACATTGTTCCTACAGCTGGCACATCTTTGAGTTAGGATTTAAGTGTTATATGCAAAAATAATACAACTAGCCTTGCTTGCAGGATGCCTTGACTGAGAGTAGACCGCCATTCAGCCTACCCCGGGATCTGAACTGAATAAGTGAAATATCATGCATATGGTTCACCAGATCAGACTTCCCAATCTGTCATCCTTCAGGTGTTTCTAGACTACAATTCCACTACGAGCAACTGTCTTTACCAATAGTGAAGAATGGCACAAGTCACAGTGTAAAACATCAGGCTGGAAAAAGCTGTGCTACAAATTATCAGGAGGGAGGGAAGTGGAAGTAATGTAGGGCAGTGACTGTCAGGTGCTCTTTACAACGTCTTGATAGTCTCTAAAATTCAGGTCCTAAATAGTGTCTACACCAGGTCCTAAACAGGAGTCTGCATCAAAAAATATCACCCAAACTGCTAAGATGATGCATAACATATGCACGACTTTTCAAAACAAGCCAGTTAGGCAAAGGAAGATAAAACCCTGGTGTGGGAGTGTCCTCAACTTGAAATCCACACTGTGGCCATTTCATTTATTTCTCCTTCTCTCATCCCTCCTTACCCTACCCCTGCATTGTCGTTGCTGCATCATCGCCTCAGCATGTAAGCCAAACTTCCCAGCAATACCCAAGTGTGCTGTGATCTCATTTTGCCATGTTTAACATCCGCCTCCTCTCTTCAATTTCAGACTGGATGGGAGACATGAAAAAGATGCTGTCAACAAACAGAAGCATGACATTTAATGCGGGGAGGATATGGAGAAAAGTAGGCTGTTCAGAAACCCTGTCAGAAGAAAGCTGTCACTCAGAGGCAAACAAGTTGTGTGTCTGCCCTAGATCTCTCTGAGTGAGGCCACCCCCTGCCTTCATACCAAATTTTACCCTAAATGCCACCAAGGCTGTATCCATAGCCTGTGCAGTCCTGCCCTCTTCAAGAATATTAGCTTTCACTGAAACTCACCCTGGCTGAAATCCTGTTACTTAGTGCAGTAAGCCACAACTAGAATAGGTGCCTTGAAGCTTACAGAAGAGCTGACTCAGCAAATTCCCACAACTTCAATGGGCCAACTCGAGTTGCAACTTACTATGCTAAGTGACAGGATATCAACCACTAAGTTTCTAGTCCAGTTTTTACTGATAGGCTGGAGAAAACCCCACACTTGTTATCGAGTCATTAACACAATCCCCACTCTTCACTGCAAGGTGGGAAACTTCTACCTTCCAAATATTTTAGACTACATCTTCCCTAACTACTTACCACTGGTCATACAAGCAGGGATTTCTGCAAATTCCAAAATATTCAGAGATCCAAACTTCCCTCAACACTGATTTACCAAAACTGAGCACATTGAACTGTACTGAATGCTACATCTTCTCTTCTTTTTTCCTGGTCTCCATTGTTCACTTTTTCCTGTATTGCAATAGTTCCCAACCTTGGGTTCCCAGGTGTTCTTGGACTTCAACTCCCAGAAACACTGGCCAGCATAGCTAGTGGTGAAGGTTTCTGGTTGTTTTAGTCCAAGAACACTTGGGCTACCCAAGGCTGGGAACCACTGCTCTATTGCACGGGCAGAGAAGCCCTTCAGATGTTGTTGGAACTCCTGACAACCTTACCCAGGACAGCCAAGGATGAATAGTGCTGAGCAAGGAAACCCAACCACACTCGAAGGGTCACAATGTGCCCACCCTTCTTCTGCGGCCTCACAGTGACACCTTTTAGACTTTTGGTTCCTTAAGGCAGGGGGGAGCTGCCTTTCTGTTGCAATTTTATGATGCCATTGTTGCCTCCTGCAAGTGCAACCTATGCCCAGTCTATCACCAGCAAACTTCTTATATGGAAAGTGCAGTGACCTAGTGCTGTTAATGAGACTATATACAAGATAAGAGTGTGCAGGGTAAACATTCTCAGGGCAGTATGTGCAGGAATGAAATCACAGATATAATTACTTCAAAATGGGATTATCAATGGGAGTGTCGACTCTAACATCCCGCTTATCCCAAGGGCAGAAGGCTGGTTTTTACACAAATAGGAAGGAGAGAGGGAATGCAGAGATCTGTTCTGAAATGGATTTAAAACAAGGAGGTCAAATTGGATTTTCTTTAAAGCAGGCAGCTCCAAATTGAATTAAATTGTTCTTAGGCTTTTAAAAAAAAAAATTCCAGAGGAATAATCATATTTGGTCACTTGCAGCAAAAGCAACCGATGCTTTCATAGCATCTGAAAGAACAGCAGATTTATTGTAACATATTTTTGAGAACTAAAGCTCTCTTCCTCAGAGGTATGAACTGTTATCTTCATTTGATTCTCTATCTCCCCCTTTCATTCTCTCTCTGTCTCACACACAAAGTCTACAGGTTACCGTACAGATATAGTCCATTATTAAAACAACTGTTATCCTATCTTGCACATGGCACTTTGCATAGCAATGTCATGTTGTTAGCTTTTGCATTTCGTAACCTTTTGGCCATACTGGTGACAATTCTCTGCTCTCCCTGGAACTCAAAAGAAGACAACTATGTCCTATCCCCAAGTTTATCTTCCAGACAACTCTGTGAGTTAGTTTGATAACTGTGGCTCAGCATTCAATGGCATGGTGCTAAATTTTGAAGTGAAGGAGTTCATGATGTTAGCCTCTGTAACCATGCCCCAAAGATAGTATTTTTTTTAAAAAAGCAGGCTGCTGTAGCAGTGCATATGAACAAAACAGTTTCAACTGTTTTATTTTGTAGCAGGAACAAGTTGTTTGCAAAGCTAATGGGTCTTGAATATCCATTCATGATCGAGCTACCCTCAAACAATTTGGAGTACAAAGACAATAAATGAGCACACTGTTGCTGTGGGAATCAATTTCCCCAGAGTCATAGTCAGAACTGTGGTGAAAGATAAGCTGAGGGAGAGCAGGGTGGCCAGAGGATGGGAGAGGATGTCATTGTTCCTGATAATTAACGTGTCTTCATCTTCTACCCATGCAAGCCCTGGCTCCAGCAGTTCACTTCCAGGGTCTTTACACAGGAGTAAAATTTCGAATACTGAAATCTCTGGTTTATCAAAAGGTTCTGTTAGCTACAAAATCAGCTCCTACAAATGCTTTCTCAGGCACAAGCTAATATGAAGCAATTTAATTTACTGTCTGTTGTCTAAGAGTGGCAACAAGTTTCCATATCCACCAGTCACTTGCATTTATTTCCTGAAAACCACAAGCAACAATTGTAGTGATTGCAAACTACGGAGGGATTGCAATGAGTTAATGTACAAGACAGCAATATGGCAACTTGTTTTCAGATTTCCTGATGCTAGTGTTCTATACGTACAAGTAAAAGAAGTAGCAGCCCTTCAAGAAAAATTGTCCCAATGTCCTCTGGGTGGCACTGGTGCTCAAAAATCCCTACTGACAGAAATATGTCTTGATGGTTGTTGATCAACTGTAAAACTACTATGCAGGGAAGTCACAGGTGGCCTGTCAACCGAATAAGAGACATCACCTTGCAAAATACTCTTGCACTAAGGTGCAGAATGATAAATGAGGCAAGAGGCTGAGAGATGGCTAAGCAGATATACTTGAAGTTCCCATCACATGGTTTTAAAGTGTCCTATAAAACCCCTCACCCTTTCTGGTTGCAGCACAAGGAAGCTTCTATTAAAGTAAGGATGGGAAACAAGGGGCTCTTCAGAAGGGGTTGAAATGCACCGTTTCAACTCTCACCACTGGTTATGCTGGCTAGGGCTGATGAGGAACTGCGGTCTCCATACCGTATTTATGTTCTCATATTTATGTTCTCTGGCTCTTGTATTAAGGTTCCAAAGGGGAGGTGAAGGAAAGAGCTACTAGAGCAAGCTTCTCAGGTTGCAACACACTGCAAGTCCTCATTCTCAGCCACAGACTAATAGCAGAAAAACTGTAAGGCAGGATTATGGGCTCAACCAGTGTCTATAATTACAGAAATCTATCAAAGAAATTGATCTGGCAAAAATGGATTGAAAAATGCCACAATGAGGCCCTTAGGCTTGGGCCAGAAATAGGTTGACTTTAGCTACTCCAGCTACAAATGCTGTTGGCCCTTGCCACTTTCCTGCATCTTGTGACTCCAAGCAGTTCATTTCCCCTTGACTTGTGTCGTTTCTCCACATGGGACAAAGTTGCATGTTGTACAGGAAAGTACTTCATACTTGTGTCAACAAACACCTTTCCCTTGCAGCCATGGAATGTTTTGAGGTCACTGGTGAAACATGGCTTTATAACACACGAGAGGAAGGATTCTACAAACGTTTGGTGGTGGTGGTAGGGAACCGTACCCTGTTTTATATATTGGCAGCATTAATATTTGCCTTTCCTCTGCCCAAGGCAGCCCATAACAATTTTTAAAGGAATGAACCAGCAAAGCAAAACAAATGCTGTTCTCCTCTTGAAAAAGGGCTGGGCTAAGTCAAAAGAAAAGGGCAGAACTGAAAGAGTTATTTCTCTGGACTCCCACTCCCAGAATGTCACCTCCCTAAACAAGGGGTGGTTGCTGCATATGCTGGCTGGTGGATTCTGGGCATTAAAAGTCTTCAAAAAAATTTTTTCCCCAAATTCTGAATGGGGCTTTGGTGTCTTCAACACCTCTGGATGCACCAGGCTAGTCTGCCCCATAGAAGTGAACAGACTTCAAGAAACGAGAGATGTCCTTTATCCTTACACAATCACACAGTGCCCAGGTTTCTTATCAAGTCTTGTATAATTCAGTGACAGCCATTAATGTTTACAAGGGAAGCTGCTGCTTCCCCTCCTTAGTTTATCATTGTTTGCACTATGTTGGGGATAGATCTGGGCGCTAAAGGACAAGGGGGCACAGCATCCCAGAATCCTTGTGAAACTGAAGTTCGAATGCTATAACTGGCATTTTAATAAGATACATGCACTTCATATGAACTAGCGCCTTTAAATGTGGTTTGGATGCTCACGTCCTCTGAAGCTGTTACACATGAAATGTGCTTTACTTCCCTGTGTTTTCCATCACAACGCCTCCCCCATCACTATTATTCCCACCTGATCCGATTTGCCATAGGTAAAACACATCCTTAGCAGCTCTGGAACCTAAACCAACAGCCTCGATCTAATTGGTTGTCCCCACCAGACTAGAACCAGCAAGTTAGTGGGATTTACACAATTGTTGACTGATGACTCAGCAATGGATTCAAGGGGTCCACTCTAGTTGGGAATAGCAATTGAGTTTAGGTCAATGCATCTAGATGTACACAGACTGGCTCTCTAAATAAAATTTAGCATTTGACTTCTTTCAAAAGCACAGGCATTTGTAAAGCTGCGAGAGAGCATCAGGAAAAGAGGAGCGGTGGGGGAGGGTCTCCTTTTGAAATTCCACAGAACAAGAGACAATGAGGTGGTCTCATACAGGAATTATCTCATTAGGACAGAGAGCAGAGGGCTGCCATCGCAGTCTGTAGCCAGGAAATGGGATGCCTATTTCCAGAACTCCATCTGAAAGAAGGGCAAAGCAAAGCATACTGAAGCAAGCTCCCTCCCCCTCCCCGTCTTCTTTTTTCTGTGCCACGATTAAAGTGATTCAGAGAACTTCTCATTGAAACAGTAAATTCCTTCAAGTACCACTCCAGAGTCTACAGGGCTGATGAAAGGCAGCCAGCGCACATAAGAGGGAGGAAAAGATCAAAAACCCAGAGGCCTCCCAAGCGTCACAGCTTTAATTCAAAGCTAAATGGCTGAAAAGAAGCTAATGGGTAGACACCAGTCACTTATTTGGAAAGGCCCTGCTGAGAGCACCATTGTCTAGCCATCTGCCACTGCTTCCACCCAGGGTAACTGTGTCGGCCCGCTCAGTTGAATTCCTATCCACCCTGACAGGGAGGCAGCTACATTGCAGTCTGACTCCATGGATACAGGGAGAGGAGGAAATAGCAGCCCACCACAGGATGTATACTCAGGTAGGAGAACAGACATCTTTGGAACAGGTACAAAGGACTGGTCAACTAAAAGTAGAAAGCTGCACACTTACCTAATAATGTTGGGTTATGTGCTGCCAATCAGACTTGTGGAAACTCTACTAGAGCTTTCAAGGTGAGATATTTAAGGAGTAGTTTTACCGGTGCCACTACCTCCTCCACACACACACACACACACACTGAGTTTTTGTGGCTGAATGGGGACTTGAACCCAGGTCTCCTAAGTCTGAGCCCATTACTCTATCTGGTGGTAGACCCCACTAAACACATAGGATTTAACTGTATATATGCACGCACGCGCGCGCGCGCACACACACAGAGTACCTAGCTCCAAAGTCCAGTCTAAAAAAAGGTTCTTAAATTCCTCATCTGCTCGGCAGATAGGTAGGCTTAACAAGACAAGGTATTCCACATTTATGGCAGGCTGAATAGTGCAGTTTTGCAGTTGATTATTATGAAATACAAAGATGTTTTTAAAAAGCTACACTGCTTTTAAAAGAAAAGTTGGGACCCAAATCTGAATCGAACAAGAGAAGGCACGATGGAACTTTCATTGCATGTGAAAAAAGCCCTAAGCTACCAAAGAATATCAATATTACCACTACAGAATAAGAAAGAAGTCAAGGTTCATTTGTTAGGATTCACATGTTAGGATTCGCCTTTTCAGCCAGAAACATAGTGTAGATGTTGCACTTAAAGAACTCAAAATCACTATTATTGGAGACAAAACCCAAGATTATACAGGGCAAACATGAAATTTCAGCCCTTTCAATAGAGACTGCATCCCGGCAGAGGGCTCCAAATACTATTAAGCAGAACATTCTTCTATTTCATCTTTTCTTCTTTTACCATTTTTTTCTGGTAAGAAAAAAGATTGAAGGATCAAAAAGGAAACATGGGGTGGCATTGGGTTGATCATCTTCCATCTGGATCCCTCTATAAAATTCTCTATTTGAAGCAGCGCAACTGTGGAATAAAACCAACACCAGGAAGTTCCCAGAGACACCCAGGAATACTGGTACATTAGCTATGACCTCACTTCCTAATTTTAGCTGCATGATGCCCACTTTGACACTACAAGAAATTACTTGGCAGCCAATCAAGCTCTAGACAAAGATGAAATATCTAGTGAAGGCTTTCAAGAATACACTAAGCTGCTGGGTCTGTTACAGCTACGAGTAGTACTTGATATTAACGTTATTGGCTGCATCTCCTCTAGATGAAATATAAAATAGTGCCTCTTATCCATAAAAACAGATGACGGGAATTTCCTTTCCAGTTCAAGATCTCTTGATTTTACTGAAGGAGCAACCAGACAGGTATTTGTCCCATTGTTTGCACTGTTTTTCTCACTGTGCCTCTCAGTACCCTGTTTCCCTGAAAATAAGCCCTAGTATGATTTTTCAGGATGCTCGTAATATAAACCCTACCCCCAAAATAAGCCCTAGTTAAGTGAAACCTCGCCCTCCACCATTGTGCAGCAACCAGAAGATGACATGACTATGTTTGAATAAATGTAGATTGTCGTACATGGAAAAAAATAAAACATCCCCTGAAAATAAGCCCTACTGCGTTTTTTGGAGCAAAAATTAATATAAGACCCTGTCTTATTTTCGGAGAAACACGGTATTTATTCCATTGTATACACAGTATCAGTACTAGCTGCAAGTAGATCCAATCTTTTGGGACTGAGAATCTAGAGAATATATAGTGTGTTGTGTTCATCCAAAAAGACTTTCACAGCATTTCCAGTTGCATTATTTCGTCCTGCTTTTGGCTCATGCAATCACTTGAATCAATCCTTTGGGACCATTGCTGGGCATGTTGAGATTACATCACTGAGGATGCCCAGAGTATAGTAGGGGAGTATACCCTATTCCTTTTGCCTGCCTTCTGCTCACACTGGTAAGGCCTACAGTGGCCATGCAAGTTGTAATTTGTATTTAATTTGGTTTTTTTAAAATTCTAAATGTAGTGTGTGTGTGTGTGTGTGTGTGTGTGTAAATACTGTAAAAATTGTGTTTTTAAACATATTTAAAATTTCTCCCACTGCTAAATTGGGAGAAAAATAATTAAAAAATACAATACTATAGCATACTATAGTGCTAAACTGATACAGCACTAATACTATTACTTATCATGTCTTGTCAGTTCATCACTATTTCACTTGCTAACCTTTTTTCTAAGAAAAAAGACATTTGACTGGAGGCAAAAGGGGTGGGTAGGAAGATAGTGATAATGGCAGAGAAGAGTGAGGGGGACTCACTCTTCTCACAGAGAAGAGTGAGTGGTGCGTGGACACTGGAAACACATCTTCCCAAGATAATTGAACATTTCTGTGTGAACAGCAACAGCAATTTAAATACCCAGGTGCAGTGGAGGGAAGTTTGTGTCAACCCAGGACAAACGTCTGTATGGGCACACCCTGACACTGCAACTAAGCTTTATGTTAAGTAATAGCTAAGGTACAGGAATGAGCCCTGGCAAATAATTACAGATTTCTGGTCATAACTGAATTGGCTTTAGAGCTAGTTATTCACTACAACTTTATCTTTTAACACAGGATCAAATATAGAAATATGTATTGTATGCTTTTTTTATTGATCTTTAGGCAGCTTTTTGACACCATTGATATGAACAGACTATAGGAAACACTTGCAACCATTGCAGATTAATAGTCTATTGATATCTAGCAGAGTGCCACCAATTTGAGAGTAATGTACATTTCTGTTTACCATGCAAACACATTTATGATCCCTGCTGAAAGGGAGGCAACTAGGCACAGGGCTGAATCCAGTATATCCAAGCTGCAAATCTGAACTGAAAAATTATTTATTCTACACTGTACAAATAGTATGGCCATATTTGTTCCCAGTCCCACCTAAATTAGTTTACTGTGTTGATATTTATAAGAAGCTCTCTTTCATTCCCGGGGATATGGAAAAATAGCTTTTCCATCATTTCACACAGTACAGTTATTATACTGTTGTTGGGGGAGGGGGTTCATATGATAAGACGGCTTTCCCACCTTTAAGAATGTATAGATGTAAAATATATTTAGCTACCATTGCTTCAGGTATCATAACATTTTAATATCTGCACCTGTATTTGTGGTAAAGGTGTTACAGTAGATATTCCATATTAAATGTTTAAATGCTGTATCTCCAGATTAGCAAGGAAGTACTTCCTGATTCCCACTGGAATGAGACTGCTGGTGAAATCAACACCAGTTTAGAGTATTTCCTTGCATTAAAAATAAAAAGAGGAGACTTAAAGGTCATTTTGCCCTGGCAGCAGCAAAATGTTACCAAAGGTATTTCAGTGCTCACTTTTTCAGCTGCACAGGTGAAGAACTGAGCAAATTCTTTCCCGTTCTCATACCATCCCAGGCATAAGCTACCCAGATGATCATTCAAATCTGGAGAAGGCTGTTGGCATTCCCATACCTTTTATAGCGCATCCACTGCAGTTCCATGAGGATAAGGAAAGAGAAAACAGAAACAGAATTTCCAGTGTCTGTACTGTGAAATTATTCTTGGTGGATTTTTATTCTCATCAGGACGCCTTTGTAAATGGTTCCCCCTTGTGGAAGGTGGTGGTGATGTTTGTTTTGCTGAACAATGCACTGAGAGGTTTTCCTGACCAGAGATCTGACCGTTCAAATCATTAAGAAACTTAGGTGTTAAAAACATTAATACAACTAGGGTTAGTCACATTTTTTTCCTGAATAGGCAGGCAAGTCTACTGTCCCTTGTGGCAAGTGAAAGCATTGTTGGGTAACAACTTTCTGATTAACATATTGTGTCACACGTTGGTTCTAACTGGATTCATCTGACAGTGAATGCCCCTAATGGTTTATGGGGGTCAAATGCTGTTTCCCCTAAATCTGTTTTACTGTGAGTGGAAGCTTTTTAAAGTTCCAGATTCAGTCAATTTTCACAAGCAGAGTTGTTAAATGTGAGTCCCAATGTGCTACAAAATCAAATCGTAATTTAGCATGTGTACATCACCGTCAGACTCAATTGCATTTAGTGGGATTCCATTTTGGACTTGCCATAAGACTTGGCAATAGTTTGGATAACACTACTGAATATTTTGGTCTCCTATGCAATACCCTAGGGCAGCGCTTCTCCCTAATACACAAGCTAGCTGTTTTAACAAAGATCATAACAATTACTGCACTAACTGAATGTGGATGGTTTTACTGTTCACAGAAGTAACCAGCAATACAGATTCACTTGATGTTCCTTCTTTTCTTGAAACGGCACACCTTTCTGTGCAAAAGCAACTGTTCCGTTTAGAATGTACCCCAAAAGAATGCACCCGTCGCTTTCAGTTTCTTGCAAACCAGTTTTGAAGAGAGCATAACAGCAGCCCTAAATAATAAACCAGCAAAGCTCCAGAAGGATATGTGCAGCTATCTGGGTGGAAGGGACATTGTTGGGGCAGGAAGGAAGCAAGTCACTTCCTCCCTCTCCTCCACCACCCCTTTTGTTTTTTGCCAGTTCCCATGAAAATGGAATATATTACATAGGTTTCTTTGGGCAGAAAACTACAAGGTTTGAGGATAGGCAAAAAATGAGGGAGCTGTGCTTGAGAACCACCATAAGGCTTTTTATATTGAGAAGTTTAGCGCCACTGGAAGGAAGCCTGGAAAGAATTTCTTCTCCATAAAGGAGGAATCCACATCCCCCTACCCATCCACGTTGCATACCATTCCTCCAATGAAACCTACTCCTTCTTAAGGGCTCCCTTGAGAAAACCAAACTTCAAAGTGCAATGCTGTAATGTCTACTCAGAAGTAAGATCCATCAATAAGTGTGCATACAGGAATGCAGCCTCTGCTTCAAAGCCTGGTTCCTACAGAGATAGCTGTGCTGTCATCACTTCTCCTGATTAAATGCGAATGCGTGCATGGGCGTACACCCACACACCATCTGCATGCTGAAGGAGAATGCATGGGGGTGGGGGGCAGCAGAGCTGGTGCTGAGTAGGCTCTCCTTGTTAAGATGTAAGACTCTGGTGACTAACTCATTTGTTTCAGAGCTGTTTAAACATAAAAACATCCCAGTTACATGTTAAGAATGCAGATACATGAGCAAATAAGAGAAAATCCTTCCTCTAGGAATATTGAACAGGGTCAGCCAAAGACATTTTTGTATCTGAGACAAAAAACAGATTGCCACTTCCTCTCCATTACATGTATAGATTCAAAAGCCAACTGGACTTGCAGCTGAATCCCAACACTGGTGATGGGACACTGTCTTCTGCCTGCAAGGAAGCCAGCTTGGGGGCCCCAGGATATGTGGCATACCCAGAATGTTCTGTCCTCTCATGAAGTGGAATGGACAGAGCCCCAGAAGTAACAGCTAAGGGGGGGGGGGCTCACGCTGCCCCCACTGTTTGCTGCCTGAAATGATGATTTCACTGTGTCTAATGGCAGGGATGGTTTGAACAAACAGCAAAATAGAAGTGTGCATCAGGGAAAAGCAAAGAATTGTATTAGCAACAGACTGGTACAAGAAAAACTCAGACCTTGGTATGAGAAACACCATATCCCAGTATCACTGTACTGTATCTAATGAAAAGCTTCCAGGAGAATAAGTACATGGAAAACTAACTCCTGGCTCTAGTTTACTTATAATACATAGAGTAAACCATATGTGGATTCCCAGTGTGGTTTAGTGGATAGAGTGACGGACTAGGATTCTGGAGAACAGGGTTCAAATCCTCACCTGGCCATGGAAACTCATTGGGAGTGGAACTGGTAAAAACGCTCTTTAAATTTCTCACTTATCTTGAAAGCCCTATGAAGGTTGCTATAAGTGGGTTCCAGCTTGATGGTACAGAATACACACAAGCCCTATGTAGTGATACAGGGTCAAAACACACTTTAAGGGAAATGAATATTTCTGACTAGTATTTTTCTCTCTAGCCATGTAATTCCTAAATCCAAGCAATCAGACTCCCAAATAAAGACCATGTTTACCACCCAAGCTATGGTTTTTCCAGTAGCAATGTATGGAAGTGAGAGCTAGACCATAAAGAAGGCTGACCGCCGAAGAATTGATGCTTTTGAATTGTGGTGCTGGAGGAGACTCTTGAGAGTCCCCTGGACTGCAACGAGAATAAACCTATCCATTCTGAAGGAAATCAACCCTGAGTGCTCACTGGAAGGACAGATCCGAAAGCTGAGGTTCCAATACTTTGTCCATCTCATGAGAAGAGAAGACTCCCTGGAAAAGACCCTGATGTTGGGAAAGTGTGAAGGCAAGAGGAGAAGGGGACGACAGAGGACGAGATGGTTGGACAGTGTCACCGAAGCTACCAACATGAATTTGACCCAACTCCGGGAGGCAGTGGAAGACAGGAGGGCCTGGCGTGCTCTGGTCCATGGGGTCACGAAGAGTCGGACACAACTTAACGACTAATGCAATCACAAAACAAAAGCAAGCAAAGTGTGAATTGAGGTGCAGTAGGTCGTGCAAGGACAATTTGATGTCTTTCAATATTGGGTTTGAGCCTTGATTAGGGCTGAAAATCTGCTCTTCAAAATTTTGCAGTGAGATGGGCTATTCCTCTCCACCCATTCCCAGTCTTGCCAACTGCTGCCCATCACTTTGCAGAAATTTGACCCATATCATTCACACAAACATACTGTACACAGCAAAGGATGCATTACTTGAATTTTCCCAGTCACAAAAGATTGCTGCTTCAGTGCTGAGAAAATAAGGACAGCTGTATAACATATGTGCATCCTTAAGTAAAAACACCTGGATCCTACTCAACAAGTGATAAGTAAATATACCAATATGACAACTTCTCTCTACATGAGACATATTATTCTGAATTTTCCTCATATTCTCTGTTTCTATCCAGCTTACTGTGTGCAAATTACACTTTCTCCTCTGTATATGACAAAGACCACCACAACAAAGATTTTTTTCTGGACTGCTTATTTAATTAGCCTGATCTTGACTTTAAAATAGTGGGGATATGGATTTGTTTAAGCAGGGAATTATACAAAAACACTGCCATTTGTATTTATAAAATATAAATTAAACTTCACCTAAATTCATTCTACATTTCAAAAAGATTAACTCCACTTTTTCTTTTGGGGTTGTTGTCACTGAGAAGTATTTCTGCTTAAAATTAACTGATCCCGTTACATTACTCAGCAGCTGGAAAGTGCAGAAACAATATTGTATTTAGGGCCAATGGAATAATTCAGACTACTGTGACAACTTCTTTAGGATCCTCTCCCACCAGAGGCTGGACATTATCATCATGGCTATTCTGACATTAAATACGGCAGCTGTCTACAATGATGTTATGCTACATTCAAACCAGTCTCCTGGGTTCTTCTGCCATTAATTTGATCTCCTTCTTACAGTTCTTTTTCCATTTACTTTGCCTTGGATGATCAGCTGTAATTACCTGCACTGTTTAAGTCCCATTTATCTCAATGGATCTACTTTAAATAGACTAAATATTAGATTCAGCTCTCACCCAGTTCTGAAAAATGCCTGAGAATTTCAGGGACTACTAAAATCCTTGAACGTATTCTGCCTTTTGGATTATAATTCCTAAGATGCACATCTATGTCTCTTCAAAGAATAGTTAAAATCATGATACACAACCTGATTAACCTGAGCTTCTCACCCAGCATTTTAAGTTCAGATAAACTTTTAAAAAAACATTAATTTCCCTTGTCTCTGACATAAGACAGCTTCTGAATTATCTTTATTTGTATCAGAGCATTGCACAATTAAAAATTATGGATGTATATGAAATATAGTTAAAATTCAAAACAAATTTAAATGTTTTAGACCAGAATTGAGCTACTTCAATAGCATTATCTCAGCTATTTACTAAGTCTTCTTTTGTATATATGGTGGGGCATTCTGAATGTTAGAAATCTGGCAAGTGTGGTTATCTTATAGAGCAGCAGAGTCCCAGAAACATCTATGTCATCCTGGTTTAATATGTCAAAGTCATGGATGGTAGAAGAATGCCTCTCCTACAGAAAACTTCCCAAAAAATTCATAGCACAAATGAATAAGAAGTTCCATATAGAAGTTTTTTTAAAAAGAAAGAACAATCTTAATTTTTTTATCCCCTTCCCAAGTACACTTCTCTAACAAATAGCTCAAAATTTTCTTCAGACTGTGAGTGGAGCCTGTGAGTACATGCCTTCTAAAAAGCCATGGATCACAAATTTCTCTAAACTGGTTCTAATTACTCACCTATTAATAGTTCTTTTTCTTTAAGAAACTTGGAAAACTAAGCTGGGCTTCAACTGAAGTCCCCTAAGAATTTCCCACCATAAATTCAAAAATTGATCTCTGCAGCTACTTACTGCTGTAGTCCAGTATTGCCATGAGCCACTGAAAAACAACACAGCACCATGATTTATTAGCCTTTTCCAGACAAACAATCTACAGTGACTGAAGTCTAACCGAATTGTATACATGGCACTTGGGAAGAGAGACAGAACACGTAAGATGTGGGATCAGTAACAAAACGTGCAGGTTTCAGGAACAGGCAAGTGTGTAAATTAGGCTTGTTTGAGCAACCAGGTCTCCAACTGCTGGCAGATTCCTGCTTATGGACACACAGAGAAAGCAGCCTTTCCCAGCTTGGTAACCTCCACACATGGCTGTGGATTCTGAGCACTGTAGTCCAGCACCTATGGAGGGCAGCAGGTTGGAAAAGGCTAACATGTGCACTGTGTATTACCCATCATATATAAACCTGACAATGGGGTGCAGATATTCATCTTGGATTAAGCCATGTTCTATAACAGAGAGGAGAACCACTCACCTTTGTCTGAAGATGGAAAAAAAACACAAGAGTGGAGGAGGAGACAGGGAAAGCAGTGGCAAAAAGGGAGGTGCTGGTGGCCAACTAAAGCACCCTAGGAAGAATATAGAAACTGGTCAGGTAAGAGAAAAGCAGTGCCAGGGCACAGAGGCCAGGTGAGTATATTCCATAAGGTTTTAAACATATGGATGGAAAGGAGCATGGCTCTAAGCCCTTGTCCTTTTTTGCCACCATTTGAGACAACTCTAAATTTGCAAGCCTGTTTCCAGGAGAACATAGCGGAATAAATATAAGGCGTTCCTAAGTATCTTTGTTGTCTTGACCAATGTATTACAAAACAGATCCTGTGTTATTTCCAGAATGTTGTAGTAGCTGTATGCTCTAGCACGTCCTAGACCGAAACGCAAATGAAACAAGGGAAGAGGACTTTGCTAAATCAAGGCACAGAGACTGACATGCATGCTGGAACGAACGAAGCAAGGGGCACAGAAGTTCAACAGTTACAGAGAAGAAGGTTAGATTCCTAATTATCCTGATGAGATTTAAGCTTAAACATATTGTGTCTTCTTTGGCAAACGAGTTCTAGTAATCTGATTCACAACAACCAAGGCTGGACAGAAGGGCAGTGCCAAGTAGAAATACCAAGCCAATCCTTGAATCTGGGCCTGGAACCAGTCAGAATAGATGGCCAGTATCACCGTGAAAGTGGCAAGCACGTAAACTATCAGACCACATGTCACATGGTACATCTGGACTGTTGCCGTTGAAGAGATCCTCAGCAGATGTGGAAAGTGTAGGCAAAGGCCACACAAGACCTGTCCACAAGTGGCCACAAGTGTCAAAAGACCCAGAATACTGTGCCAGGAAACAAAGTGCGGAAGCTCACTCCGATTCTTGCTGGAGACGATGAAGACCAATCCCAGTGTTCCAGACACAAGCACCAAAGTCTGTGCAGTCCAATGCAGCTGCACTTTTGTTCTGTGGGAGCACAAGCAGCAGCAGAAGAAACTGTCCGGTGACAAAATCAGGATGGCTTCAGTCAGGCACAGGCAGAACTGAGAACAAAAGAAGCCATTAGCAAGAGCTTGGTTTATAGAGCTTGGCTGTCAAATCAACCCAGGAACTACTTTCAAATAACCAGTAAAGCCAAAGCTTTGGGACCAGTTCATCTGTTACGCCAAATGAAGTGAAGGCCTGGCCTGTGCCACTTCTAGCAGCAGATGTTTTAAAAAACAAACAAACTTAAATCACTATCCTATTCCTTCCACTTAATGTAGAATTTTCAAAACACCTAACAGTCCTAGCAGTAGCCTAACTCAGTTGTGCAGCAGAACCCAACACTACAGAAAAATGAATCCAGCATTTGCTATTCTTTCTTCCCCATGGCTCATCTTGGCTGGGCATACACCCCACACAATTTAAAACCAGAGACAGGACTTAGGACATGACAATTTTAAAAAAAATGCATTAGCAGTGGTAGGCTTGAGGCCTGGGTGCTTCCAATATGGGGCTATTATTGTGAAGTTAATTTCCCTCATGAACTGCAATTATGAGTGGTCCAGACAATTGTAGTTTCTATTTGTAAACCTCTGGTGTTATGCTTTTGTCTATATCTTCCTTACAACAGAAAATCTATTCAGGAACACTGATATAACTACATAATATCTCTTGACTGGTGAGGCTAAAAGTCCATTGCTTGGAAGCACCCACAGTGTCACTGATTTATAGTTGCAATTAGAGGCAGAGATGTTTGACATTCATTTATTTATCTTATTGGGTGGCAGTTCTTTGAGATGATGCTACAGTGGACATGAAACTTCTATTTTTGAAAAGAAGAACTTCAATAGGGTGGATTAGATTTAAATCATGATTTAATTTTTTAATTGATTTTTTTTACAATTTCAATTTTTAAAAGTCAATGTTTTTTATTTAAATTGTGATTTAAATTAATTTGATTTTAAGGAATCATTGATTTTTATCCACACCGACTTCAAATAGCACGTGGAAAGGTTTCAGGTGTTTTCCCCCCTCCAAAAAACTTCCAGTACTCCTCTAATGTAGTAGGTTTATAGAACCAAATGTTTGCTATTCTTAAAGAAAATCACACTAGGTGGGGGGGGGGGGGGAAGCACATACCAGCCATTTTAAGGGAAATTGTGGGTATTATCCAATGAATAAGTACTTGGGATACTGGCAGAGCAAATCACAAATCTGTTTAGCAATGTTTGCTGTGTTTCTGGAGACTGTTTTAGATTTTAGTGGAAATCTTCTGAGGCACTGCAAACAAAGGATTGACTGTAACAGAACTACAGTAGTGAGGGGAAGTATGTTTTGTTGGCTACAACGGGAAGACAAAAGCACTTCCATCAAAAAAAGACAAATGTCTATATACAGCATTAGTCTGTATCATTCTCTAAAAGCAAAGCCTAGTAAAAAACCAGACATTTGTGCGATATTGTACAGAAAATAACTTACTGCTATTGACATGAACACAGGGTGCCAGGAAAATAAACCTGGAAGCAAGAGATAGAGAGAGATAAATGGAACATGATTCAGTTTTGGCTAAGCAATCTAAAAATAAACATGACTTCAATAGCCAACTTGAAAAAGACCATAACAAAAGAAGTCTGATCTATGACAAAACATTGGTAGCAATCAGGGGCACGTTCTCTGCGAGCATGGAGGAACTTTCCTATCAGCAGCTATGGAATGGGAAAGAACATCCCATACTTACTTTCACAAGAGACAGTGGGACTACAAAGCACATGCAGGACTCCGGGTAACTATCCAATGATGGAATGAAACAAGAAGAGATGCAACGAAAAATGCCGTGGTTTAAACATGACTGGCAAAGAGCTTAATTTCTATGGCAACACCTTTCTCCATGCAAGAGCGTATATTTACAATCTAATTACCTCAGGGTTGTTGCTGATTTGTTCCAATTATAACATTTAAGATGTGGTGGGATTTAATATTTTGACAAGAGCAGAAATGGCAGGTTCAAGCATGACATATTAAGGAATCCAGGAGGATTAGGGCACGAACACTAAACAACTTTTTCTATCTTCCTAAATGCAGATCCCAGTTCCATACCTGGACTGCCTTCACTTTCTGGGAACTCTTTAGCAAATTAATTTTCATTATTCTTCCTCTCTGATTTCAACTTGGATAAGAGCTAGCCTCTTTCTTTTCTTTTTAAAGGCTGGAAACTGGCATATTTAAACTGTTGAAAATTCAAGTGAATTGCAGCAGAATTTCAGGCTATAAGCAGTCTGAAATTGAACTGTTATCATGGGTATGATGGGAAACTATATGTCTACCTTTCTACTCCTTATTTCTTACATAAATGGTTGAGATGCAGCCTCTTGCTTTGAACAAGCACAGAAAGCACAGGATCCACACTGATAATGAAATGTGATAGTCCCAGCCAGAACATGCGTCCGCGAAATCCTGGAAGACTAGTGGGACCTACAAAAAAATGTTGCCACGTTTTTGCTTCTGTTCAGGATTCTGGCCACACCATTCAATTCCTTATCTTCAGGCAGGCAAATATTCCACAACCACTCAGAATATGCAATCGGCAGTGGACTTTGGTTTGTGGAGAGGATCCCCCTAAGCCCAATTATACCATCCTCTTGAGGATGGCATTATTCTGGTTACACGAGAAGACTGCTCATGTATACAATTCCCTAAAATCCTGTGACATCGTCTTCTGTGGCAAGACAAGGTTTCCCAAGCAGTCAGGTCTACATGGAGGTCGACTACCAGTACATGGACTCCCTCCTTCTCTTGCGTTCCTCATACACATCTGCTATGATAGGAACAAGGGACCTGTGACGTTCCAGAAGTTTTTGGACTCCAGTTCCCACCAGCCCTTGCCATTCTGGCTACTAGCAAGATAAGGTAGGAGTAGTAATCCATCAATATCCACAGGGCCAGATGCTTCCCAGTCTTGTTATAATAAAGCCATATTAACATGAATCAGCTTTAGAACAGCTGTAGTAGTATGCTATAATTCAAAAGCTTGCGGGGAGGAGAGGAATTATTCAGAATTAATTTAGTGAGAAACAGAATTTTATCTAATTAATCAATTTTTAGTCAAGATTCTATGCAGATCTTAGCTAGTCCTTTCTCTTTTTGAGCTGGTGAACAGACAGGAAAAGTCGCATTTAAACAGGCACCACTAGAGACCCTAATCCTGCACAAATTGATAGTGACTGCCTGTTATTTACAACAAAACACATTAAATACAATACAAACTCACAGAAGCAATTTTAAGCCCAGTTAATATTTGGGTGGGGCAGAGTAACCATGTGCTTTAATTCACTAAAAGCTCCCTCATTTAAAAGTAAATAAATGTGGCCAAATCATGCCGAGTTATTAGAAGCACAAAGAAGCTTTCATACTGAAAGCAGTTCTAAGCAGTGTAACACAGAGGCTGATGGACTGAGACTGTCAGATTAGGATTTCAAAAATAGAAGACCACAGAGATCTAGAGTCTGCCTTCTGAAGTTCACTGAAGCTGTTGGATTCTGAAATAAGAAACATCCATTATCTACTGTAAAGTTGTCATCTCCTAAAATAAGACTTGTGGCAGTTGTAACAGAAAGAAAACCCATTTCAGACTAAAAAACCTCACAACAGACAAACAAACAACACCTAGGTTGGTAATACATTACATGAGGCAAATATAGCTTCTAATCTTAGAACTGCACATCTGGAAGGGACCCTATAATCAAGTCTAGCCCTGTCAAGCATGCACAGTGGGGAATTGAACTCTCTACCTCTGATACCAAAACCACTGAGCTATCAGTTCACTGCTGACACTATGTAAAAGTATATGGGAACAGGTTTGACTAGCATTTCCATAGTATGCATGTGTGCCAGGCAGCACAGAAAGCAAAACCCTGTCATTGAAACAAATGGTACTAAACAGAACTAAAGTCCCTGCAAAATTAGACTGTGTATTCTAATTGCACAAAACTGGAACACACTTTTCTGACTACCCCATAATTAAAAAAAAGCTAGAATTTTTCCTTTCTGAAAACCACACTCTCCAAACTATTATAAACATATTTTTCTATTAAAGAAATTGTACAAGAAACCACTGTTGTTATGTGCATTCAGGTTGCTCTCAAGTTAGGTAAAGGTTCCCCTTGACATTTAGTCCAGTCGTGTCCGACTCTAGGGCGCGGTGCTCATCCCTGTCTCCAAGCCGTAGAGCCAGCGTTTGTCCGTAGACAGTTTCCATGGTCACGTGGCCAGCGCGACTAGACACGGAACGCCGTTACCTTCCCACCGTGGTGGTATCTATTTATCTACTCGCATTTACATGCTTTCAAACTGCTAGTTTGGCAGGAGCTGGGACAAGCGACAGGAGCTCACTCCGTCGCGTGGATTCGATCTTACGACGGCTGGTCTTCTGACCTTGCAGCACAGAAGCTTCTGCGGTTTAACCCACAGCGCCACCACGTCCCTAGTGCTCTCAACTTACATGGATCTTAATAGAGTTTTCAATATATGTGTTCAACAAGTAGTTTTACTATCACTACTCCCCACTGAGCTTCCATAACTAAGCAGGAATTTCAGTCTCCCAAGTCCTAGTCCAACACACTACCCACTATATTGCACTGGCTCTTATGGAAAATCATACATAGATTGTTATATGGAATACAGTAGTTGTATTTCCTACATGTCTAATACATGCAGAAACCACAATCGCCTTCAGCTTGTCAGCACAAGTACACAACATGCAATGAAAGACAGACATACCTGCCACATGTGCAAATCAACATGTAATTTATGCTTTACCTAAACAGAAATGCTTTTCACATAGGAAGTTAATCAGATTTGAAGTAACTCCAAGAAGCAGTTAAGTAGTCTTTGACAGGTATATATGTTCTCCATATACAGTATTTGCCAAGTAGAGGTAGGAAATGCTCTTTAATCCATCAACTTCAAAGTTGTATCATTCCAAATTATAGGTTGTTCTGAAGTTACTAAACAAAATTAAAGCTTGGTTCAGAGGATTGTTTCCAGGTCACTATTTCAGCATGGATTAAATAATCCATTCTTCGAAAAGAATTTGTGACTGGAACTCTGGGTCCCTGCATAAGTGCAAACTATGCTATGTTGTGCACTTTGTGTAATGTTGTTGGGGGCTTCCCCTTCTCCTTTTGACGGTGCAATTCCATTCTATCACCTGTCTTGGGCAGTAAAGTTCACTGTTGCATCATCATGCCACACATTCCTTCCCCTAAACGAACCTCTGGCATGATGGACCTTATATCCTCCAGCTATCCATTTGCATCATACAAAAGTCTGGACAAGGCATATAACATTCATTTAAACATGACTGTAGCTCACTCTAGATTACAGTCAGGTAAGCCCATTATCAAGATCACTTAGCATGGAATAATTATCCTGTAGTTTCTTTAGCCACTGTGTTCATACAACTTGCATTCTGTTAATATTAACTACCCATCAAACTTACAGAGTTTAGAACTCCTACCACTCATATGAGGACCTGCATTCCAAATAATTATTTGTTTTCCTGAAGATTCTTAGCATTGTTCACTATAGACATGTGTCCATATACAGTATATTTTAAGAATTGTGATTTTCTATGTGCATTATTATGTTATGTTTAGCTGACTGCATCTTTCTCACCTTCAGAAGCATTTAAGTCCTGAAAAGTAGTTTAGAAATCCACTTAAAAGTAAATAATCCATTCTTTTAACACTTCAGACTCCTCAGTTGAGAGAACAAAGTGCTTAGAGGCATCCAAGATAATTACTAAGTGCTACAAGCATTTGAATGTGCCATACTTACAACTAGAAGAGTCGAAGTGATGAAAGATGGGAGTACTTATTAAAAACTTTTTTTTCTCCCAGAGGAAACATACTGTACATACCTACATAATTGGGTTCAATCTTTCTAAATCTCCATATGGATATATCTTCCATTCTTCAAGAAGTCTTCTCATTTTCTCACATCACTTTTTGTTTGTATTCTACAAGAGTATCAATATCCTATGCAGAATGTTCACTTTAAAAAACACCCCAGTGGAAGAACTGCCACATTTCATGTCCAGGCTACTACTCCATCCCTACCCCTATTACCGCCTACCTCCTTATCAGGATCAACCTCTTATGTTGTGTATATATGTGAATACTTGCTTGTCTGCCTGCATCTGTACACAGCTGCGAGTGTGTGTCCCAGCTTCATCTGTCATTCCTGGTTTGCCCACCATTGGCTGCAGTGCCTTCTCAGTCTACAAACCACAACAGGCAGCAGCCACCACTGAAACAGGCTTTAACTCCCTTATGCTCCAAAACTGGCACCTGCCTGGGGTGGAGGTGGGGGTCATTTATAGGCTAGTTTGAAATGCTTTCTATTCTTAACAGCCATTTAGATCCTCCAACCTCTTCTTGTAAAAGTGTAAAGGATGAAAAGAGAATCTGAACCAGAATGATGAGAAATGAACTACAGAAAACCAGAAGGATTTGTGCTAGGACCTCCTGCTTCTCTCACACACCAAGGCCAAGTGACAGCACACTATTAAAATTGTCCCAGGCGTCTCCCTGACTCAAAGAAGGCTCCAAAAGCTTTCCCCCATCTCACCCTATAATTTTCTCCTCTCTAGTGGGTGGGCTCTTTGTCTTATTGCCCGCCGGTCTGCTGATGCAGTAGGTCGTGTACTATGAGCACTTACCTAAGGAAATAATTGTCTGCCTCCAAATCCAGGCTAAAAGGCCAGCTGTCGGTCAATCAGCCAATCAATCAGACTCGGCCCTGTTTACTATGCCAGACCTATTCGGAGACTTCCCGCCCCCCCAGGACACCTCTCTTGCTTGCATTCTGGGTCCCATTAACTATTACGAAGAGCGACAGAAGGTGGCGGCGGCGGCTGTCCCAGCCTAATTAATATGCACAGTATATAAGGATGGCCTTAAGAAACCGAGGGGTTGCCCTGAGTTCTGGGAGGGCACCAGGCATCCTTAAAACATGGCCTGCTTTGCAATCTGCCACCGTACCCTAGAAGGGGCGCCCCCTGGCCAAGAGGCGGAGGCCCAGGGGACCTCCCTTCCGGCCTCGTCCCTCCCGTCGGTTCCCGCTTGGCGAGACCAAGGGACGTGCCACTCACTGGTGCCAGGCCTGGAAAGCAGCAACAGGAGACCCGTCGTGCCAGCAGCCGCCAGGTGCGCCAGCACGACGCAGCCGCGCCGAAGCCAGCGAAGTCCGCGGCACCCCGAGGCCTCGGCCATGGCAGGCACCTTCGCCGCACCCCTCCCTCCTCCGGCGGTTGTTACGGGAAGGGCGAGGCCGGGGTGGCGCCCGCCGGCCGAGACACGCACACGCACACCTGCCGGGGAGGGGCCGGAGCCCGGGCAAAGGGGGCGGGGCTGGCTGCTCGGCGGCGCCTCGGGAGGTCTCCCCCAGCTCGAGAGCCGCCGCCCCTGCCCCTCGCCACCGAAAGCATTCTGGTTTGGGTCCGGCCCCGCCGTAGTCCGCCCTGAAGGACGTGGAGATAAGTTGCTAAGAATGGAGCGCCTTCGCCCAGATAACTCCCTATCTCTACGAATACGGCTTTTGGAGACGAGGCCGTGGTGGGCTTGAGATCTGGCTCCTCTCGTCTCAGGCTAGACATCTAAGCGTCCTTTCCAAGATGGGGAGAAAAAGAGGCTCTGGCTCAGTTCGGCTCCAAACATGCCGCCTACGGCTGCTCGCTCTCTCTTCTCCCCCACCCCTCTTGCATATTTGACGTTGGCTACAGTGCGAAAGGTGCACACTGCTTTGTGAATCCCCTTTACTCCGTGAAAGGAATGCTTGCATTCAAGTCAAGAGACGAAGATCAGGCTCTTAAGAACGCGTGTAAAACCGAAGAAGGTTCACGCGTGCAAACATCGATGTGAGCGGCCACGTGGAATGCAACTGAAGGGGCCCGCCTTCCCATGACCGGCGTTTGTAGGAGAGCTTTTTGCACTTGCAACCCGAGAAGAACGTGTGTGCTTGGTTAAAGCGGGTGGGGCTCCCCAGGGAAGCGTGGCATTGGGGGTGGCAGTTGCCGAACGGAGCAATCTTGCTGCAGGCAGCGGTTATCTCCAGGCAGGTCACGATTATTCTCACTTCGAATATATAGAAAGAAATTGAAGCAGACTCGCCTGAGGCAATCTCGGAAGGGCCGGTTCACGCCGTTCATTAACAGCATCACAGATACCACAAACGGGAGCAGCATCATTCTTTCTGACCAGCGCAAGCAGGTGTAAATGGCTGGATTTCACTAAAGAAACATGCAGATTCCTTGATAGTCACACTTCAGAGTTTTTGCTAGGAAACTCAAAAACAATGCAAGGCAAGAACCTGTCATCTTACCCAAATCTTGACAGGATCTCACATGTCTGGCATTACTTTTCACTTACCAGTCCCAAAGCCTGGGGAATTTACTGTTTTAAACCCCAGCCTGGACTTTTCCATGTTCTGATCTGACCGGTCCTGGCCCCATTCATTCTGTCCCTGTATCAGAAAACTCTGTGCTGTGGCTTAAAGTAATGGTTATGCCATGGCTGTTTCAGAGAACAATGGGACATTCCATCACTCATTGCTCCTTTCTTACCACTGGAAAGCCCTCCTAGTATATTCAGATTGCTTCAGGTCGAGCACCCCATTAGGCGTCATCAGGTGCTTCAGCAGGCTGATAAACTTCTTTCTCCAGTGCTTCAGTTCAAGCTACACTGCCTTAGGGCAGCCTGACCAAAGCAGGCAGCCTCCAGATGGAAGTCTTGTCATTCCCAGCTGACATGGCCAATGGCTGTGTTGGCTGAAAATGATAAGCGTTGCAATCCAGCACATCCGGAGCCCCCCCCCCCCCCCCCCCCAAGGTCAGGAAAGGCAGCCTTGGAATAGTCCCTTTAATGGCTTCTCTCAGCCTTCCAGCTTCTACGCTGAGGCGGCCCAGGTCCAAGCCGCCTTTCCCCACTTCACTGTTCTTCCCCAGTCAGCATTCCATCTGGACCCCTTCTACCTGAGTTCATATTGTGTTAAGAAGCCGGAAGATGCAAAGTTTTGAGTATGCACATAGATATATGGAAAAGTGTCCCTTGGTGTTTTAGAGCATTTCCCATCAGATTGCAATTGCTGTGTTGTAAGACCATAATATGACTGACTGGACAGTTCGATGAGATAGGCAGAGCTTGGGAGTTTGATTCAGCACTGTGCTTCCCAGGAATAAAGCCAGCCTGTACAGCCTTAGGCAAGCTGCTCCTCAACCTAGGAATGCTGGAAAATATTTAATAAGAATAACTGCATGCTGCCAAGTCAATTTTAACTTATGGCAACCCTATCCAGGATTTTCTAGGTATAGTGTACTCTGAAATGGTTGCCAGTCCCTTCTTCTGGGGGCATTCTGGACCCATGTAGCGTGTCCTAGACTACATAGGCTGGATTTTTCCACAAGAGGTGCAGGAGGAATTGAATTCCCAACCTCTTGGCTTTACAGCCAAGTATCAGACTCACTGTGCTGCCCTAACCCTGGCCTGACTTTGTGCTGGCACAGTAATTGTGAGTCTGGGCTGAGAGAGGTTTGGAGCTGGCATACCTTCTCTCCTCCCTTTCTCTATCTCATATTGACTTTTACGCTGGCTGATCTCAGCCAGCACAGCAGTTATGCCAGCAGCTGTAGGATCAGCCAGTACAAGGGGTTGTGCCAACTCAAGGGCAGTTGTGCTGGCAGAAGTTTTCCGCTCATTCCAAACCCACTACAGCTGGCGTGTCATTGAGTTTAAATGCAGTGTCTGCCATACCCAGGAGGTGATTAGCATAAATCTTATCAAAGATGCTGACACCACCTCACAAAACCTTGCAGTGGCAGACTCCCTTCTCTTCCATCCTGTGGGATTTCCCCCCTTTAGTTAACAACACAATTCTAGAAATTTTATCATAATTCCAATTTCCTTACGGAGCTCTTGCATCCAAGTATTCCATCTGCAACCAAATTCACAAGCTGGGAATTGGCTGCATTTGTATTAGTGTTCCTTGTGTTCAGTTTCTCTCTCTCTTTTCCCCCCTCTCTTGCCCCCCCCCTTTGTAAAATGTAAGCATAAAAAGAACAGCAGGAGTCTTGAATTATTTCAGAGGATTTTTTTCTTTTAAAAAAATACTATAAAGTTATAAAAAGAAAAGAGGCTTTGAATCGGGCCCAGGGATAGAGGTCTCAGACTGTTGGCTCCTTCTGCAGAACGCAGGCACTTGCTGTTAATGCGCTTTTGACTGTAAAAAGAAGAGAGAACAGGGTGTCAGTGCAGAAGATGACACTTCATGTAGCACCATTCACAGAAAAGGGGGACAATTACAGTCCGTACAATAACCAGCTCTTCTCTGAAAGTACAAAAGAATATATACAGTCATGTTTGTTACTTAACACAGAAGATGTTTACATGGCAACTTTCTATTCACCTGAAACAGACTTTTGTGTATCAGGGAAAGGATGTTGTGGGTCTACGGCTTCCATCATCCCTCACCACTGGTTATGATGGCTGTGGGTGGTGGAAGATGCAGTCCAACAACATCTGCAGGACCAATATTCCCAATATGTTGTACAAGGTTGCATAGCACCAAGGGTGTATGCATGCAAATTGGTAGTTACACTCCTTAAACCCCCCCCCCAACAAAAAAAAATAAATGGACCCATCTCATGATAAAGAGTGCTGCTTTTTGGAGGCGCACAGCAATCTGCATAAACCAGAACAGAATCCCTTCATAAAATCCTAAAGTGGCATATAAATGATCCGCGCAACTACAGGAACATCTGAAAGTCTAGAATCACGTGTGAATGGCATCAATAGGTCTTTGTGCCCAGTTAAGTCCACATGTCTAAAGACAAAACACCACAAACAGATTCCAGGAGCTGGGAAGTGAAGACTATCCCAGTGTATACTCTAGCATTTCTCTTCCATATTGATAGCAGGTGGCTTTTTCAAGACAACCATCCTGAAGCAACCTTAAACCCTTGATTATTTGGAAATCACAGACCTATTCCCTCTTCTTGGGACAGTAACCAATTTGAATATAAGGGACAGAAAAGCAGTATACACATATCGTACTTAGATGAGGATTCCTACATTTGTGGAGTTGGACAGGACCTTCTAGCTGTACCATGTAATGATTCTATGAAATAAATCCATTCAAAAAAGAGTGAGAAGACAGAAGATTTAAAACTCAAATACATTAATCTTTTGCATGTAAATCAGAGTTGAGAAGCCAACAACCCGTGGGATAGATCTGGGCCACAGGCAACAAACCCTCTCTCTCTTGGCTTCGCCCTGCCTGCGTGCGCGACTCTGCCCCCCCCCCGGTGTGCTGGGTTCCGTCGCGACTTGAACTTAATGCAATCACTGCGCAGAGAAGGAAGAGCGCGGCACAGAGGGAAGCAGAGTCACATGCGCGTGCGCCCAGCTTAGCGGGAACCTTGGCCACAGGGCATCTCTATCTCTGCCACTAACTTCTCCTAGTCCTCAGAAGCCTTCCTGTATCTTGATGTGGTTTACTGTGATCACTACCAGCAACCATCCTTATAGTTCTTAACTTGGGACCACTCTCCCAGGCTTGGAATTGCTCTGAAGAGGGTCACACATTTCCAAAAGTACTCAATTCCATTCATTCATTTTCAGAAAAGCTCCTCCAGCCAGATCACCCAGAAATAAAAAGTGAAGAGAGAGGAATGGAGGTGCTGTAAAATTTAGAGGTAGGTGCAAATTCTGATGGAGGCAACATTTCAGAGGTAAGCACTGAACCAAGTATTAGGAGAAAGGACATGTGTGACAAAACAGGATAAATGTTGAACACTGATATAGAAAGGCAAGTACCATCTCAGACTTGGTAGGATTTCATAATTTGAGAGTATCAATGGAAGAGCAGGTCTTCTTCCAATAGGATAGGCCACACAGCAAGCCATGTAAAGAATGTTGAGTGTGTATACAGAAACTCATGAACTTGAAAGTGGAAAAACCTGTTGAAAGGATCTCTCCAGGGACAGGAGGAGGGAGCAAGATAGATGATATTATCATGACAATATGCAACATAACACCCTGCCAGTTGAAAGACATGGTTGAGATTTTCATGAAACGTGTAAAATGTTCACAGAAGCAACCAACAGTGATTATGGAAGGTTTCAATGATGCTGACAATCTGCTGCAAGTCTAACATACCTAGGAATGGAGTATCCAATGAATTATTGATTTGCATGGCTGACAAATTCATCACTCAGAAAGAGAAGGAAGAAACAAGGGGATCTGTTCTCACAGACTTCATTCTGACCAATAGGGAAGAATAGCCCGATGAAACTGAAGTGGTGGGAAGCGGCTGTGTTGTCTCCCCCCCACACCTTTTTTTAAAAACAATGTATTTGAAAATTGAACATGGTGAGGTGTGTACCCTGGGCTTTAAGAAAGATGATTTTAAAGAGCTCAGATTTGGGTAGGACCCCATGCTAGAAATTCCAAGGAAAATGAGAATTCAAGATGGATGATAGAAAAGTGAAATACAAAATAATGAAGGCACAGCAGTCAACTACTCCAAAAAAGAAGAAAAAATGAGGGGGGGGGGGGAGAGTGAGACATACAAAGAAACCAGTGTGGCTGCAAAGGGAGTTCTCATATATGCTGAGACCTAAAAAGAACATGTATAGGATATAGAAGGAAGAAAACATAACCAACTAAAAGTCCTACTGAATAGTCTAGAACTGCAAAGTGTTGTTAGGAAGCCTTAGAATGATTTGAGGTCTGTGAGGGATGGTGAAAGCAACTATAATAGAAAGAAGGATTTTTTGCCTATGTAGAGCAAGAATTTGAAGTAAGGAGGTTTAAGTTAGCTAGCTGCCTGGGGAAAAGAGTGAAGTCTTAGCAAGTTGTAGAGCAAAGTGAAACAACTCGGCTTTTATTTTGCCTCAGCTGTCTTCTACAAAGGGAATTCTATTTGACCTGAGAAAAGCAGAACAAATGAAGGATCTGTAACCCAGGATGAGTAAGAGGATGGTTCAAGAAGACCTACATGAGTGCCAAGGCCAGAGTTCTAGCTTCAGTCCTATGCTATTCAACAATTTTATAAATGACTTCCATGAGGACATATAGAGGACATGAAATCTACAGATGGCACAAAGCTGAAGAGCTAGCAGCACAGAAGAGGGAATGGCATTTGGAGCTAGACCCGAGACTTGGGACCTACACCTGTAACAGTGAGTCAAAACCAAGAAAAAGAAGTTCAATAAAGATAAAGTCCTGCATTTTAGCATGTACACGTGTTACCGAGAGAGGCATCAATATGAGATGGGTTGGACCATGCTGAGCTGTAGTACATGAAGAGGATGTGGATATTTTAATGGATCAGAAGCCAAAGATGAGCTAGCAGTGCAGTGCTGCTGCTAAGGTAATGAACGGAATCTTATCCAGCATTAAAATAAGTGTTTTGTCCAGATCACACAAAGGTAGCGGTTCTATTCTGTTCTCTGCTAACCAGGCAACATCTACAGTACTGTGTTCAATCTTGCTGCCACATTTTCAGGAGGACAAAGGCAAGCTAAAGTACTGAGAGAGCTGGAAACCAAGTACTACGAGGAGGAATTAAAGGAGATGAAGAAAAGCTAAAGAAAACATGTGGCAGTAGTCTTCAAAGACGAAGAGCAGACACATGCAGGATGGAGCAGACTTCTCTCTTGTTCCAGAGGGCAAAACTAAAACCAGTGGGCAGAAACTGCAGCACTCTAGTGGTATTTTTGACAATGGAACAGGCTGCCTTAGTGGAGCAGAGGGCCTTCCTTCCCTGCAGGAAGAGAGACTGCCAGTTATCTGACAAGGATACCTAATACACTGCAGAGCCTACACTGAGCAATGGGTTGGATTAGATGACCTCTCAGTTACCTTCCACTTCTCTGATTCTATTGATAAGGATTCACACTTGAGAGCCAAGACTGCCAACTCCAAATCAGGCCTTCAAAAAGGATTCCAGGAGCTGTAGTCCAGAAAAGTAAGGTTTCCAATCCCTGCCCCAAACCAATGCAGGTAAGGTTAACCTAAGAAACAACTGTCAACTTTAACTTCATGCCAACTACATTCTGTCTGGCCTGTAGTAACACAGCTCTAGAAGTGACAATTACTTCTTGCTATGTTTGGCATTTGGTCAGGTCAGACTGAATTCATAAAAACTGAGGAATGTTTTCTTGACTGTGCCTTGGTACTAAATCTTCAAGGCATCTGGCATTATTGAAAGAATAATTTCTAAAATAACTTATTTTATTGATAAAGAATCACTCTTCTACACGAAAAAAGAGGCAACATGTAGTTCAGGTCTGGGGAACCTTTAGCCCTCTGGATGTTTTTGACAGGGCCAAATTCCCACCCGTATTAAACAGCAGCAATGGCTGTCAGCTATACATACTGTTATAACCATAACAGGGCACAACTGTCTTTTCTGTGCAGCAGTTCACTGGGAATAGTTGCCTTTTTCTTTTTTACTGCTAGGCAACAAAGGGATATTTTAAATAGTCATCATCACACATTGCTGTTCACATTTTCTCTCCTTCGCTATCTGCAAGCAGAGTGAACAGGAAGCATCACCCTAAACTCGCAACGATAAAAGGAGTTCCACAAGATTATTAATGCCATCAACTTAATCTCAACCATTTCTTTGCTAAACAACTAGTCAGATTCTGCTTTACCTCCCCTCCATTTCAAGAAGGGACTTGTGAGATCTCATTGATATTGGAAACAAAAATATGGTATAGAATAATTCTCAGATTTGCTTTGAATATACTTCATCTGGTCTCCTTGCAACTGTTCCATTTACAGGGATTTGTGCAAACTGATCTCTCCAAGCAGAACATAACTATGTCCAAAATAATTAACACAGCTCTTGCTTCAGCACTGCTACTCTACCTTTAAAAAGAGCTGTTTACCAGGGTTGTCATCCTTCCTTCTGCTGAGGATTTGTGGCTCACGGCAGCTTGATGGGAAGATATTCAGTAGTGAATATTCTTCCATCACTGTACCTCTGTGTCAGGAAAAAAAGATGATCTTATTGGCACTGTATCTTTGCTAAGAAAAAAGGATGGATCCCTAGTACAGCCTAACTGTTCTTTAAGAATAATGAAGCAGAAGAAAATGTAGAGACTGGCTTATATGTTATTTCTCTTTTTTCATGCCTCTGAATGTGCAGGAATGGAAACGTTCAGTAAAGTTCAAAAGCTTGCTTTTAGCATTTTAAGCATTAGCTAGCCCACTAAAACAATCAATACACTTAACCCTACAAATTGTTTTAAAAGGCACACAGAAAGCTTGTAGTCTAAGGCTCTGATATGAAGTATAACTGTCCACCAATAAAATACTTTTAATTAACCATTTTACTTTTCAGTGATTGCTGATTCAATTAAATTGAACAGGTTTCAAAATTGTGAAAGAGCAAAATTGCCATTTTAAAAATAAAATGAAAGCAGCATAAGGTAAGTGTTCAGACAGCAGTTACAAGCACTGAATATAATTTAATAAACCAAAGCAAACATTTATTCTTAAGAAAGCCTATCCTTGGCATTTTTCATTTCCCTGTGAGAACAAGAACTGCAATAGCCTTAAATATCCCACCACATATGTCCTTAGCTCTCAAACCCACAGCTGATCATTGACCTCATTAACCAAATAAGCACTTGTTTGACTGATCACCTGAATAAAGTTTATTATTTATTTTTTAAAAGGCATGCAGTTTTACACACTGACTGGTGAGTTATGACATCATATTTTTTGTTCCTGTAGTTGTTGCATTACTTTGCACACATGCCCCCAAAGCAAGCATGTCCCCAAACAAAACACCAAATACCTATTATTACTAAATACAATTTTAAATGGTAATCTAGCCAATAGCTGTGTCCACTGGTTAAAAAGCTTATGGAAAATAAAAACTAGTTAGACTTCTCGTTTCTCTTGCACAGTTTTAAATGTTGTCTCTTGCCCCAAACCTCCCATAAAGGATTCAACAGAGGGAATGGTGCTACACATCTTGTTTTGAATGTATTGGCTTCTTTGGCACAATAGGAGATATTACAGACAGCAAATTATGAAGTGGCCCGCCTTGCAGCAGGAAAGATTAGAATGCAGTCTCCATAGTGCCAGGCTGTCAGTGGAGGAAAAGAGCAGCCAACACATTTCTCTGGAGGTGGGAGGAAAAGGTTAGACACACACATATAGCACGAATATAAGACAACAATATTACCTTCATTGTGTTCTGCTTCTCCTCAAAACCCAAGGAGACAACCGGCTTCTTCCTTCGAACAGAGCCCCTCAAATCAGATGAAGAAGAGGAAGGCAAGGACGATGGGGAGTGCTTGGCCTTCACTGGCCTGCAGTAGGTGGCTGTGTTCTTGCGCCTCTTGGCCTCCTCATCAGAGATGCAGCTGGCTGGCAATGCCTTGGGCCCATTTAGTGAGGAGCCCCGGTTCTCCAGTTGTGAGGCTTTGACTGGTACATGGCTGGAAGCCCTGCAGTCCAGATGGCTGACCTTCTTGATTCTGGCACCTGCCGAGACAGTTCCATTCAGGGAAAGAGCAGAGGAGGGAATCACAGATGGCTTGGCCTTGGTAGGGGGGTGGGAGATCTGGCAGCCAGCTGCCTTACTCTTGCCCAGTTCCAGGAAGCAGGTCTGTTTGTAGGGTGGGCTAGTGGGAGCAGAGGGAGATTGCTTGCGCTTCCGGGCGAAGACCTCTGGTTCCACGTTGCCAGCTGTCTCCTTGGCTTTGGAAGACTTGCTGGCCTTCGTCAAAGGCAACTTGCTGAAGGATGGCGACGGGGTATGGGCCGGGAGTGGGGAGGTGATGGACTGGCTCCCCCCGATGCAGTCTGACTGGCTACAGGCAGCTGCAGCATGAGGCGAGCCCACTGCATAGTTCGAACTGTGGTGGCTGCGACTGTCCCGGGAGGCTAGTGTGGCTGAAGCTGCACCAGACACAGAGGTTCGCCCTGGAAGGCTGTGGGGGAGGCTGCAAACCAGAGAGGAGCTGCAACTCGGGGACGTGCTGGAAGTGGAGAAGCCCAGAAGCACAGCAGATGGTGCGGAGAGAATCTGATGATCAGCAGCTGGAGGGATCCTTCTGGTTGGGCCAATGAAAAGTGGGAACAATTAGAACTTGGATCCTACTTCTTGATTTGTTTTAAGCTTAGGTTTCCCAGGATCCTGCCCATACCACATAGGCTCTCAGATTTTTTCCAGATTTTAGAAATTACATGGCACCCCTCTATCCCCATACCCTCCAGATCCAAAGCTCTTCTCTTTCCTCCTGTTTGCTGTCAAATTCCAAAGGCCTTCACAAACACAAAGACTTGCAAATCATCAGCCTCCTCCCAACCTTTTCTTCCCCTCACTCAGTCCCTGGTGTTCATTTTCCCTTTGTTCAGATACCCGTTCCTGTTCATAAAGGATGTACTACCAAAACCCTGTAGCTCAGTGCCACCTACTGGAGAAAGTGGGGCTGAAAGCCCCAGAAAAATACAAGGGGTGGGTAGAGTTCAACAACAAAACACATGTACTTTAGAAGTAAAGGCTGAGCTCCATTGTCAGAAATTTGTTTGAAGCACCAGAAATAAACAGAGACCACAGTCCTTCCAACAAAAACTAATTCTAATTACTCCCTCCCTTTCCAAATATCTTCATTTCAGCCATATAATTTGAGGGAGGGAATTGGTTGCTATTGTTAAAACAAGGAATAAGAAATCAGGACTTTCTAGCTTTAGATTAAAAACACTTGCTGGCCTAGTCCACGCTACCCAAAGTTCCATCAGCACATTCCTGTCTACTTCTGGAACCCCCTCTCCAATTGAAAAATTAAAATGTTTCTACTGACGATGGTTTGCAATGATTAATGGCAAAGCTATAGAATGAGGCCCTAATTTAAATGCTCCTGTTATCTGTGCACCTAGTAAGAGCCAAAAATATTGTCTATATAGACATGTCACATTTATTGGTACTGGTTCTAAACATTGGTTTTGGTGGCAACCCTAGGCGTACTTACTTTGGAATAAGTTCAACACTGAGCTCAGTAGGCCTCACTTCTGAGTGAAGATACATAAGATCTGGCTGGAAGGGCCGTTCTAGCCTCTCCTCCCACCCCCTGGCCCTGACCTCCATGATAAATGGACAGTTGACCATCAACTGTTGCCAAGGATCCAGATGTCTCTTCTCCAGACATCACTTCTACTGAAGAGATTGCAATGGGGAAAATGCAATAAACATACACCGTTCTAGTGCCTGAGAAAGCCTTGTGTGGAACACTGTTGCAATAATGATGAACTCACCACAAGTGACAAGTTTCACATGTTTTCCACCACAACCATGACCAAACCTGATCCACCAAGCTTGTATGTATGTATGTATGTAGGCCAGGGGTCTCAAACTCAATTTACCTGGGGGCCGCTGGAGGCAGAGTCTGGGTGAGGCTGGGCCGCATCAGATTTTCCACCAAGCGGAGCAAGAGCCCGAGGAAGCCGCCCAGGAGTTTCCTTAGCCCGGCTGGGGCTCCGAGGAGGAGGAGGGGCACACAAGCCCTCGTCGCCAGCCACTCTTGACAGCAGAGGACGCGTGGGCGCTTCGGGGGGGCAGGCAAGGCGGGGGCCACAAACTATCGTCCGGTGGGCCGCAAATGGCCCCCGGGCCGCATGTTTGAGACCCCTGATGTAGGCAAATGTGCACATGCAGACACATATGTATCTCTATATATTCTACATCCCAATGTTCTTCCAGGACTGAAACCCTCTGGTTGGAGGACTGGTAGAGTCCAAAAAATGGATGTTTCCCATTTCTGAATCCATTTACCTCCCTAGACTGTAAAGGCACCATTGGAGGCCCCTCTCTAGGAGCTTCCAACAGACGAGGCAACATGAGCCGCTGAAAGAATAGACTTTCAAGTGCTGGTGCTTCATCTATGGCATTCCCTCCTCAGAGGAGCTTGCCTGGTGTCTACATTATGGCCTTTTCAGCACCAGGCCAGACACTTTCTGTTCTCCAAGGCATTTGTAAAATTGCTTGTTACTGCTTTTTACTCTGCACTGCGTTATTCACGCTGATAGTTTTACCATTTGTTTTATGCATATTGCTGGTGGTTTTATTTTGCTTTAAGATAACCTATTTTACTGTCATTCTTTCAGAGATTACCAGAGAACTACAATCACTGAACAGTTTAAACATGTTAGTTAATGTTATATACTTATGTATCTGTCATGTGTCAGTGCCTCTGGACATGCTGCCTAAACATATATGCAGGAAGAGTGTCCAGTGACACTAACATACATGTTTCAGTTTAATACCATGTTTGTGCTTCTGCTGTATACTCCCCCCCATCCAGACTTCAGCATGCACTTAATACAGTGGCCATTCTCCAGCTACAACTACAGCTGCACAACTTGCAATTTAAGCTTGTTTGTTTGCAAATAAGTGCCACTGAATTACATGAAATTTAATTTTGGCAAGCATTTCCAAGATAGCAGCCCTACTAACTGTTCCACTGTGTCTGCTCTGATAAGAAGACTCCCAGGAAGAGAAATTTTTCTGGACTTTGGGTACATGCTATGACTTTGTGGTAGTTTCCCAAGGACAGTTGGCACCAGTTTCCAAATAAGATGCTACTGGTTGCAAACCCCCCCCCCCCCCCCCGCATTCTCCCTGTGCTTAGAACAAGTCTGACAGTCAGCTGGAGATGTGATGCTCAGTTAAATCAAAACCATGGATGGGGATGCAATTAATGCATATTTTCACACCATGCAAAAAGCATCCCCCATCAGTGACGGGAGGGGGTCAAATGCAAAATAAGAGGAAAGATGTTTGTAGTGTGGCAGAGGTCCCTTTTGAGCTAGCACTGGGTGTTGCGATACAATCCTCCATCACATTGCCAGCAAGAAGAAAATTGCACCGAAGGAGCTAGAAGGTGTTTGTCTTCATGGGACATTTCAAGACCCCAGAAAGCCTCTTTTTCAAACTAAATTGACTGCTTTGTAAACATTTAGTGAAATAAAAGGCCACAATTACCTCTTGTAACAGAAACAAAGCGATAAGACTGTATGTACCACGTCTTCATATTTCTTTAGTTCATTTCCCCTAGATAAACATGAGGTGCCATGCAGAGTAGGAACTGGCACTGTTAAGTCATTGATTGTTTCAACAAGCACTTGAAATTACACCACCGTATGATCCAGAAATGACTCTGTCCTTTATACAGATAGCAAAGTAATCTCCTAGCACATACACAATGATGTCTGTAGCTGTGTGCAAGAGTATTAAAGTGCATCAATTAATACCGCAATTCATCTCCCATCTCCCTAGAATAACTTACTTCCACATGTGTGAACTGAGATGTCTCTGCAGCATAGAACTGAGTGCAGAGCAGAATCGATCCAGCCGTCTACTGAACACGTAACACCCCGGGCTCACCAGCCTACTTCCAAAAGTGCAGAACTGTTTAGGAAGGTGGAAAGGGAGATGTTGGGGGGTGGGGAGTGAAGATAAAAGTGTTAGGAATACAAAATTGTGCAAGGAGCATCTCCTGCAGCCTTATGGGGCTGGCAATGGCACCCTGCTAATACTGACGCATCATCTCACCCATTTTTGAGCAACAACGTGGAGAAAAAGTGATCTAAAATACAACGAAGCTTGATCCAGAATAAGTGAACTGTACTCATCCAACTGATTTCAGCAGGACCAAAAGGTAACTAATTTAGTCTACATCCCACATGTAATTCAGTAGTACAGTATAAATTTTCCACATATAAGCACCTGGATTTAATCACTGTTATCCAGTTAAAGTACATGCCTGGGGAAATCCTGGAGTGCTGCTTTTAGAACCCAAAGTACTGGGTGAGACGAACCAGACAGGCTGGTGGGCAGACATTGGAGAAGGTGGGTTTTTGTGCATGCAAGAGGGTTGAACATTCCACTGCCGGTGGCATTCCTCTTGCAAACTTTGGGGTGATCATCTCCTCTCAAGGACAGGGAGGGTTCAAATCCCTAGAACAGCATGGGGGTGTGTGTGTGTGTCAGTCTGCCACTTACCGCCTGGGGACGCGGTGGCCGTGTTGCATAATGGCAGTCCAACTTGCGGGAATCCTCCACTGCATCATCTTCACTCTCTTCACTGGAAGCCCGTCCAGCACTCTTGGGCACTGGGAAAGGATAGAGCCGGTGGTCAACTTCTCCAGAGGTGGTAGGCAGATCATCAGGGTCGCTCTCTGAGGAAACCCTAGACCTAAATGCAAGAGAGGAAGATAACGGGGTTGAGCTCCCCAAGGCAGACATTTATTGGGTTTGCAACAGAAACCAAGAGAACTATCAATATCACTGCTCTCCCCACCTCTCCCTCCTTCCTAGTCTCTTTCCTTCTCCCTCCTGCATCCCTCACCACCACATCCACAGCTTAGAAAAGTAGGAAGGTTGGCTGAGAGATTCTGTGAACCATGGTCCAGAAAGTAACTTTTCCCAGCTCTACTCTGCGAAGAAACCACTCCTATGAAGTAACTAAAGACTCTCCCCTCCTGGCATTCACAGGTGAGCAAGGCAGTTTGTACCTTAAGAGCACCGCAGTCAAACCCTCCTTTGGCTTTACCTGGAAAGTGCACAGTGGGAGGACGGTTGCTTCAGACGGCAAGGAGAAGTATTGGGCAGGGCCAGCGACGTCTGTGACAGTGAAGCAGAGTCCTGCAAGAGTCGTTCGGGGGGCCACTTCTTTCCTCCCAGGGCTCTTGTCTTTGGGGGGCTCCCCCTTCCGGGCACTAGCCTTCAGCTCAGCCACTAAGACATCGAAGTCTTTGGAACGCCCCTGCACTTCGCGACGCTGATGCACAGAATGGATCTGGGGCACAGGTGAGAGAAATGGGACAAAGGCATCAGCTGACTGGCACGCTTGCCACTGCAATGTGCAACGTTTCCCAAGTCCTGCTCAGGTTTCCGCAGGACGAGTATGACAAACCTACCACCTGAAATAGAAAGTCTGTCCTCAAGCCTTCTCTGAGCAAAGGCAAAGTCTCTTGGGCGGTCTGACTTGCATGAAATAAATTCCCTACTTGAATGCTAGAGTGGTACAATTCTGTGAGAAGACGGTGATACTCTCAATTTGCAAATGTTTGAGTGTTTGGCTCACAAACAGGCATTAAATGGGCAACCAGACAAGAAAACCTGTGGACCCTAGGAGTGGGCAACATATAGCTCTCCAGATGTTACTGGATCCCTGGCTACAGGTTATACAGTCCAGAGCTGGAGGGAGCTGAAGTTCAACATCTGGAGAACCACAAGTTGCCCATCCCCCACTTAAGCCTATATTAAACAGGATTCTGTAACAGGCCCATATGCAATAAAATCGGCCAAATATTAATGTACAATGCATAGCACATTAAAGCAGAGAGAGAGAATGTGTGCCCGTCCAACCTGTCACCATCTAAATTATGTCATGCTGGCTAAGGCTGCAGTCCACATTGCCATCCACCTGCCAAAGATGCTTGGTCCCCTTTCAGAAAACGATCAGGAGCCACAGCCTCTGCTGGGAAACTCTCCTGCACAAGCTGCTGGCCTCATGAAGAGGAGGGGCAAGGCAGGGCTGTTGCTCAACTCTGATTTATTTAATGGGCTTGCACAAAAGACTCTTCCAATGGATTATGCCCCAGGAGAGGGCTAGGGGAGCTCTGATCTAATTCAATTGTTGAGCTTCTGTAGTACTCTTTTGTCAAACACACCAGGAAAGGACAGAGGGTGTTTCTACATTCCTTGCACTGCTCTCCCACTATGCTGAACATGGGGAGTAGCTGGAAACCACAGGCCCAAAGAGCAGCAGAAGCCATATTTTTACTGGTGAAGTCTGCATAACAACCTATTCACCATGGACTGAGAAGGGTGCATAGGAACATCATAATACATGCTGGATCCAGATGTTTGTTAAAACAGACACTCATAACATCCATCTTGCTGTTTTCCACAGTACTGAGCCAGATATCCCTGGGAAGCTGAAGAGTTTCAACAGTTTGAACAGACCACTATCTGTTATTGTTGCTTTCTAGCACATGGTATTCAGCGACATACTGCCTCTGTGCATGGAGGCTCTATAAGCATGCTACACTCTGCTGTCCTTTAGATATGTTGCAATAAGCAGGTGGAGATGAGACTATTTAAACTCTGATATCCTGTGGCATGGAACCAAGTGATACTTTGCATCCCAAGAACCTCTTCTACTGACCTAACCTCTAGTTTCCAGCTCAGTAAGCTGTTGCACTGGGCTTCCTCCTGTCCTCCCCTCCCACTTTAACAGCCATCTAACACATAGCCACTGAGCAGGTAGACAGATGTATTGGCATATATCCACTGTTACACTGAACAGAGCAAAGACTTATCCTTTGCTGACCCAGAGTACAACACTACATCTAACTGGGTCACGTTGCAGGAGGGTAAATTTTGGCTGAACATTAGCAGAAACTTCTTAACTATGAGTGCAGGCTGAAAATGGCGCCAGCTGTTGAGGGGGTGGGGGAAACAAGGCATTCTTTCACTGGAGGTCTCAATTAGAATCAACAGCCATCTTCTGAAAATACACTCATTCTGAATTTCCTACAAGGAGGAAATGGGACAGAACAGATAGTGCACAAGAGCACTAAAACTCTAATTCTATGGCACAGTGGAAGGCAGGCTTCACAGAGGCACACACTCCTCTGGCTGCAGAGAAATGGGAATTCTTTCCTCAGAAACTTGTTCCCAATAATTCAAACCCCTTCAGAAAAGAACAGCCAGCTGATCAAGCTCAGGAACATGCATGAACTGTACAAAGTGGCACTGTCGCCCAGAACTGAGCCAAAGTTCAGAACAGGCAAGTGGCTATACAGGAAGGCCTGTCAGACACACTGTGGAAAATATGGACACTCCAGCTAGAGGCGTGCAACTCTACAAAACATGGGACTACTCAGCACATTTGGAATTCTACTTCCATGTCTTTTGAGCAGATGAAACATCTCCCAGCATTGAGATAAACTGGCAAACCTTGCCTGGTAATTTTCCCTGTTGTGACCTAGCGTTAAAGCCAAAGGAGACAGACCTGTTGAAGAGACATGGCAAACATACCACCAGGGCTCTGCAAGAAGGAGTGGGGAAATGCTCCTTCTTGTACTCTTTTATTCTCTTTCCCACTCCACCACACCCACACCAAGCAGATTCATATGTAACATTATACCTTGCAGGTCAGTAATCGAGTGCAAACCTTCTTGGTTTCTGGGTTCACCACCCCACACTGTCTGTTTAAATCGCATTCTTTCCCTGCAGGGACAAACACAGAATTAGATGCAAAAGGAAAAGCTAACTTCAACACACACAGTCCGATCACTCATTCTGGCGCCAGGTTACATGTCTTTCCTCCCTGTGTTTCAGCCTCTCTTTTATTCTTTGAGACAAGTCTTTCTTTAAAATGCCTCTATTTAAAAAAAAAATTCCAACTCTTGCTGGCAGGTCAGCAGAGGCATGTTGAAAACAGTTTTGCACAACTTATCAAAATTTGCACAACATTTATTTTCTTGCTGCATTTTGCTTCATGTTGAGGCAGACTACACTTATGCAGCGCTGTTTCTGGGCAACACTGCAGATCTGAAGGGCACTCTTCTCATTCAGACCTGGAACTGTGGCCAAAATAGTGAGATCCAGTGTGACACAGAGGCTAGAATGTTGGAGTGGGAGTTCACATATCTACCTTCCAGTTCCCAATGAGCTACAAAAGTCACTGTGACTCTCAGTCTGTCCTACTTCACAGGGTTGTTGTGAACAGCATGTTGGGAAGTGAAGAACCAGGAACACCAACCTGTTCTCATTGCAGGAAAGGCACAATATAAGTGTAACAATTGATTAAATAAATGAATAATAAATATATTGTGTTGACAAGTCAAATCTTTTGTGATTGGAAACAAAAAGAACATGCAAGAAAGGCCTTTCTAATGCCCACCCACCACAACCCTGCTTAAGCAAACCTGAAGGTTTGAACAGCCCTTATGAACCCACTTCCCTCTTGAACATCCCACACAAAGCATAATTGTAAAAAAGTATCATGCAGTCTTTTAGACCAGCGGGGTGAGTGAGTGGAAGCAGCTCACTGCTGCCTGCTCCTTTTCAGTGCACAACTCTGATGAATGGCCAGCCACATAGAAGGATGCTTTGGTGCATATCTTCAATTCCTAATATGGCCTCTTTTCTTTTACAAAATGTGCAGGCAGAGAAATACACTTGGGATGATACTATGAAGTTGTAAGCTGGAATCTTCTCCTACCCAATTCTCTTCTATCTTTCAAGAAGTACAGAGTCACACAGGGTCTCCATCCAATCTTGCTTAGCACAAACAGGATATCAACCCAAAGAGTGTCCCAGTACAGAGTCAAGGAATGTTAAATTTCATGTGCTCAATGGAAAAGACAACAGTGCTAGGAAAAGTTGAAGGCAGCAGGAAAAATGGAAGACCGAACATGAGATGGATTGACTCCATAAAGGAAGCAACAGGCCTGAGTCTGCCAGAGCTAAGCAGGGCTGTTGAGGACAGGGCATTTTGGAGATCACTCATTCATAAGGTCACCATATGTCAGAGGCATCTCGACAACACATAACTACAGCATGCCTGGACACCCAAATTCCTAATTGGCAAATACTGTAAAACAATGCTGTGTGAAGAAATATTACCAGGCTTTACTCTTATAGTACCAATAGCTTGAAAGACCCCTTTATGGAATGGATCAGAACAGCAGGTCCCTAGGGCTTTGCCTACTGGCCCCACAACCATCACGTACAAGGTCATACAATAAGAAAAATGGGACTCACGGGGCATCTTCTTCAGAGTTTTCACAGCACCCAGCTCTTTCTCGCTCAAAGTGGGAGCATTCTCCAGTTTCCTGCTCAAGCCATCAGCAGTCATGGTGGAACTGCCGCCTCCTTTGGCTGATGTTGGGGGTTCTTTTGGTGGTACGACAGCGGAGGGCTTCCCTGGGGTCTCTTTTGAGCTGGCAGAAGACTGTCTGGGGACAGTAGAATCAGGAGGTTTGGGGGGCACCTTGACTCCCTCTCCATCTGACTTTGGGAGGCTGGGAATCTTCTCAAGGTTCACGACAGGCACAAACAAGCTGCGGGAGAATAAAAGTTTATGTCAGAACAGGTGCAAGAATTCTTGATCTCCCACTTCTCTTGGCCAAAGTTATTCTCTTGTCTTTCCATTGAATCAGATTTGATTTTATCTGAATTCCTGGGAAAAACACCTGGAGGCCTTGTAAAAGCCAACAGTACAGCTGGAGTTCCAACTCAAACACCCCTGAGCAGCTGTGTGTGTAAAGTTGCTTTCTGCTTTGTAGTAACAGTGTCAACAAGGAACACAAAAGAAGATTTGACTGCCACTCCAAATATGTGAATGCTGTACCCCAAAGTCACCTAACCATAAAGGAATCAAAGAGGATATAAAGGAGAAAGAAAAAAGACATGAATATCAATTCCCACATGTGATGAAATAGGAATCTAGAAAACATGGAAGGGATGAATGGCCAAATCTCACATGCATTTTCAGTACCACACCTAACAGTTCCCAGTTCAGCTTCATCCTCAGAGATGGAAGAAAAATAAATCTTGGAGCACCATGAGTCCATTTTCCACGAGCACACCGGTAAGTATGAGCCATTAGTAGCCAAAGGATGTCTGCTCTGATTACAAAGTATGTCTTCATGAAACTCTAGAAATTCCTGCAGTTACCTTAGTAAAAGATTCTAATCTCAAAATTAAGTAAATGTGTATATTTTATTCTTGCATCCTTCTCTCTTTTACAATTTGGAGTGCTGATGAGGCTAACAGGAAGAGGCAAATCCCTCTCCCCATCAAAACCATACCACAATGGCATCTGACAGAATACATCAAAAGCCAATGCTATTTTCTTTTTCAAAATTGCACTTAAAAATAATGTCATAACAATGAGATTTATCCAGATCCATCCATAGCAATTAGGATGATGAAAAACATCCATACACACACTCCACATAGTTCTCTGGACATCTAAAGGTAAATATAGAACTTATTTTTCTATTCTGAAGGGAAAAAAGGTAAAATAAAGGATATATGTAATCCCCTGAGCTGTGTACAACTTTCCAAGTTTTCCTGGGGGCGGTGGGGTTTGAACTGCAATGGGTTGCACCCATGCCTCAAAAGTGGTTGTTTTCTTTCTACCACTCCAATGGATGGAGCAGAGTTGAGGTGCTCCTTTTTTCCTAGTCTAAGAAGGGTTGCTTGAGTTGTTCTCTCCAGTCCAGTTCAGAAAGATTCCTTACCAACAAACCAACCTCTCTTACCAGAGGTTGTCCTTTGGCATCTTATCTGTCCTCTCTGTCATGTGCTGGGCTTGACTGAAGGAGCTCTGGGTTTTTTCCCGCCAAGACTTGGTGGATCCATGACCTCCACTGCCAAGGGATCGTCCATTGACTGCATGGCACTTTTGTAAATTTGAACAGGACTGCACCCGGCCATAGAGTTTGTTGAGAGGTCCATGTCGTCTCTCTAAGTAGGAATTAAAGACACAATTAACCAAGGAGCTTGCAAGTGACTAGCCACTGCAAGGAACTTGTAAGGCAGTCCTTGTACTGCAATTTGCAGGAAATAGACTTTGAGTCCAGTACTGGGCGGTTCCAACAGCAACCCAGTAACCAGGAATACCTTTTCTTTAAGTAAATATGTTGTTATACCACCAGCATTTGTCATTCTGCATTTGTATACTTGCTGCTCCCAACTGTTCTCCAAAACCCCATCCTCCTTTACCAGCCATTAACAAAAGAGGGCAAAAACAAAATTTTAAAATATCTACAGAGGCTTAAAAACATGGCAAGCAACATCAACAACTTCCAAAGTGCTACCTGGTTTGGCCTGTTGACCCCAATCTTCCTTGCAAATCTAAAGACAACGTGCCCAAGTCAAAAGATTAAATGCAGACCCACCTTATTTCTGCATTTTACTTTAATGAAGAATCTGGGATGTCTTTAGATCTGTTTTCTGACAGGTAGCTGTGTTAGTTTATGTTTGTCTGAAGAAGTAGACCACACTGAAATAAATCTGTTAACCTTAAACCAATACTTCCTCCTTCTGCCATTTTATATCTTGTGCTCTCTCTTTTAAAAATGGTTTATAGTCTGCTTAGGTTTTAAATACCATATTTTAGATACTCACCCACCCCCACCAAAAAAAGACACCCAAGATTTCAGGAATCCTTTCTTCTAATCAAACTGGCACCCCATTCTTCTGTTCCACTGGAACTTGCTTGATGAGAGTTAGTAGCAGGATCCAGAATAGGTTGTGTTATTCTCTAAGTCTTCAGGCATTCTCCAATTTACCAAGCCATGTACTGTTTGAACTAACACTTTCTTCAGCCCATTGTGGCACCAGGTGGCATTGTGAGGACACCCTCCAAGACCTGTCATAAATAGTTTTATCCGAAAACAAGAGCTACTCTCTCACACACACAATTGTTCTCTCCTACAAAATAGAGAGGATATAACCTATCCAGAGCCAATCAACCAGGACACAGACCTTGAGCCCAGAGGGGCAATCAGAAACACTTGGAATCACTTTACTCTCAGCAGTTGCCACCAGCAACATATGTGTGTCGCTATTCTACTCCTCAAGACCTGATTCACAAGACCTCAGAGGAAATGCTGAAAATAAACAACAAAAAACCCCAGAAATATTTCTCACTCTTCTTTTTTCTGCAATAGTATGTAATATGATGTGCATAGGATTCCTATCCAGGCAAGAACCAGTACCAGATGTGCTTTGCCTCAGCCAGATTGCAGCATCATGCACCTTCAGAGTGTAGTCATGAAGAAATGACATCAGCTTATGCACCTGCTCACACCTCACTGCCAACCCCTCCCCCAACAAAATGCAACTCTATCCCATCTTGACTTTTGGTCTCTTTTGCTTTCTGCTCAGCTACCTCTTTTGTCGACAGTAATGGATGGACAATACCACCAAAGTCATGATTTCCTCTGAAGGCACAAAGCCGTAGGAACAGGTTTGGAAGTAGATAAAGGAGATTTCCTACATTAGATTTCCCTGGCTGCATGTCTGCAAATGCATGAGGAAAAGACTAAGTCTATAATCTCAGAACGGTCCACATGGCAAGAAGGATAGTAGAGATATTGAGGTTGCATGTGTGTTCATCGATACCAGCAATGTTTACCCTAAATGTTTATGGTTCTTAGCCAGAAGCCTTTGATCTCTTTTAACAAGAGCAACCGTCTTCAGCCTGACACCCTACAGATCTGTCATTATACAACTTCCACCCTCCCCCATCCAGCATGGCTACTGCATTTGCTATGAATCTCTCTCTCTCTCTCCCCCCCCATCTTATTTTAAAAAAGAGATTCAAACCAGTTTACAGTTACATAGAAGAAATGCAATTAAAACATATAAATCATACCAAATTGAAAACACAGTTTAAAAACACTCCAGCCAGACACCAAACCAAATAATAACCCCTTCCACAGCAAGTTGCCAGCTTATCCTCCCTCAATAGGGAATTTCAGGGAGGGTAGAGTTTGCAGTCCATAACACGTATTTAAGGCTCCAGATTGGAGATGGGAAAACTACAGAAATGTCAACTCAGAAATTCCTGACATGCAAATTAGGTGGTTTACCACTGAATTAGGAGGTTCCATCAAGATGCAGTTTGTTGCAGTTCACATATCTCACCATTCAGATGTGCATGACTCTGCCCATTTACCAACTGCCTCCCTATATTCATTCTCAAAACACCACTAACAAAACATACCTATTGATACTAACATGACCAAAATTTGTCATTTGCCTCACAGGCTACATGAATTTAATCAAAGCTTGGTTCCCTTTTTGGATCATAACTCCCGGAATTTGGGATTCTGGGAGCAGAACTATCCCATGCTCTGAGTTTTCTTATTCACAGAGAAGTGGTTTAAGGCAGGAAGACCTTTCCCCGATTTTTCAGGAGAAGAGCAAGACAAGGGCCTTTCACACAGAGGCTGCCTGAGGTGGGAGCAAGCAGCCCTACCCACAGCTCTCCCTGAGAGGCCACAGACATTCAATTGGCATGTTGGCTGCCTAGCTTACCGCAGTGCTTCTGAAAGGCTTGAGGTTTGACCACTTGGCCACAATGGTTACACACCACCAGGTAGAACTCATCATGAGCGGGGCAGTGACCAAAGATAGACATGTCTGAAAGGACAAGAGATGCGAGTGATGAGAGTGTGCCCCTGGAGGAGCCCTGTATAACTCTGTCAGTTCTTCACTTCAATCAAACCCATTTATGCTGACCAAGACAAAAAGAAAGGCACAGCCTCTGTTGGCAGTGAGTGTGTACAAGGAGAGAAAATGGGCTAGGGAGCTAAGAAGTCCATGTTGCACTTCTGCCATGTCTAGTGGGTGGCATGGAACATGTGTCACACTTTCAGCCTCTGTTTTCTAAATGCAAAACAACAGTACTTCCAAGCTGCCTGCCTTAAAGGTATGTAAGGTCAAGGAGGCCATGTTTACTAAAGTGTCTCGTTCATTTGCTCATACAAGGAGTTTCCAGAGAGAGGCCTTTCCTGGCAATGTTACCCACCTATGAATCCAGAAAAATTAGTTGTTGGACTACAACTCCCAGAAATCTCCAGCTGTTAGCCATGTTGGCTGAAGGATTCAGGGAGTAATGCAAAAAAGTAACTCTTCTGAGTTCTGTACTGAGTCAAGATTAGTGGTTAATCTAGCCAGATGCTCTCTGTTCTGTTGGCCATCCAAGATCCTTCAACCACAAATGCTCAGCTTGGAAATGTTATTCTTAGGACTACAACACCCAGAATCCTTCTGCCAATGTAGCCAGTCACAATATGGGGCATTCTGGAAGCTGTAGCCCTCCGCCCCACAATGCCCAAGATCTAGAAGTGCCAGGGATAAAATCCAGCCTTTACACATGTAAGACATAGGCTCTATTATCTAGCTCAGGGGAGCACTTTGATATGAGCTGGGAAACCAGACGATTGGCAATCCAACAACAGATATTTGGATGCTAATGTGTGCATGATTATTTTGACACATAACAAGCATCAAAACTTACCTTCCAAAATGGATGCCTTGTTTAGCAAAGTTAGTCACTGAGGATTATAGCTTCCCACAACCAACTCAGTGGTTCTGAAACAGCCTATTCCTCTCAGGCCCAAGACAAACAAAAAGATGCCTGAACCACTGGCTATGGTTGTGGGTGGCGGGCTATTAAGACACTGCTATAAACTCTATAAACTTTGACAGCAGGCAGCTCCACCTCCCAGTACAGCTTGGAGGGGATGGCAGAAAATGAAAACAAAGGGCCACAGACAGACTGGGAAGTAATGAAAAGACCTAGGCCAAAAGGGCAGGGAGGGCAGAGGAAAGCAGCCAAAGAGCACAGAGTGATGAGACTCAACTAACGACAGAAAGCCCGAGGGCTTGACTTCTTTGGATTGAGAGAAAAAAGGAGGGCAGAAGGAAGAGCAGAAGCTCCTCTGAAAACTCTGATCTAGATGTTCAGCAAGAAGAACATGCAGCAGTTCACATTTCCAAGAACTCTGCTATAGAGAAACAGAAGGGGGTCTTTATGATGTGTTTAGAAAGGGAATGGCTCAATTTAGGAAAATGACAGGTGAACATAAAAAAATCCACAAGACATTATTATAGAAGTCAACACTTCTTTTCTTCCAATACAAGTAGGACTTCCATCCATGTTCCCCACCACCATCACCACCACTTTTATCCCATCTAAGAATGGCACACCCCTCAGGAAGGCAACACACAAGAGCAGATTCTTCCAATATCTCATTTGAGTATGCCAAATGATTACACAAAGTATATTTTCCTAACTATTAACACTGAAAAATTAGAGTGTGGAGAAGAAGTAGCTGCAGGTACCCACATTTCCAATGTGGGTCCCTGCAGATATATTAGACTACAATGCCTGTGGGCCTCAGTTGGCCGTTGACTGGCCTACTAACTCAGGCTGTTGGATGTTGTAGTCCTACTTGTCTGGTGAGCCCTAGGTTGGAGAAGGGTGGGATGGAGATTTATTCTTTCTGGCAAAATTTCTTCGGGGAATTACACTCAGTAACATTCACCTGGGATGACCTGATGAAGACATTTTGTTGCTGGCTTTGCATGATTGATACTGAAGGTCAGGAAAGAACGCCTACAATGGAAAAGAGGCAGTAACATTTTGGGCTCCCCTTTGCAACTTGAGACATTTGCTCAAGTCATTTGGAGCCATCGCTCTGCAAGCCTGTTTCACACCAAGTCTTGGTTTCCTTCTGGAGAGACAAGTCATAATCTAGATCATATAGAACGATCAAAAGGACAGCCTTTGTGCAGGATATGGTGGGAAGTCAAAGGCTCTGATCAGAAACCTTCCATTTTCATACAATTAAAACTATGCTGACAGAATCATAACAGGAGTGTTTCCCAAACAAAAAAAGTGAGTGCATATAAGGAATCATAGCCTTGATTAACCTGAAGCTCTTGCTAAATCCTGGCAATGAATCATCTGGTTTGTGGAAGGGTTCTAGAAGACCATGTCAGGACTCAAAACAAAACTCACAATTCTATTTATGGTCTAAGGAAAATACAATTTATTCGAAATTAAGTTTGGCAGTGTGTTGTTGCAAATGTGACTTCCTGATTCTAATTCAAAATCCCTGCCCATCACTATACTGTTGCAATTGTATTATATTTTAGACAACTTACAGTTTATGATCGCTTTTAACTGTTGTTAGCAAAACTAAGTGTAATGAAAAGACGAGAAGAGTGGGATATAAGCTTTTTTTGTGCATATACAAATGAATAAAATAAATTATAGGAGTCTTCTTCCACTAGACCCCCAGGACATGGCCAAGGCCTAAACCCTATGAACCCACCTTTCAGAAAGGGCAGAAGAGAAACCGTGAGAATGCAACTACCAAACGAACAATGCTAGCCACTGCTACCATCCATAGTGTAGCAGAACTGAGAATGCCTCTGTTAAATCACAGAAACACAATTTCTGTGTTGGTTCTACATAGTCGAACTCTTCTTTTCCTGGCTCATCTAACAACCAGAGAGACTATAGCTGGCCACAGACTGCACTAAGACAGTCACTCTTTTCACTATGGACACCTCACTACTGCACTATTTTAAAAAAAAAATTGAAGTGCTTTCTTTAGCAGAAACGACAAGTCTGTATGGGCTCAGTGAAGGATCACCTGCTGTGTGAGAATGCTGGGGCTACCACTCCAGATAGGCAGACACAATAGTGTCCCAGCTGCCCTTTTCTCCCTTGCCTCTGGCCCCCCTCCCCTGCCAAAGCATTCACAAATGCAGAACAGCCCCGTTCAGAGCAAGAGACTCTACAGCTCAAGTCAGACCATATGGCTCAGTCTGTTCTTACCTTCTTTGATAAGGGTCATTGCATCCAGCTTCTTGCTCCCATTCCGACTGTTTTCTTCAAGTTCAGCTCCTGGTAGATAAAAACAAAACAAAAGTTGCCATCAGCAACACTTTGGAGATCATCCACCAAAACTAATTAGAACCTATCACATCCAGATGTCTTTAGATCCACTTTCCCCCTTACTGTGTGATTTTAAGTGTGCGTACTTAGATGTAATTCATGCTGGGTGCCCAACAAGACTCACAACAGAGTGAACACGCTCAGAGTTATAGCCTTAAAATACTTACAGTGTCCTGCAAAGAGTTCAGCCGCTGAATGTTATATTGCAGGGCTGGGAGTTGTGTAGTCCTCCAAATGCTAGGGAACTACAACTCCCACCATCCTTTACTAGTGCTATGGAGAAACACATATTCCCCAGTCCTGTTCTAGCAAGTTCGCAATCTCACCTTCTCCATATCTGCCATGTACTGCTAGGCCAATTACATTGTTACACAGAGTTCAATAGGTTGATCTGTAAGACATAGCGTGGCAGGACAATGGCACCAGAAACGCCACAGACCAGGCTTTCCTTTTTCCAACCCTTCAAACTCTTGAAAAGTGCCTTCCGCTTACATGGGATTGATCTCACTATGATGATAATTATTATATTTGTATCCTACTCTTCCTCCACATGAGCTTGGGAGGTGATTATGTGGAAGTTGCCCTATTTTTATCTTCAGAACAATCCTCTGAAAAGGGTTGGGCTGAGTGTGTGACTTGCCCAAGGTCACCCAGCAAGCTTCACAGAAATGGGGGGGGGGGGGGATGACAATAGTTCTTCTCCTAGGACTAGTATGGCAGTTCTTAAAGTTGCCAGGAGAACAGGAATCCCTACAAATCAACCTCCATTAAATATGGCAGATGTACCAGAGCTTCTAAAAACATACAGTAGTGGCTTCTCTAAATCTCAGACGCCACTGCTTGCTGTTTCAGCAGAATTGTCCTGCCAATCTGTATCAATCAAGAGGTGGCTGGAAGACAATGACAAGCATAGAGCACCATCCATGGACTGCTTTGCAAATTACAGAGATGTGGCCACAGGGTAGAAACGTGGCTCTCTGGCTCTCTCTCAAGTCCTGTCGAGAGTAAGCACTTCAAAACGCTTATTTTTCATTTCAAAGGGAAGCATTCAAATCGCACAGTCCACCAGAATTCTATATGCGCATGTGTGCACACGCACACTCAAGAGAATACACTTGCATGGCAAAGGATAAGAGGACACATTCTCCATCTCTCTCTTTCTTCTGCTACCTTTTGCATACGTATCTCTACTCTGCTAGTCAGGAATGCAAACACAGAAACACTGAGATGGACTTTAAAATGAAAGACCCAAATTCTAAGTTAAACAGAAGCCACTGTATTTCAGTTGCTGAAACCAAACACTTGCTGATGCCAAATTATCACTCGTGTCATGATCTAAACTAGAATAGCTTGTCCTGGAAACACGTTAATATTTATAAGCTTTTCATTACAGCAGGAGTCTTTTCTTATTATGCTGCGTGTACAGGCGAGAATAATACGGCTTGTAACTTAATCCCAACATGTACATAAGAAATCAAACACATGGGTTTCAGAACTAATCCTTTCCTTAACTCTTTCCACCTGGGCATCACTTTCCATCATGTAATACCCACCAGCCTCTGGGACAGCAGGTCAAATACTACAAATGGAGGGAAACAAGGCAAAAGCAGTCAATCGGACTCAAAATTAACAATGTGAGCGAGTAACAGAGCTGCTTCTCAAAGTCCTGACTCCCCTGCCTTAACCATGGCACAATATTCCACTTGCATCTAATCAAATGCACACCACATGGTGCCCTCCCAGAGACAGGATATACCTGTTAGAAAACATCAACTGATTCACCATCAAGACACAAAGCAAAAATCCAAAATCGTTTATCTTTATTTTTGCTCTGACATCCAAAAAAGAAACATCAATTTCTCAAAAATGTAACAGGAAGGGAAGATCCACCCACCTACCCAAATTCCCACACTGAAACCTGTCAGGGACAAAGTGGGGGCAAAGGGTGAGATCGAAGCAAGCTTTCCTCCCTTATGGGATCATTCATTTCATATCTATAGGCAAGAAATAAATGAAATGGCTCATTTAAGACTGCAATGGAAGCTGTTTCCAAAGGAAAATGTACAACCTGCTTCAAAATCCCTGGAAACCCCCCCAGCATCATTATGCAAACTCTGCTGGAGCTGGAAGTAGATCAGGAAACATACCAAGCGCAAACTATATCAAGCGCAAAGGGAAGAGAATGGAGGGGGAAGGGAGAAACTCGACAATATAAAAAGCATCACCGGGGACAGCTCCGCTGAGTCTCGCCGCCCCTTCTGGAGTCTGTTGTCAGGCTGCACTTGAGAAAGTCAAACATTCTAGGGAGGTGCTCCTGAACAATTTCTGGCATTACAAGGGCAAAGACTTCACAGGGCCAATACTTCCACCCACCCTCTCCATACACAGACACCCCCATCCCCTTGGAAAGATAGGGCAAACACAGCAAGGAACAAAACAGAACTGAGAAGAAAAAGCATGGAGAGGTTGGATCTGGATATAAAGGAGGAAGATTCACCATTCTGAAGCGCAGGGGGATTGGAAATTGTAGTGGATGGGAAATTTAGTGGCCAGGTCAGCAGCAGTGCAAAGTCAGCTTTGGTACGGGGGGGGGGGGGGGAGAAGAAGAAGGTGCAAGGAACACAAAGCAGATGAATGGGCGGGACCCATTTTAGTGGCCTAGGAAAAGATCTAAACAGAAATGGAACAACTTGAAGAAAAGGAAATCCAGACATACAACACAGTTGGTCGAACAGCACCCAATGTAGACTGCTGGTGATATTTTAAAGGCAGTGGTTGAGATTTGATGTGATTTAAAGATCAAGAAAAATAGGGGAATGGAGGTTGTTAAGAGTTCGAAGGCCAATTGCAAAAATTTGCAGGGAGAGAGAAAGAATATGGTCATCCAGAAGATGTCATGATATCGAGTATCAGAGAAAATCAAGAAAGCCTGTGGTATCACAATGGCCTCTTAATTTTCTGTGCTGTGTTTAACAAAACTAGAAAAAACTAATATATACAAGTGAGAAGGAAGAACTCTTCAATGAAACAAAAGCAGACAATAAGGACTCAAGGATCACAGGAGGTCAAACCGAGAGCTCTGGGATCCTAAGTTGGAGGATAATAATAGTGACAACAATATCACATTTATATAAGGCATTTCAGAGATAAGAGTGGCTCCAAAAATAGAAGACATCAAAAAGTCCATGGAACGTTATGAATATGGCTTAATAAACCATACTTAGGAGTAAAGGGATCAAAATAAGGTCGAGAGTCACAAATCACACAGGAACTGACGTATAGGTGGAATTCACTGGAAAAAAGGATCCTGACAGGTTTCATGAAAGTCCCAGTATGCACCCTGGTTAGACCAGGGATGGAAGAGAGCATCCAATCAGGGACATGGGAGATTCCAGGGAATCTGGTTTTAGTAGCAGGAGGAAACACACATCAGGCTAGAAACTCGGCGGCGCTAGGACCCGGCGGCTCCTTTGTTTGGGGCGGGCGGAGGAAGGGAGGGATTGAGGGAGGAAGCGCGGCGGCGGCAGCAGAAACGGCGACGGAGTGTTCCCTGCTTTCCCCAGCCGCCTCCCGCCGTCTACGGGTTAACGAGCGGGTCAGGCGCGCTCACCTGTCTCGGCAGCAGGCGGCCCAGCTCTCTCCACCCAGGCACTCCAGCTCTGCCCCGCGAAATCATCGAGACTCGGCAGCCGCCGATCCACAGCAGCCATTGCTGCTGCTGCTACCGCCGCCGCGCGTCCACGCACCGCCATCACCGCACGAGAACGCGCACAGCCCTCCCCGCTGGCGGCGAGCTGGTGCGCAGGCGCGGCGCACGCCATGCACCACGGGAAACGTAGTTTTCAGATCTCGTGGCGCCTTTGCTCTGCGCACGTCAAAGAGCAGCCGCGGGCGCGAGAGTGGTTCGCTGGAACCGTTACTTGTCTTCCCTCCCCCACACGTACTCCTGAGTTAACTTCCTCCGCCTACAACGAATCTTAGTCCCGAGAAAGAACAGCTCAAGAATCCTGACGGAGTAGAGTGAAGAATCGTGCAGGCGCTAGCATTTTCCTCAGCAGACAGCGAAATGTCTCCCTCGTGTGAAAGCAACCATCCTTGCTGCCAAGAGTTGCTCTCACGCCGCCCAGCAACTGGTTTTTAGAGGTATACTGCCTCTAAGCATGGATGCTCCGTTTATAAATGATGGCCACTAGTTGTCTCTGCTATCATTTTTACAACCGCTGAAACATACAACATACCTGTTCTGGCAGAGATCCCATTCAGTGTGACGTAGTTTGTTCCGTTCGTTCAGTTGATCTGAATATACAGCTGACAGATTTTATTTCATGACCAACAAGTCTAGCCATGTAATCACCAGGTGTAGTTACAGTGTTGAATTAGGACTGTGGAGACCTGGTTTCAAACTAGTAGGACTAGGGAATGCCTCTGTGAATTGCTTGGAATAATAATTACAATCATGTGCCATCAAGTCCATTTTGATTTCATGGTGACCCTTTTCAGGGTTTTCCAGGTAGAGAAGTGGTTTACCATTCCCTTCTTCGGGGGAGGTCCTAGGACTGTGCAGCTTGCCCAAGGCCACACAGGCTGGTTCCTCTCCCTGGAGGCCCAGTGAGGAATTGAACTCTCAGCCTCTGGTCAGACCTAACTCACAGAGCTATCCAGCCAGTTGCTTTGAAGAAAGGCAACATAAATGTCATAAATACAAATAAGGAGGGGAAAGAAAATGGTCTTCACTTCTTCCTATTTGTGGGGACTACACCAGCCAAGGTCCTCCAGCCAGCATGACCAGTGCTTTTTTTCAGACTCTGCTCCCTAATATGTTTCCCAATCTTGTTGAACAAAGTGTTGGCAACCATTCAACATTCCATCCTCACCCACCTCATACAATGTGGAAATATAAGGTTACTTTTGGCTGGGAATAGCAGCACACAGAAATGGGGTAAATCCTGTATCGGACAAGTTGGGATAAAATTTAGCCCACACACTAGGTGAGCAACTTGCAACCAAATTAAAATTATTTTGAGCAACACCAGCAGAGGTGGCATCTGAAGCCCACACCTTTGACTTGAGTCTGCAGCTCCATTTTGAATCTTAGGGTACAACTACATGGGCATTTGTCCCACAGTTTAGTCCTCTCTGGGGATGGGATGGTTTGCTGCTTTTGCTATTGAACACATGAAGTGAGTGTGAGCCTGTCCCCAGAGAGGTTCTACTCACACCTTTCTGGCTCCCTGTCAGGGGCTACTCCTTTTTAGGTGCAGGTAGGATAGCTCCATTTTGGTTAATTTCCAGCAGATGCAGTGGCTGGGATTGAACCAAAACAGAGTTGCTGCTTTCAGTTTCCCATTATCATTAAGTGGCTTAAACAGACAGCTTGCCACTTAATGATACTAGGAAATTTAAAACTTATTTTGCTTCTATGTGTAGGGTAAGAGGGAGGAAGCAAAGGTTGGGATTTTCAAAAAAAATCTATTAAGGCAATACTGGTGCACTGTACCTTTTTAAAAATAAAAATGAAAGCTGCTCCTTGAAAGGAGGAACCAAGAAGGGGATTTTGTTTGTTTGTTTGTTTTCTTTATTTTCTTTAAAGGGAAGTAGGCCAACTAGGATCACTTGAGGTGCATATGCCATTGGGATACAACAATTGCACCAAATGGCATACCAGACTTCTACACAACCTTAAGTGATCAATTTCGCCCACTCCAATTGAGCCATCTAGAGAGCCCTTACTTTCAGCAAAGGAACCTGGTAGCTATATCTGACTATGATTTTTGGAATGTTTGTGTTTTCCTGACACCCAGCCTGATGAAGACCTGTATGGGGTCAAAAGTTAGTTTACGATTTGACTTTTTTAGTAGTCTAGTAAAGGTATCACCCACTCGCCTTTTAATCCTTCCATTTTATTGTATTTTCTAGTTCCTTCACATGTGCCCTTCAGAGATTCATAGTCTTTTTCTGATTCCTTGGCTGCAGTCTCCATTTGCATTGATGATTGAAACAAGGTATATAAAATTTCTATTTCATTTTTTTTGTGGGCAGTGTTAATATTATGTAGTTCTGCTATAGTCATTCTTTTCCTCTTCTTGATATTCAATTGCAGTCCTGATTTTGGATTTTCTTCTTTCATTAGGAATCATTTTAAGTCATTGTTGCTTTCTGCTAGTAATATGGTTTCATTTATGTATCCTAAATTACTGGTGTTTCTTCTACCAGTTTTCACTCTTCCTTCTGTATCTAATCCAGTTTTCCCAATGCTATATTCTACATATAACTGAACAAATAGAAAGATAAAACACTCCCTTGTCTGACACCTTTTCCTATGGCCAACCATATTGTTCCTCATAATCTTCTGAATAAGGAGGAATATGGAGAAGATATCAGAAGGAAATTTGAACTAAGATTAATAGAGGAATATCTTATTTGCTCAGAATAAAATAATGATAAGATGGAAACAATATGCAGAGCAGCTATACCAAAGAGATATAGAGATGGGAGATTAATTATATAGCCTGTAATTTTAGAAAATGAAACAAAAGCTGATCTCAAACTAACTGAAAGAAATAAATCAACAGGAATAGAAGGGATACCAGTAATACTGTTTCAAGCTACAGAAACTGAATATGTCAAAATCCTAACAGAAATATGCTCCCCTTCCCCAAAAAAGAGGGGGGGACGAAACAGTGGCCTACAGACTGGAAACAGTGACTGAAATCAGGTAATATAGCTATGCCACATAAATCCAATGATGTCATCAGCCATGGTCATATTTTGGTAATTAAAAGTTTCCTATCCTCCACCTCCAAGGTTCCTAGGCTCCCTTGGGTACTGGGGAAGCCTTGGAGACAGTAGACAGGGGCGACTTTTAAGACTCCATCCTGTGCCTCCCCCCTCACAAGGCTTCCCTAGGAATAAAGGGATCCTGAGGGAGCCTAGGAATGTTTTTTTAGGAGGGGGAAATAGGAAACTTTTAATCAACAAAATATGGCTGCAGTTGATTTTGTCATCAGACTTACACAGCGTAACTTTACATTACTGGATTTCAGCCACTGATTATACATTCTAATCCCAAAGAAAGGAGATGCAAAAGACTGCAGTAACTGTAGGACCACTGCATTAATATCCCATGCAAGTAAAGTGATCCTTGAGATTTTATGTAGGGTAAAAAAAATGTACCCTACATGGAGCAAAAAATGCTAGATGTTCAAGCTAGATTTTTTAAAAAAAGAATAATCACTAGATATATTGCAAATACATTTTAGATATTGGGGTGAGTAAAATAATGTTAAAAGAAAATCAGTTTGTGCTTTATAGACTACAGTAAAGCCTTTGACTAGGCAGATCGTGAAAAAGTAGCAGTTTAAAAGAAATGGGTGTGCCACAACTTTTTATAGTTCTGATGTGCAACGTGTACTCTGAACAAGAGGCTACTTTGAGGACTAATATGAAGGAAAAATTGTTTTCAATAGGCAAATGTGTCAGAGAAATAAGTATTTTATCTCCCTACCAATGTAGCATACATGGTAGTGTTGCACTGGAACTCAGGAGCTCTGGGTTAAAATCCAAGCTTGGCCATGGAAACTCACAGGCTGAAATCTTGTTGCATAAGTTATGCCTGTGGAAATTGATGATTGGCGGGGGCAATTTTCAGTAATTCAGAACTTCCTACTACAGTCCTGTGGCTTTTCCAACTCCTGTATAACCTCTTCCATCACATGGGAGGTGTGGGTAGAAGGAGGAAGTCTTTAATTATCTAAATTCTTCCCTTCTAGCAATGTCATCTGCCAGCAGTAATTTTCTATAAAGAAATATTTCTTCTGTCAACCCCATGGCTCCACACAATTAAACAGATTACATAGCCATCAGAAAGGCTGTGGGACAAAAGTAGGAATTTTTAATTACCAAAAATTGCTGCCTGCTAGTAACTTCATTATACATCAACAAATGTGGTTTCAGCAACTGGAAGAGTAGCATTGACAAAACCGCTCCTTACATATCTCACACCCCTTGGAAACCCTACTAAGCTTGCCATACGTTGAAATTGTGTGTTAGTATACAGCACCCACACCTGTTCAATTTGAGTGCAGAACATATCGTATTGAAAACTGGGTTAGACTTAAATGAAGAAGGAATGAAAATTGGTAGAAACATCAATAATTTAAAATATGCACATTGCTATCAAAGCAAGCAGCAAAATCATAATGGTTAACAGAGCACACATTCCCCTTTGGAAAGAAATCACATCCATACTTCTTATTTTAGGAAAATAAGATTTTTTGTATTTATTAGATAAATACACAGACACAAAAAATAGGAATTTTAGTTCTGGCTAAATAAGATAAAGGTATAGAGAATCAAGGCTGCCTCTTCACATTTGAAGAATGAAGACAAGATGTTTCCTATGTCTCCTCCCAGAAGAAGTGAAGAATGAAATGTTAATATCTGCAACCCTAACATATTAGTCTAGGCTGAAGGAAGGGTAGAGCAGGTAAATGACAATCTAGGAAACTTGGGGAGGTCCGTCTCTTCCTCCCTATTCGTTCCCATGCAAAAACATGCATCTTCTTCAGTGTCTAGCTTGATTCGCAGCCAGTCACCACCAACAGTGATGACACTGTAAAATAGCAGTCACTTGGAATGCACACTGAAGAAAGTTAAAGAAGAATATGCAAAAGCAAGATTAGAGTTGAATCGTAAGAAGATAAAAATAAGCACTGCAGAGGAATTATAGAAATTTAATGTTAAAAAATACAAAATTGAAGTTGTGAAAATTCTGTACCTTCAATCCAAATGGAGACTGAAATCAGAAGAAGACTGAGACTTGGCTGGGCAGCTATGAAGCAACTGGAAAAGATCCTTAAGAGCAAGGATGTGTTGCTGGAGACCATACTATGGTATTCCCATCTACCATATATGGATGTGAAAGTTAGACAGTGAAGAAAGCTGGGAGGGTGGGATAATTCATTTGAAATGTGGTGCTGGAGAAGTGGTTTATAGATACCACGGACTGCCAGAAAGATCAATAATTAGTTCTAGATGAAATCAAGTCCTGACATCTCACTAGCTAGAAGATAAATTGACTAAATCAGAGAATATCATCCTTTGGACAGATCACAAGAAGACTTTTTTGCTGGAAAAGGCGACAATGGTAGAAACATAGAAGGCAGTATGAAAAGAGGAAAACCTAGCATGAGATAAATTGACTCAATAAAGGAAACCACAGCCTTTAGTTCGCAAGACCTGAACAGGGCTATTTAAGATAGGACCTTCTGGAGGTAATTAATTCATCAGGTCACAAGTAGAGTAGGCCCATTTGAATCAATGGAACTTACGGAGCAGTTGACTCACCAAATCCCCACTGATTTAATGGGCCTATTGTAGTGTGACTTTTTGTGCTAAGGAACAAGATTACTGCCCATATCATCTATAATCAAATACTATCCCTTCCTCCAACTATCTATAAAAGCAACACACAGAAGGCATTTCCTGCTGTTGGTGCTACATGACGCATGGTTGTGCAAAAGTTAGTGCATCGACAGAGCAGCTCATAATAGGACTGGTGATTGCTGTGGATAAGATAAACAGTAACAGCCCCAGATCAAGGCCCTTACTAACACCCCAGCCATATGTACATTTCCTTTAAAGTCTTGTGCATTTAAATACATCTTACTTCAGAATCAGTTATGCAGGGTTGCAGCTTGAATGTCTGCCAAACAAGGTGCAAGAGAGCTGGAAGGAATCACTGTTCTTCCTCACTCTACAGCTGGAGCAGAGAAACAGCCCAGGCATTCTGTTCCTGAGTGTTAGGCCCACACAGCACGGTCTGGATCTTTCACCAGGTGACGGAAGGTTCCCTTGGGTTTGGCAAGAATTGCAAGCTGGGGAGCCCTGTGCAGCCCTGAAAGGTTTTCTGCTACACCAGAACCCCCCTTCTCCACATGTAGATCAATATCTTTGTGTGCCAGCCAGCATCCCCCTGTCCAGCCTGCACAATGAATTCATCCATCATTTTGCTCTTTTCCTAATGAATATTTTCTCCCTTGTAAGAGCTGTTGCTAAAGTCTCTGAACAGCAATATTTCTCCTTCAAGATGTCACTCTGCTTAGCAGGCCGTGGTAGAGTTTAATAACAGGGTCTGCTTCTACCTCTGCTCATAGAAATCTCCCAAACCTGCCCTTCCTGTACCCCCCTTCTGTGCCCTTGGCAACAGAGGTAACTGAAACCAATAGCAACAAAAACAGTAATGATATATACACCCTTAGAATACTGTGTGTTGTTAAGAAGGCACTGAATCTAGATAGTCTTCAGTTCAATGTGAAATATGCAGAATCACATTATACAGGAGCTGGAATTGTTTACATCCCCTGGCTATTTTTTCAAGGATTCAAAACTGTTTGGGATCCTCATCATCTGGTCTTATTAAGAATGCATTTTTCTGTGTTTTGTGTTATACCATGAATTTCAAAAGATGACACTGGTCAGAATAGAGTCTTCATTTAATTTGTCTGCAGAAGCTGAACTTCACCTGGAAGAAAATAAGAAGAGCCTTGCTGCTTATCTAGTCCAACATCCTGTTCCCACAGGGGCCAACCAGATGCCTGTAGAAAAGCTCACAATATGCATAGTATGATTGCATTATCACCCTTCCCTTTGTGTGTGACCAGCACCTGGAGCATACAGAGCCTTCTAAAACAGCTGTGTGAGGGAAGGTTACCTGAGTTGCTTTAGGACACACTTTATTAATCAAGCACACATCATCATCAACAACAACAACAAAAACAACAAATTGTTGAAAACTAATCCCCATACAAATCTACACTGTAAGTGGTTAGGTCTGATGTTCTGTGTACAGTTACCCCCTTGATGCCAAAACCACAAATTCAGAAATGTTAAAGCATTTGGGGCTTATCTGCTTTTGTTTCAAGATCACAAAAATATATAAAAAGAATAGGTGATCATCTTTGTAGTTGTCAGTCTACCCACTTCCTGTTTTTAGTGCTATTTTTTAAATTCTCCTGTTACAAGATGGTACAAAATTGTGGCATGTTCTAAAACCAGAAATAGAAACACAAATGAAAACAGAACAAAGAATACCGAAGAATAAAAATTAATGTTAAGGTTTCCTTAAGCACTGATCCCCTGCCAAGCTTAGGGTGGCAGTAATGCTCCAAATATTCTGAACAAGGCCATGTCAGCTTGCTCCCTTCTTGAGGCAATGGCAATATCTTCAGAGAGCACATTCATGAATAGAAGGAGAGAAAGCATGTCGTCCCCTTCACTCTGGCAATTATATAAACAAAACCTTATATTGTCTTGCTATCTATTAGCAAGCCCCTTACAGAATCAAAGGTTACACTAAAATACCTGTAGTTCTTATGGGCTTGTGATATAAGTCCAGGCATACTGGTACCAGTTCTTCTATAGGCTTAAAAACTCTTTTATTTATTATACTATAAACAAAACTCCATATGTTAATTATAATGAATGCTTAGGGTGAATGGTTCTATTTTCCAGGTTAACTGTTAACATCAATCAAAAGATTAATGTGTACATTTAATATAATCATCTTCTTTAACATAATACAAACATAGAAATGAAGCTGAATAAATCTACCAAATCAGTTAAAATTCCAAATGCAAACAGGAAGCTTTCCCATTTTCTGCACAATTTCTGTATCCTGAAAACTCTTAGGAATAGCAAACTACATTTATTTTCTAGTTGGAGAAACAAATGATCTTCTAGCTAGCAGGCATTTATTGGATTAAACTGACATGTAAGTTGTTTGATTTGTGAATAATAGTTGCAATTATCACTTTTGACTTTTTTCAAATGTCATTTGATAGTTTTTATTCAATTACTCTGCACAAACCCTACATATGCTTTGTCTCTGGCTCATATTCTTAAAACTGTTACATAGTTTGTATTATCAATTTAGTCTTCTACGAGAACAAAACAAACAAAAGTCCTCTTCCTCCAACAGCAGTGCTACTTCAAAGCAGGGTTGTTTGTTAAAATCAATATGGGAATTAGACGAGGGAAACATGGGCATAAGGCCCAACTCAATTGTGAATGCCACTGAATGGCTTCTAATATGACCATAAATTAGAATAAAGTTGACCCAGTATACTTCATAGGCCTCTTCAAGGCCTCTCTTCTCTGTAACTTCCCATTTCCACTGATGCAGTTGGAACCACCAAATCATAATTAGCTCGGGTAGGGCAGATTTCCAGATTTATCTGGAAAACAGCAGAGATGTTTAAAAAAAATGCAGTAGGAAGTACCAGTATGAAGCATGTTCCCTGGATCCTGGTAATATTGTATGATACCTGTTTATGCTACAAGCAATAGAACCTGGCATCTGTAGCACCATATCTCAAATGCACGAGTTGAAAAACTTCAGATTTTAAAACACAAGCAGATTTCTGGTCCTTATTATGCAAACTGCAAACTTCCTTGCCCTGCTTTGTGGACACATTTATTACTAGGGATGAGATTTTTTAAATTCAAGGACCCCCCAGCCCCATAATTTGGCAGGAACCACCCAAGCCAAGTTATAAGACTGGAAGCCTTCAAACTGGCAGGAGGTAGAGCAGCACTCTCACCTTCATACCTGTCCCATGCTCCTTTTTTGAACCATTAGAAAAGTTACCTGATATACTGTGGGAGCCACAAGGACTCCTTTCAACTCACAAAGGTGCATAGGGGAACGAGTTCCAAGGGCAGCCCATATCAGAACTCATTCCCTCCCACTTGCACCTTTGCAAGTCGCAGAGAATCCTTGCAACCCCCCCTGGTGCAGCTGTGTACTTTTCTAATGTATCAAAGAAGCAGCACAAGAATGGCAGGGATGTTGGACTGTTGTACCTGCTGCAGATTTAAGGGTTCCCGGTCCCATAATTTGGCCTTGGGGGTTCTCACTAAATTTTGGAACTGGGAGTCCTTGAATTCCAACAATCCCATCCCTATTTATTACTCTCCGTTATCCTGGAATCTCTATCCTTCCCATCCCAACTTCTCAGTTCTTTATCCAGCAGGGAGAATGAAGTAAATTTAAGATTATTTTAGTAAAATCAGCACAATTTGTTAATTTTTAGGCATTAAGATTAATTTTCTTTTGTAGAAAACCTGTTTGGTGTACTGGAGAGGGTGAAAACCAGAGATGAATTCTGCATTCAGGCATGAAGCTAACTAGGTAACCTTAGCTTAGTCATATCATAGGATTGTTGTAATCAGAAAATGGGACACTCACCCTCATGTATAACTTCTGTACTGCAGAGAAGTAACAGATCCCTCAAACCCTCATCTCTCAGTTGAGATTCTGGTGATTTTTAAAAATATATCTGAATTTCCCAATTCTGATATAACTACCATGTTTCCCCGAAAATATGACAGGGTCTTATATTATTTTTTGCGCCAAAAAATGCATTAGGGCTTATTTTCAGGGGATGTTTTATTTTTTTCATGTACAATATACATTTATTCAAATACAGTCATGTCATCTTCTGGTTGCTGTACAATGGTGGAGGGTGGGGTTTCACTTAACTGGGGCTTATATTTGGGGTAGGGCTTATATTACAAGCATCCTGAAAAATCATACTAGGGCTTATTTTCAGGTTAGGTCTTATTTTTGGGAAAACAGGGTATCAGTACAAGAGAAAAAACTGACCTCTAGGCAATGTTCAGATGTGATAAGCTATGGCCCTTTACCACTGCCAGAGTACTAGCTGTAGTCCAGTGTTGGCAACTATTAGAGGAAACTCAGAAGACATGCTGATCAGGAAACTAGACAATTTTATTATATTTCTAGAACAAGAAAAGGCAATCACAGGAAACTCTCAAATTCATCCAGATAAAACTAAGGCCAGTGCTACCTACTGACTAAACTCTAATATATTATCCATACACATTTCCAAAAAGTAGGTACATATTTTTTCTCACACAGAAGCAAGCCCTTAGCCATTTCCCTTTATGTTCCCTGAGTGTTCTGGGTTTGGGAAACAGGAAAGAGGATATTTTTAGCTTGTAGAGGTGAAAATGGGCTGGCGGGGAGGAGACATGATAAAACTCTTCAAATACCTGAAGGACTGTTGCACAGAAGAAAGCAAAGACTTGTATGTTGCTGCCCAGGGTAGGACTAGCTCTAATAGTCTTATGTTACAGGTGGATAGAACTGGTTGAACAAAGACAAAACTCACTGACAGAACAGTTTAATAACTGAATGAAGTTTGTAGAGAGATGGTAGTTTCTCTCCTTCCCTCCCTCGACAAGGAGAGTCTGGAAAGCCATCTATTGGCAGTGCTTTTTCTATGGATTTTTAAAATTAAGTCCAGAGATAGAGTACTGCCAATTTGTACAATTAAGACAAGTTGGCCTACAAACCCAACTTTATAATTTTATGTTATTTAATATGGGCAATATTTATCCTTGGCCCTACCAGTCACATCAAGCATCTCTTTAGCGGTGCAGATAAGGTTAAGACTGGGGTTGAATCCCTGGACCCAGCAACCCACGAAGCTCCAGAGATGAGCAGGTGATTTGGGGGGGGGGGGGGGGGGGAGGCAGCAGCAAGCAAGTCCTGCATCAGCACCTTGGGCATATCATAGCCCGTCAGAGTCGATGCTGTTCACCACAGAGTTCTTTAATCTTAAAAATATTTTAATTAGGGAGGTGGCATCAATGGACATTCATACAGACATTAATTGTACTATTTTTACTTTAAAATATACAATCCCATTGTGTTTTACAATAGGGCTTCTATTTATTTCAATTAAATATATTTAGCATAATACTGCAAAATAAAACTCCACTTTACTCCTGTAGACATGATGGTGCTGGTTTCCTTAAGTTTAATATGCAAAATTACATGAGCAGAGCATTTATTTTTTTATCAGGTTTAGCCAACAGGGCTTGGTTTTTGTTGGGACTGTATTGGCAGATAAAAGGTAGATTTCTACCGGTAAATTTCCTAGTGATTTGTGGCAGGGTCAGCATTTTCTGCTCTCAACACCACTACATTTATTGCAGTTAGAGTGGCCACACTTCTAGAATTTTTTACTCATCTGTTTGCTTTGTCTTACCTATCTGACAGCACTTTCACTTAACAGCTTGAAGTACTACATCAAAGTGCAGTGGCCACAGTGCAGCCTTCCAAATGTTACTGATCTGCAACTTCAAACATGCCTCACCACTGACTACAGGTGATGATAGTTACAGCCCTACATCTGGAGGGTTACTTCTTGCCCACCCCATACTATACCACTCTTCTTAACTAGTTTGTCCAAAGATCAAAATAGGACAGAAAAGTGTATGGCCTAAAATCTAATTCACTCTTGACTAAAGTCACCTGATATTAAATCAACTGAAATTAGATTAGTGTTGACATACTGGTTCAATAGGTATACCCTAGTTAGGAGTAACCATTGAATTTAGGTCCCTGTGTTTACCACAAACAAAGTCAATGTCACCTTTACATTGTTGATAAAACCAATTACTGCCCTTCGTACATACCTGAAATACATTATATGCCTTAGAAAGTCAGAAATCCTCCCTCATCAAGACATCAGACTTCAGTGGACAGAGTAACAGACTAGGACTCACGAGGCCTAGGTTTGAATCCCTGCTCAGCCACAGAAACTCACTGGGGGTGTGGAACTGGTAAAACCATTCTTTTAAATACCTCACTTACCTTGAAAGTCCTGTTAGGGTTGCTGTAAGTTGGTTTTGACTTGAAGGCACAAAACAACAAACATATGATTATCATAGTGTTCAGTTTATACTAGGCTAACTATAGATGATACAGCATATACAAGTGCCCCAAAACACACTTTGTTCCAGCATATCCCAAGTTTAGGATAGCCAGTACAGTAGTAAAATATCTGAAAATACACTCATATTTTATGACATAGTTTGGACATAGTGTATACAGTGGCCAAGCACAAATAAAACCTGCCCAAAGCTAGCAGCCCCTCACAGCAAACTCTCAAGACACTTTATTAAAGCCATATTCACAATAGCCAAAGGGAGCGGAGAACATGCAACATATTGCTACTAGAACAGTAAATGCCCGAGAAAGGAGACAGTGCGGACAAACCAGGCTAGTTTCTGTTCCACTTTCAGTAGAAATTGACTTTTTCAAGATTGCATAAAGCAGTTAAGATTCTCTGAGTATGTCCTTCCTTTATGCATCTCTAACCACAGAGTTTCCAACACTAAGCAGAGAGTACAGATGTCAGACATGGGCCTTCTCTCAGGGCAGGGGAGGGATGGAAAGCTAGTATAAGACAAGATTGGCCCTTCCCCCTTTCTGATATCAGTTCTGTTGGCCCTCACCCAATCTACTATAAGCCTGCATTGTGAGCCTCTATCACAGAGGAGGGTCATATCATGTCTAACATGCAGCCTTGATGCTAATGAGTTAGTCACACAGGATGACTGTGATCTCAGTACAATGGGTATATCAAAAAATGTAGAAAACCCACAAGAGTGTAGGCATCCTGCACCTGCTGCCTCTTCAGCTACTTGTAAGAGCCCTATGCTGTGCATACAGGAAATGCCAAATGCTATTAGGCCACACTATGTATCATCTAATTGTTTCAAATAAATACAGAAACAAGTCATCTCACAAGAACTTGGCCACATGGGAAGAGAAAAACCTGTAGCATGATCAATAGTGTGTAATTACAATTTCCATTTGCAGGAACTTTTACTACAGATTGGGTAACACCCATTTATTCCTACTTCTAGCATCCATTTACACAGAAAACTTTCAGTGTTTAAAGCAATATTCTTCAGTCTTTGCCTGCAGCTTATGCCTAAAGGTCAGATCTTCAACTGGTATGATGTGGCAGTACTCAGGCTGTTAGACAGATTTCTACTAGCTGAGTACCTCAGAACAAATCTTTTAAAGTGGTAAGCAAATGTATATCTATAACATAAAAGAAGGAATAAGGCATGTATACAAAATGGAAGATTCATGTATCCAACTAGCGCAGGCATTGAGTGTTGATATAATTCCTCAAAGTTGCATGTTTGCATTTTCAGTTACTTTAGTGAAAGGATTGATGTCCTGTAATGAGCAATCATAGAACACACTACCCTGCAAGAAACTACAGTCTAGGCTTTCACAGTTATGGAATACTTTGTGGTCAGAAGCTGGATTTAAATGGGCTTTTTCAAATAATGAAAGATCATTCTAAATCGATCTCCAGTGGAAGCTTAAGGGAAAACTCCTGTCTATTGCTCTGGCATTTTTCTTATTGGCTTTCCTATGTCAGAAGAAACTCAGACATACTACACTATGGAAAAGACTGTTTGTGCCAGTCTTCGTAGCTTCACTGCAGAGTTATATAAGTATGATGAAGAAGCAATGGCAATAATTAGAACTAGGGAAGAAGAGCAAAGTTTACAAAAAGTACAAAGTGGGGTCTGCTTAAAATAGAGGTCCCACACTTTAGGAAGCACCATAACATTTCTCTTTCAGCAAGAGATTCTCTTCCAGCATGGAAAGGAGTAGAGGGTAGTAGGAGAAAGACCAAAACCAGACAAGGTCTGATGTGAAAAGTTTAATTCATCAGAGAAAGAACTCATACCCCCTTTCTGCTACAGAACCTCACTCCTGAATAGCTATTTTTCCCCACCCAAAACTAGATATAGGGGGATTTCTTCTTTTTTATCTACTCAGGTTTCAGAAAATGGGCAATAAGAAGGGTTCAGGGAAAGCTGGGGTTTAGGCTCCAGCCCTTTCTTTGTATCAATGGCATGATGAGTAAAAGGAAGAAAAAGTGACAGTGAGACAGATCTCCTGAATTACCTGATTTGTTTGTACAACAGATTAAGCTGTAACTATGATGTAAGAGGAACAGGAAAATATATGAATTTAATACTGTCTTGAACTTGCACTCTGGTGGTCCCATCATCTGACAGGTAGGGAGCCTTTAAAACTCCCATGTTCACTTGAGAGCATGGGATGCCTCAGGACTCCATCAAATGTTCCATAAAATTCTATTGCCAGCTGTCTCTTGCCACGGTGGAGTTTAAAAGCATTTTGGCAGGTTGCACAAAAAATATGTAGGGCTCAGCTGCTGCTGCTACCAGTAGATTGATGTGCCAGAATTAGGGTCACTAGCCACATACATTCTTACCAATGGAACAACTTCCACAGAATTCCAACTCACCTCAGCATGTTTTTCAACCAGAAAATGAATGCCCTAGACTTTTCAAGCCAGAGTGCTACAACCAGCTGTTCTAGAAACAGAAAATTTTCTCTAGGTTTGCATACTCAAACAAACAAACCACACAAAACCACTAGCCATGCTGCATCTAAAGGTAAAACAAAAACTCAGGAAAGTACATGTCTAGGATTTTCATCTAGGGAGTGACAAAAATATTCTACTGGTGCTATTTCTATGTAGTAAAAGGTTTGCCTTCCATATATGTGTAAGACATGGTGAAGGAACACAGAGGGCAACAACTGGTGCATTCTGGCAAGAGCACTTGTGGCTCAACATGAACACAGTGTGTATCTATGTATGACCAGAGGAAACTGCTGGCTTCCAAAGGGGGGTTGGGGGACAGGCTTTTGCCATTTATTGGTAAACTGGCCCCCAGTTGGGACGTGGTGGCACTGCAGGTTAAACCGCAGAAGCCTCTGTGCTGCAAGGTCGGAAGACCAGCAGTCGTAAGATCAAATCCACGCGATGGAGTGCGCTCCCGTCGCTTGTCCCAGCTCCTGCCAACCTAGCAGTTTGAAAGCATGTAAAAATGCGAGTGGATAAATAGGTACCACCTCGGTGGGAAGGTAACAGCGTTCTGTGTCTAGTCGCGCTGGCCACGTGACCACGGAAACTGTCTTCGGACAAACGCTGGCTCTATGGCTTGGAGACGGGGATGAGCACTGCGCCCTAAAGTCGGACATGACTGGACTAAATGCAATTCTTCCTCCCTTCCAGTGTATCCAAAGATAAAAAATACCACTTTTTTTTTGCTTTGACTTTTCTGCTAAGCAGGGTATTAATATTTCTGCTTTTCTTATGGCTACACTGTACAAGGTGTACTTACTCTCAAATGTGCCTAAGTGCCTTGGATCCTGTGACATTAATGTCTATGGACTCTCTATGCTCTTATCTTTCTGCCCACTTTTCCCCCATTATAATCTGGTCAAAAACAACTTAAGGAAAATAGTGAGACACATCCTAAGACTGGTGACTAGAGTTTCTATGTACAGTACAGTTATATACATCTATTTAAAAAACCAAATGAAGAGTTTTGCTGGAACAGTGTACAGTCTCTATGTTTAGGACCACAAGAGGATTTCTTGTTTCAGTTGAAGACATTCCATAACAGTCACAGAAGGAAGCCAGTATGACTGTTAGACAGCAGCAAAGATGGTAGAGAAGACATATTTCCTGCCTTGCTGTGAAATGGGATGAACACATAGGCAAGACAAGGCACTTTTTGTTCTTGGTGGGGGAAGAAGAGCCTTCAGGAGAGAAGGGGAAGGTTCCTTATTGCTTATCGACAGCAACAGCTCCTTGTTCAGCAGAGCTTTCCTTGTTGGTGGTCTGTGCATGCCAAGGGGTTTCTTTAAAAACAAACCAGCAGTTTCCAGCCCACAGTATAAAGTTGACAAAACCGAACAGCTAAGGGAAAACAAAAGAAAGAGGTGCATGGTCACATATCCACTAATTTTCAATCTACGTTTATCTACAGTGATGATTTTCACCCTATTTGTGACTTCAAAGACTAATGCTATTCTAAAATCAATTGACTGTGCCTTGCCCACTTGTCTATTCTCCATTGGTTGAAGTATATAGTTAGGTCATCATTAAATAAGTAGTATTACATAGATGAGTGGACCTGCTGTATTTATTAGTACACAAGCTCTAAACCAAGACTGGGCATCTTTGATAGAGGCAGGGCCAATTTCACCCCACCCCCTGCTCGGAAGTCACCATGGGCCATGCACACTCTACTGCAAGTTGTGTGTTAATTACCTCTGAATTGTTTGGGACCAGGTTATTTGAAGATCTATAAACCAGTATGGAACCACTGGTGCTTTGAGACCATCACTGGAGATCCTGCTAAGATTCATATAGTGGCTCCTGCTCTAAGGAATCACCTCCTCATTGGCACTGTCAGTTTTTAATATTCAGAATAGTTTCATAGAATCACAGAATATTTGAGTTGGAAGGAGCCTATAAGGCCATGAAGTCTAACCTCCTGCTCAAGCTGTTCAGACAGATGGTTATCCAATTTTCTCTTGAATGCCGCCTCCTCTTGGAGCATTCACCTGAGGTAATTGGCTCCATTGTCATACTGCTCCAACAGTTAAGTTGTTTTTCCTGATATTTAACCATAAATCTGATCTCCTGTAACTTGAGCCCATTATTACATGTCCTGGAGCCTGGGATGATTGAGAACAGATCCTTCTCCTCCTCTCTATGACAGTCTTTCAAGTATTTGAAAAGTTCTATCATATCTCCCCTCAGTCTTCTTTTCTCAAGGCTAAACATGCCCAGTTCTTTCAATCTTTCCTCACAGGGCTTGGTTTCCAGCCCCTGATCACCCATGTTGCCCTCCTCTGAACTTGTTCCAGCTTGTTGGCATCCTTCTTAAAGTGCAGTTTCTAGAACTGGATACAGTACTCTAGATGAGACCTAATCAGTGCTGAATAGAGGGGAACTAATACCTAACAGGATTTGGAGACTATACTTCTATTAATGCTGCCTAAAATAGCATTGGCCTTTTTTTGCAGCCACACTGCACTGTTAGCTCATATTCAGCTTGTGCTCTATAACAATTCCGAGATCCTTCTCACTCATAGTATTACTGAGTCAAGTATCCCCATCTTGTAACTATGCATTTGGATTTTTTTTCCTAGGTGTAGAACTTTGCACTTATTCCTGTTAAATTTCATTCTGTTGTTTTCAGCCCAGTCCTCGAGCACATCAAGATCTTTTTGAATTGTGTTCCTGTCTTCCATGGTATTAGCTATTCCACCCAATTCTGTACCATCTGAAAATTTGATAAATATTCCCAGCACTCCCTCATCCAAGTAATTAATGAAAATGTTGAAAAGCACAGGGCCCAGGACCGAGCCCTGGGTACCCCACTTGTTATCTCCTCCCAGTTTGAGAAGGAGCCACTGATAATCACTTTCCAAGTACAATTCTGTAATCAACTGTGTATTTACCTGACAGCTGTTTGTTCCAGCCCACACAGTAGGCTTGTTAATCAGAATACTGTGGGGAACTTTGTTAAAGACTTTGCTGAAGTCAAGATTTATTACATTTACAGCATTCCTACTATACCAGGAAGGTTACCCGATAAAAAATGACATAAGATTAGTCTGGTAGGATTTGTTCCTGACAAATCTGTGTTGGCTTCTAATTATTACTGCATTGTTTCCAAGGTGCTTGCAGAGTGATTGCCGTATGATCTGGTCCAGAATTTTCCCTGTGATGGATGTCATGCTGATTGGTCTGTAGTTCCCTGGTTCCTCCTTTGTGCCTTTTTTGAAGACAGGGACAACATTAGCCATTCTCCAGTCATCTGGCACTTCACCCATCCTCCATGATTTCAAGAACCTATTTGTTCCGAAAGCTTTTGACTGATCCTTTTTATTTAAAAAACTCAATATACTCCTGTTTTATTGCTGTGGCTCTGGAAATCTTTTTGTACTCGGTGATGTATATTTTAAATGTATTTATTTTCTCTATTTCACAATATAAAAAGTGATTTTTAAAGTGTAAATTTTAACTACACCATTGTAATATCATAGCCATGTAATTATGTATTTATATTTGCTTATATCCTATCCAAGACGGTAGCCTATAGACATTTAAAACGGAGAATAAAACCTTTTTCTTATACAGTGGTGCCTCGACTTACGAACGTCCCCACTTACGACCATTTCGAGTTACAACCAGCTCCGGCCGCAAAACTTTGCTTCTACTTGCGACCGGAGTTTCGAGTTACAACCAGAAAAAGGCAGGGAATTCAAATTTCTAACTGCAGGTGGCAACGAGGCTGCTTCTTTGTAGCTCTTTCGCCCCAGCAGTTAGAGAGTCAGCGTTGGAGGAGGCTTGGGACTGCCTCGCTTCTGCTTCTGAGTGAGCGTGTGTGTGTGTTTGCAGGGAGGCTTCGGGCTGCCTGGTAAGGTAAGGTGCTGTTTTCTGCTTTTTAAAAACTGTTCTGGGTGTTTTTGCAGCATGGGTTTGAGCTGGGGGGGTTATGTTTCTGTGCTGTGATGGGTCTTGGGGGGTTTGTTTGTTTTTTGGTGTTTTTTTCCCCCCATTTCCGATGGGTCTTGGGTTTTTTTGTTGCTTTTTAGAGTGTTTTTTCCTATTTCCGATGGGTCTTGGGGGTTTGTTTGTTTTTTTTGGTTTTTTCCCTCCCATTTCCGATGGGTCTTGGGGGGTTTGGTTGCTTTTTGGGGTTTTGTTCCCCATTTCCGATGGATCTTGCGGGGTTTGTTTGTTTTTTGGCTTCCCCCCCCCATTTCCAATGGGTCTTGGGGGGTTTGGTTGCTTTTTGGGGTTTTTTTTCTCCATTTCTGATGGGGCCTGCATGCTTCCCTTGCTTTTTCCTTTGTTTTCTTTGCATTTCCGACCTGCCCCCTTTGTTCTCTGTGCATTTCCGATCTGCTCCGTTTGTTTTCTGTGCATTTCCAATGGGTCTTGCACGGCTGATTGCTTTTCTTTTCTTTTTCCCCTTTGGCCGGAAGGGATTAATCGCGTTTCCAATGAGTCTTGCAGTGATTTTTTTTTTTTGGTGATTTTTTTCTTCGGCCGGAATGGATTAATTGCATTTCAATGCATTCCTATGGGAAATGGTGCTTCGACTTACGACCATTTCGAGTTACGTCCATCTTCTGGAACTAATTATGGTCGTAAGTCGAGGCACCACTGTAAATTTGTCACACAGCCACCAATCTTTTAAAAGATAGAAAATGGAGTCTGATCCTTTATATATAAATAAGTGTTCTTCGCTGGTGAATGGAGAAAAACAGAAACACATTTGAAAGACTCACATGGGAAATACAGATACAAACTGCACTTTTAAAAAGTTAATATTCAGGTAGCTTTCTGTTGTTAGCATGTATCTGTTGTAAGAAGCATACCCTGCAGACGTCTGAAAAGATGACAATGTCTGCATTCAAATAAAAAGACCTTGGAAGCGTAACTTATCGACTACAACACCCAGAATCCCTCCAGTGAGCACAATCACATCATATGGCCTAGAGGATTTGGGAAGTTGTCGCCCCCAAAAATTATTTTTCCAAGCTCTGTTTTAGATTTTCTCACTCTTCCTGCAGAGCTCTCTGACAATTAAAAGCTATATGTTTAACTGGCTGAACTCTATAGTCATGGAAACTATAACACATCTGGCCTGTTGCAGTTGAAGCTGTTTTTTGCTCCCCAAAACTACATAATCTTGCACCCAGGATTTTACTAGGACTATAATTCTTACCACAGAGATATTGGCCAGACCCATAGATGGAGTGGCCCCTGCATTGCACACCGCAGTTTTGAGCTGACACACCGACATGGCAGCAATGAGACTGGAAGGCCGGGTAGCTCCTTTCACATCTGACAGACCCTTGCCCCAAGCTGAAAATGCCACGAGCCAGAAAAAGGTAAATGAGACTGTCACACAGAAATCCTGCAGAGAGAAAAATCAGACAAGAACATAGTAGCTTCATTCCAAAGCACAACTGTTCTCTAATCTGACCAAAGTAAGAAGCACTGAAAGGAAAATATCCATGTCCAGTTTACCAAAGCTACCACCCATCTCACAGTTCTTTAAAGAATTGCTTAATAAGAGTTCCAAGATACTCAATATAATTTACCCTGTTTCCCCGAAAATAAGACAGGGTCTTAGATTAATTTTTGCTCCAAAAAACGCACTAGGGCTTATTTTCAGGGGATGCTTTATTTTTTTCATGTACAATCTACGTTTATTCAAATACAGTCACGTCATCTTCTTCTGGTTGCTGCCCAATGGTGGAGGGCGGGCTTTCACTTAACTAGGTCTTATTTTGGGGTTAGGGCTTATATTACAAGCATCCTGAAAAATCATACTAGGGCTTATTTTCAGGTTAGGTCTTATTTTCAGGGAAACAGGGTAGCAAACCCAAAATACTGTGGAAGGACCTAAATAAGACACAGGGCCACCCCAGTTCAAGTGGTTGCACATGTCCTTAAAGAGAAAAGTCTAATGATGCTTAAATTTCAGCAAAGATAATTTCAAAATTTCAGCTAGCCTTTGCTGCTTAATTCAAAATGCTCATCATCATTAAAAATGAAGCCTGGAGATTTAACCCTAGATGACGTGACCAAGAGGAATGTCCTGTACAATTAACAATTGAGTAGAAGGATGGATTTCTACAGGCACTGCCTTTCATATCATAATGGTGCTGGGCAAGGTTTCAGACACAGCCCAGATTTGCCCAAAACATAGCTTGGAGTGTGAACCTATCTTCATTGTGCAAATAACCTAAGGACAAATGGAATATAAAGAAGAGTGCATCATTTGGATATCTATTTGCCTCTAATCCCAGAGACACAGTCTAATTCTGGACATCTTTACTCAGAAGTCAGTCTAAGTATTTTTAGTAAAGCTTTTTCTGAGGGTAATTACATACAGTTTGCAACCCTAGATACTGGTTCTTTGTTTCAGGGTTGAAACACCAAACATCAAGAGAACCAAAATGAGGTCTTACTGCAAAAGGTAGCTTCTTATTCTCTTTGTAGAGGGAGTGGAATCGTAGATAGACTGCAAGTGCTGCCATGGTATAAAGGAACGAAAAAACACCCAAGGTCACAAAGAACTCTGCAGGTGCTGAGAAATCTCCCATGAGATGTAGTACTCTTTTAGCAGTAGATCCTTCAATACAGTCTGGCATCTCAAATGGAACCTTATACAACCTGGTCAAGTTGATAAGTAGAGAGAAAGAAACAAAATGTTTAGTACAGCAGAAATTAGTGGTGGGCAAGCTCCAGGTGGGAGATTGGAGGGCCAACCATTTGCTCCCCAGGACCCACTATGGGCTGCATCACCACTCAAACCCTCCCATGAAACAAAAATTGGATGACGGTACACTTCAAGTTTTGTCAAACTTCTCTTTGGAGGGCAAAACATGACATATAGGTACTTGTATCCTGTTCCTGAAGGGTTTCCAGAACTGGGGAGGGATGTTTAGGAGGGGCTCCAAATGCAGGAGCACATATGACCTGCAAGTTTCTCAAGGTGGTTTAATTATCTGGTGTAAAGGAATTAGGCCAGAAGACACATTTGATCAGAATAGAGACAAACAATAGGTTTTCAAGCAAGCTCTGAAAATGGTATGAGCAGGGTATCACCTCTTGGAGTGTGAGCATACATTTATTTTGTTCCAATACAGCCTCAGGTCAGACAGATTTTGCATGTTCTAAAGCCTGTTTATCACAGAGATAAGTTTATACATACAAAGCAGCAACTCTCTTCTTCATGCTGCCTAAACTCTGGGAAGGAGGAGGGATCCAAACAACAAAAAGTCTGGCTTTCTTTTTTTGATGGACTTGTGCTACTTTTCCCACAAAAAAAGAAAAGAAAACTCATTCTAAGTCTCTACTTATTCCCATCAATATATTTAACTCACACTTTAGAGACAGGCCAAGTATTTTCTATCCAACCTGCTATGACAGAACAAAACAGCTTTCTTGTAAAGACTAACCCTCTTTGGCACTGGTACAGTTTTCAAGATTTGCATGTGTAGAATGAATGCTTTTATGCAATCTACATGAGCCTTTTCCTCAATACAGGCAGATAGTGCTTTTCTCTGTTTTCAGAATATTTTCAGTTCTGGATTACAGGCTACATTTATCTAAGAGTCACTGCCTCAGTATTTGACTAGCTTTCCAGTACCAAGATTAACAGGTAAAAACATTGGCTGTGGCAGATATAACTACTTACTGGTGTGTTTGTATAGAAAGATAAGCCAGATTTCTGGTGAGCACACAACCATTTTGCTGCTAGGTAGCTACTTTTACTAACATGGGAAGCTTAGCTAACCAGAACTCAAAGGTTTACCATGTGATCTCCATCCTGAATACTGGTGTATTGCTCTCAAAGAAGCCAGGATTCATAAGCCAAGACAAATGCTGATTTACAGTCCTGGCTTTCAAAAGGTGTGAAAACCCAGTATTCTAGATGTGGACATTATGGTTTCATCTTTTGGTTAGTTAGTTCCTCAATCTAAGAGAAGCAAATTCTGTTATAGTAAGCCAGGATTTACAAGAAGCATAGCTTAGCATTCTATACTTAAATGGCATTGAGTCTGCTCAAGTGAGTATCGTTTAGTAGGACCAGTATTTCCATCTAACACTCCCAGCTTCCCAAAGCAATTACTATGCTGATGTATAGAATTGCATCTTTCACATTATGGTGAAGCTTGGCTTTGTTGCACCAGGGCTGTCTGAATCTATAACATAAGTGTATGTATTACTCTGCAAACAGATCATATATATCAGAGGAAGTATAGAAACTGAAGAACTATTAACTGTATGGGTTTATTTTTTAAGTCACTAAAATGAACTATCATAGTTTTCCATCCAGCTGCTATCAAGTTGTATAACACCAGTGGTTCTTTACATATAAATAGCCTTCAGCCTCTTCCCACCAGTGCCATTTGAAGTAGGCTAGTATTGCAGTCAGAAGCTTGGTGAGCTTGAGCCCCCAGGAGCAACTTCCAACACCTGATTGAGCATTTACTGACATTAAAAGTAGATGGTTTCCCTCCTACTGCAGTCTATGAAGACAATCTACATATGGGTGCCAGATCACATCCTTTGTAGGTTATGTGAAACTATACCACTGCTTTTAATAAACCAGAAGCCACAGAAGCCAGTGGAGGATTTAGCAGAAAAATTAAAAAGGCAGTTACACTTACACTGAAAAATACTAACTTAATGCATAGCTGAGAACAGTTAAAATACTTCCACTTCAATCTTATCTTTTTACAAGTTGTGAGATAGTAAAACTTTTTGAAAAGTTAAAAATAAAATGTTCTTAAGCTCATCAGTTACACTTTAAGGCAAAAATCTAAAGACTTGTCCAAATCATAATTCAAAGATTAATACTAGACTACTCAAGAGTTTCCTGTAATGAAGGCATGACCAAGAAGGAAGACATTTATATCCCCCACAACCTAAAGCTGGCAGTGTTTTATGATGTATCAGCCCACACATTTATTTGCCATGCCTTCCCACAATCTGGAAGTTAAGCAGAAAGGGGGGTCAAAAGGATGACAGCAAAGACCTCCTCCAACTCAAGAGCTTCTCACAACCCATAAAGAATTCATTTCTTCAAATGAATCTTCGTCAGCTATCTTGTTCTATGCTGCCACTGCCAACACCATAACTACCCCTCCCAATTTGTTCTCCTTCTTGTCAAAGGCATTTCAATAGACTTCACAGACATGCCTCTATTTATAGCTATCAGATGTTGGCAGGGAGGCAAAGATGCACAGAGATATAACCATGTTCATATCTTTCATGCACTGAGGATAGTATTGATTTCATTCTAAGTTTGGTCTCATTTCCACTCATCCAACAAGTCTTGTGGTAGTTCACCAACATAAAATCCTTTTGTTGTATTCTTGATAATTTATCTGCATGCAAAAAAAAAGACTAAGGAATACCACAAATGACCTAATCCAGTCTCTTGGTTTGGGCAGTAGTAGATGCAGAGAGCTGCAAACATTGACTGCAGTATATTAATCACTAAGCCTCACCAGAACCTGGTCACTCAAATGTAGACAAAGGGAAAGCATGCACAGTGAAAAAAACAAATGCATTAGACTTGTTTATATGTCTCTTAATAGATGACAGACATGTCATCAGCTGCTGCTTTTAAGTTTGCAATTAAGGGTGTTTCCTTTCCTGTACCGAAAAGCAAGTGAAAGCTTTCAGAATTCACAGGTAAATCAGTGGCCAAAAATTCACAGGTAAATCAGTGGCCAGAAACTACCCCAATCATAATCTGGTACTGTAGCATTGCTCTGCAAGTGCTTAGAGAGGATGGAATGGACATGGCAATTGATGCAGGGTTTTTGTGCTATAATTGTAGTTTTGGATCAGTTTAGACAGCCTCCAGTCTGCTATTTTGCTTAGTAGTTAGCAGTAGTTTTAACAACATTATATTTATAATGTCATTCTTGACCTACCTTTCTACCCAAAATGAGCCCCCACCCCACATATAATTTGAAATACAATATAATGCATTTAAATCAGAAGGGAGATGGGAATCATTCTCAGATCAAACACTTCCTGTAAAACAGACTTCTAAGGCAGACACAAGAAACGTTGAGGCATTGAGAAGAAAAGTATTTCAGTTTACGACAGAATCCTCATTCGCTCAGGTTGCCTTTGGAAATACTGATGTAGCAAAGGTGTGTGCAACCAAGATGCTCTGATTCCTTGTCCATTTTACACAGCCCTGCTGGAGAAAGTGGTCCTTTTGTTAAAGGGCTCCAAGAGGGGAGAAATACCTGGGCCAGAGGGTGGTTCTGATGTCTCAGGAGACAGAAGGCTTATTGACAGCAACCAAAACAGAATTGAAAAAAATCTGCCCCATAGGAAACCACGGGAAGCTTAAACAGATAATACAGTGGTGCCTCGCTAGACGATTGCCTCGCAGGACGAGGAATTCGCTAGACGATGGCTTTTTGCAATCGCTAATGCGCTTCGCAAAACGATGTTTCCCTATGGGCGATTTTCGCTAGACGATGAGTTTTCCCCATTGGAATGCATTGACTAGCGGTCAATAGCTGTCAGTGCATTCCAACGGGGACCCGCGCTCGCTAGACGATGTTTCCCTATGGACGATCTTCGCAAGACAACGAGTTTTCCGTTGGAACGCATTGAAGAGATTTCAATGCATTCCAATGGGGAAACGTGCTTCGCTAGACGATGTTTTCGCAAGACAGCGATTTTCGCGGAACGGATTAACATCGTCTAGCGAGGCACCACTGTACATTTCTAGGTAGTCATAATGGCAAAGCAAAAAGATTTGGATCAGCAGAGTTCAGCCATGAGGTTCTCTGTAGATCACAAAAAAAAAAAAGCATGTTGATGCCTTAACAACTCATTGTGGAGTGGGATAAAATAATTTTTATACCAAGATTCCTCTGTATACTATGTTTTTGGAAGATGTATCTTCATTGCTAACATATCTAATAACAGATTTCATACACACACAAACATTTTCCAGAAGAGGGAATATGAACTAGAGAAACATGTGGAAGCATCAGCTACAATGTCTAGAGTGAACTGTAGCTGAACTGTGGTTATCAAAAAGATTGCCTTTCCTCCTATATACGTACCACTCTAACCAGTTTGTTTCTGTTGTGTTGTACCCTCTCGACTACAGCATCTCTTTGCCTCACAATATTTACTTAGCCCCTCAAAGCCAAGGTGTCAAAAAAGCTAACAGCTTCCTTTGTCTGGTTATCTTAATGGCCTATTTAAAAAGAGACCACATTTCTTCTTTGAACTGGTAAGGAACAGATATGATGTGTGCTGTAATCACATGTATTCTGTACATGTTTAGCAAAAGATTGCTTCTGTGGAGGTGTTGGTCTATAAATATGATATGGTTTAGATACGATTCATTTTATGGCAGATATATTCTTGCATCAGCTGAATTGTACATTCCTGAACTTTCTTTGTGCTGAGAGACAGGTGAATGATCCAAAGATCCATATAACTACTAGTATGCACCCAGGGCATCTAAACTCATGTTCCCTGATCATCAGCTATCTATGATAGATGGCAAACCTCACCTGAAACCAAACTTAGTAACAGCTTAAGGTATTAGGACATGGTCTGCTATTCAATGGAAGCAAGGAAAAACTGTTAAGCATGTTGGATTCCTCTAACACAGTTAAATGAGTGTTCTGGATCTAAATACAAAGAAGACTCTAGCAGTCAATCCAGTACACAGTATATCTTTTTCAGCCCAAATCTAATATGGTTTGAGCCATCAGTAAATATTTTAAGGCAATCCTACAGGAATGTCTTGCAAAATAGCCCATAAGGTGAAGAAATACGAAATATTGAAAAAAGTTTCATTTCAACAAATTTTAAACAAAACCTTGCTGAAAAGAGGTTCACTAATAAAATTACAGCCACTTTTCCCCTAAATCAGCAAAATGTTAGCTGCAAAGTCCAGTTTTACATGTTATCTCCTAAATTAGCACTCAGTAAGACTCCCTTTACCTGAAAGGATATCCAAACTGCACAGTGATAGCAGTCGTCTCTTTAGGGTCCACATTGCATTTCACAGTAGCCCCTGTTTCTGCACTGAAAGAACCACAGGCTCCAAAGGCAAAAATGGCAAATAGCTAGAGAAAAAAGCAAAGGAGTTTAGAACCAAATGTGTTCTACTTGGTAACAAGCAGGGGCACAGACACTCCATGCAAGACAATGTATCTGCCTTCACCAACTGCTATGAATTATCAAAGGTCTGAGACACCACACACAGCTGCTCAGATTTAGCCTGGGGATCAAAACAGTCCAGTGTCACCTCAATAGGATCAGCCTGCATGCAAGCCATATCATGTCATAATGCACATCCCATGTGCAAATTTGACAACTTAAACACAACAACAACTGGAGAGAAATGTGTTTTCCTATGCCCAGTATTTTTATTGAAAGGCCCACAAAAGAATGAAAAATAAAGAGAATTTTGCCACCCAGTTTTTTCTGGATATGGAAGCTAGCTTCTTCAAATACAGTCTCCAGAAACCTTCTCTAGTGTTATCACAAAAATCTTTAAAAAGAGACAAGCTGGAGTGGCTGCCTCCTTGCAGAAAAACAGGTGGTGCTAGAACTTTTAGATGTGCAACTAGTGGTTGAAAGCACACACACTTAGGGTTCATTTTGATTCCGTGTTAAGACAACTGAAAGAGGTCAATCAGTATCAAACATAGGAAGTGATTTGGCTTAAGATTATTACTAACTACAGAGCATAAAATAATTGATCCAGTCATCTCAGAAGCTTTTAGTCTCCATTCCAGTGGCTCAAAACTACAGAAGATCAGCCCAAAAGGAAGAATTACAGCATCACAAGCAAATGAGCAAGTCTGATAGTCTCTCTCACATGCATCTATTCCAGTTTAACTTATCATTCTGATCAAGAGCTAACCGTGCTTTTAAATCAGCAAAGCCCAGCAAAAATTGCAGGGGTTAAAAAAAAAAGAGGTACATAAAAGTAAGTGATGGTGATGGCAGAGATCCAAAACTGAGTTTCTGTCAAGTCTCCCTATGATACGCTTCACCACTACTATACAAATGCTGAGTTGCCTGATACATGAGAAAACAAGAATGAGTTTGACAATCACAAAGTTAACGATAAATGAGAAAATGAGACAGAAAGATTTGGCTTTAAAACTGTTCTAAATCAAGCAGTGTCTCTTCAAAACAGGCATCAGATACCAAGCACATCTTACAAGGTTTACCCAGACTTATTCTAAGAACCCATGGTGGGCCAACAGCTACTATAAAAACAAATGGACAAGAGAACGATTGCTAGCCTAAGAGAAATCAGCATTCTTTTTTCACACTAGGCTCAACAGAAACCATGTGTCTCCTAAACTACTTCAGTATTTCATATAACAAATGAGTAGAAGACAGCTCTAGCAAGCCACTGATGCCACCTTTTGTATATAAAAACTGAATTATGGCACTTGGGTGACAACAGGAGAAGGCAAAGCAACTGGCCTGTTACAGCTCAACTATTCTGAGCAATGGTGGTCAATCATGATATATAGCTTTCTTGACAAGTTAAAATGGTCAAACATGAAAGGTAGTACTGGTGGACAAGCTTTAGCAAAAGTATTCTTTATATCGCTATAGCTGAAGAACTTCACAAATGGGATAAGGCGACCACCCAATCTAGTGCAACTTGGCCACAGTTGTATAAAAGCAACCAACGCTTTGCTATCCTACATTTCAAAAAGAAATAAAACAGAACACTATGCCACAAATTTCCTCCTACCATCACTTCATTACCCAGTCATGTCAGCTGACTCCTCCTACTATGGTATCATGTCTCCACTTCATGTGGTTTGCATTCATCTAGTAGCTAATGACTACTGGATGATGGGCAGGAGCCACCATCAAACTGAAAGCAGGAGCTTTGAAGAAAAGTGGAGCAACAGTCTCAACACTAACCTGCTGCAGATACTTATCGGGACAATGCAAATTTAGAGCCAATTATGGGGGAAAACTGTAAACAGATGGAGAAATGGACTGGAAGGCAGTGACAATATTCCAGACTTTGGCTTTAATTTTTCCAAGTAATTAAAATTGCCAGTAAGGAAGAAAAAAGCTTTTACACAGAAAGGAAAACACCATGTTAGACAGCATATCACCATCAGAACAAATCACCTGGACAAGCCATGCATCTTGTTGAATGCTCCATCACACTCAGAAATAAAACATGCAAAGAAATGTCTTGTCATGGCACAGAAACTGAAGCTGAGGATCGTGTCCTCTTTCATATTTTGTTTGAGTGCAATCCCCATCAGCCTTAACCAGCATAGCCAGTGGGGTTTGTAGTTCAACAACATCTGGAATGCCAAACATTACTCACCCCAGTGAAGGAAAAACTACCTACAAGTGACATGGCTTTATATTCTATTCATTTCAAGACCTAGCATCTGTGTCATGGACTGGGGTCCTGCATGGATACTGAGCTATCTGAAGGGAATAGACTCCATAGGGTTAGTGGATTTTTTTCCCTCACCTCCAACTATACATATCTACTAATGGATGTTTCTTTTGACACAAACATTAATGTTTGCCTCTGCCCCATAACAAAAACCTGTTAGGAGAGGTTCATATAACCATTCTATCATGAATGACCAGGCTAAGAAGTTAACTGGCCAGCTGGCTAGAAAGGTACATAATAGAATGTAAAATAAAAAGTGTTACTTATAGATAGCAAAAAAATAACGCACATAAGAACTGACATGAAGAAAACAATGAGGTAGGCAAACAAGAAAATTGGACATCTGAGAAGGTGTGAGCAATCTAATGATGCTTCACAGTTGCACCACTGCACAGTTAATTGGTCATTACACTTCTGAAGCTGCATTGTTTCCATGACCCACTGCTTGAGCTGGCCAATCCATTCACAAAGTACTCACTCCCTGCTAGTAGATCTTGAGGCATTGGTTCAGAAATTAATGCCCTGTGAAGTACATGCCCAATGCAGCATGCAGACTCAATTGCTCAAGAACATTAAGGTCTCCAGTGGTTATATTATACTACCCAATACTTATGTCTGTTTGCACAGAAGCCTAAACGCCTCAAAGGCTGTTGCACAGTAACACAAAATGAATGACATTTCATTTCATTTTTATCATCACTCCTCAGTCCCTTTCCTCACGCCTCTCAGAGTTTTAGGAAGTACTTTGTGCAAATGCACAAATAAAGGAATCAGCTAAAAGTCCCTCAATTGATACCATCCAACATTGGCAAACTGTTCTCCAATCTAAAAAGCCATCAATTTGTGCCAGTGTCAGCCAAAAACAAATTAAATGGCTGCTAGCACAATGCATTACCACAATATTTTAGTTTTGGAAGAGGTAGCCATGTTATTCTGTGTAAGCATATCATCCTGTATTTTATTTTTGTTCCGTATGTCAGAAGAAATGGACATGGTCTACAAAAGCTTACACTAAAATATAATAGTAAGTATTTAAGGTGCCACATGTTTTTTCTCTTTTCTTTTGTATTTTGTTTCTTTTTTTTCTCTTTGGATTTTGTCTGATACACAATATTGTAGGATCAATTCCACAACACCAATTCAATAAAAATCTATGGTAATAAGAAAAGAGAAAGACGTGACATGAGATAGATTGAATCAATACAGGAAACTAGAGTCTTTTGTTTGCAAAATATGAACAGGGCTATCAGTGACAGGAACTTTAGTTAGTAATTAATTTATAGAGTTGCCATAAGTCAGAAGTGACTTCATAGCAAATAGCAAAGTTTTTCTTTTTTTTTTTTCTATAATGAGGACCTGAGGCTACTCCCATTTAAAAATAATTAGGTGCATTCAGGCCCAGTAATTTCCCTTTTTTAATGGACAAATCATTTTTGTAATAGAAACTAAATTTGAGGGTTTTCACGGAATGGGGGCATTACAGCAACTAACTATTCCTAGATGCTACTCCTCTGGAGAAATATGCATCGAGGTTAGTTAGCCCCAGAGCCCCTCCATAACTGTACTCCAGCCTGAGAACTAAATATGTCCAGGGTTTCTAATCTCCTCTTGGGAAGCTGGAGAAGACAGCGAAGTTGTGAGCTCAGGGACATGTTAAGGCGCGGTATGTGCAGGATCAGAGCTCCAGAAAGGTTAAACCCGTCCGAGTGAAATGTGAGCGCTGGTAACGCCAGCTCCCATACATACCCCAGTCCATAAATCCAGACTCCTTGCACATAGAAGGGCTGCCTTAGAGGGCACTCCCTTCCCGACTGCCCTTACACGTTGCCCCGATTCCACAGGCAGAAAGTCAATCCCTCCCTCCCTCCCTCCCTCTGCCCCTTCTACCCCAGCTCCCAGGACAGAACCTGAGGGGCATTGCTGGGTAGGAGCGTAATCTCCTCTCTCACCGACCCGCCCCCCCCCCCTTCGGCACCGCTCTTTCCCGGCACCTCCTGCTCGCGGTTCTGAAATAGAAAGCGCCTTCAAAGTTGCACGCGATGGCAAACTTACCCACTCCAGCACCTTAATGAATCCCAGGGGCTCCTCCAGCCGGCCCCATCGCAGCCCCGAAAGCAACTGGGCCTGGCGAGGAAAGCAGAGGGGGGGGGGGCGGGGAGGGAGGAGAGAGAGAGAAACAAGGGCCAGGGAGGAGGTCAGGTCAGCAAGGAGAGGAAAGCACAAAAAGTGCGGGGGGGAGCGGGCGGGTAAGGCTCAGGAAGGGACGAGAGAGCGAGCAGAAGCCAGAACAACGAGGACTCTCGGGAGTCGGGGGGTGGGTGGGGGGTGGGTGCGGGGAGACCACGCGAGAAGCCAACAAAGCGAGGGGCCCTACCACCGGGTTTCGCGCCTCCTTGTCTGCCGCCGCCGTCGTGCGGGCGCTGGGCTCCGACATGCTCGCGTGGGGAGTGGACGGTCTGGCTGTGTGGCCGGGGCGGGGGCGGGGAGCGCAGCTTTCTCTGCTTCTCCGGGGCGGAGGTGGAGGAGCGGTCCAGGCGAGGAGAGTCGGAGGAGGGCGGCGGCGGCGGCGGCGGCGGGTCCTTCCTCCGCGGAGCTGCGGGGAAAAAAGCCCCGTCGGAACTCCTGTCAAACTCGCAAGGGAAAGTGAGCGCAGTCACGTGGCGTCAAGCACAAGAGCTCGCGCACATGGAAGCTCAAGGCCGGCGAGCGGCGCCCCCGCCCTCCTGGGCCTGCGGCCCCGCCTCTCTTCCGAAGGGGCCGACGGCGACGTATCCGCAGGCGGACCGAGCCCCGTTCGCCGTCTCGACTCTTCCTTACGAGGAGCGGCGCCTTCCTTGCTGGTGTTGCCGGTATGGCGCCCATACGGTATGGACCCAATTCTGGATGCTGGGATGCTGGAAGCACCACCGGTAGCGTTGGGTTTACTGCTGGATTTTGAACTCGTGCACATCTTAACTAACAGTGGGGTGTGCAGCAGAGCTGTGACACTAAAAGGGGGGAAAGGGAGGGAGACAGTTTGTACACATGCATGCATATTCAGATACTGTATATGTGTGTGCATATTAGAGTTAATGAGGAAGGGAAGCAGTAAACAACGTCTCTCTGCTTGTTTTGCTTTTGCATGAATCGAAAAGTCAGCATTTTTGTTGTTGTTTAGTCGTTTAGTCGTGTCCGACTCTTCGTGACCCCATGGACCAGAGCAAGCCAGGCCCTCCTGTCTTCCACTGCCTCCCGGAGTTGGGTCAAATTCATCTTGGTAGCTTCGATGACACTGTCCAACCATCTCGTCCTCTGTCGTCCCCTTCTCCTCTTGCCTTCACACTTTCCCAACATCAGGGTCTTTTCCAGGGAGTCTTCTCTTCCCATGAGATGGCCAAAGTATTGGAGCCTCAGCTTCACGATCTGTCCTTCCAGTGAGCACTCAGAGTTGATTTCCTTCAAAATGGATAGGTTTGTTCTCTTTGCAGTCCAGGAGACTCCAGCACCACAATTCAAAAGCATCAATTCTTCGGCGGTCAGCCTTCTTTATGGTCCAGCTCTCACTTCCATACATCGCTACTGGAAAAACCATAGCTTTGACTATGCGGACCTTTGTCAGCAAGGTGATGTCTCTGCTTTTTAAGATGCTGTCTAGGTTTGTCATCGCTTTCCTCCCAAGAAGCAGGCGTCTTTTAATTTCGTGGCTGCTGTCACCATCTGCAGTGATCATCGAGCCCAGGAAAGTAAAATCTGTCACTGCCTCCATATCTTCCCCTTCTATTTGCCAGGAGGTGATGGGACCAGTGGCCATGATCTTAGTTTTTTTTTATGTTGAGCTTCAGACCATTTTTGGCGCTCTCCTCTTTCACCCTCATTAAGAGGTTCTTTAATTCCTCCTCACTTTCTGCCCTCAGGGTGGTATCATCTGCATATCTGAGGTTGTTGATATTTCTTCCGGCAATCTTAATTCCGGCTTGGGATTCCTCCAGTCCAGCCTTTCGCATGATGTATTCTGCATATAAGTTAAATAAGCAGGGGGACAATATACAGCCTTGTCGTACTCCTTTCCCAATTTTGAACCAATCAGTTGTTCCATATCCAGTTCTAACTGTTGCTTCCTGTCCCACATATAGATTTCTCAGGAGATAGATAAGGTGGTCAGGCACTCCCATTTCTTTAAGAACTTGCCATAGTTTGTTGTGGTCCACACAGTCAAAGGCTTTTGCATAGTCAATGAAGCAGAAGTAGATGTTTTTCTGGAACTCTCTGGCTTTCTCTATAATCCAGCGCATGTTAGCAATTTGGTCTCTAGTTCCTCTGCCCCTTCGAAATCCAGCTTGTACTTCTGGGAGTTCTTGGTCCACATACTGCTGAAGCCTACCTTGTAGGATTTTGAGCATAACCTTGCTAGCGTGTGAAATGATTGCAATTTTATGGTAGTTGAAGCATTCTTTGGCACTGCCCTTCTTTGGGATTGGGATGTAGACTGATCTTTTCCAATCCTCTGGCCACTGCTGAGTTTTCCAAACTTGCTGGCATATTGAGTGTAGCACCTTAACAGCGTCATCTTTTAAGATTTTAAATAGTTCCACTGGAATGCCATCACCTCCACTGGCCTTGTTGTTAGCCATGCTTTCTAAGGCCCACTTGGCTTCACTCTCCAGGATGTCTGGCTCAAGGTCAGCAACCACAGTAACTGGGTTGTCCAGGACATCCAGATCTTTCTGGTATAATTCCGCTGTGTACTCGTGCCACCTCTTCTTGATGTCTTCTGTTTCTGTAAGGTCCCTACCATTTTTGTCCTTTATCATGTCCATCTTTGCACAAAAGGTTCCTTTAATATCTCCAATTTTCTTGAACAGATCTCTGGTTTTTCCCTTTCTATTCTTTTCCTCTATTTCTTTGCACTGTTCATTTAAGAAGGCCCTCTTGTCTCTCCTTGCTATTCTTTGGAAGTCCGCATTCCATTTTCTGTAACTTTCCCGATCTCCCTTGCATTTTGTTTCCCTTCTCTTCTCTGCTATTTGTAAGGCCTCGTTGGACAGCCACTTTGCTTTCTTGCATTTCCTTTTCTTTGGGATGGTTTTTGTTGCTGCCTCCTGTACAATGTTACGAGCCTCCATCCATAGTTCTTCAGGCACTCTGTCCACCAAATCTAGTTCCTTAAATCTGTTCCTCACTTCCACTGTGTATTCATAAAGGATTTGGTTTAGATTATACCTGACTAGCCCAGTGGTTTTTCCTACTTTCTTCAGTTTAAGCTTGAGTTTTGCTATAAGAAGCTGATGATCAGAACCACAATCAGCTCCAGGTCTTGTTTTTGCTGACTGTATAGAGCTTCTCCATCTTTGGCTGCAGAGAACATAATCAATCTGATTTTGGTATTGCCCATCTGGTGATGTCCATGTGTAGAGTCGCCTCTTGTGTTGTTGGAAAAGAGTGTTTGTGATGACCAGCTTGTTCTCTTGACAGAACTCTATTAGCCTTTGCCCTGCTTCGTTTTGAACTCCAAGGCCAAACTTACCTGTTGTTCCTTTTATCTCTTGACTCCCTACTTTAGCATTCCAGTCCCCTATAATGAGAAGAACATCTTTCTTTGGTGTCAGTTCTAGAAGGTGTTGTAAGTCTTCATAGAATTGGTCAATTTCAGCCTCTTCCGCATCGGTGGTTGGTGCATAAACTTGGATTACTGTGATGTTGAAAGGTCTGCCGTGGATTCATATTGAAATCATTCTATCATTTTTGAGATTGTATCCCAGTACAGCTTTTCCCACTCTTTTGTTGACTATGAGGGCTACTCCATTTCTTCTACGGGATTCTTGCCCACAATAGTAGATATGATAATCATCTGAATTGAATTCGCCCATTCCCGTTCATTTTAGTTCACTGACGCCCAGGATGCCAATGTTTATTTTTGCCATCTCCTGTTTGACCACATCCAGCTTACCAAAGTTCATAGATCTTACATTCCAGGTTCCTATGCAGTATTTTTCTTTGCAGCATCGGACTTTCCTTTCACTTTCAGGCACGTCCGCAGCTGAGCATCCTTTCGGCTTTGGCCCAACCACTTCATTAGCTCTGGAGCTACTTGTCCTTGTCCTCCACTCTTCCTCAGTAGCATGTTGGACGCCTTCCGACCTGAGGGGCTCATCTTCCGGCGTCATATCTTTTAGCCTTTTGTTTCTGTCCATGGAGTTTTCTTGGCAAAGATACTGGAGTGGCTTGCCAGTTCCTGCTCCAGGTGGATCGCGTTAAGTCAGAACTCTGCACTATGACCTGTCCATCTTGGGTGTCCCTGCACGGCATAGCCCATAGCTTCTCTGAATTACTCAAGCCCCTTCTCCACGACAAGGCAGCAATCCATGAAGGGGTGCTATAGACTAGGAAATGCCAAACCTATGGCTGAAAACACACCTGAGCTCATCATGCCATAGGTTAAGGTAAAGGTTCCCCTTGACATTTAGTCCAGTCGTGTCTGACTCTAGGGTGCGGTGCTCATCCCCGTTTCCAAGCCATAGAGTCAGCATTTGTCCGAAGACAGTTTCCGTGGTCACGTGGCCAGGGCGACTAGACACGGAACGCCGTTACTTTCCCACCGAGGTGGTACCTATTTATCTACTCGCATTTTTACATGCTTTCGAACGGCTAGGTTGGCAGGAGCTGGGACAAGCGACGGGAGCTCACTCCGTCGCCTGGATTCGATCTTACGAATGCTGGTCTTCTGACCTTGCAGCACAGAGGCTTCTGCGGTTTAACCCGCAGTGCCACCACGTCCCTTGTCCATGGGTAGCTGCAAAACTGCCTAGATACTAGAATATTAATTGCTGTTAATGTTGAAAAATGGAAAACATACAACTAATTAAATTAACATTATTAATTTCGGAGAAGAGATGTGTAGTGGCCCATGAAAAGGTTGTGGTACCTGACTTAGGAAGCTGGAACTTTCTCCCAAAAGAGTATTTTCAAGCACTGAATATGAGGCATTTTTGGTGCCAGGCAGAGATCTTTTCATTCACCCTAGTCCTTTATATTCTGACCTCTGCTGTATTTTCATTAGCTGTTATATTTTTCCCTTTCTTGGATGCATATCGTAACGTGGTGACAGAGGTTGGGTGTGTCAGAAAAGCCAATAGCAATGCTGTCAAGAGGCTAGACTCCATTAAAAGCATGGACTCTTAGCAGGGCCACCCAAGGCAGCACGTTCACAGTTGAGGCACCAGATTAAGATGAATCCATCTCCATCAGGAGTAACGGCGAGATCAGCAGAAGAGAGTGGATAGTGTCAATGGCGATGTGGGCAAAGAAACTCTTGAAAGGCAGCTACTGGGCAGTAGCAGGCAAAGGATCTTTCACAGACAACAGCAGTGACATTAAAGCTAACTTTTGTTAGTACTGTGTGGGAGAAAGTAATGGTAAACCACTGCTAAACTTCTCTTACCTTGAAAACCTTAGGATGAGTCCAGAATGAAACAGATAGTCCTGGATAGTGAGGCTCCCAGGTTGGAAAGCACTCAATCTGTTACTGGGGAAGAGCAAAGGACAAGTACAAATAGTACTGTTGCTAATGATGCAACTAGATTAAAGCCAAAAGGATGTCTAATGGCTGACATGCACAGAGGTGAAAGGAAAGTTGATGCTGCACAACATACAGAATTGGAACATGAGAAGTGTGAATCAAGATAAACTATAAAGCAAGAAATTGAACTCTTAAACATTATAGTGCTTGGTGTCAGTGAACTAAAGTGGACTGGACTGGGACATTTTCAGTCAGGTGATTACAAAGTGTTTTACTCTGGAAATGACAAACTCAGAAGAAATGGAGTGACTGTAATGTTGAGGCAAGAGATAGCACTGGGAGTTAGGAACTACAATACAAAGGCTGACCAAATAGTATCCATCAGATTTCTGGGAAAACCTATCAACATAACCATTATTCAGGTCTATGCTATGACTACAGAAGCTGAAGAAGATGGAACTTGCTAATTGTTAGAACAGTACAACAATGGAATCAATTATCTCGGGAGGTGGTAAGCACTGGGAAGAAATAAATCACTATTTCAAGCCATGGAGACTGAATCTGTTAAAATCCTAACAATAATATGCCAACAAATAGGAAAACAAACAATGGACGACGGACTGGAAACATTCAATATACATCCCAATGTCCAAGAAAGGAGATGCCAAAGAGTGCAGTAACTATAGGACCATTGCAAATGGGATGGAGACTAGAGCCATGATAGCGGAAAACTTGGAGTGAATCCAACTGAACACAGACTACAGCCCATTGAAAGGCCTATTCCGTGGCAGTCGTGGCAGCGAAAAAGTCATTATTCACTGCCACCAATGCATCTGTGCAGAATCACGCAGCAGAGCTTTTCCAAGTGGTTGAGGGCCTGTTACATCATGGCCCACAGGAAGGTAGTTTGACCACTCGGTAGCTCACTGTGAAAAAAATTGCACAGCACTTTGCAGGCAAAATCGCTCAGATCCACTCTGAGTTGGATGCCGTAGTTAATACAGGTCCTGTAGATGTAACTATGGCTCCTGCTTGTCCAGTGTTGATGAATAAGTTTTAGTTTTTGCAGGCTGGTGATGTGGACAGGACCCTTGGAGAGGTGAGGGCTACCACTTGTCTGCTAGACCCTTGCCTGTCCTGGCTCATAAAAGCTGCCAGAGAGGGACTGGCCAATTGGGTCCAAGGGGTAGTGAATGTTTCCTTGCAGCAGGGTAGCATCCCAGCACGCTTAAAGAAGGCACAAGTAAGACCATTATTGAAAAAGCCCTCCTTGGACCCCACAGTACTGGATAATTATCAGCCAGTCTATAATATCCCATTCTTGGGGAAGGCGCTGGAGCGGATTTTGTGGCTTCTCAGGTCCAGGGGTTCCTGGATGAGACAAATTGTTTAGATCCTTTTCAATCTGGCTTCTACATGAAACCACTGGGAGAGGTAGTCCGGAGTACAGTGGTGCCTTGACTTACGAACTTAATCCACAATGGAATGGTGTTCGTTAGTCAAAACGTTCGTAAGTCAAAGCAGCATTTCCCATAGGAATGCATTGAAACCCGATTGATCCGTTCCGGCTGTTTTTTGTTCTTATGTCAAGGCACGGTTTGTAAGTCAAAGCATTCGTTCCCATAGGAACAAATGCAAAACCGGTTAATCCGTCCTCTACCACTAGGGGGAGAATTTTTTTTTTTACCTAAGATGACTTAGGTTAAAAAAAGGGCAGGAAAGGAGGGAGACAGAGAGAGAGAAGACAATGGGGGAGGGAGAGAGTTTGGAGTCTAAAACACATGCTAAACCAACACATTTTAAACCCACACATTTTACACCAACACATTTTAAACCATGCCAGCACAGACCCTTGCAAAAACTGTTCTGATTTGCAAGGGAAGCATGCAGGAACCATTGCAAAAGCACAGAAAACAAACGGAGCAGATTAGAAATGCAAAGAGAACGAAGCAAAAAAGCAAGGGAAGCATGCATGAACCATTGCAAAAGCACAGAAAACAAACGGAGCAGATCAGAAATGCAAAGAGAACGAAGCAAAAAAGCAAGGGAAGCATGCATGAACTATTGCAAAAGCACAGAAAACAAACGGAGCAGATCAGAAACGCAAAGAGAACGAAGCAAAAAAGCAAGGGAAGCATGCAAGACATCAAAAATGGGGAAAAAAACCCAAAAAAGCAAACAAACCCCCCAAGACCCATCAGAAATGGGAAAAAACACTCCAAAAAGCAACCAACCCCCCCATCGGAAATGGGGGGGGGAACCAAAAAACAAACAACCCCCCCAAGACCCATCACAGCACAGAAACATAACCCCCCCAGCCGAAAACCATGCTGCAAAAATACCCAGAACAGTTTTTAAAAAGTATAAAGCAGCACCTTACCTTAGTAGGCAGCCTCCTCGGATCGCATACTCTCTAACTGCCGGGGCGAAAGAGCTAAAAAGAAGCAGCCTCGTCACCACCTACAGTTAGCTATTTGAATTTCCCGCCCTTTCCCCCTGCCTTTTTGTGTTCGTAAGTCAAAGCTCCGTTCGCAAGTCAAAGCAAAATTATGTGAGCAGAGCTGTTCGTAACTCAAAATGTTCGTAGGTCAAGGCGTTCGTAAGTCAAGGTAAGTCAAGTGTATTGTGGTTTGGTGTCACCAGTGTGCTGATGACACCCAGCTCTATCTCTCCTTTCCATCTAAATCCAAGGAAGCTGTTTCGGTTCTAAATCAGTGTCTAGTGTCAATAATGGACTGGATGAGGGCAAATAAACTGAAACTTAATCCAGACAAGATAGAAGTGGTCCTGGTCAGTCAAAAAGCAGATCAGAGAATAGGGTTGCAGCCTGCGCTGGATGAGGTTACACTACTTCTGAAAACACATGTGTGCAGCTTGGGGATACTCTGGGATTCATCCCTGAGCCTGGATGCCCAGTAGTGCCTTTGCACAGTTAAAATTAGTGTGCCAGCTGCGCCCATTTTTTGAGAGGTATGATTTGGCCATGGTGACATGGTCTCTAGTTACATCTCGGCTGGATTATTCTAACATGCTCTACGTGAGGGTGCCTTTGGCAAGTGTTCAGAAACTCCAGAGGGCCCCAAATACCGCAGCAGACTGCTAACTGGAGCTGGTCACAGGGAACATATAACTCCCCTGTCACAGCAGCTCCACTGGCTGCCGATCTGTTTCCAGGCAAATTCAAAGTGCTGGTTTTAACCTATAAAGCCCTAGACTTTGGCTTGGGTCCAAGCTATCTAAAAGACTGCATCTCCCTCTATGATCCTGCCCAGGTATTAAGATCATCAGGGAAGGCCTTTCTCTTGGTCCCACAACCCTCACAGGTGCATTTGATGAAGACACAGGAGAGGGCCTTCTCTGTTGCTGCTCCCAGACTTTGGAACTCCCTCCCACAGGAGGCTAAGCTGGTCCCATCTTTATTGTCCTTCCGCAAGCAGGCAAAGACCTTTTTCTTCAGGCAGGCATTTCCTTAATGACTGGTGGTTTTTAAATGGACTGTTGTGCTCTGTTAAAACTGTTGCTTTATATGTGTTTTAGTATTGATTTTACATACTGTTTTTAATATACTTAATTTTCTTAAACTTTTAAATATTTGAATACTTGCTGTTTTAGCTTTTAAATATTGTCTTTTTAATTATGTAAGCCGCCTTGAGTCCTTTTTAAGGAGAAAGGCAGGATATAAATATTTAAAATAAATGAATAATAAGTAAATTGCTCTTATTTCACACGCAGGCAAAGTGATGTTCAAGGTGTTGCAACAAAGGCTTTTACCTTATATGGGGTGAGAAATGGCTGACATTCGGCCTGGATTCTAAAAAGAAAGAGGCACTTGAGATCACATTGCAAATATTCACTGGATACAGGAGCATACCCATGAATTTCAGAGACAAAATGGTTTCTTATAGAAAAGGTATCAGACAAGGGTGCATTTTCTCTCCCTGTCTGTTCAGTCTATTTGCAGAAGATATAGGAAAACTGGCCTAGATTCAGAACAAGGAGTGAAAACTTGTGGAAGAAACATCAACAATTTAAGATACAGATGGCACCATCTTTCTGGTAGAAACCAGCAATGACTTGAAACATCTGTACAGTATAGTAATATTGTTCCTGTGTTATTGTGGCTTTAAAGTGACTGAAAGCTGCCCTGAGAGGTTTTTCACCTGAAGAGTTGGCTAAATAAATAGAAATAAACAAAATAACTTGGAAGAAAAAATCTCCAGGCTTTGTACAACAGATGGACAGCAAGCAAACATTTATTAGTGTGATTACCCCATTAAGCAGTACAAGTTTAAAAAATGTTAAGACAGATGGGAATGTGCTGCACCCACACTATATTTGTGAAGGTCTTGTATGTGTAAAACCCATCTAAATCTTCTCTGAGTCCATCCATGTTTCCAGCATTACACATCTGATTTTTAATACAGCATGAGGAACTACACACACAATCCTGATGGCCAGATAAAGCCAGCTGAATAGTGCCCTCTTCCATAGGTGTTTCCTAAGCCAAGAAGGGGATTAGTGTGCCAAAGCCTACTTTCGATGGATAGATCTCCATTGCCAAGTTGAGGTGGTTGAGTGTTTTTATAATCACATTTCCTTTTAACTAACAGCCCCATGCTACTGAATAAGAAGCTGTGAATTGCTGCATTGATAGGATGGTAATGCCAGGGTATATTTCATGAGGAAAGCTTTTTAAATGAAATATAATACCTAGATATGCAAGGTGCTTTTTGGGTTTTTTGGTAGAACCCTGGTATCTGGCTGCAGAGCCAGAGGTTGGGAGTTTGATTCCCCACTGTGCCTCTTTAACAGGGGCCAGACTCAATGATCCATAGGGCCCCTTCCAGCTTTACAGTACTAAGATAATTATTATTGTTATTTTAACTTAACAGTTTTTTTCTGGTAGAACCTTTGAACATTAACACCTTTTCTTCCTGTTTTTCACGAGACAATATGTTGCTTTTTTGCTAATAAAATGAAAATCTGAAAATATTTAAGGAATGAGATATTTCACACAGCACACACTTCCACATTTTGGTATTATACATAGTATTTGTTCCAAACATATTTCTGTTCCAGTTTCCATAATTCTATAGATAACATCACCAGATTCGCAACAGTGTTGTGAATTTTTGTGCATTTTAAAAACTCAGTGAATCTGTTTTCCCCTTCCAAATACTTGGGGCTTTTGTCCCCCCTGGACAGCATTTTTTAAAAAAAGTATTCTCTCAAAAGAAACCCTTGGCAACACTGTACATGTTGATAAAACTTGGTAAGTTTTGCAAAACCATAGATGTGACAGCATGTTCAGATTATGATACAGAAAAATAAACCTGCACAGACTGTCTTGCCATTCAGCAGGAGCTAGCCAGGCTGCCAATCTGGTCTTTCTCCAAGTCGAGCTAATTATTTTCTCCCTGTTACCAGCTCATGTCATTCTATTAATAAAATAGCAATGTCAAGCCAGATTTGATTCCTGAATTTTTTTGACATTCTTTTGAAGACACCAAGTTGATGCTAGTAGAAGCTATGAATTCTCCCTTTGTCCTGTAAAAAAGAACTGTACTTCTCAAAACATGTGTGTAAAATTGTGCTCACAGATTAAATGCCCTGGTTTAGAATACTGAGCAGCCAAGTTGCATTCATTGGTACATACTTGGATTTAGAAAATTGTTGCACTTAATTTTGTTATAGTGATGCCAAAGCAGCTTTCCTCAATCTGGTGAACCCCAGGGGTGCTAGACTACAAGTCCTATCAGTCCTAGCCAGAAGACCACTGGGGATAATGAGCATTGTGGCCCAAAATATTTGGAGAGCACGCTACTGGGGATGATAGTGCCAGAAAAAAACAGTTTGGGGAACATCAGAAAAGCTCAAGACTAGTGGAACTTAGTATTTTTTAGAAGACTGATTTTAAACAAGCATGCAGAAAAAATGCTATCAGTTCCAGTTCACCTTTAAAAGAAGAGGACAGTCACTGAAGAGGGTACGTTTTTCAACAGAGTTCTCACTTGGACCTTCTTTCCACAGTGCAGCTATACAAGGCTTTTCATTTTCTAGCATACTTGACAGAACAGCTTTGGGTAAACCAAGAATACTTTATATCTTCAGTGAAGCGTTCTGGAATCCATGTCAAAGAAGGCTTTAGACACACTAGAGCAGGGCAGCAAGTTTTTGGACTTTAATTTCCAGCAGCTGTAACCAGCATAGTTTGTGTTGAGGGACTGTGGGAGTTTCAAAAAGCCTGGGAGGCCAGATGTTCCCCATTCCTGCATTAGTTCGTTAAAATACTCTGCTCTGGCCATAGCCCATGCACCCTCTCCTTTGTGCACACCTTACGATTTACTTCTTTGCAGATTCTCTTGAAGAGCCATATGTTGGCTTCAGCTGGGACATAATTCTATACTGGCTTACCTAATAATGTCCACTTCTTCCACTGTCCTTGCCCCACATGCAAAAAAGAAAAAGAAAAAAAGAGTGGACTTCAAATCGGTAATGCTTCAGGACTCAAAATTAATTTTGATATTTACATCTATGCAAGAATTACCAGGTTTTTATATATATAGCACACTACATGATTCACACGTGCCATCTGACTAGTAATTTTTCTTATTTTGACCTTCCTACCCTCCATGCTGATTAAAAATTGGATAAAGCAAGCACTGTGGCACAGTGGTTACATTGCAGTAGGGCAGTCAAGCCTCTGCCAACAACCTGAGTTCTATTCCAAGAGGTTCAGGTAGCTGGCTCAAGGTTGATTCAACCTTGCATCCTTCCAAGATTGGTAAAATGAGTACCCAGCTCACTGGGGGGGCGGGGGGGGGGGCAAGTTGTTCCTTGTGTAATTATGTTATAGTCTGCCTAGAGAGTGCTCCAAACACTATAGGGTGGTATACAAGTTGAAACAATAAACTGCACTTGCCAGAATCCTCCAGCCAGTATGGCTGGCACATGCAGTGGCTGGGGTATTTGGGGAGTCATAGTGGGGGAAATGAAACATTTTTGAGCCTCTGAACAAATATATGATTATTACAATTATGATTACTAACACTTAGGAGCAATTCTGTCTTCAGCTCAGTTAGATACAGAGATGTCTCACGTGCCACCAACAGAGTGACAACTTGTTTTACTCTTCCAAGGATGCCTAGTCCATGAGTGAGGTAACTAATGAGGTGATAGTTGCATTACAAGGTACACAACAGGTAAGCACCCAGCAACACAGTTAGGGCCTTGGTCGTTAGCAGCAATTAGCCTTGCTGAGTTACACAATTTAATGTACGCACATGTACATCACCAGCAGGATTCTGGCCAGTCTACAATACTGTACAGTCTATAATATTGGGGGGGGAAAGTATTTCCATTGTTTCTAACAACTCATACATAACCATATTTGGACATGTGATCACTCTCTATTGATTAGTTATGATTAGTGCTACTGGAAATGTTTTCTTCAATAGTTCACAGTTCTTTGGTGGTTTGTTAGTCACAATATACCTACCATATAGGGTAAGGCAGAGAGTATTTCGATTGTATGTGTGAGGCAGGGGGAACTACTGTTTGAAGAGGTGTAATGTGGAGAGCAAGAGAGATTTGAAGAAGGATCCTTGGGGGCTGTATGTAAATGCTGTTTTATACAAGCTATATTTGATTTGACTTTTGAAGCTGCTTTGGGCCATCTCTACTGGAGAAGATTAGAATAGAAAGTATTAAAAAGAAATAATAATGTATTGGGGTCTGTACCCATTCCTCTGTCTATAGATTTATTTATTTATTTAATTGGATTTCTACCCCGCCCATCTAGACCAAAGGTCTACTCTGATACAATGCCAGCTCGTGATTTTGCAACAGTCGTAGGAAAAATGCCCTCAGTAATCTCTCCTCCCCTTTGTCAGTGTCACCACTATCCTAACTCTAGCCCTGTTCCTCTGAGTCCAGTTTGAATTATAGGCCAGATGAAGGCAAGGCTGCTGCTACTTTCTCTTGCTCTTTATTTTTGCTCACATGCTGAGAAAGCAGATGAAGAGGTAGAGACTTCATGGAAGAAGAGGAGCGGGGCCAGCAGACTCCTTACTGTGGTATGGACCATGACAGATAACTGAACATGCTGACCGCTGACAGCAGAACAGACTGGACAGAACCCTACTCATCTCTTCTCCAAGAGAAAGCTGAAGCCTGCAGTGCTTCTTCTAGAATTTCCTTGCATAGGACAGTGCACTTTTTATGATAATATGAAACAAAGGCTGAAATCCTGTTGCTTAGTGTAGTAAGTTGTACTAAAGTTGGCTCATTGAATAAGTAGGGATTTGATGAGTCAGTTCCTCTATAAGGTCCATTGATTCAATTGGGCCTACTCTAGTTGCAACTTATTACACTTAAATAATAGGATTTCAGCCACTGTTATTATAAAATGATCTAAATACAGCAGCTGCACAGTTCAGTTTCTTACACAATCAGAAAATACACGACTGACACAGTATTATTACATCCCAGGCTATTGCTTTCTTAGCAATTCTGTGAACCATGAACTTTTTCAAGTTTAAGAACTTCAATCTGTCTTCTAAACGATATAAGAATTATACCAACTTGATAGAAAGTGCTAAGACACAAAATTACAGTAATTAGAATTTTGCAGCTCTGGTGTTGATTTTCAAATACTACTCAATACGTAGGGAAAGGTCAGAAACAGTGAATCCACAAATGTCAATGAGAGTCACTTGAATAAATATTCTAGACTAGCCATTCTCAATCTTTTTTTGGCCACAGTCATAAACACAATATGAAAGAAATATAGGCCAAATCAGGATTGTATAAGTTGTATAACAAACTTTATGAGGTGGTGTGTGAAGAATTGTTTCCAGACCGTGGCCCCCTTCAAATGGGCCAGGGCCCCCCAAGGAGCAATATGGCTCTGTTGACAATGGCTGTTCTAGTGAACTGCATGTTAAGAAATCCTCATGTAAAATAAATGTTTGAAGTTGTGCCATATAAGAAAGTATGTATTTTATTTTTAAAAGCACTTTGATAATTAAAGCTGGCTTGCAGAAGGGTAGCTGTGTAAAATAGATTGCTGCAGGAGTTCAGAATCCCACATTACCCTTAAGATGTCCAACTTTGTTAGATCAGGTGTATTTTCATAAAGGTTTTCAGGACAGATACAACATCACCTGGAACTAGACCTTTAACCTTTCAAGTTGTCCAGTAGCTAGAACATTTTCTTACCTATTATGTCACACCTTCTTTAAAAATCTGGGACATAAGGTTTTTACTGAATTACAATTTATGGAGAAACTGAATGTTGTTATTTAGCAATTCAACTAAGTATTTGCTAGGAAGCTCTAGCTAGTGTATTCAGCAGAACAGTGAGTCAGACTCCTAAGTTTTATTCCCCTTTAGGGCATTTTCCTCTTGCTTATTTGCAAGATGAGCAAGCAGTAACTTTAAAAAATAATGAGGAAATGTGATTCAAACCCACAGCCTTCTACACTCAAAGGCTCTATGCAGAGAAAGCATGAGTCTGTCTAGGGCAGTTGCTGCAGTGTCTAAGATCTCAGTGGTGTGCTTAGATTCCAGGAAGTATAGCGACTCTAATCAGACTCTACACCAGGAAAATTAGCAGAGGACACAGAAAGTGAGCTATACACATTCACCCCACCCCACCATTTATTTCCCAGGACGTCACCTCTTTCTGCAAAAGCAGCTAGACTTTTTAGTATCTTCTTAGTACAGTAAGTTATATGCTTGGCAGATGCAATGGGCAGCATAGAGTTTTATTATAGGCTTGCATGTAATGCAACCTGAAACCCACATGTGAGCCTCCTTCTCTTGAATTACTATTTAAGCTCTGGACTTTACACCTCCAGCATATTTCCTTATGCGATAGAACAGTGTCCTCCTACCCTGCTCCACTTATGGCTAGCTCAGCATTCCTCCTATATTTAGGGAACTTGGGCCCTGAAATTAATGCTTGGTATAGAAGTAGCATATTCTTTTTTTAATTATTTTTAATTTGAAATGTAGCCCTTGTAGAAGACGGCAAATGTGAGTGGGGGGAAAAAAAGCAGGGGAGAAGAACAAGGGGAAAAAGCAAGGCAGAGAACCAATTTGTTGATGAGAAATGGTATAATGTGCCTTTTCCTGGGACCGATGCATAAAGAAGGTAGAGGTTCCTGTATTACAACAAAGGAGAGGTGGATGTACTGTAAATCTGAGCTTGAAGACAGTGGTTGATTTTCCAGACAGTGTTATCAGTGAAAAGACAAGGCAGGGGAGCAGAAAAGCTTTGTTCTCTAGTCGTCTAACTCCAGGCATAGCAAGAAAGGATTCTCCAACAGTTTTCTAAAAAAACACAAAAAAAACAATTAGGATGAACAGAGGCTCCAAATGGTGAGATACTGAACTGTATGGACCTTTGGCTTGATCCAGCAGAACTTTTGTTTTAAAGATGTACATTCCACTGAATTAGAACTCTGCAGAGCTTACACACGTGTATGTGTTTAAAAAAATTGTAGCTTCAATTTATATTACTCTCACACGAATTTCTGATTTATATCAGATTTATTTGATTTGGTCAAGCCAAATGTGTGCTGCCAACTGGAATGGGGAAGAAACTAGATGTGAGGCACCATGGGTATCAAAACCTGGATCACTCGCATCAGTCCTCTAATTCATGCATCTTCCTGGCAGCTTGTCAGAGAAGGGAAGTACAGGTACCGTGTTTCCCCCAAAATAAGACAGGGTCTTATATTAATTTTTGCTCCAAAAATGCATTAGGGCTTGTTTTCAGGGGATGTTTTATTTGACAGTCATGTCATCTTCTGGTTGCTGCACAATGGTGGAGGGCGGGGTTTCACTTAACTGGGGCTTATTTTGGGGGTAGGGCTTATATTACGGGCATCCTGAAAAATCATACTAGGTCTTATTTTCAGGTTAGGTCTTATTTTCAGGGAAACGGTATTTCTTCAAGAAGCTGCATCTGAAGACTAAGAAATGGATTTCCTGTGTCAGATGACCTACAGGATCTAATGATGCTCCTTCTCCTGATATATACCGTAACTCTCTGGATCTCTCCTTTTTTGAACAAACTGCTGTGAATACTGCAGTGGCTTAGTGCACTTTCAAATAAGGATTTTCTTGTTCGGTCTTCCTACCCCATTCAAAGCTGTACAGGAGATCCAGATCTTCTAGTGCTTCTTTCACCTTTTTTCCCCCTTACCATAAAACAAACAAACAAAAACATTAATGAGGCAAGATTGAATTGTTTTGCAGTGTCTTTTGACTCATAGCTCTATGAGCTGTCTATACTGAAGCACCCATGAAATCAATAAAGTCTCTGTGTAGCCCACAGCACCCCATCATGCTCTAATTTAGACATATTAATCAATCATCCTCCAGGCTAAGGAGCAATCGCCAGGCGCTGATTTAACTATCACAGCTGAGAAGTGCCTCCTCATCTCCATCTCTGCTACATCTTTGCATTAGCACAGGCTGCGTGTCAAAATATGTGGAATTTACAATGCGGTAGCAACAGTGGATAAAGTAACCAGAATTATAGGAATATTCACTTTGGGATGGATCCCCAGCTGTGGCTGGACAATGCCCATCAGTCCTAGCCTGCACAGAGAACAGCAAGGACAAACAACACAAAGAGGTCCATCCCAGCTTTGTGGTGTTGGGGAAGCTCTTTGGCATCTGCCAGGTTTTGAAAAGCAGGCAGCAGAGCCTGGGAATCAATTTAGTGGCTTGAAATTGCCAGGGAAACACTCTACTCTGGAGGCTAATATTTGGGCTTTCTTGCCCTGCTGGTGAAGGGATTTATAAATTAACACAGTGATGGGGATGTTGAAAGAAACTTTTTAAATTTGTCACATATTTTACCAGCAAAATCATGTTCCTAAAAACAAAGGCCAAAATCATCCATACTATAGTATTCCTGATTACAATGCACAGATGTTATAACTGAACAGTGAAGAAAGCTGAAGGGGAAAAAAATTCTTTTGAAACGCAGCATTAGAGGAGAGCTTTCTAGATTCCACAGACAGTCAGAGTGACAGATAAGCATCTGCTAATCAAATCAAACCTGAACTCTCACTTAGAAACCAAACGACCAAACTAAAGCTATCGGGTTTTGGACATATCAAGAGACAGAGCTCAGTGGAGAAACCAACAACATACTAGGAAAAGTGGAAGGCAGTAGGAGAAGAGGAAGAGCTCATGTGAGATGGGTTAACTAGAGAAAGGAACCCATAGCCTTTAGTTTTCAAGACTGGAGTAGGGCGGTCAATAGGACCTCATAGGGCCGCCATATATAGGAAGGGTTCTTGATCGCACTTCACATGTCTTTCTCATGCCTTCTTCTCCCGATCAAACCTCGTGATTTTGTACGGCGCTCGCTGGGCGTGGTCCGCGAACACCCCTGCTCGAGGACATTACCTTCCCAAGCATCTCTCCCGCCCTTGCAGCTCCCTGGCCCTTTTCTGCAGCCGTCTGCCCTTTGGGTCACAAACCGCTGCCTTCCGGCGGCTAGACTTTTCCGCTCGGTGTACGGATCTGTGGGCTCTTCAGCCTCACCATTGGTGAACCACGAACCACAAAGCAGGAGTGTCCGTAAGTCTCGCCCGCCCCTGTCGCTGGGCAGGTGCGCGCGCGCATGGGAAGCAGCAGCAGCGGCGGCGGGGGGGACCATACAATTGGAAGGCTCTCGAAGCCTAATCATTTGTACCCTGGACTGCAAGGAGAACAAACCTATCCATTCTGAAGGAAATCAACCCTGAGTGCTCACTGGAAGGACAGATCCTGAAGCTGAGGCTCCAATACTTGGCCATCTCATGAGAAGAGAAGACTCCCTGGAAAAGACCCTGATGTTGGGAAAGAGTGAAGGCAAGAGGAGAAGGGGACGACAGAGGACGAGATGGCTGGACAGTGTCATCGAAGCTACCAACATGAATTTGACCCAACTCCGGGAGGCAGTGGAAGACAGGAGGGCCTGGCGTGCTCTGGTCCATGGGGTCACGAAGAGTCGGACATGACTTAACGAATAAACAACAACAACCCGATTAAGCAGCAGCTGAGCAGAAGTTCTAGTTTCATTTTTGAAGCAGCAAGGAGGAGAAAGACTTTTGGCTGGGGAACTAGACAGTCTCTGCCAACCGAAACTGACAGTTCAAAGACGGATAACTTTATTGATCTGCTTGAGTATCAAGCATAATTCCTTAAAAAGTGCGTGGGGCTCAACAGAGGCGTTGAATATTTCCCCGTAAAGAAGCCGCTTCTGGCAGACTGTAATTGCGGTGAAAAACGTCCTGAGTCTGGCCGCTGATCTCCGGCAACGGCGCCCCCCCCCCCCTCTCTCTCGCTCCTCTTCCAGCCCCTTTCTTTCTGCAACTTCGTCTTTCTCGAGGAGTTACAGGGAAAGGCGGGAACTGATGCCCCTCCCACAATAGACCACGAGCCAATCTTGGCTCCGTACGAGTGCCCCGTCAGGGCCAATTGCATGGTGGCCTTGCAAGATCCCGCTTCGGAATCCTATTGGTTGGTGGGTAGCAAAGCGTACGGCGCGGAGCTCCGCGCACGCGCGCTGTACCGTGGCGAGTGAAACCGGGTTCTGCGCTGACAGGGCCGCAGCCATCCCCGACTTCGAGTAGGGGCTCTAACCCGGACCTACCGCTTCCGCGTCCACTCCGTTCTTTTCAGTGCTACTGCAACCTCTGTCTCCATCGTCGCCATGTTTCTCACTCGCTCCGAGTACGACAGGTGAGTCCATCTGGGCCCAGGGTAAAGGGAAGCGCGGCCTTGTCCTCTTTAGGGGCTGAGTCACTGTGGGCGGCCTGCTTCCCTCCCTGCCTTGCCCTTCCTTCGCGCCTCCTTCTTTCAGCCCTTCGCCTCCTGCTTCGTGGGCTCCGCGGGTGGCTGGACGGGGGGGGGCATTTTGCTCTTCTGAACCCCTTTCTTGAGACTGAGGCTCTTCGGCCTGACTTCCTGCCTAAGTACCTGAGAAACGACCGAGCACCTCTGGGAAAGAGATGTTGGGGTGGGGGGAGGCTGTGCCTAGCTGTACAGTTGTCTCCTTAGGCGTCCTCAATTGGAGGCAAGTTCTGTAAAAAAAGACACAAAAAAAACACAACACCAACAAATGGTGAAGTTTAAACTTTTAAGTGGATGTGGTTAGAATCAGGATGTACCAAAGTGTGCTGCTTAAGAAAGCCCACGGCAGCAATGGGTCACCGGGTGAGTGAGTTTTTTTTTCCAGCCAGGTGAACAGATACAGAGATTAAAAAGGCTAAATGGCAAAAGGTGGTTGTCCAGGGTTATTGTAATGGTAATTTGGGTAAAAATGAGTATGCTTTCAAGATGCCTGAAAAAGTCACAAATTTATTGATTACAGCATTTAGTCACAATAACCTTTCCCTGTACTTCCAGAGAATCAACTTGTCCTGCATAAATGTTCGGTGTTAGGAAGAACAGCACATGAGCTGGGGTGCTTGCTTGTCTCTTGTTGTTTTGTATGCAACTTGTGTCCCTAAGTTGTTTGCTTTCCAGAAATTTATAAAGGCTAGCCTGGTACTTACAAATTGCTTTCTTCATGGTGGTTTTGAATTGTTTCTCTTCATGGTAGATTGAGTCTAACTGTACTGAGAAACAGTAATATGTTACCTTGACTGCTGTGTGTAGTCAAGGCCTTAGCCAGTTCCTTAGTCATAGTGATGAGTCTTGGAGCTTTTGCTTTCAGTTACACTGGATTGGGTAGAGGTCATGAATGATTCATCCTACTTAAACAACTGAAGCTAAACAACAGTTCAGTGCTGAAAATGCCGACTTGGAGTGAAAATTAGGTAGATTAATTCAGCAATGCAGAAAGTTTGAAATGTATATGCAGAAACTTAGATAACTTTACTTGTATAAATATGTGAGCAACGGGTGAGTGCCCCCAGATGGTTGAACCCTCATGAAAGAACACTAGGCTGATCTTCTCTGTGTTGGCCTTTCACTTGGAGGCAGGACCTTTTTTATTCAGGCAAGTCATTGGCATTAGTTACTTTTGAAAGGAGTATGAATTGCTTGGGTTTTATTTCAGTTAGCAATGCACTTTTAACCTGTTCTAACTTTTATTAAACTTGTTTTGTTTTACTTTTATCATTCTTAGGCACATTGAATACCATTTTGGGGGCAGAAAGGTGGGAAATAAATTTAATAAATAATATAGACCTAATAAGTGAAATACTCCAGAAACACAGAGAGAAGGCAACATAAAAATTGGCAAACTGCAGTTTACAAATGTATTTCTTAATATTTTGCCATATTCCAAGTCTCCCCCTTGCAGAATCCCAGCTAGACATGGGAGCTTCATATTTGTCTCCCGGGGGGATATGAATATGAAGATTAGCACCGCAGATGCCATAGTGGTCCATTCCTGCCCCCCAGAACCAGTCCGGTCCACTCAGTGGGCTCGTCACAGTGCTCATGTCCGATAGCAGCGACATCGCAGCAATCATGGACTGACACTGCCCTGCCTCTGCCCTCAGCCAACCACTCAGCAGCTGAGCAGGGAGACTTGTCTTCCCACCTCCTTGCGGCTGGCTGTGGGGAGAGGTGGGGCAGCACCAGCGGGACTACGTCCACAATTGACACAATATTGTAGCTGTTAGACACACGTGCTGCAAGGAGCCTGATGAGTGGACCAGGCTGGTTCTGGGGGGTGGGAATGGACCGCTGTGGCACCTGTGGTACCAAGATTCGTATTTGTATCCCCCGGGATATGAATATGAAGCTCCCATGTCTAATTCCAGCACATACTAGTGATATTTTTAGGGAAATAATGAAGTTTTAAAAATAATCAGAACATTAGCCATAATGTCACTTAAGCTGATCTTGAATAGGAATAATTTCTCTTATTCATGCAAGTTAGTTCTGATAGAGTAGTTTCATAGCCAGGTGTTTTGTGGTAATAGATCAGTTATTTGTAGAGTTTGTTTTGTCATTGTAGGTTGTCAGATCAGGGATTCTGATGCCTAAATATGTCCCTAAGAGCCCTACAGAACTTTCTAGACCTCCAAGGAAAAAAAATCAGAAGCCTGTGTTCATCACAGCTGGCATTTATCCCAGTTAAGGGTTAATTCCAGAATGAAACCAGACAATCCTTTCCAATCACATTAAAATTCATCTGAGCATCAGGGTATAAGTCTTTTCACTGTTGCAGTAATTCTAGGCAACATTAGCTTGTCTGATTCTACAAGCTTTATTTCTGCATTGCTTCTATGTTTCGTATGCATTAAAATACTTCAAAAAGTAACAAGTTCAAAGGATATGGAAAACATTCTTATAGCTATGAGAAACAGTAGGCACAAATGCTTAAAAATATATATAAATTAAGCTTAAATTGCAGGCAAATTCATAAGTCAAAGTTCACTCCAAAATACAGTCAAATAATCTTTTTTAAGAGTAAAAGGGAATAATAATAACCTTTCAGTTATATTCTAAAAATGCTAGAGCTTATAGCCTTAAAAGGCACATTTTAAAAGCAACCATTTTTAAGGATGAAAAATATTTTTTAAAAAATGACTTTCTTAGCTGTTAAGCATATTAAGAACACACAAAAAATAATTCTAAATGCTCACTCAGCCAAACCAGTTTGAATCTATGGAGGAAAATCCATGTTGATTATTGTTGCTGGCTTTTGGAAATGAAACCTGCTGCTGTGCTGTTATATGATTGTTGCTTTTTGATGTCTGGAGCCCAAAGTGGTGTGGAGTTGCATTGATGTAATGAGTCCCTGCGTGTGTGTCTTCTTACATTTATAATACTTCAAATGTTTACTCCTCCTCCCACAATCTCTGTAAACAATCTCTTTTCCAGGGGACTTGGTTTCCAAGTAAAATAATTAATTAGGAAATTCTGTTGTTTCTGTAGAATTTGTGACTTCAAGGATTTGTAACTTAAAATCTGGCAAGCTGCCACAAGATTGGAGGACTAAAGCCTATTGTACCAGGGTCCTGGAATACCAGTATATTGTAGCTATAGGACCTGCAAACTCCACCTCCATATTATGCATTGCAACATAAACATGTTCAACTTTCAGGATTGTTATGGTACAGGGACCTTGCTCAGCTGGAGAGCTGGCTAATCGTTTTGCAGTGACTATAGTAAACTATTGTTCAAGTTGTAATTTAAAAGTACTTTCATTTTTAGGGCTACTTTTTCTATACTCCTAATTTTTTTCAACATTCTGTACATATAGCATCACACTTTGACATCCTCACCCCCAACAGGTAAACGTGGGGCTGTCTTGCTCGTAAATCTGGTGTGCCATTAAAAGTCAGCAGTTGACCTCTGGTGCTGGAGTTGAACTGCCTTCATTGTGGCTACATGAAGCTTAGGTTCAAATATGTTTTCATAACAATGTGAATATCTAAATGTTTGTTTTTAAAGGTGTTGTAGAATATTCGTCAATTCTAACTGTTAGTAGAATCATTGCAGACACCCCTGTTGTGGCATTCATATTGGAATTCTTACTGATAATTAAATTAGGATGTTTTTTCCCATTGTGTACCTGATTTTTCCAACCTGTCATTGCTTACAAACTATGGTGGATCCATAATATCTGCTGCATTTCATGGACAAAATAATTGAATTCCATCAGCTACGTATTAGTAGTTATGGTATGATGCTGAAGAACTATTACATCTGCCCACTCACTAAAAGAAGCATGCTTAGTATTACTTTGGGTTCATTCTGTACTGTTTCATTCTTTTGAATATGGTGTATACTGTTCATAGAACTTAAGGTGTTCTCAGGCTTACAAATGGAAACACCTCTTATTTACTGTGCTTTGCACCATTAGTTCTAGTGAATAAGTAGTTTTCTGGTACTCTCAAGTTGTAAATTTATTTCTGAAGGTTCTAATTCTAGAAATCTTGAATTCCAGGAATCATGCGAAAGATTAGACTGAGAGGTTGACCTTATTTTTTTTTAATTACAGAGGTGTGAACACTTTTTCTCCAGAGGGACGATTATTCCAGGTGGAATATGCCATTGAAGCTATCAAGGTATGGTGTTCTATTTTGTAAATAAAATACCTCATGCTATTTCATAAAACAGTCTGGATTGGGACAGCTCAATGCAGTGGTTAAGACTTTAGTATGCAGTTTGAGGGGCATTATACAAATCACAGAAGTTGAGATTGTATAGAAAAAGAGCAGCTGTAATTATATTGGTTTTCCTGATTAGGAATGGCTTTACTTTCTTTTACTGTACCCAGCTGCATACTGCTGGAATTTCTCTTTGACATTAATTGAAGAAAAAAAAATCCCAATTAAAATCCCTTGTACAACACAGGTGAGGATCTAGATTGAGCCTAGACCTCCCAAGACTGTTTGGAAAACCAAATGATATCTTGGAGTGGATCTTCCCTCCAGAGCTCAGTTCCCAAAATAATCCAGTCCCGTCCCCCCCATTTTATCTTTTTTTTCATGTGGAGCAAGCCACAGAACACTGTTCTCTGTAAGCAGAAAGGCACTCAGCTGACACCAGGTCATAACCATTTCTGCTTAAAATACACCTCAGTTAAATTGGTATAAATCATTTCCCTCTAAACTATGCTTTGTTTCTTCCAGCTCTGTAAAACTAGCAATTTCTGTTTTACAAACAAAAGAACAAGCATAATAAAATATTCTTTATAATTAACTTGCCAAATTGTACATAGTAACTGCCAGGAGTACAGTAATAACTCTTAGTTCACTAGTCTTCATGATAGAGAGTTGTAAATTTCTGCTCTCGGAGCTCACACGCTCTGCCGTCTTTGAGGACACATGAAAACAGAGACACTATGTTTGTGTTCACTATATTATCAATCAACACATTTTATCTTAAAGCTTATAATAACTACTGGAAAAATTCCTGCTTCAGCTGAGTAGAGGCTCAGTAGAGACAGAGCAAATCTTGGCTCTTTTAGTCTATTGCCTCCCCTGCAGACTTCACTCCCTGTTCATCTCTGCTTACTGCATAGCAGTATTCTCTGTATCCTCCTTATAATGCTTTGCACTTAGAAAGGAAAAAATGTGTTGGCTAGAATCCTAATGATCATTGTATAAGGGTTGCATAACTTGCTGTGGCTAATAGCAACTAATTGACAAAGTGCTGGGGTGTGTCTCGGTAATGCGCTACGGGGTTGCATGACCAAGACATGTCCTAGCACCTCAACAAAGAGCCACAGTTAGCTATGGCAACTTAAGCAAACCTTATGAGAACATAAGATTCTGGCCGCTGCATCACATCAGTGGACAGTTTGTCTCAGATAAGCTTTAGTCATGTATTTAAAACTTGATTGACTTGAATGTTTGCATAATGTGTATAATATTTTTCCAGCAGTGGATTTGCAGAATTTGACTTCATAGGGTGCAAATCTGATTGCTGGTGTCTGTATATTTTTGCTTACAGTAACATTATAGGCCAGTTCACAATTATTTTTCTCCTTTGAGATAAGAGAATAGATAAACAGTGTGTCTTAACTTTCATGGTGTTGAAGATGCATCTCACGGCATCAGAGGAACTACTGCAACTAAAATCCTTACACACCTGTTATGCTGGTCAAGTGGGTAGATGACTAATGTGTGTAGGCTTGATGTTTTCAATCAGCAGACTTGTGTGATTGCATTGTCAATGTATGGTGAAGGTGACAAGTATCCAGTTTACCTTACAACTCTGAAGCTATAGAGGTGAACAGAATATCCTAACAATTGTGAGGCAATCTCAGATGCCTCCTCCCCAGTTCACTTTAAAGTAATCAATACAGTATGCTCCCTATGAGCCTTTCCAACAGACACATCTGACTCTCAGGCACCTAGGTAAGCATATATCCTTGGAAGCTTTTAGTGTACCACTGCCCCATAGAAGTGAAGACACCATGCTTTCTGCCTGACTTTCCTGTCGAAAAGCTAGGAGGAAATCTTCCCTGTGGAGTCAGGAGAAGGAAATTGTGGTTACAATTTTTGGGCTTGGCTAGTAAGGCCAGTCCAACTCTGGACCCATATCTGAAGAAAAGATGGCTCTCTCTATACACACGTGGGAACACGGAGTATCCAGGATTTTCTGGTAACAAAGAGTAGTAGTTTCTGGGAATTTTCTCTAGGAAAGCTTGCAATTTGTTTGATTTTTAGTGGTCTAATAAAAGATACAGTCAGCCCTCGACTTACGAACTTAATCCGTTCCGGAAGGACGATCGTACATCGAAAAGTTCGTAAGTCGAAGTACCATTTCCCATTGAAATGCATGGGAACGGAATTAATCCGTTCCAGCATTTCAAAAAAATACCAAAATAAAAATAAAAAGAGCAAGTCCCACGCTGGGACTGCAAAAAAAACCACACACACACACACAAAAACCACAGAAACATAACCCCCCAGTCCAAACCCACCCTCCAAAACCCACACAGAAAAGTTTTTTAAAAAGGACTTACCAGTCCGAAGCCTGCCGGTGCTCCGCTGCCTCCTCCGCGGCCGGGGCTAGCGGCCAAGCACCCGGCCAGCTCTAGCCTCCCGGCGCTCCGCTGCCTCTGCCGCGGCCGGGGCGAGCGGCCAAGCACCCGGCCAGCTCTAGCCTCCCGGCGCTGGGTGAGCGCTGCCTCCAATCGCCGCAGCGGGCGACCCCAGGGAGGTCTCCGATGGCGGCAGGGAAGCTCCCAGGGCTTCTCCGCCATCATCGGAGAACTCCCGGGGGGCCCCCGCCACCGCGATCGGCGCCTTCAGGCTTTCCCGGGGAGTAGACCAGGCCTACTGGGGGAAGCCCTCCCCTGGTAGGCCCGGTCTGCTCCCCGGGAAAGCCTGGTAGACCGGGCCTACCAGGGGAGGGCTTCCCCCAGTAGGCCCGGTCTACTCCCCGGGAAAGCCTGGTAGACCGGGCCTACCAGGGGAGGGCTTCCCCCGGTAGGCCCGGTCTACTACCCGGGAAAGCCTGAAGGCGCTGATCGCGGTGGCGGGGGACCCCCGGGAGGTCTCCGATGGTGGTGGAGAAGCCCTGGGAGCTTCCCCGCCGCCATGGGAGACCTCCCTGGGGGTCCCTGCCGCCGCGATCTTCGCCTTCGGAGCTCTCAAAGGGCTTCCTCCGATGTCGGGCGGAAAGCCCTTTGAGAGCTCCGAAGCCAAAAAGGCAGGGAGAAAGGGCGGGAAATTCGAACTTCCAGCCCTTTCTCCCTGCCTTTTTGGCTTTGGAGGTCTCAAACGGCTTCCTCCGATGTCGGGGGGAAAGCCCTTTGAGAGCTCCGAAGGCGCCGATCGCTCCGTTGGCATTGACTTGCGAACGGAGCCTCGTTCGTAGGTCGAGGCTCAGTTCGCAAGTCGATGTCAATTTTTTCCAACGGAGCCATTCGTAAGTCGAAATGTTCGTAACTAGGGCCGTTCGTAAGTCGAGGGTTGACTGTATTACCTATTCTTACATTCCTTGTTTTTTTTCTGGGCAAAACACAGTTTCTCTAGGACATGAAAATTAATGGCCATGTGATTTCATTCACACACTAATTACTTGTAATTTGTACAGTGATAAGCATTCAACAAATTATTTTGTATTTATAAGGTTTGACCTCAGAAATGCGCTGTATTTTCATGCCCCCTCTTTTATAAAATAAAATAAAATTCAATAGTTTTTAGTTTACCATACAGGGAAGCCATTGAAATCAGTGATTTAACTAGGTTCAGTTTTCATATACCATAAAATGTGGTCTCTTTTAAATTGCTATCCAACTAAAACATCTTTGGTTGGGCTTGAACGGTTAATAGAATGTGAGTAATTGGTTTATGGATAAACCCATGGAAGCCATTGGTTTATGGATAAAGCCATAGAAGCCAATGTGAAATGTCATTATCCCATTTTTTTAAAAAATCTTTAGTAGATTCTAATACTTTTCAGTTACTTTGCAGAGGTCACATTTTCAACCCTTGAAGTTAAAGCTGTAAATTGGAAAATTTAAAGTCTGCAAAGGGTATTATTAAATGTTTCAACAATATTGGAGAAATAGTTTTAACTCTCAAGTGTCTATTGATGGGAATTTGATTTTTACTTGTCACCATTTTCTGTGTGACGTATATGTTATCTTCTGTTAATGGGAATTTGCATTTTACTTGTAACCCTTTTATAGATAGCATGTATATGGCTCTTCTGATAAGTGCAAAACATGTGTGTTAAGAGGCAGTACCTCCAAGCATATAGACAGTATAAACAGTTCTGTGTAATATCAGAAGTGATTTGGTAGTGGTGATTTCCCCCCCTCTTCTCTTCTCTTTTTTTTAAAAAGCTTGGTTCCACAGCTATTGGAATTCAGACATCAGAAGGGGTTTGTCTGGCTGTGGAGAAGAGGATCACCTCCCCACTCATGGAACCCAGCAGTATTGAGAAAATTGTAGAAATAGATTCCCACATAGGTAAGGATAATGAAAATTTGTTTATTTAGTAAAGCCTATAGTGTATACAAGATAAAACCCTTCCTCTGTAAGTCTCTTGATGGTAAGTTCTCCTGTAGTATAAGCCACAAAGTTGTGTGCAGACTTCATATGGTAGGAAATTAATATTTAATGCTTTCCAGGCTCTAGGCCAGAGGGACATAGTTACAAGAGTAGGAAGCAGCAGCTGGAACTTGCTTCTGTGTGACCTCAGTAGTGAAGGCTTGTCCCCAAATTTAGAACTTAGAGGGCGGAGAATTGCAATGTAAATGCTTTATCCCTAGCCAGCTTCTGTGCTGGAAGCTCACTGATTGGACCACTAATGTTAGTTTGTCCTCTGGGCTCAAGACAGTTTCTTACATAGGCACGCACACATAGTTGAAAACTGGATCTTTGCTCCTGAGGAATTTAAATTTTATGTATGTTCCTTTCCCTGTACATATTATAAACCTGATATCTTCAGGGTTGATTTTCCTTAAGACAGTATCAATTTTTCATTGGCAGAGGTAGAAGACATTTGTGAGGTTATTTTTATTTTTATTTATCAACCCTTTATTAATCTTTAATATGAGAGAATTGCCAAACTTCTTTGTATAGTATGTGCACTTATGGCCATTTGACTTATAGCATGTCTTCCTCGAGCACCGTCCTACTTTAAGATGGGTGTGCTTCATATTCCTCAGATATTACTGAGTTTTTCTAGAATCATAGAAAAGTGAAGTTGGAAGGGGCCTACAAGGCCATCAAGTCCAACCCCCTGCTCAATGCAGGAATACAATCAAAGCATATCTGTCAGGTGATTATCTGAGTTTTTCTTGAATGCCTCCAGTGTTGGAGCACTCACCAACTCCCGAGGTAACTGGTTCCACTGTCGTACTGCTCTATCAGTTAGGAAGTTTTTCCTGATATTCAACCAAAATCTGGCTTCCTTTAACTTGAGCCCATTGTTGCATGTCCTGCACTCTGGGATGAACAAGAACAGATCTTCCCCCTCCTCTGTATGACAGCCTTTCAAATATTTGAAAAGTGCTATCATATCACCCCTCAGTCTTCTTTTCTCAAGGCTAAACATGCCCAGTTCTTTCAGCCTTTCCTCATAAGGCTTGGTTTCCAGCCCCCTGATCATCCTTGTCGCCCTCCTCTGAACTTGTTCCAATTTGTTAGCATCCTTCTTGAAGTGTGGTGTCCAGAACTGGACACAATACTCAAAGTGAGTATTCTATCTTAGTGCTGCTTTATTAGGAACATGGGAATTGTTCATTTTTCATCTCAGTTGTACTGCACTTCTGGTAGCTATTCTGGACAGATAGACAGTGACTACCCAGAGTGGAATAATAATGTGTTTCACTGAGATTCTGTGGCCTTTATCTGCTTCCCAGATTTCAGAGGGACAGAGGAATGAAAAAAAATTGTCATTTTTTATTAGAAGGAAATAGTGACGAAGACCATTTCCATCAGATACATCATTTAGTTAAAAAAAAGTGTGCAGTTAAGGTTCAGCAGTAATATGTTGATGGATATGCAGTTGACTAACTATCCAGTGTGAAGCCAGAAGATAAAGAAACAGTGAGGACAGATTGGCTAATCCTGTACTTGTTGGGCTGTTGAGATGCTACACCATTGCTTTCTCATTTCTGTCTTTGTGCATCCTTGATTCTTTTTACTTCAAATTCCTCTACACCTTGTTTGACAGCGTTTTGCCAGACATTTCAATCTTGAGGGAGAGCTTTCCAATTGCCATGGTCAATATTCTTTCAGTGTTGATTTCAGTGTATCCTTATATCATTTCTTTTCCTCATCCCACAATCAAGCATCTGCAGCAAGCTTTGCACAGAAAATGTATTTTGGGAGACAGTTGTCCAACATCCTGACAACACACCCAGCCCCCTGAAGTTGTCATTGTTTCAAGATTATAAAAATGCTTGTCATTTGTGTTTGCTCCAAGACTTCAGTGTCAGGGACTTTATCCTGCCATTTGATGTTGAGAGTTCTCCAAAGACAGGTAATATGGAAATGATTGAGCTTTCTTGCATGGCATGGATAGATAGTCCAAGTCTCTGCTCCAGAAAGTAAAGAGACTAGAATAACAGCTTTGTACATTTTCAGCTTAACAGTACAATTGATTCTATGTCAGTTGCACACAGAGGATTGAAGTCTTCCAAAGACAATGCTGGCTTTAGAGATTCATGAGGTCACTTCATCATCAATGAGAGCACAGTGGGAGGCAGTGCTGCCAACATGTATGTACGTAAACCTATCCACTGTAAAAAGGGGGTGTTCTATACCTTAAGAACTAGTTCCTCATAAGGCACACCCAGACCAGGTTGTTATATCACCATTGTCTTATAAGTATTGATCTTCAAGCCAAAATTGTTAGAGGTGGAGGAGACTAGATCAGTATATCCACAAGTGTTATTGCATTAACAGTGCAGTCATTGGTTAGTAAAGGCTCACACACTGCAAAATAAGATATTGGTTGTGGCCTGCGGACATCACAGATTGAACTGTTTCCCATCAGTGTGATACCGAAGGTAAACACCTTCATTATTCTGTAATTTTCTTCTCTGTAAGCATCCAAGAGCATTGCAGAAAACCTAACACTGAAAAGGACTGGAGCAAGAACACAGCCTTGTTTTAAACTATTTGTAACAGGAAACTGATCAGAGAGGATACAGTTGTCAATGACGCAAGCTTGCATAGGATCAAAAATTCTTGAACTTACACGAATTAATTTCTCAGGACATCGAATTTTTTCATGATTTTCTCTGGACCTCTGCACATTGTGATAAAAACTTTAGTCAGATCTATGAACATTGTGTAGAGGTTGACATGCTACTCTTGGCACTTTTCTTTTAGCTTTCAAATGGAAAATATTATGTCAACAGACCCTTGTTCCTTATAGAAGCCACATTGTATTTCTGGTTAGAGGCTTCTCTCCAAGTCTCCTTAGAGGTGATTAAGAAGAATTCTTCCCAGAATTTTCCCAGTAGTATTTGCGACTGAGATGCCTTGGTGGCTGTCACAACGTTGACGGTTGTCTTTAAAAAAATAATAATAAACGAAGTGGACAAATATATCTTTGAAATGCTGAGGGATTTTGTCATGTGTCCACATTTCCTGGAAAGGTGTGTCAGTTGTTGAAGAAATTTACTGTCAATTTCTTAAGATTTTTACTGAAATTGCATCTTCCCCAGGGTATTTCCATTGGAGACTTGGCTAATGGCCTTCTATGTTTCTTCCAGAGATAAGGGGAGGTCCATGGAACCGTTGATTGGCACTTGTGGCAGCCTGCTAATCATCTCCTCACTAATTTCAGATGGTCTGTTAAGCGCATCTTAAAAATGCTCAGCCCATCTCTGCAGAATTTGTGATTTCTCTGAGTACTGAGCTATCAGTGCTGAGGAGGGGCAACATGCCTACAAGTTGGGAGCCATACATGGTTTTGACTGCTTCGAAGAATTTCTTGGTATATCCATGATCAGCAAAGTCTTGAAACTCCTCAGACGTCTTGCAGATCCATGAGTTCTGTATCTTTTGTAGTTTAGACTGCAACCTGTGACTCATTCTCATCAAATCAATCCTGATAAACACATTTCTTATGTCCAGGAGGTTTCATAGCAGTGGTATATATAGTATCGCAGAGAGTTTTCCATTGATCGTCAGCTCCAGCTGGAATTTGATCTATGTTTGCATTTAATTTTGTCTCCAGAGTCAAGCTGGATTTCTTGTGACTGGGTTTGAAGACATTTAGCTTTTTTGATGCTCATTTTCTTTGTGGGCATCAAAGCAGTTTTATCTATATATTCGTTTTTGAGATGAGTAGCCAATTACCCATGTAACATTCTGCTTCACACATCACTTTAGTGTACATATGTACATTTTGTCTGTCCCTACATCTAATAATGACATGATTTAATAGATGCTAATGTCAGAAGCATGGATGAATCCAAGTTGAATTGTTTCTGTTTCAAAGGTGAAATAATGTATTTGTGATGAGCAGATTGTATCCACTGCAGATCTTCAAGAAAACCAAACCATTGCTATTACACACAGTTCTCAGTGCCATCCTTTCCAATGACTCCATTCTGTATTTGATTATCCAAGCCAACTCAGGCATTAAAGTCACCAAGAATGATCAGCTTTTCTGATCTTGGCACACTATCAAGGTGGAGTAAAATCTGTTTTTGATGTAATTGCTATTGGTTGGAGTGTGAGCACTGATAAGTATAGCATATGTCTTTCCAGAAAGTGGGAGTCTTAAGAATCATCAGGTGATTGTTGATGCTTTGGGAAATTCCTATGTTTGCTGACAAATCTGATTGCAAATAACAAAGCCAGCTGCTTCATGACAGGCCTCTTTAGAGTGGTCGCTCCAGAAAAAGGTGTAGCCACCATGAACTTGTCTTTGTTCTTCTCCTGAGAGGTGCATTCCACTAAGGGTAATAATATCAGCATTATCGTGTCTGAGTTCTTTGGCTACAAACGCAGTTCTCCACTCAGTTCTGCTACTCTTGAGTGTTATCTAAAAGGGAATGAACATTGCATGCCCCAGTCATATTTGGAGTGCATATTTCTTCTTCTTTTGTGAGTTCCTCCCATGAAGTATGAGATCCCCACCAACCACAGCGAACTGGCAAGGATATGATGAAGCAGACATTGTTTAGGATGTCTTTTCTATCCCCTTCCTCAATGTGGAGGTGAGCAGTGTGATCCTAAAAAGGGCTACTCAGTCACTCAGGGAGCTGTTGAACTCTGCTGCTGCCTTGATCTAGATGAGAACAACCCTGCACCCTGAGCTGCCTGTGTACAGGTCCACAACTATGGCTTCCACTGTATCCATACCTGCCACTTCACTGCTCACCTGTCACCAAAGGGCTTTTAAAATAATAAATAATTGTTAGAAAGGAAGATGGTAAAATGACGTGATGGAGAGAACCTGTATGTGAGTGTATTTAAAGTGACGAAAACTTGCACAGTATTAGCCTTGCTGTCTCCTAGTGCCCACCATAATCCAGTGGCAAGACTAAATTGAAATGACTGAAAATGGGGTCCGGGCACAGTGGTTGACCATTTACTGAGTGCTTCATCAGACAGGCTTTCCTGTAGTGATTCGCTGCATGGGAGGGGGTTTTAAATGGAGTGTTGTGCCTTGTTGCTTTGAATCTGTTTTTGGTGTTGATTTTGTTTACCATTTTTAGTGTGTCATTTGTTTGATTCTTTTTAATATTTGTAGATTACTGTTTTTAGCTTTTAAATATTCTTTTAATAATATAAGCCACCTTGGCTCCTTTTTATGGAGAAAGGTAGGGTAAAAGTATTTTAAATAAATAAATAAATGTATGCATGTACTACAAATGCATCACTAGTTTGGCTGGTTTGGCTGACTTTCCATTGGCTCTATAATGGACTCTTCCACTTTTTTATCTGCACCAGTCTTCATATGCTGGGATAAAAATGTCCCATAAAGTCAATGAAGGGTGAACACACTGTCTTACCCTCATCTAGTTTAGTGTGCCTGTCATGCAGCTTACTGGTGTATGGTTGCTGCACATGCTAAGCTACTTGAAGCCACAGATCAGCGCTGAGTGCCAGATGAAGCCAGTAATGAAAGGAAAGCTCATAGAGAGTCTGACAGTCCAATCATTAGAGGTATTTTCCACTCATAGGCACCCTTTACACTGCCTGTGTGTGTATGATAGGGCGACTTTTCACTCGTGGTTTGTAGTCTTTGCTTTTTTCTTCCAGCTGTTGATCCATAATCTTTGTGTAGTGCGTGTCCTATATGTTTCATGGGAAACTTACTCAGTAGTTCATATGCTGAAAGCTAATATTTGCATATTTCAATCTTTTTCCAGGTTGTGCAATGAGTGGATTGATAGCTGACGCAAAGACATTAATTGACAAAGCAAGAGTTGAAACTCAGGTAATACTTAATATTCACTGTTGTGATCACAAGTTGGAAAACATTTTGATGCTTTATTTCCATTCTGAAATAAGTCTGCTGAGTACCAGCACCAAAAAAAGAGAGGCTTATTTTAAAAAGGCTTATTAAAGAAAACAAGTACCACTGAAGCAGCAAAATATGCCATGTGGGTGGTGTTAGATTAACAGAAATTGAGCATAAAGGTTTCAGTGCAATTAGTCTTTACTTTCGAAATCATCTCGATTTATACTTAGCATAATTTTGAGAAATCCACTCCCAAATGAAGTATTTTTAAATGGAAAAATATGTTTCAACCAATGGGATCTATAATCTTTCTAGGCTGGCTCCGTACCTGTCTTTTTAATGTTTTTAGTAGAGATGGGCATGAACTGCTGGTTTGTCCTTCAGACAAACAGGTGTTCAGCACTTTCCAGCCATGCCTCCTCTGGTGGGCATTCACTCAGAGTCAGGTCCCAGAGGAGGTGGGGCAGGGAAGCTGGGGGGCTTCTTCTGAGTAGGTGCCTGCTGGAGGAGGTGGGGCCAGGAAGTGCCAAACACGAGTTTGTCCGAAGGACAGATGGGCACAAACTGCTGAACCGGCAGTTTGTGTCCATCTCCAGTTTTTAGATAAACAGAGCACTTTAAAGGGATGTTAACTCTCTGTATTGGACAACTGTAAGAGTAGGGCAATACCCTACTCAGTATTAGGTGGCTAAATAGATCACTGGATTGCAGAGTCAGGAGTTGATTGTGCCTCCTAGGGAGAAAGCTGATCTGTGTGACTTTGTGCAAACTGAACTGTCTCAGAGTGCCACCAGAAAAAGGGACTCGTAACCCATTTCTGAGCACTTCATGCCTAGAAAACTATGGGGGAAGTCAAGTTCCTGGCAAATTATTAATTAAAAACTACGTATGAGAAACTATTCTGAGTGCAGCTGGGATTATGTTTCATTGGCCCAAACTAGCAATACTAATTTTGTGACTGGGATTTGTGCAGTTGTCTCCTATCCATTATAAGCTGTGTAGGAGCTGCTCTTGGAAAACTACCTCCTATTTGTCTTGAAATATCGGAAATACCCTAATTGAGTATGTATTGAGAATGCTGTAGGCAGTTTTGCTCTAACCTAGTGCCTTTCAAATAGTTGTTAGAGGGTACCAGATGCAGGAAGAATGCTGTATAACATACAGTATATCACAGAAGTGAGTACACCCCCTCACATTTCATAAATATTTTAGTATATCTTTTCATGTGACAACACTGAGGAAATGACACTTGGCTACAATGTAAAGCAGTGAGTATACAACTTGTATAACAGTGTAAATGTGCTGTCCCCTCAAAATAACGCAACACACAGCCATTAATGTCTAAACCACTGGCAACAAAAGTGAGTACACCCCTAAGTGACAATGTCCAAATTGGGCCCAAGTAGCTGTTTTCCCTCCCTGGTGTCATGAGACCCGTTAAGCGTCACAAGTCTCAGGTGTGAAGGGGGAGCAGGTGTTATCGCTCTCACTTTCTCAGACTGGTCACTGGAAGTTCCACATGGCACCTCATGGTAATGAACTATCTGAGGATCTGAAAAAATGAATTGTTGCTCTACATAAAGATGGCCTATGCTATAAGCAGATTGCCAAAACCCTGAAACTGAACTTCAGCACGGTGGCCAAGACCAGACAGCGGTTTAACAGGACAGGTTCCACTCAGAACAGGCCTCGCCATGGTCGACCAAAGAGGTTGAGTGCCCGTGCTCAGCATCATATCCAGAGGTTGGCTTTGGGAAACAGACGTATGAGTGCTGCCAGCATAGGCCATCTTTATGTAGAGCAACAATTCGTTTTTTCAGATCCTCAGATAGTTCATGACCATGAGGTGCCATGTGGAACTTCCAGTGACCAGTCTGAGAAAGTGAGAGCGATAACACTTGCTCCCCCTTCACACCTGGGACTTGTGACACTAACAGGTCTCATGACACCAGGGAGGGAATAAACGGCTACTTGGGCCCAATTTGGACATTGTCACTTAGGGGTGTACTCACTTTTGTTGCTAGCGGTTTAGACATTAATGGCTGTGTGTTGTGTTATTTTGATGGGAAAGCACATTTACACTGTTATACAAGCTGTATACTCACTGCTTTACATTGTAGCCAAGTGTCATTTCCTCAGTGTTGTCACATGAAAAGATATACTAAAATATTTATGAAATGTGAGGGGGTGTACTCACTTCTGTGATATACTGTAGGTGGACAATGTGCAGCCTGAGTCCTGCCTGCACCACTCTGGACCCTCAGGGTGCATAATGCCACCACTACCACTGCTTTGTTATTACTTAAAGATCTGTGTGGTTTGGGGGGATCTTTGCAATGTGTTTGGACTCCTCCTGAACCAGAAGGACTCCCCCACCCCAAAACCTGAAGTGGGATCATTTCCTAAGCTGAAAACATGGCTGGGGGAACATGTAAGAGTTGCCTCCACACCTCCTAAAATGTGCAGTAGGTCTTTTTTAAATTAAAAAAATGGGAGGGAAGGTGATCGGCGGGGGACCACTCTGAGCTCTCAGACCTATGGAAATTGCTAATTCATGCTATAGACTAGAATACCTTGTCCTGGTCAAATGGCTGAGCTTTATAATACACAGTTGCTGTGAGAGGAATAGTAGCCCATGAACCACATTCTGTCCCAGTTCCTTATGATTTCCTCTTGGCACAATACTGAAATTGGCAAGTGGGTCTTCTGTGTATCTTTCTACCTAGCTGGCATCCCTCCCAGTGTGGAGGATATTTCATTTTGCTGTTGAAGGGTCTTATGTTAAGCCAGGGAAGGCACATTCTGCATCCTTTTAACTTACATAGTGCTGCTTGCCAAAATTTTGCTTGGGGAAGGTTTCTGCACAGGCCAACACCTGGTGTACAAGGCCAAGTAGGCCAACAGTACATATAAAAGGTTGCTGTGTAGCATACTGGAGCTCCTCTTACTGTACACAGTGATGGGACACCTACCATGTTTTTCAGCTCTGGAATGCTGACTCTCTTTAGTCAAGCTGCTTAGAAAGGGTGTGGCTGATAATGCCATGATTGGAGAGGGTCCAGACCTTCAAACTGAAGAAATTTGACATGGTTCATCGTAAAGATTGTGAGAGGTTTTATTAGGTTTCTGCAAGAATGTGCTGCCAAAAAGTGTGTATTAAAAAGAAAAGCCATTATATGAAAAGATACACAGACTATACTCCTCTTCTTTTCAGAATCACTGGTTTACATACAATGAAATCATGACTGTAGAGAGTGTGACACAGGCAGTGTCCAATCTTGCATTACAGTTTGGGGAGGAAGATGCTGATCCAGGTGCAATGGTAAGTAGGTGCTTGTACTAATTTATATTTTGAATACACACTTTTGGCAATAGCCTTACCTCGATACTTGGTCATAAAACATTTTTCCACTTAGTCATTAAACTTTTAATCATTCTGTAATTTTATTCCAGTCAAGGCCATTTGGTGTGGCACTGCTCTTTGGAGGAGTCGATGAAAAGGGACCTCAGCTGTAAGTTTAGCCTTTCCTTCTTTACTTTGTTTTCTTTCTGTTTGAAATGGAGTGTCAGCTTATAGTACTCAAGAAATGAAGCATCCTATAAATCAGGGAACAATTAATGTAAACCGATATGGCTGACTGATCCAGTGTAAACCACTGTGTCAATAAACAAGGACTGTGAAAGCTATCACCCAAGACATCTCGAAGGCAAAAGGTTTTCCAAATTTGTTCTAAATGTTTCTCAGTCACGTCAGAATAAACAACATTAGTATGATTTAATTCTTTTGGTACAGTGCAGTTGATGTCAATTAACAAGCAGCATAGGATGATAGGGTTATGGGTTAGTTCATATTTTATTGTTTTTAAATTTGTAAACCGCCCAGAGTAGACCTTTGGTCTAGATGGGCGGGATAGAAATCTAATAAATAAATAAATATTCCTGTTTGCTGGGTATCTGGTCATTTGGATGTTGGCAAGGTAATACATACCAGACAAGAGAAATATATGGGGAGTCGAATCCTCCATAAATTCTGCTTATTTTAACACAGTAAGTTGCAGTTAGAATAGAGTGGAGATTCAAATGAGCCTACTCTTAACTGTGATTTCCTGCGTTAAAGTAAGTGGCACTTAGATAGGAGATGACTCACTAGATCCCTATTGATTCAATGGGTCTACTCTAGTGCAGTTTATTGTCCTAAGCAACAGAATTTTGGCCTTTGCATTCAAGTCCCTTACACATGTTTGCAGAAGGCATTTATGTTCTCATGTTGTATTCATAAATATGCTGTTCTGGAGGATTTCCTGACTCCAGAGTGGTTATTTGGAGGTAAACCAGGTGCTGCAACAGTTCCAATACACGGCAGAGCACCATGCAACATTATCCAGATCCAATCTTTATAATTTATCTCTAGCTAACTCTCTAGTCTCCCTGCTGTGCCAGATGTAATACTTTGGCTGCCATGCAAGAGGTATGTTCCTACTAGGAAGATATTCGTCTTGCAGTCTTTTCATTACCTCTTATTGAGCGTCTCCTTTCTTTTGATTGTAAACCATAGAATATTACAGTATCTCTTCTAGGGAATTTTCTTGGGATATGATTTTCCATACTTTTGTCATCTCTTATGTAGGTTTCACATGGACCCTTCTGGAACATTTGTGCAGTGTGATGCAAGAGCAATTGGGTCAGCTTCAGAGGGTGCACAGAGCTCCCTGCAGGAGGTTTATCACAAGGTAATTGGAAGACATCTGAAAAACAAATCTTGACTCATTTGACTCATTATAAAATACTAGTTACTACAGTTTCCTAGTGAGAGGATGGAGGATAAAACGTACAATATCAACATTTATTCTTATATCTGTAAGAACTGTTTCATAATTCACATGATCTTGGACTAATCCTTCTGTTAAAGAAATGTAATAAAGCAGCAGCTGCTTCCTGGTGGAAAAGAAATTCTCAGAGACAGTTGTGTCATCTGTCTGCTTGCATGCAGTATCATAAGTATAAGCTATTTGATGCTGAATAAATATCATTATGAATTTATATAATCTGCAGTTTACTTGAAATTGTATAAAAATGAAGAGCCAAACACTTGTGATGTGGTGGTATTTTGTACCCGTTCAACACATTTGTAAGTATCAAGTTAACCTAAATTGGCTTTGGGTCTGAGAGCTTCACTGGTATCAGATTTTCTAGAAATTGTTACCATGAGAGAAGCTAGTTTAATTTACACAAAATTTGTGTGCTAGTATCAGGCTGCAACAGTGACCTTTTTTGTAGATGAACTTCCAAAACGACTAAAAAGCAAATATTATATTTCTGATCTCAGACATAAAGGGAGACAATATTATGTTGCTTTTTCAGTTTTAAGTTATAATAACCTTTCATTTGTTATATTTATCCACTGCTTTTCTTCTAATGAGCTCAAGGTGGCATATATGACTTCCTTCCTCCATATTTTAGTCTCATAGCAACCCTGTGAGCTAGGTTAGGCTGAGAGAGTGTGACTGGCCCAATATCACTTACTGTATTCAGTTTCATGGCTGAGTGAGGATTTGAATCCAGGTCTCCTGCATCGTGATCCAACACTAACCAGGACACCATGCTATATGTATCTCAATTATATACTTATTTTCATAGGAGTGAGTAGTGTCCATCTATGGGCAGAAATTTCTAAAATTACTATTCAAAGGATTAGTGATTACTTTTATCAGTTTACTCTGAACAACCATTGCAAACTGTTCAGACACTCATTTCTTATATAGTGCTTCACCAAATGGACCCTAATATTTATTGTACATGATTGCAAATTTCTTGTATACTGTTGTGGTTTTGGAGAAAACAGTGATAAGCTACTGCACATGGCTTGCTGCATGAAAACATTTGAAGTAGCCTCCATATAGCAGCTGAAATATACAGTACTTCACCCTTAATTTGCATGATTTCTCTTAACAGTCAATGACACTGAAAGAAGCAATCAAGTCATCTCTTATCATACTAAAACAAGTTATGGAGGAAAAACTGAATGCCACTAACATTGAGGTATGTAATTTTCCTCTCTTGATAAAGACGGATGTTTTCCATCTATGCCCAGAGTAAGGAAATTCCAACACCAGATGTCAAAGTGGCCTAGATTTGTCATGGATGGTAACACAAAGCTCTCTGGCACTGAACAGGAAACTTCTTAGAACCTCAAGGTTCTATACAACCATCACGACTAATAGGCACTGATAGATGTCTGATTTATCAATTTATGTAAACTGCTTTTAAAGCCATTTAAACAAGTGGTAATTGTCAATTGTCATGGCAGCAAATTCTATATAAAAATTATAATCCTGTTGGTTCTTTTGGATGCCTGAACAATTTTCAGTACTGTTGACCATGGGTAATCTTCTAGATCAGTTTGAATTGGGGGAGGTGTTTTATAGTGGTTCTATTCTTACTTTTAGATAGCTGTTTCTAGAAGATGGTGCTAATAGATTATTTCTGTTTTCCACAGTGATTATGATTATGGAATTGTGAGGTTCTGCCTGGTTTTATGCTGTTTAAAGCTTACAAGAAACTACTAGGGCACTGATTCCCAGCTTTGGAATCCCACCCTGATTCCCATTCTTGGACTGCAACTCCCTGAAAAGCTGGCCAGCACAGCTACTGGTGAAGCCTTCTGGGAGTTGCAGTCCAGGAACATCTGTGGATTCAGGATTGGGAACCACTGCAGTAGGGCATGCTATCCAGATCTATGAGCTGAGGTATTGTCAATATGCAAATAACATCAAACTTTTATCTCTTCTTTCTGTTTAAACCAGATGAATCAGTGTGACTGAGAGGAGTAATGGACTAGATGAAGGGATGAAATTTAATTAAGGCCCTACCCCTTACATCATCCAGCTCATAGAGCTTTCTGGGTTTTCCACACAGATGTTTTTATGTACAAGTTCTTAGAGTTGTGTTAGCATCACCTACTCAATTATCTTGCCTCCAAAATCTTATTGGAAACACTGGTAATTATTTCTACAGCACTTAAATTAAGCTACGCACAAAAGTAAAAAAGGCACACAATCCTGCAGACTTTCAATTTCATCATGCACAATCCAATCTGCAATATGAATACCATTGTGCCTTCCACTTACTGTGTTTCTTCTGAGGATTACTGAAATTACATGTGTAAAGCATTTTAAACACTACTTAAATAGTAGACAATGATGGTACTACAGAAAAGCTAGGAAGTAACATATCTCCATTATCTCTCTTCTGTGCCATCCAGCCACTCTCAGTATTTTGAAACTTATATGTAAAATCACACAAAGTATTTCTGGCTTCTTTGCATATTTTAAAAGAATACACGTAATCTAAGTAGTTCTTCTTTACATTTCCCAACTGTGGTTTGGTCATACATTTGGAAGGGAGAACACTACCCTTGTGTGCTAGAAGAGATCACTCACTTCTCATTCACCATGGCAATTAAGCATAATGTTAACCAGGCATTCTAGGAACACATGACTATGCAGAGGTTCTGTTCACATGAAGCTTTTCCTCTCTCACCTCCCAGCTGTTGTGTTTACTTTGATAAGAAAGAAGCTGAATCCAGGTATGTATAGCAGAAACCTCTTGTTTCTACTTTTGCTATGGAGAAATAGAACATACTCTTCAGGTGCCTAGTTTAGGGAACTAGTATATATTAAGTTGGAATTAGCTGTGAGCCAGACAGTTTAACAGTAACATCTGCTTTATGTGCAGTGCTCTTTCTGCTCTGTGTCTAATGTTGTCACTTACTAACATGTAGGGATTTTGTAACATTTTTTCTCTCTTTGCAGCTTGCAACAGTACAACCTGGGATGAAGTTCCACATGTATACAAAAGAGGAGCTTGAAGATGTTATCAAAGATATTTGATGAGAGGGAGAACCTGTCCAGCTGCCTCATTCCTTGATCACAGGAAACTGAATCTTCAGTTTTTTCCAGTGCCCGTAACTTTATTTCAGCAGCACGTATGCCTGCTCTTAAACAAAGGCGCAAAGATTTTTTTACAGTTTCTGTACATAAAAAAAGATCTTCAACAAGAGGAAACGAGAATAAATCATTTTGTTACTCTTATGTCCTTCTTCTATAATAAAGTTTGGAGTGGGAGGAATGGTTAACATTTTGTGTTGAAGTGACACAGCATATTTTGCAAATGTCTTCTTCCCTCCCACTATGGTGGTCATCTGCCTTTTCTACTGTTCTTTCACAATTCACAAAAGGGACCAATTCCATACACACATTTTCATTCCTGTCTTCCCTGATACCTGATGTTGCAGTGGTGCTTCAAGGTGCTCTTTGCAGCTCCAATTTGCTGCTGCTTCTGTTACATCTTGTTAAATTAAATTGTCTTTTCATCCTAGCAACAGGAATAACATCAGTGTTGCCAGGAAGGCTGCTCTGAAATATTCAGTGAGACTAAAATGACAGAGGATCAGAGCAGTGTACCATCATGAAAAGATATTGTGGGAGATATTTTAGCCCCTCGCACATTTTTTCACTCTTGAGAGACTGTACACCCAAATACAGTGTAGCACAAATAGTGTTTAAAAAACATGAGCATTGATAGTCTACAGTTGAAATTACTATATGGAACTTCCCTTCTGCAGCTTAGTTGCTGGTGTCTCATATTCTTCTAATCTAATGTTTGGTTGTTGTTTTTTCCTTTTACGGACAGCATTGTTAGTCCTTAAACTTCAGATATACTGTGGTCTTGAGCCACTTCCAGACTACCTACTTCCAGACTTTCAAGTGGCACCCTCATATGGAACATACAGTCTCAACAAGCAATACATTTCAAATTTTGAATAGACTTAATTATGCACTTCGTTAATGTATTGTGAATGCTAAAAATCATTTTATAGGCAGAAGTATTATATAAGTTTTAAACTTAATACATATTAATGTGTGTGTTATGAAAAAGAACATACTTCTGTCCTAGATAGGAATAGAATTTGTATTCATGCAACTCATTGATTTCCTGTTAATTTTTAAAATCTTAAATTGCTAAGTTGTCTGGTTTACTTTTTTTATATATTGGATACCGTAGCCAACTGGCTTTGATTAATTTTATTTTCATTTTGGAACAGAAACCCAGAGGCCGATAACCTTCTAGCTTACCACTTTCATTCAAAATGCATATCAGTAACTATTAACATATGTAGCAGATTAGACATTTCTAATAACCAAAAGGGTAAAATTATGGAGTGATGTCTTGAATTTTTTTGAAAAAGCAAATTTTGTTCGTTCTAAAGTAAGTTGGGGATATTATGAACCTTGCCAAGTAGTAGGTTCTACCTTGCACTAGAATACTGGAAATGGGAAATTATGTAGGATGCATGCATTCAAGAAAGTAAAGAATGGTCTGTCTCATTTGAAAACTTGACAGACATCTGCTCCATGCATCATTAATACCATAAAATGTTTTGAAATGTGTGTTTGTGAGCAGCCCCAGCCGCTGTATCCATGATGAGGCAGTAGGTACTGGTGATCAGTTAAGCTTTATTGGACTCAGCATACAAAGAAAACAAAACAAAAGAAAAACAGTGTCTCTGTAGTCCTTTGCAGGATGGGGCCTCTAGCCCCAAGCAGCAGGGATGGAATTGGTAGCTTTCTATCCTTCCAGTCCTTCCAGGGCTGAGAAAATATTCTGTCCCAGTTACTTCACTCCCGTGGCAGCTCGTCTTGGCTGGAAGGTCCAGGCTGTTAAACAGTCTTTGCCAGCTGAGTCCCCCAGCACGGCATCCAGCAAGCAGAGGAGGCTGTGCAGCACCAGCTGTCCCTGGGAGCTTCTATCTTTCAGCTTTCAACTTGCCTTCAGATTAGCCAGCCGTCCTCCGGAGATGCAGGCCTCTTAGAAGCTCCTTTCAGCGTCTCCCCCGGCAGACTATTTTCTCTCTTCTCTGAAGGTGACGGAAACTCCCAGGCATCCTCCAAAATGTCTGGTTCCTCTTCCCCCCCCCTCTCCTTGCTCACTCGCCTCTATATTTACTACAGCTACAGCTGTTTCTGGGGGGGGGGGTTAGGGCCTCCACCGTCGTCTGCCTCAGGTGTTTCCTTCAAGGCCAACAACCCTTCTGCTGTTGCTGAGGGGGCCTGCCCACGCTGGCACTTAGTTCCTTCCCCCCAGCTGGCTGTAGCTGGCTCACAGTGTTGTAATCAGGTGCTGAAACTACATTTTGGGTGTTGTAAATGTCTATACAGAAATGCTTATGTGTGCTATAACAGCTCTAGTTAATTGGCATAATGAAGAATAAGTAGAAAAATAACTCTTGTATTAAGCTAGGTAAGTGGCTAACATATAAGAAGTGGCTTGTCTATGTACTTATAAGAACAGATGCTTTGCAGTATGATCTTGCAGTGGATCTGTAATGCTGCTTTGGAAGAAAGATGTACAGAGTACAAATCATAGGCCAAGTGAAACTAGATAGACTGGTGCGTTCTACAAAGAGAAGACTATGTTTATAGTCTCTGGAAAAGAATATGCCAGTCTTCAGGATACAGACTGGTACCTTTTGTGTAGCCTTTGTTTGGTTTGTGCAGAAAATAAAATCTTCCCAAACAGTTGAAACAAAGGGGTTTTATATTCTGTTTTAAGTGCAGTTGGTGGTACCAGCTACCATGTGATCCCGCCATGATTTATTTCTTTCTCAAAGCAAGAGTTTTTCATTCTCATCTGAGGAGCAGAAGCAGATCACTTTTTGAGTGCTACAAACCAGCCAAGGTTACATCTCAAAAATTGTATCTCCTCCTCTTCGTGTATAAGATGCTCTTATTAAATAAACCTATTTTAATCTCTGCCATATTAATTACCCCTGCCCTCCACTTTTGAAAGTTTATATAGGTAAACAACCTGTTAGAAAGATTGCCAACTTTTTGATCCATACTCTGTTTATAAACTCTGAAAAATAATACCTTTCATGTAGATACTTTTCTGTGGTGCTTTCCTTGTACATTTTCCTGAGTTATCTATTGGATGCTTCTTCCTAATGCTGGATAATACATGAGCAAGTGTGCTACTTTCTTCTCCCTGTAGGGTCTGTTTAATTTTGTATTCCGGTACAAATGCAATGCAGACTTCTGTGAGATATATTTTTAGCAGTTGTTTGTAGACCATCTTTAATGATTTATATCAGCGGCCATGGCTGATGCTAGTCAAATATTTTAAAAACATCTGTCAAATAGGGGGCAGGTTATTTTAGTATTAAATACTTCTATTTTCTTATCCTTTTTAGTAAAAGGAAAACATCTACTTGTGTATGGCTAATGCTTTGCGTACAATAACTTCTGTTGTTTCTGACTTACCTAGCTTCCACTTCATACTACAGATTTTAATTGGATTAATGTATTAAGATTTGCTGTAGCTGATGGCCAGCACAAAAGAAATACAAATTACATGTTCAGTCAAGGACTCTTTCATATCAATGCCTGGCTTTTGCAAAAAAGCTACCAACGCTATCTTGGATGCACTAGATAGACTGTAGAATTATATTACTATTTTAGGATGGGTAGTATTTTGCAGAAATGCAAGTCTGCCCTTCTAAAGCTATGCCTTACTAAAAGCATTATTACATACCACTTTCAGCCTGCATTCTTGCTGCATATTTGAAGGCTTTACAGACATAAATACAAAGAAACTGTTTGTCAGACTGGTAGTCTTAGGATCTCCCCAGTCAATTCAAATACTCTGTGCTGGTAAACATTAAACTTGGTAGCTACAGGGTAGCAGGTTTCTTTGGATTTGGGAGTGCATTCCTGAAATCAAGCTATTTCTGAACAGTAGTTTCAGGATGGATCATGTCTTCTCTGAAATGTCAGTAATCTTCATTCTTCCCCAGTCTCTCAGTTCATTTCACTCTGACAGCACAGTTTTAGCAACATTTAAAAATTATTGGATTAAACAAGAACCCACCCACTTGCTGCTTTCTTTGCCATTCTGTTTGCTTGTTGAATTTTATTTCTATCCTGCCTTTCAATCCAGAAGATTCTCTAAAGTGGTTGCATAAAACAGGATAGAATAATAGAATAGTGTTCTGCTTTATTACAAAACATACATTTTTTAACCAGTCATTCCTTTGGGATACTAACATACCATTTCTTGGAGTTGCAGTCTAACACATTAGGAGGGCATTGTTTTGGGAGGGGCTTCTCTAGTTTCTTGGATTACTGTATTCTTTACCACAAACTCCTAATACTACTCTAATATTGCTCTTTCTTTACTGATTATTTTCCCCCACTCTTGTCCATGATACTGGGCAATACCTAGATAGCATTTCAGCAGTCTGTTCTTGCTGCATGCCACTACTGTCTTTCCTCATTTCCCTGTAGATTCATGTTGCAATGTTTTTGTTTAGTTTTCTGTTCGCATTTTCATGCTTATTACCTTTCCAGTTATTTTGTGACACTCATACAACCTCTGCTCTTTTATTAGTGTCACAACATAACTGTTGTTCCTGGCTCTTCATTTGTGCCCATTCTCAAATTTAAAAACCATTCAGCCAATTGTTGAGCTCCTGGCTCTTCTCTGTGCTTTAAAAAGATGTTGTACTGAATGGTAGCCCTCCCTTCTATCTGTAAAAATAAACATGTTAAATAAGGGGTTGGTTCATAAAGGCATTTCATTTAGTCTCTTCTGATTTCCTGTGGAACCTGAATGATATCTTGCTCTCCAGCCAATTATCAAAAATTATTTTTTTCAGTCTGGGGATTTATCATCCCTTGCTGCTCTTAACTTATTTGCATGGAAATCTAACATTTTTTTCTGGTTTTGGATGGAATCATGTATGAACATGTGTGACCCAGCTGAAGTTGAGCAGTTAGAACAGTGCAGTTCTATACATGACTACACAAAAGTAAATTATATTGTGTTAATCAGGACTCAGTTCCAGGTAAGTGGGTATAGGATTGCAGCCATAGCTTATTTCAAAGGGAAGTTTAAGCTAGTCTTCTGCATACTATTTAATCAATAGGAATGGAAATTGCTTAACTGGATGTTGAGTTTGGTAGTTTGGGAACCAACTACTTGTTACACAGAGTACATGGATCCCAGTAACTTTTATAACTTAAAATGCATGTATATTGCATCAGTTATAAATGGGATGTCACAAATCACTCCTTTCTCTCAAGTATGCCCCACTGGATAGCTGGCTGCTATGACCCTTGGCTGTTTTCAAATAGATATGCAAATAAATGGTAAAACATACTGTTTAATGAACTGCAAACTTAATCAAGTTTTAAGTCTTGACTAGAGTAGGTCCACTGACTCTTTCAGACTTGTTAACTTACATAGTCCCACAGATTCAGTACAGTATTGTGGGAATAATAAGGAAACATGTACCTATTCCTCCTGTTTTTAGTTACCATTATAACTGTTGATCCACAGGGGAGTACTAGAGCAATGAAGAGTGAAGAAAGTAAAAATCACTGATGGTTCCAAAATGTAATATATAAGTAGTCCTGTGACAGCTTTGCTTAGTGTAGAATTCTTTCAGGAAACTGGTGTCACATGGCTGAGAAAATAAATATGTAGTAGAATTTGAGCATCAGAAAAGAATAAGGACCTTTGTTCCTGTATGTTCTAAGAGGAGATATTTACCTTTAGAGCAGTTGTTATGTTTTGTCAACTTGCTTCTGATTTACGTTAACCTTAATATGCTTTTCACGGTATGTGACGTTCAAGAAATGGTTTACCGCAGCTGAGGACACATTTGAATCCAGGTCCCTCGAGTCCTAGTCCAACACTCTCCACTCTCGTATCTTCCTTAGAACACTAAATGAGCATCTATTATTCAGTGAAGAAGCAAGCTATGTTACTATACTGTAGTGTATAGTACAGTATACTAAAATGTTGAAAATAACTATGGATTTTAACAGTGCAGTCTATCCCATACCAATCAATAGAGCTTGTGTGTTTGTAATGTGCCATCAAGTTGGAACTGACTTATAGTGACCCTAATAGGACTTTAAAGGTAAATGAAATATTTAAGTAGTTTTACCAGTTCAACTCTCCCAGTGAGTCTCCATGGCCAATAGAACTTACTTCATGGTAAACGAGTATAAAACCACATCCTATGTCTAGCAGTACAGTTCTCTCTGTCAAGAAGTAGTTAAGCAGCATGTTTTCTGTATGCTTGTTTTTGGGGTGGAATATTAGCTTAAGACTCAAGGGAGAAATAGAGATTTTCTAAAAGTCAGCAAATTACAAATTTCACTGGCTTGTCTTGTGTTTTTCATTTATTGTCTCAGGTTGGCAGGGTCAGTAAAAGCAAAGGCAGCTATATTTATCCACAACAAAAAACACCTGGCACTGCTTTTATCAAGATCAACTAAAACATCAAAACAGGTGCTTTTTGAAAAGTCATGCTGGATAGAATGCAAAGCATAGATAGGAAGGCATGAATAAAAATTTGACTTGATGCTATAGCCACACAACTCGCAACTAAACATGACCTCAGCTGGAGACAAGATTACTTCCTATTGAATGCTAATAAGCTCATGTTCTTGGGACAAATTCTGGTACAAAGATGCAACAGGTGACACCTGTATTGGGAAACAAAGACCAGACACAAGTCAGGTGTGCTCCAGAACAAGGAGTACTTCTGGTTAGAGGAGGGCTGGGGACTGATGGGAAATGAGATGTTTACTGAGCAATACTACTCAGTTTCATCTTAATTAACTTTTTCTACCTACTGCAATATCTTAAACTTTCTCAACATGTTAACATAAAGTCTCTCTGGAGTTTCCATGCTACCAGATATTAGATGTGTCACTCAGTGCCTCTTGTCAACTGTACTTGATTCTAAGCGTTACTTTAAGTTTCTAGCCCTTATACAACCAGAAATATAAGACATGTTTGAGTCAATCATTTTGTAAAAAACAAACCTTTTTATGTGATTAGCGAAAAAGTGAAGCCATCCACAGTTAAACAGGAGCTCATAGATTTATACACCAAAGATTCTGGGCAAATGTTACTATTGTGGGAATGCTTTGTTCTTGCAGACTTGCCTGTAAATAATGCATACAACGCAGTTAACCCATAGCAATGAATACTAACTGGGAGATGATAGTTATTTTAAAAAGGCACTTTCCCAAGCTCTGATATTATATATCTTACTGCCTTTCCAGTTTTCAAAGGGGATAGGTTGGATTTAATAATTCCAGGGCCTCTGCAATTCTATGATTCTATTAATCTGATTCAATGACCCTTCAGAAACACTTCAGTTTCATCTTCCACAGGTTTTGTTGTAGTTGCCATTATTAAAAACCAATCAAAAACAGCTAAATAACAAGACTTTTAGCAAAAACCCACATGCATAGCAAAATGTATTTCGTATTTGCACTAGCAACTATACATTGCTATTTTTCTCTATAAGTTACGTTTTCTAAATTATGACTCGCAGAAATCTCCACGTCAGTGCTGAAGGTCCCCATTCCTGTACTGCCTGGGGATTCTGGGAATTGCAGCCCAAGAAATAACCTTTCCACGCTCCGTATGTATTACGACTGAGATAAGGACAGAAGAGGTTACTGCAAGCGTTTCTATCTTGCGAAGGCCGCCAACAGGTGTCTCGTAAGTAAGCCAATATTGTAACGGACAGATGAAAACTCGTAATACGAGCCTCTCGCTGCCTTGGTCAACCTTTAACATTCGCCACCACACCATACTGTCGGAAAGAGCGCTCCCATCGGCTCTCGGAGAGGCCGACCAGCCAGCTCCCGCCCCTCGCCCTGCCCTGCTAGGACGAGACTTGTCTCTCATTTCCACCAATCACCAAAAAAAAAAAAAAAAAGCTTAATGGCATTTCATTCCAGCCAATGGAAGCTCGGTTGCGAGGAGACTAGCCGTGCTCCGACGATCTGCAAAGGGGAAGCGCTTGTAGGCAATCAGCCAATGGGCAAGGTGCTCTTCAAAGTGGGGTGATGCTGCCCAGCTAGAGGCTCGAAAGGGAGGAGGTTGGCGCTGCGCGTAGCTAATGCCTGTTGGAAGGTTGGTTGCTATGCTGCGACTGGCAACTCTGTGACCCACTTAGGAGGTAGAGGCCGGTTGCGTTTGCACGAATTGGAAGGAAGCTGCCAAAAGAGGCAGGGTGCTGTCTGAAGGTAGATCAGATTGGCGTTTTTTCCAGCCAATAGCTCTCAAGTACCTGGTCGGCGCGACCCAATGAGGCATTAGCGGGCGGGACAACGGGTGAGCCGTCCCCAAGCTCTGAGGAGAGAGTTTTGTGGCGATTGTTGTCGCTGGAGATGGAGCTGAGGGGGTTGCTGCGCTTTCCGATCCTCCTGCTTTTAGCGGCTCCGCTCTGTGGCCGAGAACTCCGGCTCGGGACGAGGACGTTGCGGGTCCGGCGGGGAACGTACGAGCCGGAGTCAGAGGCCGGCTGTGGCCCTCGAGACGGTGGCTTTGACTTGGAGGCGCTGAGAAACAACACTCACAAGGTGAGAGAGGGAGAAGTGGGTCCTTTCTGTCCGAGTGGAGCGAAAGGGGTTGCGGCCCTGGCAGACCAGTTGGCGGGTACTTCTTGCGGCGGGAGGTGAGGGACGCGGGACCTGAAGAGATGCAGCTGTGAGGACCGAAGGAAGACCCTGGAGGCAAAGGCGGCCAGGCTTGACGTCTTTTGAACGCCGGAACTAAATCTGAGAGCCCGGGCGATCATCTGGGAGACAGTGTTTCTGAACATGTGCAGAGGGAGTGGAGTGGGATAACCTCAGAATAACCGGCGGCAGCCCTGCTCTCTAGGATATGAGGGGACCGAGGCTGCTAGGCCGGGTGATGGGTTTGTGGCTGAGGGAGGTCTGAGCTCCGGCGTCTCCCTGTGGGGAAGCTGAGCGTTGGCAATGCGACGTTAATTACAGTACTGTAGTTTGTCTGGTTCTTTGAGCGGGACAGCCCGCAGGTGAATATATCTGCATACGTGAGAGAGCCGCACATTTAGGTATGGAGTAATGGAATGACTACTTAGATCATGGTAGAACAAGAGGGTGTTGTTGGCACACTGGTATGTTTTCTCGCCTGAGGTCGTAGGAACGGACGCTTAAACTGGGGAAATGGTGCGAGGACCCGGTTAGCCTCCCAGAATCACTTCCCTAGGTAGTTTTGAAGCCCCAAGGACTGTTTTGAAACTTTTAAAAATGTGGAAAATCCTGAGTTCTGGTGTTCTGCATGCCATCTAGTTAGGTTCGGAAAAAAATTATTTATCTGCTTTGTAGCTGCTGTGTAATGAAGGATCACTGACTTTCCCAGGACTAAGTGCTGATTTTAAGCATATTAGGTTCTTTATTAGTTTATATTTTGTGTGGTAAAAATTGGTGCATGCTGCACCCAATTTATGGGATTGGCATTCATGTGAATGCCTGTTCCTCAGTAACATGGTTGGAAATCTGTTGACTTTGATGGAGGTCCTGGGAATTGACTGCTGTTGATTAGAATTATTGTGTCAGCTGGAGGAGTTCAACACCTGGTGAACTCTGTAGCAAATGTTTGTTGGGCAAGCAGGCACAACTTGCCATGCCCAGGTAATACTGGTTCTAAAGTGTGTTCTTCAAGGAACTGGTTCAGGAAGAAATAGCTTCACTTCATAGTCAGCATTAGTAATTGATAAGGGAAAAGTTTATCTGAATCCACTACCCGACATTAATTTGGTGCACAACTTAACCAACAGGTTTTGCATAGTTTCAGAGCAATTGAAAGGTGATTTATGTTTGGCTGTGGTAATTGCATTTTTGACTTATGAGTTGACCTTCTGTTAAATCAGAGGATTTAATAAATTCATTCCTTCTGTACCATAGATATGGCATTCCAGTCATGTGACTAGGAGGAAAGTTGCTGTAGGTCATAGAAATAGGAAAGGGCTTTGTTGCTCTATTCTTAAGAATGGGGCATATGATGAGAGCTGTTCTTTTGCCATACATTTCAGTCTGCCCTGATTGGAATCTGTAATGTGGGGAAGAGCTACTAAGGTGTGTTCCCTTGTCATTTTGCATCTCATGTGTAGAGTATATATGTACAGTATTACTTTCTATTAGCATTAAGCCCTGACAGTCAGTTCAGCGGTTTATAGGATGACTTGGGTTATGTTGATTCAAACCTGTTTCTTCACTTTTCTGACTGGTCATGTTATGTTGCAAGCAGTTGGAATTTTCAGGTTAACTCTGCACCACAATTTCTTTAACCTGATCTTCCTCATTTCATAATTCTGCTTCGTCTGTATTGTTTCTTAATAGTTTTTAATTTCTTAAAATGTTCTGGTTGAACTGAATTTCTGCTTCCCTTATTCTTCTCCTTTACATTTTTGTTCTACTAATGTAGATCTGTTTCTTGATATTACATCCTGAGGCTCATGCATTTATTGCTATATTGGAGTCTTCATTTCTTCCACGAGTATCTGTTTGACTACTATATTTTGAGTCTTAAATCATTGTGAGATATGGTATTTCTCATTTCTAGCAAATATATCAAATGAGAATTTCCTTTTACTCAATCACAGCTTTTTTTGGGCCACATTTTATTTATATTTATTTATGAGTATTTAAAGCCTTAAACTGATCACAAATTTTCAACTGAGAAGTGTAAATAAAATGTGGCCCAAAAAATATTGTGATCAAGGCTCTATTTTACTTTTGTTTCACATGAAGAATCTTACCCAACAACCCTGACCTATTGTAGTTTTTTACCTGCTCCTTTCAGTCACCTCCTGCAAAGGTGAAACCTCCGTTGTCCCACATATCTTCACTGTATTTCTTTGCCCTCAAATTCCATGGATAGAGTGTTCAATACAAATTTAATATGTGTGCCTTCTGTGGCAAATTAGCATTTGTTATTCAGTGTGCTTCAAATAGTCAAATTATTATAAACTATCATATGCCATCTTTTTGGAGAATCTTTGAAGGGGCTTAGAGGAAATAGGGTATTTGATGAAACAGAGTACCTTGTTTCCATAGTTCTTTGTGTACAGCCCACAAGATCCTTTTCTTTAATGCAAAGCTTCTGTAATACTCAGTTTTTAAATAAACAAGTCTCATAAGAACTTGGTGTGTCTGTACAAAGAAGAATGTGTAATTGTCTGCTGTGGTGTCTGTTCTATCATCCCTGTCTGTGATAGAATAGATGGTGCCTGTTGGAGACTAGTCAGCCAGCATTAGCTCTGATTGTTCTTACGGGTTATTTCATGTTAAAAACGGAATAGACTCCAAAGTCAGTATAGTACCAGTACCAGATATCCCTCTAACTCCAGTTTGAAACCATCAGCTAGTGTACTACTCATATTGGGAACCTTCTCTCCTGCATGTCTGTGAAGTTCTTTCTACCGTAACAATTACAACTATAAAAATTGTTCTGAGGAGTTGAGTAGAGTTGTGTTCGTGTGTTCCTGACTCACCAATGGCAGATTGTCAACATGCTATATAATTAAACTAAGTTAGGATGTGGTTACACTAGTGAAATTCTTTGGATTCTGGATCAGGGTTTTTGAAATTGCTATAATGTCATGTGGTAGTCACATGGGTTTTGTATTGCTGTGTGTGTCCCTTGTGACAACTTTTCATTCTGTATTAAGCTCAGTTTTCAATCGATCTAGGAAACTACATGGGAAATCTCTTTTCCCTTTTTCCTGCCCTTGTATTGGCTGCCTCTCACAGCCACTCACTGCTGCTGCTGTGGTACTATTTTTAATATTTGCTTTATATTTTTTATTTCAAAGTGGGATAGTGATTGTTCACTATTACAGATAGAAGAAAGTGAAACAGACATACATACGGATGCTCACCCCCACCCTACACAGATAGACCAGTCCCATTTGAGTCCTACAGGGTCTGCTTCCTGACTTGCCTCGATTTGATTCCCCGGAATTTCTCTCTCCCTCTCTTTCTTGTGAGCCCACCACAGATGGGTGTTCTTGTTGAGTTGACACAGGGCAGGGGAAAAGAGGGGAGAGAACCTGAGAAGAAAAGAGGTATCTCTTCTCTCCCCCCATCTCTTCATCTCCACAAGCATGTGTGACTGCTTTGGAGGTGGCACATCAGCAGGGGAATTGTATTAAGATTCATATGTACCACTGCATTGCATAAGTGCTTATGTGATGTGCCACTTAATTTTTTTAAAAAAATTTTATCTTGAAAATATTTATCCCCCCATTACAGTGTTCAACCCATGATCCTAACTTCCAATACTTTATGAATCTCACAGACACAGTTTACTCTGACAGAGGCGTTCACATATGCCAAAATGATTCAAAATAAATCAGTTTCACAAGCGAGTTAAAATAAACGGCCCCTCGGCAGCTGCTTAAAAAACTTTGATTTACAACAAAAAAACCCACACTTCCCATCAAAATAAATCCATGCTTCCCAGTACATCATGTAGGCAGACAATTTTGAATTTTCAGACGTACTAAACTGGATTGAAAAACAGGAGTTTTTTTGAAGTTTAACTGCACCCTTAGGTATTCTGGCAACGGTATAACCAAGTATGTGGCCCAGAGACAACTGATGAGAATAGATGCATTGGTTTAAGAATTAAAATAAATGTCTGGTGTTCTGCTTGTCATTTTAAGGAAATGTACATTCTCCAGTGTTACAGATGTTCAGATGGCCTTCAGAGCCAGTATGGTGCAATGGTAATAACAGTGGTTATAGTGGGTGGGTGGGGTGTTTTAACTGTAGTAAATTGTCCAGAGTAGCGGCTTGCCACTAGGTGGGCAGTATATAAATGTAATAAGTAAATGAAATTACAAGAACTATGCTTTTTGCTGACAATGGTATCAAAATTGTTTAAGCTAGTTCTATGTGTTATGATTGCTTTGAAAATCCCCAGTATTACAACAGTTATTTCCAGAAGCAAATTCATTTTGTGAGGAAGCATTTCTAATACATGCTTTTAAGTGCATATGGATTTTGTTCAGGTAGTACAGTTCATCATTCACCAATGTGTACGTGCCTTAAAAGCCTTACTGGTATGGGTTTCCCACATCCATGTATACAAGTGTTGAAGTACATTTTATACACATCTTACACTACACTGGATACATTTACTGTGGAAGACACCAGTAAACATGAATTACCCACACCAGTTTTAACTGTAGAGCTGTAGTTATTTATTTATTTATTTTATTAGATTTATACCCCGCCCATCTAGACAGATAGTCTACTCTGGGCGGCATTACAAAATTTAAAAACAATAGAAACAATAAACATGCAAAATCCAAGATGTAAAAATGTAAACATTAAAATACAGCAGGAGGGAAAGCCTGCCTAAATAGCCATGTCTTAAGTGTATTTCTAAAGACACCCAGAGAGGGAGCCAGGTTGTATAAACATTGTTGTATGTTTAAGATGAATATTGGTGGCTCCAAAATGTTTTTTCATTCAAGGCACTATGTATAGGAGGGAGTATACGCAGCATTTCTCAGTTCATACCTTGTACATCCCCTATATTCAGAGGAAAACTGCCAAAGTACATGCATTACATACTTTTGTAATTGACTTGAACTACATTTTAATGTATTTAACCCACAATTGTGCCTTTTTAAAAGAGATAAACTTCATATATGCAATCCTGCTTACTTGGAGTTGGTAATACAGATATGATAGATATATTTAGGAATTCTGTGTGTTCAAATATGCGGAATAACAATGAGTTCTGAGGAAAAATCACAACCAGTTTGTATCGAACCTAACGCAAATTTAAATGCAATTGTAATCCATGATGTTTTAATTTTCAGTAAAATGGACAGTGTCCACAGATCCTGTAAGCTGGCCAGACCAGTTTTTCTGGGTTAAGCATTATTAAAGTACTGTAATGCTATAACTTCCTTGTTCCTTGGTAACCATTTGAATAGCTGGATTCCTTTTATCCACCTTGTTATGGAACAAACATTGTAGAATTGTATGTAACTTCTCTTCAAAAAGTGTTTGCTGGTTAATGGTGTGTGGGGGGGTAGTTAACAGGAACAGATAAATATTGTGAGCATGTAAATATTTCTACCTTTATCCGTTTTGGTAATCAGTCCTGACTCAACCCAGGCTTATTTCTGCTGATTACAGGAAAGAAATTGGGGACAGTTTGTGAGTGGAAGAAGAATTAAATATCCTTTTGCCTCCCTTAGGCTCACAAGGCATATAAAGACTTGGAAATCCCATGATTATGTTCAAATATTTAGTTATGCTCACAGGTGAATTAAGTCAAAAGCCTTGTACTGTATAAGTATCTTGCTTATAGAGATTCTTTCAGCTGCAGAAATGATAGCTGGCCAGACATACATCTCTTACATGTGAATCAAAAACTGGGCTAGTTTCTTATACAAAATTATGGATATAAATGTGCAAGATTTATAAATTCTGTAGAAGTTTTGTAAAATAAAGCAAAGCATGTTTGGCTGTTGATGAATGCTGACTGAAGTACAAATGGAGTCATAGTATTCCCATGGAGTCATAGTATTCCCACAAGACAGGAGATGACCATGTTGTTTGAATAACCTTTTCCGTCACCTGATCCTCATCCTCCTACAGAAGAGAAGAAGAATGAAGATCTGATGCACCTGTTAGCTCTGACATGTGAAAATGTTTGGGGCCACTTCTGCACACTTACGTGGTATGAAATTGACTGCACTAACCTTTCTTGTGAGACTACTGCTAGGTTTTTTTAAAAAAAAAATCATATACTCATACTGATTTTAGTTTAATTGCTTGAATTTTCTTTCTGCTGCAATTTTTTTTCTTTTTTAAATGATTATTGTGCATTCCCACATGGATTCTGCATCAGCACAGAACAAAGTTCAGAACCTTCTAGAATGAGACAAAAATGATTTCTGGTCGGTTACCCAGCCTCAGAGCACAGAAGGGGATATGCCTCTTGCCTTCCCTCTTAGTTCATTTTTGGTCACAAGTAGCATGCATTGGGCAAATTGTTTCCTTTTTTCTGAGAAGTAAAATGCCTAGCCTTCATTCTTTTCATGTGTTTTACTCCAGAGAGAAAGTGGATATGTGCATTGTCTCCAAGGTGTAAAAAAAGATTTTAAAATCCAGTTTGTGCTATTGCTAAAGACTTTTCAGGGATATTCTTAACAGTTTTCCCTGAGGACATTGTAAGGCTGAGTTTCCAATACCCCTTTCTTTGTAACTTTGTGGTGATTGTAAAAATAAAATCCTAAGCAAGCCCTTCCCATCCAAAATGAGTTATCTGCAGTATGCATGAGGACTCTTTGAGTAAACAAGATTGATCCCTGACTGTCTGTTTTGTTTTAGACGTGTTTTCCACATATTCTTCTATCATGTCATTACTATTGTATTCAGGCTTGCTAGCCTCTCTTGTATAAATAATCCTACTCTGGTTGCAGTGTTTTTGTAGATCAGTACCTCTGATACATGGTTCGGTGTCACTGTCACATTTGAGTTAGTATTGGAGCTCTTTAATATTGCAGCACTTTTGTTCTAATTAGATATTGCTTTCATTATTCTTGTTTGGGAGCTAACATTTGATTAATCCATGGGCTTCACACAGAAAAAGTGATGAACTGAGACATTAATCTTGATTATGGAGGAGAAATGAACCTTATAAGATTACTTCTGTCACTTGGCTCTTTGGTAGACTATCTGTTCTTGTAGCAAGCACCATGTGTGTTGAAATTTAAATGCAGCTTAATTCCCAGACTATATGAAGCTCATGAATCAACCAAGTCTAAGTGAGTTTTGAACTGAAGCAGCTGCTTTTATCTTCAATACACATATCTTCATTGTTATCATTTGTCTATGTATAAATGTTTTATGTACAAGTACATACTTATACACGTGTATTCAAATGACACAAATACCAGGATTTGGCCAATGTTGGTAATCTTGTGTTGCCACAGTGTATTGCATGTTGTGTTGTGTACTGTGAGGAGATTAACTCAAGAACACTAATAAAGCTTATGCATTAATAACAATAATTGTGTGCCATCAAGTCTATTCTGACGTAAGGTGACTGTTTTCAGGGTTTTCTAGGTAGAGAGTCCTCAGAAATGGTTTACCATTAAATTTCTTTAATTTATGACATATTTACAGAGAGAAATTATGGTAGTACAGGCATTGTGCATAGCCCTGAACTGGTAGACTGCTTCTGTATGATTCCTAATAGGAGCAACAAAGCAAGAGAAGGCAGAGAAATGGAATTGAATTTTACCAGAAAGGAAGAGGGGACAAAGCTAGAGTAATGAAAAGGTGCTATCTGAAGGCCTAGGCAATGGGTACACTTGAGTTTCAATTATGGTATAGACCTGGTTGCACAAGAGGTTTCACAGAAAGTTTTAAAATGACATCAGGAAAATGAGAGCGAAAAAGGTAACTCAGAGTGGATATATATATCTGTTTCAGAAAAGAGGGGAGAGCAAAAGGTTTCATTTCCTGGCTGTTTACATTCGCTTGGAAATTCACAGAAGGCAATAATCCAGTGCTTTTGGTCATGAATGTTAAATGGGTTTAGAAAACCTCTGCGGTATATTGTTATTATTATGTGCTGTGAAGTGATCCCCCAACTTATGGCGACCCCATGAATGAGCAATCTCCAAAAAGTCCTGTCCTCTACTGTCCTTGAGCCTGTGACATCCTTTAGTGAGTCAATCCATCTCGTATTTGGTTGTCCTCTTTTCCTGCTGCCTTCTACCTTTCCCAACATTGTCTTTTCCAGGGAATCTTGTCTTCTCATGATATGCTCAAAGTAGGACAGCCTCAGTTTCAGCATTTTTCCTCCAGATACAATTCAGGTTTGATTTGTGCTGGACCCACTTGTTTGTCTTTGTGGCAATCCAGGGTATCCACAAAGCTCTCCTCCAGCACCATATTTCAAACCAATCAATTTTTTTTCCTGTCAGCTTTCTTTACAGTCAAGCTTTCATACCCAAACATGGTGATCAGATGTATGATAGTGTGTGTGGTCTTGGTCTCCAGTGACGCATCCTTACATTTGATGATCTTTTGTAGTTCCTTCATTGGTGCCCTTCTGAGTCTCATTCTTCTTCTTGGCTGCAGTCACCATTTGGATTGATGATTGAACCAAGGTATACAAAATATCTAGCTATTTCAATTTCTTGTCAGCATTAAAGCTGTGTAGTTCTAGTCATGATTTTTGTCTTCATGTTCAACTGCAGTCCTACTTTGGCACTTCCTTCTTTAATTTTCATCAAAATTCATTTCAAAACATTGCTGCTTACTGCTGGTAAGATGGTGTCATCTGCATGTCTTAAAGTATTGATGCATCAATTTTCACTCCTCCTTCATCTGAATCTAGTCTGGCTTTCTGTATGATATGTTCTGTGTACAGACTGAACAGATAAGAGGATAAATCCACCCTTGTCTGACATCTTTGCCTGTAGGAAACTATTCTGTCTCTCCACATTCTGTCCTAACAGTAGTTTCTTGTCCACAATACAGTGGTGCCTCGACTTACGACCATAAGCCGTTCCAGAAGATGGACGTAACTCGAAATGGTCGTAAGTCGAAGCACCATTTCCCATTGAAATGCATTGGAATGCGATTAATCCGTTCCGGCCCAAAAAAAACCAAAACCAAAAAAATAAAATAAAATAAAGTACACAGCAAGCCCCATCGGAAGGCGCTGGGGCTTAAAAAAAAAACAACCAAAAATAAAGCACACAGCAAGCCCCATCGGAAGGCACTGGGGCTTAAAAACAAAACAAAAACAAAAATAAAGCACACAGCAAAATTAAATTTAAATAGTGATCTAAATCTTTTTTTTTTTAATTAATTGTTTTTATCCACCCTGGTCTAAAGCCAAGAACTCATGATAGTCCTACTGATTAATCCAGGATGTGCGAAGTACAACTCAAGTGCCACAAGCACCCCCAGGGCCCCCACCTCATCCCCAATTTTTAAAAAATATGCACTCTGAAAATTTCCTTGCATTCTCTAGAGCAGGGGTCCCCAACCCCCGGTCCGCAACCTGGCAGAGGTCCGCGGCCTAGGCAGGACCGGGCCGCAGACACAGATCTCCTGCCCCTCCCACGAGCGCCCCCCACGAGTGCGATGCGCACGAGCGCGCTCGCCCCCGTGCGAGCACACCATGCGCATGCGCGCAAGCACCCCCATGAGCGCACCACGTGCATGCGCACAAGCACGCCACACCCCCTGCGGGCGCACCACACACCCACAAGCGTGCCACGCTCCCCCCGTGAGTGTGTCACGCCTCCCCAACTGGTCCGCGGTTGGGAAAAGGTTGGGGCCTACCTCAGCTGTAGTCACTTTTGCCATGGTTTGGGCCTACCTCAGCTGTTTTTAGACCCAGGGAGAGACTTTTTTCTAAACCAAAAGACATTTAGAGTTCAGGAGCGGCCAAAAGCTCAGGGTTGGCCAAAAATAGCAAATTTACTCCTTGTGGCCATTAAAGAGCTTCTTTGGTGTAAAAAAAAATCAACTTATTTTGGAGGGTGAGGGGGTGCTATAACAGGTGCAGCTCTCCATGGCCCAGGGGTGGGTGTTCCCAGCCTCCACAGCATTTGGAAGCACCCAGCTTACTCATATTGCAGCTTTCAAATTCATTAGGCTTAATAGCTTGCAGTAGCATTAGGATGATTTTTTCTCCTGTCTTAAAACTCCTGTCTTCAAAATAAAGTATGGTGTAAACACCTTAAACCAAATGATAGACTGATGCCTAGAAATATGATGTGTGAATGCCAACACAAGTAGGTGATGATATTTTATAAACACATGAGAGAATTGAATTAATGTGGGCTGATGCAGATGACCAATTTTAATAATATGTAGGTTTTTTATTATTGAAAAGAAATAGACTGAAATAGCTTCTAAATAGCAAGCATGTTATGTAGAGAGATCCCTTTCCTAGACTACTAATTAGGTGTCCAGCAGGGTTCAAAATAAAATATTTTGAAAGTGTTCCCGTTATTTCAACATATCTGAGATAATACTGAGATAATAGTCTTTGATCTGATCCTGGAAGACACCTCCCAGGGTAATGCCAAGTGGAATGCAACACAGTTTCAGGTAATGCTGACAGGGGCACATACAAATTCTTTCCATTTAAACCCCAAATGGGCAACCCACAGCCTGCATGTAGCCCACAAAGGTCTTTCCTGTGGCCTGATATAGTAGCCAAACCAAAAACTGTAGTTGCCTCTCCTCTTTGCAAACGGAAGGTCCAGAGGAAGAGAGAGTATTTGGTTGAAACCTCTGAAGGAAGGCCAGAGGAAGGTGCTGCTGAAATCAATTTTGTCCACCTCCCAGCAGTCATTTCTTGTTTTTCTCCTGTTGCCTGCCCCTCAGCTGACTTTGTTATTGTCAGTCTAGTCCTGTGTGGCCAAGACCTGCCAGATACAACCCTCAGGGTTCCTCCCAACTTAAGAGCTGGGCAGGTAGCAAGGTTTGTTGCACAAACCTGCTCATCTCCTTTGGCTTCACACTTGGGAGGAAGGTTGGCTGATTGCAAGAGAGTGGCACCACACTCATTGTAAGTATGACAAGTGGAATTGTTGCAGCTTACTGTAATGTTTTCATGTTGGGCGAGGCACTATAGCTGTTCATAATTACAATGATAACGTTTAACTGGGAGTGGCAAACTGTTCTAGAGTGAAGAATTTGTTTTCTGAACCTTAGTATGGCACCTAAATGCCATGTTTTCTTTGCCTTTATTTCATCTGATTGATTCTTATTACTGACAATATTCTAGGAAGTATGGCTTCCTTCTTTATTCAGAAGGCAGCTCTCTTGGCCAAACAAAATTTGAGAGATCCTGATCATGTTTGACAGTGGAAGCCACACCTGATAGTATTCTAAAGCCTTGGTTTGTTTGGATCAATGAGGTTTCCAAGCTGCAGCAGGATAGTTTTATGAAGTAAAACTTCAGGGATTCACACACACACACACACAAAACAACTTTGTGCTTGGCCAGTTCTTGAGAGACTCCATCCATTCAATGTTGATCTAATGGATCTTCAGAACTACACATCCAGAGAGCCCACCAGTCTTTGAACTCGGAGGAATCCTTAGAATAAAACATGAGTCAGAAACGCCTCTGGAGATAACTTCTGGCAGTACTCCTGCTGCAACATTCACAACAGTGAGGAACTGCGGCCAGAGCATCCATTGTCATGTCTCAGGCCACTGGGGCAGTAGCTAGAGCAATCCTGGTGATTCACTGCCTCTTCTGGTCCACTAAGTCAAGATGAGCGATTTACTCTGCTTTATAGGAGTAATGCTTTGGCATATTATATACTATCTTCTCAATTATGTGATTATTGCCAATTTTGCCTTATACTGATATATATTTTTATATATATAAAAATAGAATAAAAACAGTGGTACAGGGTTAAGGAAATGGAAGAGGGTTTTGGGGAAGGGTAAAAATTACAGGGTGTGTTAGGAATTTCATATCTGTACATCATTACTATTTTCTTCTTGCTATACAATATTTACTTTATCTAATTGTTCTCTTCGATCCAGATGTAGATTGGCTCCCATTTCTTCTTATCTGTCTCACATGTCCTATCTTTTAGTATGTCTGTTAAAGTGTCCATCTCTGCAATTTCCAGGATTTTTTTTCCAGAAGATCGCTCTTCGTTGGTGTCCTTGATGTCTTCCAGTATCTGGCATATAAAATTCTCACCGCTGTCACAATATGGAGTATTAAATATATATTCCCTTTATCGACTGAGTCTGGTACAATGTTTAGTAAAAAAAGTTCTGGTATCAATAGAATTTTAATTGATAGAATCTTCTGTAATATCTCATGTACCAACTTCCAATAATCTTTAGCTTCCCTATGAATCCACCACATATGATAAAAACTACCTATCTAATAATTGCTGGAAATGTAATGCCAATTTTGCCCATTTTGTCTGAGTCCTTGAACATAACACTCTCCAAGAAGATAAGCACACCAGTTCCTCCAGACAGTAGTCTCCTATTGATCACCTGGAAACTCTTATCACATAAGCCTTTTTGAGGAGAATGTGTGGTGTCAATTGTGTGTGAGTTTTACCTTGGAAAAACATATAACACCTCCTAGGTGACCATTGTTGTTTGGGTTGAGACAATTTATCTGTATTCTCAAATAACGTTTTGGAAAACCGAGCATTCTGAATTCATATCAATATTGAAGCGGAAGTTGTCTTTCAAGACTGTGTTCGCCGTGAGGTTCTTCTTTCTGTAGATACTTTTCTCCATGGCCAGCTCTCTGTAATTACTTCCAGTTATGCTGCAAATCTTCTACTGTGCAGTTTTGTAGAATTTCTGAAGCCCTTAAACATATACTGAAAGGTATACTGAACTGAAATTGAGCTGTGGGTGGACAAAATGCAGCCCTTCCCATATACTTGGATTGCAGTATCCCACTAGTTCTAGATAGCATAACTAATGGGAGTTACAGTTCAGCAATGTCTGGAGGGTATTTTGTCCACTTCGTGCTAAATAAACATGCTGGTATCTGCATTAAGGTCTTTGGATTGGTGCTGGAAAACGGCTTATACTCCTACCACACACAAAGTGGCTAAACCTGAAATACGAAGATACTGTATATGAAATGTTTTCGTTGACCTCACAGGGAGTAGATGATATTCTAAAGCTATAAATGCAGAGAGTATTTGGCCACGCACCTTGTACATGTTACACTAAAGCCTTTATGCTGCAACCCCAGAGAATCTCTAATTCTTCCTCTCAAAATGGATTGGGAAAACTGAAATGTAGCAGTAGTCATGTGAAGTAGGCAGGATCACCATGCCTATGTACCTCTGGATTTCTTTTGTTTGTTTTTCAGGCATTAGCTTCAGTTATCTGTCATTTAAGATAGCAAATTCACAGCAGGAGAATATAGTCTGTAAAGGAATAATTTTAATCTTCTGAAGAAAAGCAAAGGAAGTTGGCTGGATTCCTGATTTATTAGTTACTATAAACTGTCTTGGACATTTTGAACAGAAGGGAACTCAGTTTTCTTCGATTAACATATTTTAACTTCTGAATTTATAGCATTTGTACTTGTAGAAGAATGGTCCTTTTGTTTTTTAAGTATGTATCGATTTTTATTAACACAATTCCAGGATAGTTTCAATTGAGAAAGATTGGCCTTACATGTTGATAACATAATTTTGAACGTAGCCCTTAACATATTTGTAGCCAGTGCTGTTCTTTGAGCAAAGGAGTAGTAGGCTTATCCTAGGTTGCTCCATTCGGAAGCTTAACTGCTGTATTTTGCACTCACTGCAGTCTAGCCCATTATGAAAAGAACACCAGATGTTGGAAGCTACTGCTGTATGGATCATTATTAGGAACTACTGTAGATTGTTTATGAACTATAGTTAGAAAAAAGCATTCCTAGTCACCAGAATCCCCTTGGGCGTCCAATGGTAAACATGTTTCAGTGACTACCTCTTCAAACCTGATCCTTTAGGAGGAGTACAACCCAGTTCATAGCAGTCAATCTGCTGATTCCCAGAACAGGGGGACCATCCAACCACAGAGCCTTCACTTCAGCTTATTCGCCCTCATTCAGTTCACCACTACTTTCAAATACTCATCCAGAACTTGCACACCACACCTTACTCAGGTGTCACAGGTAACTAAAACTATATGTCATCAATATGCTGATGGCATCATGCCTCAAATCTCATCATTATTGTTCCCAACAGCTCCATATAGTGGTTAGATAGCATTGACAACAAGATGGTAACTGACAGTATCCCAGAATTCCTGAGACCATCACATAGTCACTTAATGTCATTGTATGAAACTGGACCAACAGATAGGAATATATCACCGCAGTACTGTACAGTTATTGCACCCAGTCTACAAAGCCAGCCCTGGAGAGTTCTCCAGCTGAAAGATCAAGGAGAATTAATCCACAATAGGTTTAGGTGTTTAACCTGAATATTTTGATAGATATACAGTTGTCCTTTGTCAGAAACTGACAAACAACTTAGTATGTGTGTAAGTGCCATTGCAGCAGAGGAAAACAATCCATTTTCTTTTGAGTCTAAATATGATTATATGGAGTGTGAAAATATTCTGGAATAACATGGGTGATGCTGTTGCTTGTGATAGCAGTTATGCATTACATTGGTGGTTCCCAACCTTGGGTTCTCAGATGTTCTTGAACTAAAACTCCCGGAAGTCTTCACCACTAGCTGTGCTGGCCAGGATTTCAGGAAGTTGTAGTCCAAGAACATCTGGGGACCCAAGGTTGGGAACCCCTGCACTAAATTAATGTTGCTTACAAAAGTACCCTGATGACTCTTGTCATGATTAATACCCAAACATTTTATCTTCATACTTCTTTCATGATATTATATTCTCACGAAGAGCTTTCTAGATTGTCCCTGCTTCTGCTTCTTAATTTTAATTCTGTCAGTAGTGTGATGCTTCTCAGCAAAGTTAAATATAATTCTGAATGTGAATGCTCAAAGAAGAATATTGGTATTACTACTTCTGCAGACAAATCATTCTTAGCAGCCTCTCATTCCTCAGACTGTTTGCTAATTACAGATGTGTTTCTGTAGCAAAGAGTAATTTAACCCCTAGTACTTAATGATCAGTTTCTCACTCAGCCCTACTTCCATAATACAGTTTTCCTACTTATCTCTTCTTTGTATAAAGTGTGTTACACACTGGATTTTTAAATACTCCTCCCTGTACCTTAATGTTAAAATAATTTCAGCAAGTCCCAAGAGACGATCTAGTGCATATTGGGCATTTTCCTCTTCACTGTGGAGATAAAGTGTTGAACAAATTACAATTGTAATACATAGATGTGGGTGAGTTCAGTTTAAAATAAGAAAAGGACAGTTTTTATGTCCTTCAAGCTTGAAATTGAAATAGAGGGGTTGGAAATGCTCTGTAAGAGAAACTGTTTCAGAAAAGATGGTCTGAAATATTTCAAAGTATTTTTAAATAACAGGTTGTATCTAATGTCTTGTTTCTCCCAGAGGAAAATAGTATTCAGATACAACCTTATGGTACACTTCCAGCTTACATTCCTACAAATCTCTGAACGAACTAATGACGCCCCCATAGTTCATTATCTTTCACAGACACTCCCAAAATATTCAACTGGTTGCAAGACAAGGTATAAATTAATCCCCTGTTTATTTGTGTAAAACATGTAACACGAGAGGAAAGCCTTTTCAAAAACACAGTATGCTCTGCAGGAGTTAATACCCCGTGTTTTTCCCCCTGGAAACCAGCGGTCACACCCGCATTCTCGAGGATAAAATAGTTCATTTTGTTTTCCTTTCTGAACAATTCAGTGCCGTAAAAGTAGTGTTTTTAGCACCCTTTTTGTGAGTACAGATGGCAGCATTTGTTTCGACTGTTTCCCCGAATTCTGCAGAGATATAGGGAGACTCTTGAGCTGAGCATTTGTCTGATGAGAGAGGCAAGACTTAGTTATCCAACCTGCTGTTTTCTAGTCTGCTACAATGTCTTAGTTGTGATCATAGCTCAGGTGTATGGTGAGCTATAAACAAAGCAGCACAGCCCTTGCAATGTTATAAGCAGGTTGAAACTTGATTGAGGAGGATCTTTAATACTCTAAGGTGGGGTCGTGGATAAACGTCTTTGTTGTGTTTTCCTTTCTGTGCTAACATTGACAGGTACTTCAAGGCAAACAGCTGTTCAAGGCAAAAGTGCTGTTGGTTTATTGCTTTAGAACCAGGAATGGCTTCTTCTCATGAACAGTACCTAGGATTTATGGAATGGAACTTCAGGTTCATGGCACAGTTTTATGCATTTCAATTATCTCTTTCTTTCTTTGTGTTCTTTGTAGTTCCTATTGTTTTTAAACCCAAGCTACAAGTCTGAGTGGAAGAAAAACAAAATGCTAAACTTGTTCTCAGCTCAAAATTGCCTTCCTCAGACTTTCCAAGTTTTCACATGTAGGGAGGGAAACAAGAAACTGGGGGCAACTGTATTCCTTCCTCTTGGTGAAAAAGCAGTTTGACAGAGTTGGTTTCAAATTTACCAAAGACTAGAGTATATAGGGTTGAGCAACCTTTGATCACACCCTTCTCTCCCTGCTGCTCACGCTGGCAGGCTGCGTTGGTTTTAAAACATCTGAACCAGGGAGAAAAGAATGGGGGAATTCTGTGGCCAAAATAATATTGTGTAATGACAGCGGAGTCATACATTTTGGTTTGTTCTTTGCCGATAGCAAAGAGCCCCTGCCATGATTTTTGAGGGGCACACGCATGCTGACTTTTGTGTGTGCACACTAGCTCGGTGCATGCATAGGCTTTCCAAAGAATCATGATGGGAGCTATTCATTTGCCAGCAAGGAATGGGCTAAAAGGTACGATATTGATTACATTATGCAACAGGATCTCAGCCTCTGTATCACATAGTTTGAGCCCCAGTCATTATATGATAGACAGTCTAATACTCAAGTTACAGCTGCTTCATGAGTACCTGTGGGGAGTAGATAGAAGATTCAATCTCCCTAAACTGCAGTAATTTTTCAGTAAGTGGCTAAGCCTCAGTTCTGTGCTTCAGGAACATTTGACCAGTTTTATAAAGTGAAATAATAACTATTCAACTTTCACTTAATAGACATTGTTCTTGTCTATCATCTGAATATTTTGGAAATACGGAGGACTCCAGATGCACCAGCAAAATAATAAGCTGAAAGAATGGTGCTAAGGATTTAAAGTGATCAGACTAGCCCATGTGAGAGCTGTAAGGATTCCAAGGTGTGGTGTTTAGCCCTGCTCAGGCTTCTGATTTGGCAGCAACATAGCAATAGGGGAGAATTAACACAATGAGCATAAATACTCAAACAAAAGTTGCCTTTTTGCCACATGTTGTGGGTGGGAGGTGCGCAACTTGCTTTGCCTTTGAGAAATGTACAATTATGGCGCAAAAATAACAAAAGTGATCAGTTAGAACCTGCAGTATTAGCAAATACTTGCATGTTTCCAAAGCTTACAGAGACTAGGTTCAAGAAACACATGCGAAGCTGTGAGTCCAGTTCCCAGGTTACAACTGCCCATAATTAATGCAACTTCCTCTGTTCATATACAAGAGACAAAATGGTGTTTTGTATACCGCCTGGATGTTGCTTGAATGCTGAAGAGCTATAGGAAGATTTTCCAGTTCTCCAGAGTTAGTAAGAATCCAGCAGTATCTTGAGTAAAAAGATAAAATACACATGGCAGTATAATAAGTTGCAAATGCATTTAGGGGTCTAGGAAAGAGATGAGCAAAGGGAAAGGGTTGTTTTCTAACATGTGCACAAGAGCAGATATCTGAACTGTATTTCTATTTGCCTTTACAGCGTGTCTTCAATGACCTCAGTGGCTCAGTATCCCTTTCTTGGATTGGTGACAGCACTGGGGTAAGCAATAGATTTTTTTTTAAATACTCAGAAAGAATAAAAGAACAGTGTGTGACATTATAATTCCATCCAGTGGTTGACTCAGTATTTTCATCCTGGGTGCTTTTTCTTTCATCTTCCCGTATAGGAGAAAGTAGGGTTATTCCTGTTGGATGGCTCATGAGGAATGAGTCTCTTTAGACCTATGTGCTACAAGCCATTCAGGTTCTTCTTTTGCCTATTACCATCCTACTTATGGCCAGAGAAAATGGTCAGAGATTGTGTAAGCTTTGTGGATCCTTGGTGACTCGTTTTACTTTGGTAAGAAGCATCTAGTTGCCCATCTAAACTTGAGGTAAGAATTGCCTCAGTGGTGAGACCTTGTGGGGAAAAAGAAATATTCACCACCTCTTTCTTCATATCCTGCACAGAGATGTTGCTTGCTCCCTGGAGCGGGGGGAAAAGACCTCTGAAGGTTTTTAAGCAACAACCAACGTTTTTTCAGTAGGAAAAGACATACTGAAGAATTGCTAGGAAGTTATAATAAAGATACTCTCTGAAATGACATAAGAAGTGAAATGTTGCTTTAATTCATACATATTAGAACAATTTGTACGAATGAAAATATCAGTATTGCAATATAGGCATTTATCTTGTGAAACCAAAGAGCGTAAAACTGCTTAAGTTGTTTTAAACATATGTCTTGCAGTAGATTTTCAGATAAAGTACAGTACATATTTATGCCCACCTTTAAATAGTGATAAATGTGAAGTATTCATATTCATTATTTTAAAATCAAGAATGAAGGCCATCTGGCCCACAGTCTAAATTCAGCCCTCCAAGCTCAGCTGTCAGACCCACCCCTCCCTCTCAGCTCCATCTGTCTCAATGACAGTCATGTTCTGAAGCCAGGCCAGGACTCAGCTGCAGCTTTGAAGAAATCTCAGGCCAGGAAGGGAAAGAGAGAAATGAAGTTGGCTAAGGACTCAGCTGTGACCTGGATAAAAAAAAGCCCATGAAATTGTGTCTGAAATGGTGTCATTTCTTGTTCTACTTCCCCATTGGGGAATTAACCCACTGAATGCTTTTTCCAGGTGGAGAAACTCAAAATGAGATAGGACTCAGGGGTTGGGGTTCAGGAAGCTAAAATCTTACTCTTCAGAGTGGTTCCAAGTGACAATCGAGAACCCAATACCAATTGAAGTCTTCACCTCATCTTAAATGGACACCATCTCTATTACCAACTGGTAGATTTCTGTCCTTTGATAAAATTCAGTCTAGTTTAACCCTCTGTAGTCCTTGAACTTTAGGTTGGTAACTAGATTTTGAAGTACATGGTTAATGGACCACACACTGGCAGGCTGGCCACATCTGTCACTAGGAGTGAAGAGGCTGCATATGGTAGGGAAGCGCACATTAGCTCTGCTGTCACCAAGTGGCAGTGGAATTCCATGATGCTTGAAGTGGAGACATAACTGTCCAATAGGGAAGTTACAGCCTCCTGCTGCTGCCCTTACCCTTTCCTACCCCTTTATTTAAATGAGTGACACTGTCAATAATGCTTGAGACTCACTGGAAACATCAGTGGGGAATATTTAATCAGTGGACAATCCCTAACACCAGTTATAGTTTTAGAAGAGGTAACCGTGTTAGTCTGTGCTAGCATATCAGACAAAACAAAAATTTAAAAAAAATGAACAAGACAAAAATATTGTGGCACCTTAGAGACTTTCGTAGACAAGTCCACTTCTTCAGATATAAGAGTGAGACTACATGGCAAATATTTACCATTTTTTTCCATGTATAAGACGATACTTTTATCTAAATTCTTTAGACTAAAAATTGAGGTTCGTCTTATACACGGAAGTAAGGGGGGAAAGGGATCAAAGCGCTGCAGGATCGTAGCCCTTTGATCCTGCAGCCCTTTCATGGCTGCTTTACCCCTCCACTTCCTAAGTCCCGCGGAGCTTATGAAGTGGTGGGGAAAGCAGCCATGAAAGGGCTGCAGGATCAAAGGGCTGCGATCCTGCAGCGCTTTCATCACTGCTTTACGCTTCCACTTCCACAGCCCTTTGATCTTGCTTTTGCGGGGCTTAGGAAGTGGAGGGGGAAAGCAGCAATCAAATTTTCTTATTTGGGGTTGGAAAAGTGGGGGTCATCTTATACACGGAAAAATACGGTATACATTTATACATGGGACCATTGCCAGAAGAGACAGTATTTTCTCGGCACAAGTTGTTGATAGTGCAGAAACGAGTTGGTTTCTGATCCTTGGTGTTCAGCCAAACACATTTAATTAAAAGATTCCTAATTTGTTAAGTATACTACATAATTGTTGTCACAATGGCTGGAATTCTATTCATCTAGGTACAATGTAATGTTGCACCTGTGTAAATGTGCTGGGCATTACACCCTGGCAACAACAATTGTGCAGTTCAATTGCACATCCAGTTATGTTGTTCCCATAGTGATAAATTGTGCAATGCAGCTGCAGAAATGCTTTGTGAAGAGTACTTCCGCCTTGGTGTTTTGGACTTACTGTGAAGTTAGCAAATCAGATTTTAGCCAACATTTTCATAGGAGGCCCTAATCTGTGTGTATTTTATAAGACAAGTGCATTGATCTGCAAAAAAGACGGGGCTTGTATGTGGTGACACCCTGACTTGGAAATGCTCTTCTCCAAGAGGTTGCTCTGGCACTAACATGACTTACATTTTTATTTATTATCATTTATTTATTTAAAATATTTTTGTCTCGCCTTTTTCTTTGACAATGACCCAAGGCAGCTTACATAATTAAAGAAAAAAATAAAAGCTAAAAACAGCTAAAGTATACAAATATTAAAAAAGAATTTAAGATTATATTAAAAACAATAAATAAAATCAATACTAAAACATATTTAAAAAAAACAAAGCTCAACAGTCCATTTAAAAACCTCTCTCAGACCACCAGTCATTAAAGAAAAGCCTGCCTGAAGAGAAAGGTCTTTGCCTGCTTGCAGGAGTACAGCAAAGATGGGGCCACTTTTGGATTCCAGATCAAAACTATTGTATTTTCAAAAGCATACTAAAATAACAGTTATAGTGTTAAATGTACATTTATATTTTTTTTAATGCTGGATGATGTTAATGATCTCAGTTTTATTGTTTAGATGTTGTCATTTTATTTCTTTATGTTCATCACTTTTAAATCTTCTCTGGAATGAATGTGCAGTATGTAGTATTTTAAAATCAATAAAAATATAAAATCTTAGCTATATATTTGATAAGCAGAGTCAACAAACCCCAAATGGAATTAAGACTGAGGTTTATGGTTGGAGCCTTGATTCTTTATGTCATATGATGTTACCCGATTACAAACTTTATTTGCTAATTTCCTGCTATATTGACTGGCAAGTAAAAGTTTGTGTCATTTCCAAAATTGGAAGGGGGGGGGCATACTGAAACTTTTGACATTTACGTCTTCAGGATGCAGAGTTCAAAAATCAGCTAAATTACAAGTTACTGATCTCTGCTTGTGAAATGGCATGTTCTTACTTTCATACAAGTATGCAGCTGTTTAAATGTTTCCTTTGTCCTAGTTTTGATGTAAGCACCTTCTGGTAGCTTAATTTCCTTTTTCAGTTAGAGTGTTACTGTCCCTTCTTCTTAGCTAGTAATTAAGAGAAGCATGGTAAGAGCAGGATCAGATACATTCATATTATAATAATTACAGTATGTATCTTAATTCCTCAATTTTTATGTACAAAGTGGCTTTGGGGAGACTAAGGGCCAAAGTAATGGGTTATATTTGATACTAATCTGTAGAACTCTGTTTCTAGGCATAGATTACCTATTAACTAAGAAACTTGTGCCAGGTCAGTTACGCTTACCATGGATTAGGTGTGTTATCTTCTCCGTAGGAGGCAGGGAACATGTTGACACTTCAGGATAGGATGTTTAAAGCATTAGGTGACTGTTAGTAAGTAGAAGGCTTTTCCAAAGGTTATCAAATAGAGTAAGAAAATTGTAAAGTTAGATGAACAGTTTTTGGAATAAAAATGAAATGACATCCAGTTAGTGTCTTGCGTATTCAGTTGGCCTTATGAAAGTTTGTATCATATGTTTTTAAAAGTGTGAGAAATAATCTAGCATCACAAAAAACAACTGCAAGAAAGTAAATCTGAGTTGTTTCTGCCATGTAGCTCTAAACATAACGTGTATTGGTCCCTATTGAAACGGAGTAGTTTCTTGGCCCTAAGACAGTGTCATGTGTAAGCTCTTCTTTCAACACTGTTGGAATTACTTCCTTACTTCCTTACTTCCTTACTTCCTTACTTACATCAGAAAAAAATAAATACAAACAAAAACAAAAACACACCCACAACCAAGGCTATTTGAGCTAACTGGCTTTTCTCCCTCTGTCCAGGTCATTCTTGTGTTGACCACATTTCAAGTACCACTGCTGATTGTGACTGTTGGGCAGTCTAAACTCTACCGAAGGTAAGAACAATATTTTTGTGCATGTTTATGAATATCAGGCACATTGCAGTTTTTGTTTGAGGCCAAGAATTTGCCACTGATCCCCATACATGAGGATTTTGGTGCAAATCATGATTGCCTATTTATAACATTTATGGGCATGGGTTTTCCTCTCAGAAAAATCAGAGATGAACACTGGCTGGTATGATTCCTGAGGACTAGGGTGTATGTTTGAAATCCGTGAAGAACCCAGTTCATTGACCTAGAGAGTACTACAAAGTGCGCAGAAAATCCACTGTGTGGTGCAGCTAAGGAAAGGCACACAGGTTTAAACAGTAGGTTATAAAGCAGTTGATCTATTTTGTGCTTGAAGCAGCTTTCCAATTGGCTCGTTCACATTTATTCCTATCTTCTGAACAATGGGTTTACTATGCTTTTGCATGTCTTCATATGACCAGTGTAAATACACAGGTAAACACATTGACTCAGAATCGTTTATCACAGATTTGTGGAATGTGTGGTTTTCCAGGTATTATTGGACTTCCCATTATTACTCATCAATGGCTGTGCTTGCTAAGGTTGATGGGAGGCAGCTGCATATTCCCTTTACTATCTAGTTCAACTTAATGGATGACCATATGTAAGCTAACACCACTTTAACATGTTGGAAATCCTGCAGAAACAATCCTTACTGGCTGCCTCTACAGATAAGCTTGTGAACATTTGAAGACCTTATTTACCTCCTTGTTGTTGTTTAGTCGTTAAGTCGTGTCCAACTGTTCGTGACCCCATGGACCAGAGCACGCCAGGCCCTCCTGTCTTCCACTGCCTCCCGGAGTTTGGTCAAAGTCACGTTGGTAGCTTCGATGACACTGTCCAACCATCTCGTCCTCTGTCGTCCCCTTCTCCTCTTGCCTTCGCACTTTCCCAACATCAGGGTCTTTTCCAGGGAGTCTTCTCTTCTCATGAGATGGCCAAAGTATTGGAGCCTCAGCTTCAGGATCTGTCCTTCCAGTGAGCACTCAGGGTTGATTTCCTTTAGAATGGATAGGTTTGTTCTCCTTGCAGTCCAGGGGACTCTCAAGAGTCTCCTCCAGCACCACAATTCAAAAGCATCAATTCTTCGGCGGTCAGCCTTCTTTATGGTCCAGCTCTCACTTCCATACATCGCTACTGGAAAAACCATAGCTTTGACAATGCGGACCTTTGTCGGCAAGGTGATGTCTCTGCTTTTTAAGATGCTGTCTAGGTTTGTCATCGCTTTCCTCCCAAGAAGCAGGCGTCTTTTAATTTCGTGGCTGCTGTCACCATCTGCAGTGATCATGGAGTCCAAGAAAGTAAAATCTGTCACTACCTCCATATCTTCCACTTCTATTTGCCAGGAGGTGATGGGGCCAGTGGCCATGATCTTAGTTTTTTTTGATGTTGAGCTTCATTCCATTTTTTGCGCTCTCCTCTTTCACCCTCATTAAGAGGGTCTTAATTCCTCCTCACTTTCTGCCATTTATCTTTCCTACCTTTCTATATTCTTTCTGTGAGGACGGAGCTGTCAACATAGTTAAATACTCACCTTCATCGACTGCCAATCCTTTTAAGAAAAAAGCACTAAAAAAAAGGCCGAAACATTCCCCTGTCTATTACCTTGGTGGGACTTGTTGTCAGCTCTTTTGCTTTCTTACATGGTAAAGAAAATCGGTTGCATTGTTTAAGGTGTTAAAGAGGGCTTTGGCTGGATATATCTGGACCTTTTGCCTCAATTCATAGGGACAGTTTATACATCACATTTGCCCTGTGGGCACTGCTTTACATGCAGGAACTAAAAATTATGAGGTTCTTCTTTGGTCTGTTCACCTGGCACTACTTTTATTTTTCAGACACCATGGAAAGTTAGTTCTGCCTTTCCTGGATGTTTAATGGCATATTATGCCTTATATGATTATTAGTCCCTCTTTAAGATCAAACACAGCTGGATTTTTGGTTGCCATCTTATTACTACATTTTAATACATTATTTCATTTATTATTTAAGATGCTTATTATATTATCAGTCCTGGGGCTTATCTGAAAGGTAAGGGTTACTGTTTAGATTTTAAATAATAGCCATTATATATGCTCATGTTCAACAGCTATTTCTGTGTGGTTTTTCTCTCTCTATTACACCATATTTGAATATTTGTCCCTGTGTTTCTGAATACAACATAGGAAGTCTGTGAAGTAGTAGTAACATTGTCACTTCCAAATATTTTGATTTTTCCTGTCATTTATTTGGTATGTCCAGTTGCTTTTAAGAGACTTTCAAACACAAACTGTCACTCCTGCAGTAGCCTCCTGTTGAAATTTCCCTTTAATATGTCTTTCTTTTTCCTTGCATCTTAGTGAAGACTATGGGAAAACGTTCACAGACATCACTGATCTCATTAACAACACTTTCATCAGAACAGAATTTGGAATGGCTATTGGTCCAGAGAATTCAGGAAAGGTAAGAAAAGCCTGCTAATATGTTTCGGGAGACTGCTTGGTAATCCCAGTCCTTAAATCATGGATAGAAACTGCATAATCCTGCAAAAATTCTTCATCTGAAAATCCTTGTGCTCATCAGTGCTGCAGCCCAGCAACATTGAGCTGAGGGGGAGGTACACATTCATTTTTGTTATGTGCCATCCAATTAGAACTGACTTACAGCAACCCTAAAAGGGCTTTCAAGGTAAGTGAGATATTTAAGGAGTGGTTTGACTAGTTCCACACCCCAAGTGAGTTCCCATGCCTGAGTGGGATTCAAATCCAGGCCTCCTGAGTCCTAGTCTGTCATTCAATCCACTACACTACACTGGGTATCCCTACACATTCCCTAACTCTGCTTTATTTTTAAAGGTGGAACTTGACCTTATAAAGAAGAACCTTGAACTGATGCATTTTAGTAATTTACTAGCTTAATACCAAATGGTAGACATGAGACCTTGCTTGAGTTATTGTTCGCCTGGAATGTCGGGTGGAACTGAACTTTGTTCACAGCTCTGCACCTGACGTCTGCTTGCCAAGTTATAGATAGCTGACACAGCATCACCTAGAAGCTCGTATTATATGTGTTACACAAATTTCTGTCATAAAATCTATGCTGTTCTCTACTTGTGTGACTGTTCTGTCTCCCACTGCACTGTATGGCTGCCAGACACACATCCTATTTGATGCTTCAGTTTTCCCACTTTTACAGAAAAACAATCACTTGCTTTGTCAAGGTCACCAGATTTTTTACTCAGTCTCACAGTGTTCTGGGCATGGTTGTTTGACAAAGCTCGGTTGTTAAGAGTAGGTCAGTATCTTGGCAGAATGTGTGCCTTCCAACTATTACTTTTTCTCCTCTGCCTTCTTCTGTAATGCAGTGCACTTAGTGCAGTGCACTAAGTTTGTTTCTTTGGTCAACAGGACATGGCATGTGTCTTACCATTCATCAAATTCGTATTTTACTTAGGGCTTTGTAGGGCTTCTACTGCCTCTGATTGGTGCCAAAACCAGAAGAAGTGTTTATACCCATACAACATTTATTTCATTCTGGGTCATCAAGGTTATCCTTGGGCTTTATGAGTATTGTTTTCTTCTGGTACTGGGATGTGAACAGAATGATTATGTTCTTTTTAACATAATCTTAAAACTTTTTAAATAGAGGGCAGGTATGCACTCATATCATAGTGAAACATTGTCTTTGCATTAATTTGCACTACAAATTTCCACAACAGAGAAGAGCAAGAAAAGGCAGGATCTGGAGTTAACTAAGAATCCTACCCAGTGAGTTTTTGGATTTATTTTGTTTCTGTTTTTGTGACCTTTTGGTTTGTGTTCTTCAAAACTTATACTATTTGAAATATGCAGTTATGCTTCTCATTATGTGCTTCTCATTTTTCACACATGAAAAACTGGTAGTGTATTACCTCGAGAAGGTAGTGCATGCTCCAACACTGGAGGCATTCAAGAGAAATTTAGACAACCACCTGGCAGATATCCTTTGATATGCCTGTACTGAGCTTGATGCTCTTATAGGCCCCTTCCAACTTCATTATTCTATGATTCTTTTATAAGCTCTGTTTTGAAACTTGGGAAGCACTCCTTTTTTTATATCTTTCTGTCCAGGTTATATTAACAGGGGATAGATCTGGACCAGAACATACAGGAAGAATATTCAAGTCATCAGATTTTGCTAAGAACTTCATAATGACGGATCTCCCTTTCCATCCTTTGACACAAATAACTTACCATCCTCAGAATTCTGATTTGTTGTTGGCCCTCAGTACCGAGGTAAGTACTACATGGTGTTGGATCAGGGTATAGAACTATATGTGTGCCCATTTATTCACTGCTGTGGTAATTCAAGCCCTTCAGTGCGGGTTCCAAAAAACCATGAGGGGGCTCATAACTAATCTCTTGTGATCATAATTAACATCTGCTTTCTCTTGGTTCCCCCCCCCCCCTCATTTTGAATAGCCATTGTAAATTAACCTCTCCTTACCTTTTGTGTGGTGTTATACATTGTGGACATAGACTCTCTTCCTTTCCCCATTGTTAAAAATTTGTACTGTGATTCTGAGATAAGCCTATTGCAGCCCTGAGAACAAAAGTATTTGGGAAGTGCCATCACACTAAACTCCAGTATACAGCAGTGCAAAAAGTAAGCTTTGGTTTGGGTAGAGACACAAAAGTGCAATAACTTGATGGGAGTCGGAATGCAGAGCAAGGTAAGAGAAACATCATCCGGACTCTGGGAAATTTCCTACAAGATCAATATTCAACCCAGTTCTTAATGTGAAACAGTTGCTACTGCTAGATGACCAGATGTCAGCCTGTTGCCATGAAAAAAATGAAGAATCTTGTGGCACCTTAAAGACTGACAAGCTTTATGAAGTATAAGCTACTTATGGTTTGCAGACCATTTTGTTAGGTGCATCCGATGAGATGGGTGTCAGTCTGGGAAAGCTTATGTTCAGTAAAACATGTTAGTCTTTGAAGTGTCACAACATTGAAGTGTCACAGGTTTATTGGTTTCACTGTTTTTAAAAATTTGTAATGCCGCCCAGAGTAGACCTTTGGTCTAGATGGGCGGGGTAGAAGTCTAATAAATAAATAAATAATAAATAAACAAACATGTTTTGGTTATTTATCTAAATATTTTACAGTATATCACAGAAGTGAGTACACCCCCTCACATTTCATAAATATTTTAGTATATCTTTTCATGTGACAACACTGAAGAAATGACACTTGGCTACAATGTAAAGCAGTGGGTATACAGCTTGTATAACAGTGTAAATGTGCTGTCCCCTCAAAATAATGCAACACATAGCCCTTCATGTCTAAACCGCTGGCAACAAAAGTGAGTACACCCCTAAGTGACAATGTCCAAATTGGGCACAAAGTGTCAATATTTTGTGTGGCCACCATTATTTTCCAGCACTGCTTTAACCCTCTTGGGCATAGAATTCACCAGAGCTTCACAGGTTGCTACTGGAGTCCTCTTCCACTCCTCCATGACGACACCACAGAGCTGGTAGATGTTAGAGACCTTGTGCACCTCCACCTTCCGTTTCAGGATGCCCCACAGATGCTCGATAGGGTTTAGGTCTGGAGACATGCTTTGCCAGTCCATCACCTTTACCCTCAGCTTCTTTAGCAAGGCAGTGGTCGTTTTGGAGGTGTGTTTGGGGTCGTTATCATGTTGGAATACTGCCCTGCGGCCCAGTCTCCGAAGGGAGGGGATCATGCTCTGCTTCAGTATGTCACAGTCCATGTTGGCATTCATGGTTCCCTCAATGAACTGTAGCTCCCCAGTGCCGGCAGCACTCATGCAGCCCCAGACCATGACACTCCCACCACCATGCTTGACTGTAGGCACGATACACTTGTCTTTGTACTCCTCACCTGGTTGCCGCCACACACACTTGAGACCATCTGAACCAAATATGTTTATCTTGGTCTCACCGGACCACAGGACATGGTTCCAGAAATCCATGTCCTTAGTCTGCTTGTCTGCAGCAAACCGTATGCGGGCTTTCTTGTGCATCATCTTTAGAAGAGGCTTCCTTCTGGGACAACAGCCCTGGAGACCAATTTGATGCAGTGTGCGGCGTATGGTCTGAGCACTGACAGGCTGACCCCCCACCCCTTCAACCTCTGCAGCAATGCTGGCAGCACTCATGTCTATTTCCCAAAGCCAACCTCTGGATATGATGCTGAGCACGGGCACTCAACTTCTTTGGTCGACCATGGCGAGGCCTGTTCTGAGTGGAACCTGTCCTGTTAAACCGCTGTCTGGTCTTGGCCACCGTGCTGCAGCTTAGGTTCAGGGTTTTGGCAATCTTCTTATAGCCTAGGCCATCTTTATGTAGAGCAACAGTTTGTTTTTTCAGATCCTCAGATAGTGCATGACCATGAGGTGCCATGTGGAACTTCCAGTGACCAGTCTGAGAGAATGAGAGCGATAACACCTGCTCCCCCTTCACAACTGAGATTTGTGACACTAACGGGTTTCATGACACCAGGGAGGGAAAACGGCTACTTGGGCCCAATTTGGACATTGTCACTTAGGGGTGTACTCATTTCTTCATGGTCTCTGTGAATGCACACGAAAGGGTTAAACTGCGCCTGCGCAGGTCTCTTCGGAATATTCTAGCGCTAAAATAACTGACCAATAGAATGTTTCCCCGTGTTGCGCATACCCTGCCCGCCCGTGGTACCTCAGTTCCTTTTTGCCGCCGCTGCAATCGGACTCTTTCGCGACGCCTAGAGCTGTTTTCAATTCTTTCAAGTTCTCTGGTTTTGATCCCGGCCTGCTTTCTTGACTACGTTTTTTCTGATCTCTGCAGTATTTTGACTTGGACTGACCTGATTTACAATTCTTGCATTTTGGATTGGCTACCGTTGTTGTGTCTGGTGTTTGACCTTTGGACTGGTTACCATTTGCGATTTGGATTATGGACTTTGTCTTGATACTTTGGTATTTTGTCTTCTCGGCTTGTCTTCTCGTCTTTTGATCCTGGACTGCAATCGTTAATGTTCCCCGTGAGTCCTTTCCTCTTTTTCCTCCCCCCCCTCCTTTCCCTGTTCCCGCCAAATTTTATGGTCTCTTCAGGCCCGTTCAAACACTGTACATTGTGTGCCAACAAGATTCCTTTTACGGACAGCCTCAACCGCTGTTTATTCTCCTTGGGGGAGAGACAACTCCTGTCAGGAGTGTAAAAAATTAACCAAACCCGCCCTTAAGCTCCGCTTACAGCGGCTCCGCTCATATCTTTCGGAGAAGTCGTTAACACCGTCGAGCTCGGCAGCCATGGAACCTACCGTGACTCGTGCTCCTCCCACTCCTCATCCTGATCCCGCTGCCTTGCCGGCTCCTGCTACCCCTTCTTTGAGAGCTTCTTCAAAGGTGTCCAAGTCGAAGAAGTCGTCGACATCGATATCGAAATCACCATCTGTTAAAGACCCCAAGAAGAAGAAGGAGGTAGTTAAGCATAAGAAGGCTAAACAGTCTTCTAAGTCTGTTCAACATAAGGAACTCCCTCCAGTTCGAGTGTCCCTGCCTTCACCGATACTTGAGGAATCATCCAGGGAGCTTCCTGATCCTGAATCACTTTCTGAAGGGGACGGCTTTGTACCACCGCCGCAGACACAGGCTTCGGTATTGATTCCGAGCCTGTCTCCAAGTCATGGCCGTTCTGAGGCTGATGCAATCTCCAGCCCAGCCTCGGCCCATTCGAGCCCTATGTCTATCGGGCGGGCAACAGTGATTCAACTGTCGAACTCGGAGGTGTCACCACAACAATCCCCTCCGCGTAAACATCTGGCGAAACGTCGGCATGTTTCTCCAGGCCAACAACTCCCTCAGCATCGGGAGGTCATAGTTCTTCCACGTCCATCTCGACGTCATGCTTCTGCTGAGTATGAAGAGCCACTTTATGTAGAAATTGATCGGCGTGGTGGTCGACGTCGGTACCATGGGGACGATCTCGATCCCTTATACGACACCAACGATTATGTCAGGCCCAAGAGGGTGCGATATGTCTATGCTTCCCCGTCTGGGTCATCTCGATTGCCTTCGCCGCCTCAATGTCGGCATCGAGCCTATTTCCAACTGGACCCTATGACTTCGAAGCCTGTTACTAAGCGCCACTTACCGCAACAGGATCCACAATCATCCCATCCTGCGAAGCGTTCTCGGGCTCCATCAATACCGTCACCCTTGGTATCCCACCTGAAAACGTCTCACGCTCAGTCATCACGTCAGGCTGCGTCTTCTAGAGCCACTTATCCACCTGACATCATCTTCTGCTACCACCTCTTTTCGGGCACAGGCTTCTAGTCAATGTCGACAAGCTTTCCGTCACCCTGCCAAGAAGAATAAACAATATCTTTGACTGTCTTCGGCTGAATCCTTCTATCGATCTATCCCACCTCCCCTGGCTAGCCCCTTTCTTCAACAAGTGGTCTATCATCACCAAGGACACTTGGGTGCTTGCCATCTTACGTTTTGGTTACCTTTTAGAGTTCTCAGATCTTCCTCCTGTTGGTCGCCTCAAGATCACAGCTTACTCACCTGCTCTAGAAAACAAAGTATCTGTTCTTCTCCAGAAGCATACTATTCAACGCATTTCTTCTCAAGAAGCACTGGACGGCTTCTATTCCCGATATTTTACGGTTCCCAAGAAGGATGGCGGACTGCGGCCAATCTTAGATCTCAGTCTCCTCAATACTTACCTTCATCCAAGGTGTTTCCGAATGGTCACCTTAGAGTCGGTCATTCCGCTTCTTTCTCCAGGCGATTGGTTTGTGGTGATAGACTTACAGGACGCTTACTTTCATATTTCCATCCACGAGCGTCATCGCAAATATCTCTGCTTCATCTTCATGGAGTCTGTGTACCAGTTCTGCGCCCTACCATTCAGGCTTGCCACCGCCCCAAGGACCTTCACAAAGTGTTTCGCTCCAGTAGCAGCCTACCTGCGTCTGCACAATATCATGGTCTTTCCTTATATAGACGACTGGTTGATCGTTGCTGGCTCTTACGCTAAGGCACAAGAGGATACAAGTTTTGCTCTACAAACTCTGGCAGATCTAGGCCTCCAGGTCAACTTTGTGAAGTCCCATCTTTAACCATCTCAGACCATGGACTACATTGGCGCGGTTTTGGACTCCAACAGAGCCAGAGTTTTCCTTCTTTCCGAAAGGATTTACAAATTGAGTCGGGCTATTCATCCATTCCCCTTCATGGATTGCTGCCTTGTCGTGGCGAAGGGGCTTGAGTAATTCAGAGAAGCTATGGGCTATGCCGTGCAGGGACACCCAAGACAAACAGGTCATAGTGGAGAGGTCTGACTAAACGCGATCCACCTGGAGCAGGAACTGGCAAGCCACTCCAGTATCTTTGCCAAGAAAACCCCATGAACAGAAACAAAAGGCTAAAAGATATGACGCTGGAAGATGAGCCCCTCAGGTCGGAAGGCGTCCAACATGCTACTGAGGAAGAGCGGAAGGTCCGCCGGGACCTCTCTCCTTTTTTGAATACAGTGAGTTGAGCAGAGATGTCTAGCGCTCCGTCTTGCCCAGTAACCCTTGACACATTTCAGCCTGTCACGCCTGATTCTGTGGCCAAGGTCCTTGATCGCTGTCGAGCCACCACCTCCTCCCTTGACCCTTGCCCGGCCTGGCTAATCAAAGCAGCCAGGCCGATAACAACCGAATGGGCCACCGCAATAATAAATGGGTCTTTCCTTGAGGGCAGGTTTCCTTCTGCCCTCAAGGAGACACTCATTAGGCCCATAAGAAAGAAACCTAGTTTGGCGGCGGACGAAATTGGCAATTATAGGCCCGTCACCAATGTTTCTTTCATGAGCAAAGTGGTGGAGAGGGTGGTGGCCGACCAGTTTCAAGCTCTCTTGGAAGAAACGGATGCCCTGGACCCATTTCAGTCCGGCTTCAGGCCGCGCCACGGAACAGAGACGGTATTGGTCGCCCTGTATGATGACCTATTGAGGGAGGCTGATAGGGGAAAAACTTCTCTGTTAGTCCTTCTCGACATCTCGGCGGCCTTTGATACCGTCGACCATGGTATCCTCCTGGGGAGGCTCTCCGAGTTGGGAATTGGTGGCCTGGCGTTTGCCTGGCTCCGTTCCTTCTTGGAGGACCGTCCCCAGAGAGTACAGCTTGGGGAGAGTGTCTCGGCCCCGTGGAGTGTCAATTGTGGGGTTCCACAGGGGTCGATTATCTCCCCAATGCTGTTTAATATCTTCATGAGGCCGCTGGGTGGGGTCATCAGGGGATGTGGGGCATTGTGTCATCAGTATGCGGATGACACCCAGCTCTACATCTCCTTTCCACCAACTGCAGGTGATGCCGTCCTGTCCCTTCAGCGCTGCCTGGGGACTGTACTGGAATGGATGCAGGAGAATGGGCTGAGGCTGAACCCGGACAAGACGGAGGTCTTGAGGGTGGGCGCCCCCACTGTAGGTGGCTTGGGTGACTCCCTCTCGTTTGGGGGGGTGGCCCTGGCCGCAAAGAGTGGGGTTCGCAGTCTGGGGATCCATCTGGACCCGGCGCTCTCCTTGGAGACTCAGGTGGCGTCGGTGGTCCGCACCGCCTTTTTTCACCTCTGGCGGATAGCCCGGCTGCGGCCCTATCTCGATGTGGGGGCGCTCACCACCTTGGTCCAAGCGCTCGTAATCTCAAGATTAGACCACTGTAACGCGCTCTACGTGGGGCTGCCTTTGAGGCTGACGCGGAAACTCCAAGTGGTGCAGAATGCAGCGGCCAGACTCCTAAGTGGAGTGAGAAGACACCATCACATCTCCCCTACCCTGGCCGCGTTGCATTGGCTGCCCATTCGGTTCCACGTTGACTTCAAAGTTTTGATGCTTACGTTTAAAGCCCTAAACGGTTTAGGACCTCGATACTTGTCGGAACGCTTACTCCCACCTAGTTCTACCCGTGTCACTCGCACGAGTCAGGAGGTGAGGTTGAGGAGCCTGACGCCGAGGGAGGCCTGGAAGGAAAAAAACAAGAAACCGGGCCTTCTCGGCGGTGGCTCCTCGCCTCTGGAACAGCTTACCTCCTGAGATTCGCGCAGCTCCCTCGTTGGGTATTTTCAAGAAACAACTGAAAACATGGATGTTTAGGCAGGCCTTCCCCCTTTCCAGTTAACTCCTAATTACTCTTTTTTCTTTTTCTACTACAATATACCTTGTTTCTTGCCATCTTTGAGAAAAAACTTTATTTCTTTTTATTTATGCAAATTATGTTATGTGGTATGTTATATGTTTAATTGTTTTATAGTGTGTGTTGTAAGCCGCCTAGAGTGGTCACAATCGACCAGATAGGCGGGGTATAAATGAAATAAAAAAATAAATAAGTAAGTACAAGTAGCTCCAGTGCTAATGAAGTGGTTGGGCCAAAGCCGAAAGGATGCTCAGCTGTGGACGCGCCTGGAAGTGAAAGGAAAGTCCGATGCTGCAAAGAAAAATACTGCATAGGGACCTGGAATGTAAGATCTATGAACCGTGGAAAGTTGGATGTGGTCAAACAGGAGATGGCAAGAATAAACATTGACATCCTGGGCGTCAGTGAACTAAAATGGACGGGAATGGGCGAATTCAATTCAGACGATTATCATATCTACTATTGTGGGCAAGAATACCATAGAAGAAATGGAGTAGCCCTTATAGTCAACAAAAGAGTGGGAAAAGCTGTACTGGGATATACTCTCAAAAATGATAGAATGATTTCAATACGAATCCAAGGAAGACCTTTCAACATCACAGTAATCCAAGTTTATGCACCAACCACCAATGCTGAAGAGGTTGAAATTGACCAATTCTATGAAGACTTACAACACCTTCTAGAACTGACACCAAAGAAAGATGTTCTTCTCATTATAGGGGATTGGAATGCTAAAGTAGGGAGTCAAGAGATAAAAGGAACAACAGGTAAGTTTGGCCTTGGAGTTCAAAACAAAGCAGGGCAAGGGCTAATAGAGTTTTGTCAAGAGAACGAGCTGGTCATCACAAACACTCTTTTCCAACAACACAAGAGGCGACTCTACACATGGACATCACCAGATGGGCAATACCAAAATCAGATTGATTATATTCTCTGCAGCCAAAGATGGAGAAGCTCTATACAGTCAGCAAAAACAAGACCTGGAGCTGATTGTGGCTCTGGTCATCAGCTTCTTATAGCAAAATTCAAGCTTAAACTGAAGAAAGTAGGAAAAACCACTGGGCTAGTCAGGTATAATCTAAACCAAATCCCTTATGAATACACAGTGGAAGTGAAGAACAGATTTAAGGAACTTGATTTGCTGGACAGAGTGCCTGAAGAACTATGGGTGGAGGCCCGTAACATTGTACAGGAGGCAGCAACAAAAACCATCCCAAAGAAAAGGAAATGCAAGAAAGCAAAGTGGCTGTCCAAGGAGGCCTTACAAATAGCAGAGAAGAGAAGGGAAACAAAATGCAAGGGAGATAAGGAAAGTTAGAGAAAATTGACTGCAGACTTCCAAAGAATAGCAAGGAGAGACAAGAGGGCCTTCTTAAATGAACAGTGCAAAGAAATAGAGGAAAAGAATAGAAAGGGAAAAACCAGAGATGTGTTCAAGAAAATTGGAGATATTAAAGGAACATTTTGTGCAAAGATGGACATGATAAAGGGAAAAAATGGCAGGGACCTCACAGAAGCAGAAGACATCAAGAAGAGGTGGCAAGAATACACAGAGGAATTATACCAGAAAGATTTGGATGTCCCGGACAACCCAGATAGTGTGGTTGCTGACCTTGAGCCAGACATCCTGGAGAGTGAAGTCAAGTGGGCCTTAGAAAGTATGGCTAACAACAAGGCCAGTAGAGGTGATGGCATACCAGTTGAACTATTGAAAATCTTAAAAGATGACGCTGTTAAGGTGCTACACTCAATATGCCAGCAAGTTTGGAAAACTCAGCAGTGGCCAGAGGATTGGAAAAGATCAGTCTACATCCCAATCCCAAAGAAGGGCAGTGCCAAAGAATGCTCCATCTACCGTACAATTGCACTCATTTCACACGCTAGCAAGGTTATGCTCAAAATCCTACAAGGTAGGCTTCAGCAGTATGTGAACCGAGAACTCCCAGAAGTACAAGCTGGATTTCGAAGGGGTAGAGGAACTAGAGACCAAATTGCTAACATGCACTGGATTATGGAGAAAGCCAGAGAGTTCCAGAAAAACATCTACTTCTGCTTCATTGATTACGCAAAAGCCTTTGACTGTGTGGACCACAACAAACTATGGCAAGTTCTTAAAGAAATGGGAGTGCCTGACCACCTTATCTATCTCCTGAGAAATCTATATGTGGGACAGGAAGCAACAGTTAGAACTGGATATGGAACAAGTGATTGGTTCAAAATTGGGAAAGGAGTACGACAAGGCTGTATATTGTCTCCCTGCTTATTTAACTTATATGCAGAATACATCATGCGAAAGGCAGGACTGGAGGAATCCCAAACCGGAATTAAGATTGCCGGAAGAAATATCAACAACCTCAGATATGTAGATGATACCACTCTAATGGCAGAAAGTGAGGAGGAATTAAAGAATCTTGTAATGAGGGTGAAAGAGGAGAGCACAAAAAATGGTCTGAAGCTCAACATAAAAAAAAACTAAGATCATGGCCACTGGTCCCATCACCTCCTGGCAAATAGAAGGGGAAGATATGGAGGCAGTGACAGATTTTACTTTCTTGGGCTCCATGATCACTGCAGATGGGGACAGCAGCCACGAAATTAAAAGACGCCTGCTTCTTGGGAAGAAAGCGATGACAAACCTAGACAGCATCTTAAAAAGCAGAGACATCACCTTGCCGACAAAGATCCACATAGTCAAAGCTATGGTTTTTCCAGCAGCGATGTATGGAAGTGAGAGCTGGACCATAAAGAAGGCTGACCGCCGAAGAATTGATGCTTTTGAATTGTGGTGCTGGAGGAGACTCTTGAGAGTCCCCTGGACTGCAAAGAGAACAAACCTATCCATTTTGAAAGAAATCAGCCCTGAGTGCTCACTGGAAGGACAGATCCTGAAGCTGAGGCTCCAATACTTTGGCCATCTCATGAGAAGAGAAGACTTCCTGGAAAAGACCCTGATGTTGGGAAAATGTGAAGGCAAGAGGAGAAGGGGATGACAGAGGACGAGATGGTTGGACAGTGTCATCGAAGCTACCAACATGAATTTGACCCAACTCCGGGAGGCAGTGGAAGACAGGAGGGCCTGGCATGCTCTGGTCCATGGGGTCACGAAGAGTCAGACACGACTTAACGACTAAACAACAACAGTCATCCATTCTGCCCATACGCCAGGGTTTCTGCTCATCACACGCAGCATCTTTTAGGCCTCATGGCTTCCACCATGTCTGCTCTTCTTCAGGCTCGATTGAAGATGTGCTCTCTGCATGCGTGGTACCTGTCTCAGTTCAATCCTCTATTAGACAACTCTGCCAAACGCCTCCGTGTGACTCCAGAGTTAGCAAGTCAATTGACGTGGTGGACTTTCGTGCCGCATCTTCTAATTGGCCGACCCTTCAGGCCCCTTCAGCTGACAGTCCAGATCACGACGGATGCCAGCCCAATGGGTTGGGGCGCGCATTGTGGCGTTCACAAGATCCATGCCCTGTGGTCCAACTCAGAGAATCTGCTACACATCAATCTTCTCAAGATGTTGGCAGTAATCAAGGCTCTTCACGCTCTCTGTCCTCTAGTGGTCGGTCGTGGAGTGCAGGTGGCTACGGACAACATATACATAGGCATCCTTCAGTCTCGAGAGACTATGGTAACGTGCTCTGTATGGAGGACTTCGACGCCTGGGTAAAATAATATGGAGGATAGGCTGTTACCCAAGCAGCGTATCCCCCCCTCTCCACGTCTCTGAAATAGTCCAATGGAAAGGCAAGAGCCAATTCAACTGGTTCCAGCGATGTCGCAGGAGTTGCCAGAACAACACGAACTGCCTCCGGGACTCCGGCTCCGGATTTTGCCTCGAGGTTAACTCCTGAAGCCTTTTCCATCAGTGGATATAGCCACAAGGCAGTGGAGGTTTGGAATCGGAGTTTTCCTTCTCCTAGATGGGCTGCCTTCCCAGGCTAACGAGCCCCACCTACCTGGGCTGCTCCCTCGCCACAAGGGTGATGGCGGCGCCTCCTCCTTCTCCTCACGGCATGGGGGTTTGAGATCAGAGTTTTCCTTCTCCTAGATGGGCTGCCTTCCCAGGCTGACGAGTCCCACCTACCTGGGTACGGACAACATGACCACTCTGTACTACATAAACAAGCAGGGAGGCACTCACTCTTTGTCCCTTCTGTACTTAGTGATCCACCTGTGGGAGTGGTGCTACGATCACCACATATTTCCGATCGCCATCCATGTATCAGAGGACAGAGGACAACAATGTGGCCGATCACCTGAGCCGCCTGACCACTCAAACTCACGAGTGGGTTCTCGACGACTCTGTGTTTGCCCATATCTGCAACAGGTGGGGCACACCGGCCATTGACGTCTTTGCTACTCAGATCAATGCAAAGTGCGAAAAGTTTTGTTCTCGAGCAGGGAGAGGCACGGGTTCTTTGGGCGATGCCTTCATGGTGACTTGGGATGCTGTCCTTCTCTATCTTTTTCCTCCCATCCCGCTCATTCAACGGACGATTGTCAGGATCCGCCAGTTGCGAGCCGATGCCATCCTGGTAGCTCCATGGTGACCTCGGCAACCATGGTTTATCACCCTTGCATCCGATTTCCTGAGACTGCCTCCCCAACCATTCCTCCTAACTCAGGACGGAGTTCCCCCTTCACACCTGAGACTTGTGACACTAACGGGTTTCGTGACACCAGGGAGGGAAAACGGCTACTTGGGCCCAATTTGGACATTGTCACTTAGGGGTGTACTCACTTTTGTTGCCAGCGGTTTAGACATTAATGACTATGTGTTGCATTATTTTGAGGGGACAGCACATTTACACTGTTATACAAACTGTATACTCACTGCTTTAAATTGTAGCCAAGTGTCATTTCTTCAGTGTTGTCACATGAAAAGATATACTAAAATATTTATGAAATGTGAGGGGGTGTACTCACTTCTGTGATATACTGTAAATATAGCTGTTGTGAGGTCGTATAGTATGATTCAGCCTAAGCATTGTTCTTCAGTAAAAATGTAGGATATGATTATCAACACATAAAATTCCTTTGCAGGATTATTGTAAGATACTATAGTGTTGAGAAAATAAACTTGTTATAGTTGTAATTCTGTGGCAGAATTGGATTATGACAACTTTAGCTGATCCAGAAAACTGCAACCACACTGCTGACTGGAGGTGGTTATTGACAGTATGTGACTCCTCCCATTAGAACAACTTCAATTGTTTTTGAGCTGTTTCTCTGTCTTTTTCAAAGCTTGGTACTGGGCTTTAAGGCCTTGTTTGGAAAGAAGATTTTTTTTAAAAAAATCCCATGCTAGCCTTTGCAATTCTCTTTGGAGCCTTTTCTCCTTATCCCATCAACATGTGAGTGCTGAGATGCAAGAGAGCACCTTCTCTGTGGCCACACATATTCTTTGGAACTGTCTGCCAAAGGAGGTCTATTTTGCTCCTCTTTTTATGGTGTTCCACTGCATTTCTTTTCTAACACAGATTTGCCCAGCCAAGTTGTTGATCTGAATCAGTCTGATAAAATAGTGTTTTATCCATTGTCTTTTTTATGATTTTCTTCTGTATTTTTAAAGTATTTTAATACAATGTATTCTCGAAGGCTTTTTAAATACTGTTTTAAGCCACTAGGAATCAGCATTTTTTAATGGAAAGGTGAGCTGAAAAATTATTAGTAAATATTTGTGACTGGAACTTGGAAGTGATAAATCAAATAAAGAGCAATCCTTTCTAAATGTTTCAGGGAAGCCTGTGGATATCCAAGAACTTTGGTGAGAAATGGAAAGAAATATACAAAGATGTTTGCCTGGCCAAATGGTAAGCATCTGGAAAAACAACCATGCCCTCTAAAGAGAGCTTGAGATGTTCATGGTTGCATTAGACAAAAACAGAGATGGTTGTCCTTGAGATAATATTGTGAAGCTTTTTCTCTCTCTCCCAACAAGTCTCTTGAAAGATTTGCTAATGATCATGTTTGCCATGTATGCTTTTCCAATAGAGTCACTGTAATTCATTCCAAGTATTCCTAGCTTTTTTTTTGCTATTTTAACATTTGGTAAACATAGGAAAGAGCTCCACTTAAATGTCCAACTTTGCAACTATATGCTAAACTTTTCTATTCTGGATTATTTCACTTTGAGAATTCCAAAGTTATTTAAGTAGATGTGACAACTTGGCAGCAGAGACCTTTTTTGCTGCATAGAATGTCTCAGGTTTAATCCCTGGCATCTCAGAAATCTCAGAGAGTAATGTGTATGATGGGGAATCTGCTGTACAAAACAGATTTAAACATTATTTCATTAATGGTATGTCACTGACTGAGCTAGAGCCATGGGCCTAGAAGGAAACCACATATAGGGACCTGGAATTAAGAACCTGTTGTTCTAAGAATAGTTTATCTTACCAAAGTTATAACATGCTCAGATACAGAGTTTGTGCCACTCAGCCCATAGTGTCTTCTCCTCACTTTTTGGAGTGAAAGTATTTTCCATTTCTCCCTGCCAATTTCAACATAGGGAAGTTAAACTATGAAGACCTTTTGGTTTGCTCAGGTCTTAATAACTTCTTTGTCATGGAAAGGAGTTTTAATCATCTGGGCAACACCTGGCCTGAATCATTGTACTCTGCTGGATGGAGGCAGGGGTTGTGGTCACCAAGATATGAAGGCATCTGCGTGTGTTCCTGTTAGTATTTGTATCTTTTGGGGAATTATGGTTATTCCTTTGAGTTGCAGAGTACGAGGTAGAAAAAACAACAACTCAGAAACATGGAGAAATCAGCTCAGTCTCACTGTCCCACTTTGGTTTCATTTCCACACAGACTAGCATTTTGCATGTTAAAATCACTCTAGAAATCGAAAAAGGTATCTTTACTTACAGTTATCATTTCTAGTTCCAGTCAGAAGCATAAAAAGGAAAAGAAATAGAGTGTCCAGCACATGGAGAGACCTTGTTTCTTGTTGCTTGTTCAGAGAACAAGGCTGTAAATGAAATTGACAATGGTAATAAGCAAACAGAAAGGGTGGGGGCTTGCCTCAAATGCCAGAGGTGGGGAAAGAACTTTTCTAATCAGGTTAGTTGCAAAGAACAATCACATTAGGCTGCAAAGCCCTCTCCTAGTGATACCTAGTGTTAGTGCATTGCTATTTCCCCAACAGTATCTTGCTGCATCTCTGCCAATCTTCTGTATAATAGACCTTCTGAGGCACCAGAAGTTTTCTTTCTTCTTTGTCAGGACTCAAAAGAATGTAAGTTCTTCGGAATTCTGGCTGGTCCAAAACGTCTAGTTAGCACAAGCAAGATTAGAAAGTACTTTTGCATACAATTTTGGGAACTGCTGCCTAGTAGAGTAGACAACACTGTATGAGGTGGTCTAACTTATATATGCGGTAATTCCTTATAATATATCTATAGCTATCATGTTAACAGTGAACATTAGTCTTGGTCAAAAATCTCCTACAATCTAATGCATCTTCTGTTACTTCAAATTTTCTTTAACTTGGAGAGACCAGCAAATCCTCAGTTGTCTCATGCCAGACATTACTTTAGGTAGCCAACAACACCTCTGTGAAGATTCTTAGTCATCCAGGTGAGGTTATCTGGAAGTTGAGTTATGGCAACTGAACTTCTTTTGAAAGAAGTCCAGTTGCCATGACTCAACTTCCAGATAACACCTCTTGTGAATTCTTCGTCAACTCTTCTCGTAAGTACTTGTTAGGTCTCTTGTTTAATTCTCTGCTGTGAAAGAAAGGAAGTAGTACAACTAGTTCTGTTTGTGCAAAGCAAAATAATATAAAGTAAGCATCTAATACTTTTCTTCTTCTACATTCTCTGAATGCCAGAGGATGCTGGCATTGAAAGATGTCTTGTGTGTCAGATCTGGCATACTGAGGGATCAACCTCCCCAGGTTATTTATGGATCAGAGAACTAAGAAGAGGGGAAGAAATCTTTTCTTGTCATGGATGGGAAAGAGCAATATTTCTGCCTGTAGTAACTTAGGGAATTGACTTGAAGACTCCTGCACAGAAATATGTGTTTTGCTGTTGAAGATTCATCAGGCTGTAAATCTTTGTGGCTTTGTATGTAGTGGGTAGAGCATCTAGGTTTTCAAGAACAGTTCCACCACACACAACATTTGCAAGTTGAATTTGGGGTTTGTACATTTTTTAAAACTGTTTTGTTTTCATAACTTTGAATATTTAGTTGTATAACTGTCCTGACACACAAGGATTCTGTACCAGAAGTTTGGAATGATTTCTTGTGTTCCTCCCTTGCAATAAGCAAGAGCCTTGTGCTACATGTTAGAAGTTTTGCTCATTATCATTTTCTCTGGATAGTTGCTGTGTACAGATTTTTCTTAACTCTTTCCTAATGACAACAAGATCTGTTGTAGGCTTTATAACAATTCTGCTGTCTGTACAAAATAAATTTTAATGCATTTGCATATAGACTGATGCAAAACATTGAATTGCTAATTGGTCAGCTTTTTTGACACCACACACTATAAGTGTTCTTTTCCATTGACTTTTCTAGGGGCCCTGGCATAACCATCTTTTTCACCACCTACCTGAATGGTTCTTGTAGTAAGTATTTGCAGTTTTAGTAAATAATTAGTTAATTAGACAATTTGACATCCCTCTTCCTTAGTTCAAAACCACTTATGAGAGATTATGAGAGTTGTAGTCCAACAACATCAGGAGTGCCACAAAGTGCTCACCACTGGTAGAGTGCCTCCCTGAAAGGAGTTTTATTTCCCATTGTAGTCTGTATCTGAAGTTTTTTTATGAGCACCCCTGCAGGTTATGATAAATTTAAGGACAGCATACAAATGTGTAAGTAAGGTCATTGACCATGCAGGATAGTCAGGCCTACAAGTCTATCATAACCTTACATAAGAGATTCAGTTCTTCCCAGCTTTTCTTTTCAGTTTATAATAGCTGCATCACATACTTATGTGATGGGTATTTCCTGCATTGAAACACTGTGGGGCTCATTCCAAAGATCACATGGCTCCACACCTCTACCCTGACATTCAGTGACTGTGGGTGTCTGCAAAAGAGAAGCTTATGTGCATGGACTTGTCTTTTAGAGATACTGATGCCTAACATATTTGTTTATTTATTTATTTTATACCTCACCCATCTATTGGCAAGCCACTACTCTGGGCAGCTACAAAACAAATAAACAAAGATACACAATAAACAAAATTAAAATATTAAATGAAACCCTTCCCTCCCCCCCCAAAAAACCAATTATCTATAAAAACATGTGGATATTGGGAAGTGGGACTAAGGAGCTAGCTGTATGGCCATGGGAACAGGTACTGTAACCTCACAGTCTTGTCGAAGTAGGGCACACCCATTGTGGGAGTATTACATTGTGCAGGGCTTACCTGTGTCTCTAAATTGGAGCAATGGTGACTCATGTGTTTCTTCTGCTCAAGAAGCTGATCTTGGGTTGCTGGAACTGAAAAGGACCAAAGACTTTGGGAAGTCTTTCAAGAATATAGGAAGCAAAATCTATTCCTTTGGCCTGGGTGGGCGCTTCCTCTTTGCATCTGTGATGACAGAAAAGGTATGCAAACATCTCTTCTCCTTCTTTATGCCTGTAGCTCAATGAGCTGTGTTTACAGTAAAGCTTTTTTTTTTTAAGGATGTAGCAAAGGAGACCCAATATTTGGGTCATTCTGACCTGTATGGTGTTAATATTTAAGCTTCCATTTACCAATAGGTAGATCTTGGTGTTAGTTTGGTTCGTGTTTGTTATACTCAACAATTATGTGGGAAAGTGATTAATAAATTCTCAAAGATGTTTTGGAAAGGTAATCATCATAATGTTTTATTTCTTTGAGTCGTATGTTTTAAATTATATTTTTAATATTTCATGTACTGTATATTCACATATAAAATATATATTAGCTGATATCCTGTTGAAGAGTTATACAGAAGCTGTAACCTTTAGTGTTACAATATCTCACAGGCATTATTTGTTGCATGCTGAGTGACCTGTGCAGATGGCTGAATTTACGGCAATTTGGCAGTAACAGTTATGCTTCTTGCATAACCATCCAGCAGGATTTTGGCCAGTATATATGTTATATTGGAGTATACATAAAATGTGTAATTTAAAGCATACAAATCAAAGAAACAATGCCTACAGAGACTGGGTCTATGAATAATGGCGTTATTGTGAGGAATTATGTATTTCGTATAGTATCTTGAGTTTTTGGAAGAATTTCTTCATTTATTACAGACAGCTAATCACAGTATCATTAGTGTGAATAGTATGGAAAGTTATTGATATTAACATTGCTGTCTCTAGGGTAATACAAGACGAATCCATGTGTCACTGGATCAAGGTGAAACTTGGAATATGGCCCAGCTACCTTCAGTGGGACAAGAACAGTTTTACTCTATCTTGGCAGCTAATGATGACATGGTGTTCATGCATGTAGATGAACCCGGAGGTGAGAGAGAGATGGCAGGGCAGATGGTGTAAACTTGTGTTGGATTCAGATTGTAAATCTGCAGTTTAGAGTAAAGTAATGTGTCCCATACTTGATAAACTGACTCCCAGAAAAAAAAAAATGCAAATTGTTACTTTGGGAAGCCCCTCATTGTTGTTCAGTCGTTTAGTCGTGTCCGACTCTTCATGACCCCATGGACCGGAGCACGCCAGGCCCTCCTGTCTTCCACTGCCTCCCGGAGTTTGGTCAAAGTCACGTTGGTAGCTTCGATGACACTGTCCAACCATCTCGTCATCTGTCGTCCCCTTCTCCTCTTGCCTTCGCACTTTCCCAACATCAGGGTCTTTTCCAGGGAGTCTTCTCTTCTCATGAGATGGCCAAAGTATTGGAGCCTCAGCTTCAGGATCTGTCCTTCCAGTGAACACTCAGGGTTGATTTCCTTTAGAATGGATAGGTTTGTTCTCCTTGCAGTCCAGGGGACTCTCAAGAGTCTCCTCCAGCACCACAATTCAAAAGCATCAATTCTTCGGCGGTCAGCCTTCTTTATGGTCCAGCTCTCACTTCCATAGATCGCTACTGGAAAAACCATAGCTTTGACAATCCTCATAGTGCCATCCATTTACATACATTGGGCATCCTTGCAGCTTTCTCCTCCTTCCACCATTAGTTCAATCAAGCACACTACATGGTCCGGTTCATTGTCTTCATTCATACAGTTCATTCATTCATTCATTTATAGTCACGTCTGTTTTCAAGTTGCTCTGAAATGAACATAGTTCACTTGCAGGATGCCTATTAACTTCAAATTCTTTGGTGGATATTGGTAATGCTAAGTTGGCAACCCTGTTCTATATGACCATGCCCCTCTGCACTCTGCAGTGTGCTGTTTTGTTTTTTGCAGATACTGGGCATGGAACAATCTACACCTCTGATGACCAAGGCATCATATATTCCAAGTCTCTAGAAAGGCATCTCTACACCACTACTGGCGGGGAGACAGACTTCACAAATGTGACCTCCATGAGAGGCACGTACATCACTAGTGTGCTCTCAGAAGGTGAGTGTTCACTTTCAGCATGGGATTGTAGACAGAAAAACAGGAACTCTGTTAAGAAAGCACATAATGCTTAACTGTCCATTAAGTAAGATGGAACTGATTTTGTTAGGGCCAGCAGAATTAAGCAAGATCTCCATCATGCTTCTGCTTGATGACTTAATCTCAAAATATCTTATATTTTGAGATTAGATTGTCTTCTAAGTATTATGATTGAAAAAGTAATCTCATTTTTTTGACAGTGTGTCTAAAATGTGCCAACTTTTCTTGCAGTGCTGGTTTCAGCTGTGCTATGTTGAAACTCAGAACAATAGCTACAAGATTTTTTTTCATTTGATTACAAATGTTCATGTCTCACTTTACAGAGATATTTTAAATCTCTTTAGACTGCTTGACTAAAATAAGAAAGCCAATCAGCTATATGCCAAGCTGTGATGGAACGCAGGCATTGCTCTTCTTTCTTTAGATGGGAATTACCATAATTTTATTCAAATAGAAAAATGACACATTGGCACAGAAGTATCTCTTACTTCTGAAGTGCTAAACCAGGATCAGGCTGTAAATGCTGGTTAATATTTTCCTGAAGAGAAGAGATCATTACATACACAAGCTGGAGTGGGCAAGGGGTTGCCCAATCTCTCTCTGACATAAGCTGAGCTAAACATATGTAAAATGATCCTTCCTACAGTGATATGTCCAGAGTCTCTGGACTCAAGCATTCTATTTTATACAATTGTATCTTCTCAGTAGAAGTATATGTGCTTCATATAACTTTGTTTTATATTGCTGTACCTGAAGTTTCTGTGAGTGTTCTGGAAATATCCCTTCTTTTATCATATAAACTAGTGAAAGAAAACTACATTTGTTGCAAGAGAGTATGGGGGAAACCACAGAGTTTTTTAGCACTCACATTCCCCTTTACATATAATCATACACAATGTTTTGTTTTACTTTTTGCATCTAGATACCTTTCCATGGTCTTTACATTGAGCTGGTTCTGATCCTTCCTTGAGGATTGTATCCAAAGAGTTCAGTTTGGGGATGAATTGTCAACCCCCTGGACCCTCAATTGTGGGGTGCCCCAAGGGTCCTCAGTTTCCCATTGCTATTTAACATCCATGTAAAGCCATTGGTGGGAGTCATCAGGAGATTTGGAGTAACGTGTCATCAGTATGCTGATGAAGCACGAGTCTCTCTTTTACAACCTCTGCAGTGGATGCCATCCAGACACTTGAGTGATGCCTGGCTTCAGGCTTGGAGTGGACCAGGGCCAACAGGCTCAAACTGAACCCAGACAAGACAGAGATCTTGTTCCTGGGAGATCTCTTGGATTATACGGGTGGGATTACCCCTAAATTGGATGGCATTGTCCTCCTGTTTTAGGGATCAAGTGCATTACGTGGGTGTGCTTCTGGACCCAGCTCTGTCTTGGGATTCCCAGATTGCAGCTGTGTCTAGAACAGCCTTTGGAAACAAAACAAAAGTTGACATATTAATTGTAAAGAGCATGTTACATATTGCAAAAACAAGGATTTCGTTTTCTTTCCCTCAACCAGATAATTCCATTCAGTCGGTGATTACTTTCGATCAAGGAGGAGAATGGGTGCACTTGAGGAAACCTGAAAATGCTAAATGTGACTCAACAGCCAAAAATAAGGAGAAGGTTTGTCTTATGTATTGGCAGAAATTGCATGCAAGTAACAATGTTTTGCCTAAGCTATACTTCTAAATTGCTTATACAGGAATGGTAAACCACTTCTGAGTATTCTCTACCTGGAAAACCCTATAAAGGCTTACTGTGACAGAACTGACTTGACGGCACATGATTATTATTATTAAGCAAGTTTTTAAAGACTTTGTAGTGAGTTGAGAGTTGAAATGCATAGCCATGATGTGGTGACAGCAGAGGATCCTTGTAAATGATTTTGGATAACAATATAAAATAAAAAATATTGACGTTACAGTAAGCTTTGGAATTTCTGTTTTAAAAAGTGGCTTCTGTAGTTTCCCATCTTTCCTGACAGGGCATGGACTATTAAAAAAATGTTACGACATTTTAAAAGAGGGAAGAGAATGTTGAATACACTTTTTATAGTGAGTTCAATTCAATCTAGACAAATGATATAGACAATTATTCATAGTTCAGCCTATGAATAGTTGGGATGGGCTTATGTCTAGAAGAAAACCGTCATGGGTTGCACAGATACTCTGTTTGGAGAACACTGTGTTGAACAGTGAGGTTTTGAGGTTTAGAGGTTCTTGGATTTGTATCTGTGGATTCTTCTTAGTGACAAATTTCTTGAGATTCGGTTCACTTTTAGATCTGTTACATTTCTGCATCATCTTTCTAAGTATTTCAACTGTCTTATATTTACAGTGCAACCTTCACATTCATGCATCCTACAGCATCTCACAGAAGCTGAATGTACCAATGCCACCTCTGTCTGAGCCTAATGCAGTTGGAATTATCATTGCTCATGGTAATGAATTAATCTTACACACATATAATATGAAGTGAAATAATGGACAAGTGCAGAGGCTTTACTTGTGACCTTCCACCGAATTATGTATTCCACAGATCTAATTAGTTTTGGGGAGGATGGTGGTGTCTTTCTTCCTTGGTAAGGGTGGTGAACTTTGGAAGGAATGCATGTGGTAGTATATTCACATCCATGGTATTGGGCATTATATTGCAGGAAGTGTTGGTGATGCTATTTCAATAACAAACCCAGATGTTTACATTTCGGATGATGGCGGCTATACCTGGGCACGGATGCTCAAAGGACCCCATCATTATGCCATCTTGGATTCTGGAGGCATCATCGTGGCTGTTGAACAAACTCATCATCCTATCAATGTGATTAAGTATGCAGCAGGAACTCACTTTTGCTAATACTTATGTGGTGGGAGAATATAAGAGATGATTGCCCACTTTCTGACAGCCCCATGACTAGATCCAGCTGTTTTTTGGCCAAAATACTAAGGGTGCTTCTGGATCTTATTTTTAGTCTGCAATTGCCCTTCTTTAAACACAGGTTTTTTTTCAACAAGAGGGTTCAGATGTAATCACCTACCACTCATATCCCTCTTGTGCTTTCCTACTTCTATTGTTTCTTCTTTTTCCAGGAAAATGTTGTAAGAATAGTTATATAAAGTCACTTGATCAGGAAAGCTAGGAGTCCTTCATCTGGAAGCAACTTAGGACAGGCTAGCATGTCCATCCTTACCATGAAGCAGTGATTTTGGTCAAGAAGCTTCAGAAGGGGTTGTTTCTATCCTCACGTGCCATTTTAGTCCAGAAAAAAAAAGAAGGGCTTGATGTCTGATAACAAATGAGAATTCAAGCTAGAAAGAAAGCAGTATACAGAAGGGGGATTAAATACTCTTTCCTCTTGAAATTACCCTCTCCTGGCTCTCTTTTGAAAAGAAGTGTCCTGCGGGATTTCTGTTCACAAAGCTACCAACTACCATGTAGTTGGTTTTCCTTGACCTGTCTTGCACCCACAATCTTTAAGGGTAGTGGCAGATTTTTAAATGAGTCTTTCTTGTGACTTTTAAATGAGCCACAGTGATAACCTCAAATCTTATTACTAATCCATATCTCTTTTAGGTTCTCAACAGATGAAGGTCAATGTTGGCACAACTACATTTTCAGTAAGGAACCGATAACGTTTACCGGCCTGGCATCCGAGCCAGGAGCAAAATCGATGAATGTTAGTATCTGGGGATTTAAAGAGAGCTTGCTGTCCCGCCAGTGGGTCTCGTATACCATTGACTTTAATGATCTCCTCAAAAGGGACTGTGAGTCATTTTTCTTTCTTATAATAAATAGGGATGTTGACACATAGCTCTCCTTCAAATTGATACTTGAAGGAGAGCAAATATTCAAACTGATATTTGCTTTGGAATAGTGGCTGAAATCCAGTAGTAGGTTTCATCTAGAGTAGGCCCATCGAATGAATGAGGATTTGATGAGTCAACTGCTCTGTAAGTTCCATTGATTAAATGTGCCTGCTCCAGTTACAGCTTACAACTGGATTTGAGCCACTATGACATAACTGGATTCTCTTATATAGGCTACTGTTGTGATATTGTGCCAGTGTAAGACTACAGTTTTTAGATTGCCTTTTTGCCTGTGTAAGAGTCTTCAGTTATTCTAGTTGCAGTCAAATGGACAATCACAAATATGTGGAGAGGAACAAGTTCTTCAGGAGAAAAAAACAGAAAAATGTGGGTGACTTTTTCAAGCCAATGTAAAAACTCATGAAATTTGTCCAGATAAATCAACGGTTGTCTCCCATCCCTCAAAGCCGTCTGCACTGTATAACATCCCACAAAACGTACTTTCTTTCCTTATCCCTTTTCTTATCTTCAGTTAACAGCAAAGGGGCAAGGAGCTTTTGTTCCCTTTTCATACTTTTGCTTAGTGGGTAATAGTGTAGGGTGTATGAAACCATGCTATTCTCATTTACAGTGGCTGGAGTTGAGGGAACATCCAAACAGTTGACTTGGGTTCCACTGACATCTTATTCTCAATACATTGTGATTCTGTCACAGAATCTTTAGGAAAGCACCAACAAAGATCACCTATTTCTCTATTTTAGTGGACTTTGACTGCCTCACAAATCTGGCTGTTTTCCTTTTGTTAGGTGAGGAGAAGGACTATACGAAGTGGTTGGCTCACTCCAGTGACCCCAGTAACCCTACAGATGGCTGCATACTAGGCTACAAGGAGGAATATCTACGACTTCGCAAGTCATCTGTCTGTCAGAATGGCCGTGATTACAAAGTGACCAAGCAACCATCTGTTTGTGTTTGCACATTAGATGATTTTCTTTGGTATGTTTGGAGACTTATTCCCATTTTTTCCCTCTCTGTAGCTGTGTTTTTAGTGTCCTGTGGTGACTAGGGTGGCGGCCATATACCTTTCCTTTCAAATATCCCTGAAATGGGAATGCTTTTGTAGGTGTAATTGCAATTACGTTTGGTGGAGACATGTGCACAGACTCAGGATACTCCCTATTGAGAGATGATTAAATGGTATCTTTTCTGTTGTTCTTCTGCTGACAGGCAGAGACCTCACATCTGAATTTAAGTCTCATTGAAGAGGACTATTGATTCTTTTTTATTTATGTGTTTTTAATTGGTTTAATGTTTTCATTGTATTTATTAAACAATTTAGTCACATTTTTGCCAGAAAGTGAGATATAAATTTAATGAATAAATGAATTAAACAAATACCCAATCTCTATACCTCTGGAAGCACTGCTGAGATCTTCTGTAGGAAAATGCCTGTCATCAGTGCTGTTCATGTGATTTTTGTGTGTGTCTGTAGTTGTAGACTAGCAATTTGGTCTTGAAACAAAACTGAGGTTTAAGGGCTTTTCATAAAGCTGCTAGGTCTTGAAGTAGAAGGTCATTTCTAGAGTTCATCCTGTCTTTGTAGCATTAAAGATTCCATTTAATCATCTCAAGGATAGCTGGGAAATGTTTGTTCTCTAATAGCACATTCCAGTCCCCAGGAAAGGAAACTCCAAGGAGTGCAGTAACTATACAGCCATTGTTTTAATTTCCCATGCAAGCAAAGTGATGCTCAAGGTGTTGCAACAAACATTTTTACCTTGTATGGAGTGAGAAATGCCTGATGTTCCAGCTAGATCCTGAAAAGGAAGAGGCACTCGAGAACAGATTGCAAATATCTGCTGGCTACTGGAGCACACCAAAGAGTTTCAGAATATCAGTCTATGCTTTATAGACTGCAGCAAAGCCTTGATTGTGTGGGTCATGAGAAACTATGGGTTGTTCTGAAAGAAATGGGTAAGCCTCAACACTGTTATCTCCTTACCCGTTGAGTCTGTATGCAGAAAATACCATACAGAAAGCCAGACTAGAGTCAGATGAAGGAGGAGTGCAAATTAGTGGAAGAAACATCGATAAATTAAGATATGCAGATACCATCTTACTGGGAGAAAGCAGCAATGACTTGAAATGACTTTTAGTGAAAGAAGAAAGTGCCAAATTAGGACTGCAGTTGAACATTAAGACAAAAACAAATCATGACTATAGAAAGAACTGCACAACCTTAATGTTGACGATGAAGAAATTGAAATAGTGAAAGATTTTGCGCATCTTGGTTCATTCATCAGTCCAAAAGAAGAATGCAGTCAAGAAAGCAGAAGTCTGAGACTCGGAAGGACAGCAGTGAAAGATTTAGAAAAGAAAATCAAATTTAAGGATATGTCACTGGAGACCAAGACCAAGATCATCCACACTCTTGTATTTCTGATTACCATGTATGGATGTGAAAGCTGAATGGTAAAGCATGTTGACAGAGAAAAAAATGGTCATGTGTGAAATGTGGTGCTGGAAGAGAGCTTTGCGGATATCCTGGACAGCCAGAAAGATTAACAACTGTGTTCTATACCAAATCAAGCCTGAACCATCTCTGGAGGCAAAACATGATGAAACTGAGGCTGTCCTATTTTGGGCACATCATGAGAAGGCAGAATTCTTTGAAAAAGATAATGCTGAAAAAGGTTGAAGGCACCAGAGACAAAGAACTGAGAACTTACAAAAACTGAGCAAGGCTGTTGAGGGCAGGGCACTTCGGAGACTATATTAAAACAGCGTGACTGAAACCATCTGTCCTTCAAGCCTCCAAATATGGTTGCAGAGATGGGATATTCGTATTTGTCTCCCTGGGGAGATGAATATGAATACCACACCACAGGTGGCTGGACCCTTTGATCCCACCCCCCAGAAGCAACAGCATGCGGCTGTCATCATTCGTGCTGTACCAATCACAGAAGTAGCCTGACTGGCACTTCCCTGCCTCCCTGTGCTGCTGACCACTCAACAGCTGAGCGGGGAGACCCATCCTCTCGCCTCCTCACCAGAGTGATCAGCAGTGCAGGGAAGTGGGGAAGTGCTGGTTAGGCTACTTCAATGATCGGTGCAGTGCAAATGATGAAGTACATGTGCTCCACGCTGCACCACAAACAGTAAGTGGACCGGCCGGTTCTGGGGGGGTCCACCTGCAGTGGCAATATTTGTATTCATCTCCTCCAGGAGACAAATATGAATATCCCATCTTTAGTTGTAGTGTAGTAGATCAAAATCTTCATCGGATGCGGCCAATCTCTCTCACTCCACAGCCCAGCAGATAAAGCTGGAAAAACAAAAAATGGCAGATGCCTTCCATCTAGTGGCATTTCATCTGCTGTTACCATTTTCTGCTGAAAATCTTTGCTACCATAGTTCATTCACTGCTTACTACAAGAAGTGCTTTGGCTCTTGCCCTTAACATTGCACCCTGTATTGGTGGAATGGAGAATATAAACTGTCCTGATTGCAATGTGTTCCCTAATCTGCTTCCAGCCCTCCTCTCCATTTAGGTGCAGTAATAATGAAATGATATATGAATCAGTGCTCATTCCCTGAGCAAATTTAATGACAGCTGTCCTGAGTATTAAATATTGTTCTGCAGTGATTTTGGCTACTACCGTCCAGAAAACAAATCCGAATGTGTGGAGCAGCCAGAATTGAAGGGTCATGACCTGGAGTTCTGTTTGTATGGGGAAAAAGAGCGGCTAATGACTAAGGGGTAAGTAGGATTCTAGTCCATTAGCAATAGTGTGTAAACTGATATTTTTAGTTTACTACACTATAATCTTGGTAATGTGGGTATATGTATAAAATAAATGCATGTAGGTTTTAAGAAAGATGTACCCCATGATACTTTATCATTTTCTTCTTTTTGAACTTACACATATTTGAAACAGTAAGAATTGCCTTGAGCCCATGGGATGTCTTCTCTTGTGACCATAGCAGTGCATTCCACGAAATGCAGGGGGATCTGCAATTGTTTTAAGGCAATTGATTCATTACTACAAATAATATGAAGGTAGTATTCTGCTGGGTTGGAACCATGTGTTTTTGTTAATTCTGTGGACCAGAGAAATATTGTAGAGAATGAAGGCCATAACACACAGTTTTTTTAACATGCAGTTGAACACAAAAGGTACAGTTGGAGAAAAATTGTGCAGTTGAAATGGGCAGATAAACTCTGAAACCTCATTATCAGACTTTCTTCTTCAGATATTATTTCTGTCAGCTTCCAGTTGTACATCTTGTGTCCAACTGGATGCTAAAAAATATCCTACCGTAAAGCAAGCACATATTATTTAAGCATTCTTGACTTTAGTTCCACTTTTTTTCTGGGAACTAATTTAATAGAATAAGCCTGGCAGACACCCACCTAATTGTGGCTTGTTGGAAATGTTTGAAAGTCTTGAGCTGTTACAGGTTAGCTGACGTCGCTGTGATGAAATCAACATCTCATCTTTTTATTGACCATGTGGTGGTTAGCTAATCTTTGCCAGTTTAAGAGACTGTTGCTTGTAAAGAAGCTTCTTAGTAGTCTATTGAACTTTTGCTGAATTCCAGGTATCGGAAGATTCCAGGAGACAGATGTGCTGGCGGGGCAAACCCTAAGCGTGAAGAGACTGATTTGAAAAAAAAATGTACTAGCAACTACTTGAACTCAAGCCAGTTGGTAGGTACCAACAAAAACCCCACAATCAAACAAAACCCCCACTACTGCAGGAACTGGGGCGGGCAAGAAAACACAAAACTTTCTAGCCACTTTAAAAAGAATATTGGCAAGTATGCCCACAAAGGTAATAGGTGAAAAGCAATTCTTCTTAAACTTCTCTGCTAGCATTAATCTTGGTTTTGTAAGATCAATGAACTTTCCAGAATCCTTTTTGCAGCTGTGATTAGCATTCTGAGCTAGGGAGTCCAGTTTTAGATACCTTGAACAACCTCCCAAATAAATAGTTTCATTCTGTCCTTCCAAGTTTTTGTAGTGCTGCTATGTTTCATATAGGAACTTTATCATAGGAAAATATCTATTTTCTTTCTACAGTCTGCCTCCTCCAGTTCCACTCCAGTCATCCTGGCTGTAATAGGATTGATGCTCACCACTGCCATAGCAGGAGTATTCGTCATTAAGAAATATGTTTGTGGAGGAAGGTAAGGATTGGAAGCAGGCAACAGAGAAGATAAGTTAAGCAAGACCATAGAACAATAAAATACTTCACTTCTAATATTACATAGATGCAGATGCTGTTCATTTTTACTGAAGTATGAGTCATAAGCACACTTCTCATTCTGGGAGCAAAATAATAATCCAAGCAGGAATTCCACTGCAACAGCATTTTTGTCCTAGACAGATTTTACCCATCTGCTCTTGGCTTTATTGCTTTAACCACACACACAGTAACCATATACTAATATAATTGGGAATATTGAAGCTCGGCTTGTTGAGAAAAGATTCCAGTAGAGCTATGCCCTGTCATTCGGTTCATATTAAACCTAATCATTCATGGTACATTATTTGCCATGTATATCGGTGATTATCCAGGAGTTATGACCTGGCCACACCTAACCTTTGCAGCATAGGGAAACAGGTTAGTTATGGGTGACTGGCATCACCAAGGAAGGGGTCAGTAAATCATCTGTTTCAGTGCTGCTGAACATTGCTTGTGCAGCCTGTAACTGATGAGAAAAGAGAAAATAAAAAGAGGGATTTTTCTCTGGCTGCTGCTTCCTTTTTTTAAAAAAAAGATTGATTGATTGATAGATAGATAGATAATGTGAACTCTACTTGTACTTTGAGTATGTAGGAAATATGACATCCTTATCTCCACAATACTGTCATTCCCAAATGTGAAATCTGAGTCATCACAAAAATTGTCAGCATTTCTGATTTATATACATTGCACCAACCTAGGAGAGGCCCTGAAAAGCGAGAATAGAGAATAGGTTGCCTTCCCTGGTTAAAACAGAGAACTCACTCAATGACTCTAGAGCCCATCTGTCACTGACCTCTGCGCTGTTGTAAGTGATTGTTAAGTAATCACTAGGTCCAAAAATATAAAGCTCATGCTTCAGCTAAAGTAAGACTCAGGGTAGCAGGGAGAAGTGGTAGATGTCGAATGTGAGTTAGACAAGGAGAGTAATCTATATTTCTAGAAGGATTATAGGATTTGCATATAATGTGATGGTGTTATTATGAAATAGTTCAGTTTCTTCATGCTAAAATACCTCTTGCTATATTCAGTAACTGCTGTCTTGAATGATGCATGAATGTTAAGGTTAGCAAGTGTTCTTCCCTCCTTGACCAATTCCAATGTTACACCTTCTAAAAAGATCACTTTCCATTACCTCAAACTTTTACAAGAGCGTGTTGCCCCTAAGACAGTTGTGTTTTACCAAGACAAATTACTTATCACTATCAACCTCCTGTGTCTGTAATCCTTCTAACAGACTGAACTTCACATTTACTTCTGTTCAAAGAATGCTATTGTCCTTTGAGAATTGGTGCAGTAACTAGAGACTGAATTCTTTCATCTGTGTTGGTTATTCCCCTAGGTTTCTGGTCCATCGATACTCTGTCCTGCAGCAGCATGCAGAAGCAAATGGCTTTGAAGGACTTGAGACACCAGAAGCCAGTAAAATTGGTTATCATGATGATTCTGATGAGGCAAGTGATTGTGACCAATAAGTATGCCTGTGTGCTGCATATCTGTTTAAATAGTATTGGCAGGTTAGACTGACAAATGTGAATTCCCAATATGTGATTGTTTTGCTTGTGCTTGTTTGGAAATGCAGTAACTCAGTTTTGCTAGTATAAGTGCTATGATGTAACTCATAACAGTGAAATACCACTAATCAGCCACTGTATTCTTTGTCAAGCATCACGTCATGTAAGGTAGAATACAAGAGGGGATTTTTTAAACTACTGACAATATACTACTGAGATTTACAACATTGCACTTAATGCCAGTGTATCTAATCATTAGGGTTCTCGCCATTATGTTTCTGTTGGGCAGTTTAAAAATGATTACACTTTAAAAATGCTTTGATTTACCTTGATCACGCAAAATTGGGAAGGCACTTTATCCTGAAGTGCTATAAAAAATCTCTTTTTCTTTTCAGGACCTCTTGGAATAGTGATATGCACATGTTGCTGAAACTGGATGCATACATGTTGGGATGCTGCTACATAAGGGTGTGAATTCTGATAGTCCGTTTAACTCCCAATTTGGACGCCTCTCCTGTGTCCAAGAGACTCTGTGTTCTTGTTGCTTCCATCAAACTGTCTTAAAACCAGCGTGGCTCCAAGAACTGCATTAGGGGTAGGGATGGGGAGGAAGAGTGCAAGTCTGAGTAAAGAAGAAAGAAACATTTCTTTTAAAAATGTAACATTATTTTAATCCAATTTGTTTCCAGCTCTTAAAGAAGAACTAAATAGAAAGGTGAAAACAGCATTTCACTAAATATTAGCATTAATAGGCTCAACATATTGTGCTGCTGCAAAGAGAGCCCAGATTCCCAGATAGGGGACATGTCCACTCCAATAATGTGATGCTGCTTTGAAGTTTCTGCAATGTGCCCAGCACTTCTAACACAGAGAACAAAGAGATGCTGGGACAAGGACTGAGGGAACTAACCTACATCCCAAAGGGCTGTGTGCCAAAATGGAATTACTTTCTGTTTTAACTAAAGTTTGGGTTGACCTCTGTACAAAGCAGAGATTATCCCAAGGTTTGAATGAACTCTGCAGCTGGGCTTTACAATTCCAAGGAACTAAACTGTGAAATAAGCGTGTATGCTGCCATAAATCTTTAAGAAGGAGGAAATAATTTAAAAAAAACAGTGAGAAAGAGGTTAATATTATACATTGTAGAACTAAGCAGTGCAGATCTTTTAGAAATAAAACTTGTTTAGAATACTACAGTCTTTTAAAATAACAGAAGTAATGTTCTTTGGCTTTGGTTCTTGAAGGAAAACTTGATTACTTTACAAACAACGCCCTGATGTTCAGTTTTCTGTTTTTCACTATGCACTTCTTTTTGTGAAAGCAATACGTCTGTGGTTGCAGTTCTGCTCCACTTTGGTACTGTGCATTTACCTGCTAAATATCCATACAGAATACTACATTACCTTTAGTCACTTCTCCAGTAATATTCATGGAATTCTAGGGGGGGGGGAATTATCTTGAAAAATTAGTCAGTTCTGATATTGGTCATCACTGGAAACATCCCATTCTAATGACAATTGGAATTGTAGAGAGCTACTTACTGAACAGAAGCCATGGAAGCACAAAGTTTTAAACCAGCCTGTGACATAGCTGGTGTTTACTTTTCGTTACTGTTAAGGAACTGGAATGTTTGAAGATTTATCATTTAATTGCTAGAACTTTGTAATTGTCTGAAGTTGTTGATAATTGTTTTAACAGCTGATCAGGCCCCAGATGATGATTTTTACCCTCATTTTAGGATTTCATTCTTATCTATATTGGGGGTACCAGCCACATATGGTCTTACCTTAACACACACAAAAATGTATTTTCATGAAGATAACTGTCTTATGGGATTAGTTGAAGTTTTGTCTTCTATTGAGGAATGCATCAAATAGAATGTACTTTTGAGTAAGTCTTGTTACGATAAGTAGTGATTAATGGACTCTGCTTGTTTTTAAACTAGGCTTCAAAAACAGAAATAGTTAAACAGAAAATAGTGAAGGTTCTTTTCCCTAAAGACAAATTCTAAATTTAGATCTCATAGTGCTCCCAATGATGACAGATTAAGAGCATGACAGATCCTGTGTCACTGCAACTCCTCCATCCTGCCCCTATTATTTTCTTTTCTCCAGGCTTACTTGGCCGTTGGGCGACACCTGCAGGAATTCTTCCCTTCCTCCTTTCCTCACACCTAGTTGTTGCAATAGCATGTGTCCCAGGCACAAGGAGCCCTGATAGGAGGAAAATGTGAATTTGATTACAATCTGAATAGAGTGAATTTCATGGCATGTTGGGGGAGGGATTAAACTTGCTTTGTCATGGAGATAAGAATTGTAAGGTGGAGACATTTTGTATTCTGCCAAACCAGCTCATACCAATTTCAGCTAGTGAAACATCACTGAGTGCAAGACCTCCTTCTGACTTAGCAGTCATGTTCCTTTTGGCAGAAGACCAGATGAGGTGTCCTGTTGTGGTGAATTGTTAGCATTTATCTCCTTATCATTCAGCATGCATTTCCTATAGCTAGTATATTTAAAAATAATGAGCTTAGTATGTTTGAAACAAAGGATCTTCCTGTCACTGGTGACTTGCATCAAGTGAAGTAAAATTTTATTAGGTACTCAAAGCCTATCAGATATTCCAGGTAATTAGGGTGTGCTGCTGAAGTCAAAGGACTTTCCATTTCTCACTTTGGCATTAAAATGAGAGTGAGAAATTTGGAAGCAAGTGCCTCTTGGAAATTTTGTTTTTGTTTTTTTAGTTACTTTTGCTTTATTTTGTGTCCTGAGAAGACCTTAGTTTCTTCTGCATGAGTGAGTAATTTGATTGTATCCCAATTTTACCAATTATTTGTTACCATTTCTTTTTGTCCCTTGTGAAAGGTAGGTGCACCAAGAGGAAACATTCCAAAGCAAAAGCAAATGGTGGAAGGAAATGATTATCTCTGGAAAACTCTAGGCTTGTATAGGTAGATGCCTGGAACAAGCATAATAACTAAAATGGGCCTAGGAAATGCTTGAGAATACGTGGTCTATCCAGAAATGCCTTGAGCTTTCTAGTAGAGCTTTGCATGCTGTTCATGAAGGTCTTTATAGAGACTTGTATCTGTGTTGGGTTGAACATCATCCAATAATTGGGAACATCACTATACAGATCTTGATGCTGAGTATGCAAAGATTTATGTCATAACCAAGACACTTGGGGGCAGCACACATCATTGCTGTCCTATACCCACTGTAGCTTTGTGCATACTTCAGGCAAAAAAACATCCTTCTAAAGGCCTTCTAAACACATCCTTCTAAGGCCTTCTAAAATTAGTCCATTTATTATGGTGTACATGCCAGCACAGAAACACATATAACATGCTCACAATTATTTACAGAAAATTAGCATCTGCTAAACTCATGATAACCAAACTTTGAACTGAAGGGGGACTTAATAAGTCTTTTTAACCTAGGACTACACAGCCGCTGTTCTTTATTTGAAGCTTTTTTTGTACTTTTACCCAATATAAAATAAAGTACAAATTGCTGTCCTATGCCATTGATTAGTGGAATGTCCCAGGGCAAGGATGTAAGAAAACTTTTAATGGAGCTGGTGAAGACATTATCCAATGTAATGTGAATGTAACTATCTCATTACTTGCTCTTCTAGTTCTGTGTCCAGCTTTCCATGTGTATTAAAGCATCTCTTGAAGGCAGGTAGGGGAAGGAAGTCCATCACTAGGTACTTTTCACGTAAGCCTTTGACCTGTTCCTTCCTCCATTTCTGGCAGCATCTCCTTTCATGACAGATTACACTGCAGTATATTGGCTGATGAAGTGAGATAATATTTTAAATAACTTGAAACTTCCACGGTGAGCTAACCAGGGCCTAGTGGCATGCATACTTACCACCCTAAGCCACAGTAGCCTTTGTCTCCCTAGTGTTGAATATGTAGATAACAGTGCATTTTTCTCATTGCTGTAAGGGTGCTGCCTAAGCAACAAAGCAGCTGTAGGGATGTTTCCAGTGCATGCGCTTTGAAACATTACTGCCTCCCTGTTGGGTTTGTAAGGCAGACCAGTTTTTAAAAAGATTTCATACCATGTCCATAATGGCTGTATAATACTACATTACAAAAAAGCCATAGTTAATACACTCCTCTATACAAAATTTCTTAAAAGGTGTACTGTCTGAAATGAGGTGAAGAAAAAAAAAAGGAAGCCATGTATAGAATTGTAAATAAACCTGGCTATATTATAAATTTGTACTGGTATTTTTCTGTATATTTGCAATATTTGGGTTAGAAATAAAAACAAAAATGAACTTTTCTTTGACTTGTGTATTGTCTGACTTTAGTCTTGTGAATTTGAAACCTCTTATAGGGCAAAGTTCCTTAGTTTATGGCCTGCAGACCTAAAATAGGATGATGAGAAGCAACAAGGCTATTTGACCACTTAGTTCAGACTTTCTGTTCAGCTCATTAATCAATATAAGATGTACAACTTGAACTGTATATTTTTTGACACAGTCTTTCCTCCTTTCAAATTGTAGAGAAAATTGAGGCTGTGGGATAGATTGATACACTGTTTTACCCTCAGCCGTTTCTCACTCTGTCAGCTTCCCTATAACATGTGCTACAGTTGTTTACCCTTTTCCAAAAAGTGTAAACAATATCACTGTCTCAGCATTACAGTTGCTGAGTCCCTTGTCTTAATTTCTTAAAAGGAGCCTAAAGGCCTTTTTTTTTTTTTATCACAGGGTACCCAGTGTGACATAGTGGACAGAGCAACAGACTAAGATTCAGGAAACCTGGCTTCAGATTAGCATGGTTGTTGTGGGTTTTCCGGGCTGTTTGGCCGTGTTCTTAAGGTTCTTAAGGCCGTGCTCTGTTCGGCCACAGAGACTGGCGAAACGTTAGGAAGAAAAAACTTAAGAACACGGCTAAACAGCCTGGAAAACCCACAACAACCATCGGATCCTGGCCGTGAAAGCCTTCGAGAATACATTCAGATTAGCACTTGATCATGGAAACTCATTATAGGGTGGCACTGATAAACCCATGCCCTAAATATCTCACCTTGAAGGCCCCATTAGGTTTGCTGAAAGTCTATTCCAACATGATGATACATGACACATGCAACAAAGGCATCATGACTAGCAAATGAAAGAAGAAGCTCTCTATTTCCAGATATCAATTTCCTTCCAGACTTGGTTATTCAGAGGTACAGCATAATATGATTCAGAGGATGATTACAGTTATTGCTTGCTAAAACCAACAATGTGGAATGGATAGTGCACATCACCATGCAGGTTCCACTAAGTCTTTATTAAACTAGCCTCCAGAATTAGTTTTTGTTTTCAGAGCTTTCCTATCATCTTGTTAGTGTACAGGGATGAGTTGCTTCTTTTTGTTCTAATGAGTTTAATAATTAATCTAGATGCTATCTTTATTTCACTTTCAATTTAAACCTGCTCCAAAATGGCAAGAGTTCCTTAATGAAGGGGGTATGGTGACAGAGACAATGGCTGAGATCCTGTTGATGCAGATAGTCCTGACAGTGGTCTGGTGGCAGCAGTTTTCAGATATACTCCCTCTCCAATTCTGAGGCCCACAAAGCCTTCTCCAGAACAGAAAGGATTCCTAGAGAGCCAAGGACCATTTGGGGTGGGGGTGAGGAGGATAGAATTTGAAACATTAAATTAACAAAGGTTGTGGTTCATCGTATCATTAGCTTTACACACCTGCAGCTGCACCATCAGGATTTCAGCCTATATATTGTTAGATACCTAGGTTTTGTGTATATATGTCTGGGTTAAATGTCCTTCTAAAGAAATCTTCGTATTACCGGAAAGCACATTTGCTTGATGTAAAATCTATGCATTTAAGCAGACTGGATTTGTTTGAGCGTATTGAACCACAGAACAGATTTCTGGTATTGTTATGACAAATGTAACAGGGAATTAAATCATATCTGTTTGTTGATCCAACATCCACCCAACTGGCTAAACAGAAAAAATATATATACTGGAGTTTTGAAACTGCATCTGCAACAATTGGTATTTTATCTGCTCTTTATAGTGATTATCTGTGTAGCTGCTTTTTCTTCTTCGTGGCCTCTGTGAATGCACACAATTGGGTGGTTCTGCGCCTGCGCAGGATGTCTTGGAAGTTTCTAGAGCTTAAAGACATGTGATTAGTAGGACGTTCCCCCGTGGAGCACATGCTTCGCCCTCCAAAGGTCCCCTCAGTTCCTTTTTGCCGCTGCTTCGGTTGGACCTTTTGCAGAACGCTAGAGCGATTGTTGAGATCATTCACTGACTATTTACTGATTCTTTCCAATCATTTCTTTTATTTTCTGTTTCAATCATATCTTTGTTGGACGTTCCCCTGTAAGTCATCCGTTTTTCCTTTTCAATTTACCTCAGTCGTTTTTCTCCTCTACCCGCTTTTTTCTCCCCCCCATCACCAATTTTCCCTCCTTTTCCCCCCAACCTTTTATGGCTCCCCCAGGGCCTTTTGAGCGGTGCGCGCTTTGCATGAATATGATACCGCTTACCGACGGTCACGACCGTTGCTTTTTTTGCTTAGGGGAACAGCACCAAACACACTCCTACCCTGAGTGTAAAAAGCTTACAAGACCAGCTTTAAAACTACACCTAGAAAGACTTTGCTCCTACCTTTGGGAAAAGTCTCTCAATCCGGCCCCCATGGATCCACCAACCTCTCCAACTCCGTGTCCAGAGCGTCGAGAAACTACTCACCCGATATCGAGCCCGACGACTCTGTCACCTCGACAAAAAGATCTTTCGAAGTCCGCTTCGAAACCGAGCTTGACGTCCACATTGAAAGCTCCAATCCGTCCCAATGGCTCTTCTAAGAAAAAGAAGGATAAGGCTAAATCTAAGAAAACTAAGAAACCTACGAAATCGACTCAAATAGATCCACCTCAACCGGGGCCTCCATCACTGATCCTCGAGGAGTCATCTAGAGACGCCCCTGGCTCAATTTCGGATAGAGATGACCCAACCTTAACACCGGCTCAGGCTGCAACTTCCATTACCAGCCTTTCGCCAAGTACTGGCCTATCTCCGGCTGATGTTCATTCCAGCCCGGCCTCGGCCCATTCAAGCCCTAGATCATCAGGGCAGGCAATACCTATTCAGGTATCTGGATTGGAATCGTCTCACCAGTCTCCCCGCAAGCACCGGGCGAAGAGACGACACCTTTCTCCAGTCCAATATGCCCCTCCACGCAGGGAATTTTACTATTATCATGAACCATCTCGATACCCAACTAGAGACGACTATGGGGATCAGTACCACCACTACGACCCCTACTATTATGAAGACCAGACTGAGCATGTCTATTATGACGAACCAAGAAGGGTGAGATATGCCTCTCCACCCCGATATTCGCCTTCCATATCACCTTCACCACCATGACACCGACATCGTTCATCCACGACATATCCAACATCGACTCACCATACATCGACCCCCACGAAATCAGCCCTCAAATGCACTCTCCCGGTACCGGATTCCCAACCACAACCCAAACGAGCTAAGCACTCTTCCAGACACTCTCGACATCATACATCTCTCCAGGTCACCACCACCTACAAAGGACCTCCCCCTCCTGACATCGAACAACACCCGGTATCAAGTGTACCTCCACCATCACAAGCATCTGCATCAGTAACCAAACCACCATACCGATCACCATCATCACAATCCTCTCTTTCTACTCAAGATTCAACATCAGGTATATCCCAGGAATCACCCTCTAATTTACCTACTCCATCTTCTGATGTGGGTGAAAACCATCCACCATCTCCATCAGAAGATTTCACATCTTATTCTCAGCTCGTCATGTGAATGGCAAAGTCTTTACAACTCGATATCGAAGAACCACCACCTCAAAAGAAAGACCTGGTCTTCTGCGATCTCAATCAGGATAAAACACCACCCCTTAGCTTGAGTTTCATCCCTGCTATGCTCGATTTAGTAAAAGAATCATGGGACAAACCTCCCTCCTCACTTCAAATTTCAAAACGCGTTGAAAATCATTACAAAACTCACGGCCCAGACACAGCTTTCCTCTCTAAACATCCAACACCAAATTCAATTATCATGGAATCTAATCAATCGAGACAACGTAATAAATAATCCGTAGCTCCCACCAACCGAGAAGGAAGAAAGCTTGACATTCTTGGGAGACAACTCTATTCTCTCATGTCATTTATCATGAGGGTCGCTAATTATCAAGCCGCTATGGGCGCGTACCACCGCCAGCTATGGGATAGAATTCTACCTATCATTCAAGCGGTCCCAGAAACAACCAGGACTGAGGCCTTAAATATCCACACCGAGGCTTCAACCTTGGCTAAACAGCAGAGAATTGCTTCCCGCAATACCGCGGACATGGCCTCTAAAGCTATGTCCACCTCTATTGCCTTGAGGCGCCACACATGGCTGAGATTGGCTGGTATCTCAGATGATACAAGGTCAAGGATAGAAGACCTTCCATTTGATGGTGCTGGCCTTTTCAATACTAAAACAGATGAAGTAATGGATAATCTTCATAAACTACGTAAGACGGCACGGTCATATTCCACCCAGCAACCTTACCAACAGCCTTACCGGTATCAGCGCCCTCAATTTTGAAGACAGCCTTTCTTTCACCAGCAGTTGCAACCTTACCAGCAACCATATCGACCGTACAAACCACAAGCTTCTGCTGGATCCTATCCAGGTCCATCTACATCTACAACACCTACTTTTCGACCTCAACAGCAACAACCATGCCGACAGCCCTTTCGACGCCCTCAAAAGAAGGGTAAGCAGTATCCATAGGCCCCTTCTATCTACATTCCAAACTCGACTCCATCCATTCATCAATGCTTGGCGCCGAATCACTAATGATCAGTGAGTTCTTTCTATTATCCAAAGTGGTTATTTCATTGAATTCCAATGTACCCCACCCTCAGGCACCATTAAGACTACTCAATACTCACTTACTCTCTGTGAAGAAGTTTCCCTTCTTCTACAAAAACGAGCCATACTTATAGTCCCTTCCTCTACCCTGCATGATGGATTTTACTCCAGATATTTTAGAGTCCCCAAAAAGGATGGAGGACTCCGTCCTATTCTTGATCTTAGAAATCTTAATAAATTCATTTGACCTAGACGCTTCAGAATGTTGACCCTCGACACTGTCATCCCTCTCCTTTCACAGGTAGACTGGTTTGTTGTCATCGACCTCCAGGATGCGTACTTTCACATCTGTATCCATGCACATCATCACAAATTTCTACGATTCTGATTCGACAATGTCTCATACCAATTTCTGCTCTCTCCCGTTCGGACTTTCCATGGCACCGAGGACCTTTACCAAATGTATGGCACCAGTCGCTGCATACCTCCGACTTCAAGGCATTACCATGTTCCCGTACATAGACTGGTTAATAGTCGCCCCTTCTTATCACGATGCCGTCAGAGCTACCCAACTCACTCTCGATACTCTCCAAGATCTCGGACTCAAGGTAAACTCTGCCAAGTCTCATCTCGAACCCTCTCAGACTGCCACCTATATCGGGGCATTTTTCGACTCCCTACAAACCAGAGCCTTTCTCCCTCAAGAGAGAATCACCAAATTAAAGCGAGCCATTTGACTGTTCCGACCTCTAGCTTCGGTATCGGCGCATCAGGCCCAGAACCTTCTCGGACTTATGGCTTCTACGACGGCTGTTATCCAGCACACAAGGCTCAAAATGAGATCCCTACAAGCATGGTACCTATCGCTATTCGATCCCATTACAGACCACCCATCCAAACGTCTCACAGTAACATCAGAACTCGCCGGTCAACTCACCTGGTGGACGTTTCTTCCTCATTTGCTTGTAGGCAGACCCTTTCAGCTTCTGCAACTTTCAATACAGGTCACCACTGACACCAGCCCGTCGGGATGGGGAGCTCACTGTCGACACCACAAGATACATGGTCTATGGACGAGGCAAGAACAGTTATTACACATCAACCATCTCGAACTCTTAGCAATTATCAAGGCCTTCCACACCTTTTTACCTCTCATTGTAGGATGAGCAGTACAACTAGCTACAGACAATACCACAGCGCTTTACTATGTAAACAAGCAGGGAGGTACCCACTCCCTTTCGCTCCTGTATCTGGCTGTCGAACTCTGGGAATGGTGCTACCTACACCACATTTTCCCAGTAGCGGTCCACGTCGCCACAGAGGACAACTTTCCTGTAGACCATCTCAGTCGCCTTACCACAAGGATGCACGAATGGACTGAACGACAAAGTTTTTGACCTTCTCTGTCACCGATGGGGGGTCCCGTCCATCGATCTCTTCGCTTCCGAGACCAACACCAAGTGCCAGCGGTATTGCTCCCGGTATCGAAAGGAACTCACTTGGAGACGCCTTTATGATAGACTGGGTTGGAGACCTACTCTACCTATTTCCCCCGATTCCACTTATACAGCGAACCATAATTCGACTTCGACAGTTCCACTCGAGTGCCATCCTCCTCGCTCCATGGTGGCCACATCAGCCGTGGTTCACCCACCTGAGGTCGATATCGACCGACGTGTTTCATCTCCCGTCGATCCCCAACCTTCTGACCCAGGATAACGGGATGATTTATCACCCCGACATAGACTCTCTGAACCTGACAGCATGGAGGATACTCCCACTATAAAGAACGTACTAGATCGAGCCCGAAAGCCATCGACCCAATTGGTTATACCAAAGCAAATGGAAAGCATTCCTTTCTTTTGCTAATTCTCAGAACTTACCTGCAATACCAGTTTCTCTGAAGACTTTACTTACCTTTATCCTTCATCTCTTTCATCTCAGACTATCTCATTCTACCCTCAAGGTGTATATTTCTGCTATTGTAGTCCATCAACCTTCTCAGTCTGACTCGGCTAGGTTTTTCTCTCACCCAACTTAGAAAAAATTCCTAAAGGGACTCCACAATATTTGTCCACCACGTCAACATCCTCTTCCTCAATGGTCTTTGCAGCTTGTCCTCAACGCACTTACCCGACCACCTTTCGAACCGATGGCTACTACTAATTTTAAACTACTTTCCCTAAAAACATCATTCCTTGTATCAATAACATCTGCTAAACGTGCTAGCGAACTGGCAGCCCTCAGATCGGATTCACCTTTCCTTCAGTTCCACCCGGATAAGGTTACCCTCTACTTCGATGTATCATTTTTACCCAAAATTGTCTCTGAATTTCACCTCAATCAACCGTTGATTCTACAAACTTTATTTCCGTCTCCTCCTACACCTCTCGAGCACATGCTCCACATGCTTGACGTAAGATGCTCCTTAGCCTTCTACATCGATAGAACTAAATCATTCAGAAAGTCTCCAAGGCTCTTCTTATGCTTTCATGGCCCTCATAAGGGTGCCCCAGCTTCGCCTCAAACTATATCTCGCTGGATTGTTCAAACTATCTCATTGGCCTATCAGCTCACGGGCAAAACACCTCCTGAACATTTAAGAGCTCATTCTACCAGAGCGCTGTCAACCTCTACTGCCTTCCAGCGTGGAATAGAACTTCCTCACATCTGTCGTGCAGCTACATGGTCTAATCCATCGGCCTTTGTGAGGCACTACCGTCTGGATATCCGGGCGAAGAATTATGCTGCTTTTGGCAGAGCGATCTTGACATCCTTTCTACCGTGACGTCCCACCATCTGGTAAATGAGCTTGTCAGTCACCCAATTGTGTGCATTCACAGAGGCCACGAAGAAGAAAGAGAGGTTACCTACCTGTAACCATGGTTCTTCTAGTGGTCCTCTGTGAATCCACACATCCCACCCATCCTCCTCTCTGTCCGTCATGTTGTCTTTGATATAGACCTTTGACAGCGGCAGACTCTTACAGGAACTGAGGGGACCTTTGGAGGGCGGAGCATGCGCTCCACAGGGGAACGTCCTACTAATCACATGTCTTTAAGCTCTAGAAACTTCCGAGACGTCCTACGCAGGTGCAGAACAACCCAATTGTGTGGATTCACAGAGGACCACTAGAAGAACCATGGTTACAGGTAGGTAACCTCTCTGTTCTGGGTCTGACTAGGAAGTAGAAACAGAATAAGCATTCAGGCAGCAAAATCATATCATCAAAACAGAAATAGGGAAAGATATTTTTAGACTGTAGCTGTAGTCGACATAGCCAGCCAGTAGTTAGGAATGATGAGTGTTGCATTTCCAGCATCTGAAGAGCCCCATGTTTCCTATCCCTAAATTAGGATCTTGTGGTTGTCTGTGTCTAAACAAGCCAAGGCAATTCTAGCATATATTCTTTTGGGCTCTTTGTACTTAATAGCGATGTTTCAAGAGTATATTTTCGTGACAAGTCTTCAGTGCTGATTTTTTTCTTCTCCATGTGGTAGTTTTTGTGTTTTTTGCACCTAACCTTTTTTTTAATCTCTTTTGGTGGTCTGTTTCCAAAATAGTCTGTCATTTTCCTTCACTTGAAAGTGACACCTGATATACACAAATGTTTGTGCTCTGTCATTTTCTCTGTTGGATAGCGAGTATAAAACAGACTTGCAGATTTGACTAGAAGTCAGCAAAACAAGTTTGGTTTTGCCCAGAACATGCTCCCTTGGAAATAGATATCAACCTTAGAGACAAATGTGCTTTCTGGTCTCCAGTTAACAATGAAAGCTTTGCTAGTATTTCTTTAGAGGTTGGAACATGTTGTTTCATGTCACATGGTAGACCTTGTATGGAAGGAAAACAATATGTATCAAAAAGTGTGTGACTTGAATTTTTTTAACTGATTTGACACATCAGCTTAACAATGAAAGTAATTGGAGAAAGTTTATTTTAAAGTCCCAGCAGCAAAATCAGGTAGAGTGCTCAGTGGCAGAGCACATGCTTTATGCAGCAAAAGGTCCTGAGTTCAGTCCTTCACATCACCAGGTAGGGCTGGGAAGGACCCATGCTGAAAATGATGGAGAGCTGCTGGCCATTGTGGCAGATAGCACTGATCTAGATGGATCATAGACTGTTTCTGTATAAGGCAGTTCTTCTTCATAGTCTCTGATTCACACATATGGGTCCCTTTGCACCTGTGGAAACATTCTTCAAAATCTTCCAGAACCTTAGAGCCGTTAGCTCATCCCTTTTCCCTGCACACATGCTCCCCATCCAACGGCCGGTCCTCAGTTCACTCTTGAACATCACTGAGGTAACACCATGAGGGCTTTCCAGTGCATCTTTTTTCAACTTTCCATCATTTACTTTGTTGCTGTTCAATTCTTACTCTTTTCTTACTCCTTTTCTTCATTTTTTCATTGGAAAAACAAACTTTTTTTAAACTCTATTGTTATTTTCATCAGGCTCAGGTGCATCACAACACCTGTTTCAGTGGATGGAGGAAAGGTGGATCATTGGTGCCCTGAAGCCCAGTGAAATCTGTACCAAATTCATCTTACAAGCTTGTTTTGCCATCCACAAATCTATAGAACTGGGCTGTATACATGGCTGAATTCATTTGGAGAGTAATTTTTAATGCAGCTTATCTTTCAAGCTCTGTGTTCCAGGAATACACATTTTCTGTTGTCTGCTCCTTTTCTACTTAAGAAGCATTTTCTTTCCCAGATTTTATTTAACACACTGGATATGTCCAAGAAGAGGAATAGAAAACCCACTGATATGAAGAGTAATATAAATGATTTAAGTCACAGTTACACTGATGCACACTTTTGAACTATGGAAAACAGGGACATACTTTTCAAAGTGCCAGACAGAACTACAGTATTGCACCATGTTTCAGCAGAAATAATCCCCTGCCTAAAAATCTTGAAGACATATTTTTAAAAACACTTGCAAATGTTACTGTGGAGCTCATTAGCTACAGAGGATCTAATATGAATAAACCGTTCTTGGGATTATACTCCAACCCCCACAGTGTGTGTCATAGAAATTGTGTGCAGTTTAAGTACAGCTAACTCGTATGTAGTAATTACACCTGCATACTGCCCTTCCTACAAAAATGCAGGGTGTTTCTGTTGGATGGGATAACTGCATTCAACACCTTCAGTCTTATCCAACAAGGCTCTTCGTATGTATTGTAGCTCTCTGTGACAGGCGAGAGGAGAGTATAGAAGCTCTCGGAGTGCTGTCCACCCGTAAGATATCAAAAGAGGTGCAGACCACTCCTCCACCAACCCCTTGTGAAAGAATACATCAGGGAATAGACACCCGGGAGTTGGAAGCAAGTCTGCGGGGTTTGACCGTGGCGACCCAGACGGAAGGAGATTTGGCGGGAAAAGTAGAAAAGGGGAGGTCGGTAGTGGAGGCGGGAATAGGAGATATAAAAGGGGGGCACGACAACATGCCGGGGGGTTGGGAGCTCATCTGGGTAGAAGACCCATGGACTGGGGAATGGGAAAAGGTAAAGGTCCCGAGAGAAGAGGCGGATTATCGCCGGAGGAAGGGCCTTCCCCAACGATCGTCGTACTGGGGAGAGTCTGAGGCGAGGGAGTGGAGGAGGCGGTTAAAGGAAGAAAAGGAAATTGTGGCCAGAGAGGCGGAGGAGCGTCGGGCATGGCGTGCGGAGGAGGCATGGAGAGTGGCGTATCTCCGGGACCATGGACCACCTTTGAGGGAGCGGGAGACCCGATCTGGAGAGAGGATGGAGATTAAGAGACCCTACCGCTATTGAGAGAGGTGGGAGAAGAACGAGACAGTCCTGGTTATAACCCCTTTTTACCCGGTCCATGGGATGAGAAACCCCCAAATCTGTTTGACACAAGTCTTTGGATACCCTTGCAACGTCCGTTGACGTCGCAAGAGATGTTACCTCAAGTTACCACAAATGAAGTTCCTCCCCAGTTTAAAACAATAAAGGACAGTTTGAGTTGTAATCAAAAAGAGATTCCTGTTTTATTTCAAGAAAAGGAGGAGGCTACTTTCGAACCCTCACACTCTCCATGGAAAGCAAGCCTTACCCTGAAATTCCTCACTGTTTCTTGCTAAGCAGAAACTCTTAAAAGAGGCATAAGAAACAGGATTGGCTCAAGATATTTGCTGCCTGAAGTAAAGAACATGGTGCCAGCTCTTCCATTCCATGTACAGAATCTGGCTGGGATGACAGCTTCAGTACTGGGTTAGCATTCTTCATCCAGATGGGACAGCAGCAGGCTCGTTTAAGGGATGGGCGATACTTGGGCAGGATATACAACACAGTTCTCCAAAAAAGGGAAGTGTCCTGGGAGTTGATGAGAAACTTTTGAGAGGGTGCCTTCTCTGGTAGCACCTTCCCTCTTGTCCTCACGAGGGAGGACAAACACCAGCACACACACTCCCCAGCAAAACCTCTCTTCTAAGACTCTTCTTTAAAAAAAAAAGCTTCTGTAGGCAACACTCCTGGTTCTGAACAGCTTAAAAGTGGAGAGCAAAGCTCTGACAGCAACAAGGTTTTTATAAGCTAACAAGCTAACAATTGAGGAAATTGGGAGAGGAAGGAGTCTTACCACCGCTTGTTAAAGCAGTTATTTGTAACGGTGCCACCTGCAGGCAAGCAGTTCAATTTAAGTCTGACACTTAAATCATCCAGACTGGAATTCCCCAGTGACACTTCACAGCAGGTGGACACGAGTGAATTCACATTTCCCTCGTTATGTAGTTCCACCCTTAGTGAGGTGTTACATTCAGAACAAAAGTAAAAATGAAAATGGTAACCTTGCCTGCTTTTGACTCAGGGTTTTCCCATTGCTAGAGTGCAGACCCTAAAAGGTTTCAGCAGAAGTTAATACAGACCTAAATGGAAAAATTGTTCCACTCACCATGCTAAGTGAAGGACTCTAATATTGAAAAGATGCACATCTTGGATTTTCCCTTTCTTTTGCAAAATAAAATACGTCAACACTATGTGACAAATATGGTGGCTATTGGGACCTTATGAAAGATAGTAATGGCCTTCTTCCTCCTTAAAAGGAAAAATTTAAAAATATGAGTAACCTATCAAGGACACTAAACTGAATGGTTAAGCTATCCATACTATAATGACTTTCATGTACTGCATGGTTTGGAAAGAATTTGCCTGTGTGTTGACTAAGCAGTGTTAAAATTACTCTTTTTAAATCAGTGTGTATTTCAAAACTTTTAAATTATTTACACAGTTTCCAGTAGCACTTCCAAACAAAAGACCCTGTGCAGTCAGTCATTCTTCATTCCCCTGCTCATTTTGTTAATGAGGAATTCTGCAACCATTCTGTCTTCCCCATCCCCTAATTTTCTGTGGTACAAAAAGAGAGCAGAAGCTATAGGAAAACAGAAGAGAGTTGCAAGTAATTATTACTGTGACCACATTAACACTGCATACTGTTTAATTTGGTTGTAGTCTGTGAGCCAATGTGAGCACAATTTTGAATGGAAATACAAGATATATGACTTTAAAGGATTAAAAAAATGACTAAGATAATAAGTATGTACATAGCCTGCACTTTTTTCAGTCCCTGGGCATGTTTGGAATGTTGAGGAAGTGGCATTGACACTGCCACAAAATGGCTGTGTGAGCAGGGCCAGTCACAAAATGGCAGCCATGGGGATGTGGACAACCTAACTGTTTACTACTGCAACAAAGCAATCATTTCACAGAAGGCCTAAGAACAAGAAACTTGCCCAAGAACATTAGTAACAGGCAGAGGCCAAGTGTATGAGCTCTTAAAGATAAAGCTACTCCTTTGAATCCACAATCTTCTACTCCAACATACTATCCATTTAACAGAAAACAAGTTGTTTTCTCAAATCACCTCAACATAAGTTATACCACCCATACCCACATAATATCCAAAAAAATTGTCTGCTGATGCCAATGTGTGTTCCCACCATGCCTTTACAAATATTTTGAAAGTGGGCATGCCAAAGAAAGGCAAAAAAGCTTACAAAAGCAACAAAAAATGACTAACACTTTTAGTGTCTCCCACCTCACAAAGCGTATTAATAAGCTTTGGCAAAAACTATCTCCTCAAGTATATAGTGGCCCACAAATTGCAAAGAGAGGATTCCTGAGTCTAATATTTCAGAAGAACATCTCATCCCCTTTAAGCTTCCTTTTGTGGACAGAAATCCTGATAAATGCCTTCCAGAAATTACTGAAGAAATTCAGCAGAGGATCTGAATATTTTCAAAATATTCAAAGAAAACACAAAGCATTAGCATGAGTTTGTTCAGAACCAATGTGCTATCTGACCTTTCCACATCTGTGTTGAGAATTAGAAAATGAGCAGAAATGTTGCTGGGCATGGCTATTATACTCTGCCTAAGCAAGAAGATTTTCTACATTGCCTACCATCTCTTTCATTAGAGATTAACAGATTTTCACCAATAGGAAAAACTGAAAAAAAATATATAAGCATGAAAACAGCATTCCACACCAAAAGAGTATTATGGCCTGGATTTTAAAGAAGAGCAAAGCAGACATGGTGTGGGAACATTTTCAAATCTGGGTCTGTGAAGAAATCAAATAGAGGAGAGAAATACTGAAGCATAATTCATAGAATCATAGAATCACAGAGTTGGAAGAGACCACAGGGGCCATCGAGTCCAACCCCCTGCCATGCAGGGACTCCATCAAACCACTCCCGACAGATGGCCATCCAGCCTCTGCTTAAAAACCTCCAAAGAAGGAGACTCCACCACACTCCGAGGCAGCATATTCCACTGCTGACCAGCTCTGACTGTCAGGAAGTTCTTCCTGAGATTCAGGTGGAATCTCTTTTCCTGTAGTTTGAAACCATTGCTCCTTGTCCTAGTGTCTGGAGCCGTGGAAAACAAACCTGTCCCTTCCTCGACATGACATCCCTTCAAATATTTAAACATGGCTATCATGTCCCCTCTTAACCTTCTTTTTGTAAGGCTAAACATTCCCAGCTCCCTAAGCCGCTCCTCATAGGACATAGCTTCCAGACCTTTGACCATTTTGGTCTCCCTCCTCTGGACATGTTCCAGGTTGTCAACATCCTTCTTGAATTGAGGTGCCCCGAACTGGACACAATACTCCAGGTGAGGTCTGACCAAAGCAGAATAGAGTGGTACTATCACTTCCCTTGATCTAGACACTATACTCCTATTGATGCAACCAAGAATTGCATTGGCTTTCTTGGCAGCCGCATCACACTGCTGACTCATGTTCAGTTTGTGGTCTACCAAGACTCCTAGATCCCTTTCGCAGGTACTGTTGTCTAGCCAGGTGTCTTCCATCATATATCTGTGCAGTTCATTTTTTCTGCCTAGGTGTAGGACCTTACATTTCTCCCTGTTGAAATTCATTTTGTTAGTTTTGGCCCAGGACTCTAATCTGTCAAGGTCATTTTGAATTTTAATCCTGTTCTCTGGGGAATTAGCAACCCCCTCCCAATCAGCATACTCTCTATTCCTAATTGTTGCTACTACTCATTTCGTGCAGAAAGTAGATTTTGATTCTTAGCAATGCAAATTACCTTGGAACACTGGCAATTATTGGCAGGTTTTTCTTGTACTGTATTTGAGACATTGAAGAGGTCATTTTCATACATGCCCTTCCATATATGTGATGAATGAATGGGTTGAGCTAGTAAAGAATGAAATTTCATAGAGAAATCATTCAAGACACTATAAAGACAAAATGCTTTTTCGCTTTCTGTTGACTGCACCCCAAACATTTATCATAAAGATCTGCTGGTAACTCTTGGGAAGCAGAGATGTCCAGGGTTTATGGCCTTGGTCTCCTAATAGCCACAGGGGTGTCTGAAACAGCCAAAGCTATTTAACCTGTTTATCAACAGGTGGGATCTTTGTTTGCTAATCTCATCTCTCAGCTTGCAGACAATAAAGATATTGAATAAAAAGATAATGTTTAAACTATTCCAGGTGTATTTTCCCACTGTGTATAAATATTTTGTTTAGCTTTTGTAAAATCTTAGCATTCTGAGGTCAAATATAGGTGTCTTTTAAAAGTATTATTTGCATATAGTATTTGCTTTTTTACCCAGTTGAGGGGGAAATGACACTGATACAAGATGCTGTGAGAAGGAGGTGGCAAGAAGGAGCCTCACATGAATGCTGTGCCCGGGGCCTCTCTCTTTGTCATCAAGACTCTGGTTTAGGTCCTTCAGTTGTTCCAACAACTCTCAGTTTCCAAATTGAAAACAAACTCCTCTTCCTTTTGAGATTTAGTACGACAAACAATGTTTTTTCACCATTTTATCATCATTTGCTGTCTACTAGGGTGGACACTGGCCAGCTTTTAGGGAGTACAGGCTTCCATTCAAAGGGTTGTCAGAGAACAATCCTCCTTTTGAAAGCAGCCTCTAATTGCAGGGCTGTTCAGTCCAAATTTGATTTAAAGAAAAAGAGCCATAAGAAGGATGATCGAGAATCTTGAAGTTGCTCAACCACAGCAACCACTGGGACATCAGACTGGCAGGCACTTAAGTCATCCATTTACTGTTTTCTCTACTTCCATAGCTGAGTGAGATGCATTGTAATTTTGTTTAAATTATACAAAAAAATAATTTCTGATTTTGCATCTATATATGAATTAACACAGGTATCATAGGTAAATCATTATCTTCCTTCACCCTCCTTTTTGGTGAGGTGTAATCAGCCGCCCTACCATATGCTTGTCTCTGTACGTATATGTATGTAATGCTAACACTTGTTGTTTGAATAGACCATATATGACCTCATACTGTGGAAACTGGGTGATAAAATTTTTTAGTAAAGGAGAGAACAGAAAATTTAGTATTTATTCTTGGCTCTATTACACTTCAGAACCTTCTGTTGGCAGGTCTCCAGAAATCTGACCCAACCAACCATCTACCTAATGGAAGTGAAAGGGAGGATCAGGAGACTATGGCTGTAGTTTGGGCTGCCTCAGGCAGGACAGTCACCTGAGGAGAGAAGCCTGCAAGCATGCAAGGGCATTGCTGGATTGCCTCTGGATCGTGAGCTGTTCAGAGCAAACGAACCTGATGGGAGTTTGCAAGGGCCTGTGCCTAAGGCAGACACAACCGCCTATCAGTGGTACACCCTGCATGCCTCCCAAAGGCTACTATAGTGACTTCAGAACTTCAAAAGCATGGCTTCCACACCAGTAATTAGAGCTTCATTCTGGCTCCCAGTTGTTTCCTTAGGACAAAACATGTATTAAAAGAGAGGGAGAGCAGAAAAGGTTATGTTTCTTTGGTGTTTCTGAGTGTGCCACAAATGCAACATGCTTCAATGCAGGAAATGTAGTATTTCATTTTTCATAGCTACAGTCCTGAATTAGAATTTGGAAAAAAAAAATTGGGTGGGCCTTGGCAAATTAATTGATTAACAGAGAGCAGAGTACACAGAGTACACAAAGAAAGCCCCTTTGCATTCTTTAGTGGTCTATTTATTTATTTATTTATTTATTGCTTTATTTATTTATGGGGTGTTTTTTTGCTTTTTTTCCTTTTTTTTTTTTTTTTTTTTTGCTTAAGCCTTCCACACACACAAAAGTACTTTTTCAGCCAATTTTTTCTCTCTCACACGCCTTTTTTGGAACCTTTTGGAGGGTGTGGGGGACCTGGAGGTCATATATGCCCACCACATGCAGAATATAAATGTGTTTTATTTGGCTTAAGCTTTTGAGGACCACAGAACACTTCTTTAGGGACATACATCTGAAAAGCTGCAATGCAGTCTAAAAAGGTTTATGCCAAGTAAAACTTATCTTTAAGGTGACACAAGACTGTCGGCTTTGCTGCAAGTCTCTGACAAGCTTTTCTCTGTGTTGTCTCCTCTGTTTCTTTTTATTGCATCTCCTGTTACCACTGTGCTGAATTGGTCTTGGGAATGGGGGCAGATGAATCCTATTGCCAACCCCCATCAGAAAGTGCCAACACTTCAGTAAAACATGGCTTTTTGAAAGGCTGCTGCTCGCCTTCAGATGATGCTAATTGTTCCCAACCTAGGAACCTTCCTTTCACTCACCAGGTAAAAAAACATTTTTTTTGGCAAAGCCAAATGGTTTTGATGGAGCAGTGATGTAGAGTCAGGATAACTTTGTAAATCTTAATTGTGTCTTTCTGTAGCTTAATGACTGCAACTCCCAGAAGCTTTCACCACTAGCTGTGCTGGGTGGGGTTTCTGGGAACTGCAGTCCAAGAACACCTGGGTTACCCAAGGTTGGGAACCACTGCTCTAGCTGAGTTCTAGAATTATTTGCTTCTCTCCAGTGCAGCCGTGGATTAATGATTAAGCAAAATAAGCACATACTTAGGGCATCAACAAGGGAAGGGGACATCACAGAGTGGTTTTTTGGTGCTGGATTTACCATGGACCATGGTGCAAGTGGTGAACCCTCCTTAACAAACCAAATCCATCCAAATCCCTCGGCTCGCTCTCTCCCTCGCTCCCTCCCTCCTGAAAGAGCCCCAAGAAAACCACCTCCCTACCAAAAGCAATTGAGTATGAACCAGTAAAAACTAAAAAGTGTAAAGACTTGCCTAGCGAGAAAACTCATTTTTTAGTGAAATGATCTATCACCATCATTATTGCTTGGTGTTTTGTTTGTTTTACTTTTGTATTTTGAGAGCTTGGATGGGGATAAAGATAAAAAGAGTTGCTGGCCTTTTAGACCTTTGGTCTCTGCACTATATCTGGAAGCCAAAGAAATAACAGCTGCTGTTAAAAACGCTCCAAAGGGGTTTTTAAGCTCTTATTTGAGCTTTTCAGTTTACCGATTCTGCCAAAATCTGTCTACATTAATCAAAACATTAACATGCAAGATTTGGCTGGAAGTTAGTAATCTGATCATGTGTATGATTTTGGATATGATATGTGGTTATTTTTTGCCACATGTTATATAATTAAATTACCATATTTTTATGCATATAATGTGTGCATTATATGTTTTTTTTCAAGTCGTGGTTACCTGCTGCGTGTTATATTCATAGGGGGCACCATAATCTTCTCAGTGCTTAGAGCCTCTAAAGGTCTTAATCCAGCCCTGCTCAAGGGAGACCAGGCAGTAAAGCATAGCAGTAACAGTAATGGAGGACCCAAGGTCTATTTAAATGCTGTTGCTTCATATCTTCCCATGATCTTGGAACAACAGCCATGTGGTCTTGGGATAATGAGACACGTCAAGCAACACATTTAGAGGTCAGCAGATTGGACAATGACCATTGCAATAAATTTAATTCTTTATTAAGCATAAATACATCCCACAGTTTGATTTAAAAATCCCTCAAGATGGCTAGACCATCTTTGCATTACAGACGCGTACATTAGGGTCTCTAATGGTTACACATATGTCTCCTTAACAGCATTGATACATGTAATAGGCATTGCCAAGCTGTATCTGATTATAATTATATTCTCCTCCTGCAGGAAGGCACAGGTTGCCTTTGTTCTTTTTAAATCTGACAGCTAACATAGTGGGACAAACATCAATAATTTAAGAAATGCTGATGATACCATATTACAACCAGAACGTATACTGTATGTCACTAGGCTTGAATGACTACTGAGTAAGGTTAAAGGACCAAAGTGCTTACATAGCCTTGTTCATTGTCAGATGGAGGCAGCAATTAATTTAGTTATTTTGTTCATGGACTGCCCTTTAAGAATTTACACTGTTTTTGTGAGCTGTGAGAGTGTCTTTTCTGTAAAGATTTTCAATGAGGTGGCTGCTTGAGACAGCTTCAGCATGTATGAGAAAAACAACAGAGGCAAAAAAGGAATATTGCGGCATTGTGGATCCGTCTATCAGAGGAAGTGGGTTGTAATCCATGGAAGCAGCTCAAACTGAAATAATGCTGTTAGTCTTCAAAGTGGCACAAGACTTTTTAGTTTTTTTCTTTTGTTTTACTATCTGAGAAGTCAGTTGGCCAGCAGATAGATGGCGCCACTGCCTTTGGGGAAAAAAAAGAATAGCTGAGCTGATTGTTGTTAATGAGTTATAGAAATGGAAATAGGAAGTCTGAGCACTAAGCAACACTTTAACCTTGGATTTATTTTATTTTATTGTGCCTCTCCCCAGTGGCTTTTCATCTTTTCCCTCTTTTTAGAGAGACATAGACTGCTGCTTTAAAATATTAACTTAGACCTATGTATTTCCCCCACTCCTCCAAGCGTTCTTACTGGAAAGACACAGTGGTTGTCTCAGTCTTTATAATCACAAAAATATAAAAAATAAATAAAAATCTAATGAAACATAAATACAAACCAATTTCTTCAACAAGATGGATGATTCTGATACAGCCCCTGCTGTTCAGCATGAATAATAAATTTTAATTTCTCTAAGCGAACACAAGAGCTGGAAGGAGTGATTAAAAAAACCTACAACTACAGGGATCTGTTTGACGCAAGCTGGTGGGAACATGATTGATCAATTGCTTCATTGTTTTCCCCTCTCATTCTAGAAGGAGATGAAGACAGCATAAAAGCATGTGCATGCAGGGCTGTGAGAAGCTATCACTGTCTTGATGACCATACATGGTGTCCACTTTTGAATGCAGTGGTGGCTGGTGACTACCAGGTTTGGTGGAATGGGACACACAGCAGCTGATGGTGGTTAAAACTAGGTGTGACAAGTGGAGCCAGGGCAAAAGAGGGGCTTCATACAGATGGATTCACAGAGGCAGGCAAGCAAGTATTTATTCAAACACAGCATTTATTCCCACCCCATTCATTCACAACAGCTGAGCATTAGTGACTACAGAGCCTGGAGACTACAGATCCCAGGATCCCCAGCCAGCATGACCCATAATTATGCCTGATGCTGGATTCTGGTAGTCCCTCTATTCAGGACTATGGCAGTATTAAGCTGAGGTCATTTAGTATTTGATATATATAATTTGGAACCAGTCCAGAGTTCAGTTTGTCTTCGCATATGGCTGGCTAGGTTGCTTTCTCTGGATGAGTTGTTACTCTGGTTCTCACTTCCTCCTTGGCTGCAGAGTCTTCCACCTTATTTTTTTCCCTGAGCCACATACACTACCAAGCATATCCTCAGACATTCCCCGGGGGCTACATAACCATACCAGATAGAAAAGAGCATTGTCGGTCCCTCACATCTCTCTTGTAATTTCCAATACAGCACTTCCTTAATAGGGATCTGCTGTTTCAGTTATACCTTTTGATGTTGGCTTTGCATCACCATCAGTAACTTTGGCTAAGAGGGCTGTCTGGTCACCAGCATCTAATTCCCTGAGATTTCAGAGTTTAAACCTGATAATAAGGGGGTAGAGGGATGCTTATCATGTTACAAAGGTGGGACAGGTGAGAGTTGGGTGCTGATGAGCTGGAACTGCCTTTGAATTGTGGAAAGGAGCATGAGAGGAATCTGGGTAAAACCTAGGTAAGCAAGTAATATGGCAACCTAGAGCTAGTTTCATGTCTGTGTGCTGATACTGTTTTAAAAGTTGGTTTCTTTTTTGCTATTTGCAACCAAGCAGACACCCTGCAGTTGCAGCAATTGCCACTAAGTCTTACATCCGACATAGCCTTCCTACAGATTACAGGATACAGGGTAAGCTTTTTCCAGGTTCTGCAAGTTGTGGCTTGCAGAAGGCCCACCCCCATCCCATGGAGAGTTGCTTTTTCAGGTTCTGTATGGCTCTTGCCAAAGCTTATGCAATAAGAAAGCTTTTAAGCCATCATGCCGTCTAGCTCCAACTAGCACAACTGGCCCAGACACATGTATCCACCAGTTTTCTCCCTAGTTCCCTCTCCTTATTTATCGTATTTATTTATTGCACTTATATACCACCTATCTACCGTGTTTCCCCGAAAATAAGACAGGGTCTTATATTAATTTTTGCTCCAGAAAACACATTAGGGCTAATTTTCAGGGGATGTTTTATTTTTTTCATGTATTTGAATCTAAATTTATTCAAATACAGTCATGTCATCTTCTTCTGGTTGCTGCAGAATGGTGGAGGGCGGGGTTTCACTTAACTGGGGCTTATTTTTGGGGTAGGGCTTATATTACGAGCATCCTGAAAAATCATACTAGGGCTTATTTTCAGGTTAGGTCTTATTTTTGGGGAAACAGGGTAGTGGCAAATCACTACTCTGGGCAATTTACAACAATCAAAATCCTCACCCTCCCACATAAAACAAAACAAACAAAATGGGAATAACAAAAGAACCTCCAGAGATGACTTCAGTCAAAGTAAAATTCAAACGTAATGGGTCTATGATGGAGGAGAATGCTCTTGAAGGCCTCGTTGAAGAGTAGAGTTTTAACCCATTTCCTGAAGATTAGGAGGGAGGGCACCTGGTGTACATCCACAGGCAATGTGTTTTGGAATGTTGCAACCACCACTGAAAAGGCCTGGTTCCTGGTGGTCCTTTGCTCTTGGCTTTGTGGTATGTTAATGCTATCCAGCTGCTATATACTGACATACACCTTAATGCCAAGCCAGTGAGTCTAGGCACCAGCTAGCAATGGAGAGAGATGAGTACTAAAGTATAAAGCTAATTCAAACACAAAAAACAAACGTTCTCCTTCTGCAACTCTGTTTGCTCTGAGATTTGTCTTCCTGCCTGGAGATCTGAGGAGACAAAGCAATTCCTGGAGACTTTCATTGGCACCGTGAGCCCTGGCAACCCTATCCTTGACATCAATGTCTGTCTCCAAACTACTGTGCTGTCACACTTGCTGCCTGTCCCTCTGACCAGCATGATGTTCCTCTGTGGGAAGAGTGTCAGAAGAGGAGTGGGGAAGTTTGAGTTCAAATCTCCATTTCCATTAACCTCACTTGGTATGTTGGATAGAGAAGTTACAGTATGCCACCTCACTGGGCTGTTGTGAACATGAGAATGAAGAGGAAAAACATGTACTTGATGTCCCGGGAGAACAAATAGAATATACATGAAGCAAATAATAATGAAATGAATAAAATAGATCAAGGCCAGAAAGTGAGACCCATTCTAGCATGTTTTTACCCACCATACTGCAGATTCCTGTGGTTTAGTATACAGAATATTAAGGCTGTCCTAAGCATTACTCCTATGTAGGTATGGTCACAGAAAGATCCAAAGGTCTTCTGCAGGTGAACAAGCCATCCAACAGGTAAGTCCAGTTTTTAGCCAGCTCTCTAAATTTTTGTGTACTTCTCTAGCAAGGACAACCATATAGGTCTGTTACTGTTTTTTATCATTATTTTTGTTAATGTATATTATTCTGAAAGCAAAGTATTGAGCAACTGAAATAAAATTACAGTTGGTTATGGTTAAGACTGCGATCCTGTGCACCCTCATTTGGGAGTAATTGCTACTGAATTATACAGTATTAGTTTGGGCCTGCTCACCATTAAATGAGCTGAATTTGTATCTTAAGTATGGGTTCAATCAGATGGGCATTTGTTCCACTGCTTGATGTGATGGGGGGACAGGTTGGTTCACTCTTTTTCCCAGCAATCAGGGGAAGTAATCATCAGAGAGAACCAAACTGTCCCGAGTGCCCCTGGCCACACCTTTCTGAGCCCCTGTTGGGGCTTTCTACTTTTTTAGGTTCATTCTAGTTTAGTCTGTTTCCAGGCATGTGATTGCTGGGAATCAACCAAGAAGTGAGCCTTAAGCAGACAAGACTCATTCTACCGTAAATTTCTGGTATCATGAAGTGGTGTAATAAGTAAGCCACTTCAGGATATTGGCAAATTGAACAATCCGCTGCTCCTTGGTAGAGGAGTAGGAGAGTGAAATTGTTATTTTTATTCTGCTTGACCATCGCTGATATGCTGCATCACTTAGATTATTTTAAAGTGATGCAGTGCATCAGCAATGGTCAAGCAGTCAAAAAAAAGTTCACTTGCCTTTTGTGAAGTGCCAATCAAAACTGCAGCTGCAAGGCAAAGAAAAAATTTGTTTAGTCTAAGTGATTCAGTACATCAGTGATGATCTAGGCAGTAAAGAAATCACCTCCACAGAGGAGCAGGAGAAGTGTTCACTTTGCTAATATCCTGAAGTGGATTGTTTATTAAGGGACTTCACAATACCAGAAATTGACAGCCAAGGGAGCCAGACTAAAGAAGTCCTTATGCCATTTGCATGCAAAGATCACACCAAATGGCATTTTGCACCTCCACCCAACCTGAAGCCACTGTATTTAGACAGGACCAGTCTGTTCCTAAAGGAACAATATAGATGAATTCAAACTCTGTTTACTGCAAAAAGTATCATGTCCACCAATCTTGTGTTGGTCAAAGACTAAATTTTACCCCTCAAAAGTCTGGAAGAGAAGGACTAAGTTAGTAACAAAATTGTTTTTAAATTTTGTAATGCCGCCCAGAGTAGACTAACTGTCTAGATGGGCGGGGTATAAATCTAACAAAATAAAATAAAAATAAAATAAATAAATAACAATTCACATAAATTAGAGAAATTATGTTTCTGTAAATCACCTGCACCTGTCTTTCCCTATTAGGGAGCAACGTTTCTTTTCTTCTTCTTCTTGGCATTCAATACAAGGCTGGAATTTGACCCCAACTTTCTGGTTTCTTCAGTTAGGGTTTCTTTACTCTGCATCAAAAGATCCATCAGAAATCCCTCTAAATTTCAAAGCAGGCAGAGTGCTTATGGTTCAGTCATGAGGTGCAGTGGTATGGATGGGAAGGGTTAATTTATATGTACAAAATCCCTGTGTGGCCTACTGGATTGGGACCAGCTCATACATTGTGATGTTTCACAAATATCATATCTGATGGAGCACAAGAATGCAGTGCTCACATTTTGGTGCAACTGGAAACAGCCTTGATTTTTCTGAATGCAGGCTAAATGAACCATGAAAGACAAGAAAGTTCAAGTTCTTCCTATTAATATATGATTAGGAATTTCCAGGTCTTTATTGGAGAACATTGTGTTTTTTTCATCTGCTAATAGAAGTTCAATTTATGTACTAGCTGACATTTATAGTCCTTACCAATGGCTTCCTAAATTTTCCATTCTTCCATGGATTGTGCCTTTCACAGAACTGAAACCCCCCCCCCCCTTAATGCTATGTGTGCAAGCATGTTAGTTCTTATAGAATGGATTAGCATTTTGCTAAACCAGAACAGGGGAAAAAAAGAGAGAGGACTTTTTAGTACTCAACAAGGAAGGGGGGGGGGGGACATTCTGCCAGCAGCCACAATCTTTTTGAATGTTAATTACACATCTGCCTGTATGAATTCAATACAGAGTGTCAGTTGCCCTAGACGTGCCATGCTAATTACAAGAAACACTGATGATGGTAAAGTCTATAATGAAAAATCCCCAAAGCATTTAATTGCTTCACCATATTGTACAAAACATTTGGCACATGGATTTTAAAGCCATGCAGTTTGCTGTGCCAGCATTGCTTGGAAGTGAGAAGCTTAATGCATTTCTGTCCCCCCCCCCCCCACACACACTCATCAGACCTCTTGAATCCACACATTGCAGAAAACGTTAATGCTAGCGCAAGGCCCTGGATTTCTCTCCCACATCTGCAAAAGTCTTTGTCCGCAACACTTGTTCTTCTAAGGCAGAGCTGGAGAATATGTGGCTCTCTGAATGCTGTTAAACTCTAACTTGCTGGAGGCTGGTGGCTTCAATGTCAGGGGGGTGTTGGATCCCTTTCAGGTTTTAGTCTGAAGCTTATGGGACCTTTTGAAAGTGCTGAACCCTGTCCCCATGGAATATTCAGCATCTTGGACAGCTTCTGTAAAGTTCAGACTAAAACCAAACTGGGTTCAATGCCTGAAAGACATTTAAGTCGCTAGGGCTCCTCATCCCTTATTTAAGAGACATGTATTGATACAGTTTTTTTGTAAATGACTGAAATGCTACACTAAAAGCTGTAACTTATCTATTCTCCATTGCACCACAATAGCTACAGGAATATACATACATACATATATATGTAGATCAGCCAGTCTCTACCTTTTTTTTCACCATGGCCATGAACACAATATGAAAGAAATACAGGATGAATCAAGATTGTGTAAGTTGCATAATGAACCTTATAAGGTGTGTGAAGAATTGTTTCCTGTCAAATGTGTCAGGGTGGCTCATGGGGCCATATGGCCTACGTTGCAAATGGCTATATTAGATGAAGGATGGGGAATACGTGACCCAACAATGTTTTTGGACTAGAATTCCCATCCATCTCCACTGGCTATGCTGATAGGTATTCAGATCCAGCCACATCTGGACATCTACAATTTCTGAGTAGTTCTGTATCTAATGAAGATGGGACTACTCAGAATTTGAATATTGTCCATCCCTTTTGTTTCTCACATTTATGCCAATATACAAGTTATTGTAAGAAAATACTTTGGAGTGTAGGATTAACACTACTACTCCTACTCCTACTCCTACTCCTACTCCTAATAATAATCTTAGAGCTGCAGAGATAGAAGGGACCCTACAGATCAGCCCCTGTCAAAGAGGCACAGTGGGGAATTGAACACCCAACCTCTGGTTCTGCAGCCAGATACTTAAGCCACTGAGCTATCCAGTAGTTAATTGCCTGGTCTCAGGGTGCATCAAAAGCCAATGAGAGGGAGGGGATTGAGAGCAGAACTTGGGCCCATCATGCCATTGGATGTGGAGCACAGTGTTCCAACTTGTCAGACCGCTTCCTAAAGCTCCCTTAGCATCAGGAGTGCAGGGCCTGTAAAAATCTCCCTGTGCGCTGGCAGAAAAGAGCTCTCCACAATCCTAGCAGCAGTGTAAGGGCTAGAAGTGTTCCCCATGTGTAATGAATGTTCTTGGTAAAGCAGCACAGGATGTGAGTCCTAATGAGAATGTCACCAACCATTCCAGCTGTTGGAGCATTTTGTTCTCTTGATTACTGATGAAAAATGCCTCCCTACAGCTCTGGCTTGTCATATTAGCTAGACTGAACACATATTTTGGGCCGGTTTACTCAGCTTTCCCTTTGTACTTATTTCCAGTCAATTGGCCCAGATGCAGTTCCAGCTGTCAAATTTGCCTGCCCTGCCTGTGTGACATCAGAAGGTCCATGCCGTAATGTGGCTCAGCCCAATGAGATCACATGCACCCTTCCTTAGTCTCAGGCTTTGGAACCTGAATTATAATACTGCTCTGGCAATACAACTTGGGTACCATGAACTTGAGCTTCATATGCTTAATTGGCCATGGCACAATGAGCAACTGGGATTGCTAGTTCTATCTAAATTATGCCAAGTAGTCCCAGCTCTTGCTAAAAGTGTTAAAAAACCCCCCACAAACCTGAGTTCAAGCTATTGTGACCCTTGCCTGTATATCCTTATCCTGAGGATGGAATTTCAACCGTGAATTAGACTGATTTCTCAAGTGGAAGCCTTCTGGACATGTTGGACTACAACTGGACAACTGCCCATGCTGGCTGCAGACAAATGTTGTAGTATACTAGATGACATATAGGACATATCACATAATATAAGATATATATATAGGAATTGCAGCCTAAGCCTTTCCTCAACCTGACTTCCTCTGGTGTATTGGGTCATCCTCAGCAGTGTTGGGGGAGTTGTATTTGGGCCCCCTGAGGTTGGACATGGCCCACAGACTGCATATTGTTCACCCCTGCTATAAACACTTATGGGAATAAGCCTTGATTAAGCATGTATGAGCAGATAAAAGTGGGATGGAGCACTTGGTTGCGGCACCAGTGGCTAGTTCAAATTTTCACTATCTCTCCTGGGATGGGGCTACCCAAGATCATTAGTGCATGTCCATCTAACTGAGTTATGTGCCTTTTCACCGATGTGGCCCTGGACAAGCTGCACAGCCCCAAAGCATTACCAGAAGGAGGAACTGGTAAAGCAGGTCTAGAAAATCCTGGGAGGATTTCTTTAAATTGGAATAAAAGTGATAGTATATAATGTATAAGTGTGCATAGGTTTGCACTGTTAACTACAGTAAGAATTATATGTGCTTTCCATTATTTTGTCCTGGCGAAAAGAGCTCTAGCTTTTTTTTTTTTTTTTTTTTTGCATAGTGTGTATAGGATATTATCAAGTCACATGAGAAAAAAGAGTGAGAGACAGAGAAGATTGGTACATATTGTATTTCTAAAAGCTCTCTTCCATTATCTGTTTTCTTTTCAATGCATATGTAACATCATTCAAGGACATTTCTGTATCTTGAAAGTGATTTGCATTGTTTTTCCAGTTTTAGGACATCTGGCAATTTTAATAAATCACAAAATGTGATGACACAAAAGTTGACACACCATTTTAATAAAAGAAATTATTTATTTTGGTTTAAGGCAATCCAATAGTACCATAACATCAGACAGTCAACGCAGAATACAGTAACAAAAAAGATTAAGGTAACTGCCATGCAAATAAAAATAATTGTGAAGGGAAAGGGGAAATAAGGAGGGGCAAGAACATGCTAGATGGCTGTATGAAATGTCAGAAACTAGAAAAAGTTTGATGTGGAGAGCAGACAGTAAACCCAGCCACCTTCTTCCATGCCATCAAATGAGGTTATCTGGAGAATTCCTGATATTTCCATCTTTACCATCACCATCGCCACCTGAGAGCAAGTGCCTGAGCCAGGATCTGATCCCAAATGCACAGGACACTTTCTACACATAGCATGTTTTGCCTGCACACTGCATCCATGCACAGCAAGAGCACAAGTTCACATGACATATACCATGTTGCTTCTCCACTCACACAATTGGGGAACAGAACTGCTTCAGCATGCTTCATTCAACACATACATTGGTACAGACATGTGGCGCACAAAACTGCCGGACATGTAGCACTCCCCAGTTGCATTTCTCAAGACATAGCCACGGACAGACAGATGAAGTACAAATTTACATGGGTAAATGCTCAGTTGTCCGTCTGTTCCTTTAGAACAAGGCAACACTGTTAATGCTGATTCTGTTGTAAATTCTGGCTTTGAGTGATAACTGGGAGGAAATCACTCAATACTGCGGACAAAAAGAAAATAAACAGAGATTTATTATTTTACATCCCCTTTCTCTTTATGATCTTGGAAGACCATATATGTGGGATCTTGCCATTTTGAAGAATGTACTCCCCAAAGTGAAGTAATGGCAAAGCTCTCTTTGATCACAACTCCTTCAGGATTGGTCATACATTTCTGCTCCTTGATATGTGAACCTGCTAATTTCATATCAAGGATTCTAATCCCAAATTGAGACTCTCTGTCTGGATTACATTTCATCTGCTCTTCAACAATAACAGAAGATCTAAATCAAGGAGGGAGAGGAGGGGTACTTCCAGGCAAGGATTTTATTCTGTGACCACCATGCCTCAAATGAAACTTGTTAATGGGCAGGTCAAGACATGCTGACAGGTAGCACAAGGAGCTCTCCATCTGGAAGCACCCTACGTGCAAAATCTACTGGCAAAACTGAAGACACCTAGACACCGAAAGCTTCAAAGGTAACCCATCCTGATCTCTGGGTAGCATTGATAATGTTGTTGTGCAAAGAGCTTATTGACACAGGGAGAGCAAAACCACTTCAACAGGCCCAGTTTTGACCAACGTACCTAAAATGGTGAGAAGGGAGACTGCAAATATGCTGCCCCTTTTTGTAGTACTTTGTATCTATGATAGGGCCACGAAGGTGAAATGAAGCTTTCCCTCCATCTTTCCCTCATAGGTACAGACTATTTCTCCTTCTATTCCAGCCACCAGATTCATCTAACTGTGGCCTAGATCTTGTTCCACTTTCACCTGTTTGTTATGTAAGACAGAGACTAGAGCAAAATAATGTTGACAATTGCAGAGGATACAGTACCCATAATAGAGGTTTGTAGTTTCTCACTGGTATTCCTATTTAATGTGTGTGTGAACAAGCATGTGGACATTTTCAGTGTACGAGCCTTGGCTTTGCAAAGCCCAGCCCAGGCCTGCCATGAGCCACCTTTCCAAAGTCTTAATCTATATTGTGTGACCTACTGTTAGGTAGATAGACACAGCTGCCTGCTCCCCTATAGGCTGGGACAGAAGAAAATGAGATTAATGCTATTAGGGAATATCAAATCTGAGGATCCTCAGAAGCTTCTCCCGTTGCAGCAGGAAGGAATTCACTGGTCATCATCCTTTACTGCTTCCTCTTCTGGCACTCTTGCTTTTAATCCAGCATTTTCTAAGACCTGATTAAACAATATCACAGGGCACTGGCATCTCCTCAGTGTTCACATGGGAGTCTGTGTGGGTGATGGAAGGAGATGGTCAGGCCTGGCTCAAGCTCTCCCACTGCTTAGGATGGGCAGCAAAGAATCACCTGCCAAATACTGTGCTATGGCAGTGGTGATATGCCCCCGCCAAACCGCTAGATTAGGCAGAGAGGAGGAGAAGTTGTGCCCATCTTCCAGTTCCTCCCAACAAGGGGAAGTAGCAGTGCCCTGGTGTCCCACCACCCACTGATCTTGACTAGGAAAAGAGAGACATGGTCCCAGCTGCCCCCTTCCTCAAACAGGATGTGGTGGCATTAGCAGCACTCTCTGCCCATTCTCATCACAGGAAGAGGCACCAGTCCACATTGTTCTTTGGTGGATGGGTGCCTCCTCAGGCATCAAGCAGGGAGTACTGCTGATGCTGTGGTAACCTTCTTTTCGGAGAGGCCAGCTATCAAACTCCTCCTCTCTGTTTAGGAAGCATGTCTCACAGAAGGTCTCTGCACAGCATCTGTAGTACTCCAGAGCTGCAGGGGCTCTGCCTGAGAGGGTAGCAAATGGCAGCAGATTTGCCATTCTCACTGCCTTGTTGCCTGAGCAGGACTGGCTATGGAGATGGTTATGCATGAGAGAAGGGCACGCATTGGTAGTGATGTTGGATAATGACAGGGATGAGGAAACAGAGAGGTGGGAGACAATATGGGCCAAAGGGGTTTTCATTAAGGGAAATGTTTGCAGGCTGGGAATAAGATCATCATCCATGAGTAAGGCAGAACCAAAAAGGGCCATTTGACTGGAATTTTGGGTATTAGAACGGGTTGGGTAACCCACTTGTCTGAGAATTCAGTTGTCTATGTTTAAAGTGTAAATTGCCCCCGAGCTTATGGTATTAATATAGGGACATTAATGGATACAAACAAAATTGGGACTTCCCAGGAAGAGAGAACTGCATGGAAAATCTGTGCCTGATTGCTCCAGAGCAGAGGTGGGGAAACTGTAGCCCTCCAGGTCTTGTTGAGTGATAGCTCCTACAATCCTTATTTATTGGCCATACGGGATGAGACTGATAGGACTTACAATCCTGCAATATTTAGAGAACTACAGCTCCCCCACTCTTGCTCTAAAACTTCATGAAGGTTTTGAGATTTGGGTCAATCTGGATATTTTATGTAGGAGTTCTTTGTTTTACCAAGGTTAGGAGCAATGGAAAGACACATTGAAGTACAACACAGGAAGTGTGTAATGAACTAGAACCACAAATTATATTTCTTCATCAATGCAGAGAAACCACTTTCCATGTCCCCCTATGAACATATACTCGGAGCCAAAACCACAAGGCTATCCTGACTGAGAAGACCAGCTCCTAACCAGATGGGCAAAATTGCAATAAGGTCAAAACTTAGGCTCAGACTGTATTTTCTCCTCCCATATTCAGAACGTTTCATTAATGCTCTGTATAGAATTATCAGGTATCAAAATCTAAATGGTAGGTTTCTGAAAACAGGGGCATTACAAAAATGACTTCATACAAGCACACAAACAAACAACAATCCAGGCCTGCACAAGTATTTGCCAAAGAATATAGATTTACAAAGAATAAAGAGGATTAAGCAACCAAAGGACATGATGCAGAACAAGAAACGGCAGCAACACCAGCAGCGTCAGAGACGACATCACATGGATACTTGACCACAATATTCAGCCTGCCGGGTCAACCCGTAAGCAGAGTCATCACAAAGCAAAGAGGAAAGGATTTTAGGTTGCAGGTGGACTATACAGGTGGTGGTGGGGAGCTATTTAAAAAAACCATGTCATTCAGAAGATGATGTGGAGTCAAAGGGAGATGAAAGATGCTTGGAAGATTGGGCAAGTTGTTCCTCCATCACACACGTCATGAGCATGATGAATCAAGTCAGCTTCCTTATGACAGAAAGTACTCTTCTCAACTTGGTGAGCTCCCCAAATAGGAAAGAAGGAAGCTGGCCAGTAGAGTGGGCTTTTCCTTTTTAAAAACAAACCCCACATTTCCCCCAGGTTGCTGCATCTCATGGTGGACACGTCCCACCCTGTATGCATATGGATGTGCCCAAATCACAGCATAAACAGCAGTTCCCAAAGTGGATTTTTGACAGGGAAAGTGCAGTGTGGATTTTTCATTTTGTGGTGTCATCATTGCATTGAGGACTGATAGCTGATACAAGAGACAGACCTGGGTTTCATGGCCACTGCTATTGAGTACTTTTCTCTTTCTCTCCTGGTTTTCAGATCTCAGTCTGAACAGTTTGGCTTGTAGGGCTGTAAGGGGGTGGTGCCGGGTTGGGTTTGATGCCACGTCCCTTCATGTAGGAGATGAACTGATCTGGGATCTCAGCCAGGACATCTTTAGCCAGCCGTGCCATGCTCAGGACATGGTTCCCAGTACGATCAATGTAATCTCGGAAGGGGACAAACTGGGAGAAAAAAAGGACATATATATCTCAGAGACATCTAATGCAGAATAGCATGTTCTTTAAAAGAGTGTGCACAGGTACAGTATAGGTGCCCTCCAGATGGTCTTAGACTGCAATTCCCACCAGCCATAGCCATGTCAGCCAATGGTGAAGGATGACTTGAGTTACAGTCCAATCATATCTAGTACGCTACTTGTTACCCAGCTTTGGATTATTCCTCTATGTTTGTCGTACTTCAACCTTGAGGATAGGGTGGGCTGTAAATTTAAGCAAATATTAGTAACATGGGAAACTACATGACAGCAGGTCAAACTATTTATCAATTTAGCCCGGAGTTACAAATGTTACTCTCTCTTTTTGGACTACAACTACAATTTCCAGAATCACCTAGGTAGCATGTCCAGTGATCATGGCGGCCAGGGAATCCTGGGAGTTGCAATCCAAAAGTGACGTTTCCAAGCTCCACGTCTAGTCAAGTGCTTACTTTACTCTATTCTACTCTACTCTACCTGGCAGCAGCCATTTAGGTAGAGATATCTTATGTCACCTAGTTGCTGATTCTTTTAACAGAAGATGCCATGGACTGAACCCATTACTTTATCAGCTATTTCCTGAGACTAGTTTTCACCCCTGCCAATGCAACCCACCTTGAACCTTCTCTTGATTCACATTTACAGCACCTTTATGTAAACTAGCTATCCATGCTGGGGAGCCATTTCCTGAAAACCTTCTGTTTTAATACCTTTTGTTCAGACAAAATTTAATCACAAATTGAAAAAGTTACTTTTTTTGAACTACGAATTCCCAGAATGCTGGTTACAACTGGCCATGCTGGATGGGACATTCTGGGAGTTGTGGACCACAAAGGAATGTTTCCAGGCTCTGAACGTACTGTGGATGCTGATGGTACCAACTCTACTTGGGTCTTGCATACACTGACAGCATTATGGAAGCTTACACTGACTCACGCCAGACAAATTCTGAAGCATGGAGACTTGAAACTCATGTCTTGCCTTTTCTGCAAATAGGATCGGTATGCAGTTTCAAGCACAAATGGCAAAATGGGAAAGAAAGATATTTCTTTTAAATACCTGGACAATGTCACGTTCGGCAATTTTTCCTCGAGATGAGATTCGAATGTCATCTCCATCCAGCTCCACCATAGCTGTCCATTGCAGGGAAGGGAAACAAAAACGGTTAATCGCACAAGGTCAATAAGAGTGCAAAGGAGCCAGAGACCACAATGGGCTCCAGAAGCTCATTTGTGCATTCCAAATTCATCATCTGAAAAGGTAATTTAAGAAACTGGTACAACTATTTTCTGTGAAGCGAGTTAAACTAGAATCACGTTTCAATTTTCTCCTTCCATACTGTAACTTGCTGTACAAATGGCCTTATCCATACATCATTGTTCACGGGACAGTAGAATTAATTGGTTATGTGTTTCCTGCTAGTTATATTATGGAGACTCTCAGCAAGGGGCAGATTTTTGAACTGGAAACTGACAAATATAAAGTACGAAATGTGTAACTTGGACAAGTACATGAGAGAGGTTAGTTGTTGTTTTGTAGCACCTTCAGAATATACAGCAATTGGTTAATCCTAAGGCTTTTTTAATGGTTGGGTCTCTAATTGCTTTTGAACTTCCTCTAGTTTTTCTTCTAAGCAAGTGCAACCCCAGCATACAGTATGATAAAAAAGTTAAGATATGTGTTGTACATGCCTTACAATAAGTATCACTCTACTTATGTGTGTGTTTTCTTCTTCATCATCTAAAAAATAAAGGTTTAACTATAAAAGCAGTCTCTTTTTTTAAAAACAATAAAGGTTTAACTATAAAGCAGAATAAGCAGCGTAAAGAGAAGATACAGATTTTATAACAAAACTTGGAGGATGCCCGTGTAAAAGCAAAAAACATTCACAACAGCATTTCAGCTTGCCTATAAAGTTGTTGGTCTCACTGTGCATGTGAAATCACAACACTTTGTGATGCAGTGGTTAAACTGCAGTACTGAAGCCAAGACTGTTCTCATGACTTGAGTTCAATCCTGGTGGGTTCAGGTAGCCAGCTCAAGGTAGAATCAGCTTTCAATCCTTCTGAAGTCAGTAAATTGAATATGCAGCTCCCTGAAGGGGAAATGTGTAGCTTACATAATTACATTGTAAACTACCTAGAGAGTGCTTTAAGCACTATGGGGCTGTATATAAGCAGCATACTTGTTAATTCTGCTGCTAGTAAAGAGCAGGCTTATGCATTTATTATAGCAGGACAATAGGACCAATCTTTCTCTTAAAGTCCTTTCTCATTTTTGAAAAACTGTAACAGATCAGGTTCTTACCATCAAATTCAGCCTGTCCAACCCCCACAATGATTATGGACATTGGAAGCTTTGCAGCCTTAGAACCACCAGGAAACACAGGTGATTTGATGAATTGTTTGGAGAAAGGGTTGGAGTTGAGAATTTGTCATGAGGAGAAGAGAAAGAGAAAAAGCATATATTTATGACAGAAGATAATAAGGTGATATGGCTATAAAAGGCTATAAAAGTCAGAGGTACATTGTTTCTGGGCCTCCAGATGTTGGTGACCTGGATTTCTTATCAGGAATAGCCAATGCATCCATCCATTAGTGAAGGAAGATGGGTACTGCAACCCAGCAAGATCTGGAGGATCACACATCCTCCACATGTGGTGTAGGACCTAGCACTGTTAAGTATTTGGGCTGAAATTCAGTTGCTAGTCCTTTCCATAGTACACCTATTGAATCAACAGAATTTAGGAAAGTGTTGACTTAGCATCAGATCATGATTCAATGAGTCTACTCTAGCTGGGATGAGCGACTCGATTTAGGCCTTCGTGTAATGATAACAGGGAAGTAATTGGGATCAGAGCAGATGTTTCTTTGCATGACAAATTAAAACAAGAAAGACAGCATGAAAGTCAGTCTTAATTGCCAACTGAGGATGATTGTCATTTTAAGCCTTTTATACATGCATCATAATTTTATAGTGATTCATTTTTGTAATGACTGGTATCACTCTGAATACCCAATTACATGGTCACATGGATAATTAGGCAGTCCAGTTCACAGTGGTGTTGGCAGTGCAATTCTCAGCCCCACCAACACAATGAGGATTTGGACCCCTTGTGTAATTTACAAGACATGTCCTTCTAATAACTGCAGCATGGAAGCACAGTCTAGACTTCTGATCTCTGCTCCTTCACTTGTATATTCCATAGGATGTTTTAACAGGAAGAGTGGTTTCTGATTATAAAGGCTTTTCATTGTAAAGTTTGTATTTGTATTATCAGTCACCATATATTTTGTTCATATATTTATGTATTTAATTCTGATTACACTCCCAAACTTACTGAAATAGGAAGTTCTTACGTATTTTAGGCTAGTGCATATTTGACAGACAAAAGAAATCTGTGCAGTGGTTACGTGACCACACCTTTTGCATCAGAAGTAAATTCTTGATGCTTAGCTTGCTAGCATGTTACACTACACATACAAGACTACCATTTTTTTATCTTGCCATTTTTCATAGACACATTTTCACTTGCTTTTGGAAATCCAAAATCACAGTTCACTTCATGGATCTAGGCTACTCACATTGACAATTGCTTCTTTTGTCTGGGCCATGTCTGATATCACACCATCAGTGATGATGAGCAAAACAAAATACTGTGTACCATCCTGCACAGCTGTAGCATACCTGAGTTAGAAGAGAGGATTGAGTCAGGGTGGCCTCAATTTTCAATGGGAAAATCTGCATTCTGTAACCAGAATTCTCCTATTAGACCACAGACAGAGCCCCTACAGAAAGAACTTAAAGGGTTTGAAAATTCAAATGGGGAAAAAAAGTGAATTTAAAATATTTTCTGATCCCTAGCAAGCCCTAGGAAAGAAACTGATTCTCCAACAAGTGCTCATAACATCGCTTCCTTTTTCCGCCAAGAGAAAAATACCTCCTTACTTCCAATATAGAAATGACATATCCTGTGATTATCACTAGAAGCAGCAGTTCTTTCATAACACTATTATGTGGGCAGCCGAGGCAGTGGCTTGTCTTGTTCAACCATACTACAAGGGAGATGTTCATCCACCCCCAGTTTTGTACAAGTAAAGAATACCCTTTTTACCACAAGGTTCTGTGACAGAGTAAAATGGGCTGGATCCAAGCTTCACCATCTGTGAACAGAAATGCACCTTCCATTTATGGAAGACTTCCTGGCCATTAGAAAGGTCCACTCAGTAGAGTCAAGGCTTGAGGCTTTTGCCGATTCCTCCCTCCCCTTGCAGCCCCTGGTGCCATCTCTTACACGGTGTGGAAAGATCCCTCAACCTTCTGGTGAAGACTTTTAAGAGGGTGTAAGTGGTGCAAAGCCAGTGTCTGGTGTCACACACATACACACCCCATGGCAGAAGCATCCTGTCTGTACAGAATGCTGCTAGGAAGATGCTTGCATCAGCAGAAGCAAAATATGAATCCAGCCCTGCAGCTTCTGAGCAACACAGGGCAACTGTGATTTGGATACAGCTTCAAGCCCAGTTCCTTGAAATCCTTTCTTTTGGACCATACTTGTTTATTTTGTGGCTATTCTCTCCGGGGTGGGGGGTGGAAAGGAAGGTAGAAAAAGTATGACTATTTAGTGCATATAATTTGTTCATGATCTTACTGAGGGTGAAATCCAGTCAGATCTATGCTATGTGACATTGGGAATCTGCCACACCCTCACCAACCCATACTTTTGTATGGCTACTGTCCTGTGATAATGACTCTTGCCTCAGTTCATGAACAATCCCTACAGGATATCCCTACACGCTGCCTGTAAAGGGACTGTAAAAAGCCAACAGGAATGCAAAGGGTAATTCTGTGTAAAGTGAACCAGAGTTGCTTTCATGGTGATAGGAATCGGCCCTCAAATACCTGCAAGTCACTGCCAATCTTAGTAAGCTCCTCTTGTATGACATAATTGTACCTGGTCTTTGCATTACCTAGCCACGTGGTTAACCACTGGTGCGAAGTTTGTTGGGCCATAGAGTTGAACAGTCTTGAGGCTCTGATGATAGGCTTCAAGGATTCCTTCTATGCCACTACAGTGAGGATTCTCAGCATTGCCATTCTGCAGCAGAGAAAGGGAGATAAAACTAGAGGTTCCTGGACAGAGTCTGCTTCCTTATGCTCTTGAATTCCTCTCTTTGCATTCATAACATTCCTTTCAGCATTCCATTAGCAAAGGTGAACAACAGGGACAGAGGAATTGCCATCTAAACATCAAGTTATTATTACTCTTGTGCAGGGATTAGCAACATATGACCTCCAGAGATATTGGTGGACTGCAACATCCATCAGCCGTAGCCAGCGTAACCAGGGGTGAGGAATGCTGGGAGCTGGAAACCAACATCTGGATCAGGTCACTAGCACCATGTGTGTTTAAACAAAAGGATCATTTCTGGCAATGCAGATTGCATGTGCATGCGATCTGGGTCAGAACCAAAGTGGGAGCAAAAATGTGAAGCCCCTCTGTCCCCCAAATGAGGGTCATAGCTCATTCCATATATCCTGCACTGACTTCTTCAGTAAAGGAGAAAACAAGGCATAGCTTCTAGCAACAGAAGATGCCTCTTGCGAATTTAGTGCAAAAGGAGCAGCAAGTGAAGACAAAACCCCTCTCTCAGATCTCAAGCCTGTGCTGATTTTAAAGAGAAACAGCACATCCGACCAGAGCCCTGTGCTAATTCAACCCCAAGAGAGCCAATTTAATGTGTTTAATGGGTGCCTCCTCTCTAGCAAATATATCTAGGATTACATAATAAAAGACTTAGGCTACAATCCTATATACGATTATTTAATTGTTATTTCTATTTCTGACTTTTCTTTCAAAGAGCTCAAGATGATGTACATGACTCTCTTCCTCCTCAAATTACTTTCACAGTCACCCTGTGAATTGGATCAGGCCACAAGAGAAGGACTAGCCTGAAGTCAGACAGTGAATTTTGTGGCTCACAGGACAGCTGAACCTGGCTTTTCCAAGAACACTCTAACCACTACATCATAGGGACTCTTTGATGTCCTACCCAACTTAGCAGGAGTTGCTTCTCAATAAGGCACACATCAGATTGCACTATTAACAACTCTGCTTTCTGCAAAGCCAAGCCATTGCTGAGAAAGGAATTGTGTGCTGCTTGGCTTCATCCAGAAGAGGTGTCAAGGAAGGTCGGCAGCCAATTGGGCCAGGCTGTCTGCCACTAGATCCAAGTGGAAGCAAAATGAAATCCAGGAGATGAGCTTTGAAACATTACTTTTCAGCTCTACAGATCTTAGAGTCCCCCAGCCAGCATGGCCAGGGGATTGGAGGCCCTGTAACCCCAAAGGCAACCTTCTGAAGCATTGTGCAAGGGGGTGGTTTTTGAGAGCTTGGTGTGATTTCAAAGGAAGTGTCAATACCAAGGGGAACTCATGGGACACACGCCCATCAGGTGGGATTTTGGCTCCAAACCCAAGCGCGGGGAACATTTTGTCGCTGTCATAGTCCTGGATGATCTCGCCAACCGCCTTCAGTGCCATCGCATATGCGTTGAGCTGGTAGGGATTCATGTAGTGAAGAGAAGTAGACTGGGAGGGATTGCCTACAGAAGAAGAAGAAGAGAGAAAGAGAGGGCAGAAAGAGATCAACACATTTGGTTCACCTTCTCGGATCCAAGAGGCGCTCATGATGTCTGTGCCCTATTATTTTTCAGGTGTTAGGTTAAGACATTTTGTTCTCTCAAGAATCATTTGAATGATTTGTATTTAAAGCACTAGCAGGAGTATTTTCAGCCCTGTATTTTAAAGACTAAAAAAGAAGTTTGTACTGGTAATTTTACTTTTACTGATTTTTATTGCTTTATTGTATATCTTCTTTCAATTTCCATCACATACTACAATGAGGGCGGAATATTAAAAAGAGGTGTCTATAATGCCAGAAGCAAACACTATATTTGGAGAATATCATGCAAATTATGTGTTCTGAGCTGTTGTTTGTCCTAGTAGTACGTTGTTTTTCTTCAACCTGTGTGAGCCTGCCCAAGTGGCTTAGCAGGAACACCTATTAAGCTGGCAGACATGCCGAACAGAATTTTCTCAGTGGTTGTCCCACTCCTTCACAATTCCCTCACATGGAATATGTGCATATGGTTGCCTCAAGACTAGCTTAAAATAAAAGCACACTTTTAAAAACACATTTATTTGCAGTCTGTATTTGGTGCTTAAAAATCATTAGCAGCTGCTGCTGCTTCGTGCTATTCTGGTAATGGTATCTCACATTTTTGTAAGTTTATAAGCTGGCTGGCTAGAGTCCTCTGCCTAGAAGTACAGTTAAAAACCTTTCACATAAATAAACAAACACATAAATGAGCGAGCAAGTTGAGAAAACAAAACACAGGATTCTGTGTTGTTCTAGTTTTAAGTTTTGTTCTGTTCTTTAATCTGTTCAGTAAGACTGGCAACTTAGTAGTTTTCAGCCACAGCATAAACCTATGTAGGTAAAGCAGAGAACTGACATCCAGCATTATGGTATGGGACACCTGCTAGGGCACCAGGACTTTCTTCCTCTCCCATCCTTCTTGCAGACTTCAGTGCTACCCTAAATCCAGACTGTAGCATTTCTTAGCACTCTACAGCAGAGTTTGAATGCATACGGGTGGGCTGAAGTGGGGAAGGGTAGCAGTTCCATCAGCAGAATTGAAGTTTTTAGATCCCACCCTAGCTAGGAACTCAACCATCGTTAGAGAAATTACCTTTACTCCAGATGAAATTTTGCCTCCCAGGAATCCACTTGCATTTGTGCACCGACTAGGCTCTCGCCCTGCTCACACATTAGAAGTTTGCTCAGAGGCCAGCTTAACTAAGGAAGGTGTGAGGGCAAGGATGTTTATTCTACAAAAGTGTGGGCCATTCAGGTTTAAGGCAGCTTGGATCTTGAAAACCAAATAGGAGCAGTAGTGAGAGGAGTTGATCCTGATCCCTGCCTTGTATTACTTCATTATGCCTGGTTTCTCTTTTGGACCTTTTGACCCAAGTCAGGTTCACTGCCGCTATAAATACTTATTCAAACTAAGAATTTAGCCATGCCTGCTGGGAGATTCTGAGAGCTCTAGACCAAAATGTAAGTTTTTAAAGGTATGCTTAAACTGAATTTAAACAAAGAGTGCTTCCAAATTAGTCACTGAACAATCAAGAAAGATGCCATTCATTTTACAAGATTCAAGCTGCAGTACTGTGCAGAGTCACCTGAGGGATAAAGCCCATCAAGCCCAGGTAATGATTTTTAGTTAGCAGGCTTAGGATAGTGCTGTAGATTTTATGGTTGCAGCAATTACATACATTGCAAACTTTAGAAAATGACTGAGTTCTGCAAAATGAATGCTATTAAAAACAACTTACCATTGGATGCTGTGAAGTCAATAGCCACTGTGAAATTGATCTGTGTCCTGCAAAAAAGGTCACAGCAGAATCAATGATCAGACTGTTAAATCAAAAAGCACTTTGATTAACCCAAAACGTTTGAGAGGAACAACAGTCCCAAGCTGGTATCTGCCAATTTCCTCTTTCTTTTCTGCTACAAGCAAGCAAGCAAGCAAGCATGTAAAAGCCTTTTTAAAAATGGTTACTCAGAATGGGATTGTAACCCATTGTTTTGTAATCTATTTATTGCAAGAGTTCTCAGTCTGTCTGTATACTGGGACTGGAAAACATTGCACAGCCTGGCAACTTACCTTCTTCAGACAGACATCTACATGTTGAGAAACTCAAAACATCTATTTTCAAAGCTCAGTAGCTCACTTTTTAAATGTCCAGCAGCCCAAGCCAATGCATCCTTACTTAGAATTGAGTTCAATACAGCTCAGTGCTCATGTCTTCACAACAACATCCCCCAAATTAGTGCTCTCTGGGCTACAACTCCTGCCATTCCCAGTATCAGGCATGTTGTCCCATGTTGGCAAGAGTTGTGGTTCAACAACAACAACAATAACAAAACAGTTGAAGAACACTAGTGTACAAAATTGCCAAGCTAGGACTCCATTGCTTTGGGGATTGAGGTACTACAATATTTTTCTCACACACTTCTGTGGAGATTTCCATTCAATCTATCGCAGCATGCCTGAAGAACAGCTTTCAGATGCCTGAAGAACAGCTTCTCCCTCCCTCCCTCTCTCCCTCCCTCTCTCTCTCTCACACACACACACACGGGAAACAGGGGAAATTTTATATATTGTTGGTTGTTAAGGGCTATAATCAGCCTAGAAAAGACAGATGTGAATCTTAACAGTGGTCACTAAGAGTTGTTCCAAGGGCATTGGTGATTGACAAGCACTCATGACTTAAACTGAGCACAGTGGCAAAGACATCCAAACTTCCAAATGTTGATAAGCAAGTTCAAGACTGAAATAAAAAAGGGCCATAAGAAACAGGAATGCAAATATTATAAAATTGTCCAGTTATCATATAACGTACAACAGTTCGGTAGTAATATTCCAGATAAACCTGTATGAATAAGCTGCTTAACATGTGCAATAATGTAAAAAGCCCCTGGTTCAACTGTGGATCACACTCTTCTGTTATACTGGACTTAAATGAAGACTTATCTCCAACATAGTATGTATTAATCTGTTTATCTAATCTCTTAATTATCACTGTCATCCTAAAAATACAGACATTACTTCTAAAAAGAAATCCTTTCCAATCACCTGTTACAATGTGCCACCTATTGCTGTTACTTGTTAGAATGTTGAAAAAGTAACTCACTACATTACTAGTTGTTCTGCTTCTTACTTTTCCATTATATTATTTGTGTTACTTGTGGAATTGATAGGAATGGTGTAGAATTTGAATATTCTTTGTCCTGTAGTGACAAAAATGCTTTGAAATGTTCTAAAAAGTAACTTGTGGAATAATTAGAAAATGTTGCTCATTATAACTTTATACCTGCTCATTACCTTACTTCTGAAATATTAAATTCATGAAACCCTTGTTACCATGCAAGGTAACAGGTTACAGCTAACTATGCTACTTGTAACTCATTACTTCCAAGCTCTGGTCACTGTTAGGATGATTAACAACCTTTAATGAACACTAATAAGACCATTTCCACTACATTTCACATTCCACTTGCCTACCCCTGCATGTTTTCCTAAATGTCTGTCTCTGAGGCTACATTCCTAGCTATCTAAACGAGTGAGCTACCATCAGTGAAAGCTGATGTTGAATAAAACATGTCAATTGTTAAGGAGCCATGAGGTTCTTTAGTATATTCTCAATAACTGATGGTAAAGAAATTATTATTATTATCCAAAAACACCAGGCACAGCCAATCAAAATTATAAAAACATGAACTGATATTATATAACAGATACAAGTTTTAACCAAAAAGCTAATTATCTGTTAAATATCGGCACAGTATGTATGCTGTTCCTACTATTGCCATTTTTTGTAGCTCTGATGGTGTGCTTTCTGAGATCTGCAACTGCTTATAATACTGTGTGAAATTTCTTGATATTGCTCCCAAAGCCCCAATGACTACAGGGACCACTAAAGCGTGTTTCTTCCAGAGACGAGATGTTTCAATTGCCAGGTCTCTGTACTTTGTTAGTTTTTCCAATTTTTTTTCCAACTCTGGCACCCCCTGGAATTGCAATGATCCAAACATTTCTTCATTCTTTTACTACTATGTCTGGTGTGTTATGTTCAAGGTGTCTATCAGTTTAGATCTGGAAATCCTACAAGATCTTGACTTCCTCATTTTCTGACACCTTCTCTACCTGAGTCTATCCAGAATCACAGTGTGGATTTCGAGCTAATAGATCCACCACTGACATAGTATTCTCCCTCCGACAGCTGCAGGAGAAATGTAGGGAACAACAACAGCCACTCTTTGTCGCCTTCATAGATCTTACAAAGGCCTTTGATTTGGTTAGCAGGGACGGCCTTTTTAAAATACTTCCCAAGATTGGATGTCCACCTCGACTCCTTAACATCATCAGGTCCTTTCATGAGGAAATGAAGGGCACTGTAGTTTTTGATGGCTCAACATCAGATCCCTTTGACATCCGAAGCGGGGTGAAACAGAGCTGTGTCCTCGTGCCGACCCTGTTTGGGATCTTTTTTGCCGTCATGCTGAAGCAGGCCTTTGGAACTGCAACAGAAGGTGTCTATCTCCGGACTAGATCAGATGGAAAGCTCTTTAATCTCTCTAGATTGAGAGTGAAGACCAAAGTCCAGCTGAAATGCATGCGGGACTTCCTCTTCGCCGATGATGCAGCTGTTGTTGCCCATTCTGCTGAAGACCTCCAACAACTCATGAATCGTTTTAGTAAGGCCTGCCAAGACTTTGGATTAACAATCAGTCTGAAGGAAAAACAAGTCATGGGCCAGGGCGTGGACTCACCTCCCTCTATTACCATCTCCACACAAGAATTGGAGGTTGTTCATGACTTTGTGTACCTTGGCTCAACGATCTCGGACACTCTCTCCCTAGATGTCGAGCTGGATAAACGCATTGGCAAAGCAGCTACCATGTTCTCTAGACTCACAAAGAGAGTATGGCTCAATAAGAAGCTGACGGCATATACCAAGATCCAGGTCTATAGAGCCTGTGTCCTGAGTACACTCCTGTACTGCAGTGAGTCCTGCACCCTTTGTGCATGGCAGGAGAGGAAGCTGAACACGTTCCATATGCGTTGTCTCCTACGCATTTTTGGTATCACCTGGCAGGACAAAGTTCCAAATAGAGTAGTCCTAGAACGAGCTGGAATTTTTAGCATGTATACGTTACTGAAATAGCGATGTCTACATTGGCTCGGGCATGTCGTGAAATTGGCTGATGGTCAGATTCCAAAAGATCTCCTGTATGGAGAATTAGTGCAGGGAAATCGCCCCAGAGGGAGACCACAGCTGCGATACAAGAATATCCGCAAGCAGGATCTGAAGGCCTTAGGAATGGACCTCAACAGATGGGAAACTCTGGCATCATTTTGAAGAGACACTTGTCCAGCAGGCCGAGGCAAAGAGTCAGTCCCGAAACCAGCAAAATCAGGGAGCTGGACAGCGGACAGATTGTATTTGTCTTCAGTGTGGAAGAGATTGTCACTCTCGAATTGACCTCCTCAGCCACACTAGACGCTGTTCCAAGTCTTCTATTCAGAGCACATTACCATAGTCTCTCGAGACTAAAAGATGCCTAATCTAATCTAATCTCTACCTGATGTTACCATGGGTTTTTGGAGGCTGACGAGTTATATTTTTTGCACAATGACCACTTGGTCTTATCAGTTGCAAAATTGTTGTTGTTGTTGTTGTTGTTGTTATAACAACAACCTTGGAACTGCAGAGCTGGAAGGCATCCTATGGATGACCAAATCCAGCCATGTCAAGAAAGCACGGTGGGGAATTGAACTCCCAGTCTCTGGCTCCACAGCCAGATACCTAAATCACTGAGCTATTCAGTGTAAGATGCCTGTGCCAAAGAGCAGCAAATCTCATTGCTAAAAGTATAGTACAGCAGGTTATCTTTACACTGTCTCACAAGGTTGGTATGAAGCAGGCCAAATCCCAGTGCAGAGCCCCCATCTCAGTGGTTGAGAAGCATTGGCTTAGATGACAGCTGACATTAGGGCTGATAAAAGGGATGATTGAAAATGTTGCCAGCAGACATTTCTCTGGCTGCTTTCTCAGATGAGATTCCAAGCCTGTCATCTCCTAGCCTCAGTCAATAGCAATTGCTCCCATGACAGACCCTTCTTTCAGATGTCATGCAATCATCCTAATGAAAGAATGTGGCTGTCAATGGAAGATAACATTTTAACTACCAGCTGGATAGGTAAGACAAGGCCAACAAAACTAAACTGCTTTTAGTTTTGCTGCAGTTCTGAGATCCACCAGAGTAACAGAACCAATACAAAGAGTAGGGAAATACCCTGAAGTCTAAAAGAACCATTAAAGTAGGCAAGCATTGACTGCTGGTACAAAACTGAGATGTTACATAAGTAGTCCACCACAACAGATTCTTCACTCAGTGGCTTTAGGATTTGTATAACAGATCAGTGAGAACTGGCGCCAAAGAGAAAAGGAACCTAAAAAGGTCTATGTACAGCAGCCAGGAGCAAAATAATACAGGGAGTGGTTGTTGTAGGTTTTTCGGGCTGTTTGGCCATGTTCTGGAGGTTTTTCTTCCTAACATTTCGCCAGTCTCTGTGGCCGGCATCTTCAGAGGAAAGGAGTTAGAACTTTGACTGTGTTCTGGTGTAGTGTGTGGGATATCCTGTCCTCTGAAGATGCCGGCCACAGAGACTGGGGAAACGTTAGGAAGAAAAACCTCCAGAACATGGCCAAACAGCCCAAAAAACCTACAATAACCATCGGATCCTGGCCGTGAAAGCCTTTGAGAATACAATACAGGGAGTGTTGAAAGACCCATGACTGCAGTCACACCAACAAGCTGTACCAGGATCATTTGGGTGGTGAGGAGGAAGGAGAGTGCACCAAAGGAAGGCTAGGTCTGACTTTCTGAGAGGACTGCTGGGGCAGCAGAAGGTTACCTGGAGGAAGCAGAGTTCCAGTACGATGGAGATGGGAAAATATGACATCTGGATTACTATCCCCAGAACTCTTGAGTGCACCACTTCATCTCTTCAAGAAGAGTACCCAGAGAGGTACTCATGAACAAGCAAAGTCAAGATGAGGGGTGAATGCTACACTGGGCTGTTTCAAGACCTAAAGGAAGTCCATCTTTCCTCTCAGCAGCCCATGCTTATGAACCCATTGTCAACCATGCTAAGTCCTTAACATTTCTCAATCCAGTTTTTAATTTGCTATCAATGATCTACAAAATGTCCTCCCTACCTTACCATGGGCTGTACTGTACGTTGTGGTCTCCTTTATAGGTCTTGTTCATGTCTTTAAAAGTCAGCATCCTGGCAGCCCTGCTGCTGAACATACACTTGAGGCCGAGTACATCAACAGTTTTGGTGTCATTACAGAAAACAAGCCATCAGCACATCAGCCATGATGTCGACAAAATAGCTTGCCAAGATGGAGGTAAAATGTTTCTCAACATGCAGTCCATCTGATAAAGTGCCCTCTGGATATATTGGATCACCACCTGCTTCACTCCCAGCCAGCATGATCATACTGGTAGCCTTAGGACACACATGGAGAGCAGCTGGTGGTTTAAACTGGGTGATCACCTGCTATTGCAAGTTTTCTCAGAAGCTTAGGTTTTGTCGGCATCTGATTTGTCATGTTAAGAAATAACCAGAGCTTTTGTTTTGTGGATATGAACATACTTTTGTTTATTCATTTAAAATTAAAGTTATAAATCACCTTTTCCACAGTGAGCTCATGATGGCCTATAGGATTCATTTCATGCCCACTTTACCCATCTTCTTCCTTTTCCCACAGTAGACAACGAGGTTCTTCTGGGAAACCCAAAAGCAAGAATTGAAAACTAATGCTCTCCCCCAACTTTTGTTTTCCCCCAACTGGCGTTCATAGAGGGCCTCTAAACCTAGATGTTCCACAGAGTCCATCACAGCAAACTGCTGTTGATGGACTCACATACCAAAGCAATAAGTAATAAAGTAAAGGTGAGATTACGTTGATATTACAAGCCATCAAGTTGCTTCCAACTTATGGGAACTCTTGTGTTTTTGAGGTATATGAGATATTCAAGGAGTGGTTTACCACTGCTACCCCCATTAAGTTTCCATGTCTGAGCAGGGATTTGAACCCAGGTCTCCTGAATGCTAGTCTGGCATGCTGTCCACTACACAACTGGCTCTCAAATTGGATGCCCCTAATACAAAAAGCAGAACTCATGGAAGTCACTTGAAAAAATAAATTACTTTTTGCACAGCTGGCTAATTGCTCTCCAGGACCTGAACCAACAAAATCATCTTGGTAGGGGAAGAGCCTTGCTGCCTGGGGAGCCCACTTTACCCCCATGAAGTGGGAGGACAGATGACTCAACAAAAGGAAAATGAATAATTAACAAGCTATTAAACCAAAGCATAATTAAACTGAAGAGTCTCATCTTGAGATGGCATTTAGGAAGGATTTGGCCCATTAAAAATCTTGTGAGAGAGGAAACACGTTGAATTTGTTATCTTGAAGAGGTTTCAATGTTCAAGAGAAGGGAAAGCTGTACAATGCAATCCAAGGAACTTGTGCTTGTCAACAAGATAAGCAATCCAAGCTCTGTTTTGTTTCTGTATCAACTGAAGAATTCCCTGTGACCTAAATGTTTCTTAATCAAATCCGAATCTTGTTCTTTTTGGATTCCTTGTGGCAAGTTAATCTCATTGTTCCTAACAATCTCATTGTTGTTAAGTGCTCCAAATGAACTTGCATCGATTTCTGAAGTCCACCGTCTTGAAAAACTAGCAAATTGATCTCTGATAGACCCTGCTGTGACTGCACACTAATGTATTCTCAGACACTAAGGACTGCAAAGTGTAGATTATGCCAAACCACATTTCACCTACATTAGAAAGTAAGCATCATGCCCAATTTCCAAATAAAGGCAAATTTTAAACTTAACTTGGTAGCCATCATACATACATCAGGTCTGGGCATCTGTGATGAGCCAGGATAGAGAGGGGGAGGAAATATAACATTTTTGTCCCCAGTACAGCAGGCCTCAAAAGGTTGAATAAAGTTTTCCAAAGATCAGAAGGGCCAAGACATCCATTTCTAGTTTTGATTTGGGAATTATGTTTGTTTTGTTTTTTTAATTTGGCAGTTCCCCTTAATCTATTTGGTGTGAAAATTCTTGCTCCTGGAAGCCTCCCAGAACAGAAAAAGGGTGCAACTACATTGACAAATGATGCAGGAAATGCTCGGGGATTGGGGTGATCTGACTTGCATTGTTTCCCATTGACTACATGACATAAAATCAGCATGAATCAGCCTGAAAGTTTCTTCATCTGTAATTTTTTCCTCTGCTGCTGGGGGCTTCTGCTTTTTTGGAACTGAATACTTTACACAATGGTTCAGGCAATGTGATTGACTGAGGTGTGTGAAGGAGTTTGAAGCCACTGTTTTCCAAGCTGTTCCAGTCAACTACAGCAGGACTGAAAATGGGTGGGCTAGTGGGGAAACTGGTTGCTATCCTCTCCTCTCCACACCTAATGCCTGGATCTGCTTTCATCTTCCCTTTGTATTCTGTTTGTTCCTTCCTTTTTAAAGGCTTGCCAATCTAGAGCTCGGGCAGCTGGGGAACTAAAGAAAAGAGAAGGAAGGAAGGAAGACAGACACTGAATTTGCTGAGTGCTGTTTTGTATGTAGTCAAACCAGCATCATCTATGTAAAGAGAGGAGGAGGTTTACAGAGTCTGGACAAGTTACAGTTTTGGGCAACAACTTCTCAAATTCCTTATTCAGCAACCATGCTAGCTTGTGGAGCTGCAGTTCATGTTTTGTGGTGGTATCACCAGGCATGGAGGGATGTACCCCAAGCTTTGTAGAAGTGTGTGTGGGGGGGGAGAAGGTTTAGGGGGAAAATTAGTGGGATACATCCCCTCTTAATTAACAAATTAAATCTCAGCTTGACTAATAGGTACAGGATGCTGACTGGTTGCAGGAAGAAAATCCAGAAAACTGGGAGAAGGGAAAATGGAGCTTCTTGAACAGGACCCCTCTATGTAGCAACATTTTAATCCCAGGAGTGTGGAAACTAGCTTCAGTGATAGGTGAGCAAAATGGATTATGGCTAGGATGGGAGTACATCAGAAATAGTTTCTCAGCACTGTAAAATTGATTTGATTTTCTTCTTTTGGCTGAACATTGACTTTCAGAGGCTGTCTCTTGCCTCTCTGATGTCAAATAATGTCTCTAGATGCTGGAGAAATAGGAGGCAGTACAGCTTTTTCCTGTGAGATGAATACAGAATGCAGTGCTGATCTACATAATTCCTTATTCATGTCTTCTCCCTTTCATTAGTTTATGTCTTAAATATCTTTATCCCCCACCCCTCCTGGATGTCCTTTTTAACTGTACCTTTTAAATTAAGCTCTACTGGATTAGATCCAGAGTAGCAGCACTTAGTGAAGTTCCACTTGCCCGGGAGGAAGTGGAGAAGAAACCATCATGAAACCATCCTGCACACTCCAACCTCAGTACTTTTAGAGGGCAGAGAAGTTCTCTGGAGCAGCAGGAGAAGGTCATGCAGGGTGATGTAGGAGGAGGAGAAGATAAATATGGAGACCATTTCCCTGCCCCCCTTCCTCTAGAAGTGAGCTCCTGCTTGATCCTGGTGTTTTCCATGAACAGACAAAGAGTAACCATTCTGAAACAGGAAATCTGGATCTGAGGTTTACCTTCTGTCTTCCTCTTGAGACTTCCCAGAGCATGAAATATTCTTTCTTTCTTTTTAATTTCAGACTATGACTTCCCAAGTCTCTCAGCCAGTGGATTCTGGGAGCAGCAGGAGAAAAATGACTACAAATGTATTCCTCATGTGTGTGTGTATGTGTGTGTTCTTAAAGAATTTTACACCCTGGTCCACAGTATTTTGACTTGGACTTAGCCATGCTTCAGGTAGAAACAATAGGATTAAAGTCAGTCCTGAGCAACTCAAGTTTTGTTGACATCAATGGATCAAACCTAGTGTATTTTTAGCTACACTGCATTTTATTTTTGATGTGCTTCTTTTTTGGCAGATTGTTTTCCCTGATGGGATGTAACCTCATCACAACCATTTGGCAAGGCTTCTGGAGCCTAGGCAATCATCCCATTTTCTTCCTCCTGATCATTTCAATATTATCTGTCAGGAAGAGGCTTTGACCTCAGAGAGTTCAAATATACACAGCTCCAACAATGGAGCTAGCATGTGATGCAATGGATATACTCTATGGTGCTGCAGGCAGGAAACTTTTCAGCCTCTGCCCCGCTGCCTGTTTTCCTTATTATCTTGAGTGTTGCCTCTTCTTGAATCTCTGAAGTATAGAAAACAAGATTCTTGGATTGTTTCATTTTAATAGTGATAAAAAAGATTCCTAACTTTCTGCTCAAATACCATAAAAATGTACTTACTAATAAAAAGTCTTTGTATCTTTAATAAAGTGAGACTGAGTGCTTTTACTGCTGTTACATAAAGAGAAGCCAATGTGGTAGTTCAGAAAACTAGCATAGCACAGTGGTCAGACCAGCGATATGATAGCACTTTTCAAATATTTGAAAGGCTGTCATACAGAGGAGGGGCAAGATCTGTTCTCAATCATCCCAGAGTGCAGGACACACAACAATGGGCTCAAGTTAAAGGAAGCCAGATTTCGGTTGAATATCAGGAAAAACTTCCTAACTGTACGACAGTGGAACCAGTTCCCTCGGGAGTTGGTGAGTGCTCCGACACTGGAGGCATTCAAGAAAAACTTGGATAATCACCTGGCAGATATGCTTTGATTATATTCCTGCATTGAGCAGGAGGTGGGACTTGATGGCCTTGTAGGCCCCTTCCAACTTCACTTTTCTATGATTCTATGATACACAGCCTGTGACTCTTGGGCTACATGGGCCCCTCTGAAACCCTTCACATTGCATCTGGCAAGCTCTGAGCAAGTCTATACTGCTCAGGTTCCTTCTCTGCTTGGACAGGGAAAAGCAAAGGCAGCAAATCTATGTCTCTACTGCCTCCTCATAACTGTCAAGATATTTGTAATGGAGCAGGTCACTATACTGTAAATTAAAGACTTGAACATATGAAATGTACTCATGTAAGTAAAATATGTAAGAAAGACTGTATGTAAAGTGCAAGCATACACCTGTTGCTGGTTAACAGGCAGGGTTTGAGGCTTGAGTTGCCTCGGGAAGGTGTTGCTGATTACAGAGGCTTTTTCTCTGTATAAAGGTAGCTCTGGGAGAGCATTACTTTACTGCTCTGGTTCAGGAGCAGTCAGGTTGCTCTGGTATAGGAGCAGTCATGCTGTTGTGTTATACTGGGTTGTAAGTAACCAGTTACTGTATATGGATATGCTGTTATGTTAAGCTGTTATGCTGAAGCTAAGCTGTTTAAGTTACATATGTAAATATGAAGTATTTTTCTAAACTAAGTTTGGTCTGTCGTAAGTTTTGCATCCAGAGTTAAGGAAACAGCACTGAATTCTGTTAAGTCTCTGTCAGTTCTCTCCAGAGAGTGACTTTCTCTCCTGAGATGACTTAAAATGTTTCTGCTAGTACATGTTTATGTACACATATTCAAAGTCTAACAATTTACTCATGACAATAACAACTTAACGAGTTAAAGATAGACTGAGGGTGGCCATGGAACTGAGACAGTTGCAGTATAACTGTGAGTTTCCCAAGCTACACACTGAACTCCTTAGAATTGTGTGTGGAATAAAACCAGAATAAATAAAAATTCAACTTCACAAATACGTATAAACCTTGCAAATTAGCTCAGTACACCAGCCCCTGTGCTTTCCATTATGTGAAGCTCAGATATATTGAGTTTTCTAAAGCATCACTAGATTTTATTGATCTAGAACCAGATTAGGGATATAAATCATTGCTTATTGAATTCCTGCAGCTAAGAATGAAAAATGTAAAGTGTTTTCTTGCTGCTGGATGAGATCTCCACAGTTTTGGTGTAATTTGTTTACATTTCAGAACTTTGCAAAAATGATGGAATGTTGGAATACAAGGGTTTTAAAAACACAAAGTGCATGGATTTTGCACAAAACAGGGCAAAAGCTATAATTTTCAGTGCAAAAACTACAATTTTCCCTAATGCTGCTGCTGAATCACCTCTGCTGCTCTCTTATGCAGGCATGAAAAGTCTTGCAGTGTTTGACAGGTTTTTGCTTTGGAGAGAGAGTGTCTGCAAGGGTTTGCATGTGAAGTAGACAAAATCTGTATTTGCTATATCCTTCAGCCAGATTTTCCAAAATACCTCAGAGTCATCTGTGCTTCTTTATCACATTTCAGAGTTGTAGACTGAGAAGCTCACTGTTGAGAACACAATCAATAAGGGCTCTATATCAGTGATCTGGTGCAGCTTTAGGACTACCCCTCACACAAATCTCCTGACAGAAGCTGAACTTCATCTGGGGACAAGATGGGAAATATTTCCCATTTAGAATGGCAACATTAGAACCAGGAGACTTAGAGAGCATGGGACGTCTCAAACATCAGTCAAATTAAGCTGCCACACAACAAACCAAAACAGTAAAAGACAGAATGAAAAAAGTAGGTAGTCTTCTCAACCCTATCCCTGATTCTCCAATTACCAATGACTTAATGGTACTGGCTAGGCCTCAGTCTTCACCTCAGTCTACTTCCATAAAGGCAGATCCTTATGTTTTTTACAGAGCAGTCAATGACAGTATTTGCATGTCACTGTAAGCCAGGAATCCTGAGTTACAAAAGTATGACGTGACCAAGCAGCACATCTGTGCACACATCACATTCACAAGATAGAGGCCACCAAGAGAAAGACTACAGCTTGGAAATAACCAGTTGCAAGTAACGTACTGGCCTGTATTTGGCTACTTCAGGGCAACAGGCAATGTAATTAGCACTTTATTTTTAGATTTAATTTAAGTGATAGAAATGCAATAACAGTTACTTTTCAAAGTTATTTTAAGGGGTATGCTAAGGCATTTTCAGAGGCACTTTGACAGGAATTTTTCAGATTTTATGCTGTTCTCTTATTAATCCCAATTGACAAGAGAAGGATTATTCAGCTTTATCTTTGGTATTTTTGTAACTATTTCCAACGTATTGCAATTAGCCAGTAAAGGGAGGCAGATAACATTTCTTTGTATTTTTCTGGCCTGTGGGATAGAGACAATTCAACACAGTAATAATGTGCAACACAACGAATGACTTGGGCAATTCTGGCAATGATAATAACGCCAAACTGGCTGCCAAGAAGTGATGAATAAAGCAATGAGTTCCTTTTAAAATGCAATATTCTGGGCTCTGAAGGAGATCCTGGTCCCTTCTGTTGTCTGAAAGCTGAGGAATCAGGAGCATGGTTTCAGATAAGGAGAGGAGAATGTAGGAAGCAACATCCAGAAGACAGAGGTTCTGAAGGCACTCATTTTTTTAGCGACTTGGGCCTTTAAAGTTTAAGATCAGCAAATCAAATTAAAACCAGAAACAGACTGGTAAACACTGTAGATAAAACAAAATGTCTTTAATATGGTCTAAATGCCCTTTCCCAGTCAGAATCCTGGCGGCAGCAGCATTTTCTACTGCTTCCAAAGGCTGTTCAACACTTAACACATAGAGATAAGAACCTAATCTGAAGGAAAGGAGGGCATGAATAATTTTGGCATGGTCCAGTTTCATCAAGTAAGGTTATATCTGGTGTATGAACCAAACCTGTATAAAGGTATTCTTTGTCACCAATGCATCCTGATCATCCTGCAGGAATTCTGGTTCAGGATTTGTCCAGATGGGGCATTTGATCTCCAAAAGTCCTAAAAGTTCAAAATGTTGATGGCCAAGGGAAAATTGAGATGAGGGCTTGAGATGGGAGAGTAGGGAGAGAAGAGTAGGAATATGATCCTCCCTTTTTCTTTCTTTTGTTTGTTTCTTTTCAAAAAAGCATTACTTGTAGAAAAGGCAGCAAAATCCAGATTGCTTTACTCTAACTTGCCGATCTGGAGGTTACACCTTCACATAGCAAAAACCCAAAAATGAACATGACATGGAATGGGGTAGAATGGCCCTTTAAAAACATCATACACAGTTTGAGATTTTGGGGGAGTAGCAGGCAACAGGTGCCTGAAAGTGGTGTGTGTTCCAATGAAAAGCAGTAGCTCTTTACGTGGCAATTTGGACAGGAATCCCAGTAAACACCTCTCTTCATGTCCAGTTACAACAAATCATGACCAATTAGAGCAGAACTTTTTGCCCCATCTGGAAAAGCCTTCAGTCCAAAAGTACCTGCAAGCTACAGAAATGACATTTCAAAGGCCCAGATCAGATGGTCTGCCCATCCATTCTTGTCTAGATTAAGTTTCAGCTTGTTAGGGAGTCTACTTACCCTCCTTTGATGTAGTCTAGAAATGTGTGCTCTGATTCTGTGGCAAATGAGAGTAATGTCACCTCGAAAATGAAAATAAAGGTATACTGTTACACAGGGAACCCAAAAACAGACAGCAGTGGTATCAGTGATTTGAAACCAATCCCAGACCCCATTTTCCCCCAAGGCTGCTACTGCTGAGCCCCACTCTGTTCCCAGTGGGATGACATGACCCTATTCTCAGACTTTTGAAATAGACATTTTATCAGCCCTTATCTTGGAAAATCTGTTTCTTAACTGATGTTCCTGGAAACAGAATGGCTTTTTTTCAGGAAGCCAGGTCACAACTTCAGTTAATTTTTTTATCTGTGCTGAATCAGTTTACAAGTCCCAAGCAGAGTAGACAATTGTAACTGTTTACAAGTCCTAAGTAGAGTAGACCCACGTAAGTGTTGACTTACAGAGTTACCATTGAATCAGTGGGTGTACTACTGTTGGGACTAACAACTGGATTCATGCCATGGAACCTCTATAGTCTCCTTCCTATTTCTGCTTCCATACTTTCTATAGAAATTCAATGGGCTTAAAGCTAGTAAACCAAAGAGCTAGGTAGCTTGGTGGATGAAAGAATAGGGAGGGAGCAGGAGAGGTTATGACTGCTTTGTCTCCCAATCCTGATTTAAAGATATGTGGGGAATCACTGGGTTGCAGCATGACAATCCTCTTCCCTTGTTCAGTCCAAGAAACAGTCATCAAATCTAGCTACTGCAATGGTTTTCAGTGTATTTTATCAATATATTTTATCCCTTAAAACTGTTGAAAGGTTTCAGATACAGCTGCTCAACAAGACTCCTGTGGGAACTGAGGGAGAATTCGAAGTATTGTTTGCTGAAGATCTAACCTCAGAACCACAGGAAATAATGTTCATGATATTCACCCACTCCTGCAGAGTAAGTTCTCACTCCAAAGAAATACAGGATGCTGTCTTATGAAGATTTTTCAAACCAGATTCAAAACTGGGAGACAAAGGAAGCACTGTTTCTCCTATCCACATCCATATGCCTTCATCTACTCATCTAACAGGATGAGTGGATCCATCAATTTCAATATTGTCTGCAGTGTGAGGCAGTTTGACAGAGTTTCAGATAGAGTATTTCCCAGTACTACCTACCAATGCTGGAGACTGAACCTGGGGCCTTCTGCATGCCAAGCATATGCTCTGCTACAGAACTATGGCTCTTCCCTGTGGTGCATCCACACCACCAATGAAATCGCTTTGTCTTGATTCCAGTACAATAGCAGCAGAGGCAGGAACAAACAATGTTTGTCATGCTGAAGGGAGTAAATATTAGCAAAACTCTCCAGCCCATAAGCTAACATTGCAGGATGAATAAATAATTGATGAAATATTCATTTAGCTGATGTTATGAGACTAATCAATAAATATGCATGCTTTACCTAAAATTAGACTGGAAGGCTTTGCACATTTTATCATTAGTAAACTGAACGATGGAGTGAATCCCCACTTTCTTCACTGGTAAACAGAACTGACTTGATGGCACATAATTATTATTTATATTATACTAACATAAATGAACAGTATCTATTTATAAGCTGAGTCTTTATTTACACAAATTTGGTCCATATCTATGTAACACGACAGCCATTGTGTGTCTTACGACGCAACCAAGGTCCATCGTGTATTAATATCCAGTGCTCACTTTGCATCAATGTATACAACGCATAAAACAATCTGGTTGTGGGGTTTTTGGTGTTTCATTTGCTTTTGTTTTTTTTAAATCCCAGCTAGTTAATAAAAACATGGTGAGGCAACTTAGACATCAAACTCTAGACTCAAAAAGGTAGCAATGATAAAACCACTTGAAAAACTTCTACTTTTCCTGCTCGGTTTAATATTTTTTTTCAACAACTTAAAACACTTCTTCTTTTAGATAAAGGTCATTTAAAGAAACCTCCAAGAAACCCTGCTGGTAGATGAAGTCCATAGCTAGAGTCTCCATAAACAAATAGCCATCTAACTTCTCTTTAGAAACCTTCAGTCTCTTTCACATGACTGTATATGTTTACGAAGGCTCTAGCTATGGATTTCCCATATTGGCAGGGAGCTGGACATAATGACCCTTGGGGTTCCTTCCAATTTTACAATTCTATGGTTCTGCAAGTTTAAATACTTTACTCACTGTTCCCGAGTTACTGTACTTCTTCTTCTTCATTTTCTTTTTGGGATTCACCACCTGAGATTGAAAACAAAAAGAGAAAAACCCATAATAGCAAAGGTGATGTTGAATGGCTATGGCCAGCAGTTAACTGCAGCCAATTGCAAGCTGATATGTTAAGGGTCACAGAAGTACAGTTAACTCCCAACCAATCTATGCAGCAGTAGCAACAATTTTGTTTGTGGCGTTCAATGACAGCAGTCAGTGATGTCGTACTAAATTTTGAAATTAAGGGCATCATTATGGCATACCCTATAACAACAGCCTAAAGGAGTGTCCAAAACTGCAAGCATTTATGATGATCCGTATAATATCAACAAACCAGTTCTAGTCCTTTTTGTCTGCACTACCAGTATCCAAGGCTCCCTGCATATTAACTGTTTGTTTGAATCCAAGCCATCCAAAATTATTCTGGGGACAGCTGGGCCAAGACTCTTCAACATATTTAGCCAACAGCACTACATATATTACTGTTGGGAATATTCACTCCCAATTCCAGAATTTCAGCTTAACTCAAAGGCAACAGACTAGCTGGACAGTGGAGAGGTACCTTCTTCGTTCCTGCCAAAGTCTCTTCAGGCTTTGACCCCACAAATCCTAGCCCCACCATGAAGCTGACATTAATGTCAATATACATGACACAGACACAATAAGGAATAGAAAAACGTTTGGCTCTTCCTCAGGGAGCTAACAGTCTGTATTTCAACAGAGGTGGCAACAGAAGATGGATGGAGAAATGGAAGAGGTAATGATAAGAAGAAGTAAATAAAATCAAGTGCAGTAGTCAGGTCAGATAAACTGAACCTGAACCTCCCTCTGTCCTACAGTACATTATAGATTTCCAGGGAAAAATCAGAAGCCTACATTCACCACAGCTGGCATCTACTGCGAAAGGGTCAATTCAGTATGATCCAGAGGAATATTTTGCACCTTGTACAATTCTCTCTTCTTCTGAATATCCTTCTTGCATTGGGAAAATAAAGACAGATAAAGTGAATGTCTAGAAAAAGCCTCTACTTTTCTTCCATTTATTGAATATATTGCATGCAGATGTAAATGTATTATACTGATGTCTACCGAATATCCAAAAAAAGAACTGTAGAAACCTAATACAATCTTATATGAGTATGACTATAAAACCTAATGAACCAAATGAGAAATGTAAGTAGCTACCCTAACAAAACTTTAAAATGCTGTAACAAAAATTAATACGGTACTTCAAAATGAAATAAGACTGTATCTGAAGTGTTACAAAAGACTTTATTAAAAAGTGTTACAAAGGCATATTTTCTAAGTTATAAAAGCTTAACTCTCAATTAAGTCACATCTACAAAAAGTATCTTAACGAACTATGTAATTAAAAGACTAGACAAAATCATAAGCAATTATAAAATCACATCAGTATATATGAAAAAAATCTTACCCCCTCCCCAGCAGAGTTTTCTCCCCTCTAATAATGTTTTCTTAGCATTCTTTGCTCCTTGCTTTGGCTGTTTTTTCCGGCTGTTATTTATAACCTTATTGTCCCTTTATCAGTTATAAGCAATCTTTTCTGCAGGGCTTGTAGGTCCAAAAGCTCCAAGAGATCCAAGAATAGGTTTTCAATAAGAAATCGTATTATTCCTACATTTTCGGTAATTCCAGGAGTTTTGTAACTTGAAATCTGACAACTTGTCATTATGTTGATAATTTTATTGTTATAACTAAAATTTTACAGAGCTTGGAGTAATAAAGGCCGGTAGCATAAACGATCTAGATCCTCAAAAACCTGGAAAACCAGAACATTATAATTTTAAAGAGTGCAAATTATAAAATCTGGTTGCTTCTGCTTGGTTATCATTTGCAAAACAAGTTCAACTCTCAATTGTTATGGTAGAGTGACCTTGCTTGGCTGGAACTAGCCACTTGTTTTGAAATGACTATAGTAAACTATTCTTCAAGCTTCAATTTTAAAAGCAGTTTCATTTTCAGGGCTGATTCTTCCATACCCTCTTTAAATTTTTTAACACTGTGCATAAAAAATTTCACATTGTGACACCGTTCCATTTAGCTTTTGCTTTAGTTACAGATCTCTAGGCTTTATTTGAAAACGATTAGGATGCAAAGAAGCTACTATAGCTCCTGGAGCACTTGACTGTGGGGCCTGGGAGTTCAACTCTCCACTCAGGTTACTGAGGGAAAGGCCAGTCATAGCATGTGCAGCTAATGGGGTTATGTGCCCTTCTACCTTTGTGGCCTTGGGCAAGCTGATTTGTTGCAAAACGCCACCAGAAGGAGAGACTGGTAATCCGCTTCTGAGTAGTTTGTATGAAGAAAACCCTGGGAGTCACCATGGCTTGGAATCAACTTGATGGCACACAGTATTTAAGGATGCAATGTGGTTATGCCAAAGACTTCACAATTAAAGAGAAGGATGCTAGCCTTTATGGTGGTGAAGTTGCATTTAAAGGGCAATGCCTGTTGAAAACCTCAGGAGCCAGCAGTGCAGGCGAATAAAATTTCCAACAGTTAGGCAATGGGTTTGAATTCCCTGCATAGTTGTGTCCTCCTTTACAGTGAATGAAACCAGAATATTTACTGCAAAATAGTTTAACACAATGTAATAAATAATACAAAATAAGTCAAAAGGTTGTAGAATTCACAATTTCTTCACAAAGAATGTGGATTGTCTAGGTGCAGAACTTAAATTTCAACATGGAGTCTTGTTCACCCTGTTGTATGTTATTGCATTGCAGTGGAATACAAGAAGCTGCTTAACTGTCTGCAATTATTAAAGAGAGGCTCTCAAAGATTTCAGGAAATAGTTTTCCCAGCTCTATCTGGTTGTTCCAGTGGTTAAACCTCAGACCTTTTACATTCAAAGTGTATACTCTACCACAGCAGTTCTTAGCCTTTTCTTTTTCTTTTCTTTTACTATGGATTCCCTTTAAATATCTTTTGTTGTTGCAGACCACGAAGACTTAACTCAAGATTTTAAACCCTGAAGTGCATCAAATATTTACCGTATTTTTCGCTCCATAAGACGCACTTTCCCCCCCCAAAAAGTGGGGGGGGGGGAAGTGTGTGCGTCTTATGGAGCGAATACTGTAAAAAATGGTGCAATTACAGACCCCCCAGAGCCCATGCCGCTTTTTACTTTTTCTGTTAAACTTGTTATATATTTTAATGTCTCTATGAAAGTACAACCAGATTACATACCCGGCCGATCGAGACAAATCTTCCCACAGCCGCCATCACCACCACGCCGCCCTTCTCCTCCCCTTCCGGATGATGAGCTGGCTGGGGCGGAGTTTTATTTTTTTTAAATTCTAATTTATTCTAAAGAAAACAAGTACCGTATTTTTCGCTCCATATGCGCCCCCCCCCGCCAGCACACGGAAAGAAAACAGGATTTCATACCCGGCCGATCGAGACAAATCTTCCCACCGCCACCATCGCCACCACGCCGCCCTTCTCCTCCCCTTCCGGGGCAGGGAGCGCTTCCAGATGATGAGCTGGCTGGGGCGGAGTTTTATTTTATTTATTTATTTATTTTAATTAGGTGCGTCTTATGGTCAGGTGCATCTTATGGAGCGAAAAATACGGTATTTAAAGTTTCTCATGACGGGTCTCATCAACAGATATTCCTTGCTATAACAGCAACACTTTTTAAGATGACTGAAAGAAGCTTCATTGTACTTTGAACAGGATGCACCCTGTTTCAAATTCAGCCAGCAATCCATTCTGAGGCTCAGCCAAAATGTATTGTTACAAAATTCACTGCGATAAGATTGAGAAGTCACTTTACCCAACAATAACCTAATGGTTTTATTAGCAGAAATCAAAGAAACACAATAATGAAGTCCATCTGAACACTCATACTGACACTGACTGACTCCGACTCTCTTTTCCCGCAGCTTCTGACTGACTGTGCAGTAGCAAGAAATGTCACGAGGTATCTCTCAGCCATTCAGCATCATTCACTTGCATGTTCTCACTATTTGCAGAAATATCAAACAGTTATTTGCTATTAAACAGTTATTTTCATAACCAATTTTTACTTTTGTTTGTTTTTAATGGAGGTAGTAGGTTAGAAAAGCCAGGTTTTACACAAAAAAGCAAGGGGAAATAAGATTTTATTCTACATTTCCTTTTCTTTCTTGCTTTCATTCAGTCATTCATTCATTCTATTCTGACTGCAAAATATCATAATATTTCTTCAAGCCCTCATGGACCCCCTGTGATGACATCACAGCCCCCCCCCCGAGGATCCACAGACCACAGGTTAAGAACCTAGGCTCTACCTCTGAACTGCATTCCTTCTCAGTGGAGCCCCAAGGCTTCCCCGCCCCCGCCCCCCGTTCTATACACTGGTTTGTTGGTGCTGCAAATCAAACTGTTAGACTTATTACACACTAGGTGCTCTGATTCTAGACCAAGAAACCAAATTATCTGGTTATTTCTTTGTATTTCAGATCTAAGAAATCCTATGAGATATAATGGATGCAAATTCAAACATGAAATAGGAAATAATTTGGTTGCAGTGAGAAACCATTGAAAATGTGAGGCAAACGTTCTGTATATTATCATACTGTAAACAACCACAGCATGTGTGCAAATTCATTTTCTGTGAAACAGAGCCGACATACTTTGATAATCTTCTGCCCTGGTGTTTCATAGGAAAAAGGAAGCAGGATCTCTATATTAAGCTCAGATCTGAACTACCAAGTTCTAAACAAACCTTTTCAGATGACCACACTCAGCAGGTGTACTTGGCTATAGCCAGCATAAAATATATTAAACATAACGACAATACAATTAATTCTGAATATTACCATTGCGTTTACAGAGCAGTGGAAGTCTACAAAATGCAATCTGAAAACGGATTATGTTCCAGTAGTGTGTGCGCGCACACATGTCAACAGGGAAATGGGCAGATAGATATTCTTGTACATGTGTATATGTGGGTTTGTGCTGTAATAGAGGTGGAAAACGCTGGCCAAACCAATCAGCTCCCTTCTCCAGCCATGTATACTAAGCTTTACATAGTGAAGGGCAGCCTGAATGCTGACAACACCAATGATAGCAGTCAAGGTGACCTACAGGACGATACTGTTCACTATCATTCACACTTGTTGAAAAACAGCCCTGACAATGGCTTTGTGTTGGGGTGAGAATTGGTTAACTGATGAAAAAAGGAGCCGGCTTCTGGGATTTTTCCTTGTGTGGTGTCACTGTGAATGGTAGTGGTGCTGGGGGACTCATGTTCAACACCTTGACCATGATTCCCCATACTATTTCACATATACTGTACATGAAAAACTTGAAAGAGGTTGTTCAGAATTTTGTGGCCTGGTACCACCAGTGTGCTGATGACACCCAACTCTATCTGCTTTTTAAGATCTTCCAAGAGGCCCTTCTTTCAGATAATTTTACCTAACCCTACTTCTACCTAATTCTCCCCTTAGCGAGCACCTCCAAAGACTCTTTTCTCCTGTCTCATTATGACAAAACTATACACAATTTTTCTCAGGCAACAATACGTCTTTTAACTCAGTCTTTCCAAACATATTTTCAGATTAGGTTTTTCCATTCATTACTCCCCCTCCACTCCTGGTGCTATATCCTAATAAAGTCTTGCAAATTTGGGGGGGGGGGGGGGAGGCTTTACCAATTTATTCAAACTATACAGGAGTTTCTTTCCCTCTCACCTCTTTACCTGCTGCCATTGTTTCTTACTTTGTGGAAAAGCAAAAGTCCCCCAAGAGTGGAGCTGCGAGAATCTGACTGTCTGAGTCAGGTCAGTCATTACAGAAACTGGCCTAGAACTGTCACATTGAATAATATTAAAGTAGAGCTGCTGCAGCTAACACAGGCACAGTGCAAAAAAATATTTGATAACAGAAGAACACCCAGGCATGGACGCAAAGTGATGCATTTGTGCTGTTGCTGCAGTGATTTGCTTTTGAGTTCCACATGGGCTTTGCCAACTACTTATGGGGTCAGATTTGCAGCTAAAATTTCAAGTCTAAAACACAATGGATACATTTCAGTTTGCACTACGTAATACCAAGTGCAACCTGGAAACAGAATATTACTAGCAGAAAAATCAAGAGTTCACCGCCAATAATGATAGAAATAACTCATCAAGACAACATTTTAGAAATACAAGTGTCCATTTATCCCAAACACAATTGGTGCATTCTCAGATCTCTGTGCACCTACTCTTTAGAAATCCTTCAGAAAGCAAACACTAACAAAAAGGCAGAAATCCAAATATATTGATTAATTAAAACCTGGAATGTTCTGTGAACAACAGGAGCAAATCCAATAAAGGGACTGATTAACAAAGGGAATGATTACTTTTTTTTAATGTTATTTGTCCTTTTATTATTATGTTTATTACATATATATATTGGTAAAAGCTATTGTTGCTGACCATGTACAAAACATTTGTATTTGTGATAGGCCAACAACCCCATAAAGTAAAATAAAAATTGTTACTCCAATATGGAATATATGAAATCCTTCCCTATAGGAAACACACATTTACCCAAGCAGCAGCATTGGTAGGCACGTTCTCCCATCATAAAATCCACCCAGCACAGAATGACACACAAGGCAATTAGAAATGGGAGGTAGGGAAAGTTCTCTTTGCAATAATTTGAGATAACATAGTAAGAGATCTAAGGGTCATGGTGGCGCTGTGGGTTAAACCGCAGAAGCCTTTGTGCTGCAAGGTCAGAAGACCAGCAGTCGTAAGATCGAATCCACGCGACGGAGTGAGCTCCCGTCGCTTGTCCCATCTCCTGCCAACCTAGCAGTTCGAAAGCATGCAAATGCAAGTAGATAAATAGGTACCACCTCGACTGGACTAAATGGTTAGATCTCTTACTAGGTAAAGGTAAAGGTTCCCCTTGACATTTAGTCCAGTCGTGTCCAACTCTAGGGCGCAGTGCTCATCCCCGTTTCCAAGCCATAGAGCCAGCGTTTTGTCCGAAGACAGTTTCCGTGGTCACGTGGCCAGCGTGACTAGACACGGAACGCTGTTACCTTCCCACCGAGGTGGTACCTATTTATCTACTTATTTATCTACTTATCTACCATTTATATTTGAATCGTTGCTGAATAGCGTGAGCTACTAAGACACTAATAGCCCAGAAAGGAAAGGCTAATATAGTTATTTATGTCTAACATTCAACTGCAATTTGTCCCCAAGCTGATATACATGTAATAACATATTGTACACATAGCTAGAAGAGACTATTAAAGACCTGTTTTGATGTGTTAAACTTGCCATGGGTAGCATATCAGGAACATTAGAATGTAAATGTTGCTGCACGTCAGACACCTGCAATCTGGGGGCCTATCCCAGTGTAAGAGAAACTTTGCACAAACATAATTTCTCAAGCCTTCTCTAAGACTTCCCCCCATAACAGGCAGCAGAAAGGCTGCTGTAGACTATACAAAAGCTTCCAGGTAAGGTGTGGACTTTTTCTAGGCAGGACAAATATCTACTAATCTAACACTTGATCATACATTTCTGGTTGTAAGCTCCTGGCTCTTGTCCAGCCACTATGTAAAACCCAGCCTTGATACTGTCCCATGGCGTTCTTTGAGAATGTCAACATGCGTGTAAATTGGGGAAACTCAGACTTTGCTTCAAAAAGCTTTTGACAAAAGCCCCCTGTCATAGGGCCCTGAGTAAACTCAGTAGTTATGGGATTAGAGGAAGAAGTTTTTTTATAGATCAGTTCCTGGTTAAAGACCAAAAAGCAGAGGAGAAGATTAAATAGAATGTTCTCACAATGGAAGTAAGTAAGCCGAAAGACCTGGATTGTTACTGGGCTGTTGAAGGCAATTCATAAACAGTAAGGGATTGCGAGGTGAGCAGCAAGGTTGCCAAAATTGCAAAAGACACTAAATTATTCAGGAAAGCAAAAAAATTGAGTAAGCATGAAGTGATCCAACACACACTCTTCCATCTGGATGACTCAGCAACGAAAAAGATTTCCAGGTAAGCAAGTATAAAATGATGCACACAGAGGCAGAAATCTGTAGACACATCTACACTGTGTTTTAAACTGAAGGTGACAACCAGAAAAGAGATATTAAGGTTGTGGTGTACAGGCCAGTGAAAACATTATATGATTATCTAGTGAAAAAGGAAATTCTGTGTGTTTTGTCAGGAAATGAACTGGAAATAGATCAGCCAGGTACTGTAATGCCTTTATATAACTTGCTATTATCTAAGACAGGGGAAGGGAGGAAACAAAGGGTCCGTCTATTCTTGTACTCTCTACATATTCTAGACTCCATCTTTCACCAATGTGGCCAATGATGGGACAAACTTGTGAGGAACGTGTCCTACATAATACAGTTCAAACATGTGAAGGGTAACAGATCAGGATGGGCTATGACACAGGCACATACAATTATTAAATGCACTTATTCAATTAAACAATTTAATTCCAGACAAACCTTAAACAAGAGGGGGAGAGAATAAAGTACCTTCCTCTCCTTGGGTTGCCAAGAAGAGGTTAGACAAAGTAAATTAGTTCTTCATACAAGCCACCAATAACTTAACTGAATTCACTGAAGCCACAAGATGGGATGGGTGACAGACATTAGCTTGTTGTAATGCGCTGTCAAATCGCTTCCGACTTATGGCAACCCGATGAATGAGTGATCTCCAAAATGTCCTGTCCTCAACAGCCCTGCTCAGCTCTTGTAGACTCAAGTGTGTAGCTGCCTTCAGGGAGTCAGCCCATCTCGCATTTGGTCTTCCTCTTTTCCTGATGCCTTCCACTTTTCCCAGCATTATTGTCTTACTGTCTGGGACATTAGCTTAGGGAGATTTAACAGGAGATTAAAGGCATTCATGGCAGACAAGTCAGCCAATGATGACTACTGGCCATGATGGCTTAATGGAATCTTAGTGCTCAGAGCAGTGGTTCCCAACCTTGAGTCCCCAGATGTTCTCAGCCTATAACTCCCAGGAATCCTGGACAGCACAACTAGTGGTGAAGGCTTCTGGGAGTTTTAGTCCAGGAACATATGGCAAACCAAGGCTGGGAACCACTGGTTTAGAGGTAGTGTACAGTATTTCTGAAAGGCAAAGCCCTACTTGGTCGTCCTCAAAGTATATGTCCTCAGCATGTGAAGAAAGTAACACATTAGCCCTAGCCTCTCTGCTGTAACTTTCATCACACAAAAATGACAGTCTGAAATGTGGGGCAGCTTCTGTATCCACACAGGCTCTCCATTTGAGCTGGATCCCTGAATTTTTCATATTTTGACTCTTGTAGGGGAGCCTACATAGATAGAACAGCCACCTCCCCCCCCCCCCCCGACTGTTTCTTTTCTCCATGTGTGGGACGCATACTTTAGGAATGATTGAGCAAGGCTCAGATGCTGGAAACACACACCATGTGGCAGTGCTATTGCCTTCATGTCCTGCTCAGAGGCTTCCTAAAAACATCTGTCTGGCTGCTGCTAGAGAAAAAGAACCTGGCCTAAGTGGGCAGCAGTGCTCTTTTGACATTATGTTCTTTTTAAAGAATCTATAGCTATGTACTAGAGCAGATGTTTTGGTTTCCACTCCTCATCATCCCTGACCCTTGACCATGCTATCTGAGGCTACTGAGATCCGCGGTCTAAAACAGATCTCAAAGAAGTTACTTTTTGGACCATTGCTACTAGAATCTTCTAGCCAGTATGGGGCCTGAGGGGATTACAGTCCCAAAAAGTAACTTTTCCTAGCTGTGATCCGAAACTTGTAGAAGAATCCAGGTTGGAGAAGGCTGCTGTCTTCTCTGTGTTAACAGTGTTTTATATAATTTCTTCAAACATATTTCTGTTCCTTAAGTTTTTGGTACTGCACACAGCATTAGGCCAGCACTGATTTCTGTCACTTTTCAATCAAGGTAAGACCATTTCTTCAAATTATTGATATGATTTCAGCCCAAAACTGTGAAACTCACTTATCACTGTCACTTGTTTATTCTGCCAGTGGCACCCAACAAAATTCTACAGAATAAGTGACAACATGATAAATAGCCCCATATTCATTTGTGAAATGCCAGAAGGTATTTACACAGTTTCTTCAAAGAAAACATACAGGTGAGATCTTGACAGGTATAGCTTGATGATTCTGTATGTTATGTGCTGTCAAGTCAGAACCAACTTTTAGTGACTCTAATAGGGCTTTCAAGCTAAGTGAAATGATTGGTTTTAACAGTGCCATCCCTCCAGTGAGTTTCTAGGGCCAAGAAGATTCAAACCCAGGTCTCCAGACTCCTAGTCAGTCACTCTATCCATAGCACTACACTGGGAACTCACAATATACAAACTCAAAAATCTAAATTTTCTTGGAGAAAGCAGCAAATTCAAGAAGAAACAGTTCAAGGAGAAGAGTTAACAGAAAAAGAGTAACTCTCTATTTGGAAAGCTGGAGGGAAAACTGATCTCAAATGTTAGGGGAAAGCAGCAAAATAAATATTTCCTATCCCAAATAGAGATACAACAACATTATGACAAAATAAAGATATCACAGGTTAATCCTATCTGTACTGCAGCATACAGGTGCTTGACATTTAAAACAACTTTGTCAATCACACATAACAGTTTCCCCCTTTTCAGAATCCTTCAGATGTGCTGGACTCCCATCACTCCAAGACAGCAAGCATTGTGGGAGAGTTCCAGCAATGCCTGAGAGCCCGGTCAAGCTGGAAAATGGCTAATGAATATTGTTTACAAGTAGGTAGGCTTTTCTCTTTCTTTCTCAATCTTACACAAATGTCTTGTCCACTGAAATCTGCATCCTTCCACAAGGTGAGCCTTCCTGAGCCTGTATGTGAACAGCTTGCGTAAATGTTGGATGGCAGATCCCATCATCCATGTTCACTAGGCACCATGGGAGGCATAGTCCAACACAGCTGGGGTGGGCAACAATGAGTACAAGAAACTGTCTCAAACTGAGATGAACAAAGGAGTTTATCCATCCACTTGCTTCCTAATACACCTGTATTTGCTGCAAGGAGACCTATCAGTTTACTGAACCTTGCTATATAGACAGAGGCAATTAAACTGTATGAATAGATACAGTTACCTTGGGTATTTGAGATACCAGCTAACAAAAGAATCTAAATTGTCTATTAAATCAAAGCAAAAAATAAAATCCATAGCACTTAGAAGTACTTTACATGTTTCCAAGGGATTCTTGCAGTTACCTTTCCCTAACAGAGAAAGCTGGCATGAACATCGGGCATAAAATGTGTCGATTAAAATGAGTTTGCTTGAGAATTAGTTATCAAAAGTGCTCAAGCTATCCAGTTCACTTTAACCATGACACCATATCCCATCTGGTTCAGTCCTGATTGTTTTTTCCTCTCACTCTTTTTCATATTAATTCCTAAAGCCCACACAGGATTGCACCAGCTACGATTGACATTGCCAACTCCTACACTATTACAATGGCACTTCTACATGATTGCACAAAGTTCCTGCGGCACAGCAGCCATGTTAAATGTTGCTTTGGGCAGTAGGTTCCCAAAGTGATCTATATGGACCCCCAGGGGTCGATTTTGACTTGCAGGGGGTCCACGTCAGAGAGAAAAAAAATTGGGGGTGCAAGTTTAGACTTGTATCAAAGCTTTGCACGGGGCAGGGGGTCTACGGAAAACAAATAAGTCGGCAAGTAGTCTACGGGGCAAAAAAGTTTGGGAACCTATGGTTCAGGTGAAATTAAAACTGCTGCAGGTCTATCAGAAGACGTTTTGTCAGATTCTGTGAGTTTTGCTGCTTATGCTGTAGGACAACTTTTTAGGATGGGGTGGGCAAGTTTGCAAAGTTGAAAACATTCAGGTTAGGTAGAGGCAAATGGGTTGTACTCCCATAGAACTGTGCCTGAAGTGGGAAGGGGCAAGGCCAAAATGAGTAATTACGTACCTAAATCAATCTATCAATCTGTCTGTCTGCCAAGCAAAATAACGAAAGTATTAAATAACAAAATTATTTATTTATTTATAATGATCAAGAACTCCTGAGCTCAAACATACTTAGGTCCTTAAGGAAAGCACAATAACACAAGATTTTAATTTTTTAAAAATTCATAAAATATTACTTAACATCAAATTCATTCCTTCAGGCTAATTCATTAACTAAAATTTTATTTCTGTATGTCTTAAGAGTATTATTCAGAACACTAGTGCTTAGTTTAATAAAGCAGCACACAGCAGCCTCATAAGCAGCACCACTGAATTGCAACTCTGTGATTTGCTAATGCCCAAACAGCCCCTAACTACTGAAACACATAGAAAAAGAACAAACAGGCTCTAATGAACAAGGAAGGAATTCAGATTCTATAGCTATAGCTCAACCAAATCAAGATTTCTGAAGATAATTAACAGATTCAAGGTACAGAACATTTTTTAAAACTGAAAAAGACCCCTAATGCCCTCCCATGGCTAAAATATTTTTTAAATGATTGATTTTGGAGGGAAAGGATGCTGAAGGCCCCCAAGTATGGCAATATTGCCTCCACACACACACACTCTAGAGAAGACACAAGAGAACATTCTTGAGCAAAAATTTCTTTGCAGTTTTCACAGAAATGGGGTGGAGTGGCGCATGGGGTGCTGGGGGCCCCAGGGATGCTGAGAACCCATACTGGGGCTGGAAGGAGCCCATGGGCCTCACACGGTGCATCCCAATTTAGGAGTTTGTTTCTTTATTTTTAGTAAGTTCACTGTTTGTCATTAAACGCCAAGATGTTGTTGCTAATGTCTTCATTGAGGAATAGGTGACTCTGACAGCTTCTTTTCCCCACACACATTCATTTAAAAAAATCAGCTAAAACCCTCATTCAGAGGTGAATTGCTTCAAGTTAAGAAATCACAGTAGACATGATGTTGTGCTGAGGACTGTGTAATTCTGTTTGCAACAGATCATGTCTATGATGATTTCTTAACTAGAGGCCATTTGCCTTCAAAACATAATGCTGTCAGCATTACAACAACGTTAATTATACAAGAGGACGTTGGCCCATGTCAAATTTTCTCCAACAAACATATGAAGATATCTGCAAATTTTGGTTAAGTTCTTACTAAAAATGTCTTAAACGAAATTCTCAACCATCTGCCACGGCCAATTTCAATAGGCAGATTTATTCCCACCAAGGGGAACACTGAGTTATACCTACTCACCATGCTGCTGTCAAAGGTGAGAAGTCTACTCGAAAATAAAAAAGAGTAGGCCACTACAATTCAGCATTTCAAACACAGTGGACAACATGGAGATTTAAAGCCAGATTTTGAAGTGCTAAGCATCAAAGCTTTCTGCCTGGATAGGGCAAATCCCTCAGTTTTACTTTATTGTGCATTTAATTGGTTTTAATCTCAGGTTTCTTTTGTCAAATACATGGAGAAATTTGCAAATTTTAGGAATTTCTTATCAAAACACAACCAAATAAATTTCCTCCTCATTCATATTTCCATCCGAAAAGGCACAATTTGGGTACTTCTCAGATAGTAACCTGCACAGAGGTTATTCAATATAAGATTTTGCTAGCTTGTCTAAGCAAACAGAACATTACATTGCAGGAGGATGACATACTACCTCTTTAACTCCTGGAATTAGAGCTCCTATTGTGTAATCAGAGAAAAGCACACAGGGCTTATTGTCTACAAAAACCACATCTTGGCACAAGCAGTCTGGTAGTGATCTGCAATATTAATAGGCAGTGTCAGCAAACTGGACCCCAGGTCTCACTGGACTGATCTAACGTTCAGAGTATTTCCCCCAAAAACTTACCAATGAAACATGCTTCTATAAATCCAGCAGAACTGTGATCAGTCCTTCCTTCCTTGGTACCCTGTTTCCTTTTCCTTGAATTAAATACTAAGAGGGGGAGCCTCAAAAAGAGAGATTTTTCCTACAGTTATAGGTAGGAATATGTGTGCAGCAAGAAAAGAAAAAAAGAGAAAAAGAACAGCCCCACTATTATACAGGCTATGATACAGACAGGGCTTCTTTATAAAGGTTGGTTGGCAAGCTTTTTCCTGCACCAAAGACCTATCCTTAAAAATACTCCTTTTTGTTACATGCAAGTAATAGGAAGCCTTCCCAAGATTTGTGTAACACATTATATGTATGACATTTTTTAAAAAAGGTATACATTTATAACTGAATGTATAAAATAACCTGGCATACAGGAGGTCAAAAGAAACAGTTTCTACCAATCTGCGCCCAAAATCATGGCTCCATTGAATAACATGTATTCTTCAGTGGAACAAAGACTCATCAAAATCCATAACTTAACTGCACAGGAATAAAGGAAAGAAAGAGACTGCATGCAAATCTTCAGTTAAAAATAATCTCAACCAAACAAACCAAAGCTTTAAAAAGACTCCTTATTTAAAAAAACAAAACAGGACAAATCTTGAGTTGGCAAGCTATTCTTTCCTTCTCTATTCTTTTCACAAGTGTTCTGAACTGGAAGCATTCTGGGGGGGGGGGGGAGGTACAGCTACAGAGGCAATATTTTCTAGAATGGTTTTCCATTTATTTGGTCTTAACTCAGAGTATTAACTATATGCTTGTCTCCATTGTGTCAAAAAAAGAGAAGCTTATCTCCTAGTGTTCAGGCATGCCCCCCATTTGAGAGGCTACAGTGAGCAGCACTGAGCAACTAATGTTCTGCTTTATATAATCTTTTTGGGCTGCAATCCTTATATAGCCACTTACCTGGCAGAAGGTCTATGGAACTGAGTGGCCTAAATCTAGTTCTTTTTTCCAACTAGAGATGAGCCACTGAATCAATGGAAACTTGGAAGAAAATATAAATGTAAGTTCTCTTCATTAAATTGAACTACTCTAGATGTGGCTAACGATTAGACCAATGGGACTCACATCTGAGTAGCCATTTATAAGCTACTTCATGGAAATCCAAGTCTGCTCTATCTTGTTTGACCACACAAGCCTGTAGAGAAAGAGATGAATCTTTGTCCTCCTACCACACTTCCAATCCCACTGGCTCATTTTATTTAGCTCACTTTGTGACAGCCAACAAAGCAGAAATTCTCCAACTTGTCAGCTACATGAATGAGAAGAGAATCCTCTCATTCCCTTAAAGGGATGAACTCACAGCCCGTGTGAGAAATGACCATCATTCCTGCCCTTGAGTCCTGATGCTTCTCTGTTGAAACTCAACCCACCCCATCAAGCTTCACTCATCTGTTGCCTGAACAGTTTAAAGCTTATGTCAGAAAGGTTGACTTTGAATATGCAAAAATCTGGCTGTATTTCTTCTTGTATGGTAAAGAGTAAGGGGGGGGGGGAAGAGCCAAACTTTGCACAGCCCACTTCTCCCCAAATCTCTTCCGTCCGTGGATATTAACAAACAAATAATTGTATTGAATTTATTCAGCTTCTCAAAAACCAGTAGTGCTTTGATATGTAGCTCTTTAGTACATTCTAAATCCTTCAAAGAAACTTTTTCCTTTCCAGACAATAACCAGAAAGCTACTCTTTCTGTTGATAATTATACGCACCAGAACTTGGAAAAGCTACCAGTTCCTATGCTGACTGGTGGATACTGAGAGTTGTGGTCCAAAAAGGTAATGTTTCCAAGGTTTGATAAGTGCCTAATTATCAGCAGGTTGGGAGTTGCTACTTCTATGATAATTTACATATTCTCAATAGTGTCTAAAATCTTGATTTAACTGCAGTCAAGGTTTTAGACACCTTGATTGCACCTGTGAAGGCAAAAGCATACATTATAGATATCCCATCATTAGAAGAGAAAAGTCCTTAAGGGCTGACTACATATGAGTGTCACACCAGGAGCTTCTTTCACTTCCCAGAATTTGCAAATCAGCTCCCTTTATTTTGACAATAACCCTCAGGTCATAAACACAACATTCCTTTGAAATCTGATTTATTAAACAGGATAGGGTGCTTTCATCAGGAGAACAGTGCCAGTCATAGTAGGCTACCTGCAACATCTCTGTCTGTCCTAAGGGTTTTGCAGAATAGTGCATGTACAATAATATCCTAAATTCATTAATATTATACATGAAAAGAACAGCTTGGCATTGATATATAAATGGTGCAGGTCATTTGTACCTGCATAATCAGAAATGCACCATTTTCTGCATTTTTGAAGGTTCACATTCCTTCTCTGCTGCCACTGCACCACACACATCATCTTGATTTTTTAAAAAGCAAACAGTTGTATTTAATTTGTGCCCCCCTCCCCGGTTATTCCACAAAGCTGCCAAACTGGAACAGGAAACCACACTACAGGCTCCAGTACAAGCTCTAGCACAAAATAACACAATGCTTTGGGAAGTTCAGCTGCAAAAGCCTTACCAAAATAAAGCACAGTGTTCTGCAGCTCCCATACATTTCAAGAGGAGGTAAGTAGTAGTGCAGCCTAGTGGATTCTGCCATTCCCAAATGTTTCTAAGAGCCTGGAATCCTGAGATATTCTCAGAAATTGCCTCAGCTGCCTACCAATACCAGTCAGCCTTCTGTCATGCCGCTGAGGCAAAAAGTCACTCACCTCGTAGACATTAAATTGGCTTTGCCCTCGTGCCAATTCTCGATAGCTGGTTGTAAACTCCCCAATGAAATCGTGGCTGTTAGTAGGAAGAAAAAAAAATCCTATGAGAACTGCAGGAGAACAAAAGATATTTTGTTTTCCACCATCCTGGACAGGACTCTGTTGCAACTGAATAATAATAACAATCCCACCAAATGAATGACAATATAATCTGCTCATCTCTATTTCTCCCTCGTCCCATAATTTATCTATCTTTTGTATGACTTGAGGTGGGAGGGATGCAGAACATTATCTATCATAAGGCAGACAGTTGCATAGATTTTGTGTCTATCAAAGCTTGAAAAAAAATTGTGGGAGGGATGACACCTCCCACAATTGCTCAGGGGACTATCCTTCAGTGGCCCCAAATTAGTAAAACTTAGTAATAATAACTGTAATTTTCAGAGCTCTGCCCTTAATAGTTCAGAAGATTAAGGTTGATTTAAACTTGTGTAAATGAAATTGCAGAAGTCTTAGAGGCAAACTGCTGCTCATTAATGAGGTACTGGTTGCATTCCTGGGTGTGCACCTGATAGCCTGTCCAAGAATACAAACTGCATCTCACTAAGGAGCAACAATTTCCTGTTGCAACTTGGATGATTTTCCTTACACAGGTGTAAATCAGCACTAGAGCTCTGGCTTCTTGATATGCTGGTTAATAGAACCAAAGCATGGTCTTCTTCATAAGGTTTTAGTATTCCGTTTTCTTGGTTTTTTAAAGGACTTTCAAGCACACCACAATCCTTCATAGTAAATAATTATGTGTTATATAGTCAATTCAGTCAAGGCAGGTTTTCTGAAATAATTTACCAGCCCCTCCTTCTAGCAATGCTCTGGACAGTACAGTACACAGGTGGCTGGATAAATAACCCCATCAGTTACACATACTCTAGATTATATTGGCCGGCACCCTTTCCAGGAGGCACAGAAGGGATTTGAACTCTTGCCCCATGTGCTCCAATGCAGTGATCTACACCAGTTCCTACACAGTCTGTGATGTATTCTTTTTCTTTTAGTGTTCTTTTAATTCAGTACTTTCAAGGCAGAAAGTAATCTTTTCAAAATTCAAAGAGCCTGAATGCCACTTACCTTCCATCTCGGTCCCAGTCATACACTTCCACTTTAATGGTTCTGAAAAAATTATGAAATGGACGGTCATTCTCAACACAAGTTACTATTCCCATTGCTACTACTTCAGTTTCTTTCTCTCTGTGGAAACCACTGACAAGAAACATGTCAAGGTGTGTGTACATTAGAGAGAGAAAAATTACCTTTTCCAATAAAAATGAAATGGAAAAGACTTCATTCCAGACCAGTACTACAACATACAAAGTTTTCTATACATTTGCCTTTATAAGGGAATTTCACTGGAAATACGTCCCCTCTGCCAGGCCACTCCACCCAGGACTCAAAGCATGCCTATTGGTTAGTTTAAACCTACTGTTTGGTCATCTGTGGGATGTTATGCAGAGCAAACCCAGGGAATTTGCTAGCTGAAGTGAATACCAAGATGGCACCCCTCCCCCCATGCTAGCTGAACCTAGGGTTGCCAGATACAAGGGTACCAAAAGGAGGACATAAAAAGACAAAAAAGAGGACAGAGGAGGACGTATTGAATGTTTCATTTGAATCGTTCCGGATTAAACCTGCAATCAATACAATTTTATTACAATAGCTGCCAATAAATGTCTCTTAGTGAACCGACCAAGAAACAGTCATGTTAAAAAATAAAAATAAATTCAATGGAGGCTTTTTTTCAAAATACCAAAAAACATTATTTAAACAGCCAATTGTACCCGAACCCACCCCGGCCCACCTGCAGGATCCCCCGGCCGCTCGCACTCTGCACAGGCTCAGAGGCAACCTTGCTAATCTGGACGCCCAAACAAGGCTCCAGCGCAGGCAGGGGGAAAGCAGCGCCGGGCAAAGCTGAACGAGGCAGCCTCTCCTCCCCCGAGGGTCATAAGTTCAAGGCTGGGGAGTGTGGGAGTTGGAGTCCCCAAAAGGGACTTTGAACACACACAGTCTGGGCGCTCGCCTTCCCATCGATGCGCTCGGGTGCTGCTTGCTCCTGCCTGACTCGGCGGGTGGCACTCCGCTCGCACTGCCTTTCTGGGCTCCACGTGGGCTGGGCGGGCATGGCGGATCACAGAGCAGCCAGCGCTGTGGCGGGAGGGGGCGAGGGCTGCACTCCGGCACTGGCGGCAGGTAACGGGGGCGGGCGGGCAGGTGGGGGCGGGGAAAGACAGGGGGAGGAGGGGTCCTTCCACCTCTTCCCCGCCTATCTAAAGTTATAACATAAAATATACAAAAGCCTGACATTTTAAAGGTTTTTATCTTTGCCTGCCTGACGGAGGACATTAGGCTAAAAAGGAGGACATGTCCTCCTTTTGCCTGACGTCTGGCAACCCTAGCTGAACCTGAAGAAAATATTGGCTGAACAATGGAAGCGGAACAAGCATCCTACACCACACCTGAAGGCAGAAGGGCAGTCTGGCTTCATGGCCCACAGATTGGAAATTTGCCAGGGAGCACAGGAGGAAAATCCATGAGTAGACTACTGACAACCCCCAGTATCTGCTGCCTAAGATTGTCCCCCACTCTGCCTAATAGAGGGGTTGATCCTGATCCAGAGGTACACTGTCATCAGTACATCACATGGATGATACATAACTAGCCATTGGATACTACAAAAGCTCCCAATGTCTTGTTCTGATAGTAATGAGCTGATCCATGTAGGCATCCTTCATTCTCGAGAGACTATGGTACCGTGCTCTGAATAGAGGTCTTGGAACAGCATCTAGTGTGGCTGAGAAGGCCAATTCGAGAGTGACAGTCCCTTCCACACTGAAGACAAATACAATCTGTCCCCTGTCCAGCTCCCTGATTTGGCTGGTTTTGGGACTGCCTCTTTGCCTCGGCCTGCTTGACAAGTGTCTCTTCAAATTGGGAGAGGCCATGTTGCACCGCCTGCCTCCAGGCTGAATGCTCAGATGTCAAGGTTTTTCATCTGTTGAGGTCCATTCCTAAGGTCTTCAGATCCCGCTTGCAGATATCCTTGTATCGCAGCTGTGGTCTCCCTCTGGGGCGATTTCCCTGCACTAATTCTCCATACAGGAGATCTTTCGGAATCTGACCATCAGCCATTCTCACGACATGCCCAAGCCAACATAGACGTCGCTGTTTCAGTAATGTATACATGCTAAAAATTCCAGCTCGTTCTAGGACTACTCTATTTGGAACTTTGTCCTGCCAGGTGATACCAAAAATGCGTTGGAGACAACGCATATGGAACATGTTCAGCTTCCTCTCCTGCTGTGCACAAAGGGATCTTTTTTTGCTGTCATGCTGAAGCACGCTTTTGGAACTGCAACAGAAGGTGTCTATCTCCGGACTAGATCAGATGGAAAGCTCTTTAATCTCTCTAGATTGAGAGCGAAGACCAAAGCCCAGCTAAAATGCATGCGGGACTTCCTCTTCGCCGATGATGCAGCTGTTGTTGCCCATTCTGCTGAAGAGCTCCAACAACTTATGAATCGTTTTAGTAAGGCCTGCCAAGATTTTGGATTAACAATCAGCCTGAAGAAAACAAAAGTCATGGGCCAGGGCGTGGACTCACCTCCCTCTATTACCATCTCTATACAAGAACTGGAAGTTGTTCTTGATTTCGTGTACCTTGGCTCAACGATCTCTGACACTCTCTCTAGATGTCGAGCTGGATAAACACATTGGCAAAGCAGCTACCATGTTCTCTAGACTCACAAAGAGAGTATGGCTTAACAAAAAGCTGATGGCATATATGTACGAAGATCCAGGTCTATGGAGCCTGTGTCCAGAGTACACTCCTGTACTGCAGTGAGTCCTGAGCTGATCAAAGTCTAACAAATAAAAGTTTACTCTGAACTTTATGTGTTATGGTATATGATATCAAGAGGCATTTTCGGAGGTGTGTGTGCGTGCGCGCTGCTGCTGCTGCTTGCAGTCTTCCTGGGACTGTCCTTACTGCCTGATGTGCAGACATCACTGTGCTCAGCTTGGGATACTACACCCCTGGCACCCACTCCCAGGGAAGATGGACAGAGCCAAGTCTGACAGACCTTGGCCACATCAAGACTGGGCAGACTACTGTCACTGCTCTACACAGGTCTCCTCTCAAGCTTCAGAAGCTTCACAATGCATCCACAAGGGTGTTTATGGTAACAGATCTGAACAAACATATTATGCCCATTTCAGAGCAGGCCATGAGTAAACAAGACCCAGGTTATCAATATGCCTTCAGCCAGAATTAAACGTGATGGTTAATATCTACAAAACTCCATATGACTGAGGTATCTTGCTATAGAGACACTTCTGTGTGGATATGAGATGGGTGAAGATACATGACAGGGCTTTTTCTCTTCTTTCCCTGAACTGGCAGAATTCATTTCTTTGGGAGATTTATTTGGTCCTCTCTGGTTTTATCTTTTGCTGCCACCTGAACCCAACTTGTTGAGGTACGCTTTTCATCAACTTTGGATGTTATCCCAACTCTGCTGTATTATTTTAATTTGTTTTAGTTTTCAATTGTTTTGACTGTTTAATTATTGTTGATCATTTTTTAAAGATGGTGCTAGCCATCCAGACCACCTCTCTGGTGAATGAAAAATGGTGATTTCAATGGTTTTAAAAGACAAGTAATTATAAACATTAGTTTTCCTTTTGTCCCTAAACCATAAAGAAATCAGAATACAGCCAAAGACATTCTCATATGTCACAACTGCATCTGGAAAATTAAACTTTAAGCAATTTAAACTTTGATGAACTGGAAAATGAATATAACAAACTTTGCCATCTTCTAGTTTATAGCATTTGACCTAAGCAGCTGGCTTACAGTGACACTGGGTATGCTCACTGCCACTATGAGGGCTATGAAGATCCTAGTTACAATCACTTTCTCATTTATTCTCTTCTTTATTCCCCAGCCACTAGAGACTGTTGTCAAGAAATGCTCCTGGCTAGCTCACTTTCTACACTTCGATCAGAAGAGTGACAGCAATTAAATTGCCCCGGGCTCCATGAATGTTGACAGATGAGGTGACATTTGAATTCTCAGGGGCCTTGGCATGAGTGGAGACCTTACATTACACTTTGAGTGCCAATTCGAGCTCATTTGCTGATCCTGTGCCACATCCCTAGTGACCTTTGGAATTGCTTTCTAAATATTTTCAGGGCTTCTTCAAGCCAGCCAGCCTCCAAGCAAACTACTGCATAGGCCAGGAAAGCTGTGGACAGAATTATAAAATATGCAGGAGAGCTGAATACAAAAAAAGGAAGAGTCAGAAATAGATTGTTATTCCTGAAAAGAGAATAATGATAAGAGTAGGCAGCATATAACAATGAAAAGCACTCTTTAAGATGGAAGGATGTAAGCCCTTAGCTGAGTGGTATTTGAAAATAAAGTATTCAATGAACTCAGTAAAAACAGCAGCTGATAAGTACTCTGTCTTCCTGTGAACTAGATGCAGACTTGACACAAAAGCCATCAGAAATTCAGTGGTTTGTTACATTCCTGCCAAGAAGCTGAGCCACAGTCATGCCCAACTGCCAGAGAAGTTTCTAGTGACCATGAACATGGCCTGTGAATGGCTCAGTTCAGAATGCATGTGGGCATGAATCTTTTTGGAACATTAAACTGGTTCAAAAACACTTGGCCCTCGAACAAACATGTTTTAACTCAAGTTAATTAATGTCGTACAGAATGTGCTAAAAAGGCCATTGATATCCACACATCGGCTCAAAGAGAGTCTATGAACTAAGTTCTTTTTACAAAAATAAAATCTGCATTGACCTCAACCCTGAAACAGCTATTTATGGCTGCTTGTATGCGATGGCTGTATGGTACCTCCAGCATCAGATCTAGCATGAACTACCAGTTGCTGGGCAAAGATAGCAGGATGATGTTGTTGCATTTGTAGTCTGGCCACTACGGAAACAGAATGCAGGAGTAGATAAGACTTCAGTCTGATATAGCAGGGTGCTTTTGTGAATAATAGTGCACTCAGTGTGCATATGTGTGTCTGTGTCAATAAAATGTGTGTGAATGGAGTGAAGGGGGTTGAGTGTGTGAATGCTGTGCACGCATGTGAAGCCAGCAGTGGCCTCACACACTGGGCCATAGCCTAACCTACCCCCCTTGCTATCATGTGATCCCAGATGTCCCAGCCTGCAGCCAATCGGCCTTGGGTCAAAAAATGGTTTACCAGCCCTGTCCTAAAAAAACAGTATAAAAAACAAATATGAGAATAGATCTTCAATTGTGACACATTAAAGTGCCTGCTTTCAGTTATTATGAGTAAATATTGACACATTTCTCTGAATGGCTGCCCAGATCTCATTAGTTTGCTCCCTCTGGAGAATTAGGGCTGGGAGAGGCATCATTCTGTTGGCAGGGCCCTTGCTGGAGATGGTCAGCAGTGAATTGCGGACGTTATTTGCTGACAAACACCCTAAACGGAGTTTAGAAGGCCAAAAGTATGTCTTGCATGTGGCGTGTTCCTATTCAGAATACCCATCAGCCAGCTTGCCATGCTTTTTTCTCAGACAATTCATTCCACTTCACCTCTCCTGGACATCTTCCATCACCCCATCCATATATACAGTATATATTTAAAAAATGCAACATGTCATGGCCATGGAATAGTCTCAGTCCTCACTGAGATATTTTTGTTTCTCTCCTTTAGGTCCAGATCCACTCCAGGATCTAGCCGTCCACCCACTGTCATTTTCAACCACTGAACATGGAAAAGGTTAATATTTTAAAGCACACTTTCAATCAGGGAACAGAATGAGGAGAAGATTGCGTTTGTTGTCTCGATCTTGGTCCCAGTGTCACATGTTTCCATGGCAACGAAAGCTAAAAATATACCACCTAAAAATGGGGGGGAAAGGCCCACGCAGCAGTCAAAACAAACTAATTAAAGACCCAGTGCAGGAATTGCAAGGATAATGAGGGGGAGAAGTCATTTTAATAATTTGCTTGGACTTGTTCAGGTTCAGATGAATCAAGGGGAAAATGGAGATGAATAATGGGTTTGGGGGACTGTATGCCAAATTTTTCATCAATGAGAATGGAACAGCAGCTTTGTTTTACTGCTGAACAATGTACTTCAAGCCACATTGCCATGAGAATGTGCTCAAGTACAGAATGACCGCTGGAGACTTTTACCTATCTGACATTGCTTTGGGATTAAGGCATAGAATACACATGAGATCTCCACAGAAATACAGGGCCTCTTCTGCCTGATAGTAACCCAGCTTAGGCACCTCATATGCTTTAGGAGCAATCACATTTTCAAAACAGAACTACAAATAATACACCTTCCCTCCACATACATGCACAGGTGCACACACAGACACATGCATTGCTTTAGCAAATTACTAATGCTGAACCCAATGAAAACATATCCCACAGCTATTATAAATTTAGATCATATTTCTGTTGTCACTCTAAATCACCTTAAGAGTAAAGAAAATACAAAAAAGTAAAATCAGTAAACACATCAAAATTAAACAACTAAACGATCCAACTGTATATACTGCTGGTAAGGAGGGGGTTCATGAAGGCATCAAAAGGCTCAAATATGAATACTGCTTGTTGTCTCCTCATCGAAGTATTAGTAGATGTGACCAACAACAAACTCAAATGTAGAAACATAAATGAAGAAAGAAGTAGATGACAGGAGAAATATTAGAGTGAGCGGAAGAGAGACAAAAGCAGAAAAACAAAGACATCAAGTGCAGAGAATTTCATAACTACTGAAACAAATGCATAAAAAAAGATCAGCAGGCATATTAAAACAGTATTGATGCATATTAATCATTCTGTGATATTTAACATCAAGGGTAAAATTATGGTGTGGAGTGAGCATCTCCAAGAGCTATTTGAAGACAATGAATCATGAAAATTTATTCTATCAGGTGTGGATACTGGTTTGGAAATACAGGAATTGAAAATGCAATATGGGTAAGAAAAAATGGCAAATCTCCTTGATGATGAATTCAGAAGTTTTAAAACTAAGAGAAGATGACAACCTAGATGTTAGTCAAACTTTTCAGCTAAATCTACAGAACAGGAATTGTTTCTAAAATCTGGCTTTTATTACAGTACCCCAAAAAGAAAATGTAAAAAATTGCAATGACTACAGAACAGTAAGCCTTATGAGCCATTTGTTCAAGGTTTTCTGTAAAATATTAATGGCAGAAATTATAAGAAGTATGAAGAAGGGACAGCAGACCTGTAGTTTCCTGAGCTCTGGAAAAAAGGTGGAAAATCCAACAATGAAGTGGAAATTAATTATTCTGTACTTGTGCCAGCCACTAAATATTCTACAGGGCAGCACCTGAAACTGAACATAGTATACAAGTGCTGCTTACCAGTAACGGGGGGGGGGGGGGGGGGAGCTGGATCCTCCGTCCCACTTTGCTTCCCCTCCAACTCTTTCCTTCACCTCTACCCTGCTCTTCAAACCTTGTGATTCCATCTAGGTTTCACTCATGATCAGTCCCAGTCAGAGAGGATATAGGGCAGATGAAACCATGACTCAAGGAGTGCTTCCCAACTTGCACGGTTCACCTGGGGTGCCATCCATGAAGCATCCTTCCCAAGCTGGGCATGCGCAGCACAGACAAAGCTGCCTGCCTGTTCAGCCACCAAGGAACCAAAGTTGCCAGGGGTCATCAGTCACCCATTACTGATTCAACACAAAGGCCACACCCTGATGCTTTCCAGCATTAATCCTAAAGGTGTCATAAGACTCTGCCTTTTTGTTGTGCTGGAACAGACTAGCATGGCTATTTATAACACAAAGAAAACAAAATGCTTCTTGTATGTGAAGAAGTGGGCTGAAAATCACAAAAGCTTACACTACATTTGTTACTTTTGAATGCGTCTGAATCCTTTTGTTTGTTTACCTGCTTGCTTTGCTATCCATGCTGAAACAGACCCACTCTTTGAAAATTGCTCAGATGACTAGGTCTTTAAAAACTGCTAGCAATAACGGTAGAGGATCCCCCTTCCATGGTATCTGCCCCTATGATTTTCTCTTCTGACCACAGGATCAACAACCCATTTTCCTAATTCTCCCACAGTCTCTGCCTCTCAACTGTACTAAGAAGACCTCTCTTCAATAGCTTCAAAACTCTACTCTAGCCTGCAGCCATTCAAGCTTTTCCCAAAATAGATGAAATTCTGCAAAAAGATATGGTGAAAATATGTAATCAAATTTGCATAATTTATTCTGGCCACTCTGTTCTCTCTGTATTTGAGTTTCTTGTCACAAGGGCTTAGTTTTTTGTGTTTTGTTTTGTTTGTTTCCACAATAAATGCATCTCACCAAATTTCTTTCTCTTTTTACCATTTTCTTACCATCAGCTATAAATGATTTCTACATTCTCAAAATAATAAACCAACACTAAATACTGTTGATTCTAGTGCACCTTGGCTTTTTGTAGAAAACCTGGTAGACACAATTCTAGATTTCATGTAAGACACTAAAATATCAGTAGGAAATCAAAAGATAAGCCTGCTGCAACTAGCAAGTATTATTAAGCCTATAAGGTATCGATCATATTTTTCACATGGCCCTGCTGATATTTTTCGTATGGTCCAGGATCAGACGTGGCTGTGAATATAGGATGCAACTAAGAGCCAACAAATTTTGAATGAATTATGTTTTTCTTGGCTCTTTCACCAAAGGCCATGATGAAGTATCAAGACCAAGAAATGCTTAGCAGTGGTTCAGCCAGGAACACAGAGGCTGAGGAACTAGTATGGCAGCAGAAAAGACACCAGGCCCAAGTATCATTGGACCTCTAACCATGAAAGATTCGAGATTTCTAAGATTTCTATGTCCAAGACCCATGAATCCAGACTACGTTGGTAGCTCTTGAGCCTAGCTCCAGCTGTGGGATAGCATGTATTTTCACAGGAGCTCCATAATCCCTGACTGAATGCCAACAAGTATGCCCAGCATGGCTTTTTGCAGAGACAAAGGACTGATGGTCTTCAAACCAAAAACCAGCTGCCTTAAGGCGTCCCACTTTGTGGGAAGGGGTGGAATCTGGGAAGATACATAAATGTTGAGCTTCAGACTTTGTTGGATCAACGTGTTCACTAGGAACTGTCCTAGGTACTGCTTCGGCCACTTTGCACCTGGGCTCCTGCCACCGGCTGGAACATGGCATTGGGGAGATAAGGGATGTAAAATGTTGCTAGTCAGGTGAACTATGCATGTTTCCAATGATACTTTGTCTTAATTAATGTAATCTAATTCAAGAAAGTGCAGTCTTATGAAGTTTGCATTTAACATGCATGCTCGATGCTATCTTGGCAACACTAAAGGTGCACTGCTATACACAATGCTAGAGGCAAAAGTCCAGGATCGATTTTGGTGTCCTTCAGGTTTTGGGAGGCTCTGGCTCAGGACAGCCTCAGTACAGTCTTTCCCCAGAACTTGGATATTTGTTCTCCCAGTTGGGATACGTCATCCTTGATGCTGTCACTGCGACTCATTTGCCTGCCTTCATCCTCCAGGACCAATCTGTAATGCTTCTACACAATACATGGTTACAGTCATGGCCAAAAATATTGGTACCCTTGCAATTCTGTCAGAAAATGCAACCATTCTGTCAGAAAATTGTTGCAGTTGCAAATGTTTTGGTACTCACATGTTCATTTCTTTAGTTTGCATTGGAACAACACCAAAAAACAGAGAAGAAAAGTCAAATCTGATACAATCCCACACAGAAATCCAAAAATGCACTGGCCAAAATTATTGGCACCCTGTCTAAATTGTAAGAAATAATTGCTTTTCAAGCATGTGATGCTCCTTTAATTTGTATTAAGACACACCTGTCGCAAGTAAGAGGTGTGGGCAATATAGTAATCACACTTGCAACCAGTTAAGATGGAGAAAAGTTGACTCAACTTTTGTGTTGTGTGTGACACTGAACATGGAGAAAAGAATGAAGTGTAAAGAGTTGTCTGTGGATTTGAAAGAAACAATTGTGGAAAAACATCAACAATCTCAAGGCCACAAGTCCATCTCCAGAGATCTTAATGTTCCTGTGTCCACTGTGCACAATATTATCAAGAAGTTTACAGCCCATGGCACTGTAGCTAACCTCCCTGGACGTGGACGGAAGAGCAAAATTACTGAAAAATTACAACGAAGGGTTGTTCGAATGGTGGATACAGAACCCAGATTAACTTCCCAACAAATTCAAGCTGATCTGCAGACACAGGGTACAACAGTGTCAGCTTGCACTATCCGTCACCATCTGAATGAAAATGGACGCTATGGTAGGAGACCCAGGAGGACACCACTGCTGACACAAAGGCATAAAAAAGCAAGAAGAGTATGACAAAACGTATGTGACAAAACCACAATCCTTCTCAGAGAACTTACTGTGGACCGATGAGACAAAAGTACAGCTTTTTGGTAAAGGACATCATGGCACTGTTTACAGAGAAAGAAATGAGGCATTCAAAGAAAAGAACACAGTCCCTACAGTCAAACATGGTGGAGGTTCAAAGATGTTTTGGGGTTGCTTTGCTGCTTCTGGCACTGGATGCCTTGACTGTGTGAACGGTATCATGAAATCTGATGATTACCAAAGAATTTTGGGGCACAGCGTAGTGGCCAGTATCAGAAAGCTGTGTCTCCACCAGAGGTCATGAGTCTTCCAGCAGGACAATGACCCGAAACACACTTCAGAAAGCACTCAGAAATGGTTACAAAGAAAGCGCTGGAGAGTTCTGAAATGGCCAGCAATGAGTCCGGATCTGAATCCCATAGAACACCTGTGGAGAGATCTCAAAACAGCAGTTGGGAGAAGGCATCCTTCAAATCTGAAGGCCCTGGAGCAGTTTGCAAAAGAAGAGTGGTCCAAAATTCCAGTAGAGAGGTGTAAGAAACTCATTCATGGTTACAGGAAGCGATTGATTTCAGTTATTTTTTTCCAAAGGGGGTGCTACCAAATATTAAGTTAAGGGTGCCAATAATTTTGGCCAGTGCATTTTTGGGTTTCTGTGTGGGATTGTATCAGATTTGACTTTTCTTCTCTGTTTTTTTTTTGTGTTGTTCCAACGCAAACCAAAGAAATGAACATGTGAGTACCAAAACATTTGCAACTGCAACAATTTTCTGAGAGAAGGGTTGCATTTTCTGACAGAATTGCAAGGGTGCCAATATTTTTGGCCATGACTGTCGGTGAGCAGAAGCTCCTGCTTCTTCTCTTCAAGCTTGCCATTGCTCATTTGGAAGGGCAGGTGGGCAGGCAGCAAAAGCTAGGAGAACCAGAACTCCAGTGGTGGTGAGGGCTCTGCTGAACGACTGAACCACCACGGGCCCTCGTAGTGTAGTTGTCTAATGAAGCTTAACTCTGGTGCCAAGCTGAGCTGCACATCTCCTTTCAGGACCAAGCAGATACTGAAGTCTCAGTGCTTTTTCAGGGTGTGTGTCTGGGTCCAGATTTATGTGGGCATATGATTTAAACAGAATTGATGGTCAGCTGTCTCTGTGTTGACAAGTTTTTGAGGAGAGAAACCTGGCCTGTCTGTCATTGGTGGGATCTACTTTTTCATTTTTACCCAGGTTTTCAGTTTGGAGTTTGTCCTGGATTTACCCTTGCACCTACTGTGCTGGGGTATAATGGTAGCCTGACCCTTCTATCTCTGCTACTACTACACCAAAACAATTAGGCAAAATTTGAAGAATCTTGATGGTAGATAATAAAAATAGTGGGTGGGGGGAGGAGACTGAAAAAAACAAAAACACTAACATCTTTATTAAAAAATGACCTTGAAATAACATTACTAAGTTTAGTCTATCATCCTAGCTTAACTTCTACTATGACATGGGCCAAATAACACATAGAATTTTTATTTTACAGCAAGAAATAACCATCTGTGCCACTGTAAGAAAAGGGTTTTGGCTGGAAGGGAGGAGAAACACCTGTTCCTTTTGAAGCATAAAAAATGTCAAGTAGGAAATTATGGAGCAAGTCTTCTGTTTTGCTAGAAGCAAAGGTCCAGGGTCATCTTGACCTTAGACTCTCTTGCTACTTTCCTTTCATAATCTTCAGAGTGAAGATCTAGCAGTGAATACTCAGGAACGGGTCCCTTTCCACTTGCCTCAATGCTGTTCTGATTTATACACAAGATTTATACTGTGGGTCCAAACTGGAACAGCTTAAATTCTGGGTTATAACCAGATCTAAGTGCTAGTACTTTCCACAACACAGCTTTCCCAGCAACAGCCAACGTCTGACCTCATGAATTTAGTTAACAACATAAAGTTGCAAGCCACAACTACTTCTGAGTGGCTCTAAACATGGAGATCCAAGAATATTTGTATTACAGAGCTGATTACAGTAATTAAAGCTGAGAGGAGACCTTTGTGGCAATAGAAAGGGCTCCTGTGTGTGACTTAAGCAAAATAAGAGGGAAATCAAACAGTGTCAAGAACTACCTTAGTAAAATAGTCCATAAAATTTATAGTATAATTGTTCTAGCCCTAACATCTGGGGAATCTTTTTTTGCCTCAAGAAATTTCAAGACAAGGTCTTTAAAAGTGTAAATGCAATGTTTAATTTTTCTGAATCCTTGGAGTTCCTCATCAAAACACCTAACTACACACACACACACACACACACACACACACACACACAAAGATCTTGACCTGATGATTGGGTTAGACATTTCTTTTCCGAAAAACTTAAAATATGTAATTTTAATGAACAAATGAAATAAAGAGCTATGAACAAAGACTTTGGGAACATGTCCCTGTTGGAAGCATGTGAAGAAAGGTAGACTTGTGATATCTCTTTTCGGATAATATATATACTGTACATCCAAGAGACAAGCAACTTTCTCTTTATTTTAGTGTCATTCTATTTAGGAAGGAAGACAAAGAAAACTGGCTGCCACAAGATATCTTGGTTTCTGAGATGAAGGACAGGACATCACCCACTCACTCATGTTTTATGTAGCAAAGTTGATTGGATTGGCAGTTACTTCAATACTGGTGACAAGACAGTGTCCTACACTGCACCTGAGGCAACAACCTAGTGTAGGTGATACAAAACAGACTGTGTGGCATTCACATAGTTAGGGAGATTAAGGAAGATTGACCGGCTATATTTATTTATTTATTTATTTATTTGATTTATACACCGCCCATCTGGCAGCCAAGGTCACTCTGGGCGGTTTACAACAACTAACCAGAAACAATAAAATAACAAAATAAGACATCAATAAATTAAAAGTGCAAACCAAAATACCACAAATACAATGAAAGACATGGTGAGATACAGTACAATATATTAATATAATTAATATAATTTATATCTGCTACCACAAGCATCTGCTGCCTGTGTCAGTTTCTCTGCCTGTGTTGCTGCTCTTGTTTGTATTCAACCATTGCTTTAGAACCGTGTGCACAAAGGAGTTCTGTGAGCCATGACCTTACATGAATCCCTACCCTACTACAGTCAGAAGAAGATTTTGGAGTTCACTTTTTATACAAGCCTGGTTGAACAAACCAGAAATTATGGTTTGCAATGAATTCTGGCCAGCAATTAAACAAGCAAAATTCAAACCAGGGATTTTGAAGCCAGCTCATTCAACCAGTTTGAGTTTATTTAAACAGCTCGTCCATATGTAACACGTCAACTTTTGTGAAATGTGAAATCAAATTCTAACAGATTCCTTCATCTACTCAAGTTGCATAGGGAGGAGAAAATGGAGTGGGCAAGCCCACGGGTCATGGAAACTTCTTTCTATTCATTCTTGTAACAATAAACCATTGTTCAGTGCTAAATGCAAGCAAAGCAACTGAGAACTACTGCCCAATTTGTATGACGAGTGCAATTTAAAAAAATTAGCTCATATTTTTTTCCAGAGAAGTTAGAAAAATGTACAACAGTTGATTTGATGCTTTAGCCCAGTCATGTAACCATGGGTTACTGGGCAAAGCTGGTTCAGTCTCAAAGTAAACAATGTACTGTCTTATCAACTGAAATGACATAAAGACATCCATGGGAATTTTCCTAAGAACTAGAATACTGCTTTTTTCATTGGTTCTTAGAAAGCCCATGATTAGCACCCTCTGATCAAGGGACAACCAACCCTCAATACTTCCATTTTATTTGGATTCTGTTTGTATCAGCTTACATGGTTGTATCTAGTCCCTAACTAAATGGCCAAACACTGGTAACTGGAAGGTTAAGAATCCTGTTCAGTTTTAAAAGGCACACAATTGTCTGTTGCTGTCTTTTTCTCCCTGGTGTTTATGCAAGGCGGCATTTATTTATTTCATGTCATGTCACTTGTATGCTACCTTTTTTCCGAGAATTGGGATCCAGGAGGACTTATAGAACAATTTAAAATCATAACAGAGTAGAATACCCTAAGATGACAAACATTAAAACAAAATTAAATTGTGTAATAAGATTAAAATACAATTAAAATTAAAATTCTTAAAAATCAAATGAAATAGCAACAGTAATTTAATTTAAAACAATTAAAAAACTGCCCATCTGCAGAGAAACTAGAGGCTTCTAACTGACAAAGGCCTGATTAAACAAAATCGTCTTTACCTGCTGCTATGTAGAAGGAGACCAGGGACTCTCTCGGTAAAGCATTCTAGAGACTGGGTGTGGTCACAGAGATGGCTGCCTCTCATATTCTCACCAGAGGGGCCTCTGAAGGTAGAGGAACTATGAGAAGGTCCTCTCCCACAGACTTTGAAGTCTCTACCAGTTTGTAGAGGAGGATACGATCTGTCAGACAACCTGGACCCAAGCTGCAGAGGGCTTCAAAGGTCATAACCCTGAACCATGTACAGAAACAAACTGGTAGCCAGGGAAGCTGTTGAAGGAATATGTTCCCTATAACTGGTCAGCAGTCTGGCTGCAGGGTTTCAGAAAAGCTGATGTTTCTGAATATTCTTCAAGGGTAGCAACACACAGAGAACATTACAGTGATCCAGGTGGGATGTAACTAAGGCATCTGCCACAAGCTTTAACTGTGCAAATGAACTCCTGGTCACCACTCAGACCTGAGCATCCAGGCTCAGGGATGAATCCTGGAGCACATCTAAACTGCGATCCTGATTTTTCAGGGAGAGTACCGTGTTTTCCCCAAAATAAGACAGGGTCTTATATTAATTTTTGCTCCAAAAAATGCATTAGGGCTTTTTTTCAGGGGATGTTTTATTTTACAGTCATGTCATCTTCTGGTTGCTGCACAATGCTGCACAATGGTGGAGGGTGGGGTTTCACTTAACTAGGGCTTATTTTTGGGGTAGGGTTTATATTACGAGCATCCTTAAAAAAATCATACTAGGGCTTATTTTCAGGTTAGGTCTTATTTTCGGGGAAACAGGGTATAACCCCATCCTGCACAAGTCGAATCCCTATCCCTGAGCTGCATTTTAACAGATCGTGCATACGATATTATGCTCCACGTTTCTTGAAGAGGATACTGTCTGTAGTTGCTGCTTTAAAAAAGCAGGATGAAATATGACAACAAGTTAAGCACCTTAAATAGCATATTTTAACAAATTTGCTCAGAAGTAAATCCCATTACATAAAGCACTTAGTTTCAGATAAGTGTGCATTGTATATATACCTTTAGCTGGGGGGGAAACTCCACTTAGTATGGTTTTCTTCTGAGTAAATGTGTACAGCATTTCACCTGCAGGACTCATTTCCTCAGTCAAAAAGATTTAAGAAAAATCTGCTAAGATTAACAGAACTTCAAAGGGATTAATAGGATTTCAAACTCTATCTTAATTATATCTAGAATCTGTTAGCAAGCTACATTATTCAGTATCATGTTACTTGTATAACCAGCCCTTACAATACTGTACCACTAAATGTATGAATCTATGGTCAGATGGATTCGAAAGTTCAGAAATTAAAGTGAAAAGCCAGAATGGGATGAGACTAATATTCTCCAGACCATCAGATTCAAGCCATTCATATATTTAGAAGTTAGGAAAATGGGCATATGAAGAAAAGCAGCCTATTTGCACCAATCAGGTGGGGAAGGTGTGGCCTGTTGTATGTTTTTGTACTGCAATTACCATTGATCTTTGCCAGCATAGCCATGAGGGATGCTGAAGCTACATTCTCAAAACATCTGGAAAGCCACAGTTGCCCATCCCTGGTTTAAATAGAGCTATGCTGGATAGCTTAGTGGTTTAGGTATCTGGCTGTGGGGCCAGAGGTTTGGAATTTGATTCCCAAGTCTGCCTTCTGCAAGTAGAGTTAGCCTGCCTGGCCTTGCACAAGCTGCACAATCCCAGGACTCCCCCAGAAAAGGGGGGGGGATGGTAAATCACTTCTGACTATACCTGGAAAATGCTGAAAAGGGCAACCATAAGTCAGAATTGACCTGACAGCACATGATTGTTATTATTATGTCACTACATATATGGTTCCTACTGAGTTTTAGTCTAGATGTCACTTCATGCCCAAATAAGACTTATCAAGCCAGGAAAGGATGTGTAAGATAAAAACATCCTGACGAAAATACCTGCCACTTCACAAGGCTATTGTAATAATTAGTTGTGAATGCTAGTTTGAGTAAGGTCAAAGCCACAGGTAACAGCCTGATCAACTTCAATTAATTGGCTGAAATCCTGTTGCTTAGCATAATAAGTTGCATCTAGAGTAGTCCCATTAAATCACTGGAGATTCAGAAAGTGATCTCCACAAGTTCCACTAATTTAATGAGCCTAGTGTAGTTTTGACTTCCTATGCCAAGCAACAGGATTTCAGCCAGTGTGTATACTGTATACTTGAAAGTAACAGGCACTGAAGTCTGTGGGATGTCCTCCCACAGAAATATGTATGGGAATTACACTCTGAGTCTTCGGCACCAGTCCCAAGCATGCTTGTTGTTGTTGTTTAGTCGTTAAGTCGTGTCCGAATCTTCGTGACCCCATGAACCAGAGCATGCCAGGCCCTCCTGTCTTCCACTGCCTCCCGGAGTTTGGTCAAATTCATGTTGGTTGCTTCGATGACACTGTCCAACCATCTCGTCTTCTGTCGTCCCCTTCTCCTCTTGCCTTCACATTTTCCCAACATCAGGGTCTTTTCCAGGGAGTCCTCTCTTCTCATGAGATGGCCAAAGCATGCTTACTGGCAGGTAAATCTCTGCTGAATTTAACTGAATAGGATTGTATCAAAAAGTTACTGGAACCTGTGGTGGGCACTAACTGGAGCTTTCTTCCTTATATTGATTCCTACCAGAAAGGAAACTTTTTGTCAGTATCACAGCTGGGAAAGAAAGACTTAAGCCTTTCCACACTGTATACAATGTTCAACATTGCTTCCCCCCTGGCATTTAATTTAAAAACAAAAAATCCACATAAATCTAAAACAAAATTAGTAATGCATCAATTTTTACACTAGGCTCAGATTTCTGAACTCCTTTTATCCCCTGTGCGATGGTGTTGTGCGGATTAATAAGATAATCATGGTTAAATAATGCTCTTGCAATACTGCCTTGGAATTATGTAGTAATCACATTTTGGGAATGGCAGAATACTGATATCTCTGGAAGATTATGTTCAGCTGTATCGTTTGAAGTTTTGAGATGAAACAAGAAACTTCTTGACAAATGCTGCATTGAGATTTGTCTTCCTCTATAAAGTTACTTGTATGATGGGAAGCCAATCAGATGTATCTTTGGGTTCAACTAAATTTGTATCTATACTTATATAGATATACTTATATAGATACATCTTAATTTGTATCTATACCTACAAATGTACGTATACATGTATGTTTGCTTAATAGTGTCTGAGAAAGTGCTGCTGTAGGAAGTTCTGAATGTTAATCTTGCTTCTCTCATGATCACTGGGAGTTAATGTTCACACAGATGTCCTATTCATTGGTTTTAATTTATGGAAGAATGGTATTTGATCTACTGCTTTAAAAATCTCTGAAATTAGAGCAGATTTAACATAATTCCAATGAACTGTAGTAAAGAAAAGAAGCAAGCAGCACATTTTGGAAAATGCAATATGCACCAGTTCCTCTTCTCTCAAGAATGAGTGAACACAATAGGTATAAGCTCTATGTGATATTTGGGGTGGGGGCGGATTTTGACATGCTGCAGAAATTGGCTTAGAAGGACATATGATGCTCAGCCTTGAACAAGCTAATATGTTTTATTGATTGAAGAGAAAATATGGCTCCAAGTTACAGTACTCCTAACCAGGGAATAGAATGAATGTGTGGGTGGGTTCCCTGAAGCCCAGCTATGTCTTACATTGCAATCTTTTACCTCCTTCAACTCCTCAAATTAGTGAATTCAGATTGTGTTGTTAGCTTTTCTCTACAAAAGAGGTAGGATATGCCTGCCTCCCCAGACGTGGTTGGACTGCAACTCCCATCACTCATAGCCATCAAATCCAGTGATGAGGGGTGAAAATCCTACAACATCTGGATGACCACATATTCCCCACCCCTGCTTGAGAAAACATATCCCGCTTGCTGTTGGAAAGGGTGGGAAAGTCAATATTTTTCTAGTCTGAGGTTTCTCCAGTATATGGCTATGTTTTATCACCAGGAATGACCGACATAAAGGCAGCTTTGTATATGAGCAGCAAAACTCCAGATTCCGATCAATGGTAAATATAACAAGTTTCATGCTGGTAAAAACAAGAAATTGAAGCACAGGTCTTGCACATACGTGTGCGAACATATATACATTCGAAGAATGGATTCTCTTCTGTTTTCCATGACAACACCAAGCTGAGTGAAAAATACACTGAACTGGGTAATAAGCCCAATCACTCTTCCTGAATTGGCATTCCTATGTACCGAGCACTCTTATTACTCTGATTAACATGGCTGTCAATCCCCCACCAGCAAGTCTATTTCTCCTGAATTGCTACTGACCTTTTCTGCAGATTAGTGGTAGCAGTTTTTGTGAGTATAAGAGATAATCCATCTCTGGGGCTTCTCCAATCAGACTTTCCCCAGGCTTTTTGATTCATTTCCATCCATCAATCACTTCTTAAGTACATTTCTATTCTGTCTGTAAGGAGGAAGCAGCTATCCTGAGGGAGGCCCCTCATTCACCCCCTCACCCCCTCAGCATTTGTCTCTTTGGTAACAATGACAGAACAAGAGCCATCTCATCTGGAACAGATCTGAGCTCCAGTATTTCACTGTTTCTCTAAAGTCTTCCACCAAGATAAGGAAGGAACAATCTTTGTGCCACTGTTATTTCTACATGTAACAATATCTACAGGAGACAGCATGAAGTTCACCAGTCTATATAAAACTACTATGCCTAAATCTAGGCAGTGGAAGACAGGAGGGCCTGGCGTGCTCTGGTCCATGGGGTCACGAAGAGTCGGACACGACTTAACGACTAAACAACAACAACAACATGCCTAAATCTAAATATAAAGCCCTCCCATTCTTTGCAGCCCTGGACCTCCTTGGCCTGTGGAGATCTTGGTCTGATAAGACTTTCTTACCTGCCCTGCTACACTGACCAAAGACTTTTTGCTGGCTCAGGCAATGGTCAAGATGATGTCCAGTTCTTTTCTATTTAATGTCCAAAAACTAAATGAATTGGCAATTCTATCTTATTTTAAATGCTAACAGTAGGAAGCAAAGAGTTGTAAGGCCTTTTTTTTCTTGTAGGGTAAAACAACATAATGTTTATATTGATTCTGCCAGCACAAAGTAGAAAGTGAGAGGCTGCAGTGCTGGCAAGAACACTCCCTCTTCCCCTTTAGAGAGTCAGCTGGAGGAAACCCTGATCCATGTTGAGAACACTCCCACATATGTCATCACCGCTGATGTCAGGAGAGTTCTAACTGTACATACTCCTCAGCAAAAACCAAAGTTATCTGAGAGAAACAGACAGAGATAAGAAGATCTGGAATCAATTGCACTGCCAAAAAACAAAAAACAAAAAATCTCCAGTTCCCAAGCAAGAAAAAGCAACAACCCTGAAATAGAAGGGAAGTAGGCTTTGATTCAAATCAGTGGTGATGCCATGCAGATATGTTAAACTAATGCAAATTCATGGGCAACTGAATCCCTTAGACAGGATCAAACTGTGTGTGGATAAGCTCTTGCTTTTCAGACATTTTGTAAAATTCAAGCTTCACACAGCATTGCTTCCTTCTATCATCCACCCCATCCCATCCTCTCACAAACACACAAGCTGAGCACAGATTGGTGGAGTCCATACCTGTCGTAGTCTCCATTGCACAGGGCTCGCACCGGAATTGAGAAGGACTGCCACACAGGATTCAGAGTGTTCTTCACAACTTCTGTTTTATGGCAGATGGTAAATCTGGAAGGATACAAATGGCCAGCTAAATTACAAATCAATCCCAACTGGAGTCTGGCCTGGGTTAGACTCGGAAGAACAAAGTAGAAGAAATCTCATTAAGTCCCAGCCTCCTGAAATTATCCATCTCCAAACTACCATGGACTGGGAAATACGGACACAAGGTTGGATCAAGACTAAAATGGATTACTTTAAAAGTTGTAAAAGCAGGCCTTCTCTATCTGCACACAGCAGGAATTGGCACTTCCTTTACTTACTATATAGAGTCGAACACGACTGGACAAAATTGTCAAGGGGAACCTTTACCTTTACCTTTACTTACTATTAGTCCATCACAGAGGATAAACCTGTACTTGCATTTTGCATGGTACCTTTGTTCACACACTTCCTGTACCAGCAGTGCCATCTCCTGATCAGAGAACTTGGAAAATTTATCTTTTTGGACATCAGAATCCTCTAGTCACCATAGCCAGTGGTTATGTTTCCAGAAGGACTTCAGGAGCTGTAGTCTAGAAAGTAGGTTTTCCAAGAGCTCGTCCAGTTCCCCTGATCCTTTTTGTGATCTACTTACTTGAGTTGCACCAGATAAAAGATTTTGAGGGGATAATTTCTCAGCAACTTTGCATAAGTGTATGTAGGCCTACAGGGAAAGCACACTAGGCTGTCAATCACTTATTTTTAAAGGACAGCAAAGGTCAAAAAATGGAAGAACAAGGATGGACTAATTTCTCAGCATTCAAGTGATGAGTATGTTGAAAGGTGCTTTCCCACCCTGACTGAGTTTAACACTCACTCTTCCATTTCTTATCTTTCCCACCTTGCTTTTTTTAACAGCATTTTCCAGGAGTGCTGATTCTTCCCTAATTCTGCAAAATGATCATATTTTTAGAATGCTAGGTACAGAATGTTCTAGAGGAGGTGTCCACACTAAGTTGTCATGTAGCAGATAGAGACGGATTACCCAGCCTTGTAAATAAGCACACAAAAGTAACTAGCCTGGCACTTTTGAAAGAAGCCTTCTAAGATGAAGTAGCTTGTACTTCTATACTGAGTGCAAGTTCTCATCAGTCTGCTCCCTGAACACCCAGCCTTTGGGCAAATACTTGGCTGGGCAGTGGCCATGCTCTGAAGGCAATCAGGCAGCCGGTGGCAATTGGAAACAATCTGCTCCTAGCCACCACAATCTTCCTCTTATTTCGAGCTACCCCTCCCTCTTGTAAGCACTCCTTTGTGTTTGTGGTAGGAGATCATGTGACACTGAATGGGTACTGGTAGCTGTGTCACCACCTCCAGCACCCCATTGCCTGTGGCAACCATCTCACCTCAGCTAATGGCCAGACTGGCCCTGGCCAGGATAAACAGGATCAAATGACCAGGACTTCTTTATTAGCAAGGATAATGACAAGATCTGTCTTGTCCCTTCTTCGTCAAGTGTCTTGGAGGGGCTGCTTCCAGGTGGGATGTTTATTGGGCATCCTACTGGAAATTTACAGGAGGTCTGGACAACAAAGTCTTCATTGTTTCTTCCATCTTCTTCTCCACCATAGAAAATATCTTAAGGAAATGGGGGCGGGGGGGGGGAGACAGAACAACTGCACAGGGTCTTTTGTAGGAGCCTTCTGTCTGGGAGTATGGCGCAAAGATCACACTGGCATACAAAAATCAATGCACCTGTCTACATTTCTGGATTCTCCTTGTGAGTACGGCTATGGAGACTTTTCTGATAAACACTTGCACTTCAAAAGTTACCACCATGCCACTGAATCTGACCCCCCCCCCCCCGCGCTAGCCTGCTGTATTTTCATATTGGACACAAAGAAAACTGCAGCCCTTTCTCTGTACACAACATGGAAATCCAGCTAGCTGGTAGAGCAGGGATGAGAATCCTTCCCACTTCTACCAGCCCACTCACTTGTTTGCAACTGAAATTCGTGCTTATATATACTCATCAGACAAATTGTTAAACACAAGGGTGAATTATAACAATAAAAAGTTACTACCGATTTCATGAACTCCTATTATAAATGATGGTAAGCATGACTGAGACGATAATCAATGCACATTAGCAGCATTCTCAGTAGTCTGCTCTACAGATGCTCTTGTATGCCATAAATTAGTATTCTCTAGGCATCCCAGCTGCATAAGTGAGTTGTTGGTATGTTACTGGTTAGACTGAACAACTTGTTTGCTGTTCTACAGAGCCATTCACTAGCAGAGTAACAGACAAACAGATCAGTTGCATGAGGGATGTGGTTCCTGATGCATTAGCAGGGCATTCTTTATCAAGGGAATGTTTAACGTTCCTTGGTAAGACCTGTTTGATGAAACCTTTCAGTAAACATCAGTGAATCAGAATTCTGTTATCTTTCACAACTCCTGTTGTGAAAGCATTGATACTTACGTGCCATCCTCATTACTTCTGTAAAATACCATGAAGGGGTCAGATTTTCCAAAGAAATCTTTCTTATCCAGCTTGTTGGCACAGAACTGCATTGTGGCCACATCCTTGAAAACAGAAGCAATAAACATGGCATTGACTATACTGCTGAAATTACATTATGAAACCTGTCTGTGCATAGAGAAATTATGGCTAAAACTGCACCAACAGGGAGTGGAACCCTTGGGACTGAAGGTCACCACTGGAAGACATGCCAACAGGTAATAAAAATGGTTAGAATAGCAAAGACCCAGACCAGAAAAATCCAAGGCAGTGTGTCACTCCTAGCACCTAAAAATTTAATATTGCATCTAAAAATGTAGACCTATTGCTCAATCTTGGACTCATTCAACTGTGGTACTTATGAATTTTCCGTTTCCGGTAAATACATGGAAATTTTAAACTGAAGTAGGCAAGCTTCTACTAAATACAAACAGTGCCACAGATAGTGGTAGGGCATATTAATTATTTTTGTATCAGATAAATGCTCCAGTACTCCTTTGTGGCCCTCTGCAGGTTAATGCAATCCAGTTTCTTAGGAGTAAAGCAACTGGCTGCTGTTGTTGCTGTTGTTATTCAGAAAGCAAGAACGATGGCCTTGGGTCTCCATCATGGTCTATTGATTTCTTAAAGGCCTAGCAACATCATTTTTGCTTTTAATGAGAGCTGCTACAAGATGACTAGCCGTGGTACATATAGATTACATTATTAATAGAGCAGGTAAGCCATCACACTCAAAGTCCTGACTCCACAAACTTGTTCAACAGCTTAAAGAATGTAGATGTAGAAGAGGTAGATGTGTTGGCCTGTGCAAGCATTATAGGTAAAAACAAGAGTTTTGTTTTTATACATACATACATATAAAATATGTATGTATGTATGTATGTATGTATGTATGTATGTATGTATGTATGTATGTATGTATGTATGTATGTATGTGTGTGTGTGTGTGTGTGTGTGTGTGTGTGTGTGTGTGTGTGTGTGTGTATATGTATGTGTGTGTATCACACACATATACGTATGCATGCATACATACATATACATACATATATATATAAACTCTTTTTTTTTAACCTATAATGCTTGTGCATATATATAAAATAACAAATAAAAAGACAAAATCATGGGGGCATCTTAAAGACTATCTTAAAGAATGTATTTATTTGCACATTTGTGATGCAGAGGCCAGTAAAGATGGTTCCTTCAGGACCAGCCCTATCATTAGGCAGAGTGAGGCTACTGACTCAGTTGGCAGGTGCTGGGATGCAACAGTGACAGACTGCCAGTTGCACTACATATTCTAGTCTCCCTAAACCAGTCTTGATGCCATAAGTGTATGGGTGGGCAGGGGCGGGGGGCTCTTCTATTGTCAATGTTGAAGTTAGATTGAGCTGCCAGTCCAGCCAGCTGATGTACATGGAATTGGAAGGCAGATTGTCGTCTTCTTTGTCTCTGTTTTCGTTGCACATTCTATTTTATTTCACCTTAAATCAGCCACAATACAGTAGGAGTGCACAATCCTTCCATTCCTCTTTTCTGTTCTCTGCTAGTAGAACTGCAGACAGTAAAGAGTTGCCCCCCTAACCCTCCCCTTCAAGAGGAAAGGAGTGCCTCTCTATGAGCATATGATCTGTTTAAGGATGTCCGGCTGAACAAAAAGGAAGCACACGGTTTCAAGAGCAGAGCAAACTGAGGGCAGTCTCAATTTGCTCAGTTCTCTTCCAGCTGTTCTTGCCTCATATTGTGCTTCCAGGCAGGTCTCCACTTGTTCTGGTTCTCAGCTGCCCATCTGGATGCTACTGGATGCTAACAATTATCCAGTGTTTTTGGGGGGGTGGGGGAGTTTAAAAGAACTGCAGCAGCTTTCCCCAACTCACTGCCTTCCACATGTGTTGGACCAGCACTCTCCATAGCCTTCTTGGCAAAGGATGATTGGTGTTGTATTCCAACATGTCTGAAGAATGTCAGGCTAGGGAAAACTGCAGTAAAGAGATTCAGGTTGAGAATAAGAGATGCAGAGCTAAAAGGCAGCAACAATCCAACTGCAGAGAGATAGCTCAACCCTTTCAAATGCTGAAGTGGCTGCCTTATTCAAATGCATTTTGTTTTAACTAGTGTTGTTTTAACACTGTGTAATTGTATTTTAATATTAATATCTTAATTTTCTATGATTTTGAGCATGGACTATTTAGCTGTTGTATGCCACCTTACGTCTCTTCACTGAAAGAAAAGTGGGATATAAATAGAATAGAATAGAATAGAACAGAATATAATAATTTATCCTCACTCAAGGGCTGAAAACCAGCTGTGCTACTTATACCACATATAGCTAATGACATCATCAGCTGTAGCAGTTCTTCAGACCCCCCCCCCCCCCAAAGGGTTCTGAGATTTGCTTGGGATCCCTTTCACAGTTAGGAAGCCACTGAGGCTAGACAATAAGGGTAATTAATTAATTTATGCAAATCACCACTGGCAGGATGATTTTACCAGCACTGGCAGTGATTTTCAGAAATTAGACTCATAACCATACCACACCCCAAACGACTTCATACAACAAAAGGAATCCCAAAACAGCCTCAAGGTCTTTGCAGTGGGGTAGGGAGAACTGAAAATTTTTAATTTCTGAGAAACGGCTGCAGGTGATGATGTCATCCTTATGTGGTGCTAAGTGACACTCCAGGATCTCAGCTTCTATGTGCATGTGCTAGAGAGCACCAGTTTCCTGCACTGACACCTGCAACACTAGTGTCTGTAGCAATCAGTGGGAAGGAAAATCAGCCAGAGAGGAAACAGCATCGTGAGACAGCAGGACAAAGAATAATGGTCTAACAGTCCTCAGCCACAGTGACACTGAAATACATATACATGTTCAAAATATCAAGGATATACGGAATGCCTTCTTTGCTTGCTTATTGCCAATGAATTTGCTGGTTCAGGTGAGACAAGTGTGGACAACTTTTTTCCTACTCTTGGATGAACTCACTTGTGGCTAATTGGTCAGCAGGAGGACAGTACATACTGGTAGTGGGTGGGGCCAGGACCAGAGATGGGTGGGTCACTTTCCTCTTGGTTTCTGTTGCCCCTTCATCTCCTTCTCTCCTGTTCTGCCAGCAGGAAGGGACAGATTACTCTAATCAGAAGTGTGACTGCTTGCAGAAGGCTTCTTAAATTAGGTTGAGGTTGCCCACCCTAAGGTAAAAGACACTGCATCTCAGTCCGAGAGGATGCCTCCAGGGATTTTCAATTGCACAATAAGCCTTGGGGACCATGATGAAATAAAAGAGACAAGGCAGCGGAAATGCAGAAGAATTTCTCAGCACAGATAGAGAACCGAGAACTCAAAGAGCTCTCAGGTAAGCAGGGCACTCAACCACAGAACTGGATCATGCGCAGTCCTGCTCCCTGAAGAAATGTATTCAAGAACACCATGTACAAGAGGAAAACCTGCTGCTTCTGATCTGGGCACAAAGTGCAATGTTACAAAGATCAAAGGGCATGTTATCCCTTCACAAGGAGAATTGCCTAATTAGACAGAGTGTCTTGCATGCTGCGATGAGCAAGAACTTGGCTGTCAAGGCCCAAATGAAGCATGCAGTGTGTGTTACCTCCACAAATGGCTGGAAAGTTACTTGTTTGGGCTATAACTCCCAATATCATCTAGCTGGGACATTCTGGGAATTGCAGACCAAAACAAAAAGAAGAACTCTTCGCCCACCCACTTCCCCATCTCTGGTTACTTTAATGCCTCAGTGGTAACTCCTGTGACATATTTAAAGCCACCATCTCAGTGGCATCTCTGCCACCGCAGCCCCCTTCACTCCCAAGACCTCTTTTCACAGGTTTTCAAACAGAGTTTGGATGCCCATCTATCAGGGTTACTCTCAGTATGGATGTCCATCAGTGGCAGGGCAGCTACACAAGAGAGAGGGCCCTTGAGATCCATTCCAACTCTACAATTCTATGGTTATATGATTGGAAGCAACAGCTAGGACACACTGAAATTATGGCTGTGGGGTATCCCCAACCCAGCAGCCTGACCTTAAGCTAGTCTCATTCTAGAGTAAATAAACTAACCATTGTTGATTCAGAGTATATTTACATGGGGACATCTGTCCCCATCCATCCCAGTTGGATGCAAGAGCTGCCTTCCCACCATCATAGCATAGGTGTCCCAGGGGAAAAAGCAGTGACATGTGGGGAATGCTTCAAAAGTTTGTTCTTTGCAGATTCTGATGCAAACAGAACAGATCTGCACCTCTGCCGCTGCATTTTTGCAATAATCCAGGCTTATAAAGGCCTGCTAAAATATGCTAAAAATGCTTACTTTAAGAGAAAATGCATCTTGTACATTTAGAAGAAATGTTTATAAATGTATAATTTGTGAGCAAATTTATTGGAAGCCAACTATTTATATATTGTTTTTGAGCAGATTTCTGTAAAAACAAATCCCTCAAACTCTTGTGTCCTAACGTGAAACAGAATGTGAGACAGATTGGACTTAGGAAAAAAATCACAGAACTGACACTGACTAGAATACAGACTGCTCCGTCTCCGTCTACTATGAGGACCTGACCCCTGTTGAGGCAGAGAGGGTAGCTCAGTAAAGAGATTAAGGTGAGCCAAAGCCAGTTGGGTTGAAACAATGCTTTGGCAAAACCTACGTGAGTCTGTGTGACACTGTGACAAGGAACAGCAGCAGCAGAGAGAGAGCTTTTGTTGCTCTGGTCAAAGAAGCAACTTGGCCTGCAAGCTTGCCTAACAGCATTGTTGGTCATAAGATGCACACCATGGAAATGGCAGCACTCTCGTGTCTTGGGAGTGTGTTCACTGAAAACACAGGGCACTTGGGTATTTGAGGAAGGAAACAATAACAATACTTGGGTATTTGAGGAAGGAAAGAACAATGAATGTGCAGTGCCGCCAGTTTTCCTAAACTTGATATGGTTTGACTTTTTTGCTGACTTCCCCTTTTCCCTGTCCATTCACTTTTTCTTTTGTGTTATACCTTTTTTAGGTTTTAAGTCTAAGGACAATAATTTTCTTAACTTGTTTCTATCAAATTGTAAACTGCTTTCCAGTTATGTAATGTATACTCGCTATCAATGAGTCAAGCCATGGGGAACTAACGGCCCATTTTTCATATACTTTTTGAATTTACATTACAGTAACAACAAGGCACAAGGAAGTGTGCTGAGGGCTGGCCCAAGGCATATGCTGCCTGAGACAAAGGACATGCTGGTCCTCCACCTACAGGCAGTAGAATCTTATTTCAGCAGAGGTGATGAGACAGCGTGTGCTCTACATTTGAGGGCATCATGCTAGCTTGGGGGGGGGGGTACAGAATAAGATGTTTGGAGTAGACAGGGCAATCTTCCAACAGAGAGAAGCAACTCTTGCTGCCTCTTCACAGTCCACACATACTCAGCAGCTGCTTCCTGTGGCAACTGCCCCGCTCTCTCTAATAGCTGGGCTAGCCCTAGGGCCAGATTAAGATTTTTAGAGGCCCAAAGCACTGAAAAGATTATAGTACCCTTATGAATATAACATGCAGTGGGTCCCACAGCTTGAAAAAAAGGGATAACACACACATTGTATGCATGAAAATACAGTAATGTTATTGTATAGCATGTGGCAATAAAGAACCACATATTGTATACAAAATCATACGTACAATCAAATTGCAGGCTTCCAGCCAAATTTGTGCTTTCATGCTTTGATTAATGTAAACAGATTTTGTCAGAATCTGTAAACTGAAAAGCTCAAACAAAAGCTTAAATCCCTTTTTGGGGAGTTTTTAACAGCGGCTGTTATTTCTTTGGCTTGCACATATAGTGCACAGACCAAAAGTCTAAAAGGCCCAGCAGCTCTTTTTATCCTTATCCCCACCCAGCCTTCCAAAATACAGAAGTAAAAATAAAATTAAAAAACCACACCAACCAATGATGGTGATGATTGATCATTTCACTCAAAACATGAGTTTTCTTGCTAGGCAAGTCTTTATTCTTCTTAGTTTTTACTGGTTCATGCTCAATTGCTTTTGGTAGGGAGGTGGTTTTCTTGGGGCTCTTTCAGGAGGGAGGGAGGGAGAGAGCCGAGGGATTTGGATGGATGGACGTGGTTTTTTAAGGACAGTGCACCACTTGCACCATGGTCCATGGCAAATCCAGCACTGAAAAAGCACTCTGCGGTGCCTCCTTTGTTGATACCCTAAGCATGTGCTTATTTTGCTTTATGGTTAATGTCACACAATTGTTCTGCTGACCATGCAGGTGTACATGTTGACCATATGGCTTTCTTGCCATGTTGCCATTTCTAAACCATGACAATGCTGTGTGAATTTCCTGGAGTGACTGTGAAGTAAGACAGCAATTGCCAAGGAGCAATGGCACTGAAATGGAAAGATGCACTCTTGACCCTTGACTATCCATTCCAAGGCATCCTCAGCAGAAGGAGATAAGCCAACTTCTAGTACAGGCCGCAAAACTGTTCATGTACAGCTAATTGCTTGTGTCTCTGTCCATTCAGACAGAAATGGGTGTTAAATTCTCTTCACAGCACAACAGATGGTGGGCTGCGTTGAATGCATTCAAGTGCACCCTGAAATCGTGAACAGAGATTAGTGCCAGAAGCAGTGTACACTAACCAGACAGTCTGTGTCCAGTGAACCAAGGGAGTGTATGTGCTGTATGCTTACAAGCAAATGGGAGGATGTCCCACACACATTTTGTCTAGTAAAATGTTGTATGTGTATACATGGAAAAGGAGAAGAGAAAGAAAGTATTAAAAAGTATAATTTGTGTATGTGGTTTAAAGGTGAGTATTAAGGGTATCCCTTGACACAATTCTCTGTGGGTATAAAAAGGCAGGCATGTGGATGGCAGGCACATGTGAGAAAAGAGTTGACCTATAAACAATTGCCAGCTGTGGGAAGTTAATGTAAGTATGAGGGGGAACGAACTGTAGTAGTCTGTGTAGGAGAAAAATTAGGTTCCCCTCCCAACTGACGTCAGAAATGTAGGCGAAAGGAGCCAAGCAAAATTGCAGTGACACTGTTTGTGTTCATTTCTCTATGTGGGAGAGAAATAAGAATGGAAGAGTCTACCTTCCCTGATGTCTAGACAGGCTTGTGTTCTTTTGAAAAATATGCACCAACTACCCTGTTCTGTTCTACATGGTGTCAGCAGCAAGCTGCTTGTGGCAGTGGAGAGATTCAAAGCCTTCGGTGAGGGACTGATGCCGGATGATTGGGTTCACCCAGACATAGGCTTGCCAGTTGCTTGGCACAGGTCTTCCCCTTCTGCCTCTCCCTGTCCCCCAACCCACATTCATAACTGGAAATATTTGGAAGAGCTTCAGCCTAGGTGCTCTGGGCTTTTCCTCTGGAAAAAGCCTGGTTTTCCTAGAACTTGAATATATTGAGTTACATAGCAATATAATTACCTGTAGTTAATTTCTTATTTGGGTAACAAGCAGCTTTCCTTGACCCAGTACCAAATACTTTCCTAAAAGCAGAGGTTAGCAACACACATATGCAAAGGAAGGATTGTCGGGCATGTGCCTTTTTGTTATGAATGCTGAACTTTGTAATAGTATTAATATCCACATGTGCCCCATGAGGCCAAAAATGGGTGTGTATCTGAGAGGTCAGGATTGATAACATTAAGGTGGAGGGAACCCCCAAAGGTTTGTAGAGAAACATTTGTAATACTACTTTAATATGGGAGACCCATCTGCAGAGCCCTAACCATGCATTGATAGATGTTCTGCCTCCAGCCAGACACCACATTCCTTAAAGTTTAAGCATCAAACCCATCTCTCTGTACAGTCAGTTTTTGCACTCACGCTCATCAGTTCTTGGTGGCTGTCCCTGTTTGTCCTCTAGCACAAAGCTGAACTCTTAACTTCCAGCTGTGACCACTTTTTAGCCACTGATGACAGCTGTAATCTCAATTTGAGCCCCGAGAGCTCTTAATGGGGCCGTTTGGCCAGCAACTGTTGTAGATACTGAGGTTTACATTGGAGTATCTTCTCTCCAGAGCAAGAAAGAACCAAAGAGAACTGCATCTCTCATTACAACCTTATGACTCTCTGGAGCTTCACCATTTGTTTCTCTGCATTAGAATTATTCTAGTCTCTGCTGAGGCTCCACTGAACAGATAATTCAGCTGTTACAACATGTGGTTTCTTCCTGACATATCCCACAAGGTCCAATGGTAAGCTGGACATAGGCACAGCATTTGCCCCGTCAATGTTCCTTGTGCCCCCTCTCTCACGTCCATGTTCTTATGATAGGCACCAGTCCATCACATACAGAATCAGTATGTTGGCATGAGGGAGTGGTGGTGGTGGTGTATGTGTGTGTCTTAAACTATTGAGCTTGTAATTCTAAAGGGAAGTATCCATTTTGCACCTTGTTGTGAAACAAGATACACTTTATGAAAAGATGCACAAATATGTTTCAAGGGAAAAACAAGAGGAGAACATGCACAAAATGGACTATTTCTTAACATCCTTCAAATGAAGAAAAATGAAGCATGAATTATCTTGTGAGATATCTACTGCGAACCCTGGAATGAGACTGCAGGTGGGTTGTGGAGAAAGGCCAAAAAATTGTGATGGAGAGCTCTTAAAATCTCTAGTCATGCCTCCAAGGCCCAGAGGTCTTTGAGGTGCTAACATTGCCATGTTATGGGCCTGCAGCACTCATAGGGAGAAGATTTAAATGAGACAGCAGTGGGGTGGAACACTTACTGGTGCACCTGCTTTGCCTGTGGGTCCTAATCCCATAAAAACAGGGTCTAGAGAGACAAGTATCTCAGCAGGCTCTGCAAAATCATGCAGCTGACCCTGATACAGCACAAAGGTGAACAGAGCTCAGAGAGGACAATGTTCTGTGTGGCAGCTTTCCTAGATATGGCACCCTCTGGCTGTTTTGGGCTACAAATCCCATAATCCCTTACCACTGGCTGTACTGGCTGTGGCTGATGGGAGCTGTAGAAAAAAATCATGTAGATGGAGCTACTGTATTGTAGAATGCTCCTCTAGAACACTTTAAGTGTCTGAACTCACAATACTGTCAGATTGGGGCTTCCCTCCCTGTTTTTTGAGAAATTACCCAACCAGAAGCTTAAAGAGCAGAGAATGACTCACTCTGCAGTTGCCCAGTTCCTCAGCTGACAGGATAATGGTGCCACACTTCTTCCCTGGAATCCCTCTATAAGAAGAAAGAAAATGGTTTAGCAATTGGTGAAGAGATGGAGAAAAGAGAAAGCTTGGTTGGTGTGACTCAGCCCAGTCCCAGTCCCAGTACTATGTACATATATGTATGTATGTATTTTTACCCACTGTCACCATCTTCAATCTCTAATGCATTCAAAGTGTCAGCTGCACCTTCTGGTGAATAATTTGGCCCAAAAAGGAATCCCTTACTAAAGGCCACTCAATACAGGACCTGGGTTTCCAGCAGTAGAAATAAATATTTTATGTGCTACAATAGGAGTTTCTCCTCTTTTTAGACTTGGGACTTATCTTTAACATCAATCTGAAACAAACGATGTGCATCTACAGTAAGTGTTATATATACTGGGGCTGTAATTCTGCTGCTGTTTAATCTCTTTGATTCTTGTCTGTTTTTATTTATCATTATGGTTGTATGCATTTGTTTGTGTGTGTAGTTATCTTACTCTGCTGGAAACATGAAACAATTTAAAATAGTAAAGTTTAAAAATAAGTTTAGGTAAATAAGGTGGCAGAATACAGGAGAAACCAAGAGGCCCTTGCCCCATGAAGGTAACAAGCGCTGGACCAAATTGTACCACCAACTGAATTCAAACTATGGATTCTGACTGCACTACATGGTTATAACGGTTTGAAATCATTTAAACAGCTATGGCTACACCTTAGGGAATGCTGGGGTTCATAGTTTGGTGAGATGGTTAGAGTTTTCTGCTAGAGAGTTCTAGTCCACTCCCCTGGCCTACAGCAGTGAATTCTAAATACTTCACCAGATTGCAGATCCCAGAATGACTTGGGATGCAGCCATAGTAGTTACAGTGATTTCAAATTGCTGGAACTGTGTAACATAGACTGATGAGCTGAAATACTTACTTTGAGAGCACATTAAGGAAGGACACTGAGAAACACAGCTCACCTTGGAACAAAACCAAAAGGGGGAGACGGTACTTTCATTTTTTGATTTCTTCTCCTCTTTTTTTAACCAACAGTATTTTTGGACAAAACATTTTTGGTTCACTTTGGTAATTCTTTCCCATAATCACAGGAGACCCTGCTAGTTAAAGCATGGTTCAAACTAAATTCATTCTGCAAATTATATGACAAGTCCATTTGTTCTATAGGGCTTGGTAATTAGGAGTATGTCAGAAGCAACTGACATGACCTTTCCAGGACAGAAATCCTATATTGCTAAAGTCTGCATACCAAGTCAAAGTTATTACCTTAACTATGATTTCAGTTTTCTAGCAATTTAGGGAAGAGCAAATATCGAGGGGCTGAAAGAATGGTACATGGCAGACTCAGCCAATAAAAATCAGATTCAAGGAAAAAAACCTGTAGTGGATAAACACCCATCTCCTTAGCTCTATTCAAACAATTCCCTTTGTGGACCAAGACCAAAACATCATGACTTCGCTCCTCTACAATCTGATCTCCCTCCAGAGATCTGCATATGGAATCAGAAAGGTTTGTAAGAGCATGAACTTTGCATAATTAGAACAAATAATTTGCTATAAATGCAAACAGAGATTTTGAAGACCACCACTCAATCTACTTATGGAATGGAATGGAGTACAGCATAAAGTTCTAGACTGTGGCAGTGACAAAAGAAAGAGCCATTTACTTGCCCAAGCCCAGTCTAAACTGATTTTTTTTCTTTTTAAAGCACCCAATATCATGCAGAATAGGTGGGTTACGTGGGCTGGTGTCCTATGCTCATTAACTTGGAAGTCAGCCCCATAGAATTCAACAGCCAGTACCATGCTGAGAGGAGGCAGAGCAAACAGCCCATGTGATCTCCAACTGGCCAACATGCAAACAGAGGCTCTACTTGTGCACATGGGTTGTGAATATCCCACTGCACAGGCACCAAAAGAGTCTAATTGCTCATTCAATGGGTCACTGCACAAACAGAAAGAATGAAGAGGATTCTGCTTAAGAACATATTTTTAAGTAGACATATATAAGATTGAGATATGAATCATCTTGGGAGAAGATATTATCAGTGTTGCTGAATGCCCAAAATATACTAATTATCAGAACATGAGATGGTCAAACCTCCTGATTAATTAGATCCTCTATTCTGTTTCTGCACAGTCAACTATTTATCCAAATATTTTGAATCTCTCCAGCATGTAACAAAAATACTATAATAACTGTGTGCCATTGAGTCAATTCTGACTTATGGCAACCCTCTTCAGGGTTTTCTAGGTAGAGAATACTCAGAAATGGTTTACCATTCTCTTCTTCTGGGGGTACCCTGGGACTGTGCAGCTTGCCTAAAGCCACATTGACTGGCCCTTCTCCCAGGAAGCACAGTGGAGAATCAAACTCCTAACCTCTGGCTCCACAACCAGATACCTAATTCACGAAGCTATCTAGTCAGCTTTTTCCTGATAGCATAGCCAGTCTTCCTTTCTTTTTATTAAAAAACAAAAATGCTAGCTTGGTTTAAGACTGAATGACATAAGAACTACTCAGCAGTTTTTCCATGAAAAGAAGTGCTAGGAACAGGTAGAGATAATAACATCTAAATTGCAGTGCATATGCCAACTAGGATGCAGTTCCAGGATCTTCTTGGAAGTGAATGCATATTAAATCCCATCAGACAAATTAAAGCACAACTCCAGTTTACTATCTATATCATTATCGGTCTTCACTTAGAAGATATCCTATCTTCTAAGTGAATGGATATGAAAATGCCATGAGTTGTTATATAGCTCAGTGAGTTAGGTATCTGGTTGCAGAGCCAGAGGCTGGGAGTTCAGTTTCCCGCTGGGCCTCCTTGACAGGGACTGGACTTGATAATCCATAGGGTCCCTTCCAGCATTGCAATTCAAAGATGATAATGATGATAATCATTTGGCAAGATAAAATGCACACATTGTATTGAAATGTGGGTGAAATGTGCGAGACCAGTGATAAAATCAGCAGTGTTCTCCCAGTGGCCTGGCCTCAACTCTTGATTCCTCAAAGCATACCTTCAAGCTAACCTATGGAGAGAAATTTTAAGATAATGTCTAGGATGGAAGCATAAGAAGTTGTCAGCATGACTCACCCATTGGAGACAGATGGCATGGGCTTCCCAGTTTTTGAGTGTAATGTAAATGCTCCCATCCTGGAGAGTAGAGGAGGGAAGGGAGAGAAAAAAGTTAACATTACTACTAATATCATGTTTCTATCATCTTCAGTTTTAGTGAAGCTGATCTTCTGCCCAGATTTCTTGCACCATTTCCCGTTCACTCCTGAACAATGCATGATCATCAACTGTGGGCTGGTTCTGATTGCCTTTTCTAAATATGGTGGTTTAGGAAGAATTAGCTTTAATGCTATACACAGCTTGATGCCAGGATACTTACAGCTAGTGGTGGCTCATCCTTCAAGACCTCCTGCTTGTCCTGCTTGCTCTCTCTGCTCCTGATCTTCTTGACCATGCAATCATGAAGGTAGTTTCTCCTGCATGTGGAGACTGCAGTCTTGCTTTTATTCTTCTGTTTGTAACTACTGATCACAACTCTAAGTAAAGATTTTTTTTTCTTTTTCTCGTTAAAATGCTTCCAGAATTATTTTTAATATATAAAATGCTAGCTACTGTGAAGAGGGCTGGTTCTGAAGCTTGAGCTATTCTCGTATGCTTCCTCTGTGCAGTTGTTGTTTGTACCTGATACTCTTCTAACCAAGAAGGACAACAAAAATATCATGTTCTCTTACACAGTCCTATCTACTTAGGTGAGCTCGAGAGACCTTTTTCTGCATTCCACTTTTGTCCAAGGCAGAGCACAGAAAGTTGCTTTTAAAAATTAATCTGTTCCGTGTTTAAGAAGTTATTTATTACCACCTGTTGTCACATTCTAACTAAATTATAGCATTGTTTCTTACCTTTTGTTAATTTTCATTAGTTTTAAATAATAAATCTTATGAGAGACTAGCATAACATCTGAAAAGTTCCTGTCAAAGTGCCTAAAAATGCATTTTAAATGACATTGCACCTACATGTTATATTACCTTTGTTATGTCATTGTTACTCCTCCAAAATTAACTAATTACAAGTAACTAGTAATTACTTGGTACTTGAGGTTTGTTGTTTCCAACCTCTGATCTGAGTTTGGGACACAGAAAAGGGCCTTTTCTGTTGTGGTGCCCCAGGAGATGACCCTTACTGCCCTGGGAAATCCTTATCAAATAACAAACATCAAATACAGAGACTTTGGTCCATCCAAATATCATTTTCCACCCAGTTCCATGCAAGTAACTGAATGATGAGACAGTGAACATGGTAGACACACTGAACAAGGTAGATGCATGTGTGCACCAGCCCCTAAATGAATAACGTAACTTCAAACTATCCTCCAGATAATCCTTACAGCAATCGATTCTCAGCTTGTAAAATGTGATACATTTTTGATGCAAAGTAGAAATCAAATAAGGTCCTGACCTCACAGATCACATGTCAAAATCACCAGGGAGGCATATCAATGAAACTCTTGTAACCGTCCCCCATAAACTGCAGGTGACAGGTTCATCTTTCTGTATTGAGAAGGAAAATCTTCTGGATGTGTTTCCCCAGAGACCTGCTTTTCGTTCATAAGCACTCAACCTTCCATATTCTCACTCCTTGAAAACATCCTACAGACTCTAATAGAAACTACATTTAGGAAGATAAGATCATGTCAGAATTTGCATGCTTGCCAACAATCAAGCACATTACGACCCTGACAACCTCACTATCATGGTTCTGGAATTTCACTTAGTGTTTACATACACATTGAAAAGGGTACCATGCTGCTCTGATGGGGTCTCTCTGAGCATTCCTTCCCACCCACTCCCCTACTGCGTAGAACAGTTATATCTCCTAAATCCACCCCTCCCTTCCTTGGCTTGGGGCCATAGTTACAGAGGCAGTGACGAATTCCCTTCCTTCACTGATACAGTTTCCTTGACAATATTTATAGAACCTGACTGAGGTTCCTTCCTCCTCCTCCTCCTCCTCCTCCTCTCATGGAAAGCTCTAAAAAAGTCATTTAGCCTTTCTTCAGCAGGCCTCCGCTCAGCTCTTCAGATAAGCAGGAAGATGCATCTGGAAAGCTATGACTCCTGCAATTAGTCCAGGAAACAGGATGGAAATAGCCTTGGCTCATGGGAAGCAAATGAATGTCTTACTGAACTGTCAGAGCAAAGCCTGAAGAAAGTGGCCCAAATGATTCGGTCACAAATAGCACCATCTTTCAGTGGGCAGCAGTGGCTCATTTTTCGACAGTGATGTCTTTTACTAAGACACGGCCAATTTCAGCAGTCAGCTGGCTTCAAGGTCTAAGTAAGGGATGGGGAACCTGTGGCCTCTCACATAAAATCAGCTTCCAAAGCTACCTTCAGGATTCTTTTTCTTCCCACACTATTGAATTCCTCATGAGAAGGGCAGTGGGAGGACCTCCTCCCAATCTAGAGATGAAGCACCTTCACCCTGATTCCAGTCGGCAAGCTGCCCCTCGCTGAATTCCTTTTTCCATTCTTCTTCCTGTGGCATCACCACACTTTATGATCCAGATCCAGGAGATGCAGTTTCTTCTGCATGTATGCAAGAGCAATTTTGAGGCTATAACATGCAGACACAACAGAGCCAACCTTTCGTACAGCCCATTTCACATGCCTGAACAAACTAGAGCTTAAACTAAGAAAATTTCTTTGCTGTTATGGAACCAAGGGGCACTTAGATGAACTGTTTTATTCAAACAGGCTAGGATCAAAATGTGGTATATGATTCTAACATGCTAACAAACAATGGTTTAAAGTAGCCAGAATGCCTCCTGCCTCTTAGTCCAGATATAACAAGGAAATGTGCTTAGCTGGAAAGTGGAAGTGAGTGAGAGCTTCTGATATCCCTGTGACACCATTTGAGGAGGACAGGAGACGAGGTGATGCACAAGTCTTGAGCAATGTTCCTGATTCCAAAATGGGCAGTAAATGGATTTCATAAGGAAAGAGGCAGGACTTTTTCTTAACATTTTCCCCTCACATGCTACGCTAAAATTACAGTTTGATGCTATCAGAGGAAAGATCCTTGTAGTCTTTTCCCATAGAAATAAGCCATGGTTTAGCCTGTTACTTTATGCTTCTACCAGTACCAGCCACAGTGGAATCTGGAATTTTCAAGGTTTCTGGGTCATATAAGAAGTCCTATGCCATACGGCATTCAGTCTGTTAACATACCATTCAGTACCGTGTACTTAGGGGGTTCCCAAGTAATTTCCACATACTATTAACCTGTGCTTTTTCTTCCTTGTTATTGGAAGGGGGGGGGGAGATATTATGCTTTGGTCAAGTTCTGTGGGTCATGGCCTATGTATAACTGTGACTATATTAATTCCCATTCTAGCAGGAGAGCTGAGATGATATTCTGTAACTCAGGAAGGCTTCCTGCTTATTTGACCACAGCAATATGTTCAGGTCGAGGGTCACCACACAGCTAGAATAATGGCAAGTGGCAAAGCAGTGAAAATGAGTGATCACCCCAGCTGCAGCTGTTGACAGCGAGGAGCAGTGAACCTTCTTCCCACCAGCTGCAGGGAGTGCTGATTAGCAAATTGCAGAGTCAGAGGGCACCATTTTGCCAGATGCCATTTCTCCCAGAAGAAGCTAAGAATTTATCAAGCACTGGCCATCAATGAATGTACTGTATCTTGTTCTGCTGGACATCTGCATGCTAACCTAAGAACTACACAGTAATCAGTTCCTCTCCCTCCCCAAAAAGTCACATGGAGGGAAAGGAAACACTGTCTCCACCACTGCAAATCCAGGCACACGAAGGGGAAGCTAACGTGTGAGATGCATGTACAGAATCAGGCCCATGAGAGTTCATTTTACTAACACTGAGCTCAGGACAGAAATCCTGGAATCAGGTGCAGGACAGAAACAATATAGGTTCCAGCTCTTAAAGAGCATGGCAGAAGAGCTGGCAAACAGACATGATTAGGAACAAATTCAAGAGAAGCAGTGGGTTCAAGGGAAGGATTCCTAGATAATACTGGACAAGCTGAAATGAAGCCCAGTAAACAGGTATTGTTGGAGTAGCAGAATTTAATAAAAGGGACAATATGTTCACTTTGCACCCACACCAATGGCCAGCTTATTGGATGCCTTTTCCATGTTTTTTTCTAGCTTCCCTTTCCAGGTGCTGTGGGGAAGTGGAATCCAGCAAAGCTAAGATAACACTTTCTGCCTTATTTTAATGGCAGTTCAACAGCTTGCCCTACTTTTTGTAAGATAAATGCCAGATCATAATGTTGCAACAAAAACAACGAAGAGTCACACAGCACCTGAACAGCTAGCAAGTATTATTCTGTATAAGCTTTTCAGCACTGCTGCCCACTTCTTCACAGTTGCATACTGCCAAATAAAAGATGCTGGGAGACTATTTACTGGTTTTGCTGCACCAGACTACAGGACAACACCAATACCTTTGTTATGCAAGATGCATGCTAGCAGTACAGAGAGTTCCCAATAAGATCTCCTTTGACACTGAATGAAATGGGTCAACAGCTTTCTATTGTATTTAAGAGCTGATTCACATGTTGGTTTCCTGGTGAGGAAAGCCCATCAGATCAAATCTTCTGCTGTTTGCCTTCCAGCTAGTGAAAGCTATGAATCTCCTGTTGTACTTAATAAGAAACTCAGATGGGATTTTCAGGCTTTACTTGGAGCTAGTATTAAGCACATGCACACACACACACTACAGGCTCCATAGGCATTCCTGTGCTTCCTTCTGACTCATACTGTTTCCACACATGAGCAGATAAGTGATGCTCATCTGGCGACTGAAGATTGCTTTCAGTGGCCTCTGAGCCACTACCTTGTTGGCCCACTAGTATGGACAGCCCCTTAGTTAAGAGAAGAAAACACAGGAATCATACTCCTACTTTGCTTCTTCTCTGCAGCTACCGTCTCTTTGCTCTGTGCTGACCCAGCTTTGACGGGCAGCATCTCAGGATAACTCCTGACACTTGCTTCCCTCCAATGGGAGGATGCTAAGGCTAAAAGGGTTCTCCAGCCAACCGTACTGAACCCCAGACAAACAGAGCTCCCTCCATCCTGCTGGCTTCCCTTAGGCAGGAACAGATAGTTTAATCCCATGCATTCTCTTTCTTTATGTAAACAACATATAAAATCAGCTCTGTGACTGAAATGTTCCTGCATCCCTCTGGACTCTCCCGTGTCCCACAAGGTGGGTGCTGATCTTGTCCCTTGACAGGTCTGTGGCATATGCCACTTTCATGAAGACCTCTTGTATCATTCAGGGGACTGCTGTGCAGAGCAGGCAGGCAGGCAAGCAGGCAGCCAACGGCTGAGCTGCCCAACTGAGTTTATGAAGAATTACTTGCATAACAGAAATAGAGACTCCAATGACAAATGAATGCTGTGCAGTCATTAGTCTCTCTCTCAATGTGTGTGTGTGTGTGAGAGAGAGAGAGAGTGAGAGAGAGAGAGAGAGAGAGACAGAGAGACAGAGAGAGAGATGGGGGAGGAAAGAGAACTAACCATTTGACCTAGATTTTAAAAGCTTTTTAAAAATGCAAACTCAGAAACCAGTAATCCCATGAACCAGAGGCAACCCCACCCCACCCCAATCTTAAAGTAGCTTAACTGGAAACAGTGCTTACAAACTTTGCAGCCTTCAGTGTTATTAGTTTGCTGGCATGGGATGTTCGAATCAACACTAAGAAGGAGCTCAATTTTGCAAGGAAAAGTCAGAAAAGCCTTTTTTGCGTGCCATTCCTGCTTCCCCCACGTCTCATACCTTTGCTGGAAGAAGCACTGTTCCAGTTGCGAAAAAAGCAAATTAGAACCAGTGGGCCAATTGTAATAAACGTTATGATCCCAGAACTGCAGCACAGGAGTCCCACACAGTGACCAAGGGGTACGTGTGCAGGATCATTCCATGCCGCACAGTCATATTTTCCGTGGGAATGTCTTCTGAATTCTGAGTCTGATATGATGTAGGTAAAACCAAAAGAAAAACAAAAGATACTAAGTGAAAAACCTGCAAAGATTTTCAGTCCAGTTCAGCACTGAACCCTAAATCATTATTGGCATTTTATTCTGCAAACTGCCAGTTGTTTAATAATTATATAATTGCTATTAGATTTACTCCCTAGGGGAAGAGGGTTGTATCTTAAATTTTCTACCTCTCACACGAAAATATCTTAGGATGATTAGCTATGAGGATGGGACTGAATCAATAATACCAGTGCTAGTACCAGAGGTTGGGAGTTAAACTCCTCACTGTGCCGTTTGGGAGAAGAGCCAGCTTGTGTAGCCATGGGCAAGCTGCACAATCCCAGGGCACCCCCAGATGCAGGGAATGGTAAACTACTCTCTGACTATAAAATCTAGAAAGAGATGCCTTAAGTCAGAATTGACTTGACAGCATGTAGTTACTGTTATGATATCTATATTAGTGTAATACCTTTTTTAGGTCAGCCAAAGATTGAGCAAAATACATGGAAGCCTTTGAGACTGCTACAATTTTCTATCTGCAAAGATGTTACAAATAGCAAGTTGGCGAGGGAGACCTGACTAGAAAGTTGAAATCACGATGTCTGCAATCATGATGTCTGTATTCTGAGATGGGATCAGGGAACTGGGGCCTGCAGATGTCTGAACAATGCTCTAGCTCCAGGATGGTCAACCTGTGACTCTCCAAATGTCATTAGCCATTAGCTTCCATTGGCCTTGGCCACTGTAGTCAATAATGAGGAGATGATGGGAAGTTCAGTCCAGTAACATCTGGAGGGCCACACGGTCTCCATCTCTCTTTTTTAGATTTCATGTGGCATGACTCCTAGGAATGCCAGGACCAAATAAGGGCAGAAAAGTTTGGTCCTCTCTTTCTGAATCCAGCTGTAGACTCCAAATTGCCTCCATCCTGGGCAAAGTGCAACCGGCTTTCATTGCCGTTTTCACGGACGCTCTTCCCTGGTTTAGCAGGGCTGCAAGCTGATATTCAAAACACAGAGACCAATTATGTTTGGCTGTCTCCCAGGTGCTGGCTATTCCCAGGCTGCCTGCTCCTCCAAACTATTAGCACCAAATGACAGACAAGGAGATGAAAAGGAAAACCGCTGTGTCAGCAGTTCCTTGCATCTCCCTCCTCAAAGCACACACCAGCCACCTGAGGGGAAAACATGCAGAAGAACTCTGGCTTTGTAGCTGGTCTTGAAAGGCCTGTTCACGCCACCTGGAGATCCAAGCAGAGGTATAATTGTGCTGTAGTAGGGGTACATCTTTCCCTCCCCCCATGTTTTTCATGAAATCAGTATATGCTCCTGCCTTGCCCTGGATTCCCTGACAGCTTGTCATCTCTGCCTGACACAGTGCCAACAAACTAAGCACAAAGCAATTCCACACTGTGACCAGAGGCCACCCAAGACATTTGGCTGCCTGAAGCAACTACTCATTTCCTGAAGAAACCTGACTGGACTGGCAGTTGCATCTTACTTCAATGTTGGTAAATGGTGCAGGATTCTCAACTGCACCTACAGGCTTGTTTATGAAGTATAGGGCGGGCTCATATCGTATAGTTCCCTGCTCTGAAAACTTGCTGCCAGGAGAAATGTAGGGAACAACAACAGCCACTCTTTGTGGCCTTCATAGATCTCACAAAGGCCTTTGATTTGGTTAGCAGGGATGGCCTTTTAAAAATACTTCCCAAGATTGGATGTCCACCTCGACTCCTTAACATCATCAGGTCCTTTCATGAGGAAATGAAGGGCACTGTAGTTTTTGATGGCTCAACATCAGATCCCTTTGACATCCGAAGTGGAGTGAAACAGGGCTGTGTCCTCGCGCCGACTCTGTTTGGGATCTTTTTTGCTGTCATGCTGAAGCACACCTTTGGAACTGCAACAGAAGGCGTCTATCTCCGGACTAGATCAGATGGAAAGCTCTTTAATCTCTCTAGATTGAGAGCGAAGACCAAAGTCCAGCTGAAATGCATGCGGGACTTCCTCTTCGCCAGTGATGCAGCTGTTGTTGCCCACTCTGCTGAAGACCTCCAACAACTCATGAATCGCTTTAGCAAGGCCTGCCAAGACTTTGGATTAACAATCAGCCTGAAGAAAACACAAGTCATGGGCCAGGGCGTGGACTCACCTCCCTCTATTACCATCTCCACACAAGAATTGGAGGTTGTTCATGACTTTGTGTACCTTGGCTCAACGATCTCTGACACTCTCTCCCTAGATGTCGAGCTGGATAAACGCATTGGCAAAGCAGCTACCATGTTCTCTAGACTCACAAAGAGAGTATAGCTTAATAAGAAGTTGACGGCATATACCAAGATCCAGGTCTATAGAGCCTGTGTCCTGAGTACACTCCTGTACTGCAGTGAGTCCTGGACCCTTTGTGCATGGCAGGAGAGGAAGCTGAACACGTTCCATATGCATTGTCTCCAACACATTTTTGGTATCACCTGGCAGGACAAAGTTCCAAATAGAGTAGTCCTAGAATGAGATGGAATTTTTAGCATGTATACATTACTGAAACAGCGACGTCTACGTTGGCTTGGGCATGTTGTGAGAATCGCTGATGGTCGGATTCCAAAAGATCTCCTGTATGGAGAATTAGTGCAGGGAAAGCGCCCCAGAGGGAGACCACAGCTGAGATACAAGGATATCTGCAAGCGGGATCTGAAGGCCTTAGGAATGGACCTCAACAGATGGGAAACCTTGACATCTGAGCGTTCAGCCTGGAGGCAGGCGGTGCATCATGGCCTCTCCCATTTTGAAGAGACCCTTGTCCAGCAGGCCGAGGCAAAGAGGCAGTCCCAAAACCAGCCAAATCAGGGAGCTGGACAGGGGACAGATTGTATTTGTCTTCAGTGTGGAAGGGGTTGTCACTCTCGAATTGGCCTTCTCAGCCACACAAGACGCTGTTCCAAGTCCTCCATACAGAGCACATTACCATAGTCTCTCGAGACTGAAGGATGCCTAATCTAATCTGTTTTTGGAAGCTATGAAGGAACTGACTTGATCAGCACATGGATGGGAGAGTACTATGGAAAAAACAACTTTTCCAAAAAAGCAACTTTTCCAAGCTCTGATCTTTGGTACATGTTATACTGGGTGCGAGAAGAAGATTGTATTCCTCTCAATATATATAATACCAGGAGAAATCCCATCCACTCAGTCCCCCTGAAATGCCCTTAAGCAATTCTGGAAAATTCCCTGAACAATGCACTGTGTGGGCAGGGGGGAGAGATCAAATGGGGGAAAAGAGCTGCTGAAGTAATTTTGTTCTTATGAACTCCAAGAGAGAGGAAAAACTCATTGGCAAGGGGGATCTTTCCTCAGTGATCTTGCAAATATGGCTTGGAGCATCCTGTCTTGCAGCGTAACTGAAGAGACCTCAGGAGAGAAGGTAGCCCAAGCTGTCTTTCCAAAGGCATTTAGGCAAATCCCCTGAGGAAGAGATCTGAATTGTACTGACGCCTTGAATCACCCTGGGGTATAACTTCTTGTATCAGTCCTTGTCGTGCCAGCTGGCTCTTTCCTGCTCCTGTTTTTGACCCTCATTTGTCCACTTTATGAAAAGCAACCCAGTGAAAGCATTTTCTTTCCTGCTCGTTGTTTTCAAGATCCAAACTGCTGCATCCCAGTCTGGTTCCCTAGCTACAGAATGGGGATAGCAGGGTTCTTGCAAGACAGAAACAGAAATGAGAAGCAGGGAAGCATTTTGCAGATTAGAAGGACTGCACACCATATAAATAATCATTAGAAATCTGCCTCCCTTTATGTTTCATTGTATTCATTCAGAATTGGCACTTTGTACCTGCTGCTTCTCTAAGGAGAAAGCACGGGTTCCAACTTACTTCCAACGGCAATGATAATTAATTCCACAGTGGGCTTTTGTAATGTCCCCACCCACTTGTACCTACTGCCTTCTTCCTTGCCTTTACCTTCCCATGGTGCTTTTGAATTAATAAGCAGCTTTATAAAAGACAGAAGAATGAATCCTCTCTCTCTCTCACACACACACACTTTTTCTATCTTCATTTCCAATTATTACTGCCAATTGCAAGAGGACTCTTAGCACCTGCTGCCTTCCTGGAGCTCTGGCGCTGTTCTCGCAGGGAACGAGGAAAGGCACGGCTGCTGGGAGCAGGAACCAGCATGTCTATAACCTGCATTATCCAAGTTCAGCATTTCCCTCACCCACCCACCTCTCAACCAGTAAATAAAGAGGAAAGATGCAAGAACTGGGTTCAAACTTCGGCCACAACTTTACTGACTATTTAAATCCCTGATCTGAGGTGGGGTTTAAGGTAATGCAGCAAACCTAGGAACAGGAGCAGGTGAACCATTCAGGCCCCTCTCCAGTCCAGGTTGGGTGAGTTCCCTGCTCCGGAGTGGTGCTGTACATGGTCAGCCTTGCCATGGCCTGCTCAAACTTCAAGAGACATCCTCCACTCATCTCCCCCTTGATTCTCATCAACTGAGGTTGATTGTCCCTGAGGCTGCCTCAGAAGGCTATCCCTGCTTGTGTACCTGAACCCCACGATTCGTGGTACTCGTTCAGGGTACCTGATCACCAGATGGCACCCTGTGGGGCTCACCGCTATCCCCCTCTTCCTGCATGACCTGCCAGGTTGTGACCTATTTAAACACGACACTGCCCCTGATCTGCTTGTGTACCTGAACCCCACGATTCGTGGTACTCGTTCAGGGTACCTGATCACCAGATGGCACCCTGTGGGGCTCACCGCTATTCCCCTCTTCCTGCACGACCTGCCAGGTTGTGACCTATTTAAACGCGACACTGCCCCTGATCTGCCCATCATGTCCCACGAGGGTCAGAACGGGATAGGCAAAAATTACCCGGCCACCTTTTGTTCAATTCGCCAATAAAGGGAACCAAGCCTGACATTCCAATCCAGCCCCATGAGGCGACCAAATATCAATCTGGTTTACAGGGTGGCCAGGCAGGTTGTCACACGAGGATGTTTCCCTCCAGTCACTGGAGAGAGGGAATGTTCTGCCTGGGTAGTGGGGTGGGTGGAGGCATCATTTCCTTCACTAGCTTCTCACCATAGGCTCTGTGAGGAAGGGGATGGCACCTGACAGGTTGCCCCCCTCAATTTGTTTTATTTGTCTGTCATGTTTCTCTCTCTCTTTTTTCCTTCACTGAGCTCAAGATGTTGTCAATGAGTCTCCTCCTTCTCACTTTGTCCTTCACAACAACCCTGGGAGGTAGGTCAGGCTGAGTTTGAAAGCCAGAGCAAGACGGAGATGATGGGTGCACTCTTTCACGGTTTTAGACTTCAAACCCCAGAAGTCCACAAACCCAAATCAGCATACCTGTAGGCTTCACTCCTCTAGAGAAGGGTTTTAGATTTGATGTGATTTTTTAAGCTAAACCATCATCCTTCCCAACCTTTACTTCCTGTTGTCAATCTGTAAAAACAAAATAAAGCTGCTGTGGTGCTTCCTGGGAGTTGCAGTCTCGATGCCCATCCCAGGAAGCACCAAAGCAGCTTTATTTTGTTTTTACAAATCAACAACAGGAACTAGAGACTTGGGGAGCCAGTGGCACAGGCAAACCCCTCCCCTCAAAGTCCTTCTCTAGAAGGACAAAATGTACAAATGTGCTGATTTGGGTTTATGGGCTGCAGTTCTTGGAATTCTTGGAGGATTCTAGGAACTGCAGTCCAGAAAGACAAAAGAGCACACCCAGAGACAGAGACAGTGAGACCAGTCCAAGGTTAGCAAGTGATACTCTTGACACAGTGGGATCTTGAACCTGGACCTCCCAGGTGCCAGACCAACACTGTAACCACTGCACACACTGTCTTTTCTTTTTAAAAAGCCAATGCTTCCTCTCTGACATGAGCATCACAGACATATGACCTGAACAGTCACCCCAGTGTTCTGACACTGTCACTGTCATCCCTAATAACAAAGAACATGTACAAAGTGGTTCAGAGCCTTTGAAGTTTTGTATACTTGTTGTTATGTACTGTCAAGTCACTTCCAATTTATGGTGACTCTAGCAGGATTTTCAAGGTATGTCATATGGTCAAGGAACAGTTTAACACCTCCACCTCACTGAGTTTCCACAGCCAAGGCGGAATACAAACTCAAGTCTCCAGAGTCGTTCTCTGACATCCTTCCCGCTACCCTATCACACTGTATACTTATTCATTTACTATAATTATAGTCTGCCCTACAGGCATAATAAGTGACCATGTTAGTTCACCACTGTTAGAGGAAATGGTAAACTATAGTTTGTTACAAACTACAGACTGAAGCTTAAAATTTCCTTATGTCATGTGCAAAGGTGAGGCATGGAGTAGGTCATATAAACCCAAGGCTGTCTGCAAAGTGTTTCCATGATTAGAAACCACAGTTCATCCTCACATGGGAATGCAGTCATACAAGGATTTTTATGGTGCACTGGACTGTCAGAAATATAAAGTTGGGAGTGCTGAAAATCTGTCTGGTTGCATGAATCAGCAGCACTGAAAGTAATTTTGAGGAACCAGAGAGTTGGACAAAAAAACAATAAGAGGAAATTCAATAAAGACATATGTAGAAGTATTACAGCCAGAGGGGAAAACTCTGAAATATCACACTTGTTTTTCTACAAACATTAAAGGAAAAACAAGTAAAACTAGGCAATATAGGTGAGTGGAAATCACAGATTAATTAAGAAACAAATGCTACTGTTGGGTACATTAATGGGTTCTGGGCATAGTAGAAAATATGATTAACGGCTTGAAAAAATCTCTCCTTCTCTCTCTTGATACATATCTGACAGAAGGAAAAGTCTACCCATTGGAGGATTTTGTACCTAATCCTAACCACATTTATTCAAAAGTACATCTTGTTGGTTGCAGTGAAACTCATTTTCCATTAAATATGTCTAGAGTTGAAGGCCGAGGTCCGTTGCATGTCCCTTCCCATGCATACTAACAGAACATATCCCACACCATTCATCCATGAAGTTTTGCATTTCTCCACCCAGTTACAGTTACTGCCATGACATGAGAGGAAGAGCAGAGTCATCAAAATATATGGCACAGGACATGATGCTAGGTACTATGGTGGGAAGGAAGCTCAACACCTAGTGGTTAGCATCAGGTAGCAAATTCATCAATGAATACGCTTTTTCTCTCCACCATACTTGTATTGAACGAAAGAAAGATTTTCTCAAACAATTTCTCAAATTTCCTACTATGCCCAAAGCCCATTAAATGTGTCCCACAGTGGCATTTTCTTTATAATTAATCTGTGATCTGCACTAACTTGCAATGCCTCTGGTTTTGTTGGCAAGAAGAAAAAATTGCTGCAACATAAAGGCCAGGGCATTGTGACCCTGGTAAAACTTCATGACACAAAGCAGAAAAAACTTGTTGCGAAGAAAGGGGAAAGGCTACAGATATCCTGTAGAGAAAAATATATTCTTTCTTTACAAAAACAGAAGTTACTTTTTTGAATTTGAGCTCTCAAATACCTAGCCAGCGCAGCCAGTGACCATATTGGCTGGCATGTTTTGGGACCTCTATTGTCAAAAAAATAAATTTTTCCAAAATCTACTTTCTCACTCCCCAGTATGCACTGGGTAAATAGAAGGAGCCTCCTCAAAGAGTGGAAAGCATTGCAAGTACACAGTGGCATCTCCTGGGCAATGGCATACTGCTGACCAGCCCTTCCCTTCCAAACTTGCTGATAAGCGAAATGACCCAACCTGGCTAGTGGCTTATCATAGCTATGGTTTAGCCCACAAATGCAAGTTTTCCCATTTCTGCAACAAGCACATCTACACTGCAGACTTAACCCACTTTACCAGTCCCTCCCTCTACTGTATGTTGGGTAGAAGGAGAAATTTAACGGATCCTTAATAGAACTCTCACCAAATTACAACTTCAAGGGACCTGGAGGTGGGGGTGGTGAATCATGATAATTAGACTGGTATGTAATTGATATAATTTTGCAGCAAGTAATGATTTGACAGGTCCAGGAATCAAAAAAAGGTGTCAATCAGCTACACCACCACTGGCTTGCAGTTTTATTCTTTCCACTGAGAACTGAGTAGGAAACCTCTCGAGAATTTCAACTGGGAATATCATTTTCAGGATTCCAATACGATCAGTTGTGATTCAGGTCACAACTTTCTCTCCAACTACTTTACATTTTGCTAGCCTACACAGCAAAACAGAGCCAAGCTACCCAAGGCTAGATCCTGTGAATCTCAAGTTACAGCTGGCATAAAGACTATCAGCATACGTAGGAGCTGGGTACTCACATTAAGGGTTTCTCCAAGCGGCTTCCTGGTGATCCTACAATCTCACCCAGAGTGCAGAATGTCTGGCCAAGGAAATCCTGTTGAAGAAAACTCATATGAAACATTGATTATGAGTTCATCTAATGGCACAAGTGTATCTTATGGCATTTTGACCTGTCCAGGGTTACCTGGAGACTGAAGGTAAAGTCAGTGGGCTGTTCTATGCTTCTAGGGAAACCCAGTCACCAAATTCTGCCACGTCGGAATTTCTTCATTTCAACAAGGACACTTATCAAAGGCTTCTACCTCTAACAAAAATATATTAGGATATTATTTCACAAGTGTTTTTTTGCATAATTTGAAGGATAGTCTATATTCTCTGAAGCTGAAATGTAAATGAGTGCCATGCTGCTCCATTTACATCTGTAAACAGGTCAGTCCGTCAGCCAATATATAGCTCTTACCTATAGATACTGTGGGAGCAACACAGGATGGAATGAGGGGCAAGGAACTCCCTTGCCCCACACGTCACCTATGAATTGGGTCACAGTATGCTATCCTAAAGCCACAGTACATCAAGAATGTGTAAGGTTGTCTTAGACTGAGTCAGACCAACAGTCTATCTAAGTCAGTACTGACTCCACTGACTGGCAGCTGGATTTCAAGCAGGAGATGTCCTTAGCCCTGCAAATGAACTGAAATCTTGCATTTTAGCCATATGTTATTACTTCTGGGTAAATCCAATTGCTAGTCTCAACTTGAGCTGTTGATGTTATATGCCACTAGATCACTCCCAATCTATGGAGACTCTGTGAATTAATTAACTCCAAAAGGTTCTGTAATTAATAGCCCTTCTCAGACTTGCAAACTAAAGACTGTTGTATCCTCAATGGACTTTGGCAAAGTCCTACTGATACAGTGGGCCTGCTCTAGATAGGACTAACAACTGATTTAGCTCTAGGAAAGGGATCTTTGTCCAGCGATAAAGTGAATGGTTTGTATGCAAGTTAATTACAGGCTGGGTCCCTAGTATCTCCAAGCTCCAAGCAAGAAAGGATCTGGATGTGACAGACCTTTGCCTGAGGTCCTGGATCACTGCCATCAGCAAAGCAGGCAATACTAGGCAGCTTCTTATGTTCTCAAGAATGAAATAAGAGAAGAATAAGAAAGAGAAGGACTGAGGAGTAGGGATGTGCCTTCCTTCATCCCTTCCCTTCCCTTCCTTTTTTCTGGACTCCAAATCCCAGGAGCCCATGCATCTACATCCTAGGCCAGTGGTTCACAACCCAGGGTGAACCCAGGGGTTCTTGGATTGCAACTCCCAGAAACCCCAGCCAGCACAGCTGGTGGTGAAGGATTCTGGGAATTCCAGTCTAAGGTTGGGAACCACTGGCTTAGGCCATGAAACCTTTCAGCCCAGTCTTTCCTCATGTTAGCACAATTTAAGTGTGGGTATAGCAGTGGAATCCCCGGAATGGAGAATTCTGTGATTTGTAGTCCCCCAAAAGTCCCGAATGTTATATGCCTGCCAAGGAGTAAGAATAATGAAAGCGAAAGAATGATGGTAAGAACTTAGAGAATGGCTACTCAACTTACATGTTTTGAGAGGTCAGGGCTCTTGGAGTCCACATCATAACTGCAAGGAAACAAGAAACAGTATTCTAGTACTTCTCACTCTGCAAGACTATGCAGCATGTAAGAGCACAAAGCCAGGGCCCTACACAAGTCTGCATAGAAAAAAAAATCACTTTAAAGGTTATCAAAGGTAGGACAGTTAGCCTATTGCCTCCCTATGTGGGCTCCTGGGGTTCTCCTCTTGAGAACGGAATTAAGGTTTTTCTTCATCTTTCAGGTTTTCACCATAAAAGTTTAAATTCAAAATTTGGATTTTCTCAGAATTATTGGGATCTCTCAATTGTTTTAGCTTTGGTAGACTCCAGAGTAGATATCATGTAAGTTTCATTAGCTAAAAATAATTAGCAACATTAAATAATAAATAATGGCCCAAATCCTATTAGTTAAGCCTGCTGGAGTGACTTCATTGGTGTAAATCTCACTGGCAAATTGCCTCAAGTTGAGTCAAAATAGCCATTTGTCTACACTAACTTCTTAACCTCTGGTAATTTCCCACTGAAATGTATGCCAATTCAGTTATATCAGTGTAAATACATAATTTCAGCAAGTTATTAAATTAATAAATAATAAATAACATTATCAGATACCATTTCAGGTTATATATCAAACTCTTCAAATAAAAATTCAATTATAGACTAAATAACAAATACCAGAGTTAAGTAATATTTTATGTCAGTGGCTTTCAAAGTAGTCTCTGAGAAAACCTTATCAGAAGTTCCTCAGTGATAAGAACAGCCACAAGGGAGTGTTGGGTGTGTTCCAGGATACATCTCTGAGCTCACTGTGCATGAAAAGAAGGCCCCCACGTCGTCCTTTCTAAACTTAGTACAAACCTTGGAACTAGAATGTGCCCTAAACCCTTAGAAGGTATGTGGATTCTATGGAAGATACTGTATTTATGTAGAAGACTCTGAAAAGAATGCTTGGAAATGACTGCAGCATACTAGCAGTTCTTACATTAAATACTACATACTATTACATGTCAGCCACTGAGAGCTATCAAATATCATCAGACATCAATTACTGAAATTAAAAATAACTGGATACCAAACATAGACAGAAACATATTTGGAGAATGCTTGTTCATCTGGGTAACGGATGAATATACGAGGCTACAGCTTAGTGGCATAAAAAAAATGCTTCACATGCACAACATGCTAGGTTCCACCTCTGTCATCTCCAGACCCAGCTGGGGAAGATCATTGCTTGAAACCTTGAAAAGTCATTATGAGTCAGTGGCCAAAATCTTGTTGTTTAGTTTAGTGGTCTGGCCAGTGTGTTTCTGTGGCAGGGAGTACCAACTGGTGGGTGTGCACATGCTGACAAAGCCCCCATGTCCCTTTGGGGGCCAGTTTTGCTGTCGTTTTCTGAAGTTTTGTTTTGTCCACAATGAAACAGGGGAGGTAGAGAGGAGCTTGAGGTGGAAAGCCTGGAAGGAGGGGGAAAAACACTAGCCTATTTGGGGATACCTACAGTGACTATCTTTTTCACTGTCATCATTAAGTTTCCCTCCTCCACTCCTCCACCCTGCCCCATTATTTCTTCCTATGAATATTATGCTATGTTTGGAGGCTGTTCGGTTCCTAATTGTCATTTTCTTCTAGCACTATTTCTAAATCAAAAGTTTTCTAAAACAATCGCACACACTGACCCAAAAACCACATGACTACCATGTGACGTTAAACTGAATTCAAAACCCCCGATCCCTCACCCGATTTATTTCAATAGTGTAACTGTGCTCTTACTTTAGCATAGATAAGTAGCAACTAGAGTGGGCTCATTTGAATCAACAGAACCTATGGAGGAGTTGACTCACCAAATCCCCATTGATTCAATAGGTTACACTCTAGTGCAATAAATCACGCTAAGGAACAGGATTCTGGCCACTGCTGGTAGATGGATCTGACTTATTATAAGGCAGCTTCCTATGTTAATACTTGGAGATTAGTTTGCTATAAAATGTGCAAAGACAGCTTCTCTGGGGGCTTCCCCCCACCCTTTAATACGACTTTGTTCTTGCTCACCAAGGCTTTTGCAGGGCCAAGGCCCCTTGAATGAAGCTGAGCGAAAGAGCAGAGTTGCAAAGTGAGGAGCCACATTGTAGCAGCCAATTTCCAAGACAGAACAGTTAAGAGAATTCCAAAAGAGAACTGATAAAACGCTCTCTTGATAAGGCAATAATGGAAGATTAATTGGAATCATTGCTGCCCTTGGAGCTCTGAATAAAAAGAACTCAGCTGAATTTCAATGTGCTTGGGGGGGGGGGCCTTCTCTCCTTGCAGATTTGAGGTAGGGCAAAGCACAAACTTGCTCTTCACTGCACCTTCCTGCAGAGTTTAGTACAATGGTGCCCAAACCACAGCAAAGATTAGTAGACATTTATATTCTCCTCATATCTCCTCCTCGCCCACACGCTGTCTTGAGAATGCCCAGAAGAGTGTCACTCACAGATCAAAACGTAAGTTTTGCTTTTCTTCAAAAAAGTAATCAAGGATGAACTTGCGCACGAAGTCTGGGTTCAAGGTATTATCGATGACTTCAGTCCTGCCAAACTACAGAGACAACAGAGCACAAATGAGAAGCCATGGGAGGAGAATTACAGCAAAAAGCTAGTGTCAGTCTGTTAATTTTAGTTTTCTCCCCATTCAAATTTGTAAACCTCAATTCTCTTCATCCTAAATATATATTTTTAAAAAGCTTATGAATCTTATGCCTTTTTAAAAAAATGCATTTACAGTGGTTGGATTCAATAGGCGTAGCTATTCATTGCATGCAAAGGATTATGTTATACTGGCCCACTATGTACCAATAAAAAATGATGAGCCTTTTAAAAGAAAAAAGGAGAGAATCCTAATGTAACATGAATATGGCTGAATAAAAGGGTTTCAAAGCCAGACATTTTTTTTTAAATTAAGCAAACAAAGTCCTGGGCCTGTTTGGACCGATCTGTCAGTGTCAGTGTTTTTTCCCCCTACACTCACATGTTTGTTCGTTTTTTAAATCTCTATTTCTCTCCTGAGTATAAGGGAAGTGCAAATGTGAGTAAATTTTTATCCACAATGAACTAAAAGGAAATGTTCACCCATCCCTATAAGCAGCATGAGGACATGAAGAAAAATTGTGTTCATGCACCATCCTAGAATCAATTTTTGGAAGTAGGTTAGACTTGGCATCTCTAAAACATAGAAAGAATTAAACAGAAATATCCCAGTTTATTCTCCCGAATTACATATCAATCCCTTTCTTCCGATCTTTAAGATTTTATTTTATTTTTTAGGTCTGCTGTTGGAGGGTGTAGTCCTTCCCGAGGCCTCACCCCACTTCCCAGCAAACTTGCAGAGAAAGGACAGATCACTGTTGTAAGAAATCTGATTGTTCGTGAAGAAGGTTACCCACTGTATTTTAGAGCCAAAATATTACCCTCATCAGGAAAGAGAGAAGAAGGAAGCAGCATAGGGGATACTTGCATTTTTCCTAATTTTTATTCCAAGGCGTGTGTTTATTTTTTATTTCATAGGCATTATGTCTGCAGTTGTGAACTCTACTATAAAGGCCTTAATTATTAGACTTTCTTTTTCTAGGTAATGTCATCGATCAAAAGTAGGCACACAAACTGATAAAATATATAGATGAAATCCTTGGCAGGGAGTACAAATTAGAATGAAACAAAACACAAAGGAAATAGACCTTAAATATTTGAGCTTCATTGATAACCTGTGTTCACAATATTTTTATACAGTCTGTCAGGTACATTTGGAAGGAATTGCCAGTGTTTAGGCACAAACTAAGTGTTGTTGTTTTACATGTTTTCTTATGAGGTATCCGAAGTACAATAGTCTCAGTTTTGTCATTTTCATTTCTAGGGAGAGTTTAGGCTTGATCTTGCCTAGCACCTATTTATTTATCTTTCTGGCAATCCACCATATCCATAAACCAAACTGGATGCATAGGAGGAACTTATACATAAAATGAGTAAACAGAAACACAATCTATTAAATACCCAAAATTCCACATTTGGGCAGTGTCTTTCTTAAAACCAAAATTCCACAAAACATTGAAGCCAGCTGTCTAGAAGTCTTCATCATGCTACGTGGTACAAAAAACATGAAATGGGGTGCAAGGCGGGGGGAGAAATACCAAAATTAGGCCATATATTGTGGCTATGAAGCCTGGCTAAGACAGACATTCAAGATGGCATCTGCAGGTTAAACGAACTAGTTACTAGACGTTTTTGCAGGTTTCAGGTTACACGTAGCACTCCGGGTTTGAGAAGCAAAGGCTGACACACACACACCCCATTCCAGTGTCCTTCTGGTTGGTCCTCAGAAAGCTATTGTAGAGCTGTGGATTAAGATATCTACCAAACAGATACAGCTGGAGGTTTTTTGTCTTTTTCAGAGACAGTAAAGGAGGGTGTGAAACAGGAAGGGGGAGGATGATGTTTAACAGAAAGGATGGACTGTAACAGTGAAAACAGGAAAAGGGAGGATGAAAGATTCTCTGTAAAGACAAGAACATTCTGTATAATCCAAAACAGCCAATTTCCTTTTTGCATCATAAATGTGGTGTCAAAGGGCAGCTGCCTGGACACAAAGCTAGCCTAGTGAGAGTTGATAAAGGCTGTGTGATTAAGTCTGTAGGTGCACCATTTATGGAGAAGTTAATTATACGTCATCATTCCTCAGGGGGTTACAGAATAGCTGGGTGGAGTTTTTGAGCCTGCTACCGCTTAGTATCTTTAGAGGCTAAATTAACCCTATGAGATAATAATGTGTAGAGGGAGGGGTGAGAGCAATATACTCCATTTCTGTATTCCAAATGGTGATGGTTTGCTCATGTTTAGAATGGGTGGGAAAATAGGTTTAAAGTCACAAAAAAAGCTAAGGATGAAACTTGCTCAATGTTTTTATAATTTTGACTGTGCCTGGTGTTTTTGAGTAGTAATAATAATAATAATAGACCATCACCAATGTGCTGAATCACTTAAATAAAATTTTAAAAATATTTTACTTGCCTTTGTGTGAAGTGCCAATCAAAACCGCAACTGCAGGCAGTTTCTTGATAGATACTACACACTAGGCAAAGCAATATTTTTTTAAAAAAAATTAATCCAAGTGATCCAGTGCATCAGCAATAGTCTAGCAGAGGCAAATAATAATAATTTCACTTCCCCTGTCCCTCTGCGAAAGGAGCAGGGGAAGTGTGCAATTTGTTGATTTGCTGAAAGTTTACTAAGCCACTTCAAGATACCAGAAATTGACAGCGAAGGGAACCTAACTAAATAAAGCCACTTGAGTCTGGTATGCCATTTGGCTGTGAGGATCACAGTAATGGTATGTTGTTTCTTCCTTAGCCTCAGGTGACTGTATCTAGACCGCACCAGCCTGCTCCAAAAGAACCAGTGTAGTCGCAGCCAAACAGGAACTTTTTATCTCTGTATCTGCACTCAGGAGTACACAGCTGGCAGAAGACTACCAGCTTTGAACGGTGGGACTTATTTCAAAAGCTAAGAAGGGTTGGTCTGAATTGCTGTTTTCTGAGTGTTTGCAGAAGCAGAGACAAGGGTTCTGCGTTCAAAAATCCTTGTGTAGTGTCCTGTTCTCCAGCAGACACAAGACACAAAGTTTAGAAGTAGAGTTCCAGAAAATGCTTCATCTCCTGGGTTGTAAAAATAAGGCTATCAGCCCAGAGTTGCTGGAGAAGAAGGCATCCAAGAAGAGGAATGAGGGAATGAAAGACAACTTGAGCTCTGAGTGAGCAAAATTCTCTGCAAATTCTGGTATTCAGGAATTTACAGTAGGGATGCAAAACCTTTTTGGCTGCAAGGGCACTGGGTGGCAGCGGCTCAGGGTTTAGGAGCTGTATGTGCATTTGAACAAAACCCCAGCACCACCACTCTCCTTCCTTCTCTCCACCCCCTCCACAATTGATCACTGATGGGTCAAAGCACCCACAAGGACTGAGCTTAAGGAACAGATGGATGCATGTGGATCTTGGGCCCTCAATGTACAGTATCTGACTCTGCAGTTTAGCCCGGTATTCTCACTGCATTTGGCAGAATGTTCTTTTCGTATTTAAGGACTACTTGTCTTCCCTGGAAAAGTAGGAAATGCTCAGTTTCAAAAGAGCAAAAAGGGGTAGGTAATCATCTAGAATTATCTGGGTCCAGTGTCTGTGTTGTTCCAAAGGTCCTTATGGCAGTCAAGCTCCTTTTTTTTTTTTTTTTTTTTTTTTTGCACTCTAGCCATGATAGCTCTGCTCATATAAGCAATGGGAAGAGATGGGAAGGCAGATGGCTTGCCAGCTGTGGAAACTAAGGGCCAGTGTCCTGCGACCACACTGCCCCCCCTGGACATGACAAACAGCAACACAAAAATCCTATTCTAAAACCAAGTAAATAAATATTTGCCCCTAAATCCATGACATTGTGTATCTTCTACATATGCTGCTGTGGAAACTTTATGAAAATATCTGCCTCCAGAGTTGATCTGAGAGCTCCAGTCTAAGAGTAGAAGGAGATGTTTCCCCTTTAAGCCAAGCAGAAGGCATGCGTCCTGGGGATGCGTTCTCTCTTTTATAGAGAACGATCCTCTCTTGGAAAGACTCCCAGAGAACAATGTTCTCTTAGAAAATGTCCTCTGTTTGAAGCTCTGTCCAGTCTAAACCTGGTTTAAAGACCCATAATGAGGTAAATCAAGGACTCTGGATGCAAACCTGGCCCCTGAGCAGCAGCAGGTTCAACAAGCACACTGGTCATTCAGTCATAGTCCTTTCCACTTGTAATTCTGCTTAAATTATAAAAACCCATTCTAATTTCATATCTGTAGCTATAGGTTCTTCTTTTTGTTCCACTCCTACTGGAAGGTGGACAACATCACAACTAATTTGACTTTGGATGCAGCAGTTTTGAACAATGGTACTATGTTGAAACCAAACGAGTCTTTCAGGTTGTTCATTTGATAAGTTCCTCTCCTTCCTGTACTTCCCCATTTATTTTATCTTGAATGATCAGCTGTAGCAATCTGTACTTATTGTTTCTTGTTACATGACTGAGGTATTCTAGTTTTCTGTATTTTGTATGTTTAATGGTCCCTTGTTACTGATTCATTCACTTTAGTACTTCTTCACTGGTCACCCTCTTAAGTGAGAGACACCAAAATTTCAGATGCTTCTATCTTGTGAACATTTTAAAAAACAGGAGGCTGTCTCCTGTGTGTTACTGTGCCATTCATTTCATACTATGGCAAATGACATCCTGCCAGTTACCTAGAGAATAGCAATTCATCCACCCTGTACTTTTGCAACAACATACTCAAAATAATGTGGATTCCAAATCTTTGCCCCAAAGTGTGCAACTGTTGCAACATAAGGATTCAGCACACAACAGGAATCTTCTTAAACTGCCAAGACATCATCAACAACAACATTATTAGTATTACATGAGGGTTATGATACAGAGGAAAAATATCTAGCAGAAGCCTTTGGAGTGGAAGGACTAGGACAGTGGTGGCGAACCTTTTTGGGCTCGCGTGCCCAAACTGGGGAAAACAAAACAAAACAGTGGGTGGTGTGCCCGGAGGTGTGGAACCGGACCTGGAAGTGGTGGCGGAAGGGGGAATCGTGGCGGCGGAAGGGGGAATTGCAGCAGGGAGGTGCCTCAAGCCCCCTCTGCTGCCAGCACCAGTTGCTCCGGATCTGCCTGCCGAAGCGCCAGCACCGGCTGCAGCCGCCTCCTGAGGTTTGACTGCACGGGGGGGGGGGAGGGCGGGGGAGTAGTGATCTGGCGACCTATGGCTCGCGTGCCGGCAGAAAGGGCTCCGCGTGCCAGCTGTGGCACGCGTGCCATAGGTTCGCCATCGCTGGACTAGGAGCTCTCCAGCTGGAAACACCTACAGACACTTTCCTCCTCAAGGCGCCTGGCCAGCAGTGCAGAGCTTATATTGCAGATCTTTCTTTGTAAGGAAGGGAACTTTGGTTCCTCCAAACCCCATGTTGTCTCTGTATCCTATGAAAGAGCAGATGGCTAGCCTGTGACAAGAAAATTCTTCAGGGAAAACTGCTTGAATCATTCTGTATTATTATTTTAAGTTCTATGTTTTCCTGTTAACAACAGATGCATACGGTGAGTGCTTCAATTAATGAAGTTCAGCGTCTCTCCATGCCAAGGCAAGAACAGCGACTATATGGAAATTAGTTTTAATTATATATTGTTTTTAGCTCTTCCTTCAGTCAACAAAGTGTAAATATTTAGAATAAATAAACATGGATTCATTGACGCTAAACATAATGGTGATGAGGAGAGAGGGAAAGACATAGTCAACAACCTCTGCTTTGTTTACCATGAACTTTTTATTAAGATTCAAGGAATTACAATCTAAATGTGTGCCTTTTATTCTTCAGGGTTTTTTTAAACAGGAAAATCTCTCTCTCTCTCTCTCTCTCTCAATTTGGACCATTATTCTTTCATTCCATTCCTTCTTTCTTTTGATACTGGAGGCAAATAAAATAACAGCATCAGTGCCAGCACTGCAACCACCCTCCCACTGTAGAAGAGAGCTGGGGAAGGTGGAGGAACAGAAGACAATACTAACCAAGAGCAACCTATGCTGGAGAAGGAGGCAGAAGACACTATACAGTGCATATCTTTTTTAAAAAATATAGATGTCTGGTTCTGAGGGGACCTAGGAATCAGGCACTGTGGGAAGTATGGCCTGAAAAATCCTCATTTTCCTGATAGGCCTCCCATAGGGCTTGGCTCTTAAGAATCCCTCAAAGCCAGGCATTGTTTTAAGAAATAGGCATGAGCTGAGTGGTCATCTAAGTGGTCATCCCCCTCTTCCTCCTTCAACAGGGACGGCTGCAGCAGCCTGCTCTTTCACCACTGCCACCTTTTGAGCTTCCCCCATCTTTCTCTGGGGGTCAGTGGGCAGTGTAAGCACAGCCAGCCTTCAGTGCTGTGAAGCCCTCTTCCTCCTAACATTTACAGTACTTATAAAAATTCTACTGTAAGATTTCCAGGTCACACAAAGGCTAGCAACAGCTGCCACACTATTTCCCATTTCTGTTATTGTAGGGTAATTTTACTCTTCCTGCAGAGGAATTTTTACAGATAATATTAACTATAGCTAATAGTTACTACAAGCATTGATATTAGTTAGATACATCTATATTTATAGGAATATGGCTTCATTAAATGGCAGAGAAGAATGTCACATGTCACACACCTTTGCAACTGTCTGATCCTGCTGGTGATATTTTTTTTAAAGCAACTTTTCCAGCTCCTGATCCATGGCCACAATAACCCACTCCAGCAGGTTTTTATTGCAGACCAACAGGCTTCCTGGCTTTTCGAGATGCTGACCTGTCATTTATTGAGTTATCCTGCACCTCAACTCATGGACATTCTCTGATGTTCCAGGTACAGATTAGGACCAATTTCCCATTTTATTATGCACATGTTTCCTTGATAGTTACTGTCTTTTGCACATTCTTTTTGTATGTTCTCATTACCTCTTTTGAGAAGTGAGATGTTGTGGAGAGGGAGAGCTGAAGAATGCTGGTTTTGCAAATATCAAGTATATGGCAGTGCAGAGAATAAAGAAGGCCAAATGGATTTTCAAATATTACCTTCAGATATAGGGCAGTGCTTTGGGGAACTATATCTATGATGAGTGGTAATATTCATGATGACCACTTCATTTTGCTAATATATGTCCACTGCACAAAACACATAACAAAAATGTATAACTCTGACCTACAACAGGTGAGTCATGTTGTATTTGCAGGGGGTCTCAGTTAAATTACTAAAATTAATTATGGCCTTCAAGTGAGTTCACACCAGTGAAACTTCAGACCTGAACAGAATCATATTACACAACCGAATCCTCAGCTTGGGGAAATCAAGGTAGCTCTACTGAAGCAAGTAAGCAAATTACAACTTCATTCAGGTGGACAGTATATATATTCTTCAAATCAATATACATTATATAAAAATTAACTAATACAAACTAATTCCGTCAATTACAAATAGCAAGACTAGCAGCAGAATAAATGTTGCTCAGTGTGGTGTATGTCCCTCCTCCTTCCTCCTCTATCCGAGTTAACTGGTGAGAGCCTCTCCAAAAGCCTCTCTTAAAAACTGTTTTGAGGTGCTTTTTAAAGGCCTGATATGACTCCTGGAGTATTGCAGTCCATAAGGAAGGCACCACAGCTGAGCAGGCCTGGCTTTGAGTTGATGTTTTCTGGGCTTCTCATGGGGTTAACACCTACAAGCATGAGGGCTGTGAGGACAGGTTAGGTGGGCAGTCGAAACTGGCAGAAGGCATTCAGACAAGTGGCAAGGTCCTAAACCGTTTAGGGTTTTATATGTTAGAAACCTTGAACCTGGCATGGAAGTGAACTAACTGGTAACCAGTGCAGGTAGACTAGAATTGGGGTGATAAAGACTGAATTTCCTCCCCCTAGCAATCAGTCTGGCCGTTGTCTGCAGCTGCTGATTTAAAGTGGAAAGATCATGTCAATGACTCTTTTGGAAGGCTCATTTCAGATGGCCAGTTAGGAATTACATCTTTGAATGCTCTCCTAACGGCCACACACCGAGCCCACATGCAGCAAACAAAACTGGTCTGTGAAAGGTGCAATTGAGTCTTCTTTCTTGCATTCTCTTTTCTGGACTTCAAAACAAATCTTTTTGGACAGTGCAGCATTTGACTATGCAATCCTCTGGCTGCCTTTAAAGTGGAACAGTCCAGGAAAAAAAAATGCTGCTTGATCAGGTGGCAGACACAGACCTAGAAACAGACGTATACCAAACAATATACAGAAATTTGTTCTTATCTATATAACCTGTTAAGCAGGCCACAGATGAACTCATATTTTCTTGGTACAGAATTTGGATTTTAATTAGCACAGACTCCATACAGCTCTGAAAATATCAAACATGAAAAACTTCAGATATGGAACAGTGCTTCTGGGAGCTGTATCTATGATGAATGTGGCACACACGCACATGCACAGAGACACAGAGTGCACTCATCTGGATCATTTATACTGAGTGTACAGCAATACATAAAGTGATAAGGCATTCTGAGGTGCAGTAGCTATAAACTAGTTGAACGACACTCTCAACAGAACAGACATGTTTTCTTTTTTCTTCTTTTTTTGCATTAGTGAGGGTGGAGGAAAGATCAGGAAAAAGTGCAAGCCCATTTTGATCTATATACAACATGCAGTGAAATTCACAAACTATGTGTCTGTTCTTGGCTCACTGGAGTTTCTACACCCCACCGAAACCTAGATGTTCAACGCTTCTCTATATCACTGAGGAGATGACACAGTATTGTTGTTGTTGCTGTTTCATGATACAACTGTGATTCAACAGCAAATGAAGGCAGAGAAAAGAATCAACAATATGGGTATACAGAAAATTTTTTAACCCCACACAAATGCGTAAAAATCCATAAATAAATGACCTAAATAATCACAAGTAGAGATGCTACTCATTTCACACTCATTTCACACACTAGCAAGGTTATGCTCAAAATCCTCCAAGGTAGGCTTCAGCAGTATGTGGACCGAGAACTCCCAGAAGTACAAGCTGGATTTCGAAGGGGCAGAGGAACTAGAGACCAAATTGCTAACATGCGCTGGATTATGGAGAAAGCCAGAGAGTTCCAGAAAAACATCTACTTCTGCTTCATTGACTACGCAAAAGCCTTTGACTGTGTGGACCACAACAAACTATGGCAAGTTCTTAAAAGAAATGGGAGTGCCTGACCACCTTATCTATCTCCTGAGAAATCTGTATGTGGGACAGGAAGCAACAGTTAGAACTGGATATGGAACAACTGATGGGTTCAAAATTGGGAAAGGAGTACGACAAGGCTGTATATTGTCTCCCTGCTTATTTAACTTATATGCAGAATACATCATGCGAAAGGCAGGACTGGAGGAATCCCAAGCTGGAATTAAGACTGCCAGAAGATATATCAACAACCTCAGATATGCAGATGATACCACTCTGATAGCAGAAAGTGAGGAGGAATTAAAGAACCTCTTAATGAGGGTGAAAGAGGAGAGTGCAAAAAATAGTCTGAAGCTCAACATGAAAAAAACTAAGATCATGGCCACTGGTCCCATCACCTCCTGGCAAATAGAAGGGGAAGATATGGAGGCAGTGACAGATTTTACTTTCTTGGGCTTCATGATCACTGCAGATGGTGACAGCAGCCACGGAATTAAAAGACACCTGCTTCTTGGGAGGAAAGCGATGACAAACCTCGACAGCATCTTAAAAAGCAGAGACATCACCTTGCCGACAAAGGTCCGCATAGTCAAAGTGACTGCCGAAGAATAAATGCTTTTGAATTGTGGTGCTGGAGGAGACTCTTGAGAGTCCCCTGGACTGGAAGGAGATCAAACCTATCCATTCTGAAGGAAATCAACCCTGAGTGCTCACTGGAAGGACAGATCCTGAAGCTGAGGCTTCAATACTTCGGCCATCTCATGAGAAGAGAAATCTCCCTGGAAAAGACCCTGATGTTGGGAACGAGTGAAGGCAAGAGGAGAAGGGGACGACAGAGGATGAGATGGTTGGACAGTGTCATCGAAGCTACCAACATGAATTTGACCAAACTTCGGGAGGCAGTGGAAGGCAGGAGGGCCTGGCGTGCTCTGGTCCATGGGGTCACGAAGAGTCAGACACGACTTAACGACTAAACAACAACAGAAATGCTACAAACATAGTGGAGGAACCACCATGGAAAAGAATCACAGTTAGGAGCAAAAGAAGGAGAAGACACTCTTTCCCGGTGGAACTACAAAACCGCTTTCAGTTACTTGAAGAAGAGTCTGTCGGACAGGATGCAGAGGAGACCCCACAGGAGGACATGAGTAGGGCTGAAGCGCAACAGAATACAGTCACTGAACCCACACCCTACAAAAAGAAGAAGAGGAGAGTAGTTGTAGTAGGGGACTCCCTACTACATGGAATTGAGACAGAAATTTGCTGGGAGGATCCATGGACTAGCGAGGAAAGCTGTCTCCCTGGAGGATGGATAAAGGATGTGATGGAAGGATTGCCATCACTCATAAAACCTACAGATACATATCCCTTTCTTCTTGTCCATGTGAGAACAAATGACACAGCCAAGAGGAGCTACCGAGAAATCACATCTGACTTTGAAGCTCTGGGAAGGAAACTCAAGGACTTTGGGGTCCAGATAGTTTTTTCATCCATCCTACCAGTGCTCGGAAGAGAAATCAAAAGAGAAAGGAAGATTCTCTGGGTGAATGACTGGGTACGAAGGTGTGTCAATGAGAGGGATTTGGTTTTTGGGACCATGGGCTAAGCTTCCTGGAAGAAGTACTGCTAGCAAGAGATGGCTTGCATCTAACAAGGACTGGGAAGAATGTGTTTGCCCACAGCATGAAGAACTTCATCAGGAGGGCTTTAAACTGAATTGGAAGGGGGAGGGAGACGCAAGCACAGAGTTAAGGGTAGATGAAGCCTTATACACAACAAGAGGAATGGGCCAAACTGATCAAAAGGGCAACAATAATGTTAACAATAATAATCACAATAATAAACATAAGAATAATCAAAATAATAATCATATTAATATTCATAAAACTGTACATAAGACAAACACACCACAAATCACACACCCTCCAGTGTCTTTATACGAATGCCAGGAGTATGGGAAACAAACAAGAAGAACTGGAAATTTTAATTCAGGAGGGTAAGTATGACTTGATAGGAATAACTGAAACTTGGTGGGATGACTCCCACGACTGGAATATAGCAATTGAGGGATATAAACGGAACAAAAAGAACAGAGAGAATAAAAAGGGAGGTGGAGTTGCAGTATATGTCAAAAGTACACATTCCTGCAGAGAAATACAAGAGGAGGAGACTGGCTGTCCCATCGAGAGCATCTGGATCAATCTAGTTGGGGCAAAAAACAAAAGGAACTTGGTAGTTGGAGTCTACTACCAACTGCCCAATCAAAGAGGATGAAACTTTTGAAAAACAAATTGCAGCGTTTTCAAAGAGTCACAACGTAGTAGTGATGGGAGATTTCAATTATCCAGATATATGTTGGGAAGCAATTTCTGCCAAGTATGGCGCTTCCAAGAAATTCCTGGCTTGTGTGGCTGATAATTTTCTCCTACAAAAAGTGGAGAAAGAAACTAGAGGATTTGCTATCCCTGACTTGATTCTGACCAACAGAGATAACTTGGTGGGGGAAGTGGCTGTAAGGGGAACTCTAGGCGAGAGTGACCATGTCCTTCTAGAATTCTTGATTTCAAATGAAACAAAATTAAAGTGTAGCCGCACACTTCTGCTGGACTTTAAAAAAGCCATTTTTAATAATCTCAGAACAAGGATAAGAAAGATCCCGTGGCAGCAGATCCTAACAAGAAAAGGAGTCCAAGAAGGGTGGGAGCTTCTAAAAGAAGAAATTCTAAAGGCACAACTACAAACAATTCCAACAAGAAAAAAAGGTGGGAGGCGGCAAAGAAGGCCAGTGTGGCTTCACAAAAAGCTCAGGGAGGACTGAAAAAACAAAAAAAGACATGTACAGGAAGTGGAAAGAAGGCCAGGCCATCAAGGATGAGTACAGACAAGTAGCAAGGAAATGCAGGGATGGCATAAGGAGGGCAAAAGCTGAGAATGAGCTGAGGTTAGCTAGAGACACTAAAAGCAATAAAAAAAAGCATTCTTCAGGTATGCGAGTAGCAAAAGACAAACAAAAGAAGTGGCACAGCTCCGCAATGGAGATGGAAAAATGATAACAGAGGACAAAGAAAAGGCAGAGGTGCTCAATTTCTATTTTAGTTCAGTCTTTTCCCATAAGACAGACTATGAACTTCCAAACAAATTGGAAGTGCAAGTGGGGGGGACAGGATTGCAGCTGGAGATAAACAAATAGTCAAGGAATACCTTACCACCTTGAACGAGTTCAAATCTCCAGGGCCGGATGAACTGCATCCGAGAGTACTGAAGGAACTGGCTGAAGAACTCTCAGAACTGCTATCCATTATTTTCTTGAAATCGTGGGAAACGGGGGAGGTGCCAGAGAATTGGAGGAGGGCCAGTGTTGTCCCTATCTTCAAAAAGGGCAAAAAAGAGGAACCTGGGAACTACAGGCCAGTCAGCCTGACATCAATCCCAGGCAAAATTTTGGAACAGATCATAAAGCGGTCATTGTACAAGCACCTAGAAAACAAAGCAGTAATAACTAGAAGCCAACACAGATTTGTCAAGAACAAATCCTGCCAAGTTGATCTTGTTTTTTGGTCATGTAACCTCCCTGATAGACAGAGGGAATGCTGTAGACATAGTATATCTTGACTTCAGCAAAGCTTTTGACAAAGTGCCCCATGATATCCTGATTAGCAAGCTAACTAGGTGTGGGCTAGATAGATCAAGTGTCAGGTGGATACACAATTGGCTACAGAATTGTACTCAGAGGGTGATGATTAATGGGTCCTTCTCTAACTGGGAGGAGGTAATAGGTGGAGTACCCCAAGGCTCAGTCCTGGGCCCGGAGCTCTTCAATATTTTTATTAATGACTTGGATGAGGGAGTGCAGGGAATGTTTGTCAAATTTGCAGTTGATACCAAATTGGGCAGAATAGCCAATACCCTAGAACAGGGGTCCCCAACCTTTTTAACACCGCGGACCGGTTGGGGAAGGCAGGGCACCCCCCTGCGCTTGTGCGCACGTGTGAAGGAATGGGGGGCGCTTGCGTGGGCACACGTGCAATCGCACGCATGCGCGAAGGGCAGGGGTGGGCAGGGGCACTAGTGTGCACGCATGAAGGGGGGTGCTTGAGCAAAGGGGCTGTGCAGGGGGGAGTGCATGCGGGGGGGGGGGGTGGGAGCTCTGTCTCCGCAGCCCGGTCCGGCCCAGGCCATGGACTGGCACCGGGCCGCGGCCCGGGGGTTGGGGACACCTGCCCTAGAAGACAGAAACAAAATTCAAAATGACCTTGATAGGATGGAGCACTGGGCCGAAAGCAACAGAATTAAATTCAACAGGGATAAGTACTGCACCTCGGAAAAAGAAACCAATCCCACAGTTACAAGATGGAGGATACCTCGCTCAGCAAAACTACGAGCGAGAAGGATCTTGGAATTGTCATAGATCACAAGCTAAATATGAGCCAACAGTGTGATGTGGTTAAAAAAAGGACAAATGCTATTTTAGGCTGCAATAATAAAAGTATAGTTTCCAAATCCCATGAGGTTCTAGTCCCCCTCTATTCAGCACTGGTTAGGCCTCACCTTGAGTCTTGTGTCCAGTTCTGGACACCACACTTCAAGAACGACAGGTTACCTACCTGTAATTGTAGTTCTTCGAGTGGACCTCTGTGATTCACACTATGGGTAATCCGCGCATGCGCGGAGCCTCGTCAGAATATTCTAGAGCTTCTGCGGTAGCAAAGGAAAATACATTAGCATAGACCCCTCCCCCCTGGTATATGTACCTTGGCGCCAAGGCTCTTCCTTCAGTTAGGTCAACCGCTGCATAAAGAAAAGGGTGTGACAGTGGGGAGGCCGGGTTGGGACGTGTGAATCGCAGAGGTCCACTCGAAGAACTACAATTACAGGTAGGTAATTGTAATTGTCGCAGCTACCATGGAGCTATCAGGATAGCATTGGGCCTGTCCTGCTGAAGCCGGACTACAACTTTGTGGAGGAGCAGGAACAGTGGAAACAGGTAAATGAGTGACTTGGGCCAATGGCCGATGAATGCATCTCCGTGGGAGTTCTTGCCTACTCCGGCGTGGGAGTAGTAACGCTTGTATTTCCAGTTTACCCGGGAGGCAAAGAGGTCGATGGTGGGTGTGCCCCATTGTTTGCACAGGGAGAGAAAAACAGATTGATCTAGCTCCCATTCGTGGGCTTGAGATTCTTTTCGACTGAGGAAATCTGCCAGATTGTTGTCTTGACTGGCTATATGTATTGCTGTGAGACAAGTGTGATGAGAGAGGCACCATTCCCACAGGTCTACAGCGAGGTATAAAAGACTTGGGGAGTGAGTGTCCCCTTGTTTGAGAATATAATATATCATGGTGGCGTTGTCTGTGGCTATTTGAGCCATTTTGCTGACGAGATAGTTTTTGAAAGCTTTGCAAGCTTTTATTACTGCTAAGAGTTCTAGCTTGTTGATATGAAGCAGTTTCTCTCTTTGTGACCACCGGGCATAGATTTGCAGAGATCTGCAATGGGCACCCCAGCCGGTAAGGCTGGCATCTGTAGTAACCTGGATTTGTGGGCAGGGTTGTTGTAAGGGCCATCCCATCGTCAGGTTCTGAGCGGAACTCGCAGCAACATATGTGGTGAACAATGGGTTGAACAAGGTTAGGAACCATGCCTGGAGCTATCTTATTTTGAGGCGAACATGCTGAACCACAGCAGTCATGGACACCACAGTGCTTAAAACACGTTGGACGGTTAAAGCAGATATGAGCGCATGAGGAGTGAAGGAACATAGTAAGGAGATTAGATTGAGGCGTTTGTCTGCTGGAAGAAACACCCGAGCATGTTTGGAGTCTATAATTGCTCCTATATAATGAACCAGCCTTGTGGGTTTTAACTTGGATTTGTGTAGATTTACTGCAAGGCTGAGATCCTGGAGAAGAGACAAAGTGAATCGAATGTCTCATTGTGCTTTGTGATGGGAGCGTGCTATGAGCAGCCAGTCATCGATGTACGGGGAGATGTGAATTTTGTGAAGTGTGAGGTAAGCTGCCACAGGGGCCATGCATTTGGTGAATATTCGGGGAGCTGTTGCAAGTCTGAATGGAAGTCCTTTGAATTGGTAGGCCTGAGTTCAATTTGGAAGCATAGGTAGGACCCGTGAGAAGGATGAATGGAGACATGAAAAATAGGCGTCTCTTAGGTCTGTGACTGCGAACCAGTCTTTTCTGTGGAGTAAGGGGGAGGACAGACTCGAGAGTAACCATGTGGATCTTGGTGGTAGTGATGTATTGATTTAGCTCCCTGAGGTCGAGGATGGGGCGAAGGCCTCCATCTTTTTTGGGGATGGTGAAATAGCGAGAGAAAAAACCTATGACTGTGTGTCGTAGAGGTATTGGTTCTATGGCGTCTTTGAGTAGCAACGACTGTATTTCTTCTTGTAGAGTTTGCGACGGAGGTGTGACGGTGGGGGAAGCTGGTGGAATTCAATGTGGTACCCGTTTCTTATGATGGAGAGCACCCAGTCATCTATAGTGATGTCTTTCAATGTAGGTAAGTGCTTCTAAAGGGCAGGAGGAGAGGTGGGAGGTGGTATTGGGATCTCAGCTGGTTGGATGTCAAACATGATGCTTAGGCTTAAGGTCATTGCCCATAGTTGTGGTTTGTTGGCGCGGTTTGGCTCAGTAAGGTTGTTGTTTGTAGTAAGGCACATAAGATGTTTGTCTTTGAGGTTCTTATTGAAAATTTTTGATAGGAGGTGTAAGGGCTGCGTCTCTGATTGCACTGAGGGCGTTGCTGGTATGTAGGGTAGACTCCCGAATGCCTGGCAGCTGTCCTCCTTTCTGAACATTCTCAAGAATGTCATCAGTGTCGGCATTGAAGAGACCAACTCCATCGAATGTGAGATCTTTAATGCGCGCACGTGCGTCCTCGGCTAGACCCGGGGTTCTAGGTCAAGAGAAACGTCGAAGCGCTACAGAGGTAGCCATTGATTTAGGTGTGGCATCAACTGTGTGTCTAGCGGATAGCATCTGTTGTTTTGCCATCAAAAGACCCTCTTGTTGAAAAGTTTGTGCTAAGACCCTTTTATCTTCAGGGAGAGCATCAATAAAGGTAGACATATTGTCCAGAGAAAACGCTGGTAGGCGCCCTTAGTTCCCTGATAGTTAGCAACTCTCATGGTGAAGGCGGAAGAAGAGTACAGTGGTGCCTTGACTTACGAACTTAATCTGTCCCAGAAGACGTTCATAAGTCAAAATTTTCGTAAGTCAAACCAGCATTTCCCATAGGAATACACTGAAAACTGATTAATCCGTTCTGGCTGTTTTTTGTTCTTATGTCGAGGCGCCGTTTGTAAGTCAAAGCATTAGTTCCCATAGGAACTAATGCAAAACCGGTTAATCCGTCCTCTACCACTAGGGGGAGAATTATTATTTTTTAACCTAAGATGACTTGGGTTAAAAAAAAGGGCAGAAAAGGAGGGAGGGAGGGAACGAACACCTTTTAAACAGAACACCTTTAAAACCAAGCAGCTTTAAACCAAACCAAGCACCTTTTAAACCAATTTTTACATTTTAAAATTACAGTACAAGGCAGTACCAGGCAGTCCAAAGTCCATTTCCCGCTTTCCCCACGGTTTTTTTTTGTTCGTAAGTCAAAGCACCGTTCACAAGTCAAAGCCAAATTTTGCGAATGGAGCTGTTCGTAAGTCAAAATGTTCGTACGTCGGGGTGTTTGTAAGTCAAGGCACCACTGTATAGCCATTTACCCATGGAGTCAATGCGCCTGCTGTCTTTATTAGGTGGTGTTAGTATTTGTCTGTGTCGAAAGCGAGATTGTGAAGCTTTGACAAATATGGAATTGGGAGCTGGTTGTTTTTGTAAAAAGACCACGCCCAGGTCATGTACTCGATAAAGGTTGTCTATGTGTTTTGACACCGAATGAGATGATGCTGTGTTTGGTCCAAGAATGTCTAGCTGTGCTCATATGGACTGGTGTGATAGTATCTTTAGAGATGGGATCATAAAGATGATCTGCTGCTCCAGTAGTGGGTCTATGGATTAGTAGGTCGAGGGATTTGGCCATACGAATCATTAGTTGAGCATAGGTTTGAAAATCCTCTGCTGGTGACGGAGGGTCTGTGTCTGCCAGGTCAGAAACCGGCGATGTTAAAAGTCCTGATGGTGTTTGAGGCCTGGAACCATGATCAGATGGGTCGGCATCATGCCTCGAGTCAATCGAATGTCGATCAATATCGACGTTGAGCGGCTGGTCCTCAAAATATTGGTGTCAACGCCACGTTGTTGATGTCAAAGGGGCGTCAGTGGACAGTGGTTGATATCGAGGGTCGTCGATCAGTATGGACATCAAAGGTGCGTCCATGGACAGGGTCGATATTGAGGGTTGTCGATCGGTATTGACGTTGAAGGTGCGTCCATGGACAGGGGTCGATAGCGAGGGTCTTCGATCAGTATGGACGTCAAAGGTGCGTCCATGGACAGGGATCGATAGCGAGGGTCTTCGACTGCTGCCAACATGGAAGGTGCATCCATGGACAGCATTCGATATCAAGGATCATCAATATCGAAAGGGTCGGTATCGAGGTGTGTCGAAATGGAGGTTGCTGTCGGTGTCAAGACAGCTGCCGAGGTGGTAAAGGCGTCGATGGACCACACTGTATTATGGTGGAATAGACAGACACCGGTGACGCTGAGTGGGATGAGCACTTGCGGTCCTCGTAATGGAGAGGAAAACAGTAACTTGCCGGTGCTGCAACGTGCCCGGAGCCTAGGAGTATTGATCGGCTTGGTTGGGTCTCTTAGGTGCCAGCAGATAAGATGTGCCAGGTAGTCCTGGACGATCATGGTAATAAGATCGCTTCGACACTGAAGGCTCCCTAGCAGAGACATCCTGCAGAGGCAGCGCCGCCAGACCAGGAAGAGCGACTGGCCGATACTGTTTGGCGGGCTTCTCCGTTAGGCACCGATCGGGGCAAATGGCATCCCGATGATGGTGCTGAGCGTGATCTCTTTCCGCGCGAGAAGGCAAGCGGACGCTCATATAGGCTTGGTGCCTTCATTGATGTGCCAGAGGCTGGGGTGGTAGGCCTACAAGGGCAGAGTAAGGCACAGTTTCTGGTTGTGTTTACCGCCATGGATGTCTGGCGAGGCAATTTGTGAAGACTTACTCGGAGAGCCCGAGGATTGCCGCGGGCTATCGGGGAAGCCGTGAGTCGATCAACACGCTCTTCCCATTCAGGAGACTGCAATGGTGAGGTTGATGAGGTGGAAGTGCCTCCTCATCTGAAAGAGAACCGACGCAGATGAGGTTCCCAGACTCCGGTGGTTGTGGAGTCGGGGAAATGGTTGTGGAAGGCTTCGATTTCGAAGACTTAGCCTTCTTCAGAGGTGACAGTTCCGGTGCCGAGGAAGCATCTATGGACGGTTTTCTCTTAGAGGCTGTTTTCGATGTTGAGGGTTTCGACGTCGAATGTTTGGCTTTGTGCACTTGTGTGACCGTCGATATCGAGGGCAGAGTAGGTTGTCAATGATCAGAACAATATGGAGTAGCTGACGGGTGCTGTTTTGTCGCTTCGGAAACAGCTTCATCCATGGCTTTAGAGATTGCTCCCAGAGCCGAAGCTTGAGTCTAGAGAGGCGACTGTGGAGAACTCCGCGTTTAAAGTTTTTGCAGTGAGGGGAAGAGAAAGTTTGATGCCCTCACTGAGGCAAAAAAGGCATTTAGCGTGGCCATCAGAGAGCGGGATCTCGTTATTGCAGGCTATGCAGCTTTTAAATGGGCCTGAAAAGGCCATGAACCGAGAACCGGTTTAGAAAAGAAAACAACGGAAAGGTGGGAGGGGGGGACGCTTCAGCCTTAAGGCTGGAGCGTATCTTTTGAAAATAATAAGGATAATAATAATAAATAAAGTTCAATAACTTTCCTTCTTTCGTTTTCAGATTTCTCACAGAAGCAACGATCGAGGCTCTCAATGCGGCGGTTGAAAGAAACTGAAGGGAGAGCCTTGGCGCCAAGGTACATATACCAGGGGGGAGGGGGTCTATGCTAATGTATTTTCCTTTGCTACCGCAGAAGCTCTAGAATATTCCGACGAGGCTCCGCGCATGCGTGGATTACCCATAGTGTGATTCACAGAGGCCACGAAGAACTGTTCTCAATCATCCCAGAGTGCAGGACACACAACAATGGGCTCAAGTTAAAGGAAGCCAGATTTCAGTTGAATATCAGGAAAAATGTCCTAACTGTTAGAGCAGTACGACAGTGGAACCAGTTACCTCGGGAGTTGGTGAGTGCTCCAACACTGGAGGCATTCAAGAAAAACCTGGATAATCACCTGGCAGATATGCTTTTATTGTATTCCTGCATTGAGCAGGGGGTTGGACTTGACAGCCTTGTAGGCCCCTTCCAACCTCACTTTTCTATGATTCCATGATTCTATGAGGATGAAGTGCCAAAATGGCACTTCATCTTGGTTCGTGGGTTGTCAAACATGATGACCAATGAACCACGAATTGTCCCCCAGTGGCCCAACAAACCACAAATCAACTCATTAGTTCGTGAGGTCATTTTTTTTTAAAGATAGCCCCTTGGGCTATCTAAAAAGAAGAAGAAGCTCCGGCCCCCACAGCCTTCCTATGCCATGCGGCATAAGAAGAGGGGGAAAGGGATCAAAGCGATCCCCCAGTCCCGCTGCCTTTGCAAAGGCAGCAGGGCTGGGGGATGACTTGCGTTGGGCTTTCCCCCTCTGCCTATTCCCCCGCGGGGCATAGAAAGAGGGGTAAAGCCCAACCCAAGACATCCCCCAGCCCTGGGGGTTTGATTCCCTTCAGGCAGGCTTTAGCAAGCCATCGGAAGGGAAAATCCCTCTCTGAATATGCCCCCCCAGGAACAGCTGATCCACAGGGGCATAAGCAGATAGGGAACGAAGGGACAAATATAAAAGGGTTATATTCCTTGCTTCGTATTTCTCGGGGTCTCTGGAGTCCAAGAATACGAAGCAAGGAATATCTGACGAATCAGGGATGTTTGTTGAATATCCTGATTCATTTTTATATTCGTCTCCATGTCTAATTACAAGATAACTGGTATACACCAGGAGAAGAGACAATGTATTACTGGAGAGAAATCGGGCAATTTGAAATATAAAAACGAAGAACATGGAACTAGTCCTGGGGGGGGGGGGGTGTCGCACAGAGTGAAGAAAAGGGGTTGTGTTATGTTATAAGTGGACATATGATAGTGTTTTGTTTTTGCATGTCTTTTTCTTCTGTTCAATAAAGTTATAATTTTTTTAAAAAATTATTCACCTTGTCACAAAAAGTTACAGAACGACAACATATATGCCATTTTTCCATTTATTTCCTGCAGGTTCAAAGAAAAATGAACACAGGCATTAAAGAAACCCTTTATTTTAGTGATGTATTTCCTAATTACTTATAAAAACTGAATAATTAAAAATGATATTCTGTAGTTCATTTTTCATTCTATGTCCTCTTTCCATTTCAAGATATATGAACTATAATTATCATTTAAGCACACCACTTAGGAAAGTGATTTTTATGATCTATAATGGCCATGCTGGCTGGAGTAGTCTGCCAGTAGTATTACAAAAAAAGGAACTTTTCCAAGCTATGCTTACATCACCACAATCCTACACAATCATCCTAGGAATAAGTATAATTTAACTTAACAAGACATACTTCCCAGTAAACATGTGTACAATTGTGTTCTAAGTATCTATATCGTACTTTTCCTAACATGAGGTGCATTTGATTGCTTTCTCTATTTTTATTCTTTTTAAAAGTTTAAAATAACTACAGCAAAACAGTCTGGGGACATGGAAGCACTCTCCCCATAGAATACAAGGACTATAAACATATTTGGGCACCCACTGGGTATTGACAGCATCTTGTCAGCTGATTCTTTCACTTTGAAAGTACCATTGATACAAAAGAAAGTTCCTGATACAAACGAAGCAGCAGCAAAGCAGCTGAAGCATCGTCCACACTCAGAACTGAGCTATTACTTAGAAGTCTGAGAATTCCCTGGATTTTAGTATTAGAGAACAATACTCTGCCTGTCAGGCAGCAAGATATATGACCCAGATTTGGGATGCTTGCAGAGGAAAACGGGGGGCCTCACTCCAACAACATCTGTGTGTGCTTGCCCAGGCACCCACCAGATAATATCCTCCAAATGCTTTTCTTTCCAAGGCACAGAAAAGACACATAAAAGATCCTCCACTTTTCTTCAAAGACTCTCCTGGAGTGACTGCAAATTGTGGCTCTCTTGGGATTAGACTAATACATTAACAGAGTGACTACGTAACAGCAGAAACTAGAACCCAGGCCTGCATCCTGGTATGCCGAAGGCTAAACAACTCTGTCATGCTGCTGACTGCCATATAGCTCCAAGCCAGCATGAGGCAAAAAGAAAAACAAAGCCAGAGCACTTTTCTCTAATTGGAAAAAGAAAAAAGAGCAGGAGGAGAAATGTAGCACTGTAATGCCTTTACGGTATCCTTCCCCACCCTGGCGCCCTCCAGACGTGTACGACCAGTGGTGATGGGAACTACAGACTAATGCAACTGGAGGGCACCTATCTGGTGAAGGCTCCTTCAGAAAACAGACACAGACATTCTTCACTAAGGAGTGTCACATGTGGCAATCCTGCCTCACAACAATCCTGCCTCACAACTAATTCTTTGTCACACAAAGTGAATCTAAATACTTAGTCACAACAGTTTATGTTACTTTAGCCACCATGATCCTGAGGGATTTGTGGTTTGGTAGGGTCTGGTTGGATAGCTCAGTGAGCCAGGTATCTGGCTGCAGAGCCAGAGTTTGGGAGTTCACTTCCCCACTGTGCATCCCAGGAGAACAACCAGTCTGGGAGCTGGATTCCACACTGTGCCTCCCACAGAAAGAGCCAGCCTGCGGCCAAGCTGCACAGTCCAAGGGTATCCCCAGAAGAAGGGAATGGTAAACCACTTCTGAGTATTCTCTACCTGGATAACCTTGAAATGGGTCACTGTGAGTCAGAATTGATTTGATGGCACATAATCATTGTTATAAAGGAATAAGAATTCTCTTCTAGAGAAATCTAACATACTGTTCTGAACTACAGGAAAGAAAACATTCCATAGGATAGACAGTTAAAGCAGCATCAAATTAGTATAACTATGCAGTACAGAAAAACTCTATGTAACAATTACGTGATGATTGCTATCCTCTGATCATAGCCATATGTATAGTGTGGATAGTGCAATGCCTTGGTGCCAAAAGTTCATTCATTTTGAGCTCAGCATGCTGGTGATAGTCACACAGTGACCCAGATGGAAACAGAACTGTTCATTTTAATTTTATTGGGGTTTCCCCAAAGACTGAGAAATTTCTAACCCACATCTTCTAAAATAATTTAAAATGTCTTTTTATAAGACGTCAAGTGAAAATCAACCAAAAATGCTTAATGGTACTGTGTAGATACTTAGATTCTCCATAGGTAAGAAGAGTGTGTTGAAGGGCTGCTGTGGGACTGACATAAAGCCCACTCACACACGGAAGACTGTTCTAAACCAGAGTTATTTATTTCTGTATTTACAAATATAAACCCAAGTATACAGTTCACCATCAGATAATAGTAACAGTAATAGCAATAGCAATAGTAATAAACCACCACCACCACCACCTTTGAACTGCAGAGCTGGAAAGGACCCTATGAATCATCGAGTCCAGGTCTTGTCAGGGAGTCGCAGTGGGGAACCAACTCCCAATCTCTGGCTCCGCAGCCAGAAACCTAAGTCCGATCTCCTCCTTGGGCTTCACCTACCAGTCCAATAAGTCCATTCTGGGAGCAGTTCACCCCACCCTTCTGTAACTGGGGAGTTTTCTCAGTCCAGGTTGGGATGAGCTCAGAATTCCAGGACCACAGTCACCAGCTGCCCAAGCTTTTCAAGCTGCCTCTTCTTTCTCTTATTATTGCTTCTGTATTGGCAGGGGGTACAGCAGAGGACTCCCAAGCTCTGACTCAGTTTACAGTAAAGGTTGGCATTGGCTGTGGTCAAGGGCCAACTTGTTATCAAATGGAAGGTCTGTAGTGTTACTGCCACCAAGATGATCAAATCCACTTGCTCAGTCATTGCTCTCTTCGACTTACTCCTCCATGAAGGCATTCCCTCTTCTAAGCTCTCAGTCCTGTCCCCATCATCACCTCCTGGGTGTCCCTCATTACCAGAGGACCACTCCTGTTGCTGAAGTTTCCTATCAACTGAGTCTCACTCAAGTGACCCTCATCACATCATCCTCTGGAACACCTGCCACAGACAGACAGGGACACACCAGAAAAGGGTCTTCTCTGTGTCTGGTCCCATACTGATCTGGCCTCTTCTCTTTGGCCAGCACCCCAGTGCCAGAACCTTAGTGGGACGGTTCACTTTTCAATGCTGTGGGAAGCAAGGGAATCAGTCTGCGTGTCATCCCTTCCTTGGCTCCACCTCAGATACACAATTAATAATTAATAATAGTAAAGAAAGAATGATAAGTTAAGGCAAGTTACTAGGATCAAGGGATTTTTGCCAGATGAAGAATTGTAAATTCTGTTTGATATCAAACTTATCCAAAGAATGTTCAACTGTGGAAGTTATTTTATTGTTGAAAATTAAAGGTATATTCGTACTTTATTTTTTGCTTTCAAGTTAATGATCAATAATTAAAACATAATAAATACTATAGAGGATATAAACACTGAAAAGAGATATATATGTAAATCTATAGTAATTGCATATATTCAAATTTAAGCAGTGAATTTTGTGTTGTTCCCTGTTTGTGTTGTTCCCTGAAAGATACAATTCAGAATTAATCTTATCTGGGCAGAAGATTAATGTTTAAATTTTAAGCTTCTTTTGTATGTTATAATCTCACAGGAATTTTTGAATAGTCAAGATTAGGAGCCCAAATATATGGAGCAGTACATAATGGCTAATAATGCAGTAATACCAGAAGTGTATAAATACGCTCTGATGGTGTGAGTTTCACCATCTTGGAGCTCACCAAGTGTATGTACCTATCAGCTGAACCCTCTTATTGAGAGCTGGTACATACATCTGGTATGTAATATCTGCCTTTGAACTAGTAAGACTAGAATATTTAATGACAAGAAATATTTAGGAAGTAGTAGCTCTTGTTAAATTATTAAGATCTTGATATCTCAAAGAAGGGATGGGGAATGTGTTGTCCTTCAGATGCTGTTGATTGCAATTCCCATCAGCCATAGACAGCATAACCCATTCTCCCTGTGAGAAGAATCACGGGGGTTGCAATCCAGTAACATTTAGAAAGCCATACATTACTCATTTCTGGCTTAAATATTTCTTACTGCACCACCCAGAAGGATTAGAAATCCTTCCTCTCACCTTCCCTCTCTTTTTCTTTCCTTTTGATGTATCTCTCCATAACCCACTCCCCACAGGCTTGGGGGCACTAGAGGAGGAGACATGCTTTAGGGGCAATCTAAATAATTATCCCAATTACGGCTTTCACTTACATGGTCAGGGAAGGGTTCCGTGGTCTCCCGCAATAGAAATGGATCCAGATTTTTGTTCCACTTACTAACTCTTCCTCATAACAAGTCAAACATTGAACCTGCCTAAAATAATTTCTGGGTTATCTTTTGTTTGGAATATACTGATGCCCAAGTGATAGATTGGCAGCTATATGCTTCATGCAAAATTCAAAACTATATTCCTCCAGCAGGCTGTGTGTGGTCCAAGTGACATGTGGGTAGTGTTATCCCATCACTGTAGGATGAGGTGGCCATAATGCATAGACCATGGGCCATTGGTGCAACATTCTCCCTTCTTCCCACACCCTGCCTCAAAATAGTAGCTAAGGGGGTTGTGTGAACACCACCGCATGCCTGAAGCATGGAATTGTGGGAGGGAGATGCACTTTCAGCCAGTCACACACGTTTGCTTGCTTGCAGAATCCAGGCTTCCTGTGTCGGCCCTATAATAAAGTGACAGTGTGCCACAAATAATAATGACATGCTACACACTAGAGAAAATGATGCCCACAAGGACAACGCTAATTAAAAAAAAACTGAAACAAATCAAGGTTTGATACAAAGCAAGAGCATATTACAAGAGTAGTGGCTTGCCACTAGTTGGGCAATTTAATAAACAAAATAAATAAATTACAATGCAACCACAGTCAAACATTTGGCAAGAGTGCTACTGAGAACAATATGTGTAACTGTTTTGTTGAAATCAGTTGACAGACTCCTAAACTCTGCAAAAGGTTTACTACATAACAAGCTTCCTGTTGTAGACCTGTAAAGGTCTTTGATATGCATGGAATAAATTCTTCTGAATTGTAGGCTCACTCAGCATCTTTTCACAATGGGGGGGGGGGGAGGAAAATATCCTACCTAAAAATAATGCTTTAGAATAACTGCAGCCTGGAAACTCTGGACCTTATTGTTAGTCCTATTCCTAAAGTGTTCCTATTGTTAAAACAAGCTGGCACAAATCAAAAACACCATCCCTCTCAAAAATTCAGAGCAGGAGAAATACATCTCTAGGGGAAGCAGTGCATTTATGTGCCTCAACTTGGTTACAATGACTTTAAAAAACAAAACAAAACATGAAACTTAGGGAATTACTGGCTGTAATTCAATGGACAAAGATACTGAAAGAGAAGGGAGTTCAGGATGGATGGGAATTTCTTAAAAGGGAGATACTAAAGGCACAATCTAAAACTGTTCCAATAAGAAGGAAAAATGGGAGATGTCTAAAGAAACCAGAATGGTTGACTAAAGAACTTTCAACTGAACTAAGTGTTAAAAAAAACAGGTACAAGAAATGGAAAAATGGGGAAAACACCAAAGAGGAATACAAGCAAATAGCCAGTATATGTAGGGGGAAGGTAAGAAAAGCAAAAGTGCAGAACGAACTCAGGCTTGCCAGACAGATTAAAACAATAAAAAGGGCTTTTTTAGTTATGCCCGCAGCAAAAGGGAAAACAAGGAAATGATAGGATCGCTGCGTGGAGAAGATGGGCAACTACTAACAGAGGACAGGGAAAAAGCTGAACTTCTCAACACCTTCTTTGCCTCAGTTTTCTCCAAAAAGGAAAATAGTGCTCAACCTGAGGGGCGAAGAGCAGGTGATGTAGTGGGGGAAATGCAGCACAACATAGGTAGAGAAGTAGTACAGGAATACTTGGCTACTCTAAATGAATTCAAGTCTCCAGGGCCAGATGAATTACATCCAAGGATATTAAAAGAACTGGCAGAAGTAATTTCAGAATATTTGAGAATTCTTGGAGAACAGGAGAAGTCCCCACAGACTGGAGGAGGGCAAATGTTGTCCCTATCTTCAAAAAGGGGAAAAAAGAAGACCCAAATAATTATCTCCCAGTCAGCCTGACATCAATTCCTGGAAAAATTCTAGAGCAGATAATTAAACAGACAGTTTGTTATTACTTAGAAAGCAATGCTGTCATCACTAAAAGTCAACACGGGTTTCTCAAAAACAAGTCATGTCAGACTAATCTGATCTCTTTTTTTGATAGAGTTACAGGCTTGATAGATGAAGGGAACGCTGTGGATGTAGCATATCTTGATTTCAGTAAGGCCTTTGACAAAGTTCCCCATGATATTCTTGCAAGGAAGCTAGTAAAATGTGGGCTAGACAGTGCTACTGTTCGGTGGATTTGTAATTGGTTGACTGACCGAACCCAAAGGGTGCTCACCAATGGCTTCTCTTCATCCTGGAGAGAGGTAACTAGTGGGGTGCCTCAGGGTTCTGTTCTGGGCCCTGTGCTATTCAACATCTTTATCAATGACTTGGATGAAGGAATAGAGAGTATGCTGATTAAATTTGCAGATGATACCAAATTGGGAGGGGTTGCTAATTCCCCAGAGGACAGGATTAAAATTCAACATGACCTTGACAGATTAGAGTCCTGGGCCAAAACTAACAAAATGAATTTCAACAGGGAGAAATGTAAGGTCCTACACCTAGGCAGAAAAAATGAACTGCACAGATATAGGATGGAAGACACCTGGCTAGACAACAGTACCTGTGAAAGGGATCTAGGAGTCTTGGTAGACCACAAACTGAACATGAGTCAGCAGTGTGATGCAGCTGCCAAGAAAGCCAATGCAATTCTTGGTTGCATCAATAGGAGTATAGTGTCTAGATCAAGGGAAGTGATAGTACCACTCTATTCTGCTTTGGTCAAACCTCACCTGGAGTATTGTGTCCAGTTCTGGGCACCTCAATTCAAGAAGGATGTTGACAACCTGGAACGTGTCCAGAGGAGGGCAACCAAAATGGTCAAAGGTCTGGAAGACATGTCCTATGAGGAGCGGCTTGGGGAGCTGGGAATGTTTAGCCTTACAAAAAGAAGGTTAAGAGGGGACATGATAGCCATGTTTAAATATTTGAAGGGATGTCATGTCGAGGAAGGGACAGGTTTGTTTTCCACGGCTCCAGACACTAGGACAAGGAGCAATGGTTTCAAACTACAGGAAAAGAGATTCCACCTGAATCTCAGGAAGAACTTCCTGACAGTCAGAGCTGGTCAGCAGTGGAATATGCTGCCTCGGAGTGTGGTGGAGTCTCCTTCTTTGGAGGTTTTTAAGCAGAGGCTGGATGGCCATCTGTCGGGAGTGCTTTGGTGGAGTTCCTGCATGGCAGGGGGTTGGACTCGATGGCCCCTGTGGTCTCTTCCAACTCTGTGATTATATGATTCTACGAAACTGCATTGAGGCAAGCCAAATGCTTGCCTAAACAGAGCAGCCACCAAATGGTGATGAAACGTTGCCCACAAAGATGCACAATCAAACCTGTGAGGCAGGAAGTTCCAGGCATAAAAATCAGTCAGTTTTGTTTTATATCATTTCTTAGAATTTCACCAATGTCCCATCCCATTTCTACATCAGGCAGCTAAACTTTTATTTCCCTTCTCGCATGGAATTTTGTTCAGATTTTGGTATGCATTCTTCCTTATGGATTTTCTTTAATGCATTTGCCCCACTGACCAAAGCCTCTTGGAGCACATTTTTCCCAAATGCACACATTTTAAATCATTAACATTTAAAAAACACATATATAGCTTGATGTGCAATTTTCCTTCACTAAACAATGCAAAAGAGGTGTGCTTTGTCCTCACGTGGCGAAGTGCAAAACGGGGAAGAGTGGATGTATTTCTTTTCCATTGCTCTTTTGGTTTCTGCTTTCCCCATATCTACCAAATATATCTTGGCCGATGCATAAAGGAGGGCTCTCCAGAGGATGATTGAAGGGACGCACAGACCCACAGGTAATATGCCCCTCCCTTGCTGTCTCACGATCCAGCAGAGCTCATTCACTTCTTCTGAGAGCCAAGCAACCATTTATGGAACGCTTCACCCCAGCACCTTTACACGAACCTTCCTGCACCCACCAATGGCTCAACAACACCGATGTGAAGCTATCCCACCCAAAGGTCTGCTGACCTCCCATTATGTAGGCACCCCCTAAGAGAAGGGATGTCAATTGGCACAACCAAGCTCCTCCAATAGCGACAGCAGCAAAAGCTCTGACAGCTCAGCCGTGATGGATCAGGAGAACATAATGTGTCCCTTGTCCTCTGCCAACAAAACTAGGTCCTGGGCTGCTATGAGCAAGGGAGTGCTTTGCTTGTATCCTTAATGCAGACTGATGGGATGGAGCTCCCCGGCTAGCTATTGAGGATTCTTTTAGGCATGGCTGATTTTGATATCAGAGGTCCAAGTCTACATATGCAGCTGGGCAGAAATGCCTAGTGGCCTCTGGGCATCCAAACACGCATTTATGGGTGATTGTGGACTGTGACTGTGCTTTCAGGTGCCTTGAGACCATTATGCTGAGAATGAAACAAGCGTAGGTCTTTACAGTCTAAGGTCTTTACAGCCTAAACCAACACAGCCCCGAACATAGTCATACATTGGCTCATTCTTGCGCTATGTGTGTACTTCCCCTTTGTTCACAGCTAAATATTTGTCTGTGTCTTTGTGGACATGCAATTAGTGCTTGGCTGCCTATAACTAATTGCTGGGCTACCCCAGCAAGACTAATGACTTCTTTTCCAAATAATGGTTCATGCACATTGGCTCTGAGACTCTGTGCCACCATCAGCCTGCAGTAGTTGACTTCAGGCACCAAAGGTAGAGAAATTCCGCTACTGCTCTGCAGCTTGATTTATGAGGACTGGACCCAAGAAACAGCTCTGTAACGCCAATCCTCAGGCAAAGCCTCACATTTCCCTGTTTCTGCTCTGTAATATTTTCAGAATATCCAATTAAGTTAAGGAATGGAGCTTATAACAGACCAAGTATGTGCAATGTGATAATCCTGAAAAGTCTGCACAAGCACTGACTGCCCTTATATCCATGCATGTACCTTCTTTGCATATACAGAGCCATGTACAGAGAACACGTGTACTTGTCTGCATCAGGGTGAAATCCATTGTTGGTTTAAGAGCCAGGTCCCTTCTGGGTCTCTCTGGGCTAGATGATGGCATGTAGTGAAGCATGCAATCAGGATCAGGACCACAACAACTGATATCATCTCTCCCCCACCCATCTCTTCCAGCTCATATTCCATTTGGGATGCTTGTTTAAGTACACACAGGCTTTTCACACATGGGGAAACCTGCCAAAGACAGCTCCATGACTCTCTTACAGAATGATGCCTAGACCATTTTGGACTTGGAGGACTTTCAATTACTGGCTAACCTCCCATGCAGCCCCATCCCCCGCCACACACACATACATTTTCTCACTCTGGTGACACATCCACAGGCCATGAAAGTAGAGTAGCATTTTGATTATTACTGTTATTTGTTCATGAGGGAGTAATGGTGGGGGGATGTGGAAAAGTAATCTGGATGGTTGTTTGGTTTTTTGCAGGCTGAGCAGCAGTATCTTGCCTTCTCTTTTCTTAGATGAACTGTTCTGCTGCCACATGCACCAGCCAAACCACAAGAATAAATGGCTACCTCATGAAGTCCTTGCCCTCTTCCCCCTTCCTTTCTGTGCAGTCCATACAAAAGGGAGCTTCCCTCCTTTCCCCCCTCTGAAATTACACCACTTTATGAAGTTGTTTCAAGGGAGGCATTGTGAGCAAACATGGTTACCAGCAATGTTTCCCCAAGCAAGGATGGTGAGGTGATACGGGGGAGCAGCAGCTGCTGCCTTCACAATATTTTCTTTCCAAAAATAAATCTGAGTTTTCTCTTCCACACATCCCCTGGGCATTTTTCCTCCAGAGAAAGGCTTTCCCACTATATTTTCTGCTCAACTCTTCTTATATCTCTTTGCACTACTGCATCAACACAGTTAGAACTCTGATTGTAGTTTGTCAGTGTAATCTGTCTGGCTTTTGGTGTCTATAATGCAGACTAAAGTATCTTGCATATTTTTCTTTAAAAAAAACATAAATGGAAATCCAAACATATGGGTTTACCCAATAGACAATAATTAAGCTGCATTTTAATATAAAGTTTATTTTGTTTCTTATTTGATAAGCATAGCTCTCTGAATCAGTTACCTTATTCAAAATCAGAAAACAAAGTTAAGCACAAAAATGTCCAATTTATTGTAATTTTCTCTGTAATCAAAGTTGGGATTATAAAAGATAACTGAAGAAGCTTGTGAATACCTTGAAATCACAACTAATAAGGATTTGGGGTTTTTAATGCATTGTACGAAATTAGGATTTGATCATACATACATAGTCCCATGGGCACAGCTACACATGTAGGGAGGATTTATGTATCTCCTCTCTCTCCATCTCTATTTCACTGTTCACCTCTTCACATGTGCAAAGAGCCAGGAACAGACTGCAACACCGTATCTACTATTTTTAGCACAAGACACATGTGCACTTCCTTCTATTTATCGAGTCAACCTTCTCCTCCAAAGGGCTCCAGTGTACAACTCATGGATCATCTGTGTGCATGAGTGTGTGTGTGTCTGTCTGTCTGTCTGTCTGTGTGTCTTTGTCTGTATGGATAGAGAGATGGAAAGAAAGAGAGAGAGAGAGAGAAAGAGATGGATGGACAGACAGACATTCACATACAAGAAATAGGCCTTGTTACCCCAGGTAACTGCAAAACAAAGTCTACTGCTAACTTAATGCAGCTGCAATCCCATGCAGTCACAGCAGCAAAATCAACAGTGTAATTGCTACAAAAAGCTGGCATAGAAACACCAGCATTCATTCAGCAACAGCAACATGCTGGGAAGACATCAATCAATGTTTGGCAACAGACACAATGCCACAGTACCATCACCCTGCTCAGTCCATTTCCTCTCACAAAGACAACATGCAATGAGCCTGAAGGGAAGAGACCACACACCACCCTTGAGAAGAGAAACAGACAGTAATTCAGAGCCACAATTTGGACCTGTCCTGTGGCTCATGGACTGATAGCTTTATTCAGGCAATCCACTGACTCAACCATGCTCCAGGATGTCTTTCATTAGCCTACATCTCCTCATCACCCACCCAACCACACCTCTCCAATGTTTATTTGGCTTCCAGCACCTGCTAATAATGTTCCTTTTATATACTGACATCAATCCCCACCATTACCAAAACCCAACGCCTAGCAGGCTCTACTGCCCAGCAGTCACCATAAAGACTTGGAAAGACCTTGCATTTCTGAGATCTCCCCCTCAATTCTTCTTGGTGCACCTGTGGCAAGGTGATCAGAAAGATGCAGAAGGAGCCATTGTGGAGCAACCTTCTGTTCTGCTTCCTCTCTGAGTTCACTCTTGTGAAAGTATCTGACATAAGTGATAAGAATGAGACACAGATACACATGGGAAATAGTTGAAGTTTCTTTTATAGAATAATATAATGGATGGAGCACAATCTGGGCACAATGCCAAAGAACTGGCATACCAACCATTTTGTTCTTGCAGGGCCCCTTGGCCTGAGAAAAATGTATAACAACAGAAATTGCTCCACATGCATACCAGGTATTGCTAAACCTGTTACATTGCCTTCTGCCATGCCTTCTGAAAAACCATAGGAGCCCAGAAAGTAGCATCCCTACAAAACACAGCTGTATGTTGGATGGCAGTCCAATTTTTCTTGAACTCCCATTAAATTTCATCATTGGCTGCCATGCCTAGAGTGTTGGATGAGTGTTATGCTTCAACACCTGGAAGGCCATATATTCTCTACTCTTGTTACAGAAGAACATCTAGATTTCCACTGGTTATTGCTCTTCTAGGACTCAGTTGAAATCTATGTGACGCTGGTGTGGAAGAGAATCATCCTTGGCAAATGTTGGAGGGCCACCTGGTTGCCTGTGGAGAGACAGAAGAAAAGCGGTGAATAAAACATAGCAGCTTCAACCAACTAATTCCAAATAATTAGCTGTGTATCAGGGTTGGGGATAAATGTTTGAAAGACAGAAGTATACAGTATGGAGAAGGCTTCCAGTTGAATACAAACCTTCAAAGGAAGATCACACAAAAGGTCAGAGAAGGTGAACATCAGTCCATTCCATTCCATCTGTTAGCACTATTAGCTGAACACTCCTGATCAGTTGTCCAGATCAGAAGCAGAGTATAAGCAGCAGGATGAATGAATGCCAGACAGAGCATCCCATTACAAACATCAAATGTAAACATCAGGCAGAACAGCAGAGATAAGAGTGAAAACAGGGTTAGTACATGCAGAATAGAAAAGCATTTCCCAATTGTCCTCCATATAGAGAACAGAATTCTCATCAGCCAGATAAGAGAAAGGGGTTAAGCTGCTACACAATGGCTGTGAGGAAGTCCTAAAAACACCCACCTCTTTTCTGTGGTGGACCGTTAGGAGGAGGTCAAGGGGATCTGCTTCAAGGCATGACCTTTCAACCACTTCCCAGCTAAGTCCCCATCCCTTGGCTTACCTGCATGGGGTGCTTGTAGCCAGTGAGCTGGTATTCCTGGATGGTTCTAGTGTTTGGAGAGCTAAAGCAAAGCATCTGTAAAAGTTCTGAGAAGACAAGTGGCAGTCATTTGCCTTTGGTTGGTTGTTTTTCCCTCCCTCTGGCCATTAAGCCATTGTGGGTTGTGCAAAGTGCTTCCTTTGTGTAAAGTTCTCCATTATCAAAGCCTCAACTTGTGTGCTAATGGTTCTTAAAGAAAGAGACTGCGTTTAGAGATATAACTTCATTGCAACTCATACTGTGATTCTTGTCAATACACAAAAGCCATGTTGTTTTGTTGAGCCTCAGAGAGCAGTTCTAGTGGTGTGCTGTGATTGTTTTTTGAGTGAGGTGAAAATTTTGCCCTCCCTATGGTATAAGGACAGAGGTGCAGGCAGTCATCTATGGCTTCCCCTTGACCTCAGAGATAGAAATTGAAATATTCTAGCTTGTTTGCAACCACAACGCTGTCACCCACAGGAAGTACAGGCTTCCAACCAAAGGCCAAATGACTGCAATCCTATGTGTTCAAACATATGACAGCACCTAGCGGCGGAGGAAGAAGGAAATCAGGGGCCTATTTTTAAAAGCAAGTGGGTTGTGTGATTAAAGATGGAGGAATCTGCACACACTTTTCTCTTAGCCACAGTTCAGGTACCATCTGCCTGGTTGAGAGAAATCCACTGGCAAAGAGGGTTTGTTAGTCATAGGAGGGGGGAAAGCTCTGTTTCCTCCCCTACATGAACCTTTTGCTTTTAAAATCAGGGTCACTCCATACCTCTTTCCATATGGCCAGTTTAGTTTTATATTCAAATAATTGTGCTCTTCTCCCCAACATTGACTATTCCTCCACCTTACATGTGACTCCCCAAGATTTTCCAGCCTGAATTAGCAGGATTTCATCTGCATAAGTATGAAGTCAGTGGCACGCTCCCACCAGCATATGTGTAGCACTAGGATGGCTACACTGATGTGGCATTGTGCTCTGATAGCACAAAAGAGTGGAGGAGCAATATGACTTTACCCAGTGGGCACCAGCTAAATATAGGATCAAGATGTGCAAAGTTTTCACACCTGTAGCACTGCTGCTCATATCAAAGCAGTTTAACGAGGCATGGGAAAAACAGCCACCATACTTTAGCCAGCTGTTTTACCCACTCAATTGCTGTCTCATCTAGTCAACTCTTTCAGAAAACGAATCATAATCCTGTTATAAAAGTAAAGATTGCAGATAGTAGAGAAATAATTTACTAGCAACATACAAGATGTCAGAGGCAGAACAGTAGAATGAAATTCAGAAGATTTGATCAGTCCAAACCCCATTATTTTTCTAAAACCAAAGTTTTCACATCAAAATTGAAAATAAATACAGGTTGCATACCTCTCTCCACTGCTTTGTCTCTATACCCTGAGTATACAGCACACACACTGCAAAAAGAGGGGGAAATACAAGTCAACGCAGTCAGTGATAAAATGGAAAGAGGACAGCAATGAAGTCATACTGCATGTTTTACATTAGCAATACATCTTTAAGGTGCCACGTTTTGGTCTTCTTTGCTTTTTATTTTTGTTTTTGCCTGATATGCTAACACAGAATAATACAGCTACTTCTTTTAAATCTAGCTTTAAAAAAGTGGAAGCCCTGAGTAGCATGGAAAAAAACTCTGTGTCTGAAGCAAAAAGGCTGATTTGCATTGGCCTTTGCATCATGTGAGCTGTTAAAAAAAGTTCAAATTCATCAATTCTCCTTCCACAGCAAAACTGGTACTATTTGCCAGTGTAATTACAGTCTGAATGAGTTAGGCAGTGTTCATTTCCTTGTATGTGTACATAACACTGCAACCTTGCAGTGCAATCCTGCACGTGTTTACTCAGAAATAAATCCAACCATGTTCAACGGAGTATACTGTCAGGTAGGAACACATTAAATGGTGGCCTTAATCTAATGTGACTTTTTCTACTCGTAACAATGATTCCTTTCTCCCACTGCAACTGAGAAGCAGAGTTTAAGAAAGTTACTCTTTTGGGTTATAAGTCTCAGACCCCATGCTAGCTGGAGGATTCTTGGACTTGTAGTCCAAAAAAAGGAACGTTAGGATTATTAGTCAGGAAGACAGGAGCAAGACCAAATGTTGAAAAGCTTTAGCTGTGACTTTTGACTTGGCAAGGTGCAAGGTGCCTTTTATGGCACCGGCCCAGAATCAATGGTGAAACCTCTCTTCTCCAACCCCTTTCCCCTGCCTGTTTCTTCCTCAGAGGTCCTGGAATTTCTCTCATGCTCTTCCAAAGAAACCACAGAAATCTAGACCAGATCTTAAGGGTGACTTGTTTAAATGAGTCAAGAAAGACGCCTTCATTAATGTACTTCACTCTCTTTCAAGCGCTCCCCATTACTAAAACACATCAGAGAGGTAAAGAAGATTAATGAGGTTCTAATGAAGAACCACTGCCAAAGTGCTGGCAAATGGGCAGCGAGCAAACGCTCCTTCAGGAGCCTTTTCTCAGGTGCTGCTGCTTATCCCTCTTCATCTGCGCAAGGACCTACGGAGAGTGTCTACATTCCATGACCATATGAACAGAAACATCATGCTACGTATTGAGAATGGAATAAAACGTGGCAGGAGAGTGCTCCTGTTCACTCTAACCTGCCCACTACTTCCCTTCTAAGAACAATCTAACCCACCCCTCCAACATTCAATCAATAAGAATGCTCAGTCCTCACTAGGTTGTGGAGGCAGAGGGGAATTTCCAACGTTTCATGTTTCCTAATAAACATTTATACCTCTGCAAACCTTGGGGTTTTGATACTTCCCTCTTGTGCAGGCGTGGTGCTACTCTGGCTACATTTGAATAATGGATTTATTGTCAGTATACAGGAGAATACATATACCTCAAGAGAATTAGGCTGATGCATTCATTCAAATCAAACAGACAAGTCCATGAAATATGTGCACTGATACATGTAAAGGTCTCAGAAATATCACCTTTATTAGGAGCACTTGAAAATATCAAAGCCAAGCCAGAGGGCTGTTCTGAGCATGGAAGCTGAGATACACACACAGGATTGCAGTTTCCTTTTCAGCACACAGGGGTTCTATGTGCATTCTTTTGTACATTCAGACTGTATCCTTCCAGCAGCATAAATGAAGATTTCACACACCTCAAGGTAGATGTGCATACTCAAATAGCCACATGCAGGAATTGGTGTGATTATTTTTATAAATGTGTGATGGCTGTAGGTCACAGTTCCCCAACCCCCGGTCCGCGGCCCGGTGCCGGTCCGTGGCCTGAGCTGGACCGGGCCGCAGAGACAGACCTCCTGCCCCCCCCGCACGCACTCCCCTCCTCACAGCTGCTTTGCGCAGACGTGTGCTTGCCAGCGCTGGCATGAGCGCTTTCCCACCCCTTCACACATGCACCCGCGAGCTCCCACGCAAGCGCGCGGGGGGGTACCCTGCCTTCCTCAGAGGTTCAGCAAGTCCACGGTCCTAAAAAAGTTGGGGACTGCTGCTTTGGATCACGGGAGCCTTGCCCCAAAGAGGACTCTTCTTCCCACAGTGCACAGAGTCGGCAGTGAGTCATTTCTGGGCCGTATGGCCCCATGGGAATTGCAGTCTCTTTTCCGCCCGCCATTTTACTCCTCTCAATGCAAAGGCGCCCATAGAGAGACTCCAACTCCCATGCTGCCTTGCGCTCAGGGCTTGAAGGCCCTGATGGAAGATTGTTATTGTGGCGGCCCCGCCCCCTGAAGACTCCTCTTCGTGTTTAAAGATGGCGGGTGCCGCACGTGGGGCGCAGGAGCTGGGAGGCGCGCGCGGGTCTCGCTCCTGGCGCCACGCTTGCTGCTGTGGGCTGCCTCGGGGGAAAGCGAGCGGGCCGCGGCGGGGGACACCACCCTGGGGAGCCTCCTGAGCCTCAGCTGGAGCAGGGCCTGTTGGAAGCCAGCAACGGCAGCGAGGAAGAGCCGGTGAGGTTTCTTGCAGCAGATGCTGGCATTTGGCTCCTTGGAGGTGGTGGAGGAGGAGAGGCGGCGGCGGCGGCAGCTGGAGCATTAGGGGAGCCTCTCTGCCTCCTTTGCCCCAGTGATGTGGGGTCTTCCCCGTCTCAGCCCACCCCTTCCCGAAGTGGGTCTGCTCTTGAAGCCCTCAGGCTGTGTGGGGGCCAAGCAGCAGCCGCTGCCAGCCAGGAAAGCAGAGCAGAGCAGAGCAGAGGGCAGCGGAGAGGGTGTCCAGGCAGCCCTCCCCCCCACATCTAGCCCCCCAATAGTCCTGGTTGCTTGGCATGCAGGGTGCAGGACAGTGAGGCCATGGCGGTGTTTGAGGGCACAACCAAGAGTGGGGAGGGGGGGCTCTGGAAAGGGCTGCCCCCCAGGCAGGCCCATGCCTGCCGTCCCTCTGGGGCCCCAACCCTACATTCCCAGAGAGCGCCTCGCCTTTGTTGCTCCGGCCAGCCATGGGGAGGAGCAGGGCTCGAGGGCTGCTCAGGGGCCTGCCCCATCCCAGCACGTGGCCCCCTGCACCGCCTCTTTCAGGGAACTGTGGGGGCTCCCCCTCAGGCCCTTGTTGCCCGATGCCAGCTGTTCTCCAACAACTCGAGCCGGGGGCCTGTCTTTCGGGCCCTTTGCCTGTTTTTTTCTTTTCTTTTCTTTTCTTTCCTTCTTTCTCCCAAACTGGAGAAACTGGGCTTTAATGGGGGGGGGGGGGTTCGTGGCATGGAAAACACTTCTTTGAAGCACCCCTGCAGTGGCCTTTCCTCTCATTGACAGTAAACACGTGCTTTGTTTACATATGCAATTATTATAGGGAAAAATAAAAGTTAAAAAAATTAAAAGAACTAGTAAAGAAGACAAAAACGTGGTGGCACCTTATATTTCTTTAATGTGAGCTTTTGTGGACAAGAATAATCAGAATCTTGGAACGGCAGAGCTGGAAGGGGCCCTAGAGATCATCAAGTCCAGCCCCTGCCAAGGAGGCCCAGTGGGGGAATCGAACTCCCAACCTCTGGATCCACAGCTGGATACACTGAGCAATCCAGACAAGCCCACTTCCTCAGACATAAGGGAAAATGATATTTATACATGGCATTAAAATAAGAAAGACCAAAATACAGAGATTGTGGTTGGTTGGTAGGAAAGTCACTGGGCGTTTAAGGTTGTGGTGACAACACCTTTGATGTGCAAGTTTCTCATTGAAGCTTGTCTTAAATATTTGAGATCACTAACAATGATTACAATGAACACAGACACAGTCCTACATAAAAGTGGATGAAAAATAAAGTTGTGATAAACAAGGCTTTCAATTACTGAATAATGTTTGTCCATGATATGGAAAATAAACATCCACTGTAATGTGCCATCCAGTTGCTTGCAACTTACAGTGGATATAAAAAGTTTGCACACCCCTGTTAAAATGTCAAGTGTCTGTGATGTAAAAAAATGAGACAAAGATAAATCATTTCAGAACTTTTTCCACCTTTAATGAGACCTATGAACTGTACAACTCAGTTGAACAACAAACTGAAATCTTTTAGTTGGAGAGAAATAAAAATAAAAATCTGAAATAATATGGTTGCATCTGTGTGCACACCCTTAAACTAATACTTTGCCGAAGCACCTTTTGATTTTATTACAGCACTCAGCCTTTTTGGGTATGAGTCTATCAGTATGGCACATCTTGACCTGGCAATATTTGCCCACTCTTCTTTGCAAAAACGCTCCAAATCTGTCAGATTGCAAGGACGTCTCCTGTGCACAGCCCTCTTCAGATCACCCCACAGATATTCAATTGAATTCAGGTCTGGGCTCTGCCTGGGCCATTCCAAAACGTTAATCTTCTGGTGAAGCCATTCCTTTGTTGATTTGGATGTATGTTTTGGGTCATTGTCATGCTGAAAGATGAAGTTCCTCCTCATGTTCAGCTTTCTAGCAGAAGCCTAAAGGTTTTGTGCCAATATTGACTGGTATTTGGAACTGTTCATAATTCCCTCTACCTTGACTAAGGTCCCTGTCCCAGCTGAAGAAAAACAGCCCCAAAGCATGATGCTGCCACTACCATGCTTCACTGTGGGTATGGTGTTCTTTCGGTGATGTGCAGTGTTGTTTTTGCGCCAAACATATCTTTTGGAATTAGGGCCGAAAAGTTCAACCTTGGTTCCATCAGACCATAACACTTTTTCCCCACATGCTTTTGGGAGACTTCAGATGTGTTTTTGCAAAATTTAGCCAGGCTTGGATGTTTTTCTTCATAAGAAAAGGCTTCCGTCTTGCCACTCTACCCCATAGCCCAGACATATGAAGAATACGGGAGATTGTTGTCACATGTACCACACAGCCAGTACTTGCCAGATATTCCTGCAGCTCCTTTAATGTTGCTGTAGGCCTCTTGGCAGCCTCCCTGACCAATTTTCTTCTAGTCTTTTCATCACTTTTGCAGGGACGTCCAGTTCTTGGTAATGTCACTGTTGTGCCATATTTTCTCCACTTGATGATGACTGTCTTCACTGTGTTCCATGGTATATCTAATGCCTTGGAAATTCTTTTATAACCTTCTCCTGACTGATACCTTTTTAACAATGAGATCCCTCTGATGCTTTGAAAGCTCTCTGTGGACCATGGCTTCTGCTGTAGAATGTGACTAAGAAAATGTCAGGAAAGACCTACTAGCACAGCTGATCTTTATTTGGGATTCCTCAGAGGCACTTTAAATGATGGCATAACATACTACTGCATAACAAGTACCCCCACGCACGGACGCCCCCCCATTCATGGACGCCTGCGGTGGCAGCCCCCCCCCCCCCCGGTCCTTGGAAGAATGGTCTTCAACAAAACCGGTCCCTGGCATTAAAAAGGTTGGGGACCACTGCTGTAGGTTACCCAAATATGACTGCTACCATACAGGAAGTCTAAAGCCAGGAAGATCTTTTTATTCACCAGCTGACACAACCCACCATTCTTTGTTTTAGAGTAACTGTTATCAAACTCTGAATAAACCAGTAATCTGAAGTCCATCGGGTTTCAGCTGAAAAATTAACAGTACAATCCAGCATGTATTTGCTTAGAAGCAGAGCTTGTTATAAAAGTGCACATTATTCAAGAAAAGCACTGGAACTTAGCCATAAATTCTGCTCTTACAAATCTTAAAAGTGCTTCATTTTGGCTCTTTCATGCCAAAGGTTGCAAAGTTTCATACATATTTGCATGGTAGGACTCTTAAGTGTCCATGGATTCAGAACAAATCTCATTTCATGAACTTTTGTAAACTAAGTTCAGAAATACTGTAACCAAAATATTGCCTGAAAAAAATGAAGATGTGTGAAAATTTTACATACATGGATCTGACTTGGAGAAGGTATCTTTATCCAGAAGATTCCTAAAATAAAGGAAAAGAAAGAAAAAATTACAAAATAGCTCAGATAGATCCATTTTCAATACAGATCTACCAGATAATTTGAACTGTGTTTTTTTTAATGCAACACTCATTTACAGAAATATTCTGAACAGCAGCCAAGAAACACACCCTTGAACTTGTTTAGTGAAGTGAAGGTGTCAAGGCTGAACCATGGATAGCTATTAGAGAAGATCCAAAGGTTCAAAGCTGAAGGATCAAATCTGGACTGTGCTTAAGGCAAATGAGCCAGTTTTCCAAAGTAGCAGATACTAGTAAATGGCAGCAATGGGTTTGAAGAAAGAGTGTGCCTGTCCTGAACACTCTACACCAGAAGAATGCAGGGACTTTCAGATGTTTTGGACTTCAAATCCCAAAAGCTCCTGTCGGCAAAATGAAGGTTTGTGTAATCCAAAACACCTGAAGGACCAAAGGTTCTCCACTCTGTCCTAAACTTGCTTGCTGCCTTCAAATTCATCAAAAGACCACGTCCTGGTGTCAATACTGAAGAAAGATTCAACCGCTCCCTGCCCCAAATTAGCTTTTAGTCATGGGACATCAGTGTGTGCCATCTTGTTCTTCTTTTCAGATAGCAAAATGCCTTTGGCTGACACTGGATCAGGCCTGAAAATATACTAAAAGCAAGGAATGCCCCAAACTAATCCAAGGTAACCCAACCAGAACCAGGAAGATCTTTTTGCTTAAAATCTCACTTCACACATGACACCTTTCTATACAGGAAGGCTCAGTTATTAGTCTAGAAGAGCAGGGCTAGTCCTCAACCTGAGGATACCTCATGGCCCAAGGGGGTACTCTGAAGTGCAATGCTGACTCTTAGGAACACAGGGGCGCTGCATACACAACTGGCTGGCTGGTTCTAACCTAGGCAATTCCTGATGAAATCAACAATGTTCTGCATCAATACGGCCAAGGAACCTGTCTCTTTTACTCAGTCTGAACCTTTCAGTGCAGAATATCACTTGATACACAAAAAGGCAACTAATTTCTGACTGTCACCTTGTTGCTGCTATGTGCTGTCAAGTCAGAACTGGCTTATAGTGACCCTAACAGGGTTTTCAAGGTAAGTGAGATAGTTAAGGAGTGGTTTTACCAGTTCCACTCCTCCAGTGAGTTTCCATGGCTGAGCAGGGATTCAAACCCAGGCGTTCTGAGTCCTAGTCAGTCACTCTATTCACTACACCACACTTCGTATCCAATGGTCACCTATTTTATTTTTTATTTTTTTAATTTAATTTTTTTTATTTTTACATAAACATAAAATACATAAACTAAAATACAAATTGACTGTGTTTCCCACCACCACAGACGGGACCTCTTACAATAATCTTCTTTTTCCTCCATCTATTCTTCTTCTTTTTTCTTCTTTTATTGTCCTCTTCTCCAGAACTGCATTGATTCTTGATTTGGAGCTTTCCCCTTTCCTCTTGTTAACGCATATTCCAAAAATCTACCCCATATATCATAAAAATTATTCTTTTTCAACTCTCCTTTCTTAACCTTTAAATTACAAGTTAACTTATCATTTATAGCTATATTTCATATTTCATTGTACCATTCATCCATTCGAAATTCCAATTTTGATTTCCATTGTCTAGCTATTATTAGTCTAGCTGCTGTTAATAAACTGGTAATCAATTCTTTAGTCATTTTATCATATTCTACATTCTCAAATATTGATAACAGTTATCTCAGGATTAAATTCTATATCTTTTTCACATATGTCATTTAATTCTTTAAAGATTAATTTCCAAAATCTTTGTACTTTTTCACATTCCCACCAAATATGAAAGTATGTACCTATTTAATTTTTTAAATAAACATTTAAATTATTTTTTACCCTGCCTTTCTCCTCAAAAGGACCCAACAGGTTCACATCATTAAAAAGACACCTAGACCAGTACAAATGCAAAGGAATGGTAGAAGAATATTCCTCATTATAGACTGTCTTTGTAACATGAGCTAGTTCTAAGCCACATAAACAGAAATGTTGCTTTCTCTCCTGCTTTAGTTTTTATACTTGAGATGCCAAGATTACAAAAATTTATCTCCTAAAGTTATGGAAATTACATCAGGAAAACAACCAAACATTTTGGTCTTCCAAATATTGATTTATTTACATCAACTGTAACCCCAATTAAACATCAGTTGCCTCCTCCACCCTGAGAAATCAAGTTCAGTGAAGTCTCTGTTTAAGTAACAACCTGTGGCCCTCCATATATTGTTGGACCCAACAGATCCAACCAACAGGCTGACAGATGCAAGCTGTGGTACAAGAACATCTGGAGGGCCACTCCTAACTGAAGAAGCTAGACAGAACTGGTGACTGACCTCACCAAGAAACTAAATGGGACACACATGTCGGACTCACCTATGTAAGTGTTTGATTTATCTATGTACATTATTGAGTCTGCACTTGAATCCACTAGAGAATGTTCTAGAACAGTGATGGTGAACCTTTTTGAGCCTGAGTGCCCAAACTGCAACACAAAACCAACTTATTTAAAAACAACTGCCCCTGCACTGCAAGGGTTAAACGCTTGGTTTCTTTCCCCTAGGGGCGGTATTAACAGAGAAATACTTACCAGTCCTCCAATCCCCCGTCAAGCTAGACCAGTTATTGCACCCCTCCGCTGGACCACTGCACCAGCAGAGGGGAGTGCCGAAATCTGGGATCGGAGGACAGGTAAGTATTTCTCGATGGCAACTTACGGCTCACATGCCCACAGAGAGGGCTCTGCGTGCCAGCTGTGGCACTTGTGCCATAGGTTCACCATCACTGTTCTAGAATCTAATGAAGGCAAGTCATAATATCATGTCAGGTATTTCATTTTGTAAACTAGATCTTTTTTGTAGCTAGTTTTCTACTGAGCATGGGAGAATCCAAACAAAAACAACTACTACCCTCTGCGATATGGCTCCCCCACTGAGACATGAGAACCCTACCACCACCATTTCATTGTAATGAAGTCAGAGATGGCTGAGCAGTTCTAGTTGTATGTATATCATTAGTGAAAGGTGAACCACACTGAACTCACATTTATAACCACAGATAAGAGTGGTGCAAAATTTAGGAAACAAGCCTTTCATCTGAGGTGGAACTTTCATATTATCAGGTAGGGAGGTATATTTAATTACACTTGTGTTTTGTATTATCCCAAGGTCTGCTTTGTTATTGTTATGTGCCACCAAGTTGCTTCTGACCTATGGTGACCCTAGCAGGGTTTTTAAGGCATATGAAATGGTCACAGAGCATTTTATCATTGTCACCCTCTCCCAGTGAGTTTTCATGGCTGAGCAGGGATTTGCACCCATGTCTCATGAGTCCTAATCTAGCATTCTATCTATTCCATCAGAATAGTTCTCGGGGGAAGGAAGAATGTTTAGCTGTGTTCTTTTTTTTCCTTTTGTCTGTTTGTTTTGTTAATTATCTGTTAGATTGTTAATGTTTTTAAGTTTGTATGTTTAGATATGAATAAAATGGTATTTTAAAAAAAAGAATGGTTCTCAAGGTCTACTATAAACATCATTATAATAAGAGTTTGTTTCAGAGGCTTCAACAGCTGCATATAGTGTATTTTGGAATTTCACAAGTACAGTTCCTCCAAGACCACTCCAATCATACATCAGTTTGGTCAATCCCAGTTCTTCAGGACAATTAACAATTTTCTGGGAGCTGTCCAGCATTTGAAGTGCTGAATGAAGTCAGAAAAGGCTGCAATGAAGACATTCCCATAAATGTCAGCAGGATCCTTTGCTTACTTGAATGAACTTTGGATTGGGCCCTAATGGCATAGGGTGTCAGCAGTGAACAGGAGAGATAATGAGGGATTAGAAAGAGTTTAATAGCATTGCAGCTTCAGAGCTAGGGCTCTTGCAAATGTTTCTTTCAATAGCTTATCTTCAAAGCATGCAAGAGCACCAATTAAATGAAAGGAGATACACAGACTGAGTGCAGAGGGAGCTTGTTTCAAATCATTGGCACGCTCCTCCAAGGAAACAATATTTCACTGCTTTAGAAGGAGGCGGCTCAACCTGAGGGATTTTAAACGCTCAGGTTGTTGCATTTGGACCAGGGAGAAAGCTGCTCTGAGTCACCGCAATCATATAGATCCGTAACTAGGGAAACAGAAGCAAGACTTGCATTTTTCCCTGCATGGTTGCTGCCAGGTGAACAAAGAAGGTGCTGATGGATTGCAGAGGACACTGGACATCATTGTCCCTGAATAAGGTTAAGCATGAAGAACAGAAAGCACACAAGAAGCTTCAGAGAGCAATTACCGCATGACTCACTTACGGCAATTTATTCCAAACATTCAAAAAGATTCAGCAGCATCTTGAGAAGGATGATCTATCCCCTTATCTTAAGAAGTGACACCCAATGATTAAGAATGGAGGGTAGGACTCCAGCACATAATACACATTAGTGATAAAGTCAGGGAGCAGAAGCATTTTGTGGAAGCTGCCAGTCAATGGTTTACTTCCCTTGGAGGCACGGATGGAAAGGGGGAAAAAAAAAGGGGCCAGAAGAGAATGCCTGCATCAATTGTTGTTTATGTGATATGCCTTGGGGCCCACTGGTCCCCTATGTTTGTCCTGATCCTAATGTTGCACACCTTTCCCTACACAGAAATCTGGAAGCAAAGCACATCTTGAGAGGGGGGGTCATATGTCATTCTCTTTTGCATTTGAAAAAAACTGTAGAGCCTGTGGGTCTCTACCTGTAATTCTGCTTTCATTGAACAGGGTGCCCTGCCATGCAATAACAAACCACATTCACCGCTTGACGATTACCTGAAGAGGCAGTAGAATTCGTGTGGGAGGCTGCCGCAAATTACCTAAATGACCCATTAAGCATGAGTAGTACACGGCTGGGGGGGGGGGGAGTCCCTGTCATCCCAAAGGAAAGAGGATAATACATGTCGTACAAGTTGTTATGTCTGAAGGAGCAGAACAAAAGGATGCAGAAATGAGAAAAGAGAGAAAGGAAAGGAAAGGAAGATACTAAAAAAAACATCAAAGGAACCAGACAACCAACAATTAGAAATGTAATAATTCCAAGCAACTGGGACCCATTTGTCCTTCTGCTGGTAATGTTGACCTATTGGTGCTCCATAAAATACTGCTTTGCTCTCCTCGTTGTTTTCCTTTGGGAGTTCCTGATACATTGCCTCCTCTCCTCCCACCACAGTATCTCATTCCCACAATGATAAAAGGCCCACTGGGATCACACAAAACCTCTGCCAATTGAGCAGCTCTGACTTTCTCCTGGAGGACAAGGCTTGAATGACTATTCCCCAAATAAAATAATGCTCATTTGGCAAGCTAAGTTATATAAGTATTGGCAAAAATACAAAAAAAAATTCACTGCTCATGAAAATATAAGAATGCAGCCGCATCTCTCTGTAAGGCTGGGAACCTGTATCAAACCTATTGCAGAAAAGCACCAAGGGGAAACAAGGCAAGAGACTAGGAAGTAGCCACAGGGAAGCAGGAGAAAAGGTGCTATGAAGTAGCTTCTAGCCATCCCTTCCTTTCACTCTCTTCTCGTTTCTGCAATACCTCTTGTTCTACTGGTTCAGGTATAACAACTAGTAAAGCATGTATGATTCTGTGTTCTCTGGGATGAGACAGAAGGAACCCAAAGAACGACCTAAAGAAAGATCTTGGTCCGGTCCATTATGAATCATACATCAGATCAGCCAATGCACAGCACATTGGGAAATGAGTGCAAACAGTTGTGGCTTTGTTTTTGTTGTTCCATTTTGTTGTACACACATTCCCAGTGGGTGTTCCTAGATTTCAGATTTCCTGCTCAGCAAGAATAAAGGGGAAGGAAGTAAACAACAATCTTCCTCCATGCAAAAATCAAGTCCTGGATCTCAATAGTGCTACACTAACAGCAACTCACCATCTTGGGGGCAAGTGATGCCCAAATAATTTGGGGTACAACAATGTTCCAAAATCTTGCCTTTCCAGCTAGCTCGGAGTTTTCTCTCTGCTTCTCTGTTCTTTAAGTGGAAAACACAGACCAGTGTTTTTAAAAGGTTTGGTTTCAGTGTTGTTGTTTTTTAAATAACATAAGGAAATATCTTCTAATGCAGAGATTAGCTGAAGATCAATGGACTCAAGGGTTTCACCCTGGACTGTCAAGGCAAGATCACCAGCACAGATGAAACTCCTGGGGTATGGGAATGTCGGTTGATCATTTGCTTAAATGTTAAAAAGTAATGGTGTCAGGATGCTACCCTATGGGATATTGTTCCTTCGATTTCTCCAGTGGCCATGCCTCCTTCGAAATTCAATGAAGTATCATTGGTTTTGAAGTAGAATAGCGATCATTTCTGTTAGTCCATGATCTTTAGTAAGGAGGTAGAGCTTTTTGAGAAGCAGTCAATGGTGGACAGTATCATATGCCACTGTAGGGTCGACAAATGGTGCTCTAAGTACTTTATGTATTTCAAAACAATCTTCTATATGGTAGGAAAGATTAGACTGGGACACAGAAAGAGCCTCCCCAAAGAGTGGAAAAACACTGGACAACAGCACGTAGTTGGCCAATCCTTCACTTCCAGAAGCATTGCACTGTAAACTTGCTGATTTATTAACTAGAAAAGCATGTTATACTTACATTCAAATGTGCATGTCATCTAGGGGGAAATGGGGTCAATGCAAATTGTAGTTATATAGGCATGGATGGATGTATATGCCACCATCATAATCATTTGTTTCATGATTTATGTGACACAGAATGCATAACTAACAGTTACTGAACTATTTGTATCTGCCAGTACAAAACTATCAAAGAGGTAACTACACACATAGGGAAGTCCCTCTGTTAATAGACGGAGGCAAGTAATCCTTTTTATTTTGTTGGGAATATAGGAACACCAATGTCCTGCAGAACAAAGAGTAAATGATATAAGTCATATTTATATTAAGAATTAATATTATATTAAATTATAAACTAATATTCTCAAAGCCTGTTAAATTGCAGCTTTTACAGAGGATAAAAGAGAAAAGACTCCAGAATATGGAATTATTCCAGTAAAGATTGTGTCTGAGGGTATGATCTGATGGGGAAATAGATCACGTTTTTGCCCGCTTGTGGAGCGTGTATAAGAGTCTGAGTGAAAGGTTAAATGTACACATATACAGGGGCAACTGAAGCTTAGCAGCAGTGGAAAGAGGAAGAGGAGTGATAAGTGAAGATTATTAAATAAAACTCATTTATTTGTGTGGCGATTTAAAGAGATCATCACCTAAATAGTCAAGTGATCAGCAAAGGGAGGTTGGACACTGGCATGTGAGAGAAGGGATGTGACAATGACCACCAGAAATCTAGGGGAAACCAGATCTGTTTGAATTAATGCTGTGAATTGCAAAATAAGTTAAACATATTTCTACCTGAAAATAAATCTTATTTCACAGAATGCCACAGGCCACCAGTGACCTGATTCCAAATAGGCCAAGCATGGGTAAAATCCCCGAGCTCCTGCAGTACTCAAGAGAACTGGGGTGCAGAAAACAAAAAACGTATACCAGCTGAACTGGTATAAGTTTCAAAAAACCATTACATTTACCTAGCAAATTTTATTATTTAAATGAATCATATGTAGAGTTGTGCTGAACCTTCTCAAATTTCAATATCTGCTCTGAAAGAAGCACATTTGAAACACCTAAACAGATTACTAAAAGTACTCATTTTGCCGAAGGTTCTTTCTTAAACATGGAATTACACAGCCCAGTACACAAGAGTGTAGTATCAGTAAGCTTGAGGGAGCACCAAACTTTGCTCAAATACAGAGAAATATTTTCGGCACCTCTGGAATGTGGAATATTAACTAAACAGTTTGTTTTCATAGCTCCAGTCTGCTGTGGACTGCTGTGTCCTTCTCTTTATCACAGCTGTGGGCAACTGCAGAAAGTGAAAAGGTAGTCCCTGCCCTATTTTTCTCTTCCAAGGACTCTGTGGGATGCACTTTCCCATTTTCTGGAAACCAAAAATTTCCAGACCTCTTTTAAGTTCATAACAATTGCTATTTGGGTCTATTTTAAGGTTCAGGGGGAAAACAGAAATCTCATAGAGAACTGTGCCCTTTGGGGGTACCAGTTGCCATTTTGAGGATGTAGGGGATCCAAGGCCACTTAGAAGGCTCCCTGGGCTTTTCTGTTTGACGGGCAACTTCCTTGTACTGGACTGTTCCCACCCGTTTTGTTTGCAGTTGCGCATTGCATACAATTAAGTTTCGCACAAGCAGTTGCACAATTGGCTCATCCAAAAGCTCATCCAAGCAACTGTGCAACTGTTTGCACAACTTCTGTATCTGCTTGTACATTTTTTCACATAATAATGTGATCTAGTACAAACACACTAGTGGGGATCCTCATTTTGCCAGTGCTGGATTTAATTCGCGGGGAGTGGGTTTCAAATCTAAACCTTATAGAGTTAAGCACCCTAGACTCTTTTAAGTTCTTTTCATCTCAGATATGAATTTCAGTTAATTTTTATTAAAAACTTAAACTGTGGCAAAATTGACACCCATCTCGTCTCTTACTGAACATGCTACACTCATTCTACTGCTGAAGTTAATTGACTGCTGATGCATTCCTGTTCTCAGGGCCTGTTCTCAAGGACTTTTCCGCATGCAGTGACTGAAATTCAGTAGTAAGTCACAACTAGAGTGGGCCCACTGAATCAGTGGGGAGCTGGGGAGCCATATGCTTCATAGGTTCCACTGATTCGAAGGGGCTACTCTAGATGCAACTTCCTGCTGGGTTTTAGGCAGTGATAGTGAGACTGGCTAGTGGTGGTATGTCGGAAGGTGATCATGGTGAGCAACACGATCATTCAACATGGGTTGGGTATGCCCGTATACCAAGAAGGGGAAGCATTCCTCCTCAGCCACTCATCTTGGCATCCTGGCCTTCCTATTATTAGTGTTCAAACAATGCAGTATGGATGGGGAAATTCTGGTCCTCCAGAAGACTCAGTTTGCATGGCCAAAGGTAAGGGATTTGGGGAATTGTAACCTAAAACATCTGGAGGGCCAGGCACTGCCCATTGCTTCTGGTCTCCTCTTTTGACTACAGAGCTGCACCAGCACCTTCCTTGAAAGCACTGAGTGAAAGGAAGGCAACTTTGCTTAGCACTCCTTATCGCACTACCCAAGAACCTGAGAAATTCTAATGAGTTCCTTAAATCTCTCAGACTTATAGCTGTATTTGCACTCCTTAACAGCTGGGCATCTCTACACCCTACCATCACAATTTTCCTCTTGCCTTTGCAAGCTGAAAAAAGATGAAAATACTTTCCCATTGACGGTTTGCTGAATACATTTTTCCAAGGTAATGTTTTCACATTCTGTGGAGTGCTGCTCAAACCTGTGCAAAACCAGATGTTTAACTGCCTAATTCTTCTAGGATAACTCAAGAGCCCATTGAATGTCTCAGCTTTTGTTGTAAACAAAGTACCCTATGACAGTTGTCTCTTCTCTGCCACCAATTCAGCAGTGGAGGAAAGGCTTTTTTCATTCTCTCCTGCTGCCTTCCACATTTCCAAAGGGCTTCGGCTTTTAATTGCTACATTATTCATCCTGGCTACTCTTTCTTTGCCTTAAAAAAAACACAACAACAACTCATGGTAACAGTACATGTCAGTGAATAAGCAGACAACACTAACTTCTGTTTATGATTTCTGTAGCCTGATAAAGGTATAGCCCAACCTTATTTTCAGATTCTGGTACAAGGACCAGATGGCTTTTTGATTTTTTTGCTGGACTATGTAGGATACCCTAAATAGCCAAACAGGGCACTGTCTACAATCAAGCAGGTTATTTAACATCACAAAGGCAGGACTGAAGTGAGAACCACATTTTCCTCCAATTGTGAGGTATCTATCTATCTATCTATCTATCTATCTATCTATCTATCTATCTATCTATCTATCTATCTATCTATCTATCTATCTATCTATCTATCTATCTATCTATCTATCTATCTATCTATCTATCTATCTATACATACATACATACATACCCCGCCCATCTAGACCGAAGTCTACTCTGGGGGGCTAGTAGTACATTTAATCTGTAGTTTTTGAAGAAGTAGCCATGTTAGTCTGTGCAAGCATATCCAGACAAAAGTAAAAACAAAACAAACAAAAATGCTGTGGCACCCTGAACACAAATTATTATATTTCAATGGGCAAATCCTCTTGCTTAGCTATGTATAATTTGATATTAAGCCCACAGTTGCTACAAGAGTGCTAAGGTGGAAGTGCTATCCATGAAGTATGTCTGTCAGCACATTGTGCAAGGGTCACAATGGGAATCACACAATCAATTGTGCGATCATATTGTGTTGCTGGGAATAATGCCCAATACATTACACAGGTATAACTTTATGTTATGTCTGTACAAACAGGATTTTGCCCATTGTGAGCTTTATTTATTTTTTAATTTATTTTATTATTAGATTTCTAGCTTTCATGGATACATCTACTTCATAGACATATTAGAGTGAAGCAAAACCACAGGTTATATACAGGGAAGATACAGGTTCTTGCGACCCAAACCCACATTTGCTGAGCCTATCCTGCATAGAACCTATGGTTTTGCTTTAGTTGAATGTATCTGAAGAAGCGGATGTATCCACAAAAGCTTATATTGAAATATAATAGCCACAATTTTTTTGTTCTTTATTTTTTGTTTTTGTCAGAATTCTTTTAAGTTGCTGGCTTACATAATGTGTGTAAACTAATTATTTTTCCCCAATTGGGGCTTGCCACATCTCTATGTACCTCTCTGTTCCAGGCAGAAAGGAATCATTAATTTCAATGCAATGGTGGGCAGGGAGGCAGGTGATGAGTGACTGGCAACTCTTTATCTAACAAGACTGAGAGAGGCATCCTAATCTACAACCTTATTTTGAGGTGAAATGTGAAACCTAATGCCTCTGAACTGACTCGGCAGCCTCCACTTGGGGCCCTGTTTTAAACAGAGGAACCTCATACTACATCTAGACACAACTGTTGGAACTTTTATGTTTATTTGTTTTTTGTACCACTCCTGATTCTATAATGTCCAGCCTGCTGAAGAACTTTTCAAGAACTGAAAGCCAGCTTCTGTTTGTGGTATTTTAGTGATCTGATAAAGGTATTTACTCATCCTTGTTTTCAGGTTGTGTACAAAGACCATGCAGCATTTCTGTTGTTGCTGCTGATTATGGAAGAATATGTATTATGTGAGATCTTCCTTTTTCTCCTGTTGCCTTCAACTTTTCCTAGTACTCTTGTCTTTTCCAGTCAGTCTTGTTTTATGATGTGTCCCAAAGTATAAAAAGCTGCATTTAGTTAGTTTAGCTACTAGGGAGAGTTCAGGGTTAATTTGATCAAGCACCCACTTTGGTGACTTACTGGCAGACTATGAAACTAATATCACATACCAAATAAATCAATTTTTCTTCCTGCCAGGTTCCTTCATGATGCAATGTTCACATCCGTATATACTAATCAGGAATACTAAGGATGATCTTGGTCTTAGTCTTCAGCAACTCCTTTAATATAATCCTGTACAGTTTTTTGTACTAATTTGTCCTAACATCAAAAAGCAAAAGTTTCAGAACATGCCGCTTCACAAAATCAGCTGTGATATTTGACAGAGAAGATCTAACCTGAGCCTAAACCCAATTGTTGGTCCCAACTACAGTAGATCCACCGCGTCAATGAGATTTATGCAGGCATTGGCTTACCATTCAGGACTGATTCAATGGGTGTACTCTAGTTGGGACTAGAAATTGACTTTAAACCTTTTTGAATATTAAAAAGATAAATATCTGAACACTGATATCTCATTAGCAGTACTGCAGACAAATTCTGCTGCCTTCCAGCATAAAACTGTGCCAACAGAGGTGACACAGAGAGAAGGGGCAGAGCTACTGAATTAACAAACTATCCAGACAAGACTCATAGCACCACTTAACCTATTTGCTTATGGCAAGAAAGTAACAGCCCTTGACAACCAGAAAGAAAAGGTTCTGTGTACTAGAAAGTTGTTTTTCCCCCCCTCTTTAGACTGTTCAAACACCATAAATAACTTATACCCATAAGCATTGGTGGCTGATATAATTACATATTTTTGTGGCCACTTCAGTTCTATGAGATGACTTGGAACAATCACTCTCACATGTGCATTTGGCTATATTAGCACGGCATTGATAGGGCTACATAATTCTTTCTGTTTTGTCATAAATATCCTAGGTTACATCAGAAGGGCGCATTCACAAACTGCAAAATTCACAAATGGAAGTCAGTCCCATGTAGCAATTGCCATGTGCACTGTAGCCTGATAATTCTGGCATGCATATGTGCTGGAGAGCCACAATCAATTCTCATGCAGTAAAAAAAAAAAAAGGTCATCACATGTTAGAATCTACACACAAATTTCCCTCCTCTAAAGTAGCACCTAGTGTTCACTTGGCTACAAGAATTCTCCTAGCTCCAACAGATTCTTGTAATTGAGTCCAGCAGGGAGTAAAGAAATGATACAGAAGTACCCATTTCAAAGAGGAACATGGGGTAATAGTGCCACAATTTTCATTTCAACGCTAAGTCAGGAGTGTAAGTGGAAAATTGAATCTTATAGGTTTCTACAGACCCCCCCTTTGTTGCTATACCATGAGGATGGTAATGGATTTTTCTTTACATGAGCCACACAAAGCTGTGAAAAGCAATGGGAAGTAATTGGAGATGGATTGCAGCTCAGTGGGAGGGTACATGCTTTCTATGTAAAAGGTCCCAAGTTCAGTCCTCAACATCTCCAGATAGGCCTGGAAAAGATTCCTGGCTGAGTCTTTGGAAAGCAGCTGCCAGTCAATGAGGCTGGTCAGTGGTGTGAGTTGGTATAAGGTAGTCGCCTATGAAATGCACTCCATGAATTTCTAAAAGTGACTTAACAAGAGGAGAATGAGCCACTTGCTTGAAATTACGTTGTTTTTGATCAAAAGCTATAAAAACAATCAAGCCTGCCAGCCATACTGAAATATATCTGCCATTAATCCGAGGTGTGTGGCAATTTTAGAATCTCTTCTCAGGTTCCAGAGCCCCCTATCAAACAAGGATACAACACAAACAGAGGAATATAAAGACAGAATAGAATGTTTTTCAGTCTGTGGCCCCCTTCAAATGTGCCAGGGGCCCCCAGACAGCCATATGCCCCCCCCCACCATTAATAATGGCTGAGCTAGAAGAGACCTTCAGAAAGAGATTTTCTAACAGCCAAGTAAACGCAGAACAGTTCTGTGCAATGTAAGACGCATGGTCTCCCTCCTGAAAAGGCAGGAAGCCTCACCCAGCTGATAGCTCTCAGGCTACTAAACTGCCGTCTTAAGACCAACTGGATATGTGCGGGAGAGACCTGGACCTGGTATCACAGCTCTTCCTTTAATCTTTGAAAACCACAGTCAGACTGAACAATTCAAGGCAGAGTTCCCATTTCATCTGGTCCAGTAAGAGCCAGAGAAGAAAAATCTAAATTTAATTTATTCCCGACTTACCAAGGAAAAGAGGCCATTCATCAAAAGCTGTGAATTCAAAAGCACACACAAGAAGAGGACAAATTAGGAGACTAGTATGAAACAGATAGTGGCTATGTTGTGCCCAACTGTGCTCCCTGAAGTACATCAGACAAAATAATATAATATATGAGCCAGCTTTGGCAACCACTCATACAGCAAATATGCCAATATTATTAGTACTTTCAATATTCACTACCAGCGAACAAAATGCTAACTTTTAGTATAAAACCACAATGAATGAGAACAAAAACAGTTCTGTGGCTCATCACAGTAAGGTGTAACTCTGGTATATAACTAAATAAAATCCATAATTTTCCATGCCATAAGTATCAAGTATCTCACTATAACTATCCATAAAAGCATGGAACATTCACTCTCTGAGCCTCACGGAAAGTTTGATATACCCAAACATGCTCAATAATAATAATAATAATAATAATAATAATAATAATAATAATAATAATAATAATAATAATAATAATAATAATAATAATAATAATAATTTACCACAAAAAATTGGAGGCCATGGATTACTGCAAATACAGCAGGTAGTAGAGGAAGGAGAAAAAAAGTCTAAACCAGTGGTCCCCAACCTTGGGCCTCCAGATGTTCTTGGACTACAACTCCCAGAAGCCTTCACCACCACCTCTGCTGGCCAGGATTTCTGGGAGTTGAAGTCCAAGAACATCTGGAGGCCCAAGGTTGGGGACCACTAGTCTAAACGATTATATCAGTACAAGCAGAAAAAAATTACTGAAAGCTGTGAAAATGGAGAATATTTTGAAAACAGAAACAAAGGTTCTATATAAGAAACAACAATTTGAAAATAAATTAAATAGCTGGAAAAATAAACCAGTACATGGACAACACCTGAGAAATATTGATGGAAAGCATGATCATAATTCAATATGGGCATGGCTAAAACTGGGGGACCCTTGAGAAAGAAACCGAAGGCTTGATTTTTGCTGCACAAGAACAAGCACTCCAAACCAATGTGATGAACGTTAAGATCCAAGGAATTAGTGCTAATAGTAAATGTCGACTCTGCCAAGAAAAAGATGAAACTATGTCACACCTCATCTGTGAATGTCCAAAGATTGCACAAACAGATTACAAAGTTAGACATGACAGAGTGGCAAAGTTAGTGCACTGGTCATTATGCAAAAAATATAACTTGCCAGCCTCCAAAAATCCGTGGGAACATCAGGTAGAGAAGGTGTCAGAAAATGAGGAAGTCAAGATCTTGTGGGATTTCCGGATTCAAACAGATATACACCTTGAACATAACACACCAGACATAGTAGTACTAGAACGAAGAAATGTCTGGATCGTTGACGTTGCAATTCCAGGAGATGCCAGAGTTGAAAATAAAGAATTTAAAAAACTAACCAAGTACAGAGACCTGGCAATCGAAACATCTTGCCTCTGGAAGAAACACACTTCAGTGGTCCCTGTAGTCATTGGAGTGTTGGGATATATACACTCTTCGCCGATATTTAACAGATACTTAGGTTTTTGGTTAAAACTTGTATCTGTTATATAATACCAGTCAATGTTTTAATCATTATGACTGTGACTGGTGTTTAATAATAATAATAATAATAATAATAATAATAATAATAATAATAATAATAATAATAATAATAATAATAGTAGTAGTAGTAGTAGTAGTAGTAGTAGTAGTAGTAGTAGTAGTAGTAGTAGTAGTCTTGTTTTCAAAGGGAATTAACAAACAGCTTCATTTATTATTCTGTCCTCCTGCATCTAAGAAACTCATGGGAGAAATGTTTAGGACTGCAATGCCCACATCTGTAATTCCCAGAAGTTCCGGCCAGTATGGCCGTGGAAAAGCATTATGGGAGCTGCAGTCTAAAACATCTGGACAATCAAGGCTCTCTCTCCCCCCCCCCCCCAATTATAGTTACCCTCCTAGTCATCCCAAACTTTCTGTTCTGAAAAATGTAAGGGCTCGTCTGGGAAAGCAAAGAGTCGGGTGATTCATCAGAATGACCCAATACATGCAGAATACAAAACATATTCTGAGCTGCCATTTCTGCTAAACAGCAATGTATTTTTATTTTTGCATCTGTTAGCTGCAAGCCACAAGAACCATTTCTACCTCCTGACTTCTGCAAATGAAATATGCATATCTTCACCTCATTGTTAACCCCCCTTCCACTTTGCAGAGTTCCATGAGCTGGAGTAGCCATGGTAATAAAGCATTAAAGATGAAATTTTATGCTACATTTTCTGCCCTGGCAGCACATGCTGTCCTGCACAACCAGGAAGCTGTGGAGGGGGGATTAATATTCCTTGAAGAAGATCCAACAGGGAAACCTGAGAGTCATTGGAGAAATGTTTTAATCCTATTTAATGGCATGCTAAGACTGATGCTTAAAACTGGCACTGAAATTAGACTGCCCCCCTTTAATATTTGCTTGCATTAGAAGAAAATCAATCAGTATTCAGGTATCCAGTTTACAGCTCTAACAAGCATGCCTCGTGCAAGGCAGAGCTCTTATTAACACTCCATCTACCTTCCAATCATCCCAGCAAAAGTGCAATCTAGAACTTCGTCAAGTGAGAAATCCATCTGCTTTCATCCAGAGCCTTCTATGTTGAGAGAAAGAAACCTAGATTGGGAGATTTGTCAGGCACGCTCTCAGCTCACTGGGATCTCAGCCTCCTCCTCCTTTCCCTCGTAGTGAGAGACCAAATAACTTGAAAGCTGACTGAAGCTGTGCTTATTACTCCCTGAAGGATTTTCCAGTTAATGAGGCTTCTTCCCCTCAGCTCTTGACCCTGGAACAGTTTCAACGAAGACCTCCCCTTGCTACAAAAAGCATTTTCTGAAGTTGTATTTTCAACAGCATGAGAGGCGGACTCAAAAGTTAACTGTCTCAAACGATACTGGAATAAGGTCCACTTGAGGCTTTTGTTTTGTTTTGTTTTTTGGCTGAGGCAAAGAGAAAGATGGCACACTGCCATAATTCCATGTACAAAAGCTGGCAGCTAAATTTTACTGCAACACTAGCAATGGACAGAATCCTCCAATGTATCTGAAGAAAGCACAAGCTAGTTTAGGAAGGGTGCATGGCATACACCAGAACTTGAGGAAGTTCCTTTTGCTGAGCTATAGCTTACAGAATCCCCAGGTGGCATTGCCTCTGGACATCGTTCCTGTGGAATTCTGGGAACTGTGGTCCAAAAGAGCAATTTTTTTCATCCTCTGGTATGTATGTTGCTATCTTGTTGTCATTCCCTTCTCCCCAAAACATGCTGCTGGCCACAGTCAGCTCACTCTGCCTCATGGCAAGGCTGGCCCTACATTTGTGAAATGTACTGACTGTAACAGCATCCCAAAAAACAGCTATGGGATTAAACCAATCCAAGCAGTACTTTCTGAAGAACGGGTCCCTTACCTATTTGGTGCACAGGTGACTTGTACAGGCCTAGTGTCTACTATGCATGGATGCTATTGGTAGCCTAGTCACAGTTTCAGTGCCTTTGTTTTGTCACAAGTAGTAGGTGACCTTGTGCCACATTGTTCCTCTTTAGAAGATGAGTACACTCTGCCTTGACACAGTTTATTTTGTGATAGTGCCACCAGGACAACTGCAGCTGCAAATACAGCTGTTGTCAAAAGAAATGGCATCAGCAGTGCCCTTTTGTCTTGCACGGAAACAAAGAATGGCAGTTCTCAGAAAGAAAATTCCAGGTGGTGGTGAGTAAAATGCAAAATGGTAGAAGAGAATTATACTGAAATTTAATCAAACTAACCTTAGAAGTGCAGAGATTGAATCACCAAGTCCAGCCCCTGTCAAGGAGGGACCGTGGGGAATCAAGCTCCCAACCACTGGCTCTGCAGCCAGAGACCTAAATCACTGAGCACAGCCCTAGCAGTCATCACAAGGATCACATTATTCACACTCAGGTGTTGGAAAATGTGGCATTCTCAGCACTCTTGAAGGGAAGTGCCTCACCCTCCCCTTTCCATCATAATTTCAGCAACAAGTCCAAAGAGGAGTGGGCCCTGCTTGCACGCAGGCTGATATTTTCCAGAATTCTTGCTTGCATGGAGAATTTCTACCAGATCAGGAGACTCTTTAGTGACCACATGAAGAAAATGATAATGGAGAGGGTGGGGCTGGGAGCGTCCCTTTAAAGGTGTTGAGAACACTGGATTCTCTAAAGCCTGCAATAAGCGATACGCTGACCCTTGTAGCAAGTGTGGAAGTACAGAACAGGGTTGAATATTTTGCAGGATGTAACAAGCACCAAGTGCTCTAAAATAACAGTATATAGCTGATCAAAGAACTCTTTGGGTTTTTTGGCATAGCCAGTGCCTTCCTTGTCCATACTGCCTTGCCTCGTGGTTTGCCAAGATCTAATGCAGCATCCTTCACCTTACCATTCCCACAACCATGTTGGTCAGCCAACTTCTTTTCCTTCCCTGATTAATGCACCAACCCCTTTGTTCTTCTTCCAGTCTATGCTTTCCCCTAGGGATCAACCCCCCTGTGAGAGGCCACTTCAGTCTCTCTCAATCTCTCTCTCTCCGTGCTATTTTCCCCTCATGGTGATGGTGATGCAGTAGTCAGCATGTCCTGCAGGTGGCAAATTGCCCCCTGAGCCCTCAAAGGTTTGCCTAGTCATTTTCTATACTAATCTCTGGGGCAGGACTGGAAAACTGTGGACCTACAGGTGCTTTGGGTCTACAATCCCCACAGGACCTAGGCAACAGAGTCAATAATGGAGGATTATGGGAGATACATAACATCTAGAGGGTCAGCCTTGCCCACCCCTTCTTTGGTAGATATACTCCTTGGATCGTGTGAGAGAGGGCTCATGCACAACTGTAAGATTTTGAATGGGTGTCTTTGTTGAACACTCTCTGAAGGAGAGCTGGTGTAACTGACAGGCTAAGACACTAAGTTACAGGTCAGGAAGTCCCCCAGTTTGGATTGTGCCTCTCTCATGAACTCACTTGGAAGCCACTTTCTCTCATGGCAGAAGCAGAAAGATATGACTCACAGGCTGGAGAGCAAAGGGGAGGTAGGAACTATGACACTCTTGCTCTGTTCAAGCTTCAGAAGAAGCCCATGTTTAAGTCCTGAAGACTAATCAAGAAACAAAGCAAGCTAATTAATTTGCAAAATACATGAGATGAGTAAAAAGCTCCTGCTGTGCACTCACATGCTTTCCACATTTATGAAATTTCCTCATTGAATTGTGGGCTTTCCGTAATGAGTATTTCTGCCCTTGGTCTCATTTCTATCCCTGCAAAAAGGAGGATAATACTATTGACTTGCTTTACTGAGTTATTGCAAATATTGTGTTTGTTATGTCGTCAAGCCGCCTCCAACATATGGTGACCCTCTGCATTAATGACCTCCAGATGGTCATATTGTGAACATCCCTGGTCAGACCTGGACAACTATGCACAGATTACAACTAGACAGCACATGTGAAATGATTTGAACTTTTGGGCATACTTGTAGAAATGTTAAGCATTATCATTGCTACCCTTCCAAGCCTCAAGAATGCTCACAGCCATAACCTAAAACAATAAAAAGGCAATTTTAAAAAATGATTTTTAAAAAAAAGCAAAACCAGAATCTTTCAATAATAACAATATAAAGCTGTATAATATAAAGTTTTCTAAAGCTTCCACAGCCAGAGGCTTTTTGAAAAGATAAGCCTTACATCTTTTTTGAAAAACCAATAGGGTAGAACTATTTCCAACCTGTGCTAGCAGTTCATTCTACAGTCTTGGGTCACCTCACCATCAGGGCTGCAGATCATAAAGAGCTGCAGAACCCATCATGGGAAAGCAAATCACTCAAGGTATGTGTGTCTCCCATGATACAAACAAACTTAAAGATAAGAACCTGGACTTTGGATTGGACCGAGAATTTAATGGGCAACTAATCCAGTTACAACAGATCAAGCCAAACATGTTCCTGTCTCCCCAGTTCTGACAGGACAGCATCATTCTGAATTACAAGAAGCTTCCAAATCATGTTCAAAGGCAACTCTAGGTAGCATTCATTACAGTAGTCAATCCCAGAAGTTAATCAAATTTGGAGAATGTAGCTGTTACCTGAAGAAGATGTAGCCTTTCTAAGAAACATAACTGATGTTTGTCTCCTCTTAACTTAAAAGGGGAGCTGGCTGAATAGCTCGATGGTTTAGGTATCTGGTTGCAGAATCAGAAGCCAGGAGATCAGTTCCCTGCTATGTCTCCTGCACGTACAGCCAGGCTGTGTGGCTTCAGCCAAACTACACAGTCCCTGGGTATCCCTAGAAGAAGGGAATGATAAACGACTTCTTCTTTTGTACCTGGAAAACCCTGAAAGCAATTGGTATAAGTCAAAATTAACAACACTATTGTTGCTGTTACTGCTCCTGTTGTTGCTGCTGTTGTTGTTTAAAAGGAGCTTGCTTTTAGTTGGGTAGCTTCAATGAGTTAGGTATCAGGTTACAGAGCCAAAGGTTGGGAGTTCAATTCCCCACTACACATTCCAGAAGAGCCAGCATGTGTGACCTTGGGCAAGCTGCATAGTCCCCAGGATAGCCCCAGAAGAAGGGAATGGTAACCCACTTCTGAGTACTCTCTATCTAGAAAAACCTCAAAAATGGGCACCATAAGTCAAAATTGACTTGACGGCACAAAATAATTATTATTAATGTAAAGCAATGCAGCAGGAACAATAAGAAAACTTGCTCTTGCTGATCCAGAACACCTGTCTGTCCAGAACAAAACAGAGTCTGGGGTATTCCTAGACTCCTTACCTGGTCTGACGGAGTGACTGTCACTCCATCTGTCACTCGTCTAGAACACTGGACTCAGCTATGAGCCTTTCCTCCATCCTGACAGTGTTCCATTCCAGTTTGTTTGACCTAACCTGCTGCTTTAGAATCTGCTGTGGGGAAAGGAATGGGGAGACATGAAATGGTGGCAACTTCTTTTATGTTTCGAGTTCATTTTAGGAAGGTAAACGGCGTTCCGTGTCTAGTCACACTGGCCACGTGACCACGGAGGATTGTCTGCGGACAAACGCTAGCTCTATGGGTTGGAAACGGAGATGAGCACCGCCGCCTAGAGTCGGACACGACTGGACAAATTGTCAAGGGGAACCTTTACCTTTTTATACACTGGTTTTATCCCAATCCTTGTGAGAAGTACCATAGTCACACTTACAAGATCCAAGACTCCATTTGTCAACAAAAACAGATACAGCAAATGGAAGCATCAGAGCAAAGCACACTGTCCATTATACCTGTAGACCTTGACACACACTCAGAGAAAAAGTTTCTTATTTTGAGATCTGAAGCTTAGTTTCAGGATGAGAGATCAGGAGCTGGTACTTGTGTCACAAACCTACAGTTCTCTAACAAACTTGGTCAGGGACTGACTTTCTGAGGGACCAATACACAAGTAGGCTTCTCAGCACTTACACCTGCTCCTAATTCATCATATCTGCCCTCAGATCTACAAGATTATATCCAAGTATGTACAAGAACCAAATAAAAATAAGTATCTGGACTTCTCTCATATCCATTCATTTATTTATACAGTGGAACCTCTACTTAAGAACGTCCCTACTTAAGAACAATCCAACTTAAGAACAGCTCCGTTCGCTAAATTTTGCTTCTACTTGAGAACGGAGCTCCAAGATAAGAACGGGGGAAAAAAAACTTTCCTGCCCTTTTTTTAACCTTAGGTCATTTTAGGTTAAAAAAAATATCTCCCCCTAGTGGTAGAGTACGGATTAACCGGCTTTGCATTAGTTCCTATGGGAACTAATGCTTCAATGTACGAACGCGCCTCTACATAAGAACAAAAAACAGCCGGAACGGATTAATCGGTTTTCAATGCATTCCTATGGGAAATTTTGCTTCAATTTAAGAACGTTTCAACTTAAGAACACCATTCCAATACGGATTAAGTTCGTAAGTAGAGGTTCCACTGTATTTAAATGCCCACACTGCATTTTCACCACATGTTCCTGAAAACCAGCTCAGGGTGGAAATAAACTATGTCATGAACAAACAATTTTCATTAAAACACATCAAAAATATGAAATTTACTGAATACACTTTTCATTTCATTACCCACCTTTCTAATGAACATGAATATATATTATCTATGTAGGTGGTGTAGCAATCAAGCACAAATCAGGAGACTGTGGTATTTCTGCACCTTTTAAGTTGGAGATATGTAGCAGGCAATGTGGCCATTCAAATCGAAGATGAAGTCAGATAAACAAATGAAACAATAATCAAGCAGATTTCTTCACTTAATCCAGAAATTGCAATTTCCCCCAAACTGCTGTCCTCTAAATGTATTATGCTTTTAATCTCCATAATTACCAACACTAGTCTGGCCACTGGTAAATTACAGCTCCAATCATTCATCATGGCAGCTGAGAATGATGGCATTGCAGTCTAACACATTCCATGAGTTGGGTAAGACCTGCATCTTCAGCACATCGTTTCTTGATCCTTGCCTCCTTCCAACTGGAATGACATGTATTAACAGAAATTGTTTGTACTGCATCTAGCCATGAAAAAGCAAATATGGCAAGCAGAAGATATATTTTTTCTTCTACTGACTACACTTACTAGCTCCAACTGAGAAAATAATCCCATGCATCTGTTAAATTGCTTTTACTTCTTTGTAGAGCACATCTAATCTGTTCAGGAGCTTTAGAACTTCAAAAGGTATTTTTACGAACAATGAATGGAACCAGACATGGAAACCTCTCATAAATGAGTAGTGTTAGGGTGATGCTCTGGGACCCAGAGAGAGAAACTTCCTGTCCCATTCCAATCACAATTTTATAAAACTAAATCATGTTCCCCTGTTTCATCAGTAAAAAAACAAGAACACAGTTTCCACGAGATTTAGTCTTTCCACAGAGAAAACCCTCTACTTATTTTGATTGCCCCTTTTCTTTTACCAGTATGACACATCATTTTCTCTTTTGAAATGCAGATGATCAGAACACTACAAAATATTCCAAATGGCGTCACAACAACAGCAGGTTTGTACACAGAAATACGGCCCCTTCACTTTTGTTTTCAACAGATTATGAATTCAAATGTAGGTCACTCACTTGATCTTTCTAAGTTCCACCTCTATAAACAGGTGCAGAAACACCAGCCATTTTAGCCTTTAGGTCTTCTATGGATTATGGAAACCCAAAGACAATTTAGTGTATCCAGTCCTAATAAAACACCATTCAAACATCCCCAGAAATACCTCCCACTAACCCTCTAGAGCAGAGATGGGATCTCTAGAGGTCCAAAGGTTCACATACCCATCTCTGGACCTTGGAGGGCCATACGTGTTTCTCATCACCTTACCCGGCTAAAAAAATTGTACAAAATTTAGGAGTTTTAAACTCAAAATCTACATGCATCCTCTAGTGATCAATTTTTAAAACAAAAATTAAAAATAATTTTTAAATTTAAATTTAAATTTTAAGAAATAACCACCCCATAAGCATTTCCCTTTTAACGCTGGGAGAACTAAAAGGGCAAATTTAATAATTACAAGCACAGAAACAGTAAAATGACCATAAAATAACTATGTTCTGGACATAAAGGGGAGCTTATGGGGGTGGGGGGAACCAGTTGGCCTCTGCATCTGTATATATTAAAGGCATATACACGAGATCAGTCAATGCTACAGAAGTGTGTCATTACTTCAAGCCTCCACCTGGCTCCCCAAATCAATGTGATTTATCATTGTAATCCATTATCCCTCCACATTATATATTATAGACTGGAATTTACATTCACAGCCTAGCTCTGTTGGGTTCTTTGCTCTTATTGTATTACTGAAATATTGAATATTCTGCCTTCCACAGCTGCACGCAATCATCCTGACGCCTCTTGCAATCTGCTCTGCTCTTTTTCTTCTCATGAGCATCGGAACAATTACAGGGCAAATGCCAGAGAAGGAGACATTTTAGGCGACATTAGATTCTGGAGATGGATGTGGGCCAGAAGAGGATAAAAAGAAAAGGTTTTAGGAACCTACTATCTCTGGGCTTCTCCAGTCTAAGCAATTTAAACAATACACTGGGTACACTTAGGAGGAGGCCCTTATAAGTGCTGTTTAGACTTGAATGCCATACGGGAAAGGTTTCTCTCTCTCTCTCTCTCTCTCTCTCTCTTCATGACTCATTCATCCTTCCTGATTTCCAGGTGCCTTGATTTGTTTTTCAAATAGTGTTTCAGGGATCCCTATGAATCAGAAACACAGCAGGTTTGAATGTTCCTGAGTGATGATGGGCATTACTTACAGACACAGCTTCTTTGAAAGACCACTTGTCTCACCATTCTTGACCTTCCTTTGCAATGCACAGGTTTGACACAATATTTATTTTATTTTATGGTACACTTTTACATTATGTATGGCAACATGAGGATAGGCAGGCTCTAGAAATTTCCCATCATTTTTGGTAAAGCAGGGTTTACTGTTTTGTCCCAAACTGGCCATCTATAGTTTACACAAACCAGGATCTGCAGCTACTGATTGACCCTCTTTTCTGACCTGGGTTTACAACTAAACTATAATCTGTACATTCTTATCTCATCTCTTTACACTGGGAAAAAAAAAGAAGAGATGGAGAAAGCACGCAAGTCAAATATCAAAGCTCCTCTTGTCCACCATCCTAAACTATTCCATCTAGACAACCCCAAGAGCTTCTATATCTCAATGGTCCACGTCTCTTTCTGCCACATTCCCACCCACATTCGCAATATGGCTTTAAATAAACCAAAGGCCCAATGTCTTTGGCTCTGGGACAAAGGCTTGGGAAAGGAGAACTTACGCAATCAGTCTCTCCCTTTTTACCCCCAAACAGCTTTAGCTACAAGCTGTTCTCATCTACCAGATGCTAGCATATAACCTAAAGAAGCAAGGCAATTTAATGTTCTTCTTCCTCCCATGTCAATTTTTTTAAATTTAATAATTTGGGTGGAATTATATTGTTTCCTCCTGTGAGCCACTCTCTGGGGTAACCACAGCCAAAGAAGTCACGCGCTAGTAGACGTTGCTGACTGCCATTGTGAGATATTGAAGGGGTAGTTGGATTCCCACTCTTAGTGTTAACCATCAGGAGGTGATGGTGGAAGAAAAACATGCCTCCAGTTCTACCATACAACCACACCATTGCTGACTAACTAGCTGGCATAAATGTCAAAGGGATGAGCAGCAACCATGCACTTACACTGTGCTATAGATGGAAGAAGTTCTTTTTCAGGTCCACAGCTCCCAGAGTACTGGCCAAATCATCAGAGGCATTCTGAGAGTTTTTACCCCGCAAATGAAGTGTTCTCACTTCCAGTGTGCTGACTGAACCACTGACTGCATCCATCACCACCACTTGCTTGCTATTAATGTGAGGAGAAATCTGCCACCCCACCCCATTTTCCAATGCCCCACGGTAGCAGCAAGCCCTTCCTGCTAACAAACTACTTCACCAGCCATCACTGCTGTGAAGTAAATTAAGCTGGAAGAAGAATTTGCCCAAGACCACCCAGGAGTTTCACAACTGATTTGGGATATGAATTAATGATCCCTCCAACTTGGTGCCACACTGGCTCTCCTTAGTGGTTGACTCAGTTCTAATATCCGAGGCAGATGTCAATGCGATATATAATCTTCTTATGTGCCTCCTTCACTTCAGAATGTGTAAAAGAGATTATTGGAAGAAAAGTCTCCCATTTTAGATCTGCCATTTTTATTTTTTTCTTTCTTTGCCTAAACCTTCCTTTTGTGATTCCCTTCTGTGCCCAGGTTTGTTTGCTTGCTTTTTGTCCAACCAAAATGCTGTGGGACTTAAGAGCAAGAAACATGTCATGACTGATTTTATTCTTGTGTTACAGAATGCATTATGGCATTGAGTTGTCAAAGGAATGTATATATTTTACTGGTAAACACATTAGAACTATCCGTGGTGGTGGTAAGGAGAGGAAATGGTGAAAATTATATCTGTGTTCTGAACATGGAAAACTAAAAAGCTAAAATCAAGATGAACAGATTTGACATGTCAAGATTCTCAAAAGTCTCACTGAATCCCACATAAAAGGAAACTGCTTAAAATAATACATCAGAAGCACAAAATCTGCTAGAGGTTGTGGAACTACTAAGCTGTAGAAGGTGTCGTCACATGTGACAGATATCTGAATGAATTCTTTGAATTTCTCTTCAGAAAGGAGGTTACTAAGGAAATACCCACACCTGACTCATTTCTTTCAAATAATAAATCTGAAAAACCCATCACAAATTGAAGTGGCAATAGGAGAAGCTTCAGAACAAATTGATAGTTAAGCAGTAATAGGACACCAGCCCCAGACAGTATTCACCCTGGAATTCTGAAAGAACTCAAAATAAGAAATTGTTTGATTGCCCATATCTAGCCTGTAATGTTATTCAGCTTCAATCTAGATAACAAAGGATTTGAAGACGGACAATGCCAAACCAGTTTTCTTTAATAACATCTGACAGAGCCACTAGGAAAAATAGCAGAAATGATCATTAAAAGCCGATGGATTAAATTCTCGAATAAAAGTGACATGTTCGAGAAGAAGACTCAACACAGAGAAGGGCCCTAAAGGTTGGCAGGAAAGCCCCCATATAAGGTAACAATAGAGTGTAGAAAAGCTACTTTTTGGACTACAACTCCCAGAATCCCCAGCCAGCATGCTAACTAACCCCAAAAGTATATTTTCCAAGTTCTGAGTATCAGATTCAATCCCTGGCATTTCCTTGTTTAAGAATTCCTGATGTCAGGTGATGTGGAAAGTCTCTGCCCAAGCTTCTGCAGAATGGCTGCTAGCTCAGTAGACCACACTGACCTGGCTAGGTCAATAAGCTAACTCAAAACATGAATCTGACATCACAAACATATTAAGGAAGGAGTGGCAATTTTTTTTACATTTTAGGGCTCTCATTAAAGTAGGAGTGGGGGACCTTTGGCCTACTATTCTCATCAGCCTTTGCAGAGTATCTCCCTGTCTATTCACACACACACACACATTACTGGCAGAAAACATCTCATGTGGAAAGCTGGATGGGTTTCATACAATGAAAGAAGCATCAGTAATTTAAGATCTTCAGATGACATCAAATTGCTGGCAGAAGACAGCAATAACTTAAAACAATGACTGAGGAAGGTGAAAGAAGAAAGTGAAAAAGCAGAATTACATTCGAACATTAAGAAGACAGAAATAATTATTATATAAGAATTACATAACTTTAATGTTGAAGAAATCTGAATAGTCAACAGGTTTTTTAAATATTTTTGTTCAATCTTATATTAAAACGGAGCCTGAATAAGAAGGCAGAGACTCGGAAGAGCATCTATGAAAGAAATAGAAAAGGTCTTCTGGTGTCAGGATGCACTGCTGGAAACCAAGATAATTCATATTATGGCTTTCCAATTACTATGTATGGATGTGAAAGCTGGACAATGAACAAAGCTGATGGGAAAAATTATTCATTCAAAATGTAGTGTTGGAGAAGAGCTTTATGGATACCACGGACAGCTAGAAAGACAAATAGATGGCTTGAGATCAAATGAAACCCAACCTCTCACTGGATGCTAAAATAACTTAAGAGAAGCTACTTCTTTCAGACATACCATGAAAAGACAGGACTCACTGGAAAAGACAATAATGTTAGGAAAAGCGGAAAGCAGTGAGAAAAAGAACTGAGATAGATTGACTCTCAATAAAGGAAGCCACAGCCACTGGTTTGCAAAACCTGAAGAGTGATGACAATGGCAGGACCTTTTGAAGACCATTAACTCACAGGTTTGCCATTAGCCAAAAACAACTTGATGACATGTAACTACTCATAGTATAGTCACATTACTGCTCAGGGCCCCCTGTGGCCACAATTTGCTTACTTATTTGATTAGGTTAATTGCATTGACACAATTCACTGGCACTTTTAATTTGGTACTGAAGTACCTGGAAGTAAATATAAAAGGTTTTGCAGATGTCCAAACTGTCTGAAAAGTTAAAACAGGGCATTGAAAATTAGATTGTGGTAAGTCTACAACCCAGCAGGAGAAGTTATAGGAAATAACATTTTCCACAGCAAGCTCCAGAAATCCTTCTGTAGTGAGCAAGACTGACTTAAGGACTGGTGTACTTAAAGCCAGTATCTGGAACTGCCAGAGGCCAAGTTGCCAGAGCTAATTAAAGAGGAATTCCCATCCCCACTTTGGGAGTATGTCCATTCTTCACATCCAATGTTTCTAGATGGTCCTTGAAATATCTAGGCCTGGAGAGTAGCAGCGAAAGGATGCTGAGACTAAGGAATTCTGTTCTGCCTTAGTAAATACTTTAGAAAAATCTAAGCTTGGCCAACATGTTAGACATTCCTGTGCACACTCTGTTCTTCACACTCTGTTCTTACAAATGTTAAGTTAACTCATAACCACAATCTCACAAATCAGAGACAAGTTAAGGGAAATGATATGGGGATTGTATGAATTGTAGCATGAAGTAAATGTCATTAGTTTGCCATAAACTAGCTCTAATCTTTCTTGTTGAGCCGTAACACACACTCTGGAACTAAACACAAAAGCATGGAGCAAAATACCAGTTTGTGTATTTGCAATTCCACTGCAGCCATAAAGCTAAGTGCTCAAAGATGTTTGTAATGGAATGGTTGCATGCAGTGATACGACAATGCTTTGGGGAGAAGTGTGACTAAAAATGCTAGCGACTTCAGTCTTATGGGTTTAGAAGTACTGCTGAGGTCAACACACTGTAAAAAAAGAAAAGAACATTCTTTGATTTAGAATGTTACATTGAAGGAGCTCTTGCCGAGCAGATAACCCCATGTTGCTCTGGTTGTAGCAAAAGCACCAAAGAGCCTTCAGCCACTGGCCAGTCTTTAAGATGCAACAAGACTCGTTGTTTGTCCCTAGATTTTGATTTTAAAATAAAAACCGAATCCCAATCAATCTCAGGGCAAGCAGGAAGCCCATGTGTGTGCGCACACATACACAAACATACACCAAAACACATTCAATGCAGTAAGGTACAACAATCCATTTTTAAAAACCCACCCGGCAGCCATTTGTTCATGGAAAGCTTGCCTGAAGAGAAAGATCTTCGCCTGCTTGCAGAAAGAAGAGCAAAGCTGGGGCCAGCCTAGCCTCCTGTGGGAGGGAGTTGCAGAGTCTGGGAGCAGCAACAGAGAAGGCCCTCTCCCGTGTCCCCACCAAACACACCTGTGAGGGTGGCGGGACTGAGAGGAAGGCCTCTCCTGCTGATCTTAACACTTATGCAGGCTCATAAAGAGAGATTCGATCCTTGAGATAGCCTGGGCCAAAGCAGCTTAGGACTTGATAGGTTAGAACCATGACTTTCAATTCTGCCCAGAAATGGATTGACCGCTAGTGGAGCTGCTGTAACAAAGAGGTTGTGTGATCCCTGTGTCCTGTGCCAGTTAGCAATCTGGCTGCCGTCTTTTGGACCCACTGAAATTTCCTGACACTTTCCATAGGAAGCTGCATGTAGAGTATGTTACAATAATTCAGCTGGGATATAACTAAGGTGTCACCATGGCCAAATCAGACCTCTCCAGGAATGGGCGCATCATGGGGCCATCATTAAAGGCGGGGGGGGGGGGCAGGATTGCACTTTTAGAGTTTATAGCAATAAAGCAGGCCTAATGTGCTGTTTAAATCTTATAAATTGTGGCAAGTAATGTATTTTCTGCACATTGCAAACATTTTCTATATATTTCTATCCCAGGTTTGCAAAAAGAGATGGAACATACATCAAATAAACAAATAAACAAACAACACTGCATCTCATTTCCAGATAGATGGATGAGTGAGAGGGCAAGGATGGACTCCAGATAAAGATAGATAAAACTTTATTACAGTCAAAAGACCAGCCACCAATAAAACATCTAAAATATATAAATATACAGAAATATACAAAAATATTGGGATTAAATGCAAAGCAATTAGTTCTGAGGTAAACACCAACAGTGTCAATACATCTCCCCTGAAGCAATGCCAAAATGTCTAGCAAACTATGCTCTGACTATGGAGGTCCATCCACTTTTAGGATCCTTTTTCTAATACCCATAGCAGCAGTAAAGAATTCGGCAACACTACGTGTGAACATAGGATTGGAATCAGACAACAGCACATGCATACATTGTTGCTCTGTACAGCCGGGAAATCGGACTCCAGATATAACTTTGTTCCTCACTTCTATGATGAAAAGCTCCCCATTCCTATGTCATTCAAAAAGTTATTCTTATGAATCATTTCCATGTTGAAAACAATTTCTGAAGTTGTGTGACTTGCCCTGGCAGGAAAAGTACGATAAGTCTCAGTGTCATGACCCACACATCTTGCACTGCTTCAGAAACTGATGTGCTTCCCTCTAGTGGCTAGAATTTCATTGGAACAAATTCACCCAGTACCAGGCTGGTTTGTTAAACTGGAGCTATCAACAAGTCTTGTGGAAAATGAAAGGAGCTGAACTTAAATTGTAACATGCAAAGTACTTGCTAGTAACTAACACTAATTTGGCACGTTTCAGATACAGATATTTTAAATAATATGTAACCATGTTTTTAACTGAAGGGACCACTTCATCATATAACAGTCTTTCTGCAAATGAACTGCTGTAAGCCAGAATTGTTAAACAAAGTTTATTCTTGTAATTAAATATACAAAAGCTACTAGTCCACCAACATGATTTTACTATACAAATAACTATAATAATCATGTGCCATCAAGTCAATTCTGACTTATGGAGACCCTTTTCAGGGTTTACCATTCTCTTCTTCTGGGGGCACCCTGGGACTGTGCAGCTTGCTGGCTCTATTCGTAGGAGACACCATGGGGAATTGAATTTGCAACCTCTGGCTCCACAGTCAGATACCCAAACCACTGAACTATCCAGCCAATTCAAAATAACTATGCGTGACTGAAGAAATGAGTGGGGGTAGAGAGAACCAGCTTTTGTAAAGATTCTGTGGGGTCATCTGGTAGTATTTCCCACTCTCCACAAGTAACGAAGAGATTGGCTATTTTACAACCTAGAAGCCTCTTTTAATTTCACCTCTAACAAAGTAATCTAGCTAAAAATGTTGTTCTAGGCAAGGCTGGTATATGGAGGAATAGTGGATATGTGTGTGAGAGAGAGAAAGAGAGGGAGAATGAAATGAATATCCAGAACCACAGGTAGTTTAAGATGCTGCTCTATAATTCAGCATTCAGACAGTTAATAGTAAGTTTGAAGCAGGATGCATAGGTCAGAGAACTCTATCTTCTGGTTGCAGCTGAACATGTCTAATATTAAAAGAGCCTTAAGGTTGTGTGCAAGAATGTCCTCCATGAAGAAGTGAGCCTTTAAGGATGGTGGAAAGAATGTATCACACAAAGTTCTACTCTCTGATTCAGTATTCAGTGCTTTCACTTTAGCGCCCTTGAATTGCACTGTTAAAAAACCATGACTGCAAATGATTCAATCCCACATTTATTTCATAATAACCCTGCTAATTATACCTAATCATCCAAAGAGAGAGAAAACCTGACTCTTCAGACTGAATGGAAACTATAAGATGTCACACACTGCCCGAAGAAACTCGGTGTACATGAAAAAGCTGCAAATAGTCAAGGCAAAGAAGCTTATAAGCTGATACAAACACCGACAAACCCTGCTTTTTCTATTGACAAACAGTTTGAAGTCCTAGTCCTAAGAGGTGTTGCACTAAAAGACCATTGGCGGACCTACATTTTGGGGGCCCTGAAGGTTGAACTGTTTTAGTTTCATAGCAGATTCGCCCCGACCAAGACTGTTCCTCTGTATCAGTGCAAATTGAATAGTACGGAAGTTTTCAAATGAATTAAGCAGCTCTTGGGGATGGGTGAATGGGGGTGTTATTTTTTTAATAAGAAAAAATATATATTCAGTGACTCCAAACAACAAACTTTTTATTCTGCCACTTTTCTGCAAAGCCTCCTTTTCAGCTCCCTGATAGAAGGGCAGTTTAAGCCTAATCGGATAAGATTCCCCCTGTCCCCAATAAGAGGAGCATGACTATAGGGAGCAGTTAGAAAGAGGTGATAGTTCTCCATAGATTCTTGGTCTAAGTTGGCCTTTCCCATTTCAGTGCAATCTTTCCACCAACCCTGGACAGCAGGGCCACTGGGGGAGGTGATACGGCAGTATATCTGGAGGGCACCAAGTTTCCCTCTATGTCGACGGAATCTTGTTTCTTTAAGTTGGGGTAGAAAATCCTTCTTTTCTGAAATCCTGTTGATCTTGCTCAGGACAGTCTACTTTGGAGGAAACTGTTTAATAGTGAAAGCGGAGCACTGGAATTGTTGTATTCCATTTTGTGGAATATTTGTGTGTGTAGACTTTCTCCATTCTGGTAAAGTGAAAGCAGGGGAAATGATGGTTGGAATAAATACTGCCAGTCTTACCATTAGGTAATGTGGACCAAACAGAAATGTGGTATGATGAAAAGGTACCAAATAATAATTTAATTTTGTATCATTATATTATTATATTTTTAATGCCAGAGAAGGAGGAGTGACTTGTGGACTTGTCTGTTTCATGGGTCTAAATAACTTGGCTAGCTTTGGGTACCATGAACACTGTTATGGTGGAAAGGGGTGCCATTCTGCCTCAGGCAGCAAAGTGTTTGGGGACAGCGCTGAAATTCAATGAATACATTTTATTACATATTAATTAACTATTATGAAGTAAAAAGGAGTGTTTTGTTCTGCAGTACTGCATACTTTACAGTGCAACTTGGACTCATGGATGTCTATGTGACATACTCGGAGGGTCTTCCTTCCCTCACCAAATCCCATATTCCCAGTTGCTAATGATATCTGTCCTATTTGTTTGTTTGTTTGTTTATTTGTTTATTTATTTATGGGTCACCTTTCTTCTGATACGAACTCCTTCTCCCTACAAAACCTTAACAACCTTAACTATGACTACAGCAGAAGGTTTTGCGGATAGCTACCATATATGAAATCAAAGCATTCATAGGCAATTCCTTTATTAGGACCAATTAAATCTCACCAAATAGCATGAAATTGAATGTTAAGCAAAGCAATCTAATGAATACTTCTAGAGCAATAAAACTTCACTCATAAGTTTCTGATATTAACTGAACCTGTTGTGGATTTGGGAATTCTTCTTATGGACAAAAGACCATTTCCTCTTTTTTCTTCTATTTCTCATTAAAGCTGTAATCCTATATTTTGTGACTTGAGAGTAAACAAGTTCCACTGAACTCAGTAGGACTTATTTCTGAACAAATATGTATAGGATTGGTTGCCTCTGATTGATCTTGAATATGCACCCAAGAAGAGAGAGTTTAAACTCTAGTACTGATTTGCCTGCAGTTCTAGAAAGTGAAGTGAAAGTGAAAGCTGTTCTGAAAGCATTAAGAAGAAATAAATCACCAGGGGTAGACAGACGACTTTTCCAAGCCACAGAGAATGAATCCGTCAAAATCCTAACAAGAATATGTCAACTAATATGGAAAACAAAACAACAACCAACAGACTGGAGATGCTCAATATACATTCCAATTCCTAAGAAAGGAGATGCCAAGGAGTGCAGTAACTATACGATCATTGCTTTAATTTCTCATACAAGCAAAGTAATACTCAAGGTGTTGCAACAAGAGCTTTTACCTTATATGGAGTGAGAAATGTCTGGTGTTTAAGCTGGATTCTGAAAAGGAAGAGGCACTCAGGATCACATTGCAAATATCCACTAGCAGCTATTGGAACGCACCAAAATTTCAGAAAATCAGTCTATGCTTTATAGACTATAGCAAAGCCTTTGATTTTGTAGATCATGAGAAACCATGGATTGTTCTGAAAGAAATGGGTGTGCCTCATCACTTGATTGTCCTCATGCATAATATGGACAAGAAACTATTGTTTAGGACAGAATATGGAGAAACAGAATGGTTTCCTATAGGCAAAGGTGCCAGACAAAGGTGCATTTTATTCCCTAATGTGTTCAGTCTGTACACAGAATATATCATACAGAAAGCTGGACTAGATACAGATTAAGGTGGAATGAAAATTGCTGGAAGAAACATCAATAATTTAAGATATGCAGATGACACCATCTTACTGGCAGAAAGCAGCAATGACTTGAAACAGCTGTTAGGAAAAGTGAAAGAAGAATGTGCCAAAGCAGGACTGCAGTTGAACATTGAAACAAAAATCATGGCTACAGAAGAACTACACAATTTTAATGTTGACAATGAAAAATTGAAATAGTTAGAGATTTTGTATACCTCAGTTCCATCATCAATCTAAATGGCGACTGCAGCCAAGAAATCAGAAGAAGACTGAGACTAGGAAGGGCAGCAATGAAGGAATTAGAAAAGATAATCAAGTGTAAGGATGTGTCACTGGAGACCAAGACTAAGACCTTCCCTACTTTTATATTTCCAGTCACCATGTATGAGTGTGAAAGCTGGACAGTAAAGAAAGCTGATTTTTTTAAAAGGTGATTTGTTTGAAATGTGATGTTGGAGGAGAGCTTTGGGGATACCCTGGACTGCCAAAAAGACAAACAAGTGGGTCCGAGATCAAATTAAGCCTGAACTATCCCTGGAGGCAAACATGTTGAAACTCGTGGTATCCTACTTTGGGCACATCATAAGAAGATAGGATTCTCTGGGAAAAAAACAATAATGCTGAGAAAGGTAGAAGGCGGCAGGAAAAGAGGATAACCAAATATGAGATGGACTGACTCCCTAAAGGAAACCACAGGCTTGAGTTTACAAGAGGCAAGCAGGGCTGTTGAGGACAGGATATTTTGGAGATGGCTCGTTCATAGGGTTGCCATAAGTCAGAGGTGACTTGATGGGACATAACAACAACTTATTTGACGGGTACAGAAAATCGGATGTTAGCTGTTATGGACCAATTAACATGACTAAATGAAAAGGGATCTCTGCAGAACTGTATATTCTTATACCCACTGCATTACACAATTGAATATGATGTGTTGTACTCCTGAATTCCTATGCTGGACTAACTACTCAAAATACATTTTCACCACCCTTATGTGCATATAAATGAGATGTTTGAGAAGGGCTAAAAAGATAGATCTATTGGTTGTGAAACGCATATATTCAACTTGCTAGAAGTAGTCCTGTTTTACTATCCTTGCATGGAACAATTTTAAGGGTTTCCTACAGACACATGTCAGCCAGTCAGTTAAAAATTCTGTGTGAAATCGTAAGATATTTTCCGAATTTATAAGACAGTACTTTTTCTGTATTATGAAATCATTAATGGTCTGAATCATGCATGTGGGGGATTTAGTAGCAAAGAAATTTATTCCTCTCTGAATGCATGCGCATTTCATTATTTATTTATGAAGAAATAGATAAGTTTTCTCCCAGGATTTGTAAACACACAACAAGAAAACCATTTATTTGAACTAAATTGTTACAGAGGTTATCTTCAGTTACATATGAAGCTGCCTTAGAGTCAGGCCATCTGCCCAACGGGCCCTGGACTTGGATAAGTTACTTTTTAAAAAAACACAACTCCCACTGATGCTGGCTGGGGGAGTCTACAGGCTCCAGTCCAAAAAGAAAAAGGCTACTAAGCTTGTGTGGCCCTCCTAGCCCAGAACTCTCTCCTCCTAACTGAAAGGTGTTTTGCAAGTCTTTTGACACCAGGGGCTTTTGTACACAGACCACAACTTTTGCAGATCAACACTTAAAGGCAGAGCCTCACTCTCAGACACATGCACACTGCCGTTCCAGGATTCAGACTGGTGACCCCAGGTCTCAGCTGCAGACAGAAACTGCTTGTGTGCCTTGAAGTTGCTTAATCCAGAACTCTGGCTCAGAATCTGCTTCCCATCATGACAACATTTTCATACCTCAGAAGAATTAATATCATCACTGTGCCAAGAAGTATTGATCCAAGGATACTCTATGCATTCTGCAGTCTTTACAGTGTTGTTCCCCTCTCCATTAACCAACAATCCAGCAAGACCAAGATCTTAGATGAACCCTCACACCCCTCCAGATGTCACTGAACCCCAATCCTCATCCGTCCTGGCAACAGGGAGGTGTGAAGGGAGTTCTAAATCTACAACATTAGAGGCTGCAGGTTTCCCTGCTTGTGAGCTTAGAGCAGCATGAGAGGATCATGTTGATGTGGGTGTGTAGTTTTCACATAAGCGATCTGCTCTAGATCACCTCATGAGGAACAGCCACTTCATAATCCTCTTCATCTCCCATATCAACCCTTCATTTCAGGTAACTCCCCACTCCCCAGTACACATCAGGCCATGCCCATCAGCTCACTAGGGACCCCTTCTGTGCAAGACTGCCCCTCTTTTTATTCGTACAACATTGGTTGTGGGCTCTGAGTGATCCATGGATCTATAGACACCCCCTTCTGCCAAGTTGTGTTCACACTGCCTGCAGGAGATGCCAATACAGTACTGGTTTCCTCCACCCTCTTATGAGGAGAGGACAAACTGGCCTTGTAGAGGTCCCATTGGGCCCAATTCCCTCACCTTTTGACGGACAAGAGCTCTCTCCCGTTTTGCTACGGGGTGGTCTCCCCTCCAAGCACTAACCAAGCCTGGCCCTGGTTAGCTTCCGCAATCAGGAGGGGTGTGCTTAGGGTGCAACAAAGGCGCCTTACGATGTTTCTTCAGTTCCGATGCAACCCTGCCTCTTTTTATTCCCCCTCAAGTTCTCCACGCGCTTTCCAATCAGCTCCCAGCCCAGCCCAAAGAAGGCAAAGGAAGAAACTTTGAATGGGCAGCAAATCTGCAAAAAAAAAACAAACCACCTCTCCCTCTCCCCCCCCCCCCGCCACCCTGTGCGCGCTCGCTCGCTTCCACTCCTCGCGGAACCCTCGGCAGCCGCCAAAAGCCGCCCCGCGCGAGAAACGTGCGCCTCGCCGACAGCAAGCCTCGCCTGCCGGCCGGACTGCCCACCACCCCGACCAAGCCCTCCTCGGCGCGCCGGGCGCCCCCCCCTCCAAACGGACACCTCTCCCCGGGTCGCAGGCGGCCTCCCTCTCCTTTTTTACCTGCAGGAAACGGTGACTTCCACTTTGGTAGCCGGGATGCTGCCCGTGAGGGGGTCGAAGTCCCTCATCGACGCCATGTCCTCGAGTTTGTCCGTGCCGTTCTCCTCCATAGGGCCGAGGGGGGGGGGGGGGGACGGGACGCGGGGCGGGCGGCTCTTCGCGGATCTCAACAAGTCTCCAGCTTGGGGAGGGAGAGCGAGAGAGCGCGATCCCCGATCTCTCAAGAGCCCCCGATCGCGGCGGCAGCACCGGCAGTCCCTGCACTCGGGGGCTCGCCTTCCCGTCTGGGCTCTTGAGACGGTGCGTACTCTCTCTCTCCCCCCCCCCTTGCCCCAATCCCCGCTGACCCACGCAAGGAGGGCTGGATCCTTCGGCGGCGGCGGCGGCGGCGGCGGCGGCGGGGAAACACAACAATCCCAGGGTTTCCGGAGAGGAGGACGAGAGCTCGCTCGTTGGCTGCTTCTCTCCCCCACCCCACCCCCGATCCTTATTATTTTATTTTTTTTATTTCACTCCACGGAGTGGGATTTCGCAGAAGCTCCACCTCCTTGCAAAACAAAATCACGGGGGAGCCTCGGTCCAGCCCCGCCGCGCCGCGCCGGTACTTCTGCGCGAGGGAAGGGGCTCGGCCGCCCGATCCCGCGCCATAACACGCTGCCCCAGTTCCCTGCCTCCGGCGCAGGAGCGGGAAAGCAGCAGCAGCAGCAGCGGGCGCTCCCGAGCGGAAAGGGCCGGCTTGGGGGGGGGGGGGGGAGCGCGCGCGATGGTGTGCGCGCGTTGCTCTGTGTTGGAAGGCGACCCTCCGCCTGTGGCAGGGCAGCGGCGGGCTCTTCAGGACCGGCTCTGGCCAGCAGCGCCGCGGAGTGGCGTTTTTAGGTCTCTATGGGGCCGCCTGTGTCACGGCGAGCGCGCTTGGGGTGGGAGGCAGGTGTGGCAGAAGGGGTCAGCTGGGTGGCAAGACAATCGGTCGCGCTTGTGGGCTCTGTGGGGTGCTTCCTCTCCCGAATCAGGGTAAAGGTGGCGATCCCACGCTGAACGTGCCCCCCCCCCCCCGCACACCTAACACTGCCGCTTCTTATTTTGAAGGAAAAGGCGTCGATTGGGCGAGAAGAAACCTCTCCCTCTTTCTGTTGTCCCTTCAGCAAAGGCTGGAAAAGAATTGGGGAGAAGCCTGGGACCAGGAAATCCCCAGTTACTTCCCCCCCCCCCCCCGCAAGGCAGAGCTGCTTCCAAGCTTTGCCACTTTCTTGAGGCAGGCAAGGATTTAAACAAGCGCCAGAGGTGGCTATTCAGACCCCTTCTCTTCCTCCCTCCCTCTGGCCAGCTGCTGAGCGGATTGGGCCCGCCACCTGCTATCCAGAGGGGCAGAATAAACAGCCACTAGTAGGATTACTTATTGGCTTACTCTCTCTGGCGTGAGCATGAATTACATTAAGGGTTGGTTGTAAAAGGAGCAACTCCATCATTTTCTGGTCCAGCTTTCCACACCAACCACATGTTCAGTAAGGCTTTGGCACAGAAAAGAGTCACGGTCTGCAGCCGAAATAAAAGCAAAGATGCATGGGCCCTGAGCCTACACTAGGCATGCAAACGCATATGCAGAAAGCCCCACATCAAATTGCAATACAATGCATATGGCATACATGAACACGACATAAGAAAGCCTATGTCAACACAACAGTGGGACATTCATTTATAAGGTATGAAGCACCCATGCAGGTATGTTTATATATGAAAATTCAAGGAATCTGCTCACTGCAGTCATGGGCAAGGATTTTGAACCTTCTGCTCTTAGTAGCAGTGGATGCTACCTCCAGAAAGTGGAGGTGGTCTAGGTCTGTCCGCCTTGCCAAAGCCAACACAGGGAAGTCATAACTCGGGCAGAGGGGGAATAAAGTGGACATGTCAAGAGGCAGGGCTATGTGGCCTAATGAGAGGGTGAAGGAAAATAAATGACCTTGAGCAAACACATAAAATTCATACCTCGGATAGGCTGGGTGGGATTACCCCTAGACTGGATGGTATCGTCCTCTTGTTCAGGGATCAGGTGCGCAACCTGGGTGTGCCTCTGGACCCAGCTTTGTCCTGGGATTCCCAGATTGCAGCTATGTCTAGAGCAGCCTTTAGCCAGCTGAGGCTTCTAGCCCAGCTCCATCCTTACCCAGATGAAGGGACCCTCAGGACTCTGGTGCAGGCATTGGCCGTCTCCTGGATTGACTACTGTAATGCTCTCTATGGGGGGCTTCCCTTGAGGCTGACCTGGAGACTGCAGCAGGTACAGCATGCAGCAGCCAGACTGCTGGCGGGTGTGAGCAAATTGGACCACATCTTCCTAGTGCTGGCTTGCCTGCACTGGTTACCTGTTGTGTGCCAGGACAGATTGAAGGCTTTGATGCTTCACAGTTTGGGACAATGGGACTTGTCGTGGCACCTTTTCTCAAGGTCATCTAGCCGCTCCACCAGATCCGGGCTTTCTTTGTTGTGGCACCAACACCCAGGAATCAGCTCCCAGTGGTGCTGCGCTCGGCTATCGCCCTCCTAACATTCAGAAAGCTTCTAAAGGCATTGCTTTACAGATAGGCCTTCCAATGCAACCCTGCCTGGTTTTTATGCCTCGCGTGCTGCCATATATTTGGAATCAAAATCATCTTGTTGCATCTGATTTTATTCATTCTTTGGGTTTTTTTTAAATTTAATTGGTGTTGTGTTTTATTCTATTGCTGTAAACCACCCAGAATAGTGCTTTGCACTAATGGAGTGGTATACAAATCTAATAAATAAATAGCAATGTCATTCATGTGTGACATCAGGCCACTGAGCAGAGCAACTTAACATCTATGCCACAGTGAGTGAGAAAGAAATAATTTTTGTGCACATCAGAAATAATTTTGTGCAGATCAAGAAAGTGAGCCAACTCACAGATAATTTGTTAACTTACTATGCATGTCATAACATTCAGGCCGGAAATATTACAATGCACACAACTTGCTCTTGTGCATAGAGATGTGACTTAAATCAACTTTGCGTTAAAAAGGCCTCTTCTGGTCTCTGTGTATCAGGTACAAGAGCCCCCTGCTTGTAGGCTTTCCAGAGGAATTTAATGGGCTATGATTGTAAATATAATTGGGGCAGATAGAATGGATTTGCCTAGGGCCATAAACTGAATACATAAAAAATGGGGTCTATGAGATCTCAGACACCAAATCATTCAAGACACCATGTTTTGCTATCATATAGCAGTCATGTTACAAATAGCAGACCAGTTAATTTCCCATTCCAGCCCAACACTCAGATCAATTATCTTTCAATCAGTTTGCTTCCTGGGGATAGAATACCCTTCCAAATCAGTTACCCTTGAGCTCCACCCTCCATTCATCACCCGTCTAAGTCCTTCCACATCTATTTCATCTCTACCCATTCCCCCTTTCCCACAGTTTCCTTCCTTTTCTCTCTTCCCACACCAAGACAAGCCAGTCTTCTTGCCACCACTTCAAAAGACAAGGCCAGAGGCGGGGAAAACTACTTCTTTGGACTACAGTTTCCAGCCTCCCCAGCCACCATGGCAGCTGGAGGGTTCTGGGAATTGTTGTCCAAAAAAGTATTTTTTTCAACGGGCAAGTTACAAGTATTCTTCAGACAAACTCCCCCTACATTTGCAGGAGAGATATAGCTTGAATGGGGCGATACTGCATATCCATGTCCCCACAGGGTTAGGACAACCCTCTGACTTCCTTGACAAAAAGACTATCAGTCCATGCCACTGGCCATACTAGTTGGGGAAACTGGAAGGTGTAGTCCAAATAAGTAAAACTCCATAGATACAAAGTGACACAAAGCTGGCTTGGCTGGGTGAGCACTTACAGTAATGTTGTGTGTGCTGTTAATAAAGTTAAAGGCTAAAGATTACTTAAAGTTATACATCTTTTTTGTTTTATATATTCTTTTAAGAACTGTAGTATTTTAAGAGAACTATTCTCTGACTTTTGCTTTTAAATGTGCCTTATTAGGCTAAAAACTCTTGCATTTTTTAAAATATAACTTGTAACATTCTTTTTGATATTTTATTATCCTTTTGCTCCTGTATTTTGAATTTACACATTATTTAAGTTCTACCTACAACTTAAGCTTTAACACCTGCATCTTTTTGCAATTTGCAAGTAAGGGGTTTTTTTTTAAGTATTTGTGCCTACAGTTTTCTTCATAGCTGTAAAATTCATGTATTTTTACAACAGCTCTGAAGCATTTTGTCCCTTTGGAACATAGAAGTCAGGTAGATAAATAAAGCTTGTAGAAATAGACAAGCTGACATTGTGTGAAATTATTGCAACAATGAAAAGACTCACTGTATGCCTTAATACTCAGATGAATTTTGATAGGATTGTCAATTATGGTTTGATTTCATTCTGGAATTAACCCTTCTTGAGGGGGAATATGCAAGCTGTGACGAACACAAGTTTCTGATTTTTTTTCCCCCTGGAGATATATAAATCCTGTATGACTCTTAGGAAGGGCCAAGTATCAGTGATCTGATTTGACATGGGAGGGGCGGGGAGTGTGGTGAATGGATATGAACAAATATTAAAGGAGTACAAATATGTGTAAATGGAGTATCTCATCTGCTTTGGGATTTGGCACCTCCTCCGCTCCCTTGCTATTCCTCTGCCCATGTCCCCCAAGGGAATAAAGTTTCAGAACAATTCTCTGTTCATAATCTAGGCTCTCACTCCACCAAATCTTCTATGCCACCTGGTTTCATCGTCCTTAGGTCTTGTTCACAGTAAGCAGGGCCACTGTGGGAGAACTGCTATTTAACATCTATCATGACTCTAACCAGAGTTGCTGTCAAGCCCTGGTTCTTCTCCCCAGTTGGTACAATTGCATTAATGCCAGTGGAATCCCGTTCAAGTCCCTGCAGGAATGGAGGAAAGAAACTTTAGAGGGGGAAAAATATCAGAGGGAGGCAGATTTACACCAGCTGAGTGCCTGTTGGAAGCAGTCACAAGGCACCAAAGCAGCTGAGATGTCACAGCACCCAGGAAAGCTCCAAGCAGCTCAAATAAGACCTGTGACTGGAGTGAAGAGTTTCAGGCCAGAAAGTTCCTCTTGGATTCCATCCATTCCCATAAAGTAGGAACCTGTAAAGCATGTGGGTCAGCCACTTGGAGATTTCTGGGAGCTATTTCCGTGCTGACCTGCAACAGAACACCACAGCTGTTCCCAGCAAAACCAGGAACAATAAAAATTTTAGAAACCACTTTAGTGTAACAGGAAGGGGTTTTTGCCAAAATAAGATGTAGTGGGGACTAGTCTTGTTTTAGCGAAGAATCACACTTTCCAGAGGCTTCCTCCATTGTGAATTACCCATTTAACAAAATGGGGGAGGGGACTTAAAGGCCCTCTAAAAATGGCCTTGGCACCACATGCAGCCCTTGGGCACCATGATTCCCATCCCTGCCTTAAAGGGAAAGACAGCTGGCCTGAAACCTAGCATTCCTCTGTCTTTCCAAGAGCTCATTCCAGGCCCACTAATGGAACTGGTGCCCCAGCTTCATAGAACATGAAGTGGTCAGCGGCTGGAGCTGGATATGCCGTCCCTGGGGTAGACTCAGGAGCCATGAGTGTTGGTCTTGGCTCCAGGCTTTGGAACAGGGGTGTTTGGAATATTTCAGACTCAGAGGTCTCCAGCATTTCAAGCTCAAGGCTCTCATGATCCACGGTAGTGTACAGATTGGGTGCCTTTTTTGTTGGCAGCACTGGTTCTTCAGCCTTACAAATCCATATCCAGTGCAGTGCTAGGCTCTGGAGTCATGAGAAGACTCTTCTGTTTGTGCACAGTAGTCTAGATTCTGCCTGGAGCTGCTGCATTCACTTGGGAGTGAAAAAGAAGGAGATCCTATACTGCCCAAGGTATAATTAACCTATTGGATAGTTTAGCTCTCCATGATGCCTTTAACATTGGTCTGGGAGAGACTGCTAAGTACTTATCATGATCAAGTACTGACCAGGGCAGAACAAGCCCCTCTGTGGTCCACTCCATGCTTTGAGTGCATTTTTAAAAATCATTTTTGAAGTGGCTCCTCTGTTGCTTTTTTGTTGCATGGGAACAAGATGTTGCTGCACATGGCTAGCTCCAATAACAGAGGGTTTTCAGCATGTTGGCAAAATCAAAAGAGGAGGAAAAAAGGCAAAATATTGTGGCTGTTTAAAGACTTATTTCTGTGTGAGCTTTCATAGATCAAAATCCATTTCTTTAGACCATGAAAATGCACATTGAAACAACTGTATAGTCTTTAACATGTTACAGTATTTTGTCTTTTTTCTGCTTTCCCTCCTCTTTAATTTTCCTAACATGGCAAGACAATTTAACATGGCTACTTTGAAAATTGCTGCAGCCATTTCCAGGATAGCCAAAAGAAGCAACCCTCTAGGTTTCCTAAAGATTTTATATCATCATCATCATCATCATCATCATCACCCAGACTCTGAAAGAACAAACTGCTGTGCTAGAAAAGGCAATATAATGGTTGGAGGGTGTAGCATATATTCCACCCTGCTGACATCACCTCCTCCATCCAGTTATAATGTCATGCAATGTTCTTCATGCCCTGTTCACATCATCCTAATATTAGTAGGCAGTGCTCAGGCATTAGGCTGTGAAAGAAAACAAGAACAAATTCTGTGAATAATGCAAGCAGTTCTGCCTCTTCTACCACCCCCAACACCCACACAGAAAAGCCCCAGAGCAAATATTTGTATTGAATAATTGAATACAGTTCTGTGTAAAGGAGTTTTTGGAAAAATAAAAGGAGATTAAAAGAGAATGGTTTCTAAATGTAGCTAACTAATCAGCTGTGATTTTAAAAGATAATTTGGAATATTTATTTATTTATTTATTTTGTTTTGCTTTACAAGCTGCTTACTGCACTTTTAAGACTGCTTGTAAAAATATTACATGCTCAAGCAAAAAAGGGAAATAAGTAATTTTATTTATTTTATTTATATTAGAATTAACATCCACCTTTCGAATTCATATGCATTGTTCTGCATCATTTGCAACAATGCAATACACTAAAACTTTGAAAGACACAACTATAAAATAAAAGAGTACATTAGATGGAAAAACAAAATCTGTATATAGACACAACTCCTGCAGAGATAAAAGCCTTCTGTTTTATTTATTTTTTAATGTTTCCGTTATCCTGCAAAACAGGGGAAGAGAGCAACAGCCCTGAGACTCAAGGGGGAAGGGGAGTTCCACAATTTAATCTCCTCAAACCACAAATATAATCCAGGAAGGTTTGCATTCATTCATTCATTCTTTTTGTTTATATTTCTCCCAATAAAGGGACCCAAGGCAGCTTACAAAATACTTATTATAAAAATATTAAGACAGAAAAAATGCAAGAAATTACAACATTAAAAAACAATTAAACAGACGACATATTAAAATTACTGAATGAAAACTATTTAAAACAATTTAAAAGCATGTTAAAAAGAAAAGGAAATAGAACATTCCCCCATTGAAACCCATTCCTTAACAATCAATTACCTATCATAAGCCTGCCTGAAGAGGAAGGCCTCTTTAGCTACTGATGGACAGATAGCAAGGTTCTTCCAGCCAGCCTACCTTCCATAGAAGGGAGTTCCACAGTTTGGGAGCAACTACCAAAAAGGCCCTTTCTTGTGTTCTCACCAAGCATGATTATATGGGTGGAGGGGTCAAGAGAAATGCCTCCCCTCAAAGATCCTAAAACTATCATCTGGAATGTCATCAAACCAACACGGCTTATTTCTGAGAAGAAAATTATAGCATTGAACTCCACATTGCAAAATGTTTGTTAAAGAGTTGGACTGTATTATTCATATGTTGACATTCTGCAGTCTGACAGCAACATATTCCAGGATAATTTGTATTATTCTGATATGCATCAGTGAAACTATATGCAGGTTAATGGCTTACCAAACTGAGCTGTATTTTTAATGAAATCACAGATGAGAAATACATAATTCACTGGGATATCATTATATTTTGGCTGTTCAGCATGTCTGTATATAGTATTTAGATTTAATGGATAAATTTTATTTGTATAAGTTTCTAGCAGTCACTCAGACTAGCTTCCAACAGTATAGCTCCATTGCTATAGTTGTGCATGTTTCCCAGCTATAAGAGGCCAGTTCCTACAACTTTAAGGAGCTTGAAATCTAAAATGACTGTCTTCACATATGAGCAACAAGGTTGCGTTGATCTGCATTAATTGACTGCATGGGTTGCAAATGGACTATCCCAGTGTAGCCCTAAGATGTCATTGTCTTGCTACTGGGCATAAAAGTTGGCTAATAACTCCTGATTCTGATGACATTATTTCTGAGGCACATCATGGTAAGGAATGACCCTAATTCTTGGAACAATGTTTTTGTGATCATGACAACATGGGACCTAATTTAAACTATTCATTGTGTGGTTCTGTGTCTTCTTACATGTCTTTGGAGGAATGTTTTCACCATCTTTCAAGAATCATCCAAAATAAGCTTTCCAGGTTCACTTAAGGCTCAGGGGTCCTTATCCAACAAAGCCCCTTTTAATCATCATCATCATCTTAGAACTGCAGTGTCTTACTTTCATTTTAATGTTATTTGCTCTTTGTAATGAAGAATGAAGATTCTATTAATGTTCAAAACAACAACAACAACAACAGAGCTTCAGGGTGGAGACAGTCATGCTACTACCCACTGGGTGTCATAAGCATATGAATAAGAATTGTTCCTTGCCTTATTTCAGATTTGGTTAAGAAACCAGCAACCACACCTAACTCATAATTAGTGCCATCCAATATGCCAGGTTGTGCTGTCAGAGTAAACAGAAGGGACCAAGGTCTTAAACTGGGTCCATGTCTGCAGGAACAGCATATAGTCCCTTTGAAAAACTGTCCCTAATGGTGGGCTTTGGGTATTATTTAAAGCACACAAGAGATAACCCATTCAAACTTCCCACTGTGTTTTTTAAAACAGAACAGGGGAGATATTTTGGACCATATTTTATGCTTCAAAAGCTCTTGTGTGTCAAAGACAACTCACAATGTATACACAGAGTGGCTACTGCAGTAGACAATGACATGAGCTTGTACAATGTGTATATGACAAACCTGTAAGTGTCCCAAAGGATGCCTGTTTACCCTGCCCTTTTTAATAATCTAAACCCATTAAAAAACCTAATGAGATATTCTAGTAATTTTAATAATATTTCTCAGTATTTTAGCATCTCCTCCGAATGCCTATCTGTGCATATATCCACATCACCAACAGCTGTCACTTATCAATTTTATATTAAGTATATAATTTATATGATCTACAAAGTAACTGTGTAATTGTGTGATTTATTTGTGAATGTTTAATGTTGGAAATAATTTCCAAAGGCATATTATTTTAGGGACCACCAACAGTGAATTTTATAAAAGACAACATTTTAAATGTCCAAAATGTGCTTCAGTATATTAGCCTAAACTGAACTCGAAGTATAATCTGATATTTTAACTCAGTACCCTTCTCCCACTTCTAATATATATTAATGGTTTCCCTGATTATCCCTCCCTCTGCCAGTTTAGCCTGCATGAACTGTACGTGGTCAACAAATCCTCAAAAGTATGTTTATCTCAGCCCTCTTCATATTCTTACTTCCCTTTATGTTTTGGCAGAGCAGTAGATATGAACCCCACCCTCCCAATTTAGCCTCCCAAAACTCATGGGGGGTAGATTTAGCTAAGAGATAGTGACTGGCCAAAGGTCACCAAAAGAACAACATTGATGAGTTTGTATTTCAACAATTGTAACTTTTTATATGATCACTTGGGCTTCATGTGGGAAAGACTTCATATAGAATAGCTAGGAAGGAAGGTTTCAAACCCAGTCATTACATAGACCAGCTTGATTTCGCTATGTCTCAAATTCCAAAGGAATCCTAGGATATGCAGTTTAGTGACACATGCTGAGAATTCTCTGCTAGAGCATTCTATTACTTTAATCCAAATGAGTGCACTGAACTGTCCTGCAGAAGATTCTAAGTGCTTCACTACGCTAAGATTCCCAGTTTCCTTTAGGATGGAGTCATGACAGTTAAAGAGGTATCAAAGTCATATAAATGCATTGTGCAGATGCACTTTCAGTTGCAGTATGTGTTGATTCCTACTAGACTTAGTGAGTTTAGCTGGACCAGCTGTTGCTTCCAAGTTAGTCATATATCATCTGCTGTGAGCATTGCATGGAACAAGAAGATAGCATGGTGGGGAGAGGGAGTTTACTTGATTTCAGTGGAGCTAGAATCAACTGCCACCTAGAGCTATAGGCTTACTTTGGAATTTAGGATAGGAATTTAGAATTAAATACCATGACAAAATCTTGTTCAGGCTTCCACATCAGGATTCTTCTGTAATCAAGCCCACTGGGGACCCTAAACCAGCCTATGAGGGTTCCTCAGTTGCCTCTCCCAAAAGCTCTGCCCCTTCAGAACGAAGATAAAGCAGGAGTTGAGGATCTCTGTGGCTGAGGAGGTGGCTTCAGCCCCTCCAGAACACCCCTGAGAAGGGCAAGGAGAGAGTCAGACCAGGCCCCTGCCTAAAGCACTACCTGCAGTAATGTTAGGTTTGTGTCCATGCTTTAACGTTTGGATTCAATATCTCAAAACCAGAGGTTCCACTGGTTTATTGCAACAATACTGCAGCAGTTATGTTTATCCAGGGGGCATTTTCAGAAATAACATGAAAATACACATTTGTCCCCAGTGTATTTCATTAAAGAGTTTATGCATATTGCTGATGACTGGTACAGTGCAGCCAAAATCACTGCTAATTTGAAAAGACAGATGCTGAAGACCCAGTTACGTAAAGCAGAGTGAATGTTGTTCTATTCTTGAAAAGAGAGTGTGAAAAAGATATGACCAAGTGCCATTTTTGGCCACAACTAGACAAAGCATACAGACTCGTCATGCTGAGTATTGTGACAATATCATAGCAAGACAGAAAGGAGCAAAACAATGGAAGACGGTAAAGGCTACACATTCAACCACACTTTGCTTTTGTTTCCTTTCAAATCACGAACTCAAAAAGAACATGGTCACTTCCCTCCAGAGTTCCCCTTACTGCCTTTTCATTCAGCAAGTCATCTCTATTGGTTAAAATCAAGGACAACTATTCATTTAATTTTCCCCCTCTACTTTTTGTAGGAGAAAATTATCATCAACACAACTCAGGAATTTCTTGAAAAGGCCATATTTGGCAGAATTTGCCTCCCAGCAGAAATCAGGATAATTGAAATCTCCCATTACTACTGCATTGTGCCTCTTTGAACTTCTTGCAATTTGTTTTTCAAAAGTTTCATCCACAGCATCTCCTTGATTGAGCAGTTGGTAGTAAACTCCAACTACCATGTCCCCTTTATGTTTCACCTCTATTAGAGTAATCTAGATGCTCTCAATGGGACATCCAAGCTCATCCTCCTATATTTCTGTGTAGGAATACGTATTTTTGACAGGGATATATATTTTAGTGCAACTCAGCTTCCCTTTGTATTCTTTCTGTTCTTTTTGAACAATTTATATCCTTTAGTTGATATATTGCAGTTGTGGGAGTCATCCCACCAAGTTTTGGTTCTTCCTATCAAGTCATATTTACCCTCCTGAAATTTTTTTTCCAATTCTTCTTGTTTGTTTCCCATATTCCTGGCATTCATATATAGACACCAGAGATTTTTGGCCTGTTTTCCTTTGTACATTTTTATCAAGGCTGCTGTTGGGCCCTATTATTGGTGCATAAGTCTGAATCCATCTTTACCTCTGAGCTTGCTTCTCCCTCCCCCTTCCCATTCAATTTAAAGCCCTCCTGATGAAGTTCTTCATGCTATGGCCAAACACATTCTTTCCAGTCCTTGTGAGGTCCAACCCATCATTTGGCATGGTCCCAAAAACCAAATTCCTCACATCAGCACCACCTTCATAGGCAGTCGCTCACCCAGAGTATTTCCTTTTCTATCCCTGTTCTGAGTATTGGTATGATGGTATGATGGATGAGAAGGCTATCTGGACCTCAAAGTTTCCTTTCCAGAGCTTCAAAGTCTGATGTGATTTCTTCATAGTTCCTCTTGACTGTGTTATTTGTTCCCACATAGACGAGACAAAAGGAATATGCATCTGTGGGTTTTATGAGTGATGACAATTCTTCCATCACATCCTTAATCCAGCATTTGGTGAGACCGCATACCTGGCAGGTCCACGGATCTTCCTGGCATATTTTAGTTTCAATACCACACAGTAGGAAGTCTCCTAGTTCAACTACACTTCTCCTCTTCTTTTTGCAGGTTGTGGGTTCAGTGACTTTGCTTGGCTGAGCTTCCCTAACCCTAATCTTAACCCTAACACTCACTTTGGGTCTTAACAGTTCTGCTTACAAAAATAACTCATGTTGTCATTCGGTCATCTAAGGCAAACAAATCCATCTTTAAAAGGCATAATAAAAAGGGTGGCCACGTAATAAAAGGCTTTGCGCATTTATGAAAGTGACCTTTGAGTACCATTCTATTCAGAAAATATCTGGTTTCATCAGGTCTCTTATAGGGGAATGCAGGAAGCTGCATTACACCACGTGACACTGTTTGTCAGACTAACCCAACATTGTCTCCTTTGCCTAGCTTTGGTAGCCAGTGGCAGTTGTGTGAGCTATGGTAGAGAAGAACTTCAAGGAGCACAAATGTGTTAATGCATCAAATTGGCCAAACATTGTAAAAGTTGCTTTTTGGGAACTGAACCCCCCAGAATCCTCTAGTCAGCATAGCGTACTGACAACATATAGATCTACCACTATGAACCCAAATAAAAGTCTCATATCTGCATACTCTCTCCACTTATTTTTAGCCAATGCACCTGGATTCATAAACATATGGTAGTTTACTAAACCACAGTTTCTTATCATATCTGAACCAAGAAACTATGATTGATGAAACTATTTATTGTTGGAGAATTTGGTTAATTCGTTTTATAGTTAGCAGAGTATCAAGTACAAAAAAAGAACTACACATTGAAAACGTGAGAGAATAGCTTAATTCTCAGTAGCCCACAACTTTTTCACAGTGACTAGCACTCTGAAAGCATTTTGAGTTTTTTTTTAAAAAGAGGACTCTTTACTTACAGTTGCTATGAGAACAAGGTAGGGAGGCGACGGGGGCAGTGAGAACTGGGAAGGGACAGGCTGTGGGGATGAGGGGTACTCATCTCTTTTTTTAGACAGCCACTGGTTCGTGGTTCATTAGTAAAGTATCTGGAAATTTGTGGTTTGTCAACCTTGATGTACCATCTCTAGTGGGATGCCTTTAAAAATCACAACCAGATCAGTGGTGGTGGTCCCAATCCTGGCAACGTCAATCTGGTGGCAATTTTTTATTTCTAATGACCCCCCTCCAAAGGCTTCCAAAGGCTTCCCCTGAGTAAAAGGGAGCCCCAGTGAGTCTCGGAACCTAAAATGAGGAGATGGGACGCTTTTAATTGATGTAAGTTAAATGTTTCCAGTGCCTGATGCAAGTTGTTCCAGGTGCAAAGCTATGCAATGGAATTTTCCCAGTGATTGTCAGATCCATGTTTGAAACAGGAAGGAACTGTAACCATACCAGCAGAATAAGGGCAGTTTCTCTAGTTTGGAACAGAAGGCTACCAACAGAACGTTTTAATGACTCTGACTTTAGGTACTTGGAATGTTTTTTAAAAAGTCACCTAGCATAGACACAAACAATTGCAGACTTGCTCTTAACTTTACACTTTACAGGAAGCCAAATTTTCAGTCCTAAACTGTTGAGGATGGCATGCAAAAAGGGGAGGGGGGAAGATGGCTAACTAAAGCAAAAAAAAAAAAAAAAAAAAAAGAGAGAGAGAGAGACTGATGTTTTGAGTGTATTTTTAAAAAGGCAGTTCTACATTGCAAACACATTTTGAACCTTATTTTTTAAAAAATACTGAGAAACTCATGCCTGTGCTATTAAGTTTGGAAAATGCAAATTAATCTTTTAATGAAAGTGGTGCTTTGTGCTCTTTACCTATATAACGATAATGTGCTATGCCATTGAATTTTATATGATCATTTATTATGTATATAAGAATGTTCACTGTGGTTAGGGTGTCCCCCCCCCCAAAGCATTTAACAGAGCGTAGTAATTAAAATTCTCCGTTTAAGTACAGATTATAATGTCTTTTAATATCACTGCCTAAAATAGCCTACTGAGTCATTTTCATTTGAACTTCCTCCTTTTTTCTCTCCAAATCCAGTCATAATGTATAACTTCACAGTCAGTGACATCAATGCCCTGCAACCATTTTCTTGGTGACAGTCTAGAAACCTCACCAGGTGTTTCACTAACAATTGGAAGGGTGTCATGGCCTGCCCTATTTTAACATAAGTAGCTGTTGCCTGCCAGCCCTACTTCCTGTTTCCTGTTGTTTGATGCAAACAGCTCAGTCAACCACTTACAAGACAAGAATATAACATTGCGCCTTCCTATACTTTAATAGTAAAAAGTCAGATACTTAAATAACAAGAAGCAAGAACAGCAACAGAATAATGTTCATGTTAGTTATGAGAACATGAACATGAGTGGCCAAGTGCTGATGACTTGAACAAACCCAAGGGAGAGTAATACCAGTAATATCACACAGTTTGAAATTTGCAATTCCTGGTTTAGTTTGAGCATATAAGCCCTATTTGGTCATTTCTGACCCAAATAAGTGTACCACACTTGAAGAAGATCAGCTCACCCTCTCCTTTCCTCTGTTGCTTTCTACACATTAGGTAAAGGGAGGCCACAGCCGATAGGGGCAACAGTAGGATCTCCTGACTATTCCTCCTGAGTCTCCCTGCTAATTTCCTCCTGAAAGAGGGATGAGCTACTTGTGCCTGACAGATTGTCAAAACACTTGATAAAATGCCCTTTAAAAGTAACTCTTAGAAGTAACTATCACTCCTCACACTTAAGTAACTTCAGTGTTACTTGTAATACCCAAAAAGCAGCTTTGTAACTACTAGTTACATTGCTAATCACCCAAAAGTAACTAGTGATACACAACGCCATTACATTATGAGTAGTTATTTCCATGCTCTATGTTGGCCTTCAGCATAGTGGAGGCTACTCAATGCCCCACCAGCTGTATAGAATAAAAATGCAATTGCTATCCTGCTTGCTCCTGTACATTTTAACCTTTGCCTCAGGCAAGCAAAGCATCAGGAGAACTCTGGTGCCACCTCAGGTTAGCCCTTATTAACTATTTCCATGATACCATTCCCTCTCTCAATAGTGTATTGCTAAAAAGTTCAGGAACTCATCATGACAGTCCCCACAACCACACTCTTAAGAAGAATCCAAAAATGCAAGCAGCAGTGTTGATATGTGCACAGCAGCCATGTTGGCCAAGGTTTTGTGAAATTATATTCCAAAAAGGAACTTTTATCATCTGTGGACTGAACCTAGGCTACCTCACAGAGGTACTATAAGCAAAATATTGTGTGAATGTGTAGCTTTGCTGTGTGTAGAAAGGAACTTAAACCTGTCTGAGGTCAGTGGAGAAAGAGCATGATCCCTACGTGGAGAACATTAAAGCACCATATAGTGTGCAGTGCAGAGCAGAGTCTGAAATGATGTAAGCGTCATCATGCTCCCTGCTAATCCACACACTTTGATAGGGTGAGACCTGGCACCACGTCTGTGCTGTTCCCTTCTCCCTAATGAAAGTAATTCCAATCACCATAATACTATGAGATACATACGTATAACCCAGTTACATGCACAGCTAGCCTATTATTAGTTGGTATGCATAGCTAAAAACACTGAATGGTTGTTGATATACTTAAAAGGTCTATGCAGTTGAAGCAGCAGTAGGAGTTTAAAACAAGTGGAGAATATTACATAATAATGATCTGAAAAGGATATATATGGTATGTTTATTAATAGAACAATTATTCTCTTCTGTTGCAAAGATGCTAAAAGTAGTGCATGTTATCTAATTCTGCTGCATTTTTGAACCTTCAGAATAAAATAGGAAGCAATATACTGTATTTTCCTCTTGATTGTTTCTACCAATAATCTAGAGCCAGAGAGTGTGCTCTTATTTCTCTAAATTCCCACCTCCACAAAACAGATTATAATGAACAGAAGAGCAGACGCCATCCTTATTTCACCATACATGGCCAGCCAGAGCTTGGAAAAGTTACTTTTGGGGAGTGTAATTCTCAGAGTCCTCCAGCCAGCATAGCTGGGAGATTCTGGGACATATCATCCAAACAGTTACTTTTCCAAGCTCAGGTACTTCGCAGCCATCCCTGGAGTTCTTGCTTAGATTAAAATATGAGTATAAATGGTACCGGACTTCTAGAGAGAGAAGAAGTGGAGCCCCATTGCCCAGAAACCTGGACATCCTATTAGGAGTTGTAGTCTAGAAAAGTAACTTTTCCAAGATGTGGAAACAGTGTTGTAGATGAGACCGCTCTGGACCTAATGTTTTGTTTTACATAAATAATTATTGCGACAACAACTGAACCGTCTTGGCCCAGTTTCCTCATCCTGTGCATGCACCTGAAATCGCGATTATCATTGGCATAGAGAGGACAGATGCTAATCATGTGCCAAATACTGAATATGACTCATTTGAGATATGACTTTAATGTACTCCAGACTCCTGGCAATTTCCGCCAGTCAAATATGGGAGACTGCTGACGTGCCCATCCTGTGTTTTTCAGCGGGGCTTAGAAATTAACATGCTGTCACATCAGGGCTCCAAAAAGGCCAAAATAACCTGCAAGAGGTATATCTCGGCAAAAGCTGTGTAGACAGATCAATGTGCTTGCAAGCTTGCAAAACCTACAGTCAGTGGCAGGTAGTGGTTATTATTCTTTGTTTCCTGGTATACCTGCACTGAATTTCAAGCCATCTGAATGTGAATGACGGGCATGCAAATACATTGACTGCTAGGTGTTAATCTGGTCATTATTAGTCACAGTAACAGAACCAAAACTTGAAAGTTTTTTAGGGGGAGGCTTAAACGACCACACCCACTGTCTCTGCACATGCGCCAGCCTATCCGTTGGGCAGCGTATGCACATTCTGAGACTTTGGGTCCAAGTCCCAAATTCCAAGCCTCGGGCGAGGGGAGCAAATAACTCAAGACTTGGACACAAGGTTTAGGATTTCGGGCCCAAAGACTCAGACTCGGACTTGGGTCCCAAGACCCAGCCATCCCTGCCGAAAGATGGTGAAGTTATTTCTGAACTATATGTCTTGAGCAAGCTTAAGGCATAAACTACACATTCTGATAGCACTAGGATGAATAAAACATGGCAACTCTAGTCTTGAATTAAAAAAAAATCACTCACACACATGCATTTTGGTCACTAGAGGGTTTATGGGCATTTTCAGTTTTTTAGAAGGCTTTTTGAATACCACGAGGATCAGGGTGTAGAAGTGGCTGGAGCCCTCATAGCCCTGCAGATTGCCCACTCTGGTATTAATACCACAAATGCAATTAATATTATTTGTTTTGTTGTTGCTTCATTTTTTTTTTTAAATAGCACACGTGGAGGGAGTCTGACTGTTCTGCCACCTCACCGGAATCCTCATAGGAGAAAATAAAACAAACCTCCTGGGATGTTAAGAGGCCTAGAAGTGAAGCTTTCATTGGCACCAATGGACCATACTTTCATATCAAGCAACATTGCTACCAGACGTCCAGCAGTTTCGAATTCTCCTTTAGAGAATTAAAACGGAAAACTGTCAAACCGCCCCCCCACAAAACAACTGTTTTTTTTTACTCATCAGCAAAGCATTAGTTCTTCATGTAGTGATCAATGATGGTCGCACGGCCTCTAAGTTTCCATGAATGCCCTCCTTTTTTTGTAATCATGATATGGTTCACATCTGTCTCCCTAAATAGCTCCGGAACTTTGGCAGACTTTTTTGGCTGCTCAAGGCTCAATTACACATCAAAACACTCCTGTTTTTTGTGTTGGGTTTGGCATGCTTGAAAGTGATGTAAAAATCTCCGGCTACATGATGTATAGCTAGGCACACTTTTTTTTTTTTTTTTACCAGGAAGCAAGATTTTGTTAAACACCCATCTGGGGTTTGTTTATTTTAAATAGATTCTAGTCACATTTTGGTTTTGATCTCTTTATTTTGTTTCTGATTGTTTGAGTTATTGTGTGTGTATCTGTTATGGTTTGTTTCCTTAATTGTAAAAATAGAACATTGCTCTAATGGGGTGGTATATTAAACAAACAAACAAACAAGCAAACTCATTTGGGCGCATGTGGTCACCTGTGTCAAAGTCAGAGTAAATTGTGTCTGTGTGTAATCTGCAGGATTTGCTGTATTGGGTGCCCAGAACAATGCATTTTGGATTGTAGGGTACCCTGCCATGCAAACTCTTTGGTTTTTTTCTTTATTTTTGTATCTGTTTCTATTTTAGTGCTGCATCACTCTAGTGCTATGCCAGTTTAAAACTGATTAAATATTTAAAAAAACCAAGGAGATTGGGGACAGGCGGCTGCTGCTGTAGCTGTCACCCTTGCAGCTTTGCTCAAACTTGCAATTCTTACTGCTCTGACCTCTTCCTGCACACTAGCAAAGAGAACCCTAAAAGCCACCTAGAGTAGTCGTCTGACCAGATAGGCGGGGCAAAAATACAATAAATAAATAAATAAATAAATAAATAAATAAATAAATAAATAAATAAATAAACCCTGAAGCGGTCTCCTTGTCTTTCTGAGAACCTGCTCTTCTCTGCTCTACTATCCCCTCTGGATTGAGGCTACTTCCTGGAAACTTTCCCTCCCTGGAACGCAGGATTGCATCCTCCCTGTCAGCTCTGCAGAGTTCCTGGCAGTTGGAGAAAGCCTGCTTCCACTGAAACAAAACCAGATTATGTTGTATCGATTTCTAAAAACCCTGAACTAGTTCTTGATTTAATTGAACAGTGTAATTACACCCCCAGATGGAGGGTTTGCATCCCTTATTTCAAAGGTGTTCTTTAGATTCTGTTTCTGAATTCCTCTCTCAGTCATGGTTACCTTAAGGCAGTGATTCCCAACCGGGGGGTACAGGTAACCCCATGGTACAAACCTGGACATTTAGGAGTACATTTAAAAAATGAATAATGGTGGGGAAAACATATACGTCAATTACGTAAGTCACTTATTTCTATCCTGAACAGTGAAAAAACCCTCAGCCTCTTCCTTCTCTCCTAGCCAATCAGCTTTTGCTTTAAGGTGGTGTCTGTTCTTCCTCTGCCACTAACCACCTGCTCCTTTCTTATTGATGGCAGTTTGTATGGGGCAAAATTCTTTTCGGATTGTAACCCCTTTGCTAGCACACTCGTGCACACTACCAGAGATGATGAGAGGGCAGAGGGTGCTCCTCACCCTGTCCCCTAATATGAAGAGCACAATTTATGGAACTGGGCTACTAAGGAGTATGTACGTGGAAAAAGGTTCGGAACCATTGCCTTAAGGAATGAAGATGGGACGGGAGGACTGTTTTGAAGAAGGCCGTGGAATGGTGCTGGATCCTGTCTTAAAATGGTTACCTTTTTAAAAATTTCAATTCCCAGAATCCCCCAGCCACCATCACTACTGGCCCTGCTGACTTGGGTATTCCTTGGTATGGTAATCCAAAAAAGTCACTTTTCCAGGCTCTGTACTGAATAAGCAGCCTTGATTCATTTCTAGGCAAGGCATTACTCCCTCCTACTCTGCCTGCCTGTTGTGGGAGACAGTTTCTGCAGGAGAAATTATGATTAAATATAGGGGTAATGTAGGTGTGGGGGGCGGGCGTAATCCAGGCACAGCTGCCCTTCCATTTTGCATGATTGGCAATGCTGGGGCAGTTACACAGAACAATGTTAAAATGTCAAGATACTTCGTTTTTAATATCCCTTCACCATTCCTGCCTGCGTTCACAGACGCTCTAATGGCACATATTTTGTCTGTCGTCATTCCCTGATCATAGCTGAGCCAAAATCCACAAACTCATTGATAATTCTAGTGATATTATTCCTAGCGGAGCCTTGGGCTATTGGAAGGAAGTTGAGTGACAAGTTGACAGCCTCTCCAAATGCACACAGTCTCCCTCCCTCCCTCCCTCCCTCTCTCACACACAGGAACACACAGTTCTAGAATAGCAAATGAGCAGTGACAAGCATGGTAAGGACGGAAAAATTCTGGCTTTCTGAAGCTGCAGACTCTAAAAATGATGGCACTTTTTTCCCTTTCCAGAAGAGTCTTATCTCTATTACCCTTTTAATAAGAGCTTTGCCATTGACTTTTGCGACCTTTTCCTATCTGAAAGAACACAAATATTTGCTTTATGTGCCCCAAGATACAAGGCAGAGGTGGCACCATAAAGCAGCTCCCAGAGCTCCAATCAGCATAAGAGAACCAAAATTAACTCACTTATAAATGAATATAATTGCATTTGTATATGAGGATTTAGGCACAGGGAAATTATAGAGCCACATCTGTTTGAGCTGTTTACTACAGGTGCTGATTTGAAGCATCCATAACATGCACCTGACCGTCATAATCTGTGCCAACAAAACAAAAAAGCAAAGTGTGCTGCTTACATATCTCCCCATAGTGCTTAAAGCACTCCCTGGGTGGTTTACAATTTAATTATGCAGGCTACACATTGCCCCCTCCTCCCAGCAACCTGGGTATTCAATTTACCAACTTCAGAACGATGGAAGGTTAAGTCAACCTCAAGCCAGCCTGGAATCTAACTCAGATCTTGAGCAGAGTCTTCACTGCAGTGTTGCTGTTTAACCACTGCACCATGAGGCTCCTACAACATATGGGAATAAGCACAGTCTTGTGTAGCATGGTGTTACTATGGTGTTATTACCAGAACGAAGGAGGACAACATTCTCTATTTTCATTATATGCCTCCAAAAGGCCACCAAACTGACTATTATCATCCCTTTCAGTTTCAAAGCAGGGAAGGTTTATAGTTCTTAGATTGTTCTTCTATTCTTCCTTATTACTGCCAAATTTCACAGATTAGGATTTGAATATGTAGTGTGTCTTTGTGTGTGCAGGTACCATTCTTAACTTTGAGCATTCATTTCAAAATATGTTCCCAAATATGAGGCAGCAGAGGCACATAACTTTGGGAGTATGGGATTTTGCTGACAGAGTTCACAGACAGAAATGCAGTTAGATAGTTTTAGACCTTGAATCTAATGATCTTCCAGCAGAGCCTCTTTAAATGGTCATATATATTATTCCACCTGTGACGTGATGTTGATTTAATCTTATTTATTTATTTATTTGTTTATTTGTTTGTTTGTTTACTACTTGACATCACAAGTTATCCAAGTGGCTCATATTAAAAATAATTATAAAAACACTTAAAAAGAACAATTAACAGAAACATTCAGCAATCAATGCAGAAAGAAAGAAAGCAGTGGAAATAATTACTGGGGAGAGAATGACTGTGTTCTCAAGAAATGTTCTAATCAAGATGAACACCATTTCTGCATTTCTAAAATGGAGGGCAAGCACAAAACTAATATTTTTCTTCTCCTGACCCCACCAGCTGCTGCTCTATACTTTGCTAGTAAAAGGCTCACTGTCAGTCCACAGTCATACACCCTCCCATCGGGCCCTCAATATCAGCTCAAACTCCATCCATCCATCCATCCATCCATCCATCTACCTACCTACCCTGTTTCCCCGAAAATAGGACCTAACCTGAAAATGAGCCCTAGTATGATTTTTTGGGATGCTCGTAATATAAGCCCTACCCCAAAAATAAGCCCCAGTTAAGTAAAACCCCACCCGCCACCATTGTGCTGCAACCAGAAGATGACACGACTGTATTTGAATAAATGTGGATTGTTGTACATGAAAATAATAAAACATCCCCTGAAAATAAGCCCTAATGCGTTTTTGGGAGCAAAAATTAATATAAGACCCTGTCTTATTTTCGGGGAAACACGGTACCTACCTACCCAGGAATTGTTTGTTTTTCCCTTCTTCTGGGGTTACTCTGGGACCATGTAACTTGCCCGACGCCACACAGGCTGATTCTTCTCCCTAGAGACATAGAGGGGAATTGAACTCCTAGTCCCTGAATCAGGCGTTCCATCTCACTGAACTGTCAAGCCTCCTATGCTCTGTACCAAAGTAGTAACAATGATGAGCTAAAATCATGAGTGACTATTGATATATATATATAGTTGCTCCTTTGTAACATATCATTGCATACAGGGCATCAGGTCTGGAATTTAAAATGCTATTTATCTTTTATATTTTTTTAAAAGAAAAATGCCTCCCAAAACACCCTCTAAGGATTCCCCAAGTGACAATTTTAGAGTAACCACCAATCACTGTCTCAATATTTTGATGCCATTTATAAATGTATTTTAAAAATGCCATGTAACTTCACTCTTATATATTAGGAAGTGGATTTTATCCGTGAAAGTTCACATTAAAATGTAATGTGTCTTTAAGATGGCACAATGTTTTTCTCCTTTTTATTTGTTTGTTTACTTATTTATTTTTCTTTTGTTTTTGCCTGATATGTTCCCAGTTCAAGAGTGCCCACAGGATTTTTTGAGGGGAGGGGGCAGTTGCAAAGTGGTATGTTAGCAAACCACAACACAGTATAGTTTATATACATTAAAAGTAAGAGTGTACCTCTGCTCTGAAAGGAAATCTGTAGTTACTCCTGCCTGTGCTTCCTGATGCATATTTTTCCTTCGAGTTCATTAAAACATATTTTGGGGGGGGGGGGGAACCATCATTCACATATTCTTTCCCTTTTCTTTATGCACCTTTTTGCTACTCTTTCCAAATACTTCATTTCTTCAGAAATGGCAAGAATGGCAAACCAACCCATAACTACAATCAGTTTTTATTATTGCCATGCCTAATTCCCTTCTGTGTACATCTCCACAAAGCTGACAAGCATTAGGAAATATCAGGAGCCTGAAAATGTCAGCATTTGACTATGGCTCCTGGAATCCCACCACCAACATGACTACTGGCTATGGTGTCTGGGTGTTCCGGGAGTTGTAGTCCAAAAAGCCAATTTGTTTAGGTTTAGAAACATTTCCCACATGCTCTTCCAGCTTGTGTCCTTTAACCTTGGCAACAAATTCTTGTTATTTTATCCCTGTCAAACACACTCTTGGCAAAACTGCTATTTATAAGATAACAAGGCTGTAAGTTTTATATCTTGAGGAATGGATGCAGATGTTGCAGAGATTTTTTTTAAATTTTAATTTTGTTATATAAAGAAGTTCAAATTCCTGACATGAATACTCCCTACAAGAACAGTTTGGTTAGCAAGGATATTTGCCAAGCTCAGGGCACTGAGTTTCTCTGGCTAATTGGCAATTAGCTGCTGACAGAGAAATAATTATGTTTCCTGTAAGACATTGTCACTGTGAAGCCAATAAGAGGCAATTATAATTACAAGGTAATTTGCACTCAGTTCAAAAGCTATTGGTAAGCCCTGACACTATACTATAAAGATACTGATTATAGCACAATGAATGTGCAAGGAAAATATTATATTACTCTTACAGCCTGATTCTGGGGGCATTTATTCAGAAATAAGATTTGAACATTTAAATGGGTCTTAGTGGCCAAGATAAATGTTACATTAAAAATGCTATTCAAACTTATTGGGAAAGACTCATTGACGTGAAGCAGTCATAAGAAATCAGGTTATACTGGACCAAGAGAAATGTCAAACCCCTTATGATCTTTGTCTATTGTTCCCTTTTGCTACCTTGTCCTGTGGTCAGCACCAGATTAGGCATTAGTTTAAATAAACTACAGAGCACATCCCCAATCAAAAGACTTCTCTAATCCAGTCTTCTCCAGGATTTTCTCAGGTGCGAAGAAAGTGCAAATTTTGCTCCTTGCAAAATTCCCATTACTTAGAACAGGAGCAGTATCATGATTCATGGAACCAGAACACCACCTCAGGAGCTCAGGAACTGTCATTTCTCTGACTCTGAAAGGCCTGAGCCCCCTGAGTGTACAAGCCCAAGCCTGAGATACCCACCCACCCAAACCAAGACCAAGATGGGCAGCCCTTGAGCCTAACCTAGCGCTTGGACAGCATACTTTCTTCTAAGAGTGCCATGACCTTTATTTATTTATTTATTTATTTATTTCATTTATACCCCGCCTATCTGGTCAATTGTGACCACTCTAGGCGGCTTACAACATGCAGTATAAAACAATTAAACAATTAAACTTTAGAGTGCGCCAACACCAACAGTGTGCTTAGCATTTGCTCCTGAAAAGATGGAAGAGTGCTAAGCTCCAGGGCAAAAACCTATCCCTTTAGGGCAGGGATGGGCCACAAAGAATCCCCAGGCTCTGCCCCTTCCCCTCTACAAAAAACACATATGTACAAATGCTTCCTTAATATATATTTTAAAAGTGAATTTCTGCTCCTGAAAGCCTCCCAAAGCTATAGTTCATCTTTTAAAGACATCACAGCACATTCTCCTCCTGCAATGTTGAACATACCAACATTTTTCAAAAGGGAGCAATTTCTGCTTTAATGATTTTTGTTTTGTGGCATTTTTGGTAGTCCACGTAGCCCCTACAGCATTCCAGGGACAGAAACATGGCCCCCAGCATTGACAAACATGCCCATTGCCACTCTTAAATCTTCCCAATGTGGAGCCAGGGAACGGGAAGCTAAACCAAGAGGGATATAAGGCCTTAGTTGATCTGCCAACCTTGTGGAAGGGAGATGCTTACTCCCAACTTTTCCAAATGCTATCCGGCCACTCCAGTTCCTGCAACTAGCAGAAATTTAAAAGGAGACCTTCCAAATATTGTTGTACTTCTAGCAGTATATCCATATTTGGTTGTTTTTGCAAAAAAAAAAAAAAAAAAAAAGGTCTCTGTGAGAAAGATGGATCAGGTGTGGCCTTACTGGGTAGCCCACTCAGATCTGTTTGCATATGAAGAAGGAACAGTGTTTTCCAGCTTGGAAGGATTTCTGATTATAGGAATCCTTAAACGTGTACTGAGCAAAGGAGATGATTGCCAGTTAGTGGCTGGGTATGATCAGGATTGACCACAGCTGAGAAAAGGTTGAATACCCATCTTGATGGATGCTATTCTCGTTTTTTTGCCCATAGTTGAGTCTGTCACCAGTTTTAGTCCTAAGTCTTTCCATTTGAAAAGACAGGTCCTCTGTTATGGACTGGGCATTTCGAGTAAAAACCAAATGAGCATAGCCAAATATGACTTCCCAGTGCAATGGTTCTGGCCATTACTTTGGATTCACAACCAGCTAGTTCTCTATACCTGAAGTGATCTAAGCAGAAAAGTCTCACTGTTGCTGAAATGAACAAAGAAGAACTGAGGGGGGGAATGGAACCTCTGCCGGGGGGGGGATGTAAGTTGGAGAAGGCCGAGGTCCTTGGACTTAAAGCATCATCCTACCACAGCTCAGTTTTAAATGGCTTCAACATGTCATTATATTGAGGATGTAAATCCTCACCTGATTCAGCACTTCTTGGAAAAACAAGAAAGGGGGGGGGGGAACTGTGAAACAGCAAATATATGTTTTGATAGTCTTATCAAGAGCTAGGGGTTGCATGAGATGGATTTTGGCACTTTTCTGTAAAATGTACATGATTGGAAAATGTGTCAAGTGTTGCCTACTTGCCTTCTTGCACATAATAGCATCGAATGAGTTGTTTCTCTCATTTCTATCACTTTTCTTCTCCTTTTGTGCTTGCTCCATATGGGTGCTTCGGGACAGAAACTTGTTCCTTTTGCAGTAAATACAACTTGTCACATTCTTGGATTAGAGGCAAGACTCTTGCAGGGATCAGAGAATCCTTAACAGGCTATCTCCATGCATTGAGATGGTCTGTTCTCAGCCAGAAGTCGGACATTGGTGAGATTATCTCTTCACATCCTTACATTATATTCATTCTTCTGAGAACTCCCTGACTTCTGCATCCTGTAATGTTCAGAAGTCCATTCTGTGTTCTCCTAGAATTCTAGCGTACTACAGTCTGAAGCCTTTTGAACCTAGGCTTAATCGAGGGCTTGTGGTCATTTTCTACCTTAACAAGACTTGATTATTTATTTATTTATTTATTTATTTATTTATTTATTTATTTATTGCACTTATATGCTGCCCATCTAGACATTGTCTACTCTGGGTGGCTCACAACATACAAGATAAAAACAATTCAAAATATATATTAACAGTTTTTCAACAATATACAGATTAGGCAGCCATGAAAGATAACACACATTTTTTCACTAAAACCCTATTATTCTTGTTCACATTTCTCTTGGTCTTTCAAGGCAGGCAGACCCTATCATTAAGCAGAGTGAAGCAGCTGCCTCAAGCAGCAGATGCCATCAGATGAAAGAAACACATTGGGAATGATATTTGCATGCTGTGCAGTTTGCCCTTTGCCCTATAATTTGACCTGTGGTCTAATCCAATGCTGTGCCCTTGTGAGTTCTGAGGAATGGTTCAACCATCAGTCCAACCAGCATTTGTAGGAGGAATTGGAGAAGAACACCCACACCAACCTGTTGTCTGACTCAGGAAGCAAAATGGCTGGGCCACGTAGGCCTTGAATGTTTTACTGTCCTTTGCCTTCTAATCTGTTGGAGCAAAGCAGTCCCATTTCATGTAATGATGTAAAGGATGAGGATGAAAAGTTGGCAGAAGCAGTTTCCAATGGGCACAGAATTATCCATGTTATAACCCAGCAAACTTGGACAAACTTGTTTTTATAGGGGAGTCCTGGGCCAGATACAACACTGCAGGCTGATGTAGTCAAAAGGAACAGCCATCCCAGCTTTCTGTAATCATGGTTTTCTGTCTATCAAGAAAACAAAGCCACAGGATTGCCCTCCTCCCATGGTTACTAGGCAGTATCTATAAGTCAGCAAAGTTGTGTTCAGGTAAAATTCCTTTTCTTTTCAGAACCAATTACAGATTAATCATCTGAAAAATATCCGTGCAGCCACCCAGATGGTTTCCTTGTGGAGGAGAATAGCTGATCACAGCACAAATAATATTTCCCTTCCTGCTCATCACACTGAAGAATGCAATAAAAACTCTAAAAGGGTGAAAGGGCAACTCAAGAAAAATAACACACAAGCTTCAGAAAGCTGTGAAACACACATAAATTACATAGGATATCTACATAATACATATCTTCACAATTTATTCCAAAGAGTCAAGAGATATTTTCCAGCTAGCTATTTTGTTGTTTATTGCTAAGTAAGACATTAATTGAATACCTAATCCAAACAATTTCTCGTTTAACTTTTAATATGCTTGGTAATGTTGTAGAGCATTTTGTTGTTTGTTGTTGTTGTTAGATGCTGCCATGTTTGAACCTGACCTATTACTATCGAACTTTCCCATAATTTAATTTTTTTTTTAAAGGGAGAAATTACAACGTTCTGAAATAGTCCGCTGGCATCTACATGAAATGCATGGAAGACCTTTGAAAAGAGAAAACAACAGAGATAGCCATGTGGTCCTTTACACAATCCAAAAGTAGAAGAGGTGATGCCTTCATTAGACCACTAAAAATCAAACATTCACCACAAGCTTTGGTGAATAAATTTCACTTCATCAGGCATAAGGTAGAAAAATTATGAATGAAAGTCCCAAATTGATCATGGCAGAGATTAGCCAGGCACATTGCTTAAGGTGATCTGAGAGCTGGTTCCCACCATTTTCTGGGATCGCTATTTTAAATGCCTTGCCCCTGGTGCCATTTGGTTGGAATTTTCCACCTACCTTGAGGACAGGAAGTAGTCCCTGAATAAACCCCTCCCCCCCCCATATCGCCTGTTTGTAAATCATCATGTTTCATTATGGGTAGGGTGTGGGTTTGGGGGAGAAAGGTCGCACAGAGATTTAGCCATCCTCATCCTAAAGCTGGAATAAATGTTGGTGAACTCACCAGGTAGGAAACAGTCAATCAAAGCTGAATTAATTACAAATTATTATGTTGCTTGGTGAGTTTTGCAAGTAGATGCTGTTCTTGGTTGCAGTCCAGCTTGATGATGTCTAAGTCCATGTATTTATCCTTGTTGTTGCTGGAATGGCTTTTTCTAGGTATCTTCCAAAGTTCCAAAAAAACACAAAACAGAGATAACCGTGTGGCCCTTTCCACAATCCACATGTAGAAAGGGTGATACCTTTATTAGACCACTAGAAATCAAACCTTCAACACAAGCTTTTGAAAGGATTTTGCATTTCTGAGAAATAAATCTTTGAGTCAAATTTTTAAAAAACCCTCAAAGAAATCCATTGGAAGTGTTAAAGATGCAGATGACTGTGAAGACATTTGAAAGACTTTTGCTTATGAGGCAGTGGCGAGATAACTCTTTAAAAAATAATCCAGACTGCAACCTGCAGATTCCAACTACACCTTTGGAAGGGCCAGGGCAGTCTCGTTTAACCTTTTAACAGCCTCAGGCTTGATATATTCAAATTGATTCTACTGTTTGCACTTCCTTCTTCCTAGCCACACGCTTTCGTGGCTCTAGCTCCACATTATGCTGGCTAGGAAATTCTTCAGTGATTCAGAATAACAGCTGTAGGGTTACACTGCCCCCTATGGGATTTCTGAATTCGTTTGTTTGTCAAAAGAGGACAGAACAATGGGAAATGTGCACCAAACATTGTTACAGTGACCGTGCAGCCTTTCTTTCTTAGAAAGAGTGATAAAAAGCCCATGGATCCCCCCCACAACAGGTTGCTTGTTAATGTTCCAGAATGACTGACATGTTTTCTCAACATGGACTAATGCATAGGAAACAGCTGATCTTTCCTAAGCATTTTGAAGACAGATATTTTGGAATGGAAGAGAGAGATGGGTGTATGTGCTTTTTTTGCGGGGGGCGGGGGCAGAGAAAAAAAAAAGCAGAGATAGCTGGAAGTTTACCTAAGGTTCCCATTGATGTGGACTTTGCTTTTCTCCCTTAGAATCTGATATGATCAGTAGCAGAAGTATACACATCCCACTTGCATCCCTATATTGTACTTAAATAATCATTAAAAACTACATATCTCTCCAGTGATCTCCCCTCCAAAGGAATGCAAATCCAAATTGCACTGTCACTGGATCTTCCACAGCTCGAGTAAGTGGGAAATACAATATAAAGCAAGAAGCCTGTTATGCGTAATGTGGGGTTTTAAGATTTGGTCCTTAGAGCTACCTTCCATTATGTAAATCCAATTGTTAGTCCCTGCTACGTTAGATCCGTTGAATAAATTGAATGATGAGATAACACACAAATCCCATTGATCCACTGGGTCTACTCTAATGGATTCAACCTGTTGTTACTTATATATTTCCCTTTAATTATTACATCCCCCAACACTGAAGCCCTCCTGAGATCCTTCCCATCTCTGAAAATGGAATGTCCGTGCATTGGTCACACATTACTGATTTTGTAGGAGAGGGTACAGCAAGACATTGGGGCTGCTTCACAGTGTCCACATCTTTTGCAGAACCAGGACCTTCTGCCTAATACTCCCACGTGGCAGTCTCAACATGGTAACAGATGGAGGTCCACTTTAAAGTGGCACGTTTCCTGCCATTAAAAAAAAAATTGGAAGAATCAGGATAGACTAACTGGCAGGAAGGTCCTGACCAGTACTGGTCAAACTAAACACTGGAAATTGCCTTCAGCATAATGAGCAGATCTTTGCTGCTGAATAAAATCTTCTTTTATACAAAAACAGTTTATGAATGTAGGATATTGTGCTTCTGTATGCATGATTCAAAACACAAGAAAATGGCCCGATATTGCTGCACAATATTGTGCCCACATTGTGAGCAAAGAAAACAGGATGCCATGTTTTACGTAGCAAAGGGCAGACTGAATGTTGACAACACCAATGGCAGCAGCCAATATGGTCTACAGGATACTCTCTTGTGCTCACTACAATTTCATAAAAAGACACCAACCAAGGGAAAATCCCAGAACTCCTTTGTTCATCATTTAACTACTTCTCACCCAAACACAAAGCAATTGTCATGTTTGTTTTTTGACAAATGTGAATGGTAGTGAGTGAGTACAAAAGGGTAAAAGAATATTCTTATGATTTCCTTATAATAGATATTGTAGGAGATTCAGAATAGATGTACACAAATGAACCATGATGTCCCACCTATTAATATTTACTGTTTAAATGTATATTAAAAAAAGAAGAGGTGAAGTTTAAAAATTGAGGAAAAATTGATGAAGGCATATGGAAGAACATGAAAACTTTAGAAAAATTGTTTCCCCATTCACTAACCCTAAATGGGAAAATATAAAAGAGCTGCTGGACTGTAACAAGAGGAGATGTTAGGTTATCAACTGTAGTGTAAATGAACTGCCTGTCCACCTGATCTGCAAGGGCAGTAGTGATCGCTAGCAGTACTGCTGCTGTTATTGTTTCCAGTGGTGGGGAAATATATTGCCTAGACAGGAGAGTTTAGGAAGGGGGGGGGGGAAAGGAATGATACTGAACCACCTACAGCCAGCACCCATTTATGCTGGAAGATAAAGGAAATAAGGGGCTTTCTATAATATAAGATAGGCAAATAGAGCAGCTAAAGAAGAGATGAAAGGAGGGAAATCAATAGGGAGAGGCACCTTGCATAAGTAGAGCCCTTCTGCCAATAAAAGGCAGATTGCCAATCAGCCATCTTTTATGCATTTGGTTTACTTAAGTTATGGCTGGATAGCTCAATGGTTTAGATATCTGACTGCAGCGACAGAGGTTGGGAGTTCGATTCCTCAATGTACCTCCTGTGAATATAACCAGCCTGTGTGGCCTTGGGCAAACTGCACAGTCCCAGGGCACCCCTAGAAGGAGGGAGTGGTGAACCACTTCTGAGTATGCTCTACCTGGAAAAGAGTTGACATAAGTCAGAATTGATTTAACGGCACATGATGATTAAAGTTAGAAGTCCTCCAGCTTATACTCAAACATTAAGTGTACTGTGCCAGCAAGGTAAGATAGAAAGCAACAACACTCTTATAAGAATTGTGAGGTCCAATAGGGAACCCCAAGGATTCAATTGACTCAGGTTAATGATAGGATAAACTTGGCCTTCTGAATTCTATCTTATATTATGAGCAGCTGCATTAAAGCAGCTATAGTGCAATGCCTTAGATGGTTTCCAGAATTTCTTACTGCTCTATCCTAAGTATGTTTACCAAGACATTGCTTCATTTGAGTTTAATGGGACATATTATACACAGGATTGCAACCTGCAGAAAATCAAGCAACTAAAGGTTTCATGATACAGACAGTAAACACTTGCCTGCAAGAAAAAAGCTTAAAAGCAATGTAGCAAACATTGTAATATTTCCCTGTAAGGAGTCAGAAAATTCATCCACCATGACAAATGATTATTGTTTAAGATACTGTGAAAAAGATATGCGTCACAGTAACCAGACTTCCTGGTCTCTGTAAAACAGAAATAAGTTAGGAGTGAGCATTTGTTGTAGTTAATTTGAGGTCTACAGGATTTTCCAGTCTATTTGGATAAGGTAAAAAGGAAAAGGTTCCCCTTGACATTTAGTGCAGTCGTGTCCGACTCTAGGGGGCGGTGCTCATCCCCGTTTCCAAGCAATAGAGCCATCGTTTGTCCGAAGACAGTTTCCGTGGTCACGTGGCCAGCGCGACTAGACACGGAACGCCGTTACCTTCCCACCGTGGTGGTACCTATTTATCTACTCACATTTTTACATGCTTTCGAACTGCTAGGTTGGCAGGAGCTGGGACAAGCGACGGGAGCTCACTCTGCCGCATGGATTCAATCTTACGACTGCTAGTCTTCTGACCCTGCAGCACAGAGGCGTCTGCGGTTTAACCCGCAGCGCCACCACGTCCCTATGCTTTAGATAACATCATTTGGATAAACTGAAATCAAATCAAATGCATATTATCAATGATATTTTGGAGACAGAAGACAGAGCAGTTATGCAGAAATGCTTAAAATATTTTATTTAATTAAAAAATTTTTAAAAAGAAATCCTTCTATTTCTGGAGGTTTAGAAGTTTCACACAATCCTGAAAGAAAAGTAGTTGCCAAATTTGTTCCATATGAGACGCTGTATTTAAAAAAAAAAAGTAACACAAGATTACAAAGTGAGTTTTGGAACAACAAGATTAGACAACACACATCAATGACAGTATAACTCATGTCATCAGTAGCCATAATAATCCAAATGCCACTTTGTACCTCCATAAGAGAAATTGCATTAATTCTTGGTGGCAAATTGCTGCTCATTAATGAGGTGCCGATTGTATTCCTAGGCATTCAGCTCATCAGGTGCACACCCAGAAATGCAACCAGCACCTTGTTAGTGGATGACAGTTTGCTGCCATGGATTAAAGTGACTTCCTTTATGCAAGCATAAATTGGCAATAGGATTCTGGCCTACATGTGCTTAGGAAATTCTGCTTTCCTGGTCAGTGATATAACATGATCATCTGTTGCTTCCATGATTTCTCTCCCCCCCCCCCCCCCCAATTTTGACACAGCAAGATTGACCCTTCAAGCCAAGCAATGTTAGTGTGGAAATATCACCTACTCCTGAGGTCAACGAAATGCAACAGCAATTAGTCACTAGAATGTAGCCAAAGAAATTAGGTATTAGACAACAAGGCTGAGCTCAAAGCATACTCTGACAAAGCCAGTTTAATTGCAAGTCTAATGTTCTCCAGAACAGAGGCTGTTAGCTGTCAACAAAATGCACCAGACTCATTGAGCTTATAGTTAGAATCATAGTGGCTGCATTTACCCTTTGTCTTGTCCTTCATTGATGTTATTGTATTTGCATAGGATTATATTATAGTGCAGATGAGTCAACATAAAATGTTAAAAAGCACACTGGAGTCCTGCCTAAAGAAATATAGGAGAGAAGAATCCCAAGTCACTTGCTGTTGAGGCACTAAGGTACCAGAGAAACTGTGTGTTGATGTGGATTAATCCTGCTCCGGGGGCAACTGAGCACCATAGATGGTTTTTATCACGCTAACTTGGAAAATCACTATTAATAATATAACATGAATTTATCTTTTTTCCTCTTGGCAACCGATACATGTGATTGTGCAATATCCAATTCCATTGTGAGCCTTTAATCTTCAAATATTCACATCGTAAACCCTTACTTGGCACAGAATAGGGAGAATAAGGAAGATTGGCTTTCAAAGCCTCAGAGTGAAAATGGCAAGATAAAAAGAAGCTCTTCAAGAAAATTCACACATTTGCAAAGCACTGCAAATGGACCACTTTTTTTCAATGTATCATCTTTTCACATGTTGGCAGAAGATCCTTTAGCACCTGTTAGCAGTATCTTCAACAAAGCTTGATTTTAGAAGAGTACAGTATCCTGCTGGCCCCTTCCATTAGTCTACTTTCTTGTCTATTTGAGTGAGAATCTGAACCTCTTTGTTTTCCCATAAGACCCATAACACTCTTTACGGAGGCAGCCTCTGATGGAACTTGTTCCCCCGTGCACCTCTGCAAGTTACAAAGAATTCTCATGACTTCCATGGCATAACAGGCTTTTTTCTACTGCTCCGAAGCAGCAGCACAGGAATGGCATGGACATAAGAGGGCTACTCTACCTCCTGCGAGTTTGAGGGTTCCCACTCCCTTAAGTCAATCTGGGGAGGTAGGGCTATTTCCTGCTGAATGATGAGACTGAGATTCTTCAAAAATCCCTTCCCCACAAACTAATGAGGCATATGCACAACAGGGATATACCTAGTAATGTGAATGACATTAGTTAGCAGCAAGTTCCCACTGTGAGTTATGCAATTTTACTTGCACATTCACACAAATCAGAAACAGGATTCTGGCCTTTGCCTGTTTTCAATTTCTGCACTCTAATTCAACCAGAGGCAGTAGACAAAATAAAGCCTAGAAAAACTGACACACCATAATCTGATGGTACCCCCTCCCTTCAAATAACTCGAGCCATTTCATGAATTTAGCTTTAATAGAAAAGTTGATGGCAAATTCTGAAGATGCATTTAGTACAAAATAATTTTACACAGTAACTCTGAACACAATACAATTTGATACCAAAAAATATGTTACAATTCTATTCTAGCCAGATGGGTAAACCTTCAAAAGCTTCACATCATCCACTGGACGATCTTGTGCATTAGTTTCTACCATGCCCACTCTGTTGACTACTCCAATTCCTTGTGAAACACGACCAAATATAGTGTGTTTCCCATCAAGCCACTGGGTTGGTGCTAATGTGACAAAGAACTGGCTTCCATTTGTATCTGGTCCTGCATTTGCCATAGCAAGGATTCCTGCACCTTAGGGAGAAAAAGCTGTGTTACCAACCTAAAACATCCAAGTTAATCTTTACATAAAACAAAGACAAAACAAAAGGTAACAACCATACAATTTTTCTGCATTATTCATGAATGAGGTATGTTTAGCCTGAGGAAGTGAATTTCATCCACAGAAGCTTGCTACTTATTTACTCTTTTAGGTAAAGGTAAAGGTTCCCCTTGACATTTAGTCCAGTCGTGTCCGACTCTAGGGCGCGGTGCTCATCCCCGTCTCCAAGCCGTAGAGCCAGCGTTTGTCCGTAGACAGTTTCCGTGGTCACATGGCCAGCGCGACTAGACACGGAACGCCGTTACCTTCCCACCATGGTGGTACCTATTTATCTACTCACATTTACATGCTTTCGAACTGCTAGGTTGGCAGGATCTAGGTTGGCAGGAGCTGGGACAAGCGACGGGAGCTCACTCCGTCGCGTGGATTCAATCTTACGACTGCTTGGTCTTCTGACCTTGCAGCACAGAGGCTTCTGCGGTTTAACCCGCAGCGCCACCACGTCCCTTTTAGTGGACAAATAAAAGGTATTACCCATTCTTGCATTTATGTAACAATTCAAAAGAACACTTAATTCTTTCAAAAAGCAACTTGGATGAAGATCTCACTCTTCCACTAACAGGCTGCTAAATATAGGGAAGTTATAGGGACTGAGCATGTGTGTTCAATATTTACTGCAATGATACAGGAAGACAACATAAGGTACATTCAGCAACAGTGATAACTTAAATCTCCTTTCTGCCTCCGTATGGAGAATGCTTTAATCAATAACTGGATAGAAAATTCCAACTTAAAGACAGATTTTCTTTAAAAGGGCATCTGATAATACGTAAGTGGCTATGTCATACAAAATACGTTCAACTAACAAATTCAGAAGCTAGATTTTATTTCCTGAAGAAGTAGGTAACCTTTTTTGGCTGTTAAAACTGTTACAGTGGAACAACTTTGTATCTTTTTATTTCTGCTACTTGCCAGGAAGGCTTTAGAAACGACTGTTTATTAGTAACAATAAACATGCACCATCTCTGTTGATTTTTCATTGTTTATGTGCACACACATTCTTTTCACTCAAGCTTCCCGATTCATGACTCAGCTATATGTTTATATTGCTATTTTATACACTGGTTATTAGTGTCGTACTGTAATTTATTGCACTACTTTGGATCTGTATTTCTCACAGCTGTTATTTCTAATGCACTGAGCAGTATATGAATTTGATTAAATAAATACCTCTACCTCTCTGTAATTCTAGGAACACTTATCACAGAATCAAAGAATAATGGAGCTGGAAGGGGCCTATAAGGCCATCAAGTCCAACCCCCTGTTCAGTGCAGGAATGGAAATCAAAGTATATCTGACAGATTGTGTCTAATTTTCTCTGGAATACTTCCAATGCTGGAGTGTTCACCACCTCCCTATGTAATTGATTCAATTTTTGTACTGCTCTAATAGTTGGAAGGTTTTTCCTGATATTCATCCAAAATCTGGCTTCCTGTAACTTCAGCCCATTATTACATTTACTTTGGGATGACCGAGAACAAATCCTGCTTCAGCTCTGTAAGGGAATCTTTCAAGTATTTGAAGACTGAGATCATACCTCCCCTCTATCTTCTTTTCTCATGCCCAGTTCTTTCAGTCTTTCCTCATAGCACTTGGTTTCCACTCCCCTAATCATCCTTGTTGCTCTCCTATGAACTTGTTCCAGTTTGTTGGCATCCTTTTTAAAACGCGGTGTCCAGAACTGGACCCAGTACTCAAGATGGGGCCTAACCAGTGCTGAATAGAGCAGAACTAGTACTTCACAGGGTTTAGAGACTCGGCTTTTGTTAATGCAGCCTAAAATAGTATTCGTTTTTTTTGCAGCCACATCACACTGTTGGCTCATCTTCAGCTTCTGATCTACAATGATTCCAAGATCCTTCTTGCATGTAGTATTACTGAGCCAAGTTTCCCCTATCTTGTCACTGTGTATTTGATCCCTCCCCACCCCCGGTGTAGAACTTTGCACTTATCCCTGTTAAATTTTATTTTGTTGTTTTCAGCCCGGTGCTCGAGCTTAACAAGATCTCTTTGAATTGTGTTTCTGTCTTCTAGGGTATTGGCTATTCCACGTAATGTTGTGTCATCTGATAAACATTCCCTACACCCCCTCATCCAAGTCATTTATAAAAATGTTGAAGAGCACCAGGCCCAAGACTGAGCCCTGTGGTACCCCACTTGTTGCCTCCTCTGAGTTTAAAAAGGAGCCATTGATAAGCATTCTCTGAGTATAATTCTCTAACCAACTGCATATCCACCTGATAGCTGTTCTATCCAGCCCACATCTAATTATCTTGGTAATCAGAATTTTTTATCATGGACACTTTGTTAAAAGCTTTTTGAAGTCAAAATTTAGAACATCTACAGCATTCCCACTGTCCATCAAGTAGGTTAACCGATGAAAAAGTGAGATTAGTCTGGTAGAATTTGTTTTTCACAAATCCATGTTGGCTTCTAGTTATCACTGCATTCTTTTCAAGGTGCTTGCAGAGTGATGCCTTTATAATCAGCTCTAGAATTTTCCCTGGCATTGATGTCAAGCTGACTGATCTGTAGTTCCCAGCTTCCTCCTTTTTGTACTTTTTGAAGATAGGGACATTAGCCCTCCTCCAATCACCTGGCATTTCACTCACTCTCCATGATTGCAAGAAAATAAGAGTTGTTCTGAGAATTCTTCAGCTAGTTCCTTCAATACTCTTAGATGCAGTTCATTAGGCCCCAGATATCTGAACCCATTCAAAATATAAAGTATTCCTTGACTATTTAACCATCTCGAGCTGCAATCCCATCCCCTCCACTTGTACTTCACATTTATCTGGAGGGTCATAGACTGTCTTTTGGGAAAAGACTGAGCTAAAGTAGGAATTCAGAACTTCTGCCTTTTCTTTGTCATCTGCTATCATTTTTCCAACCCGCCTGAGTAGCTGAGCCACTGTTTCTTTTCTATCTTTCCTATGCACATACATGGAGAATGCTTTTTTGTTGCTTTTAGCATCTCTTGCTAGCCTCAGCTCATTTTCAGCTTTTGCCTTCCTAATGCCATCCCCACAATTCTTTGCTACCTGTCCTTACTCTTTCTTTGTAGTCTGGCCATCCTTCCACTTCCTATATGTGTCCCTTTTTTGTTTCCAGATCCTCTTTGAGATTTCTGTGAAGCTATATTGATCTTTTTGCTGTCTTCTGCTTTTTTTTTCTTGTTGGAATTGCTTGTAGTTGTGCCTTTAGAATTTCCTTTTTTAGAAACTCCCACCATTCTTGGACTCCTTTTCTTGTTAGGATATACTGCCACAGGACTTTACTTATCACTTTTCTGAGTTTATTAAAATTGGCTTTCCTAAAATCCAGCCTACCTGTTCAGTGACAATCTACTTTGGTTTCCTTTCAAATCAAGAACTCAAGAACATCGTCACTTTCCCCAAGAGTTCCCCTTAATGCCGCTTCTTCCACAAAATAATTTCTATTGGTTAGAATCAAGTTCCAGGATAGCTAATCTTCTAGTTTCTTCTTCCACTTATTGTAGGAGAAAATTATCAACAACACAAGTCAGGAATTTCTTGGCAGCACCATATTTGGCAGAATTTGCCTCCCAGCAGAAATCAGGATAACTGAAACCTCCCATTACTACTACATCATGTCTGTTTGAAATGTTTACAATTTGTTTTTCAAAGGTCTCATCTGTATCTTCTCCTTGATTGGGCGGTCGGCAGTAAACTTCAACTACCACATTCTTTATCTTTAGGTGGTGACGCAGATAGCATGAAGGATTTAAAAGAGCCATCAAATTACCTACCTGTAAACTTCAGCTCTGGATGAAGTTCATCTTCAAACTGTTTGCCATAAATGGATGCTCCTCCTCTACCTGTCATAAAATAAGAGCAGGAATACTAATTATAACAGGTCATTGGGAAAGATGCATACACAGTGATTCCTATGAGAATGCAGTACTTCACTATCTAGTTTTGTTCAGAATGTCATTCTACTGTAAGAAAGAAATTGCTGAATATCAATAATTAGTTTTGGGCAACCTTCCCAAAACTATTGCCCTTAAGATGTTCTGGGCCCCAATGCCTTCATCCCTGACCATTGGCCATGCTGACTTGGATGGTTGCCTGCCAAACATCTAAAGAACAGGTTAACAACTTCGGTGTGTCTGGGGCCAAATTCCCCAGACACACCAACCTTCACTGCCTTTTTTCCCCAAAGCCTTGCTGAAGTACTATTTTCAAAAGAAACATAGGATGGGTGGTGAACAAACTAGCTGAATTCCTGTTGCGCAGTTACACAAACAGTGGAACTTTTAGACAAGAATTAACCATAAATTAAGGAATCTCTGTAAACATTATATGTTGCATAATGAGTTGCAATTTAAAGGCTAATAGCACTCTGGGGATGCTGATGGGAACACTATTAGCTTTGGAAATGAGGTTCATATAGAACACAAGTCCTGTTTTAAAATAAAAACACAAGGGGAAAGGTTATTTTTTTTGTCCCCCTGCTGCAGCAAGGTTAGTGTCATAAGTGGGGAGGCCAGGCGCTCAGAGGAGTCACAAAGCTCAGCAGGGCTCCATATAATCCATATTTTGCCTACTAATGATCTAAAGCAGTGGTCCCCAACCTTTTCCCAACCGCGAACCGGTTGGGGGGGGCGTGGCACACTCACGGGGGTGTGGCGCACCCGCAGGGCGGTGGAGCGTGCTCACACGCATGCACGTGGCGGTGCACAGGGGCACTCACAGGGGGCAGAGCACACTTGCACACATTTGCACAGTGGCACTCACGCGCATGTGCGCAGTGGCGCTTGCGGGGGGCAGGAGATCTGTGTCCGCGGCCTGGTCCTGCCTAGGCTGTGGACTGCTGCTGGGTCATGGACTGGGGGTTGGGGACCCCTGATCTAAAGGACAACAGATTAGGGATGGCTGCCTTGGAGGAATGGGAAAAGGAACTTTTATACCGACTTAGAAATAGTAGTTTGGCCTCAGTACATATGATCAAGGTAGCTTATTTTTCATACATGCAGGAAGAAGAGTGCATAAAAGTACAAGAGCTATGTTGGAACGTTTTGTTATTTTGGGAATACCCACTATGTTTTTAGTAAGATTTTTTTTGCTACAGATTAGTTTCCACTAGAATCCTTAACACGATACGCTGTTTATTTTGAATATGTCCATACCAGTTCCTGTAGGATCTCCCCCTTGAATCATGAAGTCCTTGATTATCCTATGAAACTTTGTGCCATTGTAATAACCTCGTCTGGCCAGTTCCGCAAAATTCTTACAAGTCTTGGGTGCATGCTTCCAATACAGCTCCACAACAATCAGGCCCATACTGCAAAACACAGAGGACTGTAAACGTTTTTATTGCATTGTAGTGATTCAGGAAGCAAAGCTTGTAAAATTGCTTTTAAAAAGTAATTAGTGCAAATTAGAGTTCCAATCTCCCAGTAGTTAGTAATTACATATTTTAAAAAACTCGATGCTGTTCAAATGTTTTAAAATAGTTAATTTTGAATAAACAGAATTCTGCAATGTATTCTAGCTCCTGTCCTCTGAAGATGCTGGCCACAGAGACTGGCGAAACATTAGGAAGAAAAACCTCCAGAACACGGCCAAACAGCCCGGAAAACCTACAACAACCATCAGAATTCTGCAAGTTGTTTATCTACAGTACAAACTATACCAAACTAGAGACCACATGCATCCTGCAACGATTGAACTATTTTGTAGCTACACCACAAAATGAGTTGTCCCTCTTCTATTACAGTAATAACGTATCTGTGTTATGCCTCAGTTATTGCAAAAAGGAACTAACTGATTACCTGTCATTAGTAACTTATGAGGTTAGCCAGGAAGTGACACTAAGAGCTCCCCCAAATGGAGCATTTTTTATTCCCTTGTGTCACTTGGTACCAAATCAGTGCAGGGATTACTGCCCAAACCTGTTTTTAAAATCCCATTTCTTTTCTTTTAGAAAAATCATCTTTTCTTTTAGAAATTGTTCAAAAACACTATAAAAAGCTTGAAGAAATCCTTTTAAAATGATCTCTGTTGGATTTGTTTGTTTAGTCATTCTAACTGTAGATTAGTGCTATAATTAAATGTTTCTGACTAGGACATTTTGTAGAGAACATCAATAGCTAGCCTGTTTCTGAAAACAGCTGTCTTTTAAAAAAGAACTTTTGAAAAATCTTGAGGAAACCCTGGGAAAATTATTTTCTCTACTGGATTTTCTTTCTTTCTTTAGTGGTGATTTAGTACTAAAACTGAAAGATTCCAACTGAGCTTTTGCTCCCGAAAGTCAACCCTCATAAACAGCAACATTTTTTGAAAAATCTCCAGCTTTTAGGGTTTTTTAAGAACTATGGGAAAATCACAGGAAGAATCCAGACAAAAAACAGATTTTATATCAGAGTGATGAAAAAGCCAAGCAAAACGGATCATATTAAAAAGCTTGGGAAGATTTATTGTAAACTGCCTGATGCAGAACTAACATCAATTAATTTACCACCAACAAAAAGCCTCAGTGTGGGCAATATCTGCCCACTCTAAGCCCTTCCAAAATGACCTGAAAGAACACAGCCAAATACCGATGAGTCTTAGAACACCAGGTGGATTTTGCCCACACTGAGGCTCCCCCCCCCATATATGCACTTAATATTCAAATATATATTTTATACAATATATAAACACCACATTTTTTTCCAAAACAAACTCAAAACAATTTGAAAATCCAAAAGCCTAAAGGAATAATAGTTTTCATGCTGGAAAAATTAACACATGACAGAACTGAAAGATGCAAGAGAATGGATGACTCAGGATTTTCCCCTTTCTTAGAAACAACTACCAATCAGTTACCTGTACACACACTTTTATTTCACATTTCTTATCACTTTACCTTTATAACAGGAAAAAAACTATATACTGTAGGCTCAACCTCTTCCCGTCATGGAAATTCCAAAGAAACAGGTGCATGGTCACCTAAAGAAGGCAACTTCTACCGTAGGCTCTGTATCTGAACTGCTCCAGAACCAGTTTTGGAGAAGCTGCAACCACTCTGACTAAGAGCAGCAGTTACAAAAATCTTAAGCCAACATTCACTTAGACTGTCTCACCAGACCATCTTGTTAATAGAGGACCAATCTTCAGCCCTATATAAGCTTCAAGTACAGCTTGTATAGGAGGAGGGAACACTGTACCGGATCAGACCATGAATCGACTCCGCCCAGCACCGCCGGTATGGAACATGGCAGCAGGACTTAATTCTGGGACCTTTCCCAGCCCTGCCAGAAAATACTGAAAATTGATCCTAAGATAAAGCAAACATTTTAAAAATGGTTTGCTTTATCCCAAACTACGGCCTCCTCCCCACCCCCGCCACTTACGTAGTCTCTACGGAGACCGTGGGGGGCTGCCAAGTGTCGGGGGGCACCGCTGCCATCCTTGACAAGCTTCCACCCCTTCTCGCCGCAGGGGAACCCAAACTTTAGCGCGCTTCCGGCGCGAGGGCCTATCTCTTCCCTTCGCAAAGGAAGCCAGTAGCCGACGGGATACTGCGAAGCCCGGGCCAATCAATGGAGTGCAATGGGGAGACTTTGCATGACGTAAGGTGGGGGGGGGAATTCGAATGTGCTTATAAGAACAAAGCGTCGATCAGCCTCTTTGTCCATTGCCTTTTCTTTGGCCGCTTATAAAAAGCTTGGAAGCTGTGCGGTGAGAGCGTGCGGGAGGGAATGCAACGCAGAAGCGGATGGCTTGCATGTCGCATGGGGGTTAGATTTGCGTACGAATGGGGTTGTGGTGGCGCTCGAGGTGGACTTTGTGGGCTCGGGAACCCATGAGGTCGGAGGTTTTGAGCGTGCGGGTTAAAACTGAATGGAGATTCGGTTTCGAGCAAAGGACGGGGGAAAAATTAACACTCGCATCAATAGCCACGCGTTTTTAACTGCCTGGTCCGAAAAGCATGCTTACTTTCTTCTAATGAAATGTGCATTGCCTGCAATCTGCCCGCTTCTCCTCTCACGAAGTGGCTTCCCGCGAAATGCTGTTATCTCCACGATCAGCGGTCCTTCCAAGACGTTAGCAGCCCAAACAGCGAAGAGTCTTGTTTTTGTTGCAACAGTTTTGGGTTAGTTGCTTGCAATAACAACGAGTGTTGGGGGACCTAAGATTACCATGTTTTAATTTGGCATAAGGTTTGGCTGACTGGACTCCGCTTCTTGCCTCGGAAGAAGAGAGGCACAGCCCCCCCAAATGTTATGCCAGATAAAGCTTGTCAGCAATTCAGGTGACACACGAGGCTGTTATAAGTGTTAAGTCCCTTTGAACACAACTGGTCTTGTTTCTAGAGAAATGTGAAGAGAATGGTGCCTCCCCTCTCCCGTGGATGTGCGCTGGGTTTGGCGAACTGCTTTATGCACATTGGGCGAGACAAAGGAGAAGGTCACAAAGGCCTTGGTTCTTTCGAAAAGTACTAGCCCAGTGTATTGAATTTAGTCCTTGCAGTAACCAGGTTATGGTCAAAAGATCTTTCTGCTTCTGAGACAAGTGACAAAGTCATCTCTCAAATAACAGAGGGATCCTGCCAAGCGAATGGGGACAGCAAAGCAGTAGATGCTTTTTAAACTGGAGATGAATTCTTGAGCAGTCTAAATAAATGCTCACTTGGCCTTCTTCAAGACTTTGCCCTTGATGATAGTGGGGCTTTACTGTGGAGGTAAGGATTGTTCAGGCATCAACTAACATAAAGTAGTGATGGGTTGTGTGAAATGTTTCTTTTTAACTTTCTTCCTACCAATTTCTTCTAAAGAATGCATGAAGCTGCCCTGGACCTCAACACAGGTCCATCCCACCTCTCAGCACCATCTCTGTTGGGTGGCAATGCCTTTCCACTGAGTTGCAGCTGTTTCCAGTTACCTCCAGTTCTAGTGCAGATTTTTCCAACTTTGCTGGGGCTGGTGAGGCTTGTTGTCCAAGAGAATGGGAAGATAACAAGATGGGGAAGGCTGTGTTGAGAACAAATAATCTCTTACTGTCTCCACTATAGACTTACAGTACACCTTCCTTTCCTTCTGTAGACTTCTATTAAATTTGAAGAGCTGAACCTCCCAGGCTCTTTCTTAAGTGTTAAATCCTTAGATAATTTAAAGTTTCACTTTGTTATTCAAGTGTTTAAAATCCTTTGAGATTTTATGCCATTGGTTTATGGTGCAGTGTTACACATTTCTAGAATAAAATCAGCTCAGTGACTTAGATATCTAGCTGCAGAGCCAGAAATTGGGAGTTCAGTTCCCCATTATGCCTCCTTGACCGGGGTTGGACTCAATGCTCCATAGGCTCCCTTCTAGCTTTGCAGTTCTAAGATTATCATAATCATCATCGTCTTTCTTCACTTCTTTTTCCAGTCTTTCACACTGAGGATATATTTTCTTTTTTTCCTTATTCAATAGTTTGCTTAGATGATTCCCAGAAAATATGGAGTTGCCAAATGAAGGTGAGTACTGTACTGATTTGTTCGTAGAGGTGTGTGTGCAAGTGCATGTTGGTGTATTTCTGTAAAATTGCTACAGCTTCTAAGTTGGCTGGGTTGATTTTGTATTCCAACCAAGCCCATTGTAAGCCACACCATTCCATTTATCATTGCAGTTCTTTGTCATGGTCAATTTCAAGGTACATACATTTCAAAGGCTACATCAGGATCAAAGGAATTTCAGGAGGATGAAATGCCATGCAATGTTTAGAGCCCATTTTGCTGCCAGATCCTTTTCACAGCTAGGCCAGCTTAGGATAAGTGATTTTGTTTAAATGATTTTAATTCTTTGTTCTGCTACAGATTCCTCGTGTGATTTGGTTGTGGAATTTGACACAATCATCTTCCTTGGGTTTTGATAAAGCTATGAAGTTTGTTCCACTGTTAGGAATGAGGGAGAATCACGCCTATATAGTAGAAACAATAATTGTGGCCTTTCCTGTTGGGGACATTTGCAATAATAATTGCTTTTCTCTTTTCAGATATAACTTTTATTACAGAAGAAACCCTGGAATTTGGTCTTTTGGTTCCTTTGGATGGGTAAGGCCAAATGGATGTAAATCTGTAAATAGTTAAGGATGGAGATTCACAAAGCAAAATCTTTCAGAGTGACTGATCCATAGCATGATTTCTAAACTGTATTTATGCATGTGTATCTCAGTCTGATTTTTTTCTGTAAGAGCAGCTCTCTGTCACTTTTGCAGGTATCAGATCACTGTACTTATATTTACCTGAAATAAAAGGAAAACTGAAAGGAACCTTTTGCATAATAACTACAAGTGGAAATCAGTTCTCAATTTATTTTTCAGTTATTATGCATGTACGTATGAACTGGATGTGCATGTGCAGATGTGTGAGAGGAGGCCGTGCCTACTGTTGTCCGAAAGCTGCCAGGACGTTTCTTGAGTGGTGATCTGGACTTTAAGGCTAAGAACATTTCATCACTTTGATGCATCTCATCTGGAATTTTATTTATTTAAAATCCAAACTACTAGTTTGAAACTTTAGCATGAACATGCTTTATCTGAGCTTTATTTTAAAAAAACCAACACCCTAGTATTTTGTATTCTGTTGTGAGATGGGAACCTTCTTTTCTTGCTACCCTTTTTGAATCCTTTTCTACATTTTCCTTGTTCACATATTTCTAGGTTGCCTGATAACAAAGGTCTCTGAATGGTGAACAGTAATAACATCAAAACTTGCCTTGAGCACCATTGTTGCATATTTGGATTTTTTTTTAAGTCTAAAAGTGCAGGTGGTGTAGTAGTTAAACACTGACCTGGAAATTGTGAGATCCAGCTTGGACCATTAAATTCACTGGGTGAGCTTGGGCTACTCACTTGCCTTCAGCTCACCTACCTCATAGGGTTTCATGAGGATAAAGTAGGGAAAAGGAAATGTATGTATTGTCATCATGAACTCTTTGGAAGAAAGCAAGTTATAAACAAACAGATAGGTGACCTGTTGATGTTTGTTTCTGTTGCTACAGACAAGAAGAGGAGGACTCTGCCATCTGCACTGTGGAGCCTGGTGAGAGGTGTGTGGCACAAGCAATTGACATGAACATCTTGCTGGGAGAGAGTGAGAGCAAAGGCAGAGAGCAGCCCTCCCAGTGGAGTCCCCTCAGTCCTGAAAAACTGGAGGAGGTCAGGAAGGAAGCCAACATGTTGGCTGAGCAATTGGAGAGGTGTAGGCTGCTGGAGAAGGAGAATGGCAGCCATGAGACGAGGCTTCCCATGGTGTCAGAACTTGCACTGTTGCCACCAACTGGATTTTTGCATGGAGCAAGGCCAAGCCCCAGGAACCCAAGACGGAAGACATTCAATGTGAACAACAGCCCCCTAAAAGCACTGTTGCCAACAGTGGGCCCTGAAACCAGCTTGGCTTGTGTTTCCCCCAAAGCAAGATTTCCCAAGGGGAGAAGTCCTTCTTCCTGCATTGTGGACTTGCCTAGTCCCAAAAGACTCCAGAGTAAATCTCAGATCTTCAGTGCTGATAGTCAGCTGGCTAAGAAAGCTGGGCCCAGTTGGTTATTCAAGGCTTCAACTGCAATGAAATCCGGCACCAAGAAGGTACAGTAGCAGGACTGCTGTGTGTATAGATCACAGTTCAGGTGCCACTTTGGTGATCAAGGAAGTCTTAGCTTTGATTGCAGTCTTCTTGAGCCTGCATGTGACATGACACAGGCAGTAATGCTATAGCCATTTTAGCCAATATGTTGGATTTTGCCCACATGGTATGGGATTCAGAGAGAGGAAGGTGCCATGGGATTGGCTGAAGCAGATGACTGCCCCTTTCCCTTATACCAGTCCCTCCAGTCCCCTCAAGATACAGCAAAAAGGGTTGGGCATTAACCTCTGACAATCGACCAAAGGCACCTTCTTTGAATACAGCCCTTCTGTCCTTGGAAGGTGGATGTACACCACATACATGCATGCATACATCTGAACTTGATGAGACCTCCAGTAGAAACACAAATGCTATGGGACTGTAGTGTTTTGAGCACACAATAGAAACATTTAAATCTAATCTGAATATAGAGAGGGAGCATCCTAGATCATATCTTCCACCTACAGTTTGGCAGAGTTTCTGGGCTGCAGAAGCTTCTGATATTTGGCCAGCTTGGTTCAGTTCTAGCAATGATAAAGGGCTGTCTTTAATTCTATGGAGATTTCTTTCAATACATATGTTTCTGAATGATGACTGTTAATATATGTTGGTCTGCTTATACACAGCAGATCTTTATGCAGAATTTAATATTTCGGTTTCAGCTAAAATCAATTCCTCTCGTGTTTTGTTAGTAATCTTCACAGCCCTGTAAAAATTGATCACTATTATAATATCTGTTTGGCAGAATGGAACTGAGAATCGTGGATTCCCTGTTGTATTGCTGGAGAAAATGCAATTCTTCACCTCTTCTGATTCTCTGCTTGGTTGGGAAAGAGAAGGATTTAAGTGTACATTTTATCTGTGCATATACGCCTGCCACTTGCATTACATGCATCAGATACTGACTGCACCGTTAGCAGGCAGGGTCACAAATGGTTGCCCTCACAGAGCAAATGTATCCCCTGGTTATTTTGTACACAAGAAACTTGTAGCTTTTGAATTCTGCAAGAGGTAGGAAGTACTGTAGGCAGAATGTTGCCTTACAGATGTTTCCTTGTGAGTTAACGTTATCTGGACAGAGGTTTCTTAGCTACATGTAGATAAGATTGATTCTCTGTGAGAAGCTAGGTTTTGGAATGGGGCTTGAATCTGGTGGAATTCCCTCATATGCTTACCAGGCCTGCTAATCTGACATTTTTTGTCACATTTCATTCTCTCTCCTTCCTTCCTAGTTTTGACTTCCATTGAACCGGCCTACCTGTTCTCAGCTATGTTCTAAAGCTGTCAACTGGATATACAGTGTTTTTAATTTATATTCTCAGACATAGGCATTGTGCTTCAGTAGTCTGAGAGCTGCTTTGAAGGATTTATAGTGGAAAAGCAATCCATAAATATGACCTAAACTGACTGGGACCCCCTTCTACCTGATATGTTTCTCCTGTTTTAAGCCTCAGACCCCCAACAGGAACAGCAAGAAGGAGATGTCCCCTCGAGTCACCATTCCCAGTGCCACACATGCTCAGGAGTCCCTCCAGCACTTGAAGCCTTTCCCTCAAATCACTAATAGGAGACCTTTGGGGAAAACAAAGGGAGCTTCTACCAGCAACCTTTCTGCTGAAAATGCACAGGTATTTCCAACTGAAACAAGCAAGGAATGACACACAGAGGAGCATTGCTGCTTTAGACCAAGTCGGTCCATTAAGCCCAATATGTTTATTTTGGCAGGCTGTAGTTCTCTGTGGTTTTCAGGCAGAATTGTTTCCTACCCTTATCAATCAATCCCTAGTCTTCCATGTGGTTTCCCGTCCAGGTACTTGATCCTGCTTACCTTCAAAATCAGGCAAGATCAAGTATGCTCAGGATAGCAGACCATCATACAGTAGGAAGGGACAGCGTTGGGGAAATACTTCAGTTTATAATTATTGTGTGGATAATGCAGAAGGACATGTCCTCCAGGCTAACTTTCTGCAGGAGTATCTAGCTCCCTTTGTGTGAATGAAGTCTAGGTGTGTGGATGCTTCAGAAACAAGAGTCACATTTGTGAATATGTAGTTTCTGCAATTCATTTTATTCACTGACAAGCAGCCATGCAGTAGGCCAGTGGTGGTAACTCAGGTGTTCTTGGACTGCATCTCCCAGAAGCTTTCACTAGTAGCTATGCTGGTGAAGATTTCTGGGAGTTGCAGTCCAAGAACACCTGGGTTACCCAAGGTTGGGAACCACTGCAGTATGCTCCTATTCATGCCACCCTCTTTAGGTTAAACAGTCATTCTCCCCACATGGCAGAGAAAACTTTTGGGAAGCTCTGGACCATGAGTTGCTCTTGAGCCATCCTAGCATGAGATGTAATGCTCTATAGTTTGATTTTCTTTTTAAAAATCTTGCCTTAAGGATCCATCCAACAAAGGCAGAATACTGGTCACACATGTGGAGGCAAAACCAAGACCCAGGCTGTGTGCACCACAGCCCAGCCCAGTGAAGAAGTGCCTTGCTTTCCCAAAGAAGGTGGTGTCTCCTCACAAGGCAGAGCAAAGTAAGTTAAGTTAATGTAAACAATGTAAAAGCAAAAAGCTTATATACCTCCCCATAGTGCTTCAAGCACTCTCTGGGCGGTTTACAAATTAATTACGCAGGCTACACATTGCCTCTCCAGCAATCTGGGTACTCATTTTACCGACCTTGGAAGGATAGAAGGCCGAGTAAACCTTGAGCCAGCTACCTGGGATTGAACCCCAGGTCATGAGCATAGTTTTGGCTGCAGTACAGCAGTTTAACCACTGTGCCACGAAGCGCAGTGTAATACTTTTTTTTTAAGGTGTAGTCTTTTTTCACATGCAAAAGACCAATGCACAGCATAAAGCTGGTGAAACAAAGGCTGCTGATACAGTCTAAAAAGCTAATTCTAGTCCAGGGATCCTGTTGTGTTTGCCAGTATCCAATAATTAGAAAACTGGAAATGAAGAATAATTAAACTATCCTGGCAACTTAGCACTAAAAAAAAAGAACTAATTTAGTCCACTTGTTTGTTTAACCCTTAAAAAAAAATCACCAAAGCACATCAGTTGCAAGCTGTAGCAGGGAGTTATATCATTTATGTGCTGCATGAAAAATTCTTCTATATTTACTGCCATACAATAGTAGGTTTGATCCAGACTTAGTCATGCTTACAATAGATTCACTGAAATCAGTAAGACATGAGATGGCCAAGAGAAATTTGCATCTCACTGATTCCAATGAGTGTTCCTTATCCTGTAAATAAAAACCTCAACTCTTTCCTTGATGTACAAGGATGAGGAAACATTCTTGAAATCCTTGTTCACATTTTCTCCATTGCTATGTTCTGCATTCAGGATTTTAAATGTTTGCATACTATTATATACACTTGTGTTATTGGGAATATGCTTGCTGTTCTGTTTTAACTACCTTTGCTAATAATATGTATCACTGACCTTTTTTTCCACTGTTGCAAAAAGTTTAGGGTAAGATACTAATGGCTTTCTACTATCATTTCAAATACTTGGGGGGTTGATTGCAGTTAATTCGGACCACATCAGAACCTGTGTGAAACAGAGTTCTGTTTTGTTTGTGTTCCAAAATGCACTGTTTTATACTGAGGAATTCCTGGGCCAGATGAAGATCCCTGTGGTAGACTATTTCCTTTCTGCTGCTGTCCTATTGCACAGTCCCCTCAGAGGTGGGAGCCATAGACTTCGGCAGCTTTTCAGAGTCTGTTATGGCTGGTTCACAGTCCTGAATCCCTTGGTGTCATCACATAAGAGATGTGAAAGTACAGACAATTGTTTCTCATGCCCTTTTCCTCCATTTTGTGTGTTTGTGGGTCCAGGAAGGGCTCACAGGCCTACAGAAAAGCCTCCAATGGACTACATGACCTGCAGGTCCAAAGAATTCTAGAAGGCTGGTGAGCACAACAGCTGCCGTCTCTTTGCAGGTTCATCTGCTTGCCATGTTTTTCATGATATATCACTAAGTTTCTTTCGCTTTTTTCTCTCCAGGTGGGTTTAAAGCTATGGGAAGCGATGCCTCTCCAGTGCAAGCTTTCTCTAAGCCTCGCAGCACCACTAACCAGATTCAAACGAGGTGCATGGCCACATCTGCCCTTGCAAGCCAGCTCCCAGTACCAAGGGCAACTGGTCATGTGGTCACGGCAGGCAGGCAGGCAGTTCCAGGAAGGCCCAGTCGGCTCAAGCCACCGAGTTTGGGAATGCCTGGTGGACAGGGATCTGCTGTGCCAACTGGGAGGAAAGGTAAGAGACCTCAGAGTTGCTCAGGAGGCAGTGGGAGCTGAATGGAAAACAGGATGTAATGCGTTACTCAGATGGATGTCAAGTGACGTGCCTGTCCTGGGCAAAGCCTGGAAAAGTCTTTACAGTGAACAACACTTATTGTGCAGGGGTAGGTTCAGAAGCACAGCCTTGCCCCTATGTGGACTGTTACAAATAACACTGGAACAGAGCTCTGGTCTGGATGCTGGCTTTGTGCTGAGTTTCTACTCCAGCATCATGGCTTTTCAGGAGCAGAAATTTCAGTCAAGGAGCTGAGCCCAGCCCCAAACACGTAGTATCCTTGTGTTAAATAAGAAGTATTGGTCTCTAGATTTACTTTATCTTTCTCTCCCTCTGTCTCCTTTCTAAAGCTTCCACATTTCAGCAGATGGCTCCTTCTGGTACTCCTCAAAAAAGTAGGTTGCGGTTACCAAAGAAGACAGTCTCTGTTAATTCAAAGTAAGTCTTTGGTCCCCTGGAGAAGGGGGCACAGTAGAGCAGCCCAACCAGTAGGAAGGGGTGGTTAAGAATGTCATGAAAACATGACAAATTGTTATTAATCTGTAATCATTCCATTTTATTGTCATGTGTGTGTGTTGGGGGGGGGGGATTCTTGCAGTACTTTCTGCCTCAAATGACAAACAGCCGGGCTGGCCTTGAGTAATATGCCTCTTGACTAAGGGTTAGGGAAATAGTCTATCATGGGGATCTTCATCTGACCCATGAATTTCTTGTACAGAACCTGTGCTCTTATTTCTGATCTGTGAGATAAGAGAGGGGATTTACAGACATTATCTCGCTCTTCATACTTAAATTCTGAAGGTATTTAAAGAGCAGCATATTCAGATTTTAAACATAAGAGAGTTGTTCCCTCAAAGCAGGGCCTAGCTACTGGGGAGGCATATGTAAAACTGACCTGTGATTGATATGCTTCGTTGAAACATGCCCAGATGGCTAAGAATCTCATCTGTCCCCACCCACTATGGCAGTTTGCATCCTGAGACTCCACTGAACAACCATTTGAGAAGTATCTTTCTTTGTTGCTGCTGTGAAGCTTCCATCCCTAGCAACAATTAATGCACCTCAGACAGAAAAACATTTTAGGCCAGTTCTGTTCAAGGCTTACTTTTCTTGCTTGGTGCACAGTAGTGAACCTAGGAACTGGTGAGAACTTGGTGCATCCTCCATCCTCTTAGGCAATTCAGGTAACCAGCTTGCCTCCCAGATTTGTCAACTGACAAAAAGATTTCTTTTGCTGCAGGAACTTGGATTTTGGTTTCCCTTTGGACACCTGACTGTAAGTGGCTTCGTCTCATTAATTAATGAATTAATACTGAGACAATATATTGCCACAACTCCATAAAGGTGCAACATTTTATTAGACACAAAGCTCATCTTAACAACTTGCATTTTTATTATTAAAAGTAAGATTCTAGCCATTATGACTAAAATACAGTGGCCAGCATTCTCTTGCTGAGAGGGGTTTGATTTACATCAAATTGATTAAAAAATTAGAACTTTTTGATTTAAATTTTAAAAAATGACTTTTTAAAAATTTAAATCCTGATTTAAATTGTGAATTAAATCAATTTAATTTTTTTAAAAATAATTGATTTTTATCCACCCTGCTTGCTGATGTATGTTTGCACAAGGAAGATTATATTGTCTTGGTGGCAAATTACTCTTTGTTAATAAGGTGGCCACTGTGTTCCTTGGCACCTGTCCAGGAGTGCAGCCAGCATCGTGTTAATCAGTGGCAATTTGCGCTGCCAACACATTGTATTATTTCCCTTATGCAAGAATAAATGGGCAATAGGATTTGGGCTGTATGAGCCAAGAAACACACCTGCTGTAAAACTGGGATAGGTTGAGTTATTCATGAGTATAAAATGCAGATAATGACACATACATTAAACATAGTGTATTTGTGAACCATACTTAAAGGACCCATTTTCCTTTTATTTTAAGGTAACCATTCCATTCACTGTGTGGCTGGGAACGTGTGACCATCCCAGACTCCTTCCACGTGAAGATGAAGCTGGGCTACCCATTCGCTTTGGATTTGCATCTGTTGGAGGAAACTTTGGTTACTACTTAACAGAACAATTTGAAAAGGCTGCTTATCCATAGTTTTCACTGTGGATTTCATAGATCCTGATCATATCCTGAGTTCATGGCAGCTCAGCAGATCTGGGGGTACAGGTGTATTTTGTCTGTGTCTTTTGATTTTTTCAAAATTACATTCCCATACCTGTTTTTTGTATGCCAAACATATGTACAGTAGGTGGAATTATTCTTGATCTGTAGCTGATGTGGTTTAGCCAAGAATTTTCTAACTGGAAGAACCTTGATTTCTTCCTACCTTAGTGCATGGTCTCATTATTTTTGGTGAGTTGATTCTGATTTTCTTACAATAGATATGCAGAGTCTTTGTCCCTCCACCTGATTTGGCCAACTACCATCTGCCCTAGTCAGCATGACTCATGGGAAGAGACTGTGGCAATTGTAGTACATAACATCTGGAAGGTAAAGGTTCCACACTCATCTTACAAGCAAAGACAGCCTTCTCCAACCTGCTGCCTTGCAGACAAGACCTCTCAGACATCTCCAGCCAACATAATCCAATGGATGAGGAAGTCTAGCCTAAAAGATTGTTAGATCAAAACAGTGTTATTGCACATGAACACTATTTTGCCTCCAACAAGGCATACTGCTACAGCATGCAGATATGTGTAAGTATTATATGTGAAAGTATGTTATTGTTAAGCAATATATATGCAATACTTTTGATTTCCATGTTGAAAGGAAACACTAATTTACAAAAAATTAATAGTTACATTTGAACAAGAAAATGATTATTTCATCTGGTTCATCTTTGTGTGTGTTAATGGTAAGGTACCTCCTGTTTCTCACTGTTTTATGAGAACAGGCAGCTCTTATTTCCAACTTCTTGTGATGGCGTACTTGTATTCTAGTATTCTCTTACTGTCTTCTCTAAAAAGTGATCACAGACTTCAAGTCTTAGGAGCTTAGTGCATGTGTCATCAAGTCATTTTTTACTTATGGTGATATTTTTCAGGGTTTTCTACACAGACAGTACTCAGAAATAGTTTCCCTTCTTCTGGGGATGTCCTGGGACTTTGCAGCTTGCCCAAGGCCACACTGGCTGGCTCTTCTGCCTGGAGGCACACTGGGGGATTGAAGTCCCAACCTCTGGCTCCACAGCCAGATACCTAACTCACTGAGCTATCCAGCCAGCTTTCTTTATATCCCTTAAGTATAATTAAGTAATATAATTCTTTCTATTCTTTAGTTATTCCTTTATCTTTTTATATTCCTTAATTATTCTTAAAATATAGTTTCTTGGTATTCTTGGTATTCTGTTCTTTGTTTCTTTTAAAGATGAGTGAAATGCAATACATTATACTCAGGATGTATACTTACAACAATTTGTTATATTACCTTGGCCTACAGGAAAACCAAAGAATTCTGGCCCTAAATTGGTTAGACAGAAAACCATGTGGGCCCTGAGAAGTTCACCTATGAATATATGTCACTTTATACTGTATAAAACTTGCACAAATCAAAGTGAGGATGTGTCCAGCAAGTGACACTGAAGCTCATTTCAATTCGAAATAAAGATGGACTTTCCCTTTGTAGCAATTGTGTGGAGTAATTAGGAATAGATGTGTCTTTGTATCAAATCCTTTTGTGATATCATGTAAGTTACAAGGCTACATGACAGTAATTGATCCATCAGTTCCTGATCATATGACTGAAATAATGTGGAATAATTTACTGGAAATTCGTCATCTAAATAATTTAATTTGAAGGAGGGAAGCAGAGATAAATGACTGTAGCAGTGGTTAGCTTTCTCCAAGCTATATAACTTCTCTCTGCTTATGGATTGTCTGAGAGGGGAGGTAGGGTCACGCTAACAAAATACTTCAGAATTTCTGCTACTCTACTGCTGTGTACATGTTTTAAAAACAGAATGTAACTTGCTTATTAAACAAAAATATTTTTAAGCATAGACAGTTGCAATTTTGCTAAGGATCAATATTACAATCACAGAACTGGAGAGTTGGAAGTGGTTCCCTAGAGCTCACCCCCTTGTTTATGCAGAAATATCCACAGCTCAGATATCCATGACAGATGATAATCTGCCCTCCATTTAAATAGCTCCAGCAATGGACAGTCCCCACTTGCTGAGGTCATCTCTTTTCCCCCATAGAACAATTCTTACCATTAGGCGGCTCTTCCTAATGTTCGGTTGAAATCTCCTTTCTTGCAAGGCCACAAACAGTGAAACGGAGAACATATTACCTGTTTGGTCTAAAGAGTGCTCAGGAGATGAGAATTGACACACTCTTGTTCCTTCCCAAGCAACTGCATGTGTGGATTGCAGTGGAAGCCCCTCCCGCACTGTTGGTCCGTGCAGATACATCCTTGCCATGTAGGATGGAAGTGGGCTGAGCTACAGAGCCTTCAGGGACTCCCTGTATTCCACAGTGATTAAGAATTTCTTGTGACTCACCAAAGATTGCTTTTATATATTTAGTTGTTTACTGCATAGTGTTTATTTCTTCCTTGGTGGAAGATGAACCCTGCAACCTATATTTTCTTCCAGCAACTAATTTCCTCCCCCAACTCCTCCACCGCTACCACACCAGCGAGCAACAAAACTCAGGATTTTCCTTCTTCCTGCTGTATCTTGGTTATTGGTTTCAGTTCAAGCATCTCCTTCCCCACTCAATGCCCAATCCCCAATGTACTAGCACAAGATATGGACACAGCACTGAAATGGAGCCACCTGCACAGAACTATGGTTTTATTATTTAGGGAAGGTGGGGGATGGATCCTGTATTATTTACATTAACAACCCTAACTGTACACTTCAACTGTTTGTACCAAGGGAAGAGCCAGCACCACATAATTAAGAAAACATTTTGTTCCTATAAAGGACTAAATTACCTGGTCTCTTTCCTCCTATTCAACATCCGTCTCTACCCTGCTAAAAGTGAGCTTCTCAAGCAAAAAACTGAATTGCAGTTTTATTTCATTAATAAAGTTCCAGCACCTCCAACAGCTGCTCAACAGGCAGAATTTCAAAAGGTACAGTTCCTTTCTCTAGAGAGGTAGTGTCAAGGGGAAAGAGCAATTTACCTCTAGGATTTTTGTATGCCATATTGCAGGCATTGCACCGGGGCCAAATTAGCAGAAGGGGAAGAATTGGAGCATGGAAATTTTACTTTTTGAACTATAACATCCAGAATTCCCCAACCACCACACTAAGGGATTCTGGATGTTGTTGTCCAAAAAGTAAATTTTCCAGGTTCTAGAATAACTACTTCTGTTGTGGCTCAATTCTGTGAGAAACAAATCCTTTAGCTCTTGTGGAGTGAACTGAGGAGTTAGCTGTTTTGGAAGCTAACATTAACAGATGAGGGGCTTGAGTCTATAATGACACGTGCCCAAATTTGGGCAGTGCTGGCAGCTGTTTGTTGCCTGGGAAGCAAAGGGTGTGTTCAACTGTGCAAAACACCAGAGATAAAGTTGCATCTTCTGTAACTACTGCTTCACAACAGGTGCCAGTTTGCTCAGACCTCCATATACCATTTGGTATTCTGGGTACAAATTCACATTGGATACCCAAACCCTCGCTGGATCCAGGTGTTGGGTTGTGTCTCTCAAGTAAAGTAATAACTGGCAGCTTTGATTTATAGGGAATAGACACTCTCTAGAGAAGCACCTCTCTTGACATCTGCCTATTTCAAACCCACTAAATCAATCTCCCGCAACTGGATACTGTGTTGGCCTTAAAAAAATACTATCCTTGACTTTTGGTTCTGATGACTTGGGTGGTAGAAATGTTTTTCCCTGGAGTTCCCCCACTTTTTCCAGTCCTTCCCCAGGATAGCACAGCTTTCAACAGACAGCATTTAGCAAATATAGGTATACATTTAAAAATAAAATGAAGAATAAATTAAAACGCAGACATGCTAAATACATTGATGCCACAGATGAAGTAAGTTATTGTCTCTTTGTGGATGGCAGGTAAGACTCATAAAAACTAATGTGTTGCAGTGATGCAGCAGAAGCAAAGCTCTTGAACAGAGCCTCCTATAGGAACCAAGCCCTCCCTACCCTTTTGATACCTTACGTTTTAACACTTTCCTGTTTACTTATGCTTGGTCACTAGTGGAAAGACACTCCCACACACTCTGATTCTGCCTTATCTTAAGGGCAGAACAATGAACAACATTTTCCCCCTAGAAAGCCTCACTTGCTTTGGAGTACTTAGGTGAAATGATTGCAGCTTTCCAGTTTGTATCAGTAAATGCATTCTTTATATGAGGGGGGAAATCTTGCATAGAGGTTATTATACACTATTCTGTGCACTTGGGTTGCAATCTAAAACACTGGTTCCCAAACTAGGGAGCATGCCCTCGGGAACATATAAAGAAATTCCTAGGAGATATGACAATCGCGGGGGGGGGGGGGGAGGAGGGATATTTTATCCCCTTAAGCCTTTTTTAAACTTTTACCTGTACTGTAATACTATTAAAGTAAAAAATAATTGTTACTAGGTTTTTGTGTCCATTTCTCCATTTTAAACTCCAGAGTGGTTGTTAAAAGGGTTGGATGACACTAAAGGCAAAATGGGAAGGTGTGAGGATTTTTCGTAAATAAAAAAAGGTGTTGTGCTGAAAGGCTTGGGAACCAGTACAACAACCCTTTGGGTGGAGGACCTGTTTTGCCATTTTTTCCTGTTACCTTAATTAAGACTGTTACCTTTAATGGTTTCATAACAAGCAAAAAAAAAAGTAACACTAGAGGCTTTCCCAATTCTAGAAAAGGCTTCACCTCCTGCAGAGTTGCCTGTCATGGAGTCCCAGCAAATATATATGTACTGTATATATATTTGGCAGGCTTGTCCAAGCCTTCTGGAAAACACTGTATAGCAGTCATGGATTCTACAAGCCCTTCTTCAGGACTGTGGAGTGGATTCATGGAATTCTGGGAATTCCTTAAAGGAGCACAAAAATTCAGGATGTCACTTGCTCCTCCATTAAGAGTTGACAATTCCTCTCTGCTTACCTCTCTTTGCCGATTTCTCTACCGGCTTTACTTGCTTCCAGTGTTTAAAGCTGATCAGAGTGACTTTTATCCTAGATCTTTTGGTACGCTAACAAAAGCCAGTGGGAGGGCCCCATTCCTTTTTGCACTTGTCCATGGCTCATGCAGGAAGACACGGGTCAGCCAGTGGGAGAAGACAGGAAATCTTGGATTTCCTTCATTTGCCTTTAGTACCAAATAACTATAGGAAGCCACTATTGGAAGAGCTGGGGGAGGGAAACCACACCTTGCCTTTTAAATCTTTTCCCACACAGATCCCCACTTTGCCTTGTGTATGAGGAGGAGGAGATGACCACAGTATGGTTGAACATTAGGAGACTACAGGCCTCTGAACAGATTACTTGCTTGTACAGGGAGAAAACCATACCTTTTTTTTTTTAATGTAACTCGGTTAGAGCCAAATACCTCACAAGGGATGCTTGATGGAAGCAAGACTATGGCATCAATCCATGTATTTAGAAGGCTGGAACTGATCCCCCTGCTGTCTGTTTAGCATTCAAGGTGGCAAATACAGTGGATGCTACTAAAGTGCCAGGCTGACATTATACATGTTGAAGAGAATCACATCCTATTATGTTAAAACATTCGAAAAGCAGAGTTAGGAATTGTCAAGGACAGAGACCACAAAAGGCTGAACAGCAATAGCCAGGATTTCCAGAGGCATAGAAGGGAGAAACCTCAATTTTGGAATCACATCCTTTGATTTAAGCCAAGCTGTGACAAGGTCAAGTCCCAATTTAACTCCTCATTGTGCAAACCTTGGCTAAGTTGGCAAAAAGAGAATCCGCTTCTGTGCCCTCACTTCATGGGACTTAACATTGCTTCAATAAGCTAAAGATGTAGCCTGGTAGGCTTTCTATCTCCTTAAATTAGAACATCCTTCAGCAGTGGCCAACTTTAAAAAACCACACACACATCAAAATAAACAATGGCTTCACCCTTCCCCAAGCTGCCCCCCACCCACCTTCTTTCCCCTCTCCCTTATCAGAAAAAAAAAATCTCTTTCCCAAGGAACTTTATAAAAAAGTACTTTCCAAAAGGACCCATCATGAAAATTTCCTATTATGAGCAGGCATCAGGCTTGGCTGAGTGTAGAAAAATGAAGGCTTCTGAGGCAGAAAGGCAGCACCCATGTTGGCCTGAGAGCCGGGTGCTATTGGGAGACATCAAGGCAGCATTCCTGCGCCAGGCCAGTGGTACACTGACTGGGTACAAGCTGGAGCAGGAGTTGGGACTTTTTTCTTTTTGTCATTTTCTACGAAAATAATTGCAGCATGGACTGATGGCTCAGCAGGCCACACCCATAGTGCTCAGCACTCTATGGGCCGCCTCACAGGCTGGGTCCTGATGGGGCCAAGTCACTGGATCGGCAGCTTGGAGCAGTGGTTCTCACAACCAAGTGGTCAGAAAGTCACTAATGTGGTCCATGAAGGAGCATTTCCAGTTGGATGCCCATGGCCTAGGCCTGGTCCTGCGTCTCCAGTCCCACTGAGCAATCTGGAGTCAGCAGCCTGCCAGAAAAGGGACGAGATCCACAACAGATGCAGATTTGTATAGTCCATGGATGTAGATAGCATGACGGCGATTGACAGTCTGGGAAAATGGCTCTTAAGATTCTGTAATAATCCTACCATTTTATTAATTAATAAAACTAAGCAGGAAGTGGAAACCTTTTCATTTCCTTGGGCTAAAACACTGTATGTGGTACTGAGCACTGGCCTATGGGAATCAGCAAAAAACTTATACTTACACAGAGTCCAGGAAACATTATTTGGATAACAATTTCCTTCCCAATTCTGTGGTTGCCTATCACAGTTAAGCCAAAATGTCAGACTTCTATCTTTCCTATGTGGCAAACAATCACAGACTGACCTGCACACTGCTTTTTGTTTGTTTGTTTGTTTGTTTACATGCCTCAGTTGTACCATAAGAGGTGTGTTTATCCCTACACTGAATCATAGAGAAGCATCACTGTGATACACACACATTGCAAAGAAAGACAAAGGCAATCTAGGTGTGTATACACAAAGGTGAGGTCTTTGGGCCATGAGGGTGGTCAACATCAATGCAAAATTGGCCTGCTGTCCCTAAGCAGTGCATAGCACACATCTCATGCAGGTGCCTTGCACAGCCAAGTCTGTTGCACTCTCAGCTCTAACGCAAAGTCACTATTCTCCTGCTTTTGGAGGAAGCCAGAGCAATATCCTCCAGAAACTGCATCCCATTTCTGATTTGCCATCTGATGCTAAAATCTACAGTTTTCAGTGCCCTCCCCGAAGTGGCAGCCCTCTTCAAGTACAGTGACTCCTCCTAGCTCAATCCCATTGTGAAATATGCAAATGATTGCAAAGTAATGCATTTCCAGAGGCCCCGGCATGTGGTTGCTGCTGAGAGATTCCCCCAGCCCAGCTTTAATAGATAAGAAAGAACGAAAAATATTCCAGACGCAGCAGTTCCAGACTGGGCAACAAAGCATGAAAATCCCTGAAGATTTGGAGGTGGTCAAGTCTGTGTTTCTGTTTTCTGTCCATTTGACAATGATCCAAAGTGCATCGGTTCAAGTAGTTCCGTCTCCCGAGGCCTGCCGTTCCCCTGGTGCTGGGATGGTGGCAGGTCAGTTTTCATTTGGCACTACCTATATTGGATCCAGCTCGCCGGGCCGGGCCAAGCTGAGCCGAGCCGAAGGAGACAACATTCCTCGCTGCGGTTTGAGAGCAATCCTGGGCTCCCGGACTGGCCAAAGCACAAGAGAAAAAAGTCTGGTGCATGCGCCGTCAGATTGAGGTTTCATCACTCCTGCTCAGTGATCAAACATAAAGCGAGACAGGACGGGGGAAACACAAACACATGAGCATGGTCATGAGCAGGTTTGAGCAAAGCACCCCCCTGGGGCTCACGTGTTAATGGAGAAAATTAAAAAACAGAAATCTGGGCGATTGAAGAGAAAGGTGAGAGAAACAAGAGACAGAGAAGGGGAGGAAAGGAGGAGGAGAGGGTGGGTTAGTGCCAGAGAGCTGAGAAAGAAGTTAGAATAGGACAGCATCCCCTCAGTTCCCCTCACCCAACTCAAACTTCATTCCACCCTTGGCCTGATGCATCTTGCAGCAACACAGGGGAAGCTACAGTATTTGAATCATAGAGGTTTTTGTAAAGAAAAAAGAGGGAAACTTCAGGTACATTAGTCCCTGAACTGAGCCGAAAAATGCATTATTTCCTTGTGGGATAAACTGGTACACTTAGCCCTCTGAAATCTCCTTCCATCACCCAGAGTTCAAAAAGGCTGCAGAAATGCTTTTTGGATCCTAAGCCACATCAGGCTGTAGGAGCTACCAAACTAACAGTCCTGGCCAGAAGCCAGCACAGGAATTAGCCCAGGAGCAGAAAGCACAAAGGCAAGGAAGGTAGAGTTTTAGAAAAATGTGGACCCACGTATTCAGTAAAATATCATTGATTTTAAAGCGCAAACTAGGAAGAAGCTAAGAAGCTCTAAACAGTGACAGATAGAGAATATTTTTAAGCAGAGGTACTATTTAGGAATGGGGTAGGGAGATTGTGAGATACAGCAAAACACTACTAGCCAAGTAGGGTTGGAGGCCCAGCGTGGGCAAGGGGGAATCCACAGACGGAGGCAACAGGCTCATACACATGGGCCCCAAAAGACACTCAGCTGTACTCACTCAGAGCCCGAGGAGTCCTCATCCACCGTGCCAGTCTTTATGCTCATAGTGATGGGTGTCAAGCCATTGAGCTGCTCCTGTAGTGTCTGTCGGGGTCGCGGCACCCCACCTCCCCGACTGCCGTCGCTGCCTGAAGAGCCATGTGATGACACCATCCCTGAGCGACAGCTGGAGAGCTTGTTGTGGATACGCTGGATGCTGTTTTTCTCACTGATAGGTGGCAAGCCCTTCTTCTTTAGGATGCCTGAGGGGAAGAATGTTCCAGAGTCAAGAGAAGTGCTCCTTGCAGTAGATACTCCGTGAAGGGGTCCAAGCTAGGCATGGCCTTTGTCTCATTGTATGACTTTGAGCAGCTGTCTTGAGAAGCAGGCAGTGGAGTACCAAAGAATGGGACCATGTGGTGGGGGGAGAGAAATGAGTCCTTTAATCCTTTGCTTCTATTCAGAATGGGAATAAAGCTCTCACAAGCACCAAAAGGAGTTTTCCTCCCATTGTGAGAAGGATTCCAGTTAAGACCACAAGGAGAGCAAAGAACTAAATGCCCTTCTATCGAAACATTTTGATCTCCACCCTGACAGATTTAACTACTTTTTAAAAAAATCAGCCATGCAAGAGCAAACTACATGATAAATGTCATGTCTTGTTTGTCCCTAATTCAAAATGTTGTTGTTCTTGTTTCTATGTGTTGTCACCCTACCTCCAGCCAAACTCAAAATTATGGCTTATTGTGTCAATCTCTTTTCCTGTTGCCTTCAACTTTGTCCAGCATTACTGTCTTTTCCAGCAACTCTTGTCTTCACATGATGTACTCAAAGTATGACAACCTCAGTTTCATCATTTCAGCTTCTAGTGAGTTTAGGCTTGATTTGACCCCACTTTTTTGTTTTCCATGCAGTCCGTGGTATCTGCAAATATCTCCTTCAGCACCATATTTCAAAATTCAAAACATGGCACCACACAATATGCTGGAGGAAAAAGAAGCCATTCTTTCCTATTCCCTTAACACAACTGAATTTTTTCCATGTTTCATTCATCTCCCCAGCTCCACTAAGGTATGCCTGAATGGACAGGAGTTCCTCTGGTTCATGGGGTCAGGCTATAATTCAGCTGGAGGGGGGCTGTGCCTCAGTGCAAGACCAAATGTCTCACACATTAAAAAGTTGCCAGGATCATTCCTTGGCATTTCCAGGTAGGACTAGCAAAGAGCTCTCGCTGAAACCCCCAAGAGTATCAACAGGGGCTTGACTCAGTAGAAGGCAGTTTCCGGTGTCACCATGATTACACTTATCAGGTGTTTAGAAAGGGTTAAGCTAACCTATGAGCACAATGAGCAGACTAACCCCACCCCATCCATCCTAGTTTCCTGTGTAGAGTGTTAAATCTCAAGAGGAGAGACTGCTTTATCAGTGGAGATTTTCCACATGAGTCGTAACTTTAAAAAATCAAGAGCTCCCAGTTGTGTGTGTAAAAGCAAGGATGGAGAGAGGAGGGCTTCTCTCCGCTCATGGGTTAGGATTAATTCTTTTTACTGAATGCCAATTTTGGGCAAATGAGGAAGGACCCTAGCTGCTCAGTGATAGAGCAAATCCCTTGTGTGAAGGGTCCATGCTCTTCCGTTTCTCGTTAGGGCTAGAAAACACACTTACTTTACAATCTAGAGAGACAATATTAGTCAATGTAAATTGGGCTGGCCAAGAGATGTTCTCTTGATGTTATTGCACTGCAATACCCAGCATTCCTCAGCACTGGCTATGCTGACTGGGGCTGATGGGAACTGCAATCCAAGAACAGCTGTAGGACCATGCTTTGCTGATCCCAGCATAAATAACAATAAGCCAGGTGGATCTGAGTTAACACTTGGTACAGGGTAGCCTTCCATGTTCCTAAGAAGGAAAGGCTAAAAGTTGTGATGAGGTATGTTGCTGCTGGAAGGGGCTGGACTGGCAAGGGAGCTCTCTCCTTTTTTGGATACAGTGGATCGAGCTGAGATGTCCAGCGCTCCGCCTTGCCCGGTGATTATTGATCTTTTTCAACCTGTGACACCAGATATTGTGGACAAAGTGCTTGATCGCTGTCGGGCCACCACCTCATCCCTTGACCCCTGCCCGGCCTGGCTAATCAAAGCAGCCAGGCCTATAACAACAGTATGGGCCACAGCAATAATTAATGGGTCTCTCCTTGAGGGCAGGGTACCCCTGGCCCTCAAGGAGACACTCATTAGGCCCATAAGGAAGAAACCTAGTTTGGCGGCGGACGAAATTGGCAATTATAGGCCCGTCGCCAATGTTTCTTTCATTAGCAAGGTGGTGGAGAGGGTGGTGGCCGATCAGCTTCAGGCACATTTGGATGAAACAAATGCCCTGGATCCATTCCAGTCGGGCTTCAGGCCGCGCCATGGTACAGAAACGGCATTGGTCGCCCTGTATGATGACCTATTGAGGGAGGCCGACAGGGGTAAAATGTCTCTGTTGGTCCTCCTCGATATCTCAGCTGCCTTTGATACCGTCGACCACGGTATCCTCCTGAGGAGGCTCTCCGAGTTGGGAATTGGTGGCCTGGCGCTTGCCTGGCTCCGATCCTTCTTGGAGGACCGTCCTCAGAGAGTACAGCTTGGGGAGAGGGTTTCGGCCCCGTGGAGCCTCAATTGTGGGGTTCCGCAGGGTTCGATCATCTCCCCAATGCTGTTTAATATCTATATGAGGCTGCTGGGTGGGGTCATCAGGGGGTGTGGGGCCTCGTGCCATCCGTATGCTGATGACACGCAGCTCTACATCTTCTTTTCACCTACTTCAGTGGATGCAGTTCTGTCCCTTCAGCGCTGCCTGGAGGCTGTACTGCAATGGATGCAGGAAAATGGGTTGAGGTTGAACCCGGACAAGACGGAGGTCCTGAGGGTGGGTGGCCCCACCATCAGCGGTTTGGGAAACTCCCTCTCATTTGGGGGGGTGACTCTCACCGCGAAGAGTGAGGTTCGCAGCTTGGGGATACATCTGGACCCGGCGCTCACCATGGAAACACAGGTGGCGTCAGTGGTCCGTTCCACCTATTTTCATCTTTGGCGGATTGCCCAGCTGCGTCCCTATCTTGATGTTGGGGCGCTTACCACTTTGGTACATACGCTTGTAATCTCAAGATTAGACCACTGTAATGCGCTCTACGTGGGGCTACCTTTGAGGTTGATGCGGAAGCTCCAAATGGTGCAGAATGCGGCGGCCAGACTTCTTAGTGGGGTGAGAAAATACCATCATATCTCTCCCACTCTGGCCACTCTACATTGGCTGCCCGTTCGGTTCCGCGTTGACTTCAAAGTTTTAATGATTACGTATAAAGCCCTAAACGGTTTAGGGCCTCGATATCTGGCGGAACGCCTATTCCCACCAAAATCTACCCGTATCACTTGAGCGAGCCAGGAGGTGAGGTTGAGGAGCCTAACACCGAGAGAGGCCCGGAAGGAAAAAACAAGAAACCGGGCCTTCTCGGCGGTGGCTCCTCGCCTCTGGAATAAGCTCCCTCCTGAGATTCGTATGGCCCCTTCGCTGGGCATTTTTAAAACCCAACTAAAAACTTGGATGTTTAAGCAGGCCTTCCCTCCAGTCACTATTTGATTTTTTTTTCCTTTTCCTTTTCTTTTTTTTTCCATCTTGAATAATTGACTTTGATGTTATATATTGATTTTATATTGATTTTATATTTAATTGTTTTGTTTTTAAATGTTGTTAGCCGCCCAGAGTGGTTATCGGACCAATTGGGCGGGATAGAAATACAATTATTATTATTATTATTATTATTATTATTATTATTATTATTATTATTATTATTATTATTATTATTATTATTATTATTATTATTATTAATAATAATAATAATAATAATAATAATAATAATAATAATAATAATAATAATAATAATAATAATAATAATAATAATAATAATAATAATGTTGCTTGAGATGCCATCTGTAATAGTCTATGGTAATATTCAACACTTAGACTTGGGCTGCATCCTTTTCCCTTTTGTGCTTTTGGGGGAGGGCACAATGGAGTACGTACTCTTATCAGGAACATTTACATCACTGTGATAGTGGAGAAGTGGAAACTGATGGGCACGTTCTATTACACTGCTCTTTCTATTATGACCTTTGTCAAGAACATATTTTATCTATTCTGCAAAAATCCCCAGGCAGATCTGAAGAATTTTATAATTCATTTTTCTTTCTGATCAAGACCCCCATATTAATAACAAAGTGGCTAGATTTTGCACAGCTGCCGTAGCTTGCTGCAATTCTCTGCTAACACAATTTTTCAAAAAGTACTTGTTATATAAAATGTATACACTATACAGATGCAGTGATGAGCCTAACATATATTGTATGTTTCTGTTCTGTATTGTATTATTTATTTCATGCTGGTCTTTGTACATAATAAAGTAATTACATTGTGCCACATGAGTCTCTGAAAAGAAGGGGAAACTGAGAAAATTTGGCCACTTTTGAATTTTTTGAGCAGGATATGGGTGAATGTAATTAGAGGTCAGTATGCTCGGCATTTGAAAATAAAACCTGAAGCAGGCACCATTGCAAGATCAAACATTGTCATTTGTATTTAACAATCTATCCAATAAATGTGCATAATCTTGTTTTGCTCTGCATGCCCCCCATGTCAGTTCAGCAGAGAGAAAGGAAGTATACTGTGCCCTGCCTCAAGTCTCATGTTGTGACACCAGATACCAAAGAGCCCGAAAAACCCACAACAACCATCAGATCCTGGCCGTGAAAGCCTTCGAGAATACATTAAATATATTTGTTTGCACCAGTCTCTGGATCCAGATTCTTAGGATACTGAGTTTTGCATTTGGTAGCATTTACATGGAAATGCAGAATCGAATTTGCTGTTTACACTATCAAAAGGTTCATATTCCTTCCTAACAATGTGGAACATGGGCAGGGGGACCATGAGCCAAACCTCCTTACCTTTCTGAGGCAAGGCAGTGGGATGAGGGAGGGATCCTAAGATGCTCTCCCTGGTCTGTGTTTCCCCATTTTCTCTAGGCAACTCCTCTGTTAGTCCCAAACGGTCAGTCTTGCCAACTGGCTCCACACGTAGTTTCTCTGAGCCAGCATGTCCATCACTCTCACTTGCAGTAGTCACAAAATCACCAGGCCAGTAAGATTTGCCAGGGCCAGGGAGGTTGTCCACTGGGAAATAGGGAGAAAAGGAGCTTGAACAGCAGGCATGAGGCCAGTCCTGCTCTCCCTCCCCTTTAAGGACACGCGAATAAGTTCAACCAAGTTGTATAAAGCAAGAAAGGGGCCTGTCTAAGGGAAAATAATATATACTTAAACCCATAATGCAAAGGAAATTAAGATCCAGAGAAAATTACACTACAGTGCATTTTCACTTTGTGACAATTGTAGAATCCTTGTGATGCTGTGATAGTAAAGCTTTGTATGAGGCAAAACAAGGTCTTCACCTTAGGTAGCAGATCAGAAGGATAAGATTCTACACTTTTGTCAAGTCCTGCTAAGGGATCTGCCTCCAGAAAACACTGTAGATAAATATTTTGTGCCACAAATATTACGGGCAGTAGGTACTTGCAGAGTCATAGGCTGTTCCAGGATACATAACCAAGCAGCCTAAACTGAGGACTCTAACATCTCACAGGCTGTGACAGGATGCAATCTTAATGCACTGACAGATAGGACTCTGACCAGAAGGGACCTCCACTGCATCCCACCCGCCCTGAATTAGAGGGCTCGGCCATTCCTTGAGTGCCAAAGCCCCGCCCCTTGTTACCCTTGGGAGTGCTGTGTGATGGCAGCTTCTCATTGTTTGGGCACAGCAAATTTTCCCAGCAGGGTTCCCTGGCAAATTCTTCATCCTCCTCACTGTCTGAGGAGTGGGTGGAAGCATAGGAGCCACTCTGGTCATCCTCCAGGGAGAGGTCACTGTCTGAGTCAGTGTCACGTTCTGTGGCCAGAAGAGAAAGATCAGGGTTAGAGTGTCAAGGTCTGAAATGTCGTATGGATCGTGTGTTAAAATAATTAAGGAGGAATATAGAAAAAATAGTCCTGAAAATGAAAGCGCTTTTAAAATTGAGACTGGAATGATAGTTTACTATAGTCATTCCAAAACAATTAGCCAACTTTCTGTCTGAGCAAGGTCATTGAACAATAACATCCTGATAGCTGAACATGTTAATAGTACAATGAACTTGTTTATGTTACAATGTGTAAACATGAAGCGGCATTTGTAACTCCTATAGTGCACTCTTTTGGTGATTAGTCATCCCACAACAGCTTCAGGTGATGCCAGTCAGAATCTATTCAGAGCTTATAGTCACAACTATCAGTTGTGTTTGATTATGTGAACTGGCACTGGGAAAGTTTTATTTTTGTTTAACCGGTGGTGCAGAAGATCTATGGTCAAGTTGCCTGACCTTTTCATAAACTATAATAATAATCCAGAATAGAATTTGATAGCAGAAGCACTGAAGGAAGCGGCTGAGGAAATGAGTGCAACCCAGTCACCCCCCAAAAATCTGTCCATGCAAAAAACTGTTATTAGCCCATCAGATGGAAAAATACAAGTATACCATTTCAATTCAAGAAGCTAGGAGAAGCCAAGCAAAAGGGACTTGACTACACGGAGTGAAGAACGGTATCTCATGGCATTAAGTGGATTGAAGCACACACCATCATGAAAAGGTCACCTTAGGGCAAAATTATATACTGAGACGCAGTTCTGTCTCGAACACACACAGTTGTGTCCCCTCACCATTGTTCTGATCCTTGGTTTCCAGAAAGAGTGAATTGGCATCTGTAGGTCCAATATGCACCTGGCTATTGTTCAAGCCAGACTCTTCCCTGCAACAGCAATTCAGAAATGTTAATAGCAGTCCATACCTCAGAGCCGACACAACACAAAGGATCAAATTTTATACCAGGGAAAAAAGCAGGAATAAATTGCTGTGAGTGTTAGGCGTAGCCGTCAGATTTCTGCTAGGGATTCATACTAAAAAAGTACTCAGGGCAATACTCTCTTATTTCAATTTCTCTAATCCACAAAAACACACACACATACACACAAAAAACACCATTTTTTGTTTTGTTCTTCTTGTGCATGATCAACATCTAGCAATATCCTCAAACTAAAACATTTCATGCAGCTGTGGCTTTAGAATGCTAATGCTAAAATAAAAAAGCAAGTGAACAAACGAAAATAGTTAAAACTGTATTGAAAAAAGTAAGTGTGAAGAACTTGGGATGGAATGGTATAATGTCTAATAAGTTTCAGCAGAGACCTGTCCTGGAAGCATAAGAATTCGACCTATTGAGTATTTCTAGTAAAGCAACATTTCCCAAGCTGTGATTTTCCAATTATAAAGAACACATCATCTATCATAGTACAGCTTAGCTTCAATCTCCCCACCAAGTCTCCATTGTGCAAAACTAGCATGTTAATGATACCTAAAGAAGGGGAAAAGTAACAGGGGAAGAAGGCTGGCACAAGGGATGGTGTGAGAGTCCTACCCATGAGAATATTTTACCTCGTTTATGAGACATATTTTCATACAAATTGAACACTAAACAACTTAACATTAATAACCAATTGCAGGATTTAGCATGGATTTCATGCGACTATTCACAACAGACCACATGAAAATTGGAGGATCTCCATTAGTTCACCAAAGAACACACCTCAAACCCTAGAAGGAGGAGGAAGAATTCTGCTTTGAAAAGCAACCAGTAAGTTTATTGATCATACAGGTGGATCAGTTAGTCTGCAGTTAATTATCATTGTACTTCACATGCCAGTGATGGCAAACCTTGCAAATGCTGCTTGACCTTGGCAGAATTAGAATTACCTGAGCACAAAAGGGATGTAGCTGTGCTGACTCTTGCCTGAGCGGACTGTGCTGTGCAAGGAACCAGTGGAATCTCCAAAGGGTGCATGATACAGCTGCCCATCCACATATGTGTTGTTGCAATTATAAGCCTGTGGTTAGAGGAGAGGAAGAAAAGAACAGCGCTGAGACCAGAAATAACTCTCCTTCTGGTGTCACAGACCATCTTTGGACCCTTCCGAGCTCTCTCTCTCTCTCATTCTCTCTCTGCAATACTGCTGTAAGAAACCAACCTGTCCTCTCCCTGCTGTTCTCCAAGTTCAAAAGATGGTCTGGAGGCATGACGCTGGGTAGAGTGTCTTTGTGTATTCTGCTCAGTAACCATGGAATTTGGTGCTGGGTCAGCTTACAGGTAAACGTTCCCATACTTCTAGCACAACTATAGGGAGGTAAGATCAGCGATGGAGATTCTACAGGATTTTGAGTATTCAGGGGTGGGCGTTTAGTGCCTTTCTCCCCTTCTAAAAGGCCATCAATTGCAGAATAAACAAGTCAAAGTATGGAAATGTGTGTACATCTGCTTAATGATTAATCTCTAAAAGCTTATCAGATAAAGCTTTACTTGGCAGAGAATTTGAACTATGCTATCGGGTGCCGTTTTGTGGGGGTAGTGTTTCACTCATTTTTAAGAACAGTTTTCAGAGTGTATAACAGAACATACAAAGTTGTTCACTATATACTGTCAGTGTCCCTCTCTATCTCTTGCTTGTAAAGCTGCTGGGTTGCTGCTTCCTGCAACACTCACCGCTGTCAGGGTAGATTTGGTGGTAAGTGTGGGGTCTGTACTGTGCTTCTTGCCACAGCTGGATTTGAGAGCTCTCCTCACTTCTTTGCATAAGATAACGCAGAGGATGAAGATTAAGGGTCCCTGTTAAAGAAATCAGAGAGACCATATGCCTTGAATGACGACCACCTACATCATCATCTGTATCCAAGATGCTGCCACCAGCATCATAACCTCATTTGTAAGCCCTGCTTTCACCTCCCATCCCACACATTGTTGCTATTCTCTTCACACTCACCTCCTCCCATTCATAAACATTTACGGTAATTGTTTGTACAGAGTAACATTTTTCTTAAAAATCCACACACAAATGCACACATATCCTGATGCCACGTTGTCAGGTGGACATGTGTGAATCAACCCAGATGTAACCAATCTCTGTACTGGGAATGATTGCTGCTATTTTTATGATGCCAACATATTAATCAAATAGGTAAGGTCCTACATTACTCCAATGGATATTACTTGAGGGAGAAGATCATACGGACATATCAGATGCAGATATACTTATGTATAGACAGAAGTACATCCATGTTTATGTGTTTGTATTATATATACTGTACATATGTGCACACACACACACACACACGCACACACACACACACACACACACACACACACACACACACACACACACACATATATATATATATATATATATATATATATATATATATATATATGTCACATACGTGTCAGATGTGTCTGTTTGTGTGTACAGACAAACACAAATGAGATAGATCTGTATCTGTGTTTATAGAACATGTGCATACCTACCTGTATACACACGCATCCTTTTTTGCATGCCAGATTTTGTAAAAAGCTAGACAGCAATCCTTCTAGCAAATTATTTTACAAACTAGCATCCAAATGGAGCAAGAGTGGACATCACATCCAGTTCACAAGCCCGGCGGCTGGCTCAACTGCCCACCTCAGGGGACACAGGAGGCAATTTTGTTGGGCTTTGAGGGATTCCTCAATACCCTTTGGGCCCCTCAGATCACTAAGCTTAAAAACATCTTTTAAAAATTTGCTTTAGAGGACCCAAGATGGATTTTTCATTATTTTCCATTTTTCTACTAAGTATGTATATGTTGAGGGGAAATACGGGAGTGCAGCCCACAGAATCTGGAAACCTGTCATAAAGACTGCAGCATGTTTTGCAATAGTGAAAGGATGTGTTAATTAATACACAATCTGTCAGTTTATAAAGTGCTCAGAGCATTGGTAAGAATCAATGGTCTAATTTATTCCTCAAGGCTGCAAATGAAAATTCTGCTGTCCCACTGCACCATTCTAGTAGTCATTTTAACACACCAGGCATTTCTTCCCCTTTATCTGCCGACTTTGGAGGGCTCCACATACCCTGTCTTCTGGAAGGTGGGAATTGCTTATTCCCCTCTCAAAAACATAGCAAGAAAGACCAACTGGATCAGACCAACGGTCCACTTAGCCCTACCAGTCAATCAGAAATGGTTTCAAAAAGCCACAAGTAGGACCTAGAAGAGGCAGCCATTGTCCCACTGAGGCGGTTTTTCCTCTGCTCCACCAACAAACATTTTGTGGCAAACTGGTCTCATAGAACGAGGTTCTGCTTGGCTATTTTGTAATAGTTGTCAACAGATCCAGTCTCCATGCATGTGTTTAGTTCTCTCTTAAAATCACAAGTTTGGCAGCTGCAGCTGTCCTTTCATTTGTATTGACTTCCATCAAATAGATGCACACGGGGCAGCAGAGAGGTTGGTCCTTCCCCCCCCCCCCCCCAAACCCTCCAAAATGAATTTCAGCTTACTCAATCTCTGTAAGAGACTCAGGGAAATTAGTTCTTGGGGGAAGAGAAAGGAAATTAAAATGGTGAAAAATAGTCAGGCTGCAGTTCTGTACCTACTTCCTTGGAAAGTAAGGCACTGAATGTAATGGGACTTGCTTCTGAGAAGACATGAACAGGACTGCATTGTTAAATGACAGCATTCAGCTAGACTAGCAGAGGATTGTTTTGTGTGTTCAGTTTATTTGTTTGTGAGGGACAGAAAGGGGAGGATGTTGCAACATCACTGGAGAAACATGATTGATTATCAGGGAGCTCCAAGCTAGCGCTGACTCCCAGGCTCAGTGTCATTTTTTTTGTGAACAACATACCTGGAGGCAGTTGAAGCCGGCAAAGAGGTAGTGGAAGAGGATGGCATCACTGTTGACCGACAGCAGGGCCAGCAACCAGGTGACACTGATCAGCAGCAGAGAGACAAAGCCTGAGCGTAGGCCAGAGCTAGAATGAAGCAGCAGCAGCATAGTCAACACAGTTTCTCCCATAGAGAACCATCATAAAGCCCCATAACAGAGCTCTGTCATAGATGACATCTGACTTTTATCTTTTGGACCAAGCCATGTCCTGGAGGTAGAGCACATTCTCCAGTTGGATATTATGTACCATAGCTGGGAGGCAACCCTGGTTTTCCCCCAATGACTATTTATTTTTTGCCTTTGCAATGGTGAGAAAATTGCTGGAAGCATCCATAGCTGAGATGCATTGGCACTGGATGTGGCAGTGAGTAGCCAGTTGCAAGGTGAAAAGGAGGTTAGGAGATGGAATAACATCAGAAGATTTGAACCCACAGCTCTGGGTAAGATCAGAAAGCCTTCTGAGTGTTTCCCCTGCTTATGGAACGTTCTTCCCAAGTACGGATGCCTGGCTCCACTGTTAACAAGGCTTCAAATGGGACCCTTCTCACTATGGTCTATAACTGCGCCAGTTTATTAGGTGCCCTTGTGTGAGCAGTGTGTGTGTATGTGTTCTGTGCCGTCAAGTCGGAACTCACTTATAGCGACCCTAATATGGCTTTCAAGGTAAGTGGGATATTTAATGAGTGGTTTTACCAGTCCCACTCCCCCAGTGAGTTTCCATGGCCAAATGGGAATTCAAACCCTAATCTCCAGAGACCTAGTCAATCACTCTATCCACTACACTGGGAATCTATGTGAGTGTGGCAATTCAGCTCAATTGTTAACTTCTATAGTTTCTTCTTGGAGCAGAAGCAATAGGGAGAAACAGGCTATGGAAGCCAGCAGTATATGCAACAAAGTAGGGTAATTTCATGCTCACAAGGACCTTTAGCACAGTAAAAGATAAGCAATGCCAGACTTACACTGTCCCCTTCTTCTCAAAACCCTGTTGCTGAGCAGCACAAGTGGCTTTGGTGGCCAAGACATAGAGGAAGACACTCATCTGTGAAAGAAACAAGAAGAAAAGTTAGTTTTTAGCTGTCGTTCTGGCCAGTCAGAGGTCACCAGCCTGGAAAAATGCTCTGCCATGAGAACCAGGGAAATAAGGGGAAAGCTGTGACACAGAAAAGCATTTCTTCCCACTTCCACAACTGTAACAGCAATCAGTTCAGTGTGATTATTTCCAGTCTTTTCCAAGCACCTCTTTCACACGGGAAAAGAGAATTAGAGAACAACCCTGTTTTTGCACCCACAGCAGAGGCAAAAACATAGACAGGAGAAATCTGAGCAAAAATGCTCAATCGCCACCCTTGGAGGCAAGATCTCTCTCATTTTCTCACTCTTTTTACAGCTTTCAAACATCAGAGCATAAGAATAGCTATACTAGAGCAGACTACAAGCCTATCTAGTCCAGGATTCCGTTCTACAGTGGTCAACCACTTCCCCATAGGAAACTCACAAGCAGGACATGAGTACAACAACACAACCTTGCTCATGTTTCCCAGCAGGAGGTATTCAGAGAAATACTCTGTTTCTGGTACTGGAAGTAATATGTAGCCATCATGACTTGTAGACACTGAATTTGTCTAATCCATGAATTTCTCTTATCTGATTTTAAAGCCCTCCATGTTGGTGGCTATCACTGTATTTTGTGTCCACAAATTCCACAGTATTAACTATGCACTGGAAACCAGGCAGTTAGCCCTTGGGGATAATCTGCTTGGTTACTTTTGATTACTTCTGCACACTTGGATGTGTTTCTCTTCTTTCTTCTCCCTACTTGTTTTCTCTACTCACTGCAACAGCAAAAGCAATGGGTCCAGCAAAACTCCAGATCAGTGTGTCATAGATGGAGAGCCAACAGAAGTCTGGGTTCCCATAACCTTCAGGGTCCAGACCCACAGCCAGTCCTAAGGAAGAATGTTACACAGAACCATCAGCAGAGGGAAAAGGAAGTGTATGTATCATTACCTTCTCACTCAAAACACCACCATTAAGACAACAACTCATGGCCTGGGTCTGAAGGATATACATGTAAATAGGCTTGACACTCAGCCCATCCTAGCTGTGTCTTCCATCTGGCTGTGTTTGGTTTGACTCTAACTCAAATAGTACTCAGAGTCACTTGTTGCCAAACTAAAACTTCATGAATGGATCTCTCAAGAATTTGGTCAAGATGGCCCTGAATTAGGATCTATATAATGTCTGATGCAAGCCCTACCTGTAATGAATGCTGGCACACCCCAGCCAACCATGTAATAGAAGCGCATCGGGCCGTAGTTGATGTCGCGCACCTCACTCAGCATGCGATAGATGTGCAGTGCTTCTAGCAGTGCCCAGGCAAAAGTGCACATGTACAGAAAGTGCAGCAAGATGGCAATGACAGTGCACACAAACTGGCATGGGAAGAGAGGAAGAAAGAGGTTAGACAGCCTGGATCCACTGTGTGAATCTACCCAACTGAAACTGAAACATTCTGCACCTGTGTGTACAGGTAAATTGATATTTACCATAATACACTGTATTGCTCCTGCAGCTACAGAAACTTCAGCTGATCCCTTTGATCAAAGGCATTCAAATAGGGAAGGGCATGTAGATACCAGATAGCACTGCACTCTCCCTTTAGCCTACTCTTAGCAATGGGCTCGATACCCAAGGCATCTATCACGGTGGTGCTGCCAGGTCTGGCATGGATTGGTATCATGGCCTGTCTCTGTTTAGTTGAGGTCCCTGCCCATTTCCCACAGTTTCACCACTACCACCCCTCCAGGAGCTTACTGGTAGGTCAGCCTGGTTGATGCCCAGCAGGAAGACAAGTTCAGAGAGGAACAATGCAACTACGAGATTCTTGCGAATGCTTTGCTGGTTGGATCGCAGGGCCCGGAGGCCAGCCAGGAAGAGGAAAGTGAGCAGGAGGCTACCCAGAGTCACAGCAATGGATGCATATGTGATGGTCTTCAAGGGAAGGATCTCACCATTCTGGCAGGAAGAGAAAATTCATTTAGAGAAACATCAGGAAGATGTGGATTCAGCCATGTTGTCACACTCTTTGACCTCTGAGAGAAAGAAGCCACTATCTCACTCCTCTCTTTTCTTCATTTCCATTGTGCCCTGTGGCAGGAATGGTGAGTCACGTCACGGGAGTCACTGCCAAGTCGAACTTAAGTCACGCTGGTGACTTGACTCAGCCTCAACTCAGTTTATTTTTCCAATGACTCGGACTCGACTCGCAACTTGGAGCCCACCCACCCCTCCCTTTTTTCTGGGGAAAAAGCTAGTTTTTAATTGGGACTTGAACTTGGGGCTTGGGACTCAGGACTTGGTACCAAAGACTTGGACTCAGACTTGGTACTTGGTACCAAAGACTCAGACTCTCGGACTCAAAGACTTGTCAACATCCCTGCCCTGTGGTAGGTCCCTGCTCGCCTCACCTCTCTGCGAGAAATGTCCATCAACACAGCAAAGCTCGTCATGTGGTTGCACTGGCAGCTAACATGGGTCTCATTCCTGAAGACAACCTCACAGCCTTTGGCCGACCAGCCACCAATCCCACTGACACTGAAAACAACAGCAATATGAGGGTGTCTCACCCAGGATTAACATGACATAGAGCGCATTTCCCTCCCCACAACACAGAAGGTTGGGATTTTTTTAGAGTACAACTCCAAGAATCCCCCAGCTAGCCATGCTGGCTGAAATATGTTTTCCAGAAAATTTATCTCATCCAAGCTCGGTGGGGACATGCTTAAGTCCCCAGACTTGTCCAGAAAGCAGGACTCACAGGATAGAGTGGTTCCAGAAGACACAGATAGGTTTGGTGCGCTCCTCAGTTTCCAGCAGTCGGAACTGCACTGTGATAGGTTTCTCCAGGGCACGTTGCATCAGCGCATCATTGTCATGGATGTTGATGCTCACCACAGGGGTGTTGATGATGGGGCGCTTGGGGACTCTGTGAGAACAGACAATGCATAACCATATCCCTGTTTTACACACCCACACCCACCCACACCCACACCCACACACTTAGTTTCATGACCCATCCCATGACTCTGAGACATCTGCCACTATTAGATAGCAAAAACCAGTATCTCTTCCTCCTCCTCATATGAAAAGGAGTCTTCTCTATATTGTGGCACCTGCTGTGTGGAATGAATTATCCCACTTAGATTAGGCAGGTTCCTAATGTTGCATGTTTCTGCCAACAATTAAGGAAATATCTGTTTACCCAGCAATGTTTTATTGGTATTTTCTTGATTGTTATTGATTTATATTAAAAAACTATTTAAATAAATACTACTGTTTTTATTGGCCAGAATCCTACTACTGATTTATGCTTGCATTACAGAAATCATGTATTTCTCAGAGGCAAAATGCAACTTATTAGCAAGGCGTTGGTTGTATTCCTAGGTGTGTGACTTGTCACCCTGTTCCCTCACATAAGTATTACTCAGAAAAGCATCCTGACCACTTTTTCATTACTTATTTTTAGCTACTGACTTTGTTATGAAAAGAAAAGAAAATAAATGTATTAAATGAAAAATTGTACAGAAATGGTCTTATTTTATTTTATTTATACCAACATCATAATGGCTGTGTCCCTGCCTCCAGTTCAGGCCCCGAGCACTGAAGATCACCTACTTCATGGACATGAGGTCATGAAGATATATAAGAGTTGACAGCATGTAAACAACAGGCAATAAATAGGGTCCAACTCCCCTCAACAAGCACAAAAAGGATTATTATGTGGTTCAAAATTGGGAAAGGAGTACGACAAGGCTGTATATTGTCTCCCTGCTTATTTAACGTATATACAGAATACATCATGAGAAAGGCAGGACTGGAGGAATCCAAAACCAGAATTAAGATTGCCGGAAAAAATATCAACAACCTCAGATATGCTGATGATACCACTCTGATGGCAGAAAGTGAGGAGGAATTAAAGAACCTCTTAATGAGGGTGAAAGAGGAGAGCGCAAAAAATGGTCTGAAGCTCAACCTCAAAAAAACTAAGATCATGGCCACTGATCCCATCACCTCCTGGCAAACAGAAGGGGAAGATATGGAGGCAGTGACAGATTTTACTTTCTTGGGCTCCATGATCACTGCAGATGGTGACAGCAGCCACGAAATTAAAAGACGCCTGCTCCTGGGGAGGAAAGTGATGGCAAACCTAGACAGCATCTTCAAAAGCAGAGACATCACCTTGTCGACAAAGGTCTGCATAGTCAAAGCTATGTTTTTTTGCAGTAGCGATGTATGGAAGTGAGAGCTGGACCATAAAGAAGGCTGACCACCGAAGTATTGATGCTTTTGAATTGTGGTGCTGGAGGAGACTCTTGAGAGTCCCCTGGACTGCAAAGAGAACAAACCTATCCATTTTGAAGGAAATCAACCCTGAGTGCTCACTGGAAGGACAGATCCTGAGGCTCCAATACTTTGGCCATCTCATGAGAAGAGAAGACTCCCTGGAAAAGACCCTGATGTTGGGAAAGAGTGAAGGCAAGAGGAGAAGGGGACGACAGAGGACGAGATGGTTGGACAGTGTCATCGAAGCGACCAACATGAATTTGACCCAACTCCGGGAGGCAGTGGAAGACAGGAGGGCCTGGCGTGCTCTGGTCCATGGGGTCACGAAGAGTCGGACACCGACTTAACAACTAAACAACAACAACAAATGTGGACAACTCCCACCCCCTCAGGGAAGAATTGATAAGATTTCCAAACCAGTCTCTCCTTGGGAGAGTAAGTATAGGAACTGTATATCTTGGGTATCAGAGCAGCCCTTACACCCTCAGATATTAATTTTGTGTGTGTTTGTAGGTCTCAGAATAGACCCTTCAGGAGGAGGAAACGTTAAGCTATTCCACCAATACTGCAGAGATCAGCTCTAATACACTTCTCTTATCCTTGTACTGCTTTTCCAGCTGGTCATTTACCTTTAATAACTGAGGCCCATGTTCGCTTTTTGACTCTTCCCTTCCCATTTCTTTCTCTTTTAATTATTCAGATTATTTATTATAATCCTATGTATTTATTTATTTATTACATTATTTAGATTCTAAGCATATGAAGAGAGGCTGTATTGTTTCACTGATATTATGTAAGCTATACTGAGACAGAATGTAAGTGACTTTTCAGTTGAACAGGGGGGACAGGTCTTACCTCAGGCTCCGCTTATCAGTGTCATATTGCTCTGGAAGCAAACCTGCCAGTGTGCGGTAGATGATCACACTGGCAATAGCCTGGCCTTCACTTAGATCTGGGTGCCTCTTCTGTCTTGTCATCAAAGCAGGTCCTTCTTCTTCACCAGAGCCAGGGAGACGCCTGGCATTGGCCACAGAAGGCTCTGAAAAGTGAGCATGAGACACTGAGCTGGATTTTACTTTGCCAAAGATGCAGATCTTTTAACTAGTATTTATTTATTTCTACTATTTATTTATAGACTCTTTTTCTGTAGAAGTACTCCCAAAACAGTGTTGCCAGAGCTCTGGTCACCTTATGTCTTAGTTTGTAGGTTTGTTTTCATCAAAGATCTGTGCTTCTGCATTGTGCTCCTTGCTTCCAAAAACTCCACCATGTCCCCATCTAACAGCTGACTGGGACTCTATATGATTTGCTACCAGCATGTGAGAGCCATTATTGAGAGCTGTTATTTGGATCAACCCCTCTGTTCCTATCAACCTTGCTTTGAGAGCTATTTGTTCTTCCCAAGCCCAATTTAGCTCTACTTCTGTTTCAAAATAATTAATGTTTGTTTATTTTAGATCCCATCATTTTGCCGCAAAATGGGATACTTTGCTGGATACAAAGTGGCAAATTGATTGTTCATACTTAACCCAATAGAGCCATCGTGTAATTTTGGAGGATTTCTTACAGGAATGCAACCTTTGACTTCCTTGGTCTGATCGTGCTTAGTGACCAGACTGGATTTAGATTGATCTCACATGAAATCAAACCCTTCAAAACAGAAAATGACTTGTGCACAGCACTGAAGATTTTACTTGTTAGACTTTCAGGTGCCACAAGATTCTTTGTTGGTTTTGCTGCAACAGATTAAGAAAGCTATCCATCACTAACAAATCTTGGAGTTTCCTTCATGATCTTCAAAATTGCCTGGAATCAGAGTTTGATTCTGGCATCAATCTGACAAATCTCCATTTGCTGCTGTTCCTTGACAATCTCTTTTCTTGGTCCTGCCTATTCTAGTAAGTCCCTTTCCCAGACCTCACTGAAAAGCCTTTGCCCATTGAAGATTTCCAAAATGTTTTCCCATCAATGAGGAAAAATATACGAGAATGCCACCCTCCACACAAACACACACTTTTACCCTCTTGAGAAGACAACCAATTTGGAAGACAGATTTTGAACTGACAAATATCAGGTATTTACGCAATACCTCTTCCCTTGCAGGTCTTTTCTTTTTCCATTTTAGCCTCCATTTCCCTTATGTGGCAGAGGGGAGCCATCGACAGGATGAATGGTAAGAATTCATGTATCATATGTATTTTGGCCCAAATAGTGAAATTCAGGATTAATTTGAATCAACCATACACCACACAAACGCTGGCCTCTGTTTCCACAAACTCTGGCAAAGCCCCTGAAGCCCACCAAATGACTCCCTGATACAGCTTTCCTCAGCTGAGGTAACAAATGTTGCATACTCCTAGAAGACAACCTACAACTTGATCCTACAATGAAGGGCAAGGAAGAGAGAAGTGTATCAATGCTTTAAGCAAAAGCTGAGAGGAAAACAGGTGAATTGGTAGAAGAATGCAAAATCCAGATTTGTAATCTGTCCAAAACTTTGGATTCCAATAGCCACCATGGAATCCCAAGTTATGTATCTGTTCAATCTTGGCCGATGTGCTGGGTCAAAGGTCTACCACAGACCCAAAGATCCAGAGTCTCAGTAGAACAAAGACCCATTGTTTCCAGCCCTTTCTAGAATGCCAGGAAATTTTCATTCCAAAAGACCAAACTTACGTTTCCCTTCTGGGGCTTTAAAAACACTTTCAGGGAGGATGACAGTGGTTTCCAGGTCTGCAGGTTTTTCGCCTCGCAGTGCCTCATAGTGAGGCAGTTTTGCACCAGCAAAATTCATCTTCTCCAGCCTCACCACAGAAATAACTGCCAAAGATATATAAAGATATCATCATTAAGTATCAAGACAGCTGGATGTCAGCTGCCCAGCTTCACTCATGAATCCCTTCCTCTGCCAAAGATGTGGTAATGCACAAAGAAGAGAGCTTTGAACCTGGCCCTTCAGCAGATGCCACTGTTGCTTTCCAGCCAGTGACTCACCACCATAAACTGATGTCTCACAAATATTCTACGACAAACCCCAATTCAGTATCTCCAGAGTGACAAAAAGCCAACCCCCCCCAAAAGAGTTTCAGATAATTTGATAAAGATGGATGTGAATCCTGTCCCCCACCCCATTTCCATCATGAAAAGGGGAATTAACTTGAATTAACTGGCTGACCTTAAGAAAGCAATTATCTCTCAGTTTCAGCCTCTCAGTTTACAATGCTCAGATTATAATACATACTGCTTTATAGTATTGGAAGGATTACTGGGATAATGTATTTGTAGGGTTTTGATCTCTCAGGAAAAGCAATTTTATGTGGGATCTATATAAACAGTGAGCAGTTGTTAGAGCAACAACAGTTTGTTGACTGATTAGACTGGTCAGTTTAAGAATGTTTAAGAATGTTTATAAAAATATAGTGTGTGAGACAGACCTGAAGTACTTTAAGAGTATTTACAAGCAACTAAGCATTACTTGAATGAAGGTAATAGTGAAAAAGAAGAGGTTCTGACCAAAAATAAGAAATTGTTTTAATATGGTTTGGACAATTGCTTTATACGCATAAACAGAGTGCATTTTATCCTTACACAATTTATATTACATACCATCTCTGAAATAGCTAGACATTTAAGTTTGTAATACCTAACATCCATCTTAATGCATATTTGTGCAGTTGGAAAATCTGCTTGAAACCCCCCCTACCTGTCTTCCCCACACATAGAGGAATATTTCTTCCCAGATGCAGCTGATCACAAAGCAAATGTGCAACCATCACCTAGATAACTAATAATTATATGCTGTCACTAATGCTTTTTATTGGAGAGATCATATGTTGTATGTTTTTCATTCATCTAATCCTGCCCCTGCCCCCATCTGGCCACTAAACCTCTAAAAAAAATACAGGCTTGAGTTTCTGTCAGTCTGAGGCAGACCAAAGTGATGTTTTCTCCTTACAAAGAGCACAAAGTTATGTTCAAGCATATATTATTATTATTATTATTATTATTATTATTATTATTATTATTATTATTATTATTATTATTATTATTATTATTATTATTATTATTATTATTATTATTATTATTATTATTATTATTATTGTTGTTATTGTTGTTGTTGTTGTTGTTGTTGTTGTTGTTGTTGTTGTTGGTGTTGGTGTTGTTGTTGTTGTTGTTGTTAATAATAAAATAATAATAAAACACAGAAGTTTTACAGTGTGCTAAAAGACTTCTACATACATACAGATCAGTAAAAATGATGTGATTCTGTATCAGACAGTGCTGGAGGACTTGTCACTAGTAACCTGGGAATTTTGCTCCATCTCTTGAGCTTCAGGGGTCTGCAACCCAGCATCCCCAGGGGCTTGACTTGGTTCATTCTCCATAATGATGCTTTCCTCATTGTCCTCTTCCTCTGTGTCTGCCTGAAATCCATCCATCTCAGCATCTGGAGTTTGCTTCAAAAACTTGGTGACTGACACGCTTCCCGTTGGCTTCTGTTTGGCCACTGTCCCTCCAGATGAATTGCCATCATCTTCCTTGGCCACAGACAGAACTTGCATGATGTAGTTCCACTGGCAGGGGACGGGGAGGGTATCTTGGCTGTACCTTTTCAGCACTTTGGGGTGGATGTACCAACACATCCAGTGGTTGAGCCTCTTTTTGTACACAGAGAGTCTCTTCACAGCTTAGCCTTGGAAGGGACAGCATTCTTGTCTGAAAGAGAAGTCCGTGACTGGGAGACAGGGCGGTTCATCATGGTACCATCACTGCTGCTGTCTACTACAGAGGCACAGCCATTGTGGCCTGACTACAACCTCAAATAACAACACTCCTGGAACTCTTGAATAACAACTGCTGGCATTCACATTTCCGGGAACCAGTGGAAGCAGCTGCCACAAGATCTGCTGGTTCTTCATTTTCTTTTTGCTGATCCTCTCAGTCTGTCCTATCAAACTGATTCTGATTATCACACCTCCTCAAGGTTTGTTAGATACAAAGTCCTCAGAAGTGGTTTTGCTATCTTTTATCACTCTAGAAGCATGTAGCTTATCCAAGACAAATCTACTATGCTTTTTTCTTCACCAATATTGTTTTATTCAAATGAAAATGTATGAAGGTTTGATTGAGGAAATAATCAACAGTATGGATACAATTAAACAACTATTTCTTTAATGAGGAAATAGCCATAATTATTATTATGCTCTCACCAATGTTGGGTGTGATAATGGTGAAGGGGTTCAGATATGTCTTGCGCATGTTCTGAGCCAAAGTGCTGGCATAATCCTCAAAGTGCTTGAGCAGCTGGGCTGTGCCACCCTCTGTCTGCTGGATCAGTTCCCAGTGACGCCTGTTGCTGTGATCCAGTAAGGCACTGCCCACCTTGAGCAGGTTCTAAAGGACAGAAAGGGAAAAGCACACTGTGAGATAGTTGAGTGTGTCTTCTACTGGAAACTGGATGGGTTTATATGGGGGGGGGGGGGATTTCTCAACAATGCACACACCCCTTTCTGAACTATGGAAGGCTGTACCCATACCACCACCCATTGTTTCTTATTAAAAATGATTTTTTAAAATAAAAAAACCCTGAAACATATATGCCTAGTGCTCAAAATAACATTGCAGAAGATAAAAATTTGGAGGGCTATGAAGGGCCCTCAAAGTATAGAACTATCACCCCTCCATGGCACCTAAAGGACAGTGGGACTTCTTACATTTTTTCTTAAAAATTTTTTTTTACGAATTTGGAGAGTAGAAGTGCTGGTTGGACAGTCAATGGAGTAATGAGTCAATGGAAATGACTTTGAGCACAGATGGTGCCTGGAATTATTTTCCTTCTAATATGCATCTGCTCAAACTGACCTGACTCTCTTCTCACCTCTTCCAACAGCAGCACTGAACAGCTTGATTCTCCCAAGATGGAAGAACCAGATGCTCACTACTTCTTTTTTGCTGAGGCACCAGCTTTGGGTACCCCATGCTCCACATCATAAGTCCAGTCAGGCAACACCACAGTAGCTTTCTCACACTGCAACAGAAAACTGTTCTGTGCCCTGCAATGAAAAACCCTGCATCCATCTCTGCTGCTTTCCCCCTTCCTCCAAGAAGACTTGTTCCTTTGCTATGATGAATTTAAGCTTCATGTGAACCTGGGCCCCTGGACATACCTCAGTGAAGTGAACATCCTGCGTAGCAGCCAAGCCAAAACCTTCCTGGGTACTCTCATGCTTCAGAAGTTGGGCTGAGAGTTGATAAGCCACCTTGATATCACTACCAAAGAAGCTGGCTGTGTTCTGCGTAGCATTGCGAAGCTGGAGAGCAATCTGCTGAGACTGTTCTGTATCCAACATTGATTCATTCCGCAACAGCCTTTCTGCCTACTCCACACCGAAGACAAAGACACTCAGTGCCAGGCACTTAAAACGTAACAGGGCCATTGGCCAAGTGCAGTCCCCCCACTACTCCAAACTCAGCCCCTCTGTATAAAACAGTGATAATCACAGTTTCGCCAGGTTATAGAAGACTAGGGCTGAGAGGGACCACAGGAGCTATTGATTCCAGCCCCCTGCCAAAACAAAATCCTTGCTTTCATGTTTCTAGTCCTTATGATTGAAAGTTAAGCTTAAGGACAGGAGGATTATGCCTGGTGAAATGTCCAAAGCTACAATAGGCTAAACAGGGCTTTAAGGCAAACATCAGGATGGCAGGATGGCATTAGGGACTTTACCACTCCTTACCCCAACGGAACCTAACAGAATTCAGATAAATTATGCAAAAGCAAATTAAGCATGTGCATATTTAAAATGTGTATTTTAAAAATAATTTTTCTAATATTGGTTACAGTTGCTTACTTTGAATAATTATTAGAATGCTAATTCTGACTATTTGATGGCGGCCACTTTGCTCATCACCATGCTTTGAGGGAAAGTGGAATTTTAAAAATTAATATAGCAACATTAAAAATATAATTTGGTTGGGCTGGGGAGCCGAGTTAACTTGGTACAAGATGTACATGTTATGTCATTCTGGCTAATGTAACAACAAATAGCATTACATTATTATAATGAGGTAAGCCGCCTTGGGTACTTTTAAAGGAGAAAGGTGGGGTAAAAATATTTTAAATAAATAAAATAAATAATTATTGAACAGCAGTGCTAAGGAATTGTAATCATTGAGAGAAAGTAAGGGTGTGGTTCCACTGCCAATTTGATTCCTATTCCAACTTTTTAAAAATCAAGTTTAAGTCACTGGTATAAACTGGTATAAACTAACAGCCGCATTCAATTTGACTTTGACTTAAATTAATTCGATTTATTTCTGGTAATTAAAACCAGTTTTGGTGGCTACACCGAAAAAAAATCAACTTGTTTCCTTTCTGTTTTAGGAGCACTGGTTTGTTCCCTTTTTGACTTTAAAAAAAAAAAAGTGATACATTGCTAAATTGATGGCTGCATTCATTTGAAAACTTATTCAGAATATATTGATTAAGTGATGTAGTGATAAACTCCTGACAAAAAAAACATTCACAGTCACAGCACACTAAACAATGCATTGCTAAACATTTCTATAAGAACTTTTTTTAAAAGGGAAGTAAGAATCATGATGCCAATGCCTCCCAAACTGAACAGGGGCACAAAGTAAATTGACAGCCCCATCTACGACAGCCAAACTGATTTCCACTAAATTAATTTAGAAGTGAGGTGTTTTTAAAAGTCCCAGCAGTGGTTTTAAAAAAAAATGCTTTGCAGCCCAAATAAATCAACTCTACCTGTTTGGCCTTTGCCTGGGAATTTATAAATCGATTTAGATAATGCTTAAATAGATTTAACAGTAGTTCTTTTTGCCAGTGGAATCGCACCCTAACATAGCTAGCTGAGAAGCGGAGCAGGGAGCATCCCATCCCAAAATGGAGGTAAGATGCTCCCCCAGATGATGAGCCACCATCAGATGAGACCAATCTGTCCAAACTTGAAAACGTTCGTGTGAAAGTTGTGGTGCCTCTGACTACTCTTACAATGAATCTTGGTAGACCTTTGGTCTAGATGGGTGGGATAGAAATCCAATAAATAAATAAATAAAATGTAGGGTCAAATCTGTGAATTAACTGGGCAGCAGTTACAAGGCTTTCAAAATCTCATCCTCAACTTACAGTGATGGGACAATAACTGGACCACTAAACGAGGATCATGTGAATGCATCTTCAGAGCACGTGAGGCTAAAGCACTGTGTTTCCTAGTTGCTCACTTGGAAAATGTCTACAAACTGAAAATAACAGCAAGGTTCCCCTCCCTCAAACATCATAACACATACAAAAGAAGTAAATCCACGGACTCCTGGCTTGGCTCTGGGTACAGCAGAGAATGAAAGAAAAACACTTACGAAGCCCTTGAGAGCAGCAAAGGTCAAAGAGGTGCAGTTGAAGAGGTTGGGTGACAGCCAGCCCTTATGTTCATGACAGTGCCGCACAGCAGTCCCTGTTGGCCAGCAGGAGAGAAGGATCACTTGCCGGAAAGCAGCCATTCCTTGCATGTCTAAGTACATGCTGTCCCATGAAAACACAGGCCACAATACATTTGTCTGCACCCAAGATGCCACTAAATGCATTGCTGTTCTTCTTACTACAAACTTGCACAATTATCCTTCTAAAACTCCACTTTGTATCTAAGCAGATAGATCAATGGGCAGGTCTTGTTCTTAGCTAAACATGGATCACGGGTGGAAATTTTGTCTCAAACGACCCAAACCACCTTTGTGCCAAGCAAACACAATGGAAGTGCTCAGTTCATGCAAAGACCATGTGATAACCAAACTATCTGCTCCTCCCATGTATAAATAATCACAATCTCAAAGGCATTTCATTACCAATAGATCCTTTGGGGCAGGATGCAGCTGCAGGCAAGCCAAAACGGGTACGCGGCCACCAAATGTTCGCTTCAATGGCTCGTGGGCAGCTATCATAATTCACTAGAAGACAAAAGAGACAGTTTGGGAACTCAGTTAAGAATGCTCTAAGTGAGCAATTCCCAGCCTTCGGTAACCCAAGTGTTCCTAGACTGCAATTCCCAGAAGCTAAGTGGTGAAGGCTTCTGGAAGTTTTAGTCCAAAAACACCTGGGTAGAACACCTGGGTTACCCAAAACTAAGAATTACTGTTCTAAGCAGAGAACATCCAGAAAACTCACACTACAATAGATTTACTAAGCCACAGTTAGAGTAGGCCCATTTGAATCAATGAATCTTACTGAGAAGTTGACTCAGTATATCCTCATTGCTTTAACAAGTCTATTTCAGTACAATTTACTACACAGGATTTTGGCCAATGTGTGCAAAGAAGTACAGGCAATAAGGAATCTTGGGTCATCGAGAAAATAATAATCCACGTCAAAGTTGTGTTATATGTTTCGACCCAGCAGGCCTCCTCGTATGTTCCTGTGATGGTACCTGACCTATTCAGCCCTAAGACAAGGCAAACAATGTCACATCATCACACCTTCCTCATCACGTGCCCTTTAGTTGTACACCCTCAACTCAGCCTTACAAGGAGACACTGCTGACCTTCACAGCCATTGATGGTGACTTCTGCAAAAGGGTTGTCACAGCGGTCACAGCGGCGCCCAATTACTCCTGGCTTGCAGGAGCACTGCCCAGTCTCAGGTTCACAAGTACGAGACAATGAACCTGTGGGATAGCAGTCACAGAGCAAACACATAGCACTGCCTGCTGGGTGGTAGTGATTCTCCTGTAGAACAGCAAGAAGACACATAAATCTAAGTAACCTAATTTAGTGGAAAAGTCATATTTATTTCAGAAGTCTATAAACCTCCTGGCTAACCCAGGATCTGATCCAGAGTATGCAACTGAAGAAAAAAGTGGTGTATGTTCAAAGTCAAGTGCTGTTAGTTAAAGCAGACAGTGCCTGAGCAACCACAACACTGAACAGTGCCCAACATATGGTGTACAAACTCCAGAATAACCTACATATTCCTCTGCAGACAAGTGCATTTGGAAATCTATCCACTGGTAGAACCACCATCTCACGAATAATTCTGCATTCTTTTTAAGTTCTAACATAGCTCTATCCCAAGGGAACAACGCACATGCTAAGGCTCACCTTGCAGCGGCATTCTCCATTGGTTTTATTGCAGTCAGGGTCAAAGCCTTTGCCAACATCACAATTGCAGGGTCCACATATAGGGTGGCCCCACCATCCCCGTGGGCAGGGTTGAGCAAGCCTACCACAAAGAGAGGACAGGACTTGTTAAAGTCACACTGCAAAAATATCAGCAGGGCAAAACATCAACAAAGCAAAACAGCATATATTTGGGGTGGGAATAGTGGACAAAAGCCAGCCACCAGTGCCAAAGCATCAAAAACACTTCATATGGAAAAGCCCTAATGTGAGAAAAGTTCTAAAAATTCAGTGTGCTTTCAGCCATAGATATCAGGAGTTACAAAGCAAGGGATCCTTTCCTCTAGAGTCTTCTGCTCTGATGTGGTTGGTGGCTGGCATTGGCTGTCATAATTTGTGAGCTCTTCAAGAAGAGGCAACAAATCAAAACTACCAGTTTTTTAAGGATTTCTAAACATACTTCCGCATTAAAACTGTTTTGTGTTATATATGACTGCAGCTATTTTGCTCTACAGACATACGCATCAACCACATGGTTACCAGTTACATGTACACACCACGGACTTATTTAATATTACTCCAATCCATGTCCCTCCTTACATTTTCTTAGGCACAACATTCTCAGGCATAAATGTCACCTCTCCGCCCATGCACAACTATCAGCAAACAGAACACAGCTCTTTGAGGAAATTATTTCTACCTGCACTGACAAGTAAGACAGATGCAGCTATGAGAACATTTTCACACGCAAACACATACACATGCAGATGTGCTTTCCCAGAGCGGCAGTGGGCAACTCACTTGTTCTCGCAGTAGGGCCCAAAGTAGTTGTCGGGACACTCACAGGTGTAGCCATGGGATGAGCTGGGCTTGCGGGCACACACGGCTTGATGTTCACACGGGTTAAGAGAGCAAACATTGGCACAGCTATCTCCATAGTAGCCTGAAGCATAAGAGGAGAAAGCCCAAATGAATGACACTCCAGATAAGCGAAAATGGGTGCAAATGGGAGGAACAACTGGAGAAAAGAACAGGAGAATGGGACTCATCACTATGGGATTCATTCTCTCTTTCACCACTTCAGTGGAAGACAAATGTGAAGACTATGAACACATGTGGGTATCTCCTCAGCAACAACAACACCCTGTTTGTTTCTATTCCATCATTCTGTTCTAAACCACTGGATTGCTTCTCACATGAATGCAGAAGTAATAACTGAAAGGAAAAAAAAGGGGTCATATTCTTGGTTGTTCCCTCTGACCTGTAAATGTCCCAAAGTTAATCAGCAAGTGTGTGTGCTGGAAAGCTCAAGGATTAATAGTTTGCCTTCATTCTTTCTTATCTTCCAATAACAGTGGTACAGGAACAAAGCTAAGATTACATTGGACTGTCCATGTCAGTTGCTTGTTTGTTAATTATATGTGCCAAGAAGCCATAAGAACTAACATCTTGTATAGGATCAAATTAAGGAATGGAATCTATTACAGTAGACTAATAAAATAAATCTGAAGAGGCTATCAAATGTGATATTCTTATAATGAATCAGCTGAAATGCTATTATCAATATCTCAAAAATCAGACTATGTTAAAGTAGACTATCACAAAAATCAGACTATGTTAAAGTAGACTATCACACCCATGGTCCCCTGCCTTAACAATATCACAGCTCAGTCTGACTGAGCTACTATAGAAGTTCCTAACTGACCCTACAACTCAGCCCCCTTTGTATCATACAAGACTAAGTTTTGAAGCAACATTTTGCAAATAGGTGCCCCCTGGATATGTTATACTACAACTCTCATCATTCCCAACTAGAATGATCATAGCTGTACTGGGTGGTGATGACAGAAGCCGTGACCAAGCATATATGGAGGGCACCTGGTTGGGGAAGATTGATTTGCTGGATGCAAGCACAAAAGCATTTCAGAACTACTCGGGACGTTCTTCCAACATTGGCCCTGATCCCCACTGACCTGGGTCACAGCTGCAGGAGTAACTGTCCCAATCATCATTGCAGTAACTGTTGACAGGGCAGGGATTGGAATCACAAGGGTCTGGGATACTGCAGCCACGCTCCACGTTCGCCTTCTCTGCCTGGTTCACATCCAGAGCCACAGCACTGGCCAATGTCTCACCCATCCTTACACCCTGGGGGTGGGGGGAGCAAGGAAGCAGAGAGCCAGGTTGTTGGAGGGCAAGATCTTAAAAGAGCAGTCACTTGTGCATGTTAACTGTCTGTCTATTGTCATAATAAGCAGAATTTAGTGTCTCTCCGCTGTCTAAACCAGCTTCTAAAATTATAACCCAGAAGTTATAATTAGAAGACAAAAATATGTGATATAAACATGTATCAATCGAAGAAGGAAGAAAGACATGAGCCAAATCAGCCTCTAGATGGAACCCTTTTCCCTCAAGTAAAAGGACTAGACTAAAGGCTCTTCCACAAAGAGCACTGGTTCTTCTTAATGTACTAATACTGTACTAATGTTATCTATATTTTTCTTCCATCCATACAATGTTCCCCTTTTCTAAATTCATTCATGGCTTTTTTCCAAGACTTAATGCTCTTTTAAAAAGCAAGGGGTTTAAAAAGTATTCCTTTTACTGGGGTAATGTTTAGGCAGCAAGAGGTTCCCAGTGAGAAGTTTTCATTTAGACCAAGCCACCACTCAAAGACATTCCCCAGTTCCACAGAGAGATTGATTTATTAAATATTTCTGCAAGATTTCTTTAGTCTTTTTAAAGAGATGTCTTTTAAAAAGAGATGCTGATTTCAGGCCAGAGAAACAGATTTGCAGCACATGTCCACTGCGGCAGGCTCCTGCTCAGAAGCTTTCAATTAGCACTAAACTACTACTTACAATAACAATGCAAATCAGGGGAAAAGTTCATTTTAAAGATTTATGAAAGATTTCTGAGAGGTACTCATTTCTTAAAGAGAAGGGAATTAAGTTTCTAAAGATGAGTTTGAACCAGATCCCAATAAACCTTGCATTCCTTCAGCACTAAGTGGCATACAGTGGGATGGAAAAAGTGTTCTAAGTCTAGGAGTCTAAATCAGAATTGGCAGCTAAAAGGCTTGCATGGATTTCATACATTTCCACTTCGATGCAACATGCATCTGATCAGAGGTATGATATATCCAACTAACTCTCATCCATTTGCCTAGTGGGCAGAATCCGCGATGGGGTCGACAAATGCAGATTCAGCAGAAAACCAAAACCAGAACATTGCTGGTACTAAATTATGTGACATGCTACAATGCTCTTATTTAAATAACTTCCTTTCCTTTCCTTCTAATGCAAAGGGGGAATAAAAAAAGTGTACAGTGTGGACATAATCTATGACATGTTAGTAAGTTTGCTTTAGACAAAATATCAAAGTGCAGGATCAGAGTCTATCAACAAAGTGTTTTTTGTGACTGAAGGTTTCTAGACAAGAACAGATGGCATACTCCAAGTTTGTTTTTCAAGCTTTTAAACTTCACAGTTTTCCCAACTGCATGCTAAAAAAGCCAGCCTCATAGATACACCACTAGTATGGGGTATGTTCAAGGTTGCAGGTGAACTGCTCAAACTGATGGCCTAGCTGATTAGCCCTGAAAAATATATCACCAAGCAAAAGGATCTGGTAAGAGAAGTGGCAGAAAACAGCTAGCCCACAGCTAGCCCATCATGGCCTAGCATTACTCATAACCCAGACGGAATCAGAAGGGCTGGCTCCTTGCCCTCTCTTACCTGCATACAACCACGGAAGCCTTGCTGCACCTCACCCTTCTCCCCCAGTACAGCACCAATGCTCAGATTCCGTATCTTCAATCCATGCAGCTCACTGCTGATGTTGGTCACCACCTAGAAGCAAACAAAGCAGCCACTTAGCAACATCTGCCCTGAATTTCTTGGTGGTGGTGGAAGAGAGCTCTGGGGTCAACAGAGGGTAGGGAAGGGCCTGGGCCTGGAACTGGGGAGGTGCTATAGTTCAGTGGTAGAGTATATGCTCTGCATGGAGAACATAACAGGTTCAATCACAGTGTCTCCAGGTAGGCTAGGAAAGAATCATGCCTGAATCCCTGGAGAGCCACTGCCAGTAAATTTTGAGCTAGATGCCCCAAGGCTACTCAATATCAGGCAGTTTGCTATGTAACCAGATGATAGGTGGCATTATCAAATCTTACAGGAATCGTTCCTACTGTTCGGAAAGCAAGGGAGAGGAATAATTAAATGGTCTAGAATGATAGAAATCAACAATTCTGGGAACGCAAATATATATAAATCCCATACATACTTTCATTTCCACTGATCTCAGCTGTGATCGGTGTAGTTAGGCTCATGTCTAGGAATGGATGAAATAGTCCTACCTGAGTGCCAGAAGACTTGCAGCTAATAGGCTAAAGATCTGAAACAACTGAGTGCTGGTTTTCACCGTACCTCATGCAGACCGTAGTCAAAGGACAATATGGCTAAGCACTGAGCTTCTGGGTGGTCTCTGCTGCTGTGTATCTCCAACTGCAGATGGTGCCAGTCACCATCATTCACCTTCACCTGGTGCACCCGCAGGGTTGAGACCAGGCTGTTGGCACGGTACACAGTCATCAGCACATGCCCTTCGCTTAGCTGGGAAAGATTTAAGAACAGAGTCAGCTTGATCAGCCCTGGATGAAGTCTCTCCCTATAACGAGCATTATCCATGCCCCACAAAGTAAAGATGAGGATATGTATCAACTGCATAGCCTCCAAGTCTGCCATGAGGCCTTTTGTACCCTCCCTGGATGCAGCCAGAAATCTGTGACTCAGAGTACTCCCAGCTTTTGCATTTCTTGCTTGTAGATCAAAGTAATCTTCTCCAGCCAATAATCCATAGGGTGAGTTAGATGCTACCTCAGCTTTGAACTTACCCAAATGGTGATGGTGGAATGCTGGCCAGCTGTAGCATGCAGGAGGATGCCATGGCTCTGCCTAGTACGGAACATGAGTCCAATGTGCCATGGAAGTGTGATGACCAATGCCAAGTCACTCCAGGTCACCATGCTATTGCCCAGGAAGCGCTGGGGACTTGCCATTTCTTCATTGGGAAAAAAAAATAAAAAGCAATTCAGCAAAATTCTGAACTACTGTACAGTATAGCTATGCTATCATACAAACCAAGCAACAGATCCTTAGTTGGATAGCGGGAAGTGCAAGAACAGGCATACTGACTTTTGGGTTAATATTGTCATGGTCGGATCACCACCTAATAAAATGCAACCTCATAGTGGCTCTCCCCCCCCACCGCCCCCACAGGGAGCAGAGAACTATTTTAATGGTCTGCCCTCGCAGGCTACTGGATCCCATAGGATTCCAGGACTCCATGAAAGGGATACTGATTGATCTGGCTGGTGCTCCTGTCGAGGCTCTGGTTGATGGCTGGTTCACCACCGCCATCAGGGCTGTTGACATGATCGCTCCTGAATGTCCTCTCTGTTGCAGAGCTCGACCAGCGCCCTGGTTTAACCAGCAGCTGAGAGCTCTGAAGTAGAACAGGAGAAGACTGGAGAGCATTTGGAGGCGGCACCCGACGGAAAATAACCTAAAAGCTGTTAGGATCACATCCAACCTTTACCTTTCTCAGATAAAGGCTGCAAAGAAAGCTTACTTCGCTGTCCGGATAAGCGAAGCTTCCAACCAGCAGGCAGAACTATTCCGCATAGTATGCGATCTATCCGGAATTGGTCACAGTGATTGGCCTCCCCCTAGTATCTCACTTGACCAATTTGCAGCATTTTTTAAAGCTAAAGTGGAGGCCATCTGCCGGGACCTAACCCCCTATTTGAAACTTGAGCCGAGACATCCAGCGCACTGTCTTGTCTGATGAGAATTACTTACTTTCAGCTGGTGACGTCACTTGAGGTTGACAAGGTACTTGATCGCTGCCATGCCACTACCTCCTCCCTTGACCCTTGCCTGGCCTGGATAATCAAAGCAGCCAGGCCTGTGACAACTGAATGGGCACTGCAATAATTAATGGATCTCTCCAGGAGGGCAAGGTTCCCCTTGCCCTCAAGGAGACACTCATTAGGCCCATTAGGAAGAAACTGAGCTTGGCGGCGGTCAACATTGGCAATTATAGGCCCGTCGCCAATGTTTCCTTCCTTAGCAAGGGTGTAGAGAGGGTGGTGGCCGATCAGCTTCAGGCTCTCTTGGATAAAACCAATGCCTTGGATCCGTTCCAGTCGGGCTTCAGGCCGCGTCACGGTACGGAAACGGCATTGGTCGCCCTGCTTGATGACCTACTGAGGGAGGCCGATAGGGGCAAAATGTCCTTGTTGGTTCTCCTTGATATCTCAAGACGCCTTTGATACCATCAACCATGGTATACTCCTGGGATGACTTTCCGAGTTGGGGATCGGTGGCCTGGCTCTTGCCTGACTCCGGTCCTTCTTGGAGGACAGTTCCCAGAGAGTCCAGCTTGGAGAGAGTGTATCGGCCCCGTGGCTCCTCAATTGCGGGGTGCCGCAGGGCTCGATCATCTCTCCAATGCTGTTTAATATCTATATGAGGCCACTGGGAGGGGTCATCCAGGGGTGCGGTGCTTTGTGTCATCAGTATGCTGACGACACGCAGCTCTACATCTCCTTTTTTTCCAAAGCAGTGGATGCCGTTAAATCCCTTGAGCACTGCCTGGGGGCTGTACTGCAATGGATGCAAGAGAACGGACTGAGGCTGAACCCAGACAAGACGGAGGTCTTGAGGGTGGGTGCCCCTCCTATCAGTGGTTTGGGAAGCTCCCTCTCTTTTGGGGGGGCTCTCACCACAAAGAGTGTGGTCCGCAGCTTGGGGGTCCATCTTGACTCAGCGCTTACCATAGAGTCCCAGGTAGCGTCTGTGGTCCATACTGCCCATCTACATCTTTGGCAGATTGCCCAGCTGCACTCTTATCTTGATGTTGGGGCACTCATCACTCTGGTCCATGCGCTCATAGTCTCAAGATTAGACTACTGTAATGCGCTCTATGTGGGGCTGCCCTTGAGATTGATGCGGAAACTACAAATGGTCCAGAACATGGCCCCCAGACTATTAACTGGGGTGAAAAAATATCATCACATTTCCCCCACTCTGGCGGCCTTACACTGGTTGCCCATTCGTTTCCGCATTGACTTCAAGATATTAATGCTTACATATAAAGCCCTAAACTGTTTAGGACCTCGATAACTGGCAGAGCGCCTGCTCCCACCTAGCTCTACTCGTGTCACTCGATCTAGCCAGGCTGGGTGGCTGAGGGGCTTGATTCCGAGAGAGGCCTGGAATCAGAGAACTAGAAACCGGGCCTTCTCGGCGGTAGCCCCTCACCTCTGGAACATCTTGCCTCCTGAGATTTGCCTGGCACCCTCGCTGGGAGTTTTTAAGAACAAGCTGAAGACTTGGTTCTTCAGGCAGACCTTCCCACCTTCCATCATTTAGTTCCCTGTGTTTTTCCATCTTGGATTTTGCTTAGTTTTCTTTCTTTCTTTCTTTCTTTCTTTCTTTCTTTCTTTCTTTCTTTCTTTCTTTCTTTCTTTCTTTCTTTCTTTCTTTCTTTTTTTCCTTTCCTTTCTTTTCTTTTCTTTTCTTTTTTTCTTTTGGATATTGTCTGTTTTAATTCTTGTTTTATATTGCTTGGACTGTAAGCCACCCAGAGTAGATTCATTTGAATCTAGATGGGCGGGTTAAAAGCCAAACAAACAAACAAACAAACAAACAAACAAATAAATAAATAGTCAAAAAGGCTAAGAAGGAAAGGAGACAAAGGGCTGGGCAGTCAGAACCATCATCTTATCCCACTGCCAGATACTCTAAGATTGTGAGACATACATCCTTCAAAAGGCTGCAGGTTCTGTGCATACTTGTACTAGATGACTGAACAAGTCACAGTACACTGGCATTTGAAGAGACTGTATCTCACACAGCTGTGTAAACAATATGTCCTATTTACCTACATTCCCAGGCCTTAGCAAGAATGTGTAACCTGTCTCTCACTTTCATACACAGAACTGTAACTATGATCAGCATATCTAATTGGCCACTGATTTTTCCTTTGCATTTTTTTAGTAATGAGGCACCTTGAAGTTGGTAAGATAAGAGTCTTTCCCCCACAGATAGCATGCAGCACTAACAGCAAATATTTCTCAAAGTTCATATTCCCAAATCAGGATGTGACCCTCTAGGTACTTCAAGTAGTCACAAATCTGCTGTTTACATTCCACATTTTATGTGTTTCTTCTAGTTACTCTCAGAAGAAAGAGTCAGATTAACCCCCAGCCCAACAATGCTTCTAGTCTCCCAGGGTGACCAGAGTCCAAACAGTGTCAGCAGACCTTCCATGGCCTCAAAGCATCCCTCTGCTCTTTTTTTCAGAACCTCCACTTTTTACCTTGCTTGCAGTCCTTGCCTCCAAAGCCCAGGGGGCATTCACAGCTGAAGGTGTTCCACTGGTTGACACATGTGCCACCGTTGTGACACGTGTTGCTGTCACAAACATTCTTTTTGGCTGAGCAGCCTAGAAGAAGAATATGAGACTGCACTGAAGAGGACAATGGCAGAAGAGCATTTCCCATTTATTTCAAATAGACTGTTGCTGCTGCATTTTTCTCCCCAGCTTTCTACCTGCAGCAATCCCACCACACAGTAAACTTCTAATTATTTTCCCCAGCCTTTCTCCCTATCCCTTAAATTCCTCATACCTGGCACAGTCCCATTGTTGGCAATAAAGTCAGCCATGTCCACTTCTCGATTATCAATCAGGAAGTCCCTCATGCAGCCTACAAAGTGTCGGTTCCGTACTGGGAAGCTTTCAGGCAGGTCAGGAACACCACCTAACAACAGTGGACCTGTGAGATCCAGGGACCTTGGAAGACAAAATGGAAGTTGCTCAGTAGAAGACAGTGCTCAAGGAAAGGAATGGCTAATTGAGAAAGAGTTGATGAAATTGTGGCTGGTACAATTTTGCTATTTCAGGCTGACTGAATAACAGCAACAGAGTTACATATACTTTGAGACGGGGAAGACATGGAAGAGCCAAACAATAGGGAACAAAGCATGGAGATTTTATGAAATCTGGCTTTGGAAATAGGCTAATTAGTACTTGATTGGCAGACCATGAGAGAACACCAGAGCAGGACTAGAAAAGAATTCAGTCTAAAACTCTGGAGAGCCATAGGGAATCAGAGTTGATAATGCTGTGCTCGATGGATGGTCTGATGCAGTATAATGTGCATTCTTATATTCCAATAAAAGACATAATAGCTGTACAGCAAAAACTGGTGTTTTCCAAAATATAGCATTTACATGACCCTGAAGATCAGAGTTAAAATCCCACCTCAGCCATGGGCTTAGAACAGGTGTCAGGGAACTTTTTTTACCTTTTACCCCCCAAAAAATTTATATACGCCGACATTACCCCCGCCCCCTCCAGGCACCGCGCCTCCACTCTTGCCATCCGCGGCGGACCCCCTCTCCCCTGCGCTCGCCCGGGACCTGCTGTCGCCACCCGGACAGCCAGTCTGGAGCCGCCACGCCACCGGGAAAGCGTGTCCTTGGTGAGGGGAGGCGGGCGCCGCAGGTCCGGCAGGTCCACCGGCCATGAGCTCAGGTGAGGCGGGGCAGGAAGGGGACCTCCTCGCCAGCGCACCGGGCAGGCAGGCCCGGGCAGGAAGGAGAGCCCTGGCCAGGGCTCCGCCGGGCAAAGAGTCCAGCTGGCCCGATTCCGCCACCCTACCCCCCACTTTGGAGGCAAGGAGGGCAGGCAGGTGCCCTGTGCAGTTCCTTGCCGGGGCTCGCTCTCCCCACAACGGAATGCCCGCCTACATACAGCATCGTCGGAAATAAAATGCCTGGGGGTAATGAGGACGGTCGCGCTGCTGCGACCGTCCTCATTACCCCCCGGGATTTTAATTTTTATCCCATTTGGGGTAATTTACCCCTGTACTCTGACCACTGGCTTAGAAGGTGTGGGGGGCGGGGCGGTGAGAGCTTGTTATCTACATAACAAAGAACATAATGTCTGCTCACCATGCAGGATTCTCTACAACTGGGCCTCAGAAGCCCATACCAACACTCTCATTGTGGCCCATGAACTTCAGAGGCATCCCCCCACTGATTAATAACCACTGTGCAGCCAGTTTGGCTTTAATTATGCCTCTTGTTTATTTATTTCTATACAGTTGACAAGTATAAAGAGTGCACATATATTCTCACTTCTTGGTGCCTGACTGTGTCCCTTGAGCTGAGCAAGAGTAGTTTCCTAGGACAGAACCAAACTTCAACGCCACTGAAGTGTCGCAGTCATCAACTGTCACCACAGCTACTTTCTGGTCAGAGGGCCCTTGTGGAACTCCAGACATCCCCATGATGGGCTACAAAGAAAAAGGAGAATTCTTGTTCAGGGATAGAAAGAATACTCACTAAATCCCCCCTTCTCAACAATTTAGCCTGTTTCAACAGACAGGATTCTTAGTGAAGAAATCTTAAGGACTCTGAAACTCCTCTTTAACTGACAGCGAGGGGGAAAGGCAGTTTCCCCCTCCTCAATGTCTCTCTCGTTTGTGCAAAATGTCTTGATGTCCTGTCGCCTTTATGAAAAAATGTACAAACGCAGCAAGAATAGAAGGACTGGCTGATAGTTAAAAGAGACACAAATAATCTATCCAGAGCCTTAGATTCTTAAATAAACCAGGAGCCATTCTTGTTTGGGGCAATTTATGCAATTCATCGATTGCACAAATTATGCAACTCTGTGAAAAGCTTTGTGCAAAATTTCATTTTTGCTAATGTGAGAACTCGACTGAAAGCAGGAGGAAGCTCCTCCTCATCCTTCTAGAGAGAAGAATAATGTAGTTCCTCATGCAAAGATAAATGAATATTTACACCCTTGAAAGTTAAAAGAAATCTCAAAGACAACTAATTTATGGCTGAAGCAGCACAAACAATTCAACAGTGAACAGCAGTATCCTCCCCGTAAGTGGTGAAAACTGAAAAGCTTTTGCCCAGCTTCCCTTGAGCTAGGATGCCTCTTGCTGAGGAAAACTGGCTTTTAGCATGCTCTCTTAATCAGCCTCCTATGCATATGGCAAGATCCAGAAGAAGAGGGTGCAAATACCATTCCATTTTTCTCAGAAAAGAACACATCGCACACCAGCTGGGAACTCTGGAACAGCGGTGAAGTGTGAGAGCCAAACACTTCCAGAGCACTCCACACAGCTAAAATGCTGAGTGCTCAACAAGCAGAATGGTACAGGGAGAGCATTTTCCCTTTGGTGTTTCACCATATGTTTGTGTGTGAAGTGGTGATTCTGATAATGCATTAGAAATTGTAAGGAGAAAGCAAGCAGCTGGAATTTGTTCTGGATTAATGAACGTACAATATAAGCATGTATGATGTGCATGCATGCACTCCTAAGAAGAACTGAGCTATCTCATCTCTACATTCCAGAGACTAATGCCCAGCTGTCTCCACTTATCTCATAGCAGTGGAAAGCTTTAGAAGGCTCCCTTTTTAAAAGTGAAACCTGAAATTCTTACGATGTCACCTTCTGGTGTGTGTGCACACGCACACCCACCCCACCCTTGTAAGACAACGCATGACACAAGGCCTTGTAAGAAGGCATAACACAAGGGAGAGGTAACATTTTGCAAAATAGTAGAGTTGTGATGAGCCTTTTATCTTAGGCAGAGTTTGCTTCGGTGTATTTTCATTTTACCATCTTGCTTCTTTATGTATTGCTCTCTTCTAAGCAGTACACCTTGTGAGGTTTGCACCTTTTTTTTAATGTCAGCGATAGATATACACAAGGCTTCTGGGAAACACAATACCCTTTTTTAGTAGATCCAGAGATCCACTAATTCAAGCTAGGTGGACAGCTGAGGCAGGAGGAGTAGCATCAGTTACCTGCTGCACCCCATGAGTCTGTATACACTAATAAAATGTACATATAGTTGGTAGGGATCTTGGATTGTTTACACCAGAGGTGGACTAAGTGTAGCCCTATAAAAGTTGTTGGACAACAACTTCCATGGGCTGTACCAGTACAGCCAAAGATGTGGAATGCTGGGATTACAATCCACAAGGCTGACACAAGGTCTCCCATTCCCACTCCCAAATTGCACAGCTGCCAGAAATGTTGTTACATTGTGACACACACACCCTATCATGAGTAGAACAACAGCAGCCCCTGCACCCTTCCAAAAGATGTATTTGTCTTGTTCTCCTGGTTTGGTTACTTCATTCAGCTCCAACAATGCTAGCCTGCTTCTCTAGTAAGACCTGGCTGAGAGGGATCATCCTAGAGAGATGACCAAAAACATCAGCCTGGTCCCTGGTGGACAGATCTTCTTAAAGAAGTCAGAAGATGTGATTGGAGTGGAATGGAGTGGAGTGGCACAGAACAGAATGAGACTGGAAAGCCAGGGATTCTTGGAGAAGCAGTAAAGCCTGTGTCAGGACAGCTTAGCTACCCTATCATTCTGATGCCTGAAGTGACTGCCTCAGCTTGGCTAAGACTGGAGTAAGGCCTGGCAGTCCAACAACATCAGGAGTACCACAATTTATACAAAACTTTCAAAATGGCCATATATTTGTACAAAGAACAAGATAACCAGTTAAAATTCATATTTTACACATGAAGAACAATGACCCACAATCTTCCTTGTAAGTGAAAAAACAAAGACAGATCAGATATATACTGTGTATTTAGCTTATCACGTAGTTTGACCAATGGTATATATCTAAATGTCTGTTTAGGTAGAAGTAGCAATTTCGGTGCCATTATTAAGCCAAACCAAAAGGCATGAAAATGTATGCTAGCTTTCAAGATTTCCATCAGGCAAGAGATGCAAAAAGCATCAGCACCAGATAAGCCAAATGGGAGAATGTGCAGACGACTCCTCTCTGTTACTTCTCAGAACATACAGATAACACAACTTCTAAGAGCAAAACTACACTTCCTCTAATTGTTCCTTTCTTGTCTGGTTTTTGGTAACATTTTGGCTGATGAAGAGGTCTGAAGATCTTGAAAGGTTGCACACATTTTCCTGCCTTTTTGCTTGGGATAGGAAAGGTATCTTGGAATAAATGAGCAAATCCATGTGGTGCCACATTAGGGGGATTATTAGGATGGTTGTCAGTTTTCTGTAAGGGTAGTGTGGCACTTCGTCTTAGAAGAGACCTGCTTTGAGGTGCTGTTCTGGACTGCCTCTCATCCTCCTTTGTGTTTTGCCACTGGGCCAATTCCTCCCTCCCTCACTGCTTGCAAGGGGAAAATGCAGGTCACTGGTGCCTTTTTGTGCAGAACTGGACTATAGAATTTGGAGAGCAATTCAAAGGCCATGGCAAGGAAACAGGACAGATCCAGACAAAGGGAGAGAAATGCAGTTGGTGGAGAAGGAGGGGGAGGGCGTGGTCATGGCAACAGGTCATGAAACAGCACCAAAGGACTGGCAGGCAGCCCAAAACGTCTCTCAGCCTTTAAGCAACTCCTTCCTGCATAACATATAAAAAGGGGGGATTGGGGGAGAGAGAATAACCCAGCTTAATGCTTGGAACACAACTCCCCCACACACACACACACATCAGGACCATTTAGGGAAGCTCCACAGAGCCAGAGCACTTTTTATATTAAAAACCTGTATTCGGTATCAAATTAGGAGAACATATACAGTGCCATTTATGCATGGAGTGCATGCATATGAACTGTGGATTTCAGATACAAAATCCACTGGAAGATGTCTAGAAAAGAAGAGACATATGTCCCACTTAGATATAAAACAAAACAAAAAACACTACCAAGTAATGTATAACTGTACCACAACAACATGATGTATCTGTATTCATATAAATATTTTATGTTCAGAAACAAGTTTCTAAGTATAAAAAAGTACTCATGATTCTCCTTGGAGGCAATTCTTGCTGCAGGTAACTAGACAAAAGGCTCTTTACATTCCTGGGGTAAGGTTACATTAAAATTATCCTGAAATCTAAAGGCTCATAATCTTGAGAGACAAACCTATCCCTTCCTGTGACACAACCAGTTTTTTTTAGTACAATGGCTATGTCCTCAGGTAACCCACCACCAATGAAGGCACAAAGACACACTTTCTCTTCTTTCTTCTAAACCAGTCTCCCCAAGTCTGATATCCTCCAGATGGACTGTTGGATGAGAATGGCAATCACCTCATCCTCCATTGGCCTGGGTGGTTGAAGATTAGGGGAGTTGTAGACAGTACCACATCTAGATGGTATCAGGCTAGCCTAAACCATGCAAGCCACATTTATATTCGTTATGCTATTTATTAATATTAATTCATTACATATCTACTTTTCCTTTCTTCCAGTGAGCCCAGAATTGTGTACATGGCACTCTTCATCTCACTGTGTACTCACAAACTCCTGTAGGGTAAGTCAAGCTGACAGACTGTGACTGACCAAAGGTCACTGAAGGTCATAAAGGTTAGCTTTATGAATGAGTCAGAATTTGAACTCAAGTCCCCTGAGTACTAGTTCAATAATCAAACCACTACAGCTCATGGACTGAAATGAGGAAGATTCTTCAGTAAGACTTTCTTGAACCATACCTTTGCTACTTCTCAACTCATGCATATTCTGACTTTTAGATTCAAGGTGAAAGGCACCACTTTCTACCTTAGTTGGCCTCATTCCCCAGTTTGATTGTTTCCACTGGACAAGAGAAAAAGAGGAATAAATTTACCTGTGGCTTTATCCCCTTTTGCCTCCCCATAAAGATGCACACAACTGAACTACTTTGACTATACGACAACATTATATGTGCCAGTATGCCCAGAGATGGTGTGTCAGATTGCCTAAGAGCAAGAGCACATGCTGCTGATACATCCAGAAATGCCCAAACAGCTGGCTCATACACAGAGGTAGACAGGTAGAACTGGGCTACCTATAGCCAAACAACGCAACTGCCAACTTTTTATGGATGAGGGGCAGGTAGGGGAAGCAGCATACTCCTTGTCCTGATGAGGAAGCAGCCCACTGAAGGAAGGAAGGAAGCAAGCAAGCAAGCTAGCTAAGCTCTAGTGCATCAGAGCTTCTGCAGTTAGGATGAGGCAAGGCACCTGGGGGATCCTGCAGGCCCTCACATGTGTGGACATATGCTGACTTTTAATATGCTCTGCTTATTTCCATGCTATGAACAGAGTGTCCTCATCTGACAGAGGAGGAACTGAAGCCCTGTTATCTACAATAAACACAAAGGGTCATAAGCTTAGCACACTTTTAGTTCTCCTTCAAGATACCTGAAACAAAGCCCTTTTGTCAGCATTTTTTCAACCTGTGTGAGTCAACTGCGGCAAAGCAGAAGGAGCCCCAAATCACCAGACTGTTTGAATAAAAACCAGTGTGATTTCTCTCTCTACTCAACGTACACCACAGAGAGCACAGTTCTCACAAGTATACAATCTCCTCATTTCTTCTATTTCATTTTCAAGACATTTGTTCTAGATTGACTGTTTATTTATTTAAACTATATTTAACCTTTCTCCTTAAAAGGACCCAAGGTGGTTTATGTCATTAAAAGACAATATTAAAAGCTATCAGAAGACCAGTTGCCTCAAGAGGCCCACTGTCTTAATTACCAGGGCAACTGCTGTTCTAGTGTTGTTAGACATGAAAAGGAAGGCCACAGGACTATATCCACAAATGATCCTGAGTAATGACTTTAAGTGGGTGTGTTGTGAAGTAATAAAACACTGTGGAATGGTGGCAACACACCCACCCAGCCCAGGCTTTCAGCCTCCGGGCCACCAAACTGATCTAAGTACTCCAGCTAACTTTGTTCTGACAGGCTACACTAGTTACTAACTTTCCACTAGCAAGCTAGCCACTGGCAAGTGATGCAAATGGTGTCAATCTCATTTTTAGCCTCTCATACAGTGTGTGTCTTTGTAGGGCACTTACCTCTTTACAACAGAACTGAGAGTTCTCTGGGCAGAAACCAGGGATGGTATATGGCACTGGCTGCAGGCATTGGGAAGCTGGCACCATCCCACACCAGCAAGCAGGTGGGAACTGTCTGTTGGCACAGAGGCTGTGTACTTGGGTGAAGTTCCCGGAGGCAGTCCAGCTCATTGGGAGAGACGCCTGTGTTCACAAACATTCCCAGGAGTGGGAAGGCCAACACCCCATCCCAGCCAAAGTGCTATCAAGTGGGAGCATGTAGCCAAACTCGCCTGGACTCCAGCAAGAAGCTCCAGCATGACTGCTTTGCACCACAAGCATGCAGGGCCATGTCTTGCTAGCCCTCATAAATTCAGTCAGATTGGTGGGGAGTGAGTCATGAATAAGTGTTAGGCATTAGGAGTGTTAGGCACTAATGGTCAAACCATACATTTCAAATAGTACTTCATTAGATAAGGGATTCCTTATGTGTCAGAAGAAATCTGATTGTTATATCACAAACTTTTCACATCTGCTGCAGTTTGCTAATTAGCTAGCTTTGCTTTGTATCTGATCATCAGGAGGTAAACATGGGTTTTGTTTATAAATGAGATTGCTCAGACAGGAAGGTCTCCCAGGATCATATCTCTGGAATACTAACATGGTTTCGGCTTTTAATGATACACTGTCTGTAACACATAGGGTGAAATCCAGTAGTAATTTGCAATCAGAGTAGGCCTATAGAATCAGTGGAACTTATGAAGGAGTTAACTCACCAAATCCCTGCCAATTTAATTGTTGTTTAGTCGTTAAGTCATGTCCGACTCTTCGTGACCCCATGGACCAGAGCACACCAGGCCCTCCTGTCTTCCACTGCCTCCCGGAGTTTGGTCAAATTCATGTTCACTCTAATGGTGACTTACTATTGGATTTCAGGTATAGTTTGAAATAGATTCTCTTTTCTATTCTAGAGTTCCTGTCCAGTTTTAGGTGGTCATTATTGTCTGTGCTGTACTGACACATTACCCTAACCACTGAGAAAGTACCCTAAACTTTACATTCTGGCTGGTCAGCAAGAGTCCTCATGAAATGTTTGAAAGACCGCAGTCTTGTCTGAGCACCACAAGGACATGGAAGTCATTGCAGAATCCATTCCATTGGCTTCTTGCCCAACCTAAGACATAGCAGTCCTGAGTTTGAACGGCAATCTTCTCTATGGCGCTTCCTTACATCAAGTAGATCTGTCTGTGGTCAGGGCTCTTTATTCAGCCATTTGATGCTGGGTCCAGATCATCACGTACGGGCAACATCTCTCTATGCTAAGCTTCTTCTAGCTGCTTGCTGCTCTGATTCAGCATGATGCCTTTTGGAGAAGAGAATGGGAAGCCTACTGAGCCTACAAAATGAACAGGAACCCCCCAGGAGAGCAGGAGCTTCACAGACACAAATACACAGCAAGTGGGCACTGCAGGGGAGGGGCTCCTCTCTGCTCCCCCTGCTGTGGAGATTTAGACCTTTTAAATCCTGCCTCTCACCGCCTGGCAATCTTCAGTCGCCACCCTCCCCGACCACCACATCCACATCAGTGAGGGGGGCCTTGCCCCTCCCCCTTGATGCCTCCTCTCACCCCCTGTGGCATGCCATTCCCCTGGGCAGCCCCTTTCAGGCCTGCGCTTATTAACTGAAGCAGGCAGCTGCTTGTGACAATTGCACCAGCTGCTCACCTCCCTCTTGCCCTCTGTCAGCAGCCTCCTCATTAAAGAGTGGCTTCTTGGGACTTTGTCATGCTGGGACTGCAAGCCCCACAAATCCGTGTGTTTGGGACACTATGAATGCTAATGGCTCGAAATCTTCAGGCGCCAAGAGGCACTGGGCATTTGGAGACGCCATGATCGCCATGATCAAAAGCTCCTGCCGGCCCTTGAATATTTAATGGCTGCAAAGCTACCCTCACCCATCAAAGCAGGCAACGTCTCCAAACCGTTAACTACAGCAATCACTATCTAGGATGCAGCATTTCTGGGATACCAATGAGAAAAGTTGTCATAAGATGAGCAGTCTTTTTTTCAAAGTTCCAAGGCAGGCAACTGTAAGCTGATGTGCATAGGGCAATGCTATCAAGGCCTCTGTATTTTAGCACAAGAAGATCTTACCTTGTTGTAGTAGTGCAGGTGGACAGTGTGCCACTGTCCATCACTCACGCCCCCTGGGATGAATGGCGCTACTGTGCTTGTGGACTCTCCTAAGGAAGAGATGAGACACAGCTCAGAGGAGAAACCTGTGGAGTAGCCATCCCACCACCATTTCCCACAAGGGCTTTGAAGAGGGAACGGACAAGCTAATGAAGGTAGTATTAAAACAAGTATAGCACGAAAATGAGGTGTGGAACAAAAAGGCCTGAGGTGAAGGAGAGAAGGTGAGGGGTAAGAGGGAAAGGAAAAGAAATGTGGCTGACAAGGAACTGTTGACACTGCCAGCCAATAAACTAAGAGTGTCATATGAAGAAAGGGTGCAGGGGCTGCCACATAAACAGGCTGGAGATCAAGCAATCGTACCTGCAGAGAAAGTAAGCTGAACCTGCTCCTGCACAATCTCCAGTGCTATGAAATCATGTCGCTCATTGAAGCGCCCATTGTAGAGAAGCAGCCCATCCCGTTCCTTAGTGGCAAACCTGCTCAACACAAGAGAAGGATAAACCCAGCATCACAAAAAAACAAAAAACAAAACGAAAACTTCATCCCAAGATATGCATAGCAGGATGACAAAAGGACAGGGTTAAGGTGGTCCAAGGCATCTGAAAAAATAGAAGTTCCTTCTTCCCAGATACAAACATTGCAACTGTAGCTAATTTTCTTGTGTAGATGTGTGTGTGCATGCACACATCTACAGTATAGGAAGTGGGGAAAATCCCTTTTGATTTTTTCAGTCTCATATAGAACTATTTATAAGATAAACTGAACAGTATCCTTGGCAACCATTCACCAAGAAACCATTTTTCTCTGCAAACTTCCACACATGGGGATGTTCCCAGGCTCTGGAATTCCCTTCAAAGAGAGACTAGAGCACCCCTTTTTCTACTTTTCCACTGATAGGCAAAGATGGTTTCATTCAGGCAGGCTTTCACAATTAGCTACTTGTTAATACAAAGGCTTTTAACAGATCTGTGCGTGATACTTTAAAGAAAGATTGGAATATTTTAAATTTGCTTTTAATTAAAAAAAATTTAATATATTAGTTATTTTAACATGATAACCATTTGTTTTTATTTATCCCTGTTTCTTTAATCCATATTAAGGTGCATCTAAATCTGGTTGTGAGCTGCCTTGAGTGAGCAAAACAACCAAATAAACAAAATAAAATCAGTCAGTCAATCGACCAATCAATCAATCAACACAGAGGCAGGTTACAGGCAATTGTGCCTTTTTGCTTTGTTTATTACATCAACGTCCTTCAGTATGCAGGAGGCAGCATACATGGCCCTCTTTCTCTTCACTTTATTTTTAACAGCAGTCCAGTAAGGCAGGTCAAGTTGAGAAAGAGTGCAAAGTCACTCAGTGTTTTGGCTCAGCAGAGACATGTATGTGGATTTCCAAAGTCCCAGTCCAACACTCTGAGTCTATGTATCTACACTATAGAGAAAACTGTGACAAACAACATGTGGGATTCACACCATTTCCTACATGGAATTTCTGTGGAGGAAATCTGTCCTGCATGAAGTCACTCCAGCGCTGTGCCATTTGTTGCTAGGTTGCTGTGATTCTCCCAAGCAAGCAGGCCTAGCCTAACAAAGACATTCCTTTATGATTAGGTGTGCCCTTCCCTCACACAAAGGAGCACCCAAGTAGGCTAACTCAGCTGTGATTCATCCTGGCACCCTTCCCCCAGTTCAACCCTCCATTCATTAATTTTGGCTGCATGTGGCTCTGTGTGTAAACAGAAATAGGAACAAGAGCACGGGTAATCATACAAAAGCAGTCCTGCCACTGTTAGTGGTAAGCTCCGGCAGCCTCTACTAATCAATCAGCAAGAATAGAGTGTGCACATTCCAAATGGCTAGTGCAGGTGAATGAAAAATGACTGTACAGAATGACAAAGACCTGATCAAGACCTCCAAAATATAAGCGCAAGATTAGAGACTTGCATATCGTAGCTGGGATTAAGAGGAAGACTACCAACCTAAAGCCAAGCTAGAAGTCTCAAAACAAAGTATACAAACATGAACTCAACAGATCCATAGACTTTAAAAAGAAGCAAAGAAGCATAAAAAAGCTCCAGTCAAAAGAAGCACACATGCAGTTGTCTTTGTGCCAACAAAATTGTGACAGCACAGTGGAACCGGTGCTGGGGTTGTTGGAGGTAGGAGGAGGATGTAACTAGAGGCTGGCCTTTGGCTGGGCAATGTGTCCCCAACTCCCAGTCCCAGGAACTGGTCCACTCCTAATGTAGACCAAAACAGTGGGAATATATCTGGAGGCAGGATCTAGGGCTAGCACCACATGCAGTTATCAGAATCTAACTGAAGGATAACAGACTGATGTATTAATTCTCTGTAGTCAGAACATTATGGCACATTTTCCTTAATCTTTCTACAACCCTCTGATGAAGCAAAGACGGTCTGGTTGCTGGGTTCATGCTATGAAGCTTCATACCACCAGACCAGGAATGGAGAGAGGTGGAAAGGAAACATAGGGATTCAGAAGCGCTGATAAACAAGCAATCCGATTCACAGGTTGCCAATCATCCTATCCTGTCTGTGGAAAAAATATTTAATGGAATGATATCACTTTCCATTTTGGAACAATGAGATATTTCATCCTGTCCAAAAACTATATTAGAACTGAACCAAACTAAACTGAACTGACTGCCAAAAGTTAGGTACAAGTGACAGGAAGTGAACAGTTGCATATTTTGCCCACTACTGCCCAGTACCATTCCACCAAAACAAATTTCCTCATTGTCACCTATGCTAGTCTTTCCTGGACTGTACCATTTCAGGCAGAAAATGAAAGAGGCACATACAGAATGTGTCTACTGGTTAAAAATAAATAAATACTCCCTCCTAGCATGTCATGGAAAAACTCTTTAGCTTACCCATCTCCTGAAATAATGGGTTCCCTTATGAAAGAAGGAAGCTTTTGTGTTTTGTTTTGTTTTGTTCTAAAGTGTACGCATATCCTCCAAAGCAGCAGTAGGGTTAATTGTTGCAACAATACCCTCAAATCACTTCTGAGTCACATGCAAGAGATTAGAGATGGGGACGAATATAAAAATGGATCGCTTTTTCCGACGAATATAGCCAATTCGTTAAATATTCATCGATCCATATTTGTGGGTTCCAGAGACCACCACGAATACGAAGGGACGAATATTTACCCGTTTTTATTCGTCCTTCATATTATTTTTTTTTAAAAAAACACAATTCTGCCTACCGACTGCCGATCAGCTGATCGGTGGCAGAAAGGCAGCCACCACCCCACACAGCCACCCAATACCACAGCCTACCCCACCCCCTTCCTTTCCCTACTTAGGCCCCACGCCACCCCACCCCCACCGACACCCTCTTACCTTAATCGCTGCTGCCGAGGTCTTCTGGCCTCAGAGCCATGCATGTAAAAATGGAGACTGGCTGCCCTTTGCAAAGATGGCGGCTGCAGCTTCATTTAGGGTAGGGAAGCTGCAGCTGCCATATTTGCAAAGGGCAGCCTGGATTCCCTTAGCCTGCCTTAAGGGAATCCAGGCTGCCCTTTGCAAAGATGGCAGCTGCAGCTTCCCTACCCTAAATGAAGCTGCAGCCGCCATCTTTGCAAAGGGCAGCCAGTCTCCCTTTTTACACACCGTGGCTGCAAAGGCCTGATGGAGACCCGGGTAGCAGCTATTAAGGTAAGGGGGTGTCGGTGGGAGTTGGGTGGGGTCCAAGGTAGGGAAAGGAAGGGGGTGTGGGGGTAGGCTGTTGGGGTGGCTGGCTGTGGGGGGTGGTGGTGGCTGCCTATCGGCTTCTGATCAGTTGATCAGAATGGGCTTCTGTGCCATGTGATAAACTCTCCTGGGGGGACCCAATTTGTGGGTGAATAACTCGGATGTCCGATATCCAATCTTCACCAAAGTTGGCAGGCATGTTGGGGAAAGCCATAGGAAGCTCTGTTGTGATTCTGGAGTCTTTAAGTACCTGGGGGGAGCTTTCCTGGGGGGTTCTATTTGTGACTATATAACTCAGGGATCCATGATCCAATATTCACCAAACTTTCAGGAGTTGTAGAAATGCATCTGAGGAAGCTTCCCTGCAAATCTGGTGTCTCTAGGTCATTGGGGGCCAGTGTTATAGCCGTTTAAAGTGCAGATGAATTGACAGATCGATTTGTCGATTCGTTGAAGAATATTCGTATATTCGTATTCATTGTACCGTTAACCTTGATGAATAACGGATCAAAATGAATCGCCATTTTTTTTATTTGTCCCCATCTCTACAAGAGATACAGTACATCTTCCTAACCATTTCAACTGAACTAATGGCTGATTTACTAGGGCATCCAGTTCCGCAGGTGGAAAGGATTGACAAGCTATTCAAGATGCTCCTTATCAGGACTGCAAAGTGTGCTCTGAGACCCCATCTGAGCAAAAGAGCAGGCTTTTCCCTCCCTGGTGATTCTGCTCTATATTGCTCTCCTGGGATGACTCATTATAGACTGTCAGCACTTGGCAAGCCAGCTCTCCCTCCCTCCCTCCATCCCTCCCCACCCCACCCACCCCCACCAAACCAGTATGTGACAAGTATACAGAGCAAATTGGGAGCTCCAAGCAACCCCCTTGGCTGGGACAAAGAGACCTTGGCTGGCTGGTTCCTTTGTGCTGCGTGGACAATAAGGTTGGAAGCAGGGGGATGATGTGATGGGCAAGGGCAGAAAATGGGGGAAGGGCTCTACAATCTCATCACAGTGGCCATGCTAAGTGGTGGATGCTGGGAGCTATATTGCAAAAAAGGAACTTTTTCAAGTTCTGCAAAATATCCTATGCATACAGAAAAGGCAAAAGGGAAAATAATAAGGACTGGCACCCGAATATTAGCATTAGAGTATATTCCCTGCTAGAGAAAACTTTCTGGCTTAAAATGGTTAATGCAATAAGGTAACTATGCAGAGGAAAACTGTCACCAGTGTCCCCACCTAGCATTAGATGTCTAGAAAGGTTAAAGGGGCCAAGGCCAGGAAGGTGAGCGATATATATGCCCCGAAGTAGAATACAAAGGCAACTCTGCACAAGGTCACTTTTATCACAAAGCTACAAGTGCAGAAAAAGGCTTGGATAAAACAAAAGCAGGGTAGCCATGTTGGCCCAAATCAAATTCCAAAATCCATACTGGGATGATACTTTTATTAGGCCTAAGAACAAGGTACACACACAAACACCAGCTACCTTCTGTCCTAGGCTTGCATTGATACAGTAATGCTGGTTCCAAGCTTGTAAAATAACTTTTTTAAATTAAGTCCCCAAAATCTCCCAGCTAACACAGCCCCAAACCCTGATTTTTTAAAAACTCTGCCCTGGTTGTTCAAACACTGGTCCCAATACTGGGCATACATTTGTCTTCATATGAACAGCCAGAAACCTAGAAAGAGATGAAGTGTCAATGGCATTGATAAAACCACTTCTTAAATATCTCACATATCTTGAAAATCCTCCTAGGGTTGCCAGACGTCCAACGCAACTGGATGGCACACAACAACAACATATAAGACAGCAAGCTCAATCTATATACAGTGGGTCTTACTTCTGAGCTGCTTTAGGTTTGCACTCTAGGCTGCTTTCTTGCATGGGTTTTACCATGGAAAGAAGACTCTTTTTGGATGCACACATTGACAGGGTGAAGGAGTTTAAGTGTGTCATGGAAGCCAAGATCAATACTGTCTGGAGGTTAGGCTTCTTTAAGAGTCTGAACTCTTTGCTGGGTCACCCATGGGAGAATGATCAAAACCGACATACCAGCCTAAGATGCATCCACCATCTTCAGAAATTAACAATCACATTGACAAAAGAAAATTGATAGTTCCAATGGTTATGGGGATGGAGAAATTCTTGAAGAACATCTACTGGACAGCAGCAAGAATGAAAGAAGACAATAATGGAAAATAATCTATAGGAAATGGCAGTGCACACAAGCTAACTCTTGTGAGTACTGTGCAGAAGGCAGCAATGGTATACAACTTCTGAACATTTATATCTCAAAATCCACATAATGAGGTTATCCAAAACAAAACAAAAGGCAGTGCTGTAAGATGAGACTCACAGGTTGGAAAACAGTCAGCTACTGGGAAAGAGCAAAGGACAAGTAGGAATAGCAATCTCATTAATGAAGCAACCAGATTAAAAATGGAAAATGTCTAGTTGCTGAGGTGCAGAGTGGTAAACAGAAGTCCCATGCCGTACAACACATATAACTGGAACTTGCAATGTGGGAGGTATTACTCAAGGTGACCTTGAAATCATAAAACAAGAAATGAAACATTTAAGCATTGCAATACTTGAGGAGTACAAACTAAACTGGATTGGAATATGATGTTTTCAGTTAAATAATTATGAAGTGTTTTACTCTGAAAATGACAAAGTCAGAAGAAACTGTGTGGCTCTAATAGTGAGCAGAGAGGTAGCACAAACAGTTGGGGCTATAAAGGGAAGCCTAACTGAATAATAGCAATCAAGGAACATGGAAAGCCTATCAACCTAACCATAATTCAAGTCCATGCTTCAATTAGGCATGCTGAAGAAATCAAAAGCTTTTATATCAGCTTCCAGGAGGAAACTGATCACACACTAAAACAAGATGTGTTTATAAGCATGGGTAACTAGAATGCAAAAAGGAAGACCAAGATAATTCATACAATGGTACTGTCAATTACTATGTACGGATGTAAAATCTGCATGAAGAAGAAAGCTGACAGGAAAAAAAGATATTCATTCAAAATATGGTGTTGGAGAAGAGCTTGACACATACCCTGGACTGCAGGAAAGTCTATGGCTTCCAGATCGAATCAAGTCTGAGCTGTCATTAGAGGCTAGAATGACTAAGGAGAGAAAATCGTACTTTGGATATATCTTGAGAAGACAAGACTCTCTGGAAAAGAGTAATGTTAGGAAAAATTGAAGACAGTAGAAAGCAAGACCTAATATGGGATGGGTCAATTCAATAAAGGAAGCCACAGCCCTTAGTGTGCAAGAGTGAAGGAGGGCTATTAGTGGTAGAAATTTCTAGAGGTAATTAATTCAAAGAGTGACTATAAGATGGAAATCACCTCATATAACTACAGTAGAAAATAACCCCCTCTCTCTTTCTCAAATACACATGTCCTTAGCCAACTCTTGAGGCTCATTGCACTGTTTGTTAAACAGACTCTCCCTATTCTTCCACTTTCCTTCATAAGTATGGGTGCTTCTGTCCTCCACTCTTTCATCAAGACTGCACCCTAGCTCTTTTGATATGCCTGCACATGTTAATTTATACCCTCTTCACTACCATCAACTCTGGCATATAAAGTAATTGTATTCTCAGTTTTTTCTTCTTCTTTCAGGCATGCATGTTTCTATGGGAGAAAGAATGCCTGGCTATCTCCCAGGTTCACCTTTTGACAAAGATACTATCATTTCTGTGATGCAGAACTGTTTAGAATGATAGTACTCAAAAAGATTTATATTTAGGTGGACCACCTGAAGACTTCTGTACAATTCAAAGCACACAAATAGCTCAGGCATACACACATATATATGTACAGAAGTAATCTTCAGCACTGGCATAATCAAAAGCAGGTTGGTAGAATGAAAGTCACAGGCCACAGGCATATGGTTATATGAGTAAATTCTTGTACAAACTGGGATGGGGGGAGGGCAGAGGATGAACGATGTACTTGGATATGCATTCTAGGATGGTGGTGTCTGTTAACACATCCCATACTATGAACAGGATGTGTATTCTGACATGCTGATGGATGGGCATTGCCATCTACATCTAGGGCATGCTGTCAACTGTAGCTATACCTGAACTGGACCAAAGGATACATGGGGGAACCTTAAAGAAGCAACTACTTTCCCATTTTTACTTGAATAACTTTTCTCTGATGAGAGTGATGCTGAAGGCAAGACAAACCTTTTTTGGTTAATAACTCTCAGTACTAGGAATCTGGTAAATGTCTTCCCCCCAGAAACTCCTGAGGTAAAGGAATTTTCAAGGAGACGGATTCAGTAGAAAGACAGCCTATATGTAGGCGGAGAAAAGATCTTCTGATATAGCTCTTTGGAATTCTTTTGCTTTCTTTTGGTTCTGCCACCTAATTGAAAGAACTAATAAAATGAAGGTGGTCTACACTGAAGAGCTGAATTAAGAAAGAAAGGAATTAATGACTGCTTGAAGAAGAAGAGCATAATTTTCCCAATGCAGGGTGGTAACTACAGTGGAACTACTGGGGCTTTGCCCTAAGACACCAAAATCTAGAGGTGAAACTACTGGTGAATGTAAGGAAAATAAATGGCAACACCTCCTGCCCTAATCATTCTTCCCTTTTCTTTTTTCTTTTTCTTTTTGGAAGCATAACATTCTCCTTTTTGGGGGAGACATCATATTCTGCTTCTCCTTCCTCATGGGGGACTCACTCCCATGCCTCACACTGAAATTGGTGGGAGATGGGGCTGTTTGCCCTAGTACCAACATGGCTAGCTATAGCTCTGCCTCAATGTGTAGGATATGTATAGCAAACCAACAGGGTGCTTCAAAATGCTTTTCTATCTTTACTCATGGTTTGTGAAAAATATTTCTTGTTTGTTTTCATAGGCTAAAATCCTGTTACTTAGCATAGCGAGTTGCACTAGAATAGGTTCATTGAATTAGTGATCATTTGGTGAGTCAATTCCTCCCTAAGATCCATTGATTAAAATGGGCCACCTCTAGTTGCAACTTACTACACTAAAGTAAGTTGCAGCTAGAGTAGGCTCATTTGAATCAATGGAACCTATAGAGGAGTTAATTGACCAAATATCCACTGATTCAATGGACCTGCTTGAGTGCAGCTTACTACTCTGAGTAAAATATTTGGCTATAATTTTAAGTAAGGTAAGAATTACCTTACCTCCGAAGATGCTGGCCACAGAGACTGGCAAAACGTTAGGAAGAAAAACCTCCAGAACACGACCAAACAGTCCGAAAAACCCACAACAACCAAGGTAAGAATTAATTCAATAAATTCTTTAAAGAGAAAATTTTAACTTGTGTGCTTTAGTTTAGGGAGGAGAGAGAGAGTTTTGTAGCAGTCAGGATGTCTCAGCTACTAAGTAACACATTCATTTATTCATTCATCTACTCACTCACTCACTCACTCATGCATTCATTCATTCATTACACAAGACTGCAGAATAAACAAGAAGAAGATCTGGCCATACCGTTAGGCAACTTAAGGGTATTGCCTCAGAAGGCAGATACAAGAGGTCAATAGCCTCTGGCTATTTCTTTCTGCTGGGAGACACACCTGTGCATGGCACACCAGCTGCGCTGGGCACCCCAAACTACTTGCTGCCTCAGGTCTGGCAATAGGCGGTATCCTATCGCAAGCAAAGAAGTGGTTTCCAACTGCCATCCCAGCTAGCTTTGTACGTGGAATGGAAAGAGGGTTTCATTCTTTCCTTTGTTTCGGTCAGCAAAATATTTTGTGTGAGCCTTGAAGGAAGGGGACAAATTTGTTTCTGCGTTATTAGTTCTATCCCAGAGAATGACAATAGGAGTTCAAACATCTGGCCCACAGACACAGGGGTATGTTGTTCTGAGGGAGAAAACCGAGCCAGAAGGAAATGCTATGTTCTCCATTAAAAAAAGAAGTTACTCTGCATTGACATTTAACCACTGATACCTTTGCAAAAGGTATCACTGGAAAAGAAAATCTCATCAAGTATAAGCATATGTTAAAAGAGACAAAGACCAAGATCATCCATACTCTTGTATTACTGATCACTATGTATGGGCAGTGAAGAAGGCTGAGAGGGGGAAAATGATTTGTTTGAAATATGGTGCTAGAGAAGAGATTTGCAGATACCCTGGACCACCAGAAAGATGAAGAAGTGGGTCCGAGAGCAAATCAAGCCTGAACTACCTCTGGAAACAAAAATTATGAAGTGGAGGCTGCCATACATTGGGCACATTATGAGAAGGCAAGATTCACTGGAAAATACAATAATGCTGGGAAAAGTTGGGGGCAGCAAGAAAAGAGGAAGACCAAATATGATATGGATTGACTCCATAACGGAAACCAAAGCCTTGAGTTTGCAGAAGCTAAGCATGGCTGTTAAAGACAAGACATTTTGAAGATCACATTCATAGAGTCGCCATAAGTAGGAGGTGACTTGATGGCATGTAACAACAACTTTTGCACTGAGAGGAGCAGTAAATTGTGATGTAGTAGCTGGAGTGATGGACTAGAACTCAGGAGATCTAGGTCTGAATCCACAGAATCCACAGAAATTCACCGAGGAGGTGGCACTGGTAAACGTTATATGCCTTCAAGTTGGAACTGATTTATAGTGACCCTAATAGGGCTTTCAAATTATGCAAAATATTTAAAGAGTAGTTTTACCAGTTCAACCACTCCCATGAGTTTCCATGGCGAAGGGGAGATTCAAACCTAGCAGTCCTGAGTTCATCGCTCAATCCATTTCACCATACTGCTGGAAATCTCCAGCTTATCCACTGGTAAAACCACTCCTTAAATATCTCATGGGCCTTGAAAACCCTGTCAGAGTTGCCATAGGTTGGAAGTGACTTGAAAGCACATAATAGGGATGGGATTTTCAGAATTCATGGACTACATCCCACAGAATTCTGCAGGAATTCCTCAGCCACACTTTTGAGGGCATTAATCAAGAAATCAAAGTCCTGAGAGGTGTTTTACAGCTAATGAATTCAGACTCTGGAAGCCATTTTTGTCCAGTGAAGAAGACAGAGGAAATAGGTAGTTAAACTCTGTGAAAGCTATAAGGGACTATGGATCTGGCATGTGGTTTTTAGAGGCTTCCTGAGCAAAGCCTAATGGGCAGTGCTTATTGGCACACCCATAAATTTCCTGCAACTCTCACTGAGCAAAGCCTGCCCACTTATTTCCCCACTCTTCTCCACAGGATGAAAATGGCTGCTGAAGTCTGAATTTGGCGGTATGGATAAAAATCAATCATTTTTTACACTTAAGTTGATTTAAATCACGATTTAATTTTTTTTAATGATTTTTTAAAATTTAAATTGTCAAAAAACTCTGATTTTTAAATTTAAATCATGATTTAAATCAGTTTGATTTAAATCAAAACCACTCTGAAATTAAGTAGCCGTAAGAAGTTGAAAACACATGTTAGGCTCTGATTTCTTGATTAAGGCGCCAAGAAATTAGGCCAGAGGAATTCCTGTAGATTTCAGGGGGCTGTAGTCCACTAATTTCAAAAATCCCATACGTAGCATATAAACCACACCTTTGCAACACACACCACATTTTTGTGGCACTGCAAATCCAATTTTTAGTTCAAAGATGAAGGAACTAAGATGGAAAAGCTGAAAAATCTTATTCCTTGAGATTGATCAATTTGAGATTGCAAACCGCCCAGCATGCTGTGAGTCACAGTCGGCAGCTAATTCCTGCCAATTAATTTACAGATTTTCCCTGACTTGTCACTTGAAACACAAACACTTCTAACTTTTCAGCTTCAGTCCAGAAACATTAAGCAAAGATGGGGGGGGGGGGCATTTAATATTATTAATTTCCTATCAAAGCAGAATTGTTTCTATGTATACTCAAGTCTAATAAAGTACAAACTGGGAAATTCCAGCTGCAATCTTGTTTCTATCTCCCATGATCTCATTCAGCTAATCGAAGTTACTCCAATTTTCCCCAACCTGTAGTCCTTGAGATATGCTGGAATATCCTATTTGGGGATGATGAGGATTGTAGTCAAACACATCCCAAGAGTATCAGGATGGAGGAAGCTGAGCTTTTCTCTCTAAGCTTACTATCTATAATACAGGAATATTAAGATTTGCTTATCCTATAGAGGTGTAAGAGGATTATGTTAAGAAAACATGAAGCATTTTGAACACTGAAAAGGACAAATTACTATGACTGCCGAAACAGATTCTAAGTTTAAACTATAATAACTATATTTAATTTCTGAATGCATTCCCTGTTGCCTTGGCTTTATATCCGGACCTTTAATTTTAGGATCTTTTTGTTGCAGTGGTTGTTTGTGACTTTTATTATGCATCGGCTATGTGTATGTCTATTTCTACCTTCCAAAACAGGCAAGATTTTTTTAAAAAATTGGGAGAAAGAACTGTAGCACAGGTATCCTGTCTCATAGTTCAGGGGGCAGGAGAGATTTCTGAAGAAGGCTAAAGAGATACACGCAGGCACTCTAACAAGCATATCCTCTCTTAGGGTCTCTTTTTCTCCAGGCTAAGTACTTACGTGAGGGCGATGGTGAAATGGAAGCGCTGACGCAGCCCTTTGAAAGTGAGGAAGGAGTGGGCTGGGAAGCTGCGGGTACTCATCTGGCAGTAGGGTTTCTCGTAGTCTCCTGATAGGCAGTCACACTTGAACCCACCCACCAGAAGGTTGACACAGGTGCCACCGTTCTTGCAGACCCCGGGGGTGCAGCGGCCCAAGCGGGAATTCACTTCACAGTTCTCTCCTGTGACAGAATGTAGAGAACAGCCATGAACATCTCCCCTTCAAAAAGTCACATTACAGATATTGATCACAAAAGAGCTTTCTGTGCAAAAGTGTACGAAGACAACAGCACTTAAATTCCCAAGGTCTATTTGCAACCAGTTCAAATCATCTCCAAGTCAAATAAATACGAGTCAATTCACATAGGTAATTTCAGAAATGAAACTGTGGGTCAAAATTCAGTGGCTCCATGATATGCCGAATACAACTAAAGCTGCATCTATTCTCATGCAGTTCAGAGACTGGTGAAAGTGAATTGAGTTGTAGTATGTTCAGCGTTGATTTACTGACAAGTTGATCACACAGAGAAAAGAAATAACACAGCTCCTTTGACACCTGCATACTTAGCACACTGCATGCAACACACATACCAAACTTTCCCAATAGGGTAATAGGAGATTACCTTAAGTCCATCACACTGGGGAAGGTGGTCAAGCCAACTATCTCCCACTTGCTTTGTTTTTAAATCTTTCCCTTTAGTAATACTCTGGACCATCAGAGGGCAGCACCAGAAACATCTTCCAAGGTCTGTAGTGCTTCAAGGGCGTTTAAGCATAGCACTTGGTGACAAAGATGGATAATGACATGCTAAGATTCTGAAGCCCAGAAGAAGCTGAGGACACTTCTTTCACAAAAGCTAACAGAGTTCAAGGAAGATGCTCTCTGGCCTCATCATCACATAAGCAAGCTGCCACATCTTCATGCCCATTGGGTTAGACTGAAGCGATCAGTTAACCAGATCATTACATATTTTCTTCAGGGATTTCCTTAAGTGCTGACAAAAGTTAATTCCTCATAGTATTAGCTTTCATTTCAGCCAACTTTGTTTTAAGATTGGTTACTAGGGAGTAAACACAGACTTAATTTACAAGTCAGGCTGTTTTGCCCCCAGCATCTACATGTGACTCAATATGTGTTGTCTAGTTTGAGAAGCTTCCACACCTGCAGTCCTATGGAGAATGAAGAGCATTTGTTCTTTATAGAAAGACCAAGCATAAGATGCCTTTTTCAGCCTTCCCCATCTCGTACCTTCAGAAGAACTATAGTTCCTGTTGTGCCCAGCTAGCATGATAAGTGGCCATGCTGGCTGGGAACAGGAGTGCCCCAGAACAAAATACTTGGAGCACACCAGGTTGAAGTCCTGAGCTGTGCTTTTGGAGACAGAGTGAGAAAGAAAGGGTCATATATAGTGAGAACTACCAAAGACATTGACAAACCTTTCAACTGCTGGAAGTAAAAATTAATCAGAGGGTCAACTGCTTTAGATTCACAATAAACATGTTTGTGGGATAATGAGAAATTACAGTATGACTGTATGATATTCTTCCGTTAAACTGCTCTGTCAGTCAAAGACTTTATTGTTGGTGGTGGTAACTTAGCAATTGTGAAAAAGAAGCTCCAGAACATGAACATGCTCTCAAATATCCATTTATGGTGCAGATCAACAAAAGTAGCAATGTTAGCATCAGAAGAACAACATCTCAGAATCTGGATATCAACATAATGACTATAAACAGCACTGCAACAAAACACTGTGGTGTATTCAGTGTTTTAGCTGGACAGATAGCTAGCTAACTAGCCATGTCTTCTTTCAGCATATGCCGTTTCATCCCCCGTTACCCTTCCAATGTCCATTCCCCCACCTCCCCACCAAACACTCCACATTCTGTGGATACTCTGCATGCTCAGTTGTCATTATTTGGGTTTATTTCCTTCTCGTGCTAAGATTTTCTTTCTCAAATATTTTTTTCTGCTACAAAGCTGGGAACCTCCTACCACATGCCAATACCTTCCTCTTGTTTCTCAATAGTTCCATTTTGGCTCAACAAACATAACTCATAATTTCATGGCCCTAACTGGTACTCGCTAATGGTCTCCCAGTTCTAATTTTGTACCAAACTACCTGACTGGTGTACTATGCATAAGAATCCAGGCAGCAATTTGTAAATGACTGACAATTTACCTTTGCCAGCTACATCATTTCCTTTCTGCTGGTGTAATAACATAATTAATAAAATAAATATATTCCTAGGCATAATACTCCTGTCAGAGCTGCCATTAAAGCCTACTTTGTTCAAAGAAACCTGGACTAGAGATGTCTAAAAGAAAAAATATCCATACTACTCAAAATCTCATCCTAATAATTGTGCATTACCACTACAAGTCTCTTACAAGTCTCTATTTTTACAGTTTCTTCTTCTTCTTTTAATTCTGCTAGCGAAATAACATATGCAGGCCTCCCAGGAAAAAGGCATCACAGATTAGAGCTGTGCACTAGATTTTTATAAATGCTGAAACACTAACCAAATTATGTCTGTTTGTGCCAGTCAAGATCTGCCACAAACTGGAATAAAGAGTCATATTAAAATATAAGGAAAGAGATTGGTATCTGAAGCAGCAGTTTGTTGTAGTGTTGTCCCATACCCTCAACCCCCAATCAGCAGATGCCTGTTCTAAAATTAGCAGAACTGACTAGTTAGCAGTAGCTGAAATGCACACCAAAAAAGAGTGAAAAACTTTGGAGATGTCTGGTTATCCACATGCAAAAAGATGTGTGGCTGCAATTTGCCATGCTCAATGCTCATTTTAAGGTCTACTATATCTCTCAAATTCATGGTGCTGTGGCTCTCCCACCAAAAGGTACAGCTGTTTGTATTTCTCTATTCAAGAGAAAGGGGCACACATATTTGAAAAGTCATAAATACCAGCATAGACATGGAGATGGACTGGGCTAGAGGATTGCCCCAGAGGTCACAGATCCAACTGGATCCTGATCTGTATACTGTCATTTGAATGCAGATTGGATCAGAGAGCTAGTTGTTGTTGTTTAGTCGTTAAGTCGTGTCCGACTCTTCGTGACCCCATGGACCAGAGCACGCCAGGCCCTCCTGTCTTCCACTGCCTCCCGGAGTTGGGTCAAATTCATGTTGGTAGCTTTGATGACACTGACCAACCATCTCGTCCTCTGTTGTCCCCTTCTCCTCTTGCCTTCACACTTTCCCAACATCAAAGTACATAGCCCTATTAAAGAGCAATTGTTACCAGGAGCAGGATACTGGTTTTCACAAAAAACTCTAGTTTTAAATAGTATGTGAGAGTGGCTAAAGCATCACTTTTGGTTAAAATCCTGTTGGAATTTTACTGTTTACTTCCTGCTGGAAGAGTGAACACTCATTATTCCTATCACCTTCAAGTACTAGGGGTGTTTGAGACAATACTAAAAATAATAAAATCTATATAATAGAACACTTGATGATCCATGGGGTCACTTTCAGCTCTGCAGTTCCAAGGTTGTTGCTGTTGTTAAACTTAACAGTTAACACCACTCATATCAGTTTGCATTGTATTCATGCATACCTAGGATTTTCCATCAAAGCAGAAAAAATTTAACATACAGATGAAGCCTATTCTAGAACTACAATATAATTTCACATATCACTTCTGTACATGATGCACATGTGTATGCTATATGTCATCAAGCTGTTACCAACTTTTGGAATCCCTAAGAATTAATGACTTCCAGAAGGTCCTATAATTCACAACACTACTCAGATCTTGGAGACTGAAATCCATAGCTTCTTTCACTGAATCAATCCATATTAACTGTTCCTCTTTTCTACTACCTTCTACTTTTCCTAACATTATTGTTCTCCACTGAGAACTGTCTTCTCATCTGTCCCAAGGATAATAGTGTCCATTTAGTTGGTTTAACTTCTATTGAGAGTTCAGGCTTAATTTGACCTAGAAGCCACTTCTTTGTCTTTCTAGCAGTTTACAGTGTTTATAAAACCTCCTTGTAAAATTCTCTCACTAAACCACACTTCAGACAAATCCATCCCCCTCCCCCGTCAGTTTTCTTCATTTTTCAACTTTTGCTCCTATACACAGTGACACATCCTTATTCTTAAGGATCTTTTCTTTCACGGTTACCCTTCCAATCTTAATTTCAATTTGATTTCTTGGCTACAGTTTTTATTTTGGTTAAGGAATGAACTAAAATATAGAAAATATTTAACAACTTTGATTTCTTATTTTTTCACACTAACACCATACAGGTACACAGTGTGGTAAGGGTAGAGTGACAGACAAGGAATCAGGAGACCAAATCTCCACTTAGCCATGGAAACTCATGGGAGAAGGATGGAACAGGTAAAACCATTCCTTAAACATCTCACCTCGAAGGGGTGACTAGGGGTCACTATTAATCAGATGCGACTTGATGGCACATAACCCCTCATCACACAGTATGTTATGCAATTCTTCTGTAGTCACTATTTCATGTTCTTAATATTCAGTTGTAGTCCTGCTTTTGCACTTTCTTCTTTAACTTTCAACAACAGTCATTTCAAATCATCATTATTTTCTGACAATAATATGCTGCCATCTTCATATCTTGAATTATTTATGTTTATTTCTCCAGCTTTCACTCCTCCTTCTTCATAATCTAATCTAGTTTTCTGTATGGTATGTTGTCCATACACATTAACCTGGTAGGGAGGCAGAACATACCTTTGTCTGATACATTTGCCAATTAGAAATAATTCTGTTTCTCCATATTCTGTCCTAACAGTAGTCCCTTGTCCAGAGTACAGATTATGCATCTGGACAATCATAATCTGTGACACATCCATTTCTTTTAAAACAATCAATAACTTTTTGTAATGCACATAGTCAAAAGATTTACTGTAATATATAAGGCACAATGCGTATATATACAGTATGTACACATATTATGCACATATATTATTTACATATTCATAAAATAAATGAGTATGTACAATGTACTATGCAGGTTACACAGAAAATGCAACAGTTGTACTTGCTTTGGCAAGAAATTCATCAGAGCTATTTGGTCTTATCAATGTAAGTGCTGGATGACAACTTTAGTCCTATCAAGATTATTTTCCCAGTTGAGTTGCAAGGTCTCAGGACATCAAGTGAAGTCTCAGGAATTGCCATACTTACTCAGGTCTCCAGGGAAGGAAACAGCTCTCACAGTGGGATACACTGTATGAGAAGACAGGCTGATTTTGGGATGTAAGATGGCTTTAAAGTCTGGGTACCCATCTTGAGTGACTCCCAATAGCACCAGGGCTCATGGGTGCATTGAGAAGGTGCCTGATGTGTATGTGTGTTGTCACTGTGCTAAATCAACAGACTGTAAAATCAGGCATATGGAAAGGGGAACTGAGAAGAGTGCTGGTGGATTGGTTTTATGCATTTGAGCCCCTTGTGCCATTTGAACCAAGACAGAGAGTAGAGCATCAGCATTAAAACTTGGGAGCTTGCATGTCACACAAGCAATGAAGGACCACGGGAAAAAAATCCCCATGAGTTGGACGCAGGTGTTCCACAAGCTGCCACAGCAGCATAAGACACAGAAAAATTCCCCAAATTTCATGTATGCTGTAAGGCCAATATTGTTAAGTAGTTTTAAAAGTGAGCCATGACAAATTGAACACTTCTTTTGCTCCCTGCCAAAGAGAAATGGAGAGTGATTTTTAAAAAAAAAATCTGGCAAATTATCACTGAAGTGCTGCATTTCTTGGCCTATCTTTTAAGAGAAACCAAAGAAAATGTTGTTGTTGTTTTAAACTGATGCAGCACATCAGCAATGGTCTATTACAGTTTTTTGTTTTTAAAAAAATCACCACCACCCCTGCTTCTCTGCTGAAGAGCAGAGGAAGTGTTTAATTTGCCAATATCCTGAGGTGGCTTGCTTATTAAGCCACCTCACAAGATCAGAAATTCTAATCAGAAAAAGCCTTGACAGCCAGGAAGGCTCACTTTTGGTCTATTCCCAGCAATCACACACACTGGAAACAGACCAAACCAGAGCAATCTTACCTGCACTAAAAAAGTAGAAGCCCCTGTCAAGGGCTCAAAAAGGTGCGAGTAGACTGCTCTGGGACAGTTTGCTTCACTCCAGTGATTACATCATGCTATCATCAGGAAAAAAGAGCGAACAAAACTATCTCCACAGTAGACCACACAGTGGGAAAAAGGTCCATCTGATTGACCCCTTAGCTACCACAACCTGAATCCAGGTCCAGGTCAAAATACAAAGCAGTTTGGGGGGGGGGGAACTATGCATGATTTAGTAGATGCTTATAATGATCATTTGGCTCAGCTAAATTCAGTGGAAGTTTTATAACAGTCTGCTTATGCCTCCATCAAAGTTATGAAACCTCTTTGAAGCACAGTCTGAGCAAGAAGCACCCTAACTGGAAGCAAGCATTAAAGGAGTTTCAAGAAGCTGTTCAAGGAGTTTCTGGTTAAGTGAGGCAGCAGAATTATAAACTGCAGAAACAGCATCTTGTTGCTGGTCTACAAGTCCCTGGGAATGGTAATGAGAATAATTTAATAGAAACTTGGGCTACAGCTATGTTCATCCTGAAGACCCTTTGTTAGACTCTATGGATCATTTGCAAGGAAAGCAGGAAGTTAAATTCTTCTTTGGTTAAAACAAACCTGGAACTGCTACAAAAATCCATACTACCTGGAATAAAAGCTTGAAACACACATATCATAGAAAATAGACTAGGAAGATGACATGCCATGGCCAGATCCAGCCCCTATCATATGCAAACAGAAGCATGTGAGAGAAAGGAAACTGATAAGCTGTTGCAACTTAACTCGTTAGTACACTTATTTTGAAGGCGGGATCACATCCCAGCCCCCAACATTGCTTTTCTAAAAAACTAGCTACTGACCAGACTGTGTATGTGAAATTAATATAATTATCAACATAATTAAACAAATTAATATAATTAGTGTAAATATCAAAAGAGGTGTGGAGGTTTTGTCACAATAGTGGCCCCAACTCATTGCAAACCAGCTAGAAATGTCACCCAAGTAATTTGTGAAGCAGGGTTGTTACAAGTCAATCCACTACCAAACATTAAATGCTTGTGTTTAACTATTCTGATATTACGGTCACCATTGAAAGGATGGTTTCTGACATTACATTGTCAAAGGCAGCTGCTACCCCACCCTCCACAGCTTGGCAATCAACATTGTAGTGTCCCCCCCCCCCCCCCCAAGTCGGCTCCTGCGTGTTCTTGCTTCATCTCCCACACTCATTTCAGTCCTTTTTAAAACACAACATAAACAGATTCCCATGCAATTTGCATATCTCTACAAGGAAATTTAGTGTCATTTTTTTCTGGGCTGAATGCAGGAACAGGACATACAGGAGAGGAACATGTAGGGAGGAGCACAGAAGACAGACTGGGCATAGGCTCAGACAGTACATCTGGCCTGCCCTTATTATAATCCTAATCTAGAAGCAGGTGCTTCCTTTAATGATATAATACAAGCTGCAGGGCTTGTGCCAAATGTATGTTGTACTCTTTAATAAGAGTACAACTAGGCCATATGTGCAATGCATAATTGCATTTCACTTACGGTTTTGTTTTTCTTTTTAAACTAATAACTGTACTGAAGCCTAATCATGAGCCGGAAGGGAGGGAGAACAGCCCTGTCCCATGCCGTGGTCCCACTAACAGTCCCCAGGCAAAATTGCTATGTGCTCCTCAAAGAAGCTGCCATTGGCAATGCAGAGTTATTTTCCAATATGGTAGGTCGCTTTCGGACTACTTGTAAGATTTTGATAAAATGGCAAATGAACAGCTTGATTTATGATTATAAAGACTCTCTGAACAAAATACCAAAGCAGGAAACACGCTCATAGAAACTGCTAGGGGTTCCCAAGAGAACATTTCTATGGAACATTTTAATTGCACAGTACCAGCCCACAAAAAAAGCAAATATCTCCTGGTTAAAAGCGTGACTACACTGCCTTCCTTTTCCCATGGCTCATTCTTCTGCCGCATCCCTTCTGCCAAATGAAAGTCCTTCCCTCCTTCGTTCTGCCCCTCCCCCTTGCTCACACCCCTAGACACATCTCTCCCACCCACCCCCACACCACCTCCAGCCCTGTGAGGATTTATTTTTTCTGAATAGAAGATTTATTCCCGGCCTCTTTCTGGTTCCTGTACCCTAGTGACCAGCTTTGGTTGCCAAGGAAACCAATATTCTCCCACAGCGCCCCTCCCCAGTCTTGAGCAGACAAAGCCCCTACTCCCCCTCCCACCCATGCTGTCTGCCTCCTCTTTCCTCTCCACCTGCACATGGAGAGTCAGCACCAAATCAGGCAAAGCAATAGGAAAAATAAGGGCAAGCAAGGAAGAGATCAGCCAAGGCAAATTGCTCATGCATCTCCTGTCTACCCAAGAAATATATTCAGGATGATTCCTACAAGCCGGGCACAAAAGCATCTCTCCTTCCAGACACTTACATGGACATGGGGGTCTGCTTTTCACAGTGAACCTAAGGAACCTACTGTTCTTTCTATTAAAAGGACCTCATCAGAGGCGGACTGTTCTGGCATTCCCAAAATGTGGGAGTGAAACATTCTCCACGCACACTTGACACAGGAACCGGCCTGTTCCCATGAGATCCTAGGCAATGTTCCTGCCTAGGATCATGCAGGACTCCACCAATTAGGACTGTTTAAAGACACATTTCTCAAAGACATTTTCAGGAACTAGGCTGTGCCTCAACCGTGAAGCAGGCAGCACAGATCATGCCCTATTGCTGCTCATTACTCTGGCATGGATTCTGCACTTCATGTGTGTGGCCCATATTGCTATTATTCTTATCTTGCTTCATGGTTCTTGGTGTTAACCGTAATGATGATTGCAACTGGCTGGTTATCAAGAGACTCAGCCTAAAAGTGCTTTCTGTTTAACATCTGTGATGATAGTCAGAGCACCATACCACTATACTAAATCTTAACTGGAATTCACTGATAATCTCCCAGTAATACTAAAATTTTGGTGTTATTAATAATTCTCTTTTATCAATAAATCACCTCCACGTTTACCAATGAATCAGCTTCCTTTCACTTCAAGTCAGGAGAAAAGGCATAACTTTTCCATTATAGAAAGAAAAGCAGTTGTGGGATTGAGCAGGAAATGGACAAAAAGGAAAATGTTAAATAGTTTCCAGTCCTTCATTGCTAAAACATGCAGCTTCTGTGGGGTGATTTTGTTTTTTGTTGTTAGATGGCAAAAGGTACAACACTATGCAATGTCTAATATCAGTTAGAATACTAAAATCACATTCCTGGTGGAAAAAGTTTCACTGATAGAGCAGCTAATCAGGGAACAAAGTAGGAGCAAGCTGGTGACAAACAATGAAAACAGGGACAGGTGGTGTCAAATAATATTTTGCTACTAGAAGTCCACCTTTTGCAAACAAGAATTAAATAGGCAAATTGTTGGCACAACTTTCAGGGACTTTTCTTCAACCCATGTTGCTATCAAGATAGAAAACAGTGTCCACCGACAGCAGACGTACCCAGCTTCATATGTGTTACAAACTGCAGTCATCATCATCATCATCATCTTAGAACTGCATTGCTAAGAGGGACCCTATGGATCATCAAGTCCAGCTCCTGCCAAGGAGGCACAGTGAGGAATTCAACTCCCAACCACTGGCTCCGCAGCCAGACATCATCAATTGTCCCAATGCTCTTTCCCTCCCTCCCACTCACTTGGGTGCTCCTTCTTTCTCCTCATGCATTCAACCACCCACCAACCCACCCAGATGATCTTCCTCTCCCCTCACTCCAGTACTCTTTCTCATCTATTGACCTAAGTGCTCTTCCTCTCTTCTTACCCACTAAGTTCATTTTTTCTTCAGATATTCACACAAGTGCTCTTTCTCTTTCCTCACCCACCCACCAATGTAATACTTTCCATCCTGCCACACCCTAGTACTCTTTGTTTTTCTGATGATTTTTCCTCCTGCCCTTTCCTTTTCTTTCATGTTCTACTTGCTGTCTTTCTGCATCAGGCAGACTGAGTGGAGAAGTGATCTTTGATTAGCATGATGGGCCTTGAGATTCTTGTCCCTCACATGGAACAACACTTCTTAGGTAAAGCTTCTTAGGCCGGCCCACCCCCACCCCCTTTTTCTTTAAAGTTCTAGTTATTCTTTTTCCACTTCCTTTAGGCTTTCCCTCTGTGTACTTTTCTTTACGTGCTTACAAGACAACAGCACTTTTATGAGTTCTATCTAACTTTTTGAAGCATTTGAGGATTGCAAAGGGAAGCAGCAGTTGTACCTAATATGAAGAATGCATAATCCATTACTCCAGTTTTGGGATGCGGCCTTTGAAAAAGGAAACAAATTAACAACAAACACAAAAGTATTCATTTATAAAGAAAAACATGAAAGTGAAAGAAATTGTCACTTTCCACTGGTATAAAATGTAGCTTAATTGGCTCTACAACAGCCTTATTCCCACCAGCGCCTGCAGCCTACTAAGCAGAAACTTCAGATCAAACTCTATTCAAGGCAAAATTCTGCTTGGAATTTCAAGGCCTTACAAAATAATCTTGGAAAGCTACAGTCATTAGGACAAGATAATCCAAGGGAAATTATGCCAGGCCTGAGATGACTTGAGAGTATATCAAGGGAAAGCCAAGTGGGTGGGCCAGATGATGAGTGGGAGCATGTGTGGGAGAAGGAGATTTCGGTCTAGATGCTTAACGCAGAGAAAATACACTTGGGTGGTAAGAAGAGAGAAGGTGCACTTAGGTCCATAGGTGAGAAAGAGTACTGGAGTAAGCTGGGGAGAGAAAGACCATCTCTGTTGGTGTGTGGTTGAGTGCATGAGGAGAGAGTAGGAACACCTAGGGGATTTTTTTTTAGCAGAAGACATGATGGAGAGGATTAGCACTGATGCTGGAACTACTGTTAGAGCTCAAGTCTAGACATTCAAACCACAGAAGTCCTGCTCCACTTTCTGTTGCATTTGCATAGTTTGGAAGAGCCACTGCAGCAATGCATGAATGAAGCCTTTCTAACAGGTATGCAAAATAAAACAAAACAAAAACAAAAAAACACCAACCTCTAGCAGTTAAAGCCAATGCCAGGCAAGTTACCTAAAGTACAAACTTAGGCTGCACTCAGATCTGTGGAATGAGCCTTAATTAATGCTCTCTGTTGGGTAGTAGTATATAATCAATGTCTCTCAGAGGATCACTTTCTGGCTGGCTAAGGCTAGTAACCTTTTCTCAGTATATCAGTGTACAGCAAGAGAGACAAAGATATTGCATCTCCATGCTGCATCTCCCTACCTCAAAAAATTTGTGCTTTGCCCCCAGATTCCTGAATCACCTGCTATGGGAAATGGGTGAGATTGCCCCTTTTTTCTGATGTAAGGACTTAGAAGTAGGAGTGCATCACTAACACTGCAGGACGAGGAGAGGAAATTTTGCAGCTGGCAAGAGATAAGATTTCTCAATCGCAGTTAACAGTTGCTGCATGTGACTACCAGAAACTGCAATGTATTGTTAAGAAATATATATTTTTGAAGCATTTTAATGTATATTTCACTTCTCCAAAGAAAATATTCAGGTTATAGACAATATACAATGCATTTTTGAACAACACCCTGCTCAGCCATAAAACACCTGGCATTTAAACAGAAAGTCCCAGGTTCAATCTACAGCATCTGGAAGCGGGACTAGAAAACACTTCTGTTGGAAACTTTGGAAAGCTGCAGAGTGGCTTGAGAATTAGTGACCAGAGCCTATAAGTGAGGCAAGGCTACACTTTTACAGCCAAAATCTTGAAACCTGTTTTGTTACATGCATGTCAGTTTAACCTCAGAGAGGCTTGATGAGTATTTGTTGTGATGTAAGTATACAAGTATCTGACAGCCGAGACCTCTCGTTTTTGTTTTTTGCTTATTGCCATACTCTTCTGGCATTTTGAAGTTATACTACCATAAATTTGCCACACACAGGCTTAAGGCATTTGTCAGTGAAAGTAATGTCAGAAATGGACTCCCTGACTCTACATTAGCCAACTACATTCCTGAGCCAAAGGTCCAGACTCAGTCAGGACACATCCAGAGCCTGGAACAATTTCTTTTTTGGATGGCAACTCTGAGAATCCCCCAGCCAGCATGGCCCTTGGGGTGTTCTTGGAACTGTGTTCCAAGAAAAGTAACTGTTCCCAGCTCTGCAAATCCATTGTTAAATGGACTGCTTACCTAGAGAGGATGCTGTACTGAAAAATAATGGGAACTATTTATTTCGTTCTGCAGATGCAAAGCACACAGCCAGCCAAAAGGAAGAGAGCCAAAGGCAGGCAAACACATGCACACCCACAGAAGACTAGTTTCCTATTGCTTTTACCACTCAGCAATATGTGAGAGGTCAGGAGAGGAGAAACACTCATTGTCTTTACTGGGAAAGCTATCGGTGAATCTGTAGCCAGCCTGCTATTGTCCGGATCTCTGTGAAGAGAAATCTGGCTGAGCTGGGGGCACAAACAAGGGGCCATTCATATCCTGGCCACTGCAACTGTTGTACCACAAACACAAGCAGCAGGAATGCAAATAGCAGCACCAGCTTAGAACCAAACCAGCCCCAATATGCTGCTAAACATGTTAGTCCCAGAGAAAGAAATGCCATCTCAACCAGCATTACAGCACCAAGGAGAGATAACTTTCTTACTAAATGTAAAGCAAAGAAGTATCCTCAGGAAAATGTTTGCTACTCAATCACAAAATATGTTCCTATATAATCCAGCAGCAAACAACAATGGGTCACATCCAACATCCAAGGAAAATGAACTTCCCCCCCTCTGCTGAGAGCATATCAACTCCTGTGGGAACTATAGCAAGGTTCAACCAGTGTTCAGCCACCAAAAATAAAGACATTTCACAATTCCACACTAGCAAAAAAATAGACATTGCTGTTTACAGAACTGGTGTTATAGATGTGAAGACAGGATTACAACTGAATGGCCAATGCCTGGTAAAATCCCAGAAGCTGGCAGAAATGTGGGACAGCTACATAGCATTTCCACCGGCCAGATGATGACATTTTAATGACCAGCACAGCACCATATACAGATCACTCTGCTGAAGAGTATGAGTTGCATACTTTTCTGCTGCACCCAATTTAATTAATCTATATAGTTTCCCAAAGTCCAGGTTTTGTTACAGTACATAAAATTGGTACAGTTCTTTCTTTCCTTTTAAAATTAGTGAACAAATAGCACCCTTGTCAAAAATGATGAAAAATAAAGTCAGGCAGGGGGAGAGGAATCGCAAGATAGACTTCAGTGTTGCATAAGAAAAATACAATATGTTTGCCCCCTATTAACCTATTCATGAAGCCCACAAAGAACTCCTGAGCATATGCCAATCCTTCAGTCTAGTCTACTGCATTGATCTGTACTAAGCAAAAATGAGTTAAGCATTTTCTTAAAGCCACCCTTCTCCCTCATTCCATTTCAGGATATTGTGCAGATCTCATCACTTGAAAGTTGTCAGGTTTTTTTGTCCTACTTGCCATACCCCAATCAGCTTTTTATAGCATCCTTCCTGATGTAGAGATTTGGAGATCTCAAAAGCTTGCATAGACTTCTGTGCTCTTTTGGTTAATAAAGGTAAAATTAATAAAGCTAACAATGATATTGCAGTAATATGGGGTTTAAATAAAAAAGGGTATACCTTTGTGCCCTTTTGATTGATCTAATAAAGTCATCTTTCTGATGTCTAGTGTAGTGTAAGTGGAACCCACTTAATAGTTCCCTCTTGTGATGACCCTGCCAGACCAAGGAAAGCAATATTCAAAAAGAATATATACAATGACATGCTGAAGCCTTCCATAGCCACAGTGGTAGGAAGATGCTCTGGAACCCAGCAATGGATGCTTTCAGCTCATCATTATATTCTTAAAAGCCACTTTCAAAACTATGCTCTTAAGTAAGACTTACCAGTATAGCCCTCTTGGCATTCACAAGTATATCCTCCTTCACGACTTCGGCAGCGCCCGTTGTTGCCACAGGGGTTAGAATAGCATAGGTCAATCTCAGTCTCACAATAGTCGCCAGTGAAGCCAAGTGGACAGCGACAGCGCAAACCATTGACAGGGTGGATGGGCCGGAAAAGAATGGTGTCAGAGGCAATGAAGGGTGCTGAGCTGTCAAACTTCAGCACTGAGACACAGCGCATGTAATTCTCACAGGGTTCCCGCAGGCAAATGTTGTCATCAAAGGGCAGAACCCGCTGCTCCGAAATGGCAGCTAGGAGTGTGCGATTGAGGTACAGACGCTCCTGTAGATCTTCTGAAGGAATATAACGCCCTCCTTGGGCTCCGTCAGGAAGCAAGACAGACAGACTGACATTAAGGATCTGAGCAGCCTGCACATCAGTGTCATTCTGAATGTTGAAAAGGACAACGTGGTCACGGGTAACAGACAGCACAGTTGCGACTCCTTCAAGGAGGAGGGCCAGGAGTGGTGAAAGGAAACGTTCCTGGGACATGTTCTCCAGTCGCAGTGTGATACTGTTAGTCAGCATCTCATCTGTGATAATGGTCACCTGGAGTGTACACTGGGCAGCTACGCTGTGGATGCCATCTGCAGAAAAGTAGAAAAGAGTCAATGCTATTTTCAATGCACACAGAATAAGAGAGTAAAGAGGCCAGCTTGTTGCATTCAGAAACCTCTGCAAGTAGATTAACTTCCGTCTCAAATGGTAAGAGCAAAACCAAACAGGACTGGCATCCGCTATAGCTAAAAAAGTCAGATGTACAACAAACCATCTGCTCTTCTCCTTCTGTGTTACATTGTACTGTAACATAATCACCAGCTGTTAATGTTACATTTTGGACTACAGTTCCCCAAAACCTACACCCAGCATGGCCATTGGCCACACTTACTGGAGGATTCTAATACTAGTGTTGAAAAAGTAATCCTTCCAAGCTGTGATTGCATTGTATAAACCAATTCTATGTATTCAGCTTGGTTACTCTTGATCCATAAAGGACCCTTACCTTTCTACTCCATCAACATGGAAGGGAAATTGAAAAAGCTAGGTAGCAACAATGAAACAGACCAAATCCCAAAGGAATGACTGTGTAAGTATACTACAGCAAAAACAACGAAAAATCCTCTTGAATCTTTAAAGATTAGCACATTTGTTATTGCATAAGTTTTTGTGTACTACACAACCTCTTTCATTAAATGCATGAAGCATTGTGCAGAATTTCTAGTATAAATACAGTAGACATAGTTACACGTGGAGTGGGGGAAACTGTAGAAAGCAAAGTCAGTGCAATCAGCCATTCACAAAATCAACATTTGTGTTATCAGCATACTGGAAAACACATTGGAAGAATGTTCCCCCAAATCCTAGGCAACAGTGTACCTCCAGAGCATATTTGCTGCACATCTGCAAATATTTGAGTGCCTTTCAAATATTTCAAGAATTTTAACAAGTGAAAATGAGGTGAACTGCCTTTAGCTGTATCATATGATACAATACAGTAAAATTACTTTTAAAAACACCAGATTGCTCAAAGAATATATTCTAGGAAGAATACTGTGATAGCCATTTTTACTACTATTCCATTTCCACTTCATGCTGTACCAACTGAATCCTGCTATATAATTTGTGGTTCTCCACCCCTTGAAGAAGTCAGGTTCATTAACAGAGAACATTGAGGTAAGGGGTATAGAAGCAGTTTTCCTGAGTTCCTCTGTGGCACAACCAGAACAGGACCCAGGTGTAGTTTTCCTATTCCTAGCCCAAATCTTCTTCACCTGTCCTAAGACATCAAATTTGAGACTTTTCTTTCAATGTAGTTTCAGATACAGTTATAGGTTAGAAATCTGTTCATGCCATGGCATGAACTTCACTCATAGACAAAAGAAATGTGACTGCACTGTTTCTCCTGAGCTACATGACTGCATCTGACACTATCCATCATGCCATCCTTCAAAGCTAACTGCCAATGCTAGATCATTCTGGCATCATTTGGTGGCAGCTTCAGTCTTGCCTTCTAGCTATATGGTAAATGTACCCATATTTTAACAACTGGGATGACATATGCTAATGACAGTCCATGACAATGTCCTTTCTCTGTTTATTTAGTTATTTTAATTTTCAAATATGCTGCCTTTCTCCTAGAACTGGGATCGAATTTTTTTTAAAGTTTCATTAAAATACAAGATATAAATATTAAAATAGAAGTAAATGCATTATAATATTACAGTTAAAGCAAAACACTTTAAAATATCTTAATTTAAATACTAATGGTTTCTTACCTCAAAAAGGGAGAAGAAAACCAGCACATCAACTAAAACCCTTTGATTAGAAGGGTGTTGCTTGTTGAAGGCCTGCTGAAATGCAATGATCCCTGCCTGCCAGAAGAACAGCAAGGAGAAGGCAAACCTAGCCTTTTTTTTTTTTTTTTTTTTTTTTGCTAAAGGCTACCAAAGCCTGAGAATGACTACAAAGAAGGCCCTGTCCCAAGTTCCCACCAAGAGGACCCCTAAAGGTAATGAAACCATAAGAAGGGCCTCTTTAGCAGACCTCAAAGCCCAGGGATGCTTGTATAGGACAAAACATTCTTTCAAATATCCTGGACCCAAACACTTTGAATTACACTTGTAAACAGAACAGTAAACAGTGAAACTGTCTGCCATACAAGTGGGTGAGAATATCATGTCAGTTGGCTTTGTTTTTTTAGAATTTGCTAAAAGTATTTGCTTCCTCTGCACAGAAAGAAAAATAACTAAATATAGTGGCCAATACACATGGAAAGATGCACCCAGAAGAGTGGAACAGGGAATCCAAATCAAACAAAGGCAGGAAATATGGTTCTTGTTTCTAGCCAGTGCCTTGGCTCAAGCAATGGGAAAACAGGGAAGGGAAAACAAGTGAGCTGCTTGGTCAGGAGGCAAGTGGAGGAAACACAGATCATCCTGTTATTGGCCACAGGGCTGGTGCCACCCAGCAACTGCCCAGCAGGAAAGTGAAGATGCTTTACTATACAGCGCTGACCCTACATGAAAAATGGAAAAAGGAGATACCAAGAGGACCATCCCGTGTTCCTCCTTTAAAGAGATTCTGTGCTAAAAACATAAATATACACTTTGGGTCAAATTAGATGATTCAGAGAGTATGTTCTTAGAAGTCATGGATGTTCCTGCACTGTTACATTATATTCCAGTGACATAAACAGATAGAGAACATAAATAGGTTCTTTGTCTCATTACAGTAATCAACAAACTTCAAAGACAGAAAGAAAAACACTATCATTTGATGATGTGAAGATCTTGCTGCCCCATATTTTAACATGCATCCTATAACTCCTAATCTGCCTAGATGCTTTCTATATATTAAAAATTGTTTGATTCTTAATACCGTAACTGTGAACTGGCTTGGTTTCCTTTTATTTTCCTTCCCCCTCCCCCCACACTTCTCTTTCTGTTCTGCTTTATTAACATAAAAAGAGATTCCAAGTAGCCATTATCTCCTTTCAACTCCTTTAGGAAACAAGCTACTTAAGAACACGATCTTTGTTTTTGCTTTGTGAAGTGCCATGAACATTGATGCTGTTTAATAAAAAATAAAATTAATACAACTTAATTGCACTATTGACAGCAACCACAATAATCAAATCAGAGGCTTGGCAAATAAAATATGTTTCTGGAGAAGTCACGGACTATCTACCATGTGCAACAATAATGAAAATGGAAAATTCCCTCCCTCCCCCTCCCTCCCTCCCTCCCTCCCTCCCTCCCTCACACACACACACACACACACACACACACACACACACACACACACACACACACACACAAGATCTCCTCACAGCTTCAGTTCACCACTGGGGGTCTCCAGTCTCTTACTCATTCAGTCTATTTTACTTACTCCCTAGTATATAGAGCCAACAGTAGATGAAGGTAAACGAGAACAAGATGCTAGCTACCTGCTAGAAACAAGGAGAGAAGATATGATGCTAAGCCCAGGCAGCTATCATCCCCCCTGCCCAAGCAGCTGAGAGAAAAATCTGGATATTGATTGCCCCCTAGATATTTGCTGGTGGTTTCTCTTCCCTTCCTCCAACCTGGTCTTTTCAAAGTAAGCTGCACTTAGTCTATTCATCCCTCCAGTTCACTCAACTACTGTCAATAATTAACTGTCTTAATCTGAGCAATGGCAGGAATCCATCAGTTGAAGAGATGCCGGCAGCTATGACTGGTAACTATCCTTGGCGCCCCCACACAGAGGAATTCCCTTGGGAAAATTTAGCAGACCCCACCCAGCGTCAATTAGAGATAATTGTAATCAGTAATATTTTCAGTTTAAATGCATGTGCTGCAAAACACACACACACAAACAGCACTCAAGAGCCTGGACTTGAGATACAGCTAGGTTGAGAAGAACTTGGTGAAGGAACCTGTGTGTCCCTCACCAAGGTGGCCTTTTATAGCTTCGTTCCCAATGTGGGCCTTTATGTCCAAGTGCAAATCTACTCATGCCCCTATAATCACTGCTCCATTCTTATAGTGCATTTCTTAATGATTCTAACCAAGTACAGGTCCTACTGAATTCCTCAAAGGCAGCTAAGTAATCCATTTTTTATATAAAAAAAACAGCAAATGCAACAGTAGGGTAGCATTAACTTTATTAGCCATAGCCAAAGATCAGAAAATAGAGAACAAACTTCTGAATCTCCAGAAGTCTTGATAAGGATGGCTGTTAAATTTACTCTGGGGAAATCTGAGTGTTTCCTAGTGTCCACTGAGTTCAGCAAGGGCCTTGGTATGTAAAGGGGTGGCTGTGTTCTCTATTTAACAGAGAACAGTTCTCTGCTTGAAGGCCTCCTGCATTTGAAAGGCCCTTTAGACCTAATCTCATTTAAAATGAAGAACTCTTGAGAATGGAAAGCAGGGGCATTGAAATTTCCCATCAGCACTCAGCAGCTGGACAGCAGACTGTGTACTATGCCGACAGGTCATCTGCTCATAATTTTCCTCACTATGGTGAGATGTATTGTATTTCTTCATAAATGATAGCAACTTTTTAAAAATATGTGACTATAAATATATATTCGTATCTGTTTTTTGTAAATCTGCCTCCTCCCCATGTCCTCTTCATGGGCAACAAATTGTGGTCACAGAATTATAAGTTCAACATAGGAAATTAAGGAATGACTGCTATTTCCATTGGCCTAAACGTCAGCCTCACTTTCAGGAAGAAAAGAGAGTCCAAAGGTCTTGGAGCCAGAACTTCAGAAGATGCAATATGGCCTTAAACAAACAATCCCTGACAAGGAAAGTTCCAAACTAGGGGACTAAAAGAGTTCAACAAAATGAAAGTGTGTGGGGGGGATCTGTTAAAGCAGAAGCTTCAGAATTTTGCAGGCTGGCATTTCCTACCTGGCAAGTACTTAATGCCATCCATGAAATGCATTTTATGGGTCTTCACAGAGATGCCAAGACTCATCCCACTGCCAGAGAAAAGGTCTTAGCAAAAAGCTGCAAATAGAAATCCAAGAAGGAATGGGACTGGGGGAGTGGATTCACCTCAGTCACAAAGCATTACATCTCAGAGTTCTGATTATAACAGCAAAAGGAGTAGGCAGGAGGAGAGGGAGTCTTCCCATGGCCACGGCTCTCCACTGGCATTTCTCCCTCAGATTAGAAAGGAGTCCAGCTGGAATGGGCCCAGATATAAGAGTCCTAACATCACACTTTCTACTGTTTTGAATGACTATTTATCAGTTTTGTTTGTTATCAGCCAAAAACAACAACAGCAACCCCTCTCACCTCTCATAATACTGATATCACTCTCTTTAACTATGAATATTGTAATGTTTATCTCCCGATTTTAGCATTGTGGATTTATGAGTCTCAGAGGTTTAGCTTGGCTTTAAAAGAAAAACCTATGACCGTCATGCATGCTGCAGGAATTCAAAATATCAAATCCAGAAGGCAATCAACAGAAACAACAGCGACAGGCTTTCAGGTAAACTATGACAGAAATAAAAATAAAAGCCTTGTGCTTCAGAAGGGCTGGGTTCAGCTATAGGGCTGCTAGGGTTGTGTATCACAATGATTAAAGACCAAAATTCATGAAGGCCACAGGATGCAAGACTCTACTCCAGATTCAGCTTAAGGATAATAAAACCAACAATTAATTGCCTGAGATACTATTTTGCAGGGACAGCACTCAGCAAACTATACATTATAGGAAATCCCACTTAGAGTCCCCAAACTCATTGCCAGCACTCATTGAAATGCTCAGGGAAGGATGGGAAAGCAGAAGTGGCAGTTGAAGAAAGGATCCATAAATCTACCACCAAGTCATGGTAAGGGTGATATAGTCCTGTTGTGTGAAAGAAGAAGAAAGTAAACATTTTGCCTAGGACATCTCCGTGCCCTGGGGGAAAAAATTAATTCACAGGATGTGACACACCTTCAAGTAAGAGCTGCAATGCTCTTTTTTTACTTATGGATATATCTCTTCAGGTTGATTCAGGATACGTTATAGAACATAATAAAACAAACAGAACGTGTGTCAGAAAAGGATTCTAAACCAGCTTTTCCCTACTTAATAGTGTCAAGCTGTGTTGGACTCATATTGCTCATTCGGGATAGTTGGAGTTGTAGTACACAACATCAGGAGGCTACCAGGTTAGGAAGCCTACTCTAAATCAAACTGACCCCTCCCTCTGCTTATTGGAAGATAGTCAACTACAGTAACCAAGGACCTCATATACTCCTGCATGGCCGTTCCATATACTAAATCCACTTGCTCTATGCCTAGAGCTTCTGTTGGACCTTCCCCTGCAAAAGCAGGCTTTCCCACTGGCAGCATGCTGTATCCCTGCCCCTCACCTTGCTTTTGTAGATACATTGCCAACACACTAGTAATGAGTGAATTCCACCAGAGAATTTGGGTTGGTGTATAAACACTTCAACACTATAATAACTCGGCGGAGCTGACTAGACTTAATTATAATAATAACAATAACAATTGTAATTAAGCTCTGCTGCCCTTTGAAAACAGTTCCCCTGAATTGTTTAGTGAATATTTCTGCTGGGCAAGGAAGGAGAAATGGGAGCATCAAGTATGCAGAATGTGTGCTTCCTAGGCAAGAATACGAGAAGTCGTAGAGAAGTCCCATTTCTCTCCTACAGTTTCCCAGACGACCTAATTCATAGGCTTCACTTGTAAACCAGTTCAGAGCTTGTAAATATTCCTTTTTTGGACTACCAATCCCAAAATTATATAGACAGCATGAAGACTATTGTAATCTGGGGGGAAAAGATGGGGGAGAAAACAAGGATCTTCCATTTTGAATAGGTGAAATTCTTGGGTACCCAGGAGACACTAAAAAGAAGAATATTTGATGAGCAGAGAACAAAATCAAAGAAGAAGGAATTTTATGGCCACCTAAAGCTAATTTAAAACATACTGGGAGCTCCCTAACATACATCTCCTCCTTTGAGAACTGACAAAGATGAAGGTTTTCCAGCTTTCCAACTGATGTGGGTAGGAGGAATATCTATCCACTGAGCAGCCCAACTAGCTATTCCAAGTTAATGGTCATTTTCAGACAATAGCTGTCCTGAAATTCATTCTTGAATCATGCACACAAGACCTGAAGTGTTGTTCAGCAGCTAAGGATATAACACTGCCTGTTCTTTAGCATATCTTTGTGTCTTACCACAGTCAGGCTGTACAAAAAGACAGCTCCATGTTATACTTCACCACTGTAAACATGGACCATACACTCCCCCCCCCCCCCCCGCATCCCTGAACCACACTGTGAGGACTGACTCTTCCTAAGAGTCAGAAGCAAGCTTTCCCTTGCTGCTCTCCCTTGAAGTATCTCTAAAACCATTTTATGGCAAATTGCACTGAGCCACCATCCCCCTCGTAGTTCCCTGCCTTTGGGACAAGTGCTCTGCCTGTGACCCACAAAACTGGCCTCTGCTGAACTGCCTTGTAAATGGAGCCCCTGCTGCTGGAGAACAAAGGTGAACTTGAATTCTCTCTCACTGGGCTCCCCCGCCCTTTTGAGGAAATATGGCTGCTTCACCATAGCCTCAAAATCTCCATGGCAACAACGGCTAACAAAGCATCTCGCAGAACTGCACTTTCCCCTCCAAGACAGAAAGCAAAAGAGGCACAGTGGCCATGCTAGACTTCGCACACATCCCCTTGTCTCTGACAAAGGAAGTGCCAGTTTGGGGAAAGCATGGAAATTGTAGTTCACTGGTCAACAGACAAAATGGCTACCAGTAGCCCTCTTCATTAAGAAAAATCAGAGCATCCTCAAGCCACGTATGCCTAAACTGGAATACTGTAGTTATCTTTGGGGTGCTCAGGAACTGATCAGTGTGTGGATAAAACAGCGTATGGCTCCAGGGGCAGATCTGACCTGTATAGCTTGCCTCAGAAAAGAAAAGGTGCTGGAACTTCAATGGCCTTTGGGGCAGGTCAGGATAGCAGGATATCCCTTGCCAGGAATTAACTTAGATCCCCAAAGTCAACCCTCCAAGGCTACACAAACTATTTCTTAGCCGTGGTGCCAGATCACACACTGTACCAGTCTTTGTGAAGGCACAAGCTAGCCTATGATAATGAGAAAAAGGGACTGTTGCTGGTAGTTCAGAGGAATGCCATTGCTGCTAATGTGGAATGCCAGTGCTGCCAATGTGAACAGCAGGCATGAAAATAGCTTCAGCCTCCTTTTTGTTTAGCCCCTTCTATAACTGGCAATAAGTGATTACATCTCTTCACTAAAAGTGTTGCCTTTAGGTGCAAGTGGTTTCTCCCAAGACTAAAAAGAAAGAGATAGAGGGGCAGAGAGAGATGAAGTGCTACCTTTTATTAGACCCGTTTTATGCTGGATTTGTGCAGTGGAATTCTATTTCAAAGCAAAACTAAGCACTAGTCCTCAGTTACCTAAAGAGAAAAATAAGTTATCAAATGTATTAATTACCTCAAGTAACCACAAATTATTTGGCAATTAAGCCTATATAGTACCTCCTGATGATACAAGATACTCAACTGTACAACAGATAGCCTCAGAGGTTTATGGGCTCTCCTTGGTCAGAGATTTTCAAACAGAGGCAGGAAGACACTGTTTGCCTTCCTTCCTCAGGCTATGAAATAGGATTTTGGCCTTTATTTCTACCAGCACTATCCTGGGCATGCTTGTTCAGAAGATATTTCTACTGAATTCAATGGGATTTACTCCCAAGTAAAGGCATACAAGATGTTCAACCTTAAGAACTGAAAGTTTGAAACTGTTAGTTCTCAAGGGGCATATGTTACATCAACTTTCTCCAGAGAAGACTCCCTGAGAGTTTAATATCTCCTACTTGTTATCCTTTGACTACAAGCTATTTTCTTACCTGAGTGGTATTCAGGCTATGGCATGGGTTCCCAAACTTGAGGCTGCAGATGTTCTGGGACTATAACACTTAGAAGCTGTGACCATTTAATGTGCTCACTAAGGCTTTGGGGGATTTTAGTTCAAGAATATTTGGGGCTACAAATTTGGGGAACACTGGGCTACACTTGTATCTCCCAGACAGTAAAAGCTGTATCTCTTCTTTCTGTGAGAATCATCAGAACAGCCAGTGAAAGCCACCCACTGAGCTTCATAGTCAAACAGACAGGGTTTCAGACACATTCAGCGCTCTAGCCAACCCACTGTTCCACATCAATGATGCCACTCTTATGACTAATGAGGTTTATTTGAATTGACATACTTAACTACTTTAGCTCAAACTACTCTAACTTGCTTGTACTGAAGCTTTAGTTAATTATGAACAATGGAAACATTTCCTTTTTAATGATGCAACAACTGCAGTACAAAAACATCTGGAAGACAAAACAAATGAGAAACAAAGTAGTCCAAAGTGATTCTTCTTTCCAATTTTTCAAAACAAAGCACAAAGTAGAAGGGAGAAAGTTGTTCAGTTTAATTACTGTGTTTAGGGTAGCCTGGGGCTCTTGATTCACACCACACCCTACCAGAAAACCCTCCAGAGGCACCCCTTGTGTTTAGGGAGTATGGGTATCTCAGCCCATCAGATAAGCATGAAGCAATGAAATATGTTGCCCTATACTAGACAAAAACCATTCTGAAACTCAAGAGTAACAGCCTTTTGACTGAAGGTTGGAGATTGTAGTGTAGATACATATTCACCATTTCTTTAACCACTGACTCTCTGAATTCTCTACATCAGGAGTAGAGAATATGTTGCCTCCCAGATGTTGCTGGACTGGAATTCCCAGCATCAGCATAGGGAACAGTGAGAGATAAAGAAAGCTGCAGCCCACCAAACTCTGCAGGGCCATATGGCCTCTCTCCCTGCCCTGCTGTTATGTGCCATCAAGTTGTCACCGACTTATGAACAACTGATTTCCAAAATGTGCTGTCCTTAACAGCCCTGCTCAACTCCCACAAACCCAAGGCTATGGCTTCCTTTATAGAGTCGATCAATCTCATATTTGGTCTCCCTCTTTTCCTGCTGCCTTCAACTATTCCCAGCATTATTGTCTTTTCCAGAGAATCCTGCCTTCTCGTGATGTGCCCAAAGTATGACAACTTCAATTTCGTCATTTTTGCCTATAGAGATTGTTCAGGCTTAATTGGCTTTAGGACCCACCTGTTCATCTTTCTGGTGGTCCAGTCTATATGTAAAGCACCATATGTCAAATGAATTGATTTTTTTCCAGTCAGCTTTTTTCACTATCCTGTTTTTACACCTGTACATAGTTATCAGTAATACAATGGTGTGGATGATCTTGATCTCCAGTGACACATCTTTACACTTGATTATCCTTTCTAATTCCTTCACTGGTACCATTCAGAGCCTCAGCCTTCTTCTGATTTCTTGGTTACAGTCTCCATTTGGATTGCTGATTGAAACAAGGCATACAAAAATTTTCACTATTTCAATTTCTTCATAGTTAACATTGAAGTTATGCAGTTCTTCTGTAGTCATTATTTTTGTCTGCTTAATGTTCAACTGTAGTCCTGCTTTGGCACTTTCTTCTTTTTCTTCCACTAAAAGTTGTTTTGAGATATTGCTGCTTTCTGCCAGTAAGATGGTGTTATCTGCATATCTTAAATTATTGGTGTTTCTTTCACCAATTTTCACTCCTCCTTCATCTGAATCTAGTCCAGTTTTCCATATATGTTCTGCATACAGATCAAACAGACAGGGAGGCAAAATGGCACCTTTACCTATAAGAAACTATTCTGTCTCTCCATATTCTGTCCTAATGGTACTTCTTGTCTACAATACAGGTTATGCATCAAGACAATCAAGTGCTGAGGCACACCAATTTCTTTCAGAATAATCCATCACTTCTCATGATGTTCCTGCCCCACTTAGATATATAAAAGCCTGGCCATGGAAATCTATTCAGAAGTACACCAATGCAACCCAGAAAGAGGTAAGGCATAAGCAAAGAGCAGAGACACCATACAAAGGTACTCAGAGAGCAAACAACTCCTTATTAAGTTGCTGATTTGAAACTGATGAGTTCATAATGCAAAAGATTCAGAAACATTAAAGACTGCATTGAAGTTAAAGGGAACTCTGCATTACACATTCAAACACTGTGAATTAATTGCACATTGACAAATTAATGAGTTATGGATTCTTGAATTATTAGCTGTGAATTATTCAAGTCATGAACACTGTTCACAGCAAGTTCATTTATTAAAGGAAAGTAGATGCTCTTAAAAGCTCTCTTTGGTTGATTTTTTGAACAGAAAAATTACAAAGGGAATTCCCTCCCCTTTACTTCTGTTGCAGATCTTACGGCATAAACCCCAACATTAGCAGTTTTACTATCAATATATATGCCTACTTGAAATGAAACAGAAAAAGAAAAGAAAAAGGCTGAAGGGATGCAGCCTTGCCACATTCCATCAATTGGCAAGAGGATACAAATCCTACTGGTCCTAGCCTAGGACCTAACTTGACTGTAATGTTAAGCAGGAACTCATGTTTCCAAGACACTATAGAACACATCAGTAAAGAGTCAAAGTAAAGGAACCAGGCAAGAGTGAAGAAGGAAAAAAGAGGATAGTCAAGACAGCCACTAGGATCTTAAGTGACAGTAGATGCTGGGAGTCAGGCCAAGCCTGGCATCATTCATTGTGAGCTGTAAGATGATGTGTGGAGCTTTGGAAATATCCACTCATGTCAGGTGTTGATTTTTGCCAAGCCTGGCTATCAGAGCTCACATCAGGACACTTGGTTTTGCATGCAGTATCTTTCCATTGTAAGCTTTCGGAAGTATAATTTGGAACATTCCCCAGCATTCTCAGGTTTTGGAAATCCTACTGACTATGTGTCCTCTGTGTCCCTCAGCTCTGGATGCCTGTCGCTGTCTCTCTAGCAATAGTTCACTTCTGATAGCCACCTATGGTTCAGACTTGATACTGTCCTTCCTGTTCCCCCGCCTTTCACCAGAGCTAGGAAAAGTTACATTTTGGGACTACAACTCCCAGAACACTTTAAGGACCATGCTGACTAGGGGTGGGTGGTTTCTGAGTAAAAAAAACAAAAACAAACCCATCACAATCCACCACCTTCTCCAGCTCTGCCCTTCTCCCTTTCATGCTATATCTTTTGAACAAGACTCGAGGAACTCCCTCCTCCCTCTTCATACTCTTGATCCTACAAAGCACTCTTAAGATCAGCAAACAGTATCAGATCAGGAGTGCTGTGCTTGTAACAGCTAAAGGGCTCTCAAGCAGGAGACTGCATGCCTCAGATGTGCCAGCCATTCCTTTTCTTCAGATGTGTTTTGCACCTTATTCTCTGATGCGCTCAATGTTTCGAGCCAACAGAGCTAAGAACTAAAAAACAGGATCAGAATGGCAGGAGGTATTTTGAGAGGCGTCCATGCGTGGGAAGCCCAAGGCTGAAATGCAAAATGATTGCAATATGGGTTTGGGCGGCATGAACCCAAAGTTATAAAGGGACACAAACCATCTACCTGCCTGAAGCCAATGTTATTCATTGTTTGGTGAAGGACAATTGCTGCCACGGCAACAGCTGGGCCCAAGCTTTTCTGTCAGGCAAGGAAGGGAAAGCCATGCTCTTTGGCAACTCTCCAGACCCAAGTTTTCTTTTGGGAGAGAGAATGGCCCCCAGTAGCTCCACTCACTCGCTAAGCCTTTCAAGTCAGAAGTGGTTCTCCACTTCACACTGGTGCCACATTCCAGCTTCCAACACCTGTCCTGTCTTCCCAGTTTAATACAACTGATAGCCTATTCCTGATGAATAGAAGAAAATCTGTTCATAAACAAGGAGGAGGAGGACGACGACGTTTGGACTTCCAATAAGCTTTCTTGGACTGTAGCCCATTTCTTCTGAAGAAGAGAGTCCAACTTGTTAACTCTTTAAGATGCCAGAAGACAGCTGCTTTTGCTTCAAAAGATGAACACAGTGACACCTTTGGAAACTTGAACTTTGGTCTTCAACCTTGCAAGCTGTTACATGGAACTGAGCTCTGATTTGTAATCCAAGAAGCTGTTATGCTGGGGTTCATATGTGAGTAGTTGCACAGAATCAAGCAGTGCTTTAGATGCATGAAAACTGCTGGACTGAACAATTAGACTCAGAACTGGGCTATATTTTGTATGCTTGGCAGGACACACACACACACACACACACAAAACCCACTCTTTTCTACCTTTAGTTAACTGACTGTTTATAACTTTTGCATAAATGAGATCAAGGCAGCAAACACAGCCCTAATTCCTATCATCAACTACACAGTAAGCCTCAATGCCAAGCTCACAGTCCTTCCATCTCCCAGTTGCCATCTGGCCCTCTGAATCCTGATCAACCTCACTCATAAGACACACTATTTCTCCAGAATAATCTACTCCTTCTATTTTCCCTGAAATCTAAAAGGAGGCAACAGAAAACAATGGATCAATGTATAGGCTCTATGATAGAATAGTCCTACACTTTGCATGTTAACTGAATTTTGGGTACGTCTAGAAGCCTTTACTATTCACATCTTGTACTTCTGGTGTGCTGGGCTCTTCATCAGTGCCATGATTCTGAGAAAGCTGCATGCCACTAATGCACTGTTGATAAGCCAGCTTCCCCAGATGCTGCTCTCTAATTGTCTGGAGAAACTGTGGGAAAATCAAGAGGATTTGCTATGAAAAATCCCATTAGAATAGCAAAGTATGAAATCCAGGGAGAGAGGGGGAAGAGGACCTGCAAGATGTGTCCACAGACCAGACATGGGTTAATTAGGGATATAGATTCAGAGGGAGCCAGCCAAAGCAATTAAGATTAGTCCATGAATCCCTGGTTTGGGGGTCTGTGTAAGCAAGAATGCCAACAGCAGATACATAGTCAGATAAATCCATTTGAGCCATTCTTCTGGTAGCAAAATAATAGCTATGATTCGTGGCCTCGGTTGACAGATGCTGATCCCGTATCTAAAAGCGATGAACCGTAAGAGGAAAATACTGTTGGTTTATTCCAACATGAATTTACCTCAATCCGCATTTGGCAAATTTGTCTGCTTCTGTTTTGTAATCAGTCAACAGGAAATAGCATGGCTTTGTTTGCATGTCTGATGTCTCAAGCAGGAAACATTTGTAAGCCTAGAGGAATAAGATTTTACAAGGAAGAAATACACATTGGTCTTAACATGTGATCTGTTCTTCAGAGACAGGAGTGATGGTCTAACTACACAAAAAGATGAGGAGGATGCATGCACAAGGATTCCATGGCTCTGTTTGATGCGTAGGAAAGAAAACTTGGGTAGATGCTGCTTTTTCCAGAACTCTTATTCAATGGCACACTGTCAACACTTCCTCCCTAAATAACTATTAATGGTATGCATTTAGTATTGAATTAAGCAATCCTAGTTATGCATAAGAGTCCAGCTGCCTGGACACACGCCCACAACATTCCTACACTCAGCCACCACAAAAGGCACAAGCCAAAGTGCCAGGAATGAGAATCTGAAACTGCCATCAGCTTTGGTGATTTTCCAAGGACTCTTACACAGTAGTTAAAAGCAGAGGAAATTGAGCTACTGAAACCTGCCAAATCTATACCTTGCAAAAAAAAAAAAAAAAAAAGTGGCAGAGGTCTAATGAGAATTTAGGAGTCATGCTTTCCATTGTTCTAATTTCTTTTCAACCAACATTACCACAATATTAGAATTCCTAGGAAGCTGGCAGACAGGATAGGTAAGAGACAGAGGAAAGCCAACAGGTATATGGCAAGTTGTGCATAAGTTCCAGAAAAGATGGCAGTCTTCCAAAGTTCTTCTTGACATGAACAGAAATGTCACATATCTCAGGAACATATTTTATTTCGTCTGGGTTCTCGTGACCTGGGTTCAATCCCAGGTAGTCAACTCAAGGTTTGCTCAGCCTTCCATCCTTCTAAAGTCAGTAAATTGAGTACCTAGCTCGTGGGGTGTGTGCAATGTGTAGCCTTCATAATTGAATTGTTAACTGCCCAGGACTGTTTTAAGCGCTATAGGGAGGTATATAAGCAGCATACTTTGCTCTGCTTTTTACATCAATGAAACACCACCCACAGACACACTCCATCTTTACAAGAATGAATCAACTGAACACTCTGGAAAAAGTCTGTTCAAATTGTTCCAGCTTGAGAAAAGTAGAAGCCCCCAGTGACAGTGGGGGGAAAATGTGTTGGGAGCAAAAAGGTACGGATTAATTCAACTCAATTTTTGCTTCATGCAATCGGGGGGGGGGGGGGGGAGAGACACTTCAAATCAACCCATATTATAACTGCAGCAAATCCTGTGGTATTTGATTATGTCATCTCAGGCTGAGTTAACTATGAATCTGGAAATCTAATGCTCTCATTTACTCCTTAACATTGCCATTCTTGACTAATTAGCAGCTGGATATCTTTTTTCTTCTACCATGGATCATTCAAAGATCTTTCAGTAGATTTCCATCAAGTTTCTGCCCAGTCATATTGATCCACAAAATCCTGCTACAAAAAAAAATAACCCTCCAAAAACATGTATTTGTTTTGAAATCATTCATTTTCATGAGCAAAGCTATTGAGCAGAGGATGGCTGCCCTGTTGGCAGTTCCTGGGTGCAGACACTGAGGGCAAGCCCAACAGAACAGTATTGGCTGAGCAGCTTATCCCCCCTTTGTGTGGATGGGGTGCACAATCAATCCCACAGCATTAAAGTGGATACAACCATATGGCAGGAACAACATACATGCAAATCCTTATCGTTGAGTTATCTTATTGGTATCCAGACAGATTTCAACAACCGACTGAATTAGGACTACAGGAGGGGGTAGGGGGCTGACTTAACATTAGGTCAACTGTCACAGAGGAATAACTATAGGGAACAACTGCATGACATGCTATAGAGAAGGCTTGTTTACAACGTATTAAAAAATGTCACAGATGGCTCCAACTCTTTCCAGGCTTACAATCTCTTGAACGTCAACACCAACAGGAAATTATGGGCAGTAAAGTGGGTGCTCTGACCCCAGAAAATAGTAGTGAAGCTTGAGCAAGTAGAGCAATGAAAGAAGTGGGATGCATGAGCAACAGGCACATATTGACAGTCAGCAGAGCATGGCAGGGGTTTGACTGCCTCCTTCTTTTGTACCTTCCCCCATCTGATGCCTTCCAGATGTGTTAGTCTGCAACTTCCATCATCCCCCAGCCAACTTGGTGATGGAGGCAGTTGAGGAATAGAGACTGGGGTAAGTGGCTGCATTTTTTTACAGACAATCTGGTCAAAGGTGGGCAGATATTTTTTACTGTTAGGGAATTATGTAATCAGTTGAAACACCATACCCAAAGAGTGCCCACCAATGGTTTCTTGCCATCTGGGAAAGAATAAACCCCTATCTCCCCAACATAGTCATCCTGACACTGATTGAGGTTCCCATAGCTGTATTTTACCAGAAAAAAGAACTAGAACCATGCAATTCAAAATGTGGGTAAATCACATTTAGTTTGACCATAAGACTGCTTCCCAGAACAATGGATTATTTTCTCACAATTATGTTTTTGTATTGTATAGGCTGTGCCATCACCCATAACACAGGTTTTATCCCTGCACTTTGGGGATTTGCAAATATGTGATGACTACCTAGGGCTATATCTCCACTCAAAGGACAGCTTATATCTATTTAGAATGAAGAGCATGATAATGGCAAAAAAATACAAATGCTTCTAATCTGATAATAGATCACACCTTCTCCAAAATGCCTTGACTGTGGAGTTCAACAACACCGTGAACAAGGACTGTGGTGGGAAACAATGTAAATTTTGCACCATTTCCTCTCCCTGCAGTGGGGAATGCCACACACACCACATCCCAAATAGCCCAATCATCAAACGGTCCGGTGATCAAACAGCCAAGGGAGGGAAGCTTTGAAACCAAACAGAACAGCTCTCATGGATGAATAGAATGTTCTTTAAAATATATATATCGATCCAAAGCTCCAGACTATGTTTTATAAGCTGCTGCTGTTGCCCAAAAGACTTCTGATACAAAAGAAAGTGTTCACATGTATGATAAGGCATCCACCCAACCTTAGCTTTTTGCTACAAAATTGCTTGCCACCTCCCTGAAATAAGAAAAACTGACCACTCAAAATCCATAAGCTACAGAAAGCTCAACAGCTAAAATGCTTCACTTCCCCAAGAGCAGCAGCTAAAATTATTGTTAAGCAACAATTAATCTTGGTAGTAGATGAAGCAAATAAAATGTCACAGGCAAATGACTGCTCAAATGTCTTTTTTTGTACTCTACAAATGCATGCCTGAGATTGGAGGCATACTTTTATTCCCTAACTCAAGTAATCAAGAGGAAAAGAGAAGATTCCTCCCACCAATTTCACATTATATTTTACATGCAGCTTTTGACACAACTACTCTTCGCCATGGAGGCTTACTACTGGCTGGGAGGAGGCATGAAGATTAGCCCCAAGAGGTAACTTTGTCAAACAGGACATAGGAAATCAGCACAAAGGAACATGAATTACTACTACAGTTCATGTGGAGCTTTCAAAGAAATGGCACAACAAATAGGAAAAGACATCAGAGCACTCACTCAGAACCTAGGAGCAGAAAAAAATATGTAATCTTGGAGGCAGTGGAATAAAGGGAACAATTAAGGACACTGCAAAAAAAATGTCAGACATTTATTTGCAATAAATAGAAAGGGAAAGGCAGGAAGTATGTCTGCTTCAAGCTGGGCAAAAAGGTTTTTTCTTTTCCCCAGAGAAAAGACTAAATGCATTATTATTTCACTGGTACCAAAGACTGAGGTTTAAAGACAAAACAGGTTGGGAAAATGAACCAACACGTATTTGTTGAAGCTGCCAGGCCAAAAATGGAGGTGCTTACATAGAACTAAAATGTCATCATCACCACCATCTTCAGCTCATAACCTGCCACATTTATTGTGCCACTGCAGAGGTGGCAAAAGTCAGTTGAGATGTGACAGAGCAATCATGGATTAGACTAGACCAGCCAGAGTTCTAACTGCTTCCTATGGTTGTGCATGTCTCCCTGGGATGAAGATACCATGCTGTTTCAGTATGTTCTGCACTCCCCATAAGATGCCAAAACAAAAGTAAGTAATGAGCACATTTCCTATACAACACTCTTCCGCTGTGAATATGGAGCACTACTTCAAAATGCACCTGCCACAGAGGTTCTCCTAAGCAAAGTGTGGTCTAGAAGAGAAAAATGTAATGTGTTTGCACATTGTTAGATCTTATATCTCCATCAATATGTCCCTGCTATGAAAATGTGCATTTTTTTAAAAAATGAATGTTGCTAGGCACAATGTGTAAATCATCCCGTGTATAGCAGAAGTACTATTCATAACTGATATGCAGCCTATCCAGTTGTATACAGGTATAGACAACACAGAACAAATAAAAGGATCATAAAGATGTTTCTAAATGACACCCCAGTCCACCTGGATGGAAGATGTTACTACTTCCATAAAGCACTCGACACCTGTCACCCTCTGAGCTCCAACCTGTGACCTAGTTTATGTCTCTCCAAGAGCTTACCAACAGTGATCTGCTCCTTCCCATTTTGTGTCTCATCCTCCTTTGCTACCCACCACTCTAATCCATGTGCAATAAGGAATGGTTAATCCCTTTGCTTCTAAACCCTCAAATCCTCCAAATCACTGCACCTTTTAAATCAGCATCATCCCTGATGCTGAACATCACAATCACAGTCAGGGGAAGTGAGGAAATACTAAATGGATAGCTTTTCCTCCCTAAACCAGACCAATGGAAGTGCACACGCTCCAAGCCCCAAATATGGAACAGATGGTTTGAATGTATTATCTGCAGTCAGTCCCACCTCCACACTATCCTAGGTTGCCCTGGTCAGGCAGATCTTAGCAGCTGCCCACTCTGCACTGAGATTTTCACCCCTGCTCAGCTAGCTGCACTCCATCTTGACACAGTATATTTGACCCTAAGAAAAAAGATCAGCTTCATGGCTTGAAGTACCTTATACAATTGGAACACAGCCATTCAAGGAAGAAAAGCAGATGTTTGCAGATTACGATTGTGGACATCGACAGATCAGAAAAAACATCTGGCGATTGTGTGGCAGAGAAAGGTAAAACCTCTCTAAGGAGGGTAGAATGAGGAGGGAGAGAACTCACACCTGTAACTCTGTAACTGGCCCTAAGATTAACAGAAATGCCAACGTGCACTCACTTGATCTTAGGTTCCCACTGGAATCTAGACACATGCTAACAGCTACCTGCAAAACCTCCTATCAAGATCGAGCGAACAGTGAAAGTGTGCCTACCTAGGTATTCGAAGCATTTAGTTCCTCCACTCACAACCATAACAATCTTCCAAAACTACTCCTCCAACACTTCTGTGGGCAAACTTTTATCTGATCAAATTTAAAATATATGGCCAGTACTCTCTTACGGAGCTCAAGGGGTGCAACTGGAATTATGTAACCACCAGCAGCAGACTGCCACTAATTAAAGAATCTCTTTTTTAGTTTCAGAGTATGCATGATTCATGTACTAGGAAAAAAAGTCATGTGCACCTCAAAAAAAAAAAAAAAAGAAAGAAAGAAAGAAAAAAGGAAAAAAAGGAATTCTTTAATTAGAAACAACCTGGCACTGTCAATAAAAAAGGATACATACTAGCCTATGACTTATCCCCTGTAATGTGCAATTTGATCTGCCATGTCCTGGTTTTGCAACCATACTCCTGTTTTGCCCCATTTGTATGTGTGTGCATGTTTTTGCTTGTTTATTTTTTTTACTTTTATTGACTGTACATTATGTTTATTAATGCCCAACAACATTTTTTAATATTGTGCAGCTAGCCATCTGGAGCATTTTCTTTTAAAATGTTTTTATAAATCACAAATAATTGTACAGATAAGTTCACTTTATCTGAGGACGGACACTAAGGCTGCAATGGCACTGGCAAGCCAAATTGAAGTGATTCAGCTTGGCTGTGGCTATTTTATGCTTCTGTTTGGATTAGATGATCACATGGAGATTGCAAATTGTTTTGGTGCCAGTATCCATAGTCACTCCTCAATCTCATGCAGCTTGACCAATGCCATAACCTCAATCTCATGCATGCTTGACCCAGGCCCCCTTCCTTTGATCCTGCCCTCTGCTTATCTCCTTTTATGGTTCATTGTAAAGCCAGTGGGCTGTTTAAAGTATTGTATAGTGCTTAGGAAAATGAACAGCTTTGCAAAGTTCTCCATAGAATAGAAATATATACAAACATACTGTGGAAATATAGTCTACTGCAGTTAATTCAAATTTTTCATATCCATTTTTATCTTTTTTTCCCCAAAGGACAGGTAATCTAGCACTGAACTAGTATAGCAATGTAGTGATAAGGTGATCTAGCGCTAAACTCGGTACTTGGTTTCATTTTTAAAAAATTAAAAATACTCTGGGGCGACTAGGGAGAAAGATTGTGGGGGTGGGTGTTCCCACTGTTCAAAACATCACTTAACACAACTTAATACAACACCAGAATATTATTCAAAGTCATTTCCCCTGTCCTTTTGGAGAATGTAATAACTGATCAAATAGGGAAAAGTTGTTTGAATTGTTTCAGCTTGAAAAAAGTAGACACCCCCAGCACCATAGGAAAAAACTCAGTGCTCAGAACAAAAAGGCCTGTGCTAGTTTGAATTGGTCTTTGCATTGAGTGATCAGGGTTTTTTTTTTAAAGCAAATTTGTTCATTTCACACCCACAGCAAATCTTGTAGTATTCGATCATGAAGTGGCAACCTTAGTTTACAAAAGTCTTGCTTCAAAAGCCAATGGAAACATTCAGTGTCCATCCATGAACTTGCCAATACAAATACATGTAATGGAATTCCAGGGTCTTCACAACAATTCCTTTCATTCTGTCTTGCCAAAGTTACTCAAGAACGAAGCAGTTAAAGTGAAGGTTTGACGTTAACTAGGAAAAAATTTCCATGCACTGGCTGTCCACCTACAAGCCACTTGCATACATAAGCAGCAAAACAGGAATCAGGGCAAAGACTACGTACAGTAAAATATCCAGGAAGATGAGTGGATCTTAAGCCATTCATGATGCAATGCATGTTTGACAGAAACACCTGACCAGACTTTGCATCTTTTAGGCTACATCACTCGAGAGCCAATATATGGTCCTCTAGGAACTGCAGCCAATCCTAGCTTCCTCAGCAAGCACACATGTATTTGCAAATATACTACATGCATAAAACTCAAATATATATATGCATTCCAGACAATGTGAAATGCCCTAAGCAGATCTACAATCCTAAGATCTTGTTTCAAGAGATAATATTTCATTTATTTGGAACTGATGGCATATATTGCTTATATTTCTTTTTCAGAAGCTATTGCACACACTACAGTCATGTAAGACACCCAGTTGTCCCAATCAGATGACAAAATCAGGTTTTCTCAAAGCTGGACAACCAAACACGGCTAATAAATAGACTACTTAGAAATCTTCCTGTAAGGAATTTATGTGAATGGACAGTATAAAACATAATGACTCAGGTCTTCTATTATGCTTTGACCACAGACATATTGTTCTAATAGTATATCCTTATATCTTTCATTTATATACGCTGTTGGTATTATCTGGAAACACAGTTTCATAAAATATCCTTCTCTAGGTGTGAGAAATAAGCTCCGATAAGTAAATGTTATCAGTCTTCAACAGCTTATACCACCGGGAGTTCTGAGCTGCTTCCACATGCAGTAAAGTTCCTTTGTCATTTATCTTATTTTTCAGTTACGTACTTTTGCAGGCCTAGAATATGTTGCTACATGTAACAAGGCTATGTTCAGAAACTACCAATTCACATTTCATTGCCCAGTTGTGCTGCATTGCCTAATTCTATCCGTACAGCTGTGTTTGAACACAAAGGCTAAACCACAATTTAACATCATAGGGATGAATCATAGCAAGCTTCAGGGATACACTCAACCATTTTAGATTAATCACATCTTATTGTGACTTCCAAAATCAGACAGAATTTTATTAAATTTAACTATAACTATATGTTAAGCTAACTTGAAATCATCGTTTTACGAAGGTACATTTTGAGACTTGTTTCTTACTTGTTTCTTACAAACAACATGCTCAACTACAACTAATCCAAAATAAAAATGGAATCATCCAACTGTTTATTTTCACTGCAGCTCATTCTTGCAGTAATAAACCATCATCTAACACATCTGAAGACATTCAGACTTAATCAGTATGACAAAATTGTTTCAAGGGCGCAGAGGTTTACCTCTAGTCTCAGAACAACAGTTACCTAGGTATGGTCAATATGTTTGTTATAAACTCTTTGTATTGGTGTATTAAGACCACTGAGCCTCCACAATGTCAGCCAATAAAATAACTGAGCCACTTCCCAACAAAAGTCTTTCTTGCCCTCCCCCCAACTTGTGTGAAATATTGTTGCTTGTGCCAATTTTGCAGACAAAAATTGAGCTTTCCAGTAAAGCCTTTCTTCAAAAACCACCACAAGGTAGGTGCCCTGACCTGTTCCAAAAAAAAACAGCAAACTTTGGTCTTGTTATAACTTATTGTAAAACGTTCCTGGATGCCATACCCTCAAACTCTTTTTACCTATGGATCAGATCATCTTGGCAGCCCTGTGTTTTCAGAAATGGGGAACCATAATTTCTTCTCAATCCTAGGTATATTCTGATACCTGCACACCAGCCAGTGACTGATCATTAACTTCTCTATTTTGGGACAGAGTTTAGCAGTGGACTTTGCTGCTCAAATATCTGGCCAAATCCATTGATACCTAAAAAATGTCCACAAACTGGGTTTTATTTTTGTTCACTGTCTAGCTTGGTGAAGATTTCTGGAGAACTCAAAAGCTTGCACAGTGCTGTAGAATTGTATCTGATTCAAATAAAGCTATTACCCACCTGTGAATTTTGTTTTTCCCTGACATATAAACCATAACTTTTCCAATAAGCATTTAGCACCCAACCCCTTGTTCCCATACTTTGCTGGCAATAAGCTTAAAGTACATGTAACCAGTGTAACCATACAGTGTCCCTGCATATCCCTCGACTTCAGTTGCCCCTCTCCTTCCTATGCTGAGTCCTCTGTGTTTTCCAGATTGCAGTCCCTACAGGGCAATGACCTGTCCTCTCATTCCTTTTAGGTGTTGTGTAAATAGATTTCATCATAATCATCTTCCTGAGATGTGACAATATGAACAAGGGAAATGATGAGTAAGAAATTGGCCACTTCTCTACTCCCAGTCACTTTCCCTGGAAACATATTTTCCTATTAAAAAAGAAGAAGAAGGAGGAGGAGGGAGATGTTCATCTACCATTATCAAAGCCATTCAAACTGTTGACATGGCTACAATCATGTCAACAGAAGAATTATATAACTTTAATGTTGACAATGAAGAAATCAAAATGTTTAAAGATTTTCTATATCTCAGTACAATCATCAATCCAAATACACCCTGCAGCCAAGAAACCAGAATAAGACAGAGACTCAGAAGGGCAGCTAGGAAGCAACTAGAAAAGACCCTCAAGTGCAAGGATGTATCACTGGAGACCAAGGTGAAGACTGTCTGTAGTACAGGATTCCCAGTTACAATGTTCAACTGTGTATAGTGAAGCTCACAATGAAGAACACTGACAAGAAAAAGATTGAGTCATTTGAAATATGGTACTGGAGGAGAATTTTTACACACCATGGATGACCAGAAAGACACATGTGGGTTACAGACCAAATCAAGCTTGAGATCTTCCTAGAAGCCAAAATAACTAAACTGTGGATATCGTACTCTGGGCACATTACAGCCAGACAAGACCCACTATTAATGATAATAATGCTGAAAGAAGGAAGAGGAAAACCAAATAAGAAATTGATTGACTTGATAAAGGAAGCCACAGCCTTGAGTTTGGAAGAGGTAAGCAGGTCTGTTGACAAACAGACCTTTCAGAGGTCACACGTACATAGGGCTGCTGTAAGTCAGAAGCGACTTGGCAGCACAGAACAACAGACTGTTGTTAAACACAATTTGTGGGTACTGTGTGGTTTGCCTGCCAGTCCCATTAGCCCTGATACTCTGAGCTACTATACAGGCTTTTGGGGGATGCAGTCCAAATAAGCACGCAGAACATACCGTATATCTCTCCATGAGGTGAAAATACAGCTAGGCATTTGTTTTCTCATTTTCACTATTCACGCTACAAAGAAGGAGAACCCGAGCAAATATACTGTCTGCTTTGGGTCACCAGCTCTGGAGTGCCAGATGCAGCAATTCCCAGTAATGCCAGGGGCCTGGGTTCCCTATGCATCAGAGCCAAGAATCCCACTCAGCAAGGCTCTGATGACAGCCAGGGGGTGTGGGTATTATCAGCACTCCTCTGGATTCACTGTGTCATATTCCCCAGTCCCTGTATTCCTATCCCTACAGAGCAGGTGCAATCTTTAGCCACCATGCTGAGAGTTTAATTGCTGAAACTCAGGGACAGCTGCTCTTGATCATCTCCAAATTGGTCTCCCGGCAGGCAGACTTTGCTAGAGAGAGAGGCAGTGCTAATAAGAGAGTAATGTGGTGCAGTGCTCCTGAGACAAAGAGTTCCTCTCCCCATTAAATAGGACCCCCCAATTTCTCCCCTTAGCTCTTCAACACTGTTCACTTGGGATCACTGGGAATGCTCAGTTGCTGTCCTTGGGGGGGGTGGGGGGTAAGAAAACAAACCTTTCCTAACGTTAAGGGATTGATTAGAAACATTAACTGTGTTCTGTAACTTCTAGCTTTGTAAACTCTGATGCAGCATGCAGAAGCTTCCAAAAAGCCAAAACCAGAGACCAAGAGTTCATCCTCAACAGCTTCACCCCAATAACATCCTATTCCCCCAATCTGGCAACTGACAGCTCCCATCATCCCAAGCCAGAATGCCCACACTGGCCAAACGGGCTGGAAATTATGGGCACTGCAGTCCAACCCATCCTGAGATTTCCATGGAGCAGACATCATGTGCTCACTTGACACTGGTGGTTCTTTGTCATTTAAATCAACCACCATTTGGGGGCTGGCTTTGGCAGAATGTACCTTCCACTTTGGACACCCAGGTCAATAAACTCTGCAGAGCGGAGTTTGGAAGTAACATTCCAGTTGACATAGGTGTCCAAACTGAAATTGGTACGCTCTGCCCAAAACCAACCCCAAAATGGTGGTTGTAGATTCAAATGACAAATAATATTACCTGTAACATGTTACTCTTGAGGATAATGTGGAGATAATAAATATTGGTCAAAAGCCTGTTGCTTAGAGTAGAAAATTGCACTAAAGTAGGCCCGTGGGGATTTGGTGAGTCAACGTCTTCATAAGTTCCAGTGATTCAAATGGGCCTACTTAATCTGTGACTTACTTTAAAATAGTAAGTTACAGTTAGAGTAGGTCCATTTGAATCAATTACAGAGGAGTTGACTTCCCCATTGGTTAAATGGGCCTAGTCTAGTGCAAATGACTAAACAACAAGATTTTGGCCATAATTTTTTTAAAAAGAAACATACATTGTTGGATACCCAGTGTGGTGTAGTGGATTGATCGACTAGCATTCTGGGGACCAGGATTCGAATCCCTTCACAGCCATGGAAACTCACTGGGAGAGTGGAACTGGTATAAACATATTTCACTTACATTGAAAGCCCAATTAGAGTCACTGTAAATTAGTTCTGACTAGAATCATAGAATCATAGAAAAGTGAAGTTGGAAGGGGCCTACAAGGCCATCAAGTCCAACCCCCTGTTCAATGCAGGAATACAATCAAAGCATATCTGCCAGGTGATTGTCTAAGTTTTTCTTGAATGCCTCCAGTGTTGGAACACTCACGAGGTAACTGGTTCCACTGTCGTACTGCTCTAACAGTTAGGAATAGAGATGTGGGTATTCGTATACGAATACGAATATCTCCACACAGGTGGAAATAACGCGGGGCCGGACTGTCCACTCACGATTTTGAAACTGCCGTCAGCTCCACAGAGGCTTGCTATTGCGCTGTTCTCTGCAATGGATTAGCCACTCTCCAACCTAGCAGAGAGGCTTGTCATCCCGCCTCCTGCCAGGACTGGGTAATTGATTGTGGACAACGGCGCGATAGGAAGGTCCGACAAGCTTGTGTCAGCAATGAAATCGTGAGTGGACAGTCCGGCCCCATGGGGCCAGACCCTCATTATTTCCAACTCTGCGGGGATATTCGTATTTGTATACGAATACCCCCATCTCTAGTTAGGAAGTTTTTCCTGATATTCAACCAAAATCTGGCTTCCTTTAACTTGAGCCCATTGTTGCGCGTCCTGCACTCCGGGATGATCAAGAACAGATCCTGCCCCTCCTCTGTATGAATATTTGAAAAAGTGCTATCATATCACCCCTCAGTCTTATTTTCTCAAGGCTAAACGTGTCCAATTCTTTCAGCCTTTCCTCATAAGGCTTGGTTTCATCCTTGTTGCCTTCCTCTGAACTTGTTCCAATTTGTTAGCATCCTTCTTGAAGTGTGGTGTCCAGAACTGGACACAAGACTCAAGGTGAGGCCGAACCAGTGCTGAATAGAGGGGGACTAGCACCTCGTGGGATTTGGAAACTATACTTCTATTAATGCAACCTAAAATAGCATTTGCCTTTTTTGTAGCCACATCATACTAGATGGCACAATAACTAACATTGTTATTTTGTTACTCCTAAAACATTACTTTGTGGAAGACATTTTGCAGGATTTTTGGCCCTCTTTTTTATTATTGTTGTACTTTTAGATATAATGTAACAAGAAGTCAGAAAGAAACAACTGTCACACTCCAAATAACAAGTAATGCCAGTGAGATGACTTTTAAAATCAACATGCAACAACTAACAAATGGCTGCTCAAAAATAACACTCCAAATTGTTAATCAGTGAAGTGAAAGAAGGAACTGAAAATGCAAGGCAAGGATGAAAATGCAAAATTACAACATGAAGAAAAATTAACTACACTTGAATTATTCAGCCTCCAGAAAAGTCTAGACACATGGATTTGATTCTGTTACAAAATAAACTGAAAACAAGTGATTTCTGAAAGCAGGACAAGGCAAGAGTTAGTGAGTTTTAGGTGCAGGAAAGCGAATTAGCTCAGTAAAAATGGGACTGATCCTTACTAACAACTGGATAATAAAATTAATTCATGACAACAAAGTCATGAAATCACTTTCATTTAGGTTTTTGCCCTGAGTAACTGTTTTTATGGGGATGTGTTAACAACAAATCTCAGTTGCTTAGGCAAACCAAACAGGGATTTGAACTCCACAACCAGCAAAACCCCTGCCATTTAATTCTTAGCTACATCAGCCAGCTATTCTCACCTCTCCCACATATACCTCCACACCCACAGTCCTGCTAAAACACACTTATTACTGTCACTGGCAGTTGGCAGGTTTCAGTTCAAATTTCATGTGCTGTAACTATCTGTCATTATCGCTCCCTGAAGGCAGATACCAACTGCATCACAAGCAAAATTTGGACCACAAACTCAGCTCCTTAATTCTGAGTGGAAATCTTGCAGAACAGGTGCTGCTGCACAGACCAAAGAGAGTCATAATAGCTAGTAGTAGGGCAAGTAACAACTAGTTGTGTTCCTGGAGGAGGAGAGTAGTTTTAGATGTTGGCCCAGGCTAAGCCAGTTTTGGTTCTTCCAGGGAATTCCAAGGGAGGCATGACTAAATGCTTATACCTCCCATTCCATTTCTGCTCCTTATCTCTTTCAGGAATCATTTTAAAGAGAAAAGGAACACAGCAAGATTCACAGTTCTAGAGACTCGCTAATTCAGTTTAGCTCTTCAGACACCACACCCCATTTGCCTTTGGCTGAAGGAAGATAACATCAATAGAAGCTGAGACACTGGGTCATGAAGTTAAAAGTTGGGGGGGCCCTAGCCTGTTCTTTAAAACAAACCCACATCTCTCCCCCCCCCCCAAAAAAAGCAATGTTGAAGATTCTCTCCTACTGGAAAAGGAAGGAATGCAGGCTTTCAAGCCACAAATTCTATTTTAGGAAAAGATGTTTATCCCAGCCTGAATTTGGTCTAGCATAAAGGGGAAAACTTTGTGTAAATGACTCAAAAGCAACCTCCTTCCTAAGAGTTAGGATGAACTAACTGCTCAATATAACGAGGTGCCAATACAATGACCACAACAGCCTCTGCTCACTCAGCCATAGTTGCTTCTTCATGCTTACCGTTGCATATTACTCACTCGTATTCCAGTCACTTAGGAGGGGGATAGACATCAACGTCCAGCCTAGAGTGTAATCCTTCCCCATGTCCCTTTTTCAAAAAAAGATCTGGCAATGTTGAGCATTTCCCACAAGGTCCCAGAACAACAGTAGGACAGAGGCACTGTGGGAAATTCAGTGACAGTTAGCTGCAGCTACCTACCCTCCACCATGAGTGCTGCTTCCTTCTGCTAATTATGTCTGTCAGGGCCCTCTAAGAGAGAAGAGGTCCACAAGGGGACACTTCACCTAGGCTCCTCTCAATTCTGTATGTGCACCATGTTTGGAGTTGGAGTTCTCCATGGGAGGGGAAAAACCTTAGCAAGCTGAATACAATCCACAAGCATTAAGCTGTTTGTCCCTTTAGGGTCATGGTGCTCCCCAATACATGTTTCCAGTTATTTTCAGTCCAAAAATAAATTGCACTGAAATGATATTTTGTCTTTGATGGAGTAAACACTTGTCTGCTGATGTCCTAAAAAGTTTCATCCCATTGGAGCAGTTCTGCTTTACTGTCCTAGGGACAGGGCATTGGCTACTAATAACAAAAAAAACAATATTGTGCATCTAAATTGATTCTGAGCACAGCCACTTCATTTTTTAAAAAACACTTCGTCTGCATTCTAGAATTTAAAGGTTGTTGTTTAGTCGTTAAGTCGTGTCCGACTCTTCGTGACCCCATGGACCAGAGCACGCCAGGCCCTCCTGTCTTCCACTGCCTCCTGGATTTGGGTCAAATTCATGTTGGTAGCTTCGATGACACTGTCCATCCATCTCGTCCTCTGTCGTCCCCTTCTCCTCTTGCCTTCACACTTTCCCAACATCAGGGTCTTTTCCAGGGAGTCTTCTCTTCTCATGAGATGGACAAAGTATTGGAGCCTCAGCTTCAGGATCTGTCCTTCCAGTGAGCACTCAGGGTTGATTTCCTTCAGAATGGATAGGTTTGTTCTCTTTGCAGTCCAGGGGACTCTCAAGAGTCTCCTCCAGCACCACAATTCAAAAGCATCAGTTCTTCGGCGGTCAGCCTTCTTTATGGTCCAGCTCTCACTTCCATACATCGCTACTGGAAAAACCATAGCTTTGACTATGCGGACCTTTGTCGGCAAGGTGATGTCTCTGCTTTTTAAGATGCTGTCTAGGTTTCTCATCGCTTTCCTCCCAAAAAGCAGGTGTTTTTTAGTTTTGTGGCTGCTGTCACCATCTGCAGTGATCATGGAGCCCAAGAAAGTAAAATCTGTCACTGCCTCCATATCTTCCCCTTCTATTTGCCAGGAGGTGATGGGACCAGTGGCCATGATCTTAGTTTTTTTGAGGTTGAGCTTCAGACCATTTTTTGCGCTCTCCTCTTTCACCCTCATTAAGAGGTTCTTTAATTCCTCCTCACTTTCTGCCATCAGAGTGGTATCATCTGCATATCGGAGGTTGTTGATATTTCTTCCGGCAATCTTAATTCCGGCTTGGGATTCATCCAGTCCTGCCTTTCGCATGATGCATTCTGTATATACGTTAAATAAGCAGGGAGACAATATACAGCCTTGTCGTACTCCCTTAACAATTTTGAACCAGTCAGTTATTCCATATCCAGTTCTAACTGTTGCTTCCTGTCCCACATATAGATTTCTCAGGAGATAGATAAGGTGGTCAGGCACTTCCATTTCTTTAAGAACTTGCCATAGTTTGTTGTGGTCCACACAGTCAAAGGCTTTTGCGTAGTCAATGAAGCAGAAGACTGATCTTTTCCAATCCTCTGGCCACTGCTGAGTTTTCCAAACTTGCTGGCATATTGAGTGTAGCACCTTAACAGTGTCATCTTTTAAGATTTTAAATAGTTCCACTGGAATGCCATCACCTCCACTGGCCTTGTTGTTAGCCATGCTTTCTAAGGCCCACTTGACTTCGCTCTCCATGATATCTGGCTCAAGGTCAGCAACCACACTATCTGGGTTGTCCGGGACATCCAGATCTTTCTGGTATAGTTCCTCTGTGTATTCTTGCCACCTCTTCTTGATGTCTTCTGCTTCTGTTAGGTCCCTGCCATTTGTGTCCTTTATCATGTCCATCTTTGCACAAAAGGTTCCTTTAATATCTCCAGTTTTCTTGAACAGATCTCTGGTTTTTCCTTTTCTGTTATTTTCCTCTATATCTTTGCACTGTTCATTTAAGAAGGCCCTCTTGTCTCTCCTTGCTATTCTTTGGAAGTCTACATTCAATTTTCTGTAACTTTCCCTCTCTCCCTTGCATTTTGTTTCCCTTCTCTTCTCTGCTATTTGTAAGGCCTCGTTGGACAGCCACTTTGCTTTCTTGCATTTCCTTTTCTTTGGTATCGTTTTTGTTGCTGCCTCCTGTACAATGTTACGAGCCTCCATCCATAGTTCTTCAGGCACTTTGTCCACCAAATCTAGTTCCTTAAATCTGTTCTTCACTTCCATTGTGTATTCATAAGGGATTTGGTTTAGATTACACCTGACTAGCCCAGAGGTTTTTCCTACTTTCTTCAGTTTAAGCTTGAGCCTTGCTATTAGAAGCTGATGACCAGAGCCACAATCAGCTCCAGGTCTTGTTTTTGCTGACTGTATAGAGCTTCTCCATCTTGGCTGCAGAGAACGTAATCAATCTGACTTCGGTGTTGCCCATCTGGTGATGTTCATGTGTAGAGTCGGCTCTTGTGTTGTTGGAAAAGAGTGTTTGTGATGACCAGCTTGTTCTCTTGACAAAACTCTATTAGCCTTTGCCCCGCTTTGTTTTGAACTCCAAGGCCAAACTTACCTGTTCTTCCTTTTATCTCTTGACTCCCTACTTTAGCATTCCAATCCCCTATAATGAGAAGAACATCTTTCTTTGGTGTCAGTTCTAGAAGGTGTTGTAAGTCTTCATAGAATTGGTCAATTTCAGCCTCTTCAGCATCGGTGGTTGGTGCCTAAACTTGGATGACTGTGATGTTGAAAGGTCTGCCTTGGATTCATATTGAAATCATTCTATCATTTTTGAGATTGTATCCCAGTACAGCTTTTCCCACTCTTTTGTTGACTATGAGGGCTACTCCATTTCTTCTACGGGATTCTTGCCCACAATAGTAGATATGATAATCGTCTGAATTGAATTCGCCCATTCCCATCCATTTTAGTTCACTGACGCCCAGGATGTCAATGTTTATTCTTGCCATCTCCTGTTTGACCACATCCAGTTTACCAAAGTTCATAGATCTTACATTCCAGGTTCCTATGCAGTATTTTTCTTTGCAGCATCGGACTTTCCTTTCACTTCCAGGCGCGTCCGCAGCTGAGCGTCCTTTCGGCTTTGGCCCAACCACTTCATTAGCTCTGGAGCTACTTGTACTTGTCCTCCACTCTTCCTCAGTAGCATGTTGGACGCCTTCCGACCTGAGGGGCTCATCTTCCAGCGTCATATCTTTTAGCCTTTTGTTTCTGTCCATGGAGTTTTCTTGGCAAAGATACTGGAGCGGCTTGCCAGTTCCTGCTCCAGGTGGATCGCGTTTAGGCAGACCTCTCCACTATGACCTGTCTGTCTTGGGTGTCCCTGCACGGCATAGCCCATAGCTTCTCTCAATAATTCAAGCCCCTTCGCCACGACAAGGCAGCAATCCGTGAAGGGGAATTTAAAGGTTAGGTAAAGGTAAAGGTTCCCCTTGACATTTAGTCCAGTCGTGTCCGACTCTAGGGCGCGGTGCTCATCCCTGTCTCCAAGCCGTAGAGCCAGCGTTTGTCTGTAGACAGTTTCCGTGGTCACGTGGCCAGCGCGACTAGACACGGAACGCCGTTACCTTCCCACCGTGGTGGTACCTATTTATCTACTCGCATTTACATGCTTTCGAACTGCTAGGTTGGCAGGAGCTGGGACAAGCAACGGGAGCTCACTCTGTCGTGTGGATTCGATCTTACGACTGCTGGTCTTCTGACCTTGCAGCACAGAGGCTTCTGCGGTTTAACCCACAGTGCCACCATGTCCCATTTATTTAAAGGTTACACATAAGCAAATCCTCAGACATTCTTAGAATTTCTGCCATAGGCAAACACTGCAGCCTTCATCAAAATCCCCAGTCCTGAATTTTTAGTACTGGTTCTTCTGCCCACCCTTGATTCTATGAGAAGGAGCCCTCTTTAGCCCAGGAATGGGGAACATGTTGCCTCCAGATATTGTTGGATGCAACTACCATCAGTCCACACTATTGATGATGCTGGCTAGAGATAATGGGAGCTGTAGCTCAACACATCTGGAGGACCACATGTTCTATATCCCACCCTTACCATTAGTCTGTTAGTTATATCCAACTATCTCAGTTGGTGTTCACCTGACTGTGCATCTACAAAGCTGTACAACACAACAATGGCATATAATTTAATTTAATTGCAAAGCGGTAGGGTAGAGAACCCTACTAAAGAGGCAAAGTGAAAAAAGATAATTAAAGGGACTGTACTTTTATCCTGAACCAAACTAGTCTTCAACTCCACTTACTGGTTTTCCCCAAACCATACCAACCACAGGCACTAACTCCAATTATATGGTGTTCTGTCAGTTGCAATGAAAACAGAAAGTCCTGTGGCAGAATAAAGGCTAACAAACTGCCAGCTGCATGAGCTTATTTCATCAGCCTCTATACTGTGGGAGCATGTCCTGTAGCAGAGACATGGAGATACCAAGGACAGCCTCACTGCACTGACAAATGATTTCCAAGGCAACAACAGTGAGTCTTTTCTCCCAGCCTCCAAAGACTGATGAGTATAATTTCAGAACCCAAAAGGTCAGCTCTGTCATCCAAATGACTGGTCATGGGATACACTTACTGTGCCATTCTTCTATCACAGCCATACTGTCTTGAAGCCAAGGCCCACTGCAGTGCCCTCAAATCATCACACACCTAACTTGCATACAAGGAAAGTCAGTTTTGCATGGGGTTAGCTCCAACTGATTGATTCTATTCAAAAGGAAGATTAGGGAGGAGGGATAAGATTATTTGGCTGGAAAAGTGGAAGCCTGTGGAGGTGCAGAAGAAGAAACGCTGCAGCTTCAGCTGTTGTCTTAAAGCAAAGAGTGGAGCAGCCAGCTGGAGTAGCACACACAAGACCTATCTGCCATGTGGCCACTATTTTGCAGTCTCCATCAATTGCAAAGAGTTCCACAACACTACTTACTGTTCCAAAAGACAACTTAGACAGGAGACTATCAGATAAGTGCTTACTAATACTAAACAGCAGGCTACATAGAATTGCAAAACTTGCATTAACAGGTTTTTGACAGTTAATTCCCCACCAGAAAAAGTTTCAATTGCAATTAGACTCCCTTTCTTAAAAGTAATACAAATGCAAGAGCAGGACCTACTTTTATTGCATCACTAAATAAATTGAGCAAACAGTTAGCTTTTTCTTAAAAGAGACTGTCAAACTTTGTCATAAATTCTGGATTCAAGCTAGGCTAGCACAAATAAGACAAGGAGTGGACAGCGTTTAAAGTTTCTTCTAGCCATCAACATAATGATTTGAACTCACTTTCACAGCGATACTTTCATGACCTTACCTGAGACAGAAACTCTCATGATGGCCTCCAAAGGCCTGTTGTTGTCCAAGGCCCTGCTCAAACGTAGCTCTCCTGTACTGTGGTTCAGGAGCACCAGCTTCAATTCATTGCCTTGCTCAAAACTATAGGTAAGAGTATCAGAGACATCAGGGTCATAGGCTGGGATCTTGCCAATCACACCCGTGGGGAAACTACTGGACTTGTTGGTAATGTAGTTGTTGAAGATGATCTCAAAATTTTTCAAGACAGGAATGTTGTCATTCTTATCCTGCAAACGGACATGCACTGTAGCCCGGCTTACCAGTGGTGCTGAAGTAGCTTGGACCACAATGACATACTCAGACTTGGCCTCATAATCCAAATCCATCAATGCTGTCAGCTCTCCTGAGAAGATGTCGAGTTGGAAGACCTCAGGAATGTTACCTTCCACTATCTGATACATAATCTGAGCATTGGTCCCTTCATCTGGGTCACTGGCAGTGATCCGGGCCACCACCAAGCCAATAGGGCTGTTCTCTTCAATGAAGATATCAAACTCATCCTGCTCAAAGACAGGGGGGTTATCATTGACATCCAGAACAGTGATATGGACATCAATAGGTGTCCTCATGGCTGGCACACCCTTATCAACAGCATATGCCCTAAGTTCATACAATGGAACGTTCTCCCGGTCCAGTCTGCGCAAAGTCCTAACAATGCCTGAAGTGGATTCAATGATGAAGTCTCCATCACCATCATCCCCACCCTGAAAGGTGTAGAACACCCTCCCATTCAGCCCAGAGTCTCTGTCTGTGGCAGAAACCTGCAAGACGCTAGTAAAGGCTGGGACATCCTCGTATACAGAACCTTGGTAATTATCTCTTAAGAACTGAGGTGCATTGTCATTTACATCATTGACTAGTATCTCCAGATAGGTGGTGTCTGATTTCTGTGGGATACCATTATCCCGGGCTGTAATTGCCAACGTGTAGGACACCTGATCCTCATAATCCAGCTCCATCTGGGTAGTGACAGCCCCAGTGTCCATATCAATCTTGAACTGAGGGATGCTGTCTTCCATGAAGTAAGTGATACGGGCATTCTCCCCTGTATCCTCATCTGTGGCACTAATGATTACTACAGTGGTGCCTACAGGCCTATCCTCATTGATGTTAACAGTATAATGGGAACTCTGGAACACTGGCCGATGTGTGTTGGCATCAGTCACATTAACAAAGACCTGGGCCGTGTCAAGCCGAGTGCCATCAGAAGCTGTGATGGTAAGCAAATATTGGCGCTCCAGTTTGTAATCCAAAGGTAGAGCCAAAGTGATGAGACCACCACCACTCTGGCTAGTTATGGAAAAGCGGTTGCGAGTGTTCCCATTGGTAATCTGGTAGGTGATGACACTGTTCACATCCCGGTCAATAGCAGAAACAGTAAGAACACTGGTGCCCACAGCAGCATCTTCATTGAGCCTCACACTGTATTCCTTCTGAGTGAACTCAGGGTTGTTATCGTTGACATCCAGCACGGTAATGCTGACACTGGCTGAAGAGGTCATGGACGGGTTACCATGGTCTCGGGCCTCAACACCAAAGTTATAAAAGTCCACAGCCTCACGGTCCAATTCAGAGGCCACCACAATCCAGCCAGTGTTGTTATTAATAGCAAAAGGGAAATCAGGGCTAATGTCAACCAGGGCATATTCTAGTCGTGCATTCTCCCCAGAATCCGCATCAATGGCTTGGATGTGGATCACAGAGTAGCCCACTGGCACATTCTCCAGTACCGTGGACTGGAAAGGGGTGCTGACAAAGATGGGGGCATTGTCATTGACGTCCAGGACCTGGATGGTCACTAGTCCACTGATGTTGGACAAAGGAGGCCTTCCACCATCCTGGGCTCTAATTCGCAGGGTGTATTCCTTATTCATCTCATAGTCAAGCTGGCTGACTACATCAATGTTACCTGTCTGGGCATCGATGTAAAACTGTCCCCGGGTGTTGCCACTCATGATGCTGTAATGCACAAGGGCATTGCTGCCTTTGTCCCGGTCTGTCGCATTGACCCGAAGGATGTGGGTGTTTGACGCCACATTCTCAGGGACCTGAACTACATAGCGCTTCTCACTGAACTGAGGCGAGTTGTCGTTGTCATCCTCCACTGTGATGTGGATGGTAGCCGTGCTACTGCGTGGGCCCGGGTCTTTGCCTTGGTCGTTGGCTTCCACTATCAGTTGGTAGGACTCAACGGCTTCTCGGTCCACCAGCCCATTGGTGCGGATGACACCGGACTTGGGGTCAATCTCAAAGATTTTGTTGGCCCCGTTGGCATTCAAGATGCGGTAGAGGATGTTGGCGTTGGGGCTGGCGTCTCCATCCGTAGCTCTCACCGTCAGCACCTCATAGCCCACCTCCAGATTCTCCCGCATGCTCTCCTTGTACTCCTGCTGCTCAAAGATGGGGTTGTGGTCGTTGGTGTCGCTGACGGTGATGGTGAGGGTGGCCAGCGCCGTGCGGCGTGGCAGGCCGTGGTCGGTGGCCGTCACCCGGAACACATGGGTGCTCTTGGTCTCCCTGTCCAGCTCCTCAGCCGTGGACACGGCCCCCGTCTGGGGGTCAATAGCGAAGAAGCTGTTGGAGCGGCTGTCAAAGAGAGCATCCATGGAGTAGTCCAAGCGACCCCACTCGCCCTCGTCCGGGTCGAGAGCCCGCAATGAGATCACGGGGGTGCCCGCCGGCCGGTTCTCCGGCACCGAGACCTGGTAGGTGGGCATCTGGAACTGGGGGCTGGAGTTCACGTTGCGCTTCCTCCGCCGGCCCTTCCCCGGGCCCGGCGCGCCACCCTCCGACCGCCAGAGCTGCCCCAGCTCGGCCGCCGAGGAGCCGAGGCCCACGCTCCAGCGGACAAAGGTCTCGCCCTTCCTCTGGCAGCGGCGGCACGCCAGCGCCAAGCGCAGCGGGTGCCCGGAGCGGAGGCAGAGGGCCCGCGGGAGCAGGAGCAGCTCCCCCCGGGGAGGCTCCGGCCGGCTCCGGCCGCCCGCCACCCGGCACCTCAGCGGGCAGCCTCCCCCGGCGCTGGCCGGCGGCAAGGGAACGCGGGCGCCCGCCTCCAAGCAGAGCGCCCGGCTCCTGCCCTTGCGGAACCGGCCGGCCGGCTCTTGGGCCGGCACCAGGCGGCTCAGCAGCACCAGCTCGCCCGCCGCGCCGCCCCACCGCGGCCCCAGCAGGTGCGCCCAGAGGCCGCGAGCGGGACGCGGAGCCCGGCAGAGCCACAGGAGCGGCGGCGCGGCGCAGGCGGCCGGGGGCCCGGGCGGCGCGGGCGGCGGCGGCGGCGGCGGCGGCCGGAGCTCCGAGCCATTCACCGAGGCGCAGAGAGCCGGCGGCGGCGGCGGCGCGGGGCTCTGGGCTTGGCAGCGGGGGATCCCGAGCGCCAGCAAGAGGAGCACAGCCCGGCCGGGGGCGCCGCCGCCGCCGCCGCCCATCTCCCGCCGCCCGCAGTCTGGCTGCCGCGCCGTCGGTCCGTCGGTCCGTCGGAGGGTCGGCGGCCGCGCTACATGCCAAGCGGGGGATCCGGGCCGAGGCGCCCGCCGGTGCCCCCGATCAGCCCCAGACGGTCCGCCGCCCGCCACCGCGTGCGCTCCCTCCTCGCAGCCCGCTCCGGTCTCGCCGCCTGCCCAGCAAGCCCGGCTCGGCTCCGGCGCTGCGGCAGCAGCTCTGCGAGGCTCATTTCCATAGACCTGCGGCTCTTAAAGGAGCCGCGTCAGCCCTGCTGCAAAGAGAGGCCCGCCGCGCGGTGGGCCCCCCCCCCGCCAGCCCGCCACATTTCCCCTCCAGTGGCGGCGGCAGGAAAGGGGCTTCTTTTGTGCGTAGGCTCTAGGCAGTCCGGGCACCTGTTTTCCAACGGCTGAGATCCGCTCTGAAGCTTTGAAGAGTGACGCTGAGCATGTACAGAGTGCAGCAGTGCTTCATTCCTCAGGAGGCCTTCACAAATCCGGTATTATGGCAAAGGAGAGTTTGTGGCCAGCAACTGGGGAACACTAACTAGCATTTAGTGTCCAGTGCCATGGATTAGTCCTAAAATACACCGAATTTTAAAAATGCACTTGAGCATTTATAAAAACAAAATTCGGGGGGGTGGGGACATCAGACATCACACTGAAATAAACATGGTCATCTTAAAGGTACTCTACAATGTTTTTGTTTTTGTCATTGTTGAAACTGACAGGGCTACCTCTCTGAAAACTCTGAATATTCTTTTATTTACTATATTTCTTTCCTGCCAAAAACATGGCAATCAAGGTGGCTAATAATAAATACAAGTAAAATCTTTTTTTTTTTTTTTTTGCTAATAACATAAACACAGATTAAATATGTGATTAAAAGACACATGCATAAAGAAAGGGTTACCCACCCGGTTAAAATCTCTCCAGCAGCAACCTTGCTTAAATGCCAAAGGCCTGTCTGGATTTTAACAGAAGGCTTTGCCTGCTGCCAATGGAAGGCCATCAGGCCTTCTACTCAGGTCAGCCTGGGAGTGGCCACCAGGAAAGCTTCCTTGGGCATCCCCATCAAACAAGGACTCTCTGCTGAAGAGAAACCGCGTGTGTAAAGCAATGGTGCAAACGGTTCCCTTGTTTCCTGAGCTTCTAGTCATGTGAGTCAATTGCATAAGCAGCTGTGTGAGCAGTCGTAACATCTGGGGAAGGCTGGGCATGTGATGGACAGTACAGGCAGTGGGTGCCTTCCCTTGCACGATTGCCCTTGTCATTTGAGCAGGGCAATAGAATTCTGGCCATACAGGCTTGTAGGTCATAACTAGCATTTTGAATTGGGCCCAGAAACAGTTCAGAGTTGTCACCTAATCCTTGTAAACCAGCCCTAGGCAACAATTTGGCCACAGGTTTCTGGGCCAACTGTGGTACCTTTAAGATGAACATGTTTATTTCAGCTTATTTCACCTCTCAGGGGCAGTCCCATGTGCTACAGGAGTCCAAGCAGGATATAAATAGTCACTTTGTCCCCCTCCAGAAACAGCTGTGCAACTGGCACACTAGCCTTCATTTATTTATTTTTATATTATTAGGTATAATAACATTTCAAGGCAGTCTGTATAAGCCAGTTGTTAAAAAATCTTAGTTTCAGGACTGAAATCCAAGGCTTTGACAGAATCTCCAACTAAGCTGACAGAAACGTCCATGAGAGCGATCAGAAAACCACCCTTGATCCACCAGCTGCCATCTCAATGGATCCTCTGCTAGTAAGCCCTAAACCCTGAATACTCTGAGTGGACAAAGGGCATGTTTCCCAGGTGTTGTTGGTCTGCAGCTCCCAATATTTCCTACCATTGGCTGTGCTGGCAAAGGGCTAGTGGGAGCCTCAGTTCAACTACAACTGGCAAGCTGCACTTTGCCCATCCCAATTTACTGGAATGGAACTAACCTCCAGATCATCACCATTCCAACAGCACAGAAAAACCGGTCCAGCTTGTGGACAGAAGAATACTGTGTTTCCTCGAAAATAAGACAGGGTCTTATATTAATTTTTGCTCCAAAAAAATGCATTAGGGCTTATTTTCAGGGGATGTTTTATTTTATTCATGTACAACAATCTACATTTATTCAAAGACAGTCCTGTCATCTTCTTCTGGTTGCTGCACAAGGGTGGAGGGCGGGGTTTCACTTAACTGGGGCTTATTTTTGGGGTAGGGGTTATATTACGAGCATCCCGAAAAACCATACTAGGGCTTATTTTCAGGTTAGGTCTTATTTTCGGGGAAACAGAGTAAGTGAGGCCAGTCCATAATTGCCATGAAGATTCCAGCTACTCTCAACCAGGTGATCTCACGATGAAACACAAGAAGCTGAGGGGATTTCAGAACTATGCCTAAACTACCCTTGATAGCAGCAGAAAGCAGACGTTTGAGTAACAAGGCTGGTGGTTCACCCACAGAATTATTGTTCTGTGCAAAAGGAGCACACACTCAAAACGACGACCCAGGGGTCCCTTGGTCAAGGGAATAGAATCAAAATAGCTCATCACAAGTCTGTCTCTCTGCCCCCTAGATCTTACCTGCTACTGTTCAGAGAAACCAAAAAGGCAAAGCTAGAAGAAATGACATCATGAGCCCCATCTCACCAAACAAGGTTTGTTACACAATGGGTCATCGCTCACATCTAGGATCAGCTACAAGACGGGTGCAGTTTTTCCACCCAGGAACAAGACATTCCCTAGTTGTACTTTCAGCCCAGTAGCCTTTCCACCAGCCCCCTCAAGCTCTCTGAACTGAAAGACTCTTGGGGAGGAATCAACCCTTTCCTGTACCCTACTCTGCCACAACAGTGTCACTGCCTGTCTCCTACCACCTCACCTCCCACAGCCCTCTGCAGTTACAATGGCCACCCCTTGTTTCCTTCCATCTTCCTGCCTTTACTTCTCCCATTTGGACATGACAACCAGCTCCCAGATTTTGGGAACCAAAGAAAATCCTTCTAGACCTGGAGGCATGGCTTGCGTGTAGACTTTATCCAGGGAGCCATTATCATTTTTATCATCATCATCACTAGAGATGGGCACGAATTGGAAAACTGGCAGTTTGTGATGGTTCGTGGTTCATTTTTCCAATTCATGCCTGGGCAGAGGGGAACCTACCACCTCCACCCCCTCTGCCACCTGCCTGCCCACCCCCTTCCCACTGCCCCCATCACGTCCCTGCCTGGTCCTGCCGCCACCGCCGCCTCCACTGCTGCCCCTGTTGCCATCTTCAGAGACAGCGGCCCAGCTTCTCTTCTAAGAGCTGGACCTGCTGTCTCTGCAGGTGCACACACGTATCAGCTGATAGAGGAAGAGGAGGAGGAGGAAGGACCAGGGAGGGAGGCAACGGGGGCAGCAGGAAGGGGGCACTTTGTTTTGTTTCGGCAGAACGGGTTTCATGAACCAGGCTGTTTTTTTCTGGTTTCTATTTCAGTTCATGCCCATCTCTAATCATCACCATCACCACCATCATCATAAACTTCCTTATCTTCCGATCATGATATTCAAGGCAGTTAACAATAATAAACAAAACAAAAATGGAAACTATCATCTTCACAACCAATCTAAATGCTACAGCATCTGTTTGTACATATGCCATCCTTCCAGGATGAAGTATGCCTAAAGCAACCCACAAAACCCTAAAAACAGCAGAAGTTTTTTGTTTTTGTTTTGTTTTAACAGCTGAAGATAGGTCTTACTTATCTGCGATAATATCCGCAAAAGGCCTGCTGAAACAAGGTGTTGGCTGCCCATCAAAAGGCAAGACGCCATGGTTCTTTGCAAATCTCTTTCGGGAGGCTGTCCCAGATTTCTAGGTTATCGCAACAGGAGAGGCCCTGACTCCCATGCCAACCTGCTATTCATCTGGCTCTGAGGGGACCTGGAACCGAGCCACAGAAGTTGATCCCAGTGCTTAGGCAAGTTCATGCAAGGCAGACGAGCCTGTTGAGAACATGAGAAGAGCCTGGCTGGATCAGAACAAAGCCCTATCTAGTCCTGCATTCTAGTCTCACAGCAGCAAACTTTGCCTGTGGGAAGGCTACCAGCAGGACATGAGTGCCGTGAAGCACCCTTGTTCCCAAACAAGTGGTACTCAGGTGCATCCTCCCTCTGATGCATCTTACAGGAACATATTCCATATGCTTTGAGAAAAAAGGTACAACCCTTTAACTGCTGTGAATCTGGCCCAATGTGGCTTAATTGAGCAGTCCTAGAATCTAGTCTTGTGAGTTAGGAACAAGTACATTTCTCTATCCACTTTCTCCAGATTATGCACAATTGGATACACCTATATCATGTTCCCACTTATTCGTTTGTTTCCTAAGCTATGAAATCCCAAACATTGTATTCTTTCTTCCTGGGGGAGTTGCTCCAGCCTCCTAACATTTGCATTGCTTCTGGAAGTTCAGTTCCCCACTGTGCTTCCTGCAAGTAGAGCCAGCCTGTGTGGCCTTGGGCAAGCTGCACAGTCCCAGGGCACCCCCAGAAGAAGGGTATGGTGAACCACTTCTAAGTATTCTCTATCTTGAAAATCCTGAAAAGAGTAATCATAAATCAGAATTGACTTGCTGGCACATCATCATCATTATTCCACCTTTACAAATAATATCCTTTTTGAGGTACAATGGACCAGAACTATACATGCTGCCCATGTGTGGTTACACCACAGAGTTGTATAAAAGATCCAGACAGTTTTGCTTCCGATTACTTTCTGAATGGTCCCTGACACCCATTTTGCCTTTTCCACAGTAATTGCACACTAAGTCAACATTTTCATTTCATGATTTCTTATCTGACCAGTCTCTGCCTGCTCAGCTCCTCACTGCCTGTATGCAGTTGCAACATGCTTCACTTTTACACTTGCATGCAGTGAACTTACATTTGCTGTTTTGATGTCTGTTCCTGAACTTTGGAGATATCCTCTTGGACTTCTTTGCTTTTAGTCGCCCTAAACATTTTGATATAATCAATGAACTGCCTACCCTTGCTTAGGTCAAGGGTGAGGATACTATAGCTCTCAAATTGTTTGGATGTCAACTCCCCAGAGACTCTGGCCAACATGGCCAATGGTAAAGCATGGTGGGAGCTGTAGTCTAGAACATCTGGAGGGGCCGGAGGATCCTTCACTTGTTCTGTTTATTCATATACAAGCAAAGATTCCCATACAGATCATTGCTGGACACTGCTGCTTATATCCATTCCTTACTGCCATTTATTCTGCTTAGTACTATTCTTTGACCAGTTAACAGCCAAACAGAGGATGTTAAAATCATATGCAGATTAGGCATTGGTTGTCTTCCTAGCTGGCTGTGTCAGCCAATTTACCCAGTGGGATATGAAATTCAGCTCTGGAGAGACAGAAATATAGTTGGAGTTACTAAGCGCTCATTGTACACTCTACTTCTAGCTTTGCCTGGTGCCTGCATGTCATCCAGCACAGCCTGGCACTTGTCTTGATGCTCACTGGGAGAACCTGTATGGCAGTCTCTCTTCTAAGGATCATATTACAAACAGAGCCAAATATTCTTGTACTCTCTTTGTGACACACATACATGCACACACTTCTCCCTCTATGTGCACACTGTTCTGGCCTCCTGAGTACTTTGTATACATAATAATTAATTACAATTACATGCCATCAAGTTGATTCCAAATTATGCTAATCCTTCCAGAATTTTTTAGGTGTAGAGTAATCAGAAGTGGTTTACCTGTCCCCCCCACTTCTGGTGGTGCTCTGTGGAGATGCACCCAAGGATGCACTGGTGGCAGGGAATGTCACCCTCTCAATGACACACACTTGAGGTGAGCTTGGTTTGCCCCTCTCCTTGGAGGCATAGTAGGGCTTCAAACTCCCAGCCCTTGACTCCCTAAGCTACACTAGCTCAGTATCTATGCATATTCTTTGCCAAATGTGTATATACACCCTTCAAGACTTTTCTTGTATTTCTAAAAAAATCAAGGCTTGCATGCATGCAGTTCTGATGACACACAAACGCAGCTGTCACAAAATCACCAACAGCACATACCCAGTTAGGTATATATGTGTACATAGATCTATGCCCAGTGCGTACATGGACACCCACTGAACTAAATGGTGGTCTCCTTGCATTGTGCTTACTCTACACCTATATTGCTCTCACATTTCCCTCCATTAAAAACTGAATGTGTCTGTAATAAGTCAGCATGCCTTTACATTTTTACAGCGTTCACACCTCCTGTTTATATGTGAACAAATGCAGAAGCAATTTAATCAATCAGAATCCCCTACTCCAGCATTCCATAGGCACCCCGAACATCACGTTTTGCTGTAACTCTCTAGCAAAAGTTGAATAATCCAGGTAATATTACTGGCCCCTGGAGAAGTTCTCCTCATGAAAATCCTGATGATTACATCTTCTGGAAAGCCAGTTTATAATGCAGATGCACCCCACATACCTTCTGTACAGGTACAAGGTTTCAGATGCTTAAACCCTTTGTACATATTTTAGAAGAGCAACTTGGTATTGATCTGGTTATTTATGCCTAGCATGACGTGATGTTAATTCTCACCCAGTTCAACTGCTCTGTTATGGGGGTCTACTATGTTTCAGAGGGATGTGTGATAGTTCGTTGTAGCAAAAACATCATTGAGTTTTGTGGCACCTGAAAGGCATATGGTTTATAGCATGAGCTTTTATGGATTGAAGTCTACTTCATCAGATTCATCAGCAGTAACTCTCAGGACAGGAAGGAAGATGGAGATTGTAAAAAGTGAGTTCTGAGGAAAACGTTAAAAGTACGAACAGGGCTAATTGCCTTATTGCCAGCATTCACTGACAGAACAGTTGTTGGATAGTAATACTGACATTCTGGCATTGGTGACTTGATCAAAAAATATACTCTGTGTGTGTGTGTGCATTCAAGCTGTAGGAGACAGAGCTGAATCTCTCTGTGAGTTACAATTCATCTGCAATCTCTCTTTGATCTTCCTTTGCTTCTGAAAGACTACTGAATCAACGACAAAGAGCCCTGGAAGGCTGAATGTTCAGTATCACAATAACTGACATCAGACATGTGTTTTGTGTAGAAACTAGCCTGTTTGCCCCATGTGGAATGCAGAGGGGCGCCAATGGCAAATGATGTCACATATCACATTGGGAGATGAGTGCAGGAATAAGAAAGTGAGGCCACAAAAACCTAAATACATGTAATGTTTGTCCCATACAAATATGCACAAACTGCCTGTTTTCTAGGTGAGCACAGTGGGCTGTGTTCAGATTTGGGTTTGTCAATTAGATTAGTGGAAACAGATGAGAGGAAGGAGAAGTCTTACATTCAGAGGAGACGTGGGAATTCAGTGGTCACCTTTTGTAGAGCGCAACTGGACTTGGCATGTCAAAGAGTTATGGTTCAGAGGAGGAGGAGAGATGAGTCAATGATAAGCCAAATGCCTTGCATACTAAGTGTTCCTTGTATCTAATAAGGATGTAAAAAGACACAACATTCCATTAACATGGTCACCAGCTGTTTCCTATGGGAAGTCAAAAGCAAGACATGAGGGAACCTCCACTCTCCCCCTCATGTCCCCCAAGAAATGATACACAGAGGCATGCTACCTCTAGTACTGGAGATACTTTTTCTTTCTGTCTTGCTCTCTGTCTCTCATCTATTTCCAGTCAGTACCATACGTCATTCTGGCAGGTAAGGCTATCTAGCTGACATCCGCTCTATGCATATGTGACTGTAGTTAGATAGCCTTACCTTCCAGGAATTTGTCCAATCCACTTTTAAAGCCACCCAACTTGAGAGGCAGGCAACACTGGAGAAATGCCCAACTAAAGCACAAAAGAGACATTAGATGAATTAATGGTCTGATTCAGTAGAAGGTCATTTTTATGTCCAGGATGTACATTTGCACAACTTTTCCAACACTTCTCAAAGTGGTGCTGCCCCAACTACTCCCTAAAATTGTAACTGGACAAGCTCAACATGTATTCAGACCACAAACCAATGACTTTTTCAGATGTTCAAAATGGCAGCCAGAATTCTATAAGAATTTAATTGGAACAAGTGAAATTGTGTTGTAGCAGTGAATTTCAACTAATCAACAAAGCACCGGTCACATGTCTCATCATGCGCCTGATTGTGTGACTGGCACTCATTAATTAACTCTAGATACAATTGCACTTACCCCGTAATAAAATCCCGGCAGGATTCTGGACAGGGCTTGTGAGACCAAAACTGAACACATTGCTGTTGTATGCAGATGAATGACATATATTAGTTAAATACAGATCTGACCACAAAGCAAATTGTGGTGTGGGGTCAACCGGTCATTGGAGCAAGAAACTGAGTGCATATACCTGTTTGTCATCTTGTCCCCTTTGTATAAAACTTGGGAAGTCAGATATACTATTGCATGGCTGCAGAGTTAAACTGAATCTTTGGAAATAGACATAAAACTGCCCCACTTCTTTCCTCCGTTATTAGAAGGATGAGGAGAGCAAAGCACCAGACGTAGCTTGTACACCAAGACCTTGCTCGGGGCCGAGCCAGTATCCAGGAGGGGCAGAGAAGCAGCAGAGAGAAGTATCTAGGCCAAATCCCAGGACTGTTAGGCACAGGGAACAGACAAACACACACAGGTGGAGCCAAAATACAGAGAACACACATATTCATGCAGAACATCCCAGTTTAGTGACCAGTTAAAACTGCTTCCTGTAGCATGGGATGAGAACGATCTCTCCCTAAGACTGTACAAACTCCTGCCAGTCTCAAAAGACAACATTGGACTAGAGCAAAGCCAAAGTGGGCAAAGACGGGTCTCTTGATGTTGCTGGATTACAGGTTCTATCAGCCTCAGCCTAGCGGTGAGAGGTTGTAAGACAGGAAGATCTGGAGGGACTCGCTTTGTCCACCTTGGCTTGATTCAGTCCAAAGACTGCTTGCTGTGACTGGCAATGGCTCTTATGGTCTCAGGGAGAGAGGTCTTGCCCTTCCCCATCCCAACTGAGCAGACAGCCTGTCCTGGTTCAAAGCAGCTTCCTGCCATCAGAAAAGCAGCCCTTCTACCCAGCTGGGAAAGCAGCGTTTTGACTGGTTTTCCTGTCTTTTCTTACAACCAAGGTATCAGTCCACTGCCAAGAGGGAGGGGAGGGGAGGGCTATGTTTAATCAGTGCAAATCTTTGTAGTCTTGCTGCAATCAGCCTGAATGAAACCCAACTTGTGCTCAATAACGTGGTTGTTTTAGTGGCAAGTGCAGGCCTGCAGAACTGTGTGGGCTTGTGCTGGACAGCAGCATTGGCCGGTATGCGTGGATTTGTGGGCGAAAACTTTGTTTTCTCCAGTCAACTATTCTCAACTATTATTATTAACATGCAGTTATTAACATGCCAGAAGAAATGTCAAATGAGGGCCCGAATTCCTCCTTTCCTTACACCAACTTTCCCAGCACATTTTGCTTGTGTACATTTTAACATCTACAAGGAACTAGCCTGCAACACAGAGCTGTTTCTGGAAAGAAGCCTCTTAAAAGGGCAACGCCACCTGCTTTTCCCTCAGCCACACTCACTGCAGGTGCAGACGACCACAATCACTTCCCCTTCCTTGGTCTGCCACTAGTGTTACTGTACTTACCTTTTACAGGGTACCACAATGTAATGAAAACTATTGTGACTTAAGATCATGGGCCCTGATTCAAATCCTCATGCTAGTTATACACATTCCTTAAGCAAAAACAAAATTCCAACTTAGGGAGAGCCCTTCTCAGTTCACTGAGAAATAACTAAGGGAAAGTGTTTGAATTTTACCAGGACTCTTCCTCAGGCAGAAGTGATGTAAACTTTTCAGAGATGGTATAAAACCGATTTACAGAGAGACCAAACCGGCTGTTCTCTGCCCAAACAGAGAACATTTCCGTCTGACCTGCAAATCTGCAGTCAAGAACAATGGACGCCAACATCTAGTCTAATTTTTTGGAACCCTTGGCTTCGTTTTGGAGCCTCAAGTTTTGTACCATTGATGCTTGATGAAGAGTTCCATAGGAGCTTGAAAGCTCACCTTGTTCGTAACTTTTTAGGGACCCAATAAAGACATTGAGCAAGCTATAGGTGTATCACATGGATGGATCACATGGTTCCGTTTCCCACTGAAGACAAAAGGAAATTGCTAAAGTTTGTAGAAATCCCACATCCTGAAATCTTAACGGTCCTATGAAATTTCTGTTGTGCATTTTTATGTTGAACAGCTGTATAACTGAAGTTCATACAACAAATACAATACAGAGATAATGAAACAAATTATGGAAGGAGCAGCAGAACCCAGCAGGAGCTCTGATGAAACAGGCCCAAGGTCTACCTTGCCCATGATTCTATTCCCTGAGATGCCAACTGGATTTCTATAGGAAGCACATAAGCAAGACATGAGTGCGCTAGCACTCTTCTGCTTATGATTCTCAGGGACAGACACCAAGAACATGTAATGCCTTAGCCATTGGTGGCAGTGGTGGTGATGGTAGTAATTTGTATTTCAATGACACTTTAGAGTCTTTAAAGCTCTTCTTATCTATTGTCCTTATCTAGTAGTTCTTACACAATGTCTCTTGTCAATATCATGTAGCCAAATCCATACTGAAAGATGGAAGGGAAAAAGAGAGCTGAATATGAGACAGATGGACTCAATAAAGGAAGCCATGGCCTTGAGTTTATAGACCCAAGTAGAGCTGTTAATAACAGGACCTTTCATTAACCAGTCACTGTAGGCTGCAAGCAACTTGACAGCACAACACAATAATATCTGTTTGAGGTTCTAGGTAAAGGTTGTCTGCTGGGCAATGCCACAAAATATTTAAATTGCCTCGATAACAAACGAAATGTTCTCTAGTCTTTCCCGTCCAGTTCCTTTACCCTCAGAGCAAAGTTGTCAGGGATCATCACCAAGCACATAATCCAATATAATTTAAATATTTTGTTGAGTACTTGACCTGACTGATGTGGGGGCCCCAGCAAGCTTGTGAAAGTGTCTGAGCAAGTGTTTGTGCTGAGAAAATATACTTTTGTTTTTTTCCTCTGTCTTGGCCTTCCCCAACCCCATGTTCTCCACATGTGCCATACCACAACTCTTATCATCCAACACACAGTAAATCAAACATGCCCAGATGATGATCAGTGAAGGGGATACCACCTCCTGTCATTTATAGCACAATTCCATCCATTTCTATTTAGAAATAAGTCCCACTTATTTCAGCAGATTTAACTCCAAGGGTAAGTGAGTTTCAGAGTCTATTCAATGTCCATCTTTTTTTGGAGGCCAACATAACAATCAAACAGTGTTTGGAAATGTTCTATTTTTGGACTACAGTTCTTTGAATCATACACCCACCAACCTTGGCCAGCATTACCAGTGGTTGGAGGGATCTGAGTGTTGTAATCCAGTAAAGGGAACTTTTCCAAGCTCTGCTGTCAGCAGCCTGACAAGCCCTAGCAAAACAAAAGCTTTGGATTCTGCCAAGGAAAACCTCTTCTTCAATAGATCCTTGTTTTGTGCAGGAAATAGACCTCCAACCAGCACAGAACAAAACATGTGCAGAAAACCTGGCAACATCCCAGATCCTTTGGAAACACTGCTCTCTGTACATTCACATAGCAAAAGTGGGGGCAAATGATAGCAGTTGTTGCTTAAACTCTTTCAACCCTCCAGTGCTCAGAGCCAAGCCATTATCTTGCTGGAAACCAATGAAGCAGGCAGGCAGGCAGGCAGACTAGAGTAATCAATGGGTCCCAAGGATACTTGAAGGAATGTAGCCTCTTCTCCTAGCCTAGTGAGTGAAAACAAACGTTGGACAGTGCCATTCAGGAGAAGAATGGCTATCAATTAATTACACCCTGGATTTAGGACCCATCCTGTAAAGGAAGTGAAGGAACCCAGCACCATGGAGGACCAGAGCCCAAGAAGGATGGAATCATATTCAGACCTGCTTTTTGTTAAGCCTTGAAAAGTGCCTTGGGATACAAGCACAGCTGAGGCGTATACACTCAGATGCTCTTGGAGAAGGAATGCTGAGGAATGAGACAGCCTGGGAGAAGTGATGCTTGCTCACCACTCAGCTATAACCATAACTAAGGGAAGAATGCATTAGAGGATGCAAAATTATTGCACAGTATGGCATGCTCCATGTAGGAACTGATATAAAACTAACTAACATCAGTGTATTAGTTTTTAGCATGTGCCCATCCATCCCATTCACACACACACAGCAGAACTTGGGAACATGTAATATTAAAAGCAAATGGATGAACTCTACTTATCTGTAATTGTTCATCCATCACTTCATGAACAATCCAGAACACGTTTGAATTCTACAAACCATGGAGTGCTAAGGGACTGATCTCTTCATAAATTGGGTCTCACCTATTTGGATTGCCAGGGAAACACTTTTGCCTCCCCTCACACTCCAATTTTTGTAGAACTTCATTTCAGATGTTTGTTGTTGTTCGGGATTTGAGTGATCCAGTTTGCAGAAGAAAGAGGGAATCTAGAATGGAATTGCTGCTCTGCATTCTCAGGACTGTTTAGTGGTTATTTATTGTGTTTGACAGTAAAAAGAATCATGTCAGCCAGGAAAATACAGTTGCCAGCAATGAAATGGTTCCATATTGTGTTAGGCAAGACTCTGCTACACTTGTACCTAGGTAGTTCCTCTGTTATATACTTTATACACCAACCAGAGCCTGGCACAAGAGGTACACACTTTAAAAATCTGATCACAGGAGTTGAAATGCCAAAACTGAATGGAACTCACATGCCTTCCACACAAAAATCCATTCTGGGTTACCATCAAGCTTCTTCATGTCGATTTTGGGTGGGACAGGAATCATTTTGTTGGTGGATTTGTGGATGCTCCCAGAAGAAGGGAATGGTAAACCACTTCTGAGTAATATCTACCTAAGAAACCCTGAAAAGAGTCCCCATAGGTAAGAACTGACTTGATGGCCCATGATTAAACATATCAAACAAGTGGGAGACAGAAATCCTTGCCATTCTACTAAGTATCACCTGGAGAGGCAACAAAAGATTCCAGATTTCCCCTGAGCTAAGTGAGATTCTGTGATTCAGAGTCACATTCTGTGAGCACTTGTGAAAGCTGTCCAATTCCAGCTGCAAAGAGTGATATATATAAAATTACTCTGGAAGTGGATGATAATGTGGATGATAATGTGGAAACTGTTCCATTTGCCAGATCTCCAGACCCTCTGATGCAGATCATCCTTTTGCAGGAAGGTGGTACATCTGACAGGAAAACGGAAACACTGGAAATTCCCCTTTGGGAGGCAGACCATGAACTGCCAATTCAGCAGCACCACCTTGCTAATTAATTGGCCGTGGAGGAGAGGGATGCGTGCATCTGATGTTCTTTCCTGAACCACCCATCTGAGAAACAGGTCCAGAGCTATCAGACCAAGAAGATACTGACAGGGATTTGATAAGCAAGCAAAGCGAAGTGCTGGTGTATTATACATAGGCCAAGGCCTCTTTCTGGTTTTGACTGCTTAGTGAAGATATCTCAATCAGAGCACCCCTTAACACACACATACACACACACCTTTTTCGAGGGGAAGGGCCTGGGTTTCTTTGTGCAAAGAACAGACTGTAGCCCTGAGGCAGCTTTGAGGAGTGACTGCTGCAAGAATTGAGAACAAGTCAGACAAGTATTGGAAAGGAGGCATGTCAAGAGGGCTGGGTGTGGCCCTGGGGAACTCCTAAATCATCACATTGACAAGAAAGGGAATTCAACCAGATCCTGGATCTGCACTGGTCTGGACTCCAGTGGAAACAAAGGGGCGGGTGGGCGGAACGGCTCCCCTAGTGATAGGAAAATAATTTTCATCAGCTGAGAACCTTTAAACGGAAAGAACGGTAGCACCCTGGTCAGCAACTTGAGAAAGGGATGGGTAGCGAGGGGGGCACGATGGGCCACATCCTGCTTACCTTCCTTCCCAATAGCCTTCTGGCATGTTCCTCTGTTGCAATTTTGTCCTCATCCCTCCTTCTCTTCTAGCTCAGCAACTTCAGGAATGAGGCTGGAAAGAGGGAAGGTGGCGAACACTGTGACAACACCAGAGTTTAGAAAAGTGACTTGCTTGGATTACAACTCCCAGAATCCACTGACTATGCTTGCTGGGAGTTTTGGGGGTTGTGTCAAAATATATCTTTCTATGTACCACAAGCTTTAAAAAAAATATGAAGGGTCGGCTGTACAGTTTCTGTCTGCACAGGTGGTTCTAGCCATCCTCAGGTACAAAATTATGGGGACAAATCGAATGCATGAGCTAGCCATCACATTGTGGCAGCTGGAAAATCATCACATTTGCTCACCTAGATGTGTGTCACATGAGATTCGGTTACTTTGTATGCATAAACAGAGGGGGCACCATGAGAACCAGCCCTAGGGCCTAGACAACTTAGGTGGCTGCCTCCCAAGCCAGAGGCCAACAGAAACAGCTGTCTCTATCCTTTGAACATAACATAAACCTTTAATTTCCTGGGAAATTTTAAAAAGTAGAGGCTAGGCTTGTTCTGTGGATCTAGAAGGGATTGGTGTAAGGAGTGGCATAAGTCTAGGGCATGAGGATTCATATATTTAAAGCAAGGTAAACATTGCATGGTAGAGTTAAGGCAGTTCAGCAGCCAAGCTGGCTCCCCTTTGTTTGAAGAACTGTGATATCCAATCCACAGCTCCCTCAGTTGTAACTTTAAAGCAACAACTCCAGTGCAGCCTGCATCTTTCCTAACTTGCATCTAAGAAAAATGCCTGGCAAAATCCATCTTGCCATTAACTTTTGGGACTCTGTTCTTCACACCAGTACAAGCCTGATTTTCTTTTAGTGGTTTATGAAGGCATTGCCTACTCTTGCATTTATCTTTTTAAAAAATATTCATCAACATCTGTAGTGACCTGATGTCTACATTAGACTTCTATTTAACTGTCCCCTGGGTCCTGCTTCCTGTGTTGATAGTTTCTGTTTTATCATACACAACTTAATAACAAGAGATAGTTCACAACTGTTCCCCTTGTTCTTTTCATAGCAAGTCAGTGGAGTAGGTATGTATGATTAGGCAACAGTGACTTACTTAACCAAGTGCTTCAGCAGAGATTTCAGCCTCTGCCTCCCAGGGTCAATACTACAATAATAATCCTGTGCTGTTGAGTCAAGTCTGACTTATGGAGACCCTTTTCCAGGGATTTCTAGGTAGAGAGTCCTCAGAAGTACTTTTGTTGTTGTTGTTTAGTCGTTTAGTCGTGTCCAACTCTTCGTGACCCCATGGACCAGAGCACGCCAGGCCCTCCTGTCTTCCACTGCCGTGGAACCGTAAAGAAGTACTTTACGGTTCCCTTTTTCTGAGGGCATCCTGGGACTGGGCAGCTTATGATGAGTATGGAAACCGCAACACACAAAAGAGAAGCCAAAGTGTAAGAAACACACCACAAACCGTTGGTATTAGAGCTGTCATAAAGCATGGCAGGGAAATGTGAAAGCCCCTAAATAATTTCTTGCTTGCTTACTTCGTATTAGGCATCCTTCAGTCTCGAAAGACTATGGTAACGTGCTCTGTATGGAGGACTTGGAACAGCGTCTAGTGTGGCTGAGAAGGCCAATTCGAGAGTGACAATCCCTTCCACACTGAAGACAAATACAATCTGTCCCCTGTCCAGCTCCCTGATTTTGCTGCTTCCGTGACTGCCTCTTTGCCTCGGTCTGCTGGACAAGGGTCTCTTCAAAATGGGAGAGGCCATGATGCAACGCCTGCCTCCAGGCTGAACGCTCAGATGTCAGGGTTTCCCATCTGTTGAGGTCCATTCCTAAGGCCTTCAGATCCCGCTTGCAGATGTCCTTGTATCGCAGCTGTGGTCTCCCTCTGGGGCGATTTCCCTCCACTAATTCTCCATACAGGAGATCTTTTGGAATCCGACCATCAGCCATTCTCACGACATGCCCCAGCCAACGTAGACGTCGCTGTTTCAGTAATGTATACATGCTAAAGATTCCAGCTCGTTCTAGGACTACTCTATTTGGAACTTTGTCCTGCCAGGTGATACCAAAAATGCGTCGGAGGCAACGCATATGGAAGGTATTCAGCTTCCTCTCCTGCCGTGCACAAAGGGTCCAGGACTCACTGCAGTACAGGAGTGTGCTCAGGACGCAGGCTCTATATACCTGGATCTTGGTATATGTCGTCAGCTTCTTATTGAGCCATACTCTCTTCGTGAGTCTAGAGAACATGGTAGCTGCTTTGCCAATGCGTTTATCCAGCTCGACATCTAGAGAGAGAGTGTCAGAGATCGTTGAGCCAAGGTACACAAAGTCATGAACAACCTCCAATTCTTGTGTGGAGATGGTAATAGAGGGAGGTGAGTCCACGCCCTGGCCCATGACTTGTGTTTTCTTCAGGCTGATTGTTAGTCCAAAGTCTTGGCAGGCCTTGCTAAAACAATTCATGAGTTGTTGGAGGTCTTGAGCAGAGTGGGCAACAATGGCTGCATCATCGGCGAAGAGGAAATCCCGCATGCATTTCAGCTGGACTTTGGTCTTTGCTCTCAATCTAGAGAGATTAAAGAGCTTTCCGTCTGATCTAGTCCGGAGATAGACACCTTCTGTTGCAGTTCCAAAGGCGTGCTTCAGCATGACAGCAAAAAAGATCCCAAAAAGGGTTGGTGCGAGGACACAGCCCTGTTTCACTCCGCTTCGGATGTCAAAGGGATCTGATGTTGAACCATCAAAAACTACAGTGCCTTTCATTCCCTCATGGAAGGACCTGATGATTTTAAGGAGTCGAGGTGGACATCCAATCTTGGGAAGGATTTTAAAAAGGCCATCCCTGCTAACCAAATCAAAGGCCTTTGTGAGATCTATGAAGGCGACAAAGAGTGGCTGTTGTTGTTCCCTGCATTTCTCCTGCAACTGTCTGAGGGAGAATACCATGTCAGTGGTGGATCTATTAGCTCGAAATCCACACTGTGATTCTGGATAGACTCTGTCTGCGAGCACCTGGAGCCTCTTCAGCACAACACGGGCAAGCAGCTTCCCTACAGCGCTGAGAAGAGAGATGCCACGGTAGTTATTGCAGTCGCCCCTGTCTCCTTTGTTCTTGTACAATGTGACGATGTTTGCATCCTTCATGTCCTGTGGTACTCCACCTTCCCTCCAGCAAAGACAAAAGATTTCATACAGCTCGGTAGTGATGGTCTCTTTACAGCACTTCAGCACTTCAACAGGGATGTTATCCTTTCCAGGTGCCTTGCCAGAGGCGAGGGAATCCAAGGCCGCTTTTATTTCTGCTAAGGTTGGTTCGCTGTCCAACTCTTCCAAGACAGGCAGGCACTCAATGTTATTTAATGCTTCTTCGGTTACTACATTCTCTCTGGAATACAGCTCAGAGTAGTGTTGCACCCAGCGGTCCATCTGCTGTGCTCGGTCCTGGATGATCACGCCTGTAGCAGACTTGAAGGGAGCAGATTTCTTCTGTATTGGACCTAAAGCCTGCCTGATACCGTCATACATTCCTTTGATGTTACCTGTGTCCGCTGCTATCTGTATCTGAGAGCAGAGCTGAAGCCAATAATCGTTGGAGCATCTCCTGGCAGCCTGTTGGACTTGGCTACGAGCAGCTCGAAGAGCTTGCAAGTTGTACTCGCTAGGACAGGCTTTGTATGCTGCTAGAGCTCTCCTCTTATCCTCGATGGCTGGCATCAACTCCTCCGAATGGGCTTCGAACCAGTCAGCCATCTTTTTGGTCTTCTTGCCAAATGTGGACAAGGCGGTGTTATACACAGCGTTCTTAAAATGTTCCCATCGTTCAGGTGCATTTGCATCAGCCGGGCCTGGAAGGGTTTCCTCAAGCGCTTGGGCAAATTCCTCCACTTTTCTTTGATCGCAAGTCTTCCTGATGTCAATACGTGGTCTTCCTTCCTTTTTCGTGTGATATAATCTCTTTGTTCGCAGTTTTACTCTACTACACACCAGGGAGTGATCAGTATCACAATCAGCACTCTGGTAGCTGCGTGTGATCGTAATACTAGGAAGGCTAGAACGTCTAGTGAGGATCAAATCGAGCTGATGCCAATGCTTGGATCTTGGATGTCTCCAGGAAACTCTGTGTTGAGGCTTCGTATTAAAGAATGTGTTGCTGACGCAAAGACCATAATAACAGCAAAACTCCAGCAAGCGTTGGCCATTTTCGTTCATCTTTCCAATGCCAAAACGGCCTAGACAAGTGGGCCAAGAATTGTGATCAGCACCAACTCTAGCGTTAAAGTCTCCAAGAATGAACAGTGCCTCTCTTTCAGGGACTTTTTTGATAGTGGCTGCCAGATCGTCGTAGAATTTATCTTTCACTTCTGTAGTGGATGACAGTGTTGGAGCATATGCACTAATGAGGGTGACCGGTCCCGCTGATGAGTGGAGCTGCAGAGACAGGATTCTTTCACTCCCCACAGTAGGTGGAACAATGGATCTCAGAAGAGTATTTCTGACTGCAAAGCCAACACCATATTCCCTGGTCTCATTCAATGGTTTTCCCTGCCAGAAGAATGAGAAGTTTTTTTCTTTGACAGATCCCGAGTCTGGCAATCTCGTCTCTTGCAGGGCAACAATGTCCATCTGCAGTCTACTCAGTTCCATGTCGATGACAGCTGTCTTGCGCACATCGTCTATTTCCTGCAGGTCGTCAGAAAAGCCGTGGTCAGAAAAGCCAGGGGTCATTGTCCGTACATTCCAGGTGCCCAGCTTTAGGGCAGAAGTTTTCTTATGATTGTTGCATGGTGCAGGGTTATCGATCTGCTTGTCGGCTTTTACCCTAAACCCCACGCACCCCGTGAGGTTAACAGACCGTGGCGAGGTAGCACCTTACTGGCTGGGGGCTGCCCAGCTTAAGGCGGGCGGTATCTACCTAGTGAGGTGCAATGACCTCTCCCACCGTCAGAAGTAGCCCCTGGCGTCATGCTCTACACCAATTGAGCAAAGACTTATAACCGGTAACTGCTACTTCCCGTGTTGTTTCGACACTGTATGCGAAGCTGGAGTGTCCTCTCCAGAGCACGAAGCCTGGGTAAAATAATATGGAGGATAGGCTGTTACCCAAGCAGCAAATCCCCCCTCTCCACGTCACTGAGATAGTCCAGTGGAAAGGCAAGAGCCAATACAACTGGTTCCAGCGACGTCGCAGGAGTTGCCAGAACGACACGAACTGCCTCCGGGACTCCGGCTCCGGGTTTTGCCTCGAGGTTAACTCCTGAAGCCTTTTCCATCAGTGGATATAGCCACAAGGCAGTGGAGGTTTGAGATCAGAGTTTTCCTTCTCCTAGATGGGCTGCCTTCCAGGGCTGACGAGCCCCACCTACCCAGCCTGCTCTCTAATAGTGCAGAAGTATGATCTGACCCTTAAAAGGTTCCTACCCCCAGGTGTATGTAACGCTAATTGACTTTCCTATTTACCCAAATTAGTAATTTTCCTATTTACCTTTTCCTATTTACGCAAATTAATCTGAAAAAAGATTAGGGTGAAAAATAGAGTTCGAGAATTTTGTGCGCCGTTAGGCGCGCGCTTCTGCAAAACCCTTTTAAAGCTGAAACCCCGCCCCCTCGGCCCATGCGGTTAGAAAGAGCAAAGGTCAGCCTGAAAAAACATCACACCAAAGAAAATATCTACCCAAAAACATACCTCAATTCCTCCCTCAGCTTCTTCTTCAAGAAAGGAGCTTAGGAGTGTCTGCAAAACCCTTTTAAAGCTGAAACCCCGCCCCCTCGGCCCATGCGGTTAGAAAGAGCAAAGGTCAGCCTGAAAAAAATCACACCAAAGAAAATATCTACCCAAAAACATACCTCAATTCCTCCCTCAGCTTCTTCTTCAAGAAAGGAGCTTAGGAGTGTCTGCAAAACCCTTTTAAAGCTGAAACCCCGCCCCCTCGGCCCATGCGGTTAGAAAGAGCAAAGGTCAGCCTGAAAAAACATCACACCAAAGAAAATATCTACCCAAAAACATACCTCAATTCCTCCCTCAGCTTCTTCTTCAAGAAAGGAGCTTAGGAGTGTCTGCAAAACCCTTTTAAAGCTGAAACCCCGCCCCCTCGGCCCATGCGGTTAGAAAGAGCAAAGGTCAGCCTGAAAAAACATCACACCAAAGAAAATATCTACCCAAAAACATACCTCAATTCCTCCCTCAGCTTCTTCTTCAAGAAAGGACTTACTTATTACTTGCTTACTTATTACATTTGTATACTACACAACTTAGTGCAGCATACTACTCAGGCAGTTAAACAACAAACATAAATAATACGTATAATATGGGTTGATTTGAAGTGTTTTCCCCCCCTGATTGCATGAAGCAAAGATTGAGTTGAATTAATCCGTAACTTTTTGCTCCCAACACATTTTTTCCCCCACTGTCACTGGGGGCTTCTACTTTTCTCAAGCTGGAACAATTTGAACAGACTTTTTCCAGAGTGTTCAGTTGATTCGTTCTTGTAAAGATGGAGTGTGTCTGTGGATGGTGTTTCATTGATGTAAAAAGCAGAGCAAAGTATGCTGCTTATATACCTCCCTATAGTGCTTAAAACAGTCCCTGGGCAGTTAACAATCCAATTATGCAGGCTACACATTGCACACATCCCACGAGCTAGGTACTCAATTTACTGACTTTAGAAGGATGGAAGGCTGAGCAAACCTTGACTACCTGGGATTGAACCCAGGTCACAAGAACCCAGATGAAATAAAATATGTTCCTGAGATATGTGACATTTCTGTACATGTCAAGAAGAACTTTGGAACACTGCCATCTTTTCTGGAACTTATGCACAACTTGCCATATACCTGTTGGCTTTCCTCTGTCTCTTACCCATCCTGTCTGCCAGCTTTCTAGGAATTCTAATATTTCTTTCTTTCTTTCTTTCTTATTCACATTTCAGAATCAACATACAAAATCAAAATATTTAATACCAGTAGAACAGACAGTACTGGAGTAAAGCTTAATGTTTGTGGAGTCCACTTTGAGTCTCTAACATTTCCTCCCAAAATTTCAGGCACTGTCCTATTGGCTTGAATTCCCTTATGGATTCAATGATGTATTTAAAAAGGGGGTTCCATATTACAAAGAAAGTGTCCAACTTAGGTACCCCAAGTCTCAGAGTATGTGTTAATTTTTCTGCTAGCATTGTATGCCATGTTCTTTTAAACCAGTTCTCTATTGTCAACCCCTCCAGTATGAAGTCCAACACACATCATCTCTCATCTTTGGCTATGTTGACTAAGGCTGATGGGAGCTGTAGTCTAACAACTTCAGGGGTGTCACATTTTCCAGACCTTAAACTATGCTTCCATCTTCTCAAGGCTTTGCAAAGTTACTTCTTGGACCAGAACAACCGGCATTTCCAAACAAGCTAGACTACAGCTCCCAGAATCTCCCATCGGTCACACTGGCTGGGAGAATTCTGGGAGTTACAGTTCAAAAAAGGATATTTTCCAACCTCCTTCTCCTTCCCAAGGCTCAATGTAGGCTTCCTGCTTTCCAGTCACCTTCATGTCATGGATTTGAGAACTATGAGACTGTCTGCATGATTGTTGTTTTTATAATGGGGAAAAAAAGAAGAACCTCAGGACTTAATGAGCTAAGCACAAGATGACTTAACAACATGGCCAGTCCTTTTTCTTGTTCTTTTCCGAAAGCATGCTGTTTGCAAACGGCTACTAACTCTGATATTTACGAAGCTTGGATTAACTGGAAACCCACTGTGGAGTGCAAATTTAAACCCCCAGCCCAGCCCTGGTTTTACCAGCTTACATTCCTCCTTTTGCTCAGCCGTAGAGTTTAAAAGAACAACAACCAACTTCCATGATAATGCCAGCAATCTGTCTACCAAAGTCTTTCTCAAGTGAATTTTTGGGGGGTCTCTCTTTCTCTCTCTTGCTTTCTCACTATGATTTTGGCAGCAGCCAGAAAAGAACAAGCAATCATTTGAGTCGAAGAAATCATGTCCCCACACCCTTCCAAACTTCCCCTCCCCCGCTCAGGCTGCAGCAAAGCAGGAATGTGACCCCCTTTTTTGAATTACAAATTGGAGGCTCTCCAAGCTGCCCCTTTTGTTTCTCTTTCTATTTGGTATTATTCGGCAGTGTGGCTGATCAAAGGACGCCAAGAAGCAAATACTCCCTCCTGAGATGGATGGAAGACCCCTGGCCAATGAAACATGGTCCTCAGCTCTCTGGGTAAGCAGCTGCTCTTTCTTGTGGAAGAACAGTGCTCAAATGTTCATCATCATCATCATAATCAACTACAGAAAATGGCAATATTAGGAACAGCATATATACTATGTCGATATTTAACAGATACTTAGGTTTTTGGTTAAAACTTGTATCTGTTATGTAATAACAGTCAATGTTTTTATAATTTTGATTGACTGTGTCTGGTATTTTTCAACAACAACAGTTTTTACCTCCATGTTACACTCACACAGCACCAACTGCTGGTAAATTGCCATGCCCCCCAATTTTAAGTTTTTCATAATACATCTGATGGTAAATATAGTAAGTACCAGTTCTTGATTCAAGTTCTGGGTTTCAGATTCCATAAACTGACATGAGATGTAAGAACTCAGGCAGAATGAGACTCTGTCCATGTTGGTAGAGTGGAGCCAAGCAAAACAGAAACAAAAACCTATTTTAAAGAGAAATTATAGTCTCTCTATTGTGTTTTGTGTCTGTTGTCCTCTTCATTCCCCAGGGGAAATTGTCCCAGAGTGATTCAAAGTACATACCTAAGAGCCTATGGATGCAGTAACAGCTTGTGACTGGAGAAAAGGGGGTGCCACTTCCTGATATTTGGGGTGTGTGATACATGCCCCCATCACAATCTATGGGCCACCCACATATGAATGGGTGAGTAGGTGCTGTATAACTTACAGTCAGTATATTGGTGCCTACATATGAAATGAAAGGAAAGTTATGTAAGTGCCGCTCATGCTCTGGCAGACCCCCTTGAGTATGAAGCATTGCACGACCAATCTCACAGCCAGTGGAAGAATAGGCACATAGGCAAATCAGCCCAGGGAAACCAGACTTCCCGGACATGACTTCACAGGGGATCCATTCAGTTTTTCTCACTGTGTAATTGCAGCCCAAATTAAGTAAGCTGGGAGTTTGATCCCCCACTGTTCATCCTAGGAGAAGAGGCAGCCTGGGGAGCCTTGGGCAAGCTCCACAGTCCCAGAGCACCCCCAGAAGAAGGCAATGGCAAACCACTTTTGAGTACTCTGTACTTAGTTTGGAGTTTCTTCTCTGGTTGTTGCTGCCGACAAAGATGTGACAGGTGGGAAAGAGCCTTCTCAATTGTGGTCCATGTCTATACAATGTCCTTCGATAGGTGATCTAAGAGTAAACTGAAGGGTGCTATTGCACTTGTGTGGTGTCTGTGAATTTCCCACTGGTTGGCTACTGTACAAACAGAATGTTGTAGTAGATAAGCCTTTGATCTGATCCAGCATGGTATTTCTTGTTCTCTCTCTCATCTTTCACTATGCATAATCCCTGTCTGAAAAGTTCTGGGAAATTCAAAATATCAATTTGTGATTGGTTTCGATAAATATGTTGCTTGAGCTTTCCTTGCTTTTTAGATGCACAAATAATCTGACTAGGGAATTGTGTGCCTCTACTGCCACCAGCAGGCAACGTAAATGTACTCTTTCAGCAGGGCTTTTCAAAGAATGATTTTGATTTTTAGTGCTTTGGGAGATATACTTGAAAGGTGATAAATACAACAAACATCCTACTTCAGTAACCTATTTTCTAAGGCAGCCAGATGTGCAGATGGCCAGGGCTTCTGCATTGTAAAACATATGCAGAGAAGACTGGATTTCAGCTGGCACAAAGATGAGACTAACAGTAGCATCCACAAAGATAAAGCTTTAGCTTTTCTAATATTAACATGTAGTTCTGCCTGTCCTCATCGGCCTGTTATTTTTTCCATGTCATTTTTATTTTCCATTTCTGTGCTTTTTTATTGTTTCCTGTTCTTCTCCTTGGTACAAGCTGTGTTTGTGACTTTAGGTGCTCTTCAGAAACTCCCATGCAGCAGTGGCTCCTTTTGTCTCTTGCCTAGTTCTACCATTCCAGCTGTTATATGAGGTCTGCAATTTTCATTGCACCTATGTTCATGCCTCCAAAGGAAGCTGTGGGTTTCATGCAAGGCCAGATGTTAATGAGACAGGAAATCTCATTTGTATTGTCATTTTCTTCCTCGTGGGTGTTGCCAGCAATCATACCTGCATGGTTCTGACTCACCAATCTCCAGTTTATATCTTGGGGTTCAAATTTATTGCAGATTTCTTTGGCTTGAAAGTGCTAGCCAACACCATTCCCTACTCCCTTTTTTTTTTAACGATCCAGCCTGATGACGAGTTTGAGAGAACTCAAAAGTTTGCATCTTTTATGCATATACTGTTGATCCTAATAGAAGTATTATCCACCACTGGATAACAGGTTGGTTTTTTTTTTTTAAAGTTAGGATTCCATGCTTAGCCAGATGCACTACCTACTATTTCACTCAAGCTTAAGATCAATCTCCCTGAAATGCAAGGTATATGACTTTGATTTCCTTATCCATGTAAGCCCTGGAATTCATGTTGTTATTCAAAGCCATTGTCTGACACCATTTCCACTGCTTTAATCTCATTGACTAATGCTTCTCTATTGGTTAAGGTTATGTTCCAGGCATGTTTTGAATTCTTGCTGTTATCATTTGTAGGCCCTTATGTAGGTAGCTCTTTCCCACATGCTTAAATGTATGACAGTCACAGCAAAAGCTGCATGCAGTGCTAAGGGAAGAGGAAATTGCAAGACTGTCCCAATTGTGAGAACTAGGAAGATGTCTGCTTGAACTCAGGTGCTTAGCTGCACTGGAATGTAGCTTAACAAAACTGTGGTGGCGGCATAATCCTCAGCTCAATCAATCGACTGAAGTTTTGCATTAGTTTGGATCATATACCTCACTGCTACCATTTTCCATGGCACTTCACAACACAGACCCTTCCCAGAACTGTGCTTGCGCACTATACTGATTAAATGCAAGGGGAAAAAACACAAAACATAAACCGGCAATCTAGTACTTTAGATAAATTCTCCCCCTGTGTAAATCACACTATAACATATAAATTCAAATACCGGAATTATGTACTAGAGGAGCTTAATTGAAAACCTTTGAACAGTAGAACAGAGACTAGACAATTGTTAAGTGAATGGATTTCTGTTCACCCGTCTCCTTTATGTTAAGAATAAATGTAATATTTATATAACACAAAGTGGTAGGCAAAGTGTGGTGTCATGAGTCATGAGGCCTCCAGAGGCATTTTGTGGCCCTCAAAGTCACTTGGAACCTTTGCATTTAAAAATGAAAAAGGGGTGGTGTGGAAGGAGGAGCACATTGTATAACTAGGGTACCTATGCAAAATATATTAAATTTTAGCAGTTGAACTTGATGTCTATAAAATAATGGGTAATCATGGTGAACTAAAGATACAAAACATGTTATACAGAATATCAAAGACAGTAAGCATGTATAATTCAGCTTTAGGAGAAATTATTACACAACTGGATTGAGGGGCATACTGCTATCTGACTAATAAGAAAAATTCTGTTCATCTGGCATTCATGGGCTACCAAATTGTATTAATCTTAATTGGATATATGTGCAAAACAATATTTCATAACTGAGCAAACAGAACTTATGTTCTTCAATTAAGCGATGTTAACAAATGCAAAGAGTCATGGAATACAGCTTAGAAGATTGTCAAGTTTTTTACTATTTGCTTTATTCCATGCGTCCCACCAAATCAGAAAAAGTCCTATGATTATGAAAGGACTGTCTTGAAAATAATATTACAGATATATTTATCTTCCCTTCTGATCTTTGCTTTAGACTCTTGCTTCTGCTATGTAGAGGTTTTCAGCAAATGAAGATGTACACTGCACTTTGTTCCCTCTGCTTCGATTTGCAGGAAAGGACATGGACAGAAAATATTTGCACACATGATTAACATAAATTAAAACATGGAACTGCTGAAGAAGTAGCACCTGCAGTGCTTTCCATGTTCAAACTGCAGACAAACACCATCAGATCCTCAGGGCCACCATGACAAGTACCATCTTCCTGTGGTACAGAGAATGGGAGGTGAGTTGGGAAAAGTAACTTGCCCATGGCAAGAGGAGGGATGGGACAAAGCAGCAATTCATACACTAGAGTCTAAGGACAGTTAGACCCTTGCCGTATGTGCTTAAGGGTGAACTCTCCACAGAATGTCTAGGCACTGTTCACATCCATGCTCTGCATCTTTCCTTCTAGAGCACACTCTCCAGCAGCTGATTTCTTTTTGCCTCCCTCATGCTGTTTCTTTTGCTTCTTGTGAAGTTCTTGATCAATGGGAGCAGGTTTTACAAATTTTATCATTTCTTTTAGTCCTACGTAGAAAATAAAGAGCAAATTACAAGGGCAAACTTCAAAAAGAATGTTATTAGTAAGGATTCTCTCCGCTTGAACTACAATTGCATTCTTTCTTATCATTCACACAAACCAAACTATTCTTAGATACAAAGTACTCTTGGTTAGTTCACTTGTGCTGTTGGATAGGCACGGGGATTTTCAGAACTTGTGGACTACAGCCCCCAGAGGTCTGCAGGAATTCCCCCACCCAGACTTCTAGGGGTCTTAATCAAGAAATGAAAATCCTGCCAGGTGATTTCAAATTCTCAAGCTAACAAATTCAGACTCCAGCAGCCATTTTTTTTCCTATGGAAAAGACAGAGGAAATGGGTGGGCAGCGCTAAGCTCTTTGGGAGTTGCAAGTGGTTATAGGTGTGGTAGTCTCTGCCCATTAGACTCTGCACAGGAAGCCTCTCAAATAACCATACCAGACCCACAATCCTTTGTAGTTCCTACAAAGCTTAGCCTCACTTATCTATTTTCTCTGCTTTCCCCTTGGGATGAAAATGGCTGCCAGAGTATGAATTCATTGGTTTAAGAACTTGTCAGTACTTTCGTTTCTTGATTAAAGCCCTCAGAAGTCTGGCTGTGGGAATTCCTACAGACTCCTGGGGACTGTAGTCCACAAATTCTGAAAACCCCATGCCTACTGTTAAATTCTGGGTCACATGGCTGGGGGAACTGTGCTTCCACCTTTCCTGTCTCTTTTGAACTAATAAGGACTACAACCAATGGATAGTCCACAACCATTGCAGCAACCATCCTTTCTCAGACTTTTACAGACTCCTCTTAAATTGGCGATGATGCTTTTGGGCAGGTGGCTATCACTCCAAGGACCAACATAGCTTTTGAAATGTTTATAGTTCAGTAAAAAGAGCAGGTATAATGGATTTCCTTGCTCTGGGTTTTGACAGGAAACAAGACTTTATTTCATTCTCTACATAACCCCTAACTTTAAAGAAACACGATCACAATTATTTTAGCATTTTAAAAGGACACCACAATAATGGTTTCAGTCCATGAAAGCTAGTAAAATGTGTTTTAAAGCAGTGGTCCCCAACCTTGGGCCTCCAGATGTTCTTGGACTTCAACTCCCAGAAATCCTGGCCAGCAGAGGTGGTGGTGAAGGCTTCTGGGAGTTGTAATCCAAGAACATCTGGAGGTCCAAGGTTGGGGACCACTGTTTTAAAGGACTCTTTGTGATTTAAAAAGAGAGAGCAGGAAGTAGACTCAGACTATGCAGATGGTCTGATGGAGAAAAATGTAGAATTATGGATGGCTGCAGAAGGAAAGGCCACTAACATTTTCCATTATTACCTGGTGGCATGAATGCCTTTAATTTCTCTGGTATCATGATTCCTTCCTCTGTCTGATAGTTCTCCAGGATGGCACATATTGAGCGTGTTGTCGCACACATGGTGGCATTAAGCATGTGTACAAATTCCACCTATAAGGACAAAAATTATATTCTGAATGTTTTTTAAAACTAGGAACAATTGGTAAGAAGTGCATATTTGGAGAGGCTAAACTCTGTCTTCAACAAGAAAGTCAATAAATCTCATGTGCTGTTCTGCTACCCAACCACAAGGACTGACATAATCTTCAGACTACAAACATGTGTCTGCTCTGATTCAGAAAAAAATATATATCAACAACCACTAACTAACCAGATCTGTTGCAACAGATGTTACACATTTGGAAACAATAAGGCAGGTATAAGAGAATCTGACCTGTATGTTAAAAATGTAGCTCCTAAGCTCTGCAGTGAGAGCCAAATATATTAATAACAAAGAGATAAGTGATCTAGAACAGTGAACAATGAACAATTTGTTACACTCCTGTCGTGGTGTGCCTGCAATTCCCATCATCGCTCACTATTACCTGTGCTGGCTAATAATGATGGGAATTGTGGTTCAACAACATCTGGAAACCCAGATGTTGTCCCCCCCCCCAATCCCAAGTCTTAAGAATGCAGAAATGGATGAGCATCTAAAGTTTCTTCTCATTTTCTACATAATTCTGAGGGACTAATTTTTAAACTATTTTCCAATTAGCAACCCTGAGGCTTCCAGTCATCTCAACAAATTAAAAAACTTAATTAGTGCATAGTGTTCTCAAATGGAAAATACGTTTGGAAATCCACCAGCTATCACAAATGCAGCATTAAAAAGGAATATGTCATAGTTAAATACAGATATTTCCTTAAAAGTTACAGTATGCAAGTAGTAGCATCTCTTAAGAGAACCAAAGAGAAAATATAGACTAGAATCCAAGGTTCTAGTCTATATTGGATCATTTTACAGCTAAAACATACAATTCAACCTACTTTGTCCATCATCTTCTTGGTTTGCCCATAGCGGATCCGTAGCCGGCGTGCCTGATAGTCAGTGCAGTTTGAGCAAGAAACAAGTTCACGGAAAGCTCCTGAACCTGGAAACCAGGCCTCCAGATCCAACTTTTTACTGGCAGCATGGTTCAAGGAGCCTGAAAAACCAAGAGGCAGCATTCAGGCAATGGAGAAAAAAGGGGAATCAAAAGATCGCACTATTTTTCAGGATAGAATGAAAGCAAGGAGATCTATGCTTGCTTTTCTGACTTAATTGGTTTGAGAGTTAATCACTGATATATAGCTATATATTTCAAAGCTACAGGTCATATAATCACACAGCAAATACTTCTGATTAAAAACCACAGAAGTTTAAAGCTACAAGGGCGGGCACAATTATCAGCAAGTACACCTCAGAGACTTATGACTTAATCTGCAGATGGTAACGCTGGTACCCCTCAGCCTGTGAAATACTGCAGAGAAGTGGATTTGCTGTGGGCCCCATAGCGTGTAGATGGTAAACTATAACTGGCAGTTCTCCTGCTGGCATAAGTTGGGAGAAAGCTGCCCAAAGGGGCATTCTGCAAATTGAAACAGTTAGTTTTGGCTCCAAGAGGTCCTAAACCAGGTGTGTTCCTCCACAACAGAAGCAATATGGGCCCATCAGCTATGCAAACCTGAATATTGGCTAACAACAAATATACACCCCTCCTGGCCCATACCATTTACCCTGGCCAGTGTGAGCAGGGAAAACGGGATATAGCAACCAATCTGTCATCCTGCTTCTCTCCCATTTCACACTGCTCTGCCTGTTTTCACAGAATAAACATAAGATGGGCATGTTTATGGTTTATGAATGCATATGTACCTGAGACAATATTCACAATGTGGTAAGGGATCCCCAAAGACTGATAGAATTCTTCAGCAATTGCAATCATCTCATCAAACATCTCCCAAGACTTGTTATCATGAGGTGATGCATAGACAAACTGCTCGATCTAGAAAATGTCGAGCAAGGTAGAAACAAATTAAGAGTACTGGAAACAGAAAGAGATAACACGGTATTGAAAAGTTACATTAATATTCTGAATAAAAAAACTATTTTAACCCTCACTTTTAAAATATCTGTAGTTAGCTTCAACACTAACAACTCTTAACTGATTTCAGAATATGCCAGCTGTGGAAATCTGCATCTTGAGATCACTTGCCACAACATCACACCTCAAAGTCAGCTCTTTTGGAACAATGCTGGGGCTGTCTGCTTCAGGCATTGTGTGTAATTTTCTTCTGAAGCAACACTGCAATGGACAACCATGCAGAGGAAGAGTAAGTGTAGCCCCTGTTCCCTAGCACCTACTGTCCAGGAAAAAAAATCTCAAATTTTTTTAGCTAATTAACAGTTTCTGCCACCTTTTCAAACTGGTGCACCCGGAAAATGCCTCTGGTGTCCCGGCCATGTGAACCAACTTCCTGGCGGAAGCACGTAGACAGACCAGCATATTTGATGGGCAGATCTTCTGGCTTCAACCATTCGTCTCTGTGCAAAGCTGCAATTGGCTGTTCAGATGTAGCGATCAGATATTTCTCATCAACTGTGTTGTCATCAGTCTTCTCACTGCCTTTGCCAAGCACCTAAGAAGCAACAGATGTTAGTATCTCATAACAGAAAAAGCAAGACATTGTCGTGTATGTGAAATAATAGTTTTCATTAAGAAGAAAACACATTCAAGGCAATATTATTGGAGAACCAGTGTCAGGATTTGGGGACATCTAGATACTGTCCATCCCTCTGCTTATATATATATATACCTGCACCATTTCTGTACAAATTTCTGCATCTATCCTTCAGTGTGTCACCTCTCTTAATGTACATCTCAGCAGCACACTGTGTTCTGTATGTTAAATCTCTACTTCCACCCAAAAGGAGATCAATTGACAGGCTACAAAGGGAAGTCATATGAAAAGTTTGCAAAATTAGTGTCTCCCACAACTCTTGCAGACATCTTTGGTGAGGGCAGAAAAATCCCCAGCATGTGGCAGTCCCTTCCAGCTGCTCCCCTCAAGATGCAGAAGCTCCTTCCCAGAGAGATGAGGCTGGCTGTTTCCTGTTGCTTTTCCACTAGCAAGCAAATCATTTTAATTCTGCAAAGCTTTGAGAAGTAGCTGGACTGATGTTACAGGTGGCCTTCAGACAGGCACATTTTCCCCCTTTTAACTGATTGGCACTGCTTTTACAGTTTTGCTTTAATCAATTTTTTATGCTTTCAGTGTATACTTGTTTTATTCATTTTATTGTTAGCCACCTTGAATCCCATATTGGAAGAGAAGTGAAAAGTAGACATGTGAAAAAGCAAATAAACAAATAAATAAATTCCACATTTAAGCTCTAGAAAGCAAGTGTTCATAGACCAAGCTTTGGTGATTCCTTTTGGAGAATGAGATTCCAAAGCATGTATTAGCAGTTTGCTGAACTACTTCACTAATCATTCCTTATTGAGTCTAACCACACCTAGCCCTTGTGACAAACTCCCTACAGAGCCAAAGGAATTCCTGGGAGCAGAGAATGAAAGAGACATAACATGATACCACTCATGAGGAATAATGCTAAGAGTCCCTTTTATCTACCAGCTAGGCAGTCCTTCTCATATAAAATATTAGAATTATTAAACTGATATTAAAAGTAGCTGTTTTGCAGGAAAAAGTGTTGAAGGTTGAACCTGAAGAGGTATACAGCTAATAGTTCTGTTAAAGATTTTCCAGAATATCAGAGCCCCACAGAACTCTGAACATCCTGATTGTACATCAAGATAAGAAACAAGCCAATATCATGTTCTGCTAAAAGAGTTAACTTCCCCCCTTAGGTTTTACCTTATAGAGCTCTTCATCAAACTGACTTAGCTGGGCCACTTCTTGCATCACTTCTTTCCTCATGAAGAAGGGGGTATAAACAGGGGTGTATCCTTTGCTGAGTAGTGTCTGCAAGGCATACTGTATAAGAGCTTGCTCTAGAAAAACCAGGGGACCCTACAGAACAAAAGAAAAAAGGAGGGAGAGAAAGGACAGATCAACCAACATCCTACATTTGGCAAAGTCCCACAGTTTTCTTGTACTTTGAGAACTACTGGCAGGAACACTCTTCTCTGAGATAAGCTCTGATCCCTAATTCACACAAAGCTTATGGTGATTCCTGCAATATATTTTCTCCTTCCGTGTCCTACAGAAGGCAACAATACAATTCTGGGCTCTCACCTTAAGAAAGTAACCCCTGCTTCCAGCTACAATTGCTCCTTTTTCTCCTTCATATCCGTCCACCATGACAACCAAGTCTACGTGAGAATACTTCTTCCTCACCGTACAGTCTCCCCATAACCTCTCCACTTTATTATCTGCATCCTACATGAGTAGGGGGAAAAAAGAAAAGAAAATGGTTCACTCTGCAGCATTACTGAACAACCCAATAGAAAGCATATTGGTTTCTTGTTTATTAACAGGCTGCTGATTGCATTCCAGTGCACTCATCTGATCAGACATGCAATTGGCTGCCATCACTTAATATAATTTCACTAACACAAGGAGAAATCAGAAATGGCATTCTGCCACATGTAACTTTTAGGGACACCTTCTCCCTTCCTATGGTTCTGACAGCAGAGCATTTTAATATAGACTCACAAGGCTGTTAGAAGCAGATCACATAGTGCAATACATGCACACTTACATAAAAGATGCAGAGTTTGCTCCTACCTCATCATTGCTTATTGGCACAGAAGGATGAAGGAGATTTCCAATTTCTCTTAGGTTCTCAAATCTTTCTGCTTCTAGTTTCAACCGTTCTTCATCACACTTAACTATTGCTTCATCAATCAGAAGACGGACTTTCTTTATTTGGCTTACCTGAAGACTCTGAAAGACAAAGGATATATAATATGAAAAATAACAGAAAGATGACATCTTACAAAAAGTCAGAAACACATTTTCAGTAATCATTCATTTACGGACCATAAAACCACACTTCTATTTCAACTTTCAGCAGACAGTTGATTCTCAGGTATAAATCAGTATGGTGGTGCTCTGGAAAAGAGCAACAACTGGTCTGTCACCAACATAGGCTCAGGCAAGACCTTTTCGTTCACACACAAAGGCCTGAAGTTTTGCCACCTTTCATGGCAATAAGTGGACACAACCAGTAAATAAAGTAGAGGAACCTTAATCAAGGAACCCAGAACAAAACAATCGGCAGTTGTGAAGCTTCCAGTTCAAAAGGTTTTCTAAAGTTAGAAGCACAGCTCTGCAAGAATCCTTTAGGCTGTTCTCCAATTATTATGCTTTCAAAAGACCCTTCTGCACTAAGTAGTTTTACATTAAAAAAAAAACCAAGTAAGATTTACAACAGAATGTTGAAACATGGAATGCCCACACTCAGGTTCCCAGCCAAACTCTCCTAGAATACTCAAATCTAATCCCTCACATTTTTGTTTTCTTTTTCCCTATCCCACCACAACAGTCAAGTTAGCATTCTGTGCTCATGGCATGATCAGACCACGCTAGGCTATTTCTGGTTCTCACCCATCCTACTCCAGTTAGGCTTTTTATGCCCCCTGCAATATTTTGACATGTGTTTACGTATTACATTTATTTATGTTTCTTTTAAACATACAGATTCCTCTGAGGCTGCTGATACATCCCTCATGTGAGTAGATGGTAACATTATGGGTCTGCTCTTAAAAAGTAGGATCTGGCACCCAAAGACCCATACCAGCTATTTCACTTTTTAAAAAGCATTCATGTCTAACTATGGGCAAGCAGTATTACACATTATTTGAATATTTTAATCCACATCTTCCAACCTTATAGAACTCTTAGGGCAGCTTCCAATTCAAACACATAATAAAATCATCAAAACAAAATGACTTTACAAACAATATCAGAACCAAAATTCCAAAATCACAAAAAGATCAGCAAACCAGGGCATTCAAGCTAATACACATTTCCACCAAAAAAGGAATATCTTGGCCTGCCACCAGAACATCTAATGTAATAATAAATCAGGTAATAATAAATCACAGAGTTTCTTGATATTACAATGCAGATGAAAATACAGTGTACATAAAAACTAACGATTCTGATTTATATCCTTCATAGTGACCCAAACTAACAGCTGCAAGGCAGTGCACTGTAAGACAAATCCTGTGACCTTGGATGTTACCAAAGTGGAAAGAGCCATATGCCCACCAGCTGGTGCCTGGACAGAAGCTTGTGCTGGGGAGCTTCTGATTTTCTTCTGCAGCTGCACGGACAATAGAAGCCATGCCTCTTGCTGAAACTGTGTTATCTTATTCTAGTCTCAGAGCAGCAGCTGTTGCTAGGACAATAGCAAGCCCAACAAGGCTGGAACAGTAAGCATGACTTGTGTTTGATGGTAACTTGAGCGTACCCAAGCTTCCTTTCTGCAAATAAGAACTGTTGCACTTATATCCCAACTTTCAACTTATGAACTCAAGGTGGTGTGTGTTGACATCTTGATAAAGTAAAGCACTCCTTGTCTTGCTTTTGTCCAGAAAAAAAGGAATTTTGTAGGGCTAGAAAAATTCACTTAGTTGTCTCATCAAGTGGAGATAGCCTAAATCATGAAACACAACACACACGCACCACGTAATTTGACAACCCTGGATGTACATGCTCAAGCTTGTCACTAGAAATGTAACATGATGTCTGAACTATAAGAGTTGGCTCAAAAGTAGATTTTCACTAAAGTAGAAGTCCCCAAATGCTCTTGATGCTGTCCTTTATTGTGCAAAAACTATTAGATATATTTATTAATTGTAAAGCAGTGCTTTTGACATGAACAAAGAAAGAAGATTAAAAAACACTTTAATTGTTGTAAGCCGCCCAGAGACCTTTGGGTAGTGTGGGCAGCATATAAATTAATTAATTAAATAAAATAAATAAATAAATAAATAAATAAATAAATAAATAAATAAATAAATAAATAAATAATGGGGCCACAAACCAATGTTTAATTCTCTATGCCTTTAATCCAAGATTTTAACACAGCAATTTTGGAGCTAATTTCAAGAGCCTACAAAGACCCTTTCTGGACTTCTCTGGCCAACCAACGTAAATATCATCCTGAACATAGCATTATAGTTCAGCAGAATGAAGCTGACGGCATTTGGAAGAATCGCACTTAGTACAAAAAACACAAATTAAAACAGATATGGAAATAGTTTTGATAGTATAGGTTTTAATATTTTCAATTTCCATTATTTGTCTGATCTATATGAATTTCTCAAGCTTTTGTTTGTTTTTTTGGGGGGGGGAGATCCTTAGAAGCACCTGTCTATTTTTTTTCTTGCAGGGCACAGAAGAGCTGGGAAAGTTAGTTTCAACCAGGAAATTGTGAGGTGAAGGGCAATTAAACTATCACCTTAGCGGTGTTTCCCCAAACCAAATATTTCAACATCTCCAGATTCCTTTGACCTCAGAAATGCAGGAGGAAATTCAGTTTCAGGTCTCCCAGCATTTGGTTTAGCACTTATTTCCAGAAAATAGGATGATCTTAGGATAGGTTTCTATACTTGTGTTTGCCACACTCTCCATGGCAACTGAGCCTTCACTATGATATGAGCATGGCCTGGAGTTGCAAAGCTGGGTGGGATTCATCCCACGTTTTCTTTGGCAAATTCCACTTTTTCCCCAGCTTCATGCCTGTGACTGGGATGGCTGCTTTCTCAGTTTGGCAAAGCCAGACTAATAACCACCCCCTCCTCAACACAACCACTCTAGTTGCAAAACAGGAAAGTGAGCCTAGGAGTCTTCTCAACCAAAGTGCCAAGAACTCTGATGGAGCAGCAGCTGATAAGTGAATCCCATAATTTTTCCCACAGGAAAAGGTGACATGGGCCTTCTTTGATTGCCATTCAGCCATGTTGCCCAAAGCAACATGGGCAACTGCCATGGGTAACCTTGTTTGGCCACAAACAAAGAAGGAGATTGACAGGTGACCACATTTTTTGGCTTGGAGACCAATGTCCACAAAGTGTACATTGCCACTCTCACTAGCTCAAGGCACTAGACAAGTGAATGAAAACATACATTAAAAACAATTAATCAAGCTGTACAAAAAAGGAATGATCACAACTAAGACCTTAAAATACAAAAGAGGAGAGGAAAAGTTAAAACAACCTAAGGGCACAACAGGATCAGAAAGCCATTAATGTATTTCCTACTTCCACATGTACACCTTCAGCCATAAAAACATACAAATGAATGGGGGGTGGGTGGGAATCAAATACCATGGTACACCTTTCACAAATATAATACAATGGAATCTAGTGAATAAGCAAGAAACTAATGGAACATAACTTACTGCTAAGATGTCTCCTGTGAGTTCATCAAGATTTTGTGCAATTTCTGGTATGGAATCATCATTGCCCACTGGCTCTTTTTTCTGTTAATGGTGATATGCAAAAAGCAAGCAAGAATCTAATGAGCAATCAGTAATGAAAAAGGTGAAGCAATAAAATGATCTACAAGTATTAGAGCTTGCATGACATACTTGCCCTGAAGTCTGTGAACAACTGTCCCAAACGAATGCAAAAATACAAATTCTAACATAAAATTCTAACTGCAAAATGCTTTAAAATATATGGGTGAAAACACAGTGTCTTTTTAGAATTTAGAAAAACTGAAGATGCAATCCTACAATCTCTATAAAGATACCCTAGCATACAGTACATTGAAATTTTTCTTCCAATGGCAGAGAGAGAGATTTGCACCTTGCATGGCTCAATCTGACCTCAGAATCCCATCACAGCCACTGCAGAAAGTGCAGTGGACAGTTTTAGCCCTAAATCTAAAGCAGAAAGAGGAGGCAGAAGAGACTGCGGATCCACAGCTTGCCTGCCCTCGAACACACATGCAAAGATGTGATAGATCTACAACAATCTTGGAACTGGCACAAATTAATTTCCTCCCACTGCTTCCAATAGAGTTCATTTAAAAAGAAAAACAGCGGGGGGGGGGGGGGAGAATGGGACTGCAAAAGCTCCTTCCCTCCTCACTTTTGCCCTAGTGCCAGGAAGGAGGAGGACTTTAGATGAAGTCATTCACTCACCTTCCAGTCTCTAGCCCACACCCTTAAAATTGCACCATAAATTACTCAAGACTGAAAGACACTGAGCTATATTATGACAATTGGACTGCAGAGCTAAAGAACAGTATAGTTGCTATTGATTTTGTTCCCTCTTCATAACCTCCTGAGAGAGGTTTATGCTACATAAACAGTAACATTCCAAACAAGTTTGCAACTTGTTCTTAAACTCCAAAAAGTGTTGTATTGGGTATTATACTTATTTTTCCATCAATAAATGACTGATATTTTGCCGTTGACCTAAGATGTAAACAAATCTGGTATCATTCTTGAACCATCAAAACTGAACAATGGGAACTCAACATTAAATGTGGTGTTCCAAAGGATTAAATTAGAAAACTGAGAATGTCCAGTCTTTACTTTCTTCATGTAAAACTTGCCTCTCTTTTCTATAGTTCTGAAGGCTATCCAGTCCCACCAGAGTGGACAAAATGAATTATCTTATATAATGTTTATTTTTCAGTGAGAGGAAAATCAGTTTGTGCAAGTCCTAAGATAGCAAATGCATTCTACTTGAGAATAGCTGTTTTAAAAGTAGGATAGTGCAGTGAATTGGAGAATCTATATAGTTTGATTCCCCACTGTTCCTGGCAGGAGAAGAGCCAGCCTGTGTGGCCTTGGATAAGCTGCAGAGTCCCCGAATACCCCCCGAAGAAGGGAATGGTGAACCATTTCTGAGTAGGCTCTACGTAGAAAACCCTGCAAAGAGTTGCAATGTCAGAATTAACTTGATAGCACATCATCATTATAATTACTTCAATGTTCAAAGGAATGGTACAGCTGAATATTTGGCCTCATTATCACCTTTTCCTCCACAGTTAGTGAACAGCACATCTTTCTGGGTATTAATTTCTCTGATGTTGCTTTCATGGCACAAATCAATTTCTACATCTTTATAAATTTCCTAGCATCTTCCCTATTTGTTAATACACAAATTAAATACATACATCATCAAATGCATACATCAAAATGGCTTTGATAAAACTAACAGTCACTCAGAAGCTGTAACTACAATGACTCACACCTTCATTTTCTCGCCTATAGTTTTGCTGCACAAATTCTTCAGTTTGTTCAGGTTATCTGCACGGAATCTGCCTGGAATAAAAACACACACAGTTAGCAGGTGATTACAGCAAAAGCTTCTCCACACAGTTATAACTCTACTATACCTAATGGTGTTCACATAAACTTTAAAAAAACAGATCTCAACTTTTGTTCCTCTGGATGTTTTGGATTTCCAGCTCCCATAAGCCTCAACCAGGATGCCAATGTTTTAGAAATTTGGAGAACAAAAAGCTGAAAACCACTAGATTAAATTGGAAAACACTAAACAGTCTGGAAGTGGAGTCATGGCAACTGGACTTCTTTCTTATTAGGTTGAAATATTTCACTACTCATCCAAGTAGTTTCTTCAGTCAAAGTGATAACCAGATAACCTCACCTGGATGACTGAGAATCTTCACCGACTAAACAGAAGATTTTTTAAAAGAAGTATTTAGTAACAGAATAAGAAAGGCAAACATAAACACTAAACAATATTAGCAAGACCACCCCTGTCACACTTTCCCTACCGTTTCCCCCACTCTATTTTTCCAGTAATCAAAGTATGATGTTAGTTCCTCAAATGGTGGTGTTAGTACGTGTGTATTTTTGGAATACCTACTGTGTTTCTACCACTTCCTTATAAAGTCAGCAGTCAATAAGAACCTTTTAGTTTTCATTGCAGCATTTTATAATCTACAGGACTGCTATAGCTTTACATGTGCAAATATATACTTACGGAGGAAGAACAACCAGAGAATGATTAAACTGAGGGCAATTTTTTTACTTTAAACCTCACTCAAAATATCTGTCTTGCTTTCATTCTGATCAATATCAACATCCCATAACTTCAAAAATCCTCACTTTGGTGTTCTAATTCAAAATAACTTGGTTGTCTTTAAGATTTCACCAAACACATGGGACAGTGCAAACTCATTGATTTCAAACTTAATGCTGCTAACTTTCTCTAGATCATAACTTTCAAAATATCATTTTGAGGATTCTTTCCAACTCTGTTCCTTATCATAGACAGAAGACATGGATGCCTTCCACTGCTTTTCCTAACTAGAACGAAAGACTTTACATTCAGATATGAGAAGCTACAAGGGGCACAGGGGCACTCTGAAAGTTTCCATCTAATTCTCAATTCTATCCTACTCTAGTTAAGACAGTGTTAAGTACGTTCCTCACATTTTTATATATCAACAAGAGCTAATCAAAACAGCTTAAAGACTTGGTCCTAAGAGAAAAAGTACTTCAGAGAAATATTCTGATTTTCTATATTCGGTGACAAAGCCTTTAACCAGAACACATGTCCCCAAATACAAGCTTCCATACACCCTCTCTGAAAAACACGAAAGCACTGTTGGAGAGCAAATGAAACTGCGGCAGCTCCTACGAAATCACTTTCCATGATGACAGCTGCAGCAGGATTGCATCAGATTAGGCAGCGCTCCTGCCTGAACACTATCCTACCAAACCGTGAGCCTACCATGTAAAACGGCAATGCGGTTCTAAAGCACTGGGAAAGTCTCCGAAGAAAGAGGACTGGAGGTGGGGAATGCGGCTCATTCATGACTGGGCGCCCTGTTCTGCTGGATCAGACCACGGCCCTGTCGATTTCAGCATCCTGTTCCCCACAGGGGCTGCTGGCAAACCAGATGCACCGGGGCAGCTCATGACCAGCATATGGTGCCCCCACCCCCACCCCCTGCTTTTCACAGGCCCGCTGCCTCCCACACTGGGCCCACCGCCTGTGGCTCCTAACCTCCGACAGCGACACCTTCCTCCCTGGATTTGCCCGATTCCCTCTCGCGGCGCATCCACGTTGGCGGCCATCACGACACCTCCCTCTTTTCGAGCCAAGTCCACCGCCTGGCTGCTCTCAAGGGGAAGCCGGCCATCCTTCCCCAGGAAGGGCCCCCGGGTTTGTTTTTTCCCCCGGGGGCCAGAACCGAGGTGGGCGTCGAGTGCGTTCAGAGGAAGAGGAGGGAGAGGCGAGGCGTGTGAAGGGCTGGCTCCCCAGGGAAGGACACGCGGGCAGACCCGAAAGAGGCGGGAGAGGCGACCGGACCCCCAAACTCAAGTCCCACCCACCCAAATCCCCCCGGGGGGGGCCCCCCTGCCCCGCTGACTGACTACCGGGGCGAGGCGGGGGGGGGGGAAATCTTGTCCCTCCCACGGTGCCAACGCCGCCGCCCTCCGCCCCGCACCTACATCTCCGCCAGGCCCCGTCGGCGGCCACCAGCGCCTCCACCAGACTGGGGTCCTTGAAGCGCTTGAGCTGCGTCTCTCGCACCAGCTCCGGGTTGCCGCCCTTGTCGGCGCGGAAGAGGTCCAGGTCCAGCACCATGGTCCCAAACGGCGGCCCCGCGAGCGGAGAGAGGAGAAGGCAAAAAGGTCCTCGAGGGCGCCGGATAAAAGGAGCACAGGCGAGCCAAGGCAGGCGAGCAGCGGCCGGCTCCAATCACGCATGCGCACGGCAGGCGCTGGGAAGTGATGCACGGAAGGGAGCGCGCGCGCGTGCGCTCGGAAGACTCCGCTTTAGAACTCGGGCGCTGCTGGGCCGGTAACGTTAGGGCGCCCCCTAACGGCCTTTCTCGGGATCCGTTCTTGATGCTTGCTCAGACCGCGCGGCTGGCAATTATGTTTGGCAAGCCGAGGTTTTCGGTGGGCCGGAGGAGGAGCGCAATTTAGGAGGTTCTCCCCTGGCCCGGGCAAAGTAGGACATTGAGGCAGGTGTAGGTCCCATGACAGGACTGTATAGGCACCGAATGCATGGGAAGGGCCTTGGCAGAATAATCTTAGTGTTTCGTACCGCCTGCGTGGACAGGCTCTCCAGTGGGACCATTTCACCCGGAAAGGTGGGAATACTTGTTTGTCCCCACTGTGCTCTGCTTAGGGCTTCATAAATTGGGGCTTCGTAAATAAAGACAGTATTAAAGATACGGCGATTCACGCAAAAGAAACCAAGGCTGCAATTTTAAACACGTAGGGCATGCATACCAAGTACACCTATCAGGCCTGCAGTATATTTGGTAGTGAAAAATACATGACACTGTTATATGTGTATTTTTGTAACCCTTGTACAAACCAGATTAATGGCTACAGACCAATGAAGGATGGGTTATTTTTTTAAGCTTTCAGTGTTTTAAATAACTAGATGCATTCATCTGATTAAGAACTTTATTTCATTTACATTTCTCATTCTCAACAGTCTGACTAACAGAGAGGAAACATTCCCAGACTGGTAATATGCATGCCTCTTTGGATGGGGTCATGTACTGTACTTTGGAAATACAAGGCCTAAGCTTCAAGTCATGCCATCCCTCCATTAATGTCTCTCATTAGGAAGCCTAAGAAGAGTTTGAGATCCCAGAGGTGTGCTACCAGGCAATATGGGACAAGACCTTGCTGTAATATAGCCCCTCTTTTATTTTATTTTTCTACAGTTTCAGTGGTGGCTCAGACAAAATACTATCATCAAAGATGAACAATGCAGGAGTGAATAATCAAAGGATCTGCATCTTTACTTGCGCTCTCATTTTGCCTCTCACACAAAAAAGAGAGATTGCTCACATCAAAATATTCAGAGTATAGGTTATATATGAAACCAAATATACAACTCTTGCTTCCAGAAACTGTAAAATCCTATTAAGTTCATATATAAAAGAAACCCAGCCCATCTTTCATAGAGCAAGGTAACTGACAGTTTATCATCACACAGCTGAAAAAAAACCCCACAACAGTTTTATAAATATAATCGAGTCAATTCTACAACATACAGAATTACAAAAATTGTCTTCTGTGTAAGAAAGGTATTGTATTGTAATCCCTGAATAGAACTTTTATGACTTTTCTGCACACACGAGTCCTTGAAACTACTGCTAGGGACACTAAAATATCTTGGATGCTGATCATATATTACAAAGATTACAGTTTGGAAGGAATATAGTTTCATCCAGAAACAGTTTCAAACATATACAAAATATAGTAAAGACAAAAAGCCAGAAGAATAAATCATAACTTCATACAAAAACAGAAGCAGTGAGAGTATTATATAGGCAAAATTATCCTTCTCAACTTACCACTCAGAATGAAATTCAAGATAATGTCCAATGAATTACAGAAGGATCATATTCACACAAATGGCACGTTAGAAAATTTGGATATGAAAGCTAGGTAGGACATCTGAAAGGATTAAAACAAGCTAAACTCCCACTGATAATACAAGACCAATGCTGTAACTAGTGATTTCTGATCCAAATGCACACTCCCAGTTATTTTATGCTCTCTGCTCCCTAGGCTCTACAACCTCATAGATTTAAAAATAAATATCCTACCATTTGTACTTTATACCTTCAATAGGAGATAGATAGCAGATGCATAAAACGGACACTGGAAATAGAAAGTGACTAGCAAAATCTGTAATGAGAATGGCTTTGAATCTCAGAATTCCAGATTTTCACTGCTCAGATAGACTGCTTCTGCTGCTCACAGCATTATTCTAAAGGAATTCAAACCCTAATGTACGAACCCCACATTAACTGCTTGCTACCCAGTCTTCTGTTACACCTTTTTTTCCCCTTGCAACACTACTAACCAATATAGAAGGACTAACCGTGCTTCCTTAAAAAAGAATCTGCAAGTGTACTACTCTGGCTGCCAAACCACCCTGACTGAGTTAATATTTGACTGTTTTTGATCATTTCCCCAACCAAAATGAAAACATTACCTTTTAAATTATTCTAATAGTACATGGCTGCCGAGAACCATTTTTCCTCTTGTCAAGATTATGGCTGATGCAGATGTCCCTCCATCTTGCCCCTCCCTATTAATGGTACTGAATAAATGACATACATACATGTGATATCACACCAACATTTAAATACAGCCATGGAATCACCCTCTACGGCTTGTACTGCTACATGTGAAACATATCCATGATACCTTCGTAGGCAAGGAGCTCAGAATAAAAACATGTTTTTTTCTGTATGATTTGAGAAGCTTGGGTTAAATGTTTGACAGTATAGTAGGACCACGATATCTGCAGGGACTCGTTCCAAGCCTCCTCTCATGGATACCAAAACCCACAGATAGGCAAACCCTATACAGTATATATAGCATAGTCTTTAGTTACCTCTAGTGGCCAGCTCTGGTAATACACCTTGGAAATGCATTTTTCTGGAAATGCATATTTAATTTAATATTTTCAGGCGGTGGATAACTGAAACTGTGGGCACTGATCCTGTGGCAACAGCAGTCCTACTTTACCTCTAAATGCATTTGCACACTGACATACCTGCCAAGGTCTTTGTCCCTTCTTATTAGTTTTCATGTGAACATCTCTTGAAAATAAAATAGCCCTGGGTTGCTTTCCTAATTGCACTGAAGAGTGGGACGCTCCTACAGCAAATGACTACACTAGCACAGCCTTCCCATCCTAGATCAAGCACTTCTGTGGTTAAAGCCTGAGATTCTCTAATCACTTTCCTCAACAGCAATTTAAGCATGACCACATCACAAAAATAAATACCTGGTTACTCCTAAATGCATTCTAGCTGTACAGAATGTTTTAATAGGCTAGACACATCTAGATATAAATATATCATTTTCCTTTGGTGTTCATTTGAGGTCAGAATTCTCATCCTTCAAACTTGTGAATGCATCAGTGTACTTCACATTTCCTCATGGCATGACTCTTGCGTGTATTTTTAGTAAAATAAACCATCTTTTTCTTTTTGTCAGCCAAATTAAATAAGTAGCAGCAGCATCCAAAACCTATGGCTTGAAAGAAAGAAGATGCTGAGTTGGTTTAGTACCATATGTGGGATTTACTTTTAAAGGAATAAATCAGTTTGTATCCTTGGAAAACAGTCTGAAATCAGATTATTAAAAGACTACAACATGGGCTTTAGATCATAGCAATTCTCATTTTTGGCTGCTTTTTCTGTAAGTGATATCATGCTATAACAGTAATCACTCAGGCCTGAATAATTTGCATTAAGTAGCCTCCTTCCCTTGGACTATGAAAACAGGGACATTATCAAGAACCTAGTAGGCCATGCTACATTGGTCCATTTAGCCCTGTGTATTACAAGTAGTGTTGGCTGTCCCAAAGCACCAAATAAACATCCTGACATTTGGATTTCTGCACATTTGGCACCTTTATCTTCACTCACACCAGGCAGCAGAGTATCACTGAGTTACATCCCGATGGGAGTGGTGGGCAAAATGCAGCCCTCCAGATGCTGTTAAGAATGGCAATTCACCAATATCTGGAAGGCCAGACTTCGTCCTTAAGGTAGCACTTTGTTTTTCCCATAGTTTAATAATTCCAGTAGGAGCAGCCACAACTTCACTTCTTTCCAACTGCCATGTAGCAGATTTGGCTTAAAGGAGAGGACTCTGTGGCCCTTCAAATGCACTGTAATTCTCTAGTACTGATTTGAATTGTGTTGGCCGTTGGATCATTTTTCAATTCCACTATAATTTGGAGTTACTCTAAATGCCATTTAAATTGTAAAAACAGTATAGTCTCCTTTTAAACCAGTACAGATCATCTATATATTAAGGTAATAGCCACCAGCAGTTACAAAATAAAATAAGCAAAATCTAATCCAAACCAAAATAGTTTTCCTTTCTTGCAGAAGTTCCAATCTAGACTAACTATTCTAGAAATAATAGTTTATTTTTAAAACAAATGAATGGCTTAATCATTTTTCTTTTAAAAATCAATGGCAGTGGTACACTATCAAAGTAACACAAAACTTTAGTTACCATTTGTTGAAACACTCATATTCACAGTTGGGGGAAAAGAGATTCTTCCCCCTCTCCCCCCCAAAAAAACCCACATTTCAAATGCTTGCTTATTGGGGGAAGGATATAGCTACTCATCTGATTAGGGATTGTGAGTACACCTAAAGGATACTGCAACATTTTTACAGTGTACACAGCAGAGCAGATGTGTGGAAATCCAGAGGTATCCAATGTAGAATGAAGAGTATTGTCATTGAGACTGAACTTAAAAAGAAAAAAAAAGGCTGAAGTCCTATACCCACTTACCTGTAAGGAAGGCCTTCTGAACTCATTGGGACTGGCCTCTGAGTTGACATGCACAAAACTGCACTGTGAAATGAAGATCTAGTTTTCTATGTGTTTATTTGCTTGACTCTAAAAACTATTCTAACCCACTCAAGAAACCAAGAGATGAAATCAGTCAACATTAGCTTGGCAGTTACCAGTAAATGTTGAAGAAATCCATGAGCACCCTTTTTTTTAAATCACAGTACCTATTGTCCCTGGTCACTATTCCTGGTTATGAATGATTAACTTAAACAAGAGAGCATTTAAAAAAAACGAACCCAGATCAGAAATCATAAAAGCCACAATGGAATAGCTCAATTCGTGGTAACTTATATTACCCTAGGCCATATTCATTTTTGTAACAACTTGCTGGATTCCAGGGGTTACATTGAATGGGGACCAACATGTACAGTTTTGGCATGTAGAGACTGGTATGCCACGGTACTGCCCCCCAAAAGTCGTAATGTCTTCCACATTCTTCTCTGTTAGTTTATTTAGTATTTATTCAGATTAATGTATTTAGTCTTTAATATAAAGGATATTAAAAACAAACAAACCAAAAACAAATGTTAGGAAAACAGAAGTGGAGCCAGGAAGGTACTTAAGGCCAAGAGATCCAAAATTGTTTCTGAGTAAAAATCACGTTGGGAAAAATTATCGAAATTGCTAAACATACACTGTAATATATATCTCTCAACGTTCCCTCTAATTTTCCGGAGTGCTAGGCGGGGGCCCTGCCCCATGCATGACGGCTTCCGGTTGAAACGGGAAGGAAATAGGCAGCAAACTGGCTCAGCTGCGTAGTCTTAATTCAGAGCTGCTCACACGTGTAGCTTAGAGGAAACATTGGTCTCTCTTGAAAATGAGAGAGAGCAGAATTTGCCTTAAATTGAAGTCTGTAATTCAGTACTGAAAACTTTTTCTAAAAACTGTTCCATAATTGATTTCCACCATTATTGCCCTAATACTTATTATCTGCATTTTCTTAAGGACACAATCCTATACTGAAGATTCAATTGGATTCTATAAAAACCCTCCTAGGCTGATGGAATACCAAACAGGCTACACCTCAGGTACAAGACAACCCCTTTTGCAATGTGACAGCACAGATGCCTGTGTTGCTTTTCTTGCCAAGTCATCCTTATACAAGGAGGGAAGAAAGCCCTGCTGATCTGTCTAGGCTATAATGCTTGCAGAGCTCAAAGCATATTCCTTCCAGGTACAGTTGTTGTCCAGAATGGTCAATAATTGTGGGCACTTTTTCTAGGGAGTCTTCGGTGATGAATACTGGCCTGCTAGAAAAAGCCTAGCTTTAATGGAAAAGCCCTCTAAATTCACTGTAGCATACTCTGGCGTCTTCACTGTTGCAAAGAACAGCTAACAGGAAGTTAGGCTGCTGGGGTGCAGGAGACTGCAGTTGAAGCAGAAAGCATTCTATCCTTCTTTGAGGGGGACTAATGAGGCAGACGGGTTTTGACACAGTTTGAAGAAACAACTAGTAAACTAATGAAGGTCATTTACAAGACAGGCTGGTGCAGTCTGCCATGAAAAGCAGGTTGAAAGGCTGAGTCTTGAGTGCAAGGAAGATTCACAGTGCCATCCTGTGCATGTCTGCATAGAATTACATTCCTCTTGGTTACTCACAGGTAAGGACTGCAGCCTTAGGGACCTGCCTGAATAGTATCTGAGAGTGTGGGGAAAAAGAAAATGCAAACATTGTCACTAGCTTTACTTTGGATAAAATAATAACTTCGGTTAAGAGGTGAAACTCAAATTTTGGATGCAATACTGAAGGGGAGGATTAGCTTGAGACATACAAACATACATATAATTTTAAAAGCACACGTGTATTTGGCACAGTTTTGCTTTTGGAGGAAATGTTAAAATTTTCGGCTTAAAAAAGGTACAATAAGAAGCTAAAGTTAAAAGAGTATCCAATAAGGCCACATGGCAAGTTCATCAAAGTGCAGATGTTAACCAAGGAGAACTCCCAAAGCATCCTGCAGGAAGGATATGGGAGGTGGGCAATCTGCTCCTAAAGGTCCATGTCAGTGGTGCTAGAGGTCTTCAGTGGCACGGAGTCAAAACCATCAGATGTTCTCTAAAGACAACATAAAAGGAAGTGTGAGTAAAGCTAACCAAGAAAGATTTATATGTTTTTCAGATTTTGCTATATTCCCATATTTAACAACTTGGCAAGAACAAAGAATGCAATCCTGCTCTTTACACCTACAAAATAGACAGATCAGAGCAGCTCCCACAAAGCTGTAAAAAAAGGGTGGGGAACATCTTTCAGCCCAATGTTCTTGGGAATCATATTGCATTGGTAGGCAGGACGAATAACAGAAGGGTCTTAAAACTTTAACTTAAAGCTCTTGCTGCCAATTGAAGCTATTTCAATTTTTGGAATGAAGAAAAAAATCCCTGTACAAAAGCTTGCAAACCACTAAAATATGGCAACCTGAAGAAGGGCCATGGCGATTGGTGGGAACCAATGACTGGGACCTCAGAAGGGCTGGATTTAGCCCCAGGGTCTGAATTTTCCCTGCCGCAGCTGTATGGTACCACTCCTCCCCCTTCTAACTGTTCCTTCCAGGCATGCTTTTCTGGGTTTGCTTCAGTGTTGGTGGGACTTTCAGTAGCAACCAAGAATGCTGTGAGTCTTGCCAGAAATGTCTTTTTGCTGTCCCAGGTCCCCAAACATGGCTCTGCTCCTATTGGAAGTAACCAGTCCCCTGGAGGCCTGGAGAAGAGCTACCATCAGTAAGCTTGCCAGGAAGGTGGAGTTCAGCTGCTAGGAAATAACTCTTAAGTATTTCTGCACTATGGCTTTTCTCCAAAGTTGGCAACATTTATTCCTTCAGTTTTTACAGAGAATCCCAACAATGCCATTGCCATCCTGTTGATTCTTGTATTTTCTAAGTAACTGGCCCTTAGTCCCTCTTCCCTGCAGGGGAAAGAGAACTTTTTTTTGCTTATTTCTGTTCTGCAGTCAAAACAATTACTACTTGTCTTCAATTTGTTACTATCAAGGTTGAAATAACAAACAATAAAGGAACAAACAGTTGCTCTAGCTGCTAAAAGCAACTGCTCTAACAGACAGGATCAGATTATTTAAGGCCCAATTTAATATTGATGAAGCTAAGAGTGAATAGGAGGCTACTGTTTAAAGGTCCCACTGCAGAAGTTGCTTTAAAAAAAAAATAAGGAGACACTTATTGATTGGAAGCAGCAGTCCTAAATATATTATAGTGGCAAAAGACCCCACTGAGCCAATAACACTTCTAAGACAAAATACTTAGGATTTGGCCCATGAAGGTGGACACTGCAGGATTGTTACAGGGAACACATACTGTATTAAGTGCCAATTGGAATTATCATTATAATTTTGCTTTTAACTGACAGCGGAAAAGTAATGCCAGTGTGGCAGCAACTGTTGTTGGATTTCAGTGTATTTAGAAGAATCAGCTGTTGGGAAAAGTGAGAGTTGTCTTTAGCCAACTGAGAATCACTCAGCATCCTTCACTCCAGAAAGACTGCCCGCAATGATTATGGGAGCTGCTAGATAGGGCAGAGGATACAATAGACCAGGTTCAAATCCCATTCAGCAATCATTTCACTAGTGACCCCGAGAAAGCAATTCACTTCATCTGCAACAGTGACTACAGTAATTACTTTTGAGTGGTTAAGAGAGAAAGACACAGAGAGAGATAAGACTCAATTATTATTTGCCGTATTGAGGAAGGGGTAGGAGCTGTTCAAGATAAATATATAACAAAGCCTAAAAATGCACGATACTGGGGACTCAGAGCTGACTAAAACCAATCAAGTTTCTGTAAACATGAAAACTTACTGAATATTTTTACTAAGAAAATTGTTTGGGGATCAGAGCAGACATGCCCAATTTACTTTTAACTGGCAAGAGGGAGGGAGGAAGCAACTCACAATGCTGAATATACAGAGTAAGTTCCCACAACTCATCCCATACCTGGAATTGAGACAGCAAGGCCTAGGTTCTGATGGTTCCACCTCTGTTCTCCTAAGCTCTGCTGCATCAGAGGCCCAGTGGGCAGCCCTGACTCTGATCCCCAAAACATGCAGCTGAGCAGGAGGCAGCTAGGCAGGCAGGCAACACAGAGCCAATCATGCATTTACTTTCAACAGCACAAAGAGCAGCCACTTGTTCCAGAGACAAGCCAGGGCTCAAGGACTTTTCCTCATTAGATTAGGACCCTGTACTTGCAGCTTGAATCAACTCCCCTTAGTGTAGTTTTAGAAGAGGCAGCCGTGTTAGTCTGTGCAAGCATATCAGGCAAAGTCCCCTTCGTGTGTTTCCTGTATACATTCTGCGCCCTTGCCTGCTTCCACCAAAGAAAGGAGGCTACAAGTGCAGAAAGCTGGCAGCATCACTTTGATTTTTCCAAATATGGACCCCACCCCACTAAGTCCCAGCTAAACATCACTAGATCACATTGTTGTCCCATCTAATGCCATTGGATTGTTGAATGCCCTCAGTCAGCTGGCTTGTTTTTAGACACATGAACACAAGACAGTAATATCTATATTTTATCTCTATCTACCTGGAAGACTCTTCCTCTTAGTTTATTGAGAACAGCCCTACACACAGACTCCTGCCATGCCTGACTGTACTTAAGAGATGCCTACAGGAAAACAAATAGCCACATTAGAAAATAAAGGGGCGGTGAGGGGGAAGCAGTGCACTATTAACCAGAATATCAGTCAATGCAATAGGAAACACAGCAGCACAAGCAGAGTGTGTTAGGAGCTGGACAGGGTTGCATATCTGTCCTAACCATGGGTGAGGCTGTTACAGCAATTAAATATTGTTTTTCTTGGTGTCAGATTTATAGGAGATCTCATCGGCAATGCTCTTCTGGACCTCAGAATATTACCTACATCTGATATATTTATTTTGGGAAAAGTGCCCCTTTTCAATTTGGCTGTTCATCTCTGTCAAGGTTTCTAGCAAGGTAGAAGAAGAGAACCAGGCTCAAATGAATCCCTCCCTCAAGCTACAACCTGAAGGCTTGCACAGTCTGCAACCTATGCTAGCCAAAATCATGACCTACCAATAGCCCCAAGTCAGAAATCAAAGAGGAAGACATGTGTATACCTCAGGGCTACTTTGTCTATCAGGTGAATTAAGAATTGGTCTACTTAGATGTGGCAAGACAAGACAAAGTGCCATTCAAGAGAAATTTAGACAACCACTTGGCAGATACGTTTTGATTTCTATTCCTGCATTGAGCAGGGTGTTGGACTCGATGGCCTTAGAGGCCCCTTCCAACTTCATGATTCTATAATTCTATATGCCTTATCTATTGGGTTAAATAAATTCTGGAGTCAAGCTTAAAAGGTCTCTGTTGTTTCATTTTGGCCCATTATAATGGCTAGATTCCACAAACAACTTACCTTCGAAGTGAATGCCCTTATTTTGCCAAAGAGAGAATTCTTGCTTGTAAATATCAGGTCATCCTCTGCATCTTCCCCCTCCATGATGGCACAACTATCAGCAGCTGGCAGCTCATTATCCTTGGCACTGGCATTCATCACCAGTTTGGAATATTTATACTCCAACCTGCAAATATACAGAAATGCATATGAATGACTAGAGATATGTACAACACTTGCAGGGCTAGCTCCAGGATTCCGACATCTAACTAACAAGGGAACCGCTCTGCAACTGCCCTGTAGCCTGAAAGTTTCATTATTATTCTTTGGCCCTCCTCTCTAGACCCATCCTTTCCTCCTGATAATCACCCTTTTCCCTCTGGCCTCTTCCCTCTAAAGTTAATAAGTATTACAAAGTGCAAACTAAAAAGAAAACTTCCATGTGGTCCTTGTATAAATTCCCCAAATAAGGGTGGGCAATAGCTTCATTACTGTTGTTATGTGCCTTCAAGTCTGAACCAACCTATAGTGACCCTACCTCTCAGGGACAATCTATACGATAGGTGAAGAAATTCCTTAAGTGCTAATTGTGTGTGATTGGCACAACAGAGGCTTTTCTCACTTTCCAGAGTATGCAAATCAGGTTGTTTTATTTTAGTTTGCTGTTCAGAACATAATCACATTCATCTTTGTAAATACGACTTTTCAGAACTAAAAGATTACCTGGATCACCTGTGGGAAAACTGATGTGATTTTAGCTCTAATGATAGTATATAGTTCGACCCTCCATTGCCTTGACTAAGGCCTATGTACATCCCAGGAAGTTCTTTTCCAATGGAGGAGACAATCTGTCCACAATGCATGCATTCCCTATTTCCTCCTTCCAAATACACTCAGGCGCTACTTTTTTTGCAAAACTTGTATAAGTTACTTTTTTCTTTTATTACAGCTTCCAAAAATGCCCAGTCAATGTGACCAACAGGATTCTGAGCATTTATTCAAAAAAGAAACTTCTCAAGTTCTGGTATAAAATTAGATGTGTAAGTGTTACTCAATACATAATTTTCAAAAAGGTAGCCGCTTTCGCCAGTTTCACCATGTATAGCAAAAACAGATGCTGATTTTTGAACACTGATTTGGGGTTTCCACTATGCTATGCTTTTTAAGACTCTCACCTAGCTTAAATAGCAAACTAGGAAAAGTTATTGTGTCACTTTGAATATGAAACAATCATCAGGACTAGATAGCAACAGAAGCATCTACTCACTTCTGGTTTTTCTTCCAGAAATAGCATGTCATGACAGTCAGCAGAATAGCAGCACAAGTCCCAGCTGAAATGCCCACTTTCAACCAGAAATCCATGGTTTTGCAGATGCTGACTTTTTGCTCTGGGAGAAGAATGCCGCCTGCACACAGCTTTGGTTCCCGCCATACATATGTAGTCCTCTATAGAAGAAAAAGCAGATGAGTCTTCAGTTGAGCCACAGGCAGAAGGTATGCTCCCTATACAGTTATAACAATTTCATACTACTTGTTCATGGTTCTCATGACTCTAATTGCAGTGAGATACTTATTTATTTAAAACATCTGTAACTCTATATCACAGGATCTCAGAGTGAGTAACAAAGCTGTATAAAACAATTTGAAAAAACAAGATATTTAAAATAACTTAAAACACAAAATTAAAACATTAAAACCATTGCATTAAACCCGTGCAAACCATGATATTCAACTCCCAAGGATTCTAATTATATGCTTTGACTTGGCACCAAAATGATGCTGATGTTGGTGCCAATTTAGAATTCTTTGCCATAGTTCAGGGGTGCATACTAGACAGTGTTATCAGAGTGCTGCTCCAAGGGGATAAGAACCAAATGAATGGATTCAAATTAGATTAAAGGAGATTTTGACTAAATATTAGGGCAAGTATCCTGTTCAATATTTACATGTTGAACAGAGCTACAATTACAGAAGATGCTGCAGTGATCTGAAAAGGTTGCATGCCTGATCACATGACTCGGTTGCACCACTGTGACAGCCTCTGTAGTTGGAGTTCCATAGGCGTAAATACTGATCAGGATATTGGCCAAGGGAAAATTCTCCTGGAAGTATGAGCTGTTCAGCAGTGAAATGATTTATAAGCACAGGCTGGATGGCCTTTGTCAAGGACATGTTGTGGATTCCTGAACTAGCAGGGGGCTTGATGAGATTATCCTTGGGGACCCTTTCAAGCCTACAATTGTTTGATTCCAAGTAGACATGTTTAAGATTAGGTTATAGGCGCTTCCAGGTGAAGCTTTATTGCCATGCCAAGTTCAATGACATTTGTGGGCAGAATGTCTTTCACTTGTAACTCTACTATGTTTTCCCATAGCTTCTTCATAATTTTTTACCTGATTGAAAAAAAAGTCCATGAAGAAGAAGAAAAGAATAGATTGAAGGTGATTGTTGATTGGAAATACTAGGAGTCCCCCATCTGGAAGTAATCCAGAAGACCACATTGTAATGATCCCAGTAGAAGATTTTGTCTCTTTCAGTTTGGTTTCCACACCCATACTTACATACATTTAACTGATAGCAGGGATAACAGTAGTTATGAAAAACTGATTTTAATGTCCGTGTAATTCTATGTAAAACTATATGATTCTCAAGCTCTGGAGACCATAAAACATTCAAAATATTTATTTTGAGTCTCTACCTGAATCCCTCCAACACAGGAACTGGTGATAGCATGGAAATCATCTGTAGAACACAGGGGACAGGCTTCGACCGTCTCCCACAGGAAATGGAAAGTGCATCCATCACAGGTTCCATCAGGACATTTGCTGTATGGAAAAAGTAAGAAGCCATAAATTAATGGAGCTAGATTAGTAGCCCACTTCTCCAGTATGATCAGTCAAAGTTTGGAAAAGTTACTTTTCGAGGGCTACAGTTCTCAGTGTTCTCCAGTGGCCATGCTGGCTAGAAGATTGTAAGAGCAGTGGTCCAAAAATGTAACTTTTCTGAACTCTGCTTACAAATATCAAAATCCAGCTGCAGAGGGTGTCATTGTGATTCCTTTCCCAAACCCACTATCAAAGATCCTTTAGTTAATGAGGTAATGAATCACAGTGTGGCAACTCTGCTATTGAGCCTAGAAGCAAATGTTAAAATCCATGGTTCTGACAGGATCTATCTTCAGAACATCTTATCACCATTACTCTACTTGAACATACTCAGTACACCTCTGTATTCACAAAAGATAAGGTTGATGCAGAAGGGCTGTTGCTTAAGTATGTGAAAAAAACCTCAAATGGTATAGCTTGTGCTGATACTACTGAAAATATCTGCAAATAGATAGGTCTGCACAACAAATATACCTAATGATGCAAATTGAGATTCATTAAGTAGCAGCAATTCTCTGTAGTGAGAGATGCATTTTAACTTATGCATATAAGTCTTAGAAAGAGGTTGCAGAGTTGCAGAGATTCGGTTGTAGACATCAGTGGATCTTTGTCTTTCCTCAACTGAAGCTTGTTCAGAACGTTCAGATACAACCTCTTCTTGGGAAATGGTCTTACACACTGAAGAGGACAGCGTGGAGGAGGGTTGGTTAGGGAGAGCTAACTCAGGACTGATGATTTTTCAGGGCAACCTTGGTGAAATTTCACCTGTGAGGGCACGTCTGAGTCTGGTGCTCTTCACCAAGAGAGTAGAGGCACTTGGAGTGGCCATTGGTGAGGGGGATTTTATTCAAACAGTCCATATACCACATAAAAGGACCTGCTGGGGCCATAAAATGGTGGAAAGGCATCAGAGACGTGAAAGAACCTAATGGGGTAAGGGGAGGGGGAAATGGGAATAACATTTTGTTTTGGTTTTTAGGACTCACAACAGGAACAATGATGTAGGAAAAAGAGATCAGGGAGAAAGAAAATTGGTAAGTAAAGGATGTAGAAGCTCCTCAAAGGCTCAACGAAGTTTAGTCAAGTGCTGGAAGGAACTGAGGCGCAACCACTGGATGTGGGAATATACAAAGCGAGGAGAGGGACTATTGTAACAGCAAAATGACTTTGGTTGTTGTAGGTTTTCCGGGCTGTTTGGCCATGTTCTGGATAATTTTGCTTTGCAGGAGCTCTGGAAGGTTCCAATGAGGTTTTACACTGATACAGAAACACCAACATGTGTGATTCACAGAGACCAGACTAAGGATATGTATTTCCTTAGATTAACCTGTTTTCTTCCCAGAAGAGGATTTCCTCAGAGATTTGAGTCTCACCAACCAGACTTGCGAATTCTGCCTGTGGTACTGGAAGCAGATCTCAATGTGCCTACTCTTTGCCCCAGCTACATACTTCTGTCAATTACTTCTGTCTTTTGGGAGGCAGAGTGGGGAATAAAAGTCCAAACCTCTGGCTCCACAGCCAAATACCTAATCCACTGTCCTAGCCAGCCTGTCCACCAATATCTAGCAAATCCCAGCCAAAACTACACTCCTGAGAAAAAAACAGAACAAATCTACAGCATCTCTTGGCATACCACATGATGCCAGCCACAGTGCTGTTCTTTTCTGCTTTGGTTTTTTCCCCCAGATACACCACATTTCAGGTGGCATGGTCTCACCCCTTTTTTTATCCACCTAATGGGGCAATCAGACTGTTTCCCTGAATTGGTCTTAAAGAAACCACAATCACTGTACTTCTGTGGTAATCTGGCGAAACATCAGAATAAAAAAAAATAATGGTATGTATTACAAGTGGGTTTGTGCCTGTTTGCAGCTAACCCACACTAAATATATTTTCTCTGGATTACTGAAAAGGTGTAAGTTACAGTCCCCATTTTAGAAGTTGAGGCAAAACGAGATTACATCTAATTTTATAACTAACACAGGTCTTATTGAGAAAACTATCTGATTTGTCCTCAAACACACCTTGGCACAGAAAGAATTCCAGTCTGGGTCTTTAGAGGATCACATCTCAGTCTGATGGCAGTGGCTCTCCCATCATTACAAGTCTGGGTCACATCATTCGATCTAGAAGTTAAGCAAACACATCATGTTACCAGTGAAAGAACTATATGATGAAAGAAAGAGCAGGCAACACCTTATATCTTACATAATCAGGTGCATGAACATAGGTCAGGTACAGTCAGTGACAGAATTGAGTTTGCCTCATACTTCAGAGCTGTGGTGCTTCCCCCAGATGTTGTCAGACCATAATTCCAATCAGTTCATAAAAGTTGCTGTCCAACAACATCTGGAGGGCCAGACATTGCCTTTAACTGACTCAGAGGATGCTTTATCCTCCAGAATTACAGGACCAACTGTGTAACTTCTCTTGCTCCTAGGTTGCTCCTCATGGTTGTGTTCAGGTTTGGAGGCAGTGGTGGCAGAAGATGCCCAGCATGGTTGGTGGGGCAAAGTGCACAGTAACAGGCAGATCAAGGATAAAATTGAATATTTGTAATATACATATGCATTGATACATTGATCTGTGTGTGCCCAATGCACACATGTTCAGGCAAGTATTAACTCAGATATGCCTCACTCTACCCCATCCACTAACTTCAGAACTCTGCCACAAAATTAGAAACAATCCTTCCTGTTATTGCTTCCCTCCTTGCTTTGTTTCCAGGCTGGACAGCTGGCTTATTTACCCACATTCATTCTGTCATTTCAACTACCACCACTAAACTCATCGAAAGAATGTGTCCCTAACATAGACCATTAAGAGACGTGTTTGCTGCACTGCCAAAGAACAGCCAGGAAAAACACATGGACAGAAGAGTAAGCATTATAGAATTTGGAACTCTATAATGCTTACTCTTCTGTCAGTAAATAAAATAAAACAGGCAGTAAAAAAAATAAAATAGTTAATTCCTCTCTTCTCAGAAACAAAAGAATGGGACACAAGAGATAAAAAAAACCACAAAGCTTATTTGGGAAGATATAATCTTATAATATTTTCTTAGGAGTGAAAACCAAGAAGTGCAGATAGACAAAAATGGTGGAAGAATGAGTTTCATTTTAGAAGATTTATATCATCTCCTACTCCTGCCTGTCTAGATCCAATAAAGCCCACTGGTAAAGGCAACCCCACTCTTCCAGAGTTAGTGAGCAGGTTCCAGGTACAGGATGTGTTGGGTGCAGCAGGGGGCCCAGATTCTTTAGTCATGTCCTTGCAGGAGAGCTATAGCTGCCGAATGAAAGTCACCTCTCACATATATACAGACTTCAAGGTGTAGCAACAGAAAAATAAACACAGAGACCTTATTTTGTGGGGGTGGGGTGGGGTGTGTGTGTGTGTGTGTCCCTAATAGGGCTTTCAAGGTAAGTGAGATATTTAAGGAATAGTTTTACCAGTTCCACACCCCAGTGAGCTTCATGGCCAAGTGGGGATTTCAACCCTCTTCTCCACAGTCATAATCCTTCTCATCTATCTACTCCAGCCATGGTGGGAAAAACTACCATAGAGTGATAAGATTAACATCTAATGCCTTACATTATAATTGATTGGGAAACAGGTGGTGACCATGCTTTCCCACACTGGGAGACCTCTGCAGAAAAGAATTTAGGTCAGTATTTGAAGAAACTGGCAAGATAAAGCTTTTATGGTTATCACATAAACCATGTGGGGCTGAAAGTCATCTGTAGCCACAGAAGAGCAATGACTTTTAAATGCCATTGAGACCTAGATATTGCCTTTTAAGAGGGCTCCTAAAGATTACCTGTGCCTAACAAGTAGTCTGGCTGTGGGCAGCCTAGGTTATGGCAATTGGACGTAGCTTGCGGTGAGAAAAGGCTCCTCTTGCCCTAAATGATTAGCCTCCACTGTGGGACAGATACCTGAAAGGCCAAACTTCCAAAGTTGCCAGTACAGTAATGCTGAAATACAGCTACTGAGTACTGGAAACACCTAAGTAGTCCAAAGTGTTTTTCACAGAAGAAAATGTGTAAGCCCTGTTATGACCTTCATTTTGCAGTTCTCTACCTTACCTATAAAAGAATATCACATCTGGTAAGCCCACATTCTCAGCACGGAAATAGTCAGCAGGTGAGGTGATATTGTCCAGTGTGGGTGAGGTTGTTACCCCTACAAGATATAATAACGAAGCCAGTGAAAAAGATGCCGCACAGAGAAGATATGACTGGACTAGCATGTATCCCTTTTCCTGAAAGTATACCATACTAAAAAGGCTTCAAATAGAGCAATGGTTCCCAGCCTTGGTTCCCCAGATGTTCCTGGCCTAACACTCCCAGAAATCTGCACCATTAGGTGTGCTGGCCAGGATTTCTGGGAGTTGTAGTCCAAGAACATCTGGGGGCCCAAGGCTGGGAACCACTGAAATAGAGGAACAGTTCCATTTCTATTTTATCTTATAGGGCTCTTTTATTCATTGTCTTCCTCACAAATTCTAACCAGGATCAGAACAGCAAGTAAGGTTTGATAAACGTTTGATTAGAAACTCTGTAATGTTAATGCATATGATTGGAAGAGGAATTGGGAAGCTGGGTCAGGCCTGGGGATGGATATCTGGGCTGGGGCTGCAGCAGAAAAAGCTGTGTGTTTTAGATATATAGTTAGGGGGAAAACAAACTACCAGGTGTCCAGAGGAGCCTGTAACCTTGACCTTTGCTTTTCGGGGAACTGCCTGGAAAACAAAAATCATTGCTGAGTGGGAGAGAGTAAAGAGAACAGGTATTGAAGTGGGTGGGCTTTGATCCAGACTATCATATACCAGGCTGCTATATATCTAACAGGCATAAAATAAGAATTGGCCCAGTCCCTTGAATCCCCACATGTGATGCTGCCCCAAACCTCCATCAAGCAGATCTCTCAATCCTCAATCCAAAGCCAAAACTACTCTTCCCAGTGTTCTCACCTATAAAGTGGTCTGCGAGGCTCACAGGCTGTGAGGACACCACTGTTTTGTAACCCACTACATCAGAGGGAACAATGATGGACTGGCATACATAGGTGGAAATTGATTTGGAGAACTCCGTTTCCTTGCCAAGAATATGTATATCTGTGACATTATCTGTGCAGATAGCTGTCTTCCTTCCCTTCAGAAAAAGTGAAAGAGAGAGAGTAAAAAGAAAGAGGGTGGAAAAGTGATAGCACTCTTATTTTTTACTGTCATTAAAATGTTATTTAAAATCTTCTTTTAAAGTCTTTCATTAAAAAGCCTGAGGTTCTTTTTTTTTTTAAAGAATTACAGCATCAGCCTCTTCTCTCAGTTGAGGGGTGGAAGCTGCATCCCAGCAGAGGAACACTTTCACCAGGTCGTTGCTTGAGCCTTTACACAATTTTAGACGGGAAGAGATTTATTAAGCAGGAGCTGGAACCGCTTATGTTATAGCAGCAAAATGCTGCTAAGAAAGTATTCCACACAATAGTGACTGCAGAAGGATGTTGGCACCTGGAGACTCTCCACACCATGGGGTCAGTCCTAACGGAGGAAGACTCAGACACTTCATGATCACCATGTGGAGGGCCCTCTATGTGGAGTCCTTAATAAGGCCTTGCCTTGGAGAAATGCATACTTACATGATTCCCACAAAGGCTGATGTTGAAGTGATGAAAATATTTTAGCCCTTTTGAAGTAAAGCTTGGCCCTGCTAAAAAGGATGTGGTATTGCCCAGTGCTGAGAAATCATACTCCAAAGTCCTGCCCCTCAAGGTGACTGAGAGGTGACAGTCGTTGTAACAAAGAGAATGGATCTGAGGAGGGAAAGGTTATAACAGTCAATTTATTTCTTCACAGAGGAATTGAGAACTGGTCAACTTTTCCAGCATTATTTAAAACTCAAGCTTATTCTGAGAAAAAATGGTCTTGTTGGTTGATTATTCTAATGTTAGCCACATTCCTACCATGCTGGAATCCATTATGCTTCTGTTCACAGGAACCTTGGTTGCCAATTGTAAAATATGCCAGTAGAACCATGTGGATAATTACACAAAACAAAATATGTGGAGAGAATAGCTGCTCTTGTGTCACTTCCAGTTTGGCAAGAAATAACAAATCCCTCTGAGAATGCCTATCTGTCTATAAGCAAAACTCTAAGGTGATTCTGTAAATAAAGAACCATTCTCCACATATATTTTCCAGATTTCCAATATAAAGGCACAAAAATAGACTGCCATGGGTTATTTATGTCCATGCAAAGAAATTAGTGTCTGGTGTGGGAGAGAAGAAAAGAGAGCCCCACATATTCGCAGAATACTCTGCCACTGCCCTTTGTTCATGTGCAGCTTGAGATAAGAAGTGCACCACAATAACAAACCCTTTACCAACAGATCTGCATATCATGTAGGATGAGCAGGGGGCACTTTCCTGACAAGTAAATGTTAGTTTAAATTTTCCTATCCCACTCCCATATCTAGAATCTCAAGGTGAGATACAATAAAATAGCTTTAATATTTAGACCAATTCAATGGAAAAAAGAAAAGCAAGCAAGCAACCAGAGCTCCTACAATCTATAAGGCCAAGGCCAAGGCATGAGTTCTGCCCTCCAAAAGCCTGGGCAAATGTATATTTTTGCTTGGATCTAATGAGTTTCCAAGGGAAGAATGTTCTATGAACAGGACATTGCCATAACCTACAAGGCCCTCTCCTGTATGGTGCCCTACACCCAGTGGTAGGAGACAGAAGTCCCCTATTATCTATGTATATTGGCATTAGACATTCAGAAGCAATCTTAAATATCTTTTGACATATGAATATTGCAGATAATTTGTTAGGGGGCGGGCAGAGGAAAATCAAGGCAAACGGAGAATAATACTTCTACTGGGAAATACTAACATACTTGAGAACAGTAAATAACTAGTGAATTCAAAAGCTGGTTCATTCCTTTATGGTATTTTATTAAATGCCATTTTAATAATCATAGACTCATAGAATCATAGAAAAGTGAAGTTGGAAGGGGCCTACAAGGCCATCAAGTCCAACCCCCTGCTCAATGCAGGAATACAATCAAAGTATATCTGCCAGGTGATTATCTAAGTTTTTCTTGAATGCCTCCAGTGTTGGAACACTCACCAACTCCCGAGGTCCCCTATATACTCGAGTATAAGCCTAGTTTTTCAGCACAATTTTTTTGCTGAAGAAGCACACACACACACACACACCCCTCAGCTTATACTCGAGTCAGTGTCAAAATTACATGTTCTCCCCTGCAGTGCGGGTGTTCTCCGGACTCCCCCGCTCATCTACAGGCGCCTGCAGCCTCTGTGGGTGGTCCGATGATTAAGTACACTGCATTTTTCAGACTCCGCAGGCAGACACCGTGCTGGGAGGATAATAGCAGTCTATGTCCAAATGAAGGAGCTGTAGATGAAAACTTTTCTGGTATGAGTCCTCCCTCCGCAGGCAGTGAAGTGTATCTCGCAGCTTAGAAGGGCAGTATCTTCAAAAACATTTAACTTACTGATGCCTCAATTAATGTAATTTTATTGGTATCTATTTTTATTTTTGAAATTTACCAGTAGCTGCTGCATTTTCCACCCTCGGCTTATACTCGAGTCAATGAGTTTTCCCAGTTTTTGTGGTAAAATTGGGTGCCTCGGCTTATATTCGGGTTGGCTTATACTCGAGTATATACGTTAACTGGTTCCACTGTCGTACTGCTCTAACAGTTAGGACGTTTTTCCTGACATTCAACCAAAATCTGGCTTCCTTTAACTTGAGCCCATTGTTGCGCGTCCTGCACTCTGGGATGATCAAGAACAGATCTTGTCCCTCCTCTGTATGACAGCCTTTGAAATATTTGAAAAGCGCTATCATATCACCCCTCAGCCTTCTTTTCTCAAGGCTAAACATGCCCAATTCTTGCAGTCCTTTCCTCATAGGGCTTGGTTTCCAGCACCCTGATCATCATTGTCACCCTCCTCTGAACTTGTTCCAATTTGTTAGCATCCTTCTTGAAGTGTGGTGTCCAGAACAGGACACAATACTCAAGGTGAGGCCTAACCAGTGCTGAATAGAGGGGGGCTAGCATATCGCGGGATTTGGAAACTATACTTCTATTAATGCAGCGTAAAATTACCTTGTTGTTCTTATCTGCTTTAATGCATGCCTCTTTGTCAGCTGAACTAGAAAGCTCTCACAATACACTTTTATATGAATTATGGTCCAGATGAGTGCAATAGTCACAGCCCAAGACTCATCACAGTAAGCAGGACAATAATACCTTGTTGTTTTTTGTGCCAGGGCCACAAGGGATGCAAGCCTGCTTGCCATAAGGCTGATGGGCTTTCAGGTAAGTATTTGATGCACATGGATAGCAGCTGCCAGCATCTCTGTCAATGTAGTGACCATGGGGGCAGGAAGTACAGGATGAGCCCGAGGATTCTAGAGCACATGACCGGCAGTAGGAAGCTACACCATCTATGGCATTGGTCACATTGATAGAGTACAACTTGGCAACATCGTTCGTGTATTTTCTTCCCTGAAACAAAACACAGGAAGTGTCATAATATGTGGCTTGGGAAAGAATAAACATCTAACAAGCTGAAGGTGGAGTGCTGCAAAGAGTGGTCTGCATTTTTTGTAGTTGTAATCCACTCACTCTCATCTAGAATACACTACAGTTATTCCTCTTTCTTGATGAGAGCTGCCCTATAAAAGAATATTTGTGAAGAGAACATTTCCAAGCAATTGATTGTCCTTACCGCCTCATGATATGCTGTTCTTTGGAAGGCCCATGTGAAGCTCATAGTTGCGTTCTTCTCAATGATGTAAGTGTAGGACTGCTTTCCTTTAGAGCCAACCCAGGTCTCCACAGGCGTGTTAGTTCTGGAATTCACACCCTACCAGAGATTAAATGACATCTGTCCAGTGAGGAAAGACCAAGCAATGGCTCTATACAAAGTACTCTTCATTGTAAATTCACGATAGCAATATGCTAAAAACTTGAAAATAAGATAGGTGAATCATTGTAATTAAGGTTTAAAATTATTTTTTAAAAAGGTGAATCACTGTAGCAGTGAGGTTAGAAGCTCTCCAAAATAACCAGCTGAAAATGAGGGGAAATGGGGCAGCAGTTGGGAAAATAGAGGAATCAGAGTGAGGAAAGGAGATCCTGAAGTTGGGGAAAGCTACCACATTTTAAAGAGTCTCTATGTATGTCCATTATTACTGAAGGGAAGCAGATGTGGGTTGTGGCACACAAAACATGGAGAAGAGTTGGTATGTTGTTATTTATTCAGTAATGCCAAATTATCTTAATTTGAAAGCAAAATTTTAATAAGCATCAGTTGTTTAAATTTGTGTACTTATTAATATAAGTACTAGTTCTGTTCCACTTATTTATGTCCATTTGTATATATGGATATATATGTTTAGGTTAGTTCTAATATTCTGATATTAATTTTATAAACAATTTTAAAATTTACAATGCAACTTATTTTTAATGTAACTTATATGTAGTTTAGTGTCTTTTTTCTACGTAGTTCGCAATACAGAAAGAAAGAAAGAATTAGGAAGATATTTATATATCCATGTTAGCAGACTCCATGCTGCTTCATATATTTTACAAAATCAGCTAGTACAACATGTCTTCCCAGGATACACCCCACAGTGTTAGATGAAACATGCCCCTTACAAAGGGAATATCATGTACATGTTATATCATTACATTAATACTACAATGGTATTCCATTGACTAATTCTAACCTCATCTATTTCCTTGTTTCATTAAAAAAAAAAACCACATACAGCATTCATAATATTGTATAATTTACCTTTCAAATTTCTGCTGAAAAGGCATTTTAATGACATTCCATTTTTTGTGGATACAAGGTCAACAATTTGGTAGGATGATGAGCTAGCTTCATCAAGAAGAGCCTCTTTGCTCTCCCTCCTGGGATAGCGCGAGGCAAGACAATCATGTTCAGCTATGGGGGGGGGGGGGAGGAGCAGCTTACTTAAAGGTTCTCCTCCCCGACATCAGCCTCTTTCGAAGCTTGCAACCCACCCGCCCACCTTCAGTTCTAGTGTGAGTTTTACTGGTTGCCTTCAGGGGCCAGATAGGAATTTTTGACCTGCTTCCTGATTGGCCGGTGGGAACGGGGTTTTTTTTGCCTATCCCACACTGATAGAGGGCATCAGGGATGTTAATTACAGGTGGCAATTTTCCGTTGGTCACACTGGCAGGTAGTGCGGAATGCAGATGGATCGGTGAGTTCCCCTTGGAGCACAGGGGAGGTTATAGCCCATCCGAACTCCCAGCACTGTGGATCATGAGATTACAGTGTGGGAGAGGGATGTGCTGGGGCCACCCACAGGCCACCGGCTGCCTGTAAACAGGGGCTCAAGCCTCAGGGTTGGTCAGAGCCTGGCTGTCCGAGGCCATGCTGTCTTCAGGACCACGCAACCTCGGGGCATGGGACTCACCCATTTTGTGAAGAAGGGGTCTGGTGAGACCTACGTTACAAACCTGATTCTGCACTACGGCAGGCCCCTCTTTTGGCTGGACTCTGAAGTTAATAATTTGGCTATTGTTAATAAAGTGTGGCCCTAGTTTACCCCATTGCCTGCGTCTCACCTCATTATTCCGGGATGGGAGGGCAATTACATTTGTATTCTTCAAAAACTCTCAGTTGGCTTTGTGATAGAATTCAACATTTTAACCAGAGCTGGGTTTCTTTGGGTCTTCAGAGTACTGGTAGGCTATAACTACTTTAAAAAAGACAAAGCTTCCTGGCAATGAAAGCATGAATGTATGGAAATGGTTAGCTAAAAGGCTAGCTGGTAGCAAGGAGGGAATCTAAAGCCTGCAGAAACTGGGTGGAGGGTCACATGTAGCTTGTGCCATGTGTGCCCCACTTCTGTTTTAAACATTGTCTGATCACTTGTCTTCGTATTATTCAACAGATCTTTGTTGTATTTTTGAAAACATAACATATAGGGCTAAATCCAACTGATCGTTCCAGCTAGAACAGACGCACTGAATCTACAGGATTTTAGTAAGGCAACACTTATATAAGTCCCACTGATTCAATGGGTGTACTCTAACTGCAACCACCAATTTAGCCCATAGTTTTACACTGCACTGTACTTTTAAATTGTTGTGAGTCTCTCTAAGTTAGTGGCATTCTGTGTTTCTGCCCTAAAGAACTGGTTGTTTCGGAGGGCAGAAACAACAATAGATAGCCTAAGATTAGAGTTGGAAGTATATTAGAGGGCTCTTCTATTTAACAAATCAAGATGCAAAAGAATCTCATGCTTAAGTCCTGCAGACCAAGAAACAACAAAGCTAATTATTTTCAAGCTATTTCACAACCTCAAGGAAAACACAGTAAACAAAATCATGAACTTTGGAGAAAGAAGAAGCTGGATCAACTTACCACCATGAAATAAAGTTCACAATTCACACTGCAGATGGTTTCAAAGACAAATGTAATTTTTGCTATCTTCTTATTCTCTAAGTCCTCCATCACCGTTTGTGGGGGACTGCAAAAGAACAAGCAAAATTCAGGAAGCATACACTGTGCAAGATGCTGGTGACAAATTAAGTAGCAATGGGGGAGAGGAGTAGGAATAGATGAAGATTGGCCATGTCAATACTATCATCTGAAATGTGTGCAAAGAAGGTAAAAGCAGAATTGGCACTCCATTCATACTCATGCATTGAAATTATGGCCATTAAGTAGTGACAGCACATGGCAAGATCAGGCAGCTGACACTCGTACATGTTGAATGGCTCTGTTAATCCCAACAGCCAACTCAATCCTTTGTTCACTCTTTTTACTACTGTCCACACTGAGAATAGTTGAATAATGGTCGTGAAAGCGAAGAAAGCAGACGGCTCTAAGTGTGGAATGCACCTATTATCTGGACTAAATATTCTGCTGGACCTACCTACAAAAACTTGTGAAGAGTACAAACTTGATTACTTATAGCAAGAAACTGGAAGAAGAATTGGATTTTTCAACCACATGAATGGTATAATGAAATCTGAAATTAAGTTTAAAAAATAATTGATAAAGATTAATACATTTAATGAGATATGAGGTGACTTTATAAATGCCGTATTGAATAAAGGAAAAGGGCAAAAGCCAGGTTAAGAATATATGTATTTCTGGAAGGGATAAGAGGTCTTTTAAAAGATGAAGGAAACGTTGTTGTAAAATATATCTATGTACTGTATTAATGGATGGTCCCTGGGGTGAGGAGTGCACTATTGTTTTGTTCTGTTTTGGGGTTTTTTTTGGTATGTAAACAAAATTAAATTTAATAATAATAAAAAAGAGTGCAAACTCACCTGAATCCAGGAATCAGCAACGTCAAAATCATGAAGTCATTGTCAGAAGCTCCTGCTGCTGTATAGATGTAGTCACCAGCAACTTCCCACCCTGAAAGCAGCAAGCAAGAGCTAACAAAATATAATTTTCATTCATAAAAATGTATTATTTCAGTTAGTCATGTATCTCTATAAGCACATATGTACTTTTTCAGTTATGACACCTAACAGGTTACCATGCTAAGAGTTTTCTGACCCCTTCTCATTTTTACTTTCTGCCGCTTGCACGTGCAACAAACCTCTAATGCCAAGCCAAGTCTTTTGCAATACTGGGTATTAATAGGATAGAGAAGAGGAGACAGAGAGCTGCCATTTTGTGTGGTAGCCACGCAACTCTCATAACATTTCCATGAAGGTGGCCTGTAATCTGGGCTGGAGAGGATCAATTATCCAGATGTTTCAAAATTATTTCTACTTACACATATGTCTTCTTCAAGGAACGTAAGGTGGCACATACCATTTTATTCTCTATTTTATTTTCTATTTCACAAGCAATTTGGTATCAGGAAAATTGGCTGAGAGATGTTGACTGTCTCAAAGGCCACACAATGAGGTTCATTAATGAGTGGAAAAAACGAAACCAAGTTTAAAACTACACCCACTGTCCAAGTTTAAACCTTTATACCCACTGAACCAAAATGGTGCTGAATTATTGATCCCTGTAAGAGAAAGTAATGGCTGAAATCCTGCTGCTCTGTTATGCATGTTGAAGACAAAAGGCATAACATTCCATGTTCCTAGCTGGCAATGAATTAGTCACTGCTAGGATTCTCAAGGGGATGCACACCTGCTAGCTTGGTGCATGCTTGAGAATCTCAGCAGGGACTTGTTAATTGCCAGCTAGGAACAACTGAATTATGCCTTTGCCTTCCACAAAGCAACAAGATTTCAGCCAATGAATTCTACATACTCAAGTGACCTGCAAGCAGAAAGAAAGAATAAAAACAGGGCTGTATTTAAACACAGAATGCAGGTATTCTAAAATATCCAGACACATTGTGTAAGAATGCACCCATGAAGATACCTGTCATCTGCTTATATTCAAAATTGATTCCACTGAGGACTGTTGTTTCCATGTTAGTTGGCAATGTGTTCCACCATTTGTACTCAAAGCCTAGTGCAGGCTCAGTCCCAACAGGGCAGTCGATGCAACCTGGGAAGATACAGAAACAGTATTATAACATCTCTCTAAGAGAAATGGATTCCTAAGAGTAGAAATGTAAGTATCTTGTAGATGTTTTAGACTTCAACTCCCATCAGCAGCCCCAGCTAGCATGCCCAGTGGTCAGGGATGAAAGCAGCTGTAGGCAAAAACAGGTAGAGCAGGGTGGGCAAGGTGTGACACTTGAATCCCATGCAAACTCTAAGAAAGTTTCTGTAGTCCTTGCCCCCCAACTCCTCCACCCAAAAATGATTCAGTGCTGCTTCTGTAAGCCTCCAGGAGCTGTGATTTATCCTTTATACAGGTCATGGCCCTACTTCTATCATTTAACATTACAAAATGCCCCTTTTTCAAAACTGAAAACAGACTTCTGGCCATTTCCAATTAAGTTTTTCTCTCCCTCCCTTTTTTTTTTTTTTTTTTTTTTTTTTTTTGAGGGAGTACTCTTTGGCAGAAAAATGAGCCCAAGACCCAGCAAAGCTATCTCCACCCTCATCTATAGATTATCAACAGGCTGGGGAAGGCTGCCCAAAGAGAAAGCTATTAGTAAGTGTATCCAGACAAAAGCAAACAAAAAAAAACACAAGAAAACAAAACCCAAAAACTGAAACACAACAAAAAGAAAGGGAAAAAAAGGGAGGGAGGGAGGGAGGGAGAGAGAGAGAGAGAGAGAAGTAGTTGCTGTCTGAGGAAGTGGACTTGATCTATGAAAGCTCATATGGAAATTTAACAGTCTTTAAGGTGCGGCTACTTTTTTCTTTCTTTTTGTTTTCCTATTTATCTTTGTCTGAATATGTTTAACACAGATTAACACAGCTACTTCTTTGAAAGCAATTCCTAAGCGGTGGTCCTTCCTAGATGCTAAGAACTCTTTCTGGAATCCCACTGAAGAAACAGCCTGGTGTGTGGTAACAAATGCCTATGCCTACATACAGACAGACAGACAAACACACACATATATATGTATGTATGTGTGTGTGTGTTAAAATGGCTGATGAAAAGTTATCCATATGATGAAATGGTTATCAGAATCATAGAATAATTTGAGTTGGAAGGGGTCTAAAAGGCCACTGAGTCCAACCCCCTGCTCAATTTTACCACTTTTTGAGATATGCTTGAAAAGATGAATTTTCCCCCCAGGACAGAGTAATTTTCACTGCAATCACACAATCATATCATGCCACAGAATTACTGCTCTTTTAACACGAAAGTAAAAACACAGTGACCTTTCACTTCCAAAATGGTCAGCTCCCTCCCTAATGCCGAGGGAGGCCCGAAGAGAAAGAACAAGAAAGCGGGCCTTCTTGGCAGTGGCCCCTCGACTCTGGAACAATCTCCCCCCAGAAATTTGTCTGGCTCCCTCGCTGGACATTTTTAAGAGCCAACTTAAGACCTGGCTCTTCAGACAGGCCTTCCCTCCTGTGGATACCTAACTTATTTCGCCATCCTCTAGTGTATTAATATTGTTGTTTTATTTTATTATAATATTGTTGTTAGCTGCCCAGAGTAGACTTCGGTCTAAATGGGCGGGATATAAATTAAATAATTAAATAAATAAATAATGTCAGTAGCTCCCTCTGCGAATCACCAGTGAAATCCATGAGACAAAGGAAGCTCCACCCACAATTCATTTTTGAATTGGGTAAATAGGGAAGAGGAATCAGAATCGAAATGACTGATGAAGAGAGTGCAACTAGAGGACTGTATGCAGCCTTCAAGGCTGTTTCTGAGGGCCTTGCCCTAACCTGGACCTCACTACCCCCTAAAAAACCTTCCCCTCCCCCAGCACAAGCAAATTGCTATTCCTGAAAGTCTCCAATAGCAGTTATTTGCCTTTTAAATAAATGCATCCCCACCTCCATACCATTTAGCACCAACAATTAGGAATTCTTTCAAAACTGCAGATGGATTTTGAGGCACTTATGGTTTCTTTCTTTCTTTCAGCAATCTATGTGGTCCTCAGATGACCCAATGAGCAGCAAATTGACCCCCCCCCCCCACACACACACACCTGTTCAAGTTACCCAGCCTTGGTTTAAATAGACCACACAGCAAATTCTGGGATATTCTATTCAGTCCCATTACCTTGTTGTCACTGACAAAAAAGTAATAGTAAAGAAAAATAAGAATTGGGCCACAGCTCACACAAAGAAAACTTGAATTTCTCTTCATATCACTTTAGAATCTAGCAAGCATAATTACATGGAGGCTTCAAATCCATGTTTGCCATTTACTGACCACTACACTGATAATAACACTGCTTGTTGCCACTATATGCATTTTTAACAACATTCATGTGATGATTCTGACTAACTTAGAAGCGAAGGATAGAATAGCATTACCAGACCCATTTGAATATGTTCCATATGGACAGGGCTCACAGGAACTTGCATTTGTCTTGAAAAACCCTGGGTTGCAAGGTGGACAAACAGTTTTTACACCTGACGGAGGCAACTTTACAGCATTAGGGAGGTCCGCGCTGCAGATCTTTGGCTCGGCCCATTTATACATTAGCTGAGTCTGTGAAGATAATGTTGTATTTATTATTATTAATATCAAACATTCTTATAACATTCTGATAGGCAAACAACTTTACACCCTTGTTTCTGAAATCTACACAAAAACTAGGGGACACTTATTATGTACATCATTATACAACAAGGTTCTGTCTCGTGTGCACTGTATACATGTGCCTCTTTTCCTGGGTGTCCCTCCTGTTCTCCATCGGTGGAGCCTGCTACTTCATGCTGATGTTAGGGCTGCCAAAGTGCCCTTCTCCTTGTAGTTGTATGTGGTAGCCAACATGGATGATGATGATGTGTCGTCAAGTCAATTCTGACTTATGGCAATCATTTTCAGGGTTTTTCAGGTAGAGAATATTCAGAAGTGGTTTTAGGGATGCCCTGGGACTGTATTGCTTGCCCAAGGCCACACAGGCTGGTCTACTCATAGGAAGAACAGTGGGGAGTCCAGTTCCCCACCTCTGACTCTGCAGCCAGATACCTAAAACAGAGCTATCCAGCCAACATGTATACACTTTCCTAATGCAGTAGTTCTAGATGATCCATTATGTTAATGCTTAGTTACTAAATCATGGTACACACCTCTGATCTAAAGCTCCCAGCCAGACCTTGGCTGATCATCACAACACATCCATTTGTTCACCCTAGATTATCTGACTGAAGAAGGCATTTTCACAGCTGAGCTTTTTGGGGAACTACTCATTTCAGAGGTCTCATCTACCAATATTTTGACAGCTTCCTTGGTCAGTGCATATGTGTATGTGGTAACTTACTTTGGTTCAAATTTTCTCCAGACAGACATTACAAGAAATAATGGCCAGAATCCCACTGGTTAGTTAGGCCAGTGTAAGTGTATTGGCATAAATCATACTGCTGCCAGTTAAAAAGTCACCACATATTTGTTGCACACCAAGTCATGCAATAAGGAATACAAGCAACAACTTATTAAGACCTACATTTTGGGCAGCTCCCCACCCCCACCCCAGTATGCCTCTGACTGGGTGGAAAGTGAGTTCCGCCAGTAAAAGATGGCCAATCAAAGCAGCTGTTTCTTGCTACAGGATACTGTGGTCTATTGCTGCTCTCAGTCCAGGAGGTATGAAAAATCATCTACAGAATCTCTGTTGACATTGAAAGCTGTGAGAAGCTGGGATTTCAAAGAGGAAGATTCCCCCTCCTAGTAGTTTACTAATCTCCTTGAGCAAGTCAAGCATTTGTACTCTCATCATGAAGAAGCTCAGAGCAACTTCACACCTACTCCAAGCAAAGTGGAAAAGTTGTTCTTTTTAACAACTCCAAGAATTCTACAAAGAGCATGGCTACCATGCTGACTAGTGGGATTCTGGTAGTTTTAGTCCAAATGTAACTTTTCAAGCCAAGAGTCAGAGGACTAAGCATTAAAGGTCCCCAATATTCTAAGTATGCTCACGGTACTTTGTTAAGTAACAGCCTTTTTAGAAAATCGAAGGATATAGTTCAACCATTTGTTTATGACTAAAGGCAGTTTGCTGTGGAAGTCAGTAAGGATGCAATAAAGGGCTCCTAATATCAATCCCCACCAGGAACGAAAGACAGCTCTGCTTTGATTAACCAAATGCATTCATATGCATTTTAAACAGCAAGCAAAGGTTTACAAGGATTAGCCCAAGTAAAAGGCAAAACTCTTTACAGTAAAGCATACATATTTCAGACACAAAATGCCTCTATCTGTTGCACACACTGATCTGCAATTTAAAAAAAAAGGGACAGTCCAAAATGTGATCCATCTCACTGAGCAAAGTGCTACAATATTTTCCTTCCTTCCAACCAACCAACACACCGACCCTGAATTGACTATTTTCCTGGTTAATCCTTTAGATCTCTGACACTGCTATTCCCCTCTTTTCCTCCTGAGCAGATTTTCTCTGACAGAGAAAGAGGGAAGTAGTACTTGAAAAACACAGGAGAATTACAAGAGGATGGCTGTGTCATGTGGTCATGCTCCACTCCTGTTTAACATGAATTAATGGGGTATAGCAACCACAAGGGGATGCTCTCCAGACACAAGAGTCAGACATTAATGCACATACAATACTCCAAGGAGGAATACAGCTTGCACTTTAAGAATCTAAATCGGAGAATCCCACTGTTGTTCATGTGCTGGTTTAACAATAAGGTATAAGGTACATACATCTCCATTTGTGTCACAGGCTGTATGAGTATAAAAATAATCCTTATCAGTACAGGCTGGACGAGGCTTGCATGATGAGGAACCTGGTTCTTTATTGCAAAAAGAAACAATGGTAGAAATCACATTAGTATGATGGAACATCTCAGCAGCGACTCATTTTAAAGACCATTATGCCCCATTAACATATTATCTTTGTGCTTCAAGTGGCAATCCCATCAACCACAAACAACACCTAGTGTAACTAACTGGAGGAATGTAAGGTTAGGTATATGTGGCATTGACGTGTTAGATAGGGAGCGACTACATAGCAAGAGAAATGTTAATTCACTCGTTGTGAAGTTGCACCACAGAATTCAGGTTTCCCTGAGTCTGTTTGCATTAACTGGATACAGAGGGAGAGGAGGAAAATGGCTAAAACAGCTTTGTTCTCAGATTGTTAACATACCTCTCCTGTAGCCCTTTAGAGGCACAGCTACAAGAGAACTGCTTTAATAAATGTAAACAAGGACAGAGTGGCAATTTCCTCCTCTCAATCTTTCTTTTTTGTCTGTCTTGGTCCCCAGCACAAGAGCGCTGTCACCAAGCTGTTCTTTTAAAAAAAAAATGCTAAGATGTTTATGCCTCTCCCCATGATTTCTTTTTCTAAAAAATAAAATTATAACATACCATCAACATCTCCCCACAACATTGCCAGTTGAAAGAAACAACTTCACATTCATTTTTACTCTCTTTGCCCCGCCAGCCCCTATGCCATAGTGTTAACCAGGATCATGCTTTTTGACATTGATTCAAATAACAATACCATCTGAACGAATGCAAATAAATCCGATGCCAAAAAAGTAAAAGCCCCAGCAAAAGAGGAAAACATTACAGATGGGGGAGGGACCCTGGGCTGACTTGCATTTACTTTTACCTCATGTAGTCTAAGAAAAAAAAATGTGAATCAGCCCATCCCAAACCCATAGCATTACCTGCACTTATGTCAATGTGACCACACCCATAGACACACACACACACACACACACACACACACACACACACACACAGAGTTTAAAACTCCAGTTCCAACATCTGCTATTCCAGAAAATGTTGGTGAGTTTTGAATGCAATCTGCCTCATTATTTGCTTAAGACAAATTGGTTCTAATAGGAACAAAGGATAAGCATTTGTATAACAAACATTCACTGTAGAAACAAATAGTTCCTCATCGTTGCTGGAGGAAAAGAAAAAGTAGTAACATTTGATATGACATTCTAAGAATTTTCAATTGTTGACAAGATGTTTCTCAGTTCCCATTAACTTGGGTGCTCTCCTCTCCAAACTTGGGAGATCATATTCAGGGAGCAAGAAACCTGTAAATCATCTCCCTCGATACTTTCCATCAGCCCAGTGAAATGCTTCAAACATAAAATTGTGATTGTCATCATTATGTTCCTCTACTACTGCCAGGCCTTTTATCTGCCAGTTTTCCCCTGCCCTCCCACTACTTCCTCTAACTTTTCAAGATTCCAGAAAAGAGGAGGAAAGACAGCTTGATGGAGTTTCCCTTGATTTCCAGCATTTATTAAGAAAATTTCTGAGCATGCTCAGGTCCTCCCATCTGATAATGGGAGCTCTGGTAACTACAGTTTGTTTGTTTTTTAAACACTTCTGGTCAAGCCATTAGGAACAGAGCTTGGAAAAGTTACTTTAAAGACTAAAAAACCCTACAATCCCCCCATTAGGACTTGGGTCTGAAAAACAGTATTTTCCAAGACTTGGTAAGGATGAATTAAAACTATGCTTCCTAGCATTTGCTGGGATGGACACACCTCAGAAATAGAATATGGCTTTAACCTCAATAGTTGTTATCATCCTTGTCCCCACTTCACAAATATAGGAATGTGCATGACAAGAAAGATGGAAGAAAATTAGTGAAGTGGATGAATGAAAGGATCGATGCCAAGACATTATTAACTAAAGTAAAATTCAATGTCCAACAGTGCAGAACCACTTTTAAAGAAACAGGGCTAGAATGTTGAAACATTGTTGATAATGCTGACATAAAATATCAGAGGCCGCTACAAAGAAGGAAAAAACATGCACTTTTCTTTGCTGGAGAGCACATAAAACAAGGTGAAAGTAAGCAGGCTTAAGCAACATATTCAGTGGAACTTGTCTCATGAAGTTATGAAATCAGCCCCCGTGGAAGTCTTCAAATAATTGGGATAGACATCTTAAATGTTACCTGAGTATGTTGTTGGCTCACACTGTTGGCAGATAGTTGCTCCCTTGCTGGAGAAGGAGTTTGCTGGGCACTGTCGGCAGAAAGAAGAACCTGATTTGGCTGCATAGGTGCCTGCCCTGCACGGAAAGCATTCGGAAGTGTATGCCACTCCTAAGGAACAAAATGAAAGAAGATACACTGGGTTGCAGTGAGCAAAATAGTCCTTTGGCTACCACAAGCACCAGAGCAGCAGTAGTGGTGGGAACAGGAGCTGCCACAGCTGCTTCCATTGTAGCAAGCTACTACGGCACATGCACCAACCAAACACAAACCTGTAATCGCAATGTTCCTCACCAACACAGGCTTGGGAGTTTTGGACCACACAGAGAAGGCTGTTGTCCTCCAATACAGGGCATTGTTGCCTCGATTTAGTTTAACCTACAAATAATAAACAAAGAGGTTAAACTGTGACGGATATCAAAACACTCTACTATTTCCGACTCTGATGTTGCCTCTCCGAAAGCACATGTGTATTTCCCTTTCCAAGGCACTGTTGGCAATAGATTTATAAGCCCTGTGGTCCATTGGACAAGGAATGAACTTACACTGTGTGTCTCCCATCCTTTCTCTGTGGTTGTCATCCACCGTGACTCCTCTACTGTTGGCTGGCACTGGTCATTCTGAATCTGTAACAGATGAGAACTTGGGATGATGAAGATGCAAATTCTATAATTTTAAGGTATGTCCAGCTTCTGTTGCTGGAAGCCAAATTCTTTGTATGAGCCAGGCTTAATGCTATAGAACAAAGACATTCATAATTTTAATGCCAGTAAGATAAACAATGATCAGTTGGGGGGGGGCACTCCTACAGATTACAGGGTTGACTGGATAGTTCAGCGAGTTAGGTATCTGGCTGTGGAGCCAGGGGTTGGTATTTTGATTCCCTACTGTGCCTTGTAGGAGAAAAGCCAGTCGTTGAGGTATTGGGCAAGCTGCACAGTTCCATTGTATCCACAGAAAAGGGAATGGTAAACCACTTCTGAGTATTTTACACCTAGAAAACCCTGAAAAGGATCACCATAGTCATAGAATCATAAAATAATGGTCTATAAACTTTGCACTTCTCCCTGTTAAATTTCATTCTGTTGTTTTCAGTCCAGTGCTCAAATCTATCAAGATCCTTTCGAATTTTGTTTCTGTCTTTCATGGTATTAGTTATTCCTCTCATTTCTGTGTCATCCGCAAACAGGTATTTCCTGCACTCCCTCATCCAAGTCATTAATAAAAATGTTGAAGCGCACTAGGCCCAGGATGGAGCCTTATGGTACCTTGTTTGTTACCTCCTTTCAGTTTAAGAAGGAACCACTGAATTGGATTGATTTAAGAGCATGTAATTAATTACAGGTTACAAGCTGGAAAAATGGCAGATAAACTAAACCACATTATTCAGATTAAGAAAACAAAGCTAACTTATGTTATGCCCCTTTTTGCTGCTGCAGGGCCACCATGCCTTTAACTAGCACTTCCTTAAAACAATATAAAAGAAGGGAGATACCGCTCTTTTAAAAAGAATCGCATATGCCCTCTGCACACTTCAAAGTTCTTAGATCAAACACAATGCACTTGGATGTAAAAACTGTTGATATCAGTTTAATAATCATCATTGTCATCATCCTCATCATCATCTTAGAGCTGTAGAGCTGGAAAGGACCCAATGGATCACCAAATCCAGTCAAGAAGGCACAGTGGGGAACTGAACACCAATACTCTGGCTCCGCATCAACCAGAGTTCATATACATCTGCAGGAGGTGTAAATGTTATTTTAAAAAGTCTTTTTAAATGGCTGTTCTATAGTGAATTGACAGGGAAGGAAGAGTTGCCACAATAAGTACATTGTGGTCGCATAAAAACAGATACAAATTGTCTTTGAAATGCACAAAAAACCTACTACATCTTAAAAAGGACCATCAATTCATCCACCAACAAATGTAGTGCAAGAAAGTACAGAACAGAAAATGGGTAGCCCGTCTGACAGGAAAAGGGACATAGACTTCCATGGTTTCTGGTTTAAATACCAGAAATTCTTTTCAAGAATCCTGAGAGAGAATGCAGCTTTTTTGCACATAGGGCCAGTAAGTGAATACTAGTGCAGAGAAGTGATCAGATTTTGAAAGACAGTAGCTTGTTCACTGCACAGAATAATAGAAAGCTAGAAAAGCCATGGGAAACTTACAAAGAACTCAAAGACAATGCTGCTGTCTGGGTAGATGTACTCAAAGGAGACTGTGCCAGACTGCTTGAGATTAACGGCATACATCAAAGTGGCTGTGCACTCATCTGTGTTGGAAGCAATGTAATCTCCCTTAGGAACCCACGTTGACCTGGAACAGAGCAGAAAGAGAAGTTCAGCAATTACAGAGTGCAACTGAACAGTGCCAGAGAACAGTTACTTCCAAGATGTTAAGTGTTAGAGCCCATCAACTGTAGACATGAGAAAGCTGAAAGCACTAATGCCAGATGTTATATCTCAATTGAAATAAGGGGTGAAATATTTATGAAGGATTCATTTCATCACCCTAGATGGAATACAGTGGAGTCTAACGATCAGATTAGCCCATGTCAGGTTTGGTTTGATCCGGAGAATAAGGACACCGAAGAAAGAAGATGCCTGCATTTAGATGAGGCATACTAGCATTGTACAGAGGAAAATTTAAGTTTGTTCCACAATATTTCATGTATACTTTGTACATCACTTATTTCCTTTTGTGCTTGTACTTCAGGATATACAACAGATAAAACTACAAAGGCCAAAACACATTTTGTTCATTGTATGAAAACAATAGTAACCCACAAACAAAATTAATGCAACTAACTCCCTTTGTTTTACATTTTTTGTAATGTGAAACTAAGTCTGAGAACAAAAACAAAAATGAAAATTAATACAGGGAATTTTGTCTTCATTTTTCACATCCATTTTCATTAAATTGCTGTAAAATTGAGATCAGTCTGTCTGAAATTAGGTAGATTTGATGCCTTTGGGGGAGCAGTAGACGATCCATAAATGTGCCATTTGGATGAAAAATACTAAGGTAACAAGCAGAGAAAGAACAGTTGGCTCATTCATTGAAATAAGGAGGAAAACAAAAGAATGGAAAAACAAAAAGGAAGCAATTAAAAGGCAAATAAATAAAACTGGCTTTAAAAACTGAGAACAAACAAATAACAATTTTCCAGTTTTTCCAATCTCTTTCTCCCTGCATGGAATAGAAAGGGTGCAGGAAAAACAGCCCTCAGGAGGAAATCATAGTTAGTGGCTATGCAAGTAATGACTCACCCAAAAGACAACAACAACAACAACAACAAAGAAAAGGAATAGCCCTGCTACAGAAGCAACATCCAAGAGGCTTCACAATTAGTGTGGGAAAGTTTCAAGATATACACGACCACCTGTAAACTGCATTTTGTTTAAGCACTTGAAATAAACTCAGGGTGGGATCAGATGATAGGAAAAGCACACACCCAGTTGCACAGGAAAGGGCTGCTTTGCAGGGAATTATCTCCTTTAAAGTGACCCTTCTGTCTGTTGGGAGAATCACTCCAGCCTAGCCCCCAAAAGTAGTAGCCCTACAGCTGGACCAAAAATGTCCAGCTTGGGCATGGACCAGGGCCAGGCTGGGGCACAATCCCCCATATGACATGTGATTACTGGGATATAGACTGCACTGAACCTCTCCACAAACTCTTTTAATGCTAAGAATATTTTAAAGTATTTCTTGAATGTGTTTCTGCAACAATTCTGCATGGTACGTGACTGTTATTCCCATTTTACCCATAGATGACTGGGGCTCAGAGATTGCACCATGGCCCAAGGCTATATAATAAGTCAAAGGCAGATATGAAAGCACATCTTCCACATACAGGTCTGCTCTCTGAGACCATATTCAGAAGTAATGAAAAGGGCAAGAGGAAATATAAGAAGCACAAAAGGAGAATCTTACATCACTTGTTTATGTTTGCTTTCCACCAGATTTCCACACCACACCTTCATACTTTCAGAAGCACCCCATCGTCTGCACATCCTTTCTTTCCCCCTTAACGTATTATTTTCACTCTAAAAAGGTTTTCACTGTTATCTTTACTTCGCAGCATGAGAAGTGTAGGTAAAAGTCAAAGTACCTATTATAAGCCACATACTTGGGGATTTAATGTATACTTAGGAAAGCAAAAAGCAAGATGCTTCTATTCTTCTCAGTAAGAGCACAGCCTTTCCATACGCGCATGCCACTGCTGTCTTCACCTAAAGAAAAGTACTTCAGGATCTAAGGCAAACTAGCAAATCCAGACAACCCTCAATGAGATAAACTGGCACTGGTAATCTGCTGCTCTGTTTTTATGAACATGCTTAGAAGTTTGATGAATAATTTAAGTGATATGAGAAGTAGGTTACATTTGCAAGTTGCACAAACACTTCACAGCACCAGGTTGCTGGCTGGGTTTTTCCACCAAAAGTTCTTCTTTAAAAGGATGTCTTCTGTCTGATTAGACTAAACTTACTTTTCCTAAGCATCAGAATGATCAAAGCATCAGGAAGAAAAACAAGGTGGCAGCACTGGACTCCAGTTGATAGGAATCAGAGACTGACAAGCAAGGTAAAGCTCCCAAGGCTATAACTAGAGCTAATCTCCTGCATACTTTAAAATAGAAAATGCACAAAAGACCCAAATCTATAGAGTATTGTGCTTAATATTCATTCCCAGTTAGGATTAAGTTAATAGTTAGGCAAGAGTGGAATGGGAATGACTAAAATCCACTGTGGCTGACCTTGGACAGTTGGAAATTGCCCCCAAATAATCCACCAGCCAGAAGAATGTGTACTACGGCACATCAGCTATTATAATTTCTGTAACCTCTTTTCCCACCTTTCTTGACTTGGGGTGTGTACGATTCAACCAGCCAGCAAGAAAAGCAATAGGTGAAATCTGAAAGTGGTACTAAGGCAGCTGAGAAACTACCTGAATTATGGTAAATGTGGTGAATGGACTCCAGTTTTCAATAATAAACCAGCCTGGGACTGTTCCTTTTCCTTGCTTCCACTTTACCATTACCTTGAAAGCATAGACACACTGCATAAATATGGACTTGGCTGGTGCAGAGACAGCAGCTGCCATGTCCATAGCTCCACTCACAGCCCCTGTGGGCACAGGTGCAAAATTAGTAAACAGGGGCATTTTGCATGAGGATTGATGGAAGCAAGAAAAGAAAGTGAGCTTGTGCCTCAACTTGAGGCTGATTGATTGTCTAGCCTGCTCATAGGTTTATGTGTTTCTGGCTCTTTGTTGAAAGTGAGTCACTGGCATGGTTTAGGGTGGAGCTAGCTAATGCCAGATCTCTAGCTGCACTCATCATCCCTGTGACTAATGAGCAGGAGCACTGTAATGAGGAATTTGAGGGAGAGGCAAGGAATGCTTGCCTACACAGGACAAAGAAACATTGGTAGTGGGCAAGGAGGAGGGGGAGAAGAAGAAATACTGCATCAACAGAAATATCATGTCCAGGTGAAGTGCTATTCTATTCTGTTTTGGTGAGAACTCACGTGGAATATTGTGCCCAGTTTTCAGAGCCACATTTTAAGAAGGCTGGAAAATGTATAGAGGGAGTGGGGGGATCATGTAGCATGTGGCCCCCAATATCCTCCTTTTTGAAAGACCTCACTTTATTACTTTTTTAAAAATCCCATCAAAAAACCTGTGTCACAATCTGTCACCAAAAAAAGTGGCACAGCTCCCAGCCTTTTTTAGCTTAATTTATACTTAATTCACATTTTTACACTTATTTAGCATTTACCTATTCTCTCTAGCATTATTTTTTATCTGACATAGGTTTTTGTTTTGTTTTGTTTTTACCTTAACTTGCCTAAGAGGGAGTCTTAAATCAGACAAAGAACTTTCTGGTTTCTGACAATCAATCAACTCAATTAGTCAGTCTGACTGAAAAGTTCCTGAATTCATCAGAACAAACAAGTAAAAAACTACAGTTTTACAGAAAAATACTGCTGAAAGCAATATTAAACCACCAAATAAGTATAAGCCAAGTGGTTAAATATATAAAGAAGCTGAACATAATCTGGAAAATCAGACAGGAGCTGTGTCTCTACCTACCTACCTACCTACCTACCTACCTACCTACCTACCTACCTACCTACCTACCTACCTACCTACCTACCTACCTACCTACCTACCTACCTACCTACCTACCTACCTACCTACCTATCTAATATCACAGAAGTACACCCCCTCACATTTCATAAATATTTTAGTATATCTTTTCATGTGACAACACTGAAGAAATGACACTTGGCTGCAATGTAAAGCAGTGAGTATACAGCTTGTATAACAGAGTAAATGTGCTGTCCCCTCAAAATAACGCAACACACAGCCATTAATGTCTGCTGGCAACAAAAGTGAGTATCTATCTATCTGGACTGCCGCTCACACTATGGGCTATTATATACTATGTGGTGGGGCTTTTTCAATTGTGGGGGTGCAGAGCGGAGAATTAGCCAAACCGGAATTTTGTTCTCAGGCTGATTTAGTTCCCTCCCATAGAAATGGTTCAGCGAATTGGTTATATTTAGCCTAGAGAAGAGACAAATCAGAGGTAATATGATAGCCATCTTCAAATACTGGAAAGCACTGTTACCTGGAAAATATACCAGAGACCTAAACTAATAGGTTCAAATAACAAGAAAGGAGGTTTCAGCTAACCATTTGGAACAACTTCCCAGTAAGATCTATTTGACTGTGCAATGGACTGCCTCAGAAAATGGTGGACTCTCCTTCACTGCAAGTTTCTTAAAAGAGTCTGGATGGCAGTCAGGGATGCTTTAGCTATGGGTTTTCTGCATCAGCAAGTGGTTGCAACTGGTGAACCTTCAACTCTCCCAGCTCAACAGTTCTATAATTCTAAATATACCCTGGGGTATGCTTGCACTGTTTCCCATTTAGTAGTAGACAAACAACATAGAAGAACATGAGTGTTTTAGTAAATTTTCTAAGAAATATAAGTTGTCAACAATGCCGTGAAAGGGGGGGGGGAGGCTTCCCTGTGGAATAAGCATATTTTGGAAAAGTTGACTTTTGGGGAATGGCAATGCTGGCTTGGGGTTTCTGGTTGCTGTCGAAAACAACCAAACAAAATGGTTTCTAATCTCCAGGAATGAGACAGAGGAAATGAAGACATATACGATGGATGGTACGGTGGAGAGGGGTCCAGCAGGAATATCCTAAGAATTTGACTGATGCTCTTAGTAATAGTAGCAATTATCAACTGCTTATTTTCCAAACACAACATTATCAACTGCCACAGACTTTGAAAACTATACACATTCTTCAGGAGTATGGAATTAGGAAAATATATCTTGAGCAGAGAAGTAGGAAGCATGATGGCAAACAAAGCATGATAAGACTCATGAAAACTGCCCCCAACTGATTTTTCTTATGAACTGTCTACTGCCTTTTTCATAATTAAATGGTGCAAAAATGAAATGACAAGCTTAACCGATAAAAAATAATATCCCCATTAAAACTGAATGGAGAATTATATTTAAAAAGTGTATTCATATTTTTTTCTAGAAAGCCAAAATGGATATTTCTAGAATTATGTCAGTCGTTTTGTTTGTTCCTACATTAAGATTGCATTTCCATGAAGACATCCAAAGATAAAATAATTCTTTTCCTCTAGCAAACAGATTTCCAACCCAGGGGTCACACAGTGTTTTTTAGTGGGTTGCCACAGTTATTTTTAGTTACAATTATTTTTATGTTTATTATATTTGGCGATATTTGGCGGAACGCCTACTCCCACCAAGGTCGACCCGGATCACCCGTGCGAGTCAGGAGGTGAGGCTGAGGAGCTTGACGCCGAGGGAGGCCCGTAGGGAAAGAACAAGAAATCGGGCCTTCTCGGCGGTGGCTCCTCGCCTCTGGAATAATCTTCCTCCGGAGATTCGTGCCGCCCCTATGCTGGGTATCTTTAAAAATCAATTAAAAACATGGATGTTTATACAGGCCTTCCCTCCAGTCAATACCTGATCTTTTTATCTTTTCTATTTATCTTTATTTTTTGTTTTATAATTGTTATGGAAATTGTTTTTGTAATAATTTTGTGATTTTATCTGTTGTTTTATGTTGTTTGGAAGCCGCCTAGAGTAGTCGCAAGACCAAATAGGCGGGGTATAAATGAAATAAATAAATAAATAAATATTAAATATGATATACACAATATGGTTTATTTTAATCCTTTTGGTGCACAGATAGACAAATTTAATCTGAACTGGAAGTGCAGGCAACCGAGAGTTCTTAGTTGTTTCTGTACCCCTTTGGGTGGATTTTCTTTTTATGCATGTGCATCACTCCTACCCCCTTGGAAAGAGCTGCTCTTGCTTGTTTTTCTCTGCTCCTTTGCATTCACCTTTGGAGGATGGATGTCAGCCCTTCAAAACAGAGCATTAGCCTAACTCAAAGAGGCCTGAATGAGGCAAGCACACAGTGCATGCTGGGAACGCTGATGCCCAAGATGGTGGCAGGCTTGAAAAGTTGTTACTTCGCCTGAGTTACTGGCTGTTCCGGGTGCAGCAATTGCGGTGCAGTGAAGGGAGAGGGGACCTGGGGAGGGAGATGCCTCTGGGTCTTGCCTGAGTCATGGAAGGTAAGAGGAGCAAAAAGTGATGGAGGAGAACCAGACTGGGTTATGGGGGGCCACGAGGGAAGTGAGTATTTGGGCACGGGGGAGGGGCTCTTCACTGAGGGGGCTTTTTGGGAAGAGAGATGAAGGAAGGGTTGCTTTCATACCCAAAAAAGTAAATTAAACTCAAAGTGTATTGACATTTTTTTCTTTCTCAATTTTTATCTTGTAGAGCAGTGGTCCCCAACCTTTTTAGCCCCGCGGACCGGCTGGGGAAGGCAGGGCACCCCCCCTACACTGGTGCGCATGTGTGAAGGAGCGCACTCGCACTCGCGTGGGGGGGGCACACTCATACACATGTGCAAAGGGTGGCGCAGTGCTCGTGCAAGCGCGCGCTCATATGCATGCAGAAAGGGCGGTGCAGCGCTCGTGCAGGCTTGCGCGCAGGTGCAAACGGGCTGTGCGGGGGGGAGTGCGTGCGGGGGTGGGGGGGGGGAGGTCTCTCTCCACGGCCCGGTCCGGCTCAATATTAGTTCTAACCTAATATTAATGTATTAGGTTAGAACTGTATTCTGAAAAATCTGTTTCAATGTGTTTTCTTTACCCTATTAAAAATACCTTTTTATGCAAATATAGTGGGGTGTGTCACAAGTTACTTGGCTATTATGAGAGGGTTGTGACTGGAAAAAAGTTAGGAAACATGACTCTAGCACTTAATATCTGTCTTCCAAAATATTAGCTGGAATCCTGGTGGGGATTTAGTCTGGCCTGTGTCACAGCAGTTAATTGTTGCTAGTTAATGTGCTGTTGCTTGCATTCTTCACTGCACACCAAGTCATTTGACTGGCACGTGACAAGGAATATGAGCAGCAACTTGTTCATTAGCAACAATTAACCAGGATGCTTTACACAATTACAGTTACATCAGCATAGATCCCCCATAGGATTCTGGCCATGAGTTCTTATGAAAGTTGGGAAAAAAAGAATAAAAGAATAAAAAGCAATTAAACATTGGTTTAAACTGACATAAATACAACAGCCTAGAAAATTCTGTTACACTGTGCAGTGCAATAGTTTTTTTAAAAAGAAAAAATATAATGCTATGCACTATTATGACTTAATATTATTTCTATTTCTGTTAGAAATTGAACTGTTGTTTCTTTTATAAATAGCCAAATCCCTGAAACAAAATGAATAAATAAAATAGAAACAGGAAAAACAGCCACAATATATTTTCCTCAGGTTAATTTCTGATGGAATATGAATGGCTGATTATTACAATGGCAATTGGGGTGAACTATTTCTGGTCTTTCTCAGTTTTACTTGTGTTCATTCAAAACCCTATCTCATCCCATTTCCATATTAATCCATGATTACTTTTTCAGTCCACAAAAATTATTTTTTATAGACCAGAATACAAATAGGTGGTTCCAGTGATATTAGTGGAACTGGGAGGGAGCAATTCCCCTTCCCTCCTCCAGCCTGTGAAAATGACAAAAGCAAATAAGACTGTAACTCGGTCTTCCCCAACTTTCCCCAGCTCCCATCATCCCCAGCTAAAATGGCCATTGTAAACCAACACATTGGGGACAATCAGATTGTGGGATGCTGCTTTGGTCAGGACAGTTTACACTAGCAAAGTTTCTGGATGGGGTGAGGGAGAAGAGACAGGATTTCCAGCAGGCTGAGGAGGGTACTTCATTGCACTACATAACAATTCATCCTTCCCCATGACTAGCAAAAGCAGACTAAATTATGTGTAAAGAGCAAATACATATAAATTTCTGACATACTATTGCTTAGCACAGGAAGTCATACTAGAGTAGACCTATTTGACAACAGAACTTACAGAGGAGCTAACTCACCAAATCCCCACTGACTGAATGTGCCTAACTCTAGTAGCCACTTACTACACCAAGCAATAGGATTTCAACAAATTAATTTCATTTACATTCTTCGCCAGATTGTGGAATTAAGACTTTTCTTAGTGCAGAACTGGACCGCACAAACTATTCTCCACATAAGGAGAATTCACAGAATCCCTAGGCTGTTATAGGACATGGAAATAACATCATTTCATCCACAATCAAGTCACCAATCAAAGTTAGGGGGTGAGTAGATTTCCCCCATTCTTTCTCCATAATTATTACATGGAGTCATTCTGCTCTACATTCTGCAGTACCTGACTTTTGGTTTTACTCTGATAAAAAGTGGCCCATGTTCCATTCAATATCATTTCCCATCTATGTTGCTCCCATCTTACAGATAACTAATGTGAAACTGTATAGATGTATGTCCACTGTTGAAATTAAAGTGTGAAAATTAATAGTGATACAGCCCTCATCAGTATCTTTTCTTGCACTGAGATTTTATCACTAAATACACATCCTGCTGCACACCAATTACCTGTAAATAAAGTTAAAACAAAAGAGATAACTGATAAATGACATCAAACTGAGTATTTGCAGTAGTTCAAACAAAGTTACAAGTTTAAGAGCATAAGATGGCAGAACTATTGGAGCTGCTTTAGTAGCAAGATCTAGAATAATGTGGTACCTCCAATCTGGGGAAAAAATTCACAAGCATGTCTTATCAAAAGTGCTGCCTTAGTTTTTTGAATCTGCAGCAGCCTGGAAGGCAGACTGACTGACATTATGCACTTTGGTTTTCAAGACTGACACATTCCAACATTAGCAGAATAATAACCCCACTCACATGGTGCAGTTTCCTAAGGACTCTGAGAGGCTGGAATCCATTTCAAGATTGGTTGCTACGCTGGCAAAACCATGGGGCAGCTCATCCCATTCGTCAAACCTGATACCGGTCCCCAGAGAATACGTGCCTTCTGCGCATGGCTTGCAGGACTGATCTTTCATATCCAAGAATTTGCCTGCTGTACACGAAAAAGCTGAAACACAGAAGAGCACCAAAAGGAAGATCAGGAAAAAAAACAAGCAGAAATAGTTTTTTTCCCCCCCTAGAAGGACTCTGATAACAGACTGCTACAACGCTTCTGTCTGTTCTAGTTAGATCATATACAACCAGAGTGGTGTTCCTTCTTCTGACAAGACTATGGATTCAGCAGACACTTAGGCAATATTCCTTCCCAATATTCAGCAGGCTAAAGGCTTCTCTAAGGCTAACGACTGAAACACAAATCAAGGCAAGAAAATGTATGTTTTATCTCTGAAAAATATTCCATTCCACAGAGCTTGGGGGGGGGGGGGGGCTTATAATTCAGAAGCAGTTGATATATTTTATATTTATTATTATAAAGAGGCTATCCCTGAAGTCCTAACATGCTGTTATCTGAAAATAAAGTCTACTGAACTCAGGGCTCAGCTACACATTGTAATACTCCTGGTTTTGCATCAGGTTTAGCATGCTTGAAATAGATTTAAAAATATCCACCCACACTACAGCTAAGCGCACTTTTTTTGGGTCGAAAAGTGAGGATTTTTAAAATACCCACGAAGAAGTTATTTTAAATAATTCGGATCATGCTTTTTAAAAAAAAACTCATTTTGACTCATTTCAGACTAAACAGTGTCCGTGGGGGTCTGTGGAGTCTGCCGAAATGGGTGCCAAGTACAAGGGGTATTCCTCTTTCTTCCTTTTTTTTCCTATCCATTTTTAATTTATCACTGCATCGATTTAGCGCCATGCCAGTTCAAAACGTATACAACTTATACTATTTGTTCTATAGGTTTGGTTAATTAGGGTGACTAACTGAAACAAATATAAAGCTGTCCCTCTCTTAGGAAGAGGACTGTCTCACATCAGTCATGTGACTTGGTGTGCAACAAGAAATACAAATGCCATCTTCTTAACTAGGCAACATTTGCCACTGAAATCTGCACTGCTGGGCTTAGGCTGGGATAAATATTCAGTTAGGTTCTGGCCATTACAAAACAAACAGCTATAACAGCCAAAGGGCTGAGAGGAAGAAAGAGTCTACTCTCCACAACACACCCGCCATCCTGTCAGCAGGACATTGGAGATGCCATTTCCTCTAACTTAGGTTCTTTCTCTCCCTCTCTCTTAGAACTGCCTTGTAAGGATGCAGTCTTCTACACAACTGCCTGGTAGTAAGTCACATTGAGCTCAATGGAGCTCACTTATGTACACATACCAATATGTTCTAAAATGGCAGTGAATAGACTGCATTCAATCAGATCTTCTGGATAAAAAAATTGTGGTTACATCAATCAAATAATTATTCTGAAATGGAAGGCATGCTTTCTTTGTTTCAAGCTGTCACACTACTATTCCTAACAGACATCTTCTTAACAGAGACATTCTCTCCTGTTTCAAGAGAAAGGGGGAGGTTGCTCCGTATCTGCATTTTTAAGAATGATTTTTAAAAAATAAATAAATCTGCTGTCCAATTAATCACAGGAACATCTTATCAATTTGTCAACAAGGTAGACCTAACTGCAAGTGGAAATCCATCAAAGTGTAATTTTCAAGTCAAATGCGCTATTGTAAACTTTATATTTTTATGATCCAAACACAAAAATTCAAATATTTTTCCCAGTCACTAGAAGAAAATAGATTTCTAGATCAGTTGGAATCTAAATCTCTTTCTCCTGAACATTCAAATATTAGCAGAGCAGGGGAATCAGGTGTGCTTCCAAGCAAGTATCAAAGGTGGTAATAATTTTTTAGAAATAACAGTGCTGCCTGTGTATCTCAAAAATAGCTATCTCATGCCCTGTGGTTCTACGTGGCCCAGGAATTTCCAGTGCAATGAAATCAACTGTGAACAAGAAAGATGCAGTGGCAGCAATAATGGCTTACAGCACTCTGTGCCTTTGATGGGGTCTGGCAGGCCGGTGCAAAGTCCCGCGGTGTGTGGCACAGCTACTCTCCATCTGGAGCCTAGGCTGTCACATGCTGTGTATTCATAATGGTATTCTGACTGGAAGAGAAAATATTAGGGGTAAAATAATACTGTGCACATTTAGTACAGATAACAGACACTTTCCCCATGATTACAGAAGATCGTTTCTCCATAGGACATAAAAGAAGTTTATTATTTTCTGATTCACAGAGCATGGTATAACAGGAAAAGACAGTCCCATGGTACGCCAGAGATTTTAAAATGAGATATGGCAGCCACAACTTGAAGGTCATGCACTAAACATGTCACCGGCTGGCCTCTAAACTCCAACTTACAGAGGTACACAATCCTTTTACTGTATCCAGAACAGCTACTCCAAACTGAGAGGTTTTATCATCACATGCATATACCCACAGCTCTAGAAACAAGGTAGATTAGTATAACTGTAGTGCTTTTAAATCTTTGCAGAATTTTATTCCATGGCTGAATCTTAATTGGGTTTTATGAACAGCATTTGCTAACCCTCAGTTGCTAGCTTTGTCATGGTTTCATTTTGTGCTATTTTCAATCATTGTTTGTTCACCAATAGAACTCTGGCTCTTGTGTGTCTCAGAAGTCCTAATAAACAGACATGCAAACTCTTCTGATAGACCAAGGTTTCATAGTGCAAATCGGATGTGACTCCACTTATCTGAAAAAGCCCTTTACCCTTTAATAAGTGGAGTCACATCTGATCAACTGGACTGAGATCTATTTTCTGGTACCCTATCTATACAAGAGCTGCTCCAAATTTATCCTACATGAGATTTGTATCATGTTTTATTATTCCAAATGTCCACAAGTTCAGATACAAGGTAAACTGGAGTAACTTCAGATCTTATAAATCTTCAGTTTTATTTTGCTGCTGATTGTATTTTGCTTTTTGTGCCATCTTTATTTACAGACTAAAGCTATGCCATATTGATCAGATTTTATTTTCCATGACAATTTCTGCCTTAAATATTAATCCATAAAACCACTCATACAAACCAGATGTGAGATGTGTCCATTAAGAAAAATGTAGAAGCAAAATAAAAGGTGACAGGAATAGGGTCAGAACCCTGAATGCAGTTTTTCAGTGACTGTCACATAAAGACAAAGAAAACTATTACAATAACCAGTGCAAAGAAATAGAAGAGAACAACAAAGGGGGGAAAACAAGGGATCTCTTCCAGAAGATCCAAGAAATCAAAAGGAAATTTCAGCCTAGATTAGGAATGCTGAATAACCAACAGGGAAGCACGCTATCTGGCTAGGAGAAAATAAAGAGAAGGTGAAAGCAGTATATTGAAGACCTATCCAGAAGACATAAAAGGACAGAAGACTCATTTGCAGAGGAATCCTATGATAAGAAGGTGTAGTTATAGAAAGAGAAGTGAAAGCTGCTCTGAAAGCACTATGAAGAAATAAATCACCAGGGGTAGATGGAATACCAACAGAACTATTTCAAGCCACAGAGACTGAATCTGTCAAAATCCTAACAAGAATATGTCAACAAATATGGAAAACAAAACAACAGCCCACGGACTGAAAACAATAAATATACATTCCAACCCACAAAAAAAGATATGTCAAGGAGTCCAGTAACTATAGGACCATTTCCCATGCAAGCAAAGTGATGCTCAAGGTGTTGCAACAAAGGCTTTTACCTTATATAGAATCAGAAATGTCTGATGTTCAAGCTGGATTACAAAAAGGAAAAGACACTCAAGGTTAGATTGTAAATATCACTGGCAACTGGCGCGCACCAAATAATTTAAGAAGAAGGACTGTCTGTGCTTTATAGACTACAGCAAAGCCTTTGACTGTGTGGATTTAATTATTTAGAATATTTCTAAACCGCCTTTCTCCCCAAAAGGACCCAAGTCGGATCATGAGAAACTATTGGTTATTCTGAAAGAAATGTTACGCATCATATCAATGCATATGATACGTAACATGTATTGTAGACAAGAATATGGACAGGAGAGATAGAATATTGAGAGACAGAATGGCTTCCTATAGGCAAAGGGTGCATTTTATCCCCTTATCTGTTCAATCTGTAAGCAAAACATATCATAGGTAAAGGTAAAGGTAAAGGTTCCCCTTGACATTTAGTCCAGTCGTGTCCGACTCTAGGGGGCAGTGCTCATCCCCGTTTCCAAGCCATAGAGCCAGCATTTGTCCAAAGACAGTTTCCGTGGTCACGTGGCCAGCGCGACTAGACACGGAACGCCGTTACCTTCCCACCGAGGTGGTACCTATTTATCTACTCGCATTTTTACATGCTTTCGAACTGCTAGGTTGGCAGGAGCTGGGACAAGCGACGGGAGCTCACTCCGTTGCATGGATTCGATCTTACGACTGCAGGTCTTCTGACCTTGCAGCACAGAGGCTTCTGCGGTTTAACCCGCAGCGCCACCACGTCCCACGATAACACGAAAACATATCATACAGAAGGCCAAACTAGATTCAGATGAAGGAGGAGGAAAAACTGGTGGAAGTAATATCAATAATTTAAGATATGCAGATGACACCATCTTATTGGCAGAAAGCAGCCATGACTTGAAATGGCTTTTAGTGAAAGTGAAAGAAGAAAGTACTACAGCAGGAAACTTCAGTTGAACATTAAGAAGACTAAAATCATAAGTACAGAAGAACTACACAACTTTAATGTTGAAAATGAAGAAATTGAAATAGTTAAGAGATTTTGTACACTTGGTTCAATAATCAATACAAATAGAGACTGGAAGCAAGAAATCAGAAGACTGAGACTTGGAAGGGCAACAAGGAAGGAATTAGAAAAGATCATCAAGTGTAAGGATGTGCCACTGGGAACCAAGTTCATCGACACTCTTATATTCCCAATCACCATGTATGTGTGTGAAAGCAGGAGAGTGATGAAAGCTGACAGGGGAAAAATGATTCATTTGAAAAAACAATAGCCTGGACTGTCAGAAAGATGAACAAGTAGGTTTGAGATCAAATCAAGCCTGAACTCTCTCTGGAGGCAGTAATTTAAAATGGAGGTTCCAAGAGTATGAATAATCAGGTCTAGGAGATCTCTGATCATGAAAGGCAAGAGTCAGCAAATGCATGCCAGTTTAGGAATACCCAATTCAAGCTGAACTCAATTCCATGCAATAGATTAATAAACTTTAAATAGCTTAATATGTCTTCTCCAGTCATGGATCAAACATTACAGAAGAACCTTCTGATTCAGATGGGAAATTCTTATGGGCTGCATTTGCACCAGGGGCTAGATGGTTCCCTCCACTTCAGAGCAAAGCATTTATAGCCTAGCAATGGAGGGAGAAGATAAATAAGGGAGAGGGAGCATGTAGCCTCCTGTCTTGATGGAATAGTACTTGGTATATCACCTGACCAGGAGGACCTGCGTCTTGTATAGACTGTGCCTCATTTCCTTAGCCTTCCTCAAGCCCAATACTGCCTCCAGACACCAGTAAACATTAATTTGGGGTGGGGAGGAGGGTGAAGTTAGAAAGCAATGTGCTCTGTGTACTTTATTAGGACACAACCAAATGGACGACTTGTGCCATGTCTGATATTTTCTCTGACAATCAGATGACTTTACTGCTAATCCTGAGTGGATCTGTTCTTTTTACATGAGGATCTAGTATATTTCGTTCAGTTTTCAGTGTTCCTAATTAGTTGTTGTTCTCTAGGTTTTTTTTTTTTTTTTTGCTTCTAATTGCGTTGTGTGAACAATTTTTCAGTCCTTCTGAACATTGCTGGATGTGTCTTGATTACAGAAATCAAGATATATAAAGTGAGGCATGGTGTGAGAGTGAATACTTTTACCCTCTTCCCTCTCCCTAATTTGCATTGTTGCTAAAATAGCAATATTTTTCTTTTACATTTTTTAAAGAATGTACAACATTCTGCAGCTAGGTCAGATGACACTTTAACTAAACAGATTTTGTGCTATAATGATGTAAGGACTTTGAATCAATAGCCATATGCAAAGGAAACAAAGCATATGTACAAGGAAGGGAAGGAGGGAGGGAGGGAAACTATGCCTCTCAAAAATGTGGTTGGAATTGAAATGATCACACCGATTATAACGAAACAAGTTTTGCTCTGTTTTGATACTCTGCCCTACATCTTTTTTTAAAAAAATGACATTGAAACAAGAGCTATATGCAAACCAAGTATTAAATAAATGTACAACAACAAAAAATATTGGTAAACCCATTCTTCAACATTTGCAGTTTGTATACACTTCTATACCTGGACATGTGTCAGGTGGGCAAAAGATGATGTAAAAGGGAACATAAAGGGTGGAGAAAAAGTTTGTGATAATGGCACAGGACGATGACTATTAAGGGCAAGGGAGGCTAGAGGGGAAATGCTGCCAATATCATCCATTGTGTGGACAACTGAAATGCAGCATCCTAGACTATAAGAAACAATGACATATGAATCATTCATCTGGTATCATCTGTGACTATGTAGTGCATAAATGCAGAACAATCATCCTGCCTGGTTGCCATTTTATTTAGCTGTACATGTTGGGTTTTCTTTTAACTTTCTTATTGTGAAAATGAAAATACAAGTGAAAATTTAAGAAGACACTGGATGGGGTACAACACGTACAAGATTGCCCATATGAAGTGTTCCAATTTGTTCTAAGCACTACAAATTTCTTTTTACAAGGCTAACAAAGTAACTGATGTGTACTGGAGAGATCATTGTTAGAGTATCAGATTGCTATGATTGTTACCAGGAAGTCAAATGTCTCTCCACATGTTGACATGAGGAATATCTGTCATCATATGGTGAGGAAAGCATTATATCAGGTGTGGCAAAGGTTCCGGGAGCAAATGTATAAAAAAATCCTGATCTGGGTAGCACTGTTGGAAGCATTTACTCAACCCTCTTTAATGACGGAAGAATGGAGATATACGTATAAAGAACTATTAACCAAAGAACAACAATTTAAAAACATACAAGAGTTGAAGGAATTGGGTTTGCAAACAGACTGGTTGGTGGACAATGCTAAAATTAGAATCAAGGTTTAAAAAAGATAAAACTGGGCTTTTATGAGGGGAAGGTACAGGTGGATGAATTACGGATTTATACTAGTGATAAAATTATACAAAAATGTATACTTTTCTGTTAGAATCTAATGTAGAGGGCGAAAGGGCACAAACAGTGATGATTAAATGGGCGCAAAACTTTGGTTACAATATAGACATAGATGAGTGGACTCTAATGTGGAATGAGAATTATAGATGGCTCAAACCAATAAATTTGAGAGAAAATGTCTTTAAAATGTTTCATAGATGGTATTATACACCTGTAAAATTAGCAAAAAAATGGTATCGGGGCCAAGCAATTCATGTTGGAAGTGTTCTCAGCAACCAGGAACTTTTTTTCATATGTGGTGGACCAGAAATGTTTTTGTTGAATATAATGCCAGAAATTGTTGATAAAAAAATTAAATATATGTTGTTGCACATATTCACAGCTGCAAGGCTAATCTGGGCCTAGAAGTGGAAAATGCAGGAAAATCCGAAGAAAGAGGAGTTACTTAAAAAATTACTAGATATTGCAGAAATGGATAGTCTACAGTATCAGAGACACTACGTGAGAACCCGAGAATATATATTAAGGAAAGTTGGAAAATGTTTTATGATTGGGCCCAGAAACAGATATGAGTAGAGAATGTATTAGAGATTACTGTATCACAGTCATGAAGTCAAGAGCATTTTAGATATTGAATGAAAGCAAGTATTTCCCTGCGTATATGTCTTTGTTTTGTTTTGTTTTGTTGTTACCCCCCTTTCCCTCCCCTCCTGTTGTTGTAGTATGGTTGTTTATGTGGTATATAATAATAATTAAAAATAATTAAAAAAAAGGAATATCTGTCAATTCCCTGTAATTAGAATACTGGATAAATGGAACCATTGGTAAAATGCATCACCTTTGATAACTGAATAAGAAGCCTTTGTTTGAAAGGTAAGGTTTTCCATAAGGGCCAGTGATCAGATGCTGGCTTCCCAAAGTGTCCTGCTTCTTTCCACTGGGCTGCAGTTGTCAGTCTTGCTACCAATCACTTCTTTATGTAAAAGAGATATAACATCAATAAACAATGAAAATAAATACAACGGCTGAAATCCAGTAGTAAGTTGCAACTCAAGAAGGCCCACAAATCAGTGAGAATTTGGTGAGTTAACTTCTCTGTAAGTTCGATTGATTCAAACTTCCAGAGTTGTAACTTACTATTAGAATTCAACCAATGTTTTTAGATGAGTATTTTAATAGTCATAATCACAGAACTGAAGAGCTGGAAGGGGCCCTATGGATCATTGAGTCCAGCCCCTATCAAGGAGGCACAGTGGGGAATCGAACTCCCAACCTCTGGCTCTGCAGTGAAATGCCTAAAGTACTGAGCTATCCAGCATTACTACATGTAATTGCTTTTTAACAATTAAATAACTTTGTTTTAAATTCCTGCTTGTTTTAACTACATGTGAGCCATCTTGAGTCCCTTCACCAGGAGAAAGGCAGGATAAAAATGAATGAAATGAAATACATACCAGTATAAGTATAGTCATTTTTATCTTTTTAAAAATATCACCAGATAAGATCCAAATTTCTTTTCCCCCACCAACACTTGGGGCCGAAATCTTTACTAATGCAATGTAATTTAAGTACGGTATAGCAGCAATGATATACTACAACCTTCAGGCCACGTCCTTTACCATTCACTGATACCAAGCAAAAAGAAACTTTGTTCCAGAGACAACTCCATGTTGTGGTATAATTGAGATCTGCCTCAGAAATAACCCTTGGACTAGTCAGTTCTTCATATTGTCCCTAAATTCAGATTATACGTATATCTTTTTGAACGCAGCCTTTTTCACACCACTAAACTAAGCAACAGACTTTCGATCTCCTCCACTCATTTCCCATAAGTTCTGATGAAAGCCAATAGGCAACATCTTAATAATAATCCTTCTATTCCATGAGAGTTAAACTTGGACACTAGAACCCACTGGAATAAATTTTTAGAAGCTTTGTAAAGCTTCCTTCATTGCCATTGTCTTAACTTGAAAGGGTATCTTTAATTTCTAAATAATCAACACAATGTTTGTTCTAGCATTATGAGAATTAATGTGACAATGTCCACTGTTCATTAAACAGGTTCCTAGGTAAACCCGGATGTGGAATATTGCCTGAGGAGGTAAAAATTATAGCAAGGGGTACTATATGGGGACTATATTATACACCCAGCCGTCACTTTGAAACAGGATGTACTGGTGTAGACTCCACAAATGGTATTTCTTTCAAATGTAATATGAATGGTAAGCCTGAGGTCGAGTCTTTTTTTTTCCATACTGCAACTGAGATGTCAAGAAAAAAAGGACTACAGAATGTTTCATTCCATGTTTCCATGTTTAGATTTCTATCCCAGCACTTTAAGTACCAGCAGATGTGTTTTGATCTCCAGTGGGCTTCTTCCTTCATTCAAAGGCCATCCCTATTCTTCCTCCAGTGTTCTTACTCGTCCTTCCAGTGTCCACTGTACTTTGTGTAGTTATTACAACTGAGGATGGAGACAAGTATTGCCCCGTCTCCGTTCTCCCAACAGCATCCAAATTCCAGGCTCCTCACTCCCAAAACACACACAACACTTCATTTAGGAAAAGGAGATACAAGAATATGAAAGGTGGCAAAAAAGAGAATATAGTGCAAACGTGGTAAGACGTAAGACCCAATCATGCAGGCAGCTGCTCATTCAGGAGGAGGAGCTGCAGTTGCTGTCCTTCCAGTTTTCAAATGCTAATCAAATTAAGGCATTCCAAATTCTTATCCTGAGGAGGTGTCTTCTCCCTTTCTCCACTATCCTCTCTTGATTCTTGGTATCCCAATAGCATCATACGAGATCAGGGATTCAAGGACATTTCCAACAGAGAATAAGTACTCAAGGAATATTTGGTAAGGAATGGCTGGCAGCAGCTGCTGCCCTCTTTGATAAATACACTCGTTATGTTGGGCAGCAGATGGATGATTTTCCATCACCTGGAGAAAACCATCCCAAATTAATTAAATGACTGAAGGTAGGGCGTATTGTTACAACTGAGAAAATGTTCAGGAATGAATGAGGTGAACAGAGTGGTAGAGCACAAATGTGGCAGAAGCGCATACACCTTTACCCCAATGAAAGGAGATACAAAGATGAGCACATTTTGGGGCTCAGGGACAATGGGCAATTCCTCCCACAGAACCAGCTCCATTGTGACATCTGCTGGCAGGAAATGAGCCTGGCAGAGAAGTGGAGAGGAGAGAAGGGCTGTGGCATGGAGTATGTATGAAAATGCCCTCTGACACCCTCCGGGGATATAGCATCCATTGCTGAGCCACAAATGTCTCCTAATGTTGATACGTGGTCACATGACAGCATGCAAAAACAAACAAACCAAAAATACCCTAAAAACAAAAACATAGGAAAAGGAAAAGCAGAGTGTTTGGAAGCCAAAATGGTTACAATTGCAGCAAGATAAAACCATGCCTCATTATAGCCTGAAAAAGAACATTGCCACCCAAGTAAAGAACAAGTGGCACTGCAAAAGGGAACATATTTAAGCCTTCCTTGTTGGTTTATCTGATTGAGTGGGAACAGAAAGGAAGGTTCTTGAAATGAGCCATGGCCTTGCATGTCTGCATTTTTTCTATGAATCTTGTTAGCTGTGTAAACCTGTCCCTGCATCAGTTAATACATTATTACAGAAACTATTCCGCATGTTGATTTGATATTTGTCCTGTACTACAAAACACTCGTCATTTTAGTGGAAAAAATAAACGTCACAAGTTTAACCTGCTCTCCCTATTGTTCTTTTGTTCTGTGTGTCCCTTTATACAAACTTTACATCCACTGATTCAGCTATTAAGCAGAAATATAACAAAGCATTGATCAAACTTGAGGAGCAATTGCTGTCCTTCCTTTGTAATGTATGGGGTGCCAACAGACCATTTCCATGCATGGCTGCTCATAACAGAGATGCAGATGAAACAGGAAGGAATTCTTGAAGCTCCAATACCAATCCAAAGAGACCAATCCAAAGTGATAGGAACACTGTGAGAGAAACTGCAAGGCTTATAATCTAGTTTCAAAGGCACAGAGAGCACACACATGTGAATAAATTAGAAATTTGTTACAAGCATGAACGGTTGTCTAGGAGAACCGGTGAGTCTTGAAGATTGGAAATGAGCAAATGTCATCCCCATCTTGAAAACCAGGTGGAGAGAGATCCAGGCAACCATCCATGAGTCAGCTTCACATCAATATCAGAAACCATTCTGGAACAGATTATTAAAGAGAAAATCTATGAGCACTTAGAAAATAAAATACTGTGATTTTTAAGACCCAGCAGAGGTTCCTCAAAACAAATCGTAGAAGGCTAATCTTATCTCTCTCTTTTTTTTAAGAGCCAAAGGCTTGGTAAACAAAATACTGTGGGTATAGTGTATCTTGATTTCAGTAAGGCTTTTGACAAGTTCCCTCATGATATTCTAGCAGCAAAGCTGATAAAAAGTGGGCCAGATGAAGCTTCAGTTAGGTGGATTTGTACCTGGCTGACAGGCTGTACCCAATGGTTCCTTATCATCCTGGACAGAAATGACATGAAGGGTGCCACAAGGTTCTGTGTTAAGCCCGGTGTTCTTCAACATCATTATAACTGACTTGGACAAGAATGTGGAGGAAATGTTCATTAGATTTACAGATAGAACTAACTGGTAGAGGTAGCTGGTACTCCAGAATCAGGATTGAAGAAAATATAAACAGATTGAAGAACTGGGCCACAACAAACAAAATGAATTTAAACAAAGAAAAATGTAAAGTTATATATTTAGGCAAATGGTATCTGTAACTTGGAATAGTTCTGTTCTATTCTTATTATTTAATCCTTCCAATTCCTTTGTCAGCAGTCTTCACTTCCTTTGATAAAACTGCAGGTTCCTCAAAGAAAGATTCATCACTTTTGTATAGTCTTCAATATATTGTTTCCATGTACCATTTGTTTCACCTTGATCAGATCACATTTCCCTTTTGATCTTTCAGTATTCCTAACTTTGGTTTAAACTTCCTTTTCATTTCTTCGATATTATGGAAGATCTCACTCTCTCAATCTTTCTCTCTCTCTTCTGTTGTTTTCTTCTATTTCTTTGCAAATATTATCATTGTAATAGTACGGTTTATCCCTATGTGCAAGTTTCTAAAAAACTGCATTTAGAATTTTGACGTTATTTCTGTCATCTTCTAAGTTTTGCTTCTTGGCTGTTGTTAATAATTGTAAGAGTTTCATCAGTCATCCACTGAGCTTTGTTTTTGACTACAGGAATAGTCTTATTGCATTCTTCCCAAATATCTCAGATTTCAATCCATAATTCTTCTGGTTTATGGTCAACAGAATTTAGTAATATGAATCTCTTCTTTACAAAATCTTCAGGAGTGTTGTTTAAATTATTTGTTTGTTTGTTTAAAATATTTTTATCCTGCCTTTCTCCTTAATTACATTTTGGCAATATGAATGTTCCAGTGTTCTTCTTCATCAATATTCTAATTCTTTACATTTACAGTTCATAGTCTGCGCCACAGTCCACTCCTGCTCTTGTTTTTGCAAAGAGGGTAAAACTTAATCTTCTGCATTTAATTATATAGTTGATTTCTATTCTATATGGATCATCTTATGATATTCATGAGTATAAACATCTGTTAGGGTGCCTGAAGCAGATTGGATATGAGTGTCAAATTGTGTATAACTTACTCTGTCACTTAAAAATTCATTTCCTTTTTTTCCCCTTCAAACTTATATACGAACGTGGTCTCTGTATTAGTGCAGATCCAATACATTTCGTTTTTGTAACAGCTTATGGTGCAACTGAGGTCCTTGAGCCTTACCCTTTTTCAGGCAAAAAAATCCAAATCAAGAAGGTTATGCTGGTAATCTTGAAGACATTAAACAAGAAGGGCTTACATTCTACAATTTCTAATGCAGCTTCAGATTGTGAAAAGTTTGTATAAAGTGAGCTTGCGTCCATTATTTATCTCTCATTTACTTTTTTCACAGATGCTCAAGCTGCAAAGCAACTGTAGCAGCATATATTATTTTTGCCAACAGGAGGATATTATAACTTAATTACACATCAAATGAAACAAAACCTTTACCTTGGACTGTGTTTTCTACATCCATATGGAAGAACAGCTGTTATATGGGCAAGGTGTACCTGCTGGTAATCACCTTGAAAACTGACACCTTGCAGAGGACAAGGAGGCAGGGATGTTTATGCAGACGTTAACACTGAAGGCAAACACAAGCAGCTGGAACATTTAGCCTAAATGTTTGGTAAAACACAAAAGGCAGTTTCAGAGCTAACAGGTGAGCACTTTAAACACCACCACTGCTTTATCAGGTTTTGATCTGAAATGTGGAAATCTCTGCACCTTATTTCTCAATTCATTTTTTTCTAACAAAATCATCTATCTGAGAACAAGTACTACAGCTGTACTAAGACATATAGGAAGCTACATAATTACAACAAACACTTGTTTCTGTTTCTTCTTTGCTTAAGGAGGATTCAGGATTTCACAATCCATAACACCTGTTTTTGCTACAATTGACATGGTCAACTTAACATATGCTATACAAGCAACTGTTTGTATAGAACCAAAAAGATCCTGTGTACATGATTAGTATACACTCATAAGAGTTCCTAAGAATGATAATATTCTTTAGAAACTCGAGAAAGGTTAGATCAGATGTTCTAACTATTCCACTAGTGTTCTAAAGAAGCAGAGGGTTGAGATAAGCAGTCAAACATTTCCTGATGGACAGAACCTTTCAACCTGGCTCAAAACCATGGGCTCCGAGGTCAGTGACTACAGTGCAAGTGGAAGATACAATCAAACACAAGTAAGTGACCAGTGCTAGTATAAATTCTCCCACCATTGGAGTGGGGAAGTGAAGTGCCACAACTGTCTATTCCCTGCTGCCTTCCCACACACACACCACTGCTGGGCAGACCACTTACATGAAGATGAGAAGGCAGAGGAAGAGGCTGGCAGCAGTAGCAACAAGCAAGAGCAGGTTGTTTTGAATGATCAGTGGCAGCATGATCTCTTTCTGGGTGCAGCCAGATGCTTGTGTGCCACCCCTCCCAAAATGCCTGGAGCCTGAAGACTCAGGCTTTAGGGAAATAGCTGGCCATGCTCCAAAGGCTTCCTAGTAGCGCGCCATAATTCAAAACAATCTGCCACAGCCACTATCCTTATCCTCATCCTCTCTCTGTTCCTCTGTTCAGCTAAGGGAGATACACAAGTGACAGGAGACCAAATGGCAGTGAGTGGGTGGTGGCAACTACTTTATTACCTAAGGCAACTGCCTCATTCCAACTAATGGCCAGCCCCTCCTGTGAGTGACCATTATTGAACTTATTCTGTGGTGATGCTAGCAAAGATGTCATGGTTATTGAGAAGACAGACATCTGTACAGAGAGCCAGCGATACGCAGCGGTCTGCTCACAGATATTCTTCTTCACAACTGCCACCATATTTCCTAACGTTTTCCTCACCACACTGCTACTATAGTCTGCCCTCCACATTCTGGTCGGTCAGATTATGTTAATAGACATCATGGCCCAAGAGTAAGGCTGCTTCTAACCATCTCTGACTAATCAAAAGGAAAGAAGCTGGTCCCCCGCAATGAGATCCACCAATGGATATGAGGCTCACTTGAGGCTGACCTATCTCCCCTTGACGGCTGGAACAATGATAGGATCCTGCTGTGAACTCTACTGCGAAATAAGTAGGAGAGGTGAGGAAAGGAGAGAGAGATAAAAAGGCATCATGAATAATGAAATTGTGGGTGTGGGGGCACTAATAAGAAGTGAGACTATCCTTAAGGTGTATTAGATGTTAATGAATTATAGTGCAGTTCTTAACTGTTGTTACTTGAACTAGGGAACGTGATAGGCACAAACCCAGAATGATTGGGCCAGGATCCACTCACTATTGGCTTCATCTCTGTCTACTGTTTTGTTTGTCTATAACCAAGATGCAGCTTAGCTTAGAGTGTTCACTATCATTTCTCCTAGTACTTATTAGAGTTTAATTTACAACCTCACATGCTGTCTGTAGTTTGAGTGACCAGGAGGGACTTTTCTGCATTGGGGTGACTGTCTGTCTATCCAGCACTAACCAATCATTCCTTCCAGCTTTTTAATTCAGAGAGAACCCCACCTCTCTGCTCAATGTTCTATCCCTTCTAACAGTTGGTAGAAGTTGTTTTTTTGCTCTTGTTGATCTGCTTGATTGGCTTCTAGTATGTGTGCAGTAAAGAAAGCAGTATACAGAAATCTGTAATTTCAAGTAACTGTAGGTAAAGAAACACTTTTTCTTCTTTTTCTGCAAATTTCTAAGAGTGAGTTACTGAGACTTTAACTGCCAGTTAATGAGAAAGGGATGGACTCTTGGGAACTTGAAACTATTATCCTCTATGCATCTCTCTCTGTACATCTACTGTGTAACAACAACAACAACAAAAGAATTTTACCAGAAATTCAAAACTCTGCAAAAGTCTTCAACCTACCCTTGAAGCCTGGTATATCAAGTAGTGATAGTCTTGCTTAATGGAGATCTTGGGACCCAGAATGAACCTTTGAAGGCTCACTCTCATCAACCGTATTGTATTCTATTGAGGATAAAATTGCCCATATCTATAGTGACACAGATACTACATTTCAAATAGAGTAAGATATAGAAATGGTTAGGACTTTATTTGGTCCTATAATTGTTGTGGATACATTCTACCTTGTGCAGCCTGAGAATGTTAACATGCTCCTTGAAGGACTCAGGCTTCCCATATGAATCCTGACTTTTGAAGTCTGCCAGGAAGGACTGATATATGGTTAAGATATATCAGAGCAGTAATACCTTTGTTTGACATTGATGGTAAGTCTATCATAACAAGACTGCAGTCCATAAAAACTTATGCTGGAATAATTCCTTATCGGTTTGGTGGTGCTGGTAGTTTTAAAAGGAAATTTAAATAAGGCAAAAGCATGCAACATTTCTCAAACAGTTAATACCAAAGGAGATTTGAAAAGGCTGGTCTCACAGCTTTGTTGGGTTATAAAAGAAGCAAGTAAAGTATAGCATTAATGACAACACTGGCGAAGAAAGGCTCATCAGTGGTTATCTGAAGTGAATCATTAATTGCAATTATTTTACTCTTTCAGACAAATAACTGGATAAGAAAATATATATTGTCATTAAGACAAGAAACCCAAAGCACAATAGATATTTTGTAATATTTAATACAGTTGCAGCTGCAAAGTCATATTTTCCCGTCCTTTATCTTTGCAAGAAAGCCAGCACTTGGACTTCCCAGCTTTATGTTAAATATGACTATTCTGACACTGCATTAACATTTTCAGTATTAGAGACAGAAGAGCTCATAAAAATTTAGACCAAAATACCATGCATATCAAATTCATGTGGAGAGCTAGTTTTGCTCCTAATAGCTGATTCAAAACAGAAACTGGAAAAATAAAGCTTTGAAGTGTCACAGCACTTGAATATCAGAAAAGGAAAAAGGCAAGACAGGAGTTATACTGAGTCAGTTCGATAGGGGAGGTTTTGAAACCTCTTGATCATTCTCAACACATCCAAAACTTCAGATGTTTTAGAATGGAGCAACCGCACACATCTTTTTCTGGAACAGTATTTTGCTAGTCAATTAGGAAAGAATAACCAAAATGAAATGCATTTAATAAGCAAGAAAGTGCTCTGAATTTTGTGCTTTAAGGAGAAGGATCCAGCCTTTGTGCGAATGTTTTAAAAGCACTACTTTTGTAATTATCTGGAAGTTGAGTCATGGCAACTGGACTTCTTTCTTGTTAGGTCGAAACGTTTCGCTACTCATCCAAGCAGCTTCTTCAGTCTGAGGAGTTGGTAGGAGACCACTGATATATCCTCCAAATTGGTTTCACTTCACCCTGGTCTGAATAGGCTTGTTAGAAGGAGAAAGGACTGGGGGTGAGGGATAATCCCACTTCTGCAGTCCTTCTCCACCCATTGTCATGGGTCATTGATGGTCGTTAACAGTGATCTTTCTTGTGTGTGTCTTCCCTGCTTAACTTAATACTTGGTTCCACTGCGTTTATGTGGTCTGTGAAGGCCTGTACTTCCTGAATCTTGATCTTCACCCAGGTGTCATCCACATACCTGAACTAATGGGTTGGAATCGTCCCCTGGAAGGTGTTTAGTGCCTTCTTTTCCACTTCTTCCAGTTTAGGAATAGAAATCTACAGAAAACCCACACACACTGATAAATACCTGTGAATTGATTCTCATCACCCATTGCAACACAAACTAGGGGTCATCAGGATACTAAACCACAGAGCAAGAAACATCCCCACCTCCACAGAAGCCAAAAAGAAAGAAGATGGACATCTGAAGACAGCCCCTAAGGCCTGTGGATATCCAAAATGGCCCTTTAAAAAGGCAATGTCCCAACCCAGGAGGACAATGGAACAGTCTGAGATCCAGAGCCAACGGAAGAACTTGGTCATTCCTTACACGGCGGGTGTGTCTGAAAAGCCCAAAAGGATTTTTGGTAAACACCACACACCCGTGCACTTCAAACCCACAAACACACTAAGGCAGAGACTCGTCCACCCAAAAGACCGGACACCAAAACACAACAAGAGTAATATACTGTGTGCAGTCGAATGCAAAGAGGAGTGTTTGGAGCTCTGCATTGGAGAAACCAAACAGCCACTAAACAGGAGAATGGCCCAGCACAGGAGGGGCAATGGCTCAGGACCATAATCAGCAGTATTCTTTCATTTGAAGGGCAAAGGACACTCATTTGATTACCAAGATGTACTAATTTTAGACCAAGAAGATAGATGGTTTGAGAGAGGGGTTAGGGAGGCCATACATGCCCATATAGAAAATCCCTCACTCATCAGGGGTGGAGGCCTCAGATACAATCTGTCTCCTATTTATCATACTGCCCTTTCATTCCTCCCCAGAAGGATTAGGGACACACACAAGAAAGATCACTGTTAGAGACCGTCAACGACCCATGACAATGGGTGGAGAAGGACTGCAGAAGTGGGATTATCCCTCACCCCCAGTCCTTTCTCCTTCTAACAAGCCTATTCAGACCAGGGGGAAGTGAAATCAATTTGGTGGATATATCAGTGATCTCCTACCAACTCTCCTCAGACTGAAGAAGCTGCTTGGATAAGTAGCGAAACGTTTCAACCTAACAAGAAAGAAGTCCAGTTGCCATGACTCAGCTGCCATATAACCACACCTGGATGACTGAGAATCTTCACAGATATACAATACTTCTGTCATTATTTTATGAGAGTACATTAAGTCTTTGTGCCTATTTTCTGTTCTCCAAAATACAGAGCAAGAGTGTGATGAGATGGCTGCAAAGTCATGTGCCTAATCACACCAAAAAAGGTCACTTTAATGGAAGCAATTTCCCTTAAAATGACCTTTACATCTGCTGGGGAATCATTCAACCCTAGCCCCCAAAATTAGATTGGGGTCAGTCTCGAGAACATTTCCCTATATGTCATGTGATCACTGAAAAATAGATCACTACAGACCGCTGCATAAGCAATCCAAATTGTGATCTATTTCCCCATGTGATCATTCCCTACATTTGCCTGAATAAATGTAATGACAACACAGAAAAGTAAACTGAGAGAAAAGGCATATAATGACAATATGTTACTGCTTGTAATATATTGAAAAAGCCTCTTTGGGAAAATAAATAACAAAAATTAGGTGCAAAGATTTTTCAACATATCCTCGTACTTCTTTAGTCTATTACTTTTCTCTTATTACCTTTACTTCTTCACTACTACACAACACACACACACAAATGTTGGGCATGAGATAGTTTCATATTAATTTTGTCACAATTACTACACTGCAATGTTTGCAGTACACATACAGAAATATGCTAATGCATATGAACAGTAGCACCTCCCCCCCCCCCCCCATCTGCAGAGGATCTATTCTATGATCTATTGCAAATGTTTGAAAACACAGATAGTACAGTGGACCCTCGACTTACAGACGGCTCGACCTGCAGACTTTTCGAGTTACAGACTTCTCTGGCCACAAAATTTAGGTTCGACTTGCAGCTGGAGAATCGACCTACAGACCGGAAAATCAAACAAAATGGACCAAAAACGGCCGGTTACGGATTAATCGGTTTTCAATGCATTGTAGGTCAATGGAGCCTCGACCTACAGACTTTTCGACCTGCAGCCACCGTTCCAATACGGATTAATTCCGTAAGTTGAGGGTCCACTGTAGTAGAAGGAGAATGATACAAGGAGGCAGGAGAAAGGCCACAAGGCCCATCCCCTTGTATGTTGTATATAAGTGTAAGAAGGAGGGAGAGAGAGAGACCCCTCTCTCAGGAGTGCCGTCCCTCCCGCCAACCGCTGAGAAAGACAGCCAGACCCCGCCAGTTCCCCCTCCCCAGAAGACAAGACCTCCTGAACATGACCCGGGGAATCTAGAGAGAGCTTTGAAAGGACTAATGATCAAGGAGCCCGGGACTGCCTTGGCGGGCGTGGGAGAAAAAGAGCGGGAAGTGGTGGAGGCGGGGTTGGGGGATATAAAAAAGGGGGAAGAGGAGTTGCCAGGAGGCTGGGAGTGGATCTGGGTAGAAGATCCATGGACAGGGAAGACGGAAAAACTGAGAGTCCCTAAAGAAGAAGCAGATGCCAGGAGGAGGCGAGAACTCAACCCCAAACCATCTTACTGGGGTGAGCGAGAAACCAAAGAGTGGCGGAAGAAGTTAAGAGAGGAAAGAGAGAGAGTGGAAAGCGAACGAAGGGAGAGAATAGAATGGAGGATATGGGAGAGTCAACAGAGAGAATTCCTGGAACCCCGTGGCAGATGGGGGAACTACCCCGGGGCTGTGACTGGGTGGACCTTTGGGAGGAGGACACCATCCCCCTGTTGGAAGGAGAGGAGGGACTATTATTGAACCAGGACACCCCTCCTGAGTGGCCGGGACCCTGGAATAACCAGAGTGGGAACCCTTTCAAAGCAGAAGATTGGAACCCCCCATCAGACCTGTTGTCGAAAGGGGAGAAGGTTTGGAATGCATTTGTTGACACTGGACTTTTGTTAAACACCCCAATAAATGTTACCCCTATTTGTAAGCCGAGGAGAGTTGGTGCTTTATTTGAAGAAGAGAAGGAGCTGACTACTGAACCCTCACAATAGGGTTGTAGTAAACCACGGATAACTGGAACTCAGATACCGATCCTGTGGATATAGGGGTTCTGCTGTACAGCAGGAATCTGCTATTTGTGTACCAGGAGGCTAAATGGAGTCTAAAAACATTAATACGTACAGACATTTTTCAGGACTTGCTCTATTTTGTGCTAGATGCATGTCTGTAAAACCCAGAACTCAGATACCTTTGGAATGAACATTCAGCTTAAATTTAAACAAGGCTTAAATTTAAACATTTTACTTCAAGTGTCCTTTGATAATGTACAGAATGATATATGGAAGCAGAGTCTTCCTCAGATGGCCACCTATCTACTACCAGAGACCAGAGCTTCCAGACTCCGTACACTCTCAAACTAGCCATAGGCAATTTTTAGGAGAGAAAAGATTGTGAGAGTCAACTCTGGCTATCTGAGGCCAATATGATTAAATGACAAAGCAATGCAGGAGAGGAAATACTGAATACAGGAAAACTGCATGGAACAGGACACTACCAGGACACTCATTATATATTAGTGCAGTTCTGCCTGTTGAAAACTATGCAACATTATTAAGCATTGTATAATCGCATATTTTGGCCTGCTTTACCTTACTAAAAACCACTGAGTATTTTATTTTGTTTGCCCATAGTGTTCAGTATGCTTGCTACTACTAAATATTGTTTGTGTTTCACAACTTTTTTCCAGCTTTTTGTATTTGCTTTTTTATTACTATATTAATGATTCCATATTTGTGGACCAAGTACACTATATTTGTTGTTACAGTAGGAATCTGTGCCTTTACTATTGAATAAGGTAGTCCCCACTGGGATTTCTCATTGTGCACCACTTGGGTGGCTTGGCATGTGACCATTCAAGCAGAGCCCCATTCATTCTTAGCTGCAGGTTGCACCATTACCCTTCTGCTAGTGTAACTATGCAACAGGATTTGGTCATTACATTTTGTATTGGTTATACAACAGTTATGCATTTAGCATTTAATAAATATACATTATATTGCTCTTGTCTCCCTTTCATTTCTTGAAAATGGGCTAGGAGAGCCTTCTCCAAGCTGACACCCTCCAGATGTTTTAACTACAGCTACCATCCTCCCCAGCCAGCATAGCAAAGATCCAAAGAGCAATTTTAAATATGCTCAGTGCATTGGGTATGCCACACATAATTACAACAATTGTTATTGTTTGGTAGTTAAGCTGTGTTGCTGTGGAAGGGGTTTTTAACCTGTACAGGTCCTACCTTTGTTAAACATTGTTGTTTTTTTCTTAACTGATTTTAAAGTTTGCTTTAATTAGTCTGTTTTATGTTTTTAATCTGCACTTTTTTGATCTAATTTTTTGAGCTACACTGAGCCCCATTTTTAATGAGAAAAATAGGGAAGAAATGTGATAAGCAGAACAGCAAAATTATGTTGGGCATGCAGATTTAGTTGCATGATTTTTGGATTCAGACCATTATGCTTGGAACACCATTGCATAAAACAAAAGGCAATCCTAATTACATGCAAGTAGTTCTGCTCGTGAATAAGCAGTGCCATTTGACATTCCTCTCCCCTCTTATCGTGTCTCTTACTCTTTTTCATTCCTGTTCTGAGGCTGGCTTATGTCCACAGGGCATGTATGAATGAAGTATAAGAACAGAGAAGGATAAATCAAACTAAAACAAAATGGCGTAAAGGTCTAATTTTTGGTTTGGAATTAAATGGGGAGGATGACAATTTGAGATGTTAAATGGAGTATTGGTCTGATTTATTTTAAGCCTGATAGAACCCAAGTATTAATGGACTATAGGAATGGATTGTATTATTTTATAGAGATATATTTATTGTTGGTTATGTGATTGCATGGGTAATTGGGTTATAAATCTTGTATTATAATCCCTTTTATTGTTTTTGCTATTTCCAAGGATTGTCAATAAAATAATTTTAAAAATAAAAGTCTGGACTCAATCTAAAGCATTTGGCACCGTTTCCTGTCCTTATCTGTTTGCAACTAGCACTGAACTCTCATTATTGCTCAAATCAGAGAACAGGGAAAAACACTATGTTCTTGTTCAGCCTGTGGAAATGATTCTGTATGGTTAAAGTGTCCCCCAACTCCAGTATTAATACTAAGATACTACGGAAACTTTCTGCTTCCTTTTTTTTTTAATAGCAGGTACAATTCCATCTAAAACCCATAAGGGTTGTGGGCACTTCTACAGTCTGAAAATCAAGTCAAATATAAACCTAGCAACTAGAAGTTGAAACTTCAGGCTAGATAGATTATTCATTTTTAGTATTTTAGCTATTAACTACCCAATTAGGAGGAGAAGTTGCTAATGTCTTTTGTAATTCACCATCTGACAACTTGCTCTCCAAGAATGCTGGCCAAAATTAAGAAGTGCCTATGCTTAAGAGCAACTTACTGCAATTGTTAATAATGTTGAACAGTATGCAACAATGCACACCTATCAACTGTACTTGTTTAATGGGTACAGTGCCTTCCTCTTTTACTCTGTGTACCAATGTATCTAACTGTAGTTATTGCTGCAGTTATAGTTAAGCAATATTAAGAACAGTTGTTGGATGTGAATATACGAGTGTGAAGCACTTAGACATGCAATGGATAAGTTGATCAGCAGCTATAGTACTTGGCTGGATTGCAAAAATTGGAAATGGTTTTCTTGCACAGAGGTTTACGTTTTAAATTTAACAATGTCAGCCCTCTTTTGAGGCTTGTTCAACAGGATTTTTGTTTGTCTGTATCACTTGCTCACTTTTGCTCTCCTTAAGAAGGGTAAAATGAGAGCCTTCTTTTATCTAGCAAAACATTAGAAGGCAAGCCTTTGGCTTGACTCCATCAATCAAGGAAGCTCACTTTATATTTTGGATGTCTTTTGGCATCACAGTAAGCTAGAATTTGTTCTAAAAATAATTTTAAACCTTTGGCTGATCATGAGAGAGCTGGGATGCTGGTGCACAATGCTCTGTTGCTTCACTTTGCCTCTTCCTCAGTTGCTTCAACCCTCCAGGAATGGTTCAGCAAGCCAGGTGTTCTCCACCCACAGATTTTATTGTGAGAGGACTCTGGGACTTTGACTTGCCTCTTCCTCAACAAGACAGAGTCACAAACCACTGTTGTTGTTGTTTGGTTGTCTTATTAACTCTTACTTTTGGAGAAGAGATGAGCCAGAGTTCCATTTTGTATGCCATACTAAACTAATAGGCAATTGTGGTCTACACAGCTCCCATCGACCCTAGCCATTTTAACCATGCTAAGGAATTATGGGAGCTGCAATCAAAAAACATCCATAGGGCCATGGCTGGCCATCTGTGCAGAACGCAAACCAAGGACAGCCAGTTTCTTGCTTATTCAATTACACCTGCTGGCAGAAGGAACCAATTCAAAAAGATCAGACAATGTACACACATGGTAAGCCTGAATTTATAACAAATAAAATAAAATATTTTTGTAAAGTAAGGATGATCGTGCTCGCGTATCATTTCTTTATGCATGCACATGAACTATGCAAGAGAGATTGTTTATAAAATAAATAATACAATTTTGACACCTTTCCAGGCAATTAAGAAAATTTCCCTTTTAAGTGAGCTAAGCCTTCTGTGATATTCATAAGCATCTTGGATATGAGCTTGCTGTTGAGACCCCTTCTCTTTTTATTTTTCCTGGTAAGAGACTGACATTTGCTGCTGGCACTTATCTGAGCTGCTCTTTATTTGGCACATGTTGTCAGGATAACCCACCTGAGCAACAGTAAGTCAGGATAAGAAGGAAAATGACAATTCCTGTTTATGAGCTCTGTTTCAAGCAGGGACATAAAATATATATTGAATTTAAAACAAACAAGACATTGTGCAAGACATGGAAGAATCTAATAAAGAAAAGAAGCATTATCTTTCTATGTCAAATACATTCTAGAACAATTCAAAAGGCTCAAAGCGTGCCCAGTATGCTGGCTACAGCACAACAGAACACATGCTTCAAATGATGGTGGAGATGTGTCCAGTAAATCCTGAGTTATGGCGACCCTTTTCAGGGTTTTCAAGGTAGAGAATACTGAGAAGTATTTTTACCATTCCCTTCTGCTGTGTGAGCCCTGGGACTGTGCAGCTTGCCCAAAGCTATTCAGGCTGCCTCTAACTCTCAATCTCTGGCTCCACAGCCAAATACCTAAACCACTAAACTATCCAGCCTGCTGCTTCACATAAAGAGGGTCTCAATTTCAATCCCTAGCATCCTCAGTTAGGGTTAAAGTACTGAATATAGCTGTCGTGGTGGCGCTGCGGGTTAAACCGCAGAAGCCTCTGTGCTGCAAGGTCAGAAGACCAGCAGTCGTAAGATCGAATCCACGTGATGGAGTGAGCTCCCGTCGCTTGTCCCAGCTCCTACCAACCTAGCAGTTTGAAAGCATATAAAAATTGCGAGTAGATAAATAGGTACCACCACAATTGGAAGGTAACTGCGTTCTGTGTCTAGTCGCACTGGCCACGTGACCATGGAAACTGTCTACGGACAAACGCTGGCTCTACGGCTTGGAGACGGGGATGAGCACCGCGCCCTAGAGTCAGACACGACTGGACTAAATGTCAAGGGGAACCTTTACCTTTACCTTACTGAATATAGCTATGCTGGCTGTAGAGGTGAAGTCTAACACATCTGGAAAGTGCAAGGTGAACCAGTGATCAGATTTACGCCAAGTCCAGATGCCATGTTCCTAAATACATATCTCCTCACAAAACACTGAATTAAATGCAGCAATGAATTAAAACACCCTATTAAGAAAAATAGACTTTTCATAATAGTGAAGATAATTCAGTTGCATGTGGAGCTGTAAATCTATCATGGAGCCTTGTGGCACAGTGGTTGAACTGCAGTGAAGATTCTGCTCATGACCCCGAGTTCAATCCAGGGCTCAGATGGCCAACTTGAGGTTGACTCAACCTTCCATCATTCCAAGGTCAGTAAATTGAGTACCCAGCTTGCTGGGGGTGGGAGGGAAGCAATGTGCAACCTGCATAATTAAAATGTAAACTGCCCAGAGAGTGCTTTACACACTATATACAGTCATGGCCAAAAATATTGGCACCCTTGCAATTCTGTCAGAAAATTCAACCCTTCTCTCAGAAAATTGTTGCAGTTGCAAATGTTTTGGTACTCACATGTTCATTTCTTTGGTTTGTGTTGGAACAACACACACACAAAAACAGAGAGGAAAAGTCAAATCTGATACAATCTCACACAGAAACCCAAAAATGCACTGGCTAAAATTATTGGCACCCTTAAGTTAATATTTTGTAGCACCCCCTTTGGGAAAAATAACTGAAATCAATCACTTCCTGTAACCATGAATGAGTTTCTTACACCTCTCTACTGGAATTTTGGACCACACTTCTTTTGCAAACTGCTCCAGGGCCTTCAGATTTGAAGGATGCCTTCTCCCAACTGCTGTTTTGAGATCTCTCCACAGGTGTTCTATGGGATTCAGATCCGGACTCATTGCTGGCCATTTCAGAACTCTCCAGCGCTTTCTTTGTAACCATTTCTGAGTGCTTTCTGAAGTGTGTTTCGGTTCACTGTCCTGCTGGAAGACCCATGACCTCTGGTGGAGACACAGCTTTCTGATACTGGCCACTACGCTGTGCCCCAAAATTCTTTGGTAATCATCAGATTTCATGATACCGTTCACACAGTCAAGGCATCCAGTGCCAGAAGCAGCAGAGCAACCGCAAAACACCTTTGAACCTACAGCATGTTTGACTGTAGGGACTGTGTTCTTTTCTTTGAATGCCTCATTTCTTTCTCTGTAAACAGTGCCATGATGTCCTTTACCAAAAAGCTCAAATTTTGTCTCATCTGTCCACAGTACATTCTCCCAGAAGGATTGTGGTTTTGTCACATACGTTTTGCCATACTCCAGTCTTGCCTTTTTATGCCTTTGTGTCAGCACTGGTGTCCTCCTGGGTCTCCTTCCATAGCGTCCCTTTTCATTCAGATGGTGACGGATAGTGCGAGCTGACACTGTTGTACCCTGTGTCTGCAAATCAGCTTGAATTTGTTGGGAAGTTAATCTTAGTTCACCATTCGAACAACCCTTTGTTGTAATTTTTCAGTAATTTTGCTCTTCCGTCCACGTCCAGGGAGGTTAGCTACAGTGCCATGGGCTATAAACCTCTTGATAATATTGCGCACAGTGGACACAGGAACATTAAGATCTCTGGAGATGGACTTGTAGCCTTGAGATTGTCGATGTTTTTCCACAATTTTTTCTCTCAAATCCACAGACAACTCTTTATACTTCATTCTTTTCTCCATGCTCAGTGTCACACACAACACAAAGGTTGAGTCAATTTTTCTCCATCTTAACTGGTTGCAAGTGTGATTACTATATTGCCCACACCTCTTACATGCGACAGGTGTGTCTAAATACAAATTAAAGGAGCATCACATGCTTGAAAAGAAATTATTTCTTACAATTTAGACAGGGTGCCAATAATTTTGGCCAGTGCATTTTTGGGTTTCTGTGTGGGATTGTATCAGATTTGACTTTTCCTGTTTTTTTGTGTTGTTCCAGCGCAAACCAAAGAAATGAACATGCGAGTACCAAAACATTTGCAACTGCAGCAATTTTCTGAGAGAAGGGTTGCATTTTCTGACAGAATTGCAAGGGTGCCAATATTTTTGGCCATGAATGTAAGTAGCAGCATGCTTTATTATAAATGCAGAAATCATGTTCAGGAAATGCAAGCATTCTTCCAGTGAATTTAGAGTAACTCTTTCTCCCTAAAGTTGAACCAAGGATCTTGTGGCACACCATAGATTTTCAGTGCATGGATCAGTAAAATAATTGGATAGTCCTATATTCTACTTAATTCCATTTATCTGTCAGGAACAGGTTGCAGGATCCTGTAGAGCAAGAAGAAGAAGCTCTTATCTGTAACTACCACATATTCCTTTAGGCATTTCGAATCCCTGGACAACTGTTTATGAACTATATGTGGCTCTTCTGACTGAGCTAAAACCAGTCAATGTACAGACCCCTTGTAAGTTACAAATCCTTGCTACTGGTTTTTCCAGTTCTGGTGTATGCAAACAAAATCTTGGGTGCTTCAGCCAGCAGCAAGCAGAAAGACAAAAGAAAAAGGCCACAAAATGCCCCTGCCACCACTCTGTTACAATGCTTTCCCTCAAGTGTGTACACATTTAGTGTGGAATCATTTTACTTAATTGACTCATTTTTTACTGGGCTCTACAGGAGACCATTCAATCACTGCCATCTATATGGATCTTCCATCCTCCTCTTGAGCATGGAAGGCCTGACTTTTTTTTAATGGGGAGAACAATCTCCATAGGTATAGATGCCTGCTCCTCCATTCACATATTGGAAAAATGAACATACTGTAACCGACCACATGTTCATTTGCAGTGCATATAATTTTATCTTTTTTTTTGTTTTCTTTTTAATTTCTTTTTTCTTTAATTTAATTTAATTATTTAATAATCACTAAAAAAGTCTGGATAGATTTTTGTTTAATGAAAGTGCAAGATTTCATAAACCCCTAATGGTACCATGTCAATTTAAGTTTCTTTTAAAGAACTTTTTCTGTTCATCAAAGAGAGAAGTACATAAGCCTAAGGCTTGTGGTGCAACTCTGAGGTATGATTTAACATACAAGTAAGGGACCTGTGCCTCCACTGATGTTGCTAGACTACTTACTTCCATCTGCCTGATGATACGACCAATGGCCCAGATGATGGGATGTGTAGTCTAACAATTTCTAGAGAGTTCAGATTTTCTACTCACTCCAAGTTTACCATTTTGGATACACTAGTCCATACAGAAACATAGTTGCCCTTTGAGGAACAATTTGAACTTCTACCTTTCCCACATATTTCTCAGATTTCTATTCTAAGGGTCATTTGCATATTTCAAAATGGGTGCTTGTATTATTTGCAAAATATCTGTAATATTCACGTATCTATGGGCATGTGTTATATATATAGTTTTTATATAGAATATATAAATAACTCCTTATTTGAGTTGGAAGCCTAAAAAGCTAAATATTGTAGGAATAGATTGCATAGGTGCTAAAAGGCACCAAAAGGAAATATTGGATGTGGGTGGGGAGTAATAAAAATTTGAAACTGAAGACTAGTCTCTTCTAATTGTGTAACCAGAAGCAAGACACATACACACATCAAGGAGTCAACTGATACTCTGATCAGTTCATGTTTACTTCATGTTTAGGGACAAGAATCCCGTACTTTCCAAATGTAGTAGTAACAGTACATCAAATATATTGATCAATCTCAAAATGTCAAAAGAGGTAACTGTGTAAATATTCAGGAAAAGGCACCATTAGAAATTGTAAGTGGCCAGTTTAAGCTTTAAAAATAGCAAATGACCCAGAAGATAAAAGGTCATTATTTCTCTTCACACACTTATAATTCAGTAGAAGGTTACATGAGAGAAGTAAAATGCCTGTTTATGTATGAGAAACTTCATGCAGCTGAGAAGGAAGCAGGGCAATATATTTTGCAATTTAAAAAAATCTAGCAAAAACCTCAGGATTCTAGACCAGGATTGTGAAAGATCAACAGAATGAGGAAAAATGGGAAAGTTCACTGATGAAGAAGATGTACCAAAAAGGGTGAGGCTTGATCCTGAGACCTAAATTATTAAATATCTCCTAGTGAAATATTACCATCACATAATTCTATCTCTGAGGCCTTTCAAAAGAGAACAATGTGGCCATCACACTGCCCTATATCAGAGCATGGAAGCAATTTGCTGCAAGTTAATTCCAAGTATTTGTAATAACCTCCTTTTCCCCAATAATGAAACTATAAGTTACATTATAGGTGTAATTGGATGAGGGGCAACTTTACTCCTTTTGTCTGCCTTGTGCCCTATTGTGGATCCTGAAGTAATAAAGTAGATTACAGGAGAGTGTGTTTTGTGCTACAATCCAGTGGCCCATATTGTTGAGGTGTTTGCAGGAGTTTAAGTAACAGAAATGGTATTTATTTGGTCATTTTTAAAAGGAGAAAAATAATTTTTAAAACCCTGCAACTATAGCAGTAACTAAGTGTTGGGAGGCAGTAACTTAGAACTATAATTGTAACTAAGGGTGTGACCACATGGGTCGCAATTTGGCCTATTTGTGGAGCAGTCTGGTACAAATCTATTTCCCTGCAAACACACAATGCATGAGAAAATGTGCTCCAGCACAAACCCTCTCCATGCCCAATCTAGACCTGTTTGGTCCAGCTGCAGGGCTTCTACTTTTTCAGGCTAGGCTGGAATGATTCCCCTGGCAGACAGAAGGATTGCTCTCAGACAGAAGATAGTTCCCATTAAAATAACCCTTTCCAGTGCAATCAGGCATGTGCCTTTCTAGATGTCTGATCATACCCTAACTACTTTAGAAAATTACTCTCTATTTAGTATACACAAGCCATAGAGGCAAGGAAAAAAAACACACCAGCACTAACTCTTGGATCATCAACAATCCTTCTGTACTTAAAGATAGGGGAATTAGTCCCAGACTGCATTTGCCCAATATCTCAATAAACTTCCTCCTATACAGAGAAGAAAGATAAACTTGAAAGCTTACATGGTCTCTCACCCTCTCCCTCATTATCACCTTCTCTTTTCTTTTCTGTTTCCAAGTCTTGTTCTTTTTCATTCTCCAATTAAGTGTCACTCAAACCGGCACATATGCAGCAACAACCTGGCACTTTATCAAGGAAGTATAATTCTAATTTAATGCCAAGTTAACGTTGGTTTTACCTGAAGAGTCCATCATGATATTATACTGAGGAACTTAGATATTAAGACTACTTCTGGATTTTGACAGAGCAGAAAGTGATTTTCACAGTACAAATTACTCACTAGAGTGAGCTCTTGCCTGCTAGCCTGATCAGGGTCCTGAATTTGGCTGAGAAATCATCCCAGGTGCTCATCCCTCCTTCAAAATCCATCACATCAGATCAGAGATTGGCACAAGAAACACTGAGGCATTTTCCACTCTCCTATGTGTGGGAAGACCGATGGATAGAAAAACCAGGTCCCTGCATGAAATATTGATGGAAGCTCCAGCCAGCACTTTGGGTGTGTACCCAATAGTAACAAGCTTCTTCCCTCCCCTGACATCATCCAGAGCATGAGTATCTAGTCCCTTGTTGTAAAAATATTCCCAATAACATAGACAACTGTCTTTTACCACGTCAGAGCACTGCTCCATCTAGCTCACTGGAAGCAATGCTCCACAGCTTAGAGCAATATTTTTCACAAAGCAATATAGAAATGTCAGTTATTAAACCTAGAATATTTTGCAAACTGAGGATATAATTACCTTAGAACTGCAGAGCTAGAAGAGCCCCTATGAATAATCAAGCCCTTGTCAAGGAGGCACAGTGGAGACTCAAACTCCCAACCTGTAGCCAGAGACCTAAACCACTATCCGACAGTTCATCTATTCTAGCAATGAGCTATGAGTACCAACGTTTTTTTAACCCATAGCTTGAAGTAAAAATGTAGAGCACTCTGCTTTGTTTTCTCTCCTAACCTGACACTGCAGGAGTCTTAGTATCAGCTCTAAACATGAAGAAATTGCATCAGCTGACCTTAATAATTTTAAGTGAAAATGTGAATGAACTACAGTGAAAAGCAGAGCCATAACTAGCAATCTTGACAACCAGGGAAATTGACAGTGACTCCCAGCCACCCCACCCTGATGCATGGGCATGCATTATCCCCCTCCCACAAGGGATGTGGCTCTTCCCCCCACCCCACACACACCCAAGAAGGAAGAAAAGGTATTTGCTTTCAGGGGAAAAAGGGAAAAGGAATAAGGCAAAGAAGTATTGTATCCTCCATCCTAACATTAACCAACAGATTCATCTCTAGATTTTGATCCCCTCTATATTTCACTGCACTGTTCCAGGGACGTGGTGGCGCTGCGGGTTAAACTGCAGAGCCTCTGGGCTGCAAGGTCGTAAGACCAGCAGTTCGACAGAGTGAGCTCCTGTCACTTGTCCCAGCTCCTGCCAACCTAGCAGTTTGAAAGTATGTAAATATGAGTAGATAAATAGGTACCACTATGGTGGGAAGGTAACGGCGTTCCATGTCTAGTCGCGCTGGCCACGTGACCACAGAAATTGTCTACAGACAAACGCTGGCTCTGTGGCTTGGAAACAGGGATAAGCACCGCCCCCTAGAGTCAGACACGACTGGACAAATTGTCAAGGGGAACCTTTACCTATATTTCACTGCACTGGGGCAAAGTTACAATTGTCCTGCCCTAGTTACAGTCCCCCCTTCATGGATTGCTGCCTTGTCGTGGCGAAGGGGCTTGAGTAATTCAGAGAAGCTATGGGCTATCCCATGCAGGGACACCCAAGATGGACAGGTCATAGTAGAGAGTTCTAACTAAACACGATCCACCTGGAGCAGGAACTGGCAAGCCACTCCAGTATCCCTGCCAAGAAAACTCCATGGACAGAAACAAAAGGCTAAAAGATATGACGCTGGAAGATGAGCCCCTCAGGTCGGAAGGCGTCCAACATGCTACTGAGGAAGAGCAGAGGACGAGTACAAGTAGCTCCAGAGCTAATGAAGTGGTTGGGCCAAAGCCGAAAGGACGCTCAGCTGCGGACACAACTGGACGTTAAAGGAAAGTCCGATGCTGCAAAGAAAAATACTGCATAGGAACCTGGAATGTAAGATCTATGAACCTTGGTAAGCTGGATGTGGTCAAACAGGAGATGGCAAGAATAAACATTGACATCCTGGGCGTCAGTGAACTAAAATGGACGGGAATGGGCGAATTCAATTCAGATGATTATCATATCTACTATTGTGGGCAAGAATCCCGTAGAAGAAACGGAGTAGCCCTCATAGTCAACAAAAGAGTGGGAAAAGCTGTACTGGGATACAATCTCAAAAATGATAGAATGATTTCAATATGAATCCAAGGCAGACCTTTCAACATCACAGTCATCCAAGTTTAGGCACCAACCACCGATGCTGAAGAGGCTGAAATTGACCAATTCTATGAAGACTTACAACACCTTCTAGAACTGACACCAAAGAAAGATGTTCTTCTCATTATAGGGGACTGGAATGCTAAAGTAGGGAGTCAAGAGATAAAAAGAACAACAGGTAAGATTGGCCTTGGAGTTCAAAACAAAGCAGGGCAAAGGCTAATAAGAATTTTGTCAAGAGAACAAGCTGGTCATCACAAACACTCTTTTCCAACAACACAAGAGGCGACTCTACACATGGACATCACCAGATGGGCGATACCGAAATCAAATTGATTATGTTCTCTGCAGCCAAAGATGGAGAAGCTCTATACAGTCAGCAAAAACAAGACCTAGAGCTGATTGTGGCTCTGATCATTAGCTTCTTATAGCAAAACTCAAGCTTAAACTGAAGAAAGTAGGAAAACCCACTGGGCTAGTCAGGTATAATCTAAACCAAATCCCTTATGAATACACAGTGGAAGTGAAGAACAGATTTAAGGAACTCGATTTGGTGGACAGAGTGGCTGAAGAACTATGGATGGAGGTTCGTAACATTGTACAGGAGGCAGCAACAAAAACCATTCCAAAGAAAATGAAATGCAAAAAAGCAAAGTGGCTGTGCAACGAGGCCTTACAAATAGCGGAGAAGAGAAGGGAAACCAAAGTGCAAGGGAGATAGGGAAAGTGACAGAAAATGGAATGTAGACTTCCAAAGAATAGCAAGGAGAGACAAGAGGGCCTTCTTAAACAAACAGTGCAAAGATATAGAGGAAAATAATAGAAAGGGGAAAACCAGAGATCTGTTCAAGAAAATTGGAGATGTTAAAGGAATATTTTGTGCAAAGATGGACATGATAAAGGACAAAAATGGTAGGGACCTCACAGAAGCAGAAGACATCAAGAAGAGGTGGCAAGAATACACAGAAGAATTATACCAGAAAGATCTGGATGTCCCGGACAACCCAGATAGAGTGGTTGCTGACCTTGAGCCAGACATCCTGGAGAGTGAAGTCAAGTGGGCCTTAGAAAATATGGCTAACAACAAGACCAGTGGAGGTGATAGCATTCCAGTTGAACTACTTAAAATCTTAAAAGATGACGCTGTTAAAGTGCTACGCTCAATATGGCAGCAAGTTTGGAAAACTCAGCAGTGACCAGAGGATTGGAAAAGATCAGTCTACATCCCAATCCCAAAGAAGGGCAGTGCCAAAGAATGCTCCAAGTACCATACTACTCATTTCACACGCTAGCAAGGTTATGCTCAAAATCCTACAAGGTAGGCTTCAGCAGTATGTGGACCGAGAACTCCCAGAAGTACAAGCTGAATTTTGAAGCGGCAGAGGAACTAGAGACCAAATTGCTAACATGCGCTAGATTATGGAGAAAGCCAGAGAGTTCCAGAAAAACATCTACTTCTGCTTCATTGACTACGCAAAAGCCTTTGACTGTGTGGACCACAGCAAACTATGGCAAGTTCTTAAAGAAATGGGAGTGCCTGACCACCTTATCTATCTCCTGAGAAATCTGTATGTGGGACAGGAAGCAAAAGTTAGAACTGGATATGGAACAACTGATTGGTTCAAAATTGGGAAAGGAGTACGACAAGGCTGTATATTGTCTCCCTGCTTATTTAACATATGCAGAATACATCATGCAAAAGGCTGGACTAGAGGAATCCCAAGCCGGAATTAAGATTGCCGGAAGAAATATCAACAACCTCCGATATGCAGATGATACCACTCTGATGGCAGAAAGTGAGGAGGAATTAAGGAACCTCTTAATGAGAGTGAAAGAGGAGAGCGCAAAAAATGGTCTGAGCTCAACATCAAAAAAACTAAGATCATGGCCACTGGTCCCATCACCTCCTGGCAAATAGAACGGGAAGATATGGAGGCAGTGACAGATTTTACTTTCTTGGGCTCCATGATCACTGCAGATGGTGACAGCAGCCACGAAATTAAAAGACGCCTGCTTCTTGGGAGGAAAGCGACGAGAAACCTAGACAGCATCTTAAAAAGCAGAGACATCACCTTGCCGACAAAGGTCCGCATAGTCAAAGCTATGGGTTTTCCAGTAGCGATGTATGGAAGTGAGAGCTGGACCATAAAGAGGGCTGACCGCCGAAGGATTGATGCTTTAGAATTGTGATGCTGGAGGAGACTCTTGAGAGTCCCCTGGACTGCAAAGAGAACAAACCTATCCACTTTGAAGGAAATCAACCCTGAGTGCTCACTGGAAGGACAGATCCTGAAGCTGAGGCTCCAATACTTTGGCCATCTCATGAGAAGAGAAGACTCCCTGGAAAAGACTCTGATGTTGGGAAAGTGTGAAGGCAAGAGGAGAAGGGGATGACAGAGGACGAGATGGTTGGACAGTGTCATCGAAGCGACCAACATGAATTTGACCCAACTCCGGGAGGCAGTGGAAGACAGGAGGGCCTGGCGTGCTCTGGTCCATGGGGTTACGAAGAGTCGGACACGACTTAACGACTAAACAACAACAAAGTTACAGTCCTGGTGAATAGTTTTAATTAGGATTTATATTAGCAAATAATAATAATAAAAAAACTTTTCCTGCTCCAATGTGTAAGCAGAAAGGTAAAGAGCAGTTTCACCTTGTCCCATGCTTTATGTCTGAATGATGTTACTGGGAAAGAACCAGGGTGATTTCTTTTCGACAAGTCTTTGCTTAGTTGACAAAGTCTAAAAGAGCAATACCTGGGACATATGACAAATCATTTTTTAAGCATTTTGGGATGGGATGTGGAATTATGGACACTGATTGAAATGAATGCAGAAACAGGTTTTTTTTCACAATAATTCCCAGATTGCCCAAAGCCACAGGCTCTGTCTGTGACTTTCCACAACTCAGTTAGAAGCAATAGTGCTCCCAGTCTTGACTCTCTGCCAAGGAATACAAAAATATTGCGATAACTGACAGCACTTAAATGTTTGTTTAATTAATTAATTAGGAAGAGAGAAAGGGGGCACATCATAATATAATCTAAGTAGAGAGAACCTAACTGAAAATAAATTTACCTATTTACTTGAAAATATATTATATTAGGTTACCTATATTTAGTTCTATTACATTCTCCCGCCATGATAAATTGTTAGCTGCACTCTACATACAACCCCAGAAAATCAGACTCATAGGCCTGTGCTCCTGGTTAAGTTGTGAACTGGCATTGAAATGAAAATGTGGTATCAGTTTTTAAGCCCCACATGTAATGTCACACTCCACCCCTAGAGATGCTTAAGTAGTACCTTTTCAGGAGCTGCCCTTCAAACTGTGACCAAAAAACCCAGCAAACTTGCCCTTAACTCTTGAGCCAACTGGTGGAAACATTTGTCATGCCCTGCTCAGCACAAACAGTTCAATTTGTCCAAACTCAGTGGCAGTCTCTCATTTGTCTAAAAGAGAAGGGTCACTGCAAAACAGAACTTGTTGTTTCCACAACACAAGCAGGCAGAAAGAATTTTGCTGAGTATCTGAAACCTTTAAATTACAGGATTCTCCTCCCCTTCTTCCCTGTACAGCACTGCATGCTAAATCCAGCAACGCTATAGCACACAATTTCTGTTTCAGACTTGAAGTAGATGACACATTTAAATAAAACATGTATAGAATTATGAATTATTAATTTTAATAAAATTCAAAACATAGAAATTGATGATACAATTTCCTTGAACCTAGCTTTGTTAAGAGCCGCCTACCATCAATATAAGCCAATTTAACTGTGAGATCAAAAAAACCCTATTTTGCTTTCTACTTGAAACTACAAATAACAAAAAAGGTGAGGGCAGTTCACACTACATGGTGGAGCTTTTGGCTTGCTGGATCACAGTTGCTTAGGCTATTTTTTTAAAAAAATTCAATTTCAACCATGCAATTGATTGATCTACTAAACAGGCAAGTGATTAAGGAATTCATTTCTCTTAATCAGCTGATATTCCTCCTAGCACATGGCATTATTGGTAGGCTGGTGCTGGATTATCTGGACGTCAGCCAAAGCACACACACCCTTTGAATTTCTGTTAACGTCCATGGGACACCTTCCAATAAGGATATGCCACATACTCAGAACTTGGAAACCATACTTCTACAGACCTTAGCATGCAGAATCTCCCAGTTAACATGACCCCTGGCTATGCTCGCTAGGAATTCTGGAAGCTGCACTCTACAACAGAAACTCCTCCAGCCTCTCTCTGCCACACCCTATTTGTATTCTGCTTTCACAGGCTGAATGGATTTGTTAGAGGATAAGACCTTCTGCTTTAAATGGAACACATTTCCAAAGAAGTTGGACATGTTGAGAAAGCAACACTTCCCTCAAAATGCTTTCAGACTAAATTAAGTACCAGCATTCAGCATGACTATTGGGAAACTTAAGCAGCTGCCTTATACCGAGTCAGGCCACCGGTCCCACTAGTCCCATTACTCTGGCTGGCAGCATATCTGTAGGGTTTCACACTGGACTATTTCCTAGTCCCACCTGGAGATCTTTGGTATTACCTGATGGCTTTCTATCCAATAACTAACCAAACCTGAACCTGCTCAGCTTCCAGGACTAGACAAGGGTAAGCATGTTCAGGATGGCACAGTGCTACTGACTTCAAAGGAACTCATTTCTCTAAACACATGTCTAGGATCTGAGTGTCAGTGTGTTTGAGACTTAACCTAAAGGTACATAAGGGAAAACGATTTCTTCAGACTACTAGATTGTCAGAGTGGCACAATGCTGCTCGGCTGTCACACTGCAATTATTCCATGTTTGTATAACCATCTGGCTATATACATTGCAGCTCTTCATTTACATAGCTGAAACATAACAACTGGTTTGCACCATTTGTCCAGGGATGGGGAACCAGTGCCTTCAATTCAAATGCAATTTACACAGCATTTAAATATGGCCTTCAGGCTCTTTTCTGCCAGGCACACTTTATTCTCTCTTCCCACTGCAGTTTCTGAGGAGCTCCCAGAATATTGTAGCCTTTTCCCCACTGCTTAGCCGCCCCCCCCCCCCGTACCCTTCTTTCCATGAGCTGTCTCCTTTCCATCTGATCAATGGCAAACAACAGGCAGTACAGTGAAAAAAAGAGGGGTGGGACTGCCTATGAAGCTCCCTCTTTCCCACTGTTAACCTGTTCCATTGTTCCTCTCTTGCTGTAGCTCCACCTATCCCCTCCATACGTATTCTGATCACTAGAGGTGGCTCAAATCTTAAAGCCCTGTTGATGGGCTTTCCAGAGACATCAACATGGCTGGTCACTGAGAGAAACTGGATAGTGACCAGATGGACCTTTGGTTTGATCCACACAATTCTTCTGTTCTTTACAGAAATAGTATGCAAGCATGGAGCTCAGAGAGCTAATTGCACCTTCAGAGTGCTAAATTACCTCCACCGTTAGAATCCATGGACAACCTCAAAAAGATTTAGAGTGCTTTCTGGCAGTTGTACCAGCTTTTTACAGGTGCAGTTTTTAGTGGAAAGAGTTGGAAAGAAACCTGATATACCTGTCATGGAACTACAACAGAAAAAGAAAGTACTTAAGAGACTGCACGTTAAAATTAAAAAAAAAAAAACCAAAAACACTGATATTTCCAGAATTTGGGAAGAAAAAAAGCCAAACGTGACAATAAGCGTGAACTGCCTTTCCCATTTCAGTTCATGGAATATAACAGCAATCTATACAACAAATTGTGTTTTTTTTTTCAAAGCATTCACTCCCCTGCACCTGGCAAGTCTTTATACTCTTTTTCCCTCTTTGCTTCGGTGCCTTTGATTTTTGTTCCATTATTTATATTGTTAACATCAGTTTTCAATTGTTTGGAAAAAGGGGGAAGAGGGAGGAACAAAAACAGACATGCTCAAGAAAAATAAAAGTCACCCTTTGTTGACACATTAGAAAGTTGCTGGCAACTGACTCACAACCTGCCAGGTTATGTAGAAAAAAACAGGCACACACAGCCAGTTTCCCAAGATAAATTCCAGGCAACTGTTAAAGGGGGTGGGGTGCAGGAAGGCAAATATTAGTATCAGAAGGTTTGGCAGCACTGCTCCTCCCGTTAAGCGACAAACAGGGTCTGTCTCTCCTGTGTCCTTACCATTACCTTTGGTTAAAGCCAAAGTAGGTGCTGCTGCTTCTGCAACTGATGATAGAGCTTAAGAGGACTTTACAACCAGCCCACCTGCTCAGGCTAGACAGAAAGACAATAAAAAAAAGATCCATCATAAAGACTTCAAAAGAACTATTGTGGCAGGAGACTAGTAGGGCACAATAAGACAGGGTCGTCCTATAAAGAGCCAGGGGACCCTCCTTTGGACTACAAGAGGAGCCACTGAAGGCAAGGACGTTTTTTATTAGCCATCCACAGCTGCTTACCACCCTTGGTCCAATTCCTTCCTGAGATTTAGAATTTCCCCATTCATCCCCATCCAAGGAAGAACACTCTATTTCCAAGTGCCAAAAGAATCCCAGATCACTTTGAGGTGGAGCATTATTAGCTAACACACCGCCGGCGGCGGCAAGGTGTTGCAAGGTGTTTTCCGTGTTGGCCCCCTGGCCCCGGCGGTCCTTCCCTGGTCCGGGACGCCTGCCCCCAAGCCTCCCTCCGGGTCCTCCCCTTTCCCGCCCCCGGCGGTACCTCTTTGCAGACGTGCAGGTTCTCCCCTTGAGCCGCAGCACCTGCCCAGAACAGAAGCAAGAAAGCGAGCCGAAGGAGCGGCCGACGCCTCCGCCCGACTCCGCCAGGGAGGCACGAGCACCCGGCGGTCGCCGCAGGAGGATGGAGCCTGGCAGCCCCAGCCATGGTGGCGGGAAGGCGCCGCTCGGCGGATCTAGGAGGCAGCTGACGACGTCTCAGGTGCCGTGGCGGCGACAGCGGCAGCGTTTTGAGCCGGAGAGGGATGCAGGACGCTCGCCTCGCCCGCCCCGCCCCCTGTCAGGCTCGCACCGCCCACACCTCGCTGCCTAGCAACCGCAGCTGCCTTCCTCCTGCCGGCCTGGGAGTCGGGAGCGCACCTGAGGCTTGAAAGATGCGCCCGCGGTGCCCGCGCGTGCCGGAAGCGGGCAAGCCGTTTGGTCTTGCGCGCGTGCGCGCCTCGGGCCGCCGCCCCCTCCCTTCCCCAGCTCTCGAAGCGCACGTGGCGCCGCAGGAGAGAGCGAGGCCTCTTTATTGCTCGCTCGGGCCGCTCGACAGTTGTAATCTTCGTCCTCGTCGCAAACCCGTAAATCTGAAGAACGTGCGTTTTCCCGCCCCAGGAATAAATGAGCTGAGGGTTGCAATCGCGTAACATTTCGCCACAAATGGCAGTTTGGGAGATGCAAATGTTATTCACACGTTCTTGGAGTAGGTAGAAGAACGCAATACGTATAATGGCCAAACATTTCGTAGGATTGGTCTGCACGTTGACCTTTGTGGAGAACATCCTTTAAGTAATATAAACGGGATTTTTGGGTCCCCCCCCCGAAATTATTCATTTGGGTGTCTTCGAGGTGTAGTTTATTCTCTTTTTTTGACCGCTATAACTGGTACCGCTGTGTTTGTAGTGCCGAACTAGCACGATTTAGTTTTACAATTTATACATACGAACAAGCTATTGATCCGCCTTTTTCCTCGTAAACCACTCAAAGGGCTTCCAACAGACGCGATAGAATTAGACAAATTAGCCTCGTATTCTACAAATGTGAACTTTGAAGGAGTACAATCAAAACTCAACGGTGAAAAATGAGTTGTAACCAGTAAACCGGACATTAAAATATTTACTAGTTTTTAAAAAGTCTCCCCCCCCTTTCTGAAAGTGAAACCCTCCCATTACCACAGGACTGCGATACTGCAAACCCACAACGCCCTGCGTCCTGTGTGTTCACACCAATGAACAATACTTGTGTCACTGTAAAGAGCAGGCTTTTTGTTTGACTTTAGCTGTTTATGCTCCTGCAAGTCTAGCGCGGGCACGTTGCATGGATTCAGGTGTATGTTCGCACCAAGACCTCCCTGATGTCTGTAACCTGTCCCCCCCCACCCGCAATATAAGACCCTTACGCAACAGAGCTGGCTTAGGAGGTTTTGAAATAAACCGGACGGGGGACGGACACCATTCGTTTAACACTATCTAAAAAGCTGGAGTCGTTCGAACCAGTAAGACCAGCCTAAAATTGCCTAATTGCACCAATTACTTTGCGCCCCCCCCCCAAAAAAAAACTGTGGTAGGAAGCTGGGTGCGTTAGGATTCTTCTTTGGCTAACAAGATAACAAATAGTTAATCTCTAAAGCGGTAATATATGAAGGGAAGTATGTTCGTGGGGTTCTTTTAAATCCGGGTTTCCTCTCGAGTTTCTTCACGAAGCCCAAATCTATAGTACCTTGGTTTTTGAATGCCTTTACGTTTTAGACACGGGCGATGACTTCGGAGTCTATTTTAAACGTGTCTTTCAAAAGTGGGTATTAATGGAATATTGAACAATACCTCAAATGCCTTATGCTTAAGCTCAGTATGTTTAGCGCATGTTAATTTCCCGCTCACTGAGAAAAACGGCCTAATTTTAATAATATAAAGCCCACCCCCAACATTTTTTCAGACCCAGCCGCCAGCATCTCCCAAAGCCTTTTGCCAAATTCTAAGGTTTTGCTTCCTGGTTGGATTTTCCACTTCCAAACATCAGAGGGCGCTTTAGATTATGTGCTGCGAGCTCTAGAAGCTAAAGATGGCCGTCGCCTAGCAACGGTTGCCGGATCCTAAACAAATCTAACACGCGCCGAGAGAACCCGCGGTCTCTTTCTGCTGCTCCCGCAGCGGGCGCCACGCGAAGATTTCCCAGGCAAGCCCTGGAGGATGCCACCCACTAAGGACTCCTTCCCACTCCCCTACTACGAAAAGGAAGCCCCTTCCAGTGACAAGAATGAGAGTTCCCGGGTAAGCGTTAAATCACCTTCCCAGATTGTTTTTTAAATCATTAAAAACAGTTAATATATATACACTATTTTTATTTTTTATGCATGTATTATCATTTAATTTGGAACGCTCACATTGCTCTATCTATACTGCAGTATTGTTTTGCAATTTGTCCTCAATGTTCTATGGGTAGGTTATTTTTACAAGTGACACAGCAACACTTTTAAAATTTGTAAAACTATAATTTGATTCTTTTTGGAAATGTATGGTTTAAGCTGACTGGAGGGAGAAGCAAAGGAGGTTGTTGTGAGCTCTTTCCTTTGATATTTTTCATACAATAGTGAAAGAAGGAAAGGGAGGAGAGAAAATTCATTAAGCAGTTTTAAAGTCGATTAAAACTGAATGTTATGGTCATATTTAATGTAAGTTATCTTCTTGAAAATGAGGGATTAGTAACCACAATAACAGAAGCTCAAGCACAATGTACACCACAAATTTAAAAATGGCCATAAAGTTGAACAGGATGCAAAGGATGCCAGTGTTAATAATTAAGTAGAATCAAGGAAATTATTAGAGGCAAAAGGATTGCTTCAGCTAATGGAGTGGGGAGAAAGACAGTTTAAAAAAAAATTCAGTAGGAAAAAATGGAACACAAACTTTGGCAAAAGAAATATAAGCAGATAAGTAATGCAAAATAAGAATTCTATTAGCATGTTCTAAAGCATTAAGACCAACAATAAAAAGACTTGTAGTACATCAGAAACAGAAAATTGGCTAGGGAGGCAGTTAGATCACAGAAGAACTAAAGGGTTGTAAAGGAAGATAAAGAAACAAAAAGAAAAAGAAAATCATCAAGCACACGGAACAAAACTTCCTGAAGGTCTGAGAACCTCATGAAGTAACTTGGGACAGGCAAAGTATTTCACACCAGAGCACAGACAGAGTTCTGACTCCTGTCCTCTGAAGATGCCGGCCACAGAGACTGGCGAAACGTTAGGAAGAAAAACCTCAAGAACATGGCCAGACAGCCCGAAAAACCTACAACAACCATCGGATCCCAGCCGTGAAAGCCTTCGAGAATACAAACAAAAAGAAGTCTTAGTTTCTTTCTCTTCTCTACAGAAGATGTGGGGAACTAGCCATGCCAGGACTGTTTTTTTAGGAGGGGTCTCAGGAACAGAGTAAGATAACGATGACAGATTAGGTTTTATGCTCTACTGACATATTAAAAATTAATAAATCATTGGTTCTGAATGCTTGTGACCTTAAGTCAAACGTGAAACATTTTGTCTTCCAAATAAACTGTGTAACTTATTCCAAATACTAGCTTTATACCAGAGGACTGGGAAGAAGCCAATATAATAATTTTTAAAAAAGAAAACTGGGGGGTGGGTGTAAGAACTAAAAAACTACAAATCTATTAGCTTCTTACATGTTCTAGATAAACAGCTGAAAACATTAAAATAAAATCATCAAGCACATGGAACAAAACTTCCTGAAGGTCTGAGAACCTCATGAAGTAACTTGGGACAGGCAAAAGTATTTCACACAAACTATGCACCCTATACTTTTAACATCTTTTCTTAATTTAGGGACTAAAGACAGCTTCCTTCTCTGTGCAGTACATGTGTAGCCTCAGACATGCATAGAATCTCCTCTTAAACACTTCTTTTTCTGGTATGAACAGCAGCAGATCAGTACTATGTGACAGTGCATCTGCTCCACTGCAATCTGTTTTTGTGCCATTGGATCAGAATACCACAAAGCGAGAACACAAGAATGAAAGTGCTTGTGATAATTCTTGTATGTTGTCTGGAAGTACATGTCAACTGTCTTGAACGTGAGCTAAGGAAAGTAACTACTTCATCTCAGCTAAAAAAAGGTCAAAAGAGGAATACACGTGTTCTTTCTATTCTATGGACACCAGTCATAGGAATAGCACTATAGAGTCCAGCTCCCATATACCTTACAGTCCAGGAAAGGTACACTTTTTCAGGCTAAAGACATTTCCAGGTACTACTTCCAAGTTCATATGCTTCTTATTGGTACAGAAAACGCCCTACCCTGTGCAACAGCAGGACCCCTGGAATCGTCTGCATGCAACACCTACCTTAGCAAGCATCCGAAGAGAGGTCTGGTACTCAGAACCTGAGGTAAAAATGCTGATTTAATATATAGTCCTCTGCCACCACCTTTGCTGTGTTTTCCAATATGCTTTCTCTTACAGTATTCTTTACTATTTGACTCCAATGACTCCTTCCCTTAAAATGCACCGCAAGCATATGCATAGTGAGGACATACCACTTGTTGTAAACTTCTTACTTTATCATCTGTAGAACCAGGTTATTATTTATTTTCATTGCCAGTCTCCCTTTCAAATGTTAAATCTTTATATGTATTTATAGTAGTATTTATGTGAACACTGATTCTCACACACCTTCTATCCAGGTTTCCAGGGACAGTCTGGATTTTAATCTTAGCTCTCTCTACAACCACCATGAAGATCTGCTTAAAGACAAGACTGAGGTAGTCCTCCATAAAGAGACAGTTTTTCATGAACACAGGTAAGCACAATCCATTGATTTTCCTGATTTCAGCAAATAACACAGATGCTTATAGATTCATATTAAACTCAGTTTAGCCTAACAAAGTGCAGCTCTTGTATCTATGAGGTCAGTGAGTTAGTATTCCACATGTCACTACCTTGGAGACAGGCATTAGTATATTTTTCCAAGGATGGTGCTTTTGTTTCCATGTTTTCCTGAAAACTGCTCTTCACATAATCCACAGATCAGCCATATTTCCAGGCTTTCTATGAGACTACACTGGCACTGGTATCCAGGCCACACACAGAAGAAATTACAATCCCGCCCTCAGTGAAGTCAATTGCACAGGTAGATTGTAGATGAAGCAGGAAGAACACCTTCCTGGGGTCACCAATGGTCATGCTGGCTAGGATAATCTTGGAACTGTAATCCCCATCTCTGTTTCTATGGCCATACGTATGTAACATAAGATTACATAAGAGGTGATTCTACTTTGGGCAGGATCGCATAGATTATCCCATATTCGACTGCTGTTAAAACCTCCAACAATATTCTGCAGTGCTAATGTGCTGACACTTTTGAAGCAATGCTCCACTGCATATTGGGACCAATTCAGTGTATATTATCTCAGCAGCATATATCAATGTCAGAAAGGGAAATAGCAATACTCAGAAGTCAGCCCTGGTAAACTATTATCAGTATAACAATGCATATAACAGCTACATTATAATGAAGGCTCAGCAACAAGTTCCAAATCAAATTGTTATAATGAAATGAGAGTACCACATCATAAGGACTGAACCACAAAATCAAACCAATATACACCAGAGACTGAAAATTGTTCATCATATTGAGTAAAATGTTTCATGCTCCTTCTGGCACACTTTGTACTGGAAATTTTTGAATCAATACATTGACTTGGTATAACCAGGCAAACTCTACACATAACCCAGGGGGGAAATTCAGGATGGAAGTGGGCAAATTTGTAATGATGCAATTCTAATGCATTCTGTGCTCATTTACTGTGTATTCAAGTACAGACGGTGAAGGGAAAATGCACAAGTGGAGATATCACCTTGATTAAATAATGCCATCTACCTCTTTCTGAAGTGTTCTCCAACTTTTGAACATTATGGTATCAGTTTTTCATTGATGGTATCCCTGTGCATCTTTGGTGATTCACATACAAAATGTATACACCAATGCACAGAAGGATGTAAAGCAATTGTGTCTGCATTGAAATCTCCCCCCACCTCATATATACATCTCCTCTTGTTTTTGAGCACTGCAGGGTACTAAAGGGTTTCGAGCCTATAAAAGAATGTACTGTGCCTCCAATTCAGCGACCCACTTCTAGAGGCATCTGTGTGAGAAACTGGGTCAACCCAGCAAAAGAGTCAATCCATAGCATTGAAGGAGCCATAGGTAAGGAGCAATAGATACCTGTTCTTGTTGCTGTCAGGCTGGGGTAAGAAATGAGACCAAGCTTTTATCAAATCAAATTCCTAGGTACAGACACATACACTAAGTTAGCAATTCCTCATTATTTTGTGTGACAGGCTTCCTTCTGAAAGAATATAAACACATCTCCTTGAGCCTATCCATGTGTTAAAGGCTTAATACATGAGTGAACGAACATTTAACAATAAGGTAATTTTAAAAAAAAATCCATTGTAGCTATTTATATTCAGATAGCTTGCTTACCTGGCATGTTCACAGACGTGAATAGTGTGGTTCACACCTCGGAAAAAAAGACTGGAGAACAGCTGGCAATTCTTGAAATGCAGTGCTGTTGTGGAGTTTTATCTTACTGCTGTTTAAAAGGCGAGACAAATTTTAAAAATCAAAGTAGATCTATGGGGGTTCAATGGCTTTATTCCTCTCAAACATAACCTTGGAGATACCTATCATTTCTTCTTCCTTTCTGGCTGTGCATTATTAACACGGCAGGTTGCAACTGTAATTGTTGTTGTTGTTTAGTCGCTAAGTCATGTCCAACTCTTCGTGACCCCATGGACCAGAGCACGCCAGGCCCTCCTGTCTTCCACTGCCTCCCGGAGTTGGGTCAAATTCATGTTGGTAGCTTCGATGACACTGTCCAACCATCTCGTCCTCTGTCGTCCCCTTCTCCTCTTGCCTTCACTTTTTCCCAACATCAGGGTCTTTTCCAGGGAGTCTTCTCTTCTCATGAGATGGCCAAAGTATTGGAGCCTCAGCTTCAGGATCTGTCCTTCCAGTGAGCACTCAGGGTTGATTTCCTTCAAAATGGATAGGTTTGTTCTCTTTGCAGTCCAGGGGACTCTCAAGAGTCTCCTCCAGCACCACAATTCAAAAGCATCAATCCTTCGGCGGTCAGCCTTCTTTATGGTCCAGCTCTCACTTCCATACATCGCTACTGGAAAAAACATAGCTTTGACTATGCGGACCTTTGTCGGCAAGGTGATGTCTCTGCTTTTTAAGATGCTGTCTAGGTTTGTCATCGCTTTCCTCCCAAGAAGCAGGCGTCTTTTAATTTCGTGGCTGCTGTCCCCATCTGCAGTGATCATGGAGCCAAGAAAGTAAACTCTGTCACTGCCTCCATATCTTCCCCTTCTATTTGCCAGGAGGTGATGGGACCAGTGGCCATGATCTTAGTTTTTTTGAGGTTGAGCTTCAGACTATTTTTTGCGCTCTCTTTTACCCTCATTAAGAGGTTCCTTAATTCCTCCTCACTTTCTGCCATCAGAGTGGTATCATCTGCATATCGGAGGTTGTTGATATTTCTTCTGGCAATCTTGGGATTCATCCAGTCCAGCCTTTCGCATGATGTATTCTGCATATAAGTTAAATAAGCAGGGGGACAATATACAGCTTTGTACTCCTTTCCCAGTTTTGAACCAATCAGTTGTTCCATATCCAGTTCTAACTGTTGCTTCCTGTCCCACATATAGATTTCTCAGGAGATAGATAAGGTGGTCAGGCACTCCCATTTCTTTAAGGACTTGCCATAGTTTGCTGTGGTCCACACAGTCAAAGGCTTTTGCGTAGTCAATGAAGCAGAAGTAGATGTTTTTCTGGAACTCTCTGGCTTTCTCCATAATCCAGCGCATGTTAGCAATTTGGTCTCTAGTTCCTCTGCCCCTTCGAAATTCAGCTTGTACTTCTGGGAGTTCTCGGTCCACATACTGCTGAAGCCTACCTTGTAGGATTTTGAGCATAACCTTGCTAGCGTGTGAAATGAGTGCAATTGTATGGTAGTTGGAGCATTCTTTGGCACTGCCCTTCTTTGGGATTGGGATGTAGACTGATCTTTTCCAATCCTCTGGCCACTGCTGAGTTTTCCAAACTCGCTGGCATATTGAGTGTCGCACCTTAACAGCGTCATCTTTTAAGATTTTAAATAGTTCGACTGGAATGCCATCACCTCCACTGGCCTTGTTGTTAGCCATGCTTTCTAAGGCCCACTTGACTTCACTCTCCAGGATGTCTGGCTCCAGGTCAGCAACCACACTATCTGGGTTGTCCGGGACATCCAGATCTTTCTGGTATAATTCCTCTGTGTATTCTTGCCACCTCTTCTTGATGTCTTCTGCTTCTGTTAGGTCCCTCCCATTTTTGTCCTTTATCATGTCCATCTTTGCAGAAAAGGTTCCTTTAATATCTCCAATTTTCTCGAACAGATCTCTGGTTTTTCCCTTTCTATTCTTTTCCTCTATTTCTTTGCACTGTTCATTTAAGAAGGCCCTCTTGTCTCTCCTTGCTATTCTTTGGAAGTCTGCATTCAATTTTCTGTAACTTTCCCTATCTCCCATGCATTTTGTTTCCCTTCTCTTCTCCGCTATTTGTAAGGCCTCGTTGGACAGCCACTTTGCTTTCTTGCATTTCCTTTTCTTTGGGATGGTTTTTGTTGCTGCCTCCTGTACAATGTTACGAGCCTCCATCCATAGTTTTTCAGGCACTCTGTCCACCAAATCTAGTTCCTTAAATCTGTTCTTCACTTCCACTGTGTATTCATAAGGGATTTGGTTTAGATTATACCTGACTAGCCCAGTGGTTTTTCCTACTTTCTTCAGTTTAAGCTTCAGTTTTGTTATAAGAAGCTAATGATCAGAGCCGCAACTGTAATAGGCCCATTGAATCAGTGAAACGTAAATATTTTACTCACTAAATGCCCACAGATTCAATGAGCTTACTCTAGTCATGACTTACTATTCTAAACAACAGAATTTTAGCCTTTAAATCCAATCATTTTTCTCTGGGCTGCAGAAAACATATACTAGGCTTTATGCATTTCTACAAGCTCAAATTTGAAATTAATTCTGGCATGAAAGTTTTCAAGGGTTTTTCCCCCAAAAGTAATTCTTTCTCTTAAATTGGTGTGTGATACTGCTCTGGTTTGGAGATCTTTCGGTAGTGGAAGATTTCATGGCCTGAAACTTATTGGTCAGTTACAACAGTGTGGAGGTGTAATTGCTAGTTAACAAGTAGCCCTTTGAGTCCCTAGCTGCACACCAGTTGTGCAAGTTGCTCCATGCAAGCAATTAATTATTAGTGACAATTCACTGCTGCAATCTACACCATTGTACTTACACCAGCTTAAACAACTGATACAATTCTGGCAAATAAAGAGCTGGCATTTATGACTTTTATTCTTTTGCAGAATCTCCGCACACTGCAGCCACCAACAGTGGATACTCCCGTAAAGAGAATGGAGGGATCTTCTATCACTAAAGAAGTTGTATTGATAGGCCACTGCTTTAGTCCTTTCAGCTTGTAATCAATTACAACAATGGAGTGAACTCTTTACCCCCTGCTTTGCTTTTAGATCATTCATTAAAGCACTCAGTTCAATGAAACCTACTAAGAACACTACTGCACTGTACCCCTGTGTCTGCAGAAACAAGCTGTTTCTTGCCTATGGACCAAGCTACAAATGTACCCAGCCTAATAAATCCAGGGATTTAGTTAAAAATTGAATCAGTCTGGGCTGTGGTCCAAGAAGGAGTTTTATCACATATTCCTGTTTAACTGAATTCAAATCTTAACTAAGCCAATCTAATCTGGCACAAGTATATTCCTAGTAAACTAGTTAAATAAAGGTCACATGTATAGCTTACCTCAAAGCTTTTTGTTCTCACAGTGTTCTCTGGACATTTGATGTAATATGCTGAAAAACCTGTTTTTGCTGTTTTGTATTCAAAAAGAATACAAAATACCCCTTCACGGATTGCTGCCTTGTCGTGGCGAAGGGCTTGAGTAATTCAGAGAAGCTATGGGCTATGCCATGCAGGGACACCCAAGACAGACAGGCCATAGTGGAGAGTTCTGACTAAATGCGATCCACCTGGAGCAGGAACTGGCAAGCCAGTCCAGTATCTTTGCCACGAAAACTCCATGGACAAAAACAAAAGGCTAAAAGATATGACTTTGGAAGATGAGCCCCTTAGGTCGGAATGCGTCCAACATGCTACTGAGGAAGAGCGGAGGACAAGGACAAGTAGCTCCAGAGCTAATGAAGTGGTTGGGCCAAAGCCGAAAGGACGCTCAGCTGCAGACGTGCCTGGAAGTGAAAGGAAAGTCCAATGCTGCAAAGAAAAATACTGCATAGGAACCTGGAATGTAAGATCTATGAACCTTGGTAAGCTGGATGTGGTCAAACAGGAGATGGCAAGAATAAACATTGACATCCTGGGCGTCAGTGAACTAAAATGGACGGGAATGGGCGAATTCAATTCAGATGATTATCATATCTACTATTGTGGGCAAGAATCCCGTAGAAGAAATGGAGTAGCCCTCATAGTCAACAAAAGAGTGGGAAAAGCTGTACTGGGATACAATCTCAAAAATGATACAATGATTTCAATATGAATCCAAGGCAGACCTTTCAACATCACAGTCATCCAAGTTTAGGCACCAACCACCGATGCTGAAGAGGCTGAACTTGACCAATTCTATGAAGACTTACAACACCTTTTAGAACTGACACCAAAGAAAGATGTTCTTCTCATTATTGGGGACTGGAATGCTAAATTAGGGAGTCAAGAGGTAAAAGGAACAACAGGTAAGTTTGGCCTTGGAGTTCAAAACGAAGCAGGGCAAAAGCTAATAGAGTTTTGTCAAGAGAACAAGCTGGTCATCACAAACACTCTTTTCCAACAATACAAAAGGCGACTCTACACATGGACATCACCAGATGGGCAATACCGAAATCAGATTGATTATGTTCTCTGCAGCCAAAGATGGAGAAGCTCTATACAATCAGCAAAAACAAGACCTGGAGCTGATTGTGGCTCTGATCATCAGCTTCTTATAGCAAAACTCAAGCTTAAACTGAAGAAAGTAGGAAAAACCACTGGGCTAGTCAGGTATAATCTAAACCAAATCCCTTATAAATACACAGTGGAAGTGAAGAACAGATTTAAGAAACTAGATTTGGTGGACAGAGTGCCTGAAAAACTATGGATGGAGGCTCGTAACATTGTGCATGAGGCAGCAACAAAAACCATCCCAAAGAAAAGGAAATGCAAGAAAGCAAAGTGGCTGTCCAACGAGGCCTTACAAATAGCAGAGAAGAGAAGGGAAACAAAATGCAAGGGAGATAGGGAAAGTTACAGAAAATTGAATGCAGACTTCCAAAGAATAGCAAGGAGAGACAAGAGGGCCTTCTTAAATGAACAGTGCAAAGAAACAGAGGAAAAGAATAGAAAGGGAAAAACCAGAGATCTGTTCAAAAAAAATTGGAGATGTTAAAGGAACATTTTGTGCAAAGATGGACATGATAAAGGACAAAAATGGTAGGAACCTAACAGAAGCAGAAGACATCAAGAAGAGGTGGCAAGAATACACAGAGGAATTATACCAGAAAGATCTGGATGTCCCGGACAACCCAGATAGTGTGGTTGCTGACCTTGAGCCACACATCCTGGAGAGTGAAGTCAAGTGGGCCTTAGAAAGCATGGCTAACAACAAGGCCAGTGGAGGTGATGGCATTCCAGTCGAACTATTTAAAATCTTAAAAGATGACGCTGTTAAGGTGCTACACTCAATATGCCAGCGAGTTTGGAAAACTCAGCAGTGGCCAGAGGATTGGAAAAGATCACTCTACATCCCAATCCCAAAGAAGGGCAGTGCCAAAGAATGCTCCAACTACCGTACAATTGCACTCATTTCACACGCTAGCAAGGTTATGCTCAAAATCCTTCAAGGTAGGCTTCAGCAGTATGTGGACCGAGAACTCCCAGAAGTACAAGCTGGATTTCGAAGGGGCAGAGGAACTAGAGACCAAATTGCTAACATGCGCTGGATTATGGAGAAAGCTAGAGAGTTCCAGAAAAACATCTACTTCTGCTTCATTGACTACGCAAAAGCCTTTGACTGTGTGGACCACAACAAACTATGGCAAGTTCTTAAAGAAATGGGAGTGCCTGACCACCTTATCTATCTCCTGAGAAATCTATATGTGGGACAGGAAGCAACAGTTAGAACTGGATATGGAACAACTGATTGGTTCAAAACTGGGAAAGGAGTACAAAGCTGTATATTGTCCCCCTGCTTATTTAACTTATATGCAGAATACATCATGCGAAAGGCTGGACTGGAGCAATCCCAAGCCGGAATTAAGACTGCCGGAAGAAATATCAACAACCTCAGATATGCAGATGATACCATTCTGATGGCAGAAAGTGAGGAGGAATTAAAGAACCTCTTAATGAGGGTGAAAGAGGAGAGCGCCAAAAATGGTCTGAAGCTCAACCTCAAAGATCATGGCCACTGGTCCCATCACCTCCTGGCAAATAGAAGGGGAAGATATGGAGGCAGTGACAGATTTTACTTTCTTGGGCTCCATGATCACTGCAGATGGTGACAGCAGCCACGAAATTAAAAGACGCCTGCCTCTTGGTAGGAAAGTGACGAGAAACCTAGACAGCATCTTAAAAAGCAGAGACATCACCTTGCCGACAAAGGTCCGCATAGTCAAAGCTATGGTTTTTCCAGTAGCGATGTATGGAAGTGAGAGCTGGACCATAAAGGTGGCTGACCGCCGAAGAACTGATGCTTTTGAATTGTGGTGCTGGAGGAGACTCTTGAGAGTCCCCTGGACTGCAAGGAGAACAAACCAATCCATTTTGAAGGAAATCAACCCTGAGTGCTCACTGGAAGGACAGATCCTGAAGCTGAGGCTCCAATACTTTGGCCATCTCATGAGAAGTGAAATCTCCCTGGAAAAGACCCTGATGTTGGGAAAGAGTGAAGGCAAGAGGAGAAGGGGATGACAGAGGACGAGATGGTTGGACAGTGTCATCGAAGCTACCAACATGAGTTTGACCCAACTCCGGTAGGCAGTGGAAGACAGGAGGGCCTGGCATGCTCTGGTCCATGGGGCCACGAAGAGTCAGACACGACTTAACGACTAAACAACAACAACATTCAAAAAGAAGCTATGAGAGATTTCAAGGAAGAGAGCACTGTGTATTTTCAGAGACCGTATACACAAAGTATCTTTGCTTTAAGAGGACAACTAAAATTTATATAGTGGCAAAACATTTTTTTTATATTCTTTCCCACAAGATTGGGTTTAACTTTGAACCTTACATACATAACAAACATTAACATACCTTCTGTTTCACTGTAAATGGAAAATAAGCCCTCTCATATTACAAACAATCCAGCATATTTTGCAACTTGAAGATCTTGCTTGGCAGTTTTTTTTTTAGAAATCCACAACATGATTACTCAATTCCTATTTCCTTAAGCACAATACTTTAATAAACTAGGTATTTCACGACACAAAGCCTTACAGAAATAAACTGCTGAGTTTCTAAAGACTGGAACCATTGTATCCAGTTCACTGGTGGGAAAAAGTCAACCAGGAACAAGGATAAGATGGATGCCAAAACAAACACAGTTTAAAAAGACATTCTACAAGGACAAAAACAAAGTGAAGGGCCTGAACCGTTGAACAATATGGCTGTCTGCCAACTAGTACTACTGAAGCAGCCTACTGCCAAAAAACATTGACTGGTGTAAATGCATCAGAAATTTTACTCTGCCATCACTGTATTTCTGGGATCTTACTGCCCTGCGTGGTCACAATTTGACACTATTACTACATCAGTCAGCACGGTTTCCTCTTTCAGGGACTGTAGCCTTCCACAGCCTGATGATCCCCAGATTTACTGAACCATAACTCCCATCATTCTCAGCCAGCATTGCCATAAATTTGACTGGGCAAGATTACCTCTACCTCTTTGGTTCCTTCCGATGCCTGTTCACTTCTATTCTTTCTCTGATTTCAGCTTTAAAACTTTACTCCACTTTTTGTTTCCTCAGGTCTCAGATATTAGATTATTGCCCACTTTGTCCCACCTTCTACAGTCACTTTGTATCTTGATCAGTTTTCTTAATGGTACCTGTTCTTCCAGGTCAGGGAATCTGACATCTGAATCTCTAAGAGTCCTGCAGGCCTTTATAGATCTTCAGGGAAAAATCTGAAGCCTGTACTCATCACAGCTGGTATTTGTCCCAGTACTGTTAATTCCAGTATGACCCTAAGGAATATTTTGCAACTTATACAGTTCTCCATTCTTCTGAATATCCTTTAATTTCTTTGCGCCATTCAAGACAGATAAACAACGTCCAAGAAGGTCTCTACTTCTTTCTTTTATTGAACAGGCACATACAGATACATATGTATATTGTTTTTTTATCTGTTGAATTCCCTATTGAATATCCAAAAGATTTAACTATAAAAACTTAATGTTATTAAGAATGTAAATATGGTAACTTAATGAACTAAATGGAAAATATAACTAGCAAAACTTTAAAATGCTTTAATGAAAATTTATATGGTGCCTAAGAGTGGAATAATATGACTGTAACTAGAGATGGGCATGAACCAAAAAACGAATCAGGAAGTTCATAAAAAATTGCCAGTTTGTTGGTTCGTATTGGTTTGGGTTCGTCAAACCAATAAACGAAAACAAATGAAACAACAAACGTTTAAAGTGATTTTTGGCGTATTTGCCCATTTTCTCTCCCCTCGCCCCCTGACAGCCTGCTCCTGTCAATCAGAAGCACTAGACAACCCTGGGAGGGACCTAGAGCCTACTGGATTGGCAGGTCAGGCAGCCAAAGGTGTGGTTCATAGGGCTCTGGGGGAGTTGCTTGTTCATATTTATAAGACCAATTCACAGGAGCCATTTTCATCTCAGAGCCACTTCTACTAGTCACAGGAACCTTTCTACCTAGGAAAGGTGCCCAGGTTCTACCTCAGCTATCTAGGTTAGCTCAGATCTCCAGCAGAACATTGCTTCCCTTGTCAGGCAACCTGTCTCTCCCCTCACTCCCGCTGACCACACAACAACCTCTGTACCTCAGCTCAGACCTCCAGCGCGGCATTGTCCATGGGGTTTGGGGGAAAGGGTGTTATCCCTCCCCAGTCCACCTTCTGATCATAGAATCATAGAAAAGTGTTGGAAGGGGCCTACAAGGCCATCAAGTCCAACCTCTTGCTCAATGTAGGAATACAATCAAAGCATGTCTGCCAGGTGATTATCTAAGTTTTTCTTGAATGCCTCCAGTGTTGGAGCACTCACCAACTCCCGAGGTAACTGATTCCACTGTCGTACTGCTCTAACAGTTAGGAAGTTTTTCCTGATATTCAACCAAAATCTGGCTTCCTTTAACTTGAGCCCATTGTTGAGTGTCCTACACTCTGGGATGATCGAGAACAGATCTTGCCCCTCCTCTGTATGACAGCCTTTCAAATATTTGAAAAGTGCTATCATATCTCCGCTCAGTCTTCTGTTCTCAAGGCTAAACATGCCCAGTTCCTTCAGCGTTTCCTCATAAGGCTTGGTTTCCAGCCCCCTGATCATCCTTGTCACCCTCCTCTGAACTTGTTCCAATTTGTTAGCATCCTTCTTGAAGTGTGGTGTCCAGAACAGGACACAATACTCAAGGTGAGGTCTAACCAGTGCTGAATAGAGGGGGGCTAGCACCTCGCGGGATTTGGAAACTATACTTCTGTTAATGCAGCCTGAAATAGCATTAGCCTTTTTTGTAGCCACATCACACTGTTGGCTCATATTTAGCTTGTGATCTACAACGATTCCAAAATCCTTCTCGCTTGTAGTTTTGCTGAGCCAGGCATTCCCCCATCTTGTAACTGTGCAATTGGTTTCTTTTTCCGAGGTGCAGTACTTTGCACTTATCCCTGTTGAATGTCATTCTGTTGCTTTCGGCCCAGTGCTCCATCCTATCAAGGTAATTTTGAATTTTGTTTCTGTCTTCTAGGGTATTAGCTATTCTGCCCAATTTGGTATCATCTGCAAATTTGACTGCTTTTACAATCTGTTCCAGAATTTTGCCTGGGATTGATGTCAGGGTGACTGGCCTGTAGTTCCCAGGTTCCTCTTTTTTGCCCTTTTTGAAGATAGGGACAACACTGGTCCTCCTCCAGTCCTATGGCACCTGACCCATTTCCCATGATTTCAAGAAAATGGATAGCGGTTCTGAGAGTTCTTCAGCCAGTTCCTTCAGTACTCTCGGATGCAGTTCATCCAGCCCTGGAGTTTTGAACTCGTTCAAGGTGGTAAGGTATTCCTTGACTATTTGTTTATCTATCTCCAGCTGCAATCCTGTCCCCCCCCTTTGCACTTCCAATTTGTTTAGAAGTTCATAGCCTGTCTTATGGGAAGACTGAACTGAAATAGGAATTGAGCACCTCTGCCTTTTCTTTGTCCTGTTATCATTTTCCCATCTCCATTGTGGAGCTGTGTCACTATGTCTTTTGTTTGTCTTTTGCTACTCGCATACCTGAAGAATACTTTTTTTTATTGATTTTAGTGTCTCTAGCTAACCTCAGCTCATTCTCAGCTTTTGCCTCCTAATGCCATCCCTGCATTTACTTGCTACTTGTCTGTACTCCTCCTTGGTGGTCTGGCCTTCTTTCCATTTCCTGTACATGATGAGCAACAACCTGTGTAAGGTTCCTTGGCATGAACCATTGCTGGAATTTCCCCAAAGCCAGCTGCTAAAGAGCACTTTCCTGGGGGGACATTCTTTGATGGTGTATAACTCAGATGTCCAAAATCCAAACTTCACCAAACCTGGAGGGGATGTAGAGGAAAGTCAGGGGAAGCTTCTCTCTGATTTTGGTGTCTCTAGGTGAGTGTGCAATGGTGCATTCTAGAGCTTCTGAACCTCCAAACCAAAATGAACCAATTCATTGTTCTTTTCCCCCCCAAAAAGTTCAGGAAGTTCATGGTTCATTGACTTCAACAAATCACAACAAACTGCCATTTTGCTGGTTCATGCCCATCTCTAACTGTAACTAAAGGGTTACAAATACTTAATAAAAAGTATTACATAGGCATATTCCCTAAGTTAAAAAAATTCTCAATTAAGTCACATATATGAAAATATCTCAACAGACTATAATTAAAAGACTAAACTACATAAGCAATTATAACAGCACATCAGCAAATATGAAAAAAAAAATCTTACCCTTCCCCCAGCAGAGTTTTCTCCCCTCTAACAATATTCTCCTGATAGCCTTTGTTTATAAGGGTATAAATAACAGCTATATTTTCTGGCCATTATTTATACCCTTATTTTTCCTTCATCTATTATCAACAATCCATTTCATAAGGCTTGGAGGTACAGGGGCCTGGTGCACCAAGAAAATAATAATAATAGAAAATTCTATTAGCCCTGCACTTTCTGTAACTCTAAAGGCCTGTAACTCAGAATCTAGCAGGCTGTCACTATGACAATAACCATACTGTTTTGGCTAAAATTTTGCAAAGCTTGGAGGACTAAAGGCCCGTAGTTTAAAGCATCTGATGAATGAAAGTCCTGAACAACCAGAATATTGTCAGTAAAGACAACACAATCTATAGGACACTGCAGACTTGACCTCCATATTTACACGTTACAAAATAAACATGTTCAACTGTCAGGAACGTTATTATAGAGTGACTTTACTTAGCTGGAATTATCTAATTGTTTTACAAAGACTAAACGATCAAGCCTCAAATTTAAAACAAAATTTACTTTCGTTTTCCAGGGCTATTTTTCCTTCACTCCCCTTAATTATTTAAACACTAAATATCACATCTTGACAGTTACGAGGGGGTGCTGATAAGTATTGAACCTCTCCCAGAAAAAATTGAGCTAGGAAGCTATAAATTGCAGGGTGTATTGGCCAATTTGTCTGTATTCAATGGTGCACAAATCAACTACCTATGATTTTAACTTATCTTTCATTTTCAGCTCCAAAGTGAACATGGCAGCACCTCCAGAAAAGTTGAATGTGGAAGAGCATAGGACCATAATCAAGTTCCTGTTTCTCCAAGGGAAAGGTGCGAAGCAGATCCATGATGAAATGTCACAAACTATGGGTGACAGTGGCCCTTCATATGCAACAGTTAAACGTTGGGTTGTCAATTTTAAAACTGGCCATTTCGGTGTTGATAGTGAGAAACCCAGTGGAAGGCCTGTTTCTGTCTCTGTGCCTGCAAATGTGAAAGCCATCCATGACATGATCATGGAGGACCGCCGAATATCAGCCAAAAGTATTGCCATATATCTGAGAATATCACGTGAGAGAGTTGGTGCCATTATCCACAACGACTTGGAAATGAGAAAGCTGGCAGCAAAGTGGATCCCCAAACTTTTGACAACCGAACAAAAGAGGAAACGTGTGGAGTCATCGGTGGCTGTTTTGGAACATTTTGCAAGAAATGAGTAAGATTTCCTGGGCAAACTGGTAAATGGTGATGAGACATGGATCTACTGTTATGATCCTGAGACAAAGGAACAGTCTAAGGAATGGAAGCACAGTGGTTCCCCCAGGCCAAAGAAGTTCCGAGTGCAAAGGTCGGTGCAGAAGCAAATGGCAACAGTTTTTTGGGATAAGGGAGTTCTGCTGGTGGACTACCTCCAACAGGGTTCAACCATCAATGCAAAATATTACTGTGTTTTATTGACGAAGTTGAGGCAAAACATCAAGGGAAAACGTCGAGGAAAGCTCTCCAAAGGTGTCATCCTGTTGCATGACAACGCCTTGTCACACACTGCAGGTGAAACAATGGCAAAACTGACCTCCTTAGGCTTTCAAGTGATGCCCCATCCACCCTATTCTCCTGACCTGGCTCCTTCTGACTATTATCTGTTCCCCAACCTCAAAAAACACCTAAAGGGACAACGATTTGGGAGTGTTCTGGAGGCAACTAATGCTGCAAATGAGTGGTTACACCAGCAGTCGGAAGAATTTTATTTGCAGGGACTTCAGAAGCTGCAGGACAGATGTCGCAAGTGCATTGACTTCCTGGGGGAATATGTAGAATAGTGTGGCAGTTACAGCTTCCTAGCTCAATTTTTTCTGGGAAAGGCTCAATACTTATCAGCACCCCCTCGTATGTCTCTCCTTTCTCAATATAATACAGCTTCTTGTGATTTTAAGCACTATTTAATGTCTTGAACCACCCTATTCTCTCCTGATCAGTCTTGTCTCATTTCCTACACCCTCCTTCACCCATTTTTCAATGTTCTTTCTAACTGTTTATAGAGAGCAACTCTGCATTCTTCTTTAGATATGTATTTCATTTCCCTGCCTCATTGCCTTTAGTCTCCCTGTTTGAAGATTTCAATCTGAGCCAAACTGACATTGATTTACCTGAAGGGATCTAAACTACTGTGTTCAGTGCTTAACATAACTTAACATTTCAAGCATTATATCACCTCAGCAAATCAGTCAGATGTGAAAAATATAGGCTAAACAAGGAATTATCACATCAAATATTATAGGTCCTACAAGGTTTGAAATCATCTAAGCTGGACTAATGTCATGATGGATCTTGACGCTACAATGGACCCTGTACTATCCCAGCAACCCTGGACTTAAAAATGATATTTGTATACATACAAAGGAAGCTATGTTATATACAGAACAGCGCAAAAGTAGGCACCTTAATGGGGGGAAATGATGGCTACGGCTACATTTACCATTCAAAATACGATTCTCTACAATGTAAAATGGCAAAGTATGCACTGCACAGTCACTTAGTCTGTCTGCATTTTCACCCAAATGTTCTTAAGACAAGATGCATGTGATATCACATTTTGAAACTTGTCTGATAGAAACTCTCCAAAGGGAACAGAGTACTGACACTAGTTCTTATCAGTCATACTAAAAAGTAAAATCAAAATTTTAAAAATCCCATTAATGAAGCACTGCCTTTAATTTCACAGATTCCCCCACAACAGGATTTTCATAATTAAAAACAAGCAGACTGGACAGCAATACTAGACTACACTGCAAGGTTGAAATATACTGTCTAAGCTAAATGAACATATGCTGTTTTCTAAGAATGATGTAACTCCTACTCAGCCACAGTGCCACCCCCATTCCACTCACAGCTACAATAGTGGGTTTTATCTGCATTAGTAGATGATTTTAAAAACACGTTCAAATTTGCTGGAAAAATTAACTAAACATCATATAAAACAAAACCTGAACTATAGAGTATAAAATGCTGCCACTTCTGCTACCTCTTGCTTTGGGCTCCACCTCAGTCGCCACCAAACTAGACTTGGATTTTTCAGTTGTTTTTCATGTGTAGTGATTAGTGCTCAATAAGGGAACAGCCCAAACTGAGTTCTTATTGTAGAAGGAAGTCCCTGATGTAGTCCCTTATCTCTCTGGCTAGCAATGTTAATGACTGTGACTTCACTGTGTAAACACAGAAAACTGGTAGCAAGCTCATGACTGGACAAAATAATGCCTGAACTTATCTCTTGGGTTCCAAAAGCACTAGAGCATTCTTATTTGAAAGCCAGGCTTTCAAATCTTGGCTACCTAGTAAGACTCTTGAAATGAACTGGGGGATGCAACCCCTTATCCCACTTGGTACTGTATTCTGATCAAGGCAAGGGGCAGGAGGAATTACAAATATTGCCCTCTCCCTCCATCACAAGTGGATCCACAGTATGAAAACAATGCATCCCAGAAGCAGCTAAAACTGATTCAGCTTTTTAAAATTCATTTCCTGGCAATCATATTTCTTGTTACGTACCTTCAAGTTGGAACCGACTTACAGCAACTCTAACAGGGCTTTCAAGCTAAGTGAAATGTTTAAAGAATTGTTTTATGAGTTCTACACGCCCAGTGAATTTCCATGGCCAAACAGGGATTTAAACCCAGGCCTCTGTTACTCTAATCCCTTATTAAGGTGAGAGGGGGAAAATCATATTTAGAATGATGAAAAAAATAACATACCATACAGTCCTTTTTTAAAAAAGTGATTACATCCTGTAAAACACTGGAATTTAAATAAATCACAATTACAGTATATAGACCTATACTAGACCTGCAAGATGCCTGACTTTAAATTTACTATTTTGAACCCATTCAGTATATACATGGTGAAATATACTGCCATCCTACACACACAAACATTTGGTTAGGAGGCCTCTCCACTCATTCCAATGAAAACACTATTTTGAAAAACAGATCATGAAAATGCATTGTGTGGTAACAAAACTATCACTTAGATTAAACAGTATTTTTTCTGAAAGCAAAAACACTACCAAGGCTTTAACTTCCATATATAGAATTTTTTCTGTACACCATTTGGATCCAGTGTTTATTAAGGCAAAGGTTTACACATTGTCAATAAAGCTGCTCTGAGTTTGAGTGAAAACCTATTAATGAAAACAAAGTGGCACTTTGAAGAGATGACAGCTCTGAATGCCCTTCCTCACTAACCCATGGATAGGTTAGCTAGTCTAGTGTAAATACTGTATCTTGGTCAGGGAAGTAAGCCCAAGAATTGAACATGTATTAACTACAGTATCAGGGTATTTGGAGATCCAAGTAAATGCATCCAAAGAAAAAGGGCCCTGTGGGAGCATATGTTCCAGCTTGATTTCTACAGTAGCTGGCCAAAAAAATCTACCTCTCTTTGCCCAAATATGGACACATAATGTGGAAAACATGGGCTCTGCCTGTTTCATCTTCAAAGAAGGGACATTTTGCATAATTTAATAAGAAAAGGAAAGCCGTGGTCACTTCTGTGATGTTAATATTCCAAAAAGTAACCCTAAAACATCAGTATGGCTGCAAACCTATTAAACTTCAGGTGGTTCCACCAAAATGCGTATGTTAGTTTCTAGCAGCAAAAAGGATATTTGCAGTGACTTAAAGAAATACCCATTTAAAGCTTTTACAGCCTGTATTTCATGTATTAAAAGAGACTGTAGGCCACCAAAACATATGTCATATTTGAGTCTTCCTGATACAAGACTTTTTTTTTCCGTATTATAAGCTCGAGTTTTATTAACATTCAGCATGAATGTATTTTTAAGCTATGTCGGCACTCCAAGGCTCGCCTCTCAAGAAAACCAGAAGCCATCTTCCTGGCCGGGCTACTCCGACGACCACAAGGCAACGCACGGCAGAGGAGAACGAACGGGGCCCAGAGGACTCCCCGCGAGTCGGATCAGAATCGCCTCGATACGCACTGGCCGGGGGAAGGGCCCCCAACCTCATCTATCTGATCAATTCATCATCTCCGACTAAGCGTTACCGCCTTCTCGGTAAACCTGCTTCACTGCACAGCGCCCCGAGGGCTTCACAGGAAGAGGGTGTTCTCATTTCAGGCCGGGCAGGCGGCGGGCATCCCGGCCCGATCAAATAAGATCAACGTGTAACAGAATGGAAGTACAGCGGCGCAGAGGGGCTCATTCACACAACCCTAACGTACAACATACACACACCTACTACGCACATACACCGGTCCAGGAACCGCCCACGCACTCGGTCACTACCACGCGCGCTATCCACTCGCTCGCCCCCGACTACCAGCTGCAACTACCGCAGCCCTCGCCGCCTGCCTTTTCTACTCTTCCGCATTGCTTTGTGGGAAAATTGCAGATCTCGTTCGCGCGACCAAAGCTCGCGTTGCCTCGAAATCCCGCCCCCTTGACTTGGTCATTCTCATAACCATAAGAGACGTGCGGTGAGGATTGATTTCGGGGCTTTCTGTCAAAGCCGTTCGGATGGAAGCAGGGATTTCCCGTAGAAAATCACGGAGAAATTCTGACTGGATAAAGAGTCAAGTCTTAGCTCATCGCCTTCAAGCGTGTTGATATTTTTTTCAAATAGTTTATTCAAGTAATGGGGGGGGCGGCGGGGGTGGGGGAAGGAAAAACCAAACACTTGAGGAATACGGTTATTAGGGTGAAGTTACCGAGCCACAACTTTGCTTCTTTGCATTTCCCGTCAGTGCCGGGTGCAGTCGTCTTTTTTTGAGCTCTCCTCCCAGAGAATACTTACTTCACATATCAACCAAGGCATTGAGAGAGAAGTAAAGCACACACATTAAAAAAGTGTAACAGCATTAAGGATAAAGTAGCTGCAGAAACTTTTACAGAAGAATTTGTGGGTTTCAGTCATTTTTCATAAGAGCTAGAATTCACTTTCTTTTTGGGTTTGAAACAGGTCCCTCATAAGAATTTAAAATGACATGCCTATGCATGCGTACACTGAACTCAGCTTCTCTTTCAAGGAACGTAGGAACAGGACTGCATATTAATGACAGATCCATTGCACTAGGAGTTAATATTGTGGTTCCATATGGGACTGGTAAGGAGTGGAGGTGAGGGGGCTTAGATTTAGATTAGGCATCCTTCAGTCTCGAGAGACTATGGTAACGTGCTCTGTATGGAGGACTTGGAACAGCGACTAGTGTGGCCGAGAAGGGCAATTCGAGAGTGACAATCCCTTCCACACTGAAGACAAATACAATCTGTCCCCTGTCCAGCTCCCTGATTTTGCTGGTTTCGGGACTGCCTCTTTGCCTCGGCCTACTGGACAAGGGTCTCTTCAAAATGGGAGAGGCCATGACGCACCGCCTGCCTCCAGGCTGAACGCTCAGATGTCAAGGTTTCCCATCTGTTGAGGTCCATTCCTAAGGCCTTCAGATCCCGCTTGCAGATATCCTTGTATCGCCGCTGTGGTCTCCCTCTGGGGCAATTTCCCTGCACTCATTCTCCATACAGGAGATATTTTGGAATCCGACCATCAGCCATTCTCACGACATGCCCAAGCCAACGTAGACATCACTGTTTCAGTAATGTATACATGCTAAAAATTCCAGCTCGTTCTAGGACTACGCTATTTGGAACTTTGTCCTGCCAGGTGATACCAAAAATGCATCGGAGACAACGCATATGGAACGTGTTCAACTTCCTCTCCTGCCGTGCACAAAGGGTCCAGGACTCACTGCAGTACAGGAGTGTGCTCAGGACACAGGCTCTATGGACCTGGATCTTGGTATATGCCGTCAGCTTCTTATTAAGCCATACTCTCTTTGTAAGTCTAGAGAGCATGGTAGCTGCTTTGCCAATGCGTTTATCCAGCTCGACATCTAGGGAGAGAGAGTCAGAGATCGTTGAGCCAAGGTACACAGTCATGAACAACTGAGGGGGCTACAGAGGTGGCAATAACTAGAATAATATAACAATCTTTGCTGCCATCTGCATTTTCTAACAATTGTTTTTAATCAGATGTGCAAGAAGCACTGAGAGGAAATTACTATTGCCCATGTATAAGCCACTGCTGCATTTTAAACTATCATTTAGCTACCCTTGTTGTACAACAGGTTAGTAAACACAGTCCTTCAGATGTGCTAAAATACAAATCTTTATTAGACTACAGTACAGAATTCTTACCACATGCTGTCAGCTCTCCCTTCTCCCAAAAATCAGAGATAAAACTGGGGACAATATTGCAGGGTTACTGTAACCCATTATTAGTAAATTTGAAACAGATAATTATCTTCCATAGACTCTGAGATTATCAGCAGTAAGTCAGAATGCTGAAATAATGCTGGAAACCTCATATTGATTACCTAAACACCTTTAATTGCTTACATCCTCATTTTAGCAATTTGCTCTGCTTTATTACGTGACTATAACCACACATATTTATGAAAGAAGCTAGTATGTTAACCAGTGTTGGAAATCATAAGTATTTGCATTAATTCAAGGTGAGTTAATAATGATAAATATAAGAGTATATTAGCATCACAAGCCACCAAATGTATTTGTTAGTATGCTGGGCTAGATTTGGTGCAACCTAGGCGACATAATCTTACTGGGCCATGAAGCTTATGTGTGGCCTTGTGACAATGCCTCAGAGTAATATATAGTGCAGGGAAGTTGCAACAACAAAAAAGCTGGTGGAAGTATGCCACCATGAGCTCCTTGGGAGGGCTAAAATATGAACAATAGTTTTCTAAGCCTCTGACAGCTAATTGCACAAAAATCACACTATGTCACATGAAAGCTTGTTAATGATGTTAAAGCTTCTTAATGTCATTTTTATTGTTTTAGATGCTTAATACACTCAAGCTCTTCTGTTGCTGCATCAATTTACCCTCCCCTTCAAATTAAAAGGTTTCAAGTTGTTTGTAGATGGTGTCCTATATATAAACCTTCTTGATAAATTGGTTGATATATGACATTTTAAAAAAGATCATTGGGTTGAACCATCATATTGGAACACAGTGCACTGATGTATTTTGACAAGCTAAGCACAGTAGAGACAGATCTCACATAGTACACCATGATAGACATTGCCAGTATGTTAAGTTTGGACATATTTTTGGTTTGTTTTCTCTACTTAAATATTTTGCCTGGCTTGGAATCCTCCCAATGTTTTAAACTTCAACTTTCACAACCCCTTACCTTGTTTTGGCCTTGTTAGCTACAGCTATTACGATTTGCAGTCCAAGAGGATGACACTCATAGGCTGAGAAAGGCTGACCAACTCAGATTCAAACACTACTGGTGCTGTCTGGGATGTGGAAGTTTACCCCAATATATCTATAGACTAACTCCAGCAGGACATTTTGATTTCCTATAATCAAACACTTGGATAATGTTAGTTTGTCAATTTCCCAAACTGCATGTATGAATTGAATAGCATGATGTTATGAGTTCCCAATCTGGTAATATGGTTATTAATAGCCTCAGTACAAAGGAGGACTGGACAGGAGGATGGTCATCTTCACAAGGATTAAGGGTCCATATTTTTTATCCCAACAATTATCTACATAAAGGTCTTTTCAGAGGTAGAAGAACATTTTCTAGTAGACAGATTTTTATTTTTAAAAGATTGATTCATTTGGAGGACTGGCAGCTAAAATGCATCCATAACATTTTGGATAATAACACAATCAGTTGCAGAACGTGTGGGGAAAATATATTTTTTACCACAGCTCCCAGTACTTCCTAGCTATCAAGACCAGTGTCTATGCTGGCAGATAGATTCTGAGAGTTCTAATCAAAGAAATTAACTTTTTCAAGCCCTGGCCAACTGTCACAGGCCATCCTCAAATGCTGATACCAGAATGCCATTTTCAATTAAACTGCCTCCCTAAACAGGAGGTGAAACTATTTTGTGAAACTGAACTTTGCTCTCACCTTTGTACTTCCCTAGAATACATAGCCATTAAAACCTACTGTTTATTTCCTTCAGATCCTCATCAGCAAGAATCACTCACCAGAAGAAGAAAGAAACAAAGCATTTCTGTGCCTATGAGGTATGAGGAAGAAAAATAAGGCAGATTTATTCAAACACATATTGCTGAAACACCAGAGGCCAAGTTAGGACTCCAGTATACCTCTTGCTGATCTACAAATATATGAAACATGACAGTTCCTGCCTGTGACAAAATGTACAAAGGTGAAAAAGAAACTGACTTTTCTTTTAACTTTAACTGGCATTATACAAATAATGGGTTTTTAAAGGATTAGGCCCTAATTTTAGAACCACTTATGACTTTCTGTCTTTCAAGTGTTTCCAGTAATAGAGAGCTCTTTGTCTGAAGGATATTATATCCAACACTCTAAGCACAGATTGGCAAGAGAGGACCATTCAAAGAAAGGTGGAGGAAAGAGAACTTATATACGTATAATTAAAAATTAAGAACACAAATGTAAATCTTTACCTTTAAAGTCTGTACACTTTCCAAAATATACAAGTTATGATCTTTAAATGTGATTTAAACTTTTAAACATTGATTCATTTATGTAACAGCATCTGTCCCCATTGTTTTCTCCTACACACTGACATCTCAATAATTGTAGCTATGTTTAAGTTGTTGGCAAATCTTGACTATAAACTAAATTCCACAAAACATGAAGCATTTCAGTCACTCTCAGTTATTGTAAAAGGTAGCAGAATGGTTAATTACTCCAAAGGAGATGTGAACAGATTAAAAAGCATTTTGCTTCCTTTGTGGTTCAGAGCATTTTCCCCCCATCTGAAGTAAGGATTGTGTAAGCGCTTCTCTGAACCATCCAAAGACTCTACCATATACACATTGACTCATTTTTATGACAAATTTAGCCCTCAATCTTAAAAGTGCATTCATTAAAGAAAACAGTTAACAAGATCAACACCCTCCAATGCTGTTCGTTATTAAACATCGGGGACTTAGAGCAATTCTCTTTAGAACACCAGGAAAAAAACCCTTCTCCTCTCCACACTGTCCTAAATTTTGGAAAAGCATTACCCGTCACTATTTGTGAGAACAATTTACTTTACACACTTCCATGTGCCTCAAGACTGTGATGTTTTCCTTGTGCAGACTGCAATACTCATTTTAATAATCTGCATATAAGACAACATTTGTTGATTACGTTCAAGCTCTATTAGAAGTACAGAGAATGATGATTACAAACGCCATTCCCTTGGTCTCAAACAAGGCTTGGTCATAGGAGAATTGCCTCTTGATGTCCATGTAGGGTTCTGTGTATATTCCTTTATGAGATATAGTCTCTCAAGCAAAAGAGGTATGCCTTCTTTAGCATCTTTGTTTGAACAATGGTGTCCATCTGGTAAATTGTGATTCATTTTATAAAAAGGACATAAAACGCCATGACAACACAGGATATTGCCACTGCTGCATGGAGTCTTGTGCCAATCACTGCCGCTGCAAAAATTAAAGATATTTATTATTTGTAACAGTACAGAACATTTTAGTAACATTTAGTCAACAAAGAACAGTTTTACTACTACAGACACTAAAAGCATAATCCTAATTCTCAGTATTGATGAGGGGAAGAAGGGGTTGGATTGATTTAAACCCACTGATTTTAAGAGTCTTAAAGCATATCTTCAAGTGTATATTGCCACTGGAATAATAAAACTAGGGAAATCTATAAGTTAGGGCTCCCAGTATGTGTGTGGGGGGGGGGGGAGAGAATCGACACACTGTTCAAGTAAACAAAAGCACAGTGGGAATACCCAACATCTTAGTAAATTTAACAGTGTTGTTCCCACCTCCTGGGTTGCTTTCATAGGTCACAACACTCCTATAAAAAGCCACTACTGGGCAGGAATTTTGTATCATACAAAGGCACTCTTCACTTCCCCTCTTGGGAAGTCACTGAATGCTTTTCTCCCAAATGCTACCTCTCCCCTAGCTTTTGGCTGCTGATTCGAAACCTGGAGCTCAGTAGGGGAGCCTTACCTTTGTAGAATACCCCCCATACCCCTCTTTTCTCCGAGAGTAACCAGACTTTCAGCCGAGGCACTTTCCGGAAATAGGCGCAGGTACATATGAAAAGCAAACCGAACACCAATAGCCCGTCCAGGGAATACACTGTAAGGAAGATGGAAAGAGTCACCGTCAACTGCAGTCACAACGTCCTTTGTCTAGGCCCCCCCCCCCCCGGTGTGGCACAACTGGAAGGGGTCTCGCAAGCCCCACACCGACCCCTGGCCCGAGGGCCCCGCCCCAGAAACCGGGTGTAAGCAAACGCAGTCACCAGGACAGCTGGGCGAGGAACTAGATCCAGCAGCCAAGAGTGAAACCGCCGGACTCTTTCCCCCCGCCCGCCCCTTCCCCTTCCCCTTCCCCTTCCCCTTCCCATCCCTCACCGTTAGCCATGACTGCCGCCCCCGAGGCCCAGACCAGTACCCGTCACCGCATCTCCCAGAATGAACGGCCAGCGCGGCACCGGAACCACTAGGTGTCACCAATCGAGCTCCAATAGAGAACTGCGCTCTATGATTGTTCGGTCCTAGAAGAGCCCGTGCTGATAGTTCAGGCAGTACTAGCTGGAAGCCGAGCCCTCTGGGTTTAGAGCGAGTCTGGCAGTGTGTTTTGAAACAGTGGTTGTCCTTTGACAAACTGGTAATGACGACATCAGGTGGTTTACTGTAGAAATACAGGACGTAACACTACAGTGCTTTCCACCACCACTCCCGAAGGGAGCTTTCACGCTCTCTACTTTTAGGGATATTATTAACCCACTCACCCATCCGCACGCACTTTTGCTGAGGATCCGTGTGATTTGCATAACAGCTCTCTAAGGCTGCCTAGTTTTATTATTATCTCCATATTATAATTTGAAGTAGGAATTATAGATACAATTTGTGTTGTGATTTTTCATTTCCGGCAGCAGCTGAGATTGATAATATAACGCACACTATCAAGAGATGTCATCCCATCTGTCTTGATTGCCAACATCTAGAGCCACAAAAGTCTCCAGTACAGTTCCACATCGTACATAGACACATAATAGAGTATTATCACCACTGCCCAATCTGCTAATTTACCAATGAATAGCTCAAGCAAGACAGAAAGTCGTGAATAAGCAAAACTCTTCTTCCGCCGATCCGGCGACCCCTGCTCAATACCGTTCCAATTTGTTTAGTCGTTAAGTCGTGTCCGACTCTTCGTGACCCCATGGACCAGAGCACGCCAGGCCCTCCTGTCTTCCACTGCCTCCCGTAGTTGGGTCAAATTCATGTTGGTAGCTTCGATGACACTGTCCAACCATCTCGTCCTCTGTCGTCCCCTTCTCCTCTTGCCTTCACACTTTCCCAACATCAGGGTCTTTTCCAGGGAGTCTTCTCTTCTCATGAGATGGCCAAAGTATTGGAGCCTCAGCTTCAGGATCTGTCCTTCCAGTGAGCATTCAGGGTTGATTTCCTTCAGAATGGATAGGTTTGTTCTCCTTGCAGTCCAGGGGACTCTCAAGAGTCTCCTCCAGCACCACAGTTCAAAAGCATCAATTCTTCGGCGGTCAGCCTTCTTTATGGTCCAGCTCTCCCTTTCATACATCGCTACTGGAAAAACCATAGCTTTGACTATGCGGACCTTTGTCGGCAAGGTGATGTCTCTGCTTTTTAAGATGCTGTCTAGGTTTGTCATCGCTTTCCTCCCAAGAAGCAGGCGTCTTTTAATTTCGTGGCTGCTGTCCCCATCTGCAGTGATCATGGAGCCCAAGAAAGTAAAATCTGTCACTGCCTCCATATCTTCCCCTTCTTTTTGCCAGGAGGTGATGGGACCAGTGGCCATGATCTTAGTTTTTTTGAGGTTGAGCTTCAGACCATTTTTTGCGCTCTCCTCTTTCACCCTCATTAAGAGGTTCTTTAGGGTCAATGAAGCAGAAGTAGATGTTTTTCTGGAACTCTCTGGCTTTCTCCATAATGCAGCACATGTTAGCAATTTGGTCTCTAGTTCCTCTGCCCCTTTGAAATCCAGCTTGTACTTCTGGGAGTTCTCAGTCCACATACTGCTGAAGCCTACCTTGTAGGATTTTGAGCATAACTTTGCTAGCGTGTGAAATGAGTGCAATTGTACGGTAGTTGGAGCATTCTTTGGCACTGCCCTTCTTTGGGATTGGGATGTAAACTGATCTTTTCCAATCCTCTGGCCACTGCTGAGTTTTCCAAACTCGCTGGCATATTGAGTGTAACACCTTAACAGCGTCATCTTTTAAGATTTTTAATAGTTCAACTGGAATTGCCCATCTGGTGATGTACCGTTCCAATACTGGATGCCAAAATCAATCCTGGTCAGAAAATGGAAAAGGAAAGGGATGCTGGTGATCCTGTGTCTTCGATATGTGGAGCTGCCATCTGGTCGAAACAGAAGGTGTGGGGGGGGGGGGGGCGTGCATGGAGAAGAGAATGGCAAACCCCCGGCTGGAAGTAAAAACAAGATAAAGCCCATTAGATGGGCCAGGGTGTGATTTCAGACAAGAAATTTTAGCACAGTGTCGCCTACTGCATTCATAAAATTTTATGGAGGCTTTACATGGACACGCTCCTCTTCCTGTGTTTTTTTCACCGCTGTTCTTCCATCTTCCCTCGAAAAATCCAATTAGGAGAAAAAACGGAATATCTGCCTTTCAGTTCTCAGAAAGTCCTGGGATGGTGGTGGGATCCAATGTTTATATTTTAAATGGACTTTTTGCAAGAAAGGCTGGAACCCTCTGTTCACTGGTCAGATAAAGTCCAATTGACCTTAGCAGAACTGCATACTTACTCAGAAGTATACACAGAGTCAGGTTTCAGGTGTCGATAGGATTGTAGCCATGATATTCTAACCTTGTGGTCTTAGTGGTATAGAATGCAAATACCTCTCCCAGTTAATTGCAATTTAATAGCCGCCACCACCCTGTTTCTGGGCCTTGTAGAGGATTTTTGACCTTAAAGGAAAGAGATCTTCATTTCTGGAGCTGGAGGCATGTCCCTTTTGTCATGAGTTCACTAGCTCCCTCTGCAAGTGGTAGCATATCACTGGAAGTAACATAATCCTTGATTTTTATTTATTCAGTTACAGCATTTTTATCCTGCTCCTCAGCCAAAGAAGGTCCCTGTGTGGCTTACGTACATTATAAGAACAAGACAGTTCCTCCCAACAGGCTTACAAACTAGGAAGACACAACACAAAAGAAAAAATGTTGGAGAAAAAGAAGAGGGGAAAAAACAAGGAATCTTTTAGCAGAGCTGTTGAAATGGTTCTTCTTCCCCTCTCGCCTCCCTTTCCTACAGTCTGCTGAATTTTGTGGACACTCTTGTGACTTCTAGAACACTTTTCTCCTTTGTTTTGGTATTATGTTCCTGTGTATTCCCTGTGCTTTCTTCCCCAGTTGTTCTCACACTGGATATTATTTATGTATTTATTTGATACTTTTATATTGTCTTTTTCCTCCTTTGAGCTCAAAGTAGGAAATATGACTTTTCTCCTGTTCTCCCAAGTGATGAATTTCTAGTCCTGGCATAATTAGCATATTAAATTAGTCTTTTAACATGGTAGACCAACTGTGTTTGATTTGTAACAACCCAGAAGGTATATGTGTTCTGCTAAACCTATCTTCTTCTAAATAATGTTTTGGAGCATCAGAATTGGAAAATGCCATCCTCTTATAATCACTCCATGGTTCTTAAGGGAACATGTGACATGACACCTGTCCTTCTCTCTCTCTATCTCTCTGCTGCTTCCACCCCAGCCACACACTCAGGGATTAGTCTAAGGGCTTTAATAGGTTTTGTGAAGAGCCTGCTAAAAGAAGCAGGGTCCATCCGCAATCACATTACAGTTCCCTCTCTCTGCAAAGAAAAAAAACAATAACTAGGCTAACTTAAGCAAACTACACAGATCTGTCACAAAGCCATGCCCCTGCTCAGCAAAGAAATGGAATCCCGATGCTAAATTGTTGGAGATAATATTCAACTGATTTAAAGGAAAGAACAGTGAAGAAGAGCTGCTGAGGGCCATGGGAGGTTCCCAGTCAAAACGGGTGAGTAGCTTTCTTGTTGATCGTCTCACAGAAAGAATGAAGCTTAGGGGACTAGTGGTATCTCAGAGACTATTATGATGAAATCTCTTGGATCAATCAGGCATGTTCTCATGTCTGTACTATTTGTATATGGAGTCTCTGCATGCTTCTGGATGAAGTTTTTATTGCTTTGCCTCTTTCACAGAATGGGTGGGAGCCATGGTTGTATTCCATTTATATGTACATATCCATGATTTCCCATGGTTTCTTCCAGCACTGTCTCACTAGGAAAACAAAAATGTTGACATGGTAAACACAAAATATCACAGAGTGTGGCAGAATTACTTTTTTGGATGATTAGTGCCAGAATCCCCACCCCACCACCACGAGCATGGCCACGGGCTGCCACTGTCATCTTAAAAAAAAAAAAAAAAAGGGGGGGGGAGGAAAATGAATGGGCTTTGCCAAAGACTGGAACAAGAGCGCAGTATCTTTGGGTGAGTGGTAGCAACTGTCCATCTGGAAGCACCCTATATGACAAGAGACTTGTGATAACTTATCAAGAGATTGCAGAGCTTCTGGTGGCTGTTTAATATTTTTGAAATATTTTCCTTCTGAGGACTATTGAAAGCTCAACCCTAAGCTTTTCTAGACAGGACTATAAGACTTCATGAAGATATTTTTAATGTCTATTTTAAAAATGTACTGAATGCCCATAAATTTATCTTGGGTATCGCTAAGCTGTATACATTACATGCGTCATGAATGCTTAATTATTTAAACCATATTTTCAGTGCGATTGTGTAAATCATTCAGGATCAAGAACACTTAATTAACAAAATATGTAGCAGTTGTAGTTCAGGCAGTGCCAACTGTCCAGAAATCAGGTGGGCCTTTTCTTGCTCCTTTGAACGAGGAATGTGTAGGGGTTACTCGGTGGTCGCAAGGTGTCTTCCTTTAAAAAGTGCTTGTGTTGTTGAGAGGATGGTAGTGCAAATCACAGAGTGAGCCACTCCAAGATGTCAGTGATCCAAGAACGCAGATGTTTTTCTTGACCCTCCCCTCTTTCATGAAATTGTTGACACATAGGTAAAAACTGAACTGTAGGTTGAAGATGCCAAATAACCATAGAACACAGAGTTATTAAAATTGTTAAGTACCAAGAAGGCTGCTCTCTTCATCACAGCAATTCCACTCTATTTTCCCCTTATCTTTCTGTCTTTGTACTTGTTTCTAGCTCTCTTGCAATGAGCCGTACACCTCTCCTATTTTTTTTAAACTCTAGCCAAAATTGTTACAAGGCTAATACATCCATTGCACTGGGACTTTGTAAACATTGTAGCATGTCCTGCACGTTAAGAAATTGTGTGTGTGTGTGTGTGTGTGTGTGTGATTTCTCAAGAGTGCAAACAGAACAGATGATCATGCACCATGAAGGTCTGCATGATGTCACTTTAAAGCTGTGTATTAATCCTGTGGCAACCGTGATCTCTCTTCCCACAGAGAGGTGGAAAAGGCAAGTGCCTCAGGTGCTGCACCTGTCCTCCTACAGGTGAAAGAAACAAACAGTTCTTATACCCCCAACAAAACAACCTCCTGCTGTGATAAACTCTTGGATTATACCTAATCCAGCTTCAATGTCTAGTCATCATTTTCACTCTTACATTGATCCAGTGAACCTAACCTCTTTCCCCTACATCCTCTTCACACCAGATCAAGCACACCCTGAGCCAAACAGGTTCAAGCAGGCCTGCCAGAAACCCTATTTTTAGAACTATATATTTATTCACACTAAATGGGAAAGCAGGGTGTAGTTACGGCTTCTGCAGTTCCTGTTTCTGGTTTGGAGAAAAGAAACACTAATCAACAGATCAAATCCAATCAAGAGGAAGGGAGAAAACTTGGAGTGAAAGCCAAATGGTACGCTGACAAAGCTACCTTCGCATCTCTGAATGCCACAGGCACTGAGATGTTGACATTAACTACAACATCAGCACAATTTATTTAAGGACAGACCCACATCAGATGAGGAAGGGAAGCAGCTCCTGCTGTTCTTAGGAAAGACTGCTAAAACCCAGCATCAAAGCAGGACTGAAGGTCTAATAAACTCCCTACCAAGTGGTTCATTTTGCCCCTGAACCTTAGGTTCTGCCTGTTGCTTCAGTTTTTTCTGCTGGCAAATGTGCTTTTTCTTTTTCTTCTCTATGATTTAGACTTCTGAAGATAAGCAGGGCCGGCCCTGCCGGTATGCTGAGTAATCCACTTGCCATAGTGGTGACTGGAGAGCAGGAGGCAGCTGTGGCCAAAACTCTGGCAGTGTTGCCAGCTTTTAGGAAAGGCCACCGGCCAAACAAACAAGCAGAGGGGAAGCCAGCTCAAGCCAAGACAACACGCCTTCTGTGTGTATGTGCATGCCTTGCTTTGCCCACGTGACTCATGCAGATACTGCCAGTATAGTATTTGTTTGAGTGAGCAGTGGGCTGGCCTGAGGCACAGCAGTGAGAAAGGAGTATGAAGGAGCTAAGGACAGATTCGCTGCCCCTGTTTCTCCTAAGCTAACTAAAATGATGAAACTGAGGGTATTGCATCATGAGAAGACAAATCTGAAAAAGACAGTAATGCTAGGAAAAGTTGAAGGCAGTAGGAAAAGAGGAAGACCAAATACAAGATGCCTTGAGCTTGCAAGAGCTGAGCAGAGTTGTTAATAGCAGAACATTCTGGAGTTCATTCTTTCATTTGCCATAATTCAGAGGTCACTTGATGGCAGATAACAAAGACAATATTGAAGTAAGATTATCTACCAGTGCAGTTGGCTTCTGCATATGGAAATGTGCGTGTGTCTGTGTAAGAAAGAGAGAGAAGTGTGTGTGTGTGTGTGTGTGTGAAAGAAAGAGAGAGAGAGAGAGAGAGAAATCCTAGGTATAAACTATCTCAAATCAGTCTTGGATATGTTAATAGTGCTCTGGTTTGCCTCTAATACCATATACCTAAAATGCAGCAGAAATTTAGAGAGTTGTTGTCTATCATTCAGTGGTAAAAAGCATGTTGTTACATGTGCTCAGCTGGAAAAGAGACGTGTGCACTGTCTCCTATAGATTATTCTCCCCCACCTGTGAAAGCTATTGGCATAATGGTTAGTGTTGGACTGGAAGATCCAAGGTTCAAATCCCCAATGAATCATGAAACTCCCTAGATGACCTTGACCCAGTCTCTCTCTCTCTCTCTCTCAGGTTTATCTACTTCACAGGGTCATTGTGATAATTCGGGGGAGAAGGAAAAACATATCTTGCACTCACTGTAGGAAAGGGAGGATGAGAAATGTAAATTATTACCTTAACTGGAAGTCTTGTGAAGGCAAGTTAACAAGAGCACCATTTATCTTGCTTGCTCACTTCCTCTGAAAAAACATTTCAAAAACATGTACGTAGAATGCCTGGGTGGGAACTCAGTTTACTCACATAAGATATCACATTCCAAGTACATGCTTAGACCCTCCTCAATATATATTTAATATCTGGGTACAGCATCAGCTTGCTGGCCTCGGCACACATGACATTACAATATTTTCTTGTGTTTTCTTGGATGAGGGACACCTCCTTAGCCTGCCAGATAATGGACTAATCAGCAATGGATTAAAAGGGAAATCTGCTCAGAGATGGAAAATCTAATCTTTCAAGGCTGCACACAGAGCTAGAAGGATCCAGAATAGACGCATCATGTTGAGATGATCTTGTGCATGATCCAAACAAAATAGAAATAACATTTATTTCAAAGTTGTTGACTACGTCAGTTATGCCTAATATCTATGTTTTCTTATTAGCTGCCAGGCTGTAGAAAAGCTGGTTTGCAAAGGAAACAAGATCTGTGTTGGGATGGGTGGGAGTGTCTTCCAGGGTGTGAGAGGCGTGATGAGAGCATTGAGGCTCTCATCGGAGTGCCGTCCATCTCTAAGATATCCAAAGAGGTGCAGACCACTCCGCCACCAACTCCGCGAGAAAGGGTACACCAGGGAATAGATACCCGGGAACTAGAAGAAAACCTACCGGGTTTGGCAGTAGCCACTCAGACTGAAGGAGAATTGGCGGGAAGGGAAGAAAGGGGGAGGTCCGTGATTGAGGCGGGAATGGGAGATATAAAAAGGGAGAGGGACAACATACCGGGGGGCTGGGAGCTGATCTGGGTAGAGGACCCGTGGACGGGACAATGGGAGAAAGTAAAGGTGCTGTGAGAGGAGGCCGACTATAGACGAAGGAGGGGTTTACCTCAAAGACCCTCTTATTGGGGCGAGTCTGAGGCCCGGGAGTGGAGAAGGCGGCTAAAGGAGGAGAAGGAGCTGGTGGCCAGAGAGGCGGAGGAGCGACGGCTATGGCGAGCGGAGGAAGCGAGGAGGATGTTGTGCCACCAGGACCGTGGGGTTCCCTGGGACGGGAGAAGGAGCCGATTTGGATCGGAGATGGAGGGGAGGAGACCCTACCGTTGTTAGGCGATCAAGAGGAAGAACAAGAAGTGCTGACTCCTGATCCTTTTCTACCCGGACCGTGGGAAACCAAGTCAACAAACCCGTTTGAGCAAGAATCATGGTTACCCTTGCGGTGTCCGTTGATGTTGCAAGAGAAGTTAAGAACTGAACCTTTGATTAATAATTTCCAGTTAAAAAACGCAATAAACCCAAGTTTGGATTTTGATATAAAAATGACTCCTGGTTTATTTGGTAATGAGGCTAAAGCAAAATACGAACCCTCACACAGGGCCTGTATCATCTGGATTAGTGGTTCTCAACTTTGGGTAACCCAGGTGCCGCGCACCCCCAGTGTCCCTCATTTGTTTCCCTCAAACCCAGGTCCACCTTTGGACACGACTTGCTTAATTCTCCATACACCAACTGCCACCAGTGGATCTCTATCCACACTTTACCAAAGATGTTGCATAGCCACGTGTTGTTAAATATAACTGATTATTTATTGTTTAGTTGTTGAATCACATAAGTATATTAATAGATGTTGTATTATGTTGCACTCATTACTTGGATATTACACACGTTTCTTTATTTGTATTACTTTTCATATAAATCACTGTTAATCACTGGAATACTATCTGATGACTGCCTATTTATTTTACTTCTATCTTTTAACTATTCTTTAATCCATAAACCAACTATACCACACCAACTTTCCAATCTCTCTCATAAACCTCTCTAAACCTCCTCTCTCATTCTCTCTCAGTTTCCAACTGTCTCTCCGGCTCCGCCCTCCTGTCCTCTCATAGGCTCCAGCTCTAGAGCTACACATGACGGACAGGTGGGACATGGGCATTCCGCCACACCAGGTGTTCTTGGACTGCAGTTCCCAGAAGCCTTCACCATCAGTTGTGCTGGTTGGGATTTCTGGGAAATGCAGTCCTAGAACACCTGGGTTACCCAAGGTTGGGAACCACTGATCCGAATCCTTTTCAATACCAGGCTGGCAGGCATATGACTGAATGACATTCTAGATTCATTAGGGTAAACTGCAGGATATGCTTTGCTGGTTAAAAGAAATTAGGTAGGTTTTTTTTAAAATCTGCCTGTTTTCATTTGCTGATTTCAAAACATTTCAATAAAATTGCTGAATAGTCCAATGTTTGAAGGAAGTTGTTCCACAAGACTTTCACATAGTGACCAGTGTGCTACATCCTTGAGGTGTACTCATTAAAGTAGGGCTGGGGAATGTGTGACACACACCCCCATATGTGGATGAACTATTTTCTTTTATCATTCCTCACCGATGCAGGGCCACCACCATTGGCCATTCAGCCAGGGGTGGACTGGAAGTCCAGCCATGGGATGGTAATGTGTTTACTACTTCTGCATTTCAAAATGGACCAAGAATCTTGTCCTTATACTTAATCTCTGCTTATTGGTTTAATCTATGCCAGAGTGGTATAGTACAGCGCCAATGTGATATAGTGGATAGAGTAACAGACTAGGACTTAGGAGGCCTTGGTTCAAATCTCCACTTGGCAATGGAAACTCACAGTAGGGGGCATTCGTAAAAACACTCCTTAAATATCTCACATACCTTGCAATCCCTATTAGGATTGCTATAAATTGAATCTAACTTCATAGCACACAACAATATATTGATAAGCCTCCTTAAAAAGGACATTAGTGTGCCATGCCATACATTCACATAACACTTCTGACTTATGGTGACCCCATGAATCAGCCGTCTCCAAATGTTCAGCTCTTGTAAACTCAAACCTGTGGTTCCTTTAGAGCAGGGGTCCCCAACCCCCAGTCTGCGGCCTGTGCCGTTCCATGGCCTTGGCTGGACCAGGTCACGGAGACAGACCTTCCGCCCCCGCGCATGCACTCCCCCCCGCACGCTCACCCGCACAGCCCCTTCATGCATGCGCACGAGTGCACGCGCCCACCTTCCACCCCTTTGTGCATGCGTGCATGTGTGCACACACCGCACGAGTGCCCCTGCCCTTTGCGCATGCGCGTGAGTGTGTGCGCGCCCTGCGTGAGTACCCCTGTCCCTTCGCGCACAGACCCCGCCCCCCCAACCGGTCCACGGTGTCAAAAAGGTTGGGGACCACTGCTTTAGAGAGTCAGTCTGTCTCATGTTTGGTCTTCCTGTTTTCCTGCTGTCTTCCATCTTTCCCAGCATTATTATGTTTTCCAGAGAATCCTGCCTTCTCATGATGTGCCCAAAGTAGGACAGCCTCAGTTTCAACATTTTTGCCTCCAAAAGTAAAGCGTGCTGTTTATATACCGCCTCATAACGCTTCAAGCACTCTCTGGGCGGTTTACAACTTAATTACACAGGCTACACATTGCCCCCCCAGCGAGCTCGGTACTCATTTTACCAACCTTGGAAGGATAGAAGGCTGAGTCAACCTTGAGCCGGCTACCTGGGATTGAACCTCAAGTCATGAGCACAGTTTTAGCTGCAGTACAGCAGTTTAACCACTGCACCACAAGGCTCCAGCGATACTTCAGGCTTGATTTGATCTATGACCCACTTGTTTGTCTTTCTGGCAGTCCAGGGTATCCGCAAAGCTCTCCTTCAGCACTGTATGTCAAATGAATATTTTTTCCCCTCTGTCAGCTTTCTTAATTCTCCAGCTTTCACCTACCAGGTGATCAGAAATACAAGAGTGTGGATGATCTTGGTCCTGGTCTCCAATGACACTTGATGATTTTTTCTAGTTCTTTCATTCCTGGCCTTCCTGGTCTCATAAGATTACATGTAAGCAATTAAGAACAATACATAATGAACTGTATTAATAGATTCCCCACACAACCCCTATTTTAAACATGTTGTTTTGTTTTATGTTTTAATTTATATTTTCATGTTTTTATGTTTTTTTATTGCCTTGTTTTATTCAAAAGACTTATAACCTGCCTTAAACCTATTAAAATAATCTTTAACTAGTGAAAAAGAACAAGCACGAGGGCTGTGAATAAATGATGGAGAACATGTGACCTTGTGAATGTTGTGGACTGCATTTCCCATGATTCATTATCACTAGCTATGCTGGCTAGGACCTATGGGGGTTGCAGCCCAACAACTTCTGCAGGACCATACATTCCTCACCCCTGCAAACACCCCAAGAAAAAGAGCAATAAAACTCTTCAGTAAACAACATGCATTGGATTCAGCACAAAACATTGAGAAAGACCTGAGCAAAAATACGCATGTTCAGGAGTTGCCAACATATCACATAACATACTTCATGTTTGGCAAGCTAAAGTATCTTCCGTTAAAGGAACTATAGGCAATTGACACAAGAGATTTAGGAGACAGTTGGAAAAGAAGACTGAGGAGAGATATGATAGCGCTCTTCAAATACTTGAAAGATAGCCATACAGAGGAAGGGCAGGATTTGTTCTCTATCAACCAAGACTGCAGGACATGTAATAATGGGCTGAAGTTACAGGAAGCCAAATTTTGATTGAATATCAGGAAAAACATCTTAACTGTTAGAGCAGCTCGACAATGGAATCAACTACCTCAATGGGTGGTGAGCACTTCAGCACTGGAGGCATTCAAGAGAAAATTAGACAAACATCTTGTGACATTTACCCCGTGGCCCCGGCTTGTTTCACCAAACCCAGAGCTCACGAAGGTATCCCAACACGCCGCTTGACCCGCTGCCACCAGTTGATTTCTTTATCAACTTATTTCTTATGAATTCCATCCAGTACTGACTTTTAACAGAAACAGGTTTATTGATTACACATGGTTTCAGGAATAATTCTTAAGCACATTCTTAAAGTTTCACAAAGCTTCAATATTTTTCTTTAATCTCTTCTATATTAATTAGCACAGGTCACACTCTGACTAATCACTGCCTAATCACTCCTTAAACACTCTCTGCCTCAAAACCCCAAACTATCCTCTTCTCTAGCTCTCTCTGACTCAGACTGAACTCCTCTCTCCCAGGCTCCGCCTCTTCAGCACCCCCCTTGGCTCCGCCTCACAACCACATTAACATGCAACTCATGAATAATGCATATAACATAGGGTGAATGCCACACATCTCATCAGATGTCAGGAATCAGATTTTGATTCTTGCATTAAGCAGGGGGTTATATTCAATGACCTTATAGACCCCTTCCCTTATTCTATGATTGCAAGGTGACTCAACTTTAATTGCCATCTCCCATGGGTGGGGAGTGCGGTGTGCGGGACAAGCTACAGGAAGTGTACATGTTGGGAGGGGGGAATCAAAATTTGTTTTGAGCCAGAAAGTAGTTGGAGTTTTGAGGAGAGACATATGGCAGAGAAAGAGCAATCTCTTGCCTGTGATGAGTACTGCCTCTCTCTGGAAAGTGGATTTGCTTTTGAGAGCAGAATGTTTAGGCAGCAGCCTCCACTTATATTCAGTATGTATATATTTAAATTAACTCACATTTCACAATGCCATACATTTCCAATGATTTCTTTCCAAAGAAAATCAAATCAAGTAAAATTCTGAGCCCCTGGAATCTCTCATCACTTGGTGAAAGAGGCGGGTGCAATAATTGCTTATTTGTTACTTTCCTGAACTGTTTGAGTCTTCCCTAATTTTAGCCTTTTCTATTCTAGGGTGGATATAGAACTCAGAAGAGCAACCAGAACTTTGGTAAGAATGTGCAGCACATTTACACACTGCACCGAATGTAATATGAAATCATAACAATCATCCCATAAAGAGTATCTAATATAACCAAAGTTGGGAAAGGTTTCGGTCGGTCGGTCGGTCGGTCGGTCGGTCGGTCCTTCCTTCCTTCCTTCCTTCCTTCCTTCCTTCCTTCCTTCCTTCCTTCCTTCCTTCCTTCCTTCCTGGACTATAATTTCCCAAACCCCATAGCCAGCAGGCTCAATAGCCATACTAGCTGTGGAATTCTAGGAGCTGTAGTCTGAAAATATATTTTCCAATATTTGAATATAACTAGAGTTGCCAGGCGAGCAGCATCACATTCCCTGAGATTTCAGAGCCAAAACCATAGATTGGAGGTGTGTCCCTGTGATGCCACAGGAGTGGGTCCTTGTCATTTCACAAATACAGGTCAGGCCGCAGTTGCGAGGTAGGGGTTCCAAGCTTTATGCCACTACGCTTGTGCCAAAAGGGCTTATGAGTTATGATGCTGATGCTCTACTCTCTGCCTTGCTACAAACAGCCCAATGCACTCATTGTCAACATGCTGAAACCCCAGTAGCAACGGAATGGAGGACTGGGCAGAGAGATAGTGATTTCCTGTGCCATTTGGAGCAATATACATCTCTCCTTACACGGAATCCTGGCTCTAGCTGTCAGTGGGTAGATCTGGGTGTCCAGACTTTAAAGCCACGTTACATACAGAAATCATAGTGTCTCTACCTCCAGTGCTGCTCATTCTGAGATTTGCTTCCTTGCTTGGAGACCTGGAGAAGATCAGCAGTTTCCTGTGCCTTCACCTGATGCCCTGAGACCTACTTCTAAACCTACTTCCTCCTTTGCCTCTTATACCAAACAGACAACAACTTCCACAGCCAAATTATTTCCCTTCCTTCTATTTTATTAGTAATATTTTGTATCATACCTTTTTTTTCCAGGCCAAAGCATATGGGAGATGTTAGGCTAAGACACTGTCTTTGATTCAGGGCCACCCACTGAGCCCTTGGTTAACAAGGGATGTGAAACTTTTCTTTATCCCCCACATCATGCTAGTTCTTTTGCTTTGATAGTAGTTTACCCCCCAGACCTCCAGGTTATCATGAGAGGCCCTTCTCCTGGTGCCCACATCGATGAGGTAAAGTAGATGGTAAAAGAGAGGCCGCTTCTCTCAGCGATGGCACCTTATCTTTGCAATGGCTTCCTTGGAAAAGTCACCTGCTACCTCTCTTGTGGCACCGGGTTAAAACCTTTTAATGCTTCCAGGCATTTTAGGAACCACTTGTAGCTCTTTTGGACTCTACACAGTTTTAGCCCTGCTGGTTTTATTATGTGGAACTGCTGTTCTTGCTCTTATGTGTCTTTATTATTGTTTTGTTATTTTGTTTTATAATAATAATATAATAATCAGAGAACTGCAGAGCTGGAAGGGGCCCTCTGAATCATTGAGTCCAGCCCTTGTCAAGGAGGCACAGTGAAGACTCAAACTCCCAACCTCTGACTAAGCCATTGAGCTATCCAGCAGTTCTCATGTTCTTCATGTGCACAACACCCAGACGTCTATTACTGAGCAGTTTAACAGAGTTTAATGACTAAATATCAGTCCTTGTTCACCATCAGCTGGAGGTCATTTTTAATGGAGTATAGAAACTGTTGCAGTGCTTCTGAGGCTAGTTATTGTAAAAATGTGCCTCGATAATAGTAAAAAATAAGTCACCATGGCTTCCAAGTACAGTATTAGACAAGGGCAGTGCCTGTAATTTATAGGTTCACCACATGAGGGCGCATTTATATAATAAATTAATGGAAGGTGAGTTAACAGCAAAGATCTTGATGGCACATCTGTGGCTCTCCTGCAAGGCGATTGAATTAGGACGAAAACACTGTCTTAAACCGCTAAAAAAGGAAGACAGCTTGAGGCCCCTCTGCATGGCAATTGCCTTGCGCACAAGGAAATCATTCAGTAAGGACATGTATTGAGGGAAATGTGCTCAATAATAAGCCTAAACAGGCCATTATTTTCATAAACATTTAGAAAGCTCTCCACAGTTTGCTGCTGGAATAGTTTAAGACCATGGAGAAATACTGCAGAGGAGATTTGCTGCCATAAGAAAGCAGAATGAGAAATTCTAAGGAATTTTCTAGCTGCTGCAAAACACTGGCCCCTGAACTTTTCCATAGAAGGCCTCTGTTATCACATCATTCTCTTCCAGATGGAGAGAGCAGAAGCTTTGAGCGTGGAACCTACCAGGTATCTGAAAGCCACAGAAGTCTCATTGAACCCAAGAAACTGCCAAACCCAGTGAAGGAGTCCAGGCACCATCGGGAGTTACACCGGGAGCTGCTTTTCACTCAGAGGAGGTAGGTGGATAAAACGAGTGGCAGAGTGTTAAAGGGAGTTGGTACTCTTATTCTGCATACAAAATCAGAAAGGAGGGCCCACGAGGGGAGAAATCCCAGACTAAAAACACAGGACCTCAACTGTATGGAAATGAAAATATGTTTGTTTTTTTAAAATATACATACACACACCTCTACAAAATAGAGACTGTATTCTTATTTTCATACAATTTGGTTTGTAATTGCTGTTCTAGCAGCTGTTCTGAGAAAATGGCAGTCCGCACAGCCCTGCAGCAGCTTCCAGCTTGCGTGGTACTGTAGGATTTTTGTTGAGTCAGAAAAGAAATGGAGGAGTCTGTAGTTTTGACAGAAAAGGATTAACTAGCTGGGATGTTCATCATCTTGCTGAGGCACTGGGTGAAGTGCGGTTTGGAAGAGGGCAGGAACCCAGCTACAGAAATCTGTGTATATCTGTGAAGATTCTCAGTCATTCAGGTGAGGTTATCTGGAAGTTGAGTCATGGCAAGTGGACTTCTTTCTTGTTAGGTTGAAACGTTTCACTACTCATCCAAGTAGCTTATTCAGTCATGACTCAACTTCCAGATAAGTCTGTGTATAGTCTCCATCAGGCCACACAACCCATCCCAAAGAGAACAACTAAAATGAGTTCAGTGCTCAGACACATGGCTGAAATCCAGTAACATGGCTACTAGAACCAGCAGCAATGATTTTTTGGCCATTTAAGACTCTCCTATCCCACTGTTCCAAAGTAAGGTAACCTAGGATCTATGGGGAGGGGAGAGAAGTGGGGTAGGAAATGTTTTATTATTAAAATACAGCTGAGGCAGATGACATAATCAGGCTTACGTGGTGTAACTTTATGTTACTGGATTTCAGCCAATGTATTTAATGTCTCTTGTCAGGAAAATCCTAGCTTTTTATGAAACCTGTGAAACTCTAAAGAAGAGAAAATCAGCAAGCTTGGGGAGGAAAGAAAAACAAGAAAAGCATCACAAGCTTTCCCTTTTATTCTGGTTGTCTTTTCCACAGGGGGCTGCTTCCAGAACATAAACCTGAACTTCAGAGAGTGCTAGAAGCCAGGAGAATTAGGCAACTGAAGCAGCAGGAACAAAACCAAAAGCCCTTGACAGATCTGGAAGAAGAGCTGAGGAAACGACAGCAGAAACTTGACCAGGTCTGTTCCATAATTAGTTTCTCCTGATCTATTGCAGCAACATCAGGTCTCCTATCTCAGAACATAGCTGTACCTCATTCTACATAGGTTCATACTGACCTCTAACAAAGTCCCAGCATATTAAAACTGTCTGTGCCATGCTTTCTTGTTCTAGCAAAACACCTCTCCTCCACCACATCCTTCCTGGTTCTTCCTCACAAAGTCCTGTTCATTTCCTAATATGGTACAGTTTGTTGTTTGGTGTCCCTGTCCCATCCGTATGGCTTCTTTCAGACCTAGCTAGAGCCTAAGGGCAATTTAAACATCTGGCATTGTATTTAATATGTTACTGGTCTTTTTAAAATAACATAACATAAATATAGTGTTTCAGGCAATAGATTGTGCATATGACCTCAGCTGTCAGCCTCTCTACTGTTGCACTTGCACTATGTAGTGATGGGGCCATTGTATTACCTCTAGACTGAATTAATTAGATAAATAAAGGGAGGCATGGATAAACAGAGGCCTGGTAGCATGACCTACGTTTGAGAAGTGCAAGTGGATATAGCCACAATCACAGTGTAAAAGGGACCATAGTGATACTTCTCAGACTGTAATCTAATTGCTTCACTGGGGAGTTTAGAGATCATAATAGAAACATAAAGGATTTCTAGTATGAGTATTTCCTTTCTCTAACCTGGTGCCCTCTTGCTGTGTTGGACTGCAAATCTCATCCCAGGTGACATGGCCAACAGAGTGATGGGAGTTGTATGTAATATATTTTGACTGCAACAGATTGAGAAAAACCAGATCAAGGATAAAGAAATATTATATTGACAGGAAAAACATAAAGTGGAGCTTGAGGGGAAAATAGAAATTAAGATCCACTACAAATGAAAGAGTTCGGGTTTATGAATGAGCTGATTATGTCTAGATGTAAAATTTCTGGAAATAAGTAAAAGATAAAAGAAAAAGAAAAATTTTATGGCACTGAAACTGAAAGCTTTCATGGATTACAGTCCTTTACACATAACGTTTTGTGTGTCTGAAGAAGTTAGCTCTTCACATGTCTTCAGACACACTTATTATGCCACTCTTCTTGTATTTGAAGAAATGGACTGTAATCTGTACTGACATAGTGAATGTTCTGCCACTATTGGAAGACTTTCTTTTCCTTTTTCTTTTTTTCCAGGAAGACCTCATTACTTTCACTCTTTAAATTTTTATCTTGGCTCTCATCTACTATACCATTTTCAGTATGGCAATTTCTTTGTTATTTATTTAACAATTTTAATCATTGGATTGTTGTTTTTATTTTCAAACTTGCTTTTCTATTTTGCTAACTCCATGGAGTATCTCCATTAAAGAAGAAAGCGGAACAGAAAAGTTTAGCAAAAATAAATATTAGACAACTGTTCGTATAAATAATAAAGGATGGAATAAAACTGTAATTTTGTCCCACAAAGGACTACTGCTCATAATGTAAAGTTTATATCTCAGGCTTCCTGTAGGTAAGACTGTAAGATTTGTTTTATACAGTTTATAAAAAGTCTAAACTCTACTTAACCAAAAATGACAGAGAATGGGACAAAAGCAATTTTCATCTAACTCATGGCAAGTAATGCTTCCCCCAAATGTTTGGAGCTCTCTGTTCTCATAATCAATGTTAGTGATGTTTTAGAGTGTAAACTGCAATATGATCAGCTTCTCCAAAAGAGTGTGATTGGGAAGGGTGGTTGGATATTTCTGTGGAACTTCTGCTCTTGATCGAAGGAAGGAACAGCTGTTGAACTTCCCTTGGCCTCCTCTCTCTCTCTCTCTCTCTTTTTGCAGTATGAACGAGAGCTGGTCCTGAAAGGGGAGCAAGATGGCCGGCCTGAGTTCATCCTTGTCAAGGAGAGCCTGAAGAAGATTAAGCTGTCTACAGAAACAGACATCAGACAGACATGAGAGGGTCAGCTGCTGCAGCATGAATGCCATTTCTGCCAGAATGAATCCCTGAAAGATCTGTTGAAGGAATTCAGAATGGGACAAGAACATTTTTGATGGTGACTGCCCCAGCCTGCTCTCTCTGGCCTGCAGTGTCCATGCTCATGCTAACCACAGGGATAGGAATGCAGGATGGAAGTCAGAGACAAGAACTATTCATTTGATCTGTGGAGTGTGGAGGCTAGCTGTCATTCAGCTATGATCATTACACAGACACTCAAATGGGAAGGAGTGGCAGACTGGAACGTGCCCTGAAAGCTCTGAGTGGGTCATGGCTCTCTTTCTATTTATGAGTAAGTTTTGGTATTCAATGCATTTTTATGAAGAAAACATTGCCATTACTGAGTGCATTCCAATCCTTTATAGATTTCCAACAAATCCTAACCGGGCTTCTTTGAAAAAAAGAGGAAAAAAGAGAGCAAACAACATTAGCTTAGCTACCTCTGTCCGTTTTCCCATAGCTTAGATAAGGGGAAATGCTATTAAAGATATAACTATTAAAGCTGCTTTTGGCATGAGTGAAGTGGTAGAAAGATGCATACTTGTTACTGGGGCAATCTGTTTAAACTTGCCTTATGTATCTATCTATGAATAAGCCTCCAGTCAAGAGAAGAGGGTGAAAGATAGTGAGATATTCAAGAAAAAGAAACAACAGTAGCCAGATTAATGTGGAATGGATTGGAATAATGCAAGAGAAATGCCCACATCCTAAAATTAAGATGTGTGATCTTAAGGATTTTATTGACTGACTGATTGATTGAATTTATATCCAGCTCCTATTCCAAGAATGGGACTCTAAGCAACTTATAATAAAAAGAAATAAAAGCAATATCATTAAAACATAAAATGTGTACAAGCTTTGCCAAATTTGTTTTATGTGCAAAAGACGTAAGTTGATTTAGGCCTGCAGGATTTACTTGTTTTTTTATTAGAAATCTGACATCCAGTAACCACATCCTAATGCAAAAGACATACACTTTAATATAGAGGGTGTATGCTTAGAATTAAAGAACTGGGAATCAGCCCAGGAATCTGTTTTGAGTACCAGCCTCTATTCTGTTTCACTTGCAGTATGTGCTGTTTTGAGTGCCAAGGCTTAATGGAACTACCACAACAATCCTTTCCTGGTATCAATAAGTTTTCTTCATTTCATCAGTATAGTACAGGGCAGGAGGAAGGATGTCTGGTTTTTGTTCCTACTGATAAATATGTGGGAGATATCAATAAATAATTGGGAGTCAGCACTTTACAGCAAATCCCTTAGATCTAGTGGAAAATCAAAATTTACCCTCTGCCCACTCCTGGTTCACAAGTGTGGTGCTTCTAGACAAGTAGGATTTTAAAAGTGACCAAAACAACAACAACAAACCTGCAGCCTATTTGACTGCATAAGAAACGGCACCGGACAGCCAGTTGAAGCAAGTTTATTTTATGAATTGTTGCAATTTCTCCATAGGATTAGTTTACACACAGTTTGCTATTAAGGAGTTCAACATTGCCTGGAATGCTGATATCCACCTGTCTGTAGACAGATCTAAATAAAACTTACAATATAATGATGATTAATGTTTGAGTGAGTGCATTTGTTTTGTTGTCTAACTTGCTGAGATGCTTTGTAACTCCTTTAACCTGCAATTAACTTCCCCCCCAAGAATTTTGATTGATTGATTGATTGATTGATTGATTGATTGATTGATTGATTTATCTTATATGTTGCCTACACTACCCAAAGGTCTCTGGGCGACTTACAACAATTTAAATACAATAAAAAGATAAAAAGATAAAACAATTAAAATACAATTAAAAATACAGTGCTCTAAAAATTGCCATCAGGACAACTTCTGCCATGTAATGGAAGCTTGCTTCTAGAATTAAAAGAGCTTAACAATCAATCCATTCTGGAGCACAGCACAGGTTTATATTTACCTGCCTCATCTGTGCTTATCTAGTGGGCATTTGATTTTCCATGGCAAACTTAAAGATGTTATGTTTGAAACAGAAACTAGAAATCTCTCACTTTGAATCAATCTCATCTCTATTACTAATTTTGAAACACTTTAAAAGAAGCAAGCAGGATAGTTTGTTCTAGAGTATATGACAATCCTGTCTGCTTCTTCTGAAATGTTTTGAAGACAAATTGCAGAACTTATGATATCACCTCCCTGACCAAAGGATGGCAAAAGATAAGTTTAGGGTACAGTTCTATAATCTTTAAAGTCAATGGGACTAATTTGGTAGAGTTGGAGGCTAACTACATGGGCATTCCACCCATCACTGCTAAAGATGGTGATCAGATTACATATTTGCTGGAGCGAACCTCCTCCAGAGCAGTCCTATTCTCACCTTCTGGCCACTATCAGGGGCTTCTACCTTTTGGTGCAGGTAGGATCACTCTCTTTTGGTTCATTCATAGCACATGTGAATGCTGGGAACAAACCAGAATCTTTCCTCTTTTCATTTACCAATACTATGAACTGGTTTAGTAAGAGAGCTGCTTCACAATATGGGCTAATTAGACACGTTTTCTACTCCTTGGCAAAAGGGCAGGTAAAGTTTTTTAAAAATAGACTCCATTAGGGCAGCAAAAAAGCACTGCATCACTTATAAAAATTTTTTTAAAAATATTTTCTTTCCCTTGTCTTTAAGAGCCAGTCAAGAAACTGCCTAAGGGAAAGAAGTGTATTAAAATATATATTAGATATGTATATTAGGCAGTAAGCACACTCTTGACCAGACCTTTAAGAGCAGTGTATTAAATATACATTTTAAAAACATACAAATATCACAGTGTTCAGTAAGGTTTGGGAATATAACATCCCTAAATTAGCACAGGATAAAAAAGGAAAGACTGTTCCAGATATCCTTTCCAAGGAATGAATTATAAAATTACCAGCTTCCTTGAAATCCTTAGAAAAATGATTTCTTAAATGGAATTATGACTATGGATGAAGTAGCACTCTACAACTATGTTAGTGTGGCTTTGGGAAAAATTAGTTAAACCATTCATTAATAATCTGAGAGACTAAAAGAGCACGAGAAATTTTATACCCTCATCTTTCAGTAATATATTGACCTGGGAATGGAGAAGGAGATAATCAAGGAACAGTGATGTGTAAGTGATAGACCGCATGACTAGCAAAAGGATGAATGGCTACAGATTTTAATTGCATTGATTCGTGTTTATATATTCATTTTATTTACTGTATATACCAACTCTTTCCAAGGTGGCTTACAAAATTGTTTTAAAAATCAGATACAGCTAAAACACAGTAATTTACAATATTGAAACTTAGTTACAAATATTATTACATTGAAAGAACCATTGTTGTTGTTGTTTAGTCGTTAAGTCATGTCCGACAATTCGTGACCCCATGGACCAGAGCACACCAGGCCCTCCTGTCTTCCACTGCCTCCCGGAGTTGGGTCAAATTCATGTTGGTAGCTTCGGTGACACTGTCCAACCATCTCATCCTCTGTCGTCCCCTTCTCCTCTTGCCTTCACACTTTCCCAACATCAGGGTCTTTTCCAGGGAGTCTTCTCTTCTCATGAGATGGCCAAAGTATTGGAGCCTCAGCTTCAGGATCTGTCCTTCCAGTGAGCACTCAGGGTTGATTTCCTTCAAAATGGATAGGTTTGTTCTCTTTGCAGTCCAGGGGACTCTCAAGAGTCTCCTCCAACACCACAATTCAAAAACATCAATTCTTCGGTGGTCAGCCTTCTTTATGGTCCAGCTCTCACTTCCATACATCACTACTGGAAAAACCATAGCTTTGACTATGCGGACCTTTGTTGGCAAGGTGATGTCTCTGCTTTTTAAGATGCTGTCTAGGTTTGTCATCGCTTTCCTCCCAAGAAGCAGGCGTCTTTTAATTTCGTGGCTGCTGTCACCATCTGCAGTGATCATGGAGCCCAAGAAGGTAAAATCTGTCACTGCCTCCATATCTTCCCCTTCTATTTGCCAGGAGGTGATGGGACCAGTGGCCATGATCTTAGTTTTTTTGATGTTGAGCTTCAGACCATTTTTTGCGTTCTCCTCTTTCAACCTCATTAAGAGGTTCTTTAATTCCTCTTCACTTTCTGCCATCAGAGTGGTATCATCTGCATATCTGAGGTTGTTGATATTTCTTCCGGCAATCCTTGGGATTCATCCAGTCCTGCCTTTCGCATGATGTATTCTGCATATAAGTTAAATAAGCAGGGAGACAATATACAGCCTTGTCGTACTCCTTTCCCAATTTTGAACCAATCAGTTGTTCCATATCCAGTTCTAACTGTTGCTTCCTGTCCCACATATAGATTCCTCAAGAGATAGATAAGGTGGTCAGGCACTCCCATTTCTTTAAGAACTTGCCATAGTTTGTTGTGGTCGACACAGTCAAAGACTTTTGTGTAGTCATTGAAGCAGAAGTAGATGTTTTTCTGGAACTCTCTGGCTTTCTCCATAATCCAGCGCATGTTAGCAATTTGGTCTCTAGTTCCTCTGCCCCTTTGAAATCCAGCTTGTACTTCTGGGAGTTCTCGGTCCACATACTGCTGAAGCCTACTTTGTAGGATTTTGAGCATAACCTTGCTAGTGTGTGAAATGAGTGCAATTGCACGGTAGTTGGAGCATTCTTTGGCACTGCCCTTCTTTGGGATTGGGATGTAGACTGATCTTTTCCAATCCTCTGGCCACTGCTGAGTTTTCCAAACTCGCTGGCATATTGAGTGCAGCACCTTAACTGCGTCGTCTTTTAAGATTTTAAATAGTTCTACTGGAATGCCATCACCTCCACTGGCCTTGTTGTTAGCCATGCTTTCTAAGGCCCACTTGACTTCACTCTCCAGGATGTCTGGCTCAAGGTCAGCAACCACACTATCTGGGTTGTCCGGGACATCCAGATCTTTCTGGTATAATTCCTCTGTGTATTCTTGCCACCTCTTCTTGATGTCTTCTGCTTCTGTGAGGTCCCTACCATTTTTGTCCTTTATCATGTCCATCTTTGCAGAAAAGGTTCCTTTAATATCTCCAATTTTCTTGAACAGATCTCTGGTTTTTCCCTTTCTATTCTTTTCCTCTGTTTCTTTGCACTGTTCATTTAAGAAGGCCCTCTTGTCTCTCCTTGCTATTCTTTGGAAGTCTGCATTCAATTTTCTGTAACTTTCCCTATCTCCCTTACATTTTGTTTCCCTTCTCTTCTCTGCTATTTGTAAGGCCTCGTTGGACAGCCACTTTGCTTTCTTGCATTTCCTTTTCTTTGGGATGGTTTTTAAAACATATAAAACATATATTTTAAAATATAAAAGCATGTCATTTAAAAAAAACAAGGAGGCAAAACATTACTCTAGTCCTGTAGATGGGGAAGATGAGCAGACTGATGCAATACTACGTTACCTTGAATGAGGGAAACAAAATATCCACTACTGGTAGAACAGCCAGCATAACCAGTGTGTGCTGTGGAAGGGGAACAGACCAGCATAAAGTACCAACTTGCCAGACCCCACCAACCATATGTCCCTGGAAACACAACCAGTGCTTCCACCATGCTGGCAATGCCACACAAACATGGACAGAAGTCACAGTTCTGGTCTTGAAAAGAGGCCCATAGGGCATTCAATCAGATCTGGGACAAAATGCAGCAAAATGCTTGTGTCTCATCACAACTTTGCTAACAAGCACAGAGGAAGCAGGGACCAATGGTTCATGGAAAGCATTCTACACTATGGCATTATGTCTGAACTTTCTCTAAAAACCATTATTTAATTTTTTTATGGAGCATTGAGAAACTTCTATGTAATTTTAGCTTTTTACTTTTTCCGTGTACAAAGTTTAGCTTTATAAATTTTTCAGCTAGCAGTTTTGAAATGAATAGTTCAATTCAGCAAAACAAGTTCAGTGTGTACTTCAGCTACAAAAAACAGAAACCTAATAGGATGGTAAGAACAGAATATTAACATGTTACTTTATTTTGGACTCTGACTCCCAGAATCTCACTGCCAGCTATGGCTAGCTGTCAGATCTTGGGTGTTAGAGTCCAAAAAAATAAAGTTTCCAAGCTTTGGCAAAGAGGTACATGAGAAAATCTCTGATCAGTCTTAGCTTGGCAATTTGGCAAATTCAGCTGGTGTTAAAACATGCTTGATTAAGATATGTACCTTGTTTGGAACTATGGGCTATATTAACCACAATGGAACTACTAGGTGATGTGAAGTGAGTTACAGTTCATGAAGTGAATCTAAATTTGTTCTGTTTATACAGAGGTATTGCTACAATCTAGTTTCAGAACACTTTGCACACTCTGCTCTCATTCTTATTCACCATTTATGTAACACTCTTATGAACCAGTTCAAAAATTCATCTGGCCAATGATCCAGAATTCATGGTGGGGGGGAGAACATAGGGGCATCTGCCCGTCAAGAGGAGGAGGAGGCATTATGTGATGCCACCCATTATTTCATGCATTAAGAGGGATGGACACACAGAGACACACAAAATATTTCATAGGGACAGCCCTGTGAAGCAGCTCTTTAGTCAAATGAAAAATAGATGTATAGACATAGAGGAGGTATGTCTTATGGTCCTAATAGCTGAGTTCCACAGCATTACATCTTGTGACCCTTCTTAAAGAGCCATAATGAGCTTCAGGATGCAGTGGTTATATCTGTGGGCAAAAATGGAGGCCAAAGAGCTTCTATGGAAGGGGTGAGCAACTTACGTTTATACACACACACACACACACACAAACACACACACACTTTCATTAATATATATTTGCAACTAGAAAATCAAATGCTCTACTGTAACCACCTCCACCAAGAAGGCATGTAGTCCTCAGCCACACCCAACAATCTTGATAGCTACTTTCTGCATTCTTATAGGATGTCCAAAATTAGGTTGAGCTCAGGCATCGTAGTTGTTGCTTGCTGACAAAGACCTCTTGGTTCTTCATAAAAACAAGAGGAAGTTACCACAGGCTTTAAAAAGAACAACAAGAAAACCACTCCTTAGACAACACCCAGCTTGGTACCGAACAAGGTGTTTTGGCAAGCTCTTGCAGCAGTAGTGCTGTAGACTCTATAGCAGATTTGTGGTGAGAGATGGAAAGTGTTCAGCTGGCAGCTGGATCAGCAATGAATGGAAACTGGAGCAGCAGTTTTGAAACATACAGCATGGACTATTATGGGTCAGGTTCTATGAATGATGATACCTGCCTCCTGGAAGAGCTGCCATTTGCCTATATCTTTATCCCTTCCCTCTACTTCACTATTTTCCTCATTGGTTTCTTGGGGAATCTTTTTGTAATCCTGCTGATGGCACAAAAAAGGGGCAGCACAAGGCTTTTGGACACTTTTGTCCTCAATCTGGCCATAGCTGACCTGGTTTTTGTATGTACTTTGCCTTTCTGGGCTGTGTCTCAGGCTCTCAGTTACTGGTGTTTTGGTGAAGTGCTGTGCAAGCTCAGTAGCTATGCCATCTCAGTCAACCGTTGCTCCAGTATCTTATTTCTGGTTGGCATGAGTGTGGAACGCTTCCTTGTGATGGTCAAGCATTGGGATTCAAGGTCCATCGGAACCAAGAAGAACATAGCTATGAGCTGTGGATGCATCTGGGTGATCTCCCTTTTACTGGGAATACCACCTCTGACCTACAGAAAGTTGATCCTTGCAGGAGACAACAAGTCTTTGTGCCTGGATGAGAAGCCTTCTGTCATCTTCATTTTGGTTATGTTTTTCTTGACTTTCCTGCTACCCCTGGGAGTCATCTTGTTCTGCTACTGCTCCATCTTCTCCAAGCTTCGGAGCCATATCAGCTTAGGCAGGAGGAGAAACAATGCCGTTAAAATCATATTTGCTACCATTGCAGCATTCATCTGTTCTTGGCTGCCCTACAACACCTTCAAGATATTCGTCAACTTTGTTGTGTACTGGAGCATTGATCTGTCCTGCCACATGCTAATGGCTCTCACCTGGGGGTTGACCATCAGTGTCTGCCTGGCCTTCACAAACAGCTGCATTAATCCCATCATCTATATCTTTATGGATCAGCACTTCCGACAGCAGCTCCTGAAGGATTTCCTTGGTTTTTGCAGAACAAAAGAAAATATGCAAAGCTCAGCCCTGTCCTTTTCATCTACAGAGTCAAGTCTCCTCTTTGTAAACCGGAAGAAGCTCACGCCAGGAACATCTACTCTGGTGGGTGATCCAAATAGCAGAGGGGTAGGTTTATAAGCCTCCAAGTTTTAGTAGACTGGTAGCATGGTCTGCTGGGACAACCCAGCAGGAATTTTGAGCCAAGCTGGTTATAAAAAAAGGAAGGGGGAATTATTTTGACTATTTGGTGTAAACTACAATAACTAAAGTATAGATTTTGTCATGCATTATTTCTAACCTGTACATGCATGTATTAAAAATCAAGCCCCACTGATACACATTTCCACCTAGTTTTGTTCTGTGATTACCATGAAGGTTTAACTTATGCAAAGTTATATAAGGCTACTTCAGTTGGCTAAAATGGAGGTGTTCCAAATTTGAATACGAGTAACTTGCAACTGTGATGGTATATACTGCTGCAAAAGGAACAAACTTGCTTTTTGTCTAGTTACATATTCTCTCCTATCCACTCTTCCTCATTGCCATCTTCAGATCTCATATAGCCTCTATAGATGTGGTTAACAGATGTTGATTGCTTACTGAAAATATGTTTTAAGTTAGAAGGAAAATGTTAACTGATCATGTAATTCTGTAATAAATATTCTTTAAAGCAATGTCAAGCTGTCACTAAAAACACCAACTGTTTAATTAAAGATAAGTATATAATTAAAACTGTTTGTTACTGTTATGAAGTTGTTCATAAATTGTTTTCAGATACTTTTGTTTCCTTTTATTTGGATTTCCTATAGTAAGCTTTCTTAATTTGGATAAAAAACTTAAAATATGAAACTGTGTGTATGTGTGTTATCTCATTTTTATGTTGGAAACAAAACAGGCAAACTACAAAAAATACAATTGTGAATTCAATATTAATTTTCATATAATATTTGAGGCTTTAGTAAATATGGTATTCCTATCATTGTGCTTTTTAGTCATCTTGAACACTGTTCTTTAGCAGAAAGGCAGGATAAAAATATAGTAAATAAAAATACTAATAAATAAACAAATGTAAATCAGCACTCATTCATAAATGACATGATCCATCAATCACTCTTTTTTTATGAAATCGCAACATGTCAGTTTTACATGTTGCATCTACTCTTTGTGGGAAGAGCTAGACAGATTAGAGACAGTTATTATAAGTTTAGTTCCAACTATTTGTCTCAGCCACAAGCAATAATAAAATATGCATTACAAAAAGAGAAACCAAGCAATCACAGGAACTCTAATATCGGGCAAACATTTTTAAACTGATAGCTGCAAACAACGTATAAGACAGTAGACATCATATAATACAATGTCAGCAATCCAGGTTACAATCTATTACACCACTGTCAAAAATAATCTTGATGCTGCTATGGTACAGATAAAGAGAATGCTTTTTGTACAATTATCTTTAAACTAAAAGGCATGTTTTTATTACTGATAGCTGGAAAGGAAAAAGCAAAAAGCAATACATATGTCTAAATTGAACCAGAGTTGACTAATTATGAAATACAAGGTTTTAAAAGAGGAGCCTTGGTTTTACAAATTGATCTAGTTTTGTTGAAACTTTTGTAAATGCTCAACATGAGGTTTACACACAGGTTCATCAACAATATTACCAGATACAAATCAGGTATAAAGACCTTTAAAATATGAGGAACCTTGGTGAGCATTTAACTTCTTTGTACATGAAATTACAGACCTCAGGATAGCCTTTCTAAAGAAAATAATTTATCGGGAACAAGAGGAATGTGAGAACTAGAAATCATATTAATATTTTGTAGCCTCAGTCTGACTTTGAATGGAGATGGTGGGTACGAACCACATCACATTTATTTATTTATTTATACCCCGCCCATCTAGACTGAAGTCTACTCTACATCTACATACTGGAAAAATTATAAATTGGGGGGGCGGCGAGGGAGGAAAATGAAGAGAGAGAGGAAAAGCAAAATATTGTTGCACTTTAAAGACTAACACATTCATATCAATGTTTTAATTGTTAGAATGCAACAGTATTTTGCTTTTTTGGTCTTTTTTCCTCCTTAATTCTGCCAACATGAAGAGAAAACAACACAGCTACTTCTCTGAAATGTATGTCATAGTTATCCTCTATTTTTCCATGACATGTTTAATATCACTTGCATTCTGTAGATATCTAATGATAGGAAAAGTAAATGTGCATCCTCTACCTTAAGTTTTCCCTACATTGTTTCCATTCATTCCTCTCTGATGAAGTATTTATTTACTTGTTACATTTATAGCCAATTCTTCCTCCAGTGAGCTCAAAATGGCTTATGTGGCTCTCTTACTTACATTTTATCCTCACAGCTAACTTATAAGGTAGGTCAGGATAAAAGATAGGTCACCCCATGAGAGTTATGATTCAGCGGGATTAGAGCCTTGGTCCTCCATGTTTTGATCCAACATTCTAATAACTATGCTACACTGGTTCTCATCCACACTTTTCCTATTAAAGCTCAAATAGAAAATCAAAATTAAACTAAAGTTTTCTACCTCATTCTTTATAAATAATTCATGCAACACATGAATGCAGCAATTTCAAACAATGCAGTAATTTCATACCAATATCACTGGCATATTTGCTTGCACAAATATTACCCAGGACTATCAATATATGAGTTTTCCTGATTTTGGGTGCCTTAATTTAAGAAGAGTTTGGCACAATGGACAAAACATAGGCAGATGTTCCTTTGTAAAATTCAGCTTTGGAGCATAGCCTTTTCTGACCTTTCTAAAGTTCAAAACAAGCTTTGATTTGCCATTCTTTTTTCTCCAAAAATATAATGGATGAGAAACACTTCCCATCTCCAAAGTTCATTTTGCACCACCCCTTCTTTCTCAGCACCTGCCTCTGTGTGTGAATGCATATATACGTAATACACATGCACACTGGCTGGATAGCTCTGCGTATCTTGTCTGTGGAGCACAATTCTGAGAAGGGTTTCAGAAGTCAGAATTGACTGGATGGCACATGATTATTATTATTATTATTATTTTAAGAGTTGTTGTTTTTTAAAAACATTTTAAAAAAAATATCTGAGAACAAGTAAAGAATTTCTTCTTGAAATGTACAGAAATTGATCTTTCAAAATGAAAAAAAAAGAAAAAGGAAAAAAAGAGAACCTGTTCTGTTTGAGAGTTAGTTCGTCAGGTTGGAGTGAATAGCCACTTTGATTCGTTTCAGCTACAAACCCTCACACTGTCCCTGACACCTTGTTTTTTCTGGTGCCAGTTAAAAACATACCAATTTGCACAAGCTTTAAGGAAATAAACAAGCACTCAAACTGCCCTTTGCTGTTTATTTGTACTGCTTTTATTGTGAGGATATGGGTTTTGTAGTACTTGTTTTTTTAGAGTTCCACAGGTGTTCAGAGTCTAGGCCTGGGAGCCAGTTTGTGTTGTGACTTTTGGAGGAGACGAGTCAAGGCTCCATCTCAGACTGATAAACATTGAATTCCATCCTAATTGCTTGCCAGCCTGGGAACTGGAGACTGGACGATGGACAGTTAGTTATAAGTTGGGCATGAACTTGTGAACAAACGACTGTATGCTGATTGGATACCATCAAGAAGCAGAGACTTTGATTTAAGTTATAGAAGGGTGGGGGCTAGGTGTGTGTGTAAGTTGGAGAAGAAGGAGGAGGAGGAGGAGGTGACAGTTTTAGTCTTCCTTGATGGATTAGGAGACTTAGCAATGGTTACTTAGAACAGCATGGTAATTAAGTAGTAAAATCATTAGTTAGTTTATTATTTTATTATTTTAAGGAAAAGACTTACAGGAGCTTACTTAATACTTAGATGCTTAGCATTTAACAGTACAATTTGTATATTTTTTGTATTTCTTTTGTTTTATAACTTTTTTACTCTTTTTAAATAAACCTTTTATATTTTACCCAAGTGTGATTCTTGGAGGAACAAGGGTTTGAGTGCCTAAAGAAGGTGCCTTAGCCTCCAGGGCTATGTTGGCTATTTTTGTGTTCTTTGGGTGTCCTACCTGGTAAGGCTGGTGTGCAAGGTTTAAAGCACACAGCTAAAATATTTGATACCAAATAAGGGAGGAATTGGAAATATAGGGTTAGAAGCTTGCCCACAGTTGCCCAGTCACGCACCTTATAGGTCTCACCCAGCCTAGGGAGTAAATGGTGGTGGATGATGGGAACTATAGTCTGGCACCTCCCCCTAGCGGAACGGCACCTTTAGGGAGGTGCATTTCTGACAGTGCTTTTACCAGATATTTCTAATCCGTTTTTTAGCAATTTATCATTTTAGAAGTGTGTCCTCTATGAGTTTAGATTTGAGATGTGTGGCTCTAATTATGTTTTTACGTGAATTATTTGCTGCCCTGGGATCTTATGAAGGGGCTGCACATAAACTGAACGAAACCAAACCAAACCAACAAACAAAAAGCAATAATCTCAGCATCCACGCGCGCACCCCACCCACCCCCGCTTTCAGGCACTGGTCCCGCTCCTCGGAGGATACACATAGGATACGAACACCTAGGACTGGGGTGAGGTCTCGAATTGACATTAATGGCGCACCATTCCATTCTCCTCAGAGAGCAGCATGAGTAGCGGTGAGACGTCAAGTGCTACAGGACAGTTCCATATAACTGCATAGCATTCTTCCCGTCCCACTTTTTTTGGGTGTCAGGTTGCCAGTTCTAAGGTTGCCAGGAGAAGAAGTGTGTCTCTTCTAGCCACTCACGACTATCTTGGACACCACTTTTAACTGCTAATGGTTCCCCTAACATGTATTCTTGGGATTTGTAGTTTAAAAGGGGAACCGAAATCTTTGTCAAAGACCTCTGGCGCACTCCTCTAAACTACAGGAAGGAATTCAAATTCCGTTACCACGCTGCACATCTTAGACTTGCATAGATGGAAGTTAAAGTAGTATTAAATTGCTATACAGTACTGTACTTGTAAAGATTAGATGCAGTCTTCGAAAAGCCTTGTTCTAAGATACACCACCTAAGCTTACGGCTTTCCTCTGCCTTTGTGAAAGACAGTCCTGTGACTGAGGAAAGAAGGACCTATTTAAGGCCAGCAGATAAAACACTCCCCCTCCGTCCTACTGTTGTTGTTGTTGTTGTTTCCCCCCAATCTCTTCATTCCCAAGCCTCCCGGCGAGAATGAGCATTTTCCCGCGCTCCTGCCGTCGCACGGAGTCCTCCCCTCTCCTTCTCGGGTCTTTCGCCTTTGCCCAGATCCACGCCGAGGCGCGCGCGCGCGCACGTTCACGCGCTCTCACCAGCGCGCAAGCGAGGGAACCGGGTTGAGGGTTGAGCGCCGCGGCCGCCGAAGAGGAGAGAAGCCGGGGCAGTGGGCGAACTGCTCGCGGTCAGCGACGCGACCGTATGAAGGAGAGCGGTTGACGGGACAGACACGTTACGGGATTTGAAAGGAAGGTGGAATGAGGTTACACAGGAAGCCCCATCCTGACGTCCCGCTCTGCACATGCACAACTCGCTGCTTCGGGCCGTGCTATGATAGACCGTGCCTAAACATATTAAAGCGAGGGGCTCATGACGTGAATCCCCAAGTAAAATCCATTTCTTAATAATAAATAAAAATGGGATCTCGCGGGCCTTCCTCATTTTGTAAAGCGATTTTAAAAAAAAAAAAATAGCGTGAAAGGGTAACGAAAAAGAAGCCTTCAAATACATTGGCAAGAATTTTGTTCATATCATACTTGCATTTGTTACATTTTTGTGGCGGTAGGCAAGGAATCATTTGAGATAACTCTCTAACGTTATTTTTCTTTTTTAAAACAAAAAAATACCTTGATCTTTAAAAGATTTGATATTAATGAACAAATGTGGATCTCCATCTAGAACACTAGCTTCAGAAATGGAGAACCATAAACTCCCTACAGATTTTGCAATTAATTTGTGTTGACATTCTCAAGCCCAAAACAGCTTTCATATATTCAGTTTCAGCACCTAGTCATGCCCCATAGTGTGCCAGTTATCCTGCACCAGCCAAATAGATAAACTGGCACATTCAAAAGTTAGATATAGATTCAGTGCACCAGCAGCTTGTTCAGGAAAAAGAACCAGTGTGGTGTGATGGTCAGAGGAATGGATAAAGACTCAGGTTCAAATGCCTGTTGTATGTACCATGAAGCTCACTGGGTGGGTGACTTTGGACCAGTTAGGCTCTTGTCAGTCTGATCTCTCTCAGAGACTTGTGTGGATAAAAGAAGGAGGAAGAGAGCCTTAAACTCCTTAGAGAAAAGGTGGGGGGGGGGATAAACATAAGTATTAGTAATAATAATAATATAGTAATGGAAAACATCATTGGCTTCTGCCTAGAATGCTCAGGTGTATAGTGGAGGAGGAGCTTGCAGGGTTGGAGGGTTTCTTGAGTCGTGATGATGATATCTATCCTTTTTCAAAGGAACATGGCCTTCCAGGTAACATTAAACCAAACCAAAGATATACGTAGCCACATTGGTCCACAGGGGTGGGGAGGGCAGAAATCCAGTACCTTTTTCGGGACCAATCAAAGGGCAAACAGTGTGCAAGCTTTTAAGTGTTTTCCTCCAGAGCTAGATATTGGGCTAGATATTACAAAAGGCAAGGGATGGGAGAAGAAATACTGTGTTTAGGATTGCAGTCTTACTGTCAAATCTTGTGTATATTTACTCAGAAATAATTCCTACTATGTTCAAGGAGGCTAACACCTAAGGAATGCACAGAGTTGCAAAAGCATAGTAATTTCCCAGTGCCGGTGCCTTAATAATATATAGTGCACTGCAGCAAAAACAAAGACCAAAACAGCATGTTTTATTTGCCACCAGCTTTTGGGGCCTTTAGCTGATTTCTTCAGAAGAAGTCTGCTAAGGTGCTGCAAGAACTTTTCAGTATATGCTTATAATGTGGGTTGGAGAAGGTTGTGGCTCTCCTTCTTGGATGGCCTTCTGTGGAGGATGTCGTAGTTGTGGATTCCTGCATTAGTTTTGGGTTGGCTATTTACTTGGAATAAACAAGGCCGGTGAGACTCATTTCCAAGTATAAGATTTCAGGCTTACGCTATCTGATTTTAAGAACTTGAGCACTAAAGGATTTAACAATTGTTTCTTGTCCTTTGCTCAGGTCTGCCTTTCACTTCACATTCAGTTGAAAAGGATCACCTTTCCTTGCCATGCAGTTTTTAAACATATATTGAATTTCCTTAAGGTAGCTTTCTACTAATGTCAAACCTGAGCTATCCTTTATCAGGTAAAACTTCCATTGCTTGTCGTTGAAGAGAGAAAAGGCATGGTCAGTGCCTAACTGGCAGCCACCACAAAGTGCCTTCCAAATCTCCATTACACATTCTGAACACTCTGTAAGGCAAGTTAGGAAGCAAACAGGAATGGTCCCAGAGAGTACCGTGGGAAAAGATTCTTCGAGTTTAGCTAGATGTGTGTTATAGGGCTGATTGGCACATTGTTATTTCCATGTTTCACTTGTTTTAGACCTGTGTGAAACCTTTCACCCTTTTTGCATTATACGTGTTGGTTCCACAGTACATACTTTAAAAAAAAGAGGAATATGTGTTTCACATATTGCAGTTTTAGTAAATTCATAATGTGAGTCTGTAATGTGTATCTGTCGAAACAGTATCTTAAATTAGTTTTTAGATTTAAGTTGGACAAAAAGCAACTGTTTTCAGAATTCTGCTGCTTTTTCCCTACCTGCATTTCACAGTTAAACTATAAGTGAAAGAGTACCAAAGAAGCAGGCAGGAATCTTGGGGGAGGGGGGAGTAAGTGTTACTATTGGGTGCCATCTAGTGGCCTCATAAGACAACCTTTGACTGTTTTATCTCATTTAATACAAGAGTTGGTTCTACTATTAAGGAAAGTAAGGTTGGTTGCCCCAGTGAGCAAATCCTGGGCAGCACCAGATTTTTAGATTTTTAACCGATTCATGTATTTTTACTGCTAGAGATAATGCTTCCTGGATTTTCAGCATTTCACGCCAAAATAATTTGACTATCTTTGGATGCTAGACTTAGTGGGTCTGGAGAGCTCCATTTGCTGCTCCAGGTCAGGCAGCAGTATTTATTAAGCCAACCAACTTATTAGTCATGTGACCGCTAAAGTCATTCTGCAATTGTGTGACTCCTAAAAAGTAAGTTTCCATTTGAGCCTAGAATTGTCAATGCTGACTAGAAGTGGCTCAGGGTTTTAGTCAAGATTCCTTTCTGGCTCTACTTGGAGATGCCAGAGATTGAATTGGGGGCCTTCTGCATAAAAAGCATGTGCTCTGGCACTGCGTTACATGTTCTACTGTATCTGTTTTGCATGGGATCCAAAGCAGCCAATTCCAATGCCTCTATCCACAGAGGAATATTTGCACATAGACTAGACTAGATCTGACAGAATCTAGTCAGATCTAGATTCAAGACTAGATCTGACAGAAGTTTAGAAAATTTTAAATGCTTCAGGGTCTGGGATATAATAAGTTGGAACAGTTTTTCTGTATGTTTGAAGTGCGTGCTTTGCATTTGCCAGGAGGTTTCTGGAATCTCTTCATCATTGAGGAGGATGCATTTTCTTGCATTGCTGCATCATGCATTTGAGACTTTTTATCAGATGTGAAAGAAAGTCTTGTGTGGCTGTGCTGTGCATTTGTGGAGGCCTCCAGCCGCTGAAACAGGCTGTGGCTACACAGTAAGGGAAATGTGAATTAACTTGCCTTCTCAAAGTTATTCAGATTTATGATGTTAGCAACTTGTTGAGTGCACCAGAGTGAAGCATTTTAAGATGAGAATGCAAGGATAGCAGTCCTAGAATGTTAATGTGAAAATATGGATATGAAAAAAAATATTAGATGCTTAAGTGTAATGCAGAAAAGAGTCTAAGGTTAGACTCTTACATACTTACCCTCCCAGTGAACATGGGGGAATTGGGTAAAAATGCCTGGGATTGCCCTGTAACCTAGCTAAAAACTACTATGGAGTGGAATGAAATTATTTTCTCCATCTTTATTAGGAAGAAAAAATAAACTATTTCACTTAAAATACCAGAATTCTTTACAGACATCTAGTAAAACTGACTGATGGCAGTATAGGTAGAAGTATAGGGGGGGGGGGGGGAGAAAAGAAACCTTTTTGCAACATGCATTTTTGTGTGTGCATTTTTTCCTTTGAGATATAATTGTTGCAACTATCTTATATGAGTTTTTAGAAGGGTTGGACAAATTATTTGGGGATGGGGTTTTTAATGGACCTTCCCGGTGATATCTAAAAATAGAGCCTCCATATCTTGATATATCTGATCATCATCTGCAGAGTTAAAATTCTCATACCATGCCAATTACCTTCCGAAGGGCATTTTTGGGACCCTGTTGGAGAAGCACATAAAGCTGCCTTAAATTGAGTCAGACTCTTGGTCCAGTACTATCAAGAGTGACCGATAATTGGTTTACAGGGTTTCAGGTAGAAGTCTTTACTGGGGTTAAACATGGGAATTTTTGCATGCAAACCATTTGCTCTACCACTGAGCCATTGCCCATTCCACTTTCTCCAATATGTTGGACTAGATGGACATTTGGACTGACCCAATTTGCAAATAAAATGCAAAGTATATGAACACACATCCAGGAAATAACATATACGTATTCTCAACTTGGTGCAGTTGGCTTCTGATTCTTTTTTGGGACACTTGCTTCCAAGTCACAGAGAATCCTCCCAATGTGGTCACCCTCCAAGAAGTGTAAAGTGAACGTGATGATGAGAATTTTGCCAGACTAGCAGATCACTTAGATACTGTGAGCAAGGTTTCGAACAGTGGGTTTTCAAGGAAGGCATGGCTTCAGGGGTAAATCCTGTCAACTGGTAGGAACAGGCAGGCCAAGCAAAAGTGGAGTATGACCACATAGCATGACCAATAATCTGGTGGAACTTTGAACATGAGGATTTCCCATCCTTAGAAGAGGATGGGAGAAGAAGCACCCAGCTAGCAGGAACAATGGCCATGCTTGCAAGAGGATTCTGGAAGTTGTAAAAAAATAAAGTAAAAAGTCTAATGTTACAAGTTTTTAGATCGCAGCTTTAGAGCAGCTTTTAAAGGGTCAATTTCTTGGGGGTAGAAATTAATATTATATGGTCTCTTTGTAATAACAAATTGCTTTGCAAATATGCATCCTAGGTTGTTATTGCATTAGTGCAAAAGCAATTACACAAGCAGCACTAATATAGAAGCCTGTATAGAAGCAATATCAGTCCAGTTACCCCAGGTCCCAAACTAGTGCTCTTTCCTGAGAAAGGCAACATATTACAGCAGCTGTACACAACGGGCTTCTCCATGCAACACTGGAAGTAATCAACTGTAGGTTTTGCTACTCTGCTCTGGTGCTGTAATTCTAACTGCAGTACATAAACTGGGGAAGTAACAGTTCTTTGCCAGAACACAATATAAGAAAACTCCTAAAACTCACCATCTTATAGTCAGGATATACTTCTCTTTTTTTCCTCGTCTCCATCACTATAGAATGAATGGTAAAGAATAACAGAATGTTGCTGGCAATCTTCAGTCTTCTATGTTTTTTTTATTTTATTTGTGGCTTCACCAATATACTTAGGCACAGATAACCCGAGAGACTAATTTCCTACTGCCTACTCTGCCAACCGTTTAAAGGAGGATGTGGTTAACCTAATAAAAACTCAGATTCAGTCTCTGATTCATCTCATGCACTTTGTGGGCACCTAGAAGAACATTTTCTCATGGGGTACACAGACAGGGCAACCTAGATGTACACTGGTACCTCTACTATTTTCTCCAGTTACTGCTGGGAGAGAAAACAGCTTAACAAGCTGTATGGCCAACTTGTGCTCAGAGAGGAACAACGCTTGGTATTGATGAAACTGGGCCAGACCTGAGCCTGGCCTTAATGGAACCTAGCTAATTTAGGCCAACCATTCCATCAAGAGAACCAAGGTCTCTAGAATCTGCTGTGTGTGTGTGCTTAAAAATTCCACAGACTGATGTCTGGACCTGCCACCTTTTTTCCAGAGTAGAACTTGTTTGTACCTCTCATTGCTGTGCTTGTCATTATTAGTACAGTGGTGATCAGCAAAGAGAATCAGGTAAACAGTTGGTTTACGAGCATTGGGATTAGCTGGAATTTGAATTGGGAGTATTCTGATCTGTGTCCCTTGAATTTGCAGAGTTGAAAAAGAATGGGATAATATTTCTCTCCTATGTCCCAACATGGCTTGATGTGGTTCCTCCTGACTTAAGGTGACTGTACGCACTTCTAGATTAGGCCTGATCAACTGTCAAACTCTGGTTCATTTCTGATACTCCTTGTTTCCTGTGCTTCTGTTTGTTTGATTCCAGATTCCTCTGTTGTCTGCCCCTCTGTCTGTCTGCTCTTTTATTCCAGTTGTTCACCTCTGGGGGAGTGCTTAAGGCAAATTATAGATTGCATCTGTCTAACTTCTGTATTCTCTCTCTCTCTCTCTCTCTCTCTCTCTCTCTCTCTCTCACACACACACACACACACACACACACACACACACACACACTCACACACCAGGCTTTGCCCTTGCAAGCTGCCTCTGTCTATTTCCCCTTCCCACTATACTGTAGCTTCCTTAACAGTCTTTTTTTGAGGGGCCCTGGACAAGCACAGGAGGCTGTAGGGTGGAGGAATGGTGGGGAATTCCTCTCATTCAAGTGGGCTGTTCCAGTGAGTGCAGTCTGTAGCTGCTAGACTGCTGGCAGGAGCACCAATTCTGAGAGAGTTGCACCAGTTGCCAATATGCTTCTCATCTGAACTCAAGGTGTTTCAAAGCGCTACATAGCTTGGAACCTAAATATTATTAGATATAATGCAACCTGCATAAGATGCCTTTGAGAGTTTTTGGCTGGGAGGGACTTTTCCGTACTGGGACTGCTGTTAGTAAACTCTGTAGCAGCCAATTGTTTCCTCTCTACCACTGATTCTTTTCTTGCCTTTTTCCAGTCAGGGTTCAGTTAGAGTCAGTGTTAGCAATGGAGTCTGTCAGAAGTGGACAATTAGAGAAATGTGTTCTGTCAGCTATGTTACTGTTACTGTTAGGCATCCTTCAGTCTCGAGAGACTATGGTAACGTGCTCTGTATGGAGGACTTGGAACAGCGTCTAGTGTGGCTGAGAAGGCCAATTCGAGAGTGGCAAGCTATGTAATCAGTCAGTTAGTCAACACTGAAGCTAGTTAATCAGTTAAGCTCAGTGATGTAACAAATTTTTTACCCAATATGGTGTTTGTTCTTACCTATGAAGAACTGTAAGTAAATGAAAATGTTTTATTCTTTCTCATTACCAGAGTCTATGAGTGAATGTTTTGAGACAGTAAGTGTCAGTTGAGGTATACCAAAAAATAAGGGGTAGTCTACTGAGAGAAACCTGTAGCTCAAACTGCTCTGCAGGTTCCTGCCTGAACCATTTTATAAGCTGTACTATTAGAGGAAATTTATTTTATTTTTATTAAGCCACACTCCATTTCCTTATGCAGTCTACCCCAAGAGAGATCTGCGGAGATGCCTCTCCCCAGATATACGGTACTTCCCTGATCATTAAGAAAGGCCTGGAGTTTTTTCACATCCCACTAAATAGTGGTACACTATTTAGAGACATGAGTGAGGACATTCATAGTGGTAGTGCCTGGGTTGTGGAATGCCCTCCCTTTGGAGACTCAACAACTGGCAATGACATTGCCTTTATTTCAGTGCCAAATTAAAATCTGGTGCTGCATCTTAATGCCTGGCACCTAGAAAGATTGTATCAAAGTTCCTAATCTTTCCAGTTGCTGATTGTTTTCTTTGAATTGTTGTGTTAGAGAGTGTTAAAATATTTAAAATTGTTTTAAAGTACTTGTTTTATATTCTTTCACTGTAATTTTTTTTATTGATTGTACCACACCATAAAATACACTGATTTAGGGCAGGCTTGAAATACTTTACCAAACAAATAGACTTGTATGTGGTCATCTAACTTTGTACAGCCCTTCTGTGTTTTGTGTGCTTTAATTTGGTACAGAGGGAATTGCATGCATCAGTAGTTATGAGCTGCATATGGAGGAAAAACCCAAGGTTCTTAATGTTGGAATAGAGGACCAACACATGCAGCAATTTATCTGAACTAGTGGAAAAGGAAGAATGAACAAATAGATTGGTATTCTGTAAGATTTAGATTGATACTCTTAGGTCTTTCTTTGAGGTCACTGCCTGTTTCTTTCTCTTCTGAGGGCACAATCATACAGCTGCAAAGACATGTGCCTGATCACACCAGACAGGGTTGCTTTGAAGGGAGCAATCTCCCTTAAAGTGACCCTTCCAATTACGCGGAAGCAGTCTGAATTGTGATCTATTTCCCTATGTGATTGTGCCCTGAAGTAGAGAAAGGAAGTAATGGCTGCCAGTAGAACTTGCGAATTAGGAAGCTAGCTATAGGATTCTTTAAACAAATTTAGAGAATTTTCTTCCTCTACTAATCTAATAAATATATATTTTTAATTTTGCATAACCACCAGTGTCTAGAGCAGTGGTTCCCAACCTTGCCTCCCTAGATGTTCTTGAACTGCAACTCCCAGAAGCCCTTGCCAGCACAGATAATGATGAAGGCTTCTTGGAGTTGCAGTCCAAGAAGGTCTGGGGACCTATGGTTGGGAACCATTGGTCTAGAGTGATTACTACCGTTCACAAGTTCAGCACTACAGCATTCTGTTCTCGTAGCACAATTACCATATAACTGATAGATGGAGGATACAGAGAAAGAGAAAGACATAAGTAAGAGTAGTCATTTAGGCCAGTGGTTCTTAACCTTTGTTACTCAGGTGTTTTTGGACTGCAACTCCCAGAAGCCTTCACCAACAGCTGTGCTGGCTGGGGTTTCTGGGAGTTGCAGTTCAAAAACACCTGAGTAACAAAGGTTAAGAACCACTGATTTAGGCCATCAGTCATTCTATAACTTCGTGTGAGATGAATAAAATCAGCAAGAAAAAAAAAGAGGTGTGTCTTTTATGTGTAAAGAGGCACATATAAACTGGCCTTTGTACTCACTTGACTATGTTTAAAATGCATTACTTAAACTTGTAGAATTTACAAACCCAGCAGAGAACGTCTGTAAGTCTGATGTTCCGATAAGCTTCAATAGTTTCCTTTCTGGCTTGACTTTTTGTTAAATATGCACAAGATTTAACCTGGCCATTTTAAGATAAGCCTTCTGTGAAGTTGGTTGTCAAAGTTAAAGGTAAAGCATTTACAACCACATGAGGCTGAAATTATTATTATGCAGGCATAGAACCGTGACCTCAAGATAACCTTAGCTAATAGCTGTGTAAGAAGTTGGCTGTTAAAATTATGCATTTGTAACTTTAAAACATCTTGCTCCTTAAAGTTTTATGTAACATTAATCTTAGCTTCAGCCTTGTTCCCGGCTTGAAGAGAAAGATAAGAAGCTGAAAGTCCAAGTGTGCATATAAGATCATAATAAATTATAATCAGGCACAATGTGCAATTCTGTAGAATATGTTTGTTCCTAGCTAGTATGGCATGCAGATTAAAGCAGACATCTTAATATATAACTGTCATGGATTTTGGTGCATGAATTAATTTAAGTATTTTAACTCTCCTCTCAAACCAATATTTTTTAGATTAGTATTTTTTAATCCTAGAACTGTAATCTTGGCAGTGTTGGATTGATAGGTGGGTAGGGGTTCCTGCCTTTCAGAGAAGGCAGTTTGGACTAGCTAAGCAGTCTGATGATCTGTAAGCAGACACAGACCATACACTTGGGACATAACCATCCTGGGTCGAGGCAAACTTCTGTATATGCTACCCTGGCATTTAAATCCCTGCTGCAGTTCACACATAAATGTTTTATTATCTGAGAAACTTGTGTGTCGAGGATCTACACATCACCTCACCCTTCTGTGCAATTATCACCATCCTCTTACCCACCTCTATCGCTGGCATTCAAATCCCTTCTTTAAAAAACAGTTTTGAAAGTGAAATAGCGCTAAACAGAGAAGAGATGATAAGCATTTGAATTAATGCTGCATCCGTTTAGCACTATATAGTGCATAGTTTAACTATAACATTAAACTAGGAGAAAAATATTTTTAAAAATACAATTTGCAAATTGCATTGCAGTTGTAGCCCTTACTAGTGCCAGCAGAAAGCAGGCAAAAGGAGTAGGGTTCACTCTCATCACACCCCACTCTGTGCATCCAGTGATGTCATCTGGGCATTCCCAACAACAGTCCTAAAGGTCTGATATAGGTAATCTCACAAGTCAAAAGCAAGACGAAATATAATGATCCTAAATGCTTCAAAAAAAAAAAAAAAAACCATGCCAGCTGAACAGAATTTTTTATGTCCTCCTACCGAAAGAATGGATGTACTGTATGTTATGTAGTCAGCAGAAAAAAAATATTTCCTTATTCTTTCTAAATATTGAAAGGAACAGCGAAAAACACTGCATGAACAGTGGAACAAATGCCCATCTTGTTCCTTTAATCTCTCATTAGAAGGAAGGATTCCCTAACTGCTGAAAGCCACTCAATATAATATAGCAGGAAATTTTTCTCACCCAAACTAATTTGAAAATTAGCTTGAGTTATTTTGTGATTGGTCTTCAAAGACGAAATTCTTATGCTGAGATTCTTTTGTTGTCTGCTTTCTCAGAAAGAAAGTCTGCCTGAATCATGCCATTCCAGCTAAAAACCACAATTGCAACATTTGTTTTTGCCATATGCTGGTATTTTGGGGTTCTCTAATTCCTTAAGCCTTGATGCATTTCTGAGAGGAGGAACTGAAAAAGCTTTCATGTTTCTTTAGAAAATTTCCTTTGGGGGTTACAACTCCCAGATGGCCTCCATTGCTGGCTGGGAAATTCTGTGAGGTGTAGTCCAAAGAATGAACTTCTTCAAATTCTGCACAAAATTCACACATATATCCATTGTCTCTGCAAGTCTGGCTTAGCCTCGAAATGCAGGGAAAACAGTAAGTAACTTCCTGAATCATCACCCTTTCCAGCAGCGCATGCTATTAAGAGTTCTTTAGAGATCTGGAGAGTGAACTTTGGATATAATACTCTTCGTTCAGATCTGAGGTCATCTTCCATTAACTCAAAGTAGCATCTGGCTTGCATGTGACAAAGGAAAATTTTTATGCTTTAAACATTGTTTAAGATTTCTGTAGTTTGGTTGGTAGCAGCCCACATTTCAGTTTTAACCACAACTACTACTAGTTTTGTGATCTCACAGATTGTTATCAGAGGAGGAACAGAGATCGCACAAAAGAACAGGGATCCCACGGGCCTTGTTTTTTTTTTATTTATATATATTTATCTGTTAAGATTTTTTATATGCCACCTTTCTCTCCGTAGAAGACCCAAGGCATCTCACAACAATTAGGACTGTACTCCAAGTTTTAGGAGTTCTAGTCCAAATTTGCCCCCCCCCCCCCCAGTATCTGTCAACTGTACTTATTTTCTCACATTGTATACCAGTGTGTAGTGTGTACCAAATTAGTGCCTAGCATTGAAGCATAGCCATTTGTGTCCAACATTGAGGTACCACATGTCCTGTTTGTTCCTCCATTATAGATATAGTCTGGTTGCAAGGAGGTTTGAAAGTAAACTGAATTTAGAATGTATCTTTGGTTTGGTGGGGGGGTTTTTTGGTGGGGGGAGTGGAGAATATTTTGGCACAACTGTGCACCCTTTGGTTCGTTAATACCCATTGCTCTTATCATTGCACAAATCCATAGTGACAAACTTCTTCAAAGCCATGATGTTGCAAAAATTGGATTAAGAAGTTGAAAACCAGTAGACTAGCACTCTTTAGCAGATCAGTGGCAGGAAAAGGAGAAACAAGGCATGCAGTTTTATGTAAGAAGCAACTGCTGATTATGAAATTGCTGATTTTCAGCCTATTTCAGGGCTTTGCCAAATAAGAAATAAAGTTCCCTCAATTTGTTTTGCAGGTGACAAAGCAACACATTTTTCAAATTTACTAGGTATCATACTTTTTATGGATATAGCAGCTACTCTGTTGCTGGTTGTTCAGCTCATCCTGCAAACATTTTGAGGTTTCCTATCCTCACAGCTTGGAAACCTTCCTCTTTTTTGGACTACAATTCCAGAATCCCCCAGCCAGTTTTTTGCTGGCTGGGTTTTTTTGGCAGTTGTATCCAAGAATAGTTTTCCTCAGCAAAACCAGAAGTGCTTTTGGGAAGAGCCCATGAAACACTGATACAACACCCAATAAGAACACTTTTTCTTCCCTGCCCTGCTCCACCAGCACTGCTTGGCATGTGTGCAGAACAACACACAGCTCCTGAAAAGTAAACAAAACTTTCCACCAAAGAAAAATAATCAGTGGAGTACAGGGCCTCCAGGCTGCTCTGCTTTGTGCTAAGTGGTTGTTTGTGGGGGAGGGAGTCCTCCTGACTGGCAGCCAGACTGAACATCGGCCTTCTTGCAGAAGAAGGCAGATGTTAATTATCTGGTTGCTCTAGCTTTTTGCAGGCACATGATTTAGTACTCTGACCATGGAGGAACTCTGGAAGCTAATCAGCAGGATGAGAGGGAAGTCCACAGAGATGGAAATCTAACAATCTGGGCTGCAGCTACCTGGTGCTTCATGGAAACCATTATTTGGGTGCACCTGTTTAAAACATACGTCTGTGAATGTAATGCATGCAACAAATCTGTGTCTCATTCAGGAGCCTTGTCAGGGAAGCTGAATGACACGTGGGAGGGCTAGCCTTAGACAGGTTGCCTGAGGTGGGGCAGAAAATGATGCCCCCTTCAAGGTGCAAAGTATCCCAAACCGTCAAGACTTTTGGTATCTGAAGCAGAATCCCCCATTGCTTTGTCTTAAGCATTAAAAATGCAGTTATAACAAAGAATATAAGGATTTTCTGCTCTTTCTTTACACTGGGTAAGTCATTTGCCTCAGCCTTGTCTAATGGAAAGGCTTGCCTTAAACAGTGGATTCCTACAGCCAACCTTGCCTGCAGTAATGGAGGAGCAATGCTTACCAAATAATATTTGAAATTAACCTTGAAATTAACCATCTAATTGGAAGACATTAAAAATGAACTATTCATTTTTCAGTAAAGAAGATTTACCCTTTTCTGTCTATCAAAGTTTAAACTGTTCTTGCCACAGTCTGTGGCAGCAAAGATTCTCCAGAGTGCCTCTGAAGAAGTGGTTGTGTGTCCATGAAAAGCCCACTAAAATGTGTTTTGTTGACTCTTTGCTGCTAAATGTGGTTGATTTAATAACAAGACTCTTTTTTGGGGATACCTGTTAGTGCTGGGGGCATTCCCCATCACTACCGCCACACTTGCCGTCCAGTAAGTGTATTAGTTTTGCTCTGGTACTTAGCTGGAACAGAGAGCCCTGCTAATCCATCACTAATACGACTTTAATAGCCAGCTGCCGCACACACTTTCCTTATAGACTGATCTGAGAGAGAAAACACACCCCTCTCCTCATTCCATTCTTTCACAGGTTCTTGGAGCAGAAAAGCCACGGGAGGGGGGGCATTGTGTGGCTTGGAAGAAGTTCTTTGATTCAGCAAATGACTCTTTCCTACCACAAGGGTTGCAGCAATCTAGGCTGGAAACAGGGGCCCTCATGGGAGAGCATTGCCTCCTGCTTGGATATTTCATATAAACCAGTAACTTAATCAGGCCAAAAGTATATTGTAGCTGGTACTGTTTTATGCCACAATCCACAGGTTCATCCTAGGAAATTTCACACCACTCTATTAAAGGATTTGGGCCGAAGTCCCCCCCCCCTTTCCTGGTGGGATTGGTATGCCCCAGGGACAGATGTCTTCAGATCTTTTAACATTTGGGATATTGGTCGCCAAATGCTCAAGTTAAATGAAATATCTCAAAGCGGGTCGGGGTCGGGGAAGAGTTCAGCAAGAGCACCAGAAGCCTGGAAGGAAAGAAGAAGCGGCACCAAATATTTGATTCCCCAAAAGGAAACAGAGAGTCTGAACCACTGGCTCTTTTGATAGGTAAGTGAAAACTGAGCAGAACTTTTTTTGGGTTTTTTAAAATGTGGTTTGCCATCCAAATGAGGGAGTAAGACAGAGAGATGATGATGATGATGATGATGAAATCTAGACATTAAATCTGCTGAGGTGGAAGGAAGCAAGAGCCTTTCTGAATTAGCTGAATTCTCCTGGAAGTAATATGTGACTATAGTTAGATTTCCCCTCCTCCTAAACCTTTTGATTGGCAGTAGCAGGGTGGGTTTTTGTTTTTTGTTTTAGGTACACAAAAGCTGGATCTTTCAGTGGTTTTGCTGCTTGCAAAGGTCTAAGACTTGAATGGATGACAGCTTAGATGAGCAGGAAATGATTTCAGATTGCTGATCCTGGATGAAAGCAGGGTGATTTCAGACAGCTAATTACGAACTTGGAAAAGTTAGGTTTTTGGACGTTAACATTCAGAATTCCCCACTCAGTATGGCCGTGCTGTCTGGGAAATTCTGAGGTTTGTAGTCTAAAAAGTAACTTTTACAAACTCCATTTCTGAAATGCAAGAGCAGAGAATAACTTAACTGCCTTTGGACTAGTTGTTCTCTTTCTGGCTCCTACTACACCAGAAGTGTGGGATAGTGCTTGCTTGGTCCTTTTGAGAATATGAGTGAAAATATTTCTGGATGTGAAGAAGAGCTTCAGGGGGTTAATTATTCTCAAGGCCACGGAAGGTATATCTTTCCATCTTTCAGTTTTCCTGATGAATGAAATTTCTTGGATGTTCAGCTAGTTGCCATGAAGACTTAAACTTATGGCGGAAATCACTGGGGTTAAGACCTGTTATGAAGGTGCATGTGTGAGGAGTAATTTGAACCAGGACCAAATACGGTTCTGGTGTCAACTGAGGAACGTGTTGAATGATGACTTAAAAGTACCTGTAAGCATGTGTAAAGCACCACCCACTTACCACTGGTAGAAAAAGTAGTGCGATCCATGATGAGAAAAATACCTGAATTCTTTAATACATTTATTAGTTGACTAAAAACATCTGTTGTTTGCACATTTTAATGGTTTAGTTCAGGTATTTCCCAAATGAGAGTTAAACCAAGAAGCCCTCATGCATTTGGGAGGAGGGATGGAAGGACTGCTAATTTGAGCTGCAAGATCTCTCACAAAGTCACACTTGTTGTTTGTCCTTGCATGTTCAAAGAGAATGGTAGGATGTAAACCAAATAAACAAGTGCTTGAAAATATTTACATCATAATGTGGACTGTGGCATTTATCTGGATTTCTGGTTTCATGTGCCCTTCAGAACCTGCTTCTTCCTCTGACGTCTTAAAAAAATAAGTGAAGGAATCTCCTCATTGTATTTCCACATTTTCCAATGTTTGTCCATATCCACTTAGCTCTAGATGGCCTTTTGTTGTATCTTTCATGCCATGATTCTGTCAGTCATGACACTGGTTTATTGCATGCTCTTTTTGCTTGTGACTGTGGCATATTATCCCAGCAATAATGGTGTGGTCATATTATGTTTTGACCTTCCATTGGTGCATCATGGGGTTATATCCACAATGGAACACGAATCTGTGGATGTGGTGGTGTTTCAAGTGCCACTTTAAAAAAAAGGGTTAACCATTTTTGAATTTTTACTATAACCATTTTGTAGAGGGAAAAATAATCTGAGATAAACTGGGTGTAAGGATACTTTTAATATACTGGTTCCAGGCATCTGTGTAACAAGGAACGCTTCTTGGTTACGTATGAAACAGGCCACAAACCTTGGTACACAGTAATCAGTTGTGTCTTTTGTGGTAGACAAAGTGTATGGCACAATTTTTACATGTGTGTACTTGTTTATGAAGAGAGCTAAAGTAGGTTGTGAAGTCCTAACCATGTTTATTCAGAAGTAAACCAGATGATGCTCAGTGGGGCTTGTGTCCTAATAAGAGTGGTGAAAACTGCAGCCTAGATATACTGTATAGTATTAATAACCGTGGGGCATGCCATAGCAAATGTGTGTTAGATTCTCTGAGAGCTGGTATGATGACTTTGGCCACAATTGTGAGCACATTCTGCAAAGTCCCATGGACAGCAGATGGAGAGATCGGAAGCTGAATAAGAGAGTTAGCAATGTGACCAGGTTCCCACAAACAATCTATGGCAGAGAGCTGGAACTTAGTTCCCCCAGAACAATACCCAGCACCCGAGTCTTTGGCCCATTGCCTCTTGACTTTCTGCTTTTCCCCCATTTATCCCCCTCTATTTTGCTTCACACAGTCAGAAGTCTATAAAACTATGGAATGCAGGCAATAAGGGAGACCTGTTGTGGCAGTATATAACAGACCCTTCGGTAACCAGTGACCCATGCAATCACATCTATACAGACTGGATTTTGACCTCTCTCCTGCCATTGATTTTTATACACATCAAAGCCTGAATTGGTGTGAAAATGGCTTGGGCCTTGGGTGGAAAGCTTCAGGTTGCATGCAGGAAGGGAAGCGGGGCAGCTGTGAGGGGCTTTATCTTCCTGAAGCAAAGGATTTGTCCTCCCCTCCTGGCCTTGATGGGATGATGGATGGCCTGCATGCAGGGGGGCACTAAAAGGGCACTTGTCCTTCAGTGTTCTTTCTTCTCAGAGGGCATGTCTGGCAGCTAATACCGAGAAGGAGATGAATCCCTTCAGTGTTGTGCATTTCCCTCCTGTGTGTCTGCCTGAGATGACGGAGCCTGGGAGAAGAGATGGGACATGGCTCTTTGGGAGTGAAGCCAAATGGGATGATTGGAGCATTTATGATCAGCTTCCTTCACAGAGTGGGGCTGAGAAAGCACTCCGGAAGACACAGGGCATACACAGGTTATTCTGTACAGTGCTTCCATTGGCAGGGGGCAGCTGAATGAGGAGGGGGGAAGAGTTGGCCTAGAAGCCAGCCTGGTTCTCAGAGGAGGGTACAAAGCTCAAAAGAGAAGGCTGCTGTTTACAGATCAACGGATTCTTTATCTGGTGGCACCTACATGTAGCATTCAGTCCCCAGTGTTTCACATGCATCCTCCAACACTCAGCAGTCTTTGCTGCATAAAAATCCCAGCAAAAATCCAATGAAGCAAGTTAGGTCATACATTGACCTAAAGACTCTGTAAGTAATACACAGTTTCTGAATTCATTTTGGAGATATGATAGTGTTGTACGTACTTCTGCAATATCAAGTCAAATCCCATTGTATTCTTGAAATTAACAAAAGGTAACTTCCTAAAGTCAGCATGTGAATAACATAGGACATGTACTGCTGGATAGCTTAGTGGCTTAGGCATCTAGTTCAGTTCCCCACTAGGCCTCCCTGACTCAATGATCCATAGGGTCCGTTCCAGTGCTGCAGTTCCAATATGATGATGATGATCCTATGGAGTTGTTCACTGATGAAACATATTCTGTCAATGGATTTGGGAAAGAGTAGTCTGTCTGTAGCCCCCTGTGCAATTTCAAAATATGCTGCTAAAGGCTTGGAGCACATATTTGGGCAGTGCAATATGCTGTGCAGAGAGAAAGTCCTGTTCCGTTAGTGGGCATTTGTGCAGTGCTGCCTTTAGGTGTGACCACTTACCATTTCATCAGTGGAACTACGTAAATGCTCTGCTGATGCTGATTGTAACCACAACATTGTCAGGTTCATAGTTGCTATGGTCACTTACCATCACCACCACCTAGTGACTACTAGCTATTTGGTAATGAGTACCTTTCTGATTAGCGAGACTGGTCCTTGCCAAACAGCAGACATGCATCCTGCTGCTAGCCTGCACTCAAAGCCTTAGCAGCTGCTGGATTGTAGTCTTTCCACTCTGCTGGCACAGCCTTGAGTTCCACTCTGCTGGCACAGCCTTGAGTTCCAAGATCCACTTTCACACCTAGTGAGGCTGCAGAGTAAGGACTTACAGTTAGAGTACCTAGTGTGGTATAATGGGCAGATTGGCTGACTAGGACTCAGGAGACCTGAGTTCAATTCCTTGCTTTGGCCATGGAAGCTCACAGGGGGCTGGTGGGGTGGAATTGATAAAACCACCCCTGAATATCACACTTTAAAACCCTGTTAAGGTTCTTGTAGATTGGTTCTGAGTCTGACTTGATACCACATGACACACACAGTTGGAAACTCCACATTCTACATCTGGCAATTGTTCTGACCACCAACTATCACAAGGCCAAAGAGATACAGTCTGTTAAATTTGTAATTGCATTTGATACATCTGTTTTAGTTCTTTCTTCAAGAGCAGCAGTGTAACTTTCTCAACCACTGAGGTTGACCACCTGCCTAAGAATAATAAAAAACATTTCTTTCTTCCTAGTTTTTTTTAAACCGGAATCAGTATGCAAGACGCTGCTTACCAGCACCCTCTGGTGGCCCTATTATTAACTGGGCAATGTGCATTCTGGCAGAAAAATACAAATACTGTACAGTGGACCCTCGACTTACGCACGGCTCCACTTACGGACTTTTCGAGTTACGGACTTCTCCAGCCGCAAAATTTCACTTCGACTTCTGGCCGGAGAATCGACATAAGAACAGAAATAGGCAGGGGGAATAGGCGGGCAATTCAACTTTCTAACTATAGGTGGCGCCGAGGCTGCTTCTTTGTGCTGTAGGTCTGTCGGCCATTACTGTATATAGGGTGTGTCGCAGTTGAGAGAGCTCCTGCTTTCCAAGTGCACTTAAAATTGTAAAGGACAGATGAGAACCTTTGAACACGAAGGCGTGGGTCTACTCGTGAGTAAGCGCCGCCAAAGGCGCGGGTCTACTCGCGAGCAAGCACCACCAAAGGAGCGGGTCTACTCGCGAGTAAGCACGGCTTTGCAAGCGCGGGAAGCCTCTGCAGAACCCCAGGAGGCTTCAGACTGGTAAGGTGCTACTGTTTTTTCTTTTTAAAAAAGTTGTTCTGGGTGGGTTTTGGAGGGTAGATTTGGGCTGGGGGGTATGTTTCTGTGTTGTTTTGTTTTTTGGTGATTTTTTTTTTTTTTTTTTTTGCAGTCCCAGCATGGGACTTGCTCCACTGTTGCTGTTATTTTAATTTTTTTGGAGGGGGGTATTTTTTCCTTCTGCCGGAACGGATTAATAGGTTTTCAATGCATTCCTATGGGAAATGGACCCTCGACCTACAGACTTTTCGACGTGCGGCCTCTGTTCCAATACGGATTAATTCCGTAAGTCGAGGGTCCACTGTACAGGAACAGGTGATACCTTTAATCAACCATTAAGAATGTATATAAAAAACCCCAGAAAACAAAAAACAACAACAAAAAGAGTGAGCTTTCAATGATAATTCATCTTCTTCAAGGCAATCTGACTTTCTCCCCCCTCCCCCCCCCCTTTTTGAAACTCAAATAATTTCTTTTTGGCTAGGGGAGGAAAGAATGCCCAGGAAAGAATGCCTCTAACAGCAAAGTGGTGAGACGCTCTCTCCTTGGTCCACGAACTGTCCATGCATCTATCTGAAAAGAAGATGAAATATAAGAAAAATGAAAAGTGGACGTTTTGAAAAGCAAACTCTGCATATAAGGCAATCTAGACTTGCAGATCCAGAGTACAATGTTTTCCCATGGTTTACACTGTTGACATTTGTTTGCACTGTGCACATGATGCAAGAGCAGGAATATGCTTCAATGAATGTAATCCCAATTTGCTCAAATTCTCAACAACAAGGAATACATACTTTGAGAGAAAGCTGGGAGAGGACGTTTGAGTTGCTTGCATTGCAGAAAAGTAGATGTATAAATTAAATAAATTAAAAATGTAAATATTTAGTGGTTTAAAACCTAAACGGAATGTAATTGTGGGTAAAAACATGCACACAGTGATGTGGGTTGGAGATGTACAGATTGATCCATCCCTATTACATGCAGTAAGACTTCTGAATGTTTGTTTATCATTATGCTTCTGGCTTGCTTATTACACAATCCTGCCTTTCCTTCTTTGAGAAGACCCAAAGCAAAAGGGCCACACTTCAGAGCAGAAGGTTATCGATTCTAAACCATTTCAAAAAGATCTTGCCATGGTTTCATGTAGAGGTAGTTACATCCTAGGCATTGTTCCTGAATGCTCTTAAAGTGCTTGGGAAGTTGGAATTGTTGGGGTGGATAAGCTTATCAGTGAGTATTAGACAAACATTTTCTTTTCTGCTTTTGTCTTTTCTTCTCTGCTGTACCTTGCTGGAATTTTTCCAGCATTTCCTGGCAGGGCTGCTTTGCATTTAAAGCTGCATCACACAAGTAACTATTTAAACAGAGAGTACATTTTCAGATGCTGGAAGTGTCCGTAGATAGAGGATTACTGGAGATGGAGTCAATCTGAGCAAATAGATTGTGATACATATATATTTAGATTATAGCAAACAAGAGTTTACTTTTAGGGGGTTGGAGATGGATCATATTACTAATTACAAATTCAGTCTGTTGCTTGCCAAAGTGTGCACTTTCAGAAAGAGAGGTAAGGAAGTGACCTTGTCCACACAAAGTTGCAAAGGTACAACAATTAATTTTGCCACTCTAAATAGTCTCACTCAAGCAAACATAAGAAAGCTGTTCTGGAGATTTTAACAGGGTTCAAAGAATTTCCAACATTATATCATGTTGAGAAGGGGGCTGGAGAGTGCAGAAATAACCTCAGAGTTGGAAAATAGAGGTGATTTTATATCTTTGTATATTTCATTTAGCTGTCTGAATAGCTCAGTAATCTGGGACTAATTCCCCACTTTGCGTCCTAAGAGAAGAGCCAGCCTGGGGAGCCTTGGGCAAGTTGCACAGTCCCGGGACAGCCTCAGAAGAAAATGGTTGCCATTAATAAAATTAACTTGCCAGCATGCTAATTACTATTATACTGTATTTAATATATATATATATGTAGACACAAATGCAGTTTGTGAAATACAGGTTTTTCTGATGACAGACAGTAGACTGAGAAGAAGAGACAGAAGAATTATCTTAAATAGTTTATACAGAAGCCTGTCTAATTGTATAAAATTAAGGCCCTCAATGGAAGAATTCTTGGGCCCTATTTATAGACGTTTTTTAAAAGATTGTATAAATACATATTCTCATAATATACAATTAGAATTTATAATCCCTGTTCTCTAGGGATTTGCATTACAACACGTTTTAAACCAAAAGTGACATCATGGAGGTCTATTTAAAAAGACGGAAAACAATAACAACAACAAAAAATCTGACTTTTTACATTTAAAAAATCTAGTTCAAAAAATTAAAATCTGGGTTTTGAAAATGCTGATCCCCCCCCCCTGCATAGTTAGGCTATTGTGGAAAAATAAGTGCTTTAAAAAAATGAGACAAGCATTTTGTGTTCAGGCCTTCTTCTACAGCAGTCTTTTAGATATCCCAAACAATGCAAGGTTTTAAAGGTCAACCCTACCCTTTCAACTGGTCTTGGAAACCAGTAGAGATTGTATTGTGTAAGTACATGCATGAACAAGAAACTCAGTCCATTCATCAGTAGTAAGCATTTTGAATGCTAACGTTTCTAGCCAGTTTTCAAGGGCCATCCCATGTTAACTATGTCACACTCATCTGGGTTTAACTAAGGTATGTGCAGCTATGGTGCAATTTGTCTTCTGAAAGAATTATTACAGCCGTCACATTGCTGCAGTTGTACATCCAGGAGCCCTATCAAACCTAGGATCACTGCAAACCTGCTTTTTAAGAGGGAAAAGTTAATCTAACCAGAACTGCTGAAAACCCAAAAGACAGAATCTCCACCTTGTCTAGATTAAACCTCAGTGTATTTCCCCACAATATACTCCTCAGTTGCTGGATTCCCCCTGCTGTTGACAAACAGAATTTTTAGGCTTTCTAATGATGTGAAGTGGAAAAAGCCACTTGCCTTTATTATATGGCTACTCCTACACTTCTGTGGTACAGACAACTGATAAGCCTGAGAATGGCCATATTCTATTCACATCAGATGGGAAAATTGTTCAATTGAGTTGAAGGGAAAATTGTTCAATTGAGTTGAAGGGAAAATTACCCCAAATCTGGTGTGGCATTTTAACTTGAACTGTGGTAAGCTAGCCCTGCAGCTTGTACATCTGAATGGACATCACATTTCAGATTTTCTTCAGCAACACAGGAAACCAGAACGCAATCAGAGTGCATAAGGTTCTCCAAGTGAAAGATTTTATGCTGGCCTGGATGGCTGGTGTTGATAGCTGCTTTAAGTGCAAATTACTTGCTTAAGTAGGATCAGCTGTTCTGATTGATAATCACAATTCAAATAATGTCTGTGGTGTTTTAAGTGAAGAATATTTTGCAATCCCCAATTCATTCAACTTTTGTACAGCACTATGAAGCAGGTTGGTCCTGTTCCACAGAGGGGGAAATGGCACTGGGAATCATGATTGCTTAAGGACACCCACTGAGTTTGCAGACTAGTAGAGGTTGAACTTGAGTTTTCGGAGTCCTGTTAGAGCTGGGCCTTGGTTCACAGTCTGTAGTGAGGCAAGGAACCAAGTGCCATGAATCAAAGCCAATAGTCCCAACAAGCAAGTCAGAACCAAAGTGCAAAGCAAGTTTCAGGCAGAAGATGCTGCTTCCAGACTCTGGAACTCCTTCCCACAGGAGGCTAGGATGGCCCCATCCTTGCTGTCCTTCTGCAAACAGGAAAAGACCTTTCTCTTCAGGCAAGCTTTCCCTGAGTGACTGGCTGTCTGAGTGAGGATTGTTATGCATTATTGCTTTGAATGTGTTTTGGTGTTGCTAACGTTCCCCCCCCCCCCAATAGTATTTGTTTGATGCTTTTGTACTTGTATACTCACATTGTTAGTGTTAAATGATGGAAGCCACCTTGGGTCCTTTTCAAGGAGAAAGGCAGGGGAAGAATATTTTAAATAAATAAAGAGCAAACCAAGACAAAACAAGGAGGGTTTAATAAGCAAGCCAGGGGTCATCATGACCCAAGGACACAGGAACATGCCAGGGCTGAAGATGACTTTGTTGCTGTGCAAAGCTCAGTGGGAATGAGAAGCCCATTAAGATGTTTTGTGCCCTGAGCGCCTAGTAGCCAGACTGTGTGGGCAGAGTAATGTTAGGGTTTTGGGATACTTCAGTGACAAGCTTTCACCTTCAGGTTAGACACTCTTGACTGAGTCAGCCATTCACAGATAAAAGTATCTCCTGACAGGAAATGCATCGCCATTCACAAAATGCCTCTTCATTGAACACCTACAGTAAACACACACCGTTTTCTCTTGTAGCACAGCTGGAGGCAGCTTCTTCAAAGAGGTAGTAGGTAATTCCAGACTACATGGGGATAACACAGTCACAGCCTTGATAGTCCACTTTATCATCATGTCCCTGCCCTACAAACGAGTTCCCACCCCTGTAGAGTGCTGTCAATATTGTTTGCGGTTGTGGCCAACACTTTTAAACTCTAGACAGTGGTTACTGCTGCAGGAGAGGGGTCACCGGTGCAGGTTTCTCCAGACAGCAGGGCTAGGAGCTGCAAGCAAGCATATGGTAGGAAAGCTGGTGGCGAAAACAGGGGCCGGCAGACAAGCAGTCTGGCACGGGTGTGTGTGTGTGGCAACATATATTGCCCCTAATAATCCTTTGGCTCATGGTGATGTAGGGGATGGCTGGTCCTAGGGGATGGTAAAAATGGTTTCTGTCATATGACACTGTAGTGGAGTGTGCCTTTCTGTCCTTGGGATACATGTGCAGCTACAGTTTGCACCAGATTTAATCAAATTTTGAAATATGGCAGGAAATTCTGAACAACTCTGTGATAGTCAGCCCTTAAAATTCTTACTCCTTAAAAAGCCCAGATTCTGGCACTCCCAAACCAGGGCTGTTTCTTCCTGGATTTTGATCTTCTATTTTTCTGGTAGGCAGACTCTGAGTCATTATAATGAACAAGGCCATAGGGCTCAGACAGCTGTATGCACCTACATCAACTCTGCCCCACCACACAATGTTTATTGCGGGAGCTGGATTAAAGCTGACTATGAGGATGTTTGATTTGGCTTCCACACCCTTATGCCTGCAATAATCTGAACTCGGGAAACAGGAGTCTTGCTTTTGAAATGGTTTCCTTGTCATTCTTTGCCTTACCCCATTTGCTCAATTTACCCTTCTGTACTGACCCTGACCTGTGCTTTCCATTGAATTCTTGTTGCTATGTGCCCTTATGTTGCTTCAGATTTATGACAATCATGTGAATTAGTGGCCTTCAGAAGCCCCAGTCATTAATAGCCCTGGTCAGGTCTTGCAAAATAAAGGCAGTGGTTCTTTTGTTGAGTTAGTTCATCTCATATTGGATTTTCCTCTTTTCCTACTGCTTTCCATTTTTCGTATCATTATTGTATTTTCTTGTGAGTCTTGCCTTCTCCTGCTCTGTCCAAAGTACAGTTTTCTGTACTTTTAGCTGTTTGTGAGAACTGAGGCTTGATTTGATCTAGAACTCACTTTTTGTGGATATCATGGTAGTCCATGATATCCACAATGCTTTCCTCCAACATTACCACAATTCAGATGAATTGATTTCTTCCCCTGTCAAATGTCTTCCTTAACCAGCCTTCACATCTGTATATAGTAATTGGAAATATAATAACTGATCTTACTTTTGTACTTGTAGAGTTGGTATGGCTCAGTGAGTTCAAGTACCTGGCTATGGGAACCAGGGGCGGGAGTTTGAATCCTCACAGTGTCTTCTGGAAGACAGCCCAACCCCAAATCATGTGGTGTATGTGTGGCTAAAGGACTTGTACATGCTTTGTTACCTGTGTGACCCTGAACAACTTACATAGCTGAGAGTGTCATCAGAAGGAGGGTCTGGTAGGCCACTTCTGAATACTTTTTGCCCAGACATTACTGTGAGGGTTAACGTAAGTTGGAATCAATTTGATGGGACATAATTAATTAAATGGTGTTGTCTGCATATCTTAAATTACTGATGTTTCTTTCATCAAATTTTTTCCTCCTTCCTCTGAATCTTACATGTATGTTCCACATATAAATTGATCAGATAGGGAGATAAAATACATGCTTGTTTGATACCTTAATGATAAACCATTCTGTTTCTCCATCTTCTGTACTAATAGTAGCCTCTTAGAATCATAGAATCATACGATTCTAGTCAATATATATTTACAACATGATTCTGCTTCTTCCTTTTTTTGAATCCAGCTTGAATATCTGACATTTCTCCATATATGTAAAATATATGAGGCTCACTTTTCTTGCATGGGGAATTAATGTGACCGTCATATTGTTCCTGTATTATTTGGTGTCTTTTTTTGGGGGGACTGGGGTATACGTTGAGCACTTCCAATGTGAGGCTATTGTTTTGTTTTCCATATTTGTTGATGTATTCTTGTTCAGATTTTGATAGCTTCAGTCTCTGTGCTTGAAATGGCTCTGTTGATGTCTCATCTACGCTTGGTAATTTATTTTTTCCAATTGCTTTAGGAGGAGTTTTCACATAATTTGCTAAAATTGCAGTTCTTTATTGAAATATTATTTCTAGAGGGATCTTTCATCTATATATTTCTTCTGTACAGTTCCTCAGTATATTGTTTCCCTCTTCTCTTTATTTATAAGGTAAAGGTTCCCCTTGACATTTAGTCCAGTCGTGTCCAACTCTAGGGCGCGGTGCTCATCCCCGTCTCCAAGCCGTAGAGCCAGCGTTTGTCCGTAGACAAGTTTCCGTGGTCATGTGGCCAGCGCAACTAGACACGGAACGCCGTTACCTTCCCACCGTGGTGGTACCTATTTATCTACTCGCATTTTTATGTGCTTTCGAATTGCTAGGTTGGCAGGAGCTGGGACAAGCGACGGGAGCTCACTCCGTTGCATGGATTCGATCTTACGACTTCTCGTCTTCTGACCTTGCAGCATTGCATCTTTTTACATTACTAGTTATTTAGCTGTATTGTGATTAATATGCTATAAAAGATTTGTATTTTCTTAATTCCAGAGAAGAAAACTTGTATGATAAAGTTTTGAGAGTTCCTTGCCTTTTGATACTGTATGGTAGATTTGGCAGCTTTTAAGTATTACTTGACTCAGCCAAATTTGAAAAAAGAAAGTGGAAATTGCATGTGTGCACCATTCATAATTGACACAAGGGTGTATTTGAGCAAATGTACTTGCATATCGGAGCAGAAGTACACATACAACTGCTGTTTTTGCATATTTTTGACAACTGCTTCAAGGGGTTAAAGGAGGTTTGGGAGAAGATTATTTGAAGCAGAGGGGAGTAAGGCTGCTTGAGTGCCCTGCTAGCCACCACTTTTCTACTGTAAGTCCCTGAGCTGCTTTCCATGTTCATGAGGGAAAACATGTCTAGAAACCAGACAAAGAATTTTAATGGAGAAGTGGCAAATGGAAAGAAAGTGTTAAGCATCCCCTTGCACTTTTTCTCTCCTGCAGGTCATCTCCTCCCTAAACTGCTTTGCTTTAATGTTTTGTTATATACTGTTGAGTGTAACCTTTAATTCTACTCTCAGTACCCAAACACAAAATAATATTATGCCAATTGTCTCTCATCTCCCATCCCCCAATTTGCTTACTGAAATATAGGAACAGTCTGGTATCTAAATGCGAATGCACTCTCGATAATAAATCAAGGGAATAAGCCAAAGCATGTTTATAATACAGTAAGTCACAAAGGCAAGCAATGAAGTTGCTTTGTGAGTATGGAAGAAAATGTGAATTGGTGTCAGTCTGGCTGCCATAAAAATGTGATTGGTTTGTCTGTTTAGCAAGGATCAGGTCCTGGGAGGATTCCTGGCTGTCTTTTGCAAGAGGCTTGTTCCTATCGTCCCTCCCCTCCAATGCCATGTGTCAGCTTGTCCTTCTATGCCTGGAAGGGCTGGGAGTGCTGATCCTCCTGGGATGGAGAAGGTATTGCTCACTCGCCCCTCCCTGCTGACTCAAGTCAAAACAAGTAACATACAGTTTCTTTGGCACAGCCAGAGCAAGACGGTGCCTTGAAGAGGGAAGCGGCCATGGGTCGTAAAGTGTGGGCTTGACAAAAAAAACAACACATCAAGAAGCAGAAGAAGCTGCTGTGCCACTGCCACTTGGGTGTTAGGACACTGAAACAGACTTGGCATCGCTTCTTTTCACTGATTCGTTTCTCAACAGCAGTTACTTTGAATCAGGAACCTAATCCAGCAGGTAAGGAAGCCCAGTGGTTTGTTCATTGCAAATAGGAGGGAAGACCTTTTTCCATTGAAGACCGGTGTCACCAAATCTGTTTGAAAATCTTTAATTGTTTAAATGTGTGTTTTTCCAGCATTATGGTGTTCAGAAGACATTCAGACATTGAGTGGAAAATGCTAATTACTCTGATTGATCTATTAATATTTTGGTACAGATTAGAATAGAGATTTGATTAAATTGTATGTATTCTTCATGCTGATCATTTCCCAAGTTACAGAGCCCCTTCATGAAAGTCCCAGCTGTACCTTTAAACCCCACAGATAGTTTGCCATGTGTTACATGTGTAAAGTTTTTGCTCTGTGTGGTTGTGGCTTCAAAGTTTGTGTGATTCTCAGATGTAATCCACATGTAGGTTACCTACAGCTTCCTGAACAGAAGTTATTTTTATATGAGGAATCTGTACTGTGAGAAGCAGCCTCTGCCTAGCAGCACCTCTGGTTTTTCTCTGAATCTGTCCTGATTTGTGGAGGACATGGAGCCTTCCTGGACTGAAAACATTAGAGGATTGTCATGTGGATAGAGAAAGAACAGGGCAAAATCATTCATGGCCGTTCTTATTTTGAATTTCTTGGAATGACTGAATAGAAAAGGAATATTCTGCGGTTTGACAAGAACTGTATGGGTATAGCAATTAAGGGTTTTGTAATGTTGCGATCAAAAAGTCTTTATGTTTTTATTTAGCTTTGTGATTTGGTGTTTTGGGAAGCAAGAAGCTGCCACTACTGAGTGGTGACTTCAGTGGATAAGTGACTTGATGCTCTTACCAGGCAGCACAGGTTTAGGGGCTGATAGGTCACTACTGTGTGGGTGTGTCACAGCTACTTAGCTAGTACCAGCCATCATGAGCTTGGCCCATGATATTAATGCTCCACAATGAGCATTTCCACTCAGTCAGTGCTCGAGCACCTTTGTGGTCCTGATTTAGTCTCCATGTCTCCACTGATTTTTTTTACCACTACTGATAAAGATACCTTTCTCCTTGGATGCTATTTCAGCAGCGTTGACCTCTCTATGTATTAGCGCTGATAGCAATAGTTACTTCTTTCAACTTTTTGCTAGCTGCTGGGCATGTGTAGTGACATCTGCTGGCCATCTCGCAGGGCAGAACATAACCTTCCCGTGGGTGGAGAAGCAGTGTTGGTTTTTCTTCTCCTCTTCTTTACTTGCAGGGCTAGTGCTCCTTGTGCTGTTCTGCACATGGCTCCCAATGAGCTATGTGGGGAGAATTATTAAAACACTATAGCTGAGGTACCAGGTAATTCGAAATGATACTGGGAGCAGCTCAGGGCAGCTCCTGTTGGTGTGATGGGTATCATCCATTTAGCAGCCATGACATTAAATGTGGCGACTTTGCCTTCTTTCTTACCACTGTTGGGAATGCAAGAGTTGTACTTCTAGAGTCAAGTCAAGATCTGCTTTAAAAAAATAATAATAATAAAGGTCGGTAGTTCATTGCTGCAGTTCCCCACAACAGAAGCAGTTGCTGTAAATGTAGTCCTCTGAGCTTGGAAGAATTGCTTGTAAGGTGACCATTCCCAGAATGAACCCCAGTAGAAGGCCTTCCATATGCCAACCATATAGAAATATATTTTCAGCATTAATACTATATTGTCTATATGTCAGCAGCAGTGTAGAATATAGGGAGACACGTGTAAGTACATACAGTTTGGGGATGTGAAACTAGAGGAGATCCCATGTGGGTTTCTGGAAATGTTCTTTCATTTAATGGAGGAGAAACAAGCAATCAAGCTTCCCACAGTGTGGGGTATCTGGGAGGTTCGTGAGGAAAAGTGGTGATAATTGCCACTTAGTATTAAAATTTTAATCACATAATGGTTCAGTTAGTCAATTAAAGCAGTATATTTAATTAAAAAACAATTCAACCATTTGGCAGGCCTTTTTCTATTTCAGTAAGTAGTAGACAACTGAGAAGACGTACACTCGACTTGAGTTACTTTTCAAACTGCTCAAGGGCTTGTTTAAACATCCTCTGATTTGGATGGGGGAAGAGTGGAACATTGACTCATAGTCTAGGACTGGGTGCCAGACGATTGTTTTATTACTGCATAATAAATTTGCAGTTGTTAATCAAGAGCTGGAGGTGGGGGACAAGATGATTGACACATCTTTCCTGAAGCAGGACTTCTGTTTTAGGGATATTGCATTACCTGAGCACACTAATTTCAGAGACTTGGCATTGGAATGCGCTTCTCACTACAATAAGCCTAATGTTTTGGAACCTGGAGGAGTTTAATGTGAACTGTATTACTGATAGTGTCTCAATCCTCTATTGGCTAGTGCTTGTGACATCAGCATGGCTCCTCCTTCCATCCTTGCAGAATTATGTTGTTTTTACTATTATTCTTTTGCTTCTCTAAAATGCCTGCTGCTGTACTACCCTAGCACAAAGAAGTTCTCTTTCTCTTTCCTCACAGCCAGAGGTGGAAAGGATTACATTTTTGGACTAAAACTCCCCAAATTACCTGACCAGTGCAACCAATGGCCATGCCAACTGGGAGAATATGGAGGTTGGAGTCCAAATAGTAATTTCCCTCCAAGCTCTTCTAAAAGTAATACCCTTCAAGTTCGTTAACCCTTCTGACCTTTTTGCCTCATTCTAGGCCAGCAGGACCCTAGTGCTGGTTTTGCACCCTCTGGTCTCATCAGATCATCCTCTGCCCCACTCCCAAAAGTTTTTTTCCCCAGAAAAGAAATTTAGCAGCAATTGAACTTTTCCAAAAATACCCATTTCTAAAAAGCAGAAATAGACTTCCAGCCTTGAGCTGTTTCATTCCGCCCCCCCCCCCCGCCTATTCTTTTTTTCCCCATTTGTAGTGGTCACTACAGCCTCAGGAGGATCCTATGGATAAAATATTGGCGAATGGACCTGACAAAGTTGCCCAGTTCTGTTCTAGGCTGTAGATTTCTTTGGCTGTAGAATTCTGTCTCTGTCTCTCTCTGTCTTTCTCTCTCTCTGTCTCTGTGTGTTAAAACAGTGAATGGATGGCTTCACTAAATATATCCCATCCTTTTCAGCACAGTTTCCCTTGAAAGTCCAATAATTTGGATGAGGATAGTAATGCCCAAATTGTGGGTGGCAAAGTTACTGGTTTTCAGTTGAATCCATATAGACCTCGTGCTCTGAATCCCCCAATTTCAGCTGTATTGTGTGCTTCCTGTATGTTTCCATGATAACTAGTAAGTCTAATGACAAAGGTTAAATGGTGCCAGGTCCCCAAATGCTTGTGACAGAATATTGCTCTACTAGTCTTGAGTCCAATTTGGTAGCATCTTTTCCTTTAAAAATTATTTCCCCTTACTTCTAGCTTTGGAAAGACCTTGGGTGTGTGTGTGTTAGTAGGTCAAAGAGACACACCCCGGAGTGGCGTTCAGCTTGGTCAGATTGAGAAACTGGCCTACAAATTTGCAGTAGAGATTGCTTTTTCAGAACTGCTGTTGGAATACCAGCTATATTTTGGATTCTAGCACATATCAGTTTAAAAAGTTGGTTCCAGTACAGTACTTGGTATTTATGTTGTTTTCTCTTGGCACAGTCTCTTTTTTCTTGAGTTCAAAGGAGCAAAGAAGGTGTAGAGAAATATATACCTCTATTATATACCCCTGGGGAAGGGGCTTGTGGGCTGGGATAGGGGCACCTCACCCTGAATGCTTTTTTTGGGTGGAGGTGCTGCACTTGTCATGAGCCGTCTTAGTATACACCCGTTTGGCTTCTGCATTAACTCAGGTCAGGGGCAAATCACTCCTACAGCACTATGAGTAAGTGGGAGGGTGTCTCTTAGGCTCTAAAGCTTTATGGTTAGCTGTGTTTTGCACAACTGTGTATGTAAGTACTCTGATACTATTTTGTCTTCCTTTTTAAAAAGCCCTGTTCAAAAAAATTAAATAAGGGAAGGCTCTAGTTTGCAGGAGCTGAGTATGACTGTTAATAGTAGGATCTTCCGAAGGTCATCTGGGATGTTGATAAGGGATGTTGGGGTCGAGTCCCAAGTCTGAGTGCAAGTCTTCAGGACCAAGTCATAGGGACTTGACAACGCAACTTGGACAAATGGGTCTGAGCCGCAAGTCCCCCCAGAAACCCCCGAGTTGAGTCCGAGTCAAGTTGCCAGTGCGACTTGAGTTGGAGTTGAGAATGAGCCACAACTCGAAACTCATGAGTCCCCATCTCTGCAATCCATAAGATTGTCAGAAGTCAGTAATGACTACGTAGCACATACCAACAAGAAGCTGATGTGAAGAAGCAGCTGGAAATGGGATGCTTGATCCTTTTTTAACCCACCATTGTACTAGATTGATCCCTCTGAGATGGTTTTACCTATGGCAGAGCTGGCCCTCAAAAGCATGCATTTTAAATTCTTAAAGGGATAGAGATCAAACAGCATAAAAGAGGTTAAACACCTCAATATTCCTCACCCTGTCAGGAACTGTTTTCATTAAATAACAACAGAAATGTGTTGGAGCGCTTATGCTTATGCTTATGCTTGAAATTTGTGACTGACCCTTATTTTTGCTGACTTCTAAACTGTGATTTCCTTCTTTGAGAAGGAATCACATGACTCTGTTGCACCATGGTGGATGCTTTAATATCCAGCTAGCAAACATTTAGTTTTGGTTTATCACAAGCTGTGTGGCAGGATCATTCTCCCTAGGAGGCATGGATGCTGATATACAGAACCTGCAGGCATGTCATGGAGCACAGACATTCCAGATGTTGTTGGAACCTACTTTGACTTTCAGCAGGAGGCATTACTGCTGAAAGTCAAAACAGAATTGAAAGACTTGAGGGGAAACAGACCACCTAATGGAAGTCTCACCAGTTCATCAATTAGAATATTGTTTATTCTAGTCTTGCTCATTTACAAAGCTGATACCAGCGTGCACCTCCCAGCTCGGTATCTGAGATACTATGTACGTACGTGATAAGAACTTAAATAAAAACTGGGCTCTGTGCCCAGGGAAACTGGTAAAAAGGTTTTGTATTTTCAGATTGACTGCCTGTGGGAAAGCTTCCTTTTTGCTAACAGTGTGATTCTAAGCTAAAGCTGACAGACTTGTTTGGCACTGAGCACCACACTGGAGATTTTTTGTCACCATATACCTACACTCCTCTATAAAGCCATGAGTACTAGAAATGCCTTGAAAAGTCAAAACTGGGAGATCTCAGAGTTCCAACAAGACATTGCCTGGACAACCTTGGCCTGCTTGTTTCCCATCCCTTCTCTTTGCCTTCCACATTTCTTTAGCTATTTGTGCAGCTTTGGGAAGACCAGTCAGCAAGAGAATAAGGTGCAAAGGATAGGTGTGGAGAGCTAAAGGGAAGGTAAAGGTGGGAGAATTTGGGTAGGAGTTGAGTAGCTGAGGGCAGGATCAGGAGTGCTAGAAGAAGTAGCGGTAACTTGACAGAATTATACTTGCACAGTCATTGTAACAACCAACCAGATTTACCACAACAGTTGTATGTATTGATTAGAACAAGTTCCCAATATGTTATTTTCCTTCCTAGATCATGACTTCAAATACAAAAGCGTTACTGGCACATGCTTTGTAAGCAACTCTTTTTCTAGCTTCCAGATCTGATAATGGCAACAATATGACTCATGAAAGCAACATAACTCTTTTGGTCAATCAACCGCAAAGTACACCTACACATACTCCACAATAACACCACATTGTACATTGAGCATAGAAATGCAACAACTCAACTAACATTTCAGCCCCAGGAATATTACCGCACTGTGTTTTCTTACTGGGCATGGAGGTGGTAAAAATTTTTAAAAAATAGTAATATGAAAAAAATACAAACAGCAACAAACCCCCTCATCTTGAGGCTGTTAAACCAAGTTCAATCTTTGATTCATTTAGACAAACAAAGAATACCTATGTATTCTCGAAGGCTTTCACGGCTGGGATCTGATGGTTGTTGTAGGTTTTTCGGGCTGTTTGGCCATGTCTTTCCTCTTCTTGTTCAGGGTGTTCATTCTCTGAAAGGGTAGCAGGGCCCTTGTTGAGTTTCAGGCTTTCTCTGGGCCTTTGTCAATGGTCTACAAAGATTGCACCCAAATGTATTTGTTTAAATAGGTTTGTATTCCGGAACCAATGCTTCTGGCTTGGCAGCTTCCAGACCAGGCTTTTCTTATGCAGTTATCCTGGCTTTTTATTGGATTTTATCAAGGGAGAAGATTACAGACATTATTCTCTTCCACTTGTAATCCTCCTGTTGATTTTACATTGCTTCAAGCTGGAGAAAATGGAATAGTTTTTCATATGTCTTTTCATTATATGACTTAGAATGGTCAAGCTGGAAGCATCCTCTTTACCTCTTATTGTAGCTGCTGAAGAAGGAAAAGCACATGTTTCCCAAAATGGCTAAGCCAGCAAGTCAATGTGTGCGATGTCCCATAGCAGTTTGTGGAGCTCCATAGATATGGGTTGGGCTTTCTAGCCAATATTGCAGTGTTCACTTTGGGTTTCATTTATTTGTTTTCAGTTCCATAACAACAACAACAACAACTGGCAGAAAAAAGTACCTCCTTCTGGGTATCAACTACATGGCATGGTTGGTTGGTTTTACAGGGGAGTTTTGGAGGTCTGTGTATTTGTGTATAACAAATTCTGTCATCTCTCCATTACAGTGATGTAGGCAGGTGCCATTTTGAAAAAGAGACATTCTATCTTTCTTTACTGTGCGTGATTTTTTTTTCTTGGTGACAACATATACTAGAGTGTGTTCATCCCAGCCACTATGATTAAATGCCAACGTGGTGAAGTTACTTATTTAGATTATAACTCCAAGTGTCCCTCAGCAAGCATGGCCACATGTAGTTATCCCTCTGCTCCCAAAATCTTTTCTGAGTTTGATGAGATGTATGACCTGCCTCTGTTTATAGATTCTGGTAGTCTGTACAAGGATATCCTTATAGCAGCTGGTCACTGAGATGTCAGTCATAACATTTACTGCTTATTCCTGATGTAGGCATTTACGAAGCTCTGAACATTTCTCAGTTTTATCATAATCAAGTTTAATAAGGTTTGCCTTGACCTTGCATAGTATTTCTGACAGGCTGAACTTATCCCACAACCCAGATACCTCTGGAATGCTTTTAGGGTTTGTTCCATGTTGTATTGCGTGATATCCGTGTGCCTTGAAGGGATGGAATGTCATGGCTTATCAGTTCCCACCCTTGAAAGCATACCAGGATTGGCCTTCATTATCTGAGGCTCTTGCACTTGCCTCCGTCTCTTTAGGACTGATTCACACTTTCTGTAGCATGCAGGTTTGTCTTACATCTGCATCCTAGAGTACACTTGTTAGATTTGAACAACAACAAAAAGCCTGGATGTTAAATACTGTATATGGTGGGCAATGTTCTAAAAAGTGTTAGCTTGTGTTGCTTTCCTAGTACTTGTTTTTAAGTTTTCCATTTCCTCCTCTTTAAGCTGTTTACATTGTCTTACCAAGATGTGTGTGGGGAATGAGACAGAAATTCATTTGCTTCATAAAATATTGTCCTCAGTGCCCCTGCTCAGGACTGACCTGGGGTGCCATGTTGTAGTGTGGTGAATTCAGTAACACCCAAACTGATGACTTCCAGATGTTTTAGATGACAGCTTCCATTATCCCCATCATTGTCAGTGGTTGGTGATGAGAGAAGTTACAGTGCAGACTGCAGAATACCATCAGGGCACATCACTTTGGGGAAGACTTCAGTAATACCTTATATTTTGGATGCTGTAGAATACAGTTCCATGATTCAATTGCCCAGTGATTGTCATACATCTCTCAGTGACAGCTGTGGAGGACAACTGTGAAATCATGCTTGGGACCTGGAATGAATCAAGTTTCTAAAGTGATGAGAAGTAGAATCTTACTTTGTCAATCCCAGACACCAGTACGTGCAAATATATCCACTTAAGGCTTAGAAGTCCCTCTATTTATTAATGTTACTTGATCTCTTAGTAATCAGTAATAGAGTTTGGACTTCTTGGCTTCATCAAGTGTCACTCTTCAAGCATGATAATGTTGTTGTTGTTTAGTTGTTAAGTCGTGTCCAACTCTTCGTGACCCCATGGACCAGAGCACGCCAGACCCTCCTGTCTTCCACTGCCTCCCGGAGTTGGGTCAAATTCATGTTGGTAGCTTCGATGACACTGTCCAACCATCTCGTCCTCTGCCATCCCCTTCTCCTCTTTCCTTCACTCTTTCCCAACATCAGGGTCTTTTCCAGGGAGTCTTCTCTTCTCATGAGATGGCCAAAGTATTGGAGCCTCAGCTTCAGGATCTGTCCTTCCAGTGAGCACTCAGGGTTGATTTCCTTCAGAATGGATAGGTTTGTTCTCCTTGCAGTCCAGGGGACTCTCAAGAGTCTCCTCCAGCACCACAATTTAAAAGCATCAATTCTTCGGCGGTCAGCCTTCTTTATGGTCCAGCTCTCACTTCCATACATCGCTACAGGAAAAACCATAGCTTTGACTATGCGGACCTTTGTCGGCAAGGTGATGTCCCTGCTTTTTAAGATGCTGTCTAGGTTTGTCATCACTTTCCTCCCAAGAAGCAGGCGTCTTTTAATTTCGTGGCTGCTGTCACCATCTGCAGTGATCATGGAGCCCAAGAAAGTAAAGTCTGTCACTGCCTCCATATCTTCCCCTTCTATTTGCCAGGAGGTGATGGGTCTGGTGGCCACGATCTTAGTTTTTTTGAGGTTGAGCTTCAGACGTTTTTTTGCGCTCTCCTCTTTCACCCTCATTAAGAGGTTCTTTAATTCCTCCTCACTTTCTGCCATCAGAGTGGTATCATCTGCATATCGGAGGTTGTTGATATTTCTTCCAGCAATCTTAATTCCGGCAATCTTGGGATTCCTCCAGTCCAGCCTTTCGCATGATGTATTCTGCATATAAGTTAAATAAGCAGGGAGACAGTATACAGCCTTGTTGTACTCCTTTCCCAATTTTGAACCAATCAGTCAGTGGCAAGCCACTCCAGTATATTTGCCAAGAAAACTCAATGGACAGAAACAAAAGGCTAAAAGCATGATAATATCCATGCTCAAAGCATAAACTGGCACCCTCAGTGGCATGCAACTGATATAAAACTGAGTTGCACTGTGAGAGTTAATTGTAGTAATTTCATCACCCCATTCGCCTGTAGATTGGGTATACATTTTTGCAGACCCTCCGCTTTTCTGTTAGTTCACTGTCTGATTTCTGATTTGTTTAATGGTGAAATTAGGGTGGCTTCCTATGGATGGCTACTCATGGATCTCAAGAGAAAGAAAGGGATGATGAAAAGAAGGCATAGAGTTAAATGAAAATTGTATATACAGTATGCTACTTTTAATTTATAGATACATATTTAGAAATAAGTGTATAAGCTGTGCAGCTTGGCAAAGAGATTGTTTGAAATATAATGGCACAGGCTGATAAATTTTGGCACCTACCCCTTAAGCAGCACTAGTACTGCCACTCTGGTACATCATCATTGAATAGGAAGTGTAGTAAGCAATTCTTGCAAACGTGAGGCACCAAAGGCACTTTATCTGCCAGTTCTGTGCTCTGAAGGTTCTGTGCTCTATTGTTTTAGACTTTTATTGATTAGACATGTAGGTGCACCACTCATGAGCAGTACGAAACCTCACAAACAGGCACTTTGTATTGCATTAAAAGAAAACAGGTATGTAGTTGTAATTTAAGGGGATGGCTAGAATAAAGGTTGCAGTGGACACAGGATCTCAGAATAGATAGTAAAGACATGAGATTTCAGATTCAGCAGACAGAAATGTTATCATTTTGGCATTAGACTTGCTGCAGGTCCTTGAAACAAAAATAGTTTTGCTTTGATGTTCAGAATGAAAAACCCAGCTGTGATGAAATCAGACCGCTGTGAATAATCCACTCCCAAACTAAAGCCCTAGTTGAAAACAGAGCTTGGGAAAGTTAGTTTTCCAGTTCCCAGATCCCAAAATTTCCCAGTTGGCCAGTAGTTGTGCTGGCTGGGAATTGTACCTTTCTGTACTATCTCACCTGGCATATCTCTCTTGCTTTTGCAGATTACAAGTTGTCATGATACCTAGTCTTTAAAGAGCATTCTCTTTGGTATCATGGGTAGTGGAACCTTCTTAAAAAGCAGTGTGTTCTGGTAAAGTTCATGTGAATTCGGTATATGTTTTTAATTGTAATTCTTCTGTTATAGATGATTCAAACATCTCCTTGGGCCCCTAATAGGCAAGTGGGAGGGATGATAGGCACCTGGAAGCAAGCTGTCTAATGAGGGCCACCTAAGAGAGGGAGAGGGCAAGACAGAAGCTTGGATACAAGAAGAAGATGGGGGGGGGGGCGGCGGCTTAGGGGCTTCCCTCCGGGAAATGGAGGGGAAGATAGAGACTTCAGAGGAGGAGGCGACATGGGGAGAGGCGGGACTTAGGAGCCCCAGTTCTGCACCTGGATTAAGGTGGAGGCTGCCTGGGAAGAGGAGCCCTGTGCTGAATTGCCTGAGCCCTGCTCATTGAGTAAAGGAAGGGGCTATGGCCGAGGAACCCCAGGGGTAGGACTCCGTGAGCCTATTGTACCTTCAACATAACCTTGGTTCCTGCCTCACCCAATGGGAGCAGCAGCGCCCAGTCTAACCCAGTGGCACTGGCAATGAAAGTGCAGTGTGAGAGACAGAGAGGGCTCCAGGTGGACCAGAGGAGCAGGCACCAATATCCCTCACTCAGCTTTACCAGCAGTCCTTGAAGATCCATTGACCAAGGCCAAGACAACTCCTCCCCTCTCGCTTTGCAAAACCAGGATTCTCAAGGTTCCTTGTGGCCTTAGCAGGGGACCCTCTTGAAAGGATATTCCCTGGGGAGTGGGGGTTAGTGCAGGGAACTCAACCCCTCAAGAAGCTCCCGTAGGGAGTTGTTGTTTCAACTTATATGCCACTTCATAATGCTAGAGTACTCTCTGGGCAGTTTACTATGTAATTATGCAAGGAACACATTGCCCCTGAGCAAAGGTTGGATGACTGAATCAACCTTAAGCCAGCTGCCTGAATCCATCAATATTGAACTCAGGTCATGAGCAGAGTCTTGATTGCAGTACTGCAGTTTAACCTCTGCTCGCTGTTTGAGCTAAGGACAGTGTTCCTATTTCTGTTGGTTCCTCAGTTGTAGGAAAAACTGTTCTTAGTTATTCTCCCAACCTGGAACCCATGGAATCATTGCTGAGAGATCCAGCTGCCACCAGTACCACCAGGGTGGGACCAGTGGTGCTCACACAAGGCCAGTAGAAATGTGAACTCAGTGGCTCTTTTTCAAGTTGTGATGCTACAGTCTTGTAACTTCCCGCATGCCCTCATTTTATGGCTCAACCCATTTCTGTCACTGTGCTCAGCCTACATTTGATAAGGTACTATGGTAAGTATAGATTGTGTTGTAGAATAATTGTGTGATGGTTGAGTAATAGCATATCTGTTTAACTATTTTCCAAAATCAGCCAAGATCATTTGCCCTGTACACTTGTGACACTGAGACTTCAGTGAGAACAGAAGAGTCACAGTGCCTTAATAACAGTAAAGGGTCTTTTGGCATCTTGAAGACTCGCACTTTTATTTAACATAGGCTTTGGTGGGCTGTAGCCTCATGAGCTATAGTCCACAAAAGCTGGTGGCAAATGGAGCTTGTTACATTTGACAATGCTACAAAACTGTTTGTTGTTTCTGTTGCAGCACACTAACACAGCTTCCCCCTGCCTCTTAGAAATAAGTGCATCAGTTTCTTTGACTCAAGCAGCTGACAAAGTGTAATGAGTAAGAGCACGTTCTGTGGGTTGGTAGTCCCTGGCTGAAACATTGCTGTGTGCAAAGCAAGCACCTAAGAGAGGTGATGGAATGATATTAAGAGGGGTTGGTTGTAACTGTAAATACAACAGGAACACTGATTCATTAGAGGTCACACATGTGCCAGGAAAAAATATATATCTAATCTGAAGTTTCTTTAATTCATGATGCTTTCTCTATAGCTGTTTACCAATCAAGTATCACGTGTGATGAGGCTTTCAGCTCCCCAGAAGCTTCCTTGGTCTGTTTATACTTCCATGCCCTACCTATGGACAACATTCCAGGTCTTTCACCTCAGAAGATGGTGGAATGGAGACCCAGAGATACAAAGGGCTTAACATTGTTAGTTCCCGGCATGGAATTAGTAAGCCATTACCTAAGCATTCAAGCCAAAGGGCAGACAGGTAACTTGGAGCGGGCAGACTATAGCAGACAGGCCAGAGGTGGGCTGCAGGCAGGCAGTTTCCAGATTGGTAAAGTAGTGAAAACTGAATGGCCTTTCCCAGTGCCAGTTGGTCTTATTGGCCAGAACTGCTTTGCTTACTTACAGCAGTGGAAGTGCAACAATGTAAATCGCAGTGGCAAGTTGTTGCTAGTTAAGGATTCACTGCTTATATTCTCTTCATGAGACTGACATGTGACAAGGAATACAAGCAGCCACCCCACAGCTAGTGTCAATCTTTGGCTGAGATTTACACCAGTGCATTTACACTGATGCAAGTAAGGATTCTTGCCACTATTTATTAGTTGCATTTTCATCCTGTCTTTTCTCCAGTGAGCTTAAGACAGTGTATGAGGTTCTCTTGTTTTATTTTCATTTTGTGAGGTAGGTAAGTTTGAGAAAAAAGTCTGATCATCTACTGTTTTCTGAGTCAATTGGTTCTCCCGTGTCAGCTGACCAAATCACAACTTAGGAGGATTATGGGCTGTGGTGTAGTTCATTGAGTTGGAATGCCTGATTGCAGAGCCTGGGGCTGACAGTTCGAATCCTCACTACACCTCCTGGGAGGTGGGCCAACTGAGATCACCTGGAGCACATGTGGTTGATGGGTTTTTGTGTCCAGCTAACCTATGCAATCTTGGAAAAACTGCAGAATCTATCACAAGCAGGGACTGGATTGGTAAATCACCTCCAAATACTTTACACCTAAAAAAAACCTCTATGACAATTGCCATAAGTTGGAAACAACTTGACAGCACATAATTATTTTAATCTCTAGCTAGGGATGCCTAAGGTGCCCCACCTCTTATGAGGTTCCTGGTTCAAGCCCCAAAAAGCATCAACAGCACAATTATGAGATTGTATAGTTCTGGGGAAAGTACACTCAGTTACCACAGCCATAGCCCTGTCTCAGTTTTATGAGTGAATTTAGCACCCAAAGCAAGAAAGACCAGCTCACACCCACAGTTTCTTTTGCCTTTTTGGACTGAATAGTAACCCAGACAGGTCCCAGCAACATCGCCCTGGGCTCTATAGCACATCTGCACTTGGCACCAGCGCAATAAATATTGTCCACCAAACCTGGGAGACTGGCAGTCCCAGAATTAGCTCTAGACAAAACTCAGCATGACTTTTAGATTGACTCACTTAAGTAAGGGCAGGGAAGTGCTGTGCAAACACAAGCAGAGCTGTTGCAGGCAGGATGTTTGGGGCCACCTCTTTCTGTAAGGAAAGCAAGAACGATTGTCTCTACCAAACAATTTAACGACATCTGGGTGGCACACCCTGGCATCTTGTGCAATGGCACCTTGAACCACTGTCTGTCCTTTTGACACTAAAGCTTGGGTGGGGATATTATTCCTAGCATCAGTGAGTTTTATAGCGTTGGCAGTGGCGGTGACCTGTTGGCTTCATCCTGATGCTCACTCAGTTCTTCTTTTATTTGTTTGTTTGTTTGTTTAACTTATATGCCGCCCACTCTACCCAAAGGTCTCTGGGCGGCTTACAACAATTAAAATACAATAAAAAAGATAAAACAATTAAAATACAATTAAAATATATACTCTAAAAATTGCCATTAGGACCCACAGTTGATATTATTTCAATTAAAAGCCTTCTGGAACAGGAAGGTTTTGACCTGGCACCGAAATGTCATCAGCGTCGGCGCCAGACAAATCTCAATTGGGATGGCATTCCATAGTCTGGGGGCAGCTGCCGAAAAGGCCCTTTGTCTACAAGCCATCCCTCTTGCCTCCTTGAGGGAAGGCTCTTTCAAAAGGGCCCCTTGGCTAGATCTTAACTGCCGGGTAGGTTCATATGGAAGGAGGCGGTCCTTCAGGTATCCAGGGCCCAAGCCGTTTAGGGCTTTATATGTCAAAGTAATGATTAAGTAAATGGTATTATAACAGGGCTGGAGACAGACAGAGTAAAACTATGTGAGAGAGCCAAAATTACCTATCAGTTTGCCATTTGGAACTACAGCAAAGTGCAGTTAACTGTGACAGATAGCATTTTCTTTTCTTTACAGCTTACATGGGGCTTGCAAGACATGATCCTCAGCTCAAAGAGTAGATTGGTTCCTGCTTTCCTGCAAATGTTCTTCAAGCCAGAAATTTGCTTTCTGGTCTTGTTTATTAGAAAAGAAATTGGGTGGAGATTAGTGGCTTAGGGACTGAGCTGCGAATTCATTAAGAGTTTGGAATTTTTTTGGTGGGGGGGAAACTACAATTCCTAGGATTTCCCCAGTCACCATGCCCATGCCCGTGCTAGCTGAGAGATTCTAGCAGCTGTAGTTCAAAAATTAACTTTCTCAAGATCTAGCTTCTACATTTGGTGGCATTAGGTAAGGCACTTACTCTGAACGTTTAAGTCATCCCTACCCTTGTCTGCTATATGCATGTCTGATACTGACCCGATTCATTCTGCCATTCCTGAACTAATCTGAACACTTTGAAGAGCACTTTATAAATGTTGTGTCATTATTAGATATTATCTATAGTGCATTCAGCTGCATTGGAAACGGGTTATTTAAATCTGCAATTTGCTTTGACTGCATACTACATGTGCAATAGATTTACAGAGGTCTGTCACTTTACATAGAGGTTAATTTGAATGAACACCTACCTCTTTCTGCACAGAAGCTTGTCCTCCTTTTTTCATGATGCTTTGCTAATAAACCAGAACGTTAAAAGTCATTCCCCTCAAAGGAGGTAGTAAGCTGACATCAGGGTGAACCGGTTTGGAGCTGACTTTGAATCTTGGATTATGCAGACAGCACAACCTTTGCTGGCTCAAGTCTTTTTTCTTTACTGACCACTCTTTCCTTTTTTGCTGACTTTATTGATAGATTGATTAGTCAGGTTGAACTGCAAGGCCTAGGTTTGCTGAAGGCCCAGTTAATGCAGGAGTTTGGTGTATAGCCTCTGAGCTTGTCTACATACCCATTTTAGAGCAGGCTGGAACAGGCTAAATAGGGTGGCTGGGAGGTAATGTGTGCCATTTGGTGCAGTCTTCACATCCAAAGAGGATATGGACCTGACGTGACCCTACAGCAGGGGGCAATGAGGGGGATTTTTGTTTGCTTTTCTTTCGAAGAGCCAGTCAAAAAAAGTGAATAAAAATCTCCCTTCTGTCTCCCCCTCCCACTGCCACTGCTCCACATGTCCCTTTTAAAAAGCCAAGCCACACGCAGGCAGGCAGGCAGGCAGGCAGGCAGGCAGGAGCACAGGAGGGTCTGGCTTTCCAAAGGCGGCAACCTTGTGCTGCCTTTGGAAATTAAACACTTCCACACATTTGCCTGTATCATGAGGCAGCTCTCTTATTAAGCCACATCATGGTATTGGCAGATTAGAAGAGGAAGGGCATCCTTTGGTCCATTCTCAGCAATCACTCATGCTGGAGATGAATTAAAGTAGAGTAATCCTACCCACACCAGAAGAGTAGAAGCCCCTTGACAGGAGGCAGAAAGGTGTGGGTAGAAAGACTCTGGAGGTGGATTAGTTCACTCCGGCAGAGACACCATGCAGTCGCACTAGCCTGCCCCTGCAACAGTCCAAACAGCAGGCTGAATGCTTGTTTGATCACCCTGTCTGTACAGTTGGAGAGCTCCAGCTCGCTCTTGCAGGTTCTGGTTCTGACAGCTGCTGTGGCAATCTTGGAAAGCCTGTTTCCAGCCCTTCCTCAGTCCTTTCGTTGCTCTTTGCCCACATGCTCTTCTTTGGTGGCAAAATTTTGCAGCAGAAAACAACTAAGAAGGTACTGCAGGAACGGGTGGCTCCTGTAGTGACCCAGGGTCTTCGTACCACCTGGATACTCTGTTTAGAGGTTCTGTGTGAGCAGGAATGAAGGGTGCTTTTGAAGATATGCTGCAGGAGAGTATGTCTGTAAAGTACACTCTGTTTTTGTCTTGTTTCTGTTAGCAGACGCTATTACAGCACTTTCTAGGTGTGGTCACACCACCTCCCTCCAGCATCCGGAGCTTGGCCATGAAGAGTAAGAGTAAGGATGAGGCCAGCGACACAGACAGTGGGATCATAGTGCAGTCAGGTATGTGATTAATAGGGGAATTCCAACTTGCTGAAATGCAGCAGGGTCAACATCATCTCCTGGATTTGTTCCTGTGTCAACACGCTAAAGCAAGAATGGCTTCTTTGTAGGGTCTTCTTTTTGCCTTAGGCCTACAAGTTGCCCTAGACTGGGGTCAGAAGCTTAAGTCACTGCAGCTGCCTGAGATCTGTGGCCACAGAGATAAAAGCACAGCTGTGGGAAGAACGCCTTGCCTTGTTATTCATGGCTGGCCCCATTGTCTCCTTTCCCCCTTCTGAGCTGGGCTATGATACAACTCACAGGATTCAGATGGCGATGTCCAAGATTCCAGATTAATTTATCGCATAAATACACACAACCACAAGCAAGTGGCATCAACAGCGGTGTCAGCTTTTTAAGACTGGAGTGGTAGGGTTGGAGTCTTCTCTCTTGCCTGCTGTTTTTAAGTCATCACTCCCCTCGTCACACAACACAACATTAGTTTGCTTTCTTAGAAAAAAAGTTTGCTTTGAAATATAGGTATGATGACAAATTAACCCCTGGTTCCTATGAGTAGGTGGCCCTTTGGGACACTGCGTATGTCTTTAGAAACATAAGTTTATATCTTTCTTCCTAACTGCTACCCGAGGTTTGTAACTCTATTTCTCAATGTCAGGAACTGCTTTCTGATGCTTTTAAAAATGTAAAAAGCCCTGAACAGCACCATAGCAGTAAAAGTAAATCCAAAGGCTGTACTTTATATGTAGCAGTAAATAAACAGTTTGAATCTTATTCATATTGGAAAATAACGTGGCACGCCCCTTAATTATATAAAACCGTCTGTTCATACTGAAATGGAATAAGGTCAGGTCACGCAGATACTGTCTCACAGGGTGGTTTGTTCACTGAGTTTGTACTAATGCACAAACACACAATGGGATCCACGATGCAAGCGGCTCGATGCAAGAACGGAGGTGGACAGTACCAGATAGTGAAAGAGTGCAAGTGTAAAAACATTACTGCACTGGGTTCTGTATTAACATGTGTCTTGATCATTCCATGCCATCACACTCTTCCTTTCCAAGGTATGAAACATTTGTGTTTTGCCTGGATTAAAGTGTCAGTGGAAAGTGCAAGGACTGCCAAAAAGCTAGCTGTAGAAGCTCTTAGGCTGTCGGATATGTAAGTAACACAGGCCACCTAGCCCTTTCCTGCTTTGGAAAGGAAAACCTGCACTTGGACGTTCACACTGAACCAGCATTCAACCTCTGCTTCTTCTTCTGATTCCTTCTGCAATCTCAGGTTTTTTTCTTTTTCTCCGAACACATGTGAATAGGAGCTGCTCCTCTAATACTAAAACAGAGGCATTCTGACCCCCCCCCCCTAAAAAGTACAATAAGATATCAGAAAACCATTCAGGACTCTTTCACCTTTAGTCATACATATGGAATGACTTGCTATATTGCCCTGTTGGGGGATGAACCGGGACATGCTGAGATTAAACCTATACGTGGCTGGCAAGGAGTCAGTGATGTGGCTGAATGTACCAAATCTTTAGAAGAAGCCATGCACTGATGCCCCTTAAGTGAGATCTAAAATCTGCTGCGAATTCTGTCTTAAGGCTTACAAAGATCAAAGCCTGTCACTTCTTCTTTTCCGGTCTATAGGCAGAGCAGCAAATCTGTTTGCTTACTTTTCCAATAACCCTAACAGTCAGGAATATGGTTGGGTCTTCTCTTTATCTGATCTGATCTGCAGCAGTGACCTTGAGCTACCCATAGCCTATGAAGTGAAAGCTAACCAGTCACTAGTGTTGTGCACATTCCATGCCCCACATGATGAGCTGTCAGAGAATAGCCTTGCCTTTCAAGTTCCTAGCCAGTTTCACAATAAATGCTAATGACACTTGTCTCTAAAGATGCATTTGCAAAACCTGTGGCAGGCTCCAGAAAGCTACCAAAAAGCACCCTGTCTGGCTTATTAAACATAGTTGCTTCCTTTCTCCTTCCTTCTCATGCCACTTGTCTGACAAGACATTCTGTCTCTGTCTCGCTCTATTTAGGACTAGACAGCCCTGTGTCTCCAATGAAGGATCTGACCCAAGCCATGAGAAAGCAGCAGAAGGCTCTGGAGGAACGGCTAGAAGCCTGTGTAGAAGAGCTGAGAAGGCTGTGTTTGCGTGAGGCGGTAAGGGGCCAGGAAAGGTGCAGGGTCTGCTTAACCTGCTGGGGATTGTGGGATATGTGCTGCTTAAGAAATGAAGTTAAGTTGTTAGGAGTGGTGACTCCATTGCCCAAGGAAAAGGGAGAAGTTTGCTGTAGGTGTTCCTGGGTTTGAAAGGCCCAAATGTTGGTAGAAAATAACTGGAGACAAGGAAGGGGTGAATTGGGCATTAGGAATGTTTTTCCCATGGAAGAAGTTCCTGCATCATTCTAGAAACACTTTAGAAAAATGTTCAGAATGACTTAATTGAACCTGGCCACTTGCTGTAGCTCAGTAGCTGGGCAACACGTGGCTCTCTTAGACGGCAGCTGCATGATTGGTTATGCATTGGTTTTGAATGCAACAATGTCTCCCGAAGAAATTTGTCTGAAACTTCTGGTTCAGATTCAGCCTACCAAATAAGTCATGGTTAGTGGTGACAATTTAAATTCCACACAGGAAAAAACTCCAGTAGACTTATATAAAAATCTTAACCTGTTCATCCTAACCTATTCTCATACGCCCTGACCTGTGTGACAAAGTTGGCATAGAGATGAAATAAAGAAGTCAGTATACATACAGTATATCCAGGATACTAGAACTACCCCATGTTGTTGCTCTCCTAGGCATTGTAGGGAGACATTTCAGAACCCTTTGTTGCATTGGAAGTATCATTTCTCCTTTAGATCGGTTCAGTGCTTATTCTTCACATGTCAGTAACCAACTTGCAGGAGATCTTTAGAAATAAGTGGCTTTGGAAATGTTTGAAATGAACTCTGCCCAAGGTATTTTGTGTGGCATTTGTTCATGACAGTCTCCTCTGCCTGAGGTTACCTCATGATCATGGGACATCCAGGAAATGTGAAAAAGTACAACACTCCAATGAAAATAGCAAGGAAATACAATTTATCTGCTTTTATTTATAAATATTTTGTAAATCACCCTGAAAACAATTTTCAAGCAATGTTAAGGGGTGCAATTACAAAATGTAATAATAAATAATAAACAATCTCTGGTGATCTGTTAACTGGGCGAATCGAATATTTAGCAGATAATTTCACAGTCAGCTTCAAGCATTTAAGCTACCTAAAATAAAATGGCAAATGGTAGTCTCCACCCCTCATCAAGGTGCTTAATATCAAAGGCACATCAAATTATTTTGGCATTCAGAGCAGAAAAATTCCACAAGTTATTCCCCCATCCTTGGTAGGAAAAAAAAAGAGTACATTAAATAAATTTTTAAAAATCACCTGCTTTCAGGTAGCCATGTTTTGGTGGTGGTAGTGTTGATAATAGGGTAATTTATATATCTCTGGTGGTCTGAGCTTGAAACCGAGTCCTTCTCTTGACCTTTTATTATTATTATTTTTTGGGCAGGAACTGACAGGAATGTTTCCTTCAGAATATCCTTTGAAACCAGGAGAGAAGCCTCCAAAAGTCCGCCGTCGAATTGGTGCTGCTTTCAGACTAGACGAAAAGGCAGTTTTCTCAAGAGGAGAGGTGAGGATGTTTCTAAAATGATATGGGAAAAATACTGCTAATATTAGTACTATGTTGGTGATCATGACTGACTGCTCTCTTGATGCACAAGAGACTGTAATGTAAATGTTCCTGGGTTGTGGGTTGTTATTGTTTGTTTTGGTCATTTTTTGTTGTTGGACACACTATATCTCAGAACGGGAGTATCCAGTTGGTGGACTCCTATGTCCCTCAGAACTGGCTGGTCTCAGTGTGGCAATAAGAATTGGAATCCAGGAATATCTGGAGACCTACAGGTTTCCCCTTCCTCCTGCACACACCTTCAGGGATCACAGTGTTCTCTGAAACAAAAATGAAGAGTCTGGTATATGTCCCATTAAATCAAAAGGGATTCTTCATACTGTGGTTGGGTCTGGAGATTGCATCCACCTCATTTTCCATCAGTTAGACCTCTGAGGGTTGCATCTCCCCCCGCCCCCCCAAAAATTGACCAGATCAATTCTATTTCTGAAACAAAGGCCATTTGGGGCCTTTTAAAAGGTGCAGGGTGAGCGGAATAGCTTTGAAATCACACCCCAGAGGCTTCTAGCGACACAATGGTCCAGTGTTTTTGGCTGTTTCTTTTCTATGAAATGTGGGGACAGCTAGGGAAAGGTACAGGAGTCCACTCTGGGGGCCTTGAAGAGTTGTGTGTGACTTGCAGGCCACATGATTCCCCCTACTGCTTTGTAACCAGAAGTTTAAACCCCACAGTACCTGCATCTGTCATATAAATGATTTCTTCCTGCAAAATTTAGAGGGTGAGAAACATACTGGCCACTGCTGGGAGAGTTTATGCACCTTACATAATTTTCTGCCTGTAATTCTTGTTGCACTTTCTCCACATAAACCTCATTATTGTTGTTGTTATGGTCAGGCAATTTTGTTTTTGCATTTATAATTAGCTCACACCATTCTGAATCCACCTTATACTAATCCAGGAAAACAAAACTTTTCTGTGCAAAGAAAGGATGCCTTGTTTGAGAATTTGCTATGTGTGCATTCCCTTTGAAGATAATATGTCAGAGAGCAGCTGTCAGCAGAAAGAGGGCTTTGTGGGTTCAACCCTTTGCTAGAAAGGCCAAAGGGAAGGGGAAGCTTCAGGCTTCAGGAGGACAACCCCCAGTCATGCCTCCTTGCCATCAAAGGTATGGGACTTGTTGCCTCTTAAGTTATGCAAGTCCGCTTTCTCTCCTTCCCCCCTGTGGTCTGTTTTAATAATAATTTCAGTAGGAGGCAGCCTAGGTGTGGTGCTCCTTATTCTTTCCCTCCATGCCTACAGGTGGGTGGCACAGGGTGTGAGTGCTGAGTTGAATTGTTATTTTGCTAACCATAGCTTCTCTCACACACACAAACACACACACGCGCGCGCAGAGAGAGTTCCCCCTCCCTTAAATTACACCTCACTTGAGATGTTGCTTACACCCCTGAGGGTGGTTTCAAAGAAGCATAGATGGCTTATGACTAGAGCAAGGGGGATGCTCCCTGAAATTTTGGCTGACTCCCCAAGCTGTCCCTACAGACATGGCTTTTATCACTTCATCATAGTGATGCATTTACTGCATGTTCACACCACATCATTCTCCATTCAGAGTCCTCCGTTGTTTTTCCCCCTACCTCTTCCACTCTCTCTTTCTCTCTCTCCCCTTAACATAGAAAATATAACTTTTAAGGATAGAAAGATGGAATAGTAGCACATGGACCTCCATTTGAAAATGCTTTCCATCTGAAGTTGGTCTCTTCCATCATTAAACATATATCTGGTTTATTGTTTTCCATCTGTAACTTTATCAAGTTACTTCTTCTGTCTTTTTCTTATTACCAAGAACCTGTTAAGGAGGGAAAGATAGAGTAGCAACACAGGATCTTTTGATATTGCTACCCTGTTTCCCCGAAAATAAGACCTAACCTGAAAATAAGCCCTAGCATGATTTTTCAGGATGCTCGTAATATAAGCCCTACCCCCAAAATAAGCCCCAGTGAAGTGAAACCCCGCCCTCCACCATTGCGCAGCAATCAGAAGATGACATGACTGTATTTGCATAAATGTAGATTGTTGTACATGAAAAAAATAAAACATCCCTTGAAAATAAGCCCTAATGCATTTTTGGAGCAAAAATTAATATAAGACCCTGTCTTATTTTCGGGGAAACATGGTAGGACTAGGAGTCTGGGAGCATTCTTAGACTGTGGAGGGTTTATCTTATCCAAGTAGCTAGGCTCAGCAGATACCTGGAAATTCAGCTCAGACCATAAATCCCATGGCCCATACAAAGGAATACACTCCTTAAACTGTAGTTTACTGAAATCCAGAATAATTACCACCCTAGCTCAAGACTCATGAATCCCTAAACTGGATTAGAATCCCCACTCCACTAATAAACATGCATTGAAAGAGTGGAAAATCCCTAAACTGGATTAGAATCCGCACTCAGCTCATAAACTGCTCTGAAAAAGAGGAAAATCACCCTTGTATTGTTTAATCATCTTTCCTGTGAGTGTAAGGGGGCGGGGCGGTAAAACTGGTTAACAAAGTGATATCTAATATACCGTACCTGGAGTATATACAGTATATCACAGAAGTGAGTACACCCCCTCACATTTCATAAATATTTTAGTATATCTTTTCATGTGACAACACTGAAGAAATGACACTTGGCTACAATGTAAAGCAGTGAGTATACAGATTGTATACAGTAACAGTGTAAATGTGCTGTCCCCTCAAAATAACAGAACACACAGCCATTAATGTCTAAACCGCTTGGAATAAAAGTGAGTACACCCCTAAGTGTTGAGGCCAAGTAGCCGTTTTCCCTCTCTGGTGTCATGAGACCCGTTAGTGTCACAAGTCTCAAGTGTGAAGGGGGAGCAGTTGTTATCACTATCACTCTCTCTCAGACTGGTCACTGGAAGTTCCACTTCTCACTTCTGTGATATACTGTATCTCTAGAGAAGTACACTGTCTAACCTTGCCTTTCCTGTGGTATTATGGATAATGGACATTGTGCCAAGCATAACTTTGTCTTAAGTCTTCTTTGCATTTCCTGCAACTTTTCCAGTCTGTGAGTCCCAGAGCAGTAAAGAAAATGTATTTGACTTTCATTGGTGGGAGATCTCCCCCGATCACAGCCCCTATCCTGCATCCAGACTACAGGTTGCCTGGAAAATCCAATGTGGATCTAAGTAGCAGTCCATGTTTGGACATATCGTGGGAAGATCTGTTTGGTTAAGATTGTGCTGGCTGTTCCTTGGCGATGGCTTCACATCCTATCATTTTAGATCTCATGCATTCCTTGCTAAAAAAAAAAAAATCTTATAGGATGTGCCCCTTTGGAGAAACACTTGTCTTTTTTTTTTTTTGCACAGGATCCCTTGAGCACATTGGAGAGAGATCTGGCTCTCCAGCTGCAGATTGCTGAAGCTTCGCGTTGTCTCTTGCGGGAAGAGAATCTTACTAAGCAGGTTCGGAAGCACCGGAAAAGTGCTGTGCTGAAGGAGGAAAAGAAGCTGAAAGAGTTGGAGCAAGCCCTGGTGGAGTGTCAATTGGCTGCCAGGCACTCATTGCAACTAAGGGCTAGTGCTCCAGCCTTAGGAGGTGAGGGGGACCTATCTGGAAACCGAATGGCTCTGAAATACCTCACATGGAGCTTCAGCTGCAAGGCTGCAAGGGGAGGGTCTGAGAATCTCAGCGCGTATTGCCTGAGGTCAAAAGGCCTAAGAGGACAGGGAGGCGCCTGGAGGGTGACCTTGTTCTGTGTGGCAACTAGAGAACTGGACAACAATTAAACGGGCTGTAAACTGAAGTGGCCCACGCGTGGGGCTGTTTCCAAAAAGGCACCAGGGCTGGTCTGTTCCAGAAAAAAAGCCACAAAGAGTCTCGGAGCACTGTAAGAACCAACACATTCATTAAAGCTTATGCCATAATACATCTGTTTGTCTAAGGTGCCACAAGACTCTTTGCTGATATCAGGAAGTGTTTTTTGTAAGTATGAGTTGTCTGGCAATGAGGTAGGTTTCGATTGCTCCTGGCTAGCCTAAGAAATAGGGCAGGCGAACCTTTGACAGGAGTGGTTGAGTTGGAATTCCTCCCAGACTGAGACAGGAAGCTCACCTTTTATGGCTTTTTCCTGTCTTGTATTAATCTACAAGCTGCAGTTTTCTATAAGCTCTTGACAAAGGGAGCTGAAGAAAGAACAGGGAGAGCCAGCTGGAGGAGGAAACCTGTAGATACCTGCACCAAATGACGCAAAGACCTGTAGCATTGGATTAACCCTTTGGAAGGCTTAGGAAGGAGATACTTTGGATCCTCTCTCAGTCCCAGTCACTTTCTTTGATGCAGATGTGCTCCAATCGTATGCAAACATAGATAAACCCAACTGACCACAGTGGGACTTAATGACACGATCAAAATAATATTGTAAGCTGCCTTGGGTCTTCTTGGGGAGAAAGGCAGAGTACAATTTAAAAAAAAAGAATGAATGAATGAAAATAGGACAGCCTTATTGAGCCTAGGATCTTTTGCATGAAAAGCATGTGTCCTATAAGCAAAACAGCATAACCATAAGCAAAACAGTAGTAAAATCATAAAACAAAACAAATGAAACAGAAAAAATTAACTCAGAGTTGAATGAAGTCAACCAGTCAGTATTCCCATTTTACTACCCTTGTTGGTCACTAAAATCAACTTTGTACCTTCTAGTCACACTCCATCACGGTACTAAATATGCTTAAGCCCTTTGAAATCAATCAGCTTAACAACATTTAACTTTGCATTGGATTGTGGCCAAAATGCATTAACCTTCCTATATGTGAAAAGTGGAAGGATTTTTTAAAAAAAGATCCATTCATATTTAAGGATTTGGGTAAAGAAGCTCCCCAAAATGCAAATCCAAATCCGTCCGGCTGCTGTTAATTCATTTCAGTGGGGAATATTTCTTAGAGGAATCTAAGTGTGTGTATAGGAATGCAGTGCTTTGAATGGTGTGGTTTGAGATGCCAGGAGTTTGCATAGTACCAGCTGAGAGGTAGTCCCCCCCGCCCCCATCTGTGATATTCTGTGGGATCTATGAGTGCAGATTTCGTCAGAATGCCAACCAGTTCTGGTTAATGGCTTGAAAATCTGTACGTTCAGTGAGATCTTGGCTTGCTCCTCATAATTCCTTCTGCTTCTGTTAACTGAAGCTGCGAGTGCCACGGCTTAGGCTTCTGAAATGGTGCCCTTTGAAGGTAAGAGGCAGGCTGGCTAGCTGGGTGAGACCCTTACGTTTTGGGACCTCTGCTCCAAACGGTCCAATAAGGACAGAGCATGCCCAGGGGCTGCAGAATGCTTACTAACTGTGAGTAGGCAAAGAGGAAGGATGAAATGACGTGTGTCGAAGGTCTGAACAGCAGCACTCCATGCTCAAACATGCACATTACCTTTTCAGTGCTGATTCTTGTTTCTTCCTCAGGGCTCAGTGCCTCTGATGAGAGTTCCCTGTCAGATACTGCTCTCATAGAAGAAGGTAGGCTTAGATAACCACACTTCTAGTGCTCTTCTCCCCTTACGGCTGTACCCTTCCTTCTCTTGCACCTATATATTAATTATACCCATTTGATCAGTATAACTTTTGACTGTGAATTGCCACAAGTTAAGAAAGTCCTGTAGGCATTTGCTGTTGTGTGGAGAGTTCCGTGACTCCTCACATAGCAGTAAATGCATGTTTGGACCACAGACTTGAGAATGACTTTAAAACAATAGATTATAGCCTTGTGTTTATCATTGTTTCATGTGCTGGGATAGACTGAAAACTTGGTATTCTTCATTATGTTCTTCCAAGTTATCCTTGTATGGTCAATCACTCTTCTTCCCCGCAGATCACACTGTATGAACTTTTTCTGTGTTTTTAATGTAATGGCAGATTACCTGGCTATAGAATACAAGCCCATGACTCCATGAAGTTAAAATTCCTTTAAAAAGACAGGCTTTCTGATTATAGCTTTTGAATGTCTCTTACACTTGTCCCAGTTCATGCCATATGGCTAAGGCTTTGTTCCCAGTGCACTGCCAAAGATAAAGGCAGGACCTGATCGAAATGGTTTTTCACTGTATTGTCAAGTTTGGTGCTGGTTCGTCATACCACAGCACCCAACTAGATTTGAAGGTGAAGCAGAGAGACACTTAATCAATCTTATCTGAAGTACTGAAAGACTCAGAAGAAGATTGAAGTACAGAGGTGTCCGAAATTAGGATGTTTTATGATGATCGGAGTATGCTAAACTTAAACATCCTGGTTTGACTTAAGCTAGAGATGATAAGGCGCAGTGAAGGATTTGGTGGATTTCAAATGGAAGTGTTGGCAAATGGTAATTCTTCCCTCACTCCTCCTCCTCCTTTTAGAACATCAGGAGCTGAACCCCTGCCTTCCTTCAAAGCTCACAGCTTTGGCTGATCCCATACCACCCAGTAGTTCTTCAGCTCAGCCTCCCCGTCCTGACTTGCTAGAGAGACAGCCCCACTACCAAGTTGCCAGAGTGGAATCCTCACCTATCCAGAACAGCCCCTGGAAAGAGACCAGCCTGGATAAACCCTATGAAAAGCCCAAGAAATCATTTGAGTCCAGCAGCATGCCAAGGTGAGGAGGGTTCACTCGGTCTTCTTGCTTCCGTCCCCCTCCGCCCCAAGTGATTTCTGTCTATCTTGAGGTCTGTTTGTGTAGCCTGCATGCGAGCAGGTGAAATGTCATGCAGCTGATGACAATGAGATTCATTGGCTTAAAGTCATTGGCTCAGATCTCATTCTTGAATTTGTAATGTTATCTCAAGAGCATTTAGCCTGTAATATTGAGATAGTACTAGTCTGCCTTAAAAGGCTGTTGTAATGTTATTAATGTATGTGCCAGGCTTTGAGAATTCAGGAAGAATGCTATGGAAGCACCAAATTTATCTCAGTGATAGAAATTGCTTTGCTAATTACTATTCTTTGCAGGACTCCCTTGTTTCTGAGATCTACAAAAGAAATCAAGCTGGATTATCTCCCTAATACATGAAGTGCACTAGGTGGTGTTTTGCTGCAGTAGATAGTGTTTTGGGCTTTTTGATCTCTTTGATTGTATGAGAGGCATCAGACTGCTTTCTGATTCAGCTTGGGCACACACATCAGGAGTATTTAGAGAGAAAACTCTCCTGTATTTTATTGTTGTTTTCTTATCTTGCTTTGCTGTTTTAAATGGTTATTTCTGTAAGTCACCCTGAGAGCAGTAAAATTGAAAGAGAGGATATAAATCTTCTGGATAAAGTAAAATGGAATGTTCATTTCAGCCAACATAATTCTTACAGTTGCATTACAAGAATGCATAAGAGAAAGCACTTTACTGGAATGTATGAAAAGTACTCTTTAAAAATCACTGAAGTTCAGTAGTCCAGTTAGGAAAAGAACTTGGAAATTATTTTTCAAACTTACCAGTGTAGTTCACAAAACCAGAAGAGCCATGTTTATAGACATACCTGCCTGCTCCTTTTTTGTTCTCTTATGGGTGATGGGGAAATTGGGTTGAAGAATTATGTGCCTCCTGAACAAACCCTGCAAAAAGTTATAGTCCTTTTTAGGACTATAACTCCCATGTCAGCTAGCATGTTCTCTGACCTTGTGGGCATTAAATTCTGGCATTTCTAGCCTTTAAAAAATTGGCTTTTCTGCACTCTGTTCCTGGTCAGACCCTCCCACTACTGTGTTTTCAAGGAAAAGTGTCAGCAACTGGAAGCTGAACAAGTAAGCTGTTTCTAATTTGTCATTTTTCCTGGGTTTTCTTACAGCAGTCCAGGCATGATATCCCAATCTGCACCCAGCCCTGTGGCTCAGAGGCCAGTGGAGATGTCTTCATGCCACTTTGGTCCTTCTAGGAAGCTGGAAGTAAGGAGACAGGTGGGTTCCAGTGCCCCACCAACGCCAGAGTTCCTGGGAAGAAGAGGGCAATCTCAACTCATAAGGTATAGTATGTGCTTTGAGTAATGTGTTTGGTTTTTTGCTTTTTGCTTTTTGCTTTGCTTTAACATTCATGTCTGTGTCCTTGTCATTTCTAACCCGGCTTTGAATTTTTAATAGAAACAGCATAAGGTGGTTTCTTTTTAGAGGAGTTTGGTTACCAGTGACATATTTGGGGAACAAGGAACTGTGAAATGTGCATAGCCTGAAATATGAGTTATGAAGGACAAAACTTTGAGCACAAAATGGCTCTTGCCTGATGTTATAAGGCCCATCTGTATGACAAATAGTTGCAGTGTAGAAGAGGGTAAGGCATGGCCTGTATAGTGAGAGAGTGGGGAGACAATGGGGAAAACAGGAAATAACTGGAGAAAACACCAAAAGATAGCATCCTCCTTTGGAGGGAAAATGTGTCACCCACTAAATTGAGTGAAGCCCATGTAGCAATACTGGAGTTTTTGCATCCCCAGGTAAGTCGCACTAATGGCTTTTCAAGCCTGTAACAGTCCATGATACCTAGCTGCTAGGGTATGTTAGACCCAGGCTCTCAGAGATTATTTTGCATGTGCTTGTGTGTGAACACGTGTGTGTTACTATTAGCCAGAATGAGACATCTGTCCTGGGTAGCAGATGTTTGGCTGCCATCAAAGGGCATCAGAATGTTAGGTCAGAATCGGATGGCGTAAGCGCACTCTCACAAACGGTGGTAGCTGTTTCCCAGGCTGTCCATTGCATAGTTGGACTTCCCCCTGGCTGTTCAGTTGGTCACTTCACAGGCAACCGGGGACATGTGAAAAAAAAAATGCAAGTACTCCTGTGTGTACCATGATTTAGGTGAGGTAGCATATATATACATATATATTTAGGTGAGGCAGTCATATATACATATATATACATACATACACACACACACACACACACACACACACACACACACACACACACACACACATATATGTATGTATATGTATATGTATATATGTATATGTATATACATATACATACATACACACACACACACATATATACGTATATGTATATATATGTATATATGACTACCTCACCTAAATATATATGTATATATATGCTACCTCATGGCCAGAATTAAATTTATGGAGGGTGCTGAAGTCCATGTCCCACTGTACTGTATTCCTCTTAGCTGAATAGGATAATGATCTATCTCAGGAGGATAAAGGCTGCTGACATTTGGAATCTTGACCAGACTCTTTTGGAAAACAGGGTGTGTTCATCCCGGGAAGGTTTGGAGTCCCGTGGAAGAAGTGCATTGCCAAGGAGGCGCCCCACCTACTACACTGTTACCGTTCCTGAGTACTGCTTCTCTGTCCTCAAGCTCAACCCAGACGTCAAGCCCACCTTTCACTCTGCTTCAGAAGACAGCAATTCTGATGTCTCCAGCATTTCCTATACAACATCTGCAGGCAGCAGCAGCCCTGACATCTCCTTCTTAAAGCCATCTTCCTCAGTGCCCATGGAGGATCGCTTCTCAAGCCGGTTTTGCAAGGGACACGAAGCGGAATGCCATGGTCAGGGTCCTCAGAAGCTGCGGTCACCTTCAGGTTTCTATTCTGCCCAGGAGTATGTGCCTGAAGGCCACTCACCTGCTGGGATGGAGCTCTGCCATGGCTGTCCACCTTTTCTATCTGGCAACTCTACCTACTTAGTCTACAAGGAAGAGATGGTGCCAGTTAGATTTCAGAGGTCCATTGTTTCCCACAGCAGGGTGGTCCGCACTCCCTCCCTGAAGGACTGTCCCCCGATGGGCTCTCGGACACTCTCCAAGTCAGCTGTGACAGAAGAACTAAAGTCATGGCATGAACGGACCCGGCTGCGTAATGCACGGCCTCGTTCACTGGACCGGCAAGGAGCTTTCCGCATGCGCACTGGAGCAAGCAGAGAGCTGCTCTCTGGCTGTTCTGTGGGGCAGCAAATTCAGGTACAGTTTTAATGCAGCCTTGGGGAGAAGGGGAACATCTTCTTCTTGATTGTCTCCAAATTGCTCCAGAGCTCCCCTAATAAACCAGCTACTCCTGGCTAAGATGTTCAGCTAATGTAACCAAGGCAAACACATTAGCTAATGCCTTTATGAGCTCTTTCATTATAAGCAGGAAATGGGCAACTGTGGCCTTCCAGATGTTAGATTGCAGCTCCCATCCTGTCTTATAATTGACTGCACTAGGTAGAACTGATCAGAGTTGCAGTCTGGCAACACCCAAAGATCCACTGTTGCTCGTTCCTGCCATAAAGAAGTAGGTATGTGAACCCTTTGAAAATCTGATGGATTGATATGGCTCAATCACATTTGTAACAAAAATGGTCAGTGCCCATATGCATGGAAAAATGATTGCTTCAATTTGTCCCCCTTTTGATTATTGGCACCACTATCCCCATCCCCCCTACCCTGCCTTTTTTATGTCTGTTATTCCACAACAATGAAAAAAGGCAACTTCCCGCCTGTTTTTGTTAAATAAAGTAAGTGACATAGCGCTAGAGCAGTGCATCAAGCTAGCGTGGTATACATATCATACATATTGTACTGAAATATACCTCCAATGTATTAGAATTGTGCTGTGTCAGTTAGAGATTAAAAAAAATCAAAAATAGAAGAGGGCCTTTTTCCATCTTCCCTTTTAATGTCACAATGTAATGAATATGTGACAGGATTGTCACCTCAGATAACACTGCCCACAGCTCTATTTGGGTGTGGATTAATTAACCAGCCAGGCTATAGTATGGGATAATCAGGAGCACTCCCAATTGCACCAAATGAACTGCAGCCCTAGTGTTTGCTGAAAAGGAGCAGAACTGTTTGTTAAAAGGCTGTGAGATGGATCTTCTTATTGAAAACACATGTGGTCGCTGGAAAATAGGGTGAATCAAACCTCCTCAAAAGCAAACCAAATACTAAGCTATCTGTCTGTCTGCCTGCTCTCCCACTTGTTTTTGAGTGAAAGCTGTTAGTCTGCACCCCACCACATGAGTCAATAGAAGCAGCCTTCTGTAAAAGGCAACCTAGAGTCATGACCTGCTCAGCACAAGCAAAGAGCTACCCATAGAGTCAAGAAAAAGCAGCTGCTATAACTGATTGCTTGCTTTCTTGCACTGAGGTATGTATGCTTGAATTCTATGGGAAAGCAGCACACCAGGTAACACACTGGGCCATTTTGCTATTCTGTCTTATAGACTTGATGACTATAAGATGTATGTGTGTTACAGCATTACCATGGAATCAGAGTATGTAGCAACTCCTCCCCCCATGAACATTGGCCTTGTGAAGAGACGTTACACATATGCAAGCATATATTCATGGTACTGCTTAACCCCAAAGAGGAAGGGGGTCCAGTGTAATTCACTTCTCCATGTGTATATTTGTAGGCATGCAGGCTTCCTTCATGGAGTTGCCAAGCACACAGATGGTGTGGCCAGCATATACATTTGTTGAGGATGGCCTGCACAGAAACACCCAGCGACTTCTTTGTTCTTTCAATATGAAGGGTCTGAATGAAATTCCCTTATACCAGGGTTCCAAAATGTGTGCTTACACATAGTCACTCCTGGCACTACACAGGCCCTGGCCTAATCTGCTTGGGCTTGTTTGCCTTAAAAGAGACAGAAAGAGAGAGAGGGAGAGAGAGAAGCTGCATAATAATTTCATATTTATAATCATACCTTATGATTTCATGTTAGAAATCTATCATTTTGTCCAATGCAATCATGTTTGCTAAGGCAGGTTAGCACTATAATTTGCAAATCAGAATGCAATGAATAGTATACTTTTGCACACACAAAAAAAATTCATATTTAAATAAGGACAAATAATAATAATAATCTTAGAACTGCTGAGTTGAAGAGACCCTATGGATCATCAAGTTCAGCTCTTTTCAAGGAGGCACAGTGGGGGATTTGAACTCCCATCCTCTAGCTCTGCAGCCAGATGCCTAAACCACTGAGTAGCCATGAACCTGATATATTTTGTTGTTCTTTTCAACAAATGTTTTCATTTCAAAATGTCTCCCCTTGGTGTTTGGTGGAGGCTTCATAAGGCCGCAGAAGACATGTATTCACAGTGAGGGCAATGTCATTCAGGAAGCATTTTGTTCTGTCTGACTTGGTTTTGTTTCCCTTACTAATGCTTTCACGCAGCCCAATTTGATTAATTAGTTGATACCATCACTGTTTCCAAGATAACGCCCCCAAGTGAAGGAAGGAAAATGTCCCCCGCCCTGAGTTCAACATACCAAGCTATTTTGCTTGCTTAACCAGAAAACAGTTCACTTCATTTCAGGCCTCATTTAGGTCATTGCTGATCGGCTGATGACATAACTGGGAGCATGACTGCCATATGCTATTTATTTATTTATTTATTTATTTATTTTATTTTATTTTATTTTATTTTATTTTATTTTATTTCTATCCCGCCCATCTAGTCATTTCGACTACTCTGGGCGGCGTACATCATATATAAGAAAACAATTAAAATAATATCAACATCCCAAAATAAAAATAAAAATAATAAATAATCGTTCAAGATGGAGAACAAAAATAAATCAAATAAATCAAATAATGCCTGGAGGGAATTATCTGACCTGGCAGAGGGGCAGCAAAAGTAAGTGCTTGCTGCAGATCTTCCAGCCAAGCAGAGTGACACGGACTTCACCTTGGTCCTTGCTGGGCTGAGGTCAAGGACCCATGAAAATTCCATTTTCCCCAATGGTGCCACCAGTGCCTTGGCAAGCCAAAGTCCATGACCTCTGGGATACTCCCATAACAGCATCTAATTTGCTTGGGAGAAAGAGAAGCTGCTTCCCCTCCACCCCACCCCTATTAAGATGCTTTGTTGTCATGGCCAAATAAAAAGGAAAACAGAGGAGGTCACAGGGCTGAAGTCCTTCCTACACATTAAAAAGGGACACTTTCAAATTGCCGAGGTTCATTGGGTACTTTTGGCAATTAACTCTTCGGACATCGCTAGTACAAAGGCAGGAGCTCACTAGTTGTGGGTAAGGTGCAAGATCGTTCTTTCTCCCCCCCCCCCCCCCCGAGAACATTTCAGATATCCTGAAAACACCTCTGGGAGTGGACATTTAGCATAGTGCTGGGGCTGAAAAGATGGCATACATCACTACATGCAACAATGGCCCTCTGTCATTTAAAAAAGGAAAAAGAGTTGACATGGGAGGGATTTAAAGGAGAAGAGGAAGGGGTACTTCAGTTTTTTCTAGGGTGACCAGATGAAAAACAGGACAGGGTACCTGTATCTATAATGATCATATGGAGGGGAAAATATCAGCAGGTGTAGCTTTCACTAAAAGCTACCCCTGCTGAAATTCCCTCTTTTAAGCAATTGTTAAAGTTACAGGAACCCCATCTTCTTTTTCAATTGGTCACCCTAGCTTTTCCCCATTAGCAATTTGTCTGCTTAACACCCCTGTTGTTCTGTTCCAGACATGTGTTTGCACTAAAAGTCATTTGAGTATTCCTCCTTATTCATGAATAGGAGAGTTGTGGATGAGTTGCCTTATGTCTGTTGCAAAGAGGAAATCCAATGTTTCCTGATAATAACTTTAACAAATATTAAATACTGACCAGTTTCTTTCTCCTGAGCCCCTTCCAGTTATGTAGTTCCGGCAAAGTCTAGCAATCCTTCATTCTGTTAAGTCCTTGGTTGTATGCTTTGTGGGCAGGTTGTTAGATGGGGAATTTTGCATTGCTAAATGCTCCCGAGAGTTGGCTACAAGGGCATTGCATTCTGGGAGGTTCCTAGTGTATTTACACTACCTGTGTTCCTTAGGAAATATACTCAGTGAGAAGTCTGCATGTTGTGCGCCCTGGGTTTGTCTTAGGGAATTATATCCCCTGGATACGAAACTGTTGCACAATGAAACACAGCTCCTTCCTTCTAGGGCATCTCCCTTGCCCGCAGCACAGGGCAGAGGCCCACACCATGCAAGCAAGAGCTTGCGTCTTGGATTCCTCCCTTCCTCTTTAGTGGTTACTTATAAAACTTCCATCTGGCAGCTCTCAGCTACTCAAAGAAATATCTGCCTGAGCAAGACGAGCAGGTCTCTGACAGGTCCAATTGTGCATTATTTGTCTCCTTGACCTACTTTCAGTGGAACTCAGAAGCCACCAGCACTGGCGTATCAGATACATCTATGGTTATAACGTGATATTCAGTGTTGAAAATCCATTGTTTGAGGCAAATGTGGATTGTTTGTAGTTTGGCTTTTTGGGTCTTTGAGGGAGAGGACTTTGCTGACCTCAAATCTTCTTTGGACAGTTCATGAAAGTGTATGGTCTCTGGTTCTCATGAATAAAATGATGAAATGGAAACTTCCTTAGGTAATGTAGAAAAACCATGAGAATAGTTTCCTTGTGTGAGCATTAGAACAGGTATAGTCTAGCCTGTAAAAGCACATGCCATATTACATTTCTTAGTCTTTAAAGTGCCACAAGTTCTTTTGCTGGTTTTGTCGGAACAGCTAACAAAACGACTCTTCCATCTGAAATTCTGTTTTGTCAGTACTGGGTATATGCTTGAGATGTAAATAATGGGTACAAACCTTGGATCCCAGTTGTGTAGCATCTCACATACTAGTTAGTGGTTCTTTGAGGTTTTTGTTTTAGATTCACAAATGGCAGTGCTGAATTAAGAAGCTGCTCAGTACTCAGACTGCTGGTCCACATGGCCAATGTTGTCTAGCCTGGCAGCCTCTCTGAGATCTCAGGTAGAGGCTTCCCCTAATAGTGATATGATCTAAGAACTTTTAAATGGAGCTGTCTGGTTCTGTACTTCCGCGTGCTACAATGTCTAGGTAGTGCAGTACTTTATAAATATTTATTGAGCACTTGAAACTCTGCTTGTTACAGGAAATTCCTTTAAAAAGCTTGAATTAATTTAGCAAAAGGGATTGAAGGAATAGCAGCAGTTGCCATGGGAATGCTACTTTTCAGTTGCCTAAGGACAGCAGAGAAACTGATTTTATAGGCAGAGAGCAACACAAATTATAATTTCCTGAATCAATTAGGAATCTTCCAGCTGGAGATTCTTGATACAGTTTCTTAGAGAAAGATATTCTCCCTGATTGTGACGGAGATGCTACAGGGGAGCTTTCCTGGTACAGCTGTAATATTAAAGCCTTTTAAACCTTTGCAGGTACCACGTATCCATGTTCTGAAACGTTCTCCAGAAGGAGCCCCTGTGCAGGTCTACATGCCAGAAAATGGAGAAATCATTACTCAGGTATAAAGGCTGATGAATCTATCCACTTTGCAGATTTTGACGTGGTCAGCAGGCTGACTGTCTAGTCCAGAAATCCAGGATAAGAAGAGGAGGCTTCAAAACAAAGCACATCCTTGGATCTGCTGCTCATGCTGTTTGGGAGAGAACACCTAGGCTCTTTTCTACAAAGCACAGGAGAGTATAGTTCAGCATTGCCCATTGCCTCCCATGAAGCACGGATATAATGGGATTGCCACATTGAGACAGTGGGATTTCTTGTGCTGTGTGCTATATATGAGACAATGAGACCCCACCACACTATTTTCCTGCCTGCTTATTTATTCATGTTTGTCTGTACTGGAAACATTTTGGTGTGCCTGTAAGTTCTAAAGCAGGGTCTAGAGATTGTTCTAGAGATCTTTATGGTATCTAAGGAAACGGCCACATCTAACAATACGGATTCTCTTTCCCCTGTGGAAGCAGATTGTGTGTAACTCCTCCCAGCTGCTACATATGGTTCCCGTATTCTCTTCCTTATTCTTACATTCAGCAAAGAGCCAAAACATCAGATAAGCCTTCTTGAATATAGTTTAATTTACACGTTCCTGCTGTATTGTTCTGTCTTTCCATAGACTGCTATACTTCAAAGCTCCAGCCATCTGTTTGGGTCTTGTATGAATGGCAGATTCCTTATTTTCAGCTTTAAAGGAAAATTGTACCAGAAAAGTGGTCCATCTTCATGGGTAAAATATAACATGCTTGCTCTATTTTTGTATCTGTGTAACACTCATCACTTCATAGAAGCAGTGGAATCAGAATCAAATTGCTGGAAGGGGCCTATACAGCCATTGAGTCCAACCCCTGGAAGTTCCCTCTATGTAAGTCATTTGTCACTGGATTGACACAAATCTACTGATCATTTTTTCCTACTGACCAAACAGCAGTTTAATTTATTGCAAAATAAGAGAGCAATGAACATTTTGTCAGCTACAGTTAACAGCTACAGCTGTCTGGTATGAGAGGAAGGATGGGTATGCCCCTCATACAGAAAGGCATCAAAATCATTACACAACACAATTATTTTGTGGCCATGACTCAACTTTGTACTTTAGCATAATAGCAAGCATGCCTTCCTGACTGAAATTCAGTCTTCTGACAATCACAAGATCTGACTGACTAAAAAGATCTATGTGTAGGAAAACCCTGTCAGTACCCAAACCAATTAAACTTCATGGTGCAGAACTATTTGATAACATTTTGTAGCATCCACACTGTACTTCTGACATTTGGTACTTTGAGGAAAAAGGGGTTGGCAAGTTTCACTAATAATTTTCTCATGGCCTTTATCACTTGTGTGAGACATGAATGGTGACATTCTCATTGCCTCTGCATTATGTGGAAGTATTCCAGAGCACTGAGTCTTCAATTTAAATGCCCCATCAAACAGTTTTCAAAGTTTTTCCAGTGGTGATCTGCAGTTTGAATATCCATAATGAAGTACATGAGGCAACATCACCACAATAAAAGTGGATGAACATCTTTTGTCCCAGACCAGAACCACTATCATTAAAATCTCTGGATGTTGCCTCCTAGCAGGTTGTCTGTATTCTGTACATTAATATCAACACTGTTCAAAAGATCCAAGCCACTGAAAACTGAATTTTGAAGCCTGTATATACTGAAATCATACAAGTTAAGCACATATATAGAACAATTCTAGTTTTGATATTCATGAAATGGAGCCAGGAGAAATGCAGGAAAATGATACAGTATGCCTCAAAAAGTGGGAAGATTTTGCCTTGCCATTCCTTTGGATTCTCAAACTCTGACCAATATTGCCCGTAAGATCAGCCTGCCTTCACAAAATGGCTCACTTAAAAGAAAGGAGGAGCACATTCTCAAGATGCTAAATTTATATTTAATATGAATTTGTGTCACACAGTCCCTGAAAGAACACAAACATTACATATTTTCATGCCTCGGTTTTATCTTCTGTTGTTGCGAACAAGACAATTTTCAAGCACCCAACTCTCATTAATCACTATCTTTGAGCTACAGATGTTGTCCAACTGCTAATTATGGTACTGGATTGAATTATGTGCATTATCTGCAGCACACACTGTTCTTTGTATTAATCATATTGTATAAAGCTTGCTTTTCGAGGTGCCGTGTCTGCAAAATGTGGTCCAAACTTAGCCCTAAACAGTGTTAAATGTATTTGAACATTTTATTTTGAATAGAATATGTTATCCGAGTTCTTATGTGGTACAGTACTTTTGCTTTAGCTTTTTCTTTGGAAGCAGTCAATGTTTTATTTAAGCTCCAAAACATACCAGAGTTTAAGTATAGAAGTAGTAACATTTAATTAAGAAGAAGATTTGGTTCTAAGCCACGATCTAAATTCTACTTAGCCTCTTGGTTTCTGGGCTTTTTACCATAAAACTGTGTGCTCAAACTCATATGTATCCAAATTCCCCATCAGCTCCATCTTCATTCTTGCCCTTTTATGCTTACCATATTACTAACAGCGTTCTAATTCCTCCCACTTCCCTCCCCCAGAAGACCAATTCTCAGGTTTAATTTTAATAAATTTATTTTATTTATTAAGGGGAGGAACAGCACGTTCATTGGAAAACCATGTACATCAGGAACCTTAAATAACTTACACTATTTACACAGAGGTATAAAATAATTACATACCTTTATCCTTGCACACACACATACAGACATATATATACATAGACAAGACCATTTTGCCCGATGATACAGCCCCCACCCAAGTACCAGCCTTTTGTTTAAAAAAAACCCACCACTGCCAATAAAATAAAATCCTTCAGGCCAAGAAAAGGCACCTGCTATTTGAAATAATGTCTTATATAGACCAAATGGTGGAGCAAATGACCAACCCTATGATTATTCATATGCAGGGAGAGTGTATATTATCCTGTCACTAGGAGATCTCCCTCATATATAAACGTTGTGGCTTAGAAACACTATTGTTAGCACGGCTGAAATCTCCCAGTGTTGTTTGGTAAACCAGGCAGATTATGTAAAGCCACTTTTGAGTCTCATTAATGAACACGCATGGTCACATCAAGGGCCACTAGACATAGAATCCTTTTTAATCTTTCAACGGTATATTTCAAGTATGTCCCTCAGGAGGGCAAACACTGTTTAGCAATACAGATAGAACAGCTTCCCTAGACTGGGTCCAATTTCCGTTCTAGAGATTTGCAATTTCTGCCATATTCATGTGTGTGTGTGTGTGGGGGGGCAACCAGGGGGGAAAAAGTAACCAGTAAAGAAAAAAAGTGGTGCTGGGGCTTCTCCAATGTGAGGAAATTATTTCTATGCCAACAACCCAGATAAGGAACATTGAGGCATATGGAACTATAGGGCAATATGGTCAATAACTTAACCGACAGAAGAGTGCTTTCTGGCTGACTAATTCAGCTATATCAAGTATTATTTTACAGGTCAATTCATATGCTTTGTTCTACATCAGCTTCCCACAAGACTGAATGTAGGAAGGCTTTTAGGTGAACTGTGTGCAGCTAATTCACAATCTATTCCTAGATTTTTAAGGAAAACATTCACAGGTGAACTACCAGCTTCCCTAAATACCAGACAAGGTATCTTAGGTAGCTATGTGTGAAGGGATGGGGATTGTGCCAGTTTCACAACCAATGGAAGATGGTATCTCTTCCAAGACTTAAACCACTCAGCCATTCCCTGTCTCAGTTCAGAATGGGAAGTTAAGAGAAGAGTGAAAAAGACATCATGATTCAATAAATATTAGCCTTAACACTTAAGAACATCTTACTCAAATGGTGCAGCTGGTGGACATAAGAAGCCCTGGACCTGAACATCATCAGCCAACCAACAAGTGAAGACAAAGCACAGAGCCCAGCTGTTTCCTCCCTGCCTTCTACCTGCTGACGCAACTCTTTGCGTTCAGAAATCAGGGCCACTGATAATGTGCGTTCCCCAAACCAGTTCAAGTTTCATTAACATAAAAACAAAAACCACAAGAAACAAACACCTTGGACCATGAGGTAGGTTAACTCAAAACAAGTCCTTGCCCTCTTCAAATCACTCACCCACACAAACACTCCCCTCCTTTCTGCTCCCTCCCCACTCCCAAATAATGCACAAGACAATACACAGAACTTTTAGAACACTCATACAGAATTACAGTACAACTCCTAAGCAGAGGGAAGAATCCGCAGCTTCACTGCTTGGAAATGGGATCTTCACAATGTATGTAAATGGAAAAGTTCATATCCAGCCTAGTTTATTAAAGCAGAAAACTTTTATAAACCAGGACCAATGATGCAGAATGGTCTGAAGCATTCAGAAGGCAGCTTGTTCACATCTGTCTATCCATGAGCTGCTTTGCTGAAGTTTGATGGCTAGGAGATGAACGTCGCTGCTGTGTGTGAAAGAGTCCAGACATACAATACCAACTGAGGAAATGAAGTATTTGAGGAGAGCTTGAGAAACTGGCCTAGGCAGCCCTGCAACATTTTACATTAGTGAAAACTTCTCTCATAAAGTGATGCTTTCACCAAGAGCTTGAGCTGATGTTCATTAGTAAACTCAAGTGGGTTGACAAATATCAAGTGAAAGTTCAAGATGAGTGTAACACAGAAACCAAGACTCTCTTGCTTATTTTTCTTACTATTACAGTAGCGGTGTAAACTTGAACAGTCTAGGAAGACTGCCTTTCAAAGAAGTGTAAACAGACAGAGATGCTGCAGTGGTGATGAGATGAACAGAGGCAGGCTCCTTTTCTTCTTTTCTTTTGTGTGTGTGTGTGTCATTCACACACCCCAAACACAGGAGTGCACAGCCACACCCTTGTGTTTGGCAGCACAAATATTTCTTACCCTGTTTGAAAAAGGAAGAAGTGAACTCACTACACTTTACTGTTCCCAGAAAAAGGGTCCTTTCTCTATCTGAGGGGAAGAAACTCAGATTCTATAGTCATTGCTATTTTGCAAGAGGACAAAATAAACCACTCTACAAAATGAAACAATATTGGTTTTTCCAGATTCACCTGAGGAGAATTTTGCAGTAAGAATTCAAAGTACACTCCAGCACTCAAGACCCTTTTTGTCTGTATTAATTTCTGGTCCGAAGCTGGAATACTGATAACAACAATCCTTCCAAATTCAGTTGTACAGGTCTTATTAAAATTACAAGAGATTTTCTTTTTTAAGGTTGTCATCTCCAGAGTGTTTGTGATACTGTGACATACAAACACCAACTACATATCCACCTGGCATTTGAGAGTGAAAATCTATAGATGATTCTGCTTTTGATGTGAAAGTTGGGATGCATATGTGCTCATATTAACATGATTCATTTTGATACCACCACCATTCCTTCCCCTTTAAAAACAATAGTCAGTCCATCACTGATGGAAGGGAAACAGAAAGTCAGCATTTCTTAAAATGTCGTGAAAGATCTAACTAGAGCAAGAAATAAGACAATCAGCAGTGCAGGAAATGGATCCGGGAAGCAACTGGCATGGCCTATATTTCCCTAGGCAATTTCACCACAAAGGCATAAGCAGCAGACAGGCAGTTCCTGGACAGCAGAAGAATACAGCTGTGGCTCCTCCAAGTATGATGGAATGAAGAATGAGATATCCTGCTTCTTTATTTAATAAATCCTTGTTCTATAAATATCCAAGCCTATCAATACTGCAGAGCATTTCACAGATTGCAAGAGAGGTCTCTCAGTGCAGCAGATGGATTATGATGACTCGAGAACTGCTTTTGAATGCCTTCTCTTTTGGCTGGCAACGCTAGATACAGCTTCACTTTACTATTCAGTGGGACTGCAAAATCCAAACAAGCGTGGAAACTGGAAAGGAAAGATCCCTCGCACCATCTAGCTAACATACACAGTACCAAACCAGAGTACCATCTGCTCCTGAAGCCTTGAACATGCAAGATTCCAACCAGAAGCTAAGTACCTCTTTGAAAGCATAGTAAGCCCGGCTCAACAAGGGCACCACCTCTTTCTTCCCATGATCACTGCTCTGGTTGCCATAGCTATTCTTTTCCAGCTTCTAGGTTCTGCTCTTCAGTAGCTTCCTTGCACTCCAGAGCTTTACTGTCCAATCACTAGAGAACAAAAGTTGAAAGGTGAGATCGGGAGGTTTGTGAAATCAAAAGGAGAACACAGTGTGAGTTGGGGGGAAAGGGAAGATATAAGATGAAAATTCACACTTTTAAAAAGCATCTATAAGCAGACCTGTTTTATTTTGAAGGATAAGCAACCACATGGACACTGAACTTGCTTCATGCTCCTCTCCAGAGCTCCATGCTGACTTTCTGCCCCAGCAAATATTTACTTATTTATATTTATTTGTGTCATTTGTAGACTGCCTTTCTCCCAGTATTAATAATTTTAAAAGAAAAATGTTGAAACAAGTTATACTAAAAAGAAAATAAATAGCTGCTATTTGCTCACTCAAGTGCTGTTCCATGCAAACAGTGTCATGAGATGCAAGCAGCAGCTGGTGGACGGGAGGATTCTTGGCACAAAAGCAGTACAAGGTCCCTGATCTTTTTCCTTCAAAATAAAACTCAGCAGCTTAAGCACCCCTTCCCCTGGGTTTTGAAAAGTATGTTTAATGTAATGTGATTTATGTTCAGTCTGCAATATTACAGTAGGACCCCCGTATTCATGGTTTCACTTAGCCACGGTCTGAAAATACTAAAACTATTAAAAGAAAGAGAAAAAAATCCTAGAAATATGTATTTTCATTATGTATTTACTAGAACTGGCTGCTAGAGGGAGCCAGAGACCATTCTTGTTGTTAGAATAAATAGCATAGTCTCTGGCTCCCTCTAGTGGTGAATTCTGCTAATATATGGTGAAAATGCTTTTTCCTGGATTTTTTTTCTTTTACCATGCTATGTATAGTTAGCATAGTAACTATTATCCTGTTTTCAGCATTCGGGCGGGGGGCTTGAAACCAATCCCCCACGAATACAAGAGGTCCTATTGTATATCGCATTAGTCTTGCCCACAGACACTAATAATACATTAAAATTGGTCAAGGTCAATTCTTTTCATTGCCACTGGAATTGTTTTAGAAGTTGCTCCTCTATTTATAGCAGTATGGAGAAACGTTAAGCACCTTCACCTACTGCAAAACAAGGCTGCGAAGTGGGGTGCTTGGGTTACCTCCTCATGGAACAATATGGATCCCCATTGAGCCTTACTAATCCCATGATCCCAGGTTTTATTGGAGGCAAATTTCATCGATTTCAATGGGACAGACTGCTAAGTAAAGCATGCATCCTTAAGTAATGTAACCAAGCTGGCAAATCAGAGGACCCTGGAATAGATTTTTAATATCCACTTTGGAGGTGGACTAGGGAGTGACATCTCCCTTAAAAAACACCTTCACTTAACTTCCCTAAAGGGAAAGAAGAGCAAGTAAGCTTTGCATACCGTTAAGAAGCAGCTGAGATCAGCTCGCAGAGATTGGGGTAGGAAGGAGAAAGAAGGAATGGGGAGGGAGAACATAGTAAGAAAAAGTAAGCAGGAGAGTAGAGGAGACAGGAGGAGGGTCAAGGCAGACTGGTAGCACGGCCCTTGATGGCAAGGACGCGTCGTGGAAGGCAGGGGGTGAGCCCAGGCACGTAATTCCATAACTTTACCCGGCAGTCACTGTGGCATAGAGAAAGAGAGAGAGAGAGAGAGAGAGAGAGAGAGAGAAAGACAGAAAAGGAAAAAAGAAACATGGTCGGAAAAGAGGAGATTTGAGACTCCATAAGGGAAGAAAGTGAGTGTTGTGATCTGGGTGGCCCTCCCAGGGGATGTACTCTTGTCAAACCTTACTCCCAACTCTGTCAGAATCCCTCTGTCAGAAAGACATTGTGGCTACTTCCACTTAGAGATTAGTGAGATAAGACACATGACTCAACCTTAGTGAGGGAGGTGTGCCTGTATTTCTTGAGTTGGTGCTGAACTAGATGCCACAAAGAACTCATCATTAGAAACAGAAATTCCTTAAGTGTTAAAAGCTGACCGATCACAACCCCATTAGGTTATTTGATCTCTTAGCTTGCAAAATAGCTTGCTTTGCTTTCTGATGGGTCATCAGAATTTAAACAATAGCCTAGGTTGCATTCAAATATGCTAGGAGTGGATTGCATGGCTGAAATCCTGGTGTGTTTTCTTCTTCTAATGGCATGTCTGATTTGACTCTTGAGTTACCAAGTGCTAGTCATGAGGTATAAAAAGGCACTCCTTTGTAGAGTGGTGACAGAAATCACTCTTGGAAATGACTGTATGAACAAGGAAGGTGCAAGTTCTCATTGGGGATGTATGAGGAACTGTCACAAGAGATCTGTTCTTTGGTTCCAAGGAACACAGTCAATGGCTCTAGCAGATTCCACAATGCTGTATCATAGATCAGGCTCAGTGAACAGCAATGGCTGTTTGTGGTTCCTCTTTCAACCAGACATCTGGGTCTGCAATCAGCTTACCTCTAACAAAACTTTGTTATTTGGATCAGTTTATCTATATATGATGGGATCAATTGGGCAAGAAAATTAGGACCCTTCTAAGGCAAAGAAGAAACAAGAAACTCACCTGGAAGCCGTGAATATGTGCTTAGAATTGGTGCAGATAGCATTGATGGGACTGTCATGCCCTTTGATGTCCCCAACAGGTGTGAAGTTATCAACATTCCAGACCTTCACTGTTCCACCACGGCAGGCGCTCAGCAGCATGGGCCGGCTAGGCACAAAGGCCAAAGCGCACACCCAATCTTTATGTGCATTGGGAATTTGCTGGAAACAGGGATATGATTATTGGAATTAACAAGGGCCTACTGACACACCTAAGGCTTCTGATGGGGGTGTACTCAAGATAAGCACAACAGACAGAGCTGGGCAATAAACAAAAACTAAGAAGTTTGAAAGAACTTCAGTCCTGATGACCATTATAGTCAGGTAAATAAAGAGTTATATAGATGTTTTGGTGCAGGGGCAGCTAATTGTGTAAATACGTTCTTTTATCAGACACTGATTTCCAGTCATTCAAGTGGTCTTTAAAAGATTCACACAGAGAAGGGAGGGAAAGCATGGACAATTGGTGTTTGCATGAGCTAACAGAATCCTGGCCTGGCCATGTACATGACGAGTTGAAAGAGTTGCCACTGTTATCATCAATCCGTACTCAGAATAAACAGTAGGGATTCCTCTTACTACTAGAGGTCAAACTATGCCCAACAACTGGGGTTTCCCAATCTGTGCCCCAAACCGTACACATGCCCCTTACATACCTGGATGAGCTCCTGTTGCTCCAGGTCCCATTTCTTGATCCCGTTGTCTCTGGAGCCACTGAAGAGAACATCTCCCTGAATAGCTAGGCATTCAATGCCATCATAATGTGGAGGTTCAAAATTGTGGGTGGGGCCGACATTCCCACCAATGCCTTCCGCTATCTCAAACATCTGTCCAAAAAAACAGAAAACAGCAGAAAATCAGAAAAAGCAGCCCCCACAAATCAATCACACTCAAATAGTAGTAAAAATGGGACTCAGTGTCGGGAAGAAAGCACAGTCCTAGGGACTGTTCCTGCTTTGTTCTCCAATTCATTCCTCTCTCAATGAACAGCAAGCATCTTGTAAATCAATGCTAACTGTGGTAGAGCTTCAATTTCTCCAGTTACTGCCTGCTCCATTCCTCTCTGGCTGAAGGTAAAGTGGAGGATGATAGGTTGAAAATGAAAGAACCTACATTAGCCACTTTGTTTATTCTGTCAGTTCTAGACTACACTCAGACTAAAGTGTGATGCTCAAGTACTTGTATTTTGATTAGCTCTACAGCTTTGGGTGTGTTATTCTATCTGACACAGGTTCTCTTCTGAAGGTTGGAAGAAATAAAGGATGCCAGTACAGAGGGAACAAACTCAGTACTCACTGTATCAAGAGCTGAAGTTGTGGGGTGGGGGAATGCACACTGATTTTTCCCCCACTGATAACTAAATGAGAAACATGCCAACAGAGATGGAGAGAAGAGGATAAGAGAAGGACTGGGCTGCCAAGGGTGAGGAAAGGCAGACACAATGTTTTAAGGATGCTGGTGACAGTGCCTTCACTATGTCTTAATACCTTGACATAGTGGTCTTTAGATCCTGTGATGACCAGGTCATGGTTGCTTGTCGTTCTGTTCACTGTGAGACACATCACAGGCCCAATATGGCCTGTCAGCTTTCCAATGGGCTGAAATCTAGCAAAAAAAAAAAAAAAAAAAAAAAAAAAAAATAATGGTGAGAACCTATCTATGGGGAGAGGTTGGTATGCAAGACCAGCGTACCTGTCCTCTTTAATCACACAGGAAACCCTAAAACACAAATGAAACATAGAGAACCAAATGTTGCCACACCGTGGAACTACAGGCAGGTCAAAGTTCTCCATTTGCACACCTAACAAAACCACAGGACAGGAAGAATACTCATGGTCATCCTCCCCCAATCCACCTCATATCCCATATAACCTTCTGTAAAATACTCTCAGATACTCTACTTCAGCCTTTCCCAACCCACCATCTGCTAGAATGATGTTTTGGACTTACAGCCCCCATCTGCACCCAAACAGCATGGCAGCATGATGGGAACTGTAGTCAAGCTGAAGAATCCCAGCTCCTCCCTAGCCCTAGATTCCAGTTCTCCCTCTGACCTGTTCAGTTCCCAGATGCGGACGGAATTGCCAGTGGCTGCATAAAGTGTGGTTCCTGTGGGGTTAAGTGCAATCTGGTTGATCTGGTGCTCGCCTTGCACACTGGTGATGGTGCGAGTAGTGGTCCCAGCACAAGCATCTCCAGTAATCACTTGGCCTGATGAGCTGTGAGACAGAGAGAATGAATGACACAGAAATAGCTATGGATGGAAGGAAAAGCCAAACTAAGTACCACATTTATCATGTGGTTAGCTATGGTAGACTATTTCTATTTTTATTTAGAAACAAACAGGCTGTCTGTAGGGGGGACAAGCTGAATGAGGACGGTGGCATGAGGAAAGAGAGGCTTGAACCTTTTTGCTCTTGACATCGTTCCAGTGATAATCAAGAGTTCTTCCCACTGTAGATTGGGGTGGGAAAAGGCTCTGCCATTCCCATCAGGACAGCTGGTGGGCAAAGGACTAAATCTTTTGCCATGCTACGTTCTGATTTAGCTGAGGTCTAAATCAGAATGTAGGGCTGAACTGGCTTTTAAAAAATCACATAATATCTATATGTACTTGCTTTTAGGTTTGGGAAGCAATTAATGGGTATCACATAGGTCTGCTTGAAAGCAAATAGCATGTAGATTATAAACTAGTACCAATACAATGTGATCCAAGTTTTAGCCATAATTTAGCAATTGGACAGGGACAGAATATTAGGCATATATGCTTGGAAAAAGGTTTACATTGGTAGAAATTCATATAAAATATTCATACATGTTATGTATTTTTATAAAATGAAAAGTCCTATGTAAAAGAGAGCAACAAGCCTTCAAGTGGAAAAACTGGAAAGTGACAGATTGATGTATCTCTATCTAAAGATGCAAGGAATGTTTCAGCATAATAGATGGCCATGCTAACTATGACTACGGATGTGCCTAAACCTCAGTTTGGAACCCCGTACAAGACCATATCAAAACTTTGAAAAACAAGGGCTTCCAAGTACTTACGTGAGAGTGCGGATACACTTTGCAGAATCTCGGATGTCCCACACTTTGATGTAAGAGGTAGAGACAGTGAATACTAAGCCAGAGTGGCTGCAATACTTTATGGAGACTACGTTGTTTGGATGGCCTTTCAAAGAAGCAATTTCCTGGCCAGTCACTAAATTCCACATTTTGCAACTCCGATCTTTGGAAAGAAAAGAAGACTTAAGTTGTGTCATTGTTGGTCTTGCTTCTCAATAAACAGCAGAAGACACCATGCTCCACCAAAACCCGAAACATTATCTGCTGATGTTAAAGTGTATCTAACATTTAAAAATGTGCATATGCAGGAAGCTTTAACACACACAGCAGATTTAAATACTCCAGCAGATGCACATTTTCCTTTTTTTCTAGGGAAAGGCATGGCCTTAAAGATCTACAGGTTGCCAACTAGTAACTTTACCATAAAAAAAAAAAAACCCTCCAAGGATATATACTCCTAGGTATATCTCTATATGTGCAGAAATACATGATACCTCCTTGTTCCAGAAAACGGTGGAAGTGTGATGTATTTAAAAAGGACTTGGTTGAATACACATGTTCATGAGACTTGAGTAGGTCTGTTAATGATAGGACCTTTTGGAAGTCATTAATCCATAAAATCCCAGGGAGTTGGGGGCAACTTAAGGGCACACAGGAACAACGTATACATACAAGGCTGTCACAAAGGGTTATTTGAAACTGTTGTCATAACCTTTGGCCCAGTGTTAGTCCTAAAGTGTCAGATATGATTCCTGTCCTTTCACACACACACACACACACACACACACACACACACACACCTTTGGATCCAGAAAACAACAATTCATCAGTAGCATCCAGGCACAGCACGGGCTTGGTATGTCCTTCTGCCACAGAGATGCATTGCAGTGGGGCTGTTCGGGCACTCCTGGAACCTCCCACTGGGTTAATGATGCCCCTTGCATGGGAGAAAAAGGGAGACGTTGAAAGTGATGCTTCTGACAGCTGGAACAAGCAGAAATCTTAACAAGCATGCACCGGGGAATGCTCAGGAGGCAGACATGGCCTGCTAAAGGAGCTAGATCTGCATCAAGTAGATGCAGAATCAAGCTGAAGAACATATCACAGTGTTCTAGGCATGGTGTTTGGCAATAATAAAGAAGATATACAGTGTCTTCCTCTGGCATTATGGCCACTCTGTAAACTGGTAACACCTATCTGAATGTGAACACTGAATAGTAGAAGTTCACACATAAACTTTACCCTTGTTGTAAGAACTCCACCCTGCTTAATGGAATCTAAACAGATCAACAGCAGATCAGACAGGAGTCTTTCCAGATGTTAGAGATAAAACTGGAACCTTCTGCATGCAAAGCAGGTGCCCTGCCAATGAAGCAAAGCCCCTTTCCCTCTCAACAGCTCAAAGTTACTGTATTTTTAATTTGCTGCCTTGCTTCTGAAAAGTTCATACCAACTGGAATCTCAGGTTTTCTTTGTGCAAGGTCAGGATGCAACTGAATTAAGATACGGTAGCTTTATTTTTGACAGCAACATTGCCAAGAGGCACTGGCGTCTACATAAACAGCATCTTTCCCCCCTGCTCTTAATGATCACATGATTCAAAAATTCACAATTATTTAAACACTGTTTGGTACAATAAGGGCATGATGTCTACTGTTAAAAGAAGCACATGACTGATCATATAACAATGTATTGCCTTCACAGATCAGAGCCCAGCCTCAAGCATGTCGCTACTCAAACAATGCATGGCATAACTGCCCCACCCTGTGGCTGGTAAGGAAACACTTCAATTTTGTTCACTAACCAGTTCTGTAATAACACTACGAATGTATTTTCTAATTTGAATAAATGGGGACAGGCAAGGAACAGCTGGTGAACAGACAATACAGTCAACCCTCGACTTACGAACGGCCCTAGTTACGAACATTTCGACTTACGAACCGCTCTGATGGAAAAATATTGACTCGACTTGCGAACTTAGATTCGAGTTACGAACCGAAAAAAAACTTTTTTTTAACCTAAGTCATCTTAGGTTAAAAGGAAAAAAAATAAAAAAAATCTGCCCCTAGTGGTAGGAACGGATTACCCGGCTTTGCATTAGTTCCTATGGGAACTAATGATTCGAGTTACAAACCGCCCCTGGACCTAAGAACCAGAAACAGCTGGAACGGATTAATTGGTTTTCAATGCATTCCTATGGGAAATGCTGATTCGACTTACGAACTTTTCGACTTACAAACTTCCTTCCGGAACGGATTAAGTTTGTAAGTCGAGGGTTGACTGTACTTGTTTAAAGGACACGTCGAGGGAGGGGGGGGGGGCATAATAGAATTCTCTTCCCCTGTTCTAGTAACTTACTGTCTGAAACACATTCATTTGGGTACTGGGAAAGATTGAGCCCTTTCAAACAAGGAAGCAGGTGAGGTCAAAAGACATGAACAGGATATCCATGTCCTGCCCTTGTGCTGCAGTGTTCCATTTTCCTCTTGCTGTGGACAGGAGGAGGAACATAGAAGCATCAATGCAGGAGTGATAAAGGGAAAGATGCCATTTCCCTGACAGAAACGGGAGGGGGGGGCTGCCACAGTGCAACCTTTTTGTCCCCTGTCCCTGCCAGCTGTAGCAAGCAGTTGAGGCAGCTGGGAAGATCTTATGGGGTTGGACTGTTGGGGAAAACCAAGACGAAAATTCGGCAATATCTTGCTATAACTGATTTAAGCCATTTCACTTCCACTTCTTCTACTTCTACAAAGAGTCCACAGAACACTGCCAACATTAAAATCTGAAAAACCAGTAAACAGCAAATAGAACCAGCACAGGAAGACTAATATAGATACATTACAACCTCGTGACAGTCTTGTGTGGCTTGGGTGGGCATTGCATAGCCCTACTGCCAAGAGGCCTCATAAAGCTCCTTGAAGCTGGAGAGCGAGAAAGCCAGAGCACAGTACTTTTTCAGACAAATCCTCCAGGATCTCTAGGACACCAGCAAGAATGGATTTCATTGTCATCCTGAGGGGAAGGATTTTTATGACATTTCTCTGCAATCTACATTTGAACCCGTAAGCAAGTTCAAACATGTTTATGAGTGATCTGGCCTTTCTCACCAGATTACTTACAAACATGTTCAAACCCACCCATAAGCTTAAACACAGGTTGCAGGGAGGAAAAAAAGGACATGCCATAGAAATCCTCCCCCTAGTCATCACCATCATCTCAGGGAGTCAGGTATAGATTTTGCTGTGCCAAGACGCTTGCAATACAGACTCAGGTTAATGCTCTTAAGGACCATCAGCTCCTCAAAACACCAACACCACACGTTACAAGTTTCTGCACCTATTGCTTGGGGCCTCCACATCACACACATCCAACTCTGGCTTGCTAGATATGCACAGGATTGCAAGAGTCAAGAAGAATTGTCCTCGTTAGTATTTTTTGTTAATATTTGTTGTATGATGCAAAATTGAACCAATGAAAAATATTATAATGTAAATGGGACGTAGAGTGCTTCAGTAGCCAAATAAAGAATAAGACAGTTTAGAAGTCCCCAGTCATATCATTAGCATGCAGTTTGTATTTTAAACATTTTCATTTTGTTTGTACATGTTTGCTTTATGTATAAATTATACTAAATGCAGCAAACATCAATGGTACTACATTATAATATATAGTTCTTGACATCCACAAGGGGTCTCCAAGGAGTCTTAAGCAACCCTTGCAGTTGTAGGTGGTGAGAGCAACAGCTGCCTATTAGTACTTAGAGAATGCTTAACACCTTCATTGCCAAAATATGTGCACAAGCATAGCTTCACTCCCTTCCCTAGTGGAAAGAAATAAACTAGCACAACAGAGTCTCCTCCTTTGCATGCACAAGCCCCTACCCACCCACACCCCTTCTGCTTTCATTTTTAAGGGAAATGACTAGTGTTACAAGTTTGCTTTACATCTAAGTTACCTAGAAAGAAGAACACATTGTTGTCCAGCATAGTATAAGACTCAGTAGCCAAAATAACTGGTGGGGTCTAAAGTTCTCCACTGAGACTTACTCAAACATACACAGTAGGCTGGACCATATTATGAAAGCTACAAAAATATGACATGCACATATTTAACTTCTATAACACTGAATTTTTCCAAAAGACCTTAGGGAAAAAGTGGTACATGAGAAAGACATGGGAGCACAGCTTTCATGCAAGCAGGACTGATAGGTGGGATTTTCAATTAAATGGCTCATGACTCTTGAGCATCAGAGAGGAGCTGCCTGCATATTTTCCAAACTTTTTCCACCACAATGAGGAATAGCAAACTGTTCATGATCCCAAACAATGACACTGTTTAAAAGCCAGGCTCATGAAATGAGGGCACAACAATAACACATGCAATTGGTTAGCTCCTAACCTTGGTTACTCACTACTATAGACATGCACTATCAGGAGAGGTGTGTTGCTGGTCCAGTCCTAACAGACATGCCATAGCCTAGCAATTTCTAAGTCCTGGAGAAACAGACTGGAGCTTTCAGAGAAATGTGTGCTGATGGCTTGGTATTTAACCACATTATGTGCCCCAGCTATACGGCAGGAGTTACTAGTCTTAGGGAGAGCAGAGTAGGAACAACAATAGGATGGAAGAAGCGATGTTGCTCCAGGTGGCGTGTTAGTTCAGCCTAATATTCCACAGTCAGCTGGGAAGGCAAACCCAGCATTTGCAAAGCAGAACACAAGAGACACCACACAGGGTTTAGTTACATGCAGGTTTTAAATGCAGGGAGGGGGAAAGAGTAAGATAGAGAAAGGCTAAGAAAAGTTATATAATAAACAGTAAGTTTGATACCTCAGCACCTCCGAGATAGAGGAGTCACTGTCATCAGACCTAGGGACAGAAAATTAGCAGGATTATGGGTAATTAAAACCAGGAGAAGGAAAAGCAGCAGCAAAAAGTCAGAAAAGGGAAGGTGGTTATTGCATCCAAGCTAGCAGGGCAGACAGAGGACACCAGACCATAGACAGAGAGGGCTTGGAAGCAGAGGAGGTAGGAGCAGAAACAGTCTGTGATTTCACCAGGCATTTCACCACATAACTGAAAGCCTACTGTTGCAGCTATAAGGGCTAGAAACATGCTCTAAGAAAAAAGATGTCATGAGTCCTGAATGACTCTGCCTGTATAGTTCTTCCACTAAATAAAAGAATAGGCGTACATCTAGCAATACCTACTCAGGGCTCCTGTACAGTATGGAGGCCAACTTCTCAGCCACATCTACTATGATTACTATACCTCCTCTCCATTGGGTTATGGACAGTAGGATCACACAGGTCACTTTATAAGATGGCATGTTTGAGTGGCTAATATTAAGCAGCTCCTGACAGGTGCTTCATTTTTAGTTGAAGTAACTATTCTCTTTGGCTTAAGGTGCGCTATGTCAGAAACAACCCATTATCTTAAACTGAAGTTGTATCAGTGACTGGACCTGTCATTCAAGAGACTCTACTGAAGCTAAAGCACATTGTAGGAACTTACAGGCAGGCACACCGATATTTGAAAGGCAGGAGGATAAGTGTGGTACTACCCTGAGATTTCATGCTTTTAATAGAGTAACCTAATGGCCAGAATCCCATTGCCAATTTACACTTCCATAACGGAAATGCACAAATCATCTGGAGAGCAAATTGCCATTCATTAACAAGGGGTTAATTATGTACCAAGATACATGCCCAAGCACGTGACTGACAGACACTTGGGAACATGACCAACATTCCTTGATGCAAGAGCAAATCACCAATAGGATTCTGGCTAATGTAATTACCTGGAAGGCTTGAGCAACTTGCCTCTGTATTCCAAAAGGCGGATCCGCCTCCCACCACAAAAAGGCAATCTTAATGGAGCTGAGAAAAACTGACAGCAAGGCTGAGGGCCATGGCAGACCGCAAACAGGGTCAGAAATCACCACCCCTGTTTCTCAATGCACTGGGGAAGTCATTCAAACAACAGGCAATGGGGAAGATTAGGGTATTTTCCAGCTTTAGGCACAGATTGACCAAAGTGCCTGGACATAGGTGGAGGACCATGGGTGGAGACCTTGAGAGTGTCATTCAGGCTCCCTGCCAATTCTGGGAGGTTTCAAGGTAATCTTGTGCCAGTACACTTCAATGCCTTGATAGAAGAGGCACAAGTTTTGCTAATTCCAAGAAAATTTGGATTGTCTCTCATAAGACAAAGGAAAAACACAATTTTACATGTAGGGTGGAAGGATATGTGAGAGGAAGCAATTCCTAGTATTAGCAGCTGTAACTTACAACTGCTATTGTTTTCCATCCTCCCAAGGATAAGTTTCCCTAAGGATGTAACTGCATGGGCTCTTTTGGAGTGAGGTGGTGCAGGCTAAACAGGGTCACTTGGGTTGCGTGGAGGTGTAATACACCATATGGTGCAATCCTCACATTCCAATGGTATATCACAGCTCAAGCGACCATATTAGGTTTGCTTCCTTCTATTTCTGATATCATGAAGTGGATTAATAAGCGAGCCACTTTAGGATATTGGCAAATTGAACACTTCCTCTGCTCCTCGTCAGAGAAGCAGAGGAAGTGAAAATATTATTTAAGACAATATATTTAAGAAAATATTTTTTTACAGTCTTAAAAAATATTTTCACTTCCTCTGCCCCTCTTGAAGAAGCAGAGGAAGTGATTAATTTGTCAATATCCTGAAGTGGCTTGTTTATTAAGCCATTTCACAATATTGGCAAATTCAAACCAGAAGGCTTGCTTTGGATCGGTTCCAGTGATTACATGCAACCAATCCAAACCATACTGATCCTACCCACACCAAAAAGTAGAAGAAAGGTATGGATAGAACCACTCTGGGGGCAGGCCGGTTTGCACCAGCAAAGAGATAATCTGATAACCATCTTTAATAGCAAACCAGCCCATTCTTGCAGTGGACCAAACAGTGGACTAAATGCCCACGTAGTCATCCTCTCAGTCTCACAACTAATCTTACTTGTCTAGAGCTGAGCCTTGACTCTGATTGCTGGTGAGGCGAGAGAAGACATTGCGGTCATTGCGTGGCCTGCTGGGAGGGGATGAAGGAGGAGTGAATCCAACATCTGGGTTTCTAGGCAAGAGAAAAATAAGAGTTTGTGCTGGTTAGGGACTCCATCTCTTGCTGGCATCTTCTTACTGTAAGAATTATCTTCTTACAGCACAGATATAGCCAATGCTACAGAGCAATCCAGTTCCTGGATCAGAAGCAAAGCACAAGAATGTGCCAATTGTGTTATCTCTCTCTCTCATACACACACAGAGAATGCCTCCTGCAAACACTCACCTGATGGGTTGACCTCGGTCATATGACTTCCTCCTTGTGAGAGGTGAAGTGTCTGCACCACGGGACTGTCTAGGGCTAGGGGAGAGAGAGCTATCATTAGCAGCAGCCATGCTTTCCATCTCATGCTCTGAGTTATCACTGCGATGCCTGAAACCTGTCCAGATGGCTGTTCGGTTCAAACAGTTTGCACAGAATGCAGCACAACCTGCATCACAGGTGGGGAAATCACTTACTGGAGAGCACCTCCACAATAGGAACCAAAACAAACAAGCATTCCTCATGCCTGCTTGGCTTGTCCAGAAGTTTTGATGTGGGAGCTCATTCAGATTGTAATCACCTGTATATACTGCAAGATGACATGGTCTTTATTAAAGCAGGGATGAGGGAGATTTTGTCAGACTGCAACTCCCAGTATCCACCAGCCATGCCAGTTGGGGCTGATGGGAGTTGGAGACCAAAAATATCCAGAAGATCAGAAGTTCAGTGTTCCTGTACTAAAGGTCTGAAGCAGCCCTCATTCTGGGGGACTGGTCTGTCACTGCAGTTTTCAGCACTTTTGATGTCCACAGAAACAGACATATTTTGCTTTAGCTTGTACTAATTCTTGCCTGTTCAGGGCTGATACAGAATATGCACTTGATATCACCCAGGTTAGAGCATTCAAGGGGGAAAAGTCCCTACTTTTCTAGGACAGTTCTCTTCATAAACAGGGAGCACTTGGAACTGCCAGCTAAGTGAGACCTGTGAAAAACTGAGGGGAGAAGTTCACAAAAATGAGCAACTGAATGAAGCAGGAAGTCCTCCACGTTGCTGCTTGTTGTTATGCAAAATTTTTCCAGCAAAGCAGGAAGCAGATTATGGCCCAAGAACAACACAGAACAAATTGCTTCCTCCTCACTTCCCGTCTCTGCACCACCCAATAAAGAAGAAGAAACTTTGACTGTTGATATTTGACTCAAATGCTGCCCACAAGAGAGGGGTCTAGGTACATTTAAGTAATACAGAAGTACTAGATTCTAAAAGGTCAGTCACATTTTATCCAGTAGAACCTGCAAAAAGCTCCTTGCTTACACTGTTATGACTTACAATGTGCTCCCTCGGATGGGCAGGCTAATTGTGCGGGAGACCTTCTCTTTGTAGTAGGGATCACGAATAGAGAAACCCACACCATCTTCTTTTATCTCCATGAGGGATGCCAGTGATTTGGTGATGTTCTTAGTGGAGATGTCCAGTGTAGGCCCCAGGCACTCTGCTGATACAGCCTTCATCTGGCCAGAGAGCTTGGGCTCTCCCTAAAACAAAGCCCCGGAAGACAAAGAATAAAAGCCCCAGAAGACAAGAGCACCAGCCAGCATGACAGAATGGGAGAGATTAAATGGTCACCACTGCAAGCGGCACCCAAATGTGCTCTGCAGAAAACTAGAAATAAAATGCTAAGATTTCTCAGACACTTTGCACTCAGAAATACTGAATTTGTGCATCAATTGTGCAATTTTGTGGGACCTTGCTATTTTGTTCTGAGTTTGATATGACTGCAACAGAAAGCACCTCACATATTATACAGAAGAGCCCTGATAAAGCTGATATGACTCCTTGCTTCTTACCACAGTTTAATAGGCCACTCAAAGGGTACTCAGCTAAGTGGTTTTCCCAGGAGATGGGTGGTGGTGCTTTCTCTTGATGAAAGGCTTATTCCACAGAGTGATGGTTGGGAGTGATGTATAACAGGGCTGTCACGTAGCTAGATGTAGCACAAAGATTTTAATTCAAGCTCAGGTAAGAATGGCAGAGGAAGCCAAAGCAACATATGCATGAGGTCTCCTAATCGGTCATAAAATTAGGGGACAAGAATATAGTACGTCTGAAGAGCATTAAAGTCACTTAAAAACCATCTGGCTTGAGCCACAAAAGGAAGGGAGAGAGAGGTACAAATGATAATGTGCAAAGTAAAACCACATGGTAGAAATCTGTCATTGTCCTTTACCTAAACCTTCTGATATCCATTCTGTACCATTCCCAAGCAGGCTCATAGAAGGCCATGTTCAGAGCAGAATTTTAAAAATGAGCTGCTTTAAACATGGTCAACTGTAAATCTGTCCATTTGGGATACATTCCTGAGAAAGCCCATCCTGGCAAGAATGACAGAGAAAACCCACTCAACAATGACACTCCCCACTCCACCCCTGCCAACCCAGAAATGAAGATTGAAAAAAACTCTTTCCTGACTGTAGCCTTGTTGTTTATGAAGCTTTGGTCACATGATGACTATCCCCATCTCTCCTTTATGTAAACTGTCCTGGAACCATTCTCTGTAGGGTGGTAGGCAAATGTATAAAAACAAACATCCATACACACACAAAAATGCATGCAGCCATGTTTGCCAGGCTGCAGTTTTCCACTTACCCTGCACTTGAAGTCATCTTGACTGGCAGAACCTTTCATGGAGAAAGACTGGGAAAAGCTGTAAGACACATAGAGAGTTGTAGCACATGCAGTTTTTTTTTCAATCTGGTAGAAACTACAGAGGGTCCACCTACTCTTACAGGGTCTCCATTCCACAATTCCACCCTAAGAGGCATTCTATTTTTATTTTGGTGCTATTTATTAGAAAAATAACAATGCATGGTGAGGTCTTTGATGCCTCAGTTGACTTCCTGGGTGACTCTACTGGTCAACAGGTATGAAATCCCCTGCACCATTCTTTTAAGTCACCAGAGAACGGGAGGAAATGGGAACCATATGCACTTGCCCTTTGCTCCCTTGGGAATACTCACCTCCCCTCTGATGCCAAACTGAATTCAGAGACTTCCTCATCTGTGCTGGCATAGCCATTCTCTGTGCAAAAAGAAAAACAAATCTGGATTATACCCACTGGCACATGGGCCCTTGGCACTGATCAGAAAATATCAACAGGGCTTCATCAAAAGACACAAGAGGGCCATTCTTAATCATGTGTCTGTTAAAAGAGAACTTGTGTCCAATTTGCAGAATGAGAAGATCACCACATCACCATAGGAATGAACCCAGGACAAAGGCCGTAGGTTTAAACCAGCTTTGCCAAGCTGAAGCTGACTAAGACAGAGATAGGTTCAGATGGCCACATCAATTATTTGATGGCTGCAGTCACCAAACTGCAGCTTGAAGCTTTTCTGCTGTGATAGTTCTTCCTCTATTTGCTTGCTGCTCGACCCTCTTACTGAAAGGAAAGCTGATGGGGAAGAAACTATCCATATATGAGAATATTGTCAAGTTTAACAGCTAATTCCACCTATAGCAGAAAATGGATTTCAAACACCCCACCTTGCTGCACATTGTGGATAAGTGCTTGTAGCTCAGGGTGGGATTCTGCCTTTTCCCGTAGGGCATCTAGGATATGATGGTTTTGGGAGGAGCCAGTCACGTCTGTCTGTCTCAAGCGTCCTTCCAGCAGCCGGATCTGAGCTTCCTTTTGGGCTACCTGTAGGCTCTGTTTGCAGAGATTGGGGAATTTAAAGAAAGTGTATCAGTGACAATTTTCCAGTGCTTTGAGAAATGGAAGCAATACAGGTTCTAAATTCAGCCTCTTCAACACATCTATGCTGAAGTTATGGACAAACATATAGTATAGCTTCAAGTTTATGGCCTAAATACAATTGCTAGTCATGACTACTGTAGATAAACCCATTATATAAGTACTGACTTAATATTCAGCAGTTGATACAATAGGTCTATTTTAGTTGAAACTAGCAAGCAGACTTATGCCTAAATTATTATTCCTACTAAGGGAACCAAAACAGAATGTTGGACTCAAATAATTCAACTCATGCTTAGCCTATCAGAGAAGTTTTCATTTCTCAGCAAAATACAGCTGGGCAGAGTACAGGGCTTAGAAGGAGAATCCAAATGCAGATGTTCTGTATCTTGCAAAATATACCCCATTCTAAAGCAATTTATTCTAAGGTTCAATACCCCATTCAATCAAAGAGCTAACTGGCTTATTTTGAAATAAGCTGTGGTGATCAAATCTCTTATCCACACAAAAGGCCTTACTTTGACCTACCTTGTCTATGGATGCCTTAAGGAAATTGTCCAGCAAAAGCCTTGCCTCAGCCAAAGAGCAGGAGCTGATCACCACAGAGGTGTCCGTAGAATCCAGTTCTTCCTAGCAAGAAGGAGAGACCCATGGGAACAGTGATAGAATAAGAAGGCCTGAGGAAAGGGATCCGTTTGGGTCCTCTACAGGTATCCAAGGTGTTAGTCTGACTGATTTCAACTGTTCCATCTGCAGCTATCTTGCTCCCCAAATACCACACTGATACTTTATAACACAGGTGCCAATTTTCTATGGCTCTAAAGGTACAATGCTGCAAGGTTCTCAGATGAAACAGCAGAGTTCCAGGCTGCTCCCAACTCTGTAAATTCTTTTTGAAATCCCTGTCTTATATTCTCCCTCTCCATGCCCCCATCCCTAGGCGAAGACAGCAGTAGCACATTGATACTGCCCATCAAAACTCAAGTGGTTTTGGAAAATCAGCCAATATTTTAAATCATTAAGATCAGAAAACACAACCCTTCCTGATTTACTTATGACACAATAAGCAACTAGACCAGTGCTGCCCAGCCAGCCAGACAGCTAGCCTTAGTTCACCTCCAGGCCCAGAACTACAGAGTGCCTTTCTCCCAAACTGCTTGCCTCACAAACACACAAGGCACACCTTTGTCTCTTCAATCTGCATGATGGTAGCTTGGCAGTCTGAAATGCTGTCATTGATGTAGTCAATGTTGGCTGCCAGCACTTCTATCTCCTCATTCAGCTCTTGAAGTCCCTTCTGCTCTTCAGGATTTTCTGTATGCAGCTTCTCCCTCTTCCCTAGAAGCATCTCCTGCATCAGGGACAGTTCTTCACGTTTCTGGAACAGAGAACACAAGGTAAGGACTTCAGTTCTCACCCACCTTTGCCTTGTGCTCTAAGGGAAAATGGCTCCTTCCCTCACCTTGATGAGCCGCTCCATATCTGATTCTAAATTGATGACAGTCATCCTTTGCATGACAATATCGAAGACCCGGCGCTCCAGTGACTGCCATTTCAGCCGGGCTGTCTTACTGAATGTCTGGTTTGTCCCCTTCTTTGGGAATTTCTTCCTGCAAATAAAAAATCATCTAGTAAGAACTGTACTGCATGATCCTGCCATTGCTCTAAATGTTTCAGACCAATGTAAATAGAGCCTTCCTCACTCCCTAGAGATGGGGACTGGGGTCACTCCAAATTCTATCAAGGCACAGACAAGCTGGTGTCCCTGAAGGCAGAGGACTACCCTTGAAGAAATCTCTATAAGTTGCTTTTTTATATTTAATAAAGGAAGTATATTCTTTCCAGAGTGGGATACAGTAAATAAAATCAGTTCTGAAACTATTTAAAACAAATCAATGTTTCAGTTTTAGATATCCTTCTCGGTTAGTATCAACGACACTCAAACAGCTAACTTCCCCTGTGCCTGACCTGATAGTTCGAGTGCCATTTGTGGAAGAAGGTGGGTCTCCTAGAAAGGTGTTGATTTTCCGATTCCATTGGCGCACAATGCTGGAGACAGAACGAGAACCCGACTCTGGCTCTGAGGAAGTGGTGCTGGTGGACACTTCAGCACCTGAATCCACCATGGCTTGCTTCTGGTTCATCCTCCCAGCAACTCGGTCGGACATAGGTTTGGCCAGGCGGCGCAGAGCAGAGACCTTGACAGTAAGAAAAATTTACCCTCTTTAGTGGCTTTCTGGATGGTATCCTTCTGAACAGAGTGTCTCAGTTGGAACATGGCAAAACTGTCCTGCAGTGGTTCTGCTCCAATTTGGAAGGCTAATTCCAGAAGGTGGTTTTGGGGGACTGCTACTCAACCCCATGACAGCTGTTCTATGGGATTCAACAGGCCTCCATTTTAACCCTCATGCTTTTGAGTTTCCACATGAAGCACTGGGAGACATTATTTAAGGAAGCAGGCTGAGATGTCACCAAAATGCCTTTACTGTTGCTTTTCCTTTAGTACAGGTGAGACAAATGAAGTTCTGAAATAATCCTGGGGTTAGGTAACAGACTGGATGACAGACAACAAACTGAAGCAGTCCAGACAAGGTGGAGATACTTGTTGATGGTAGTTTGTCCCTCCAGTTAAATGGCACTCAGCCAATTCAGGAGGGAGCTGTAGCAGTGGCTCATAGTTTGAGGATAGTCCTCAGTCCACCATTATTAATGGAGGTACAAATAGTGGTTTGGAATGCCTTTGCCTTGTGCTCTAAGGGAAAATGGCTCCTTCCCTCACCTTAATAAGGGTGATGAAAATATCAGCTTAGGTGGATATACCTACTACGTACAGCCTATATGGACAGAGACAACCTTGCAACTGGTACTCATGCACTGGTGACCACAGGTTTTGCCACGGTTCAAAATCATGTATTAAATTGTGTATAAATACGGTGTGTAGAAGAAGCAGTTCTGAAATTGAAAGTATGTTTAAAAATGCAGCTTGGAAATCGGTTATTATTTAATATAAGTCGTTCAAAACAATTGTTCAAGCTGAACAAGGCCACTCTACCATAACAGTTTGTCAGCTGGTTTAGTTGCTCAACAATGTTTTGGTTACTATTTAGAGGTGATGTATTAGATCTGATAGTTTGCACTCTTTGTATTTTCAGTGCTTTTGTATTATATTGTTGATTATTAATATGTTTGTTGATTTTGCTGTTGTTTGCAATTTGATATCCTGGCTATTTGTATACTACCCAGGAAGTGCCTCTTCACTATGGGGGTGCATAAAAATATAACAAACAAACAGACAGACAGACAGATTGCCCATACAGTTTAAAATAGTGGAAACTAAAATATAAGGAGCAATATGCAAAAACCTGTGAGGTTTTCAATGCAGAAGAGGACAAGGGAACTGTATTTCTGTGAGCTGATATTCAGCATTTGTCATCTTTGTAATACTGTCACTCACCTCCTGAGTCTTCCTGCGCAGAACAATCTCCTGCTGTCGTTTCTGAGATTCTAGTGCTCGAATCTGGAACTATAGACATGGTGGGAGAAAACACAGGTCATCTGGAAGTCAGCAATATCAGTCTGGCTTCAACTAATGATTTCACAGAGCTTCCCCTGGAAAGAAGCCGTCTTTTTTCCTGCTATGTAATTATCATTCTTGAATTTAGCTTCAGTCTGTCATAAGGTACAAAAACAGTTGTTTTTGGTTCTCCTTTCAGTGGTAAGAAAGGTAACCGAGTCTCTTATTCCTCAGTAGCCCAAATGTTGTGTTGTATTACATGCTGTCAAGTTGGAACATTACTTAAAGTGACCTTTATAGCGTTTTTAAGTAAGTGAGATATTTAAGAAGTGGCTTTACCAGTTCCACCACCACCCACCACCATCATGAGTTTCCATGGCTGAGCAGGGATTTGAACTCAGCTCTCCTGAGTCCTAGCCAGTCACTCCATTCACTACAACAAACTAGGCATCTAAATAGATAATTTTAATATCAACTTGCATCCCTACAATGTCACTTCCCTATTATAGTACATAACAGTATATAAAAATTAACGCAGTAATACATTTTTAAATTAACGGCATACAGGTCTAACTTTCTGCTACGGCCTGTTTCCTAAAATACCATATATCTCCCTCAGAATGCCACTCTATGTATATGGAGCAAATAGTGTTATACTTCAGATTTGCTATCTTGCTAGAAATAACAACAATACAGTGGTTATTTTACTCATGAAAACTTTTAGCAAGCCACCTAGTGGTGATGAATTATCTTAATTATTAAGAGATACGTCTGCTTCAATTATCTTAATAGTTTCTATTTGAAATTTTCTTTGGATGCCACAAAGCAACCACTACTTTCAAAAAGAACAGAGTGGGGTGGGAGAGAAGACAGTGTAGAACTACAAACATAGAGAAATTGCAACACTTTACAGTGGACACTCGACTTACGAAGGTCCCTACTTACGAAAATTTCGAGTATGAAAAGCTCCGGCTGCAAAATTTTGGTTCGACTTGTGGCCGGAGCTTCGACCTACGAAAGGCAGGGGGAAAGGGCGGGAAATTCAAAGCCGCCCCCGCTGCCCTCTGCCTCCCGTCCCCGTGGGGACAGGAGGCAGAGGGCAGTGGGGGCAGCTTTGGAAGCCCAGCAAGCCAAAAGCCGCCCCGACCTCCGAGCCCGCTGCTGGCTTTCCAGGCTTCGAAAGCTGCACCCGCTGCCCTCTTGCCTCCTGTCCGTGGGGACGGGAGGCAGAGGGCAGCGGGGACAGAAGGCAGAGGGCAGCGGGTGCAGCTTTGGAAGCCCGGGGTTGTTTTTTTTGGCTGGAACGGATTAAATGGTCTTCAATGCATTCCTATGGGAAATGGACCCTCGACCTACGGACTTTTCGACCTGCGGCCACCGTTCCAATACGGATTAATTCCATAAGTCGAGGGTCCACTGTATTCAGTTTGAAGAAATGCACTCTTCCTTATGATTCCGTGTGTTTGGAATACTAGAAGCATATTTAATATTATTCTTTTTTTCTGCACCTGTCAGCTTTGCATGCCCAGGTGATTCACTTACCTTACATTCATTAGGGCTCTGCTACCACAGCCTACTTTGCAACCTCCCTGTGCATTTATAAATGACAATGTAGCAGCCAGATATATATACCCATGCATATACCCACTTGGCTGTGTCCCTGCCATCCACAAATTCAGCTGCATGCATGAAGAGGACCTCTGGAGAGATATAGTTGTACTTGAACAGGTACTTTGGTAATACTAGAAGCTCTTACCTGGGGCTCAATATATGTACGCAGACACTGCAGTGTACAGTCAGATGTACCAGCAAAGAGGATGTGTGAGCTGGACATGTGGGCTTTTTTTTTCTTTCCTGGAAAGTGCTCAAGCTGAGCCTTCATAAAATCAGCTTGCCCCTTTGTATAATTACTCATATCTCACTGGGTCTCCCCTCTATTTGCTTCCCTTAATAACCTGAGATTTTTGTAAGCTCTACTGCAATAAGGCACCTCAAAGTTGAGAAAGCTTGAGCATGCCACAGACACCACTCCTGCCTACCTCCTGCCTGCGCTGCTCCTTCTTCAGCTGGGCAATTTCTCGGTTCCTCTTGGTCTCTGCCAATCTCCGTCTCTGCTGCTCCTCACGCATTTGTTTCATCAGTGCCACCTGTCAATTACATGGTACAGGCTGACTCAATATCAGGCAGAAAAGGAAAGACGGCCTTGCCCTGAGGGCTGTGAATTCTGTGTATGGGAAACACAAACGGAGGTCTAAATCCAATTTGTAACAGTGTTGGGATTTGTTTTGTTTTGTTTTTGGCTCCCTCCCCTACAGGGTTTCCCAGCCCTCCATAACAGATTTCTAGAAAGTGGACAGGCTTAAGGAGGAAGAAGGATCACCTCCATTTGCTTTTGCTTGCAGCTTCTGTCAGTGCAATGGCTGCATTCAATACTGACTGATATGGTTTGGCTTCAAGCAATGATGCAAGTATGGGTAGAGCTTTGGTCTTGGATGGTAAAGATCCAAGCTCAAATCCCGCATAAGCTAGAAAACTAATTAATCAGCCAGGGACCAGATGGTGGGTGGCCTTTGTTAAACAATCATTAGCTGGATACTATGGGACAAGGTTTTTTCCTCAAGACCTTAGAAATATCTATGCAGCCATGCATCCTATTATAATCTATTTTTTGAAGAGAGGAGTATCACTGTAGTAAAAACCTGGGGGGGGGGGGGAAAGAAACATAAAGACTAAAAAAAATCCTGTAAGAGGACAGAAAAGCGACTTCATTTTTTGTGTTTCACACTATTCAACGAACATTTCCTGTCACTGACAGTCCCTCCATCTCTAGCTTGGGTTCAGCAAGTCAAAACTGCTTGAATGCATCCACACAGGCACACTGTCTCCATGGCAATACCTTGGCTTTCTTCATTTCTGCCACTTCTGCATGCAGCTTCTTCAACTCTCGCTCATACCGAGACTGATTCTTGAGGAGGCGAGCGTGTTCCTTTTGGGCAGCCTGTAACTTCTGCAGATCCCTGTTCATCTCCCTTAGGCGTTTCTCATAGTCTGCTTTGATTTTGTTAGCTTTTTCTTCTGTGTAGCACTCCATGGAACCTAGGGAAAGAGTACGTGTTAGTGAGAAGAGTTGTAGAGTGGTCTTCCCCCTGTCGTCAGAAACAGGGAAATATTGCCTAGGGAAAACATTCAGGAATGTAATTCTCTTAATCTGCATTCAGAAATGCTGCATAACATACAGTTAATTAAAATCATTTAAAACATTTAAAAAGTGAATTGAGACCCATACGAATGTGTTATACACAGAAATGCAAAACTCTGTAAATTTGGTCTAAGGTTGACCTTTTTTTGGACCTAACAATCCTGGCATTTGGGTAGAAGCTATAAATGCCAGGTTTTGAGGCCACAAACCAATCCCTTCCCACTCAACTCACATCTTCTATTAGAAATCTAAAGCCTTTTACAATACCAGGCCAGTACACATACATGCTGTTCAGATTGTCAAAATCCAGTTTTCCCCTTACTGAGATTCTGCAGGACCCTGTCCCTCTCCAGCTGAGTGTCACGGATCTTGTTCTGCAGAAGAATCAGCTTCTCCTCATATTGGTGTTTGAGAGTCTGCAGGCGCCGTTGGCTGTTCTCCAACTCATCTATTAGCTTCTGTTTGATCTCAATTTCACAGGTTAGGTCAGCCAAATCAGCTTGGAAGTTGGCTTCTAGATAACATAAAAGGGGTGGTGGGGAGAAGACATATTTCACCATCCAGAGCATAATGACACACTGCTTACTACTTTTAGTGTAAGGATGAATACTACCACTTATGGTGAGAAGAGAAAAGGCTGACTGCACTTCCCCATGCACTGGACTAATAATTAATAATTATGTGCCGTCAAGTCAATTTTGATTTATAGAAACTCCTTCCAATGTTTCCAAGATATAGCGTACTCAGAAGTGGTTGACCATTCCTTTCTTGGGGGGGGGGGGGGGGGACTCTGTGACTGTGCAGCTTGCCCAAGGCTACATAGGCTTGTTCTTCTTCAAGGACACACAGTGGGGAATCAAACTCTCAACCTCTGGCTCCACAGCCAGGTATCTAACTCATTGAGCTATCCTGTCAGCTAACTCCCATAATCCTAATTCATCATGGCTAAAGTTGGCCTGATGTGTAGGAAAGTTCCTTTTGTTACATGGAAGTAAGAGTTTAGCAACAGTGAGTTTAATAATCTAATTACTCTGTGCCATTTGTTTTTAAAGGTTCATTGTAGTTGCTTTTAATACTTTTATCCTTATTTTTTATTTTGCATTACATTTGTTGTAACTGCCCACAGTACTGCCTTGGCAATAAAAGGAGCGGGGTATAAAGTGAAGTAATAAATAAATAAATAAATAAATAAATAAATAAATAAATAAAAGTGGCAGTGAGAAATGGATAACAATGGAGGCTCTGCATTCAACATTCCCAGTCTCTACCAATGTAAAGCCCTGCCTTCATATTGACCTTGAGGCCTGGATGCTGCTGTGCCTTCACCAAGATCACAAACCCTGCCCTGTGCTACCCTATTTATATAAATCATTGATTTAATTTATATACTGCCAAAGTAATGAATGTGCATTGGGAGTAGCATGTGAGATGGGAAGCTGTGTTTTTGGGAGAGACGTTTCAACAAGTATCGAGGTCCTATACTGTTTATGAGCATGTTGCAAGAGTCAGCCCCTCAATATCTCCTACACGTACCCTTCTCTTCAGCATCTGAGTCAGAATCCACCAGGCTTTCTTCACTTCCTGAATCTTCTTCTTCTTCCTCTTCCTGACCTCCTTCTTCCTCGCAGCCACTCTCATCCCGTTCCTCCTTAAAAGAAGAACAGGGCATGACAATGAATGAGAAGAATAATGGTGGTAGTCATTCCAAGATATTATTGTTCCAGTCCTTTCCATCTTTTGTTCATATTTGGCACAAAGCTGCTTCCCTTCCCTCTATTGGTTCAGTAGCTTGTTTCTACAGCAACAGGAGGTACTGACAGTCACAGACAGTGACTTCTGCTTTGGAACATGGACACCAATGGGATGTTACCCCCGCCGCACTTCCTCTTTTAGGTTTACACTCCTCCAGCTAACAGATCAACAAAAATACAGAGAAGACACTTCCTATCAAAGCTTCTCCAGACACTGATGATGAAACTGAGTGATACCTTGGGTTGTAAACACAACGAAGAGTCTCATAGGACTGCCAAATGTATAATGGCATAGGTTTTCAGGGACTGTAGTTCACTTAATAGAATGCGTAAATTTTTCATCGCTTTGAAACACTTTCGGCACTGGATGAAGTAGACTGCAGTAGAGGAAAACTTACAACATCATTTGTTAAGACTATAAGGTGCTTCTAGACTCTTTGTTCCTGTACCTGCAATAGTCTAACATAGTTACTCTCTAGCAACCAGAAAGTTTGAACCAGATATCAAGCATGACATTGTGAAATGCAGGGGGAGGAGATGTAACACACATTGCTGCAAACTTTCATCTAACTATGGATAAATCTTTCCTGCATACTAGTATCCTCAGTCCTGCAGCATTCAACCCCATTCTTCAAAGTAAGGAGCTGGGAGCTACTGTCTCACTTTACAACCTCGGGGCTTTCAACATAATGAATCAAACCACATTCCAATTGTGACTTAAAGTTTGATTAATATTCCCGCAAATCTCTTTTCAGAGACAAGTGCTGTATCCCATTGACATGTAACATCAAACCATGAAGGACAGGACAATATTGATGAATTACGACAAATGACATCTCTTCTTTAAAAAACAAACAAACAAAACTTAACCAGGCATGCACCCAGCATTTTGCCTCCTAAACAAAATATTTAACAAGGTTTTTTTAAAGAAAACAGTCAAGTACATTGCTTTAGAACATAACACCAGTCTTATTACTCTTTCCCACTTGGCTTTTAGAACTGCCATAGGCAGTTCCTGATTCTATTTATTATTTATTTATTAAACATTTATATCACCCAATTAGTTCTATACATTAAAAGCCTATATGACACTCCAAGGATAACTATGGCATTTTTTTCTGAACTGTTAGAGATATTACTTTATTATGTTACCCAATCCAATGATTGCAAATAATAATAAAGCACAAGGCAACAAAGCATTTGTATTCTGAGTACCAGCAGTCCAGACGTAATCATAAAATCATAACATGATTACAAACTTCCAAACATTTGCATTCTCTTATTAATAGTGAACAATGCCTTACTGTTGGGTTAAGTAACTGGCAAACCCATGAAAGAAGCGCTACATATCAGTATAATTATGGAAGGATGGCAACAAGCATCATGGGATTTTCTTGCACAGTTTCTATCACCATATTACTAAACTTTCAACTTTTATTAATAACACAATCCACCCTCTGAAAAACTGTATCATTGTTGAAGGAATGGTTGTACAGAAACATTTGGAACTATAGCAGTGTAATAAAGCTGCAGAAACCAGACAACAGCTGGGAACCACACACATTGCTTGTTACTTCTTCAATGCTGCACTGATTTTTTCCAACAATAAAAATTAAATTCAGGAATAATTGTGTAAGTGATACTGGTCTGAGTTTGCTTTAAGTACTCTGGTTAAAGTGGAAAATAATGTTTGCATTTTGCAATGCAGAACGCCCTCTATTGAGGTACACTCTACAGCAATATTCCTGTTCTAAAGCAAAAAAAAAAAAAAGAACAATGATCAGCTACAAAGAAGAGGGCTTTGCTATCCTCCTCTGCCTTTATATTATAAAGAATCACAGGGTTGATGGCAGAATATTGTTTTATGAGAGCTCAGGAGTTTGAGAGATCTGTCAAAAACTGTTGCAGTCAGGAGCCTTTGGGGGAAAAAAACTAATCATAGCTGAAGCGAAGAGCACTTGAAAACTCTTTTATGTTCTTCACTGGGCTTCCATTTGTTCCTATGCTGAAAAATTGCCACACCTTCACCATCATTATTCTACAGCCTCAGACCAAAACCAAGTGGTAAGTCCGGCACACTTGATACGACACTCAGAAGAGCATAGATGCTTTAACACGTATGAACTGTGAGATCCCCTACCTCTTCTGCCTCATTCTCGTCTGTCTCGTCTGCCTCATTTCCCTGTTGCAGCTTCAACCTCTTCTTAAATCCTTCCTTCTCTGGGCTGCAAACAGAAAGATACTTTTAGGTAATGAACACATGCATTTATTTTTATTTCACATTTTGGTCATTAAAAAGGGCTGTCAGAGCAGACATTCTTATTGGAATGTTCTATTACTTGTTCTCTCAGTTTTTTTAAATAAAACTTTCACAATTTCAACTTTTGTACTTAATGTTTTTCCTACAATTTGTCCGTTTTTGAAAATTGGTTGGGGGGGGGGGCGCAAGTAGTTAGTCTTGCCTAGGGTGCAAAAAAGCCTGGCACCGGCCCTGCCTGGGCCAGTAACCTTTCCTCTCTACCTGGTCTACCTTACAGGCGTATTGAGAGGAAACAGTATGGAGAAGAGAGCCAAGCATTCTGCAGAACTACTGAAGAAAAGGCAAGATTATAATGTTACTACTAATAAATAATATATATTTTTCCATTACACACCGTGGCATAGAGATGGCCTAAAATGCAAAAACCTGACAGTGTGTATCTACTGCCCCACCCTCAAAATCCACCAAATATCAAATCTATTTGGAGCAGTGCAACTGAAATCTTTTGCATTGTTACCTGAATATAAGTCCACTGAATTGTGTCAACTGATAGATTGAAATAGGAATGCTGTAAAAAAAAAGTATTCAACACTTTCCGTTGAATATTATCTTCATTCTTCCTATATGCTAATCTGCCACAAACAATAGCAAAAACTCACAAGCCTTCTTATCATCTAATTTATATCCCAGAGCAAGGAAAGTATATCAACTGCCCAGATACTCTAGCAAATTGAGTGTCTATGTACTTCTCTTCTGAAAAAGGCTGCAAGCTACACTCTCTTGCATTTCTTCTCCACTGCTTACACGAAGGGAACAAGAAAGCTGTGAGGAGGGGATGAGATGTTAGAAGAGCCTTCCTCAAGCTAGGGGCCTCCAGATGTTTTGTATGTCAACTTCCATGAGCCCCAGCCAGTATGACCAATGGTCAGTGATAATAGCAGTTATAATAACTCCTGCATTACAAACCAAAGAGACAGAGAATGAGAAAGGTGGGGAACCAAGATGTTTCTGCACTGCTAAGACGTTCTTAGGAAGGAAACTGGTTTGAGTAAGAGTCTTCTGATAAGATGCCTTGCAGGGTGGCATACTTCACCTTTTCTTTCTCTGCTTTGTCTCCTTCTTCAATCGTTCTACATCTTGCTTGGCCCACTGGAGGACCTCAGAGGCCTCAGCTTCCACAGAAGTGACAGGGCTGTTTGAAGTTCCCATCCCAGGTCCTGGAGATAAGCCCAGGGAATAGGGAAGCCTGGACGACACCCGTGATAGATTGCGACGCAGTGACTCATTCATTGCTTCACTCTCTAATAGCTTTGTCCTATGAAGACAAGGAATGTTACAGTCTTCATCAGATTATCTCTGGCTGGTGGGAAGCAGCTTGTTTTCAAGATACACAAATGTCTGTTTGGAAGACAGTTCTCACCTATTTGGTGGCTCAGGATCATACAGAACATAGCCAGGCTGAGTTAGGTATAATTTCTAACTCCACCAAAACCATTGAAAAAGTGCTGTCAGAACCAAAACCACAGACCGAGCGAAGCAACATCTATAATAAGGACACACTAGTGTTCATATGCTTATACAGCACTATTACTCCTAGCTGAATTTTTCAGCTTAAAAACTTTTACAAGACAAGTATCTACACCTATGCATTGTGGCAGCTATGACTGCACATTTCATATCTGTGAGAGTTGCCACTGATATACGTTCTTTGTGTCAGCTGCCCTCTAGTCATATGCTGGGGTATCTGCATCCCTCCCTGACCTTCATCATATGTCAGGGTGACAAAGGGATATGTGTTTCTATATTGCTCCACAGGTACATCCTGGCATCTGGGGCTGCTACTGCATTGTTTTCATGCATGTAAGACTTGGTACTTTTCTGTACTTGCAGCAGCTGCTGACAACCTAATCTTTCTTTGTGTGGATGCAGGAGTCACTAGCATGGAGCAAAACACACACAATACTTATTAAGTCATTAGGAACTATTTCTCATTCTTTAATTAATTAAAGGAACTAGAGAAAGCATTTTCATAGAGACTACAGTGAATGTGGAATAGTGGGGCAGGTGAGGGAACAGACACCATTCCTAAAGAAATATTATATGGTACATGTAGTTTGGTTCTAATACTAACTTACAAAAAAGGGTCAGGGCTGAAAGTCTATGGTAAAAGTGAGTCTAGTATGCTGGACTAAAGACTGTGATTACTGCTTCTATGCTTTATAAACTGCATTAATTTACAATGTTTATGCCTTTTGGTGCAGGAGTAAATTTTGAAGTGCCTTATTCATCTCTTGTACTAAAGTGCATTATTTCAAATTGAAGAATAAAGTTCATCATCTAACAGAAAAATCAAGAAGCTGTAGGGGTGAACAGTACTTACCAATAGTACGTTGAAGAGTCACCAGTAAAGCTGAACAAGAACTCAGCTTCAAACACTGTTGTCCCCACCCCACCCCACCCCACCCCAGGTAGATATATGGCTGCTTATAAAATGTGAAAACCAAAATGAACACAGATCCTATTTACCTGAGCTCCTCAATTTCACGGATATAATTCTGGATCAGAGCACCAATAGCTTCATTGCCATCTCCTGGAAGAAATAACAAAAAGAGTACTAAAGTCAAAGCAGAAACCTAAAAGAAAAGGCTAAACAAGAAAAGATAGGACCAGAAGGAAATGTAAGTGCTAACAACAAACACCTTAGAAAAACAAGTATGTTGTACAGCAAAGAAACTGTCTTCTAACAGTATGAGAGACTGGCTCCACAGAGAAAGTGACTGAAAAAAGTGTAAAAGAATGTTCTGTTCAGCAGTTATTTGGTGAGTTCATTAATGTTTACCAGGGAACAGAAACTGGAGGCATAATGCAACCAAAAGCCATGAGGCACTAGATGCCAGATTTGGGATCAAGGCTGCTTTTTCTTTCAAACAAATATATCGAGACTTGCTTAAACACAGGACTAATGTCACATATATTTTCGCTCTTACAGAACACCCCCCACACCGGCAAGATATACAGATTCCACCATTGCTTAGGAATACACCAGTGCTGACTATACTGTATATAGTATGAAACAGACTAATGAAATAGCTAATGAAACAGACTGGAAATTCCAACCAATGACCTTCACAATCTCACCTGCCTTGGCAAGAATCAGGTTAGCTTCCTGGCTCATCAAGTGAGTAACCCGGATGTTGATTGCATCAATAGCCTCTTGCATGGCCTTCACACGCATACGTAAAGTGGTGTTCTCCTTCTGCAGCATGGCATTCTCATGGAACAAGTCATTATAGCCCTCAGAGCCATCTTCTCCAATGACACGCTTACCCTTTGGGATTGGGGAATGAAAGAAAGCAGTGGGAAGGGCTGCAGGTACAAAGAAACCAGCTGCCTATGCACATCCCAACTAAGAGGCAACCTGTAGTCGCAAGATTGTTCCACTCCAAATATGTCAAGTTTTCTGCTGAACAAGGCAGTTTTACTCATATGTAAGATTCTGACATTAGGAAGCTTCAAAATATCCAATCCCTACATTTATTCTGAAGTAATTCATTCCATGAACTCCATGTACTTCTGAGACAGAACAGTGTATTTTAAGAGCTCGATGTATTTTCTACATTTTTGTCTTTGTTTTTGTCTTTGATCGTCAAGTCCCCAGGAAATGTATAGTGCATCTTGGTACACAGTAAAATCAAGCCATAATAAGAAAAGTCAAAAAGAAAGTGTAAATGCTGCCATTAAAAACAATCAGCGGAAAGTGTCAATATTAAAACAAAACTGGCTGCCTTACTACTTTCAATGTGTTTTGATGTTGCTTCTATTTATCATCATTTACTGTGGTATTTGTTTGACCCATTTTAGTATTTGCATACTCATTATTTTTAGCTTTAAATATTATCTTTGAATGATGCAAGCTGCCTTGTATCCTTCTTAAGGAGAAAGGTGAGGTAGAAATGTTTTAAATAAAATAAATAAATAAATAAATAAAAATCACACCAGCTTATAATTCAAAGGCTTGTCAACAGCCAATAGACCTGATCTGGGAAACTGATAGCTGGAAAGAGATTCCTTAATAATAATAATGCCAGAGAGTTTTGGTAATTTTTAAGTATCATTTCAGTGCGAGTGTTGCATGTAACAATTAACTGGAAAAGGAATAAAAAGAATATTTCTGAATGATCGCTTTCTGTAAGAAAATTTAGAAGCAAGCTTTTGTGTGAATGTCAAGCTACTGTTCTCTCCCTCATCCCCTTGCTTTTAACTTAGTAAAATCTGCAGAAATGCAGGTGTGCCTCCATACAGGTTGTCCATGAGCTATAGAAATATTCAAAAGAGTGTTTGGGCTCAGCTCACAAATGGCTGAAAGGTCTCTACATGATGTATAAGAATGTAAGAAGAATTTGATATGCAAATGATGTAAGAAGAATTTGATATGCAAATTCTTCAATTTCTATAAATCTCTGTTCGTAACTGAAAACATACCTTTGGGTAATCTGGCTTTTCAAAGAGTTGTACTCCGACTAAGCCACAGGAATTGACAATCCTTGTTGTAACCTGTTTTCCAATGACCATTTCACAGAAAGGACATGATAGAATGCTATTTTGGTATTTTTCTTATTGGAATGTTTAGATTAATTTATTCTATTCTGTAGAGTAATTATGAAATTGTGACTCAATTATTAATTATAATCTCTTTGTATGTTCTGTGCCATCAAGTCAGAGCCAAACTATAGTGACCCTAAGAGGGATTTCAAGGTAAGTAAGATATTTAAGGAGTGGTATTACTAGTTCCACTCCCCTAGTGAGTTTCCATAGCCAAGTGGGGACTCGAATCCTGTTCTCCAGAGTCCTAGTCCGTCACTCTATCCACTACACACACTGGGAATTATAATCTATATACATATAAAAAGAGCCATTCTAAGCCTTCTCTACAGATGTGAATTGTTTTTGCAAGTGCTCTCTTTATTCCTCTTCTTGTTGACTACACTACTCGTTAACTGCTAGCTGTAAGGACTAAAAAACTGATGACTCTGCTACATTCCAATATTTCCTGGTTCACTTATTGTAAAGGAGACCACTATTACCATTCATCTGAAGATGGAGAAACTGAAGCTGAGAGAGACTTAGCATCCATACATAACGAATCAGCTGCAACTAGGGTGAAGAGAAAAAGAGAACGAGAAATCTAAGATTTCCCCTTCCCTCAGCAGAATTTGACTTGGTATATATCAGATGAAATGCTCAGAGGAAACAAAACCACTACTGGGGATAAGAGAGACTGTGTGTAGTGCCTGACGACTTGTGCTTCAACTTCAGCAATGACCTGCAAAAACGTCACCTGCAAAAACCACACACACATGACTTCTCCTTACTGCCTTGTACTCCATGAGCTCCATCTGGAGGCGAGCAATCTCAGCTCGCAGGGCATTGATTTGCTGGCTCGTCTTATCCTGGTTCACTACTACTTTGTTCTTGATGTTACGAGCACGGTTTGCATACTTCAGGGTATTCAGGGTCTCCATGAAGTCTCGGTCTGAAGGACTCACACAGGCAATCATTATGGTTTGGCTGCAAGAGAGGGAGAGCAGACAGGATCAAGTAGAGGTAGGCTGCCAGTCTCCCACCTGCACTGGCAGAGTAACCTGCTCTGTGTGTAACATGAGGGTAGTGATGGGGTGATGATGACATTCCGATGATTAACCCATTATGTAATCTGACAGCTCAAATTTTTTTTAACTGTTATACAGGTCTAAAATTTGTTGAGCACCGCTGGTGGGTGGAGAGGCACATATGAGGAGCAAATTATGAAGAATTTAAGCTTGTAGGGTTTCTGGAAACTTCCTTCTTTTTGTCTTGGGCCAACTGCCAAGTTTTCTGTCCAACAGTGCACAGAAAACAGACCATCTCAGATCCAAAGGGACTTGTCAGGATAAACACAGAATATGAGGGACATAAAGGCAGTTGATAAAAGAACAGCCTAGGAGGGTTGAAGCAAGGAGAGGAGATTATAATGATCCATGTTAGAAGGTTCATTGCCAAAATTCTGGATCAAAAACAGCTTAAGCATGTTATGTAAGCATCTCTTTTGGAGAAGCCAATAATCATATTTGGAACCTGGGGGAAATGAAGCTTGTTTCAAAATACATTTCTTGTAACACTTGTTGTGGCCTTGCCTTAGGGCCTCTAATTAAGCACCCTTGTGGCCATGAAATGCTAATCACACACATGCCACCCAGACAGCCTTTCCACCTACAGCCTCCAATCCAAATGAATTTATGTAAGCATTTCTGAGACTTTTGACACGCAATGAGCAGCTGTTCTAGTGCTTCTTCTCATTACCTGTTGCCACCCAGGGAGTCTTGGAGGAGCCGGGTCAGCTTTGAATCTCGATACGGCACATGCAAGGCTCTTTTACTTTGATCGCCAAGGGCACTGATGACATTCCCCAGAGCTAACTGCCAAAGAAACAGACAAAGTCCATGAATAAAGTTGTCCACTTTCTCTTGTACCTTTTATTTCAGAGCTTCATCTACAGAAATTCCTCACATTTATCAGATTGGGAAGTGGGACCTTCTTGCTTAACACAAGATCAGGCTGATAAAAGCCACCTATTATTACTTACAGGGTTGTACCATATGAATTCTGCTACCAAACAGGCAGGAGAAGAGACTTTCAACATCAACATGCCTGAATTATTAAGATATACAAACTGGCTTTAGCTTTAAATATCTATCTAGTTCCAACTCATTTTGAAAAACAAGTTTCCAGCCTTAATGGCTATGAAGAAAATTTGCAGGAAAAAGAAGTTCCTGTTACAAATACAGAACAGACTTCCAACAGACTATGCTTCGTTTTTCATGGGTTCTTCTAGCCTTTGCATAGACCTTGGATTCTACTGTTCCATCTGCCAATGTTCCATGTTTCTTAGATCCCATTCTTTCTTTATTATTCAATTATTATTTCACTAATTTTACGTGATACGATGCCTGATTTACAAACTGTAGTCAAACAGTAGACAACCCCAGGAGCCTGCAACAAGCCTGCTTACGTGATAATTTTGCCAACATTCATACTTCCTATTTTTAGATGCATACTTCAGAGACATTGGATATCCATATAAAACAAACACACACAGTAGTCTTTCATCCAAATGCGAAAGGCAATGAATGGCAGCTAAACTACAGCCCCATTTCCATTGTTCCCTAGGAATCAGATCTTATACTGCAGTTATATACACAATGGAGGCAAAACACATTTCACACCAGCAGTCCTGTTCAATTAGACCTGCACACTGCAAGAATTCTTCACTGTCAAACAAAAACAAGAGTTAGGGCTGCAGAAAACTCTAAAACAGTAAGCAGCTGCAGCAAGAGCCTGCGTGCTAGGCAAAATTGTTAGGGGGCTCACACCCATCTTGATCTATCTATACAATAAAGGTCATACCAAACCACAGTTGATGGAGATCCCTTCTTTGGCTCTTTCGCCTGTAGCACCCGTCCGCTTCAACCTCTCTGAGCCAGCTAGGTCAACAAAATGAAATTTGGCTGTTCGTGTCTCATACTCACTGGCAGGCTGTGATCCCTCCAGGAGACTATTAGGGTCCCCATTCATCTGAAAGTGGAACAATCTCAGCATCAAAATTTAAGGAATAGTGGATTTTTAAAGGCACTAAAAATTGTTATCAATGCTGATCTTTGCTGTTCTGCCTCTCTTTAAGCTCCTCAAAGTGCCTGCTGTGGCCAGGACAAGAGAAATCATGGCTCCTACAGGAGGCCAGTTCAAGTTCCCTAGTTTCCACTTCCCAAGAAACCTAAGCTGTTATCTTTATTCCTATGTTGTCTGGAATATTCTGGACATTATAGTCTAAAAACATTTTAAATAACTTTTCCAAATTATGTTACATTCTGCACAATTCTGCCCCGTTCTCTGACTACAATAAAGAAGAATGCAAAAGCACTTCAAACCTCCTGCCCACCCCGTCCCCATTCATATCTTCTTACCAAGTGCACAGGGGAGCAGACACGCATTTGGCAAAGGTAGATGGTGAAGATTGCATGGGAGCGGGAGCTCTGGACATTCATCTGGGTGCTGGCTGTGGTTCGGGATAGAGCTCCCTGCTTTAGGCACTGAATCAGCTGCAGAGATAGAGGGGTTACATTTTCTGTCAGATACAATCAGCTGCGTGCACACAAATGCAGACTGCAACATTTTTCAACTATGCTTTAACAGGTTGTACTGAATTATCCTGCCAGAGAGTATTTCACCTTTGGATCTTGCAAAATTCTGCCTTCCAGATCCATGGTTCCCAACCTTGGGTAATGCAGGTGTTCTTGGATTGTAACTCCTAGAAACCCCAGCCAGCACAACTGGTGATGAAGGCTTCTGGGAATTGCAGCTGAGAACACCTGGGTTATCTAAGCTTGAGAACCTCTGTTCTAGATTATAAGCATCAACGCCAAACTAGATTTGACATTTAAGAGGCAGCATCCTTCTCTTAGCTAAAAACAGTCTCTGATGGAGGTGGGATTGGGGGTTGGAAGGGCTGATTAATCCTTCTTGGCTTTTTCTCTTCTAAAAATCATCTACAGCACCGCTTCCTGGGAATAAGTCCCACTGAACTCAGTTAGACCTTCTTCTCAGTAGTCATTGAGAACATTGTTAATCTGAGGAGATCATCAATCACTACAGAACTGCATCAGTTATTTAACCTAAATCATTCATCAGTGAGCCATGATTTGCCAATATATTCGAGTCCAAATAATTTTGGGGGCATTTTGTATTTCTTTAATACAAAACAACCATACTGCTATAATTTAATATGTTTCAAACACTTCAAGGACTACCAGGTTAATGATATAGTTATGAGAAATGTAATCACAGAATCAGGGATCTGTGGTAAAGAAAGATGTTAATCAGAGTCATTCTATCTTTAATATGCCTCATACATCTGTATGGAAGCTCCAGCGGCCAAATGGGGGATTTTTCAATATCGTCGATGCTGGATGCTTCCAGGCAGAGGGCACCTAATCCTCTCATCTGAAATCCTTTGCGGGCTATTATACCTTTCCTTTCTTGACACATGTTTAATAAGCCTCATCTAGAAGGACCCATTCATTATCTTTTTGAGATTTATGGAGATAGAAGAGTAATTCTTTTCCACAAGAAGACCACCTTCCAAATTAAAATGGTAGAAATATGTCCCTTATCAGTTTTTCTTAATAATAGCATTCTCTCTTATCTAAATCCCAGAACAATGGCCTAAGAGCCCTGACAACGTAAGAGCTGCAGAACTTTAAAGCCATTCTGCATGGAAATGAAAGATCTTGATAGGAATTAGTGTCAAACAATTTAATTTCTCATTGGAACAACAAAGTGTATACTAAATTGGATGGCAATGGTTCAAATTTTGTTGAAGAAAGCGGCTTTTATATTTTACTTCTGCAGACTGCAAAAAAAGAGAGCACATTTCAAATTGATTGCCAGGTAGTGTATATAATTTCTTTGCGACTGAAAAAAATTACAGGTCACCACTGGGTGTGCTGCTCAAAGAATTGGATTGAAAGAGCACATACTTACACATATGGTTGAACTGTCTTAAACTTAAACCTGTCTACTAAGAAATAGTAAGTATAATTACTTGAATGCTAGTTATGTATTAACTTTCAAGGTTGAAGTACTTTTGACTAGGAATGTCAGAGGTTCAGTTTCAAGTAAAGGATTGCAAATTACTTCCCTGTCTATTGGTGGTTGCTAGGATACTGACTGCAAGGGTCTGGAAATCATCAGCAGCTTACTGTGATTCAGTGTGGTTGAATAAGATATAGAATTTAGTGTTACAGAGAAAATTACAAGCACTGCTCAAATGAAAAAAGGAAGAATCCATACGAATACTTTCTCAAGGGTATGATAGCGATTATCACTCAAGAACACAGGTCTGTAAATGAGCATTTGGCTATTTACTATGGACGTTATGGAACTTAATTTGGCAGTGTTTGACTCACTGTAGACTTTTATGAATTTTGTAAATTTTTTGCAAGCTTTAATGTCCAACTTAACATTCTGAAAGCATTATTTATTTATATTAATATATCATCCTTCTGTAGAAATTCCCAGGACAAAAATGTATGTAAAACCCAAATAAAATGGGGTGGGGAAGATGCCTCCTCCGCTCCCTATGGGGGAAGAGATCCTCAGACCTTTGCCTGGAAGTAGAATAGCAGCCAGGGGACAATTATAGACAGAAAATGAAAGGAGCAAACAGATTAAAGCAGCTCCTTTCCCTGTACATTCTTTGTTAAAGCCTCCAAAGCTGCTTTTCATCTAAAAAACAATAAAGAGACAAGGGGCTTACAAGTAGCATCTAATTTGATCCCCTGATCTTGCAACGCAACAAAGGGATACCTCTTATCCAGGTTTAAGTGACAAGGCACACAATGCTTCTGGCCAACCAATATGTATACTATCAACGAGAATGGGCTGGAAATTATGCAGCTTTCCAAGGCTATTTTTGTGGCTTCTGAGGCCTCCATCAACCCAACCTACTGAAAATAAACAAAAAATGTGCACTTCCAGTAGCCTCCAGGGGGTGTGATATTCTTCTGAATAAAGCTCCTGCCTCTGCACAGTTTTAGCAAAATGCCAATTAAAAACAAAAAACCAAAACAACCCTCTAGAAATACCCTTTCTTCCAGTCACTTCTGGTTTTGCCAGGAGGGGCTGGTGCAGCCCACAGTAGATCTAAGAAGGTGGGAAATGGACCCCTAACTTTCCAACACTAGCCCCGGGAGGTGGAGGCATGAAAAACCATAAAAAAAAAAAACCTCAAAGGGGATGTTATTAAAGGTAAAATGCAAATAATTTGAGAGAGCTGACTCATAACAGAAATGCACACTGTTACAGACTCCACCTAAATAGGAAATTCTTGCAACTGAGAATGCCACAGAGAATAGTAGAATCTGCAGTAAGATCAGGATAAAATTAGGCAAGAATTTGAAAAACAGATAGTGAATCCCGCCCTCCCCACAAAAAACCTCTTCCATGGCAACAGAAGACATTGATTGCACGTTCTCGGTGTGTACACTCAAGATGACTTAATGTAGATCAAATCATGGACACCCTGTAGCCATTTCATTGTGGTAACAGAAGGGTAGATTTCTCCTTTTCTACTCATTAGATATATCTTTACTGATGAACTTTACCATCTTCCCAAACTCATTTGGTGAGGACATGAGAAAGGGCCTTCTCAGTGGCTGCTCCCAGGCTTTGGAGCGCTCTGCCCTGAGAAGCCACATTGTCTGACCATGGAAAGACAGGAGTGAGGGGACCAAAGACCTTCCTTTAGAGGCAGGCATTTCAGATATACGTATCTAGGGAATGCTCTATTTTTTTTAAAAAATAGACATTTTAAAATGTTTTTCAAAATGTTTTCCAAATTGTTTTTAATACTGGCCAATGTTTAATTGTTTTTTTTAATATATAGTTTTGTATGGCATTTTAAACTTGTTATTATTGTATGATTTGAATTGTTGTGAGTTGCCTTGAGTCTGCCATCAGGAGAATGATGTCATGTAAATCAATTAAATGAAATAAATAAATAAATAAATAAATAACATGGAACACAAGCATGAGATCCTTCCTTCCTTCCTTCCTTCCTTCCTTCCTTCCTTCCTTCCTTCCTTCCTTCCTTCCTTCCTTCCTTCCTTCCTTCCATCCATCCATCCATCCATCCGTTCACCTACCTCGTCCTGCGAGCCAATGAGACGTGATGTAACACCTGTGGTGTATATTCCACCATTAGCATCCTCATGAATTTTGATGTTTGACTTCCGGTGGCGGGAATCAGGATCGCGTGTGCTGTCAAAGAGGTCCAGGATCTCCTCATTATACAGCTGAATAAAGAGGGGGGAAAGAATATACTTCTGTGTGAAATAATATGTGATAGCATGCAGCTTGTCTTTCAGAGGACTCCAGCAGTACACAGTGACAAAGATGTCTCAGCCACTGGATATGGAGAATGCCTTGGAGCTAATGTGGTGTTTTTGTACTTGTGCAATGAGTGGCTTTATTGACTACAAGGCTATATGAGAGCTAAAAGATTAAAATTATACACCCGGAACAGATGGTCTAAAGCTGATATGTCTACTTTGGTTACAAAATGTGGTGCTCTTGTTCTAACAGGAATTCAGTTCACACTGTTGAACTGTTTTGCAAAGAGAAAGCTTGATGACAGGGATAAAAAAAAACAGGATGATACTGAAATTCAAGGAGTCCTGTGAGGCAAAGGATGAGAAGCCCTGAATGTGGCACACACAAAGGTACTGTGCTGCGTGAAATGTTTCATTCTCCTCACTGGTGACCAATTTACAAAAAACTAGACACCATAATCTAGACCTTAAATTGGCTGGTCTGCTCCACATTGAAAAAGAAATGTTCATAAAATAGGAGCTCTACATTATTATTTGGATTCATGAATTAATGCACTAATCATCTGGATCTCTTGATAAAAATACTGACTGTAAAGAAAAGGAGATTTCCTTAATGGGGTCTTCTGGGCATAATAAGAAGCTAGATTAGAAATTAATCCAGTTGGTCTAGCATTGTATGCAAAGAAGCAACAGTCCATTCCAAATCAGAAATAGAAGAGTATCATGCATTGATTTCCTGCTCTGACAGGAGGCCGAACATGATAATGAACCTTAGTGTTCCTTCCAGCTCTACAATCTTATGAGACTTCTACTGACTCAATTAATGTCTAGCCACTACATTTTCCACAGCTGAAATGGTAAGCCACACTGCTTTCCTTCCTCAGCCACTTTCCATCCTCTATGAATGAGCCTATGCGCTGTCTTTCTCATAGCACCATCTCCACAAAATCCCCATTGCACCTACCTCTAAGAACTGTGCACTGACTTTGAACTCTGGTGCTGGCACGCCTTGTTCCTGTGCTGCCCGCTTGCGCTCCTCTATGCCACTGAACAGGTGGGCAATGGCTCGTGGAATTATGCCATTTTCCTCGTCAGAAATATTCATGTCAAAGCCAGTACCCATGGTGTACGTTTTGCCTGCACCTGTCTAAAAGAAAACAAAATAGGTGCTTATGAAGAAATTGAAATAGTTAGAGATTTTGTACACCTTGAGTTCAGTACATCAACCCTAATGGAGACTACAGCCAAGAAACCAGAAGACAGGCTCAGAAGGCCAGCAGTGAAGGAACTAGAAAAGATCATCAAGTGCAAGGGTGTGTCACTAGAGACCAAGAAACTCTTGTATTCCAGTAACCATGTATGAGTGTGAAAGATGGACAGTTAAGATAGATGACAGGGGAGGAAAAACTGATTCATTTGAAATCTGGTGCTGGAGGAGAGCTTTGTGGATATGCTGGACTGCCAGAAACAAGTGGGTTCTAGATCAAATCAAGCCTGAACTATCTTTGGAGGCAAAAATGTTGAAGCTGAGGCTATCCTACTTTGGGCACATTATGAGAAGGCAGAAGACAACGATGCTGGGAAAGGTGGAAGGCAGCAGGAGAAAAGGAAGGCCAAATATGAGATGGACTGACTCCATAAAGGAAGCCACAGGCTTGAGTTTGCAAGAGCTGAGCAGGGCTATTGAGGATAGGACATTTTGGAGATAGCTCATTCATAGGGTTGGCATAAGTTGGAGGTGACTTGATGACATGCAACAACAATAACACAGAGTGTCTCCAAGGCAAAGTTTTACTTTTGAAAGAATACATATCTTTGGGCTCTCAGCACTGCAGAGTCCTTAAGGCTCACTAACAAGCATACCCTTTTACTGCACTTTATAATTTCAGAGCTTGGAAAAGTTACTCCTTGGACTACCTTTCCCAGAATCCCCTGGCAGCAAGGCATCTTTCCTCATAATTTGCCTTGGTTGTTCAGCCAGCTGGGCAGTCTACATGTTCTCTTGCTGCAGATTCAGTAAAATGGCCTGTGAGTATGAGGAGGTGAGAACTTTCCGAAAGTAAACTGTTTAAAATTAAACACAAATACGTGAATCTTGTTTACCGAAGCTATTTCCCCCCCCCCCCCCCCCCAATATTACATTGAAGGCAGTCTTCCTGCGCCTAATTCGTTCATTTCAAATCTTCTCCCACCCTTTCCTGAGGGCTGATGCAGTGACTAAAGCAGGTACATGGGTGGGTACATGGGAAATCCAAATCCTCACAGTTGCAAAGCTCTTCTGGTGCGCTTCAGCGAGCCACGTTTACTCATCCTCACCCACCTCACACAGTGTTTATGAAGCTCAGCGCCTTGAGGCAAAAGACTCCTTGGAGGAAGGGTGAAACAAAAACACTAACAAAACCACCCGGGGCTGACCTAAAAAGATATGCGATGTGATACGAAGTCAGTAAGTGACAGGATATGGAATGAAGGGAAATCCTATGATAGGATGTGTGCAGATAGCAATCTCATGTTGCTCAAAATTAAGGCAGCTATTCTGTCTTTTTATTTTAATAGATTTTCTCTGGTACACAAAAAAGGCAGATGAAACAATAGGAAAGCATGGCAAGGCTGCAAATTGAAGACTCTGTCATCTGGGCCTCCCATAAAAATCCATAAATAAACCAATGCAACTGCATAGTGAAGACTTATTTGAAAACACCCATAGGAAAAAAGATACGATGACCAGGATCCTGTTAGAATTTTATTCTGGAGTAGATGCAACTGATAACTTAGTGTGGCATAGTGGATAAAGTGATAGATGAACTCAGGAGGTCAGGATTCGAACCCCACTTGACCATGGAAACTCATAGGGATGGAGTGAAACTGGTAAAACCACTCAAATACAGTATCTCACTTACCTCAAAAGTCCTATTAGGGTTGCTATAAGTTGGTTCTGACTTGACAGCATATATAGTACCATAACAGGTGAATATGCATAAGTTGCAGCAGTGAATTGCTGCTAATTACTAAGGTTTTTGTTGTGTAAGTTGCATGTAACCAGGCACATGACCAGCACCCAGCTGCAATTTGCTCCCATGACTAATTTGATTTCACTTACTCCAGAGTAAAATCCCAACAGGATTCTGACCAGTAAAAACAATATGTTAGAGCATTTATATTCATCCTTACGATTAACCCACCTACTTAACTCTCATCATTAAGAGCTGAACAAGAGCATCTTACAACACTTCTAGCAAGGCTTGGCAGTTCTAATGTCCAGCAGAAAGGAGTTGTACTGTGTTGCAAGGCAGCCTCCAAGAACACCTCTACAGGTGCACTTGCTGCTCAAGTTTGCACAGGAATGATACAGTCAAAATCAACTTTTGATTTGGCCCAAAGGTCATCCTGGAACACAGGGGGAGAAGACAATCCCTCAAGCCCCAAAAGATCAGGGTTTGGACAGAATAAAATGATTGTAGCCAAAAGAAATGGAAGCACACATTGCATGCTTGCAGCATTGTTGAAAAGCAAGCTACCCAATTCTACACCAGAGCTTGCAAGTAATACATTGCAAGTAATGAACACAATCTGAAATCCTGCTACTTTTTAAAAGTGGCATAGCGAATAACAACATATGCATGTTTTTAGTGTAATGGATAATGCTTATTTGTTACTCCCAAAGCTTTACTTCCAAGTGCCTATTTTGGAAGATTTGGGGTCATTTTTGTATTTTTAAGTATAATAAAAAGTAGAGTAATTTAAATGTAGTTTTAAAGCAGTTAAAAAAGCAATGCAATGGTAACAAGTAACCTAATAAGGTACTGTTTTAATAAAGTGTAACATTAACATTATATTTTGTAAAGGAATGTGCTATGAGTAATGAATTCTTTTTAAAAAAAGTAATATGGTGAACTCTGTTCTCCACTACGGAGACTGTGTGTATGTGTGTTATGCACTGTTAAGTTGAAACCAACTTATAAGTGAGAAATTTAAGGTTTTACCTGTTCCACTCCCACCAGAAAGTTTCCACAGTCGAGTGGTTATCTGAACCCCGCTCTCCTAAGCTCTAGTCTGTCACTCTCTCTACCACACTACACTGGGCATCCTTAGATCTACTTACCAGCCACCAAAAACCATGATAGCAATAGTGTGCAGTTCCAGTGGACTTACTTAGACACCACAATCATAACATAAGGCAGAATTGAACGCCCTGGGGCTCAAATGCACCCCAACAATCCCATATTCCCTCAAAAGTAAAATGTGGGGTTTAAAATGTACCCTTTAGCCCTCTCAGGGCAGGGAGCAATTTTACTATGTTTTGAGGGGTCACTGGTGCAGCTGCCCCATTTTCCTTTTTTTAAAAAATGGCCTCTAGACTGAGGGTGAAAGAGAATTTTTCCAGAATTTAAAAAAAAAATTCTGTAAGGGAAAATTGTGGACTAGGCATGGTGGGACTGAGTGTAGTCCCCCAAAATCTAGGGATGTGCACATACAACTGCTGGGCTTCTAGAGATTGCCTAACTCTCTTACAAGATGTGAGGCAGTATCCTAGTGCATGTTGTCCATTTGTTCTCACCCTATTAAGCAACCATGACAGGAAACCTCATAAACAGTAAACTGGATCCTTGCTTTATTGTGAGATATAATAGCAGCTGTTGCCCAGGTAAGCAGATAATAGTATAAATCAGCAGTACACAGGTTTAGCTAACTTATTGGGCACATCAATCTCTGTTTTTAATCTTCAACTTTCCTTTCGTTCCTTCCTATATTTCGTAACAAACAATAGTTATTGACTCCTCAGTCTGCCATTTTAACCATGATATTGCTCTTGTACCCAAAGAGTAAAGGACTGGCTACCATATGTAAACACAATTGTGATGCTCAGAAACAAGATAGGTGTCTCAAAACCACCATAGCTGTTTCCTGTTCTACTTTGTGGTAAAGTCACTGTGGACTAAACTAGGAATACAAACTGAAAAGCTGCTGAAAACAAAGGAGATCTGTTTACATCCCACCTACTCTGATCTGCTTATGGCAGAGGCTGTGATGAGGACAAAGGGGAGACATACCTGACCATATGCCAGAACTGTGGCATTGTACCCTTCAAAGCAACCCTCGACAAGCTTGTATACACAGGTTGTGTAGATCTGCTCCTGCCAAGTTTCCAGGTCAAAAACAAAGTCGTAGGTAAAGGCTTTGTCCTTCCCAAGGAGCACCTGGGGCTCGCCAGGTGTCACTGATGTGCAGATATGACATCCTTCGATCTTCTCCTTTGGCATCTGAGGACGGATCCTGTTTAAAAAAAAGAGGATGGGATAAGGACAATGGTTTTTAAATTCATACATAATTTTATAGTTAGGGGACTAGTTATTAAGGGTCAGGGGAGATGGAGATGTTACAACCACTTGCTATTCAAGAGTGGAAAGAGTAAAAATACAGAAGCTCCTGGTGTTTACTCAATATACTAATATAGGCTGATTTCAAGTGCATGGTTTCTCTTAGCATATTCCCATGATATAGACTTCTTGCGCTGTAACAGCAAACAAGCCAAACGGCAAGGTGCATATATTCTAGTCAAAATAAACATATTCAGCTCAAAGAAACCAAACAATACAGAATACAGGTACGATGCTTTATTTCTTGACAGTTTATTATACACTAACTCATTTATAGTCAAAAAGAAGGATTAAGAAGAGATGATGCTGCCTGCTAAGGGCAGGAGGTGAAGGAGACTGATCGGGGTGGGGGTGGGAGTTCAATTATCAGTGGGTTATACAGAGGAAAAGACCAGCAAGAAATAAGAAATAAGACAGGAGGAAGACAGAGGAAGAGCAGAGGGAAAGAGAAAGGATACCAGAGTAGGAGCAAAACTGGTAACTTCTGCTAGTATGACAGAAATATAGGATACATTTCTTATTCAGGTCATACAAATACAGGTAGTTGAGTTGGAGCGTCACTCCCCAAGGTCAACTGCCCAACCCACCAGACCATGGCAAATGAGGCTCTTCCAGGTAGCCACCCCAAGGGAGGCCCACAAACCTTCTACGGGAGGTAGGGCCTTCTTCGCGGTGGCTCCACCCTTGTGGAACCAGCTTCCGGAGGAGCTTCCCCTGGCCCCCTCCCGGTCGACATTCAAGATGCAATTCAAAACATGGCTCTTCGGGGAGGCTTTCCACTCTGACCCTAGTTGAGTTGAGGTGATCTTACAACTCCATCCAGCTACTGCTATTTGTATCTCATTCTCATTTTTTGTTTCAGGCTGTTTTATTACTGCTCTAGCGCGTCCTGTTTTTATGTGGTTAGACTGTTATATGGTTTTTATTATACTACCTATTTTAACTGTACTGCATATTTTACTGTGAACTGCCCAGAGTAGTGCTGCGGCACTAATGGGAGCGGTATATTAAATTAAACAAATAATAAATAAATAATAATGTGGAATAGCTAAAACATACACCAAAATAGTAAAGTAGCCACTGTTATTTTTTACTTTTTTAAAAAAAGTATCTTGTGGCACCTTAAAGACTAACATGTTCATGAACTAGACATGGCCAGCTCTTCTAAACTGACAGATATGTAACTGCATGCATGGACATTGGGCAAGTAAAAGGCCGGGGGATTAAAAAATCCATATTGGATCTGGCAGAGGGGATACACTGACACAAAAGAGGGGAAATTTCATTAAAAGATCCACAATACTTTAAGATGACAATACTTGTCATACTTAATATTTTTCTTTGGACTGGGGTCTTGTGAACTTCAGGATGGAGTTCCTGTTGCTAGGACTCATCTCCTTGCTGGGCAACCTCTCCGGCTGGCTGATGACAAAAAACTGCAAAGGGTTCATACACTGGTGAGGGTGGGGGCAGGGAACACACCCAGTAGGAACAGACTAATCTCAACAGGATGTCTTACAACTCCCTACTCCCACCCCAATCCACACACACACACACACACACACACAACACACACACACACACACACACACACACACCACAAGCACCTTGAAGAAGTGACAGCTTTGGGAGAGATGGAAGTAGCTAAGCTATTACTTCACATAACCCAGGCTTAATGAGTCAAAAGGTGACTGGTAATAGCACTAACATGACCTGGCAGGTGTCACACTTCTAAGCTGTTATGTCATAGCCTGAGGAGCATAGAAGTGCCACAGGCACAAAGGTTTTTATTCATCTAATACAAGGACCTCACAAATCCGCGTTAGAAAAGACCCATTGAAGGCTCACTGCATTCAAGCCCTCCAGGCAAGCTGCTGCCTTATTTGCACCCCACCCCCACTTCCTCTCAGGAAGAGGATAGGAACTAGGACTTCACCAATGGACTAAGGGAGGCTTAGCCTTGCTGCATGTTGGCCAGGAGTATTAGAAAAGCAGGGGTGGGTGGGGGTGTCACATCAGGACTTGTTTAAATATCCTCGTGGTGGAACCATCTGCCATTATCTCATCACAGAAGCAGCATCAGCCACATGGAAATGGGGGCCAGCTTTCAAAGCCTCACCAAATCTCAATAATGTGTATGCATAGGGCTGTATGTAGAACAAACTAGATGGAAGCAGCATCTTCACACTGGAAGCTGCTGCAGTTATTCCTCCTCCAAGATGATTCTCCAGAGCTCTGTGCCTGTGCATTCCCTTGCAGAAGGAGCCCATGCTCACTCCCCTGGGACCAATCACAAAACAAAGCAAGCTAATTCGTAAGATACAGGAAATGAGAAAAGCTGTGCTAGTACAAACAAAATCTTTTAACAGTTAAGGAGCTCTGCTAATCTCATCTAGTTCAAGCCCTAACTTTGGTGAAGATGCCAAAATCTGCTCATTAATGGTAATAAAGATTTGGGGGTGCGGGTGGAATCTAGAACAGATCAGAAAGTAAGTAGAAGATGGTCTCAATAGTTTATCAGCCTGCCTTGTTTAGTATTCTCTATCTGAGTTGAAGCTTCTCTGCAGGCATTCAGACAGGGACTTTCTCAATCTTATCGGAAAATGCTAGAGAGTGAATCTGCGATGATCCGTATGTAAAATCTGCACGATATCTTCTAGCTACAGCCCTTCTCCAAAACGTTTCCCTTAAGGTGAAGGAGCACTAAGAAAGATTTGCACTGAGCCTGGTCTTTTTACCTGTGAAAATCTACACCCAAGTACTTCCTAGTCAATCCTTTATTTAACAAAAGCAGGCACCTGACAACTAGGACTGAAGGAATCAGCCTCTTTGATGAACATATGCAATTAATACCAGATACCATTTCACTACCTGAAGTGTGGTACTCCACTATGAGGCTGGCACCACCAATTTCACATTCCTCAACCATTCTGTGTATTCTGACAATCACTGGCACATCTTTAAGCAACTTCGCACAAAAACAAAATGCCATCTCCATTTCCCATGACTGTAAAACGGAAGCACTGTCTGTTTCACCGCAGCAGAAATCTGGCAGTCCTAAACCTAACTTCTATGCTGCCGATTACTTTTATGACAGTTTCACACCCAAATCACCAAGTGATGCATCCTCTCTTGAAATTGCTGGTGTTAACATCTTCCTCTGACTTTACTTTACTGTTTTTAAAGTTTTATTTTCACTTTACTAGCAGCAGGGGAGAGAGTGTTAACGATGCATTGAGAACATTGCATTTTGATACTTCCACCAATAGATTATTTTGCTATATGGGGCAGCTAGGATAGAGGATGGAAATCTCTTCAGTGATCGGAAATGTCAACTTTTTTGAACTACTCCTTCCAGAATACTCCAAATAGCATGGTCATGGGAAGTGATGTTTTGGGAAGTTTTAATCCAAAACAGGTTTTTCTCCCCACCTCTGAACATTTTTGCAGGGAAATGCTATCTGCAAAACACATGCTGAGCATTTGTCTCCTAGGGATCAGGCCAAATACCTGGAGCACCAGGCATAATGCTTTTTTATGAAAAGATGGGCACAAGTTGCCTCTAACTAAGCCCAAAAGGTGCCTTAGGAACATGTCACATCTGGAATCTCAAACCTGTGCTCTCTACTGTGTCAGTAGGGCACCACCCAGATGACCCTATGTGGAAACAAGGAGCCAGTTACACTGGTAGCCTGCATGTGAGCCTCTCTTGTGTTGGCAGGATAGAAAAGCAGCAGTCCCCATGACATGATTGCCATGACAACTGAGTCTCTGCAGGAGGAGGAGGAGGGAAAGACAACCCAAAAAGGGAACACAGTGACACACTATATAAAACACCACTGAGGCATTTTCTCCAGTGGCCCTGACACACACAATGGCCTGGCTGTTTAGCTCCATCAGCAAAAGCCAACATTTATAGAGAGGGGAACCAATTGGGCTGGTATCCAAAGTAAAAATGGGCTTCTAGTCTTACAGTGAAAGCCACGGCCCCGAGGCCAGAAAGGAGCTTTCTCTCTTCCCCATCCTCCAGGCGGCCTTGCCATACAGAAACGCCTGATCCAGGAAGATCCCCACAGAGAAGATTCTGTCTTGTGATTTCCCAGTCAACCCCAACTCTGTCCTAATCCTGCTTTGACAGCAGAACACATCTCAACACTGCTAAAAACAGAGACTGAATTCCACCTCACATACAGTTGGTACAGTGCAGCGCCTAGCAACTGTAAGTAAAGAACACACTAGGGTGGGAGCTTATTAAGAAGCTTAACTTAATTGTTTAATTATTCATCACTCTTCAAAGAACATTCTTTCTTCCCTTACCCCTCAATGTGATCTCTTATATTGACCAGAATAGACAGCACAGGTGGAGACATTTTACTCATATTTTCCTGTTTTAATTCACAACAATGAAGCCAGAATCTTTGAAGGCATGGAAACACAATCTGCAACAACTTCAAAGTTAAGCATCTAATTGATGTAGATGGAAAGCCCAGGTAATTGGTGAAAAGCCTAAGCTTGGCAGGCTTGTTTTGCAAATGTTTTTCCCCCTCTGTGGCAGACAGAAAGATACCATTAGGTCTCCCATAAGGTCATTAGTGCCTTCTCAAACCTATTGGTAGGAAGCCATTTCATACCAGGAAGGAAGAGGGAGGCGGTTCTACTAAGAGTACCTGGTCCTTAAGGCACTTTTCTTAAAAATCACATAATGAGCATGTACATGCCACAACATAAACTCATGGCATATGACCTGGAAGCTCATGTTTCTCTTACAACTCTTAGACTTCCACAACACATACATAGGGAAAGTACAAGGAAAGAAATCTGAAATAAATAGATTGATTAACTGATCATGGGTATCTTAAAAAGTCCACAGTAAAAGTCCATACATAGGCAGTATGTTCAATCCACTTATTTAAGAATTTGTATGTACAACTCCCACTTGCATAATCCAAAATGTATCTTTGATTCCTTCTAAAATTCATCAATAGCCTTCAGTGTCTACAATAATGGTCAATGCTTAATGCTGAGATTTTTCACTGTAGTTTTGACTTTTCATCTAGTCTGAAGTACAAATGGACAATTCTATTTTGTTTTCTATCATATTTGTGTTTTAAAGCGTACATAACTCCAGGCGTATCTATATCACTTTGTAAATTTTTTAGTGTGAACAAACATTTTATGCACTGTCATACACATTTTAATGTCCGAAAATTCATATGATTTTTGCATCACATCCTATATATAAGCAATTTCAAGCAATTTCTCATAATAAATGTTTTTGTGTGTAATTTTCCCAGCATATGCATTTTTGTACACAGTTTCCCCATCCTTACACATCTTTTGAGCCAGTATGGTCTAGTCTAGTGGACAAAGCAATGGTTCCCAACCTTGGGAAACCCAGGTGTTCTTGGACTGTAATTTCCAGAAACTCTGGCCAGCACAGCTGGTGGTGAAGGCTTCCAGAAATTGCAGTCAAAAACACCTGGATTACCCAAGGTTGGGAACCACTGGGATAGTGTTACTCAGACCTGAGGTCAAACTGGCCCCCAGCCATGGAAATTGACCAGCAGGTGCCAACAGTAAACCACTCCTTGATCAACTCATACACATCAGAGACAAGAATGACAAAAAGTAACAACACATTTTTTTAACCAGAGAATTGCACTGCAAATTTCAGAGAACAATACAAATTGAATGGTAGTTCAGGTATTAATTCAAAAATTGTAATGAATTGCAACGTTTCAACCGAACAAGAAAGCAGGCCAGTTGCCATGACTCAACTTCCAGATAAGGATAAATTAGTACCCTTACTCTTCTCAAAAGAAAGTTAAATGGAGAGTACTTCGTATTCCTAAGTATATCTTAATATACTTAATATAAGAACTGATGATTCAGGAGGTTTAATACATACTAATAGCCACTCTTCTAAGATGGAAAACAACAAAAGCAACCCAAGTTTTCAGTTATATTTAGTAACTGTGATATGAAGCACCAATTTTCTACATACTGTGCATTTTATCAGATGTATTGAAGTCCATAAATTTGCATGCATGCTGCAAGAGTAAAACATGTCTTCTTCATTGATACAGATGGTAAGAAATCTGCATCCTTCTGCCATTATCAGCCTATATGCCTTTCTCTGCTAATATTTTCCCCAAAAGGTAAGAATCTGGAAGGGATTACAACTTTATGAAGGATTTATATGTGAAACATGAACAGACTTATACAATATTGGAATGACAGAAAAAGAAGGCCATTGGTGTTTTGTTGTGAATTCTCTTTACAGTACACCTCTGATTTTTAAAACAGAGGGACTGTGAATAGCAAGTTGGATGCCTCTGGTTTCTTTGAAAAGCTAGTGAAACAATACCAATAAATACTGTAGCGTTGTTCTGCTACATAAACTGGCAGAAGCTCTGACACATTCAAGATATTCCCAACAGACATATTCCCAGTTTCTGCAAGAAATTATTACTGTTTCAAATGCTTCTAGTTAATGCAGGACATAAAAGAAGGAGAAAAACTGAAGAAACCACTCAGCACAGCAAGGCTGTTCATTAGCTTGCACCTTATAAGAGAACCCACAATGCACATCCAATCCTTTAAACAAATGCTGTAGTTTTCCTGAGTATAATTCAACATGTAAGAAGATCAAGGAAGAGCCTATTTAAGCTATAATGTCCATGGCCAGGGGACTATTACCATGAAATATAGATTAGACAAGGGCACAAATAATGAGCCTTTAGGGACCTACTTATCATGTGAAGTGCTATTATCTTGCCATACCTAGGCAAGAAAGGCAGGAATGACAGATATTTGTATAATCTAGGCAGGCGACATAAAGAAACACAGTTTTGCCCAACACTCCTTCTCTTTTGGAGTTAACCCTTCAAATTCTGCTTCATTATTCTGGATTTTTTTCCAAACGCAATACTCACAAGTTTTAAAGCTAATTAGTGACTAGAACCCCTTCACGGATTGCTGCCTTGTCGTGACGAAGGGCTTGAGTAATTCAGAGAAGCTATGGGCTATGCCGTGCAGGGACACCCAAGACGGACAGGTCATAGTGGAGAGTTCTGACTAAACACGATCCACCTGGAGCGGGAACTGTCAAGCCACTCCAGTATCTTTGCCAAGAAAACTCCATGGACAGAAACAAAAGGCTAAAAGATATGACGTTGGAAGATGAGCCCCTCAGGTCAGAAGGCGTCCAACATGCTACTGAGGAAGAGCGGAGGACAAGTACAAGTAGCTCCAGAGATAATGAAGTGGTTGGGCCAAAACTGAAAGGACGCTCAGCTGCGGACGTGCCTGGAAGTGAAAGGAAAGTCCGATGCTGCAAAGAAAAATACTGCATAGGAACCTGGAATGTAAGATCTAGGAACCTTGGTAAGCTGGATGTGGTCAAACAGGAGATGGCAAGAATAAACATTGACATCCTGGGTGTCAGTAAACTAAAATGGACGGGAATGGGCGAATTCAATTCAGACGATTACCATATCTACTATTGTGGGCAAGAATCCCGTAGAAGAAATGGAGTAGCCCTCATAGTCAACAAGAGAGTGGGAAAAGCTGTACTGGGATACAATCTCAAAAATGAAAGAATGATTTCAATATGAATCCAAGGCAGACCTTTCAACATCACAGTAATCCAAGTTTAGGCACCAACCACCGATGCTGAAGAGGCTGAAATTGACCAATTCTATGAAGACTTACAACACCTTCTAGAACTGACACCAAAGAAAGATGTTCTTCTCATTATAGGGGATTGGAATGCTAAAGTAGGGAGTCAAGAGATAAAAGGAACAACAGTCTTGGAGTTCAAAATGAAGCAGGGCAAAGGCTAATAGAGTTTTGTCAAGAGAACAAGCTGGTCATCACAAACACTCTTTTCCAACAACACAAGAGGCGACTCTACACATGGACATCACCAGATGGACAACACCGAAAACAGATGGATTATGTTCTCTGCAGCCAAAGATGGAGAAGCTCTATACAGTCAGCAAAAACAAGACCTGGAGCTGATTGTGGCTCTGATCATCAGCTTCTTATAGCAAAATTCAAGCTTAAACTGAAGAAAGTAGGAAAAACCACTGGGCTAGTCAGGTATAATCTAAACCAAATCCCTTATGAATACACAGTGGAAGTGAAGAACAGATTTAAGGAACTCGATTTGGTGGACAGAGTGCCTGAAGAACTATGGATGGAGGCTCGTAACATTGTACAGGAGGCAGCAACAAAAACCATCCCAAAGAAAAAGAAATGCAAGAAAGCAAAGTGGCTGTCCAACGAGGCCTTACAAATAGCAGAGAAGAGAAGGGAAACAAAATGCAAGGGAGATAGGGAAAGTTACAGAAAATTGAATGCAGACTTCCAAAGAATAGCAAGGAGAGACAAAAGGGCCTTCTTAAATGAACAGTGCAAAGAAATAGAGGAAAATAATAGAAAGGGAAAAACCAGAGATCTGTTCAAGAAAATTGGAGATATCAAAGGAACATTTTGTGCAAAGATGGACATGATAAAGGACAAAAATGGTAGGGACCTAACAGAAGCAGAAGACATCAAGAAGAGGTGGCAAGAATACACAGAGGAATTATACCAGAAAGATCTGGATGTCCCGGACAACCCAGATAGTGTAGTTGCTGACCTTGAGCCAGACATCCTGGAGAGTGAAGTCAAGTGGGCCTTAGAAAGCATGGCTAACAACGCCTGGGGCCTCTGGTCCATGGGGTCATGAAGAGTCAGACACAACTTAATGACTAAACAAGAACAGTGACTAGAACAAAAGCATCTGTGCTGACAAAATGGAGAAATCAAATTTGGGCAAGTCCAAAAATGAGATTAGGAGAAGAGAAACTATTGAGAGAGTTATGATATCCTACACTAATATAGATCCTAATTAAATCCGTACTCTTTTATGACTACTTACTTGCTGCTGAACCTGAGCCAGGAAAGATGTTATTGGATTGCAACTCCCATCAGCCCTAGTTAACACCACTCCATAAGGAATGACAAGGGTTGCAGTTCAACAGCATCTGAAAAGCCGCACATCCCACAACCATGCCTTATGTCTTCAGCTTTCTTTTCCCTTCATCACCAACCTCATCCTTTCTGCCTTGCAGCACAAGAAAAGTGTATATCGCACAAGCCTATTTTCAACTTCACTTATATTAGAATCCCAGTCCTTTTCATTTAATTATTTGATTTTTAAACAATTAAACATATAATAGTACTACTTAGTTAAAACTGCTAAAAATGCTTTAAAAACACCTTTTATTTTGTCCCATTCACGTTTTGTGCATGCATGTTTAAAGTGCATTGCTGAAACCTATTACCTTCATACATTACATAACTTAAGCAAGGTAGTAAGCAATTGAAAAATGTCCTTAATTTACTCTGGTTTTGGCAATCACACAAGAAGGGGACAATCAAAGAAGACCACTGCAACCTGATTCCGTGATAACAGGAAATCCTCATCTATAGTGAGGAATGGGTGAGAATTCTGTTTAGATAAAACACTTTTGATAAAACATCACCAAAATAAGCATTTCCTCCATATTTAGAGTAGGATATGTTTTTAAAAATGTAAATGCAGGATAAAGAAAAATGGACAGATTTTCCTATCTGTATTAATAGCACTACAGTATCTTCTCCTACAAGCATCCCAGGAAAAGGCATCTCACTTTGGATGTAAGCTTCTCTTTGTGCATGCCATATCCCAAGCCAGTCCTCCATTTCATGTAGTAACACAGAATATTTTGACAGCATCTGCTATAGGATATTCCCTCAGAGCCCAGAAGGTCAGTACAACCATGCACAGCTAGGCAATAAATACACACATTTCTTTGCTCTCTACCACCCCAAACAGTCCAAGGGGGAAATACTTTTCTCTCCCACAGAAGATTACAGGATGTAAGCTACAAAATATCTGTCTCCCCTTACTCATTTTGCATCAGTCAAGAATCCTGCTCCAGATGAAGGCCCTGTACATAAAATCATCTCAGTCCCCTGTTCCAGTACAACTAAAGGAGTGTTCAAGTAGAACGTTTTATCCTAATAATCATCATTGGGAATTCCCATATGAACAAGCTTGGCTGAAGGACCCAAGTCAGAATTATCTTTAGAATATAATTTTATAAATTACAAAATCTAAGTATAGTTTGTACCAACAACAGCAAATTTACTCAAATGAACATAGCTAAATTTAGTTGTCTTTCCCAGAGCTTCAATATCTTGCTTGTTTGAACTACAAGCCAATCTCCTAGAATCCCCCTGCTGATATTCTAAGAAATGTAGTTCAAAAAGTAGCATTTTCAAGATTTTTTCCTTCCACTGCTTGCTGAGAAATGTTTAACAGATTGGTTGCTTCTATTGCTTCTTATTGATGTATTTTAATTGTGGTCTTTACTCTGTTTCTATATTTCTATGAAACACGTTCCATATTTTCATGTTTTAATACTGTTTTAATGTGAATTATTGTTAGCCACTTAATATTATATAAATTAGTCAAATAAATAAAGTAATCAAATAAATAAATATTACAGCTGATGTGATCATAACCAAACTTAATTCCTCCATAACACTTTTAAAACACACACACACACAAAGCCATAAATTCTTCTGAGAAAAGAGTAGGGACAATTTGCACAACTTTTGCAACCCATCATCTTCAATGACAGACTTTTGATATCTAGCCAGTAATTGTACTGGAAGGGTGCATATGCGGGGCAGGATGGAAGAGGAGGGAGGGAAAACTACACAGCTTTTTACTAGTAGCAATATTTCTAACTCTACATTAACAGCATCCCAAAGAGGATCTTTTGAAACTGACCTGTACCAGATTTCCGATGCTGAATCTGTAGTAACAAGCCTAACACCCCAATCATCACAATGGTATTTGCCATCACCTCTCCACAGTGCAACAGCCATGCTCAGCGCAATGCCAGGCCACAAACTAATCCACTGTCAAGTTGTAGCTGGTCTGACTGTATATTTACAGAGTTGTGCCCTTCATTTTGAACTCTTGACTGGGTAATATGCATATCCTTTGGCATCTGCTTCTGTAACCAATGTCTGCATTTCTCATCTCTTTATTCATTCAGTCAGTCAATCAAATGTACCGTATTTTGTAGTTGCCTTTTAAGACTACATACGTTCTTACCAACATGATATGTGGCATAAAAACAATACAAAGATTCATATTAGCAAAATCATGTTCAATAGAAACATATTTCTTTCTTTATTTGGTCTATTTATATCCTACCTTTCCTCCAATGAACCTAAGCATATGTACATGGCTCTATTCAATCCCACTTTATCCACAGAACTGTACAGGTTTGTGGTAACTGTATTATCAGAGTGCAGCAAGCCATCACCATAACTAAAGGGAGGTCCTATCCCACTGTACATCCCAAAATAGCCAGTCTATGTGGCCTTGGGCAAGCTGCACAGTCCCAAGATGCCACAAAAAGAAGGGAATGGTAAACCACTTCTGAGTACTCTTTACCTAGAAAACTGTGATAAGGGTCGTCATAAGTCAGAAGTGACATGATATCATTATCATTATTACCTCAAGCATTGTGTGCTGTTTGGAAAAAGGTATGCTTCTATATTTCTGTATCCCCCTTCAGTCAATCCCTAGTCCAGATAAACTCACCATGCTGTGGAGGGAGTGGCTCCCCCAATTGTCACTTTCTGCATGTGAGAGAAATTTTGTAATAGAAATGGTTAAGATCATTCAAGTAAAGTTCCTGTTAATATTCTTGAAACAAACACAAACATTGTGTTAATTACTGTGACGAAATGCCTAAAGGTGACGTCATTCCTGCCTGTCAGTCACAGGAGCTCTAGAGGGAGGAGCCAAGGATAGAGCAGGAGGGGCGGAACCAAGGGGACAGTTAGACAGTTGGAGGGTTGGAGCTTAGTGAGGAGAAGAGTTAGAGTAATCTGTATAGAGAGTTAGGAAAGTGAATTAAGAGCAAGGTTATTAGATTGAACAAGCAGGAATGAGAACACCTAGAATAAGATAGATATTGAGTGATTGAAATTATATAATAAGCCTGAATATATGTCCCATCCTATCCAAACCTAATCAAACCCCTGATACAGTGATTACGTGATTTACTTTGTGATTTGATGAATAATAAAAGATTATCTGTTATTCCAACCAACTGATTCCGAAGTTCAATAAGCCTTGCATATGGCAGCACATGTGTCTAACACACATAGGTGGTATTAAGTAAATAATACCTGGTGGCAGCGAGAGAAATCAAGAGGGAGAGAACCTTTGTGAGGGCCACAACAAACAGAGCCACAAGGGCGATCTCCACAAGTGGTGTCAGCAGTGGGATACGAAGTGAATCCCCACAAGAGGTGGGATTCGGAGTGAATTCCACAAGTGAAGGGATTCAAGTAGAAATCCAGTGAGCCAAAAGAAATCATAGTCCAGCAAGAAAAGCCATTGAATTTTCAGAGCTAAGGAGAACTATTAATCAGTCAGAGACATGTGTGAAGGAGTAGTGAACCCTCTGTTTAGGGAATAACTTAGGGACTCCAGGTCACACAACGTAGAAAAGACTGAAATAGTAAAGCAAAGCTCTGAGGGAAAATTCAAGGGGGTTTCAAATTACCTCACGTGTGAAGTGAAGTCCAGGCTAGCTTGGGACCCAAGCTCTAAGTGAGCACTGAAGGGACAAGTGGAGGCCGAGGGGGCAGAGAACTGAGGTGATTGAACAGTAAAGGCTGAGACCATTTCTAAAGGCATAAATTTCTGTTTATTCTCTGTGGCCAAGAGCAAAAAGAGACTTTGTATCAGGCCAAGGCACTGGCTGAGTGCCAGAGGAGAAAACAGTGTAACCAAAAACTCCGTAGCTGCCAGCGGAAGGCTAATAGAAACAGTATCACTCTCTCTAACTCAAGAAAGGAAAAAAGCCGTTTGAATTGGGGCTTGTCTTTAGGGATTACTAGAATAAGTTTAGTGATCCAAACAAATCACTAATAAAAATGCCTACCAAGAAAGGAAAGGTGGCAAAAGAAGCATCATCAAATCCACAAGATTTACCTCGCGGGGAGGGAATCTTAGAGCAGGAGGATGATGGAATTGTAATTCAGGAGGGTAATACCTCAAGGGAGGAAACTGCCTCAAGGGGCGAGATTGCCTCAGGGGAGGAAACCGCCTCAAGGGAAGTAGTTGTCTCAAGGGGAGAATCTACCTCACTAGAGTATCAAAAATGGAAATTTGAAAAGGAGCAAGCATTTAAATTAAAAGAGCTAGAATTTAAAAGGGAGGCGGATAAAGAAAAAGCTACAGCCCAAGAAAGAGAAAGAGAAAGAGAGACTGCCTTAAGGGCTGAAGCAGAAAAAGCTAGGGCGGAGACTGCAGCCCAAGAGATTGCCCTGAGGGAAAAAGAAATAAATATAAATTTTCAGTTGGAAATGAGGTGAATGGAGCTAGCAGAAGCCCAAGCTAATAATAATAATAACACCAACATAAATTCTGAGGGGGGACGCTTATCGAAAGCAGACCTTAAGAGGTTCCCTATGTATAGGAAGGGCGATAACCCAGAGTCCTTCATAATCCTGTTCGAACGCGCGTGCTGGGACTTCGGCGTGGAGGGGCCAGAACGCATGGTAGTGATGAGGTCTCAGATTAGCAGCGAAATGGCCGAAATCTATGCCCAGATGCCAGTAGAGGTAGCTAGGGACTACCAAGAATACAAAAAGATGGTCTTCCTACGCTTTGGAATCAATGCAGAAAATCTAAGACGAAAATTTAGGGCATTGATCAAAAAGCCGGATGAATCCTACTCCCAACTGGGAGCAAATATGAATAGATATCTTGATAAATGGCTGGAGCAGGCAGAAGTTAAGACCCTAGAGGAAATGAAAAATATAATAGGGCTTGAACAATTCTTCTCAGTTCTACCTGGGGAACTGAGGTATCTGGTGACAGATAAAAAGCCGAGAAATATTAAGGAAGCCAGTGAAATGGCGGACCATATAACAAATATAAGAAATCCAAAATATTCTGAGGTAAAAGTTCTGAGGATAGAAAAAAGGAACCCAGAGAGTACCTCAGGAACCAACAGGCAGTTGGAAGCCATTTTAAGGGCAAAACCTCAAAATATTAGAAAGGGGACCCCTAGATCTACTCCGCCAAAATTGGGAGGAACTAGAGGGGGAGCAAGACCCAGAAACAGTAATTACGTACATAGAAAACTTAATGAATACCCTGCAAAAATCTCTGGAGATAGCAGCAGAGAATTTGCAAGGCCAGCAGCAAAAACAAAAAGTATGGTACGACAAAAAGGCCAGAGAGAGAGCATTCAACCCTGGAGATGAGGTTCTGATGCTAAGACCCATCAAAGGGAATAAGTTACAGCTAAACTGGGCGGGCCCTTACAGAATAACCTCCAAAATGAGTGAAACAAATTATATAATCCAGGAGGAGGGAGAAACTGGGCGAAGGGTGGTTCACGTAAATATGATAAAACCATACTACAGGAGGGGAAACGTTGTCTTATTCACCATGAGGGAAGCAGACAACGCAAAACATGAATTACCTTATTGGGAAGGGAGAGGTGAACCCAAATATAACCCTGAAGAAGTCCAAATCAGTCCCTTACTGTCCCAAGAGAGACAGGAAGAAGTGAAAGCCCTGCTAGGGAGATACAAGCAGGTATTCTCCAACAAACCAGGGATAGCAAAGGGGGTAGTGCATAAAATTGACACCGGAGAAGCACTCCCACAAGCTGTAACACCATATCGAGTCACAGGTCCATATGTGGCCAAAGTTCGTCATGAACTGGACGAAATGCTAAAAGAGAAAATCATAGTCCCATCATCCAGCCCGTGGGCAGCCCCGATAGTATTAGTGGACAAACCGGATGGCAGCATCCGCTTTTGCGTGGATTATAGAAAACTAAATCACGTGACAAAATCAGATGCTTACCCAATGCCACGGTTAGATGATTTAATTGAAACGATAGGAGGATGTCAGTTCATAACAAGTTTAGATCTGACCAAAGGTTTCTGGCAAGTGGAGTTAGAGCCCAAAGACCAGGAGAAAACCGCATTTTGCAGCCCTTTCGGACTGTTTGAATTCAGAGTCTTGAGTTTCGGATTGCGAAATGCTCCCACAACCTTCCAAAGACTCATGGACCAGACTTTACAAGGTCTCAGAGAATTCACAGTAGCCTATATTGATGACATAGGAATTTACAGCCAAACGTGGAAAGATCACCTATGCCACGTTGAACTAGTACTGCAAAGACTAAAAGAGACAGGACTAACAGTGAAGGCCAGCAAATGCCAGCTGGGTAGTTCTGAACTAAAATACTTAGGCCATATAGTAGGGGGAGGAAGAATCAAACCTCTGAAATCAAAAATTGAAGTGATTAGTAATTGGCCTAGACCTACTTCCAAGAAAAAAGTCAGATCCTTTTTAGGGCTAGTCGGTTATTACAGGCGCTTTATACCAAAATTTAGCGAAATAGCCGCCCCTATATCAGACCTGACCCACAAAAAGAAAGCAGAAAGTATCCAGTGGACGAGCTACTGCGAGGAAGCTTTTGGGAAGCTGAAGGAGGCGTTGATGACCGGTCCTGTGCTGAGAGCCAGCGTGAGTTCACCATGTCTACTGATGCGTCCAACATCGAGTTGGGAGCCGTGCTGACCCAGAGGGACCACAACGGAGACCATCATCCAGTGGCGTACCTAAGCAAGAAGCTGCAGGCAGGTGAGAAACATCTGTCTACCATAGAGCGCGAATGCTTGGCGATAATATGGTCGCTACGGAAACTTAAACCCTACATATGGGGCAGACATTTTGTCCTTTGTACCGACCATTCCCCACTGCTGTGGCTGAGAACTATAAGGGCGAACAATAGCAAGCTATTGAGGTGGGCCCTACTGCTGCAAGACTTCGACTTCGAGGTACAGAGTGTCAAAGGGACTCAAAACGTAGTGGCTGACGCACTCTCGAGAGTACCAGAAGACTGAGGAACGGAAAAGAAGGAAATAAAGAACTTAAAATGTGATAAAAAGTGATAATATGTTTAGTTATGAAATGTACAAATAAAGATAAGCAATTACAACTGTGATTAAAACTTTCTGCGAAATGAACTAATGGTAAGCAATGATAATACAAATGTTGAATGAGTTACACAGCACTATTTAAGTAAGTATAAATGTCATTTAAAAATGTAAAGTATTATTAATACATGTTGAAAATAACAAAACTGTTTTACGTTGTTCATGGAGCAAACTACTTTAAGTTTTGCTCCCTGAAACAAACTTTTTAAGGGGGAAGGTGTGTGACGAAATGCCTAAAGGTGACGTCATTCCTGCCTGTCAGTCACAGGAGCTCTAGAGGGAGGAGCCAAGGATAGAGCAGGAGGGGCGGAACCAAGGGGACAGTTAGACAGTTGGAGGGTTGGAGCTTAGTGAGGAGAAGAGTTAGAGTAATCTGTATAGAGAGTTAGGAAAGTGAATTAAGAGCAAGGTTATTAGATTGAACAAGCAGGAATGAGAACACCTAGAATAAGATAGATATTGAGTGATTGAAATTATATAATAAGCCTGAATATATGTCCCATCCTATCCAAACCTAATCAAACCCCTGATACAGTGATTACGTGATTTACTTTGTGATTTGATGAATAATAAAAGATTATCTGTTATTCCAACCAACTGATTCCGAAGTTCAATAAGCCTTGCATATGGCAGCACATGTGTCTAACACACATAGGTGGTATTAAGTAAATAATACCTGGTGGCAGCGAGAGAAATCAAGAGGGAGAGAACCTTTGTGAGGGCCACAACAAACAGAGCCACAAGGGCGATCTCCACAATTACTATTTTGTTTCTTGTTATTTTAACAAAAATAACTACTAGGAAAGTACAGGACACAGCTTTATATACTTGATTCAGGCACAAAACTTGCTACTTATGGCTCTTCAGCAAGATAGTTGAGGTGAGCTTATGACTGTGAATTAGAAGTAATCACTCAAGGTGCTAAAAGTAAAAAAAAAATTCAGGAAAAAACACTAGAGTTGAGAACAGAAGCGCCAGAGCTGACTTCTATGTGTGCAAGAGTGCTGAAGACCAACATGTAGGCATCCTTACAGCCATCCATACATCGCAAAGCACAGAGAATTAAGGGGATAAAATACTTCTTTGAGGAACCGGAAGTGATAATACGAAGAGAAAGTTATGTAAGGGCAACAATTTATAAATAGTCTCTGACAGAAAACAAATAGAAGCCAAGATGTCCAATCCCACTTGGCTATCACTGTTTATTAGCTGCCTTAAATACAATATTGCTGTGCTTGTTCTAAAAATAACCCTGTGGGGTAGATCAGGCTGAGAGAGAGAAAGCCAGGAAATTTCGTGCATCAGTGGTGACTAGAACCTGGATTTACCAAGTCCCCAGTCCAGCCCCCTAACCATTTTGCTATGCTGATAAACCATACAAATTTAAATAAAACCATTTTCAATCAATTATAACAACAAAATGTCTGTAAGGAGTTCGTAACATAAATAGTACCGATTACAGGCCAGGAAGAACAGGGGTTTCTTAGGACTGACCATCCATCTCTCTCTCTCCTGAAGTAGGGATTTCCATACCATAGGGACGAACACCGAGAAGGCCTTACCTAAACTGCAATATTGCAGTCAAGACTTGACTCATGACCTGAGTTTGATCCCAACAGGCTCAAGTAGCTGGCTCAAGATGGACTTAGTCTTTCATCTTTCCAGGCTTGGTAAATTGAATATCTAGTTTGCTAGGGGCAAGGGCAATGTGTAATCAGCATAATTAAATTGTACACTGTAGCGTTCACCCTGCTCATTAATATTTATGTTGTGATTTGCATGCACCAATAGGAGTTGGTGAGGGGTGGAGTTAAGTGGGGTTGAAGAGAAGGAGGGAGGGAGAGAGGAGAGTAGGTGGTTGAGACTGAAGATAAAAGGTTGTTTAGTTGAGAGTTAATTATATTGACTGGACTGTTATCACTTGTAAGAATAAACAATTTCTACTTGGTTCTTAAATGATACATCACTTGGTCCTCTATCGCTAATAGTGAATAACTTTGATGTAATCAATTGGTGGCAGCTGAATGACACGTTGCTTGTGCCTTAGTTTGGTGAAACAACCAAGGGACAGGCGGGAACGTGACAAATTGGTGGCATAGCGGTCGGATACGAAACAATCCAGAGTGAAATTGAATTTTCTTGAGTCTGGATGGAAAAGGGGTTAGTAAATCCCTTTACTCTGAACAGAGGGCAAATAAGCGATGTTATGCGTGTGGTAAAGAAGGACATTTTTAGTCCCAATGTGAAACTCATAGAAATGAAAATTTCAGTCAGCCTAAAAAAGTATTTTGCCTTCAGCCTTCAACAGTTGAAGTTGAGGCCTCTAACGGCTGCACTGTTGCTAAGGAAATGGACATGGCAAAGAGCCCAGAGCTTCCCGAGGGCAGAGTGTTACAGTGTTATTTAATCCAGTGTGACCAAGACTTATTGGAAAACTCTGGGGAAATGATTTTAATCAATGGGAAAAAATATCTAGGAATTAGAGACTCATGTTCTCAAGTTACTATCTGTCACCCAGATATAATTCCTAGAGAGAACATGTTGGAACAGGAGATCGCTCTTAAAGAAATAAGTTCTGATTCTGTAATATTGCCAATGGCGAGAGCAGCATTGAATTACCATGGGTGGTCTGGTATATGGAAAGTAGCTGTGTCAGATCAAATCACAGCTCCTTGTCTGATTGGTTTGGATCTCTCAAAGCATGTGCAGAGTGTTTGCATGGTAACCCACTCTCAGGGGAGACAGATTGTAGCCGCTGAGGAAAGCATGGGAATCCCAACCACTGAAACTCTCGTTGAAAGACCCAGTTTAGGGGAACACCCTGAAATAAGGGAGACTGCTGATTTGGTGCTGATGAAAAATCCTAATAATTCCTCCTTTATTAAGGAACAAAAGGAAGATAGCACCTTAAATAGTTACTTTGAAAAAGTTAAAGAGAATCCCATTCCACTATCCCCTGAACATCCAGAGAGGTATTGTGTGGACCAAGACCTATTATATAGGGAGGTTTTAATGGCACCTTGTAGGGGTGGAGAAGAGCCCCACAAACAGCTAATTGTCCCTGTTAAATACCGAGAAAAGATTCTGGAAAAAGCACACAAAGATGTATTTGGAGCACACATGGGAATCTCTCACACTAAGCAAAGGGTCGCACAGAATTTTTATTGGCCAGGGATGGGGCAACAAGTTAAGCAATATTGTCAAACCTGTGATACTTGCCAGAAGCAAGGTACTGGAAATGACAAAACTAGAGCTAAACTATGCCCATTACCTGTTATCTAGACCCCTTTCCAACGTTTAGGTCTGGACCTGGTGGGACCCCTACGCAGGGTGACTAGATGAGGAAATAAGTATATCTTATCCATTATTGATTTTGCCACCAGATACCCAGAAGCTGCTCCCCTAAGAAACATAGAGATGGAAACTGTGGTGGATGCATTAATTAGCTATATGTGCCGAATGGGTTTTACGTCAGAAATAATAACAGATTTAGGAACTTCCTTTACTTCCAAACTAATGAAGAGTCTATGGCAGGTCTGTGGAATTTCCCATGTGAGGTCATCTCCTTACCACCCCCAAATGAATGGGTTAGTGGAAAAATTTAATGGAACTTTAATGAGGATGATACGTACGTGGCAGAGAACCCAAATGACTGGGATAATAAATTACAACCACTGGTATACGTGTATCAAGATATTCCCCCAGTAAGCACAGGTTTTAGTCCTTTTGAACTTTTGTTTGGTGGTAAAGTAAGAGGAGGGACGTGGTGCTGCTGCGGGTTAAACCGCAGAAGCCTCTGTGCTGCAAGGTCAGAAGATCAGCAGTTGTAAGATCGAATCCACGCAATGGAGTGAGCTCCCGTTGCTTGTCCCAGCTCCTGCCAACCTAGCAGTTCAAAAGCATGCAAATGCAAGTAGATAAATAGGTACCACCTCGGTGGGAAGGTAATAGGCGTTCCATGTCTAGTCGCGCTGGCCACGTGACCACGGAAACTGTCTTCGGACAAACGCTGGCTCTATGGCTTGGAAAGGGGGATGAGCACTGCGCCCTAGAGTCAGACACGACTGGACTAAATGTCAAGGGGAACCTTTACCTAAAGTAAGAGGGCCTTTAGATTTGTTACAACAGAACTGGGAAGATTATAAAGAAAGGAACCCTGAGTCGACTGTAGAATGCATGGATAATTTAATGAACACCTTACAAAGATCCCTAGAGATAGCTGGGGAAAACTTAAAGGAAGTCTTAAAAACCTGTCCTGATTGCACAGGACTTTGACCGTGAGTTCATCATTTACACGGATGCGTCGAACGTGGGACTGGGAGCCGTGCTGTGCCAAGCAGACGACAGCAGGAGTCTACATCAGGTGACTTACATCAGCAAGAAACTCCAACCTCATGAGAGACATTTATCCACCATCGAAAAAGAGTGTCTAGCTATCGTATGGACGCTGCAAAAGCTGAAGCCCTACATTTGGGGAAGGAAATTCGTCCTCTGCACCAACCATTCCCCTTTGGTGTAGCTACAAACTATGAAATCCAACGGCAGCAAACTTACGAGATGGTTGCTGATTTTGCAAGACTTTGATTTTGAAATCCGCAGTGTAAAAGGATCTCAGAATGTGGTCACAGACACTTTGTCTAGAAGGTCAAATGACTAGAGAAAATTCTTTTGTTTGTATTTATGTGAGTTCAATATTAACTGTTCTGTCTGTATAATAGTTATGTGATATGCTTAAAGTGCAAAATTTGCTTAGATGTTAATATACTAAGAGGTAGGTATGGTTATAGTAAAAATAATAGTAAGTATGCTTAGTAATATAAGAGGTCAATATTTGCATTTTTCCATGGATCTTCATTTGTTTATGAGGGCAAACCGTTAAGTTTCCCCTCCTAAAACAAACTAATTAAGGGGGGAGGGATGTAGCTTTCACCCTACTCATTAATATTTATGTTGTGATTTGCATGCACCAATAGGAGTTGGTGAGGGGGTGGAGTTAAGTGGGGGTGAAGAGAAGGAGTGTGTGAGAGAGGAGAGTAGGCGGTTGAGAGTGAAGAGAGAAGGTTGTTTAGTTGAGAGTTAATGATATTGACTGGACTGTTATCACTTGTAACAATAAACAATTCCTACTTGGTTCTTAAATGATACGTCGCTTGGTCCAATATCACTAATAGTGAATAATGTTGATGTAATCAACTGGTGGCAGCTGAATGACATGTTGCTTGTGCCTTAGTTTAGTGAAACAACCAAGGGACAGGCGGGAATGTGACATACACTACCCAGAGAGTGCTTTAAGAGTTATGAGCTGGTATACAAGCAGCACTTTTACCTTTTATACATGCCAATCTTTCTGACTTTGGCAATGGGTCAGCTAGCAGAACTGCTGACGCTTCCTTTAAAACATGGACAGAGTTACAGATTGTCCTTCAAATAAACCTTGACCCATACAATTCAGGACATTAAAATAGAAAACAGCACTTTGAATGGATTTAAAATGCACTGGCAGCCATGACAGCAAGTACAGGATTGGTTAATACTATCTGACTGTCTATCAGATAGTATTATAGATACGCAAGCGGCCACATTTGATGCCAAAGCATCTGCTTCAAAGGCAAACCCATATACAGCACATTGAAGCTATCCAGTCCTGATGCTAAAAAAGGGCACATATAACTGATGCCATTTCCACTTTTTCTGGGTAGGTTATAGGGAATGTACCGACATAATCTGACAAGAAGCACACCTGATTACTGACAACACCTGGCTTCTGCAATGAGTCCAGAAAGATTCACAAGTGACAACCCTGACTCTTATGAGGAAGTGCAGCCCCCTCCCAAAACAAGCTGAATGTCTGATCTGCAAACTTCCCCACTCAAAGCACTTTTCATTTTCTTTGTATTAAGCTTTGGTTGCTCAATATCCCTCCTTAAACTACCTCCAAGCAGCTACTCAGGAGTTCCACAGCCTGGGATTACTAAGTGGAAATCAGAAGTACTGTAGAGCTGCATCTACCTACCAATGGCACTGCAACCTAGACCTCTAGACCTCCCCCAACAGGTTTCACCTACATACTAAACAGCATTCTAGCAGAGCTAGCCACAATGTTGAGCTTACCACTCTGTAGAAACACTCAGGAGCTCCAGGACAGCAATAACTTTAGCCCCATTTCACACAGTGAGATGTGAACAGCAACCTTCAGCTTCTTGATTTTTCAGCATCCTTTATTTTAAAACAGGGATGGGCAACTTCAACCACTCCAGGGGTTGTTTTCAGTCCACTGAATGCCACAATCCCTCTGAAAATGTGAATTTATTGGGTTGTTATTCAAAATGAGAAATGAACAGAAGTTCAGTTCTGGTTTGGGGGAAGGGAAACATGAAAAGGCACCCTTTCAATAAAGCACATTCCTATACCTTGCTTTAGAGAAGATTCCCTGCAGCTGAAGACCACCAGAAATGGCAATTATCCTTGTTTTGATGAAAAAGAGTTTTAGCCCTTATTTTGGAATAAAATGTCCCTTCAGAACAGTGATTCTGTTGAAACTCTCACATACTGCAGCAGACTGCTATGATAGTTTGCACGCAATTTGCAGAGAATAACCAAACTTTCTTATGTAGAGCCACTTGAATACCTTAGTGTCCCCAAACTCAAGAGAGAAATGCAGCCATGTTTGTGTAAGCTTGACAACGGAGAAACATTTGTCAGTTAAAAATAAAATGCCTCAACGGATGTCTCAGCATGCAGGATCTACATGTTTTCCTGTTCAGTTCACCACATATAATATACTGTAGCTATCAAATACAAAAAACATTTTTTTAAATATGCCATTTTTGTTTCTTCACTAGAGAACAGCCTTCATTACTTTCTTGTGTTATTTTCACCCATAGTTTAAGAAATGCAGAAACAGATCATAATAAATGCCTTTTGTTTCATATTTTTTCAGTTTCTTGGGGCTCTGGAACAGATCTGACTGGATCACCTGATCCATATAGAATTTCTCACTTGAGATGAACTATTCACTTTTACTTTGGAGAAGTGACAAGAGGAAGAAGTTAACCTGTGAGGAAAGTTTTAGCTGTGAATGCAAATTTTCACTGAGAAAAGTGTTATATCCCTCCTTCTCACTGCTGATTTCCCCTTAAAATGGCAATAAAGGAGGTTAAAAAACAATTTTATCAAAAAGAAATTGGGAGATCCAATTACAGATCCCACAGGATGCATAATTTGACTTTATGTTCCTCCTCATTCTTTTTCTGGCAGCTTGATCGGCTTCACATGATTGTTTACAAAGAGATACATTAAAGTAGGGTTTACTAGCCCAGCACCAACTGATATTAACAATATTCAGTAAGACAAATCATGAACTACTATGATGTGAAAGAGTTGAGAACAAGTGCCCTCACATACTGCCACAAAAGCAGGAAGAAAAAGGCATTTGTGTGGTGCAACTCACTACAATAAATCACACCTTCAATGGGGCCATTTTGTTCATGAAAAGACACAGCAGCTTTCAAGTTCCACACAAATCTAGAACACTTATCTGCAGGAAAAACTAACTAGATGAAAAGTTAGAGAAAAGAACAACTGTAGCTGACAACATTCCACCCCCTTTATTTGCTTCACATGTTCGGAGCCCTCAAGGCAAGATTTAATATGAAGAAAAGCAGAACTGTCTCAAGCTCAGCACGAATAGAGACTGTTCTCACAACATTCAGTATTGGAGTTCACTCTCAAAACATGACTCACGATCCTTCCACTAATACAGACCTTTAAAAATGCCTCTAGCTTTAACTTGCTTCACTATCCTGGGCATTCTTCCTGAGAAGATGCTGACAGTCCCAAAGCAAAAAAGCGTGCTGCTTATATACCGCCCCATAGCGCTTCAAGCACTCTCTGGGCGGTTTACAAGTTAATTATGCAGGCTACACATTGCCCCCCCAGCGAGCTGGGTACTCATTTTACCGACCTCGGAAGGATAGAAGGCTGAGTCAACCTTGAGCCGGCTACCTGGGATTGAACCCCGGGTCATGAGCACAGTTTTGGCTGCAGTACAGCAGTTTAACCACTGCGCCACGAGGCTCCCATTTGCAAAATGGCTGCAAAATCAGTTACAGCGGATCAGGGAATATTTTAGACCTGCTAGATGTTTCAACAGAGGGAGCTTATGCATAGATTATTGGCAGTTGTGCATTCAGAGCAAAAAAAAGATAGGGGTAGCCCTTCAGGGCCTCATTCGGCAGAATAGCTCCCAAACATCACAGGAATGGCTGCCTAGCTGGCCCTACCATTAGGCAGAGTGAGAACACTGAGATGCAGAGGGCCATATACTTAGCTTAGCTTAACTGTCATACATTTAGTGCTATTGTCCAGTTTCCACAGACAAAAGCCAGGGGTGGGCAGGTTGATGTTCTCTCTGAACTGATGGAAGTGAGTGGGTGCAACTCAGCTTACACGCAAGAAGGTGCATGTCTTCTCACAAGGAAGAATAGAGGTGACCACCTCAGGTTTCTGAGGTTGTTGCTTACCTGCTCTGGCATGTGCTGACCTCCCTTCAAACTTAGATTCCTATCCTTAAGGTTGCTGACGTCATTTCCTTCCTTCCTGCATCTCTCCTGCTCCTTCAAGGAGACTTCTTGCCTTTGTTGTCTAGAGACGAAATGACTTCTACCACCTTTCCTATCCCAAGTATATTTCTCTGATAAACTCAAGCTTTATTTTCTTAAAAATAAGTGTGGAAGTGATTCTTTTACAAAGGGGAGATATATGCTTAGGTTATCATTCTCAGTCTCAAGGGGTTAATCCAAAAGTTAATGTTACTTCAGAACCACTGCATATGTATTTTCCAACATGAACAAAGCATTGCTCTTTCCTTCTGAACAAACCTCCAACCCCAGGGTTTGAAAGGCCATCAGGCTGAAATGATAAAGTAAACCACAGTCCACTGTTGTGATATTTGAAGCAGATTTTGAACAGCTATCACAAGCTCAGTAAGCTTAATAAGAAGAATCTTCTAATCTATCATTATCCTCTCCTGTTTTTCCAAACCCTTCCTTTCCTCAGAATACCAGAATTGGACTTTTTCTGACTAGATGTCTAATTGTAGGACTGTGAAGCATTTCTTTTTTGGATAATGATTCCCAGAATTCTCCAACCAGCATCATACACACAGTGCAAAAAAACCTAAGTTTTGTATTATATTGCCATCTCAACTCTGTCCATGGTATCTTAAAGACTAAAATTTGATTGGCCTGCTTTGCACAGGTACTTAGTTCTGTCATATTCCTCTCTCTCTGTACAACTTCACCGCTTTACAAGCAGTTTTGTAAAACATATTTGAGCTCTGTGTGAAGGACCAAGCTCTCCCTAAACTGCAACTTTTATATCTTTAGAGAATAAAGACTCTGTCTTCTCTAAATCCCTAAAACTCAAGCCAAAATCCTCTTGCATATTTACACTGGTGTAACATAACCAGCATAACCTTGGGAAGAGAACCAGCTCAGGTGAAGAAATCCCATTGCTTCTTCACTGGAGGTAGTTCTCCTCCCAAGGTTACACTATTTATGTTACACCAGCATAACCATGCAAGAGGATTCCGACCTCTGCCATACTGTTGATAGCTTCACTTATTGTACAGTCACACTGAAAGACTCATTTCTCATAAAACAATTGACCAAAACAGTTATTGTTTTGCCTTCTATTTCATGTTCCACAAGTGCGTGCAATCCAAGCTCAGAATCTTGCTTTCCTTAAGGCATGCACTTCTCACTACGTAATATCAACAGAACAGATTTCTAACTAAGCTAATGGTTTCTTCTCCCTAGTCTCTCAGGAAAAGTGAGGGGTAAGAGTATAAAGGATGATGTTGCCTACAACGATAGCCAAATCCCTGTTGTGTATCCTCTCTCCGTTAGCAGCAGCAAGCCCACCTTCTATTTGCAAACATCAATTCTTGTTTGTTAATGCATGACAGTCCCAAAGCACAGCATATAAATTGCCTGTCTGGAGAAGGCTCCTACTGTGCTTTTCTCACACTGACAGATTCAGTGATGCCAAATGAAATCTCACTGACATGACACAACAGACCTTCATGTACCCTAGGAAGAAGAGGCCCATTTGTGCCAATCATCAACCAATAGAAGCATTTACATCCTTTCCCAGGGGATACATATTAGATACATATTAGAGAGCACTACCCTTCTGGCAGTGAATATTTGGCTTTAAGGCTAACTCTGCCTACAGGTTTGTAGACAAGGGAGTAACAAGTCTCAGAAGACAGAGAAACAATAGCTCTGCCAGACACTATCACAACTGGACATTCCATTCAGGATACCATCGTAATCTATAACGTCCCCATTGCACACATACAAACACAGATCCTCCATACATTCTGGGCACCCTTAAAATATCACTTCAGCGGTGAAAGCAATGGTGTGGGGGGCATGTGTCCAACACATTACTATATTAAAACTTAAGGATCAGAAGCACTTGGGTGCGGCAATTTGCACGAGGGCTTCCCACCTGACCACAAATTCACAAACATTTACAGGAAGAATTTTCAGGTTCAATTCTACTCATCAGGGTTGAGGCAGGCCTTAAATGCTGCAACTGCAATTTGCACTACGGGATGATGCCAGTGAAAAGCAGCTCTCATACCACTGCTCTAATGTATATATGAGTGCCTTCATTTCTCACAATGTGGATCCTTCATAGTAATGATATTGCAGCACCAAAGGTGGTCTCAGGTGGTAACTCGAGCCGTGTAAAGACTTGCAGTTCTCATAACTATAAAGCCCTAAACAACTTGGGTCTGAGTTATCTCAAAGACTGTGTCTCCCATTATGAGCCTACTTGGGTGTGAAGATCATCAGGAGAGGGATTTCTCTCAATCCCACCACCCTCACCAGTGTATTTGGTTGAGGATACAGGACAGTGCCTTCTCTGTTGTTGCTTCCAAGTTTTGGAACTCCCTCCCACAGGAGGCTAGACTGGCCCCATTTTTGCTATCCTTCTGCAAGCTGGCAAAGACCTTTAACTTCAGGCAAGCTTTCTCCCAGTGACTGACTATCTAAGTGAGATTTTTAAATGGATTGTTGTGCCTTACTGCTTTGAATGTGTTTTAGTATTGCTTTTGTTTACCATTTCTCAGAGTGGTATTTGTTTGATCCTTTCAGTATCTGGATACTCATTTTTAGCTTTAAATATTGTCTTTTAATAATGTAAGCCGCCTTGGGTCCTTTTTAAGGAGAAAGGCAGAGTAAAAATATTTTAAATAATAAATAAATAATTACTACTGACATGCACACAAAATACTCAGTTATACTTTACATAAGCACAATCAGAATCCAGCTGCTCGTTACAGACACCCTGTTCAACCTAACAATCTGCTAACCATTTTTCAAACAGATCTGAGCTGTCGTTTTCCTTTTGCTTTGCTCTGACTCATTTTCAGTGCTCAAGAAATCCAGTTTTCACAGAAACAAGTTTAAAACTGTTTCCAAGCTTCCTGTACTCTTTTGGCATTATGCAAACGTAGTAAATGCAGGAGACAGCACAAGAAGAAAATCAACATATATTGCAAAAGCTGCGTTGACTATAAGCAAGTTTATATACCAATTTAAGGCAAGGATGATTGAACCTCATACGTGGAACATGCCATGTTCTTACTTTACTGTCCTTGCCTGAAACAGTCCAATACACTGGATGCTATATTTGTGCAGGAAAAGGAACTACTATAAAGAAGGTAATCTGGCTTCGAAATCAGCATTTTCGCTCCCCACCCCCCATCAAAGCATACCCACCAAATATATCCTGCACACTCTTCCTGCTACTCAGATGACATCAGAGTAAATACTGGTTGAGTGGGGGCAGGGAGCTAGAGGGGGAATTTCTACTTCTTTTATACAAAGTATAGATGCATCAACTGGTCACATAAACCTAGAAGCCAGAGTTAGTGTGCATAATTTGAGGCTAATTATTTTAAGATGAATAGCAGCTAGTGCTAAAGCAAGATGTCCTTTCAACTCTACAAAGAGGGAAAGCCACTTGGCATATACCACAGCACAAGAGGGGATTAGCAACAGAAGAGGCCCCCATCTTTCTGAAAGATCAAGAGCATGGCATGTTTCAACAAGAATGTTTATAAGACTGGCTGAGGTCTGGAGGTTGCACGGGTTTAAATAAACTTGAAATCTACTTCCTTCCATGGTTTCACAAGCTCCATTTCCTGACCCTTCTCAGCACTGACAAGAGCTCTCAGACACTACAGGAAATGCTCAGAGTAAGCCAATTCAAGTTGTTCAGTTTTTACTTCTTGAAAATACCCATCTTTGGCAAGTTGTTCCAGACTCTCTCTCTCACACACACACATATATATATAAATTAGCACTGTCTTTCTCAGAAAGAAAGAAAGAAAGAAAGAAAGAAAGAAAGAAAGAAAGAAAGAAAGAAAGAAAGAAAGAAAGAAAGAAAGAAAGAAAGAAAGAGAAATGAAATGAAATGCTGGCTCTGTAGAGCAATCCTATGATCAATCCACTTTTGTTGACTTTCAAGCGCTATGATGGCTTTTATTTATTCATATCACAAGGTGGAGTTCTCAGCGGTTTTATAGAACCAACGTATCACGAGTGAGTGAGCTTGAGTTATAAGCAGCTGTCATTTGTAGAAACATTAACAGCTCAAAATGGACTAAAAGCTAACCTTGGGGGATCCAGCAACTGAACCACATGAGCATGCAAAAATGGGTGTGAACGATTTCTGAACTAGAGTAGACACAGAACATGGGGCAGGCAAGCAAGAAACCCACAAAGTAATCAGTTTATCTGCTTCAAAGTCACTTTGAGAGCAGGCTGTTACTGTTACTGATGAACAGCCAGGTAAAGGAGAGATGTATGAAGTACTTTGTGGTGGGAATAGAAGCAAGAGTGTGGTTCTATAGGAGTGCTTTTGTGTGTCTATGTCAGTTTGCCACCCACCACTGCTTGGAACTTATTAACTTAAAGTCTCAATTTCCCTCTCCCTCTTCTGTACTAATGCATGCTGATTCAAACAACTCCTCTGCTTCCAGTGATGGTCTCTCCAGTCCTAGTGGGCACCATTTGCCATGGTATCCTAATATGCATTTAACTGTGTAAAGGACACATACAAAACCACCACTTCTGCTACAGATATGGACAAAGAAAAATATGGAATACCATAGAAAAATCTCCTTTTAAACACTCCATCTGGTACTTAAGGAAGACACAAACAGAGGATGAAAAGCCCAGCTTTCTTCTTCTACTCTCTCTCTCTCTCTCTCTCTCTCTCTCTCTGTGTGTTTCTCAATCTTCTGCACAGATATCTCTGTGTGACTCTAAATTTGACATTATAAACTAAAATCAAGTTTGGCTTTTTTTGGAAAAATTATCATGTGATATGTAAAAAGGATTAAAGTTAAAGAGCCATCTGGATAAACAGATCAACCAGTAAAACGTACATTTTTTATCTGGAAGCAGGCAAGCAAGCAAAGGATAACAAATAATGAGGAAAAGGAGGAGGAGGAAGAAATCCCAATACACCTAGCTGTGCTGTGGTTGTACCAACTGTTTGTTTTAGCAGCCTGGATTTCTGCATACATGACACATTCTGCTTATACTGTAAAAAGCATTAGTTCAGACAAAAGCAGCAGAAGAATTGTTAGAGAGCTGAGAGAAACCTACAGACAAGATGCAAGGCAGCACAGAGTCATGCAAGGAAAACTGTACCAGAAAACACCATAGCTCCATGCTAGACGAGAAGAGGCATTTCTCAATCACATGGCCTGTCACAACAACACATGAACGGAGTAATGCATAGAGCGTAAGGGAGGGGGGAGAACGCATGTTGTGTAGCCTTATGCCAGATTAATCTAATACCCTTTTTTGAGAACATAATTGGTTTTCGGGGCAAAGGAAAGGCAGTAAAGCATTCAGTGCAGTATACAACACAGGCAATTATTAGTAAAGCTATAGGAGATGTACATATGTAAAGACAGATTGAAAATGGGCTACCTATGGGAAAAGTGAGAAAAGGATTTTGCAAAAGGTAAATTTTCAAACTGGAGGCTTGCTCATTATTAGGAGTTCCTCAGTGATCAATTTAGAGGTCTCTTTTCATTCAGGATTTTCCTTAGTGATTTTGAGGGATAAAACAGAAATAGGTTGATGAAATTAGCTGATGACACCCACTTAGAATATGCTGCCAATACAGTGGAGAATGATGATGGAAAAGCAGGTCCTCTTTTAGACTGGGATGGACAAAATGCATCAGAACCAGCTGGACAATAAGTGCAAAGCAGGCGCTCCTGTGACAGGTTGTGACTAATGGTTGCAGACCTTTAAATGTTAAAGCAACACTCATTCAAGGACCATTTGACCCCTTCTGTTTCCCCCTGTCAAATGAATGGTTGATACCACTGTTGTGTGGCTGGTGACAAAATTAATTATTAAAGCCTATACACAGGCTAAAATAACCACAGAAAAGTCATTGAAAATAAGGTGTATGGAGTATGTGCTATGTCCTGGCTCCATGGGTAGGCTGCTATGTAATGTGCTCCATGTATATAAAGAGTTTCTTCAGCCACACAGGACTATTTTTAGAAGTGCCTGAAAGTGGCATGGAAGTCATCTGTGTAATGCTGGATACCTGAATGCAGGATATACTCACCACAGAGAGGTAATTTTCCACAACCGCTCTGCACTACAACTGTCACAATAAGCCTTTCCTCTACAATGGTTCCCAAACTCGGGTCCCCAGATGTTCTTGGACTGAAACTCCCAGAAGCCTTCACCACTAGCTGTGCTGGCCAGGATTTCTGGGAGATGTACTCCAAGAACACCTGGGGACCCAAGGTTGGGAAGCACTGCTCTACCTATTAACCAGTTATTAACATACTGAAACTTTTCATGAGTGATGAGTGATACCGCCATTTCCTTCTCTGTGATCCACATTTAAGGAGCTGAACTACATTATCACAAAATTAAATTTATTGATAGACCCATGTGGAATTGGGAGGCTAGGTACTGCCAAACATTGAAGACAGCTGTATGCTCATATTGTTTTGCCTCTTTCACCACACCTTCCAGTTACTGCTGGCATTTAAAATCCACTTCAAAGCACTACACTCTATTCGGAAGAATAAGAGTTCCAGTGATGTTTCTTAGACTCATTACTTCACCTCTTATGGCTTTATGATTGCTTTAAAAGAATATTTTTTCTCTCTGAGATATTTCTTCAAGCAAACAAGTATATATTCAGTCCAGCATTCTTCATGCTGGAATTCTTGAACGTTTTTTGGGAGGTATCACAGTCAAGTATCACAGTGGTTGACCTCAGAAAAAACTGAATCAAAGACATCATCCTTGATCTCTCAAACACATCAATTATTTATTTATACTAATGCCTTATTTTAGATTAAAAGAGAGAGGAAACAATTCCAGGAACAGGAGACCTTGAATTCACCTCTTCTATACATTAAATGGCAGAGCATGACATACCCCGAAAATATGCCCTATTAATAGTAAGTCAGACTGCATACACAGAAAAAGGTAACAGTTTTAAAAATCTAGAATATGTTCTGATTTAAACCTGTTTCTTTCACATTTTTAATTCATAACTAGAAGATTGAGCTCACGCTTTAATCATGAAGTAATTTTTTGATGTCTGCTTCTCAGACTTTTTTTTGCTTCTGAAAATCTATTCATGCAGATTCATTGTTACAAGATTGTACACTAAGACTTTCTATGACCAGTCTGAATGGGACACTGGGAGGGAGAGAAGAACGAAGAAATGGTTGTTTTCTCCAAACTGTGTGGTAGGATGCTGACCTGCATTACTGTCTCAAGTTGCCCTTAAATGCCTTCCCCTTGCTCTGCCACTCCTTATAGCTTTCAATATGGCCAGCACTTCAAAATCAAAAGCATGTATACCAAGCTACCAGGCTTTTAACAGGCAGGGTTAGGAAAAGTAGAATTACACTAGCCAAACCAGGGAGAGCGAGGGGCAGGTAACAGCCAAAGACACCAGCAAACTTTCTCACTGCTTTCTGCTGACGGGTCACAATACATTACTGAGACCTGTTCTCTATGATTGTCCTTCTTTGATGGCCTCACCTTCTCTCTAATGCTACTGTAATAGAAATGTGCCAAACATTTTTCAATAACCTTTGAGTGTCCTTCCTTTACCCCCAATCCTTATGACCCTCCTATAAGTTTAAGAATGTGACTACACGATCTAATACCACAGGATTTGCTCCACTTTATAAAATAGGTGAATTTGAAGGGTTTTTTAAAAGCTCATTTCATGACATAAAGGATGATTCCAATTATTCCCCCCCCCTTTTTATTTTTATTTTTATTTATTTTTTGCTCCCAAAGCAGCTTTTTTTTCTTTGCTGCTGGGGGACTTCTACTTTTTCAAGCTAGAACAATTCGAACAGGCTTTTCCCCATGCAGCTGGTTGTGATACGTCCTTGTAAAGACAGGGGAATGTCTATAGGTGGTGTTTCAGTGACACAGGCAGTTGGGCCATGATGGTCAGGCCCAGGGGAGACATGCAAAAGCTAAGCACCATGATTTTAATGTCCTAGTCCTGAATCCTGTCCAATACACAAAGCTTCAGACTGTGTGGGAAGGCCCTTTCATTCTGAAGCAGAAGCTTAGTGTTTTTAATTACTTAACTGACAGGTCAGAAAGTGGATTTAAAAAGTTTATCATGCCAATAGTTTAAAACCATATGTGACCAGAGATGAGGTAATCCTTGCATGTATTACTTGAAAGTAAGGGGAAAGAGTAATGCATAGGAAGGGGAAGGTGGTGAATTATTCTAGCATGAGAATTATGATGTATTTTACAAAATTACTTTTCAAACTTTTGATGTTCTATACTCTTAGACTTTTAAGTACCTTTCTAGGTTATCTTTCTAAAGAAAAGTTTCTGAGAAATGTAGTAGTCTGAAGTGTTAAATGAGAAAGCGGCTTCATAGTGAACCATAAAGGGATCAGGAGAGGCAGGACCAGAGGAAGGAAGGAAGGAAAGAAGGGGGGCTGTGGTGGGAATGCAATTCACATTGCAACCAGTATGAAGGGTGAACTCCCAAATTAATCTCAGCCCCTCTGTGAGCACTGATTGCAAGTTCAAACATAATACAGATTGTAAATCAAATTGCAGCCTCTGTAGGTTGTGTAGACTACAAATCCGGTGCAGTTGCACCCTTATGAAACTATATAACCTTCTCCTGTCTCCTCCTTCTCTGTTGTCTCCCCTGTGTCAAATTATAAAGTGTCTCAAAATTCCTCCAGAGTTACGCACATTAAGCAGACTTCCATTTATCTGATTAATTTATTGTCCTTGAGGGAGTGAATTAAGAAGCTATACACAATCTGAAACTCATGAAATCTTTCTCCATCCCAAAACCTAACTATATGGAATGGAAGAAATGCAGGAAATACTATGGGTTTGGGGTGGGCTGATTCACACTCCCCCCCCCATGACTACATGGTGCAATGGAAAATGTGAATCAGCCCGGAGTCCCATACTCCCAATCTGTAGCTTTTCCTCCCCACCAGAGACCCATATACTTTTAAAAAATCAAATCTTTTCACTTTGGTTCAAAGTGTTTGATCACTTACTGAGCAGATGCACGCACAGTGGTGCTTTGGCAAAGCACCTTCCCTCTCACTTCTTACCTCACAAAGGAGGATGAGGAGAGTGTGTGTGCACACACAAGCAGTACTAGCACTCACCTCTCTACATAAAGCCTTTCTCCCAAGACACTTCTCTTATATTTACAGTTTCTCCTGGGTGGGCTGAGTTCCTGTTTGTTTGTTTGTTTGTTCTTTATAGTTTAACGAGCTCTTTAAGATGAGGAAATAGTCACTGAGGCAGGAAAACGCTTCTTAAGGCAGTTCCTTTGAACCATGCCACCTATGGGTGCTTCAATAGAACTTCAATTAGAAGGCTTTTAGTCCTCTGCCTGTGTGGTCACTTAAGTCGAAGAGAATGGAATCCCTTGGTGCTACCTCACAGAGAGAGAATGCAAGTTAATTTACATTTCCCTCACTATTTAGTCACATCTTATTTGACCTGAGAATACATTAGGCACAAATCTAATTTTTATTTGACATATAAGGTCTAGAAACTTGGCTTGTATGTGTGTGTGGTTTTTGAGTTTCTTAGAATGTGAAATTCTGTCCACCAAATAATAGCTCCTATGCCTGTCAGATGTAAATATAGACATTAGCAGGGAAAGTCTGTTTTCTAGAGAAATGCAGGTAGTTAGCAGAAGCAGTATCTTCAGGATTTCCATTCAAGACCATTCCTGGCTTGTGTGCACCATTCTTTATGGCAAAGATGGATAACCTGTAGACCTTAGCCAAATGTCAAAAGCTTTCTACAAGCAATCAGACCTTTAGCAAGAATGATCTGTCTTTTCCCCTAGGAGTCTGTCAGCTTGCTCACTGGATTAGAATGAAATGGTGGACAGAGAGAGAAAAGAGAATAGTAAAAGCAGAACGAAAAAACAGATACCTCAACGTTTGACTCAGGCTTTATTTACCACTATTTGCACTCAGCAGAGTTGCCCCTAAGGAGTTGCCACAGGGTAGACTTTTTTTTTAGTTTGTCGCAGCAAAGACAACAAAGAATCTTATGGTATCTTAAAGACGAAGTTGTTCAATTTGGAATGAGCTTTCATGGACTCCAGCCTACCTGAAGAAGTGGCTGCAGTCCAATCTACCAGGTTTTATTTGACATAAATGTTAATGTGGACTGCAACTCAAATAAAACCTGGTAGATTTCAAGACACCTCAGGATTCTTTGTTGTTTCCCTTAATGAATGAGGGGCCTGGATGGTGGTGGGAGATGGGTGGGTGGGTGGAGAAAAGGTGCCTCATCCCCTGCTGCCTTACAGTCTGAACAGAAAAAGGGTTATGTTTCAGCACCAGGGCTGATGGACCAGAGATGGTTCACCTGTGTTTCATCACTTCATATACAGAGGCTGATATGCTTGGTTGAAGAACAGTCTTCCATACTCCTCACTAGCATATAATTTCCTACAGAATCCCACAGCCTTGGAAAGGAAGAGAAGCTGCTCTATAAGCCAGAATTGTCGTCTCCTACTTGTTCTCCTTTTGCTTTTTATATCTCACTCTTGGGGTCTCTCAGAAGTCCAGGGTGTATGAGTGTATGTATATGTAACACATGCAGGCCTGAGCATGGAGAGTACAAAAAAGCCAGGAAAAAGAGAGAGGAAAACCACCCTATCTGCACAACTCTGCGGCCAACCAATGGATTAACTCTCTTTCAGTAAAGCTGGGTAGGTAGGAAGTGCTAATGATAATTGGGCAACAAGAGATTTTTTTCCCCCCCAGCCTTCCAAAAAAAGCTTCTGTGTGACAATGGCAGCTTGCTGCAGGAGGAGCTAACAATACAAAGCTACATGTCTTCTGGCTTTGAAAAACCTGCTCCAGCATCTTGGGTACAAAATGAAAGACCCACAGACAGAAGACACACTAAGTGCAGCTGAGGGCCTCTGCAGCAGTGCTCTCCCTTGGCCTAAGTATGACCATATTTGTAACCGAATAAGTGTGCCTCATTCCCAGCCTGGCACTGAAGCTTTGCCAAAATGGCAGCCCCTAGACTCAGCACACGCTAGATTTTTTTGGACAAAGCCTCCGCTCTGCCAACTCCAATTAAACAAAGGCTACTTAACCTTACAGGATTACAGACTCTACTGAGATTTCAAGGCAGTAAAACTGAGAATGCGAACCCTACCCCCCCCCCTCTGCTATAAAACGTATCCGGAGCTGCCCACTGTTACTACTAGACACATCCTCCAGCTTCTTATTAAAGACCATTCAAAGAGCATACAAAGGGGCTTGCATCCTCAATGGCTAAAGTCAAAAGAAAGGGAAGTGAGCTTGGATAGTGAATCCCTGCTTTAACACCACCCTTCCCTACAGCAGGAAACAACTGCCTGGCTCCAAGTGAACAGAAAACAGAACATGGTACCTGCAGTTCATTTACACTTGACATGACGTGTGTGTGCACACACAATGGGCAGGAAGCATTTGGTAAGCAAGGGGTGTGTGTGGTGGATATGAAACAGCCCTGCCATTTACAGAAGGCACAGTACAGACCCTCAACCCCACCCTACATGAAAGAAAGGGGATGCTCAAAGGATATCATTCACCTGCATATGACAGATTAAACCACAAACACTGGCATAGGAAAAATGAAGTGACAGCCAAAGAAAACAGATTTTTTTTGTTAGAGGAAGATAAGAGATGAACAAGGGAAAGGAACCAGACAGCCTGTACGGAAACCTGACAGCAATGGATATATCAGAAATATCAATAAAGGGGAGAAACAGAGTTCACGCAATCATAGAGAAATGACTGAAAGAAAGCATAATGTACAGCAAACGTGAGAAATACAGGATTTCCTTGTTTCTCTTGCTCTGGCTACTGCCAGCTGCAGGAAAAAAGAGGGGAGCAACCCCCAGTTTCCTCAAAGAGACAAATACTATGATCCTCCCAAGCACACACCCTATATGTACTTCTAGGGGACAAGCAGGACAGTGGTTTCAATGGAATGAAATAGGAAAAGGGCTTCATAAGAAGATACTGTATTTAGGCTTTAGCTCGCAAGGAAAGTGGAGAAAGGAAAAAGGAAGAGGAGAAGAAGAGAAGAGAGAAAGGGATGTCATTCCCAGTAATGACCAGAGTATTGTGGTTGATCACATGCACAAACACACAGGCAGCGGGATTCCAGCAACTGGACGCTTCAGTCCCACTCTGCCTGACCCTCTGCAGAGAAAACAAAGAAGAGCACCGCTGATCGGAGGATGGACAGACAGACAGACAGAAAAAAGCACAGCGACCCAGACGTAATCTTCACCGCAAGCGGTAAAGCTCACACGCCCCTCCGCGCAGAGAGGAGACGCCTCTTTCACAAGGCCACCCACCCCACACTCCTGCGTAAAACAAAACGCGGGTCTGCAGTCAGGACAGGGTAGCCGCTGTAGGCAGACAGCCCATCCCCCCTTTCCAAAACATGCACAATCCACCCCCTGCCCCAAGACGCGCCAGAGCTCAATGAATGGAGCGGGTGCCTGTGTATGTGCGCGCTGCAGCGGCGCGAAGGGAACCCCTTTGTCTACCCCGCTGCATCCACCTGCAACCAACTCCTTTCCCTCCCTCTCCCCGCCCCCTCGAGGGAAAGACTCCGTTAACTCACCTCACTGCCACCTTGACGCTGCAGTTGTCCCCCAGGGCGGCCATGCCCTCCTCCTCCTCTTTTACTTCTTCTTCTTCTTCTTCCTCCTCCGCCGGCGCCGCCGCCGCCGCCTCCCCGCGCCGCAGCAGAGCGCTGCCCCTCAACCACCATGGAGCACCGTGGGGCCGGGCCGGGCAGGGCCAAGACGAGGCTGCGGCTCGGCTAGGAGCACGAGGCTCCGGGGCAGCCTAGGGCGAGCGAGGACATGCTGAGCTTCTGCAGCCGCGCGCTCGCCCGGTCTTCCTGCCTGTGGCGAAGAGGAGGAGGCGGAGGCGGCGTGAGGTAGACTCCAGAGCGGCTTCCCTCCACCCTGCCCACCCCGCGGCGGTAACGGGACTGTCGAGGCTCGCTGCGAACGAAGCGCCAGCCGCCCAGCACAGGAGGCGGGGAGAGATGCAGAAGGAGGAGGCGCGCCAGAAACGTGGCCCTCCCACCCTCCAGGAAAAAAAGGTGCAGACTGGGTTCGGGAAGGAAGGAGGGGAGAGGCGTGAAATTTCCCGGTGCGGAGGTCGCTTTGCCAAGCTGTTTGGCAGCAAAACCGAGAATGAGTTTTATGGCACCGGGGTTTTGTTTGGCGCGAGCCTTCGTGGCCCGGTGGAGCCACGAAGCTGGAGCCCACAGAAGCTTTGGACACGTTAGTGTTTCGTGTGTCACAAGGCTCGTGGAAAGTGAAAGAGCGCAACATGGCTCGTCCGCTGAAAGGCGCCGCCACTTTGCCTCAGGTGAGACGCAGACAATAGCAGGAATGGGCCCAAGAACCCGCCCTCCATGTTTGATATCCACCCCTAGAAAAGAAACAGTACGCGAACAGAGCGTGGCTGGGCATATCCAGACTGTCTTTTGCTGCTTACAGCCAGCTGTAGAATAATAGGCCCGGAGGAGATATCCCATCATCCGCTTCATTAGGGGCTGCTGGGCGTAGTACTTTGAAGACGTGTGACATGAACGCAGGCTGCAGGATAAGACTCTCATGTTCGCCTCTGATGACCGTGTAGAAAGAAAGAATATGGTTACGAGCATATCCCTTTAGCGCCTCTATTCGAATAAGGCATCAATCCTGTCTAGCTTGACCTGGGGGTGTAATTCGGTGATGGTGCTGTTAAGGTGCAGGGAAGCCCCTAAGGCGAGTTGTTTTTTTTTTTTTTTTTTTTTTAATGAGGCTAGCGACTATACTGTACAGCTTTAGGAGGTTGAGATTCTTTTGTGCCCCCTACTGGGTAGGCGTTGCTTACATTGCACCTATAGGGTTGGTACTTTCCTGTGAGGCAAAGGTGGAGGAGAATGGAGGCTGGAGCTGGACTTTAACTCCCACAGTACCCTTCTATTGAGATAGGGAGACTAAGAGCCAGTGGGGTGTTGGGGCTGGAGGGTTGGGCCAAGACTCAGGAGAGCTGGGTTCACATCCCCATTCAGCAATGACACACTATGGGTAACAGTGGGACACAGTCTCTCAGCCTGCCGTACCTGGCAAAGTGGTTGTGAAGACAGAGAAGGAAGGAGTGGATGACTGCAGGGAAAGTGAGCTCCTTTCAGAAAAGTGCAATATAAATGTCACAAATACATAAAAAACACAAAGAGAACTCTTATGTATTGTATACTTAATGCTATTTTCATGGACAGTGTAACCCTTTAGAAACAAACATGTCTATGGATGAAGCTAGGAAGAGGCTCATCCATGACGGTCAAAGGAACAGCAATAGCACACCTGACAGTGAGTAATGGCAGGAGAACAGAGGACCAAAAGGTGCTGCAAAGGCAATGAAGCTTTCAGCAGCTATAGCTGCATACTTTCTACATGGTGGCAACATAGAATCTTCTATCATTTCTATTAATGTTAATGGATGCTTATAGAAAGGGAAGGCATAGGTAAGCAGTGGTGGAATTCTAACTTGGGAAAAAGGTGAGTCCTGTTAATGATAAAACATCTTCCCCTCACTATTAAGTAACTTCCGTGTCTACCGTTACCATCAAATTGAACAGCTCCTCCACATCAAAAAACATTACATCAAATTGTGCTTCTTCAAAGGCCATGCTGCAGTATGAAGGTCCCACACAAGTGTTCTGAAACCTGAACTAGTCTAGATCAGTGGTTCTTAACCTGGGCGATATAGCCCCCCAGGGGGCGATTTCGTTTTTCAGGGGGGCGATGGAACCAAAAGGGGCGACGCGGGGGTGAAGGAACAGAAGGGGGGCGATGGAGCGCCGCCGCCACCTTGGGGCCGGGGGACTACGTGGCCCGCGTGTCCGTCTCGGACCCAGACGAGGAGGGGACGGAGGGAAAGGCCGGCGGCGTGGCGCTGAGCCTCCAGGGCGGCGAGGTCGCCTTCTCACTGTGACCCTTGGGCGGCGATGGCAGCGTCTCTTTCCTGTGTGTCGAGGGGCCGCTGGACCGGGAGCGCCGCACGGCCTATGAGCTCCGATTGGTGGCTGTCGACTCGGGTGAGCCGCCCCTTTCCTTGCAGCGCGCTCTGGTCCTCCGCGTGGCCAACCTGAACGACCAGGCGCCCGTGTTCGCACAGCCTCACTACCAAGCCGCCGTTTCCGAGGCGGCCTCGCCCAGAACCGTCGTGCTCCACCTCAGACGCCGACGAAGCTGGCTCCCTCAACGCCCAGGTCTGCTACGCCCTGGACCCCTCACAGGCCCACGGTGCGCTTTTCCACCTTGACCCGCTCAGTGGCGTCCTCAGCACTGGTGTGGGGCTGGACCACGGGCGGGAAGCGGCGTTGGAGCTGCGGGTGCTGGCCTGGGACTTGGGTGAGCCACTGTGCACCTGGTTGTGCATTGGATGGTGGGCGGGAATCAGAAAAGGTACTTTTTTGGGGCTCGGGCTCCATCCCCAGCATTTGGCAGATCGCATAGTGATCTCCCCATGAAGAGACCAAGGGGAACCCAGCCCCACCATCCCGCCCGACCGCCTCTTCTGAACATCCAGCCCCACAAAGGGCTGACTTCAACAAGGCCTCCCTCTTTGGGGAGAGTCGGGATCCGTTGCCCCCCGTGCCCACACTGAGGGCACGGCCTCGCCCTCCTCATGGGTGCATCAGTGTGGGATGATCCAGAGACTGGGGGTGTGTGGAGAAGTGTCCCTCACGGCGGGACACCCACCTCCCTCCCTGAGACACCGACCCCCGGGATCCAAACGCCCAAGGGGGGTGAGGGTGGGAGTTGGCCGGCCAAGCGGCCTACCTCCTTCCCTTCTCAGACCATGCCTGGCCTTTGCTTAGTCACGGCGGGCTCCCCATCCTGAGGTGGGGCTAAAGCCCCCGGGCAGGCGAGCAAGGCGGCCAGCCATGGTTCGCCTTCCCTTCCCTCAGCCCGGCCTTGTGTGTCTCTCCCCTGCTTTTTTCTTCCCTCCCGACGGCGGTGCTCAGGGAAAGCCAAGCCCCAAGAAGGAGAGACACCGTCCTTCCCACCACCACCCCTCTTTCCACCGCCGCGGCCTAAGCGCTGGCCATTTCCCCCCTCAGGTGCCGGCGGCTCCAGGGCTGCCCCAAAAGCCAAGCGGAAGCCGCTGCTTAGTCTCTGAGTGTGCGGCGGCAGGGGGGGTGAAGGCGGAAAGAAGCGAGACCTGGGTCATTGAGGAAGTTATCATCGCCCCCCTCCCCACGGTGCTGGTGGTGGTGAGGCGGTGGCGACCACCGTCGCCACACGGAGGGGGGCGATGATAACTTCCTCAATGGCTCAAGGGGGCATTTCTTTCAAAAAAGTTAAGAACCACTGGTCTAGATAATATTATGCTTGCATGTGTATTTATTTTTTCAAATAAAATGTCAAAGACGAAGATCAATGTTCTGATTATTCTGTTTTAGATTGCGCTTTGAAGCTTTAGCTTAAGGGTTATATTCTAAGAAGTGAACATATATAACAGGTCAAACCTTGAGACCTTATAACAGCGATGGTGAACCTATGGCACACGTGCCACAGCTGGCACGCGGAGCCCTTTCTGCTGGCACGCGAGCCATAGGTCGCGATCTCTACTCCACCCCCACCCCCCCACGCAGCCAAACCTCAGGAGGCAGCTGCAGCCGGTGCTGGCGCTTTGGCAGGTGGATCCGGAGCAACTGGTGCTGGCAGCGGAGGGGCCTTGAGGCACCTCCGTGCCAGGATTCCCCCTTCCGCCGCCACTTCCGGTTCTGGGTCCGCCGGGTCCACCGCCCACTGTTTTTTGTTGTTTTTTTCCCAGTTTGGGCACGTGAGCCCAAAAAGGTTCGCCACCACTGCTTATAACAATAATGTCTACATAGGTTAGTACTAGTAATTATTATCAAAAGGTAGGATTTATGGCTTGAATTCTGTCCCTGATGGTGCCAGCAGTTTGCAGCTAGGACAGGGGATTCCTGGATATTGGTGCTTAATAGGATAGATTAGAAAATTCAGCTGTGTGCTTTTTTTACTTAACTTCTGAAGCAATAGCCCAAACCCACTGACTCTGTGCTCAGCTGTGTGGCGGTCAGGACTGGACCAATGCATTTTACTGCCTAAGATGAAGCAGTAGATATCCTGACCCACACAAATCAAAGTGCCTAGTACAGCTGAGTCATTTGCATACATGGGGCAGAAAATCAGACTCTTCCTATTCCTGGCAGTAAAAATATAGTCGTAACAAATTAAATAATAAAAGTCTGCTGCCTTAACATCCTGCTGAAAATCTGTTGCCTGAGGGAGCTACTTCACTCTGCCTAATGGCAGGGGCAGTCCTGTGCTGATCTTAATGCATCACAAGTTACAGTAACTGAAGCTTCTCGTGCCTATTCATTCTGGTCTTGTCATCTGTTCTTGTACAACAGTTGGAACTGTATTTAGTTGTGGATAGTGGGAGAAATGGGCAGACGACAGGACTAGAAAATAGATGAGAAAAGACAAGACTGCTTCATCTGAGAGAGGGAGAGGGAGAGATGTATCTATCATCCAGGATGAATCTTGGCAAATCTCTTTGTGTATATAAATGCTGTGTGTCTTCTTTGTTACATAACACAGCACAAAAGATTGTGATTGAAGAGTTCCTGGTGAGTATTCTCATGATTAAAAGCTTGGAGCTCTCTGTGGTATACTTCTATGTAAGATGTTATAAATAATTTATTTCAAGAAGTTGTATTGGCTGGATTAAAAATTGCCCTGCTGGTTGCTTTAGCCTGTTATCTTGTAAGCAATATTGCAGGAACTGTGAAGATTTCAGTTTATGATGTCCATTACTCAGCTGTCTGAGCTGTTTATGTTACTTCCTGTTAGTAATTAATGGTTCCCTTTCAAATTTAAATAATGAGCTTTTATACTGATGACTAACAGAAAGCCCTTGTAAGATCCTGTGTTAATCAGGACCAGCATCCTAAAGGGGCCTGCTACTGATTGCCTGACCAGGACAGCTGCAGTTGGCAATTTGAGGTCTTGAAAATGATTTTGGATTTCAGTTCCCATCTTCTGTTAGGTTTGCTCCCCAGGGGATGATGGGAGTTACAATCTAGCATCTGGAGCGCCCCAAGATGCTCATCCCCAGCTGAAGACAGCTGTCCCTCTCCATCCCAAATTTGGATCCAGGAGTTGCTGATAACAGCAGTTTTGTCATTTTAGCCGACCAGCTGCACTGTGGAGAGAAGCAGGTTGAGGAGGATGCTCAGTCTCTAGCCCAGTAGCTGCACATGGTCTGTGGGCTGTAGGTTGCACATCTTTGCTCTTTGTGATTTGGGTCCACCTTCTCTCATCTCAACTTTCCAGAACACTCTTATCTTCAGGAAAGGTCTGCTCTGTGTTTCTTTTATATTTGAGGTGCAATGTGTGAGTACAGTTTGAAATCATAGAATTGCCATGAGTCCTAACCATGATAGGGTGCATACTTTATGAAGTTCATCTTTTGCCCAAATCAGATGTCCATATTAAGGAATACTCACCATGCATTCACGGGGAGCACTTTAATCTTGCTGTTCTGGGACCCTCAATGCATGGAGAGCAAAGAACAGGACAATCTCCTTGGAAAATCAGAGTTCCAGTTCACACAGATAATTCCTATGATTAGTGGAGGCCGTCCTGCTCAGACTCAAAGTCATCTATGAGTTCAGGGTGACAAAACCAGAGACAGAGGAGAGCAGGGTGAGAATATTCTCATAGTACATGTGTTGAATGTCCCCTGATATGAATGCCTGAATAGGGCTCCTGTTTCAATAATGTGTTAATATTGGGTATTTCTGTGTATCATTTAGTGGATTTGTTCTGATCTTAGCAGCTATGAGAATTAGCATCTTTTGCTCACTTTTATAAATCTCATCTGGTGATGATTTTAATGCTGCAAGTCAATTACAATGGCCCCTCAGGATTATATTCCAGACTGAAAGAGGCAAGACATAAGACTTAATGGCAAAGAGAATTTGCATAAAAGTCAGGTTAATTGGCATTTGGGAGATCATATTATAGTGCTTATACAGCAATCAGGAAATGCTAAGAAAAAACCCTCTGTCTGACAGTTTACATATTTGTTGCTTCTAATTATAAATTCTATGCTTCAACATTATTAACCTTAGTCAACATCTGACAGAAATATTTTACAAGTTACCGCACATTATATATGATGTATTAGTCAGTGCTTCATAATTACTAACTGTCTGATGGGTGGAATCCATCAATTTTATTGCATTGGGTGACACCAACCTTTTCCTGCTTGTTTAAAAATGCCTTTTCTGGGCTGCTGAATTCAGCATTTGGAGTGCTGAATGCCAGGTGGCAAAAATACTAAACAATGGAACAGTTGATCATTTTCATATCTCTGAATGATAATTAGATGTCAACATAGATCTTCTCAGTGAAGTCTCTGAGTGGGCTGCATGTTGGCTTGTCTTCCAGTTTCGGTCACAGTGTTGGTTCTGCGCAACTGTGTTAGGAGTCTGTTTGACCTTAAGAATCAGTTGAGAGGAAAACAACTTGGCAGCCTTTGGGGCAGGAATGACTTTGACAAGTCAAAAGAGAAAATTTGAGAATCATTTGCCTTGACATAAAGAGCAGAATTGATTGATTAATCAATGGGCTTACTGAGAAACCCATTTTCTACCTTACCCTTAGCCCCCAAACATAACTTTTTAATGTATATTTATTTGATAGTAATTACTAAAAGCTTTCCAGTGCAAATTCAGACTGACAAATTGATTCTTTCTTCTAAAGTCATGTCATCTCCATCGTATTATTGGATCAATTTTCTGTGTGCCTCTCCTTACATAACCAAAGCAGGGCCTTCTGTGGACAAGAAGGAGACTGAGTAGGTGTGGAGAAGTCCAGGGAACTAAGCAGCACCTCAGTCAAACTATTTTTGGATTCATTGAGAGGTACAGTTAATCATTTTTACACACACACACACAAACAAGAGTGACTTAGGGTGCGATCAGACGGGCATTTTACCTGCTGTTTGGTCCACTGCGGGGATAGGCTAGTTTGCTCTTTTTGCCAGTGATCAGGTGATGTAATTGCTAGGGGGAAAAACAGTCCATCCCTAGAGCATTCCTATCCGCACCTTTCTGGATCCCTGTCAGAGACTACTCTTTTTTGGGTACAGGTAGGATCACTCCATTTTGGTTCACTTCTAGTGCATGCAGTTGTTGGGATCAAACCAAAACAGAGCTTGTGGCTTTAAATTTCCCTTCCACTTTCATTTTCCCAATATTATTAAGTGATTTAAGAAGACAGTTTTGCACTTCACAATAATGGGAAATTAAACACTTCCTCTGCTCCTCCATGGAGGGGCGAGGGAAGGAAGAAAAAAATGTATGTTTATTAGGAGATATAGTGCTATTTACAAAGAGATTATTCTTTAATTGTTCCAGTACTTTGTCAAGACTTGGAAGTTATGCTGACTGCTTAATTATCATAATCCCTTTCAGTCTGGGTTCAGACATGATTTGCAGACAGAAACAACATTTTAGGTTATATAACATGGGAGGTTGCAATGTCTTTAAAACTAACAGATTTCTTTCACTTGGTGTGAGATTTTGGGGATTACTGTACAATTCTGATTTTAGGACAGAAACAATTTTTATAGATTATATAACATGGGATTTGTAAAGTCTTTGAAACTAACAGATTTCTTTTATTGGTTTGAGATTTTGGGGACTACAGGCCATTTCTCCAGAAAAGTAACCATTCTGGGGATAATCATCTACAATTATTCAGGTTATATATGCCAGAAGGTAAACAGTGTGAGTGAATCCCCATTGATTTTACTGAACTGCTTAGTTGCAGGTATTCATTAGCATTTGTCATCATGGTATCCTTCTGGGAAGCCATCCTAGTATGAGACTTGAGGCACCAAATTGCAATGGCTGTAGTTTATTGAGAAAGCATATCCTGCTTGTCTGAACAATACGAGGAACAAGCTTTGAAACAAACCTGTGGTCCTTTAGGTTGAGGACTGGTTTGGGAGAGGAGATCTGAGTGTTTTGGTTTTTCTCTCTCCAAGCTGTAAATCTCACTGGGCAACCTTGGCCCTGTCACTATTGCTTATAACTATTTTGAAGTCTGGAACTCTTTGAAAGAAAGATAAGATTTTTAAAAATGTGATGTAAGTAACAAAGTGATGCAGTTTAAGCAAATATTGTAGACATTGTCTGGAATCCTTTTGGCAGAGCAGTGGAGTTATAATGACATCATCAGCCACAGAGGTAAATATTTAATTTAACTTTTTCTATCTCCTTCCTCAGGTTCTGAGGCTCCCTGGGGTTCTCTTTTGACCTGAGGAAGCCTTCGGGAACCTGGAGATGGGAGAGAAGCCCTTTTGATATCCAAAAATTGCTGCTGATGGTCTCAATCCCTGTGGTAGGCTTCCTGTGGCAATTTTCAAATATTAAAAACTTCTTTCCCATCCCGAGGCTCCCAAAGGCTGTGCTTCCTCAGGTTGTTTCAGAGCAGATGACTGATGTTGTGTGTTGTCCTTCAGGTTCAGGCCATAAGGGTTTTTTTCTTTCTTTTCCCCTTGGAACCTGAGGGGCGAAATAGAAAACATTAAATTAAAGATTAAAGTCTGAGATGGATTATGTCATCAGTCTTTACACGTGAGAAGGTAAGCAATAGGATTCTGGCCACTGACTTTTTTTTTTCTAAAAAGAAATGTTGGCCTCTACATAGCAACATGACAGGAACAAATTCAACAGATGCAATGTTTTGACATTATGAACCTCATGAGACAAGGTGCTGATTCCATACCTAGAAGCATTGCACCCTTAAGAGGAAATGACTGTAGCCCTATTCGGTTACATTGATACCGAGGAAAGATGAGACCACATTTTAGAATTAACAGTTGAATTAATAATTGACAGCACATTTTGGAAAAAGACCAGGCTTCGGAAAAACACAACCCTGAAACATTCACACCTAGCTAAAAGGTATTTATGGCTGACATAGAATAACAGTGTAACTCTTCCCTTTCGCCTATTCATTCTTTCAATGTAACAGATGGCACATCATTGGAATGTTTGAAGGAGGAAACCAACAAGTAACATACACAAGCAATTCACAGTATTGAAGGTCATATATCAGGGCCCAGGAAGACAACACATAAACATACCAATAGATAAGGGAAATAGATACTCTATACCCCAGACTTTCAGGCACATCCCAAGCGCATCATGGGCATAGGTCAAGGAAAGATGGGGGCACAATATGCATTCCTACATGTAACCAATAGATTAGCGTAGTTGGCATCAATTATCCAATGAGGGACTGGATCCAAAGTTGGGGTACAATTGACCAATAGAATCTTAGTATTTTATGGCTCTTTGTCTGTATCATTATAAAATGTATGTACATTATATGTTCGGGGTCTTCTCTGCTTTTAAGGGAAGTCCCAGCTGACCTTTCTTGCTCTTTGCTCTTTAAAATAAAATCGGACCTTTGGTTCAGCTGTTGCGTCTCTGCCTGATTCCTTGCCGGAAAACCAAAACCCAAAACTGGCCGGTAACAACATAGAATCTAGTGTTTTCATCGCATTTAGAGGGATGCCTAGCTTTGTCTATGCAAACAATGACAAGCCTGAAAAGGAGAGGTTCCATCTTGCAGGTAGGCTCTACATGTGAAACAAAACCCTGGAAAATTTAGGTTCTTGCTCACATGTAGAGCCTAATGCAAGTAGGAACCTCTCCTCTCCTGATTCATGTGGAAAAAAGGAAGATGGGGCTAGGCACTTGCTCTAACCATGTTGACAATGCAGGAGTCTGAAGCAACTGAATATGGCTAGCCTGTTTCAGCACACTTTAGTATGCATTTGGCAAATTAGTCTGTTTTTGTTTCATAAGGGGCCAAGTGGGGAATAATGTGGCTCTGTTTATATGTCTGATGTCTTAGGAAAAGAGTGCTGGAAAATTTGCATGATGAGAGAGATAACATTATAAGAGGAAGAAATATGTGTTCACTTGAATATGTGATGTGACCCGTAATCCCATTTCCATGGAAAATAGTGGCAACTGAATTTGTGTATCCAACAGATACACAAATATTTTCAGATGCAAAAATGGTATCTCTGTTTAGCAACTGTTGTCAAAATTGCCACATCGACTGTCCATTAAGTGTGATGCAAACATTTTCTCTGTAATAGGACAGAATAGAAAGCTTATCTCAGATAAATAACAAATACAAAGAAGCTATTCCACCTCTTTTGGTGCACCTTTTGTAGCACGTTAGCTTATCTCAAAGCTTGAAAACATTACTTTTTGTGTACAACTCCTAGAATCCCCTAGCTACCGGGTTGGGAGTTTCTGTAAATTGTAGTCCAAAGATTTTAGGTTTCCAAACTCTAACCTGTTGTACATCAGAGTAGGGCATATAGAGAGTTTGTTTCTTACCGACAAAAGACAACAGGAGCCAGTGCAAAGGACTGCCCAGGAAGGCAATTACTTACTTCTGTGACTATGGACCTTCTTGCTTGTCTCTGTCTGTCCCAAAATGAGATCTGATAAATTTTCTTTTGTTTTTGTGCCAGCTTCAAGGTGATGATGTTAACATACAAAGCCCTAAACAATTTGGGACCTTGATACCTGGCAGAAGTCCTTCTTCCAGTGAGATCTGCCCGACCTACTCATTCATCCCAGGCTGGACGGTTGAGGACATTGACCCCAAGAGAGGCCCAGAAAGAGATGACCAGGAGCCAGGCCTTCTCAGCAGTTGCGCCACATCTTTGGAACAAACTCCTGCCCAAGATTCGCACTGAGGTCCTTCAGGCAATTTTGGAAAACCTGGCTATTCAGACAAGTATTTCCAGATATTACACCAACAGAATGCAGAGTTCTTTCTGACCCTTAAACTACCAATTTTGCCATCTTGAGTGTTTCTAATTACATGTTTCCTATGTTATACTTTTTTTCCCTAAGTTTAATTTTTTAGTAAATATTTATTTTTGTTTTTATATTATTGTGATGTTTATGTGGTTATTATTTTATATTGGTATCAATGTTTTATTTTGCCAGAGTGGCCTTGGTAGCCAGATAGGCAGCATATTAAACAAACAAACAAACCTGCAATTAACATCCCTGTTCTCTGGTCTTTGTTATATCTCCTGCTCAATAACATACTGTGGGGAAGAAGAAGTGATGCAGGAGAAACGACGAACTAAAAAGGCATATATTTGAAAAAGAGGCTTAGTGGCACTGGTTCAGCAGAGGGGATTCTGCTGTTCAGAGCATAACTGCAGGAAAGCGTAAGAGCTCCTTTTCTTTCCACTTTCCTTCTGCAACTGTTTGCTTCTCTTCCTAACTCTAATTTATAATTAAATGCTTTGACGTGGAAACAATTCCTTGGACAGCTGGGCATGTAGCTGCTCATTGCTCCAGGGCCTTCAGAAGGCCAGGCTGGCTGTAATAAGCGTTTGGCCTCCAGAGAGATGAGGATTTCTTTAATTCCCCCCACCATCCTACAGAAAACCTCCCCTTCCTTTTTTTCCACAATGGCTTGGCAGTGTGTGCACAGTGCTTTCCAGCAGCCCCATATGCATCTACCCATTCCCTTTTATGAGCTGACAAATAAAAGCCCTGGGAGCAGCCAGGCTCTGTTGATTCAGTATCTCCCTAGGGATGCATAATTCCTCAGTATTTTAATATCTATTAATGCTGAGGTGAAATCAATGCTGGCTAATGAGATTCTTAGAAGCACAGGATATCTAAAGGAGGTGGGGGTACCATGGCAGGTGTACTTGACAGTAAGGACACCCTGGAGCTTCTGTTGCCTGAGATGTAGCTATTGGTTTTTTTTAAAGTTGCTAAGTGATGTGGAAGCAGAAAAGGAGCCTCACCTGCTTTCTGCCTTTAATAACAACAGCTTAATCTGTGTGCAGTAATAAGCTGGCTAAGCTTTCCATGACCTTAAGAGAAGCATTAATACTAGCTCATAGTTGCAGGTCTAGCTACCCTTTAAAGGCACAGGAACAATGGCTGGTAAAAAAAAAAGTGGCAATCATTTTATATAGTCAAAGGTAAAAACAGTAATATCATGATATATTTGGAAGTACAGAGCGTCATCACGACAGTCTACATAGCAAAACTTGGAAACACTAATTTTTTTGGATGACAACTCCCATAATGATTATGCCGTAGTCCCTGTTGTCCAGAAAGCCCCAGTGCTTTGACCCTTAAGATGGTCACACCGTTATGCACAAAGGTTGGGAGTTCAGTTCCCCACTGGGCCTCCTTGACAGGGGCTGGACTCGATGATCCACAGGGTCCCTTTCAGCTCTGCAGTTCTAGCATGATGATGAAAAGCCTAACTGATATATTTTTTTCTCTCAAGGTTAAATTTAAAAAAACACACCCCACATCATGATGCAGTGGACAGAATCTTGGAGTGGGGATCATCTGTGCTTAACCTTCCCCCCAACCGTGATGATAATGAACTTGTGAGCCAATGGGCTTTGTGTATTTTTGTTGTTTTAAGGAATTCAGAGCAGTTCCTGCAGCACTGTGCTTTTATAGCACTTGGATGGTTCTGATTTTCACAGCAGCAGGAGCCTTTCTCACCTCTGGAATCATATACATTATCTTGCTTTGTTTGGTCTTCAGGACCCAAGCATAGAATTCCTCAGAAGTATGATTTCATGAACTGGGTGAGACTTCCCTGCAACATCAGTGTGCCTTCAGGTTTAATCATGTGTCATCTCTAAAATCTGTTTCTGGCCAAAGTCATATATTGCAAGGGAACTTTCAAAAAAGCATGAATCAGGGTTGCAACATCCATTTTCAGATTTGGCTGTGTGTGGAAGGATGAGTGACTGAAAAAAGCAACAGAAGGCGGCAGTGGAGTTGAGGGAGTTGAGTAGAGTGCAATAGATGAAAAAGAGAAAGGAACACAGTGGCATGGTAAAGGAGAAGATAGAAAGAGCAGCTATTAGCCAGTGAGGATGGGAGAGACTTGGCTGCAGAGAACAAGAGCAGACTTCAGAGCTGTGGAAGCAACTAACATTGTCCTATTAACAGTGGGTCTTACCTAGTACTTACTGAATATTAAGTAGTGATTTTTTTCCATTCTTTCATTGATTGATTGGATGACTGAAATCTGCTCTTCATCTTTATGATAAGAGAATTTGGAGTTCAGCTTCCACATTGGAGATGTATGGCTGGTCAAAAAATTTCAGATAAAAACGGATGAAATCCTACGTCCACTGCTTACCTAAAGGACTTTCCCCTTAATGAGTGATGCAGATTCCTGCTTGTGAATCCTTCCGAGCATCAATTCCAGACACCTACAGAGAAGCCATCCCAGTCACTGCTCACAGCAACAGAATTTCATGTTGAATTTTAATCTAAAGACATAAACAACTACCAAGTTTAAGAGTATAAGGTTGCTTTAAAGATAAATTGATTCAGGATTCTATGGCTCCTCTAAGCCAGGCATCAGAATACTATAATCCTGACACACCAAGCTGTAGCCTGAGCAGCTTTCAAAAGTATTTATTTCAATTTGCTTTTGGGAAGTCCAGGTGATCTTCTGAGGTGTGAGGTGTTTCAGCACATGTATGTTAATGATTTGTCTGTTTTTAATTAATCTGCAAATCAGCATCATACATTTCTGCAGCAAACTCTCCCTTCCCATGTTTGAGTTGTTTAGGGGGTATGTGTGAATCAGAATTGATAACTGTTTAGCTGTTACAGATTTTGATTGTCTTGCTACATTTTGGGGGCATGTGTTGGGAGGTGTTCATGTAGTGCCTTCCAGGTCCTCCAGTGCATGTTTTTTTTTTACAGCAAGATATATGTATAAACAAATATATAGTGTAAATATGTCAGTATAAATGTATACATCAATTTATAATGATAAATAAAAACATAGTTCTTGGGTCTTTCAGTTTACTAAAAGTGCTAGGTTTTAATCACTTTTATTTTCCCCCCAATGTCATTAGAGGGCAGTTTTCAAGACGTTTGTGAATGTGCCGGGAGGGCGGGGAATGAAGTGGGACAGAATCTTGAAATGATACAGTGGGAACATGTAAGGATCTATCTGTCTTACAAACTATAGATCTTCTTGGAGTATAGAGACTCTTATGAGACAGATCCCCTTGAGACCCATTGCAAACATCCTGGGAGCCCTTTCCTAAAAAGTTCTCTTTAAACAGCCATGGGGGAAAGATTCTGAATATTTTCTTCTGCCATCTCTGTCACATGCCAGCCATGTTGTAGCAGCAACCAATCAAAGGTCAACAGTGCAGGGTTTTCACAGTAACCACCCAAAAATAGACAAGTCGGTAGAATGGTATAGGAGCATTTCTCAAAACAAAAAGGCCGAGGGCAATATCTTAGAGTTTTGTGTTTGGAATGGCCATGCTGTGGGCCTGTTACAAAGATGTAGTTGAGATTTTCCCTCTTTTCAACAATGTGACAGCAACTTCTTCCATCTCGGGCACCTCCACCTGGAAGGCAGCAGCCATCTCGTCTCTTGCCAGTTTCAGAAAGGAATAGTCTTTCGCTAAGGAGCCAAGTCCCCTGGAGGTCAGAGCCTGTAGTAAAGGATTGAAACATTAGCCAAGCCCTTTTCAGCAATTTCTAGTGTGTTGTCCTCATTGGTTTGCTTCCGCCCCTAAGGATACGTAAATATCTAACTCTATGCTATGTCTGACTTTTGCTTAAAGGTCTGAACATTAATTTTTCAGACACTTCACCCTGTCTTCCATTGCCTAGGCTGCTGGTGACACAGGAACAGTGCACTTTGCAAAATGTGGCCTCTAAGGGTGAAACAAAATGCCACAGATCACTCATCATTACAAGAGGGAGTTCTTGAAGTGCTAAAAACATCTGATTGTCAGTGTACTGCACACCCCACAACCTAATGCAGGGATGACAAACTTCACCTCCAATGTGCTGTTCAGGTTCCCCAGACTCCTACTTCTGGGGGACTTTAACTTCTATGTGGAGATACAAGTTGCTGGGGTGGCCTTGGAGTTTGTGGTATCCATGGGCCTGTCCCAACATATTACACTCTTGCTACATTTTGGGGGCATATGTTCAATATCCAATTGGTTTCCAGGTCCTACACACATGTGGCAGGACATCCTTTGGATCTGGTGTTCACATCTGGGCAGAGAGAATATCATCTGAAAGTGGCAAACCTTCAGTCTTCTGCTTTGTCATGGTCAGATCATCACCTGCTGAGATTTGGACTTTGTATAACAGTGCCTCTCTGCAGAATGAATGGATCTATTAGAATGGTCTTTCCCCAAAGACTGATGGATCCAATTGGTTTCCAGAATGCCCTGGGGCAGGGGGAGTTCTGGCTGATCTGGTTGATGCTCCTGTCAAAGCCCATATCTCCCACTAGTATTCAGAGGTGACCCAGGCATTTGACACAATTGCTCCTAAATGACCTCTTTGGTGCAGAGTGTCATGGTTTATGGAAGAGTTGAGGGCAATGAAGCAATTACAAAGACAGGTAGAGAGCAGATGGAAGAAAGATCCCACAGAATGCTATCTGGCTGCAGTCAGGGAGATGTCCGGTAAATATTGTAGTCTATTTAGGGCTTCAAAAAGAGGCTACAATACAAAACTGATTCATGTAGCCTCCAGTCAACAGGCAGAACTCTTTTTCATTGTTTGCAGGCTAACACATTCCAGACAGATGCAAAAATTACAGCCAAGTGTAGAGAACTGCAACCAACAGGCAGCCCATTTCAGATCCAAGACTGAATCCATCTGTCAGGATCTTGACTCCTTCCTAATCCCCATAGATCAGACTGAAATGTCCAATGCACCATCTAGTCAGATTTTATTGGAATAGTTTCAGTTAGTAAGGCCTGAGGATGTTGACAAATCATGTGCATGCTATACACCTACTACCACTTTTTTAGATCCTTGCCCATCTTGGCTATTAAAAGAATGGGCTACTCATACTGATCCCAATGGGGCTTCGGGTGTGATTAGATAGCTACAAAAGTCTGCATCTGATTACACCAAGAAGGGCTGCAACACAAGCAATCTCCTTTAAAGGAATCCTTCCATTTGTGAGGGAATCGCTCCAGCCTGCCCGCCAAAAGTAGAAGCCCTACAGCTGGACCAAAAAGGTCTAGCTTAGGATCAGGGTCAGGCTGAAGTGCAATTCCCCATGTGTCATGTGATCACTAGGAAATAGAACACACCATATCATTCCACAAGTGATCCAGATTGCCATCTATTTCCAGGTGTGACCACACCTCAGTGACAGGTATAGAATTACATTGTTAATTTCTCATTCCCCTCTCCTCTTCCCTCAAAACATAGCATGGGATGCCAAGGCTTTTAATCATTTGTCTGTGCTAACAATAAAGCATCTGTAGAGGTCTGGAAGACATTTCTCATTGTTTTGCCATCACACTGAAAAACTGATGCACAAATACAGTCACTTTTGATTGGAATGAAATGGCTTTAAAATAACAGTCACTCAAGCCAGCTTTGCAGCCCTCACCATCCTATCTCTCTCTGGTCCTGAATCTGTCCCAGACCCCCAACAACCTCCAGCCAATGCATATGATGTCAACAGATTTACCTCCTGGATGAGCTGGATAGTGACTGGGGTGGAGGCTTCCATGTCTCTTAATCCATTTCCTTCACTGCTGCTTGTCAACTGAGGTGCTTCATCATCAACTGTCTCATGCAAGGCAATGGACGTCTTTTGGGAGAAGTGGAGATTAAGAAGAACAGGTAAAATGGAATGGAAGTCCCTTGGCATCTGCAAACAAACTCTTATTACCTTGAGTACTGAGAGCTCTAAGACTACTATCCCCAGGAAGCTTGTGGTACAATTTACAGATGGGGTATTTTCAAAGAAAACCAGACCTGTAAAATGAGCTTTGCTATCTTAAGAAGGATGTTAAGGGTCTTATAAGGTTGTAAGATGAATGCATAAACAAGACCCATACATGTGAGTCACAGAAACCATGATGAAGAAAACAGTACTTGAATACTTGGATATATCATAAATAGCTTTCTCATTTTGTGTTTTACCTTCTGTCCATTGATATTCTAAATTTCGGGGGGCGGGGCTAGGACAAAAGGCGCTATTCTGTAATGAAACAACCACCCCTCCAAGAGTGAGGATTGACTGGCCATTGTTCTCACTGGCTGTACTTGCCCTTCCTGCACACATATTTCCTTCTTGGTGGAGGATGTGGAGTCAGTTTAATAACATCTTTACAGTGGTTGAACCTAATGGTCACTGTGACCTATGGCTGCGAGTACATTGTCAAATACCAAATTTTTCAAGCTACTGTAGAATCATTCAAATGGGCTTTTTTCTCTGCGCAGTTAGTTGTGATACATTCTTGTAAAGAGGAGGCGTTTCTGTAGGTGGTGTTTCAGTGACATAGGCAGTTGGGGAGTGACGTTCAGGACTGGGGGAACACACCTCCACATTCTTTCCTCTCCCTTGCTTGTTCTCTGAATTCTTCAAACATTTTTTAAAATTCTTGCATATAGGGGATTAGCACAATATCTCCCTATCATTTTATGGCTGGGTAGTTGTTGTTATTATTTCCCATATTATTGCCCCTGACTGTTCCCTGTCAGATTAGCAGAGGCAGGCAGGAAAGAAAGAAGAGGTGGATGTGAGCCAGAATTCAAATCTCATCACATCCAATTTGAAGAGTGAATTCCCAAATCAATCTGCAGCCCCTGTATGAGCACTGACTGTGATTTTAAATGTAATACAGGCTGCAAATAAAATCGCAGCAAAGCCAAATCAGTCCGATTCATCTTTCCATTTTAGTCACACTCTATGCTGGATAATCTCATTATACTCGGACCAGTGCAACTGAAAATGTCTGGCCATTGGCCTCACTGCATTTGAAACGTACAATGAGCATGCATGCTTCAAGAGTATACACCAGCCACCTGTGTGGGTGTATGAAAGGGAAATGTGTCCCAATTTCTTGCAATAGAGAACTCGGGTCTTGTTATATATGAGGAGCGTTTGGAAGAACTCTGTTTGGAGCTTGGACTCTCACTATACTTAGTCAGCTGCATAGACTGGGGAATCAGGGATATGTGGAATTCTATGCTGAAGGGCTTTGTTAATGAATGTTGTGTCCACATCAGCCCCTTTCTTTAATATTTTCACTCACTTTTGTCCACTTATTGGCTGAAATTGTGTTGTTGAGCATAGTAAATCATACCAGAATAGGTCCATCAAACCAATGGGAATTTGGTGAATGAACTCTTCTGAAAATTTCATTGATTCTAATGAGCCTACTCTAATTGTAATTTACTATAGTACAGTAAGTTGCAAGTAGAGTAGACTCATTCAAATCAGTGGAGCTTATAAAGGAGTTGATTCATCAAATCCTCACTAAATCAGTGGGCCAACTCTAGTGTGACTTAGTACGTGACTGCTGGATAGCTCAGTGGTTTAGGTGTCTGGCAGCAGAGCCAGAGGCTGAAAGTTCAATTCCCTACTGTGCCTCCTTGACAGGGGCTGAACTCGATGATCCATAGGGTCCCTTCCAGCTCAGCAGATGATGATGATGATGATCCTCTGGAGTTGATGATTATGACAGCCATTGTAATGGAAAACCCAGATGGCATTGTTTTCATTTTTGTCTCCCATCCCCTGCCATCCCCACTTGATTTCTGGTCATTCTTAAAATTTAAAATGTCATTGAATAGTCTATTTGTCCATTGTGAATAAGCAAAGCACTTTTAATGGTTTTCAGGGCTCATATTCCTTCAGTTAAAAGCTTACAGCTTTTGTCCTTTTATTGCTTTCTATAGTGCAACTGGTGGATAGCTTGTAAATTTTCTATAAACTGCCATTGTCTCTGTTAACTATCATTTATTCAATGTTCTGGAAGGCTTTATTATCAATTTCCTCAAATTCATTTTATTCTTTTTATTTTAATAGAATGAAATATCTCTATCTTACTATACAAAAATATTAAAAAGTACTTAATAGAAAATTTATACTTAAAGCTGTCCCCCATGGGGAAGGAAGAAAATAACAGTCAGAAGAGACAATATTCCAGGGACAAGTAACAGGTTAAACATCTCTCAATAGGAAGCAATAAATAGGGCTCAACTTGAAAGCAGGAAGCTTTTAATTAACCCTGGTAAGCACCTTTATTGGATAGGACAGTAGTTCCCAAACTGTGCACTGTGGCACCCTGGTGTGCCACCAAACCCAGCAAGGGGCGTCGCAGATTCCTCGGATGTACTACTCAGGCCAGGCTTCTTCCTCCCTTCTCCCCCTCCAAAGTATCGTATTCAGGGAGCCACAGCCAGTGCCCATAAGTCAAAAGTCAAAAAAGTTTGGGAACCACTGGGATAGGATTTTAAAGTAAATTTTATAGAAGAATCTTCCCTGTACAGAAGGTACTGTCAGATGATATCATGGTTAAGTATTGTGCAGAACCTTTTTGTTAGTTCCACTTCCAGTTGATAACGGAAAAGCAATGACTAGCAGTGCTAAAAGATTTCAGTATGGAAGCAACTAGTAAAAACTCAGCCTCAGTCTCCGATAGAGTTGTAAATCGAGTTGTAATGGAGAACAGCATTGGCTGAAATCTTCCTAGAGTAAACTAAAGCAATGGGCCTCAGTTCGCATTTACCTGCCGGCTGGAAAACTGTAGAATTGGATTGGTCTTCACACCAGATGCTGGCAACACACTCCTTTTCCTTTGCTGCTTTTCAAGCTGAATGGAACATTTGTTGGCTGGGAGAGAGGGAAAAAGGCATGATGGATCACGAGAATATTAATAGTTTGCAGGTGTTTAGAGAATGTCACTACAGGAGCTCTAGCTGAACTACAAAGTAGATAAGGTGTTGATTTACAACAATGCCTGTTGATGTAGCAATACTCAAACATTTGAGTTACACAGACTCCTTCAACGGAGAAATCATTAAGAGCTTCCCTCTTTTTCTCATCCCCCAAAACATCAGTTTATACCTAAACAGGGACTATATGATTAGTCCCTTAGTTATTAGCAGCTAATCCTTTTGGTGATGAATAAGAATATTAAATGGGGGAAGGGGTTAGCTGGAACTCACCTCTGTGTGATAGCTGATGAGATGAAGGTAATCTCATCTCACCCCTCAGTTCGTCCTCATATGTCATCCTATGGAGCAAAGCACTAATGATAAGTTCCAAGAAATGTCCTGTCCCAAACAACAATTTGTAATACTTAGACTATGATTTCTACTAAAATAACAACTATAGGTTGGTTGTCCTGACTGTGCTTCTCCATCACTTTCTTTTCCCATCTGCTCTTCCATGTGTGTGTGAACATGCAGTGGCATAGATATATATGGTGCATTATTCATATGCACAGATTCCATGTGTGTCTCACCCTTTTTAACACATCACAGTACCTTTCCTCTAGTTAAATGAATAAAGTCTGATTTGATCCTCAAGACTGGACACAGAGAGGAACACTCAGATTAAATTGGGTGCTTCAGAGTTTTTAAACCAAGTTCCTGGTAGTTTCTACTGCTGAAATTGCTGTAGCTGTCCACACCAGTATGCTTAGTTCTCCTGTTACAAGAGTCCACATTGTACTTCCCAATCAGTTCAATTAAAACCCTCTTTCCCACTCCTGTCCTTCTTCCCTCTTCCTCTATCCATCCTCTCAGATCAGCAGCTGTGGATGTCAGCCATCAGGGCTTTAAGCACACATGTTGGGAAGAATTAATCCCCATTTTCCATAAAACAGCAGTTTATGGACAGATGGCCTCACATTTGACTCTAGAATACTTTGGTATACAGAAGAGTATACCAAATGACTGTAGGGTGCCCAGGTCCTGTGGCTGCAAAATAATCCCAAATCATCACCCCTCCTCCACCATGCTTGACAGTTAGTATGAGGTGTTTGTGTTGATAAGCTGTGTTTGGTTTTCATCAAACGTGGTACTGTGCATTATGGCCAAACATCTCAACTTTGGTCTTGTCTGTCCAAAGGACATTGTTCCAGAAGCCTTATGGTTTTTCCAGATGTACCTTTGCAAACCTAAGCCATGCAGTCATGTTATTTTTAGAAAGAAGAGGCTTTCTCCTGGCAATCCTTGCAAACCAAACATACTTGTTCAGTCTTTTTCTAATTGTACTGTCATGGACTTTAATATTTAACATGCTAACTAAGGCCTGTAGAGTTTGAGATGTGACTCTTGGGTTTTTTGGAATTTCTCTCAACATTTCATCATGTGGCCTTGGAGTGAATTTGCTTGGACATCCACTGCTGGGAAGATTGGCAACTGTCTTGAATGTTTTCCACTTGTGAATAATCTTCCTCACTGCAGAATGATGGACTTTAAATTGTTTGGAAAAGGCCTTATATCCCTTCCCAAATTGATAGGCAGCAACAACTGACCATTGGTAATTGACCATTGGTAATGGCGCGCCTAAAAAAAAATCTTGTAAATAAATAAATAAATAAACAAACAATTGCTTCACTACGCTCATTGCTGATGTGTTTCCTCCTTGGCAGTGTGTTAACACATATCTGAATGCTCCAAACCAGCAAACTGCTAAAACTTTCACTTTTATAGAGGTGGCCACACTTACTGAGGATCAATTTACACAAGGGCATTTGGTTAGCAGCATCTGGCTGCTAATTAGCTTCTTAATTCCTATGGAAGCAGTAAGTTAGTTTTTCACACATGGCTTCTCCATTTTGGCTTTATTTTTGTAAAATAAATCATGACATGTAATATGTCATGTGTTGTTCATCTGAGGTGGTATTTACCTAATTTTCACACCTGCTAAGGATCAGATGATTTTTATTATGTCCTGATATGTAAAAACCATAGAATTCAAAGAGAGTGTACTTTCTTTTTCACACGACTGTACCTCAGTCGCCTTGCTCCTTGTCTTTTTGGTACACTGACATTGCACAAGCTCAACTGCAGAGTAATTAAGTGTTTACTCAGTAATCTGTGCACTTAACAGAATGTCCACTATGACAGTTAGGAACCTACACTGAGATTGTGCACCTGCACTATCTATGGTTTTGTCCTGTCAAGGTTATTCTATGAGGCCTCACTAACTGAGAAGCTTTTACAGCTGAAGCTCTCATGAAAACTGGTGCATATTCAAGAATTCTGAAAAATCCTGGCCTGTAAAGCCAATGATTAATTGATAGATCCCATCAGCCTTTAAAGGCTTCATTTCAATGGCTGTGTGTATGCTCTGTTTTAGGCTTCTGGCTACCTGTTTTTGTGAGGTAGAGAGTTTCTTCTCCTGCCTTGACCTGTCTATATAATCTAAAGGGGTTCTTTTTTGTTTGTATAATTCGTTTTTCATTTCTCTACTTTGTCTTAATTTATTTTTAAAATTCTCTATAGGTTGTGAATGTGTGTGTGTATAAGCATGGGAATTTGCTGTTGTAGAACCCCAAACATTCTGCATGTTACTTGCTACTATAGCTTAGTCTTTGCCTGTGACTCTGAGGAAGAAGATGGATTTAGGGTTTTGGCCATAGCTTCCTTAGTAGCCCAAAGCACATCTAGTAGGGCTTGCTTAAACCTTGGCTTAGCCTGGTTGTGGGAGTTCTACCTGGCAGGGCTCTTGTTTACTCTAGTAAGCGGAGCCATTCTAGAACACTAATGGGATTCTGGGTTTGGGATCCAATGAGGAGTCTCTGACAGCAACACTAGGAAAATCATCTTTGCACTGCGCCAATGAGCCTTGATGCCTGCTGGGAATGGGTGAAGATGGGGATCCAGGCCTGAAAAACCACTCAACGCCCCAAATCAAACATTATTCTATTAAGATTTGTCCCCCTGACTGGAGACACAGAAAAACCCAGCAATTATCTGAGACATCAGCCTAGGACCTGGCAGCCCTACCTACATAGGGCTTTACCTTGCTGTTACACTGTTGTTGGCATTGCTGTTGCTGTTGTTGGTATTGGTGTTCCCTCTTTGGGGGATTTCATCGAGAAACACGGGGGAATCCAAATCTTCACTTCCCATCTCAGTGAACTGCAGAGGTCTCTGGCTAGCCACATGGGGTGGTAGGGGGCTGCTAGGTTCCATGAAGGTGTCAACTTGGCCAAACAAACCACCTGTCCTCTGAGGAGAGAGAGAGAGGAAATTATTATTTTGATTCTTCAAAAAACCTTTGTGTTGTAGAAGGCTGGGAAGGGATTGGAGGATGGAAAGATGAGCCTTTGAGTAATGACATATGCTTCATTTAAGCTCAAGGCCAAGCTGCACATCATATTATACTAACAGAAGCATGGCCAAATTAGCTGATACTGCCTATGTCATCAGAAGCAGAGGAAACTTAAGAGGAAAGCTGCTTTAACACAAAGTTGCCTGAGTGTCCATGTGGCAAATTAGCCTACTTTTGTTTTATGATCAATTGTCTTTTGGCTCAGGGTCATAGCACTGAAAGATTTTTGTGCCTGGAGGGATAACACTGTCAGAGGAAGTGTGTCTTAACTTGTGACTCTTAGAATTATCTTCTACATTTCCTTAGAAAAAACAGCCAAAGGAGGGTGAGGACTGTATGGTTCAGGACTACAGCATGAGTTTAACTCTTCTCCGTATTCCATTTTCCCACTGAACGAAACTGCTCTTTTGTCCAAATTGTATTATTTCAAGCAACAAAAACCTCATGAGCAATTGGTAGGACTGATTTTTGGATGAAGAATAGGGGATAAAGAAAGTTGAAAGTACTTTAATTAAAAGTGCTATTAATGCAAGTGGAGTTCAGCCTTTAGATCCATTGCTTGCAGCAGGGGACTGGCGACAGTACAGCTTTAAAATAATTATAAGAAAGGTTACTATGGTTGCCAGGCTGATCCCCAAGTCAAACAGATAAAAGTATTAATAGTCCAATTAAAATAAAGGAGTAATTTCCACAGATATTCTGAGTTGCAAATAATATACCACTGAAAAACTTGCAAATCCCATTTTTGGTAGAGCTTCTGCTCTTCAGAATATTAACGCTAGTTGTTCAATATCAAATCAGTTCCCACGTTTTTTCTCTTTCAGACATTTTAGCATGATCAAAAGATAAAGCTGTGGTATTTCTATGCAGGTGGGGCTAGGCAGGTGAGAAGTGCCTTACTTCACCCATTGGCTTCTCTTGAGCTCTACAGGGCACAACTAAAAGATTGCAAAAAAGAGCAGGGAGGAGCCCCCTGGGTTTTACTGATAGAGATGCACTTTTAATGTGCAAAGAGATATCTGTTTAGCTTAGAAAGGGGTGACCTTTAAAATATTGATATCCTTGCTTGTCTTTCACCCTCCATAATGATGAGTGTTGGATATAAAAGATACTAATGCTCGTTTGGGGCTAAACAAAAAAGGAAAAGTCTTTGTGATGGTGGTGGGAGACACAAGGAGCCTCCCTGAAGAATGGGAGGACTGTGAACACATCAGGGCATCCTCTGGGCAACTGGCAGCTCCCTGCCAGCTGATCTTTCCACTCCAGAAGCACCATTGGATTGTTTCTGACATGAACAAAGAAGAAGGTCTTTTGTGATCTTGAATGATATTGTGACTATCACAACCATGCAAACAGTATGCTGTGTTAGTGACAAAGAATGGCACTGCCATGCTGGGCAGGCTTGAAGAGGGCAAATGTGCTCATGCTATGAGGGAGCACTAAAATTGGCATGGCACCCACTGGTGATGTTCGCAACAAGAGCTGGAAGACTGCTTAGATGCCCTTTAAACCAATATTACCCCATGCTCACACTCACCCTATAGATCCCTTCTTCCATTGCTGCTTCCACCATGGCTCTCTCGAGCTCTTCTTCTGCAGTCAAGTCCCCAGAGATGGCTCTTTTGATCTCAGGAGCAGCCTCTTCTTCAATGGTCCTCAGGCCAGCCTCATGAAAAAAGGGTGGAAGGGGTTATCACGGGCAGAATCCATTCATGCCAGGGTGGGAAAGGAATGGCATAGACAAATTGGGACAAGAGTCACATGCTCTTGTGCCAGGTTTGGAAATGTTACCTTTTTGGACTGCAACTCCCAGAATCCCTCAGGCAGCATGGTGGCTGAAGGATTCTGGGAGCTGTACACTGAAAAAGTAATTTTTCAAGTTTTGCTCCTGAGACAGTCTTACTTAACTTTTCTTCCCATAAAATAAGTTTGAGAAGTAGGTTCTGCACAACATTCCCAAACCCTGCACATTCAACATCATGATAACTCCCCACTTGAAATAAAGTGGTGATGTTGACAGCCTAAAATTAATATGGGGTTGGGGCCTCTACACTGTTGGCTTCAATCACTGGCCAAAATCCTGTTGCTTAGTAAATCACACTAGAGCAGTTCTACTGAATCAATAGGAGTTTAGTAAGTCAACTCCTCTGTGTGTTCAATTAATTCAAATGGGCCGACTCTGACTACAACTTACTATGCTAAAGTAAGTTGCAGTTAAAGTAGGCCCATTTGATCAATGGAATGTTGACTCATCAAATCTCTATTGATTCAGTGGGCCTATTCTAGTGCAATTACTTTGCTAAGTGTCTGGATTTTGGCCACTATCATGTAGATGCTATCTGAAAGGTGAATGAATGAGGATCAGCTATTCCAGAGAAATGGGCATAAGCAATTTGAGAGAACAGATGAAGGTGTAAAACAGTAATTCCATCAGAATATTCTCAAAGAGATTGTTTTATACTAGTTTCCTAAAGAACTTGAAAACAGGGCTGTGAAAATCACAAATAATGGCTTGTGCACATTGCGGTATAAAACCTGAAGTCTAACTGGAATGGAGATTCCTACAGTCGTAAACTTTGCTTCAAAATAGGTGAAAATAATCCTGTACTCCTTAGAACCAAGTGGATACATACTGAATTCCTCAGTTCCATTTTCTGCTTACCTGGATTTCAACAGCGTTCTTTTTGGGTCGGTATCCATAGTACTCTTCCTGGCGCTTAATGAATTTTCTGAAGTGCTCCTGGATGAGGAAGGTAGCATAGAACTTGCCCACAGTCACCTCATCATCTAGATAAGTACACACCAGTGAAATAATTACATTAGCTCAGCAACAGTACCTGGCCAGTCTGCACATTTCAGACTCCATGAGAACATGCAAAGATTATTCTTGATGAGTAAGCCAGGGAAGCCCAAGAGAAGTTCAAAAATTATTTCTTGATTACTAAGTTATTAACTTACCTCCAATTGGTGGAATGACTTGATCCAAGAGCTTCATGCTGGTTCTTTTCCAGATCTTTTTGATAATCATTCTCAGCTCTTCATTGGCTTTCTCAAAGTTTCCTACAAAAGCACCAAACAATCATATGGAATTGACTTATATCAAACTATTGTCAAGTTTTATTTGTTCTAGCAACAGCTATCATCTTAAGCCTTTTTTAAAACTGAAAACATCTAGTACTGAGTCACTTCACCAGCAAGTCAACTACACTGATTTATCAGCAACTAAAAAGCAAAAAGCGTGCTGCTTATATACCACCCCATAGTGCTTCAAGCACTCTCTGGGCGGTTTACAAGTTAATTATGCAGGCTACACATTGCCCCCCCCCCCCCAGCGAGCTGGGTACTCATTTTACCGACCTCGGAAGGATAGAAGGCTGAGTCAACCTTGAGCCGGCTACCTGGGATTGAACCCCAGGTCGTGAGCACAGTTTTAGCTGCAGTACAGCAGTTTAACCACTGTGCCACGAGGCTCTTCTACTTATGCCATGTATTCTTGAAGGCTTTCACGGCTGGGATCCGATGGTTGTTGTAGGTTTTTCGGGCTGTCTGGCTGTGTTCTTGAGGTTTTTCTTCCTAAAGTTTCGCCAGTCTCTGTGGCCAGCATCTTCAGAGGACAGGAGTCAGAACTCTGTCTGTGCTCTGGTGCAGTCTGTGGGACTCAATTATCCCACAAATTGCACCAGAGAACAGACAGAGTTCTGACTCCTGTCCTCTGAAGATGCCGGCCACAGAGACTGGCAAAACGTTAGGAAGAAAAACCTCAAGAACACAGCCAGACAGCCCGAAAAACCTACAACAACCATACTTATGCCATGTTAATCAGCTGATTAATGACTTTTTGATCAGCATATCTTACAATACAATTCACCTTTCTATTTTTTTCCACTTCCTTTCTTATAGCAGGGTGTGCTATTGTTGTTGTTGTTGTTTAGTCGTTTAGTCGTGTCCGACTCTTCGTGACCCCATGGACCAGAGCACGCCAGGCCCTCCTGTCTTCCACTGCCTCCCGAAGTTGGGTCAAATTCATGTTGGTCGCTTCGATGACACTGTCCAACCATCTCATCCTCTGTCGTCCCCTTCTCCTCTTGCCTTCACACTTTCCCAACATCAGGGTCTTTTCCAGGGAGTCTTCTCTTCTCATGAGATGGCCAAAGTATTGGAGCCTCAGCTTCAAGATCTGTCCTTCCAGTGAACACTCAGGGTTGATTTCCTTCAAAATGGATAGGTCTGTTCTCCTTGCAGTCCAGGGGACTCTCAAGAGTCTCCTCCAGCACCACAATTCAAAAGCATCAATTCTTCGGCGGTCAGCCTTCTTTATGGTTCAGCTCTCACTTCCATACATCACTACTGGAAAAACCATAGCTTTGACTATGCGGACCTTTGTCGGCAAGGTGATGTCTCTGCTTTTTAAGATGCTGTCTAGGTTTGTCATCGCTTTCCTCCCAAGAAGCAGGCATCTTTTAATTTCGTGGCTGCTGTCACCATCTGCAGTGATCGTGGAGCCCAGGAAGGTAAACTCTGTCACTGCCTCCATATCTTCCCCTTCTATTTGCCAGGAGGTGATGGGGCCCGTGGCCATGATCTTAGTTTTTTTGATGTTGAGCTTCAGACCATTTTTTGCACTCTCCTCTTTCACTCTCATTAAGAGGTTCTTTAATTCCTCCTCACTTTCTGCCATCAGAGTGGTATCATCTGCATATCTGAGGTTGTTGATATTTCTTCCGGCAATCTTAATTCCGTCTTGGGATTCATCCAGTCCAGCCTTTCGCATGATGTATTCTGCATATAAGTTAAATAAGCAGGGGGACAATATACAGCCTTGTCGTACTCCTTTCCCAATTTTGAACCAATCAGTTGTTCCATATCCAGTTCTAACTGTTGCTTCCTGTCCCACATATAGATTTCTCAGGAGATGGATAAGGTGGTCAGGCACTCCCATTTCTTTAAGAACTTGCCATAGTTTGCTGTGGTCCACACAGTCAAAGGCTTTTGCGTAGTCAATGAAGCAGAAGTAGATGTTTTTCTGGAACTCTCTGGCTTTCTCCATAATCCAGCGCATGTTAGCAATTTGGTCTCTAGTTCCTCTGCCCCTTCGAAATCCAGCTTGTACTTCTGGGAGTTCTTGGTCCACATACTGCTGAAGCCTACCTTGTAGGATTTTGAGCATCACCTTGCTAGCGTGTGAAATGAGTGCTATTACAAACTGGCTAACTAACAAGTGTCACATTTTGCTCAAGCAAGTCAGCATTTGCAGGCAAATGGAAACACATCAATAGTCATATGAAGGTAATTAGACAATGCTTATGTATGTACATGCTCCAGTTAGCAAGTGTTGTGTTTAAAGAGCTGTAATCCCCAATTATGGACCATGTGCATGTGCAGATTCACCTTCACGAAATTGTTAGGATACAAACATTGCATGTGCATGGGTTGATACTTGGGGTAAGATATTTACAGAATATGATAATCAAAATAAGACATAAATCACCAACAAGTATAAGGGGAGGATATCCTGAAAAGCAAAGTTTTTATGTGCTTCCTGAATATTAGGAAGAAAGGGGCCTGGTGCACCTCCACAGGTAGAGCATTCCATAAAGAGGTGGCCACCATGGAGAAGGCCTGGCACCTAGTCATAGACTTCTTGCCCTCCCTCGGGATGGCCAACCACAGCATCAACACCTGGTATGAGAAGTTGATCTTAACAAGAGGCTCTGTGATAGGTAATGAGGTCCCAAACTGTTTAGGGATGTAGAGGTCAGTATTAGTAACTTGAATTTGGTACGGAAGCAAATTGGTAGCCAATGCAGGCAAACAAGGACCAGGGAAATATAATATTTTTCCCAAAATTAGCCTGGCCACCACATTTTGTACCTGCTGCAGCTTCTATACTGCCTTCAAAGACATGTGATGTAATGTATATAACGCCCATGTATATAATGCTGGCTTTGATGCTGTTCAATTATCTTGATGAAATTATTATTTGATTCCTTCAGATGATTTATTTTAGTTTGGTTTTTGTTCAGTTGTTTTAAATGTGTTGCTTTGAAATACTGTTTAGTGAATAAATATTTTATAGGGCTGCCTGCTCTCAACTATCTCCAGATAAGATCAGATTAAATACAACAACAGTAGCAGCAGCAGCAACAACAACAGTTATTTCGCCTACATGACTAAGTGCTTTCACCTTTATCAGCTCTGAGATGGATTAAATTCTTAACATCAGCCATGTGTTAGGATCATCCAGCTACTAGACCCCTGGAGGCAGCACATTGGTATGCCTCCAAGCTGAAGCTACGTATGCTAATTTGCAGCAAATGATTGCCTGACTCTTTAAGGTTTCGTGATTAAATGCACTTGAAAGGCATTAGTTACTATTGATTTATAGCATCTTCTGTTGAGCCTGTGTAATCGTGCCATAATGGATTTTAAGGTCAGCAGAGAGTCTACTGACATATAAGGTGTTCTTTAGAATTCAAAGGATAAATAATGGCAGCCACGAGGAACTACAGTGAAGTTATTCATAGGGCAGATTGGGGTGGTTTCACCTCTCACCTTCAGTCTTGATCTTGAGCGCAGTTCTCACCAGAGCAAAGAGTGTAGCATTGAAAGTAACTGTACCATCGCTATTCAGGGGCATGTTCATCCCCACCAGGCGCTGAAAAACACATGCATTTGTACAGAGAAATAACAGCCAATGACAGTTCTATTCAGGTTTTTATGGATTGTATCACTACACTAATTGTTATCTTCCTGAATTTCCTGGGAAGGCCTGAAGGGGAAATGTAATAGTATCGACTTGAACACAATTTTACAAACCTCCATGAAGTTGGAAAAGCTGAGGCTTGCCTGATCAAGGTTGCCAGTCACATGAACTTCTGCAGCCACATCCACCTGGATGTAGTTACAGTTTCCTTTCAGACCTTCCTCATCAACTAGGGGCTTCCATATTTGGAGGGGCTGGGGGCAAAATTTTTATTCTCAGCACCTCGTACCCTAGTACCTGGGGCTGCTCAGGACCTGCCAATGCAAAACAAGAAAACAAAAACAAAAACAAAATAAAAACAAAACCAGAAGTGACCGGATGCCCTCTTCCAATTTTGATCTTGAGTTTGGGGGAGGCTGGCCTGCAAGGACCCTGTGATTTCTCCCCCCCTTCCAATTGCAAAAAAGGCCACCCCTAGAAGCCTCTGCAAGCAGAAAACCCCATTGTTATGGGAAGAAAAAAAAAATGGCGCAGGAGACATGAAGTTTCCAGGGGTGCCTGGCAGAGGCTTCAAAAATGGCCTTGGGAAACTGCCTGCAGCCACAAACCAGTTTTGTCCATCCCTGCAATAAACAAAAGAAGGATTTCTGAACATCTGAATAAGGGTCCATTTCTCTGTCCCCCCCCCTTCTCTCTCTCTCTATGCCTCTCTCTCTCTCTGTCTCTCAATCTCTCTCACACACACAATCAGAACACAAACAGGCATCCCACCCTTGATAGGGGTATAAATGTAATAAATAAATAAATAAATAGCCATTACAATGTTTTACTCTTTATTTGTCACCAGATTACATTAAACACCAGCCCTTCATTCCTTTGCTTTTTAAGGTAATGGCATACTCCATTGCAATGGGACTCTGGGGCCATTTTGTGAGGGATAAGAATTAACTTAAGGTTGAATCAGAAAAAAAAATGCTAAGCATATCTTCAGATGAAGTGTTCTTTTAAGTGGTTAAAGGGATCTGTTTGTTATAGCACATCATTCTCCTCCTTTATGTATCTTGCATTTAGTTTGCTTTGTTTTGTGATTGGTCACCGGAAGGTCAACAAGGGCTTTAATCTGCAAGTCTGATTGCTGAGGCACATGTTTCTAATGAAGTTCTACTGTTGGAGTAAAAATGGCGTAATCAAAGGAAACAGTTATGCTTTGAATGTCTAATTTGATCCTGGGACAACTCAGGCCTAGTTAGGATTGATAAGGAAATATTTCCTCAAGATTATTACCTTGCAAGCTACACGATGTGGACAAAATTTCCCAAAGCCCAAGGGAGGCTGGATTCGTCTCAAAAGAGTCACCACATCCAGATGTTTGATGCGGCCCCTGAGGAAATAGGAAGAGACAACATGGTTTACTCACTCATTGCAGAGTTGGAACTTCACTTCCTAATTCTAAGGACTGGAAGTCACAGTTCGGTAGCCTGCTTGCCCCATTTTTAAAATCTTAATGTACATACATACAATCCCATTTTATGTTCATGATCTGGTGGTGTAGCGTATAACTTAAAAGTACATATGACAAAGAAATCATGAAACATAAACAAAAAATGGGAAACTAGCTATGCAAACTGTGTGCATATTAACCTCCCTGCAAGCCTTCTGAATTGGTGAGGATCCATATGGGCAGAAGTTGTTTGCAAATATACCTGTATTTTACTCTATAAAATAAGGTAAGTGGAACTAGATCTGCTTGATACATTTCACTGTACATACAAAGGGAATTATGCATGCAACTGAATATTAAGTGCATGCAGTACAACTCTGTTTACAAGTTACATTGTATTGTAATATCAGTCTAAATTGTGCAGTTGGTCAACTCCTTGTTTCCAAAAAATCAGACATAAAACAGCTATATTTTGTTCCAAAAGATATGGAACATTTATGGTATCTGATGCTACTTGTGTGCTCAGGTAAAAATAGTGAGTTTTTAGAAATCCCCTTCCTGCAGCTGATTGCTATTGTTATGTACTGTAAAGTCACTTCTGATGGGTTTTTGATGTGTGTGAAATGTTCAGGAAGTACGTTTACTGTTGTTGTCTACCTCCAATGAATTTCCATGACCAAATGAGGATTTGAACCAAGGTCTCCTGAGTTGTAATCTGACAATTTATCCACTGTACCACACTGGCTCTTTCCCACACTTGATATAGTAACAGTATTAATCTAGGCTGCACTGTCTCCAGAGTGTTAGCCAATCCAAATGTACTACACTATAACTTTTGAACACAATATTACGTATGTCCCTATCCCTGTTTAATGGTGAACAGCTCACAGTTACATCCAACAATAACCATAATAGCAACCTGATCATAATAGCAACACGATCTAAGAAAATAAGCCCTCTGATAGCCCTATTGTAAACATGACTCCAAATAATTCAGTAGGAACTCCAAGTAATTTAGGATCAGTTTTTTATATTAGGACAGATGCATCTAGTGGAATTAAATTAAAAAAAACAATAGAGCTTGTACTGATGTTCCCCTTCTGTAAATATATATAGGTACTTTTGCTCTCAAATAATTTCCTACTAGTATTGTCGAACTGGGTTGATCCTGGAGAGGCAAGCAGCAAGAGGAATGATATCACAGGGTGAGATTTCATGAACCAAACACCCCCTAGACTCACCCACCCCTGGTGTCACTTTGTCCTACTCCTCTGTGATGTCATTTTCCTGTTCTGTGTGCAGGGGGAAGCACAGACCACATTCCCTGAACAGAAAATGCTCTTCTTATCTCAGACCAGAAATAACAAGAGCATTCCTTCCCCCAATTCTGTCTGTGCTCTCGGCTCAGAATAGGAACAGGGGGAATCCTACTCTTCTCTTGGTTTTCAGACCAGAGATAACCATGGGATTCTCCTGCCTTAAGTTTAACTTCTCAGAGGAAAAGATGAACTTTGCAAGAGGATTCTCCCCAAAATAGGAGGGCATGGCACTTCATAGAAAGGTCAGAATGAGGCACCCTCCAGAACCCTTGAAGACCACATGCAGACTTTCTGTTGACTGTCTCAGGCATGTAGACTGGAGGTTTCCCTGTCCTGCACTCATAATATTTCCAGGAAGTAGAAGCTTTCTTCTTTTGAGGTTTTGTTTGTTTGTTTCCAATGAAGTAATTAAGGATGTGGTCGGACAGAGAAAAGGGGTTACATCTGATTGCACCAGAAAGAGTCACTTTGCTAGCAGCAATGTCCCTTAAAATGACCCTTCTGTCCATTGGGGACGCCCAATCCAACCCCAAAAGGTAAAAGCCCTACTGCTGGACCATAAAGGTTCAGCTTGGACAAAGATCAGGGTCGGGCTGGTTTGCAATCTCCTGTATATCATGCAATCACCAGGAAATAGTTTGCACCACATTGTGCCACAAGCAGTCCAAAATATGAGCTATTTCCCTGGTTGGTTGCACTCTAATTTACAAACTTAGTAACAGTTGGGTTCTCACGTGGCTTCAGGGTCATATTCCGCCCAGATTTTTTTGAATTCATCCAGATGATGTGGGCCTAGTATGGACCAATCCCGTGTGAGGTAGTCAAAATTGTCCATGATGACAGCGACAAAAAGATTGATAATCTATGGAGAGATGCATTGACACAAATTTAGATGAAAATGGAAGAGGATAATGGTTCAGAGCCCTTCAAAAAAGCAGAGTCAGCTGGTGGCCTACAGAACGATCCATGTACAGCTGAAGAGTTTGGTATCAGAGTTACCAAACTGCAGCAAACTTTTCCCTGTATTTTTCAGACACAGTTGGCTGGGAGTCATAGACAATAATATAAACTATTCAGCAACTCTGCTGTTCAAACATAATTTAAGATGGGTCTACAAGTGCAGAAAAGGTCATGAGTAGTTCTGCAAGACTAGCTACTTCAAGTGTCAGAAGCCAAGTCTATACACCTTCTATGCATACATTGAGAGAAACCCAATTTGAAGTGTGCTAGCAGAAAATGGTTATTATTTGAGTCTTCTTTCACAAGCCACAAATCATCACGCTTTCATACTCTGTTGTGCTGGGCTATTCGTGGTGATGGCTGAAGAGCAGTTTGTGATAGTGACAGATCTCCTATGTGACTTTCCTGCTTCCATGATCACACCTCAATATAGGCTCTCAGCTTTGGATGGAAAAGAACCATCCTACGCAAATCCTAAGAGACCAAAGTAATGAGAGGAGGAAGCAGGACATTCTAGGGCTACATTACTTTACAGCAGAGCTTGGAAACATTACTTTGGTGTGTGTGTGTGTGTGTCTGTGTTTTAACTACAGTTCCCACATTCCCTCAAAAGTCTGGTGACAGTTGTTCAAAAAAGTAACTTGTCCAAGCTCTGCTTTATAATTTATGCTTAATCCAGAATGAATATGAACTGTGGACACCTGACAAAATGGAAATGGGTCAGAAAGGGTAACTAGAGATCTTTGCTTTGAAAAGAGTAATCTCTTTTTCTTTGGATGAAACATCTCTGTGGATAAAACTTGACATGGAGAGAAAGCTGGTTAAAAACTCTCCACACATGGAAGACCATCTCTTTGCTAACCTCGTGAGGCTTTCTAATAGCTAAAGGTTTAAACTGCCCTGTACGTGAAATATTTAAATATTTAAACTTTTTTACTTACAAGTAATTGTACAGGGACTGAATCTGGATCAAACTCTCTTCACATAAACAGAGATTTTAAATCTCTCCCTAGCTGATTTCTGTCCTAAATCTCTATCCTTACGGGAGCTAGGAAAAAATTATTCAACAGAATATTTGCAATTGAAGCCCCCCTCCCTTTTTACTTCCTCCCCCATGCAGTGAGCCTGCTCTGGATCAGGCCTCACGGTACTTACTTGTGAATTTAAAAAGAAAGTAACTTTAAGATGTGTGCCACACTTTTAACACAGAGTGTAACCTTAATCTGTTTCAAAACAAGCAATTTTCCCCCTTTCTGCTTTCTTCCTCTCCAATATGGCCTCTGACTGCCCTTCAAAATAAAACATTATATTTGTCCTCCTGATATTTGTTGCCTAACTATCCATGGTTCGATGGCTCGATAGAACTACAGTCGCTTGATGCATGGGAAGGTTTACATCTGGCTGGACTTGAAGGTCCCAGACAGTGAACTGCCTGAGCTCTGGAGAGTGAAGACAATCAGCTATTAATAACAGTCTATGCACAACATCAATATTAGGACTGAAGGAAAATAACAGATGTTTGTTTTTATTTTAAAAGCAAAATTGGTTTATGAACAGCACTGGCTCCCACAGTGTGCATACATTTCTTTTGTCCCACTATCACTTGCGTTCAAAACATTTTGGCCGAGTTTTGGAACAGTACAAAAGCCTGCAAAACTTGTTTGACCAAAGGTGACAGGGAGATGAGAACGCACATCCGAAGCAGAAATTCCTTCTTTCAAAGGACCTTCCATGCTCTGAGATGGGTGGGAAAGCATAAGGGGTCAAAGTAGTAACAACAAACAAACCCCAGGCAGCTCTCTTGTGCATTTCTTTTACTGTGAATGTTCTGAATGGCCTTCCCATCACAACTAGTTTGGTCTTGGATGAAGGTGCTACTGATAACACAACATCTATCTATATACCACAATTGTGTGGTAGTTGTACGGGAACAAGGTAACAGAGCAAAAACAACTTACCAGGAATGCACATATCATGTAGAAGCTGATAAAGTAGAAATAAGCAAAGCCAGAGCCACAAGAATATTCCTCCCCAGGAGCAAAGTCAGATTCAGGGTCACACTGCTTCCCATAGCTAGCAGCCAGCATGATCTCCTGCCAGGCTTCACCTGTTGCACACCTAGAGAAAGACAGATAAGTGAGACAGTGTAGCCACCTTTTCAGATTGCATTCACGGTGAAGAGGACATGTCCTGATTAGTTGGTTTCTGAACAATTTCTGGATTCTTGAAACTAAAGTGAAAAAGGAAAAGAAAAAACTATGAACAAGTGTTTAATTTGGTACATGGTGGCAGAACTGGGAAAACTTACTTTGTTTTAATGTTATTTTTGGATTACAGCTGCCAAAATCTATCCCCTGGCATAGTCACAGTCTGAAAGAAGTCATCTTTCCAGGGTTGTGTGGCAGAGTGAATGAAACTTTAAGGGTTACGACTCATGCATTTCTTTCTTGCAGGGCAGAAAAATGAATTTAAAATTTTGAAATTTCATATGTTAAGATATATTTCATATATCCTGGCTAGGTGAGGTTATGAGTGTTTTTCTGCATTTTTCACATTTCAGTCTTTTGTTAAAATTTTGCAGGAAAACTTTTTATGCAATTTCTTCCATATATTTATATAGTGCAAAATGCAACAGTGTGGCAGTGTTTATGCAAAATCCATTTTAAAAAAAGCTCAAAATATAAATGGGGGGGGGCAAAATCAAGAATGTTTTTTTATTTGCTTTTGCACTACTGCTGCTGACGACAAAAAAGCCATTGACCTTTTCATTTTATTCAGGAGCAAAATTCTCACAGTGGCAGGACATTTTTTATAGGCTGTTAAGACACTTTTTTTTTTTTTGTAGAGGATGAGAAAAATTTGAGCATTTGTTACTTCCTTACTAGGCATTATTATCTATTCTACAGCTTCATTCATCTCCGAGGAGCTCATTTGCTGGCCTGTGCTGATGTGCCCTGCAAGTTATCAGTCTGGCTTTACTTCCACAACAGAGCAATTTAATCCTGAACAACAAGGTGAAAGGTACAAAGACTGGGGATTACCATGTTGAACTTTATAGTGGACAGATTTGTATTTGATAGCCTATTAGAAAACAGTCCTGTAATTGGAGAAATCCTCAAATGCAGGATACACATGCAGAAGTACCAGATGACACAGATTTGCCCACAAAGTCAGCAGCTGAGTAGTAAACAGAGTGGACACACAAATCAGCAAGTATTATTCTTCCCCTTTATGGTGCCCTCTGTTGTGGTTCCTACTTATAATACAGCAATTATTTCTAAATGTGTATCGAGGTAAGCATAAGTATAAATCAGCACCCTCCTTTTCGTGATGCCCCCATTTCTGGAAATGTTGAGTGGCCATAACTTCAGCAAAGGACTAACATTATACAAACCTGAACAGCAGCAACACTGCTTGTGGGAAGGTCTGGAAGTTGTTGTTCCGATTTATTTGGGTACCATCCACCAGAGCAATTTTCCCAAACATCTGTAAATCAGAAGGTTTGTTCATCAATGGCAAGAATATGCTTTTGCTGGAGGCATCAGCTCCTATGATTTGTTTCTTTGATTAATCTGTACTTCTTGAACCCTCTTCCCCATGTATGCTAATATTATTTCAGCCGCTAGGTGCTTCCAGATGGATGGCTTTTAATACTGCCAAACCAAAGGAAGCACCTTTTTTCTTTGACTGTTTAGACAGAGATGGGCAACCTTCAGAAATGAACAGGCCAATTTTCTTTTTTGGGGTGTGTGTGTGTGAGAGAGAGAGATTGAGAGAGAGAATGGCAAAAATAAGCAAGGAGGGCTGCATATTGCCTCCATGGTTGTCATGATTCAATCGCTTTCATGGTTGCCATGAAATTTCTTCAAAAGAAATTAAACAACAGCGGTTGCATCCTGTAAACTCATGAGAATGGAAGGAGAGTCATGCTGAATCAGGCCTAAGGACTTTCTGGAATCCTCCTTCCCACAGCAGTCAAGCAGCTGTTTCTGGGAAGCCCACGAGCAGGGAAGAACTTAATTGCTTTTCTTCCACTTCAGTGGTTATTCAGAGGCATTCTACCTCTGAACTCAGACATTACGTTTAGATATTAAACTGACGGCAAGCCATCAATTTGCCTAATCTTTGTTTAACACCATGTTATAGTTTTAAACTCTAAGATGTGGTCAGCTTCACAGAACTCAAGTGTGACTTGTTATGCAATCAATATGTACAAGTATTTTGCTGGAAAGCTCAGAAAGCTCATGAGGACTAAGTATGAATGTATTTGGCCATCCTGTGGCAGAATGTCTTCTTTGTTCACATTTCTAGGGAAAGAGGCATGGGTTCTGCAAGGTCATAATTTGCACAAGGTCAGGAGATATGCACCTTGGATTGAATCCAGAGTAGCACTTAGCAGAGTTTCAGTTACACTGGAGGAAGGGGGCCAGGAGGCAGCCTTGGTAATTCCTTCTTCTTGCTGTCTTCTGAAAAGCTGTTATAGAAAACAGGCAGCTGGAATTTTTGGAGGAGAGGATTGCTAGGGAAACCTTCTGGCAAGCGATGCAGAGTAAAGTGCTGAAGAGCACCTTGGGCCTTTTCTCCAGCAAGGAGCTATGGCTCCATCATGGTGCTGTCTATGAAAGGAAGAACTTTTTGTCTGAGGAATGGCCAATGTGAATCCAACCCAGAATTTCCAAGTGGATGGTTGAGTCACTGGATACATGACCTTTTTGAGACCCTGGAATGACTGTCTACTATGCAGTGTAAATATTTACTCACTTCAAAGATGAAGAGTGCTTCAAGAGCCAAACTACCTCTTACTTTAAAGATATAGCTACCCTGTTTCCCTGAAAATAAGACCTAACCTGAAAATAAGCCCTAGTATGATTTTTCAGGATGCTTGTAATATAAGCCCTACCCCAAAAATAAGCCCTAGTTAAGTGAAACCCCGCCCTCCACCATTGTGTAGCAACCAGAAGAAGAAGACATAACTGTATTTGAATAAATGTAGATTGTTGTACCTGAAAAAAATAAAACATCCCCTGAAAATAAGCCCTAATGCATTTTTTGGAGCAAAAATTAATATAAGACCCTGTCTTATTTTCAGGAAAACACGGTAGCAGTATGCTTTTTTTTCTTTTTGACTGCAAAGCAAGTGCAGATTTAGACCATAACCATGAAAGCTGGCATGGGATAGGCTTTAAACTTTTGTTCCCACTGTGTTCCCCATATAGTGTGTCCCCTAATTCACATCACCAGAGAGTGAAATTTCACAAAATAAATTCCAAGTGTAGTGTCTCTGAGCTGAACTGAGTCTGTGCAAGGCAAAAGGTTTAAAGTCCTCCCTGCTTGTCACACTACAGTCTCAACCTGAATTTGGTCCTCTCTTTACTTATCTGAATTTAGGTCAAAAAGGGAGGCCAAAAAAAAAAAAAAAAGAAAAAAAAAAGGCATAGCTGCTAGCTACATCTTTAAAGTAGCCCATTGTCTGTTTCTTAAGAAGAAGAAGGTTTGCAAGGAAGAATTCCGAGAAAATAAATCACAGTATGACATCTAAGCCCGTGTTAAGCAGGATATATGACTGGCATTTTCACTGCACCTCTACTGAGGAAATTCAATAAAGTTGCAAGTCTCAGGGTGCTGGTTGAAATCTCAAGGAATTCCTGCTCTTCCTGGCTCTCCAGACAGGGAAATAAATCTCAGGGCAAGTGGTGCTAGAAGAAGAAAAAGTCTAACTTTTTGGAAGTGTGGTGGAGTTAAAGCCCGGACAACCGCCCAGAGTAGACCTTTGGTCTAGATGGGCGGAATAGAAATCCAATCAATCAATCAATCAATCAATCAATCAATCAATCAATCAATCAATCAATCAATCAATCATCTCCATGCATTCCTAGCTGGCACCCGGACTCCATTGCTCAATGAAAAGGCATTGTATGTGTGTTGCATTTTCTCAGTGTCGACACACTAAAAGCCCAGAACTGAGGGGAGAGGACTGGGAAGAGAGCTGGTGGTGCAAGAAGTTGAGTTCTTCATGTCACATGGAATGAGAATGGAATGCCAGCATTATGACTTCTTGTTTCATAAACCCTTATAGCAGCAGCAGCAGCAGCACACACAAAAAATGCTCTTGGTAAACTGTTGGGAGCCTCCCACAAGCCCCAGATTACCTAATTAGCTGAATTTTATCTACATGATGGCCCCATTTACCACTCTTCCCTTCATGCCTTTCCCCCCCCCCCCCCCAAACTACTCCCTCAGAAGCAGTTCTTCCCAATGTTTTGCCTGCCTGGCCTCTGTGACCTCACAAAAGCCCATCCCCCCATCTGAGGTTTTTCCTTGAAATCTCTGAGAATTTTATTATTCTGACCTGGCAACCCTATCACACAAACCATTTCTTGCATCCTTACCTGCATTCCAATCACAGCATAGACAAAGAACAACATTACAATCAGCAAGGCCACATGAGGCAGTGCCTGGGGACAAAACATAGAAGAATTCAAGTGTCATACACAACTGCTTCACAAAGAAATGACACAGGAAGAGTTGAGTCACAACAACATCCTATTTCTAGAACCTATACTTCACCTGTGCCTGGGTGAAAGAATTACCTAGTGATATTATTACCTGGAAGGACTTGATAAAGGTCCAAAGTAAATTTCTAATGCCTTCTCCTCGACTCAGCAGTTTTACCAGCCTCAGGACTCGGAAAAGTCTAAAAAAAGTGATGGAAATGCGGCCAGTTTCATCAGGATCTATAGCAGGAACCTGTGGGAAAGAGCACAACCCTTCAGCAGTGAGTGAGAATGAAGCAGACAGAAGGAAATTTTTACTCACTAGGAGATGGGTTGTGTTAATCAGATATGTACATAAGTAAAATAACTACCATTCATGATTTAACTGTGAATGAGGGGGCCCAACGTGTTTGTGTATTATTAAGACCTATGAAGAGAGATTGGAAGATGTTTACCTTCCTTAGCCCTGTCAACCTGGGATTTTGATGAAACATCAACATAGATTTGAGGGACAGGGACATGTATGTTATGTGGTCTATAATGGATTCAGTTTCCTTGATTTCTGCCCAGTAGAGCATCACTTTAGGGTTTCTGCACCTGGTTTAATGGCTGCTCATCTCTGCTTGAGCTGACAGAGGTGGCATCAAAGTTGATGGTGAGGCCCTCCAGATCATCTTGGAGGAACTCACGGATTGCTGCCTTCTCATGGCGAAGGGGCTTGAGTAATTCAGAGAAGCTATGGGCTATGCCGTGCAGGGACACCCAAGATGGACAGGTCATAGTGGAGAGTTCTGACTAAACGCGATCCACCTGAAGCAGGAACTGGCAAGCCACTCCAGTATCCCTGCCAAGAAAACTCCATGGACAGAAACAAAAGGCTAAAAGACATGACGCTGGAAGATGAGGCCCTCAGGTTGGAAGGCGTCCAACATGCTACTGAGGAAGAGCGGAGGACAAGGACAAGTAGCTCCAGAGCTAATGAAGTGGTTGGGCCAAAGCCGAAAGGATGCTCAGCTGCGAACATATGTGGAAGTGAAAGGAAAGTCTGATGCTGCAAAGAAAAATACTGCATAGGAACCTGGAATGTAAGATCTATGAACCTTGGTAAGCTGGATGTGGTCAAACAGGAGATGGCAAGAATAAACATTGACATCCTGGGCGTCAGTGAACTAAAATGGACGGGAATGGGCGAATTCAATTCAGACAATTATCATATCTACTATTGTGGGCAAGAATCCCGTAGAAGAAATGAGTAGCCCTCATAGTCAATGAAGGAGTGGGAAAAGCTGTACTGGGATACAAACTCAAAAATGATAGAATGATTTCAATACGAATCCAAGGCAGACCTTTCAACATCACAGTAATCCAAGTTTATGCACCAACCACCGATGCTGAAGAGGCTGAAATTGACCAATTCTATGAAGACTTACAACACCTTCTAGAACTGACACCAAAGAAAGATGTTCTTCTCATTCTAGGGGATTGGAATGCTAAAGTAGGGAGTAAAGAGATAAAAGGAAGAACAGGTAAGTTTGGCCTTGGAGTTCAAAATGAAGCAGGGCAAAGGCTAATAGAGTTTTGTCAAGAGAACAAGCTGGTCATCACAAACACTCTTTTCCAACACAAGAGGCGACTCTACACATGGACATCGCCAGATGGGCAATACCGAAATCAGATTGATTATGTTCTCTGCAGCCAAAGATGGAGAAGCTCTATACAGTCAGCAAAAACAAGACCTGGAGCTGATTGTGGCTCTGATCATCAGCTTCTTATAGCAAAACTCAAGCTTAAACTGAAGAAAGTAGGAAAAACCACTGGGCTAGTCAGGTATAATCTAAACCAAATCCCTTATGAATACACAGTGGAAGTGAAGAACAGATTTAAGGAACTCGATTTGGTGGACAGAGTGCCTGAAGAACTATGGATGGAGGCTCGTAACATTGTACAGGAGGCAGCAACAAAAACCATCCCAAAGAAAAAGAAATGCAAGAAAGCAAAGTGGCTGTCCAACGAGGCCTTACAAATAGCAGAGAAGAGAAGGGAAATAAAATGCAAGGGAGATAGGGAAAGTTACAGAAAATTGAATGCGGACTTCCAAAGAATAGCAAGGAGAGACAAAAGGGCCTTCTTAAATGAACAGTGCAAAGAAATAGAGGGAAATAATAGAAAGGGAAAAACCAGAGATCTGTTCAAGAAAATTTGAGATATCAAAGGAACCTTTTGTGCAAAGATGGACATGATAAAGGACAAAAATGGTAGAGACCTAACAGAATTAGAAGACATCAAGAAGAGGTGACAAGAATACACAGAGGAATTATACCAGAAAGATCTGGATGTCCCGGACAACCCAGATAGTGTGGTTGCTGACCTTGAGCCAGACATCCTGGAGAGTGAAGTCAAGTGGGTCTTAGAAAGCACGGCTAACAACAAGGCCAGTGGAGGTGATGGCATTCCAGTTGAACTATTTAAAATCTTAAAAGATGATGCTACACTCAATATGCAGTGAGTTTTGAAAACTCAGCAGTGGCCAGAGGATTGGAAAAGATCAGTCTACATCCCAATCCCAAAGAAGGGCAGTGCCATAGAATGCTCCAACTACCATACAATTGCACTCATTTCACACGCTAGCAAGGTTATGCTCAAAATCCTACAAGGTAGGCTTCAGCAGTATGTGGACCGAGTACTCCCAGAAGTACAAGCTGGATTTCGAAGGGGCAGAGGAACTAGGGACCACATTGCTAACATGCGCTGGATTATGGAGAAATCCAGAGAGTTCCAGAAAAACATCTACTTCTACTTCATTGACTACGCAAAAGCCTTTGACTGTGTGGACCACAGCAAACTATGGCAAGTTCTTAAAGAAATGGGAGTTCCTGATCACCTTATCTATCTCCTGAGAAATCTATATGTGGGACAGGAAGCAACAGTTAGAACTGGATACGGAAAAACTGATTGGTTCAAAATTGGGAAAGGAGTACGACAAGGCTGTATATTGTCTCCCTGCTTATTTAACTTATATGCAGAATACATCATGCAAAAGGCTGGACTGGATGAATCCCAAGGCAGAATTAAGATTGCCGGAAGAAATATCAACAACCTCAGATATGCAGATGATACCACTCTGATGGCAGAAAGTGAGGAGGAATTAAAGAACCTCTTAATGAGGGTGAAAGAGGAGAGCGCAAAAAATGGTCTGAAGCTCAACATCAAAAAAACGAAGATCATGGCCACTGGTCCCATCACCTCCTGGCAAATAGAAGGGGAAGATATGGAGGCAGTGACAGATTTTACTTTCTTGGGCTCCATGATCACTGCAGATGGTGACAGCAGCCACAAAATTAAAAGACGCCTGCTTCTTGGGAGGAAAGCGATGACAAACCTAGACAGCATCTTAAAAAGCAGAGACATCACCTTGCCGACAAAGGTCCGCATAGTCAAAGCTATGGTTTTTCCAGTAGTGATGTATGGAAGTGAGAGCTGGACCATAAAGAAGGCTGACTGCTGAAGAATTGATGCTTTTGAATTGTGGTGCTGGAGGAGACTCTTGAGAGTCCCCTGGACTGCAAGGAGAACAAACCTATCCATTCTGAAGGAAATCAACCCTGAGTGCTCACTGGAAGGACAGATCCTGAAGCTGAGGCTCCAATACTTTGGCCATGTCATGAGAAGAGAAGACTCCCTGGAAAAGACCCTGATGTTGGGAAAGTGTGAAGGCAAGAGGAGAACATGCATGGCAGTTTCCTGAGAAGAAGGTTTGCAAGCCAGGATTCCAACTTGGTGGGAACTTGGTAACCAGGATTTTTAAGATATTATACAAAAATGTTTTTATTCTTCTAGACTTTAGAAATGATTTTTTAAAAATGTAGTTGTTACATTTTATTTGTATATTTTCAATAGAGTCCACTGAAGATCATATAGAAATATTTTAAATAAACAATTAAATATTCACCTGTGATGTGGCTTCTCCAGCAGAGCTGTATCCTTGGAGCGCAGGCGGACTCGTCTGTGAAGATATCATGTGTAATAAGGACAGCAGTGGTTGCAATATAGGGAGATTTATGGCCTCAGGGCCAACAGCATGCTAAACTAAGGGACCGGCTAAAATTATGTGGTTGATTGCATGCCAACACAGAAAATGTGTAATATAGGAAGCAAATTCATGCTGCCACTGTTATGCTTAGATTTCCAAGGGAAAGATGAATTGTGCAGTTCTAAGCCTAGTGAACAATCTCAGAAATTAACATCATGGTCCTCTTGGACTGCTAGCTTTACTGAAAGAAAGGGTACATCTGAACCACAGAAATCATATATCCAACATGGCAGGTAGGAAAGGTGTTCTTGATGCTATCATGGAGTTGGGAAGGGGGTGGCACCTGTTGCTATTGCAGTTCACTGCAAAAGCAAACTAGATGTAAATACTAGAAATGCAGTTACTTGTCAAAGGAACTCTTCAATGTGTGGGAGAATAATGCTAACAAAACAGTTTACTCATTGCAATGGTGGCTAAACTAATTTAGATCTGTAGGGAAAATATAGGATTTTGGAAGTTGTAGCCCAACCAAGTAACTTTGTTGGCACAATGAATCCAGACACAAGCACATCAATGTCAGTTCAGTACACAGTCAGCTCCATGATGCTTTTGCAGCACAGGTCACATGGGACTGTTGTGCAACAGTACACACCTGGTACAAAATTGATCCAAGGATTTACACTTCTGTAGAGCCACAAAAGCATTATTCAGAGTTAGTTTCATAACTGGTAGCTAAGGCCCTAGTCACACAAGGGAAATGTTTTCTACTTCTGATACCTCTGTTGTATTGATACCTCTGTTGTATTGAATCATGGTCACGTGATTTATATCCTGGGACAAACGTCCCAATAACTTTTAACAGAACTGATTTATTTCCTCCTGTTTGAATCATTATGGCTGGCTACACCATGGTACCAGTTTATTTTCTCTCTTGCTTCAAGGGCCAATTTAGCCTCGTGATTTATATATATATATGATAATATTTATTGAGAACAAGGAACAAGGAACAAGGTTCCCGCTAAGGTGCATGACTGTGCAAGTGAACGTGACTCTGCCTCCCTCCGCACAGCTTTCCTCCTCCCCATGCACCCACTGCGATTGTTTCCAGTCCCTGCGCATATCTGCGCAGCAGTACTGGCAATCACCCCCACTGGTGACATTGGCATACCAACGGTTAAATGTATCTTCCCATAGGGGAAAAAAATCATTACTCACCAGTAATGTAATTGCAATGCACCTCCTGGTGATATATTTTTACCAACATATTGATGTATCAGGCATGAAAAATAATAATAAATTTTTTTTTGCCCACTCCAGTAATGGAGGCCACCTTCCTGGCTACAATTCTAAAAAGAAGCAGAGCAGGTCATGCACACAGGCAATCTCAGTAAGGAATGCAAAGGTACAACAAAGGTACAAAATAACACACCCCTCTTGATGATTGGAAAATGTTCCACAGTAACATCCCTGGCCAGGAAAATGTCTTGATCTTGAGCGTGCATCATGCAACCAGAAAAAAAAGCAACAAACTAACTGAGGTTCAACTAGAGAACATTTCCTTTGTGTGACCAGGACTTCAGGTACGGGACCTTCATCTCTGTCTACATTTTCTTCTAAAATGAGATCTGCAAACTGAACTAGGAATGAAAGTTGGGTTCTCCATGCTGTAGAAAAACACTAATACATCTGCTGGCCTTTGCTGTGCTTCAGAAAGCAAAACCGACAACTGCCCTCCCAAAGCTATTCCTGCCATCTGTTTTGTGGGATGGTTCTTTCAGTGAAATCATAAACACGGCAGCAAAACAGTTAGAAATCTTACATAAGAAGCTCAAGGCTAGAAGCTGTTAGCTCTATGCAACAATACATTTCACAAGTCCTTCAGATTTGTAGGACATAAGGCTAAGGAGAAGACAGAAGACAATGATTAATTGCTGTTAATTAATTACTTAATCCCAGGTCTTTGAAAAAAATGCAGTGAACTATCAGTGTTTTCTCATCATCATGAGGAAAATAGACAATTTTCATGCCATGTTTCTTTCAAATTCTGAGTCAGAAGATATAACTGCTAGGTAATGCTATTACCCCCACAATCACTCCAGAAAGATCTTCTTTCTCGTGGTTCGTATCTTCAGGGTGTATCCAGGACTGCTGTGTCCTGTGGCTTGCTTCAGTTCTTGTGGATAGTGCAAGTGAATAAGCGGACAAGGCAGATTATGGGTGCTGGGTATGTGCTGAATATTGTCTGTTGTCCTTTAAACCCATTTTTACTATTCCCATTTCTGAGTCTATTGTTGAGCTGGCATTTTCACTGGATGAGCTGTCCCATGACAGGACTTCATTGCTACAGGAATTATATTATATACACTCCAGCATTTTGTACACTGTAGATATTCACACTGCAGTTGTAGATTGCAGGGGAAGTGAATTGTGTGTCAAGGTGTACCTGATTTTCAAAAGTGCTAGAGCAACTGTAAAACACCATAGATGTTTTTCTTGCTGTGTAAACTATAGCTTAAGAGTTCTGCTGCTGTGAGAATTGCAGTGTTGAGCGAGCAATTAATTTTTGCTGCCTTTAATAATCTGCAATAATTTTGCTGCAATTAATAATATTGTCTTCGTAAATCTTTGTAATCTTGGTAAATAAACCAATTTGTAGCCTGTTCCTGGCAGTTCACCTCACGAAAGGGGGCCAACTTTTTATCAAAATATTTACTCAACAAAAACTGAATCAAAAAGCTGTTGCCTCCCCTCAAGGGCTATAATTCCAGGAGAAGGATTAGGAGTCTGTAGAAAAATTCTGAATGTCCTCACCAAACTACAAGCTCTAGCATTCATTTAGAGAATTTCATTCATAAGCCATGAAACTAACGGATGTTTGCAGTGTAGGCATAGCCTATATTTACAATGCTGAACAAGATACCTCATTTTTTAAAAGTGACCCCAATAAATACCTTACTTAGAGGAAACAAGATATCCTATTTACTAAGAAACTCTTCAATTCCTTTGCTTCTAGCTGAGTGCTGAAGTACTAAATTGAAAAGTAGAAAAGTTGACCGTATGATAAAAATGCCTTTACGCCTGCTTCGTTCCAATGCCAGCATAGCCTCCAGAGACTCATAAACATATTTATCTTGTTTCAGGTAACATCTCTGAAGACCCACTTTTAGCATCAGCCTTCATGCAATCCACACTAACACAATGGGACACATCAACAAGGAACAGTCTAGGAAGGGAAATATGAATGGAAAGGTTGCCCACAACAAGCTCATGCAGCTGATATTTACAATGCCATTACAGCCACCACTTAGGCAGTACAATCCGCCACTGGAAGCAAGAATTGTCTGTCAAAAGAATAAGAGAGTAATCCAACAAATAACTTAACCTGAAAGCAATGACAGGAATCAGAAGGAGTTTGAGAGAGGGAGAAGAGGGATGGATAGAAGGAATGGGAGGAGGGATCAGGATTCACAGAAGGAGATAGTGGAAGATGCTAGGATTGCTAAGACGAGGAAGACAAAAAGAGGGTTTGAGGAATAATGAATGAAGGAAAGGTGATCAGACTCAAGAGAAGATGCTCCTATTAGAACTGAGATTTTTCAAAGTTGCCCAAAGAAATCAAGAGTTCCAGTGTAGTTATCCTGCAATGAGGCTTGGGCACAGTCACAGGCTTTCATGGAGGAGTGAAAGACAGGAAAACCACCCCAGTCAGAATCCTAAATTTATTTTCCATTTCAGTGTACACAGGTAAGCACATGGTCTCTGTGGTGATGTGTCCTAGCGTAATTCATGTGCATAGCATACTACTATGCAGTCTCCCTGATCCTGAAAAAGGTCTTGTGAATGCCCTTTTCTTACCCCCCTCCTGAAAGTCTTAGATGCCTACATGTGTCTATAATGCTTGGACAGCTACAGCTACGTAGGTGGTCAGGCAACCACTTCAAAGTAAGATTTCAAACAGTGCTCAGGTGTTATTAAAAAGTTGATAAGAGATTAGGGTTTTCAACATGTCCCTTTCTGACTAGAAACTTCTACTGTGGCATTTCATGATCAGATCTTTCAAAAATCTTGGTTATCAAGGTGGCTCCCATTTTACGGAGTTCTTCTAAAGAAATTATCTCTCTTTTGTCCATGGAAATAATCCAAAGATTGAACAGGATTACCTTGGGAGAGATGGTCTTTCATAGGATTTAACAAGACAATTTATTCCAAGAAAAATAATTTTATTCGGGAAAGTTTCTTGTGATTAATTTTAAATGCACTTGATTTCAAACAAAACTGATTAACATCCAAATGCAGGCCTTTTAAAATCCTGGCCTGATACTGGCATTAGTGTCTTATACCTACTGCATATGGTCACATTGACTCTAGCAGCAAATAAAATAATGTATGAGTTTGCTGGATTCATGCTCTAATCTATTCTTCCCCTTTTCTTGGTTACCACTCTTGTTTCAGCAAGGTGATTCCTTTATGTGCGTAATGTATGATCCCTAAGGAAGTCCCAAATAATGCCAGCAGTATTTTAACATATTGGGCATTATTTGTTTTTAGACATTCCCTTGAACTACCAAAAAGGCCCTCTATTAGCTCACCTAAACCACTCACTTAGCAAGGAGTTGATTAAACATCAATATACAAATAAACAAAACAAATGGACCAGGAAAGGAGAGAGGAAGAAAAGACAGAAAACACAGGAAGGGAGGGATGTAAGGGCTAGGTTTGCAAACCAAAGATATAATATAATGGAACAGAAAAAGTAACATGAACAATAGCTTAGGGTGAGAAGGGGATCTTTTGTAAGAACCATGGTCCAGCCTCTTTATATTTTTCCAATCTGAAGCTGCTTAGGAAGCAGGCAGTGTTCCAGCGTGGCAGAGAAAAAAGCCCTGTGGTAGATGTCATTGGGCAAAAACCATTCCTGCTTTTGACAGTAATCAAAGTAACAGGCACCAAGACAAAGAGACAGAACATTTGCCTGGCTATTCCCAGTCTACATTCTTCAGTTGCACTTAAATTGAACATTTTTAGTTAGTACTTAGATCTTCTCTTTCACTCTTTTGCCCACTGAATGATTTGTACCAAGGTAGATGGGTTAATGTGGCTGTCAGTCTAGTGGACAGACTCTTAAGAATTCCCAAATGAGATGTGAGGGATACCCCCTTCCCAAGGAAGGAAGGGTGGAAGTGAAGAAAGATCAGCTGTCTCTTGATGTCTAAATCCTTGGAATAGTTCTTCAAAATGCCTCCTCGAACAGATTGATCTCTGGGCTGTTGATTTATAAAACTCTGGCACTGGCTGATTAGATGTTTTTGGTCTACACAGAAGCACAGCATGTTTTGTAGTCGGTGTTCATTGTTCAGTATACAAGTGCAATGCAATCACGAATTAGTCATGAATGCTACCGGTGAACAATCTTTGTCTAAAGCCATTTCTGTCACTATAGCTAACTGGAAATACATGCATTAGCAGTGCGCTGAGCACAAAAAAGCACATAAAGACATTTTAAATCCACCACTATCTAGTGTTTTCTACTCTTTATATGGACACACAATACAGCATATACATGGATTATTCCACCTTTGGTATATATTTTTAATATACTCTGGTGTATGGCATAGCATTCATGCATGTATATACAGAAAGCATAATTTATATATGCAAATATTATCATCCAGGCAATATTAAATGCACAGAATAAGCAGACATTTGAAATACGGTTGCCATGGACAGCAAGGTAATTCTGTGCAGGCACCATAAGGCAAAACCATCTCCACTTCATACTAGATTTGCCAAATACATATTACAAGAGCATACACTTAGAAAGGATACAGAGATTACAGGACACCTGGAGTCTTCTGGATATTAGTCTATTGCCTATAGGTCACTTTATTGCACTTCTTGGCAGGGATGCCTGAGGTTCACCAAACTTAACCAGTTTTGTGTCTGGAATAGCTATAAATCCTTCAGTTCAAGGATAACATCTGCTCTTATGTCTTTGAAAAGGAAATTGAAGTTGAGTGATGGCTGCAGTGAATCAGAATGTCTGCTCAGATATGCAAGAATTCATATCTCAGCTTTCCACCAAACAGTGCCTTCCAGAGGTGTTAGAATGCCACTCCTCTCATTCCTGGCCAGTATGGCCAATGAAGTTGCAGTCTAACACATTTGGAGAGTATTGGGTTGGTGAAGGTGGTTGTGGTTTCTCTTGACTATTGGGAGACCTCTGTTGCTTTGACACGAAAGCCACCCCCATTTGTCAGTTTTACAGCTATCCTGTCTGAAACATTTTTAGTCCTCATATCCCTTTAGTGCTGGTTGCCCTTGTTACACTTACATCGATCTGGCTCAAGATGACATCAATGATGCTGCCAATTACTATGAGGAAATCAAAAACATTCCAAGGATCCCCAAAGTAGCCCTGGGAAAGAAAATGAGAAAGTGAACTCCAAAAAAGAGAGACTAAGGTGGAAAGTAGCACAAGGTAGGGAGTGGCTTTTTGGCACAATCCAAGAATTGATGCTGAAATGTTTGGTTTGTCTAAATCTATTTGGATTGAAAATTGGTATGCAACCATCCGCCTGCTCCATGCTCCAGCAGTTTCCATTGATGAGCCCCACCCCATGTTTATTCATTTATATTTAACATAAATATATTTCTTTTTGTCCTTTCAAGACCATAGGCCTTTCAAGCCATCTTACAATATAAAACTGTCAGTAAAAGCATATTTAATTTAAACATTTTAAAAATAAACCTTATTTTTCAATAAAATGGAATTTCAGGTGCCTAGTGAGATATTTAAGGTTTTTATCAGTTCAACTGGGGGAGTGGAACTGGTAAAATCACTCCTTAAATATCTCAGTAACCTTGAAAGCCCTATTAGGGTCACTACAAGTCGATTCTGACTTGACGTCACAGAACACACACACACAAGAGCAAGTACCACAAAACCTTATTCCAATGAACACAGGAATGTTTTACTATAAGCAGAATGTCAGAATCACTTCTTGCCTGAGATTCCTTTTCATGACTCACCTTAGCCTTGAAAGCTATAAGTTTAACGATCATCTCCACAGTGAACAGGATGGTGAAAACCACATTGAGGACATCTGAGACCTGATTCATTGTCTCTGATTGATTATAATGCTGTGGAGATTATTGAAAAATAGGTGTTTGACAGAGCATTGGCTTTCCTTAATCCACAGTAAGAGGAGAAAATACTCCCTCTATAGATCAAGATTGGGGTAGCAGAGCAAGATACAGAACATAGGCTTGTGAAAATGAGTGTGCTGAGTTAATCCAAAATTGAACATTTTGCTTTGCCCTTACCCAACAGCCTCCTCCCTCAGTAACAATGTCTTCCATTGCTTATTTGCATGTCTATACTTGGGAACTCTGGAACAGCAGCTGTCAGACTAGGTCACTTATACAAAGTATTACATAACATACACCTCTTGTGTGAAAGACATGCCCATACTATTCTTCTTCCACAGACAGGCTTGCCTGGTGAATCCCACCACCACTACCATTCCACAGCTGGACAGGAGTTATACTCATCCATACCTGCATGCCCAAGCAGATGGTATTCAGCATGATCAGGAAGAACATGAGGTACTCAAAGTAGGAGGAGGTCACCAGATACCATATCTGGTACTGGTAAGGGTTCTTAGGAATGTAGCATCTCAGAGGGCGTGCTTTCAGTGCATACTGGACACACTGGCGCTGGAATGAAGGGAAAGAACAGGTATGACAGGGAAGAAAGAGGGCAGGCAATAATATTCATACTCAAGATATACCATACGCAGCAATGATACTTAGTCTCCCTTCAACAAGACATTACTTTTTATTGATTTCTTGGCAAATGTTTCATATGGCCTCTTCATAAACTTGCTTTCCACAAAACAGGACAAGAGGTTTGTTGGGAATCACCGACTACTATTTATCTTTCAACAGAGTTCTCCTTGTAGCAGCAAGTTGGAACAAATGAAGTGCAATAAGCATCAGCAGAAGCATGCATAGAGCTGTTGACACTCTGTCTGAAGAAAAGATGAGCTAATTTGTACATGCTGAATTACACTCGGTTTCTCTAATTAAGACTCCCCACACAAATACACAAGTTTGCAAAGTCAGTGTGGAGTCCAAAAGATTTCCAGAGTGAGAGCTTTAACTACTCCTAACCCGTAGCTTCCTGACTTAAAATTCCAAAATAATCCTTTGTTAACTAGAACATTGACTTAGAAGATGTTTCTCCAGTTCATCTTGTACAACCCTCCCTATTCACCAAAGGCACTATACCTGGTTCTTGTCCAATTCACAGTCTTTGTACTCTGTTTCACCCTGCTCCTGGAAGGTAACGATGACAAAGCCTACAAAGATGTTCATCATGAAAAAGGCTATGAGGATGAGATAGATGATGAAGAAGATAGCAATGCCCATGCGATAGTTGTATATGGGGCCCATGTTCTCAGTGTGGGTATCAATTGCTCGATACAGCAGCCTGAAAGTGATAACATAACATCAAGATTAATAAGCAAAGAGAAGACCGCTTAAGAAAAGTGGGCTGTGAAAGTACTTTAGGCACCACCACATGCAGACATGGATGGGTTCTCAAGTCACCAGTGTCCATGCTTTCTATGTCAGACTGCCCTTTCTCACAGGGTTTTCCAAATGTATAGCTGAATAAAGGCACAGCTGTAACTCATGTTCTTCACAAGTTCCAGGCATTATTTCTCCCTTCAAAATAGCACCATAGGAGTATCTTTTTTGCAGCTTGTCAAATCGCAGTATTTTGGTGCTAAAGAAAAGTACACTTCATTTATCCCACAACCTCAACTTGTTAGCAAATCCTATACTTACATGAATGTCATATGTAGCTTTTGTGTAGATTGCACAGAACATCATCAGTGATGTCTGTGTAAGTTTCCCTCTTCTGTTGTTTTGTATGTACTGGCTGGCTAATGTGAAAAGCAACTTTGGTATATCATCAACCAATCTCTCTAAACACTCAGAATAGATCATCTCATATCTTTGCCTTATATTGGGTTCTGCACTCACTTAGGCCATCCCTCAAAGGTGGATACAGTGAAGAGAGACATCATGGCTGAGAAAACATTGTCAAAGTGGAACTCATTTTGGAGCCATATCCGCTTATTCAGTACAACCTGGGTTGGATCAGCATCAACATATGTGATGAAGTATCCCCTGGAAAGAGAAACTCACGTTATTTATGGTGAAGGAGATAGTGTCTCTCACAAATCTGTAGTACAGTACAGTGCAACCCTATGTATATCTACATGGAAGTAAGATCCACAGGCACTTATTCCTAGGTAAGAATGTAGGATTGAGCCTTAATCATCTTAAATCAAAGATTTTGCCCCCATTCAGTTGCTTATTGTTGATTAACACAACATAGGTTTACAGTTATCTTTGCGTATGGTACTTTGCTGTTGGATATCATACAAGAAGCAGTAGAAATGTACATTTTGCTGGTCAAAATTAGAAAAATGATTAATGAAATGCTACTGAATTTCCCTCACGGGCCTTTAGTGATAGCTTAGAGTAAAGGAGGACCTCTGAGCTATCTACTGCCTCCTTCAGAGGCTATGACTGTAAAAGGAGTTGTGGACCCAAGAACAACTGATTCACAGAACCTCCCACGCCTCAGGATTCAGCTTCAGTTAATTGGCTTCATTTGGTACATCAGTGCCTCCAGCTCTTGGTCCAGCACTGCATCTTCTCCAGCACTGCTGGAGCACAGCATACAAAGCTCTATGGGAGAGAAAATTATTCATTTTCTCTCCCATAGAGCTTTGTATGCTGTTGTTGGCACATTAATGGGATAGCACTTCAAAACTCAAGATGACAACTTCCAGCAGCTGCATATAGACAATACCCCACAATGGAGGACAGAATGAAACCCACTCGGAATGAATAACTTCATGCCAAAGGTCCGGAAGTGATCTTTCTATGCTATTCTCTTGCAGAGACCCTGGGCTGGAATCCATCATAACAGTGTGCTCCTCATTCACAGTCTGTGAGCATCTTCATAGGAATACTGTGCTCAAGACTATCAAAAGCGACTCAGAAATTGGAAAGAATACAAAAGGTAACATCTACCCTCTGCCTCTGATATAGGTCATCAACCAGAGTGAACACAGTTGTTTCAGTATCTCATCCATAGCTGAAACCACATTGAAATTGGTTTAACTTACCCTATCCAGCTTTCTAATAAGAACTGTCAATGTTTTGGGCTGATTGTTTATTATTACTTACTGTTATTAAGGGATTCCCAGTGTGGTGTAGTGGACAGAGTGACAGACTAGGACTCTGGAGAGCAGGGTTCGAATCTCCACTTGGCCATGGAAACACATGGGAGAGAGGGTGGAACTGGTAAAACCATTTCTTAAATATCTCACTTACCGTGAAAACTCTATTAGGGTTACTAGAAGTCGGTTCTGACTTGATAGCCCTCTCCCCCGCCACACATACTGTTATTAAAAATGGGCTTCTGTTTGTGTCTAAAGATTTTGAGGGAGAGGTCTGGTTTTGCTTTGAGGTTTACTGTATTTTAAAATCCAAACCTTGAGGCAAAACCAGATGTGAACCACACTACCTCATCTTCCAGAATCATATATACAAATCAATTGGCTCTGGGTTTCAAAATACAAGGGTGGTTATGCACAGTCACCATTGTGAGTTTAGTGGGCAGTGTATGAAGTCTTCAACACCTGGTTTTTTTTCCCACCAGCTACTGAAACTGACAAATGCTTGCTACTCTGCAGCATATGGCAGAAATTATGATTTTATGTTGTACATTCATGATTCTCACCCCACAAATAGCTGTAGCCAGTGAAAATCAATAATGTGAAGGCATGGAGTGTGGTATCAACATGACACAGAACATCATGGCCTCATGTGTAACATATGTTCTACTACTGTGGTTCCAAAACTTGGAGTCATAAATATTTTTGATCACTGGCTGTGGCTAGGGCTTCTGGAAGTTACAGTCTAGGAAAATTTGGATTCGAGGTTTGGGAATCCTTCTTCTAGTAGAAGTGATACAAAAGATGGGAAAAGCTAAATGTGTGGTGTCCATTTTCAACCATGTATGAGATAATATATAAAGCAATCAAATATTTGGGACAATACCTGATTTGGCCCTTGTTTTTCTACCATAAACTATGCTGTTCTGAATAAGAGTACAATTGTATGTAACTAAAGAATGGCCTACCAGCATTCAGGTTCAGTTATCTTGGTCGTATCTGTACAGTAGAAAAACTTGCCCTATATTTAAAAAGAAATCAAAATAATTATTTATTTTATTGTTTAGGAGGGGCTGTTTTGTTTTGCTGCTTATTTACAGTTTCAACAGGCTAACAAATCTGACAAGCCTGAAAAACAAATGTCTCCATCTACACAAAGACCAAGTTACAGATCCCCATTGTTGGAGGCAAAGAATGGGATCTTTGCTTTTGCTGCTGAAATGCAGAACAGGAAGCCATGGAGAAGGAGTACTGGAAAGAGCTAAGATCTTGTCATTTTGATTTACACATTGGCTGGAGAAACTTTCTCACTACAATGGCATTATTGTGTCAACTCCCTGAATATATGCATTTGCAGGCCTTTAATCAACTGTCCTTGAGTTTCCTCAAGTCAATTCTTCTCATATATATGAGTCTCCAGTTTTTCAGGGAGCATATCTGCCTGCCTGCCTGTCTGTCTGTGTGGAGATCTCCCTCACTGCAACTTTGAAATAGAACCATATATATTAGGATTTAGTAATTATATAAAGATAGCCATCTCCCAGAATCTATCCTTTCCTACAAAGTTGGAAGTCTTAAAGAGAAAGGCTTTTGTCTGGTTCCTGGCAGAATCTACTCTTCAATCTCTTTAAGAGGTTGTGCAAAACATTCTGGTGGAGGGGAATCATCTCCAGGAATTGTGAAACCCTTGGAGGAGAGTGTAGTATCCTAATGCTGGAATTAGGCTCTTGAGCCTGTGGTCTTTGGGGTTTGGCAGTCTCCAGTCTTTGGGTCTCTCTCTCTGCCCTGATTCCATTCTGCCCATTGGCTCTGTGTCTAGGTCATGACACACACATCAATGGAGTCGTTACCTTGCACATGTCAAGTTCTGTGGCATTACACATGTTGTACACTGGTTGAAATCCTATTTGCAGATCAGTCATCTCATCAAATAATCATTGCCATCTTGTGTAGAACAGGACAGAATAAAGGTTCATTCTAAATAAGATTTTTACCTTGAAGAGCTGAACACCAATGCAGGCAAACATGAACTGCAGCAAGAAAGTGACAAGTACAATATTGCCAATGGTCTTGATGGCCACAAATACACACTGGACTACATGCTAGAAAGAAAGGGGGAGAAAGAGAGAAGTTTGATTTTATCTGTCTGCTATCCCCAATTCCATTAATCAGCAAAATATAGGAATTTCATTAATACAATCTTAGGTCTGTTTCTAGCTCAGAGATGAGAAGGCATCACCATTTCCTTGCCTTGCCTTACTCTAGGGTTACCCAGTAGAGGGCAACATTCCCATAACTACACTCACCTTTAGTCCCTTTGCTCTGTTAATGGCCCTCAGTGGCCGCAGTACTCTGAGAACCCTTAGGATTTTCACCACTGAGATGGCACTGGACCTGTTGCATAAAATGAAGAAGTTACTTCAGTGTCACAAACCTTTCTGCTTATGATACACGGTTTTAGTCCTGCCCATAAAGGCACCCTGGGTGAAGGACGGCACAATCTTTAGATTATTTTAAAGGTGGAATGGAGCTCTCAGTACACTGAAAAGAGGGGGATGCAAATCTGGTGATTCTTCAGGACTGCCTAATTATCCAGGTTGCTTGAGGGAACAATTCAGAAAAGCACAGATGCTTTCACTGGCCTGACTCTTCAAGTTGTGGCTGAATAAGGTAAGTCGACTGGTTCTGCAGCTCAGCAAGGATGATTCATTTCAGAGCGCAGAATTTGCATCAAATACATGGTTATATATGTAGTAGACAAAGTGGGAATTAGGATGTGCCTAATCCAAATGCCACTCTTTGTGCATTAACCTAAATTAGGACATTTCAGATGGAGGTCTTCTAGCTAGTCAGAAGATATTGTGCAGGAATTTTATCTTTTTCTCTTTAGTTTTGCCTCCAACATATATTCATCAAGTGGGGGAAGGATATTTATTTGGCTCTCAGTATTTTGACTTCACCTTGCCGACAAAGGTCCGCATAGTCAAAGCTATGGTTTTTCCAGTAGCGATGTATGGAAGTGAGAGCTGGACCATAAAGAAGGCTGACCGCCGAAGAATTGATGCTTTTGAATTGTGGTGCTGGAGGAGACTCTTGAGAGTCCCCTGGACTGCAAGGAGAACAAACCTATCCATTTTGAAGGAAATCAACCCTGAGTGCTCACTGGAAGGACAGATCCTGAAGCTGAGGCTCCAATACTTTGGCCATCTCATGAGAAGAGAGGACTCCCTGAAAAAGACCCTGATGTTGGGAAAGTGTGAAGGCAAGAGGAGAAGGGGACGACAGAGGACGAGATGGTTGGACAGTGTCATCGAAGCTACCAACATGAATTTGACCAAACTCCGGGAGGCAGTGGAAGACAGGAGGACCTGGCATGCTCTGGTCCATGGGGTCATGAAGAGTCGGACACAACTTAACGACTAAACAACAACAAAATTTTGACTGAGGACAATATTGGCTGTGAATATTACTTGCTGCTTCAGGAGCTTCAGCCCTCCACACCCTTTATTATAGGTCCCAGTCTTCAAAGCTCAAGGTGATCTTAACTTCTGTGTGTAATAACCTCTCACAATATTTTAATAAATAAATAATCTTCTTAATATTTCAAAGTAATCCTTACTGTGTAACAAAACAGACACATATCTTATTTGACCATGTTCTACAGTCCCTCAGTTACTCCTGAGGAGAGACCCCTCTTGCTTCCCTCAGAGATAATAGTACTATAGTCTGATTTGTGCTCCACTAGAAATCCAGGAAGGACAACCTGCTGGAATCCATGTCCTTCTGTTGCATGCTTACTCAAGTCCCATGGAGATGAGGGATACAGCAACCACAAGCAAGTCCAGGATGTTGAAATAGTTGCGGCAGAAGGACCCCTTGTGAAGGAAAGCACCATAAGCAGTCATCTGTGGGGAGCAAGAACATTCGATCAGGCAGTGATGGATCCAGTTCCATGTTTCTCTGTTTCAAAAAGAGTGCTTCTCCAGAGGGCAAGTTCAGAAGGCCATTTGGACATGCTAGAAATGCTGGCTGTGGGGCACAGGATAGATGATTTTCTGACTAGCTCACCATAAGTACAGATTATCAGTAACCCTGGCCTAAATCCAACTGACAGTTCCAAATGGAGTAGACCAGTTAAATCAATTGTTGAATGCTTAATTCAATGGGTCTACCCTAGTTGGGACTACCAGTTGGATTCAGATCCCTGAATTTGTGGATTACTGGCTATTTGCATTGGCACTATTAAAATGTCTGATTCAACACAAACACAAAAAGAGAGTATGAGCACAGTAACTCCCATTTGATATTCCAAAATATTTATGTGAGTTGTTTCAGTGTCTCTATCTGTGAGGCTTTCTAGTTGATACTCTTCACTTATTACTGCAAGATTGTATTTTTCTATATTTACTGCTGGATCAGTTTCTATGTTCTTCTGCCTTTGACTCAATAAAGGACACAATGACCTTTAATTTGCAAAACCTAAGCTGGGCTGTTAATGACAGAACCTTTTGAAGGTCATTGTTTCATCAGGTCACCACAGATCAGAAGCAACTTAGTAATACATAACAAAAAATTTACAATAATTTATCCCAGTATGTCCTTGTATCTCATTCTGTACTTTTATATTAGAAAGCAACATGAAATGAACAACTTTTTAAAATGAACTTGCTTACTTACTTGCTTACTTACTTGCTTGCTTACTTGCTTACTTACTTACTTGCTTACTTACTTACAATATTGGGGAAAAATATTCTCAGGACAGCTTACAATATAAACAAAACAAGTTAGGAATTCAATATTGTAGTACTATGTTGATAGATGAGTTTCAGTTTCTGTAGCCTGATGATGCTGACAAAACCCTTGGAGAGGTAAAGACTACCACATGCTCTTCCTGGCTTATAAAAGCTGCCAGAAAGGGACTGATCAAGTGGGTGGAGAAGGAATGAATGCCTCCTTGCAGCCAGGTAGGATACCAGCATGCTTAAAGGAGGCAATAGTAAGACCATTGTTGAAAAAGCCCTCCTTAGATTCTTCAATACTGAATAACTACCAAACTGTCTATAATATTCCATTCTTAGGCAAAGTATTGGAGCGGGTCATGGCTCCTCAGATCCAGGAGTTCCTGGCTAAGACTAGATCCATTTCAGTCTGGCTTCAGGCCTGACAATGGGATGGAGACTACTCTGGATGCCTTGGTGAATGACCTCCACCAACAATTGGACAAGGGAAGTGTGTCTCTGTTGGTTCTACTGGACCTCTCAGCAGCTTTTAATCATGGTGTCCTGGTTCGTTTCTCTGGGATGGGACTTGGAGGCACTGTTTTACAGTGGTTCGGGTCCTTGTTGGAGGAGAGAACTCAGAAAGTGGTGCTAGGGCACTCCTGTTCGACACCCTGGTCACTGGCCTGTGGGGTCCCTCAAGGTTCTGTTTTGTCTCCTATGTTATTTAACATCTACATGAAACCACTGGGAGAGACTGTCCACAGAATTGAGGTTCAGTCTCACCAGTGTGCGGATGACACCCAACTCTATCTCTCCTTGCCATCTAAATCTGAGGAAGCTGTTTTGGCTCTGGATCAATGTCTAGTGTTAGTAATGGACTGGATGAGGGTGAATAAACTGAAACTTAATCCAGACAAGTCAGAGATGCTCCTGGTCATTCAAAAGACAGAGCAAGGAACAGAGATGCAACCTGTGCTGGATGGGATTACACTTCCTCTGTAAACCCAGGTGTGCAGCCTGTGGGTACTCCTGCATACGTGTCTGAATCTGGATGTCCAGATTACAACTGTGGCCAGAAATGCATTTGCAGAATTAAAACTAGTGTGCCAACTGCACACATTCTTGGAGAGGTCTGATTTGGCCACGGTGACACATGCCTTAGTTACATCCTGGCTGGATTACCATAACACTATGTAAGGCTGCCTATGGAAAGTGTCAGGAAACATCAAATGCCAGATTGCTAATTGGGGCTGGACACAGGGATCACACAGTTTCTCTGTTACAGCAGCTTCACTGGCTGCCAATCCATTCCTGGGCAGAATTCAAAGTGGTGGTTCTAACCTATAAAGTCCAAAACAGCTTAGGCTCAAGCTATCTCAAGGACCACATCTCCCTTTATGAGCCTGCTCAAGTGTCATCAGGAGAGACTTTCCTCTTGGTCTTGCCACCTTCATAGGTATGTATGGTGGGGACATGGGAGAGAGCCTTCTCTGTTGCTGCCCTCAGACTCTAGAACTCCCTCCCTAGGAGACTAGACTAGCCTCTTTTAATTGTTGTAAGCCATCTTGGGTCCTTTTTAAGGAAAAAGGCGGGTTTAAAACATTTTAAATAAAAAAAAATACTAGATGTTATGAATTCCCATGTTTAGTAAGTAAGTTACTAATTGTTACTTATTGTTACTTATTGTTACTTATTGTGCATCAATGTTAAAAGACCAAGGTAACAAACTTTGCAAGTTATGAAAATCTCCTTCATTCCCACTGACATGTCTACACAGGAATGTCTGGTTCAATGCTTTTAAAACACAAAACTTCATCAACCAAAGGTTTTCTGAAGAATATGTGGCAGAAAAACCCTGTTGCAATGTCACCCATTGGAATTCTTACTCGGGAAGTACAGTCCACTTTCATCTTTGTGTTACAAAGGGTTCGTCTTCAAACTCCCACAGGATATGGGAACTCAGTGCACTAAATTCCTGAAACTAGTCCTGAAGAAGATATTTAAATGAGCACATTTAGTCTTGTACAAGAGACACTCTAGGAGAACGTGTGTAACTTACCTTTAAAACGATTTCCACTGTGAACACAGTAGTGAAGCCAGTGTCAAAATGACCTAAAATCTGGAGACAATTCCCACAAAGAAACAGGAAATTATTTTTGTTGAGAAAAGTTAACTGCAACTCTCCCAAGCATTTCTGATGGAGCAAGAAACACAATTATCTGGATCTTGATTAATTTAAAATCTTAATTAATCACATTCATTATATAGTCTTCATGGAAGCTCAACAAAGTCAGGATAAATGTATAATAGGAATATTCTAATTTCTAAAACCAACTCTCCCTGAGCAGAACAAACAATGATATGAAAGACAGAATCCAGCTGGATAAACAGAGTATAAGAGTAATTTTGCAAGTGTCCTCACCCCCACCCCAGTGAATTCTCTTTCATGTGACCAGTCATACACTGGGTAAACAAAGAGTGTAAGAATAATCTTGCAAGGGCCTTCCTGCTTGAAATCAGGTGTGTGTCCAGTAACACAATGGATTACATGGAAGACAGCCCACTACAGAGAAAAGCTGCTGTGTGATGTTCTCATGCACACAGTTTTACTTAATAGGATTCTAGCCTAAAATACAGAATATTGTATTGTAAAGGAATTATCAGATTGAGAGTATGCAAAATTTTCTGCCTACAAATTAAGTTTATAATTACATTTAACCATGTATTTATTATCACATTTGTACAAGCAGCTTCAAACACTGTTCTGGGTGCCTTCTTCTCAAGAAGAAGGAGATCTAGTAATGCCTAGGCAGGGCTTTTTAGGTGGTGGTGCCACTAATGTTGTGGAATGGCTCCTAGAGAAACTTGTTTCCAAAGTAGTAAGGTAAAGGTAAAGGTTCCCCTTGACAATTTGTCCAGTCGTGTCCAACTCTAGGGGGCGGTGCTCATCTCCGTTTCCAACCCATAGAGCTAGCGTTTGTCCGAAGACAATCTTCCGTGGTCATGTGGCCAGCGCGACTAGACACGGAACAAAAGGGACAAAAAAGAGGACAGAAGCAAAGGACCAAACTTTGTGGGAACTTAGAAACTTAAAGGCTTTTTCCGCTAAAGAAGCCTTGTGAAAACCGTTTTAGTCAATTTTTAGACATTTCGTATAGCCTTTTTATTTATTCAAATATTTTAAATCAGTTTATTGATAGCAGTGAATGCATTTAACCTTCTCCTGCTTTTATGATTATCTTTGCTTATAGGTTTTCTTTTTGCACACTTTGCAGAAATATAATCAATACATTTTATAATTAAATTTATTCTAAAAACAAACTATGCTTGTCGATAATTATAAAATTAACAGGAGACATGTACTATTTTTAAAATGAATGTACAGGAGACTTTCTCTTCTTGCATATGTTTGAGATTAATCTAGTATAAGAAGCAGCAATATAAGAAGCAGCAGTAGTTTCCTGATAGTTCAGGGATGGTTCACACATGCAAGCCAGTTACTTGTTTTCATCTTTTGTCCTTTTTTTCATTGCTTTTGGCAAGTTATCCCAATTTATATCAAGCAGTTTTCACCAAGAAAGAGGCAGATATAATCAATGAAGACTTCCTATGTCCATGGGTCAGTCATTAAGGGTCACCTGCCATTACCATATCAGTAACACAACCATTGCTATCTAGTCACCTTGTTCCTGAAGGACTCCGCCCGTATTGGATCTTCAGCTGCGAGTGAGATACTGCTGAGCAGGATGAAGAGAAGGATGAAGTTGGTGAACCAAGTGGCATTGACAATTCGGTGGCATAGTACACGGATCCTGAGTGGAGGGAGAGAAAGAGAGCCAATTTCATTGTCACATCTGAGGACATTCATAGTCACAGCACTAGTTATCTCTGCAACTATTCAAGGAAGGAATTAAGACCAAGAGATAGGTCTGATGGTGACACTGCTGACTGAGGTCAAATAGATCTGGAAAGATAAGGACCTGTGTCTGGCAACAACCACTCCCTGTTAGGTGTCTTTTGTGTGCTTATAGTCACTTCAGAAATTGACTTTGCGTCTACCATCTGGCCAGATGAGAAGTAGGGGAACAGGACCTACTTGTTGGTTGGGCTGAAGATGAAGAATGCACTAGATTCAGGCATGGGCACAGCCTTCTCCTTCAATTGCAGCTCTGCCAGGGGACGTGGTCTAGGACTCAGTGGGATTTCAGGCTCATCCTCCTCATCGTCACCTGCAGGATATATTGTTAGTCATTGAAAATCATCATTCTTGAATTAATTGAGTCTGACTGACAAAACGCAGTTCCAGAACACTACAGAGCCAATGTGTCCAGAAGAAAGGTTTAAACTTTTCTAGTAGCCACCATTAGCTAGTGATATGGTATTCAGTACATCAAAAACCATATATGTTCTCACATTTGCCTCAGTTTCCAGAAAGACCTATGAACATATACTGTCATGGCACCTTGTATGTTTGAGTAATAATAGAAAAACCTGCCTTTTTTTTCTTCATTTGGTATTTGTTCTGGACTTTGTCATTTATCTATATTGTACCAGTAACAGGAAGCAACGCCTTTAGCATCAGTGTATTTTTTAAAATCCTATATAGAGATATACATTCTGTATATTTAATAATTTTGTTTCCAAATTTAAGCTAATAAGTGTTAAACAAGATTCATCATTGAATGCATGTAGGCATTGAATGTGTCCAGATTTTGTTATTTAACTAGTCACCCAGGATTGGTGGGGGACACAAAGTTTCAGAGACTGATTTTAATTCTGCACCATCATGCCCCAAATGAAAATCTGATGACAAAAGTTGGAGAAGCAAACTAAACAAAAATGCCCTTACCTGGGAAGTCAGCAGAGGGATAAGGATCCTTGATTTCATTGACATTTGATTCAAATTCATCCACTTTCAACTGGAGAGATGAAAAAATTATGATGGAAAAAGTCAGAGTTATGTCTCTGCCCTCCTGAACCAACATTATTGTTGGAAAGCATTATGGATCAGGAAAGAAAAGGAGAGGGTCATTGAGTAGAAAATAAAAAAGAATGGCACAAGGGACTATTTTACACACAGCATATTTCTAATGTAAAAAGCCCCTATGCATGTGTGAAACCAACAGGCAGGTAGGCAGGAGTTCATGAGGAGGAGGGCTCATATTGTCTAAGTGGAGGGGCTTAGGTTTCTAACTTTAGAATTCTCAGTGAGTCCATGAGCTACCCCATGGGAAATCTAACACCACTGTATGATGAGACCCATTTCTTTATCTGCAGCATGCCTCTCCTATTGCATCCTGAAATGACATGGAGACAACAAACACGATCAGACTTGCTTCCACTTTCCTTCCCTCTGCCTACTTTTAACCTCTCACCTGATGAAAAGATAATATTCTCAAAAACTTGCACATTTTTGTGTCTCTGTACACTTTTTTTGTAGCTTTCTGGTTGGCCTATAAAAGTGCCACCTCAATGTGGAGTTTGGAATTTATTTTCTGCCAGCATGGTTATTCCTGCTTCTATCTGCAACATACTATTTGGTACATGTGACAGTGTTATATGCCTGTATTCTGTTGCATGCCACTCTTTTAGGAAGCCATGGCCTTTGCAAAAAACCATACATGTTATCATCACATATGTTTCTGAATCTGTATCTCCTAGATGTTGGTTTTAGACTGCATCTGTATAAACTGCAATGTTATAATGAATGCTGAGTCTAATGTAACATGAGCTGCCTTGGGAGGGTCAACCCTAAATGGCAGCAGATGTAAATGATGAAATCAACATGCAAGCGAATAAAGAAATGAGTTTTCATGGAGAAACTGTGCAATGTGTGAAATAGTAATTAAATGGCTTTGTCAAGTAGAGAACTGTAGGTCTCAAAAAGCATATCTACGGATTCCTAAGGGCCCTCAAAGAGTTTCCAGTCAACATGTTTGTAGCTCCTATAAGATCCTAAGCATCTTCTCCCACAAGGAAGGCCTTGATCAGCTCTTTAATTGGTCAAGAAAATGTGTGTGACAAAGTAACCTGAGAGGCAAGAACACAACCGGTGTAAAACCCAATGGGAATGTGACCAGACACTTCAAGGTGCTGTTCAACAGAGCTTTTCCAACTGGTTGAAGCATGACTTCAACTTGGTCCTCCAGGGTGATGTCTGGGAGCCCTCAACTGCATGCAGTTTGCTAGATATATCAAGGATAAAGTTGCTCACATCTGTCACAACATGGCCGACATATGTTTCTCCTGTCCAGTTAATATGTCTCATATGCTGTTTTACTGCTGACTGGGAGGCGGAATTGAGATTTGTAGAGCACACTACCTAGAAACCCTCAGAACATGGAGAGCTGAGATGCATGTAACGGTATTGCTTATTTGTACAGAACACTTGCACAAGAGGCAGTGTGGTACAGTAGATAGAGTATAGGACTGGGTCTCAAGAGGCTTGGATTCAAGTCCCTGCTCAGACATGGAAACTAACAGGGGGTGGAGCCGGCAATGGCCAACCACACCTTGAAAATCTCACATACATTGAAATCTCTGTTAGGGTTGCCACAAGTTGGAGGTAACTTGGTGGCATGAAACTATAACACAGAATGCTCATTTTTACTATTTTAATAGTACACGTTAAGCCATTGTGTGCAAGCCTTTGCCTTGAAAAATTGGGAATTAACTAGCAAATAAATATATAAATGAAACATGGCAGCAGTAGCTCCTTGGCTGACCTTGGCTGTGGTGGGCATTCCTTCTCCCTTGGCTTTCTGTTCAAGCTTCTTAGCCAACAACTGTTTTTCCTCTTCAGATTTCTCAGGATAACCTCTAGAGAGATAAGAACCAAGAAAGTAATAGGAGAGGGAAGCCAAGAGAAAGGGAGGTATGTTAAAGGAAAAAGCTTACAGCTGGGCAAGGAACTTTTTCAGCTCTCATAAAGGCCCAGAATTCCTGTGGGAGCTGGTATATGATGATCCACAGAGGCAGAACTAACCTGGCCAACTTCTTTATTTTCTTTTCCTCGGCTTTGGCTTTCTGGGCAGAAGTCAATGTTTCAGCTTCAGCAAGATTATCAACAGCAATAGCTAAGAATACATTGAGCAGGATATCTGTGGTGTGGAGAAATGAGCTAAGGAATTTTGTAGTATGAGTTTGAGTAATATGGGACAGACAAATCAAAAGCTCTCGCCCTCTTTGATGGTTTCATCTTGATAATGAGGTACACCCTAATTTCAGCTTCTCATACCACATGATCTATCATATAAGTACAATATCAGAAGTGCATAAAATACACAGAATAGCAGGAATCTGGAAAACATGGGAGATCTTTTCCTCATGCCAGAAAACCTGATGTGTAGATTGTATAACTGGTACTGATCCTCACATTCACAAACACAAATTGACACCTTTCTGCAGCTTGGAGATTTGCTGTCATAAAGACATGACTGTTTAGTGAGAAAAGCATTGGATTCTTATCTGATGCTCAATTTTTAAAATGTTTTAAAATTGTTTTTAAACTTGGGTTTTTAAAATCTTAATATATATTTAATTGTTTTTAAATATGATATTTATATAGCATTTTTAAATATGTTGTTTTATCTTTTATGGGTCACCTTGGGTCCCCAATAGGAAGAAAGGCAGCATATAAATAATATCTTATAATATAATATAATATAAATAGATACGGAATAAATGGCAAGTCTGTTCAGCATCCCAGATCAAGCCAATGACATCTTTTGTAAACGGATTATCATAGGGGAAAGGAAGGGTATGAGAGCAGCTATAACCCAGCTGCACAATTCATATGAACTGTTATAGCCCGGTAGTAGGTATTACATACCCATTGGAGTAAAACTTTCTTGTAATTTTCTGCCATTATGACACCGTCTTGGCACAACGATGCAGATCTTACAGTGCCATGAAGCCAATAAATTCAGCCCTGTCTGTCTGTCTGTCTGTCTGCTTTGATTTTTTTCCTTTGGTTCAAATTACTATTTAATTTTACACCATCCTGATTTATTGCTTATTTCCTTTTCCATGGCTCTAAATGATATCAGAGACACACCCCAAATTTCCGTGACTCTTGTGTGTGTATGAGGGGATGGGAGGAGCAAAATTCAGTCTGTCACTTTCTCAGGAAACTGTTTCATCTTTGAAGACAGCCTAAATAGAATGGAATGAGGACTTTAGTGGGTATTCTTCCAGTCCCTATGAGAGCATTCCTAATTCGGACAAGGGTAAAAGTTGTCTCTGAAAAAGTTGCTGCTGTGACCCTTTAGGTATTCTGTTAAAGATGGCTAGGTTGGCCCATTCTCTGTTTTTCTTTTACCAGTAGGCAAACCTGTGGTTTTTTTTAAGATAGGCGTTTGGCATTTAAGGTGAGTTGCTCTTGAACAGGGTTTAACTGGTAGGGTGCTTCCCTCAACCAACTGAACTGTATTTCAACTGCCTTATGTTTCTATTGTAACTATTTTATTTGCATTTTGTGACTGCTAGCTTCCGTGCATAACTTTTTTGTAGAAAAGCAAAACATAAATTTAAATAATAAGCACACACAAAGAAGAAGAAAATACAACACCCTTCCAGGAACATCTGACTATTGCTCTCCTTCTCGCAGCACCAGTCAGTCTACACTTTGAGGCATTAAATTTCACCCTCGCCCCCACCCCCCCAATTCAGAATTCATTAAGGCAATCAAAATACAAATCAGAGAAGGACATTGGAACTTCCCGCACAATTTTTAGTGCTGGTGCTTTTGGAATGCAAAAAAACCAAGCAAATATGGGTGCTAGTGGAAACCAAGAGAAGGCATAATTTGGATTCCAAATATCAAATTGCAAGGTCCCAGGTACAAACTACTCTCTAGAAGGTAATACAGCATCCATCTAGATTCCCTCTGAGATGGTTATTACTTACATTGCAACTCATGGTACTTTGTAAAATGAACACAAATAGGGTTCAATGAGGAAGAACTTCACTGGACTATATTAACAGACGATTCCACCCAATGAAACATTGAACACCCATTAAAGAAAGGATACAGTTTCCACAGACAAAGAGAACAATGAAGTAAATGCAGACCAGCATACCAGGGTACGTTGGCCCTCCATAAGACATAATCCCATTGTACATAACAGAAGTCCAGTCTTCACCGGTCAACACCTAAAAGCAGACAAGATACTTTGTAAACCCAGCCACAACCATTACATTAAGTTTTCATGCATGGAAGAGAACTTAGAAGTCACAGTCCTCTGCCTCAGATACCAAAATAAAACCCCATATATTCCTTGAGTTCATAAATATCACAGCAGTGATGATTTCTAAGTATGTGTTGGTCATCTCCTAACCCATAAAATGTAGTCTAGAAGGCAACAGCCCAACTACAGTAGCCTGCCCTTAAGATGATAATGCACTCTTAGTAGTACCTGGAAGACAGTGATGAGGGCCTGGGGGAAATTATCAAAGGTGCTACGCCGTATCTCTACGTCATCAAAGTCAAACTTCCCTCCAAAAAGCTGCATCCCTAATAGGGCAAAGATGACCATGAAGAGGAAGAGGAGAGTAAGGAGGGAGGCAATGGAGCGGACAGAGTTGAGCAGAGATGCCACTAAGTTGTTTAGAGATCTCCAGTACCTAGGGGAAAAAGACAGAAATGATAATGTACTTGATATATACATATCTAGGGAAAATCATGGACACGGGTATCTCTCTGAGCCAGTCTCTGAAGTACAGCTTACTAGTTAAACATAGTCAGTCATTCTAATGACTAACTTATTATCCCTACCAGTACCACCAAGACATTGGTTAAGACACACTTTCTTTCACATCCTGTCTTCAGACTGGATAGCAGAGAGGTAAAAATTAGTTGTAGACTGATGACCAAGAATGCTGGCAAATCTTTGGGTCTGAGTCCCAAGTATGAGTCCAGGTCTTTGGTACCAAGCCCCAAGTCTGAGTCCCTATTAAAAACAAGCTCTTCCATCCAGAATAAAGGGAAGGGTAGATGGGTTCCAAGCCGTAGGTTGAGTCCGAGACATTAGGTGGGAAAACACACACCTGAATAGACTCAAAGTCAAGTCATCAGTGCAACTTAAGTCTGACTTGACAGTAAGTCCCACAACTTGAGTCCCCATCCCTGCTGATGACTGACATTTTGAATAGAGTTCAATGGGTATACAACCACACCTAAGATGGCAATAGCCATTATTTATCTATTTCATTATTTTAATAATGATTTAAAAATAAGTGTTTTAAAATCATTTAAAAACACTTAAAACATAATGCAATGCAAAGAATAGCTCAAAAAACCAATTTAAAGATGGGTGTCTTGACATCTTTTCTAAAATGGCTGACTGGATATCTCAGTGTTGGGTCACCAGCTACAGAGCCAGAGGTTGGGAGCAACTTCCCACTGTGCTGCCTAAGAGAAGATCCAGTCTATGTAGCCTTGGGGAAACTGCACAGTCCCAGAGAGCCCCCAGAAGAAGGAAATGGTGGAACGGCAATGGTAACACTAAAGGGAATGCATTTCCTGTTCAAAGGATAGTAAAAGTTCAGAGTGATTTTAAAGAAAAGAGCCACAATGGACAGGTATCAAACTGCACTATTAGTAGGAATTAAGATTCAGTAAGAAATGTGTATTATTTCTAAATACACATGGTTAGGATCAGGTGTGAGACACAAATTCTGGAAATGGTTCAGCTTATCTTACTCTCACCTATAGCTGATGTATACACTGACCTACTTCCCCCATCAAGACATGTCATAAGAACTGATGAGATAAGAATTGAAAAACAGACTATTTATTTATTTAGTTATTGGATTTCTATCCCGCCCATCTAGACCAAAGGTCTACTCTGGATCACTTGCTTAAGGTACCCTGTTTAAGGGATAAATGTGGGCTTATGCATCCTAAACTGAGAGTACCATATATCCCAACGGCAACAATTGGAACTTCAGGAATGCCAATATTGTGGGCATATTTTTCAGAAGTATTTTATTCCCAACAAACAGAATACTCACTTGGTTATTTTGAAGAGCCTTAGCAGGCGAATGCACCGCAATACAGAGATGCCCAGGGGGGTCATGGAGGTAATCTCTACTAATATGATCTCTAGAATGCCAGTGCACACCACCAGGCAATCAAAACGGTTGAAGAGGGACATGAAATACTGGCGGAGACCAAGGGCGTACATCTTCAGAATCATCTCAACCGTAAAAAGGGCAAGAAGCACCCGGTTGGCAACATCTGCAAGCAGAAAAACCTTGCTAGTAATAATGAATAGCCTAGATCCCATCTGACTTTGAAGGACAATCCAAGAGTGGAATTCTTCCTCAGAAACACACACAGAGAGGAAGACAGAAATTAAAAGCCATCCTGCATTACTTATTTCACTCAACTCCTTCCATTGGGAAGCAGCACTTTCAACTCCTAGCCCCTAGCACAGGGCAGTCCTTAAGAGCCCAGGTGGAGTCCAAACCATCCCCTGCAATATCCTTGGCATGCTTCTTTCCCTTGACTATTGTTTTAAGTTGAAAAGTTGCCTCATGGCTACCATATGGACTGCAAAAATGAAGGACAGAGCTTAGACCCTTCCCTTCCTAGTTCTTTTCACTTTTCTCATGAAAATCTTATCCCCACTGCCCTTCCTTTCTAGGAAAATACTCCTTGTGTTTTTAAGCAGAAAAAGGGCATAAGAGGAAGGGCTGGTCAATTGCAACCCTCCTCATACTTATACTCTGAACAGGTTGCACCAAGTTTGCTTTTCAAACAGTGAAAAAAAGAAATGGATAGAAAGTATGTACAGCTGGTGTGGTATCTGGGCTACGTATACGAATACCCCTGCACAGCTGGACTTAATGAGGGTCCAGCCCCTGGGGCCAGACCATCCACTGACACGTCCGGTGGCAGTGGCAGCTTCGGTCAGCCTTCCAATTGCTCCCAGAGCGCCGCTCTCTTTCCACTCATCTAGCCACTCGGCAGCCGTGCAGGGAGGCTCATCCTCCCTCCCCCTGCCTGGAGTTGGCTAGATGAGCAGAAAGAGAGCGGTGCTCTGGGAGCAATTGGAAGGCTGACTGAGGCTGCCGCCACCAGCGGACACATGAGTGGATGGTCCGCCCTAGGGGCCAGACCCTCATTAAGTCCAGCTGTGTGGGGGTATTCATATTCGTATACAAATACGAATATCCCCATCTCTAGTTCAAATCCTTGCTTGGCCATGGAAAGTCACTGAATTCTCACATACCTCGAAAATCTTAAGAGAGCTCCCATAGGTGAGAAGTGACTTGATGGCACATAAGACCAACAAGGAAGCATGCAGTTGCATGCAGTTTAGGTTGATCATAAGTTTAATAGGCAGGATCTAAGGGGTGAAAGGATGACTTCAAGACAAAAGTTAATGAGAAAACTGGACATGCTGCAGTAAAAAAGAGCCAGGAATCAGAACTATTATAGAGGTACAATTCAGATGGGGCAGAGATGGAGGTAGGACACTGAAAAACTGGAATGGGCAAAGAAGGAACTTGAGGGCTGATAGTGTCGCATCCTTCCATCTTGTTAATTCGAACCTGGGATGTTTTCAGAAATAGAATGCCCAGCTCACCTTGGCCCTGGGTTAGCCAGTCAGGTTGATTGTGGTGCTCAGAGGCAATTGAGAATGTGTTCAAGGCGATAATCAGGATAACTAACCAATAGAAAAATCTGGACTTCACCACCTCTCGGCATTTCCTGCGGAAAAGACGGTTCCATCGTCGCCAGTGCCGACTAGAGGAAAGAGGGACAAAGAAAGTGAAAACCAGGACGAGGTAGGGCTCTGTCCTCCAGGTGAGCCTGCAGGGCAGATGCCTCACAAAGGCTTTGGAGTAGAGCTTCACCTTCTCCAGTATCTCTGCTCAGATACAGAATTTCACAACATTTTTGAAACTGGCCCTCAGAATGGTTTGATGTGCGCATTCCTGTTCTACATTACGTGAGTGCACTTGGAATGGCATGCAGGCTACTTACAAAAACAGAATCCATTTATTCATGCCCTCAAGCTCATACAGGCTTTCTGTCTCTGAGCCACCTTCATCTTCAGACATCATCCCTGAGGAAGATGGAGAAAGGTAAGAAAGGAACTTGTTATGGAAGCACAGCTTAAGTTCCAATAAAGTTTACATTCAGGACATACATGCAGCAGATGCTCTATTTAAGTAATTTTGGAAAGGACTAGAGAGGAGACCTCGTTTCTCAGGTCCAGTGTCCCATCAACCTGCCCCTGGGAACCAACCATCATTTCTGATTGGTGCATGGCTGCATTAGTTGCATCTATGCTGAATGCTCCAAGCCACAGCATCTTTTATCCTATAGGATAAAAGACAAAGTTTTCTTCCCCTCCCCTCCATTTTTTCCACAGGTGCAAATAGGAGAAGCTTGTGCAATGGGTGGCCAGCTTCATTGTGTTCATCCTCAATGGACAAATACCATCATAACTGTTTTCAAAATATGAATATGCAGGCAAAGATAAGGAAGGATATGACGAATGCAGTCACACAACTAGCAGTTTCGTGAATGGCATTGTTTCCAAAGTAAATGGCAGATGTGGATCCCTAAGCTGCACCGAGATGCGGGTATGGGAATTTAAACAAAATCCACATTAAGACTAAAAAGGAAAGCTGTGTCTAGAGTGACTGAAAGATGTCCATTTGGAAACAGTTTTCCTTCAGGGAACATATTCTCTTTAACTCCATTTCCATAGATGATGTTACAGTGGGAGTAGGGAACTTTGATGCTTTGTACCTCATCATGGTCCCAAACAGGATTGAGTTTTGTACTTGCTCTTTGCATTCCAGTCCATTGGTACAGTATAAAAAGCCCCATGGGTCTGATCCACATTTAGGACCACACAAGAAACAAAGGGCTAAACCTATCCCCATAGTCTGGAGCCAGATTGCCCTTTCTGCACCCAGAATTTCCTTTAAAAAGACATTCACACAACAGGTAATTGCATGGATGTTGTCTTCTCTGGTTGTCCCTGAATCAAAACAACATGTTCTAGAAACTGTCTTCTGTTTTATAGCACTATTTCTGGGAAATCCCATTTCTTCACTTTGCCTGACAGCACTTCTGGACAATACCTTCCCCACGTTTCCGTTCACTCTCCATGACTTCTGCATGGACAATCCAGTCCATGTAACCTTTCATGTCCTCATCCAGTTGCTGCTTTTCTCTCAGTTTCTGGAAGGTACCCCTTGATTTGGCTTTCTCACGCTCTTTGGTGAACTCTCTGGAATAAACTCAGAAGAAAACTGGTATTACATGGTGATTAACTTCATGGGTGACGACTTAAGAAGTCCCCAAAGAATCACACCAAAGCTTGAATCACCCACTTTCACCAGAGGAATTGCTCCATCTGATTATCACATTGGCTATTGGGAACCAATGAATAAATAGATAGATAGATAAAGATAGAGATAGAAAAGAGCCTAATGGCCCAACCTTATGAAATGAAACATTGTCAGAGCACTATATAAGTGCAAGAGGCTTAGCTGAAGAGTCTAAGGCCTGTTGTGTCTATGCGACATCGTAACTTGTGCCCTCTTGTCAGGTATCCCCAGACAGTTCACAGGGCTGCAAGCAAAACAAAATGGCATTGCTTGAATGCAAACAGCGGCAATGCACTTTGCATTGTACTGCATGATGATGTTCACCCTTGACTGATATTCTTAAGAACCTCCCTGCCTCTGGCATTCTGCTGCACCACGTAGGCTTCAGGAAGAAATAGGAGCATCAGAATACAAGTGGTGAAAATGTTATTGGTAAATAACATTCCATGTGCACAGATTTGCTTACCCACTCAGCACACCCAGGATCAGGTTAAGGATAAAAAATGATCCCAGTAAGATGAGGCTGACAAAGTAGATCCAGGGCCATTCATTCCCAATGGCATCATTTACCTAAGGCAGAATAAAAATGTCATAGTACTGACTTACAAGGGTGTTCCACATATCCAACACTTTAGTCTGGAGAAATCTTCATCTTTGGGGAAAAGAATGAACTATGGGGCTGGGGAAACAAACCAGGGCAAAGGAGGGAATAGACCTTTATTCATTCATCAGACCCTCTTGAGCCCCAAGAAAATGACAGATCTCTGGAGTATGTGTGTCACGATTCCACGTGGCCCCTGATTGTTTCACCAGACAGAGAGCTCACACTACGCGCCCCTCAGCTGCCACCAGTTGATTTCATCAACAATACCTATTATTAATAATAGAGGTCCAGGCCATATGTCATTTTAAAAGAACCAAATAGAAATTATTTATTGATACAGCTGTTGACAGAACAAGCAATGCTGTGAACTCTTAAACAAACATTCTCCTTTATCCACTCTCAACCAGCACTCTCCCGCCCAAACTCCAAATCTCTCTATCTCAAAACCCTATCTATCTCTATCCTCCTCCTGCTGAGTCTCTTATACCTCGTGACTCCGCCCCTCCAGCACTCCCATTGGTCAATGCAAATAGCATATGAATATTCATGACCTGGGCGAACACCACAAAGTGCTAAAGGTGAGATCCTCCTGGACCCCTCCAGACGAGGCTTTCATGTGAAATCACTCTGCCTCTAACAGGAGGTCTAAATGTTTTTGTTTTTAGCTTGGAACCTTTCAGTTTTCCTGTCACCTCTTCCACCCTATTAACAGACACATACACACATTGGAGGGAGGTACGAAATAACCACATAATTCCCTTTGATTAGTTGCTCTAGGAGCTGTCATTTTAGAAGCACAAAATGTCTTTGAGGTTAAATAGGTCTCCTGAAACGAAAGCCTGCATCTTAAATACCTTTGTGAACATCATGCGCATCCTGTGCAAACTAGGGATCTGAGCAGCAGAATGTTTCCCCCCTTGGAATGATGACTATTCAAAATAACCATGTCATACTACAGCGAGTGATCTTAAACTACACTACCAGGGAGGTGATAGAACATGCCTCTGGCATCCCTTCTTGCCACTTGAACAAGGAGTCTTATAGCACTTATACACACACCATGGTAAACCTACCCAATAGAGAACTTGAGTCCATCCCTCCATGGAAATACACTGGTAGACAGTTAGCATAGCAAACCCAAAGTTGTCAAAATGGGTGATGCCATTGTTGGGTCCAGGCCACTTCCCCCTGCACTCCGAGCCAGGAATAGTGCATTGGTGGCCATGGCCTGCACTTGTACATGGAGATGGTTTTTCATTTTCCACAATAGCAATGATGTCTGAGGAAAGAAACAAAGAGATAGCTGTGAGAATTTGGAAAAAGAGGCTATGTCGTGCTTTTATGTGTTTATCCCAGCACATCTCCCATTCTAACTGAAGCACATTTTCAGAAGGTGCAGCAGGCTTCAACTCGCACTCAGTTCCTATTTACAGAAGAGGACCAGAGGCAGATACTTTGCTTCATAGATACACCTGGAAGAACTTGATGTAACTATTGCCTTAGGATATCTGTACTACTCAGTAGTGTACTGGAGCCTGGCTCAGAGAGTCAATGTCCTGGGAGTTTTTGTTTAGCAAGGATTATGACATAATCTGCCACCTCCCCCAGGGCTGCTTTGTCCTTTTTGAGTCTAGCTTCAGCCCACTCGGTACTTGGAAGAGAAATGGCCCTTCCAAGGAACAATATATTGTTACAAGTTACTTGATGCAATATAAAGCATTTGAGAATGGTTTGGTCTTGGATGAACAATTAAGAGCCATCAGCTTTACAGAAGACTTGCTCCTCATCTGTTGATATGACTTGATTTCTCTGCTTGCATTTCTGGAATATCATGGAGATGTCTGACTAGGGTGAGTCATAATGAGCATGACTTGCATGATGAGCACCTGAACTTCCAAATACACCACTAGATCACTGCTTGTACTTCTGTATGTTATAAACAGATCAACAATTCCCCTTACCTGTCCCATTGTAGTAACAGGTCTTATGCATCTTGCCCTTGAAGAGTTCCTGTCCCATAATGGCATAGATGGTGAGCATGAAGACAACCAGCACTGCAATGTGGAACAGAGGCAACATAGCCTTGACAATAGAGTTCAGCACCACTTGCAGACCTGCAACAGGGAAGGAGAGAACAAGACATGCACATTACTGTTACCTTTTATACTATGGGTCCAATTAACAGCATACAATATCATATGATCCTATTTAAATCTCATTGCAAAAGGGAAAGCATTGACTTTCGTGATCACCCTTGTTTCCCCCATGTTGTGACACTACAAATCTCATCACCATAATAGCATAGTCAGCAGGGATGATAAGTGTTGCAGACGATCAACATCTGGAGGCACAAAGATGGAATGAATCACTGTGAGTTTAATGGTATGGTTATTCTTTTATCCCAGGTAATCCTGCTAACATTTAGAGAAAGGTGAGAATGAAACCTTAATAACTCAGTGCAGCTATTGGTCTCTATATCTCAGTGGACATCAGTCTATTGTGCTTAAAATCACGAAAAAAGAAGAGCACAATGCTATTAACAGTTTTATCTTCTCTGCCTCCCTCACGGTGTAGCACCCTCGGTCTCCCATTTGTTTTTAGTTCTGTCAGGTAAGGTAGAGAAAATTGGCAACAAACTGGAAAAAATTTGAAGATACAAACAACACTCCATGAACAAACAAATTCACATTCTAATATCTGTCAAATTTACTCTTATTCTTACTCTTAAATTGTTTTCAGTTTGCTTGATCTATTCTCTGTTATGAAGATACACTTCTTCAATGAGTTTCAAATCAAGGATGTTATTAAATTTGTTCTAAGATTTTTGCATGTGCTATTTTATTTATTTATTTGTTTGTTTGTTTTATTTCTACATTGCCTTTGAAGGGACCAAATAGCTAGATAGCCTTAGTTATTAAAGGGACATGGGTGGCACTGCGGGTAAAACTGCCAAGCCACTGGGCTGTTGATCAAAAGGTCGGCAGTTTGAATCCATGCAATGGGGTGAGCTCCCGTTGCTTGTCCCAGCTCCTGCCAACCTAGTAGTTCGAAAGCATGCAAATGTGAGTAGAAGAATAGGCACCAGCTTGGTGGAAAGGTGACGGTGTTCCGTGTCTAGTCATGCTGGCCACATGACCACAGAAAGTGTCTACGGAAAAATGCCGGCTCTTTGGCTTACATACAGGGATGAGCGCTGGCCCCTAGAGTCAGATACGACTGGATTTAATTGTCAGGGGAAACCTTTACCTTACCTTAGTTATTAACTCCCGATTATGACATACTATAACTATCTGCTTACTTTTTTCCCCAGACAGCCTAACATAACAATATAATTGATTTTATATGTTGTTGCTCTTATCATCTCTAGATGAAAAAGCACATGAGAATTGCATTCAACTGTATGGATTCTAGTGCTCAACACACATCCAACAATCAGACCCTAAGAAATGTTTACCCACTTGGTATTCCTGACACCAGGCGTAGGGGCCTCAGCACTCGGAAGGCTCTCAGGGCTTTGACGTCAAAACCACCCTGCCCGCTAAGAAGTGCCCCTTCAATTACACTGATTTTTTCCAGGATCACTGTGAAGACGCTGCAAAGGAGGTAAAGAATAGAAAGGGAGAGTCGACAACAACAGAGGAGCTGCAAAAATCAGTCTAAAAAAAGTTAAAGCCAAGACTTAATGATTTACATGTTTTCCCATTGTGTCCTCATGAGAAATTAAAATGTGGCTGTTATGGCCATGTGCTGGGACTGACACACTTACTGTACCAATTGCATGGAGGTGACTTTAAATTACTGAACACAGAGAAAACCACTTCTTACTACATCACATACAACCAGATAGCTTTGCAGTGGCCTGGGTCCTGTGGTTTGATTGTGGCCTCATCTGCCTCTTGCTCTCACCTACCCCAACACACACACATTATCAATTTGTATGGCAATTTTGCTGCACCCACAACCTTTTTTAGACCAGGGGAATCTTTTTTAAAAACTAGAAGTAATTTCTTGTTCTGAACTGCCTCCCTGCCCTTGGGACTAAAATAAGCCAGAGAGAATTCAGAGAAACGGTTCCTTATGTCTCTTAGACTTAGAGGATGCAAGGGGCCATTTTGTAAATCAATCAATCAATCCAGGGGCTTTTAAGGGGGCAGAGGCAGCCATCCAAATTTCAGTGAGAAGCATGTGCATCTCCCAGAACCTAGGAAGCTGCTCACCTCTTGTGTAAATGTGACAATTTTACATCATAAAACAAAAGTCTGAGACACAGCCTCTCTCCTCAAGTTGAGTGATTTAATGTGCATCCATTTGGCAGTGACTATATAGGAAAAAAATAACCAAAGCATCTGTCCATCCATCATAACTGAAGTCAGTGCTAGCTACTCTGTACTGCATGATACAGAAAACATGGCAACTCCGTCCATCTCTGCAGTACATGAATTTGCAATTCAACAGCAAATTTTTATATACTGGGTAAAAGTGGGACTACAGGTCCCTCCCACCACTCCAGCCAGCATAGCCAATTATCATGAATGATGAGAGTTTTAATTCAACAACAGCATTCCCCATAAACAAGATTCAAGGTGGTAAATCGATGAGTTTCCAGTGAGGTCTTCCCTCAATCTGAAGAGGTAATTTGGTGTGTACTCCATCTCAACCCAGGTGATTCGTTTTTCCCTGGATATCTGATCTGAATTGTGGGACTAGATCAAAAGGAGATAAATTTTAGCTGCAATGCAAGTTCAGGCCTATTCACAAACATAAGTCCTATTTATTTTCTCCAGACTTTACTTTCACTATGGGGAAATATTAATGTGAACCAAGCAGCAGATGGCAGTTCTGGGACACCAGCTGCACCTTCTTCAGTTGTTGTGATCATAAAAATAGCTATCTCCACACTGGTTCATGCTAACATTTCTGCAGGAAGTAGTATCTTGATATGCACCATTACATGGAAAAAATAAGGACAGATTTGAACTTTAAGTAGCAGATATACTCTAGAATTTGCTAAGAACATAATCTATGAAGTAGAGATATGTATCTTCAAATACCTCAGGTTGCAGCTCCCAGACACATGTATTTTCAGCACATGCTTTTCCTTTACACAGAACAAATCCAGTTTACACCTACGAGTCACACCTGCTATATAACATGTCAGCATGACATGTTATGCATGACCCTTGTATGTATGAACTGACCCCTAGTGAGGGTCTAAATGCCATTTGCAAGGTCCTAGGCTAAGAATGCATCTTCCACAACGAGATATTTTAAATGGCTCTATTTGCTTATGTGCCTTTTTTGCTTTCATGTGCCATCAAACTACTACAGAGGTATGGAGATCCTATGAATCAGTGGTCTTCAAAAGGTCCTGTCACAGATGCAAACTCTAGGCTATGGCTTTTGTTATTGAATCAATCCATCTCCTATCTGTATTTGCTTTAATTAATGTTGTGCATTAAGTTATAATGGAACAGCAACAACAAAGTTGCCAGCAAAGTAAAATAGTTTGATAGTGGTGTTAAGTGCAGAAAGGACATATGTAGGATGTGTCTGGAAATAGTGTCTAATCTTCCTAGGATTATGTAATTATTGATTAATTCTTACAACATTTAAACCGCACCTTTCCTCTTGGGAGCTCAAGCTAGAACAACAAAAATAATATTAATAATTAAAAATGTCCTTATCATTTAAAACAATGGTCCCTAATTATGAACCCAGCAGATAAAGCAACAACAAAATATTTAAAGTAGATGTGTAAATTCATAGTGAAATCTTGTATGTGTCTAACCAGAAGTAAGCCATGTTTATTTCAATGGGACCTACCTCTGGAGAGAAAGGTAAGGTTGCAACTTTGTATATTAACAATTTTTAATATTATTTCCATTGAAATCTAGACACTTTGCTGCAGAACCTGGCCCCACTCTATTGTAAAATTAAAAGGAAAACACAAAATTCTTTTACCCTAAAAAGACTATTGTGAAATCCAGTACATTCCAGACATTTCGGAGGTAGGCATCTGCATGAAATAGAAATCCATAAGCAATGATCTTTAGAGTTGCTTCAATGGCAAATACTATGAGGAAGAAGTATTCTAGCTTCTCCTGCAAAATACAGAAAAGAAAGTTGTGCAATTTTAATATAGTTAATAGTTTCAGTTAGACCTCTCCACACACCCTCCTTTCATAGAAACGTTGTCAAGAAACCTAAAAGCCTATGCATTGCCCTTCTGAAAATCCCATGGTGGCTACTGCTCTATCTTAGTCCAAAAGGCATTCTCAACTTCTTTACCTAAGGCCCTCTCACCCTTTGTTTCCTGTCACCTTCTCTATGCTAAGGGTAAAACATACCAATTTCAGATGTACTGACTGCTCTGTCTTTCAGAACTTACCTAAATTCTGCACCTGAAATCCATAATTATGTAGACGTTCACAGAGGCAACAAAACTGAGAGCAGGAGACACTTTTGCCGGTAGCCTGCTTCTGCTTCTTACTATATACATGGAAGAGTCCATTCTGCACGTTTCCCATTTCACTGACACTTCTGTGAAGCGTAATCCACAACAGCCTTATACAACTGGGAACCCATATTGTTTTCAGCTGGACAGTCTCTGGTTTGCATAGCTGCAACCGAGAAATTGCAAACATGGAATTCTCTGACTGCACAGCCCATATGATTCCTAATTTACCAATGGAATTCTGGCACCAATATCTGGCTTCAAATCCTTTCCAACCTCCCATCTAAAGTTCTTTCCTCTGTCATATCTTGGTCTGTGTTTACTGTTTAGGAAAATGCAGTGTTCAGCTTACCTCACCCATGGGAAAACAGGCAGAGACCATTTCAAATCCAAACCCAAACCCCTCCATTTACAATCAACAAACCTTTGAGAAACCAACAAAGATGGTGTTGTATCTCAGATTACTAACACAAAGATGTTTAGTCTGACATCAATGAATCTAGGTGAACCTTTGGCTCACACCTTCAAACACCCTACCCTCCTTTGTCACGGCTATATACAGTTTCTTGTAATCACAGCTCATTCTGTTTCTCAGACTAGCAACTGTGGTTAATGTTTCCTATAGTTTGTTTGAATAAGCCAGCTTCAGATCATGGGTTTCGAAGCCAGCTCATTTATAAACCACTATTTAGATCTCAGACAACATGTAAACTGTGGGTAATAACAAGCACTTTCAAAATTTAAAACTAAGACATACTGGAGGAGAGGGAAGGGGAAAATGTGCAAAGTTAAATTCTGGCTAAGCTCATTAATTCCATGATCAGTGATGGTTAATGCTACATTTGAATGCAACCAAAATAGAATCTTAAAGACTAACAGATTTGTTATAACATAAGCTTACAGGGCCTAGAAAAGACTCTGTAATGTGTGAAGAAATGACCTTATTCACCAAATTTTGAACCATACACTATCAGATCATACACCGTGATTTCAATTATCCAGTCTGCCAGAATTTGAAAAAAATACTTTGAAGAAGGAATGTAATGATATGCTAATGCCATCCATAAGTGAGCATAATTAGATCCCAGAACATCATGCTACCACTGCTTAGTTATGGATGGTCTGCGTATGTCATTAAATCAATTCTCCTTCAAAGCAACTTTCTACGTTTGCAACCAATCATATGATGAGGGAACAGTTCTAGATAAATACACAGTAATTAGTCATACTCAACCATACACTTATAACAATGTAAATCAGTCAACAGTGACAGCATGATTATATATTAGCCCTAAATTGAAGATGAATAAGAGAACTGTGAGAGAGATACTTTCCTGCCCCTGTTTAGTGGAACAGGGAGCTCTTGTTATACACTGTGAAAATAGCAGATACTAAATACAAAGTTCAATTAAATATTCAAAGTCTATGATTTTGGCCTTTCGTTGTTTAGAGTCTTTGCACATTTCTTGCAGAGGTGCTTTCTCAATTGGTGAAAAATGTCTGTTTGCCACAACATGTGGTTTTCCTCAATTACATAGTACAGTCTGAACAAAAAGACAGAGGTTCCTGCACCATGGGGCACAACCTCCATTCAGATAGGCTGCAAAAAGTTTTTGCCTGACATTGCAAGCAGAAGCAGTTTTGACCAGGGCTGGATTGTCAAACAGACTAACAAAGCATTTAACAAAGCTTGACATTTAAACTGTTACTGTCATAATATGTTGTTGACAATGTGTACTACTTACACATTTAGGAATTAAATGGGCCTTTCTCAGAGCACTGGCCTATGGTCAATGGTTTCATAGCAAGGTGGTGATTTGATAATGATATGAGCTGATGTTGCTCAGTGGGTTGGAGCAGCTGGATATCATGCTAAGGGCTGAGAATCCAAATTCCCACAGTGCCTCCTGGTAGAGGGTCCCAGCCTAGACCGCCCATTGTGTGTGTGACCAACAAATGTTACATGGCTGGCCATCTGTGTGATGTTGGGCACCCACACAGTCCCAGAGCACCACCAGAAAGAGGGAGTGGTAAAGCACTTGTGCATATTTTACACCTAGAGAACTGTTTCTTTGATTTTCCTTGATGTCAATTAATTTTTGACAATGATGCCAGCACTGATGGATTATTGTACAGAAGTATGAGGACCATATATGCTTTGATTTGTTCTTGTTTTTTAAAGACAAAGCAAGACATTCCCAGATCAGGTCAAAATACTCCCAGGTTTTCTCTTTCTGTCCTGCCATATCCCCTGACCTGGTGTCCTCTGTTTGTTCTAGTGGATCTCTTGCTTTTTGAGTGAAGCATCTCGGTAGCCAATGCTGTTAAGCCAACCTGCATTTGTGCCAGTGCTCTGTGTCAAAAGAGACACCATTTAACAGTGGTAAAGGGAGAAGAAAAACTCTTTAAGCACTGCCCACTGACTGTCTTTGGACCTCATCTATCCTTGGCTGTTGTTGCCAGTTCGACGGTCACAGCATGGCTGACTACCTGTGGCAGTCCCAGCCTAGAATAGTTACTGTACTTTTCTTCTCCGTCAAACCCCCCCCCCCCCCAATCAGAAGTTGCTGTTGCCCTAGTCCTCACACACAGCTGCAACTGTCCATCACCACAAATTCCTTGTGCCATTGCTAGGCTTCCTTCCCTGTCAGGCTTTGCATGTTTCAGAATGAAGCAGGCTGAGGTTAGCAATATTTATTTTTATTGAAATTACAAGAAATAGAGAGGACGGTCACCTTTTGGGTGGTGGTGGTGGGGAGAATTCCAGAAGTTGTTTTTTGAATGCTACGGGAGGCACAATTTGACTAAAACAGAAAAGTGGAAATCTAGAATTTCATGAAGGGCCTCCTCTTATGTTTCTCCTTGCATTAAATAGCTGTTCCACTGACATTCCCTTCTCCAGTTTGGGATGGCTAGTAATTAGAACTGCTAAATGCTATCCAGCACAGGGCTTCTATTTATTTAAGACAATCCTTCATTTAACTCAGCAGATTTTAATTTTGTCGGACTAACTGAGTTGACAAGGAAGATTGTTAGCATGCGTCCTGGACAGGTCACCTATGCTTTTAATAGCTAGCACAGCATGGAGAAGTTTGACAGATGTAGGATTACTGGTCAGTGGAGCACATAGTCATCCCACAGAGGGAGGAGAATTTAAGCTACCAAGAATACCTTCAAGGAGTATCTATAAAATTTTGTCCAGATGAGGCGTCATCTAGGAAGCTGAATGTAGTTACAGTTGCTCTTTTAATATCTTGTCCTCCCTAATGATATATTTCCCTCTCCCCACCCCAAAATGGCACATCTGTGTGCTAGTTGGCTAAAGATACTATTTAGTTCTTTTGCTCTTTCTCTCCCCCCCCCCCCCCCATTTTCCATGTCTCCTGTTTGATAGTTATCTCCTATTGCAGAAATGAATTGGGGGAAGAGATAAACTAGGACTATAACAGGCTGAGCTTGTTATGGATGATGTTTTTCTTCCAGAGGCACTCCTGTAAATATGAGGAATACAACATTCATACAAACAAGAAACATAAGGTGAGGTGTTCAGCTATGGCTTGCTCCCCAGAGGGGACTATAATTTTGAAAGTGTATATCCAGAAACTAAAAAACGTTGTATAGTTCAAACATGAACAACAAGTGATGGGAAATCTTGTGTTTTAGTAATGAAGGTATGCAAGTCATCCTTCTAAGGTGGTCCCCAACCTTTTTGACACAGCAGACCAGTTTAGCATGCGTGCGGGGGGGGGTGGGTGGGGTGGGGGGCATCTGTGTGTTGTGTGTATGTGTGCAGGAGTACGTCTGTGCGTGTGTGGGGCGGGTGGGGGGGGTGGGGGGCGTGCTTGGGGGGCAGGAGAACTAAGGTACACATGGAAAACATTAGGAGATATGAGATTATATTTTGGTTATGGCACAGTTGAGGAACAGAAGGATGGGGCATCTCTTCTTTAACATTAGGGGTACATTTTGTTTAAGAAAGCTCTTATATTTGCAGATAAAATTCTGAAAACATTCAAAAAGTGGGGAAAAAAGGTTTAGAACCCACCCACCCCCGCAATATGAAAAAAATTAGGGCTTGTCTACATACCCATTTTGGAGTGGGCTGGAGCGGGCTAAATAGGGTTACTAGGAGGTCCAGTATGCCATTTGGCGCAATCCTTGCATCCAAATGGTACATGGACCTCAAGCGACCCCATTTGCTTTGTATCAGCCAACTGTCAATATGCCAACATTTTGAAGTGGCTTAAGGAAAGAGCCACTTCAGAATTTTGGCAAATTAAACACTTCCTCAGCTTTGGGGATTTGCTGAGAAAGTGTGTGGGGGATTAAGTATATTAGGGCAGTGCTTGCGGGGGTGGTTGGGTTCTAAACCTTTTTTCCCACTTTTTGAATGTTTTCACTTGGAAGGGGAAGCTAAATAGAAAACTTCTCCCCAGAAGCAGGAGGAAACAGGAGGGGGTGGCAAGGGAGATTTTTGTTTGCTTTTCTCAATTGGCTCTTGACCAGAGAAAAGAAAACAAAAATCTCCCTTATTGCTCCCTCCTCCATATATATACACTTCCTTGGCCTCACCATGGAGCTAAATAAGTGTTTAATTTGCCAATATTCTGAAGTTGCTCTCTTCTAAATCCACTTAGTGGTATTGGCAATTTAAACAGAAAGGCTCACTTTTGGTTCATTTCCAGCGAAAGTATGCACTGGAAACAAACCAAAACAGAGTGATCTTACCTGCACCAAAAAGAGTAGAAGTCCCTGACAGGGACCAGAAAGGTGCAGATGGGACCACTTTGGGGGCAAGCTGGTTCACTGAAGCAAACATATCATCTGGTCTCCATCTCTAGGAATGAACCACCCCATCCCTGCTGTGGGCCAAACAGTGGTTAAATGCTTGTGTAGTCAACCTCTAAGCAAGATTTCCAGTGGGTAGGAAGATTACATTATAGGATACAATCAGATGGGAAAATAGCTCACATTTCAGACTGGTTTTGACACAATATAGTGCAAGTTATTTCCCAGTGATCACATGACATTTGGGGAGATTGTGACCCAGCTCAACCTTGATCCATGCTCAAGCTAGACCTTTTTGGCCCACTATAAGGGTTACATTTTTTTTCAGGTGAGGCTGACACAATTCCTGCATGGACGGAAGGGTCATTTTAAGGGACATCACTCCCAGCAAAATGACCTTTCCAGTGTGACAAAATTCTTTCTTGCCATCTGATCACACCTATAATGCCCCTGTATATCACCTTTCCTATTACTATTGTTCCAGGGATCCAAATGGAACTCACCATCTGACCTAAATCTTCATGTTCTTCCTCTCCTTTTCTGTGACACATGTTCTGCATCTCATCAAATGTCTACATAGATGACATTTGCATGTTGGATTTCACATGCCTGTTCATCTATTGTAACATGTGATGGATAAGGTTTGACAAGCAGTAGAATAAGCAGGTTGTATAGAAGCAGTAGGAAATTATGACTGATTTTTCATATGGCAGGATTCTTCAGAAACTAATTTATAGCAGAAGGCATACAATATATATAACCCTAGCCTGAATATCTGGAGGGGTGCATCCTCCCAAATCAAACAGCTGATGCACTAAAATCATCAAATGAGTATCATATTGAAGAAGATTATCATTTGATGAACATGCCCTGACACCTCATCAGTTAGCTGCAATTAGCCAAGGCAAGTTAAATAAACCTTATGTGAACATCAATAGAATTCTGGCCGGTTAGCTTTTATTATTTATTTATTTCAATGTACAAAATTGATAATACAAATTTCTGTAACAATTCATAGAAAGCAAAAGAGTGTGTTCTTATCTTATCCAATGTATAGCAAATATTGCTTACATTTCATAAAACACATCTGTGCCTTCCAAATAATTTCTTTGTATCCTCTGATACTATGCCAATTGAGTCAATGGGGCAATGTTTCATATATGGTTAAACCAGTCATTTACAGAAAAAGGCTCTGAATTTTTAAAAACCCCAGTTCATTGCTATATCACTTGCCAGCAATAAATAGGTACAAGTAGCACCAAAACCTGTTCAGTCTCCTATTTAGAGGGGGGCATGAACTGCTGATTTAGGGGTTTGTGCTGATTTGTTTAGTGGCTGAACAGGCGTTTGGTGTGTCACAGCCCCACCTCCTCCAGAGGGCACCCACTTGGAGGCAGCACTCCAGCTTTCCTACCCCACCTCCTCTGAGCACTGCCTCTGAGTGGTGCCTGCTGGAGGAGGCGGGGCTTTGAAGCACCAAACATCTGTTTGGCCACTAAACGAACTGGCACAAATCACCAAAGGCCATCTCTGATCCTATTAATTAACAACTCTTTTAATATAAGCCATTGTATGGCCAAAATTCTGTTGCTTATTGTAGCATATCTTCTTTATGGTGGCACCCTGTCTTTGCACTAGAGTAGGCCCATTGAATCAATGGGGATTTAATGAGTCAGCTCTACTGCTTCAAATGGGCCTACTGGGATTTACTTTAGCATAGTAAGTTGCAGAGCAGGCCCATTTGAATCAATGGAATGTATGCAGCAGTTGACTCCCTAAATCCCATTGACTCAGTGAGCCTATTCTAGTGTAATATACTATCTAAGTAACAGGATTTTGCCATATGTGTTCTATTACATAAAATGATTGTCTTTTAAGTACATTGCCCTCAAGTCTTCTTTGGGATGAATGTGTGGCACGTGTATATTTTGAGCAAAGAAATATGTTTACTTGTGCATATGAAATCATACATGTAATGCTGATTTTGGCCAGTAGCCTGTTTGAATTACTATACACATAACAGCCGTTGCAGAAGTAGATGCACCTAGGTGTTGGGTGCATGTTTGGTCATATAAACAGATATATGCTCAGCATGCAACCAGCATCTTGTCAAATAACCACATCTGCTTCAGCAACTGCTGTTCTGTACACAGTGATTTGAACAGAATACTGTGTTTGAGATTCCATAAGTTAAAGCATTAGGCCAGAGGAAGGGAACATTGGCACTCCAAATTTCCATTAATCCCAGCCATATGGCCAATGATCAGGAAATGGTAGTCCAATGACAAGTAGAAGGCCATAGGTTCTCCAACCCTATATTAGGAACAGGGTTTCCTAATGCTGCCTTGGTGGTAGTCCAGCAATTATGTTAAAGCCTGCTTGGTACATTGGTAACTGAATGTAGGCAGTTGAAGAAGATGGGGTCACTCCAAGAAGAAGAAAAGAATTTCTTACCAGTCTAGAGTTCATTTTGTTGGTGTCATCTTCAGGCATGGGCAGATATAGAGCCAGGGCCACACAATTAGCAAAGATGGTCAGCAGGATGATGGTTTCAAAAGGCCTGAGAATGCCTATTAAGGAAAGCCTGGTTGTGTCATAATATTTGTGGCATGAGCCTGAATAGTTAAAAATCAATGAAAATCCATTTGAACTAATAATAAATATAGCTTAATGAGAATTGTACTGGGCAGTCTCATACTAGAAGGCAAAGGCAGAAAACTGTAAGAACATTTTAATAGCATTTTAATTATTACAAGACTTTGCATAGAACACCTCCTTTCTAAAATCTCACCTTTATCCTCTCCCAGTGAATTCCTTTTACTCCTGAATTGTCTCTGTATACAATGACCACCACTACACTGAAATCTAATGCAGGGTGTTCTATCTCTAGCACACTTCATAAAATAACCAGACAGTTGGGGGCATATGAGGTTCCTTGGATTGTATATTAATGTAACTTGATGCAAAGAGATCTTACACACACACACACACAGAGAGAGAGAGTGAGAGAGAGAGAGAGAGAGAGAGAGAGAGAGAGAGAGAGAGAGAATAAGTGCCCTGTGTGTGATGACAGGCTACTTAACCTTCACAATGATAAATACAGTTGTTCCTCAAGCTAGACTTCAAACACATAGGAACCTTAACACATTAAAAAAAAAACCCCTTATTCTCCCAGAACGCAGCACGTTCCATGTATATAATAAATCAAGGACAAATGTAGCTAATGAAACAATCCCCAAAACGAATGGAATACGGGGCTTGTTATCGGAACTGAACCAGCATGAATTTTTTAGAGATCAGTCTAAGGGCTCCTCCAGACTAGGTGATTTGAAGCACCTTGTTGTGTGATTATGAAAAGAGTTGAAACACAGCAGTTGCTGTAGTGATCAACAAGTGAAAACTAAAAGCAGCTGAGCTAATGGGGGAAATAGATGTGTGTATCTGTGTAATGAGTATAACTGGGAGCACACATTCATGTGAGACATGCATCTCTGGGATATTCCCAACACCTCTGGGCATCATCCTACACAGGCATCTCTACTTCCTTACTGTACATATTTTCCCCAAATAGCCATCTCATTGTAAAAATCTCCAAATCAGTGTCCCATTGTCTATATGTTTCCTGTGTTTGCTATTTAGAATAAAAAATGCCAACAGTACTTATTAAATTTTTAGAGCACTTCACATACAGTACATAATTTCAGCCCCCCTTGTTTGGTATTATTATCAGTATTTTTATGCTGTTGCTAGAGATGGGGAAAATGTGAGTTCATGCTAGAGGCAAGATGTGAACCTGGGGTTTCATTGTTCCTGGTTCATTTCTTACTACCAGCATTCTATGGCTTGTGCCTGTTCCTCTCTCCTATTAATTCACCTGCTATTGTCATCCTATGGGTCATCTCCCCTGCTGCTAACCAGCCAGACTCAAGATCACACATTCCTTCAAGGGAAGAATTGTAACAATTCCTCTGCTCCCACAGCACACCATGCCTGAGAGATGGCATCACTTGGAATTAGGTTCCTTGATGTTCGAATTACAAGCAAGCTTAAAGACATGAGTCTGTTTACTACTGCCTGTAGGCCACACACAATCATTTTATTCTAAAGCAATTTGGACAGTAATAAAGTTCCATTTTCCTTCTTTCATCCACCATTTAACCAATACTGAGATATTTTATCCCATTTCAATTTCAACATCTAGACAAACTATTTAGTCCTTGTTACAATCTCTGACTCATAGAAGACTGACACCTTCTCTGACTCCAGTAATGATCTGTTTTATACCAGTGATTTTAGCATGAAACCACACAACTCTAAAGGATTGTCCTGTCCTAACCCCTGAATTAAAGTAGTATATTCACAGCATCCACCCAAATACATATCAAAGACTAGTTCTTCATAACTGCTAATCCACATTGCCCAGAGAACCTGGCTACAACATGCAACAAGCAGTGAGCAACAGAGAATAAGATACCACCTGTGTCATTAAAAAAACAACTTGGTAAAACAATTCATATGACTCCAGAAAAACATTATTGATCCCAATATTTTTGTATACCTCTGTATATTTATATATTTTGATGTTTTATTTGTGGCTGGTCTTTGACCGTAATAAAGTTTTATCTATCTATCTATATGACTCCAGAAAAACAGTCAAGTTGCAAACTATTGAGGGAATATAATGAAAAAGAAACTGATATAAGGATCACAAAAAAATGTGACTTGAGGGGAATTCTTCTTGGCAACAAATATAATGATCATTGGATCCTGACTCTGAAACAAATCACTGGAAATTCAATTATAGTTTGAAATCTATGCAAATCTCTTCGCCTAGTACTGTTTTAGAGTCACAATTTTTGAACTGTGCTATTTCCAACAAACATTTTTAATGTGCAAGTGAGCATAGATTAACAACTTCTGATCTAGCAACTCCTGATCTACACTCACATACATAAATCCACTCGCAATTCAAGCCATAATCAATACACGGCTTCTCTCGTGAATGCTTTCCTACTCCTTGTGCCTCTTAATAGTTATAGACATAAATGCCAGATTCCAATAAATTGTTTTCCAGTGCTTTCGGGGAACACAACAAGCTCCACTGGTAACAAAATTATTTCCCAGCTCTTCTTCTTTGCCTTTGCTTCCACCCAGGATCAGTTGCCTATGCAAAGTTCCTGGGCACCACGCTGTGTATATGTCAGCCTAGAGGCAACTCAAATTTTTTCCCAAAAGGATACTTCCATTCGACAATAGCAATACAGGCCTTGCGCACTGGGTTCTGGAGAGTGAGGCAGAGTAGAGACCGAGGAGGCCGAGGGGGAAGTTCTAGTGCTGCTTTCTTAGCCTTTTCCTTCTGTTGCTTTTTCTTCAGGCTATCATCCAGGGCAGAAGTAGGCTCCATGATCGCTGTCTCTTCCCTGGTTGCCTACTCCAGACAGACCGGCCTCACCCCCTCTTCCTCCACCTCTTTGCCCCACAGCCAAATCCACTTTCCCTTCACATGGAAGGCTGAAGCTCCCTACGGATCTCTTTCCTGCTGAACCGATCTTCTCTGTCTGGTGTGGACTGGAGGGCTAGAAATTACACCCTCACTGACACAAATACACCAAGCGCCAGTTTATAATTAGCCACCAGCCTGGCTCCCAGGACTGTCAGATTTCCTGAGGCAGCAAAAGGGCCTCAACAGCTGTCCCGTCTTCATACTCAATTCATGGCCATTTTTGAGCTACCAATCCAGGTCAGGGAAGGGATGTGGGTGGAGAGATGGGCTTCACACATCAACACTACAGAAAGAAGGTTCCTATTCACTTCATTTCATCTGTGACCGATTTATAAAGGAGAAGGTGCAGGTCAGACTAGACATATTCCCTATGATTAACTCCATCCCACAGTGGGATTTCTTGAATCCTACTAGCAAGAGAGGTTAAAAGTAATGAAAAGAGTTTTCCAGCTATGCTAGAAGCAAGAGAACCAACAGGGACACAGAAGGTCTTCTGCTTAGAGAGGATGGATGATTACTAAGAGGTGACAGAGAGAAGGCAGAACGGCTGAATACCTACTTTGCCCCCCTCTTCTCCCAAAAAGGAAACAGTCCTCAGCTAGGTACAAGTGGAATAAAGGAGTGAGTGAGTAGACTGCTGCCCTTCTGTTTACAGAAGGATGTACAAGAACACCTAACTACTTTAAAATGAATTCAGGTATCCAGGGCCAGAAGAACTGAATTTTAGAGGACTAAAGAAACTTCTGGATCTAATCTCAGAGTCTCTGTCTGTAATATTTTAGAGGTTTTGGTCCTTGGGAACCAGAGGCAAGCAAATGTTTTCCCTGTTTTCAGCAAGGGGAAAAAAGGAGCTGGGTAATCATCAACTGATCAACTTGATTCTGATACCAGGAAAGGTACTAGAAGGCACTAAGCCATTGCCCTGCAAGCATTTAGAAAAGAACACTATTATTTCTAAGACCAAATTTGGTTTTCTCAACAAGAGGTCATGCTGGGCTAACTTCACCTCCTTTTTTTTTAAGTGTCACAAGCTTGGTAGACAAGGGGAATGATGTGGACATAGTGTATCATTGAGTCTTTAAACAAGGTCCCTCATTATATTCTTATGGCTGAACTGGTCAAATGTGGACTAGACGAGGCTACTTTCAGATGGATTTGTAGCTGTTTGATAGGCCATACTCAAAAAGTACTGACTAATAGTTCTTGTCTTCCTAGAGAGAAGTGACAATAGATGTACTATAGGATTCTAACTCTTAGGCCCTGTGTTGTTCAATATTTTTATAAATGACTTGGATGAAGATGAGGACAGGATGATAATCAAATTGCAGATGACACCAAACTTAGAGGGGTAGTTAATACTTCAGAGGACAGAATTGGAATTCAGGAGGACCCTAACAGATTGCAGAACTGGGCCCAAAGAAGCAAAATGAGTTTTAACAAGGAAAAGTAGACAGTCCTGCACTTTGGTGGGAAAATGAGATGCACAAATACTGTATAGAATGAAAGACAGCTGGCTTTGCATATTACTATGTGAAAAAAGTCTGGGCATCTTTGCAGACCACAAGCTAAACACGAGTCTATAGTGAGATGCAGCAGAAGCAAAAGCCAATACTATACTAAGCTACATTAATACAAGCACAGTGTTAAAATCAAAGGAAGTAACAATGCCACTCTACTGTTCTTAGATCAGGTCTCACATGTAGTCCTTTGTGCACAGTTCAAGAAGGATATTGAAAGCTGGAATGTGTGCAGAGCAGGGTGATCAGGACATCTGTAGACAAGCCCTATGAAGAGTGGTTCAGAGAACTCAGTATGTTTAGCCTAGAGAGAAGACCGAGGGGTGATGTGATAACTATCTTCAAATATTTGAAGGACCATAATGTGAAAAATGGAACAAGCTTGTTGCCTCCAGCTCCACAGGGTAGATCTTGAAGTAATGGATGCCTATTACAATTGCAGGAGAAGTAATTTCCATTAAACATTAGTTTAATGTTTACTTCCTGACAGTAAGAGTTGTTAGACAGTGGAACAGACTGCCTTGTAACATGCTGGATTCTTCTTTGTTGCCGAGGTTCCATGTCATTGAACACTTCTTAGGATTGCTTTAGTGCAAGGAATTGGGCTTGATGACCTTAGGATCATCAGTAAGATTTGAAAATTAAGCCCATGCTTACCCTATGGATTTAATTCACAAATCTTTTGATGAGGTATGTAGGTATGTATCTCTCACTATGGTAGAGGAAACAGGTTAACTGTAGGCAGTATCTCTAGTCCGTACCTTCTCCTTTAGGTGTAAGACTCATTCCGTTCCTACTCACCACAAGTTGGAATCAACCTGACAGCATATAATAATTTACCTTCCAAAGAAAAATTACAAATCAAATCTCATTAAATACAAGATACATAGGTGAAGAAGATCATGCACTATGACAACAGGTGCTCTCTGACCCTTAAGGGAGCACATGTTCTGAAAAATGGGGTAGATGCAAATAGAATCACCACAGACAGCAACAGCAGTGGCAGTGGTTGCAAGAACCAGCTCTTGCTCATCTCAGGATCTGTCATGCTATGGATGCTCCTCTTTCAAGATGCCACACTCTACATAATAGTGTTGATATAGTTCAGAACTGCTGATTTAGCTGAGATGCTTTAGCCTCTGTGGGCTTTGACTAATAAATATTTTTGGCAAATAAATAAATCAGAACTAATGACAATAAGCCCAGTGTGGTTCAGTGGACAGAGTGGGGGACTAGGATTTAGGAGCCCTGAGTTGAAATCTCTGCTCAGCCACGGAAACTCACAGGGCAGGCACTGATAAATCCACTACTTAAATATCTCACTTACTTATTAGGGTTGCTATAAGCTGGATGTGACTTAACAACACAAAACAACAGCAATCGTAGTAAGAGACAACAAAAATCAAGGTTGCCTCTAGTCAAAAAGCCTTTTAGGGAAGACAAAATATAATCCTAGTTTGCAGCTTCTCATTCACGTCTTGTCAAAGCTTCTTTTATTTTCACTGAAGTGCAAAATGAAAGCTGTGAAATGCTTGGAAAAACTCCTGAAGCTTATAATGAACTATGAATTACAGTTTATTTAAAAATAGCATCCACGTAATAGCATTAGGGCAATCATTTTGAAACGAATAGGAAAGCTTTGATATATGTGACCAAATTTATATTGTGACTGTTATTGTGACTGCTATTGCTGTTGTTGTTGCTGCTGCTGCTACTACTACTGCAGTGTTATTGGATCACATATATATACACAATGATTGTCACCTGGAAAGATTTGTAAGAATGGAAAATGCAAAATGCAAAATGGAAGGCTGGTAACGTGTAACACTGAGTTGTGGTCATTGTCCTCCTGAACCTTCTACGGGGTTTAGTGGAAGCTGAAGAAGCATATTCTGCATCAGCCTCTTCAGTTTCTCACGTGGCCATGCTCCATCAGGCCCCACAGAAACAAGTTCCACTCCTCTCAAATGTTTCGTCATGGAATCCATTCATATGTTCAGATGTAAATCACTTCAATGAGATGATAATGAGTGACATGCAATATGTGATAAGTGAGTAGGGTATTTATTATTTATGGATGGGATGGGATGACTGTCTCAAATATTAGGGGTTAGTTTCTTTATTATCTTCTGATAACACTATTTTTCAGCTTTTGCTATAAGGTCTGATACTTGGCATAGTGTGTAAATGGAGTTCCCTTCTTTTTAAGGAAATTTAGCCTGTATTACCTTTTGGTTCACCAGCATGATGGTGGTGATCTTTTATAATACAGATAGTTATATATTGCTCTTTTGAAGTGGCCAAAACACCTCACCTCCATTAGCTAATTCATTCTTAACATTGTATAAACTGAGCAAGGCCAACCCTACCATGAGGCAATTAGGACAGCTGGCAGCTGCTGGGGTGCAACAGTGGCAGCTTCCTGGCTATTTATCTAATTTAATCTATAATCTTAGAACTGCAGAGCTAGGGACCCAATGGATCATTGAGTCTAGCCCCTGTCAAGGAGGCACAGTTGGGAATCAAATTCCCAACCCAGCCATTGAACTATCCAGCAGTTCCGGATGGTTAATTAGTGAGTTGTTTGTGACTAAGGTGAGAAATGAAGTGCTGGGGAGAGACTTTCCAGCTCACAGTTACAGTGCTGTACCAGCTCAAGCAATAATTCTCTATGATCCCAAGGATCATTATCATGATATAAATTCTGGCTTTTCTGATTCTCATATGCAGCTTTTTTCTCTTAGCCAAGATGGTGAGAGATTTTCTGTTGGCTATAGTTTTCACATTTGCCAGAATGATTTTTATGCAAATAACACAAACTAATGAGACAACTCCATAATGAACTTTATAACCAATGAGATTCCTCATTACCAGGCAAAAGTGGGTCAAAATTCTTTCCCCCAAAAGTTCTCTGTAATTTGTGCAAAATTCTCTATTTATCTTTCCCTCTGAAAAGCAAAGCATGCAAACACATACACATAAGCATAGACACACAAAATGTTTAAGAAAGTTACAATGCTTAAACTTGGCAAAAAAAAAAAAAAGGCAAGAAGAATTGTGGGACAATTTGCACAGTTGCACAATTTTGCACAAGAAGAGCCACATTTTATGCAGAATCTTGTTCTGACCAATATGAAAACTCTGTCAAAAGTGCCAAAAAGTGTCTAACCATCCTTACAGTCAAAGATAAAAATGTTTTAGTTGCTCATCCTCACATGAAAGGATGACAAGCAAGAATTTACATCCCTAGTTGCTGCTTTTACCAGTTACTTCTTATTTATTTTCAATTTCCCTTTTTCTGGCAAATCTAAGGGGAAGTGAGAAACTTGGCCAATGTGCCAACAGGAATTCTAGAAACAGAAGAAGCTCTGGTTTCTTCTACACGGCTGTGCCTTGACCATACCGTACTGCACAATGGTACATGTCGTTGGGCATACCAAGATGCATCATTGCTAAACGGATAATATGGACTGCTTTAAAGCAAAAGAGCCCCCGCCCCCACACTGAGATTAAGGGAAGGGCAACAGGAATTTTGAGTAGCAGCTAGCTGCATGATGGATAGTGTGGAAGAACCTGCAGCTGCTCCAGTCCATCTCTGCTTAATGTAATGGGAGGCCAATGTTCCTGTACCTCTCCCTTTCATTTCCCACTACAGGGATATTGTAGCTTTCTTATTTGTTGTATGATTAAATAATTCTGGAACTCCTCCATTCTTATAAGTGAGAAATAACATGAAAAATGAAAAACATGTTTACCTAAAAGTATATGGGACAACAGCATTAACATGAGCACTGGCACAATATTGCTAGAGATTTCATCAAAAGGGTTTAAGGTCTATTAGGAGAATTTAAAACGTCACATTCTCACATTCCCAAAGGAGACTAGTGTATTTATTTAATGTGTTTAGTTGTCCAAAAATAACACAGACATGTCAGAGCAGTCATAACACCTGCTGTGTAAAGGTTATTTTCCTGAGTAGCAACTTTAAACCCTAGTCTCTGGAGACATCTAGTGGATTAGGAGAACATAGCAACTGTCAGAGTAAAGAACCTCCAAATGTCAGAAAGTCTTGCTGCGAGTGATATATACTTTCAGCACCGTCTGACATCCAAATTGCACCAGGCCTTCTCTAGAGAGTGAGCAGGACTAGGATAAAAAGATGGCAAAATGTCATATTTAAAAATTTCTTCTTTAACATGGAACAAGGAGGAAACTTTGGGAATGAAAGAGGAATCAAACTGAGGTGTGATTTCTTCTTTGCAAAACATGTAGAGGAGTTTTTGGATGAATAAAGCCAACTACTCCAATGCCCATCTAGCTGTAATTGCCAGCAAGAAAGCCATCTTATAGGAGAGAAGACAGACAGAAATGTCATTAAGAGACTTGAAGGGAGCGCTTGTGAGGGCCTTGAGTACAGGCTCCAGGTTGGAAAATGAAGAAGCAAGGGGGGGTAACTGGGCAGTTGAACTGAGCAATTGTTTAAGATTTCAATGTGTGGAAAACTGCAATGCTCCTGGCTTGGAGAAAAATTACAAGAGAGTGACTGCTTGTCACCTAAAAGTGCTGGGGCAGAGTCCTTTATCCAGACTGTCCTGAGGGAAGGATAGAAGGTGGATAATGTGGACACAATAAGGAAGTCAATCCCTCCTCACCTTAAATTGAGGGGGAAGGCCTTTCAGTCCAGCTGGCTAGGAGTCATACAACAGAACACAGGGTTAATCTTACTAATACAACAATAAACCTTATTGCTTTTGAACACAGAGAATCACTGACATAAACACATATAGTGTGTCTTGCTGAATAATAAAAATAGGTTGCTCTTTTATAGCTCCATGTGGAAAGTTCCAAAGTAACAAATGAGCATGCGTTGTTGTTGTTGTTTAGTCATTAAGTCATGTCCGACTCTTCGTGATCCCATGGACTAGAGCACGCCAGGCCCTCCTGTCTTCCACTGCCTCCCGGAGTTGGGTCAAATTCATGTTGGTAGCTTCGATGACACTGTCCAACCATCCTCTGTCGTCCCCTTCTCCTCTTGCCTTCACTCTTTCCCAACATCAGGGTCTTTTCCAGGGAGTCTTCTCTTCTCATGAGATGGCCAAAGTATTGGAGCCTCAGCTTCAGGATCTGTCCTTCCAGTGAGCACTCAGGGTTGATTTCCTTCAGAATTGATAGGTTTGTTCTCCTTGCCGTCCAGGGGACTCTCAAGAGTCTCCTCCAGCACCACAATTCAAAAGCAGCAATTCTTCGGCAGTCAGCCTTCTTTATGGTCCAGCTCTCACTTCCATACATCACTACTGGAAAAACCATAGCTTTGACTATGCGGACCTTTGTCAGCAAGGTGATGTCTCTGCTTTTTAAGATGCTGTCTAGGTTTGACATTGCTTTCCTCCCAAGAAGCAGGTGTCTTTTAATTTCGTGGCTGCTGTCACCATCTGTAGTAATCATGGAGCCCAAGAAGATAAAATCTGTCACTGCTTCCATATCTTCCCCTTCTATTTGCCAGGAGGTGATGGGACCAGTGGCCATGATCTTAGTTTTTTTGATGTTGAGCTTCAGACCATTTTTTGCGCTCTCCTCTTTCACCCTCATTAAGAGGTTCTTTAATTCCTCTTCACTGGAAAGGTGACAGATCCTGACTGGAAAGGTGACAGATCACCCTGGAAAGACAGATCCTGAAGTCGAGGTTTCAATACTTTGGCCATCTCATGAGAAGTGAAATTTCCCTGGAAAAGACCCTGATGTTGGGAAAGTGTGAAGGCAAGAGGAGAAGGGGACGACAGAGGACGAGATGGTTGGACAGTGTCACCGAAGGTACCAACATGAATTTGATCAAACTCTGGGAGGCAGTGGAAGACAGGAGGGCCTGGCGTGCTCTGGTCCATGGGGTCACGAAGAGTCGGACATGACTTAACGACTAAACAACAACAACAAAAATTGTATTATAATGAATACCCAAACTTCCACATTTATCATGACATCACTGTGTAAATCAACCCCACCCACCCCCAAAGGATTGCCCAGAAATGTATTGTCAGACTCTCATCAACATGGATCAGACCAGCTGCTGTTCTGGTCATGGTCAAGCACTCACTTGAACTTGCCCAAGAGGGCAGAACAATGCCCCTTTCTTTTGTGTGCCAGGCTCCTTTGCTTAACTGGGTTATTAACACAGATTAAGAAACAGAATGAACATCTGAAGTGCTCCAGCTGGCTTCTCATGAGCTGGAATGATTAGTATTTTGGGTAACAATTAAGGTGATTGTTGAGATACAGTAGGCAATTATGCAATATAATGGTGTGGTTATGGTAGTACCTTTACAGGATCACCAAAACTGTGTAAAGAAGGTGAGCTTTTGAGTTCTAGCAGAACTCTTTGCCAAGCAAAGATGGTATAAAAGTTGTAAGTAAGGGAGGAACGAAAGAAAGAGACAGTACCTATTCTTCAATACAGACTACTGGCAAAGCAATGTGGAGTTTGCTGTTTGGGCAGGGACAAAAATGTTAAAATGTCCTGTTTCAGGCCTTGGTTAGCTGGGGCAAAGCCACCTCCATAAAAACATGACCTGTACATGACCTCTGGATCTGTCCATTGTCTTTGCCAAGGACCACAGTCTTTGTTGGCCTGGAGCAGAATCCATGGAGCAAGATGCAGACTGAAATCTTGTTGCCATACATTGCACTAGATCAAATCAAGCCTGAACTATCTCTAGAGGGGAAAATGTTGAAACTGAGGCTATCCTACTTTGGGGACATCATGAAAAAGCAGGATTCTCTGGAAAAAAAATAATGCTAGGAAAGGTTGAAGGCAGCAGGAAAAGAGCAAAACCAAATGGACAGAATTGCAAAACCACCGCCACAGTGACCTTGGTCTCGGCCCTCCAAAAGGCCACCTTGAGTCCTATCATTGGGAGAAAGGCAGCATAGAAATGCAATCAATCAGTCAATCATGCATGCATGCATGCATCAGTGATTAGAGCAGCCAGATGAAATCATGGTCCCTCTTTGAAGACAAGGCAGGATGTCACTCTCAACTTAGGAAGAGTAATCTTTAGAGCAGCTACAGAAGAGCAGCCTTGTCATATGAAAAAAACAAACAAACCCTGATGTGTATCAGCAACTCCAAGTGCTGACTGCATTTACTTCACCACTGAAAAGCCGCACACGTCCATGTATATCTGGGCTTAGGCAACAAGGATTCTGGGTAACTGGTTGCTAGGCAACCCTTGCACTTCTTAGAAACTAAGCATTGTGCTAGTGAGGGATTTGGCATGAGCACAGTGTGACTTAAGGGCAAATGAGTATACTTGATTTAATGTATCTTCAGTGTGACCGATTTCACATGATGAGATACCTTAAGAATTACAACTACAGATGGGCAAAATTGATCACCAAAATTCAAAATTGGAATTCAGCTTCAGAATTTTAAAAATTCAGGATTTCCAGATATCTGGAGCTCTGTTACAGTCAATATTGATACTATACAGTAATTATTTTCCCTTTTAAAAAAAAATACAACCAGGCATAACAAGTGCGGTACAGTGCAAACCTACATGTGTCTCCAAAGAAATAAGTTTCATTGTGTTCTGTGGGGCTTAGTCTCCAGTAAGTGTATTTATCACAGCAGTCTTAATAGATTAATCAGAAGTGACTTTCACTTTAAAAGGAGATATATAGAACCAACACAATGAGCAGAGCTCTGGATGAGGAGAAAGGCATTAAAAAGGGGGATTACCTGCCTTCTGTCTCCCCAGCCTTCACCTCAATGTTTTCCTCTCATGCCACTGCTGTCTTCAGCTGCTCTTGCTGTGCCTCCTTACACATGAGTAAACTGGTTAAACTTGCTCATGAGTAAACCTGCAGTCTAAAGACTTGTGTGGAGCCTTCTCATGATTGGTAAGTATGATCTGAACAACAATATTGTGCAGCAGGATTCACAATACCCCATCAGTTACGTGTTCTCTTAATAGGTTTCTTCTTTGCTTGTGGCAGCTCTTTTTCATCGTAAATAGAGCATCTAATTATGTCACCAGGAGCAGAAATGATAATCTTTTCCAGCACCTGAAAGCCTTTATATGTGTCTATGTTAAGAAGCATGGACAAAATGTCATCTTCTGTTCACACCAGATGAGTTGGATGACCCATTTTTCATGAGCAGGGAAACATCACAAGTAAAGGAAATAAATGATGATCACTGCTTAAATTAGACGAAACTTTGCCTCAGTTTTTCAGCTTTTGTTAGCCTGCTTTGCTGTTGGCTTGGTTTTGTCCATGGGAGGATATATATCATCTTCTTCATCCTTGCCAAATAGGACAATTTTTCAATCAGCATCTTGTTTCAGTAAAAGTTCATATTTCACGGTAAGAACTGCATGTATTTGGGTTAGACGCTATTGTGTAAGGAAGCCTCAGAAATTCTCAGTTCCTGACATGAATCATGACTAGCTTTATCATGATGTTTTTGGCATGTATTCTATTTAATCACAGTAAATTATTGTCGTGTAAATTTGTCACCCTAACCAGACATGCATGATCATATAAGCTGTCTTGTTGGGTTTGTTTGTTTGTTTATTACTATTTGCAGAGTGCAATAGACTAGTGCAGAGCTTGTGACTATTGGGAAGTAATCATTCTGGTATTTGGCAAAAAAAAGGGAGGAAATTTACTATTTATTAAGTTACAAAAATCAGTTCATAGATTGAGCAGCATGAGAAAGCTTTATATAATTTAGTACAAAAGGGCCCAGAACTGGCTGCTATTCATACAAGACTTCTGATAGCCTTTTCCCTAAATAAGGGGAAGGGGGGAAAAAAGCAGCAAATGACTTCAGAGCAAGTTCTTATTCCAACATACCTGGACTTTCACAGTGGGTGGATTCTGCCTGATTTCATTCCACAGTGGAAACAAACATCACAGATAAATGGTTTAGAAAAATCATAGAGTTAACCTGAATAAGGATTTCTAGCAATATTTTCTGTCACTGTTACTTATCCCCATTTGTAACATCAATTACAATACTAACTCTATGTCATTATTTCCAGCTGGCATAAATTGGGACATAATTGGATTAGATTAGAATTAATTACAGCGGCTCATTTCAGTGAGTCAAAAAGTATAGGATTTTCATTTAGTTTTCCCTGGTTTATGATGATTTGCTGAGTTCTACTGTGAGTTCTACTGTTGTTCAGTCTTTTTTGGCACTGAATTCTGCACTCAGATTAAATGGCCTCAGTCCTGTTGGTGTGTGTGTAAGGTCTGCATAATTTGCCACAGCTAATTGTGACTAATTAGCTGTGGGGCAGTGGGGCATAACTCTGTTACATGCTTGGTCACTGACCGCATTGTACAACACAGGGAACTGCTATACTAGCAGCAGAAAGTGAGGTAGTGTGGATTGCTTGGGAACCGTCAGGCTTCTGCCATTTTCAGTGTATGCATGCAGTAATTTAAATTGGATACTGGCCTATATATATGCGAGGCTGGGAGTAGCCTAGAGCAGTGGTCCCCAACCTTGGGCCTTCAGATGTTCTTGGACTACAACTCCCAGAAGCCTTCACCACCCCCTCTGCTGGCCAGGATTTCTGGGGGTTGAAGTCCAAGAACATCTGGAGGCCCAAGGTTGGGGACCCCTGGCCTAGAGGATACTCCTCAGAGTGTGTTGTCCACCTCCTGGAGTGAAGATGCAGTGGGAAGGATGACAACGGAGGAAGAAACCATGAAAGAACTATGTCTAAGCACGAATGAACAGAGAAACCTGGGAAAGAAGGATCCGACAGAGGGCGACATTTTAGTGGGAGGAAAGAGGGAGGAGAGGAGGATGAGGGGGCAGTTGGAATAGGTAGAGAAAGAGGCATGTTGTTGGGCAATGGAAGAGAAAGATGAATGGGAGAAAGATTGGGTAGAAATAGTGCAAGAAGATCCATGGAAAGGAGAATGGACTGAGTTTAAAGTACCTAGAGAGTATGCAGAGAAAGAGTGGAAGAGGCAAGTGTATCACAAGCCGCCTTATTGGGGTGAAACTGAGAAAAGAGAGCAGTGGAAGAAGTTCAGAGAGTGGCAGAAAAGGGAGGCCCAGAGATGTGAGAATAGGGCATGTTCAGAAATTCATGGGAGACCCCGTAGGGAGAGTCCCTTCTGACCCAGATTATGGTTGACCCCAGGCAAGACAGTTTGGGAGCCTCAGGTGGGGTGGATTTTTCACCCTTGCCAGTAAGGCTGAGCACTGGTGTGACCGAAGAGTCGGACATCCCACATAAGTGGCAGTATAAAGAGTTTCGTTCGGCACCTCTACCTGTTGAGAAGGAAATGTTATTGTTTGATGAAAGGAAACCTCTGAAGTAAGAGGTCAAGTCAGTTACCCATGTTAATTCTAACAAGTTGTTAAAAACAAAAGAACCTTTGATATTAACAGATGGTCTTCTATGGTGGGCAAGATATTGAAAGAGGAAGAGGGAACTGTACCCAGTCACAATATTTTAAACTTACATATTACTTACATAGAATTTATGTTGTAACATGCATGAATTTTCAACTACTAAAATAGGCACATGATAATTAATACATAATAGGGACGTGGTGGTGCTGCGGGTTAAACCGCAGAAGCCTCTGTGCTGCAAGGTCAGAAGACCAGCAGTCGTAAGATCGAATCCACGCGATGGAGTGAGCTCCCGTCACTTGTCCCAGCTCCTGCCAACCTAGCAGTTCAAAAGCATGTAAAAATGCAAGTAGATAAATAGGAACCACCTTGGTGGGAAGGTAACGGTGTTCCGTGTCTAGTCACGCTGGCCACGTGACCACGAAAACTTGTCTTCAGACAAATGCTGGCTCTATGGCTTGGAAACAGGGATGAGCACCGCGCCCTAGAGTCGGACACGACTGGACTAAATGTCAAGGGGAACCTTTACCTAATTAATACATGAAAAATAAAATACTTTAAAAATGTAAAACTTTACTTTTAATTCATGAAATATTATCCATTCTGTGAAAATAAAATCTATTTCTTCAGGCTAATTAATTAAAAAAGAGAATTCAGTAAAAATGAGTCATTCACTAACGTCTACTTCTATTTAAGTACTTATTTAGATTTTAATAAGGCAGCTGTAGTATCAGAGAATTGGATTCCCCTGTCACCCTTGCTGGACTTAAGCCTTCCAAATATCACATAAAACCTAAGCTCCTGTTTAGCGACAGGCTTATCTATGACAAGCTATAAGGATTTTAAGGGAAAGATATGCTGGGAAAACACGTGGGAAAAGTGGGGTTATTTAAGGTCTCCTGCTTAAAATAACAATGCTACTGCGAAACATCTAAATCTAAAGACAAAGCTCAGCAAGGCTTGCCAACTGCGATTCCTCTTAAGAATCAGTGGTTTGTTGCTGAATTTGAGTGACAAATGATCTTTCTCTTTTTTTAAAGCATTTTTGTGGGGAGACTGGGGACCCCAGGAGGGGCGCTGAAAAGGACTTGGAGGACCACATGCTGCACTTTGCCCATCCCTGGTATACAACAAGAGATAGCTTACTGGAGTGGATGGCAAGCTGGTGTCCTCCAGATGTTTTGGACTTCAGTTCCCATCAGTACAAACAACATAGCCAACTATCAGGATTATGGGAATTGTAATCCAAGTTATCTAGGGCACAGATTGCCTACTCCTGGCATGGGAAATTAACAATTTTGTGGTAAGAACATTAAACTGTTTATTGGTGATAGTAGCAGAAAATTGTCTGTGCCTTATATGGAAGTTTTAAATTCTGTCCATTCCCCCGTAGATGCAGTACCAAAAACCTTATGCAATTAGCTGTGCTTGTCTTTGTAAAGCTATGACCTCTTCTGTGTTATTCATAGTGGACAATCCCTCACAGTTACAGCAGGAAACAAAACGGAGCATGTGTACAGTGTCTGCTATGGAAGTACAAAGCATGGAGGAGTAGGAATAATCTAAAAGGCATGTGAAACTGCAGAGTCCTTATTTTCTGGCCTTTAATCTGTGCTGCAAAAGATGGTAAACATTAGGAGGTCTGAGGGAGTGAGAAGGTTATGTGGATTAATTTGCCTACTTGGGATGGAGGTTTGTGAAAGTTGCCATTTGGCAGAGGGGGAACCCCAGCCTCAGTGCTTCTCAAAGTGTTAGTCAGGAGACTGATGCCTGTCCACAAGCCATCAGTTGCTGGTGCCTGGAAAGGTGCGAGGAAAGAGAAAAATAGGTTTTCAGATGCCTAACACTGATACAGTGGCTAGCTGGATAGTTCAGTGACTTAGACATCTGGCTGCTGGGAGTTCGATTCCCCACTGTGTGTCCCAACAGAAAAGCCAATTTGTGTAGCCTTGGGCAAGCTGCATAATTCCAGAGTGCCCCCAGAAGAAGGGAATAGTAAACCACTTCTGAGTATTCTCTACCTGGAAAACCCTGGAAAGGGTCACCATAAGTCAGAATTGATTTGACGGCACATAATAATTGTTAATAACATAAATATGCCATAGTGCTATAGTTCCTGCAATCCAGTGTTCCAGGTGATGCCCTGTCATGTCACTCAGAGTAAGAATTTATAGACATACCTTGTTTCTCGAGGCAACACATAGCCAGAAATTCCAGGTGAATGCACAGTCAACCATTACACTCTGCTAACATGGCTGTAATAACAATATATGTTGTATCAACAGCAACAGTCAGTGATCTCAGAAGCAGAATTTTCTTCTGATAAGCATATACTCACATGCTTCCACCAGTTGAGGTGGTGATTTGTGTTATATATGGTATGTGGATTATTTCTTATGGAATAAGAATTCTGTTGGCCTGAAGTCCTGTTAGTTTGGTCTACAGTGGACTTGCTTCTGTTTGCTCTATTTTGGCCCTGTCAGATTGGTAGGCACATGATTCATTGCTTGACTGCTGGCACTCATTTTTGTCCCCACTCTTGCATGTATTACAGGAGAAAGCCTGTATAAAAATTGCATGTGCTATTTCAGGAAGCCTGCCAAATGTAGCACCCTGGTTTTCAACAAATAATTTTAACAATAAAGGGGCAAAGCTGAATTTCAGATCCTCAAAAAATGAGGCTGGTGGTTATATGAAAGAGGACATTTTCTGTAGCAGCCTCTCAATTGTGGAACTGTCTTTGGAGGGAAGGGAGGTTTGCTTCATCATTAATGAGACCTAAAGCAGATGATTCAATTCCCCCATCATTAGAAGTGGGAGTTCCTATAAAAGTTAAAAGATGACTATTTACCTAGCGTGACCTTGCCTCGTTCTGTATTAGTTTACACCAGTTTTGTGCTTGGTCATCAGGAGGTAAATCTGGCTTTTATCTTTAGGTCTTATGGCTCAGGCACAGATCTTCAAAGGAACTGCATACTGTGAAGGAAAATATTATAACAGCAGGAAAGACACTTTTCCCTAAACATACATTTTGACCCTGGGTTGTCAACAGATGGTGAAGAAATATCAGGAGCTTGGCTTTTACAACTATGTTTTCATTTGTTTCTAAAGGACATTTTGTTTCTCATTTTCCATACTGTAATGTCATTGTACATTGTTTTGGCAGACAAAAATTAATTTATAAATTCTTCTAATTAAGTAGTGAAATCAATTTTGCTCTACTCGCCAGAAACGATGAGAGGTTCATGGTTATACTGCAAGCCCAGTTTTCAGAATACAATGGAAACTAACAGCATCTTTAAATTATGAGTCTTTATTTAGAAACATATTGGAGCAGGTATAGTGGAATGCAGCAAAAGTGCCAAAACACCAGTTACGATGTGGAAAATCTTTGTGTTCAAATTTCTGAGTTACCTATACAGTATTATAGTTTATTGATTTCATATTTGTTGAAGATGCTTGGGTGCTCTTCCAACCCTTGTGAAATTATATACCTATTTGCTAGAGTGAACTCCAGGGTAGATTTCTGTGTTCTTTTGTCGTTGTTGTTTGCTTTACCAGTTACTTTCAAATTAAAGGGGGGGGGGCACCTTTATCATGTCAATTACAGCTTCTGCTCCAATTGTATTTTCTGTATGTTGAATACATAGAGATTTTTAATTTAACGCTTGACCACGTAATCATAGTAAACATACTGAAAAGCATGTGACAGAAATCTTTAAAAAACTTCTATAATGCATCTTTTTTGGTCACATAAATGGTTTTCTGGAGAATTTTTAGTACCTCTTTGTATAACCAAAAATTAAGCAATCAGCCCAGTGACAAATTATGGGATGGGTTATAGTGTCAGTAAACTATTCCGTGTGTGTTTGTTATGTGCCATCAAACCAGAACTAACTTACAGTGTGTCTAGCAGGACTTTCAAGGTAAGTGATATATTTAAGGACTAGTTTTTCAAATTCTAAGCCCCTCCCCTCCGAGTTTCCATGGCAGAGCAGGGATTTGAACCAAGGTTTCCTGAATCCTAGTCTGTCACTCTATTCACTGCACCACACTGGGTATCCCTATGTCTACATACAACTTGATATTTTGACCTGTGGTGATGTCATAGTGAATTACTTTATAATTGAAGCTCTTGTTAGGGAACAGAAGAATAAAATGAACAAGCAAAGGGATGTTTGATTGCATGGATATGATATAACATAGTCTTCTGTAGTACTAGTTGTAGTTAAATATTAGCATGGGCCAGTACAAATCTTGATTGCTCCTTCACTATGGAAACTATATGTGACTCTGCTAGATTAAGGTTGCAGCCCTATACACATTTGCTTGGGTATAAGCCCAACTGAACACAGCGTGACTAGCTTGTCAGTAAACAGGTGTATGATGTTATATGGCTTTCTGGATTGTTCTAGCAGCACAAATCCAGTGCGTGTTTACAATTCCCAGTGAATTCAGCAAGGTTTGTTCCCAAATATTTTTGCACAGTGTTGTAGTGTTTGATTTCCTATAAATTTTAAGATATTAAAAGATATATAAAATGCATATAATGTATATAAAAACATATAGAGTATACATCATATAAGATACCAGTATAGCCATCTCTTGACATATACATTTGCTAGCACAGTAGCCATCATGGATTTGTCCAGAAACTTTCTGTCCCAAAAGCTTCCTATTAATTACTGAAGGAAGCAGTACTTGATTGCTTTGCTACCAGTCTGTATGAAAGAGAAGACATCTGTGGGGTGTGTGTAAATTGCAGAATTATTACAAAACAACAAATGGCCTAAGGGCTTTACTTTCCTGTATTATGGAAAATATGGCTATCATGGTATTGCTGCAAACCCACTCCCATTATCCAGATAGTCTCCCTGAAGGGTGCATTCAAAGGGGTCTGTTATTCTTGATGCTCAGAACCCAGTGCTGCCTTGGCAATTGAATTCTAGGGTTAAAAACTGGTGCCTGACCACTTTATTCTCCCTTCCCCACCCCTGACCAAAATCCATCAGCATCTCAAACAGTCTCTTGTCTCCATGAGGAAGGATTCCATAATTGTGAGGCAGACACTGGAAACCTCTTTCATCATCTTGATGGTGTAAAAATGAGTGATCTATCTTAATTGATTCATCACTACTAAACAAGAGTTTGGGAATTTATACTTCTGAAACTAACTGACCAGTGATCATAATTCTGACTTCAGAAAATAAATTGATCTATAGAGCAGTGGCAATATCACTCTGGAATTTATATTGAAGGTATACACTCACAGCTCATAGTAGTTGCCTTTGGAAGGGGAAAAAATATTTGTAGCAAAATATGATTTTGAGCCAACACACTACAGGTAAAATTTGGCTGTCACTCTCTTGTTTCTGAGCTCACTCACTGTCAAACTGTTATGAAAGTAAACATGATTTATGAATTTGGAATTATCTGAGGACAGGAAACAGGAAACTGTTACCAAAGGAATTTTGACAAGCAGTGCAGCTTTCATGCCTGAAGACAAAATGGCTGAGTGCTCTTCTGAGGAGTTGCAGATGCTTTCTTGAACAAAATATTTTTCAAAAATTTAATACTGGGACAATATAATTTTTTAATAGTTTGCCCTGGCTGTATTTGACACAGTATCTCTTTGGGGAACTTTTGAATTGTCTTCAAAACCAGGTGATCTCTTCTGAAAGTGCCACATCTGTTCTAGCCTTTAGAAGAAAAATATAGGAGAAATTAGGAACATTTTAGACAGTGGGAAATTGAGAAATATAATATACTGTTGTCTAAGAGATTGGAGTCAAATTATATACACACATGGTCTTACACACACTTACTGTATCACCTTTGAAAAAAAGCCTCCTTAAAAGTATTAGTGTGTTTACCTATTAGCTGTAGAAGTTAAGGCAACTTACATCTTACCTAAAGCAGAAAAAGTTCTGTATTTAGGAAAGACTACCAGTTCCTAGGAGCTATGTAGCACTAGGCCTTGAGTTAAAAATTATATAAAATGCGAGCTTCACAGTAAGATGCTAATAGGACAATTTCACTCCAAGAATGTAATTCCTTTAAAGATCTGTGCATGAGTAATCAGATTTGGAAATTAAACCCATACTTAGCTTGCATGACCAATCACAAAACAGAAAGAAACTGATTTGCAAAATGCAACAGCAAGGAACACCTATAGTAAGACAAATCTCAAGGGTGCTCCTAATGTTATGCTAACTGTATTGTCTGGTTTGACACCATGTTGTTTAGGATCAGACTGGGGTTCTGATGCAAAGGGATGTGCAATGGCTCTTATAAAGGAGAAAACCTAATAAAACCTACACACCTGGGGAGGCATCCTCTCATTGCTACCACACTACTTATTTACACAGTCCCCAAATTGTCAGGCACACCTCTGGCACATTTACCCTAAACTCAGCCACTTATTTTTTTAGTTGCGTTTAAGACTAGGTGTTAGCCCAAGAACAACCATTCCCAAACCTTTCTCAACCAATGCCTATTTGTCTCAGCTGGTATTTATATTTTATTTGTTTGCTGAATGAAAACAACCTTTTTAGCGAAAACTCTGGCTTCTTCTGTGTAGTCTGCATAGACATGGGTGTTAAATTCTCTATTTTTTGACTGATAGATATCCTTAAAGTTACATTTTAAGATACATAATGAGAAGTTTTATTCAGGAACAAACAAAGGGGGGTTATTTGGGATGTACAGTTAAACAAGGAAAAGGGGCAGGAAATCTATCAGATATTTAAACGGAAGGGGAAACTATTGCAATATATATCCTTCTCAGTATTCACACAAAATTCCTAACTGCCATTTCACATAACATGCCTTCACATTCCAAACACACTAACCAATCACTCTGCATCCAACAATCCATCATCTATCCGCCAGTCATGCTAGGATACACCCTATATATGCTTACCGATTGTGCATCCACAACTATACAACATGCTATCAAAGAAGAAGAAGAAGAAGACATACTGTGCCAATATTTAACAGATACTTAGGATTTTGGTTAAAACTTGTATCTTTTATATAATACCAGTCAATGTTTTTATAATTTTGACTGACTGTGCCTGGCGTTTTTTAACAACAACAACAACAACAATAATAATAGCAGCAGCATGCCATCAAGTACATTCTGATTTATGATGATGCTTTCCAGGGTTTTCTAGTTACAGAGAGTTCAGAATTGGTTTACCATTCCCAAAAGCTTAGCACTATGGCAAGCCACAAAAAACAGGGAGATTAAAGGAAGAGACAAGATAGCATTTTTTACAGTTGCTTTTTGGTGTTTCTCCTTTAAGATAATCAGCAGAGCATTCAGAAAGCCTCTCTCTCTCTCTTCTCAACGGGTTTTAGAGTAGTGGCCTAAGGATCCTGCTTGACTTCAAAAGGGGGCAGTGTTCAGCATTATAGTGCGTTCCCAAACCACAGAAAAGGTGGTGAGAGAACTTCAAGAGAATCTCTTCCAGCCACAGTTGTCTCCCTCCTTCCTTTCAGGATAAGTTTGAGCTCCTGTGATGCAAATATCAGTAAATCCTATGCTTTGCAGGATGAAATAGATCTTAGAGAGATAAAACAAAATGGTACAAGGAGAAGCAAATGGCCCCATCTAGAGCAGGCCTTAATTCCATACTAGTCATTAGTTACATTTTTTTGTTTGAAATGCCACCTTTTACCGAGTCAAAGGTGAAGCAATGAGATAACTAACCAAAAAAACATATAAAAGATATTCTTACCGTCTACAAAAAGACCAGGCCATTCTGGTAGGAGCTGTCATATGATGAAGTAGAAATCCAGTTGCTGAGCGTAACAATCTACATCTTTTTTGTATGTTCAAGACAGCTGAAACAACAGAAAATTCAATGGAGGGAGCAAATAGGTATTAAATGAATGAAGTATTTTAGATGTATAATTGTGTTAATTAATAAATGACCTGGTCTGGATAGAAAATCAAAGTCTTCCTCAAACAAGGAGAATAAGAAGGTACAAAAGGAGCAACTTTAAATTGTCCATCAAGTGAAGGAAATGATAATAAGTTTTCTCTTTCTCATAACACAAGAAAGTGTGGTCATCCAGTGACTCTACTAAGCACTGAGAGTCTGGGACAGATGAAGAGAATTACTTGTTCACTATAGGCCCACAGTAGAGAGTAAATAGGCAAGGATTTGCTGGCTGTTTCCCCCTTTGTTATTCTTCTCCTACTTCTTTCCTAATGTGGAAGATAACCTTCTGAAGAGAAGACCCTCCACTATCCATCAAGGCTTCTTACAGGATTTAGAATCCTGGAAATACAGGGCTCCCAATCACATGGCCACTTTCTACAAATAGAGGAGTCTTCAGAAAGTCACCCTCCACTCATGGAAAATGATAGGAACAGTAGCGGGGGCAGGGGTAATACCTATCTTTTCCTCATATTTATTCAGTATTGCAATGGAATAGCTGAACAGGGTTATAGTGTATAGTTAAACAATGAAATGGAATCAATAAGCTGCAGTATACCTCTAAATACCAGCTGCTAGGGGACACAAGAGGGAGGATGTTATTGTGCTCATGTCCTGCTTGTCAGCTTCTCATAAGCATCTGACTGACCACTGTGAGAAACAGGGTGCTGGATCAGACAGGCCTTTGGTTTAGATCCAGCAGGGCTCCTCTTATGTTATTTGTATACATTTCCCACAGACACAGATAACAAGCATAGTTTCTTATAAACAGGCCTCTAGAAAATCACTCTGATTCCTAAGAGTCCCAAAGGATTTAATCTCGGGATTCAAAATGCTTGGTACTGCCTTCTAGTCCTATTGATCTGTTGCAACAAAAACAAAACAAAATAGTCTGCCACTTTGAAAAAAAACAAACACAATTATTTTGGCATAACTATTTGTGCCCATTTTATCAGATGCATGAAATATAATTCCTTCCTGTCCTGCCGTAGTTTCCATCTCTGGTCGCTCCAGAATAAAACCAGTCAAGTACTACAAATCAAACCTCTGCAGTAAATTAAAAGTCTTTTCAGTGGGTTGGGCTAAAATTTAAGTGGATGTAAAAGATGTGGAGAAATGGGGGTTCCCTGGAAGGCCCATTCAGCCCTGTTAAAATGCTTGGGAGACACTAATGAACGAGGCACACTATTTGGAATGTGTGGGATTCCAAAAATTAAGCAGAGGCACATTCCAGGAAGAGAACCTTATCATGCACTGAAGTCAGCTCTTGGATCCAACCCGCTCTTCTCATGACTGTATTTCTAGAAATGTGTTTATTCCACCCAAAACACTGCTTCCCACTTTCTCCCACAAAAGTCCCTGGACCCACCATAAAGGAAAACAGAACTCTTGAGATCTCTACCTTTTTGACAATACATGGGCAGGTGCTGCAGTAATCTGTTGCCTACTCTATGCAGTGTTCCATTTGAAGAAGCAGGACGCTTTGAGGAGTCTTTAGAAGCTGCCCTGTTAGAACTGTTGATGACTTCCATCCTTGGCTCTTGGCAAGAAGCTTCTTCATTGGCACGGAACAAATCTTTTTTACTGAACACCCCAACAAACTCAAATGTCACTGTGTTGGCAAGATGACCATTTTCAAAAATATCTGTTAATTCAAAATAAAGCAAATGCACAAATAATGGCATAAAAGAGCCTTTTTAAGAATGGGGGAGGGACTGAGGGGGTAAAGCAGGGTTTATATATTTATAAGACTATGTTTGTTCCATCAGTAAAGTAATATATACCAAATGAAATCAATGGATGAAATGCAACGTTATGCAAGTAAAGTACTTTGTTTCTGAAAACAGCAAGATCTACCCACCATACATTTATGTTCTTTTCCAACATAGCCAAACCATTGCTCCAACCATTCAAAGATTTAGCAGTGTTCTGCCCTGCTGACTCATAGGTTAAAGGAAGAGCTGGAGGTAGAAGCCTGGGAGATAGGTTGTACATAAGAGGACAAAGCATAGGATGCACTGAGCTTATTCTGAGCCTAGAAATGTGTTCTTCATACTAGCTTTTTTGAACTGACTCCTTTTACTTCCAATTCCACACTTAACCCTCATTTCAGCAGCCCTGTTTAGGGAGTTGCTATATTAAACTACTAGACATGGTTTAACCTACTGCAGATCATTAGCAGACACCAATCTTCATTCTACATACTACTTTCAGAGCTTGAAAGAAAATCTAATTTGGACTATAACTCCCAGAATCCCCAACCACTGTGGTGGCTAGTGAATTCTGAGATTTGTAGTTTTAAAAAACCCAACCCATTTGCCAATCTCTGTTTCTGTTCTTAGGGGAAAGAAGGAAAGAAAGTCTGAATCCTGTATTCTGCTTAATGTGACAGTGTATAGTTAACTGAACCCAGAACAAAGGGATCCTTTTACTAAAACCTCTGTAAAGTGTATAGAAGCCACTTCAGAAACACATAATTCCAGTTCATGTGAACATAGCTCCTCAAAATGGGTTTAAAAGGTAAAACAGTCAATGATAAATATAGATTTCTTTGAGGAGTTAAAAAAAATCATTCATATCATTCATACCTCGATCTTCATGCAGCCCCTGAATCATTCAGGGCAGAAACTAGAACTGGTTTGAGCAGATGGGTTAATGCTTTTAAAATTTCAGTAGGATTGTAGACCAGATAATATTAAGAACTAATTGCCATGGGACTGAGGGTTATGAAATTCAATATTCTTCTTGTACTATGGAATAAAACTAGAGAAAAACCATAGTGATTACTATGTAACATAGTAAAAACATAGTTTTTCAAACTAATTTATCAGAAGAAAGCTTGCTTGTTTGTTCAAGTTACATACTGCTCCACAGTGCCACGTATTTTCATGCTGCAATGTACAAGTAATGGCCTTTTTGGCTCAAAATGAAGTGTTAGTGGAATAGAGCTCACTCACAGGGCTTCTTTAGCAGAAGTCAATGAGTTCTAACAAGGGACATCAGGAGAAAATAAATATGGCTTCCTAAGACACACACCTTCTCCAAGTCACTAGAAAGCTTCACGATTCCCTTGTGTGAAAAAATGTGTGGTGTAAAGAAAAAAAGCTTATCTCTTTTACGCATCAGGTTAACACTTACTGTTTCTGTGTAAGAAGAAAAGGGCATCCCGATATCCTTGTGAGTAAAATTCATTCAAAACCTGCAGAAAGATATCACAAAACAAATGACACCAAGTAGCTTTACTCAAATGGAAATAATGGATCTTGGGAAGAATTCTGAATACAGTCAACTCTCTTCTTTGGAAGGACTGAAAAGAATTGCATTTAGTATTAAGGGCACAATTTGGCTTCTTAATAATGTCAGCTTTTGTTTAATAAAAACAAGATATTTAGGTCTTATGCCTGTAAAAACATGTTTAGCATATCTGGGTGAGCAATGTCTGTAGAATTCTGACAAAGATTTAATAAGATTTCTCCCAGTTGACAGGTAGGTTTTAGTTATACTGCAAAGTTTAGTTGCCCTCACACAACTGAATTTTTAAATTTTAATTTTCTATTGGTTTATCCCAGCAGGCTATATTTTGACGGTAGAGCACATGCTTTATATGGGAAAAGGTTCTGTTATTCACATTTGCAAGACATTTGCCTCTTGAGAGAAGAGCCAGCCTGTGTAGCCCTGGGCAAGCTAAACAGTCCCAGGGTGGCCCCAGAAGAAGGAAATGGTAACTTCTGAGTACACTGTACCTAGAAAATCTTGGCAAAGAACACCATAATTTAGAATTGACTTGATGGTACATAATTACTAGATAACACTGGGTTAGATGAAACAGTGGTGCCTGATTCAGCACAAGAGAGCTTGTTATGTTCCTACAAGGTTGAACATGTTCTTTCAGGAAGCCATTTCCTTTATATTCAAAGCAGCCATGTGTGGCTGCTAGTTACTGAAACAGAAAGAGAGAGTGGGTGCTTCTCAATCAAACCTTTATTGTAGAGTAGCCCTGCCTTGAATATGGAATGTTATGAGAGGTCCCTAAAATGATGCCTTCCTTTTGAAACTTTCCTGTAGGCTACTGCTTCATCTATCTTTTCTTCTTACCACAGAAAATGCATTATAGAGGGAAAGAAGGAATAGAAACACAATGCTTTTTTTTACCCATAGTGGAAGGTGCTATCTAGAGATGGGGTTATACGAATATGAATATCTCCCCACAGGTACAGATAACGAGGGTCCGCCCCCCTGGGGCCAGACCGACCACTCACGATTCCGCTGCTGCTGTGAGCTCCGTGGTCCCTTCCTATCTCTCCGTTGCTCACGATGGATTAGCCAATCTTCGACCTGGCAGAGAGGCTCGTTATCCTGCCTTTTGCTAATCCATCACGAGCAACGGAGTGATAGGAACGGACTGCGGAGCTCACAGCAGCGGCAGAATCATGAGTGGTCGGTCTGGCCCCAGGGGGCCGGACCCTCGTTATCTGCACCTGTGGGGGGATATTCGTATACGAATACCCCCATCTCTAGTGCCATCCATCTAGAAGTCCTAAAGGCACAAACAGAAGTTACAAGTGGTCTGTCATTACAGCTGAAAGCATGTTAGTGTTGCAGAGATGTGACTGAGGCAGTCTTTCCTGTTTGAGGCCAGAAACAAATATCAGAAATAGGTCACAACTGGAACTTCACTAAAGTGAGTACCTCAGTGTCACAGCAAGAATTTCTCTCTTATGTTCTGCAACCCTCAAAGATGGAGAACATAATCATTGGTCTCCAGCTGATATCTGATTTAGCCCAGGGAGCATATAAAGAAAAAGAGAGAGTGATGCTGATGAAGCATGGTTGCAAATTAAGCTTTTGTCATGCCCTTGTCCTGCCTCACTCACAGACTTTTATGTGAGCTTCAAACATTGTCATATTTCATCAGAGCCATAAGTGACAGGAACACGTGGATCATTGGCATACAGGGGAAGAGGCTGGAAGAATAGGGAGGAATGCCTAGGTCTGAATGCATGGTAACAACATGGGTTACACTCTCAACCTGCCATTTTTATACCTCCTTTTACCTGGGGGAATAGCTGGAGGTAGCATACATGCTTGGGGTGGGTGGGTTCATGCCATTCCAGAAGAAAATACTAAGGGGGAGGGTTCACACTCTTCTAGGCCTCTAAGTTTCAGAACCTGGAGTCAAAGTCTCTGCCACACCACTTCAGTTATATGCCTGTCTTCCAGTCACAATCCTCTCCTGTTTTTCCACCATTTCCACCATCTTTTTCTTTACTGAAGAAAAGCCACTAAGGTGAAAATACAGGCATAGGTGCAAAGTGCTTTCTAACTGTGAACATTAGAAGCTCTGGCTGGAAATGCTAAAAATCACTCAGATTATAAAGCTGACAACCATGGGGGAGACAAAGGGAATGCTTATCTCTTGTTGCCAATTCAGCATTGTGATTGGATTAAATGGGGGGGGGACGACATTGGAGCAGGATTTTTTTCCTGAGGATATCTAGACGACTTTTAAACAGAGGTGGGAAACCTGTTGGTCTTTAGGTATTGTTGGATTACATTTCCCATCTTCCCTCACCATCATTGGCCATGTTGTCTGGGGCGTATGGAGATTAAAATAACATCTGGAGGGCCATATTTTGTAAAAAGATTCAGGACACACACACACACACACACACACACACACACAAAGGAAAGGAAAGTACTGATAAAATGGTGAAACCAGCAAAGTATTAATGGGAGTTCATGGTCACAAGTACCTCATTCACTATTTTATCTTTCAGTCCCTGGCTGGCTTTCAAAAAGACCTTATGACCCAACAGACTATGGAATTCTCTCCCAGCTGTAACCAAAACAGCTATCTACTGGATCTGAAGAAGTTTAACCCCTTGGTAGGGAGATGTTATAACTGCCTATCTAATTGCTATGTACGGAAAACCCTATGAAAGATATGTGCAAAATATGTGGTGTTAACCAGTAGATCAGTCTGCGAATCTTAACATAAACTTTTCAGATTGTGCAAAATAAACATTTTGCTTCAATAAAGTTATATTGGCTTTCATTCCCCCTTTCTTTTGATGCTCTGACATACTTACGTGTGTCTGTAAACTCTTGATTAATTCTACTTCCTTAATTTGAAACTATAAAACAGGGATGTTGGCAAATTTTTAAGTCTGAGTCAGGGTCTTTTGTACCAAGTCCAAAGCCCAAGTCCCTATTAAAAACAAACTTTTTCCCCTAGAAAAAAGGAAGCGGTGGGTGGGTTCCAAGTTGCGAGGCAAGTCTGAATCATTGGGGGAAAACCAAACAAACTCAAGTTGAGTCACCAGTGGGGCTTAAGTCTGACTTGACAGCGAGTCCTGAAACTCGAGTCCCCATCCCTGCTATAAAGAAGGAGAAAAAGAGGGTGGGTGGTGAACCTGACTCTACTGATTAACCGGACCAGAGCTCTGAAAAGTTAACATATGGGAATATAAATTGGAAGAAAGTTGCAAGCTATTGAAACGTCCATCAACCTACCTACTGGTCCAGACAGACCAAAGCTTGGAAAAGTTCCTTTTTTGATTCTGAGAATTATACTCTAAAAAAGGAAACTATCCCTTGCTTTGATACCCAGAGATGGATGATAAGTATGTGATTAAGGCAACTTACCCTGTGGCTGGGTGGGAACAAGGCATAGCCAATCCTGCACAAGTTCTCTATGGAAATCTGAATGCTTCCATGGACAATATGTAAGCTGTAGAAGATGGCTGGACAATCTCGAGGACAGATGTCAATTTCCCCTGTAAAAGGTGACACTGTGATGGCTGTCTCCAAGTCAGAGCAAGGCTGCAAGTTGGTGAAACCTCCATCAACATACCGCTGCAGAAAAGTGACATGAATATTTCAAGATGATCACAGATACTAAGGCTGCAACTACACTAACAAAAAAATGTGGGAAACACTATTGGATTGGGCTGGTCTGATTCACATTTTTTTTTGTTGACCATGTAACGGTTGTAACCTAAAGGGAAATGTAAATCAGCCTGGAATTCTCCTGCCCAAATCCATAGTTGGTGGCTGGTTAACGCAAACAGACCTGGGGAAACCCAAATTCCTTGGTGTGACTTCCCAGTGAGAGACTATGCATTTCTCTCACTGTGCAGTCGTTCCCTAAGTTAGATGGAAATGAAACATAGATGAAGCAGAGTTAATAATAGGGCAAGCATTTTACTATGTTTATCAATGCTACTGCTGACATTTGATTCTGTTCTAGTGGGAAATTCATTTATTTTATTTTATAACTGGCTAGTCTTAGGACTCCCTAAAGGAAACCACAAGAGTTGGAGTTTGCAAGAGCTGAGCAGGGCTGTTGAAGACAGGATATTTTGGAGATTGATCACTCCTATGGTAGCCATACATCAGAGCTGACTTGATGGCACATAACAATAACAACAAGTCTTGGGACTGTGATCTCTGATATCATGCGTTAGAGCTCTTTTTCTTTTTTACCATGGACCCCTTTTAAATATATTTTGTTGCCATGGACCACCAAGACTTAACTCAAGATTAAGTTGAGCAGGGGGTTGGACTTGATGGCCTTATAGGCCCCTTCCAACTTCACTATTCTATGATTCTATGTCTTAAAACCCTAAAGTGCATCAAATATTTATTTAAATATAATCCTCCATCTTGATTTAATCTATTTATTTCAATGCATTTCCCTCTCACTCCCACAAGTTTGATTTTGTAAGTTATTTGCCATCAAACAGTTATTTTCATAACCAGTTTTTACTTTTGTTTGTTTTTAATGGAGGCAGGAGATTAGAAAAGCCAAGTTTTAAACAAACAAGCAAGGGAAATTAAGATGTTTTACGTTTCTTTCTTTCTTTCTTTTTCTTTCTTTCTTTCTATTTTAACTGCAAAAGTTCATAAGATTTCTTCAAGCCTTTGCAGACCCCCTGTGAGGACAATGCGGGCTCCTGGGGTTTTGCGGACCACAGGTTAAGAACCTATAGTCTATATGAAATAGAGAACTACGGCATATCAGAATGCCATCTATTCTAGCCCACTAGTCTAACAAAGCAGGGTGCGGTTCTCAACCAGCACAGCTTCATAAAATATGGACCTTTTACTATGACCTTATCTGTCTGTGACCCTATAATATTGGCCTTAAAAGGCAGAGCAGCCCAGATCATCTTGGTTATTTGTTGAAGTGAACTCACCACACCTCGGAAGGATGGAGGGATGAAGCCGGCATATATTGGGACAAAGCAGCTGCAGATCAGTGCCTGTGAGAAGAGATATTACTGAAAGGTTGATATATCATTCAGCGCAAAGAATCAATATTATAATATTCTTTGTTTAATATATCAGTTTCCAAAGGTTATCATTATAGACCTCTATTCAGAGCACGTTACCATAGTCTCTCGAGACTGAAGGATGCCTACTATCTATCATTATAGCAAAAATGACAAAATATATTAAAGTGTTACGTGTACTCTATAATGTACCTGTAAGTCAAAGTAATGTTTCCTGTTTCTGATGAAGTGAGCTACAGTCCATGAAAAAAGATATAAAAAATTAGTCTTAAGGATGCTACAGACGTCTTAAGTGTTTTGATTTAAAGAAGTGTGGCCAAAAAAGCAATCTCAAGACAGGAAGGAAGAGCAAAATGACAGATCCACCATTTCCAAAGCCTTATTGTTTATCCCAACCAAAGTGAGAAGTTCACTTTTCATTGTCTTTTTACCAGATGAATTTTAAAAAAGAGTTATATCACTAACACTAGGGAGGGGAAAAATTGTGTACAACATTTCATACTAGAGCAGTTGAGGGGATCAATACTGGGCTCTTTCAATCCAAGGAAGAGATTTGGGATGCAGTACCTCCACCCAGTCTACCATGTGGTAGCCTACCACCACTAAGAGGAACATCACTGTTAGAAGATTTATGCCTGTGGAGTTTCTGCAGGTGTAACTGGGGTTTCTAGGCCAGATGTCATCTCTCCCATTGCACAAATGGTGCTCTTGTCATCCTCTATGAGCCACCACAATACGGCCTAAAAACACAAGAGAGATGCCCTCCCTTGGGAGGCTACATTGGCCCCCTCCCTCTTGTCCTTCCAGTGACAGATGAAGAGCATACTTTTTAGACAGGCTATTATTATTTTATGTATGTTTAAACCTGTTCTTTTAGGTTTTTCAACTGTTTTCACTAGCTATTTTAATAGTAACATAAATTTAATTCATTTTTAATGGAATACTTTTTGGTGTTTTAACTGGTTTGGTTTTTTTAGTAATTTGAGAGCCACCTTGGGTCTCATAATTGGGAGAAAGGTAGCATAGAAATAAAAATAAACAAAATAAATAAATTGTTGTTGTTGTTTAGTCGTTAAGTCGTGTCCGACTCTTCGTGACCCCATGGACCAGAGCACGCCAGGCCCTCTTGTCTTCCACTGCCTCCCGGAGTTGGGTCAAATTCATGTTGGTAGCTTCGATGACACTGTCCAACCATCTCGTCCTCTGTCATCCCCTTCTCCTCTTGCCTTCACACTTTCCCAACATCAGGGTCTTTTCCAGGGAGTCTTTTCTTCTCATGAGATGGCCAAAGTATTGGAGCCTCAGCTTCAGGATCTGTCCTTCCAGTGAAAATTAGTCTTAAGGATGCTACAGACGTCTTAAGTGTTTTGATTTAAAGAAGTGTGGCCAAAAAAGCAATCTCAACATAGGAAGGAAGAGCAAAGTGACACATCCACCATTTCCAAAGCCCTATTGTTTATCCCAACCCCTTCATGGATTGCTGCCTTGTCATGGCGAAGGGGCTTGAGTAATTCAGAGAAGCTATGGGCTATGCCGTGCAGGGACACCCAAGACGGACAGGTCATAGTAGAGAGTTCTGACTAAACGCGATCCACCTGGAGCAGGAACTGGCAAGCCACTCCAGTATCTTTGCCAAGAAAACTCCATGGACAGAAATAAATAAATAAAGAACTGCTAAAACTGCACTTTAGGATAGCCTCAGTTGACTCATTTTTGCTCTAGTAAGAGTTCAGGCTTGACATGATTGAGCACCCACTTTTCTCACCTGAATCAGCTCCTCTTTGGAATTATACTCAGAAACCACCACATTCTGACCATCTATCAACCGGGTAAGAGAAACATACAGCCTTCCTGTTGCCATCCGGTGAGAATTCTCCGGCAGAATTTGGTACAATCTTCGCTGTAGAATCCGAAGCACACTAAAACCAGGGGCAAGAGGACCAAGGATAGTTCTCCTGGCATGTCTTGCAGCTCCATATAAACATTTTTTTAAATCATCTGGCAGAAGAAAACAGAAAACAAAAGCAAGCATTGATTGGGACATGGCAACAATTCTAACCATGTTAGAATTACCAGCAATGAAATTATTGTGTTCAAATGCTTATAAAAATAACTACCTTATTTAGAACAGAAAAGAAAGTACTGTGGGACAAAGTTCCCATGCTGTTATATGGAAGGAAGCCAAATGGATGGCTGGGATTTGGGGGGGGGATCTATAATACAAAACAAACAAGCAAACAAACAAATGACAGCTACACTAATGTATTGTTCACAGAGCATTTTTAGATATGCTTCTTTACCAAGAGAAACCTGTCAGTTACTTGTAAAATGTCCTAAATTGCTAGCTGGGACTACCTTATTTCTAGCTCACTCAAATGCACCAGGAATGGTGTACAGGTGCTTGGGAGCAATGTATTGATCTTTTTACTTTGGTACCAGCTGCAGGATTCTGGGAGTTCCAATCCACAAGTTAGAGTGGGGTGGTATAGTATATGAATAAAGAAGGCATAGAAAGACACCCTTAATATTCTGGCTAGGAATTGAGAATCTTATCATACAATCACCTAAAAATGGTATCCAATTTCTATTTTCCAGACCCAAAACATTTGATAGGAGGGATAGTTTTAACATTTGTTTCCAGCATGCTTCCCAGTGGACAACTGTGCTATCAAAAATCACTATGCAGCTATCCCACCTTTCCCTCTTTAATGAGTTTTTTTTATGGAAAGAAAAAAAGAAGGCTAAATCAGTGAAACCAGACAATTATAAGAAGATTCCTTTTAAAACTCGATGCATGTGGCAAAGTACCTGCACAATAAAAGCCTTATCTGGAAGAATCCTTCCATAACGGGGTAGTGCTAGGGTGATACTCAGCATCCCAGAACATCCACTCCTTAGTTAGCAATGCCTGTGTGGTTCATTTTAACAGTTATTTTTTAAGTTCTCCCCTTAGTCTCTCTCCTTGTAAAGATATATTTCCTTTCTTCAGCTGAGATCTTTTCCAGACCCTTATTTTTGTTCTGTTGGTATTCACTGCTGATGCAATTTCATATCCTGTGTCAATTTCCATCCAAAAATACTCTTGTGTGTCTTCGTCTGTCTCCATGCACATGTTGGGCTACAGTGAAAGCTTGTGTTCCAATTTGTTTTATTTTTTTCCTATCTGTCATGTCATACTAGCACTATCCCAGATTTCAATAAATAAAATAAAAATAAAATATATATTAAAAATAACTCCACAGCAGCAGTGGCTATTGTCTGTGAGAGGCAGTCAGCACAAGGCAACATACAGAATTTATACTGACAGAGGAGTTCACGTATGCTGAAACAATTCAGAATACATTGATTTGATGTCTGAGTTAAAATAAACAACTCTCTGGCAGTCAAGTAAAAATCTCATTTCCAATTCAAAAACACATGATTCCTGGTTTTAAAAAAATCTGTGCTTCCATGTGCGTCATGTAGACAACTTGTTGAAAATCGATTTAAAACATGCTAAACTCAATTAAATTATGTTTTTTTCATAATGTTTTCCCCCCTAACCATACTCTAATTTTATTCCAAGAATTACAGGGAAATAGATTGTTGCAGCTTGTTACTTTATGTTATAATAATGCAGGAAAAAACAACCACAATTATTTCTTGTGGCACCTTAAAGAGTATTTGGCATAAGTTTTCATGTATGGCAATCAACCTCACAGATACAACCAGTCCCCCAACATTTATGCCAAATAAAAATTATTAGTCTTTAAGGTACCACAAGCCTCTTTATTGGTTTTCTCCAGATGACATAATAGAGCCAAACTAGCCCTATTATATTATCTAATAGTACCAAACCCCCCGTTTCCCTTGCAGTACTAATTCAGGACCAAGGAAACACTTGAGGGGCAGAATTGAACACTTCATTGCTCATTTTCATCATTTGTTACATTACTTATTTTTATCATTAATTTATTTCCATCATTACATCCTGCCTTTCTTCCAATGAGCTCAATACAGCATGTGTAGCTCTACTCCTCACCAGCTTCTGAGCAACAGTTTTGCCCTTTTTGTAGTATAACTGTGACATTTTAATTACTTTTATAGTTATATGATATGTGACCTCAAAAGCGGATAATTACTAACATAGTTCCTATGCTGGCTTTTGTTGCTTCATTATGTTCTCTTCCGGGTCCTGAGGCAATCTTGAAGTGAATGGGAGAAAAGTGTGTTTTGTTCTGCAAGTCAGTGACTTTAGAGCAGAGGTCGTCAACCTTTGTCCTACTGCGGACCGGCTGAGCCTCTGAGGGAGGCGGGGCGCCCCCTCACGCTCGCGCTCTTGGACGCATGCGCGAAGCGTTGGGGGAACACGTGCGCCTCTGGCCTTTGCGCATGCACAGGAGCGGGTGGTGGCGGTGGAAGCCTGGGAGTCTGAGCATGGCCGGGGTGCTCCCTCCGGCCGCTCGCCTCACGACGGGCTCCAACGAGGCCAGGGGTGGCGCTCCTCGCCGCCTTCCGCGGGAAATTCAAACGAAGCTGGAGGCACCAGCGCCGGCATCGGCCTGCTGAGGGCGGCGAGGAGCACCGACCCCCGCCTCGTTGGAGCCCGCCAGGAGGCCAGCACCCGGAGCACCCGGCCATGCTCAGCCTCCCGGCTCTTGGCCACTCCCGGCACCGCTGGCGCCGGCGGGAGGCCAGCAGCCAGAGCACCCAGCCATGCTCAGCCTCCTGGCTCTGGGCCACCCCCGTCGCCGGCGCCGCCGGGCCGCAAAGACAGACCTCCCCCGCACGCACTCCCCTCCCCACAGCTGCTTTGCACACGCGTGCGCATGCGTGAAGGGGTGAGGGAGCGCTCAAGCCGGTGCTGGCGCGTGCGTGCGCAAAGCAGCTGTGGGAAGGGGAGTGCGTGCGGGGGGGGCGGGAGGTCTGTCTTCGCGGCCCGGTCGGGCTCAAGCCACGGACCGGCAATGGGCCGCGGACCGGGGGTTGACGATCTCTGCTTTAGAGCATTCAAAGTGTTTTTTAAAAAGCAATTAAATGTTGCTATTCCAGTTACTTTCAAGAAACAGGTGATTATAATTGCAAGTAATTATTTTTCAAAAGTTACTTTACAACCTGTACTCCCCACTGTATCTTCACAACAATCTTATGCAGTAACTGTATGTCAGGCTGAGAGGGGGCACAATCAGCTCTCCCGAATCTCAGTAATTTTTGTACAGGTAGCTGGAAAAAGTAATTTTCTAAGGGACATGTTACTTGGGAATCTTTTTGCTTTTGCTTTTTGCTTCATAAATGGACAGCAATTATCCCAAGTTCAGACCTATTCCCAACCAACAATCCTTTTCTAGATCAATAGTTGTAAATGTTTACCAAAACCAGCAGTGCATCTCCAGACTCTGGAAAATATGCTTAATTTGTTAAGTACCAGCCCACATTACAAGTCTTAAAGTAGAGGAGGGATAGCTGACATAACATTACAGTTAAACTAGTCTTAAATCTATATGTCCAATTAACACTGTTGATAATAGTGAGATTCCATGGGAATGGAAGTGATGGAGTCAATCCAGTTTGCATATTCTATCATCATACAGTCAGTGACCCCTGAGGCTTCTCTAGAACACAGAGACAGGCAGACAAGTAGGCAGGCAGACGGATTAGTTGAATCAAAAATATCACAGTGTCCTGGGGAATTAGGGCTGTTTGAATACATATTAAGGGACACATTAGGTTCGAGTAAAGTCTTGATGTAAATAAACTTGAATTATGGCAACAAGGGCAAAAATTTACAGTTCGATCTTCACAACTATAAACTAAAGAGTCACTGAACTTCTTTTGGCCTGGAGTCCATGTTAGCAAGAAATACATGAACTCTTAAATCTAAACAGAAGATACTAATGGGGAGGTCTAACTAGTACAGTATAATGAGATCAGGTTAAGTAAGCCCACCCAGGCTGAAATGAAGAGTTCGGACCTATGCATTGAGACATTCCTTCCTTCCTTTTCTTTTTAATATTTTGAGCAAAAGGGGGAAGAATTGCACAATAGGTTTGGACTGGTTGTGCTAGGACCTATCCATCTGGAAGCACCCTCTACTGAGCTGTACTCTTATTGACCTGTAGTATTTCCCCCTTTCTTTGCTCTCATTACACAACGTGGTGCTATTTTTATACAGATATTTATTAATAAGCCCTTGAAGGAAAAGCTTACTGATTCTGCTCCCACTCAAACTCATGAAGGATTTAGCTGTTCATTTAAATAGGATCTTGAGGACAGGCTCTTTGACGGGGTACATGCTGTCTACTGATCTAAGAGATTCCCAAACTCTGACAGCAATGAGTGTCCAGGGAATTAAAGGACTTACCTTTAAGATAACATGTCTAACCTTTAAGATTCCTCAGAGCAGTGGTGAGGCTGTAGATCTTGGGGTGACAATGCAATACTGTAATTGGAAGGGTTTTTGACCCTCCCAATTGTTTTACAACAACAATACTGAAATATATTTTACAAGTTAAATTAGGCCACAAAGATGAACAATATTAACCATAATCAAGAGTTTTCCTAGATAAATGTTTTGATTGCCTGGACCTCACAAACAAAAACATGGAAAAAAGCTGCCTGGATATGCCCTCCTTGGATATGGAGGTAGATCTTGTCTTTATTGCATGAGGACAGATGGATACAAATGTACCTCCATAAACCTGTTCATTATATAAATTACGCAACTGAACCGGGAGTCTTTTTTACTCAGGTCCAAATGTATGTTATAGATAATCCATCATTTGAGTTCAAATCATGTTAGTGTTTAAGAAACACAATTAAGGTAGTATCTCTTTTTGTGTCTAAGAAATCAGAATTACAAAGGAAGAACAAGATAAACGTTCAAAGAAGAGTCCCAAGAAAGCAAGCTAATTTGTAAACCCTGGGAGGTGAGAAAAAGTTCTACTATAACAACCACACATAGCCAATACTTAAGGAATTCTTTCTTCTAGTGATCAGTCATCTCTGACTTACAATTGGGCTCCCAGGAGCAAAAAGATACTTTAAATTAGGGGTGGTCACCATTCTCCGGTTTGGAGACCAACTTCTCCACTCTGCAATCAGCAGGGGATGTACTTCCATGCTGCCAAAATTTAACAGTAGAAGCAAGCAGAAACTTGGTTTTAAATGGAAATTGTGTTTCTGGGAGCTCAATTCTCCATTAAAGTGAACATAAATTTGGAGTCACCGTTGTTTTGCCAGTGGTATTGTTTAATTCAACACCAACATGTGGTACAGGACTGTTTGTGCAAAATGGATGGGTGGGGGGAGGGGAGGAGAAAGAGAGAGACAGATGTGTTCTGTCCATGTGTTCCTACCCTAATTTTAAAAATGAACAAATTGCTAGGTGCTAATAGTCTGGATTTGTGCAGTTGTGTCTTATTACTGAGGTACTTTTGTATCACTGGTATAATTTATATTATTGATTTATATTATTTTTGTTAGTAATAAAGATTTTATTTACATCTCACTCCTGATAATCATGCCCAGAGTTGCTAACAACTACAGAACAACAAAATTAAAATCACAGATTATGAATACCTAAATCACAAATCTATAATCATGGATTATACACTACAACATCACAAATCACACATGTTTAATATTACAAATAGCTAAAAACACACATTCTTCTAAGTTGAAGGGCACTTGGTCTGAATTACATGAAAGCACTCATAATCATATTCTCACTGGTATTTTATTCCTAAAATATGGAGGCATATGAATGTCCTTCAGCAAGAGCAAACACAACATAATTAATTTTAAAAACTGAGGCTGAGTTCAGTGAGTTTCCAACAATTTATTACATTGCTATTTGATGTGTATCAATTACAGTGGCTTCCATAGAGCTACACAGACCTTAAAGTAGTTTTTAAAACAGTTCTTGTAAATTAAACCTATTAGAATATCTATTTGTCTATGACATTAGTGGACACTCATCAGAATCAGATATCCTTGCATATTTGTAATTTACAATTAAAGTTTTTTTTATCAAGATGGGTCCTCCTTGCAACAAACACTCCTAACCATCTGTGAAATTTCACAGTAAATTGTTTTCTTACACATGTAAGGACATCCATAATAATCCAAATCAATGTGCCACTTACCAAGACTGAGTCCACACACCACAGCTGCTGCTATGACAGATCCAGATGATGCTCCATACACCTTTGGTGCAGATCTCAAGATTTCAGGAGCTTGTTCCAGTAAGCCCTGGATCACACCTATTTCATAGATGGCAAGAAAACCACCACCCGAAAAAGAAAGAGAAAACGGAGCACCAGACATCCTTAAATCTGTTTCAGTCATCCTCAGTAGAACAATTGCAGAGTTGTCAATCTCTTCTTAGATAAGGCTTCCATTTTATTTAAATGCCAACAATACAATTCAAACAGAAGGAGCTGCAGATCAAAAGGCCACTGTTGCTTGCAGAAATTCACTTATTTTGCTTCTTTTATTCTGGGTCCAGAGCTATGTCCTGACTACTTCTCTGGCTAAAAATAAAGCACTTCACCCATTGAAGTAGCTTTAGAGCAATAAGGCCACGCCTATCTTTTTCTTTTTTGGCTCGGAATAAGGCTCCAGTATTTTTGACATATTGATGGAAGAATGAGTCTTGTATCATGTATTCAAAGTTTGGCTGGAATTTCCACTTTCTTTGCAATGTTTTTAATGCTGCCTTTTCTTTCCAGGTCTTCCTCAGGAGTGTTTTTCTAAATTGGATTTTCTCACAATCTCTTCTTAGAAACAGCTCAGCACTGAACGAGCAGAGAGATTTGTGCAACCAACTCAGAAGCAGAAGCTGTTGTCCGGTGGATTACACAGTAGGCAACAGGGCTGTGTTACATTTGAAAACCTGATGAATTAACTCTCCACTGGCACCAGGCAAGGGAAAAATCCCAGACGCTAACTCCTTTTTTCATCAGTTAACCAGTTCTCACTCAAACACAAAGCAATTTTCAGGATTGTTTTTGACAGGTGTGAGTGGTAGTGAGCACAAGAGGGTATCCTGTTGACCATCTTGACTACTGCCATTGATGTTGTCAACATTCAGGGTGCCCTTTGCTATGTAAAGCCTGGCATCCTTTTTCCTGCTGGCAACACAGGCATGATATTGTGCAGCAATACTGGGCCATTTCTTGGTGTTTTGAATCATAGGTACAGGAATACAATATCTCACATTCATAAAACAGAGTGTTTTTAAAGAGTTGAATCAACATATAAAAAGGCTTCCCCAACATTAGATCTGATCAACAAGTTTATTTTTAACTTTCACTCAAACCTCTACAAGGAACAGGACTTTCTTTGCTTCCTGACACAGCCTGCTAAGGTTGCCATGTGTCCTACTCTACAGAGGAGAGTCCTCTTGTTGCAAGGGAATTAGAGGTATCCTTCGTCTGAACAGGGCTGCCCTGTGAAAGTCAAGTAGCCCGAGGTTTGCCTGCGGAGTTAGCAGGCACCAGACTGAGGAGGCACATGGATCACCTAGATATAAACCCAGCATAATGCTAGACAAGTGAAAATTCTTGCTGGCACAGTTATGTTGGATCACATTGGGTGAGAGCTGCAAAAGGTTGTACAACAGCTTGCATAACCAGAATGATCTTGGCTATTACTCTTGCCCTAACTCTGATAATTTGCAGCTACGATTTGAATAGCTTTCCTGTTGCACTACATTGCATTGTGTTGTACTGTATTTCTATCTGAATTATACTTATTATTTCTAAATGTCCATCTTTGAGTTTAATTAGCATATATAAATTTTACTCAAATAACTCCCCCTTTTTTGGCACTGCATACATGTCCGCTGGGAATGTTGTGAGTCGAAAACAAGGTTTGCCTTTGTTTTGGGTTCTTTTGGGAGGGGGCTCCATTTTGGTTTTGGGCCCTTTCAGGTACCAGGTCTTTTGGCATACCCGAAAGGGCCCCAATCTTTTGTGTACTTTCATTTCACTTATCCTCATTCAAGTTGCTGGTGCTGGACTGAATTAAGGTAGGGCTTAACCCTCAAAACTATTCCCAAAAAATCAGGGTCAAAGCAACAATCATCTGCTCCAAATGCAGGCAGCACAACAACAGTTTCTGTGAAACAAAAATCATAATCAGATTTATGCAGGAGGGACTTTGCATCCCATCCTATTCTAGTCAACATCCTCAGCAGAAACAGCAGATGAGAAAGAGAAGCATCATCAGATTCGTAATCACCACTCCCCAGACCTATTACCTTCCAAATGAGAAATCCGAATGAAATAGGACAGCTTCATTACCTACTTTCAGAATCCCAAATCTATTGCACTTCAGAGGCTTTTAACATAAAGCTACAAAAGACTCTGAAAACAAATGAAGCTGCTTTTTTCATGTTTTTCTCCCATTTAGTAGCCTAATCTGTACATTACCCAAAAGTCTCATCCCAAATGACTACACTCTGTCTTGCTCCTTATGCTTTAAATGGGACTACTTGAAAACTGGAAGGTACAACTAGTGTCAAAAAGAGTGGTGATGTTGTTCTCTGCTGTGTGATTGAGGGCCAGGCTAGATTATAATAAGAGCTCCCATAAGATGTTGGTTTGTTTATTCCAACAGGAGCTTGCCCCAACCCACATTTAGCTTGCCTTTGTCTTGTGAGCTAAGAGGAACTTCTTCAGTTCTCAGATACCTGTCTGTGAAGAAAATATATGCTTGAAGGGAAGGAACAGCTAAATGATCTGACCTTTAAGACCACATACCACCAGTCTGAACAGGCTTCTAAGAGAGTTCCATATTCAGTTTATATTCATATTAAGTACTTTTGCTTATAATGTCTTAGATAGTTTGGGGCCAAGACAGCTGAAACACTACCTTTTCCTCTATGAGCCTATCATGTATTTTCAAACGAAGCTTTTTGCATGTTATACCATTCTGATAACATGGAATGATGGCAGGGTCGCTGAACTCGTTCTCTAAATCCAAGTAGCCTAATCTGTACACTACGCAAACTGCACAATCTTGCTTGCTTTTCGTGCAATTTAAGCACACGTTTCGGCTCAGTTTCTCTACTAACATGATTCAGCCAGTATGGAAAAGTGGTTAGAGTGCTTAACATGGAACAGTCAAGAGAGCTTGATTGGTGTTCTTGGACCAGTGAGTACTTCCTAATCAAAACTGCCTTTCTGTTTTACATTGTACATTTGCTGATTTACACAACAAAACAAAAGGAAGAGTAGGGAGACTGGATCTTGAAATAATGTAACTAGGGTGGCCAGATGTCCTTTTTTAGGGAGGAGAGACCTCTACTTGAAGGCCGCTGGAGAACAATCTTCATTTTGAAGGAATCATCAATTTCAAGGGCTATCTAGTCCAAGTCTGACTTGAAAATGAAGATAAAGAACCATGAGTTTCAGGACTTTGAAGTTGCTCCTCTCCAACTGGCATCTGGACAGAAGACTCAGCATGAACGGAAGTCATTTGGAAGTCTTTCCCATTCAAGTGAAATGACTGTATGAACTGTAATTCTATTTAAATTGTTTTCTTTTTAAACAAATCTTTTTTAACTCTCTAAATACACATTAGCATACACAATTTTATTCAGATTTTATTCACATTCTCTTTTGCCGTTTCTGATGAAAAATATCTTCCTTTTTGGAGATGTTTAAATAGCCAACCTTAATGTAACTAATGATTTTTGCTTGCTGATTTTTTTAAACCTTGTAAACTTGAGCATTTAAACAGAAATATAGGTTATATGCTTATAAAATGAAGTTGCTCCTCCCCAATTAACATATATATCCTATGCTTGAAAAAACAAAACATCTAATTTAACAAACTGCTTTCAAAAATGCTGATCTGCTTACCCAACTGGGTGAAGTTTCTTTAGTCCTGTTTTAACTGATTTTATGCACTATCAGCTTCAGAATGCATGTCTAATTTCACTTGCTTTTTTACCATTCCCATTCAATTTGTCGTTGTAAATGTTGTTTACCAACTTGATGAAAATTAACTCACAATTATTTCCACACTTAATTATAAAAAACTAGAGCATGAAATCCTAACTTGTGAGCCTTGCCAGTCCCAGCCAGCTCAGCTGGGTTCTCTTCTTCATCATGCATTCCATGAACTCCGGACATGAGGGTTGCAACAAAACAGGGTTTATTATACATACGAGGGATTAACATATAATAACTTAACTTCCTTCTGCCCAGTACCTTTCACTGGGGTAGCCTCACTATATAGTCTGTGATCCCTTAATTTTCTTCACTGAGAGATGCTGAATGTCTCTCCCAACTTCAGTTCTATTCACTGTAGTCAGGATGAGCATTAGAGCTCAGGCCCCTAGCTCACATGGATTCGGTAACTGTCCTGCCATCAGCAGTGAGGGGTGGTATGCCTATAGTGAAAGTAGTGTGCTTGGGGGTTTTCCAGGGTATTCCCAGCATTGTTGTTGCCTTCACCTCCTTCTCCCCATACCACGGGCATTCTCTTTCTCCGTTAGCATTGAAGAGTGGTGGTAAGTTTTCCAGGCTTTAGGCTAGACTGCTGTTCCTTCCTCTTCCGTTCCACCAAGTAGAGAGGTTTGTAGGGGAGCTGGGTTTTCCCATATTTCTCCCCCTCTCCCTTCCGGAAAATCAGTCTTCTTTATAAATGTAGTCCCACTCCCCGGGTGGCTTAGAATCTTCATCAGGTGGTTTCTCTGCCCAGTAAGCCCCTGGTATCTTCCTCCAGGGCTTCTCCTTCTGCCCCTTTGGGGTTAGAAAGGGGTTCCTGGGGTCCATTTGGCAAGCTTGCTCCTTGCAGGTTCTCTCTGGCAATGGGATCTTTCTGCTTCATGTCAAAAGCCCTTCTATCTCACCTACCAAGGATACATTGAGGGTTTCCTTTCCCCTAGAGGTCACCTGCCAACCCTCAGGGTTTTGAGGGCCACAAACAGGGAAGAGAGTTTGAGCCATGGTGTCCTTTCCTTAGGACTCCTTGCCCCCTGCCCCACCAACAGTTTAGGCTCCAGAATGACCAAGCTTTCTGCTATATCCAGCGGTAGACTGGTCCACTCTTTGGACCCTGGTAGTAGGGGGACAGCCCACCAACAGGGGCACCTGCGCCACTGTCCTCTCTACAAGTGGTATGAGAGGGCACATTTTTCCTACTAAGATCACAAAATAAACAAGGGCAACAATAATACAATGTGTAATACATTCCTGTATGCTGAGCAACAGATTGCTAAACACAATATTTTATTTTGATAATGAGGCCACAGGAATCTAGTAATTTAAGAACTGTTGTATGCCTGACCAAACATCAAATTATGTACAAACAATACAAAATACTTTAGAGGCTCCTACATTGCAAGACAGACAGAAATATTCAGACAAGACTTCTGGTAGTAACTCATCTCATAATGTCTTCAACAAGTTCACAGTTGCCTGAAAGAAAAAAGTACTTTACTTTTATATTATCCCAGGTCCCACTAAAGAAGAATTCAAAGTTCCAACTCAATTGGAAAACAACACTATTAATGATAATGGAAAGGAGGTAACTTGCAAACATAAGCATTACCTTCTAAATCATTCTAGTTTCAGACAGGGACCTTGTTGAACCCTACAGCCACTTATATATGTTACTCCCCAAACAGTGTTGCTGTAGTCTATAAAGCATAGGCTGATCTTCTGAAATTCTTTGGTGTGAATGAGTAGACAGCAGGTACTTAAAATATGATCGCAAGTGCCTCTTCCTTTGGAATCCAGATTGACTATCAGGCATTTCTCACTCCATATAAGGTAAAAGACTTTTTTGCAACATTTTGAACCTCATTGTTTGCATGAGTAATTAAAGCAATGGTCCTAGTTTATGTACTCCTTGGCATCTCCTTTCTTGGGGACTGGAATGTATATGGATCATTGAAACAATGATCTATTCTCTAATTAGGCAAGAGTGGCAAATGAGAATTGCACTCTAACCCCAGTTTCCTACTGATTCATCTTCCCTGAAGAGTGCTGCAACAGGAGAATTTGAAAACTGATTATAGGGCACTGTTGCAGAGCAACATGGAGGCCCAAACTGAGCCAATACATGTGAATATATCCCAGTGTTCTGAGTGTTTCACAGCAGACAGGTCAGTGGGAAAAGGACTTCCTCAAAATGGAGTTTGAAAACCACTGCATTTAAACATGGGACCACCCATTCCTCTTCACGTTGTTGCTCTCCTCCCTTGACTTTAAATGAGGCAGCTCTAAGAATAATAGCGAGTTGCATCTAGACATGGGATATTTGTATTTGTATCCCTGGGGATACGAATATGAATACCAGCACCACAAAGTATGTGAGTGTGCTGTGTAATCTAGGAATGCAGAACAACCTAAGATTTTTTGGTTCATTGTACTTTACTGAAGAATTCCATTTCTGTGTTTTAGTAGAGATGCTCCAAGACAAATTATTTTTTCACTGGCTGAAATCCTGTTGACTCAACAAATCTACATTGATTCAATGGGCTTACTGTAGTGAAATTTAGAGCAATCTTGCTCAGCAACAGGATGTCAAAATTCTATCTGGGACTGAAAAACTAGATAAATAGTGCAAAAGTGCCCTAAAATAAATAATAATAAAACTGTGTGCCATTAAGTCAATTCCTACTTACAGTGGCCCTTTTCAGGGTTTTTCAGGTGAAACTAAGATAAAGACAGGTGTCTTTTTTTGTCCTCAGATTCGTGAACGTCTTCAAGATGATGCACTGACCATGCATTGTGTGGCAAGGAAAAGATAACATAGAAAGCCTTCCAGTTAATGGCAATACATTTTCTTGGAAATAACAAGGCAGAAAACTGCAGGCTGTATGTGGAAAACCTCCCCAAGGCATACAAAACCCTTATTTGCAACATGTCACTAAAGATACATATTTTGCACTCTCATCTAGATTTCCCACCACCACCACCAAACTGTGGAGCAGTGAGTGATGAACACTGACTGCATTTTTATTTTGGACTACAACTCTCATCATCCGTACCATGCACCATAGGAGTTGAAGTCCAAATGCTCGAAGGAAGAAAAGTCCCTCCCAACCCCCAAATATGTTGTACATAAAAATCCCGGCCTGTATCACCGACGCTACATCCCACCCCAAGCAGCAACCTAGAACCGACCCGCTTCTTGGAAGAGCGAATATAACTCAAAACTCCCCTTCCCTCCCGCAGATCGTTTCTACCCAAGCTGCACCGCGCTTCACATCCCTCCCCTGCCTCGACCGGCCAACGAATTCACGCGGCTGTAAATCTCGCGAGATAAGTCTATCTAGTTCTGTCGGAAGCGGAAGGGGTGCGTCCTTTTCGTTTCACGCGAGGCAGCAAGATGAGGTCGGTATGCTTTTCGCTCTTGAGGCCTGTTGTGTGAATCCCTCTCCATCCGTGTTCTCAGGGTGGTGTTTCGTAGACCCTGTCGAGGGGGAACGTTGAGAAAAGTGGCGCCTGGCAGGAAAGGCGCTGGATAGGTGCCGGGGCTGGAATTGGCAGGGCCCTTGCTGGGTTGAGGCTGTCTTTCGTAGAGTATCCCTTAATAAGGATCAGGTGACCCGGCCCTCTTCCTGGTCGCGAGGTTTAAAGGGGAATTCTGCTTTTCAGGCGTACGATGTCTTAGCCCGCAAACCGAGTGAAATCCCTTGAATTCGGTGGGACTGATTCGGGATCGGGCTACAGGCCTTGTTTAGGGTGGCGACTGCCTTTGACAGACCATTCAGTTGGGGCAGATTTTGGTCCTTGTGAACGAAGAGTGGCAGGTCGGATTGGGATACACTCTTCATCACTTGCATTGAAAAATATGGTTATTTCGTCCGTATACTTAATATAGGGGTGTTTTCCCCCAGTCTCCAAAATGCACAAGAGGAGGAAAGTTGTATTTGCTGTTTACTTGTTATTTAGTATCAGTGTTTTAAAAAACTTGTGTGTGCAGCTTCTCCTTTAAAGATTTTTTGAGAAAATATAGAAAACTGATAGAATGTATCCTTGTCAGTGTCTGCATTGAGTCAGCTGCAGACCTGCTGTGCTGAACTCATAAACCCTAATCACCACCTTTGACACTACTGTGTAATGCAGAGCAAGGTCTCCATATAGGTGTTGGTGGTACACATAACATGTGCACTATTGCTAACAAGACTGTGTAGATGAGCCCTGAGCAATACAGGATTAGACCTGATATTGTCTGGTGAGACAAAACGTACTTCACAGTTTGTACTGGTATGCATTTTCTTCTTAATTAGAATGTAGGCTTTGGGGACTTTTTCAGTTTTAGTAGTGATGCATTTCCCTCAGCTTTCAAATTATGCTAGAGGAGGCTGGGATCATCTAGGCTTCATATGAGTTTAGTAATGATCTCCAGTAGGAAAAGGTATAAAGATGTGATGGGTAAAGTTGTGGTATTAAAGTGGAGGAAAGACTCTTTAAAGTAGGTGGGAGAACATTTAATTCTTCATATGTCTGGAGACTCAACTCACAACTAGTTTGACCAGTGATGAGGGATCATGGGAATTACAGAAGACATCTGGAGGGCCAGAGATTCCTTACCTCAATTGTGAAGCTGTCCAGAAACTTGAAATGAAGGTTGACCCTGATGAATTAGAACATCTGCTATTTTCAAATGCCTTCTCCACTTTTGTCCTGTTGGTTTCTTAATGGGAAATAGGGGAAAACCCATCTGTGCCCCAGATAAAAATGCAGGGGTCACATGGAGGTGGTTTTAGTGAGCACCTCTTTTTAACAGCCTTGGCAAAACAAGCATTTGTTGAGGTGTTGCTATGTGTTTCATTTGTGTATTTAAGGCACTTACAAAGTCTAAATAGATGTGTCTGATATGGCTGTTACATTTCTCTGCAGCAGCAAAGTATCCCGTGACACGCTGTACGAAGCTGTGAAGGAAGTCCTTCAGGGGAGTCAAGCAAAGACACGAAAGTAAGGAACTTTTTATACTATTAATACTGTACAGGTCATGGCAGATTATTTGTTCCATAAGAATGCCTAATCCTGTGTAGTGCAAGTAAGGTGGGGAATGCTATGTTGTGGGGACTATAAATTAGGGGTTGCATCCTTACTGGCTTAAAAACTAGAATTGGTGCCTGTGAGTACAGTGTTAGCTACAGAGAGGGAGAATATGAAGGCTAATAACTGGCAGAGTACCCTGGCTGTGCTTTGAAGCTGAGAAACATGGCAAACTGGTTTCTGTCTACCTGGCAGGCAGGGAGATGCAGTTGTTTATGCAGTTGTACACACACACACACACACAATATTGGTTTAAAATTGGAAGATGAATCACAGCACCACTTTACCTTAATCTGATGGTATGGAAAGAAAGTGGTGGCTGCCTGAATGTCTATGCCACTCCTTTCCTCTTTCACAGAGTATGGTAGCTGGAAAGAATACAGAGGTTGGGGACAATGAGACTTGCTCTCTCACGCCAAAAACACTTGTTACACATAGCCTGTGATTATAAGAGACATTCTAAACCAGGGGTCTCCAAACTTTTCACATAGAGGGCCACATGATATATTTTTGAGGGCTGAATGAATGCGCGCGTACGCGCTCTCGCACCCACCCGCACGGGCCGGATAAAAAGGCCAGGTGAGCTGTATTTTGGAGACCCCAGTTCTAAACTAATGTGAACATCTCGGTGTCAGAGCATAAGCATTTCTCAACTCCTGGATTGTGCAGATTTGCTTACTTTGTTTGGAGATTGGCTTTTAAAATGTAAGCATGAGATTCCTTTGAAGCCTGATTTCACAAACTCTGAAATAGTCTCATTTCAAATTGCAGGCTATCTCCCTTTCTTTTATTCTGTCCCTGTTCGACAAGTGCAGGAGTCTGGCCCAGTTCAGTCTGAGTGGGAAGGGAAAAGAGAAGCTGGAGTGTTGGGTAGAGAGGTTGATGAGTTGTAATCAAGATGAGAGCAGTATAGGATGCTTGATGCTTCTTTGAAGTTGCATGTACCCAACTTTTAAAAAAGTAATTCTTTAATTAGCAGTAATCTGCCACTGTTGGTGAGGGCACTCCCATTGAGCAGGCAGCACTGTACAACAGGATACTGGCCCCTGCCTAACTGACTGAAAATCTACCCAGATTTACCCAGTTCAGATGTCTTTACCAATTTCTCCAACAGTAGTATTGCTGTCTTCTGCTTTAACTCACCTTGATCTATCCCTGTGCCACCTTGAAGCACCTGTTTAAAGGTTTCCTTGCTTATCTGGGATTAATAGGTAGAAAACAGGTAAAGCTTTGTGTTGTCTGCTTGTTTTTACTGCAACAGCTCAAACTGTATGATGACTTCTTTCTGGCTTCATGTAAATGATAGTGTGGGGTATAAGATGGAATCTTGTAGTACTCCCCAGAGGCCACGGGGTGGTGCACATGTTTTCAGCAGTGACAGGTAGAGTTGCAGCCACTATAGCACAGTTGGCCCTCATAATACAGATGATCAGGAGGCAGCTGTAGTCAGTCATGTTGAGGGTGCTGAGAGGTCTAAGACAACTGATGCACCATCCTGTCCATTCCATGGTATAATTAATATACCAGGTCAGTCAAGGTTGCTTCCTCAAAGCAGGTCTGATCCCAGATTGGAATGGATACAAGTGACTTGAATCATTCAGCAGATATCTATCTCTAATTATAAACAATGAGAGTCTTTAACTCTGTCAGAAATGTGATATTCAGGATGGTGTAGCAGTTTAATTACAAAATGCAGATAACATGCTGAAAGTAGTGATTTTAGTTGGTGTCCCATCATCATGGTCCTGAGTGAGAAATATGAAAAAGGAGGTCTGACAGTGCTTTGTCTCAGTGGAAAGGAAATGTAACAATATACATGCTCTCTGCAGTGTTGGCTGAACCCAGGAACAAGAATAACCAATGCTGGTTAACCAGATATTGGCCTGTAGGCTTGCCTCAAGAAAAGTAGGGTTCTTGGGTGGTACAAAATTAGGAGAACATACAGGCCATCTTGCCTGCTGCCACAGTGTTGTGTGTGCTGCTGAATTTGTCCTCAATGTACTTAGCCTCATTTTTATGTGTTACTTTCTTGGATTTTAAGCCAGATTGTCTTTCACTTTCTGTTCCTTTAGATTCTTGGAGACTGTGGAGCTGCAGATCAGTCTGAAAAACTATGACCCACAAAAGGACAAGCGTTTTTCTGGCACTGTCAGGTTTGGCACTGTTCTTGCTCCACCCAGCCTTCAGCGTACGCTCTGCTCCCTGTTACAAAATCTCTGAAATCAGGCTATTTTATTGTGTGGTTGTTTGACTACTCAAGTACATGGCAGCGAGGTGTAATGCTGAATCGCCCGGGTAGTTCAGATCCCCCCACTGCCAAGTGGGTGTGGCTGGACGGACCCCTACCCTGGGTCTTAAAACATGAGGGAAGGTGAGGTGAGGCTCTTTGCTGACCCCACCGAACACTTTAGGAAGCCAGACTTAACGCTGGTGGGTGAAGACTTACCAGCTGGTTGTGGTAAGACTTTTCAGCTGTGGTTTTGAACATGCCTTTCCTATTTTGCATTGCCCTCCTGGATATGTGGTGGCTTTTGTTGATGACCTCTTTTTCCTCTCAGGCTCAAGTCTGCTCCACGGCCTAAATTTTCAATCTGTGTGCTGGGTGACCAGCAACACTGTGATGAGGCCAAAGCTGTTGACATCCCTCACATGGATATAGAGGCTCTAAAGAAGCTGAATAAGAACAAGAAGCTAGTGAAGAAACTGGGTGAGCAAAATTAGGAAGGGATTTCTGAATCACAGAGGGTGTTAAATATGTATGCTGAGAATGGGATTCCACCTGGCAACACCAGGTGCTGTAAGCACTTCAGAAAGAAGATAAAAATAAATTTATGTATGTATGTATTAGATATACCTCTGTTGTTTCTCTTCTCAAGGTGGTGTATAAGTTAAGTTTATATCCCACTTTATTCAAACAGCAAACCTGTGAGGTAGGACAGGGAAGAAGGTGACTGGCCAAAGTACATTAAGTAAGCCTCATGGCTCAGTGGACGTTGAACCCAAATCCTCTAACCATCTTTAAGTATGGCATGACAGTGACTTTCAATAGTAGGTTATAAGGCTCAGAATGTAGTGCTATACTTTAGAGTGACAAGTATCAGTGGGATGAATTCTTTGATTATGTGTGGTGAGAAAATTGGGCCATTTTCTTAAGTATGGACTTCATGACTTCACTTGATCTAGAGAAACACTAAATTTCCTAAGACTATTTATTTTGCAAATGAATTTTAAAAACTCATCTGGATATAGATACAAGCCAGAATTTCATCTTGTCAAGAATGAACTTTCATGCTAGATAAAGTAGGGCTAACTAAAATAACCCATAGAACCAAGGGTTGGCTGCTTGGGTTGGTTTGTTGTAACATATAAAGCCAGCAAGAGCTGGGTTTGTCTGATTAGTCAGCAAGAAACATGCACAAGAGCTGACTTGCGGGGTTAACATGTACAAAAAAGCAGGTTTTTCAGCAACAGTGAGAGTGCATGTACTCAAATATCTTACTGTGCATCTTCAACTCATTGCCCACCTCTTGAAGATTGCAATTGCACAGCTGGAAAGCAGTAGGAAGATAAAGGCTGCAGCCCTATCATAGTTAGGTTAGCCTTCATTTCCTGACCAGGAGCTTAGATTTCAATGTCCCTAAAATTTCTGGGTATGTATAGATCTTGAATTGGTTGCTTTTGAAGATACCTGTGTGCCGCTTTGAAAACAAAAATGGTGAGACTCTTGAATGCTCTCAGTGCCATGTATTAATTTCTCTTTTTGATACTAGCCAAGAAGTATGATGCTTTCCTGGCCTCTGAGTCCCTGATCAAGCAGATTCCTCGAATCCTAGGCCCAGGACTGAATAAGGCTGGCAAGTTCCCTTCTCTCCTCACTCACAATGAGAACATGGTATCCAAGATTGATGAAGTCAAATCCACAATCAAGTTTCAGATGAAAAAGGTATTTTTAAAGGAAGGCCACAGCTGGTAATAGTCATTTTTTGCTTAAAAATTCAGGGCTTGTGCAAAGACAGTAAATTTAGCTCATGGAGAGTGGGGTGACCAAACAAAGAAACATTATGTGTAACAAGTAGGATCCGTAGTGTGGGAGAACCTGGCTAGTCCTCTCAGTTAAAAATAGATTAGTTAAGGAAAGGGTTGCAGGCAGAGTATAAATGAAGGCAAGTAAAGATTGAACCAGCCCTTTTGCATTCATACAAGGTTGTGTTTCTGTGAAAGATTTCTTGATCTGAATCCTATTCTTAGTTCTAACTAGAGTAAACCCATTAAGCCATTGGAACTTATGTAAGTGTGGACTTGCTGAGTTTCCATTAATTCACTATTTCTACTATAGGTGAGGCTAACAGTTGGATTCAGGTCTTGATGTATCCAGTTCTATATTAAAGAGTAATTGTGCTGTAACTCCCACAAACTTGAAATGTGTTAACTTGCTGTCCTCCTGTACCATTTTCAGCTTATATCGGGTTCTTTAAAGTATTTAACTCTTGCTAATTTTGTGGAAATGTGTAATCTATAAAAAAAATCTTCCTAATGGCTTTTGTAATGGGTATTTAATTAGATTAACCACAGTCCTTCTCAGTGTACGTGAGCACTGTGTTCAAAGAATTATCCCTCTGCAGCTAAAATACAACTGTTAGTGCTATGACCCTTGATTCAAAAATAACTTCTGAGTTTTTTGTGCCGGTTACTTCCTAATAACAGTTTGAGAATTCAGGCTGTTTGAACCATTGCAGTTTGCATTATGATAAAACAGGGCGATGAATGCAGGCAAACTAAATCTAGCCTAATAGTTGCCTCACCAACCCTCACTTTTAACATTCTGCTCACTGAGATGAGATCTGGCTCTCTGTGTTGTTGTCCATGTGTATCGTTACCCTTTGGAGGATCAATTTCCTGTTTTAGTTGTATATAGTTTGATCTTCGTCCGCTCATCTCCTATTGACCCAGCTGAATGAATAAATAAATCTTTTTCCAGGTACTCTGTCTAGCTGTGGCTGTTGGCCATGTGAAGATGACTGAGGATGAATTGGTCTACAACATCCATCTGGCCATCAACTTCCTGGTATCTTTATTGAAGAAAAACTGGCAAAATGTACGGGCCTTGTACATCAAGAGCACCATGGGGAAGCCCCAGCGCCTGTACTGATTGACAATACAATTGTTTTTCATTAATTTGCTGTGTGTGGTTTTTGAATTCATAAAGTCTTAGTATATGGCATCTTGGAATAGTTGACTCTTTCTGTTAAGCTGACATCCCCCTGTATGTCAGTACCAGCTGCATTCAGATGCAGTGAGAAACCAGAATTGCTGAGAAACAAGTTGGCACTTCAAGAGAGTTGTACACCACTTATAATGGATGGAAAAGGAAGCTTAGGGTTTATCTTTGCAAAGCTGTAAGAAGCACATGAGTAGGATTTTAGTAAAATGTAGTGGTAGCCCAGGCATTCTGAGAGCAAAATGATGGATTTGAATTTCAGCTGGAATGTGCTTCTATCCTATTCAAGCCTTCGCATCACATTTAAAAATCGTAATTATTTTTTATTGAGTGCATATACAAACACTGCATAGTATCTTAACAACACAAAGTTCTTAAATAACAAGTTTAAATCATATACAGTGGTACCTCGGTTTACGAACGCCTCGGTTAATGTAATTTTCGGTTTACGAATGAAAATCCATTGAAAATAATGCCTCGGTTTATGAATTTTTTTTGCAATACGAAGCAAGTTTCCCCAGTTTGTCATGTTTTAAAAGTTGATGTGTGATGTTTTAAAAGTTGAAGTTGGATGTTTGAAATGTTATTGCTTGATTAATTATGTCCCTGTACAGTATTTATGCCTTTAAAGTGCACTTTATAAAGAGTTTTGAACAGATAAAAGACTTTTTTAAAAAAAAAATTCTGACCTCCAGAACGGATTAATTGGTTTTCAATGCGTTCCTATGGGAAACCGCGTTTTGGTTTACGAATTTTTCGCAATACAAAACATCCTGGATAACGCATTAAATTCGTAAACTGAGGTACCACTGTACACTCAATCAAGGTTTAAGGAAGGGAAATGCTGGATAAACACTGGAAAGAGGGTGGCAGTTTAAGGTTGCCTGCTTAAAATCACATTGCCAAAAAAAAGCCTACTTCCTGCCTACTGAGGTTCCTCTATAGCAGTGTTGGGCAAACAGAAGAGGTTGGGGGGCTTCACATACCCTTCACTGGATCTTAGAGTGTTGATCCCATAGCCCCATCCCTTATTCTTTTTATTAAAAATGGCTATTTTAAAACTAAATGGTTCATTTTGCATGCTAGTGACTCCTTTTTCTAAAACTAGAAGGGCGATGGGGCCTTCATAACAATTGCAAAATAGTACTCTGTGCCACCTGGAGAGCACAAGAGGAATTCTTGAGCCAGTACGGCTACCGCTGCCCCCATATTAATTAATGGGTGGGTGCTGGACGGGACATTTGTTGCTCACTTGTAGATTAATTTTTTTAAGCTGCTTTTCTCATGGGCCACAGAAAAGGGCTTGGAGCTGAGTGCAGTTTATGGGCTGCACTGTGCCGTCTTGATCCTTGACAGATTCCTCAGCATTGGAAAATTAAGTTGAACAGACTAGCACAGAAGTTGTGAAATTGTAGAGTAAACAACGTACTAATTCTCAAAATCTCTGAGCTGGAATAGTATCTTCACTACAAAGTGAAGTTGAACATGAAGGTTTTTTAATACGTAGGTTTTACCAGTTCCAAAAATCCATGAGTCTAATACCCTAATTTATAGCTCTTAGAACAATTCAAGCCCAAACTTCCATTTGAAACCAAAGTGACTAAACAAAGGCTGCTGTACTAGGCACATAAGAGTCAGTGGAAAAGACAGTAAATCTAGGAAAAGAGGGCTGGCCCTATAAACAAAACCAACCTTTAGTTAACAAAACCTGAGTAGGAACATAAACAATTGGAACTTTACATTGACAACAATGTTACGGCCTACATATACTGTACTTTAGCTTTGCTTTGAGCTGAGATCAGTTCCAAAATTTGATTGCTCAAATTTTGTCCCATCTCAGAAAATGCAGGGTACCCAGTGTGGTGTAGTAGAAAAAGAGATGGACTGGATCTCAAGAGACCTGGGTGAAAGTCATCCATCGGTGATGGAAACTCATTGGGATGGTGGCAGCACTGATATAATCACTCCTTAAATATCATACCTTGAAAAATTTGGGGTCAATATAAGTTGGAAGGAGCTTGACACACAGAGAAAATGCAATCTAATATGCCAAGTTTGATTTTTGGTCCCAGAAAACAGTTCAGCTGAATTACTGATGGGGCTTCTCAAATTATTTTTATGAAGTCAAGAGGTCTCTTAGCCAAATCAGATTTTAGGAAAAGGCTGAAGGAAACGGGCATGCTAATTAATCATCTATGGTTTCTGTATGCATTGCTGGCAGGTTCGCTGTGATTTAAATATTAGAAGAACCGGGAAAAATATTTAATTACTTTTAAAAAAAACATTTCCTATGAGATGTACTTTCAGACTTGAGGTTTTAGTTAATGCTATCTGCCATTTTAGATGGAATATTTCAGCATGTTACATAGACCGGGCATACAGTGAGAATGGGAAGCAGATTCATTATTTTTCTGAAACAATGCAAACAATATATTCCTCCCTAAGCTGTTGAAGGATGGCCTTTTTGATCTTATTTGCAGAGATCAATTTTCTGTTTCTAGATAACAAGTTTTTCTTATATTGGGTAGTGATGGGATGCCTGGCTTCTCATATTCTTGACTGTATTTTGGCTCAGTTCTATTGGCTTGTGTGATTATGACCAATTTCATCTTCCTGGTTTTAAAATATCTAATTGCAATTTTATTATGCCTGAGCAAATGCACATAAAGGTAAATTTGGGGAGCTTTTCCAATACAGAGTAATCTGTTAGAATTGGATCTAGAATGAGCTGTGATGCGTAAGCCCCAGTGCTTCAATGAGTCTGCTCAGATATGTGTTTGGAAGCATTAGTTTCAGGGATTATACCTCTCAGAACACCTTTGTGAGTGTGGGCAGTGGGAGATGCAGATTTTTAAAAAATTAACATCTCCAAGTTCTGCCTAAGTAGGATTACGACTGGATCCAATCTTATATTCTTACTGGAGCAAAGCCGACCATTCCATTTTGCAGGGGTTTGCAAGGGTAAGAGTGCAGTTGTTAAAACCAAGTAATTGCAACCAAATCATATACTTTGGGTTAAAAACATCAAACTCATCCTAGATTTAACAATACTTAATTATTGGCAACATGAATCCTTTCTCACTTCTACTCTGGTTCATCTGTACATTGTGCTTATTTCTTAGACAGTTTGTACACATTAGAGATGTTTCCAAGTGATAACTGTATGGCTTGAATGCTTAAGTGTGTCAAGTTTCATATATTTTAATCCAAAATGCACTCTTTTGTGGCCCCTCCCAGTGGTAGATGGGACAACTTTGCTTACTGGAATTCATGTCAGCAATACATACCGTTACTTTGGGTCATTGGATACATATGGCAAGATTCATATTTTTAACCCAAATTCACAGTTTCGGGCTCAAATATTCCACTAAAAAGGTGGGGAAAGAGGAAATCTCAATATACCTTCGTGGGCCATATCCTTGAGCATACAGGATGACCAAAAAGCCAATGAAACTCTTTTCTGGCCAGTTAAACTGCTTCTTATCTGCACACAGCCATCATTGCAGCTTACATCTGATCAAAAGCAACAAAGCTTCTTTGAGAAAGGATTGACATTGGGATTGGGAGGGGAAAGATTTGATTGGAAAGACCAGGCAGTGTTGTGGCTGTAGTTCAGTGCTGAGAGGTCAGGAAGTAGGAGCTTTTGCCATTGCAGTGCCTAAGGCAACCACAAAATGCCAGGGCCAAACTAGCTGGCACCCTACCTAATTTGAGTAAGATTTGGCTGCAGATGTTTAACAGAAAGGAAGGTGCAAAATGGATGTTCCAGATAATCCCAATCTGGTATCCTCTAGGTATATTGGGACTGCAAAACCTGTCATCTTCAGCTGGAACCAGTCTAGACCTGTGGATGTTGAGGAAGGATGCATGTTTCTGGGATATATTTGCACATAAATTAAAATGATACTTTTGAAGCAGACACATATTCATGCTTTAAATTATGCATGCATGTGTCACAGGAGCAAGCACCATCCTAAAAGTACATCCCTTTGTGTGAAAGAGGAAGAGATGGATGGATGGACGTGGGCAAGAGGAGATGCCTCTTAAGATGTGTTTGTGTGTTTTAACATTCTGCATTAAAAATTTTGGTTGCTGAGTCAATGAAACATGGATGACCAGCCATTCTTCAGGGAACCTCTTTCAGCTGAAGGGCCACATTCAATTTCAGGGACATTTTTGTGGTGTTTAAGCATGGGACTGAAAATACGTATTTCAGCTGAAAGCTCTTGCTGCCATTCACTGAGCCTTTGGAGAGGCATCCCAACTATTTACAGTCAGAAAACTCAATACAAAAATTGACACCATCAGAGGGTGGTATTAGGGATCAAGGGCGGTGGTTGTCTGGGATGCACTGGGGGAAAGTTTCCTGCCTCTGAGACAGACATCAGACTATGTGTGTATACTTGCATTATATGTTCCACAGCTCTTCTATGGCATTTTAAACGCATCTTCTTTGAAGTCTACACTGTTTACTCTGATTAAGCCCTGACTGGAGTTACTGTGGAGACTGCTGTAATTTAAATGTCTTGGTGTAATGCAATTTCTGAAATGATGTGTTTTTCTGGAGGCCACGATGTACTTCTTTCTGGGCCTTCTCTTTTTCAGTCAGTGTTCGTAACCTTTGCGAAATATCCCCTTACTCCCTGGCTGTAGCATGGGCACTCTCCAAAATGAGATGGGGGTGGTGGAGAAAAGTCTGCTTGCCAGGGTTTCAGCTTCCCTCACACACAGCTAGAAAGAGCTGAAACCCTGACGAGCGGATAGTGTTTACAAGACGGCAGCCATCTGGTTTATAAACAAGGGGTTTTTCTAGCAGCAGCAGACATGCATTCCAAAGGCAGCAAGCTTGGCAAGAGAGAAGTCTGCTTTCGAGGGGGCAGTGAAAGGAGCGGCACTACTGTTTGGTCTTCGTGAGCTGGAGGTTTGGTTTTGTGGCAGGACGCAAGCCCGTGTCCCTGCCCCTGTCCAAATTGGGCTGTTATCCTGCTCTCATCAACAAAGGAAAGGCAAGTCCTCTCAAAGGGGTTTCCTTCTGCGTTCTTGCTTAGAATTTGGCCTTTCAGCACTGGGCAACCTTCACCTCCTTATCTAGGTAAGTAATTTATCCTTATCTTCAGTGTACAGGTCGAGAAAGTGAAGTGCAAAGAAGGAAGGGTAAGAGACCAGTGCTATTTGGAAGCTGTGCCTTCTCTCCCTCTCCCTCTCGCTCATCCCCACGCCCACTCCCAAGGCATGGTACAGGATCCAAGCAAACCATTCTCTTAAAGACAATCAGTGGCACCAAATGTGAGGCCCATTGAGCATACCCATCATGGTACATATATGGAGGTGAAGGAAGATGTCTAAAGAAGGCGGGGGGACACCAATGGAGTAGAATTGTGGGATGACAGGAGAAACTGTTCAAGGATAATTTTTCTCTAAAGAGCAATATGATGGAGATGGGTGTCCCCGTTCGGCCATTAAAACGCAGTGCAGGATGCTGATAGTAAAACCATTCCTTAAATATTTCACACACCTTGGAGATCCTACTAGGTTCATCATAAGATGGAATTGACTTGATGGCACATAACATACAAACTAAAAAAGAGATAAGAAATCTAAATGACAGAGAGTTTGGAAAAGTAACTCTTTTGAACTTCAACTCTTAGAATTTGTGGTTAAACTTTGTTTTATGCATAGCTGGCTGTGTGTGTGTGTGTGTGGGTGGGTGTGTGGGTGTGTGTGTACGCACGCATGCACATGATCTGCACTTTGGCAATAATGTAGTAAATCTCCTAGATTCTGCTGTTGCTTCAGCATGCGAGCTTGAAAGTGGATGGTGAAATCCAATCATTTTTGTGCAAACTATCTTATTTTAGTCAACTTGTGAGAATGAGAACATGAATAAGGTGCCTGAAAAGAACATGGTGATGGTGGAAAGAGCATCCTTAAATGTCATCCTTACCTTTCTCTTACCTGTCTTTGCCTGGGTTTAGAAGCATGAGTCCTCAAAATGTGATGGACTAAAAGAGCTTTCCCATCAACCAATCCCTTCCAGCTCGCAGCTTCTGCCTCCACTCTTTGCCCTTGGGCTGGATTAGAGTTGCTTTCTGCTAGAGAGGCTTAGGAGAGGGAGCTCCCATTAAGTTTCCAGTGTACTACAGCGATGATGAACAGTCTGTGAGAAAAGATCAGTCATAAACAGGTGCTCTCACAAGAGAAGAATGTCCCATTGGGTGCGGTGCTGGTAGTGTAGCAACGAGGAACTCCCCCTGGCATCCCCACTCTGTCCTTCCATGTTCTTCCCTGCTACTTTTTAAAAGCCGTCTCGGGATTCTCATAAGGAAGATTGGCCTGAAGGTGAGAGACAAGTCGTAGTGGTTTGTGTGCTCTCATTTCTGTATGGGCACATTTTTGTGTGGTACAGTAAGAGCCTCCTAAAAATATATACAGAATTTGCAGTGCTATTGAAGACTTCATTTCAGCAAATGAGTGAACATATTCTATGAAACTCAGAGGTATGTATTTCATGAGTGTGTTTACAAGATTGGTGGTTTGCAGCACTTAATTGGTTTTATATGGTTGCTCCTTCTGCGAATACATGCTTGGGAGCAAATTTTATTTAACAACCACTGGCTCTAGCAATGATATTCAGGACATACTAATCCATCCTCGGGAAAGTATGCTTTGAATGCACACATTGCTAAGTGCATAGAACAGATCTTGGATGTACATACACTTCATTATATCTGTTGTTTGGGAGTAGAGAGAAAATTAAGATACCATTTGCTTCTATGATGTTTTGTGTTTTACAGACTATTAGATTATGCAGCATATGGGAAGAGTGGAATGGGGAGAATATCCTCCTTTTATGAAAGAAAAGTAAATAAATCATAAATTAACTCTTCCCAAACATGCCAATCTTTTCTACAGCTCAACTTTTATATGTATTTGTGGCTGCCTTCATATGCTGTTTTATGGGGCGTTTTTCTGTTTCTTGTCAATAAGCTAGCTATGCTTCCATCTGTTATTTGCATTCATCTGTTGTCATACTCATTATTTAAAGCTGATATTTCACACCTTGTAAGAGTTGCTGATTTCCTCCTGCAGACCTTCCAAAGTGTATGCCTCTGTGTGTATGTGTGTGTAATTTGTCTGGTAAACCACCGCACTGTAACAACATCCCATGCAGAAGCAGCTATCATGGTGAGCAATTTACAACAGGCTCCATGTGAAGGTTTTTTCTGGCAAACAGTGCTGGAAAATTTCTGTGTTTCTTGATTTAGTTGCCAGCCAAGATAGGGCTGCCAATGTCAGGTCACAATTTTCTATTTGGTATCCTCAACTTAAAGTTAATTGTGCAAGGCCACTACTACTTTGAGGCACTATCCTTCCCACAGCTCCATTAAGCTTTTACAGAACTCAGATTCCAATAGATGCCCTCTGCATATTTTGAAGGGTGATACCAAGGAACCCCAGTCTCAGAACGAATATGTGTCTGTGGCTGTCATGGGACTGAAGATATAGCTCACTGTTTATTGTTCTGTCCCTTTCATCTGGATCCTAGGAAAACATTTTTGTCACCTATCATCTGGTCATTTGCCAGCCACACCTCTGAGGAAGTACGAGTACTCGTAGTAGTACATTTGCTCACTGATTTATCACTTCTGCTGTAGCACAATTTGCACTGGCAGCCAAGAAATTGCAGTACTGTTTTGTCAAGGATCATAATGCTGTATAGCTGCCACAAACACATACAGCAAGTTTGGCCGTTTTGAAGGATGCTATGATTGATGACAAGTATCCTATTACAATTGCCTGCTTTTCAACTGGGAAAAATGTTTTTTCCCCTGTTTCTGTATTGTATATTGTAAAGGCCTTTTGGTCAGAAACAATAAAGTATTGATAGCAAGGACTTAGTCATGATTGAATGACCCCGGCAGCGGCTGGTCCTTGGATTCCTACATTGAAGACATTGGGCTGTCAATCTAGGTGAAGCCATTTTTAAAAACAAACATTTCACCCATTGGGAGGATAGTATTGCCAACACTCCCATGGACAGTGATACAGACTGAGCCACTTTGGGGGATGCAGGAGCCAGAATTTTTCTGCCCCAGGACCTTCCAGGTGCTGTACAATTGGACAAAAAATGGGGAACAAAAATACACATCCAGAAGTGGCTAGATGTCTAGTTCTCATTGTGAAAAATGGGTATGGGGCTGTTAATGGTGCAGAACGTACAAGTACCACATTTAAAAAGGGAATCACCCTTCCAGGAGGCTTCCAGGAGCAGCACTTTTTTCTTTTTCTTTTCTTTTCATCAGAAACAGGAGCTTATTGGGAGAGCTGGGGACTCAGTGTGGTTCCAGAGTCATTCTTGGCTCTTGTTGTTGTTTAGTCGTTAAGTCGTGTCCGACTCTTCGTGACCCCATGGACCAGAGCACGCCAGGCCCTCCTGTCTTCCACTGCCTCCCGGAGTTGGGTCAAATTCATGTTGGTAGCATTCTTGGCTCACCCTGGCATAAAATAAGCATGAACAAAGCATAGGCCTGCAGATGTTATTGGACTGCAAATCCCAGAATTCCTCATCATTGGTTGTGGATGATGGGAGTTACAGTGGAGAGTTGCTCTTTATCTGCCTCTAAGGTAGCGCAATGAGATGATATGCTGGCATCAGCATGGTGAGTTGTCTTTGCATTTCAGAGTCATGGCCTGTTTCCCTGTGTACTCACTTGCTTCATCTCCTGATGTCTTTCCATGTTCTTTTTGTCGACTGCAAAAAGATACCAACATGGAAATGCATCTGTGAACACAAAGTGATCCCTTCCTTCCATTCAGACTCTCCGTGGCATAGATTGGTTAGTTGGTGAGCATTTGCATAACGGCAGATTTGCATTCTATTTGTAAGTTCAGAAAATAAAGATGATCCTTTCAGAGATTAGATGGGTGTCCTTCTTGATAGCCCCATTTATGCAATGTCTGCTTCCAAAGAAGCCTACCTGAGACCCACCATTATGATTTAGGCACCAGCAAGTAAAAATCTTATTTGCCCAAACCTCCCCATGAACATCTGGTTTTATTCTGCATTTGCTCTTTTGACTGTCATCTGACACTGTTCTATTCTTTTTTAACAGACTGCCTGCCTGGCTCCTCATTTAGTCTGTGGTATAATTGTTTTGTTCTGGTTTTGCTTCTTTTGCTGCCATTTTTTGTCATGGATATAATATGTTTATTTTATCATATTGTGAAATGCTTTGAAAGCAAAAGCCAGGTTAACAATTCTGGAAATAAACAGAAATACACAATTGATGTATATCAATTGTGTATTGATATACACAACATTTCCAACACAAACATTTCCAACACAAAAGTGGTATAACTGCAGAACAATGGCAGTATATGATGCGGCCAGTTGTGGAAGGCCCGATGTAATTATGTCACATTGTCCATAGTTTGAGGTCCATGGTTCCAAGTAATCTCTGCTTTGTCAAACATTTTTCATGCTAGGCAAAAGCAGCCGTTCTGATGGAAAATTTGTTAGGACAGGGCTATCTTCGAGTGGGGCAATGGGAACTTCAGAGGGTGCCAAAAACTAGAGGTGAATCTACTGGTGAGTGATAGGAAAATAAACTGCAATGCCTTCTAGATCTATTAATTTCTCCCCTTCCCCTTTAAAAACAGAAACTTCCTCTTTGTGTTGAAGGCATCACCTCCTTTCTCCCTGGGGGAGAGACTCATGCCCACGTCTTAGGACACAATGGGCAGAATAAGGTGACATTCACCTCCAGTGTCAAACTTTCTAGTTACAGGTCTGGTTGAGGAATGAGCATGCACTGCCAATAGTGAGAAGCTCTGTTGGTGAAAGGGTGAATAGGATATCTAAATGCAAAACTCAGGACAGTTACTTTTTAAAACCACAGTTCCCAGAATCCTCTATCTATTTTGCCTGGGGGAATTCCAGGAATTGTTCTCCAGAAAAAATTAACTATTCCAAGCTGTTCAAACCCAATACAAGACGCTGGCTACTCTTGCAGGATGCACTTTTGTAGTAACTTTAAGATCCACAAGAGACAAAAGACCCATGGAGATTGGATGGATGGATATTGGAATTGCAGTCCCAAAAAGTAACTTCTGCAAGTCCTGAACTCAGATTAATAGTGGCCTCTGAAACAAGTGTTCCAGGGATAGGCCTCGGGTCCTGTATGGTATGAACTGGACAGGCCACGGCAGCAGGACCAACCCAAGACATTTTGCTATCTGAAGGAGAACAGTAAACAGTGACTTCGCCCTGAGCCAGGTTAAGGTACTTAGTGCCCGAAGCTATTAGCTTGGTTACTTTGGTACAAGAGACAGAAACCCCACAAACAGTCTTGTCTAACATTAGCAAGCAATAAAATAAAACAGTGAAAATTAAACCACTAAACATTTGCTACTCTTTTATGATATTCAAAACATGTCACCTAAGGCCACCTCACTGCCCGTTTGCTACCCATCCATCAGCCTTGGTTATAAGTGCTCATTTTTACCACACACCCCTTTTTTTTAATGTCACGCTTTCTTTTGTTGTCCGTACAAACATTCACAACCTGGAAACCAAAGTAAACATTAATAAACATGCAACAAAAATGTTCCTTATTTTTGTCCTTTAAATATTTTGAACAGAAAATATGCCATCTGTCTTCTTCTTCTGCTGTTGCCAGGCAGCCACTTTCTACTTGTGCAGAGACTTGTTTCATTAAAGAATGTAAACATTTGGGGCCTCCAGTGTTGTGGGAGAGGAAGAATTGAACAGAATAAGGGTGACAAGTAGGGCTCCTGGTGAAAAATGCATAATAATATTGGCACAGAAGCATCTCTTGCCTCCCAGTCTCTCTGTTGACAAAAACATTGAGAGAGAGAGAGAGAGAGAGAGAGAGAGAGAGAGAGAGAGAGGCACAAAATCATCAGCATCCCATATCAAAGGAACAATGAGGTGTCAAGGATAATCTGAAGATGGAGCTTCTCCAGGGAGTGAGAAAGAGGGCTTTAAGTGCTAGAACAAGAGTTCTCCAATACAATAATGATGGGAGTTGAGTGGCTGCGTCAGGAACAGACCTAGGAGATTCTAGTTCTCCAGAACCTGTTCAACCATAAATAACAGAGCATGTTAAAGTGGCAGCCTTTATACTTATTGCCAAGTTTCACAGTTGCTGGGGCTGGGGGAGCAGCTCCCATTTTACCTCACTGCTTCTGTCAATTAAGTCTCTTGCTTCCTCATTCCTCTACTTGAGGCCAAAATACTGAATATTTCCAGCAGATGGCGTTCTCTTTCTATCTTTAACACATTCTCCATTCTGGCAGAGAAGATACTTACTTAACAGCCTGGGAGACGGCAAGGGCCTTTGTCCATGTACAGTAGTTGAAATGCGATGGATGCCAACCTGACCGTGGTGGGTTTGTGACTCATAGTTCTTCTGGGGAAATGCCTTTGCAGGGAGCCTCTCTCTGTCCAGTTTACCAAGGAAGGAAAGGTTGCAGCAAGGACTCTGCAGCGTTGGCTGCCAGCCGTCTGGGCCAGCATGGAGAATGGAGTGGTGCTGCAGAGGTAAGCCTGCTGTGCCCATGCCAGCCAGCATCTGTGGAGTAGGTGATGCTTTTGAGGGAGGGAGGGAAGGATGCAGACAGACAGAGAGAGGGGATGGCTGCAAAGCACAGCTTGCCAGCAGCCTATGGAAACCAAATCCTGCAGCAGAGGTGGTCCAGCCTGAAGCAACTTTTACTTAATAAAGATATGTATGCTTGACAGATATTGTGAGGGTCTTTCTCCAGGAGCGGAGAATCCTCTGGAGCTGTGCTGGGGTGGGGTAGGGGCAAGAGCACAAGAATATCTGCCTGCTTGTCTAGGCTGTTTCCCACCCTCTTGAGCTCTGTGGTCCTTAATCTAGTTGTTTATTCTTTCAGCAAAGAGCCACTCGGACAACGTTCAGGAGAACTGGACGGACTTGCACTGTCACTGGACACAGGTAAGGTTAACAGAGCATCTTGGGGGTGAAAGGAGGAATCTGTAGCCCAGGGGTAGGATGGGGTAGTTCCTTCCATGCACAGCCTGGCCTGACTTGTTAGAATTGGCAGAAGCTTGTGCCACCCATGATGGGCAGGGTCTTCGTTGCTCCTTATCTGGCTAATGTTCTCAAGGGTTTGCATCCTTCACCCAATGGGATGGTGGTGTCAGCCATCCTTTTTGAAAGGTGGCCCCTTCTGCCTGTTACCCAAACACAAGATACTCTTCTTGCATGGCTTAATTACTGCCTCCAAGTATTATACCTTACCCTGCAGGCTCCTATTGGTCTAGGCAGAGCATAACACAAAGTCATACTTTCAAACCCCCTCCTCTAGTCCCCCTCCAGCCCCCTCACGCTCTTGTGTTTCAGACTTTTTCTCCTGTCATAAAGTTTTCCAGCTACAGGAAAGCAGACATCTACCTGTATGTGTCTATAGTGAGTCTTTGAAACAGCCTCTGCATGGTTGTTTTCTCATTCTGCTGCCACTCTAACATATGCCTTCACTTCCCATTTTAATTATTTTTGCCTGGTGTGGAAAGTTTCCATACCATATGGGCTGATTCCTGTTGTTGGCTGGTGCTCTCCAGGAAAGTCTCTGCATTATATAAAAGGTTTAGGGAGGAAAGGGCGTGTGCACACACACACACACACACACACACACACACACACACACACACACACACACACACACACACTTAAAGTTAACTAAAGGAAAACTATGTTTGTAGTTGATATCTCAGCCCTGAACCCTGTACTTCTGGGAACTGCCAAGCTTGCTCATCCCAAGGCCAACACTGTTCCCATCATCCCTGGCCAGCAGAACTAAAACTGCAGGATGATGGGAGTTGTATTCCAACAAATCGGATGGGTCACAGAGGTTGGTCCTAATCAATAGACACAGTACCAACTTACCGCTAGTAGCAGAAGCATTCCTAGGAATTTCCTACTCTGAATTTTCTTCATAACGGCCAAGGAATCTCATCTATTACAGCAGCTTGCTTTTGCTTTTTGTGCTATAATTTAGCCTCTGTCCTTTGAATTACTGGGAGAGGCTCAATCAACAACAACAACAAAAGGAACTGCTAGCCATCTCATGTTAGTCAGGAGACACAGGATGGAACTCAGGATTGATGGTACTACCGTATTTTTCCGTTTATAAGACAACCCAATGTATAAGACGACCCCCCATTTTCTAACCCCAAATTAGAAAATTTGATCCCTGCTTTTCCCTTCCTTTTGCTAAGCCACGGAGCTTAGCAAAAGGAAGGGAAAAGCAGGGATCAAAGGGCTCCCTTTGACCACCGCTTTTCCCTTCCTTTTTTCTAAGCCCCATGGCTTTGCAAAAGGCAGGGAAAAAGCGGAGGTCACTTTGACAGCTGTTTTTCCCTTCCTTGTGCAAAGCCGCAGAGCTTAGCAAAAGGAAGGGGAAAGGGGCAATCAAAGGGCTCCAGTGGCGGAGGCAGCAGCAGCAGGAAGTGGAGACTGAAGCAAAGAAGCAGCCCGGCTCGGCCGCCTCTCGCTGCTGCCCATTGACTGCTGCCGCCACCGCCCAACTGCAAGGAGACGATCGCTGGAGCCTCCTGCTGCTGCCTTCCGTGTATAAAACGACCCTCAATTTTTCCTCTAATTATTTTAGGAAAAAGTGTCGTTTTATACACGGAAAAATACGGTAATTCTATTCCTGGTTCCATGCTGACTTTACCACATAAAAGCTGAATTAAAATAATTCTTGCCTTGCTTTCCACTTGATTCTGCAGGAACAATGGCCAGTTCAGAAGGAGACTCAGAAAGGATGGTGGATGAGAGAAGGACAACCTCTGAAACAACAAACAAGGTGCGTGGAGCTAAAAGCAGTTTCACATTTTCTGACTTAAGAGGGATCCTCAAGGGATTTATTTAGTTATTTATTTAGGTCCAGATTAGGAGTTTATTAGACCTTGAACAGTTGAGCTTTAGGCCTAGCAGTGCCTTTAGAAGATCCACTAATTGAAGATGTTATTATGTTTGCTACTTTGATCATTTGATTTAGACTTATTCATTCATTCGTTTGTTTGTTCGTTCATAATGTTTTTAACCTGCCTTTCTCCTTGAAAAGGACCCAAGGTGGTTTACATCATTAAATAGCAGTATTTAAAGCTAACAACTTTGGGTATACAAGTGCTAAAAAGGATCAGAGAATATTATACTAAAAAAATAAGCAACACCAAAACACATTCAGAGCAGTAAGGTACACCAATCCATTAATTGATGCTGGAAGCTGCCCGGAGACTCTTGCAGAGTGCGGGCGGCATACAAGTCGAATGAATGAATGAATGAATGAATAAATAAATAAATAAATAAATAAATAAATAAGTAAGTAAAAGAAAAAACCCACTGAATCAGCCAGTCACTCAGAGAAAGCTTGCCTGAAGAGAAAGATCTCTGCCTTCTTGTGGAAGGACAATAAAGACGGGGCCAGCCTAGCCTCCTGTGGGAGGGAACTCCAAAGTCAAAGCAATCTGTACCACAAAATATATATGAATATACACTGAAGCCTCATAGTAGTGGATGCAAAAGGCTCAAACGGCATGTGAGTTTTACACTAGCAAGAAAGAAAAACAATCATGTCTTCAATTATGCGAAACTTTTTTTTTGGCAAAGATACTCTGAAAGCAACTAGATTTCACTTAAATTGAAGATAAGTGGTTTTAGACTTGCTAAATGAGTAAATAAACCATCCCTATACCAACTTGGAACCTGCCTTGTTCTACTACCCTACTAAGGTTTTGGCCTTGAAACAGATATCACAGTTCATTCAACTGTTTTTCCCACTTACAGAAATCTATAGAAAAGAGCAAACACATTACCAAAATTGGAGATATAGATTTGCATAACAGTTGCATTTACCAAGTTATTTGTATAGAGGCAAGCTTAGAAATAATGGATTCAATTTTTAAAAAAATACAGTACCTCTCATCATAGTGAGGGAGACTGTGACCAGGTGACCTGTCTACCTGCTTAGTCCATTGTCCATTGCTGATGGTTTACGGACAACTTCAAAGCCCTGCCCCCCTTTCTCTGTCTCTCTTTTTGTTGCTGTTGTTGTTGTTGTTGTCTTCAAACTTGACTTGGATTGGGTAGCCATCCAAACAGAGGACTGTTGCCTAGCAGCCCTGGAAGCAGAGGTTTTTCTTCCATCAGCAGAATACATAGCTATCCTACCCTTCACTTGTAGAGAGACACCTTTTTCCTCCCTATATTGCTCACTGCTGGCTGGATAGTTCGGTGAGTTGGAGGACCTGGCAGTGGAGCCGGAGGTGAGGGGTTTGATTTCCCCACTGTATCTCCCAGGAGAAGAGCCGGCCTGTGTAGCCTTGGACAAACTGCACAGTCCCAGGGAGCCTCCAGAAGATGGGAATGGTATTTTTGAGTATGCTATACCTAGAAAACTCTGAAAAAGTTAGCAGTAAGGTCAGAGTTGACTTGACTGCACACATTTATTCTTCTTCTTCTGCCTACTTCTCTATTTAGTACAGCTGAGAGTCTCATCAACATTGACTATTGACATGTACATTGTATGTACCTACTGTCCTCCCTTTGCAGCCTTGCATTGTGAGTCCCCAAGAGCAAGCCAGGAGGGACAGCCATGGGAGCAGGGAACTTGCTGTACACTTTGAAGACAGTGGTGAGAGCGATGAAGGTTGGTGAGTGAGTCTTTGCTGTTGCTTTCCTCGTTTGCTCTCTTTCCCTTTGTGCGTTTCTGTCTCTTATATGCCATTCTCTTTCTTTCCTTCTTCTGTTCTAATGTTCTTTACATCTTTCAGATTCTCTGCTACACATTTCCCCCTTGTTTTTCTTTCTCCAGTTTAATTCTTTCTCATCTGCTCTCCCCCTTAATTTTCTTTTTCTTTCCCCACTTTAAACTGTCTCCACCCTCAAAGAATCAGCACTTCTTCTTTCACCCTCAAGAATGAAGATTCCCCCTACCGGTGACAGTTTGTGACTAGTGTGAGGGTCACCTTCCCTAAAATTCAGGGGTGAGGTTCCCCTGTCCCAGTCCATAAGCCTCCCTATGGAGCCAGAGGTTGGCAGTTCGATTCCCCACTGTGCCTCCTGCAGTCAAGCCAGCCTGTGTGGCCTTGGGCAAGCTGCACAGTCCCAGGGCACACCCCCCCCCCCAAAGAAGGGAATGGTAAACCACTTCTGAGTATTCTTTACCTAGAAAACCTTTGAAAAGGTTGCCATAAGTCAGAATTGACTTGACGATGCACCAATTATTATTATTTAATCTGGCTCTAGTTTCTGCTTTGTTACTATACTAAGGTTTTGTCTTTGTTTGTCTAGACATGGACCCCTCTGAAGATGGACTCAGCACCTCACTGATGGAACTTTCTGTGCTGCAAAGACTGGGACTGCATAGGTTGGAAGCTTTTGGATTTCTTGTGAGCTGGTAGAGTAATATAAAATGTGGCAGTATTCCAGGGAGATGACATTCCTTCTCAGGAGTGAGCACATAGCCATACTTTGGGTTGAAATCAATCCTTAGAGTAAGATGTATGTGGATATGGGTGTGGAGTGTGAGAGCAAGCGAGCAAGGGAGTAAATCCATGTGAAATTTTACCAAATTACTGCCAGAGCTGTACCCCCCCATAACATTGGCACCAAAATTCACCAATGGCCCACAGTCTGAGTGACAAGGTGCTGGGAAGAAGCCTCTCTCTCTCCCTCCCCCTTTTACCACTTGGGCCACAAGGCACCAGTGCTGAAATCCCTCCAAAATATTCCCATCTGGATCTCTTTGGCACTCTAGCAGCAATGTTTCATTTGCGCAGCTAGAAAACGAGAGAACTGACGCTTGTCCCAGGGCCACTCAGGTCGTTGCCTACAGCATCTCAAGGCCAGGCAAAGATATTCTTATTTTGCCTAGCTTTTTAGGTGTTGTTTTAATTCTGTCAGCTGTTTTTTTGTTGCTTTTGATCTTTTGTGGCTTTAAAATTATTCTATCACAGTTTTAGTTGATTTGTTTTCTTCCTTTTTTTAAACTGCCCTGGGAATGTTGTGAGAGGGAGATGACTGTCATAAATAAGTAATGAGATTAATTGTAAACACACACACACATCCCATTAAGCTATCTGTTCTTTCCTGTGAACTCCTTAAGGTCTCCTCCCTCACAGCTTTGTATGTTCTTCCTTCACAGGGTGGCCTTGACCGAGCAAGATGTGGAGGTGAGGGTTGTTGTTTTTTTTTTTTGTCTCTACATGGAAAGGTGTCAAGTAGCCCCTCTGAATTGTTCCTCCACATATTCTGGGGGTTATCAGCTTGATCAGCTGATATAGTGCTAATTCTCATAGATGACTCTGAGACCTTGTTTTCTGACTTTCTACAAAGAAATCCTTCTGTTTCATGCAACATCACATCTTACTGTTAATTAAATCACAACAGTCTGTTGTTGTGGAAAAGCAATTCTTTTTCAACTAGCAGAGCCAGTCCCGAGAGCTGTGGAGTTACTGTAATTTCAAGAACATCCTGGAACATAGTTTAATACAGGTGCCCACAGACCTCTATGAGATAGCCACAATATTACTGATAATGAGACTCTGGAATCTTCTCAGTTCTCACCTCATGCTCATATCTTTCTCTGATCCTAATAGTCTCCAGGCAAAACCTGAAGATGTTTCATGCCATCTTAAGAAATGGGGTTGTTGGGGGGGGGGGGGGACGGGACTTCACTGCTTTCCTTTTTTGTCCTCCAGAAAATTAAACCTAAAACTTTTTTTTTCAAAAGGCAGAAGAACACTCTAAACTAGTCAATTCACAGCCCACTCAATAAATATATCCCCTCAAGTGTAGTGATTTTGAAATATCAATTGTGTGTTTCCCCTTCATGTGCTTACATTTGCATTTAAAATACTGGTTGGGTTTCCTCTGCAGTATGCCTTGTTTAACTCATTTGCTTCCTTGGCAGGCAGCTTTTGCACACTTAGCACTGGCCTTCCGTTGTGACATGTTTACACTCAGGCGGAGGGTACAGGTAGAAGAGCGGGCAAGGAACACAGCTGAGGAGAATATTGAGAAGGAACTGGCAGAATGTTGGACAATGTTGCAGGTCAGAGAAACTACATATGAGCTCTCTTGATCATTTTCTGAGTGCTTCTTACTGTGTCTTAAATGTGGAGGTCTAGTCCCATCACTAGCATTGCATCTTCACAAAGAATTAAAGATGGAGAGGGAACAACAGACAATGAGATAGACACAGAATATTCTGTAAAATCCCACTTATTTCAATGGGAACTGAGCCATGACTAACTTGTTCCCTTCCTTTCAATGGGATCTAAATGCAGTCAACCCCTTTTGAATATAACCCAATGTCTACAGTGCCACTGATCAAATCAGGTTTAAATAATGCTGCAAGCAACTGATTCATTTAATGAAGAATGTGAAAAATGCATAAGTTCAATGTTGGAGATTGCTTGCTTTTGGTCAGATTGGGAGACGAACACCAACTACAGATTAGGCTAATATTTATGTAATTGAATGGCTTTCTTCTGTTTTAATTCCTCCAGAAGCTGGATCAGGCCTGTCTGGACACCAGGTGCAAAGAAATGGTAGAGCAGCTGAAAAGCAGTCTGACCATCCTTGCTGGAGCAATTGAACGGGCAACAGTTGCCGCAGAGAAATTAGGAGCTGTTCATCAGGTTAGTTTCTTTTGGGACAGTCATGATTTGATAGAGACCATTTCCAAAAAAATAAAAATAAAGCTGAGCTCTTCTTGTGCTGTTTGTGTTGTGTGTTGTTGCTATCGAGGGTGTATAAAAGTGAAATCGCACGTGCCTTCTTGCTAGTGTAGATCTTGCATTCACATTATCAGTTGGTTTACAGAAAAGCAGGCATGGTCCTTGTCTACATAGATGTCCCATGAAGTGTAAAGCAGATGTAAGGCTGCAAATGGGACTATGTAAGCTGCAACTGACTTTAGGGCCTTCTCAGGTCTGTAAACCAGACCTTCTGTTCCATGTGATGCCTTCCTGGTCCACACGATTTCTAGTCTGATTGGAGAAAAGGGCAGAAGAAGTTCAGCAGATGGACGGGGAATCTCTGCTGGTTGGAATCCTTCCCTGGAAGCAAAGATAAGCACTTCTCCCAAGTGAATTATACAGAATGGCTGAAATCTCATTGCTTAGTATAGTATGTTAGCTCCCCTGTAAGTTCCATTGACTCCAATGGGTCTATGTAAGCTAGGTAAAGGTAAAGGTTCCCGTTGACATTTAGTCCAGTTGTGTCCGACTCTAGGGGGTGGTGCTCATCCTCGTTTCCAAGCTGTAGAGCCAGCGTTTGTCTGTAGACAGTTTCCGTGGTCACGTGGCCAGTGCGACTAGACATGGAACGCCGTTACCTTCCCACCGTGGTGGTACCTATTTATCTACTCGCATTTTTACATGCTTTCAAACTGCTAGGTTGGCAGGAGCTGGGACAAGTGACGGGAGCTCACTCCATCACGTGGATTCGATCTTACGACTGCTGGTCTTCTGACCTTGCAGCACAGAGGCTTCTGTGGTTTAACCCGCAGCGCCACCACGTCCCTAAATTGTAGCTATGTAAGCTACAATTTACTTTATGCCTATTGAAGTCAAAGGAACTTATGGAGGAGTTGACTCACCAAACCTTCACTGATTCAGTGGGCCTGGTCTAGTGAAATTCACTGTACTAAGCAACAGGTTTTCAGCTATTCTGTATAATTCACTTGGGAGAACTGCTTTATCTTTGCTTCCGGGGAAAGATTCCAAGTACATGGCCTACCCTAGGATAACATGGAACCAGATCTATCTTTCCTGCTGATATGGTTTTCTAAAACCCAAATGATGTTTTGCCCAAGATTGTATGACCAGAAAATAATAATCAGCAATAATGTTTTCTTGATATTCCATACCTATCTTTTCTCACCACTCTTGCCATTTTGTTCCTCTGCTTCTGAATTATAGGGAATGAACGCGGTGAGGAGAGTGTTTCTGACCTTGTGTTCCCACTTCTTATGTCATGTGTTCATTACTAGAACCTGGGTTCACATGATGTAGCCCCAGCTGTGTTCTTCAGGGTGTGAAGAGAGGGTTATGCATCACACTGAACATGCTCTTCTACTTGCCTAAGTCTTTCCTGCCAACTCTTCCTGTCATTCCAAAACTGTTTTCTAATGTTGAAGAGGATTTTTTTGGTTTGGTTTTTTTTTTTTTTACATTGACCATGTAGTAGGTGGAAGGAGATGCTTTGGGTGCTGGTTTCCTAATGTCAGAGAAGACATAGGCTGGCTTTGTAGAGAGTTCACAAGCTAGCATCTGTAGGACACAATATCTTGTCTTCATCTCATAGGACAGTAAGGAGAAGTGGCAAGCAAGTGGTGAATTCTTGTATCTTGTCATGGGGCATCCAGCTGTACATTTGCAGTGCCATTCTCCATATCAATAGCAGGCAGACTTGGGCAAGTGCTGAGGCCCACCTGACAGGGAGGACCTGCTGGTACCAACATCTGCCCTTGTACCTGGCTCTGGAAGCCACCATTTTAATTTCTCATGGAGGCACTGGGGAAAACTTAAATGGATACCATTTGTTTCTGCTGTACTGTATACTTGCTAATGTGGTACAAGATGCCCAAGGTGGCATATTGCCAAGGATCCCATCAAACCTAGAATCAGCCCCGGTATGTTTGTCTACTTGTGTTGTGCAGTAGAACTGTCCAGGTTTTGGCATAAGAGATATATCTTCTGGCTTCAACTGGCATCTGGTTTTGCTATAGCCATAAGAATACAGTACATGCCTTATTCATAGGCCCAATTTCCAACGCTTGGAAATGTCCTCATTTTAGTGATAGGAGTAGGCTGTGCAAATTTATTTTATCTGACTTTTACACTGCCAACCAAGTACATTGAGTGGGTGGTTTTGCATTGCCTTGTACAGAACTTGTTTATAAACTGAGGTAGAGGAAGAACTGCTAGACTTAATTAGAACCAGAAACAAGCTTCAGAATTTGCTGTTAGAGGCCCCCACACATGAACACCACAATGTCATTCTAATGTGCTTGTGTGGGTGTCGCTGCTTAATAAAACAGGCCTCCCAGTCCCTACTAACATATTCTCTAGACATTGCTAATCCTATTCTACAGGTATAAACAAGCAGAGTGAACCTGCTTATCCTACAGCTTGTTCTGTCCATGCCAGGGAATGTAACAATTTCTATATAGGTTCACATGACCCTTCTTTAAACCTCCTGAAAAACAGCTTCTGGACTTTTATTCTGAGAGCTAATACAGCACAATGACTAAAAGAAAGATATCTAGACCAGGAAATTTCCTGTTCGAACCTTGCTTCACTTATTAGCTTCACATAGCACGTAGCTGAAATGGCTGCCCATTTAGATGAGGCTTGGGCAAATGCATGAAAGATGAAGCTAATCAGAGGCTACTAGGTGTGAGGAATATATGTATGTTCAATCTTGGAAAATACCAGGGCAGTTTGCCCCAGTATGGGTTGCTGGGGTGCGTGCGCCGGAGAGGGATGTTGCCCATGTGTTCTGCCTGTGGGTTTCTCTTAGGCAACAGGTTGGCTGCCGTGAGAACCAAATGCTGAACTAGATATGGCTTTGACCTGATCCAACAGGGATCTTCTTATGTTCTTAACTTGTTAAGCAGCTTAACCAGGCAATCCACCAGTTCATAGGACAAACCAGATATTTTAGGTGGTTTGTGGTGAGAAGAGAGGGAACTCTCATTCATTCTAGTGTGTTTTTCTCACCTCCAGGAAAATGCAAATCTACTTGCTTTGCTTGGTAATTGGTCTTCAGGACCAAAACACAGGTTTCTTCTGAAATCTGGTTTCATAAACCTGGAAGACTGTACAGTATCAGTCATCCCTGTCCAACATTAACATGCTTTCTGCTCCATGATGTCTGATTGTGCTCTCAGCTTCAGTCACATCTGTTCTATTTCCAGTGTGAAAGAATAGTACTGTGCATTGCCAATTTTTTTTTAAGTGCATGCCTTGAGTACTGCAGAAGTGGTGTAAAATTCAAAGGATGACAGAACATCCCAATGTGATGTCCAGTTTTGTCAATGATTTGAGCAACCAGGAACATAAGCACAAGTTGTGTTCCCAGAGGTTGGTTGGAGTTTGTGAGAAAGAATCTGTTCTTGGGCTTCCTCCAGGATGGTTTTGGTGGCTTTTGGAGAACTGCTCCATCTTACCCTGCTGCTTTACTTTAAGCATCCCTTCCTGTCCCTTCTCTAGGAGGCACGCATGAGCCGAGCCACAGAGGTGATGGTCCAGCATGTAGAGAATCTGAAAAGGCATCACCTGAGGGAGCACACAGAACTGGAGGAAATGAAGAGACTGATCCAACAAAACTCTCGCAACCGGCAGTTGGCAGAAAACAGGGGTGAGGTGGGACAATCCTTTGTGTGGAGGGTCATTTTATTTATTTATTTATTTATTTATTTATTTATTTATTTATTTATTATTAGACTTCTACCCCACCCATCTAGACCAAAGGTCTACTCTGGGCGGCATTACAAATTTTTTAAAACAGTGAAACCAATAAATGTATACTATGAATCCAAGATGGCAAAAATGTCAAAATTTAAGATACAGTACGGCAGGAGGGAAAGCCTGCCCAAATAACCAGGTCTTAAGTTTACTCCTGAAGACACCCAGAGAGGGAGCCAGGCAGATCTCCATGGGCAAGTTGTTCCAGAGGCGAGGGGCCACTGCTGAGAAGGCCCGGTTCCTTGTTCTTTCCTTCTGGATCTCCCTCGGTGTTAGGCCCCTCAGCTGCCCGGCCTGGCTAGAACGAGTGGCTCTGGCAGAACTGGGTGGGAGGAGGCGCTCTGCCAGATATCGAGGTCCTAAACCCTTTAGGGCTTTATATGTCATCGTTAGGACTTTGAAATCAATGCGGAAATGAATGGGCAGGCAATGCAAGGTGGCCAGAGTGGGGGAAATATGTTGGTACCTTTTCACCCCTGTAAGAACTCTGGCCGCCGTATTCTGCACCATCTGAAGTTTCCGCGTCAGTCTCAAAGGCAGCCCCACGTAGAGCGCATTACAGTAGTCTAATCTTGAGACTACGAATGCATGGACCAAGGTGGTGAGAGCCCCCACATCAAGATAAGGACGCAGCTGGGCAATCCGCCGAAGATGGAAGTGTGCGGGACGGACCACTGACGACACCTGGGTTTCCATGGTGAGTGCCGGGTCCAGATGTACGCCCAAACTGCGAACGTCACTCTTAGTGGTAAGAGTCACCCCCCCCCCCAAAAGAGAGGGAGTTTCCCAAACCACTGATGTCTGGGCCACCCACCCGAAGGACCTCCGTCTTGCCCGGGTCATGTGTGTTGCCTAGAGAAGATATCAATGTGTAATAATATACAACGGCTGGTGTCCTGTAAGGGGGCCTCTGAGGAGTCAGAAAACACCTCACACTAGAATGGATTCCCAGGAGTAATTTAGGTGGGACTTTAAAAAATGAATTTGAACTCCTGAAACCATGCCTCCAAATTATTAAAAGGCAAAACTTTGAAAAGTTGCTTTTTTGGCCTATAACTCCCAGAATCTTCCAGCCAACATGGCTATTTTAGGAGTTGATACGATAGCCTAAAAAACTCACATCCAAGCTGTGTTAAGAGCCATTTGTGAATCAAACTAAATAATACAATACATTTTTAGAAGAGGCTTTGAAGTTCAAAAGATGCCTATTTGTCACAATTAATTACGTGCCATCAAGTCGTAACTGATTTATAGCGACCCTAATAGGGCTTTCAAGGCAAGTGAGAAAAACTCGTATTCTACCAGTTCCATTCCCTCAGTACATTTCCATGGCCAAGCAGGCATTCGAACCCTGGTTTCCAGAGTCCTGGTCTATCACTGTGCCCACTATACCACACTGAGTCTATTTGTCATAGCATGTGATTTTCCTCTTCTCTGATCTTATGCTTAGGCTGTGACTACTCGTTCAAATACCACAGGATGTCTATGGCTACAGTATAGGTCAATTTGAAGTATTTTTGTTTCTGATCACATGACACAAAGGCTGATTCAAATTGGTCCAGCCCTTTTTGCTCCCAGCATGTCTATTTTTTTCTCTGCTTCTGGGGGCGTCAACTTTTTTCAAGCCAGAACAATTGAATGGACTTTTTCTTGTGTGATCAGTTGATTTGTTCTCGTAAAGGTGGGAGACGTGTCTGTGGGCGGTGTTCTGGTGATGTAGGTAGTTGGGATGTGATGTTCAGGACTGCAGGAACACCTTCTCCCATGTTCTTTCCCTCAATTGTCCTCTGATTTTATTTTATTTTTTACATATATGTGATTAGTACTAGATCATATTATCACTGGTATTGATATACTAGTATAGCACTAAGTCATCTCTGGATGAGAATATTTGAATATATATATATATGAACAAAACAGAAACAATCCAGATGAAATAAAAGATGTTCCTGTGATATATGACATTTCTGTACACATTAAGAACTTTGGACTGCTGCCATCTTTCCCAAAACACCGTACAACCCTTTCAAAACCAAGCAGCTTGAGAGAGAATCATAAAAGGATCAGCAGAGGTGGGACTAGAGGAATGAACAAAATAAGGGGGGCTTGGGCTGAAATGTGGATTGCATCACACCGAGTGTGAACACTGAACTCCTGAATCAATCCACAGCCCCTGTGTGAGCGCTGACTGCGAGTTCAGTTGTAATACAGGCTGTGAATCAAATTTCAGCAAACTGTAGCCAGTGTAGTTTCAGCCTTAGTATGCTTTGTTTTATGACTGATGATTGCAGGATAAACACAGGTTTAATTTTCAAGCCTAATTGCTGAGTCCTGCATCTCAGGGGAATCCTATTGTTAAAGGGGAAATGGATCATCTTGACTGGAAGGAATACATATTCCCTTTGGCATCTAGTTGACCCTAAGGAAGATCACCTGCTAGTTTCAGATAAATAAAAATCACAGTGCTATGTTTGGAAAAGCCATGTAGGTTTTTAAAAAGGCAGATTGCATTAGCTGGGATGAAGGTGGGAGCCAACTATAGGTGGGAACAGAGCAGGCATGGAGAGAGGAATTAAATGCTTTCCTTCCACACCTCTTGAGGGAAATCCCATTTCTGAAGTCTATCTGAGCTTTTGGGAGAAAACCTGCACAGATGCCAACACTGGAAGTGGGATTTTTCACAGATCTACAATAGGAGGCAAAAGGGATACATTCACCTCTTTACTGACACCTTTGATCCCTGTGACTGTCTCAGCATCTCAAGTTGGCACAATTTCCAGGGTATTTTTTTTAAACCCTGCATATTCCATGCAAAGGCATTGCATTTAATCTTACATATAGTTTGAGTTAGGGCTGGATTATCATTTTTCTGTTTTACTGGGGTGAGCAAACAAGGCAAGGAACATTTTATCTTGACTGGTGTCTTAACTCTAATGAGCAATTCCATCACAATGAATTGTCATGTGAAAGATTTCATCACTTACAAATTATTCTGTTGAGTTTTGGGTAGTTCTAGGAAAACATGCTCCCTAAAGCAAATCTACTTAGAGACGGGGTACAGAATTAACCCCCAAAAGTCAATCCAACTTTATATAATTGCTGTGTGTGATGAATGATATTCATACACAGTATCTGTGGAGTGGGGTAAGAATACCTTCCTCAGCCCCAGCTCTCCATCTTTCACCTTCCTCAAGGGCTACTCTAACTATGTTAAGATTGTAACTATGATCAGTAGTTACAAACTCCCTTTAGCAGTGGTGTAGTGGATCCATGGCTTGCGGGGCTGAAGCCCTGAGACTTTCCTGAGTAGCAGGATATCATCTGCCAATCCGCACCCTGCCTCTGTCTTTCCTGTTGCCCCAAGCTTAGCAGCAGTCCTCCAATAGTAGAGAGAGAAATGGACTTCCCCAGGAGCAGTGCATTGTCAAAAGCAATCCCTGCCTTAGTGCAAAGTATTTGAGGGTGATTTGTCCTTGAATGGGCAATTAAGAGACATTAACTTTACAAAAGGCCTGTTCTTCATTTTTTTTTTGTATGGGATGATCCAACGGTCTGCATTTTAGGACTCCTTGTAAGGGAGTAGTCCCAACAGCCACATTTCCTTTTCTCTTCCATGTCAGTGGTAGGTAGGGCATATAGAGAGTTTTTCAAGTAAGGAGGCTTTTCATATTAAATGTACATTTCTATATCAGTATTCAGATTCATAAAACCATAACTTAGTCATAAAACCAATTTAAAAATGAACCAGTAACTAAAGCAGCATAAGTAAAACCATTCACCTTCATTGTAGCCCCCTTATCTGCCAGATGCAAGGCATAAAACAATTTAGAAAGACTGAATAATTGCCTCCAGGAGCATAAGCAGCTCCCTTGTATTGAGTCAGACTATATATAGCTCAGTATTGTCTACACTGATGAGGCGGCAGTTCTCCAGGGTTTACTTTGAAGAGTTTCCTAGCTCTGTTTAGTGTTCCTAAACAAAGAGGGTTGTTATATTTAAAGCCTGTGCTTTTAACTGATTCTGTGCCCCCTGCCCATAAGGGTCTGTCTTTGTCTCCACAGAGGACGGGGAGCAGAGAGTGAAGCATCCTCCAGTGCGATTCTTTCAACAGGTAAGAAAGTGAGGGGTGCAAGGGTTTTGTCCAGCTCTTTCAGTGACCTTGCAGAGAACAGAGCCAGACCTACAATTCCCCTGAAGCCATACAGTCATGGTAGGAAAGAGAGGGGTCAGGCATCTGGCTTCATCGTCCCCTTAGAAGGGTCATGTCCTTTGACACTATGCACAAAATTTCATCCTCTGATGCCACCCTATAGGCTATTGGCATGGGCACAAAATTAAGCAACCTCTCCTGTTTGAGCAAGGCCCGTTATTTGCAGTGGTGTCTTGTTCTTAAACCAAAGCAGCAAAGCAACCAGATGACAGTAGCTGCAGAATGAGAGTGGAAACTGTCATGTGAACTCCCATTAGCAACAAGTAAGTGGTAGCCAAGGGACTTCTCATCTAAAGCTTAGGATACCCCACCACCACCCTAATGCCTCTTCTCTTTATTATGAAACTTGGTCATTTTCTTCTATGACGAGCTTTTGAAACACCCAGAAGGCTTTGAGATCCCTTCTTTCCAGGATGAACAGCAAGAAAGGTTTCTGGGTGTTCTCCTTCTACCCTATCAATATGTATTTCTGCCTTGGCTTGCACAGGGGAGAACATGGCCAAGAAGGTAGAAAGCTGAACTGCCTAAAGAGTCTGTTATAATTCATCCAGAGTGATATGGGGGTAAAACTAGGGCTGGAGGACTCGTGGCCATCCGCATGCTGCTAAATGGCAACTCCCTCTAATTGGACAAGCTGGTTGGGCCTTATGGAAATTGGTAGGACCAGGCTGGTCCTGAGCTGGAGTAAGGTGGATGCCTCAGGCAGCAGAGTCCTGGGGGTGGTGGTAGAACCACCATTGACATCCACTGACTGTCATCTGAGTTGACCACTGTTGGAGTCTTGCTTCACTGGAACACCACGCCACCTTCATCATGTGGCCATGTCTTCACTAGCTAATTGAATAATATCTGGCTCAGTCAAGGTCCTAAAGGCTTCAGAGATTTTTGTTTTGCCTCCCCTCCAATACTTTGGTGCTGAGGACCACCTTGGAGCTAGGTGTTCTTCCAACAGCTGTGGGAGACATTGTAATAAGGTGGCCATAAGTCCTTCTTGAGGGAGGATGGTCCTCCATTTGAAGGACAATCCTCTTTTTCGGTGACATGTAAGCAGCCGCTGTACATGGCCACAAGATGAGGACAAGATGGTGGTCCAGCATGGCAAGGTGTTCACATCCCCAGAAGTGTCCTCCTCTTCCCTCCACAGAAGGCAGGCCGGGTGCATCTTTCCCTGCTCAGTTAGCGAGAGGGTTTGTGCCAATCCTGGGAGTGGGGGGTCCAGTAGCCTCAGAAAAATCACTAGGTCCCCTAATCTGGATTCATCTTTTAACTGTTCAAAACCCTTTGCCTATTGTCTCAAGCTTTGTTCAAAAATAATAACAGATGCATAATTTAAAACAAAGGGTTTCCATACAGTTAATGTCACATTTAAACTGGATAGCCAATATGAACATGTGCAGTAATTAACACACTAGCGTGGCCTAATCCCAGGACAATACTGCTGCTCTCTGGGTAGCCATGTTCCAGTTATAGAATCTATCTGGCTATCTGAGCACTTCTGTTTTTGACTACTTGTAATTTTTCTGCCACTTTTGCCTATTTTCAGACCTGGTGTGGTCTGTGGAAAGTTCTAGGTATGAAACTATGTCCCCCTAAGCTTACCAATGTTGTCAATCTTGCTGTAAATCATGCTTGAGGTCACATATGGGAAGAGGGATTGTGGAGTTGGGGTGTCACAGCTTAGTATCAACACCCTCTCCTCCCAAATAATGCTTGACCTTGCCTCTTAGTACAGGCCTGCTAACCTCTATTCTTCCTTTCTATCCCAGGGTTCAGCTCGCCGTAGAGTCAGCATTGCAGTTATTCCCAGGCAGCTGACAGTAAGGAATCCCTGCTTTTACTATATGCCTTTATGTGTGCTTGTCATTCTATCTTGAACAACATTTTTTATTTTGTCTACACATTTCTTGAAATCTAAGTTGAGACCGTGTGTGTGTGTGTGTGTGAGAGAGAGAGAGAGAAAGAGTTGCAGCTCTTTCTTTTCATGAATAATTACTAACCAACATGCATTGTGTTGGCCTTCAAGACTTCCAGCTGGCTGCAGTGACCAAATTCATAGTGGTGCCACTACCTATAAAACTGAAATAGTTACCCGGAGGCGAAAGGCCTATGTGCAGCCCTTGGGCTAGTGTCCTCTAGCCTTCAGCATTGTCTGACTGTCTGGATGCTCTGGGCCCACTTGTGCTCTCTGTGGACCACCTTTCTGGGAACTGCCGCCTCTTCTGCTGTATCTGTGTTAGTATGTGAACAAGAAATAGAAAAGGGATCAGGTAGCAGAGGAAAAAGAGAGAGCAATGGACTCCTCTAATGCTGCAATTTATAATAATCATCTTAGAACTGCAGAGCTGGAAGGGACCCTAGGGATCATCAAGTCCAGCCCCTGTCAAGGAGGCACAGTGGGCAATCCAACTCCCAACCTCTGGCTCTGCAGCCAGATACCTAAACCACTTTTTTCTCTCTCTCTCTCTCTCTCTTGCTCTGGCACCACCCACCATTTACCTCTTGCTCACCACTAGCAGTTTACTATTCCTATTAGCCAACAGCCTTTCCTGCCTTAGAAGATCAACCACCATGAGTCATCTCCATCTTCCTCCCCCAATCCTGGGGTGTAGGGTTTGCATTTGGGTTTTTCTATACTTGCTCAGAGTTTCAAATTTCAGACCATGAGGGCTAGAAACATGCTATTCCCCAATGCAAGTTATAGTTTGCATGGCTGTATGGGTTTGGAGGTTTGACTTGGAGTTTGCTTGGAGGCTGTACTGCAATGGATGCAGGAAAATGGGTTGAGGTTGAACCCGGACAAGACGGAGGTCCTGAGGGTGGGTGGCCCCACCATCAGCGGTTTGGGAAACTCCCTCTCATTTGGGGGGGTGACTCTCACCGCGAAGAATGAGGTTCGCAGCTTGGGGATACATCTGGACCCGGCGCTCACCATGGAAACCCAGGTGGCGTCAGTGGTCCGTTCCGCCTATTTTCATCTTTGGCGGATTGCCCAGCTGCGTCCCTATCTTGATGTTGGGGCGCTTACCACTTTGGTACATACGCTTGTAATCTCGAGATTAGACCACTGTAATGCGCTCTATGTGGGGCTAACTTTGAGGTTGATGCGGAAGCTCCAAATGGTGCAGAATGCGGCGGCCAGACTTCTTAGTGGGGTGAGAAAATACCATCATATCTCTCCCACTCTGGCCGCTTTACATTGGCTGCCCGTTCGGTTCCGCGTTGACTTCAAAGTTTTAATGATTACGTATAAAGCCCTAAACGGTTTAGGGCCTCGATATCTGGCGGAACGCCTATTCCCACCGAAATCTACCCGTATCACTCGAGCGAGCCAGGAGGTGAGGTTGAGGAGCCTAACGCCGAGAGAGGCCCGGAAGGAAAAAACAAGAAACCGGGCCTTCTCGGTGGTGGCTCCTCGCCTCTGGAATAAGCTCCCTCCTGAGATTCGTATGGCCCCTTCGCTGGGCATTTTTAAGACCCAACTAAAAACTTGGATGTTTAAGCAGGCCTTCCCTCCAGTCACTATTTGATTTTTCTTTTTCTTTCCTTTTTTCCATCTTGAATAATTGATTTTGATGCTATATATTGATTTTATATTGATTTTATATTTAAATTGTTTTGTTTTAAATGTTGTTAGCCGCCCAGAGTGGTCATCTGACCAATTGGGCGGGATATAAATACAATAAAAGTAAAGTAAAGTAAAGGTTTCCTATAAAAGCTGCTAATGCTGCAGGAATCCTACTGAGCCACAGAACAGAAAAGGCTTCTGTTCCTCTTCTCCTTATTCTTTCTGCAATAGATTCACAGTTCTGAAAATGGACAAGGATCAGAGGGAGAAGCCATTAAGCCAACAACAATGGAGGAAGAAAGCCCAGAAAGGTAGGGAAAGGTTGATGGAAGATGTCAGAGCTTCATTCATTTGTGGAAAGTTGTCTTGCTTAGTCCTCCTGATATCCCTGGTTGTCTATCTCTTTTCCCAGCAGACATCCCCTCTTCCCTCAAGAAGATTTCACTGATAGTAGCTTTATTCTGCATGCGGGATCTTCCAACATTCCACATCTGAACTTGCAGAGGACAAATAGCGTTGAGGGTGACACACGCAGAAGTTATTGCACAGAAAGGTAGGGTTATCAGCCCAGCTTTCCTACTTGATTCGTTTTTGGGAAAAGCAATTCCACATCCCCAGTTTATCCAGAGTTGGCCTGGTCTCCTAAAGAAGAGCAGACATCTGGGTGATGAAGGTAGCTGTGATTTGGGAGTCTGGCTCCCTGCCTATTATGATGTGGCTTTCCACTGAGCCACGGTTATTTTTGCCATTCGTGAACTGGCATTACAGCAAACACGTACAGTACAATGTGAATGCTTGTGTACATGCACCTGGGAACCAAGATTGGCCTGCAGTTCCTAGCATGTGCATATTGGATGCCATGGGTCAATGACACCCTGCAAATCTCATGTGGGGAACATTGGGATATGTGTGATAAACAAGATTGCCAAGTAAAAGGAGCCCTCTTATATCATGAAGCACGTCACTTAAGGTCAAGCTAGATGAAACATCAGTGTTACAATTAAAAGCATTTTTTCCCCTTCAGACACATAGTTTCAACAAAGCTCCATATAAATGAGGCCTGTGTTTACCTCCTCTGGACTGAAGCAAAAGCAAGCAAATTTGCAACATGCAGAAGTGATGAAATCTTATGCTTGAAAATCAAACTTTTTTTGCCTTTTTAGAGAGCTCTGCTTCTCATTACTTGTTAGCTATCATACAGTTTGACCCTTAGTTTGCCTCTCTGGCCCATCTCCAAAATGAGATCGGAGCTTCAGAACTCCTTTGGCTTCCTGAAAATTCCATTGAGCATTATGAGCTGCATTGTAAGATTGATTGATTGATTTGCATAGGAATTGGGATAAGGGATCCCTGCTCTTTTTCCTCCCAGGAGAGGATCAGAACTGAGGAGAAGAACCAGCATTGGAAAGACAGTAGAGGAAGAAGCCAATGAAGAACAGGGCCATGAGGAAGGGGAGGAAGAGTGTGATGAACTGGAAACAATTGCTTTCCTGTGAGTGTGTTTCTTCTGCCTTTGCCTTCCACACACGGTGCCTTCTCCCAATGATTTAAAAAATTGTATCATGAATATTGGCAGTCCATTCTCTAAAGCCATTTGAGAGAAGAAGATCAGAGAAAGGTTTAGCACCCTCCCTTAATCATGACTGTAGATGTATGAAAACAGTGTTAGATTGCTCTAGCCCTTCTCCAGCACATGGGAAATTTAATCCACCATACTAGTTACCAACATCTCAGACAAGGAAGTAGGAGAGTTGGAAAAGGGGGAAATAAAGAGGAGCCCAAATGATGAGGGAATGGAGCACCTTGTGAAGGAAAGCTGGAGCAGCTGATTGCACCACAGTGCAGAGAAAAACTAATGACATGGTGGAGCAGGAATGAGGAACCCTTTGCCATCTGGATGTTTTGGACTTCAAACCCAGAAACTCCAGTAAGCAATAGCCAGTAATAACTGAGTGTGGGTGCTGTAGTCCAGAAGTTCCCGGTTCCTGTAAGGATGGCTTGTAAAATGATGCATGATATTGAGAAAATGAATGGGGAGAGATTTTCTCCTCTCACACACACAATAAACAGAGCATGGGGTTCATCCAAGGAAAATGATCAGTGGGAGGTTTAGGATAAAAGGATGCAGTACTTTTCCCATTTATGGAAATTCTCTATCAGATACCTTTGAAAAGGGATGAGACAAATTCAGGGGTGATACACCCATGAATGGTTGTGACTCACAATCTGCTGGAGGGATCTGGCATTTGGTTATTCCCTTTTTAGTGCAAAAAAAAGTACAGAGAAATGTGGCTTGTCTCCCTCCTTACTTTGGGAAATGATCAGTCTGGATGCTTCTTAGTTAAAGGGAACAAAAGAGCCTTTGCTTACAGTTCATGGCTTTGTCCATTTAAACAGTTAGATGGCTAGTTAGTATGGAGCTACATCTTCATGCCTCTGTCTCTGGAGAGGAGAAGAGGGAGGGAGGGAGGGAGGGTCCATCTCAAACAAGTTTAGTGGCTCTCCACAGACACCTAAGGAGAAGCATCCAAGATTGTATTTTACCAACAGGATGGCAGTTTGCAACCTCCAGATCGAGAGGCAGCAGGTTATGAAAATAGCTAAGAGCTACAACAGGAGGGGGGGGGGGCAATTGTCTTCATGTCCTGCTTATAACCTTCTCTGAGGCATCTGACTGGCCACAGTGGGAAACAGGATGCTGGAGTATGTGACCGGTTAGTCTGACCAAGGAAGGCTCTTCGTGCATAAAAATATTTCTTGCATAGAGTTAGAGATTATACGCAGATTTCAATCTACAAAGAACTTCGGAATACTCTTTCTGACCATTTTAATTAAAGAATGTCTCTATCCGTTTTTGGAAATACGAGAGAATAAACAGCACCATATGTACATACGTGCATACTTGTATAGGTTGTGGAGCTCAACTCCTTTTTTGGGGAGAGGGGTACAGAATTTGTGTTAGCATGGCACTACTTTTTTTTTAAAAAAAGTATCAAGCCCACATTACTTTTGAAGTAATACTGAAGTGTATAAATGCTCGGAATATCCTATGAATTTATCTGCAGAGTTGTTTAACCGGTTTGATCTCCCTATATTGAGGCAGAACATCAGGCTGATAGCTGACTAATCACTGGATGATTGTTTTATTCTTATTATTGTTGGCAGGTCCAAAGGAGCTGAAAGGGGGTATTGCAAAGCCTGGTTCTCCATGCCCACCTACTATTGGGTTTTGATGTGGCTGTTTTTTCTGGGTATTGTTTGCCTCATTCTGATCCGGTTCCTGGAGCTGCAGAAACAATATCCATTTATAACTTCTGACTTCTAAGCATGGAAGGAGCAGAATAACCATGCCAGAACATCACACCACCAAACATCAAAAGACTGTTTACCTATCCAAATTTTTTAAAACTGGGGGGAAAGATACTGCTGAGTGTGCATGACTGGGTACTCATGTTTGACTCCTGTGAAGACTTCTGGAGGAATCTGCAAATAGCTAAGGACATTTTCTTAATCCAAGATGGTTTTTGTTATTGCTCCATTCATGGCCTTCGTATATAAGCCCAGTGAACACCTTTGTTGAGACATGGCTTAATGCGGTAATACTTACAAGTCCTTGAAGAAGTGCAATCAAGGTGTTTCTCCTGTATTTTGAGGTTTAATATCCTTCAATGTCTGGGTCAATGAGCAGGTGTATGAGAGCAATAATTGGATGGAGGTGGCATGTTCAAGGATGTGTCTGCAATGCAGTCCTGGGCTTTTCTGCTCCAGACTCTTTCCTAACTGGTCACTCCTTTCAGCTGCTGCTCAATTTAAAGCAAATCACATATTTATATAGTATTTGTGATTATCTCATCCTTGATCAGAAAAGGTTTCTCAGGTTTTATCAATGTTCATTACTTTGTACTGCAAAAGCATGGTAGAAATCCATAATTACATACATTGATCAGGGAGACTTACCGTAAAAAAAAAAATTCTTAAAAAGGATCCGCTGCATGAGGGTGGCATTGATTGCGTAAAGTCATATTGCAGAGGAAAGGATGTGTGACACACCACTCTTCACCACCAGTAGGTGGTGCTCAGGCTATCCTACAGCAGCTGAGGGTATTGCCTTAAAGAGAGAGAGGCCCAGGAGAAGGGTTTTCCTTCCTTCAGGAGGCTTAGCAACACTTGAAAACATGCTGTGAACAGTATTGGGCTGAATGGGTCTTACATATAGGTAACAGGCATGAGCTGCAGGAAAGGAAGAGAAATGAGCATTCTCCTGCTAGGCAAGACCCAACAATGAAAAGGCTTTCTATCAAGCAATGCAGGACAAGCCGCAGGCAGAGTGGCCCTGCCCTCACTTGCTGGAGGCACAACAGGCAGTGGGAGGTCAGCCGTGTGCATGCCAGGCATCCTGACCCGCATTTCTGAAGCTGCCCCAGGGCCAGACAGTGCCCTGGGAGATGCCATCTCTTCACCAAAGTCACAGCCTTCTGTAAGGAGTGTGGAGGTGCCATTTTGTCCTTTAAAAAAAGAGAGAAAAATCTCACCAGGAGCAAATTGTCCTGGGCTGGACCTGAGACAATAAAGCTGGATGTTTTCCTGTTGTGAAACAAACCTTAAATCCTCCCCTGTGGAGAAGTGCAGGTCTGTCAAGGGTCAAAATGGGATAGGATTTATTATCTGGGTACACAAATAATAAATGGGTGGGGTGGGAACTGAGAGAACGATGCAACCCCATGAAGTTGTTCTGTGTGACCAATGGCACAGTTCCACATCCACTTTGAAGCTGTCCATAGGATGCAGAGACCATGTGTTATTTACCTCAGGAAAGGATGAAACGGAAGAGGGTAAAAACCTCTGACAGAGCAGTCAACAGGGTTTTTCAGAGGCACTGACATGTCTCCTGCAAACACAACACACCTTCCTTCTGTGGGATCTTAGGAACAGGGGAGGCTCCTTCTTGCAAGGTGTGCTTAGATAAACTGCAATGTTTGCTCCCTCCATGTTGTAGTTGTTCAACATTCAGCATGTTTTATATACAGGCAGAGCACATCAGTCCACCCAGGGCAGTTTAGTACTCCCAGCGCACCAGCCACTCAGCCCTGGGGGTTGGGGGATTCTGGGTCCAAAATAGGATAACTTTCTCCAAGCTCAGCAAAGACCAGAGATGCCTTTTTGGGAAGCAAAGTTAAGAGATGCACACACCTGTGCATGCATGCACACACACGCGTCTCATAATAGAAAGGGAGCCTAGCACAAAGTACCACATAGGAAAGAGGTGGAGTATCTAATGTGTGGGTGCGGCCAAGCAAAGTGTCTTTCAGGTGTGTCACTTGGAGCATAAGTGAGGCTCGCAAATGGCACAGGATAAAGGCTGATCCCTTTGCAGATTAATGTCTGCTGCTCCAAATGGCAGGTGGAGAGTTAGCAGGATTATTGTTGTAGGTCATGACACAATTCAGCAAAGTAGGAACTGAGCCCTATCCTATAACTCACACACTTCCTCTTTCCCACCATTTCCCCTTTACTGCTAGTTTGGCACTGTGTTACTAAATCTGCCATGGGCGAAGCTGCCATCTAAATGTAGCCTTCGAGACAGACGATGTGGTCTAGATACAGGAAGTAACAGGAACACAAAGGGGCCGCTACCTGATATCAGGAGCTAAGCACCGTTAGACCTGGTTAACAAGCGGATGGAAGATCACCAGGTAATCCCAGAGAACTCCAGAGAGGGCAAGGAAAGAATCTGGCTTGGAATGGTATTGTAAGTGTCAACAATAGGGGCTAAATGGCCCTGACTCAAAATAAGGCAGCTCCTGTGTATTCTGAACATCTTATATTGTTTTTTTAAAAGCACATTAATTTCATTGGGTGCCTTCTAGTTTTAGCGTGATGCAACATGACATCCAGCAGTTTTCCAGAGTGCTGGAGGGGCACTGTGGAAACAGGAGAAATGCTGCTGCTTCGTCCAGCAAAAGGCAATGGCCAGAGGATTCAGGAGGAACAGTCAGATGGTGGTGGCGGCGGCTGCCACCCCATCCCCAGCACTGGCCTCACTGGCCAGCCTTTAGTCAAGTCCCAGTTCACTTCTGCAAGCAAGTGAACTCAAATACACGGGTTGCCTCAAATACACAGTCTTGGCCACAGCCTCACATGGGCAGGCTGGTCCCAGGCAGTGGCTCTCACTCGTCTTCAGCAATATTGTGTCTGCATGAAGCACACACACCTTCCTATGAGGGAAAGCCTTGGAGGTCAACTGCTACTTCACGCAAACCGCGTGCTTCCCGTGTGGACTAGGCTACAGGTGGCTGTAATGCAGCTGTTTGCGTGTGTGTTTCAAAGGCTGAGAAAAGGGTAAAAGCAAAAAACAAAACAAAACAAAAACCCACAACATATAATGACCTGCATTGCGGTGGCATGCCAAAATTTGCCCCTCGATACAAGTAAATGAGCATCTTCAATTTTGCAGATGATAACCATACAAAGGGCCACTTGTGGAACAAGTTGGCTTCAAATTCTCCTTTGTTTAAACCAGCAGGAAGAATTGTTTCACCTCCAACTGTTCCTGCTTTTTGTAACCCTTGTTGTTATTTGCTGTCAAGTCACCTCCAACTTACAGGGACTCTATGAATGAGTGACCTCTGAAAGATCCTGTCCTTGATAGCCCTGCTCAGTTCTTGCAAACTCAAGACTGAGATGTGGGGCTTTTTTTCGGTCAGTCCATCTCACATTTTGTTTTCCTCTTTCCCCCGCAAACGGTTGTTAACTTCGGAGAATCCCAGCCCGCATCTCTTTAGCTTCCTGTTGGTATTACGCACGGATCTCACGTTTCAGTTATAACCTTCGGCTGAAACTCCCGTCCTCCTCATTTCGGCATTGTCTTGCCTAAATCTTCCGGCATCACCCAGAGCCTGCACGGGGCGCCCGGCCGGCAACGAAGCTCCGCCCCCAGGCTGGGTGACTCTCGCAGCTTCCCAGCCAAGCGCCCGCAATGCTCTCGGCCGCGTCTCGACCGCCCCGCTGAGCGGGCCGCGCGCAGAAGGACTAGACGGGAGCAGCCGCGTTTCCCGATCCAGGAGCCCGGGGAGGACTCGGCTGAGCGCGGCGGCGGCGGGGAAGGGAAGGGGAGGGGGGGCTCCCTGCGCTGCCTGCGCCACCAACCACGTCCGGCGCAAAGGAAGGAGAGGCGGAGGAAGGCGCCGCAGGCGGAGAGAGCGAGAGCGAGCGAGAGCAAAGCCGGCTGCCTGGACGGAGGCACTTCGCTCGCCGGCCGGAGGCTGGGTGCTCGGCGGCGGGTCAGCAGCTGACGCTCTTCTTCCCCGGCTCAGCAAAGAGAGCGCCGGGTCCTTTCGTACTTCCAGCCCCCGGACACCGCGGACAGATCGGACCGTAAGTCCTCGCGTGCGTGGGCTAGCCTGGGCTCTTCCAGCAGCAGAGGGTGCGACTGAGCATGTGCAGAGTGCGCCACCGCTTTCCGTCGCCCCTCCCGTCCCGTCCGACCGCTATAGCCAAGCCGGTCACCAAAGGGTCCAGCCCAAGCGGAGCGGGAAGCCGAGCAGATCGGGTTTGCTTCTTGTGCTAGAGGAGCCCCGCTCTTCAACTCCGATGGGGCGGGGAGGAAGTTGAGCCTGAGGGGTCAGCCGGGCATTTCTCGCTTCTCCCCCCCCCCCGCCCGGAGTTCGGTGGGGAGCGGGCGAGAAGCCTGGGGCAGCGGCTGCGCTCTTGTTCTGGGGCGACGGAGACGAAAGGGGATTCGCCTCGGCGGCCAGCGCTGGGCGGAGGGGGCGGCAGTTGAGAAGAACTTCGAGCCGAGATGGCCCTTCCCTTCCCTTCCCAAAACGGCGGAGACCGTCGTCTTCCTCCTGCCCACAGTCTCGGGGACGCCGTGGCGACATTGAAACTTAGCCTTTGGGCGCCACAGCTGCTTACGTTGCGAGCACGAAGCCTGTTCGCCCAAGCAGGCGGCGGGTCTCGGCGCTGCGCCCCAACATCCGCGGGGAGCGATCCTCTGGGACCTTGCACACGAGGCGGATGATTGGGGAGATCGAAGGGTTTCGGGGTACCCCCTCGATCAGATTCCGAGTCCTGTCTCTCTGGCCCACGTGGATCGTGGGAGGAGTTATTTGTGTTCTCCACCTTGCTTGTTTAAAGTTCCATAAAGTGTCTTTTCATTTTCAATTAGTGCTTGCCTTCAGCAGATAAAGGTTGCCAACATCACTCCCCCCTCTCCTTTCCACCAGAAAGGCTGTTGTGTCCTTAATGCTTGGCAGAAATTCAGGCAGAAACACCATGACAGCGTCTGGGCCCAGGAAAGCTGCATCTGTTGTAATTCTGCCAACAGTGCCCCTGTTAACGCAGGTGACTTATTGACAGCCCTGCCTGTGACCAGGTTTGCATGGTCTCGGTCTGCAGTATAAACCCTACAGTGTTCAAGGGCCCCAAGCAGTTAGACAGGATCATATCACTGTTGTGCTTCCCACATCATTCTGTTGGTAAGTCAACCTGTCAGCCATCCTCTAAGAAGACTCTTCTTTTGCACCACGGCAGGCATCTTCTCATATTTTTAAGACGGGCAGGGCATTCCACCACCTTAAGCACCAGAGGCCTAATTTGGGCTTTGTTTCACAGTCTTGATAACCTCACACCTGGGCTAAGGGAGTTGGCCTTTCCTGAGTCTCAGGCTTATTTCCTCCTGGCCTCTGGCAGTTTCGGTGCTGAAATGAGGTAAAAGCCTACCATCTGCATTCTGCATCGTTATGAGTAACCCCAGAAGACACACGCCCCTTGCTGTACACAGGAAATACTGCCTGTGCAAATGGAAAACAAAGGGGAGAAAGAAGGGATATGAGGGAATGAAGGCTGTGGCTGATTGGAATTGTATTTCCCCTGAGAGATGGGACATGGTGTTTGTTGACAGTATAGGTGCTCCTATAGCTGCAATGCAAAACAAGGATATGAAGGGCATATTTAGTGTTTCATGCTACTTCATCATGACCCACCCCTGTGAGAAAAGAAAACCACTTCCTGGAGGGACTGATAAAAATACAGTGCGGCAGTTACGTTTGCAGGCTGCACGCGGACTCTGACTCTCACTTAATCATCCCGATCGCTTGCTTTCCTTTCAGCAGCCAGGTGGCAGATACTTGCAGAAGAGGAAAAGCGTAGCTGTAGGGCTCTCTTTAGGTCTCATATGCTCCCCTGTACCTCCTAATTGCTGTTTGATTGCTTTCCTAGCAGCCTAATTCTCCCGGTGGAAAAACAACCAAGTGCTTCATCTGGGGAAGGCCTGTGTCTGCTGAGGCTTTGCTAGGGCCAAGAACACTGTAGACAAAAAGCTCATAGCCCAGCTTCCTGGGAGCCACATTGCACAGATCCTGCTAGCCTTTTTACTAGGGACAGAGTGAGTTTTCAACTCAACTCTCTTGCACTCTTTGCATAGACAGCAGGAGCAGAGGGCATGGGAACAGGACAGCATCTGAATGTAGATGGGAACAAACTATTAGAAGTTTGGCTCTAGATAGAAACTCCTTTTTTTTTGGCAAACAAAAAACAAAATCCTCCCTTTTTTGTGTCCCAAGTGCTAGTTTAGACTGGTTTGGTTCAGCAGGTTGTTCTTCAGTTGAACTCTTCCTCCGAATACATCAGCAAAACCAGAGGTGTTGCCTGTTCTGTTATCGTGAACATTTCCCTTCTTTCATTCCCCATCGAAAGCCCACTAGAAGGGAAAGGGAGTGCAGGAGAAGGCATCATGTCTTCGCCACACTGATTCCCTCAGGAAAAAAGCCCAGCAGAAGCTCAACATTTCATCCAGCTACTGATGAGGCTATGAGGAAAATGTTCAAGTCAAATCAGTTTATTCTTCACCCCACATCTTAGCTGGTGTCCCTTTGGCTGATGAGCGTTGTGTAGCACACCAAAACATAAGTCCCTCCCTGGGCAGGATGAAGGACACGCAACATGACATTAGCCTTTCTAGAACGTCCACCTTTCATTTTGTGAATTTCATTTTTAATTAAAGACTATGTGCTGGTAGCGTAGAAGCCCTTATGTCTTGATTCCGAGAAGATCACATTCAGCTGTTAGTCTTTAAGGAGCCACAACATTTTTGTCTTTTGCATTTTTTCATTTTTCTTTTATTGTTGCCTGATAAGCCCATACGGGATACTCATCCAGGCAATTTTTTTTTAAATGTGAAAAATGACTTGCAGAAAAGCCCTGCTGTTTCAACAATAGCTTTCTAACACATGTACAAAGCATTATTTAGCAGCATCAGCATGACCAGGGCACTTCCAGGATGCTCAGAAACATTTTCCCTGGCTGTTCCCTTCCTGTCACCATACACATGGGATTTCACATTAAGGTTATTAAGTTGGTAAGATGCTTTCACAAATTGCGTGGAGAAAATCTGAGTAATTAAGCCTTGTTTTCATCCAGGATGTGCCTGCTGCCTCTGCATTAAGCTGTATTAGGGTTCCCTCATAATGCTAAACCAGCCAGTGGGGAGTTTACACATCTCTCCAGATACTCTTGAACGGCATTGCCTGTCAGTTCTAACTAGCAGAGCCAGCGATGAGGAGCTGCCTGATGAACAGCATCTGGAGGACCACATGTTCCCATCCCTTCAAGCAAGCAAGAAGCTTGATTGAGGTCTTGGGCTCACGTGTTCTCCCCTCTGATACTGCCAGAAGGAGCAAGACGTATTCCTAGCTTGCAGTTGTGCATGTGTAAACCAGAGATCTAGTTTAGAATACATAACAATAACCATGTGCCGTCAAGTCAGTTCTGACTTATGGTGACCCCTCTGAAGGTTTTCCAGTAGAGAATAAATACTCAGAAGTGGATCCAGCCAATAATGAGAATAAACATTAGATAATTAAAACAAAGTTTACAAATTCTTTAGTGTTTTGCTGGTTTGTTTCACAAACTAGAGCATATTTGAAACAATGGTTCCTGATTTGCATGTCACAACAAGCCAGGGATCTTCTAAAACAGAAGTGGGTAGCTGTGACCCTCAACTTGTCAAGTTCACAAAATGGCGTAGGTATAAGAACGAAGGCCACATCCCTCAAGTTATGGTACACAATTAATTGGCTCCTGTTACATAGATGCAGCCTCTTTCCATTCCATGTGACATATTCTGTTGATATTTTGATTCTGGTCTGGAAACAAATGACATTTTCCTGCGCACAAAGTTAAAATACTGTTAGTTGAAAACTGGAAAAATATGGGAAATCTTTAGCAAAACTTAAGTCTTGAGTTCAGAATGTCTGTGACAGTTGAGATACAAATCCAGATTATTGTACATGTATTCTACAGTAAATTATAAACATGGAAAATCTTTTTAAAAATTGCAACCTTATGTATCATTCCTTTTTTGCAGCTGTCACTTGACCAAGTATTAATAATAACTAACTATTTTAGTACTCTTTTAAATGTCTTCCTGGATCAGTCAGTACACTACTTTCTGTGTAAATTGCTTCTAGTTCCTACAGGCTTGTTCCAATGAGGAAATAACTTGGCACTACTTCTCTCTTACTCCATTGCAAAAGGGAGGGGTAATGTTCTGACATTGTTGAAGACCCGATATGGTGCAAGTGTCCCAAGAAATCCTGATGATGATGAGTGGTTCACTTTGTGAGTTAGAGCTTTGTGAGTTAGAGCCAAATCTTCTGTCATTCCTGCCTTTTGCTCATCAGCTGTGTTTGGTGTTGTCTGTGTTTGTTACTGTGGCATTTACCCCGTGGCCCCTGCTTGTTTCACCAAACCCAGAGGTCACGAAGGTATCCCAACACGCCCCTTGACACGCTGCCACCAGTTGATCTCTTTATCAACTTATCTTTCTTATGAAAGACTAAGGTCCATCCAGTACTGACTTTTTAACATAAACAGGTTTATTGATTACACGTGGTTTCAGGAATAATTCTTAAGCACATTCTTAAAGTTACACAAAGCTTCAATATTTTACTTTAATCTCTTCTATCTTAATTAATACAGGTCACACTCTGACTAATCACTCCTTCAACACACACTCTCTGCCTCAAACCTCCAAACTATCCTCTTCTCTAGCTCTCTCTCTGACTGAACTCCTTCTCCTGGTTTCTCTGGCTCCGCCTCCCAACAGCTCCCATTGGTGCAGGCCAATACCATTATATATATAGGAAGACTGGGTGTTCGCTACAGTTACAGTAGCCAATCGGGGTGGGGGTGGGGGTAAACAACTAGAAATAAGCATTTCAGAACCTTCATCTTCTTCTGTTGAATCATCACATTTGCTATGGGGGTATAAGTGGAAAATGCCCCCCCCCCCCCCAATCTGTGGTCTCCCTATGAATGAGAATTTGATGTATAGATGCCCAAGATCCAGACTGCTTCGTAACAAAAACAGTTTAAATAGTTTGCAATACAGTCCCGGAACAAGTTTGTAATCTGTAGATGGGACTCCTGGTAAATGAAACTTGGACAGCCTGGTAAACAAGTTTGGATAGTGGATTTCCACATGAAAACAGGAAGGAAGATTTTTGCATCTTGTTTTGCAAAAGTATAACTAATCTAAGATATAGATAGGAGGTTTAAGAGCCAATGGTAGCTTGAGATGTGGAACACCTAGGATCAGTTTATTGTTCTGCCATTGGCTTCTTATGTCACCTTGGAAAAGTCCTTTTGACATTTCTGCCTCTTTTTTTGTCTCCTTTCATCCTTTCTGCATAATCTCCACTTGCTCTCAGTCTTGAATTGTCAACACTTAAGCTTCGTAAGTGTGGTACAGCCCAGTGTATTTATACAAAATCTCCCAAGATAAGAATGTTGTCCTTTTGCTGATAACTGTCCTATTGTAGTGTTAGCATGTAAAAAATCAGGTATGCAAGTTACTTTGACTTGTGAAATCAGGATGTTGTAGCTGTTACTGCTTGACCATGGTGATTGCATTTGAAAATGCCTTCTGAAATTCTGTGTTTGTAACAGGTAGTATGAACAATATGAACTGTTGGATTGGATGGGAGCTTTATGGATACCACCAGAAAGTCAAATAAGTGGGTTCTATGTGAAATCAAGCCTGAACTCTCACTAATGACCAAATTGGGGCTATTGCACTTAGATGTATCATGAGAAGGCAAAAGCCACTGGTCAAGAAAATCATGCTAGGGAGAGTGGAAGGCAGTAGGAAAAGAGCGAAAAGACTGAACATGAGATGGACTGTCTCAGTAAATGAAGCTGCAGCCTTTAGATGGAAGACCTGAGCAGGAATGTTAGTGGCTGGATCTTTTGGAAGTGATTAATGCATGGGGTCACCATAACTTGGAAGTAACTTGATGACACGTAATTGCAACACACTGTTGAAGTCAGTGAAATCATGGTCTGTTTGAAAAGCTGAAAGTGGCAGGGAGACATGAAGACATTAAGATAACGTCTTTCATATATTAAAAAGAGCCCAATATTTCAGAATGTCAAGAAAACTTAGGGTGAACTGATTACCATTCTACAGTAACACCATGTAGAACACACTGCAGAATCTGGTCTAGATGTAACTAAGCCATGTGCTCATGCAGCCAGGCCTGACCTTGTTGGGTTCGGCCATGGGAACATAAGCCTAAACAGTTCTGAGATACTCCTGGCAGCTGCTGCTTGAGCATCAAAATCCAAACCTGAGCCCAGTACCACCTTTTAAGTGCAAATCAGATTCTACAAGGATCTGCTATTGCATCCAAACCAGGATGAATTCCTGCTTCTAAGTGTGTCTGTCACCTGACCAGGAGCATGTCAGCCTTGTTGTCACGTTCCCGGGGGTTTCAACAGCAGAGTCCGATAAGCCAGTCCAAGTTCAGAGCCGATACCAAAATACCAAAGCCAAATCACAAACCGTAATCCAAGGTCAGGGTCCAAAGCCAAATCACACAGTCCAGGGTCAGGAGTCCAAAGCCAAAGGTCCAAGGAACAAGGTTCAAGGCAGTCAGGAGCGTGGATGCAAGCCAGAGATTTGACTTGTTGCTTCCACGGATTTCTAGCTGACTAAGAGCTGTTTATATAGTAAAACAGCCCCTTGAGCTGCTGGAAGCTTTTCAATCCTGTCAGTACTCAGGGCTAGTTGATCGGATGTTTCTGTGGGCAGCCTTCGAGCGATCTTCTGACCTTTTTGTCATAAGTCTTCCCCGAAGCCTGGCCCTCAGCCTGTCTACTGGGGGAGGAGAATCTGGGGGTGATTCAGGTGTTTGTGTTTCTAATTGCTCAGCATTCTCCTCAGCCACAGTTAACCCTTCTGGTTCCAGGTCTTCAGCTGCACTCATGACACTATCCCCCTCCCCAGGGCTCCCCCCGTCAGATGGGCCGGGTCGATCAGGATAGGTAGCATGGAACTGCCGTACCAAATCGGGGGTGTGTAGATTGCTGGCGGGTTCCCATGATCGATCCTCAGGACCATAACCTTCCCAATCTACGAAATACTGGAGACCTCCTCGGTGAATTCGGGAGTCCAGGATTTGACGGACCTCGTATTCTTCCTCGCCATCGACCAGAATGGGCGGAGGTGGAGCCAGGGGTGAAGGTCGGGCAGGGTCCGGCGCTGCAACAGGAACAAGGAGAGATCGATGGAAAACCGGGTGGATACGGAGAGTATCTGGAAGTTGTAGCCGGAAAGCAACAGGGTTGATTTGGTCCAGGATTACATAGGGTCCTATAAACCGAGGGTCTAACTTACGGGACCGGCCAGGTCGGCGGAGATAACGGGTGGAAAGCCAGACCTGGTCCCCTGGTTTCAGAGGTGGCCCTTCTTGCCGTTTTCTGTCGGCCGCTGTCTTATAAGCCTCCTTAGCCTGCTGAAGCTGCTCTCGGAGTAAGTCTTGGAGAGCCTGCAACTCGCGTATATGGGCATCAGCAGCAGGAACCACGGTTGATGGCAGGGCAGCCGGGAAAAAGCGAGGATGGTACCCATAGTTGGCTTCAAATGGGGTCTGTTCTGTAGATGTGTGTACGGCGTTATTGTAAGCGAATTCAGCCAGGGGTAACAGGGTAGCCCAATTATCTTGTTGATAACAGGTGTAGCAACGGAGATATTGCTCCAGGGTGGCATTGGTACGCTCGGTCTGTCCATCTGTTTGGGGATGATATGCTGACGACAAGTGCACCTGGGTACCCAAACTGGTGTGTAAGGCTTGCCAGAACCGGGAAGTGAATTGGGAACCACGATCGGAAATTAGGTGTGTCGGGAGCCCGTGTGGACGGAAAACATGATGAAGGTAGAGTTGGGCGGTTTCAGGAGCTGTGGGAGGTTTGGAACATGGGACAAAATGAGCCATCTTAGTAAATAGGTCCACTATTACTAAGACACAGGTATACCCTTGTGATCGTGGGAGATCCGTGATAAAGTCCAAAGATACTGTGTCCCAAGGGCCGGCCGGTACAGGTAATGGTTGCAACAGACCTGGAGGTTTGGCTGGTACGTCCTTGGCTCGACGACAAACCTCACAGGAACTAACATAACGGGCGACATCAGCTCGAACCCGGGGCCACCAAAACTCCCGTGTGAGCAAGTGCAGAGTTTTGTACCGACCAAAGTGTCCTGCAGGAGGGGAATCATGGGTCAGATAGAGGACATTGGTTCGGAGGGGCCCTGGAGGAACATACAAGCATCCCCGGTGTAATAGGAGACCCTGGTGGTTAGTAAAGTCGATGGCAGAGCCCTCTTGGAGTTCCTGTAGACGTTGCTTGGCCCAGGGATCTTGAGCTTGGCTGGCTCGAATCTCTTCAGCCAGGGATGAGCGAGTGGTTATGGCTGCAAAGACTGAAGGGGATAGAATAGGTGTGATCGGCAGTTCTTCAGAGGTTGGAACGGCGTATTCCGGTTTGCGGGACAAGGCATCAGCTTTCCGATTCTGAGTATGCGGGACATAGGTGATACGGAAGTCGAACCAAGAGAAAAAGAGACTCCATCGGATTTGGCGTTGGTTAAGGCGTCGGGCCGTTTGTAAGTGTTCCAGGTTTCGATGGTCCGTCAAGACTTGGACTGGGTGACGGGCCCCTTCGAGGTAATGCCTCCAAACCTCGAAAGCAGTTGTGATGGCCAAAAGTTCCCGCTCCCAGATGGTGTAATTGCGTTCTGAGGGTGTGAACTGCCGGGAGTAGAACGCGCAGGGCTGCAGTGGCTGTGAGGGGTCCTCCCGCTGGGACAGTATTGCACCCAGGGCGACACTGGAGGCATCTGTTTCTTCGGTAAACGGTAGTCGGGGATCCGGATAGCGTAGAATGGGCTTAGTGGTAAAGTGGGTTTTTAGGGTTATGAAGGCATGGTCTGCCTCAGGAGTCCAAAGAAACGGCTCTTTGGGCCGGAGGAGGCGGGTCAGTGGAGTGGTTACGTCCGCGTAAGATGGTATGAACTGACGGTAATAATTTGCAAAGCCGAGAAACCGTTGTACGTCCTTACGGTTCCGGGGTTTCTGCCAGGTCAGAACCGACTCTATCTTCTTTGGGTCCATCTGGATCCCTTGGGGAGATACAATGTGACCCAAGAACTCGACTTCTCGTAGGTTGAATTCACATTTCTCCAGCTTGGCGTAGAGTCGGTGTTCTCGTAACCGTTGTAAAACCTGGCGAACATGTTCCGTGTGCCGAACGGGGTCTCGGGAATAAATCAGAATGTCATCCAGGTAGATGATTACAAAGTGATCAAGCAAGTCCCGAAAGATGACATTCATGAACCGCTGGAACACCGCTGGAGCGTTAGTTAACCCGAAAGGCATGACCAGGTATTCATGCTGGCCATAACGAGTCCCGAAGGCCGTCTTCCACTCGTCGCCAGCACGAATTCGCACCAAATTATAGGTGCCATGGAGATCCAACTTGGTGTACATTCGTGCCCCCTTAAGGCGATCCAAAAGTTCGCCGATCAATGGTAGAGGGTAGCGGTCTCTAATGGTTATCTTATTCAAGGCTCTGTAATCATTGCAAGGGCGGAGCTCCCCACCCTTCTTTTTAACAAAGATGACAGGTGCAGACAGGGGCGACGTGGATGGCCGGATGAATCCCCGTTTCAGATTTTTATCAAGAAAGGCCCTCAAGGCCGCGAGTTCGGGTTCCGACATGGGGTAAATCCGCGCCACAGGAAGGGGTGCCCCAGGCACCAAATTGATAGCACAATCAAAGGGTCGGTGCGGAGGTAGTTGGTCAGCCCCCTTCTCCTCGAAGACATCAGCAAAGTCCTCATAATCCAAGGGTATCACGGAGCTGTCTGTTGACCCTGCTGCAGCCAAGGTAGCCGGTGGACCCAGATGCGGACACGGGTCCCTGAAACGTAACTCTCCTTGTGTCCAGTCCATTAGGGGGTTGTGTGTTCGGAGCCAGGAAAGTCCCAGAATAAGTGGAAAACGGGGCATGCGTGCAACGTTGAACTGTAGTTGCTCCTGATGGCGTTGAACCTGGAGAATGACCGGTTGGGTTTCCTGGGTCACAGGACCGGAGCGGAGGAGACGCCCGTCTATGGATTCAACTAGGGTCGGGGTCTCTTTATCCTGTAGGGATCTGGTGCTGTTTCACGAAAGCCGTGTCGATGAAACAGCGATCGGCTCCAGAGTCGACCATGGCATGAACAAACAAGCAACGTCCATCCGGCAGGCAGAGTTTTACTGGTACAAGGAATGGACCCGGGATGTTAAGGTATGGTTCAGGAGACCCAGCTAAGTGCCCCACGTTTGAGGGTCCATTCAGACATGGGGCAAATCTTTTACTGACGGTGGAGCCGAGGTTATGCTGCTTAACCAAACAGCCAGAAGCGAAGTGTCCTGCTCCCCCACAGTACAGGCAGAGATTCTGGGAGCGTCGTCGTGTTTTTTCCTCAGGACTGAGGCGTGGCCGAGCCGCTCCCAACTGCATAGGTTCAGAATCCTCTGGTCTAGTATTGGGGGTTGTCAGGGGTGGCTGTAAGAGACGGGAACCGCCCTGTGCTAGGCGTCGGCTCTCCAGGCGGCCATCAATGCGTAAGCATAGAGTGATTAGTTCTTGCAGCGTATTGGGTTGATCTACACGTGCCAGCTCATCCAGGATCCCATCAGCCAACCCTTCCATATATTGGTCCATAAGAGCTGCTTCATTCCAGAGCAAATCTTGAGCCAAGAGTCTGAACTCAGTGGAATACTGGGAGACTGAAGCCTTACCCTGTTTCAGGGCCCGAATCTTTCTATTTGCAGTAGCAGCTTGCAAGGGGTTAGCAAAAGCGGCTGAGATATGTTCCAGAAAACCCTGGTAATTGGTTAACAGGGGTGAAGAAGCAAGGAGTAGAGGAGTAGCCCATTTAGCTGCCTGTCCCTTGAGTAGACTGATTATAAAGCATACCTTGGTTTTGTCTGTGGGAAAGTCTCTGGCACGCAGCTCAATATACAGCTTACACTGTGCCAGGAATGCTGGAAACTCCTCCACTTTTCCTTCAAACTTTTCGGGAGGAAGCACAGGACACTTGACCTGAGAAGCAGCATTGGCTTGGGATTGCAGCTGTTGCTGCTGAAGCTGTACCACTGTTTGGGTGAGAAATTGCATTTGAGCCAGCACAGCATTCAGCGTACCTGAGCCTTCACTTGCTTCTTTCTCTATTTTGTGGGGGAAGTGTGGGGGTGGAAGCAATCTGTCACGTTCCCGGGGGTTTCAACAGCAGAGTCCAATAAGCCAGTCCAAGTTCAGAGCCGATACCAAAATACCAAAGCCAAATCACAAACCGTAATCCAAGGTCAGGGTCCAAAGCCAAATCACACAGTCCAGGGTCAGGAGTCCAAAGCCAAAGGTCCAAGGAACAAGGTTCAAGGCAGTCAGGAGCGTGGATGCAAGCCAGAGATTTGACTTGTTGCTTCCACGGATTTCTAGCCGACTAAGAGCTGTTTATATAGTAAAACAGCCCCTTGAGCTGCTGGAAGCTTTTCCATCCTGTCAGTACTCAGGGCTAGTTGATCGGATGTTTCTGTGGGCAGCCTTCGAGCGATCTTCTGACCTTTTTGTCATAAGTCTTCCCCGAAGCCTGGCCCTCAGCCTGTCTACTGGGGGAGGAGAATCTGGGGGTGATTCAGGTGTTTGCGTTTCTAATTGCTCAGCATTCTCCTCAGCCACAGTTAACCCTTCCGGTTCCAGGTCTTCAGCTGCACTCATGACACTTGTCTAGTTTAAGTCTAAATTTAAATCTCCATCCAGAAATGTAGGTATTGCTAATGGGTGATTATGAGACCAGGTGAGTGAAACTGAGTCAATTCTGGAAGGGATTACACTCTGGCTCAGGTTTTTAGTTTGGGATGTTCATTTATCTTTATCTACTTCTTTATCTTTATCTATTTATATCCCACCTTTCTCTCAATAAAAGGACACAAGGTGGTATACAACAACTAAAAAATTATATATATTTAAAATAAACAAAGACATTTACATTAAAACAGAATTAAACCAAAAGATTAAACCAAAACATCATTAGTTTAAAAAAGTTAACTTTAAAATATCTGACAACATACATCAATAAAAATAGGTATTCATCGATCCATTAAAAGCACAGGAGCCTTGGTGACTCAGTACACTTTTCATCAGCTTAGGGTGGTACACCTGGAGAATGTACTGCACGTGGGACTGTGTTTTGAATACAGTTTGGAAACTGTAATTAATTCAGGAAATGATTATGAGACTGCTCAACAGCATACTGGACAATCATGCCAGTGTGAAGCCAGTAGAGTTGCAGGTCCAAGTGAAGATACTGGGTTTGACAGCATTAAACCTTCTAATGGATTGAGACAAGAATATATCATCATCATCTTAGAACTGCAGAGCTAGAAGGAATCCTGTGGGTCATCAGGTACAGTCCCTGTCAAGGAGGCACAGTGGGGAATTGAACTCCTAACCTCTGGCTCTGGAGCCAGAGACCTAAACCACTTAGCTATCCAGCAGTTCTGAAGGATTCTGCCAGTATATTTACTTGATCTTGAGAAGGATTTTCCAGTGATTGCACCCTGGCTATGGAATACCAGGAATGCCCTCTATAAGGAGAGGTTCACTTTTATAAGGTGCCATATAAAAATTAGAAATAAAACATATATGCTATTGCTAAATCCAGGCATAAACAGAGGATAAACCTGTGATGTGAGCTCAGAGGCCCAGGCACAGAACTGGTTGGCACATCATTTTAGCCCTTCTGTCTGGCAACTGCCCATGTCAAATCAACTATTGACATTCTGCTTTAGGATCCTATATTTCTACCATCCAAATAAATTAGTGGCTGTTTGGTTTAGATATTCTTATCCTAGAAGTTGTACTTGTATTCAATGAGTGTGGGATTGCTAGTCTGGGTTACACTAACAAAAAGCAGAAATAGGCTGGTATAGTGAATGTTGCATTAACAGGGATGCTAAGCATTTTGTAGCCTATTCAATTTTTATGTGAATGGAACTTCAGCTACTGAAAGCTGCCATGGTGCAAGTTCTGTGTTTGGTCATGTGCAATCAGCACCTCATCAGATCACTGTGGCTTTCTGCACTAGAGCTCCATGTACGTATAAAAATTAAACAGGGAGCTGGCACTTTTACTTGCTTCATCCACTTTCTGGACTATCCAAGGCAAAGTAAAAACTTCTAGATATTGTTGAGCTTCATATCAGTTCTGGTGTAATTAAGGTGTACCTGGTTCCCAGAGCCCTATTGCTATCTGCTGTGTTAACACTTATGTGGTTAAGCAACTTTCTAGTGTAAAGGAACTGAGAGCTCAGAAAGCTTACTGTGGTAGAAAGTCACTATCTCTCTGCCAGAATGTTTACATACAAGAAGGACAGATTCTGTTTAGTTGAAAAAGAATTGAGCCTGACAAAGACAGAAAATTGTTTGCAGGATCACTTAAATAGTATACTGTTCCTCTTCTGAGTGATGCACTATTTGTGCACCATTATAAATTGAGTTTGAGAAAAGCAGAAGGCCTGAGTATAGGAAATGTGAGCCATGATGAGCTGAGAGTGCAGTCTTCCTGGCTCTGTAATGGCTTTGCCTTTGGCCTTGTGACATGCGGATTCTCTGAAGAGAGCTGTATTAATTGAGAGAGACACGTGGTCCATATCCATCCCGATCTAGTCTTAATTTGTTCTGAACACGGCCAAACAGCCCGAAAAACCTGCAGCAACCATCGGATCCCGGCCGTGAAAGCCTTCGAGAATACTAGTCTTAATTTGTTTGTAAACTCTCTTTGTATAGGTTTCTTGTGCGTAATGATGCCACTTGCTTTTGGAAATTGATGATGATGATGGCTTATGGCAGTGGATTGGGATGACAATTTCAATCTCATCTTTCTCTGGCTCAAGAAGAGTGGGAAACGTTTGGCACTCTAGATGTTTTAGATTTCAGCTTCCAGAAGCCACAGCCAGCATGGCTAATTGTTACATCTGGATAACATCTGAAAGGCCAAAAGGTCTCTATTCCTGGTCTAGAGTCACGTGCTCAAGATCACTTAACATGGAATTATTAGCCTTTAACCATCTCATTGTATTTGCACTTAAGAGAGGTTAAGGAGCGTAATGTTAATGGATTGTGCCCTAATTGTGCAAACTGAGCTTGGAGTGACCTGGGGATTCTAATCTATAGTTGTGGGGTATATATGGTCTGGTGCTGGCAGGTCTCCCAGAGTGTTTAACCCAGAATAATCAGACACTTATGGTGTGGCAATGATGTGACATTTCTAAATATTTGGAAGGCTCCAGCAGTAAGCATGCAATTTTCACAGGCGTTGAATGCCTTTATATCCTAAAGAGAAGTAAGTTGCTTGGCACCTATGGAAATGAAGCTGCCTACAGATTGCTTGGAAGGTTTAGACAGTTTTCTTTTACCGTGATTGGTATAAGAAATGCGAGGAGTGTTTGCAGCACTCTGTGTCTTGCTGCTTCTGTGCGCAGTATTGACAGATGGGTTATTCTGAGATCAGATGGCTTCCCCAAGCTGCTCTAGTTCTTTCTACAGCAAATAGACAGAATACGATTGAGATAAATGGCATCTCTCCACACCATCCTCTACATTCACTTGCTGCAGGATGGTAACAAGCTATGCCAAATCTGTCTGTCTGATACTAGCACTAGCATTTCTTCATTGGCCGAGGAAGATACTTGGGGTATTACATAGACAATGTCAGCACGGAATTGGTTAACACTTTGTCTCTCTTGCTTTCTACTTCTGTCTCTGGAAGCAGGTTTCTCTCTACTATTTGTGGCAAGTGAAGTGATTTTTAAATGTTTACCTGATACTGTGAAGTGCTTTGTTTCAGGTACTTCATCTCTGATGAATTCTGCATTTCCTTACAGAGTAAATTTTTAAATATTGCATAATTCTAACACAGGACTTATCTCTTGAACAGCAGGACTGCACCTAAATCCAGTGTGGAGCGGAAAGGTCACTAATTGCTACTACTACAGAGAGGTCCTACCTAGTCTGTCTGTTGTGCTGTCTAAGGAAGCACACAGTCAATGGTTCCTTGCCTTGTAAGCAGGCAAAAGGCTCTATTTCAGGTCGAGCTTGTCCATAGGGCAAGGACTACGCACTTCTGAGGCTAAAGGACCTGTCTCAGGTAAGAAAAGTGGTGGTTGCTTGCACCTACAGTGACTCCTCGCCCAAGACATTACAGTATCTCTTTAGGGAGAAGTGATTCTGACATACCTTTTACGCTTTTAATTGTATTTATTGTATTGTATTTTTGTCCTCACTGCACTTTATGATTTTTTATTTGCACCCGTAATGTAGCAATGTCATTATTTGTTATTTTGCTACTTTGTTGTTTTGTTTACTTGTTGTAAATTGCCTAGAGTGGCCTTGGCTACCACGGGCTGTATATAAATCAAATAAATACATAAATAAAATAAATAAGCAATATTTGAAATGTGATGGAGTTTTTGGACTACAGGTTCCAGAATGTCCCAGACAGCCTGGCTGTCTGGGAGATCCTTGGAGGGATAGTTCAAAAAAGGAAGTAACGCTTCCAGGCTCTTTTCTCCAACACACAGGCATGCCCTGCAAAGCATCCTGAATATAACATGTAGAATGAAAGGTAAGAGCCATACCTTGCAGACTTACAATCTAAAAATAAACAGATATCTAAGGAAACAGGAACATGGAGATGTTTGATAATTGATGGTTGTCACCCTCAGCACTTCCTCCCTCCTGCATGCTGCTTCGTCAGCTGCCGTGGAAATGCTGAGCAGATATTGGGGGTGGTAGTCTTGTGAAGGGCTTGAGAAAGTTACTTTTCTGATCTACAACTCACTGACATCTTGGTCTCATGTTCGTAATAATAACGTTAAAAGGTTCTTCAGTCTATGGTGTGTGCATGGAGTGAGCAGAACTGCTTGACAACGCAAGAGTCTATGTGTGTACAGTTGTACCATCAGAAGTGCTCTCCTCCTAACCAGAAATCTAACCTGTGTGTCAAGGAAGTCTCTGATCTGATGAACAGACTATGCATGTAAAGCTGCATGTAAGTTAATTCTCATGTCCCAGTATATAGCTGGCAGCATTCTGATGGTGGAGCATTAGGCCTCAGAGGGTGCTCGTGTGATAACCATTTTCACTAGGCTTGAAGTTCCGGCCTCCCACGTATAGCCTGCTTTCTGCTTTCTGATGTCTTAATATTTTTCAACATATATGAAACATCATTCAATAAAGGGTCTTGCTTGCTTGCTTGCTAGGGTGCAGACAGTTTTTCCTCAAGTATGAGCAGTGTGTAGTTGAACATGATTCAAAGACCATCTGTTATTTAAGCTTCGCTGAATTATTTATGAAAGCTTTTGCCATAATAAGTTTGTTATAGTCAGTAAGGTACCAGAAGACTGTTGTTCTTGCTGTGACACACTGACACATTGACTCCCACAAGAAATTGTTTCAAGACTTTGCAGAGTGACACCCCTCAGGAAATCATTGTTTTCTGGATTATTTTTTTTTGTCCTGAGGTCACAGGAATATACAGGAAGTGGGACAAATCCTGCATCAACTGGCCTTCAAAATCTGGGAAATAAGCTTTCCGTTTGCATTTGTAAGAAAACACTTCTTCCCTGGAGTGATGGGGAGGGAGGTCTTGGGGCAGCCCTCTTCGATCTCTTTGTATGGAGAAATTCCTGGCTTGGATCCTGTGCTTAATCCTTCTGGGTGCTTTTGGTTCCTTCCACCTCTCTGTATTGCATGTAGATCAAATGAACCCATGCTGCTTCCTTGCCTGCATGAAAATCATGGGAATAAATGTTGGATATATTGCAACTTACATAGGATGCCTTTAAGAGGTTTTGGCTGGGAGGGACCATTCTGGATTGGGGTAGATGTCAATTAATCCAGTAACAGCCAATTATTTCCTTTCTACCCCAGATTCTTTTTCCCACTTTTTTCCCAGTCAGTTTTAGCAGTGGAATCTAAAGAACTGTTCTGTTAACTGTGTAACCAGTCAGTTAGTCAGTAATGAAGCTAGTTAATCAGTTAAGCGCAGCAATGTAACCAGGTAATAATTTTCCACATGATATGATGTTTGTCTTTATATAGGAAGAACTAAGTAAACAGGAAAAAAATATTTCTCATTACTGGAGTCTCTGTGAATGATTGAGACAATAAGTGCCTGTTGAAGTAAACTAATAAATAAGGAGTTGTCTACTGAGGGAGACCTGAAGCCAATCTGTAGGTTCCTCCTTATCCACTGTGTAATTAGAGGAGGTTTATTTTAATTTAAGAGTAGACTTGGGTCTAAATGGGTGGGGTATAAATTTAATAAATAAATAAATAAATAAACCTCACTCATTTTCATCTCACGCACTTTGCGCCCCCAAGAATAAGTAAGGCTCAATCATGTGTCAAGAAATAACAGTTAATCAAGAAATAACCAGTTAATTTTGTGAGGGTTCAAATAGGGCCTCCTCTGGTTTTGACATAGACACTAGAGGCTCTTGAGGTGCAAAATCCAAACTAGGTTTTATTGGAACATTAAACAACGCTGCTTTAGTTTCAAAGTCAATTCTAACATCGTCTCTCGTTGCCAACGGGTCCCACGAGGGCATCCAAACATCTTTAGTGAAAGGGTTTAACTCTACATCGTTCCAAGGTCCTTTTGAAAAAGGGTTACTGCCATCCAGGTCCAAAGCGTCCGCTCCTGGATCTAATAGCGGTAGGGTCTCCTCGTCTCTCCCCTCTGGATTGAAGGAGTCCTCATCTCCGGGTACAGGAGCCCACGGTCCAACAGAGTCCCTCTCCTCCAGGCTTCTTCCAGCCTCCATGCTCGTCTCTCTCCCTCCTCTCTCTCCACGGCTTCCTTCTCCTCTCTCAGTCTACGACGCCATTCCCGCACCTCCGATTCCCCCCAATATGAGGGTCGTGGAGGCAGACCTCTCCTTCTCCTGTAGTCTGCCTCCTCCCTTGGCACCCGGACCTTTTCACACTTTCCGGTCCAGGGATCTTTTACCCATATTAACTCCCAGCCCCCGGGTATATCATCCCTTCCTCCTTTTATATCCCCTATTCCCGCCTCCACGGTGGTTCTGCCCCTTTCTTCGTTTCCCGCCATTTTCCTCTCAGTCTGAGTGGCTACTGTCAGTTTAGACAAACCCCGTTCTAACTCACGGGTGTCCACTCCCCTTTGTACCGTCTCTACGTGAGATGCCTGCGGGTTTGTTTGTGCCTCCTGTTCTTTCCTAAGGGAGGACAACACTCCAGCGAGGGCTTCTATCCCCTCGCCTTGCGTCTCACAAATTTGTCTAGTGTGTGAAGAAAGTCCCACTCTGATTGATGTTTTCTGCCAAACAGTTTAAATGTCATGGTTTAACATGCCTTTGATGTCAGCCTTTTTATGGGCTTCTTTTTGGGATTAGACTCTACAGCAGAGAAAGGAACATTTGTCAGTCCAGTTGTTGAGTTGCCATTGGACTGCAACACCCATCAGAAGTGCAACACCAAGCTGATGGGTGAGAACAGATGGAACTTGTAGTTTTGAGAGTCACATGGTCCCCTTCCTCCCTTGTTCTTAAGTATTTTTCAGTGTTGGTATATTCAAGCCCACTTCACCTGTTCCATAAACAGAATATAATCAAAATGAATGTAAAACATTTATTTCTTAATATGGTACAACCAATTAATATAACCAGTTAGAGCTTGGAAATGTTACCTTTTTGGACTACAAGTTCCAGAACCTCTCAGCCAGCTACGATGACTAGGGGATTCTGAGGATTGTATTCCCCCTGCCGCCCCCGTGACATTTCCAAGCTCTGATTTTGCCAGAGCCCCTGAGTGTCTTCAGACACTTGAATGGAAGGACTCAGTGGGTTGCCAGACCTCTGTAAGGTATTTAATGTTTTGTATATCTTATCTGTTTATTCTAGGGAGTCTGGGAAGAAGGAGCACAAATGGGAGTGAGGAGGAAGGGAGAAATTAAGAAATATTGGTTGTTTTTAGCTAGAGGGAAATAACCACCATGTGATATGGAACTTGTACAGGCGGTTCTTATGATAATCAGCAAACCTGACAAGCTGTGCTGAATACTACAGAGGTTGTGTATCAGGTAATACAAAGTAGGAAGTATGATGAAATGCACACTCTTTGTGTGTTGACCTTGCTGTCATAGACTTTCAGGTATTTGCCTGTTCAAAATGTTTCCGTTTTTATACTGTTTTGTTGGAAACCTTCCAGGTTGGCACATCCAGAGCTCTTAAAACTAAACTCCTGAAACTAAAATCACCCAGCAGTCATGGGCTAGAGATGAGATATAGTCCACAAAGCTAACTTTTCTAAGCTTTTGCCTAACTATTGATTTATTTTGACTTTATCCAGCTGAACCTATTTCATGTATTTATGTTAAGTAATTTTAAGGAATTATCTACTGTGTCTTATCATCCCCTCAGTGTTTACCGTATATATTTTTCCATTTTTTTTACTTACTCTACATGAAATATATGTTTTCAGCTAAATTAGTATTAAAGTGCTTCCAAAATTATTAAACAAGAAAGGAAGACTAGATATTTAACACTGCTGTTAAATTTCAAAGCTACATGGATGTTTGTGTGGGTTATTCTTTAGTGTTTAAGAGTCAGGTAACTTGAGGCCCCAAAAAAGATTGATTTGAAAAAGGGGTAAAATGTTATTTAATGTTAAAAAATGATTAGAATCATAAAAACAAACATGAAATCAGGACACATGTTTTGTGTTCAGTGGCTTTTGGGAACGGGGTACCTTTACCTGTTCCTATCTCTCTGTTATCTATGCCATTTTTTGCCAACAATGCCACTCTGCAGTCTACATAGGATAAATAGGACAATCTCTGCACAAAAGAATTAACGGACACAAATCAAACATCAGGAATGCAATACACAGAAACCTGTTTCTAATCATTTTAATTTACTTGGACACTCTGCAGAAAGTTGCCGTTCTGTTGAAAAAAAATTACAGGACAAGAATCCAGAGAGAGACAGCCGAGATAAAATATATACATATGTTTAAAACCCAGCTCAATGGACTCAATATAAGCCAAGGTTTCTTAGGACACGATCAGATGTAAAATATTGTGTTGTATCTGCTGTAGTCCCACCTATATTTCCTTTCTAACTAACCACTACCCCCTCACACGCCCCACAGTTTCTGATTTGGGGCCATGTAGTCCCACTCTTATATCTGAGGAAGTGGACTTGTCCATGAAACGTCACATTAAAATATAGCAGTTAGTCTTTAAGGTGCCACAACATCCTTGTCTTCTTTATTTTTTACTTTTCTTTTGTGTTTGCCTAGCACAGACTAATGCAGCTAACTCTTCTAAAACTACTGCTTTTGGGAAAGACAGAGCTCTGTGTAGAAACAAAGTTCTGTTTTACATAAGCCTGGCAACAACAATCTGTTTATTATTTTGTCATTTCAAATTACGTATGTTTGTACTGAATAAACACCACCCAGTTCACACCTGCTCCCTCATTCTGTGTTTTGCCTTTGTTTCTTGTGGTGTTCATCACAAAAACAGTTGCACCTAAATAAAAGGTTCACAGTAACCCAAAGACTGCTCAGTCACCTGAAATGGAGGCCTATGAACGGAAAGGGGAAGTGAGGTAAAATGGGTTTGTGTGGTCTGGAGCTGAGCAAGAAAATAGGGCATGTCGCTAAAAGGGATGGCAACACTTTCAAAGACCAATAGGACATTGCTAATGCAAATTTGAGCCATACTTTAAATACAACCCTGCATTTACTCTAGATTAATAAGAAAATCCAACGCAGGGGTCATTTTAATCTGGAGCTGAGTTGGATGAGGGTGTGTGTGTCTGTTTTGTAAAGGAACAGAGCGAATTGAGATTGGAATAAAAGAGAAATGTATTTCTGGCCACTCTCTCCTTTCCCAGGGAAGATCATAAGCCAGTACGATCATTTTTGACACCACATCATGAGCCAAATGTGTTTCATATTTTACAAGGCCCAGTGAAACAGCTGGGAAATGGTTTGAAGTGCCATTATAACTTACCCTTTCTCTCTTTGAATCCCAACCCTTGCTCATCAAAGTTTGGAGTGTACTCTTAACTACTCACCATATGTGGTAAACTCCTTCCTTTTTACCCCCCTTTATAGCCAACCTGCAGAAATGTGGTGCGTACTCACATATTATTAGATAGTATTTAATATTCTAAATCAGTCGTAATTGGGGGATGCCAGATTTCCAGAGAATTCCTATATTCGTCATATCATGGCTATTTAAATTTAACAGCAGGAGGAGTGTTTTATTCATGGTGAAGTGACCGGATTAACTACACAGAAGCATTATAAAAGTGCTCTCTCATTTTTGTCCTCCTAACTACAGACCTTTGTTTCCTGAGTAACACTTGTTCTGCGTTTTCTACTATTTTTTCCCTGCTTCATGGCTAGACACTTCCTTCCTATTAGTTCAACAAGATGGTTTTTAAAGAAAACTGATAGATTCTGGGAAATTCTTTTACAGTGGAATCCCATACAAGGCTGCTCAGACATCTGCCCCCAAAAGTGCAATAGTTACTTCCCACTTACACAGAAGATGCTGTACACAGGAAGGATGATAGCAAAGTGGAATGATGTAATTTTTAGCAATGGAGTTTCTTTCAGGTGCTTGTCTTCAGATGCCCATTATGTGGACAATAAATATGTAGGAGTAGGTGATACCTTTATGAGACTACTGAAAAAAAGTCAGACCATCAGCAAGCTTTTGTAGATCATGGCCACTTCTTCAGGCCATGCACTGATATGTTGTGGATAGTGCAGAAAAATAATAAATGAATGTCCCAAAAATTCACAGCAGATGTTTGTGCCAGGTCCGATTCTTAGAGGCGAGTTAGGGGAAAAAAAGTAGACTGCACTGAAGGTGTGGTTTTCAAACAACACTCCTGGCTTATCAAACAAAGAATTCTCAGAATTCCTTATTATGTGGAGTTTGGTTTCCCCTAAATTTGATTAGCCTGTTTTGCTGGCTTGTTAGAATTTAGGGTCAAGCCGTATTTTATACCATGACAGTAACTTAAAACAATAGCATTAGATGCAGTTGTGAGATGAGGAGTGGCTAATTGGATTGGGGAGGTATCATGATGGTGCAGGGATGTTTTCATTTAAGCGTATCATATCTGAATTTTTCCATCTATGAAGCCAATAGCAGCCGAGTGGTAGGGAATTCAGATCAGAGGAACAGTGTAGAGAAGAAACGTTTAATGGCACCTCCACCTCTGTACTACTTCCTCAATCAAAGTAGTACCCCTACTCCCCCGTGGCTGCCTTTAGTTAAGAGTAAATCATTAAGCAATCAGAGGTGCATCTTTCATCATGTTGCTTAACCAAGGTGGCTAATTCATCATCTTACTGTCTCATTCTCATGCTTGACCCTCCAGATCTCCCTGTAACTTTCATGTTTTTTTAGGGCTTGGCATGGTGAGTAAGAAGCTTGAGCTGTCAACCAGAACTTTCAGGTTTAGAAGCTGACACTCTCATGAACTCACAAGGAAGGTGGCTTTAGGTAGGCTGCTATTCTTCATGGCCATCTGTAATACAGAGATAAGAATATTGGCCAAAGTTTTTACCTGCTGTGTTGACTTATGGATTCTGGGAGTTGTGGTCCAAAACCATATCTTTTTCAAGTTCCACCTTACCAGGGGTTTTGCAAGCACATTGGACGTATTGCACATAAAGGCCCAGTGTCTGATTGCTTAAATGTGAAGCAGAAGAGCAGTTGCATAATCATCCCTGCCCCCAGCAGTCTCTTTGTTGTGGCCCTGTGCTGGTTGCGAGATTGGTCATGCAACAGATTGCATGATGAGAAGCTTCCCATAATGAGTGGGATGCTTACAGAAATATAATGTAATGGCCATTTGACCATCCTAAGACATGACAAAGAATAAAGTATTATCAGTGTTGAAGCACCATAAAAGGAAATCATTGCAGTACTTCTGCGAGTGGACAAAGACTTCTTTCTTCAGTCAGGCTTTCCCTTCGTGAGTGACTGGGAGGGGTTTTAAAGCCTTGTTGCTTTGAATCTGTTTTGGTGCCGATTTTATTTTCCACTTTTAGTATGTTATTTGTTTGATATTGGTATTGTTTCCTTTTAAATATTTGTATACTTACTGTTTTTATTATCTTCTAATGATGCAAGTGCCTTGGGTCCTTTTTAAGGAGAAAGGCAGGTTCAAACAAACAAACAAATGTCATACTTTTGTTGATCAAGAGCCAAACTATGTAACATTTTTTAGCATAGGCAGCAGCCAGGGGCAGTTTACAACAGAAAAGTAGTTTGAGATCATAGTTTTCATTGGGAGCTTACTGTAGACTGGAGGTCCACAGTTGTAAGTTTTTTAAAAAAATAGTGCCCAGGTTAAGCACACATGTTTAAACATACAACTAACATCATGTGAAGTTTGGCCCGGAGAGTCTGATTTCGCTGGTGTAAATCGATTTGCTAATCCCAAATGGAGTAGACCCAATGATTCAATGTTTGGTAAATCAGTGAAAATCCCATTGATTCAGTGGATCTACTCTAGTTGTTGCTAGCAGTTGGCTTTAGGTCATTACATTTGTGCTTTTGTGCAGGATTAGACAAAAGTCTAACTGTGGGAATAGATATACTGTATCAGAATACTAAGAAGAAGAAATGCATTCATCGCTAGGCTTAAAGTTCTAGCCAGAGCATAGCAGGAGCCCTGGCATAATACTGCATTTAACTCCCTTTTGTCATTATATGAACTACATTTAGGAAGATAGTTTCAAGTGCTGATCTGTGCATTGTGAATCAAAGAAGGACACTTCTTGTGACCTTTCTTGCTTCACAAAATGTACTCGGAGACTGGGAGGCAAAATGCCAATATTTCCTCCTGATGGCTGTTCTGCGTAAAATGATAATGATTGCACTAATCATCATCATGATCTTGGAACTGCAGAGCTGGAAAGGACGTTATGGAGGCACAGTGGGAGATTGAACTCCCAACCTCTGGCTCCACAGCCAGATACTTAACTGCTGAGCTGTCCAGCAGTTCTAGATAACTAGTCCATGGCACTACTCCAGAGTTTATGAAACTTTGCCACTGTGACTATGATTTACTGCTCTCTCTCTCTCAACTACTACATTGTACAGGCCATGTCATGATCAAGAAAAAACACATGATCTTGCATAACAAAAACAAGAATCTAAGATGTGCCTTTTGCCACGGAAAGCACTCTTGTGCTCAGCCAAAGCAGCAATACCTGGAGCCCAAATGTGGAAAACCTCTTTTAAAGCACTTTGGGGAGGAAATGCACTTAGGCAAAAGGCCTGAAAAATGTAATTACTTAATTGACTGTTAGCATTGGCAACCAGTATTAATCTCACATATGAAAAAACTCTTCATCTGAACATGTTTTTGTCTTTAAATGTGTGGGGAAACCATTCATTGTTCGTTCTTTCTTTTTTAAAAATGGCAGAGCATTCACATCAGTAATGTTCACACTTACATTTTGAATCTCTCTGAAACTGTCAGCCAGGATGTTCAGTGGCCATGCTATCTGGGTGATTTTGGAATTTGTAGTCCAAAAGATTAAAAAAAAAAAATTTCCCAGCTGTGGTAGCTGGCTAGTCTTATGGTCGTGCCTAGCCTTAAAGATCCAGATTGCTCGTCTTTCCAAAGCAATTGAATTGTTGGTGTTCATTTGCCATTTCCCCCTTTCTTTTCTAGCCTTTGCCTTGGCGCTGAGTTCCTGGGAGGATGAGCCAGCAGGATGGAGAGCAGCCCAACATCTCTCATTCTCTTTTTGATGCCTTTGTCCATGCTAAGCAGTGCAAAGAAGTGCTCAGCAGTTTTGAAGCACTGTGTAGACATCTGGGCCTGGAACACACTGGACGGATCCAGTTCTATCATGAGCTTAAGTCTAGCCTCAACTATTGGAGTGCCAAAGCTTTGTGGACTAAGCTGGACAAGAAAGCTGGGCACATAGTCTATGATCAGGGGACAGCATGTGCCAACACTAAGGTAAGGAGGCAGAACATGGTTGCTATCCAATGTTCAGATTGTGGCTAACTTAAATCAGCATGTCATGATGGAGCTTTCCTCATAGATGATCATGGCTCATTTTTAGTAGTCTGTAGTTGCTGCAGCCCAACCCTAGAAGCTACTGACTTATCTTGTTTCTGTGGAGTGAAAACATTAGTTCCCTGTGTGCATTGCTGTAATGTTTTATTATAACTTCCTGGTTCTTTGTTTACAGATGTTGATGGGTTTTTTCAGTTCCTGCAGTCTTAAAAGATAATCCACACCGGTAATGCTTGTGTTTGCTCTGGTTTTTAAATATCCCCAGTGTAAAAAAAAAAGAAACACTATTCCCTCATGAAGTTTATACATGCACATCCCATCCTGCAAAACTGTTAGCCATTATTAACCACTGGCTGCTTAGTCTTCCCTGCAAATGGATCCTTTGGGCAGCTTTCCTTTTATCCTGGTTTCTAATTTCAAAGCCCAGCAAACCAGTGGGGATGGAGGACTGTTGGCAAGGGAGTGTTGGCAGGTGAGGAGAAGGTTTAGGCATCCCTCTCCCACTTAACAATTGTCTCTTCGAGGTTCTCCCTCTGCATTGGCATTTTGCTGTGTTTCATCTCATAATGTATTAATCCAGCAAAGCTGGGTTAGGTCATACTGTTGCACCACACATCCTCTAATTCATGCTTGCTGGAAGATTCTGGGAGTTAGTTCAAGAAAGTAACTTTTCCAAGCTCTGCATTCTGCTCTTGACTGTGGTGCTTCTGTTGTAGGGCTTCAGCATGGACTTCCTTGAAATTAATCAAATTTCCTCTCATTCATGCCCACACTGTGTAGGCTGAGCACTTTTCCTCATGAACTGCAATTTACTTGCTATGTTTATTGATGTAAACCTGTTCCAGGCATACTGTTCACCTTGCTTTATTTAACACAGGAGCCAGAGACCACCTAGCCCCTTATCCTTCTGTCATCTTCACTTTTGTCATGCAGGAAATTTTATCTCTGTAGAGATAACGTTCCTGTTCCTGTGGGACGTTCTCTACATGAGCAGAAACTGTGGGAGAGCAGGGATCTTGCTCATATGGAAAGCTTGGGAGTGTCAGATCTTTGGAAAAGTTGCTTTCCCCATGAGGGGTGTGAGGCAAAATGTCCCTTTGCCTGCATGGTATTATTTGATCGTGAATAACATCGAGTGTCATCAGATTATATGGTTGGGGTGCGGGAACCATGTAATCTGATGACACTATAGCCCTATCCAGACATTATTCACCCATGCAGGCATCTGGGTTAAAATAACCAATCCCAGTTTTGAAGGTGTAAAAGTGGCTAATGTTAAAAGAATAGTGGAGAGACACAACTGAGGGAGGACTGGAAAAGAGAGGGAAAAGAGTTTTTTTTTAAAGCTAGGTCATGTAACATTTCCCTCTCTTTTCTTAAATGCCCACTTTAAAAAGAAGCAGGATTGTAGTAGGGAACACAAATATCCCCAAAACCCTGCACCTGGAAAGGCTGGGTCCTCTGCAGCTACACTTACCACCCTCCAGCTACTGAGGGAAGAGTGCTTCTGAGCTGCTTGTCTTGATAATCTTTAAATGTAAGTCTCGAGCCCTGGGGGCAGAACTCAGAAGTATGTAACAGATCTTTCAGTGTCTTGAGAAATATTCCTGGATCTGTAGTGACTTGTTGGGATGTAATATCTGAATGGATAGCAGCGGGCCTTGGATGCCCAACAGCCTGGTGGTTTGAAATAGAGCTTTGGCAAGGGATCTTTTTGTGGGGCAGTTTTACCCGTTATGTGCTATGGTGGGACGCTGTGGGAGCTGACATCTCAAACGTCTGGAGGGCCACAGGCCCCCTACCTCTGACCAAGAACTAGCAAGTAGTCATTATACAAATAGAGAAAAGACTCCATGTGGCTCTTTCGACCAGCAAGTTTTATTAGGCATATACTTTCTTTGTCTGCAATTCACTTTATTAGACTCCTCTGAGGAAATGCATGAAAGCATATGCGAAATTGTCGGTCTTTAAGATGCCAGAAGACACATTAAAACAAAATTATTCAACTTTACTGATGCTTTTCTTTTGTTCTGATCTCCCTTATGCTTTTAGTGTAATAAAGATGCCAAGAGATTCTTTGTTGTTGTTTTTCCGCACTGGACAACTACTTCCTTTGAAATGCCAATTCTGAAATTCCCAGAAGCCAAAAAATGTACGAGGAAGCCCATTGTTGTAATTAGTACAGTATTGAAATGTCCTTCTTTCCTGCAAGGAGAAAAGCTTTCAGGTGTAGACACACTCAGGGCTTTCCTTCATCCTCTGCAAACCCATACTGTAGCAGCAGCTCTGATGTCATGCTGCAGAGGTGCGTTGGGTGGCTGCAGTAGAGGCAGCTGGGGCCACAGCTCCCAAATCAAAACATGGTGTCCCTTCTGGCTCTGATTCCAAAATGACTGCCTATTTAATGACTTTTCCAGTGCCTGATCATTGGGGCAGGCCCCTGTGGTCTCCGTTCTGCAATTGAGCTGGCCTTTCTTGGAGCCCAAGTGGTGGTGGTAGAGAAGCGAGACACCTTTTCCCGGAACAATGTGCTGCACCTTTGGCCTTTCACCATCCAGGACGTGCGGGCCCTGGGAGCCAAGAAATTCTACGGCCACTTCTGTACAGGCTCCTTGGATCACATTAGTAAGTACATCCAGAAAGATGGACAAGGACAGGGAGGGATAACAGCCTATCAATGGGGAGCCAGTGCCAAGAGCACAAAAGAACAAAGCCTAGAAAAATTACTATTTGGGACTACAACTCCCAGAATCCCCTGGCTGTGTTGACTCAGGTGATTCTACAAGTTCTCATCTCGTTTTTAAGAAAGCAATATTGCTAAGGTTTGCAAGGCATCATGGAACGGTAAGGAGGGCCCGGTTATACATTTTTACCAGATGCATAAAGAGTTTAATAAAAGGACAGCAATAAATTCTAGTGCCTTTTAAAGACCAAAGATGCTTCATTATGTTTGGAGCAAATGTCTCATAACTGTTCACTGAAGGGCATTGTCCACAGTTTGATGGGCAGCATAGAAAATACCCCATCAGTGCTAAAACTGCAGAAAAACTGGCCATTCCTATTGGCACCAGTTCAGGAAGAATGGTAGTTGGTAAGATGAATAAGTAAATGATTTGTCAGGGGACGTAAGTAGAATAACACAGCGTGCCAAGCAAGATGTCCCCAGAGAAATGTGTTGCCCTTCAGGTCCCCATATGTTTTCTAGCACTAAAGGCAGACTTTCTCTGCTTTGAGCACTTTTAGCTTATTAGGTTTAGGTTATTGCTTGTTGTTGCCTTTTGCCTTCCCATTGCTTCTTCCTACCAAACAATGCCCTACTGTGCCATAGTATGTCACTCTTGGAGGCTTAATACCTTCCTTGCTAAAACCAGAAGAGCCCCTGGATTTCCCAAACCATGACCCTGGCAGGGTTAACACGAGACTGGGTGTTTTGGAGACAACAAAGAAGGTGGTAGGAGGGTAGAGCTACATCTAAACCATGGGGAAGGATTTGCAGCCCTCCAGATTTTATTGCACTGAAATTCCCATGATTCCTGGAATTGCAGTCTAGGAACATCTGGAGGGCCCCAGGTTGCTGCCCACCCCTGATCTGAAGGCAAGGACTGCTTGGAACGAGCTGTGAAAGGGGCACGGATGGGGTTGCTTTAAGCCAGCTCTTATTGTTCCCTTCTTCTCTACCTGCAGGTATCCGTCAGCTGCAGCTCATCTTGCTGAAAGTCGCCTTACTTTTGGGGGTTCAGATTCACACCAATGTGCAGTTCAAAGGGCTTATTCCTCCCGCAGCAAATTCCAGCAGAGAGGGTGAGGCTCTTAAGAGATCAACTCCTGCCCCTCCCCCCCCCCCCCCCCACTGTGCTTGGCCAAGTCTTTAGATTTTAAAGATTAAAAGCAGTGTGTCCAATCCAAGCTTCTTTCTTATCAATTCTAAATGTAGCTAGGGGAGGTTAAGGGTTTTTATTTTAGAAAAATTTAAAGGGAATAAGGGACTGCCTTTTAGGCCTTAGAGATTTTCTCCACAAATATCAGGATTTCATGCTACTGCTAAAGTGCAGAGAACCGATACCGTTGAAACACATGTTACTACCAGCAGAGGTTGGGAATACTTTGGATTTCCAGATATGTGGGACTACAAGAACTACAATGCTGATAAGACTGATAGCAGTGCAGGCAAAAACATCTGGTGGATCAAGAGTTCCTGACCATTGGCCAGAAAGTCTGTTTGCACTTCTAACATTATTTGGGCCTGATATTATCTTTTATAAACATGCATACTTGGTCAAGGAGTAGATTGGGTAGTCTTTGCAGCAAATACCTTGATTTCATCTTCTTCTTGCAGCCAGTGGCTGGAGAGCTATACTGCATCCCAGCAACTCTCCCTTGAGCCAGTATGAATTTGATGTCCTCATCTCTGCAGGTGGTGGCAGGTTTGTGCCGGAAGGTAAGCTGTTATTTCAAACATCTGTAAGTAAGGCACTTTTCTTTCTATTGTGCTTGGAGATTTGAGGAAAAATTTCTTAGCAAGGAAAGGGGGCAGGCTTGGGGAAGTATTAGTTATGTTGTGTTGTGTTATAAGCACAGCACAAGACAACAGTTTTCTTACCAACAACTTTTTGGAGAGTTATCTGGACAGAAGGAGGGGAGCTTTTGTTTCATGCCTTGTTATGAGCCACCATCCCCCTTTCTTTGGGCTGAGCATTTGAGGCATCCTGAACAGAGTGTCTCTAGTAGCTTAATGGAATTGGACAGGATAACTCAGTATCAGTGTCACGTAGTTTAGGAGTTTTGTGTGTAACCAAGAATTTATGAAGGAAAATGGGTCTGCAGTGCCACAGGTTTTTGTATTATTTGTTGTGTGCCGTCGAGTCACCTGTGACTTATGGCAGCCCTATGAATGATCTCCAAAATGTTCTGTATTTTAGGCACCCCTAAAACTCCAGCTTTTATATTAGTAAGAATTGTTTGGAAATAAGGGGAAAACTGTTTCCTACTCTTTCTGACTGTGGGAAAAGTTTGTATTAATGTTTGCTCTGGCTTCCAGAAGGTAAGTGGAGAGTGTCAGTGGCTCCAGAGTGTTATGGAGAGAAAAGCCACTAACAAGTGTCATTTTTGTGGTTCTTGGATTTTGATAATTTGGAGAAAGTGACAAGACCATGATTTTGACACCAGTGACTCGGGATTTGCTTTTCAGTGTTTCTTTTCTAGTTCTTTCAGTTGTTTCCAACAACAAATTAATGAAGCCCTATGAATCCTTAAGAGCGCTTGGAAGCAGGATAAGAGTAGTTGTTCAGGTTGGGTTTACTCCACCTCATCATTTTATAGTCTGCTACAGCAACATTAGCCATTGATCTCAGTAGCTTGGGTGATTTAAAAATATATATGAAAGGCATCTCACCTTAGGGCTGGTCTTTAACTAGCTGGTTCTGGTTGCATCATTTTCTGGTGCTCTTTTAGACCTGGGTTGTGACTGTAGAAACTCTTTCTCATTCACTAGCAAAAATGATTGGCTTTCTCCTGTGGTGCGGAGGTTTCTCCCAGTGTGCCGTCATAATTGCATAATTCCCCACACTGTTTCCTGTTCAGAGCTGGTAAACAGCATCCTGCACATGTACAACATATTGCATCACAGCATCATTCCAAATTATTAAACTAGCACAAAACATCAGCAATAGTATTGAAAATGAGCAGCACAAATAAATACTTGCTAAAACAGTGCTCCATTAAATCATCCAGATACAGAAGAAAGTAAGCATGTCTTTAAGGATCTCCATTAAAAAAAAGGCAAAGAAGGGAACATATGTATCTCCAGTACAGGATCATATTCCATATGTGCAGGGGCCACCAAAGAAAATATCACATCCCTCTACAAGAAATGCCCTTTGGAGAAATCCTGAAATTCAAAGTTGGGGTAAGGTTGGTTCCTCTGCCACTGAAGACAGAGTGACAGATTCTAGTGTGGACACTTCTAGGATATACCTTGTTGTAAGTTATGGCACTGGCTCTATTGGAGCGTAGTCTGACCATTACTGTCTGTGTTGGTCTCCTTCCATCCTTATCCTAGACTTTTCTCTTGTATGTTCATTCCTAGGCTTTAAGCGGAAGGAGACTCGTGGGAAGTTGGCCATTGGCATCACCACCAACTTCATTAATCTCCATAGCCGGGCTGAGGTGGAGGTGGCTGAGATCAGTGGAGTAGCTCGCATCTACAACCAGAAATTCTTCCAAAACCTCTATAACAAAACAGGTCTGCATGTAATACTTCCTGACCTACAAAAAATGGTGACATTTCCGTGTGCCTCTCAGCTTGTGTAATTTCATGATTGTTATCAAGAGAACAGGGAACAAAAGAAGTCAACCTGTCTCTTTAATTACAGTGGTGCCTCGCTAGACAATTGCCTCGCAGGACGAGGAAATCGCTAGACGATGCCTTTTTGCGAGCGCTACTGCGCTTCGCAAAACGATGTTTCCCTATGGCGATTTTCGCTAGACGATGAGGTTTCCCCATAGGAGTGCGCTGACTAGTGGTGAAAAGCTGTCAGTGCAGCTGTCAGTGCATTCCTATGGGGACCCTCACTCGCTAGACGAGGTTTCCCTGTGGGAAATTTCGCAAGACGACTGCGTTTTCCCTTGGAACGCATTGAAGCGATTTCAATGCATTCCAATGGGAAAACGTGCTTCGCTAGACGATGTTTTCGCTAGACAGCGATCCTCGTGGAACGGATTAACATCGTCTAGCGAGGCACCACTGTATATTGATCTGTCCCTGTAGCGTCCTTTTGTGAATTCTAATACATTCAAGATATATTATTTGAAAAACATATATATTTGCTTGTTTGAGGTGTTTTAAGCAGATGAGGATTTTTGAACACAGCATTTAGATTGCTTTGTCAAATATATATAACTTTCTGATTCTGGAAGTAGCTGATAGCCATCATGACTAGCAGCTTTTGGTAGACTTAACTTCCATGAATTTGTCTAGCCTCTTTTTAAAACTTGTTTTAACCTTTTGCTTGTGTTGAAACAATTCTAGGTATTGACTTGGAAAATATTGTCTACTATAAAGATGATACTCACTACTTTGTCATGACGGCCAAGAAACAGAGCCTCCTAAAGAAAGGAGTCATCTTAAATGTAAGTCAAGGAGTGGAAGCTCCAGCAAATGTGATACTGACATATTTTGAATTTAGTCATATGTTTTTGAGAAGGAACATCATTACAGGCTCAGAGCTTATATATATGCAACTTCTGTAGTTCAAAACACTCCTACCTCATCTCTGCGGTACAATAAGAAAACTATCCCCAGATAAAATAAAGTTAAAAGATACAAAAAGAAAATAAAAATGTTATGAAAACACAAAACAGCTAAAGGAGAGAGCAACTACCGTGACCTGCCGGAGCCGGAACCCCTCCTCGCTTCTGCAGCAACAACTTTTTTCTGCAACTTCTGTAGTTTGACGTTTGATTTGGTCCTTGCAGGTTCTTTGGAAGAAAGCAGCTCAGTGAAGTTACACCAGTGCTTTGCACTTATGGCCAATTGATATATTTTAAACCCCTTTCTCCAGTGTGATGCCTTTCAATATGTGGAAAATATTTATTGGGGAGCATACATTTGTGTGCATGGGTGTGCATGTACAGATCCATGACAGCTTGCAGCTACTGGTTAAATGAATTGTTATCAGCTTGTGCTTTTAGGCTATCAGTTGGTCTAATGGATAATAAGACAGAGTTTAGAAGCCACTGGACAACATTACTCATAATTGTGTTCTGTCTTTCTGAAATTTAAACACCAAATAATATAAGATTGTAGATGATGAAAAAACTTTTGAGAAGGGAAAGAATTAGTGGTACAGTACAGCAGACAAGGTGCACTGGTATTCTTCGGTACATTGTGGGAGGATCAGGATGCTTTGATGTGGTCATCTGGACAGGTACACTCTTTCGCTCATGTATAAGCATCACAACCCCTTATTAGAAGAAGGTTTCTGATGTCTGTGACCCATTGTTTTAATTATTTGGAGTCCTTTGTGTCCCCTGATAATCCCAGGAAGTTTAAGCTTAAAACACAGTTAGCAGCCCTTCAAGAGTAATTGATGGCTTTGTTAACAACCCACTGAGGTTAAGACATTGTTAGTACATAAAATACAATGGTGTCTGTTCATCTCTAGGACAAGCTGGACATAGAGAGCCTGCTGTCTGCCGAGAATGTGAACCAGGAAGCTCTTCTTGCTTACGCGAAGGAAGCTGCCAACTTTTCCACCAACTACCAGCTCCCCAATTTGCGCTTTGCATTGAACCACCGCAACCAACCTGATGTTGACATGTTTGACTTCACCTGCATGAGCCGCTCAGATAATGCGGCTTTGGTGCGTGACTGCAATGGTAGTAAGCTGCTCATCGGATTGGTGGGAGACTGCTTGGTAGAAGTAAGTGCCTTTTAATAGGACTGGGACAAAGATATGGATGGGGCCTTTTCCCAGAGGGGGTGTTTCCAGCAGTCTTTGCTGGAATTTGCACTCAGTAATATTTCCACCAGAGTTTGAGCTACATGTCTGGAAAAATCACATGGTTTTGCTATTCTGAGACTATACAAAATACAGTGTAGAGGGTGGGGGGTGGTTGCTTTATTAAATGTTCTCCCATTTAGAATTCTCTGGTTGTAAAGAAGCCTGGGCTAAAACAACCTATGTGAGCCTGGTGGTTGCTGCCTTAAACAGAGGAGCATTGATGTACATGATTTCCTTGCAAGTGGTATCGCTGCAGGAAGTTTGCACCAAGGGACTTTCCTGATTCTGTGGTTCTGTTCTCATTCCCATTCATTTCTGTGAGACATAACATGCAGATAATTGCATGCAGTTCTTGCACTCTTAAAGGAAGAGCTGCACATATAAGAAAAATCACTCCACCCCTCCTGCTGGATGTCAACCCTGATGCAGTGGGAAGTGGTCTCGAGATTAGACCACTGTAATGCACTCTACGTGGGGCTACCTTTGAGATTGTTGCGGAAGCTTCAAATGGTGCAGAATGCAGCGGCCAGACTGCTCAGTGGGGTGAGAAAATACCAACATATCTCTCCCACTCTGGCCGCATTGCATTGGCTGCCCATTCGCTTCCGCATTGACTTCAAAGTGTTGATGATGACTTACAAAGCCCTAAACGGTTTGGGACCTCGGTATTTGGCGGACCGCCTTCTCCCACCTAGATCTACCCGAATTACTCGGCATAGCCAGGAGGGACGGCTGAGGGGCCTAACGCCGAGAGAGGTCTGGAAAGAAAGAACTAGAAACCGGGCCTTCTCGGCAGTGGCCCCTCGACTATGGAACAGCCTCCCAACAGAGATCCGCCTGGCACCCTCGCTGGGTGTTTTTAAGAGCCATTTAAAAACTTGGCTATTTAGGCAGGCCTTCCCTTCTGTCAATTCTTAAATTTTAGTTTTTTGTTTTTTATTATTCCCATCTTGAATACTTTATATTATTGTTTCAATTGTTTTATTGTTTAATGTTTTAATGTTTTATATATTTGATGATATTTGTAAGCCGCCCCGAGTAGACATTGTCTAGGGGGGCGGGGGTAGAAATCTAAAAATAAATAAATAAATAAATAAATAAAGTGTTGGAGAAAAGGTGTTGAAAGCTGGAAGGCTGCTCTTTAAAGCTGGTGAGAAACCAAGATCCAGGCAGCATGCCATCTTGTTTCAGTCTGTGCATTTCTCAGGCAGCAGATTGTCTGGGAGAAAGACACAGCAATTGACTGCCTGGGCAGGAAGGCCCCTTAGCTTCTAGAGCCTGTGATACTTCAGGATATCCTTTGGCTGGGAACGGTACACGCTGTCTCTGAGTCCTGCACCTTTGTGTCTCTGTTTGTCTAGCCTAGGGGCTCCTCCAGCAGCTGGCAAACCCAAAGTGGCCCATCTGGCATTTCCTTTGCACTTCCATGCTGCACTGTGTGGTTTTGTTTTGCAAAGCTCAGCTTGCCATCTGACACCTGCAATGAACTGAGGTGGGTGGAGAAGAGGAGGGCCCCCATTTACAGCAAACATTTCTCATACACATGTGTTGCACAGAAGGGCTGTTGTGAAATAACCAGTATGCCCAGACTAATCCCAGAATTCCATTTTCTGTTGGGCATGTTCCAGTGTGTGTTTTACTGCAAACCAGCATCTGAGATACCCTCTAGACCTGTTTCTTTAATAACTACCCACAGAGCTTCCCTCATTCTCTCTCTCTTTCTCTCTCTCTCTCTCTCTCTCTCATTCTCTCATTCTCTCTTTTCTCCAGCCATTCTGGCCCTTGGGCACTGGTGTAGGTAGAGGCTTCCTGGCAGCTTTTGATGCAGCCTGGATGGTGAAAAGATGGGCCTCGGGGACCTCTCCCTTGGATGTGCTGGCAGAGAGGTGAGCATTCTCAAGAAGCCATGTTTTTCATCCCTGATAATAGGGGCATTTGGGGCAGCGGATTGGTCTAGATGTGGTTCATTGTAGAAAAGAGGGACATAGGGTTAGTGAGTCTTGTACCAAGTCAGTCCTGCCTGTGGAATGAGCCACAAGATGGCAGGTGATGTGGAGGGGAAGGAGCAGCCACCCTTTGGGGGACAAAACAGTGTGTGTCAGACAATCTGTCCTGAATGACCTAAGCTAGGTCATCTGCTCTCAGATGAATTGAGGGCTTCTGTCTCATCATCAGGGGCTTCCATAGGCGGACTAGGGAGGAGGATGTAGCTTCTACCCCAAGCTGGAAAATGCCTTGGGCTGACCCTGACTTCTTGTTCTGAAGGGCAGCATCTCAGGCACTTTGCTCCATAGAAATGCAGTATCTCCAAGTGAACTACAGTTAGATTGTCAGAAGTGGAGGGCACATCTTCAGACCGCCTTCTGCTTACCTAACTATGAAGTTTTAGAATCTGGGTGAAGGGACTCTCAGCTATCCAGATATTGTTGGGCTCCAACCTCTTACAGTCCTCACCAGTATGGTTGATGGTTTGGGATGATAGGAGTTGTGATGCAACAACATCTGAAGGATCATGGTTTCTCACCCTGGCCTAGAAGGATTCTCTGTGTTACATTTATTTATGAATAGTAATTTATTTATCACACCTTTATTCTTTACATCAGCAAGCTGAGCATGCATTTTATCCTTGTAATAGCATCATACAGATGTTTGCTCTAAGAGGTAATGCTTTACACAAGACTCCCCAGTAAGTTTAATAGCTGATGAGAAAATTGAATTTGAGTCTTTCTATTCTTAGTCAACTGAACTGGCTTTTAGAGCACCTCTCTAACAAGGTGATGAACTTTTGGTGACCATTACCCCTAGTCAGCATAGCCAAAAGTAAGGCTGATGGGAGTTGTAGTTCAGCAACATTTGAAGGGCTGTGCATTCCCAATCTATCCTAGAACATTGATTTGAATTCAGCATCCTTTGAAAATTCTGGATGCATCAAAATGGCAGACTCCTTGTACTATCCATGAGAGTTCCATGCGCAACCAGTCTCTCTCTCTCTCTCTCTCCTTAATGGATTTTCTGTGGCTAGAAGAAAGACAAAAGAAGGCAGTGGAAAAACCTGGGAAGATTACAAATGATAGTGAGGCATGCCTGCTTGTCCTTAGCTCTGAAATAATTTGACAGACGAGGCAGGGGCAGTTGTAGGATAAAAGCTTTGTCCCCAAACTCCCTTTGGCTTTCAAACATTGCAGGAAGCTTCTTACTGCGGGAGAGACAGGAAAAACTAACATGTTCTAATGGAAAAGACTCCATTTAGTCCAGTAAGAATGGCCATTGGAAAGGTAGAGATGTGCTCTGTAATTGGGTATCAAGCTCTTTTGTGTTGAGATGCGTCTTAGCAGTGGGCATGAATTGGTATCCTAAGGGCCAAAGTGCATATTAGACACAGCCATCTTTTCTACTGTGTTTTTTCAGAGGGCCCCAGAAGAATGAGTTTAACAGATGGTACAGTGAGGGTCCTTTATCTTTTTAATCTCTTTCCTCTTTCATCTGTTTATCTGCTCAGAATCATCCCTCTCCCAAAGAAAGCATAGGTGACTCATTCCCCTCCCCAGATTTGGTTGGGTCAGTTGCCTCTGACAGAAGGTTGAAGTCAGAACTCACAGTCTCAGTACAGTTCTAGTAATATCCAGGAAACTGCAGGGCTGCATGTAACAGTGCTCGGGAAAGTTATTTTTTTGGACCACAGCTCCCAAATCCTGGAGATCATTCCTACTTAATCTCTACCCAGAGAAAGCTTATATCAGCGTCTGTCACAGACTTCGCCTGACAACACCAACAAAAACATCAGTCAGTACAGCATTGATCCTACTACACGGTACCCAAACATCAACCTTCAAGCCATCAAGGCCTCTCAGGTACCTTGCCTACTTATGAGGGAACAGACTAAGGGTGATGGGCAGGGAAGTGGCATCAGAAGGTTCTCTTGCTCCCTGACTGCCTTCTGATTCTCCTCTTTGATTTGTTGTCTTGGCCTTTTTATCTGGGACTTCTAAAATTTGGCACCCCACTGCACTAAGCCATGTTTCAGCAAGTAGCAGAAATGTGTCACGACCCTGGTGATAAGGCCTGCAAAATGTCTGCCCTTCAAGATGTTCTTGTTTTGTTCTCCACTGAGAAATGACAGTGTTAAGCATTTGCGAAAATGAGAAGATGAGGACCAGACCAAAGGTTGAGGGAACCAGCTGAGTTCTACTTTGCATCCAAGCTGTGATCAAACATAGCAAGTAACTGACTGCATCTATCTTCAGGTTCGCCACCTTTATGTGACAGGAGAAATTGAAATGGACCAGAAGAAGAGGAGAAGTCATGCTGGCCCAGAAATAGTTTATAGAGGTAAGTCTTGAGGAGTTCCTTCTCTAGGCAGTAGGCTATATTGACCAACTTCAAAATAAGCCCTTGCCTGCTTGTATTCTCTGTTGTTCTGTCCATTAGAACCAATGGCTTCAGGATTTTATCATGGTCAAGTGAATTTTTTGTTGCACGTTGATTGTAAGAATAGTAGAACTGGAAATGACCTTAGAGGTCATCAACTCCCTGCCCTTCCTCATGCAGAATATACAGTGCAGGCTGCAAATCCAGCAATCCTTATAAATGGCCATGTAGCTTCTGCTTAAATACTGCCAGTAGAAGAGAACCCATCCTTCTTGAGGATGTCTGTTCCTCTATCAGAGAGCTCCTGTAGTTAGGAAGTTTCTCCTAATATTTAGCTGAAATCTGCTTCACTGTAATTTCCACCTTCTGTTATTGTTGTTATGTGCTGCCAAGTCGTAACCAACTTATAGCAACCCTAATAGAGCTAAGTATTTAAGGAACAATTTTTTCCAGTTCCACACCCCTAGTGAGTTTCCATGACTGAACAAGGATTCAGACCCAGGCCTTTTGAGTCCTAGTCCATCACTCTATACCACACTGAGTATCAAAATAAACCTCTGCAATTGGAGAGTTGATTTGACTCCAGTGTGATTCAAACATGCATGCTTCTGATCTGGAGTCAGACATGCTACTGCTGCACCACACGGTCTTCTGCTTTGGACTTCAGTCTGTCCTCCTGTTTTTCCTATGCGTATTGCCACTTTGCCTGTTTTACCTTCACCTAGGACTCTGCTTTGCACCTGAACAGCATGTTCATGGGTGGAACAGGGTGGATCCTGCTGCCTTTAGCTCTAGGTGTGGAAAAGGATAGGAATGTTAGCTGTCACTGTTACACACCGTGCATGGTTTCCTGTAGACAAGATGGTGTATTCTCTGCTAAAATATATTTGATAAAGTTGTTTCCAAAGAAGTTGCTATGCTAGCTTATATCAACACGTTGGCAAAAGAAAAGAAACATATGATAAAGAAGGAGTCTGTGCTCCATATGTCTTAAGGGGAAAAATGTTTATTTTGCCAATTTTAACTCACTGATAACAGTCAGGGTCAAGGGATTTCCCACACTCCTTTTCCTTGCATGTCTCCAAGCACTGCCAAAATTTCTTTTTCCTCAAGTCTTTCTTTGTCTTTATCAGGACCAGAACCTTGCTTTTTAAAACAGTGAGTCATGAGATTTTTTAGATGCTGAATTCTGCTTGACTTAGCCTGCAGGCTGAGGGTTTAAAAAAAGAAAAGAAACTTTTCTGAGTTCTGTGCAGAAGACAAATTTAAATCCAACATAAAACTGGAAGGAGTCTACTAGGTCTGAGAGAACTGCCAGCAACATCTCAGCGAGAAGTTTGCCTGGCCTTGCTAACTGGCATGTAATTTTGGATAAATGCTACCTAATCTCAACAGATATTTTATTAGTCACCCCATCACATGATTTCTTTGGGATTTCTTCCAATGTCCACATGTCCCCATAAGTACATGTCATGTACCCTAGTAAGTAAAGGTGGAGACAGAGGAATCAGAAGCCAGTCACATTAATGTAGTTGTAAAACCCTCAGGTCTGTTATAGTCAGCCAGTTGTCTCCAGACAACACCATGATTTCCTCTAGGAGACATGACTTAGTGTTCCTGGGGCATTGCCAGTGTGTTCCACAAATCAACCTTGTTGTATTTTGGCTGCATGGTGAGCATGTCAAAATTGCCTTGAAAAAAGATAATTAAAATCTATTCCCAGTAAAGCTGATGACAAAATTTCCTTTGATTGTAGTCCAAAGCAGGATGGAAAAGCCCCTCTTTCCTGACAGAATCAGGCTAGCTATGTAGAAGTATATCTGCTCCTACATTGGTGCCCTCTCTGTTCATCCCCCCAGGACAGAAAACACACATTTATCACAATCTTTTGTTTTCAAACGGTTGCCTTGGTGAGACAGATTTCCTGCTATCCAATACAATATCATACCAGACCGTTTCATTCCATACCAATCTATCTGTCTGTCTAGTTTAAGACCATTTCATTCTCTGCTCTCTACAAAATAATCTAAACATGCCACACTTCTTTCTCTCTGTGTTCCCTGAAGAACTGTTATCCTTCCTAGGTCTGTGGCCATCTATGTATGTACCCATCTTTCTCAGTAGTTCTCCGTTGCCTCTTTAAATTACAGCTCTCTCTTGTTTCTCCTCCGTGTTTTCTCATGTTTCCTCCTAGGCTTCATTGTTTTCCATCCCCCAGTCTGTTCCTCTTAGCCATCTCCTGACTGGTTTTGTCCAATGATTTGCAAGCCTTGGGGTGATTAGGAAAGAGAGGACGGGGGTGAGAATGGATCCTGAGCTCTTGTCCCTGAAGCTTTAGCTAGTTCAGTTCCATTAAGTGTTTAGGCTGTTCGTTCATGGGTGCAGGATTGCAAAAGGTAATGTGATTCCTGTACTGGTTCCTGCACAGCATTGAGCTGCTCAGCACTGGGCTGCTCTGTACTGCATTATTCTTCTTTTAAGAAGATATATCTCCCTTGTTCCCCCTTCTGCAACAGAGCTGTGGTTCATATCCTATGAACCAGTGGGACTTACTAAATGCCAACTTAACAGGTCTCATTCATTAAACAGGTCTATGCTGTTTGGAACTAAAATATTGGATTTATTAGTTCAAACATCCCCACCAAGCAAGCTGGCTGGAACTCCTGGTGGAACCCCATACGGAGTGCAACAGCCCACCCAAAGATTATTAGTAGCATTGCATAAGCTCTGCCTGGTGGTCTGATCTTGTTTTCTGAGATCCACTGGGGAAAGGCCAGTTGGCAAAATTTTAGTATGGTAAGGAGCTACCTGTAGTCTAATGCAGAAATCACTAGACTGGAAAGCAGAAATAGCCAGCAGGTGTGCTGCAGTGATTGTATAGTTGTGGATTGGAATTTGGGCGATCCATGTTCTAGTCCCCATCAAGCCATGAAACTCACTGGGTGGCCATGAGGTAGTCATGCTCCCTCAACTTGTCCTCCCTCATAGGGTTGTGGTAAGGATGAAATGGAGAGGAAGGCCATATATGCCAACAAGATACAACTACTAATATGATAATCCCATAACTGAGAAGTCTTGGGAGTTGATTTTATATGGCTGTCTTGCAAAATCTCTGTGTCCTACCATGCTCACATTTCTCTGTGTTCTTTCTCTTTCCACTCCTCTTTCCTCAGACTCCAACAGAGCCTCCGAAGAGCTCCTTAACTGGTGTCAAGCTAACACAGTCAGTTACCATAATGTGAAGGTAAAGGACTTCACACACTCTTGGAAAAGCGGCCTAGCCCTGTGCGCCCTCATACACCATTTCCGACCAGATCTGCTGTGAGTGTCACCCCTTTGGAGAAGCTGAAGGTGTCGGGGGGGGGGGGGAGTGGGGGAGAATACTTGCTAACCTTGGGAAAGGATGTTAAGATGAACTGTATTAAAAAGTCCAAGACTTGGATAAGTAACCTGTTAAATCTACAGATCCCAAGATTCTAGAATTTGTGGCCCAAACAAGTTACTTTTCTAATCTCTAGAGAGAGAGAAAACCCTATGTGACAAAGCATGGAAATTCTTCATTCACTGCTTGAAACATGTAGAAGGCTTCATGTCATGTACACTTTCTCAAAATGTAATTTAAATTTGCCATATGTAAGTGTATTTTAAATTTATAGAAAATTTATAGTTCAAATTTGTTGATTGAGTTGCATTTTTGAAATGGTGAGCAATCTGTGCAACACACACACACACACACACACACAGAGAGAGAGAGAGAGAGAGAGAGAGAGTCTGTTGTGGCTAACAGAAGGATTTTGATTGTCCTTCAGCAAATTCTTTGCATTTTTAAGGGCCAAAGTAAGAACTAGTTTATGCATGTTGGTACATGGCTTGAGTATGTGAATGGACTGCATTTTTTTAAAACTAGGTACAAGGAGATGTGCAGTGGTGTGTAATTTTATCAGTGGAGGGTAGTAGCTGATGGATATATATATATATACAAATCACTGCTTGAAGTTAGCATCTTTGAGTGATGAACAGGCATATACATATCACTGTAAGAAGCTCTGTGCTTGAGCCAGAGCCTAGCAAGCCTTGAAGATTTTGGTCACTGACTTCGTGATTTGCTCCAGTTCTCGGGCAGTCTGTACTAATCAGCACCTTTTAAAAAAGAAATCATAGCTGGTTGCTATAAATACTGTGAGTGAGGTGGAATGTTGCCTTCCGGGTATTGTTCCTACTGCAGAGAAAGGCCCATCCAACTTTAGTTTTGGATGATGTTTTAGAGTCAAGGAGACTCATCTGTGCCTCGAACATTGGGGACAAGCTGGATAAGCTTTGGCCCTGAGGTAGCTTTGCCCTGCTGTCATGGAGTGCACTAAGCTATCGTGCCTCAAGCCTCTTTCCTTAGTTGTATAATACTGCCCTCTTACTCTGCCTCTCTCTACAGTCATAGGAAATGGAAGGCAGATATAAAAGCAAAGTGCGAGCATGGCCTTCAAAACACGCAACTTCTCATGTTTATTTTGCCACAATGCCTTCTCCTCTCTCTCCCTTGGGGGGTGTTCAGGGACAAATGGTCCCAGACCCAGAGACTCTAGAAAAGGGGTGGGGGTAGCTGCTTTATGCATTTTATTTGCCCATGTTTCGTGATCAAGAGAGGCAGACCAGTCTTTCTTTCCCTGTCATACAGTAAAATGGAACAGGAGCTATGTTCTGTCAGAGGAAGAAGAACTGGCTAGTGTTCAGTTACTGGGAACAGAGCTGTGTTTTCCAAATAAATAAAAGTAATTTGTGTGATTGCCTGCTGGTGTCTTAACTCATATAACAGCTGCTTCACATGAATAGCTTGTCATAAGTTAGGAGTTGCTGTGCAATCCTTTTTAACCCTCATCCAAATGGATGCAATAAAAACAGCATTGTATGAGTTCTGGGATATTTTTGGACTGTATGTAAATTCTAGTATACTGAGAGTTGGCAGTAAGATTAGCAAAACGGTTGTATTTCTTGAACTCACTGAGAATTTTAATGCATCCACATCCCACCCAAATGAGGCTAACATACAAACAAGCAGAATATGTCATTTCTGTTTCTTGCCATGGCTTGGTGAACAAAGGACATTCTTAGTCCCAATCATTTGATAGGAACAAAAAATGAGAGAAAATAAAAGAAAGAAGGTGCTCATAAGATGAAGGGTAGTAGATGAGTTGGGATGATGTTGGCTCTACTGTTTTGTTTTGTTTTTGCACATGGCCAATGGCTGAAATTTAGGATGTATTTACAACTCTTTGGGTGATGGTGTTTTAGAATGCCTACTATGCATATCTTATGCTCTTTGAATTCTACAATTAAATGAGACTCAAGAGAGACTGAAATATCTCCTCTGGGTGAATGATTAAATGGTTAAAAGAGCTGAAATGCTGTTTACTTTCTATTTTAATTCTATGGTTACATGAGACAGATAATCAGACCGACAAACAGGTCTCACCCTTTCTTACAAAGCGCCCAGGGCTATTTAAAACATGTTTGCTCTACAGGTGAGTGAAAACCTCCCGGAAGAATTTATATGTCAATAGAAGGACAAGACAGTTCCTACTTTCAGGCCTTCGAGGAGGGGAAAAAGTGGGCAGAAAGCCTGTTTTTAACACTACGGAATCCTGAGAATGATCAGCTGGAATGGAAAACAGGAGCCAAAGGTTGCTGGTCTCTTAGTGGAGTTGAGAGAGCTCTCTTTCCTTTCCATCTGCCCTTGTGGCAGCTTGATGGGATGACAACTGCCAGGGGATGAAGGGAGGAAATTGCTCTGTTTCTTGGCGAAGCCCAGTCACCCCCTGACTTGTAACTTCCCTCTCTAGAGATTTTAGATCACTGGACGGGAATGACCCCATTGGGAACAACCAGCTGGCCTTAGATGTGGCTGAGCAGGAGCTGGGCATCCCTCCAGTCCTCTCCAGCACTGAAATGGCTTCAATGTCTGAGTCTGAACAGCTTGGCTTGATCACTTACCTGAGCCAGTTTCATGATGCCTTCAAGAGTTCTCCAGGTAGGTCTGAGTTCTACCACTGAACACCTAATTTGGCAGTCACAGATCCTGTGCACAAGTGACAGACCCTTCCCCTTGTCCAGAGGTCTTATAGTACACACTAGAGGAGGCTAGTTGAGAGTTGGGATGAGAGTGACAAAGGGCTGATAAACAAACATAGACACATAAGACGAATCTTGCTGTTTTAGAGCAAGACTTCTCTAGCATAGTATCCTGTTTCCCATGGTGGCCAACCAAATATTGATAGGAACACCACAAACAAGATATAAGGGCAATAACCCTTGTCTGCTGTTATTCCCCTGCATTTGGTATTGAGAAACATGCTGGCTGTGATCCTGGAGGTCGACTATGGCCATTCATAGCCACTGATCATGACCATGTCCATTGGTCTTGTCTTGTCTCCTTTCAGAATCCTCTAAGCTGCTGGCCTTCACTACATTCATTGGTGCTAAATTCCATACTGGTCAGTTTGGCACAAGGGAGAATGAAAGAGCAGTGCAGTTTCTGGAGCTTTACCAGTTTGGGCCATCAATCTCCATTTCTTTTGAGACCCTGTTACTCTCATGATGCTTAGTATTTCACCTTGTATCACTCTGGTTGGGGCAAAAGCTGTCCTGTTTTTTAGTTGTGTGATGAGGTTCAAGAGCAAGGTTAGGGAATCTGTGGCCCTCCAGATGTTGCTTGCTGTCACCATTGTGATGGTAATGAAAAGATTACAGTTAAGTGCTGTCATTCCCCCTTTCGGGATCTTGGAAAAGTTACTCTTTTGGACTACAACTGCCAGTGAAGTTTGAGGAGTTGTAGTCCAAATAGATCAAGCTGTCCTCCTTTCTGTACTGAGGGAAGGGGGTCTGATATGTTCCTCAGGCTAGACATACATCCAGGAAATACTGTGTACTCTCTTGCAGAACCAGAGGAGGAGATGGCTAAATCTTCAACGCTACGTGGCACCAAAGGAGCCATCCTTTTCCTTAGCAAGCTTCAGAAAAGTCTGTCGCTTTCGCGCAAAAGGAACTTGGTGAGTCTGTCTGCCCAGCATCTTTTTGCTCATCTGTGACCAGGCTGTCCCAGTGGTGCCTCCCTTTGTATCTTGTGTACTGGTTAGTTACCCTTTGGTACCTGACTTCACCTCCCTCCAGAGGATTCTGATACCTGCCATTTAAGAAGGAGAGGTGGGGGAGGGGTTCAGCTTATCTTGACAACTCAGGGTTCTGGCCTTCTGTGTTTCCTGCTGTTCCAAAAGCATAACATTTGCTTGCAGGAGAGCTCTGCGGGGGATGCACAAACAAAGATGATGAAGCAAGAGGCAGGGGTAAGTTCTCCTCTCATGGTGCTTAGTATTTCATCTTGCGTCACTCTAGCTGGTACAAGGGCCATCCTGTTCTTCAGTTGAGTGATGCCTTTCTAGACCAAGGATAGGGAATCCATGGTCCTCTTGATGTTATTGGACTCCAGGTCCCATCTTCCCCAACCTTTGGCCATGTTGGCTGGCTCTGATGGGAGCTGGAGTCCAACAATATTCAAAAGGTCACAAGTTCCTCACTCCTGTTTTAGGGGTGTAACATCTCTCATTAGTATGTCTTGTGACTGAACTAATGTAACCACATACATGATGCTCCCATATGGAAGGTGGTGGTCAGAATCCTATTGGTATTTGCATAAGATCTGAATAACCTGCTGTGGCTAATTACAGTTACTTAATGAGGTACGTGGTGGCGCTGCGGGTTAAACGGCAGAAGCCTCTGTGCTGCAAGGTTGGAAGACCAGTCGTAAGATCGATTCCACACGACGGAGTGAGCTCCCGTCGCTTGTCCCAGCTCCTGCCAACCTAGCAGTTTGAAAGCATGCAAATGCGAGTAGATAAATAGGTACCACCACGGTGGGAAGGTAACGGCATTCCATGTCTAGTCGCGCTGGCCACGTGACCACGGAAACTGTCTACAGACAAACGCTGGCTCTACGGCTTGGAAACTGGGATGAGCACCGCACCCTAGAGTCGGACACGACTGGACTAAATGTCAAGGGGAACCTTTACCTTTTTAATGAGGTACTGGGGATTGTTTTGATTGTGTATCTTGTCACAGACCTGATTGTACAACTGAGATGCATCCTGGCACCTTACCATTTAGCTGTGATTAGCCATGGCAAGGTACACAGACATAATGTTAACACCAATTGGATTCCAGCTACTGCCTTGTAAAAATAAACAGGAAGCTTACATGCAAGTTAAGCTCCTGTATGCAGATCCTCACTGCATCTTGGGAAACCATGCCCAGCTTTGGCTTTATTGTACATATATGCAGCAGTGAGAAACCCCAGCTCAGCATCATTATTACACCCTGATTTAATGCATGTTTTCTGCAAAATTTGGACGTGCAGATGCCATAGATGTAGGAATCTGCTTATGTGTGAAATGACTCATAGAGTAAGGAACTGGAGATTTGTCTGGTCCAAAGCAGAGATGGGAATAGATCTTTACTGATAATCAGAAAAATAAACAGAAACTTCTCATTGTGATCCAGCATTGGAACATATATTCCTAGCCATTGCATTTATGGGAAATTCATAGTGCTTATGATTTGAGTTCCTTTTGAGTATATAGGTTTTCTAACCTTTTTACAAAACTAGAAATACAGTGCACAGAATATATTGACTGCAACTGCCATATGACTAATAGCTTCCAGACCGCAGTTCAAATATGAGTCCCAACGGCCAAATTCCACCTGTGAAAACTGAAATTCAGATGTCATTTGGGAAACATCACCCCTTAGACCCCACCCCTCCAATTCAAACTTGAACTTTGCTGGGGTCAGGAAAATGCTTGATTTTAGATGCTCAAATCAACTGGGAGTGGTTCATTTACTTTCCAAACCATTAAGCCGGAATTCTAGCTGGATGGACGCATCAGTGGCTGAAGCAGACAGATGTGTACAGATAGCAGATGTACAAAGATTAGAAGCTGCTGGTCAAACGTGACCAGTTGCCTTCACTCACGGGGCTTGTGTTCATTCTTCTGGAGGTCAGGATGTGGGGCTGCTAGTTCTTCTATTTCTCCTGAGTGTAGCTGAAGCAGATGTTATACTAGAGGAAGATGGATGGAATTGGGGAGTGATTGAATATTTTCTTGCACTCTGCTGATGCAATTACACCCTGACAGGTGCTATTCTCTCTCTCTCCCTCCCTCCTCTAACAGAGACAGAATCCAGAAAGTTTATTTTTAAAGATATTTTATTGGTACAGTTATCATTCCAAAGTAGTTAGTTACTACCCAAGCTGCAGTGTTTTAAAAGCAAGTCTTCCCTATTAAAAAAAAAAAGTAATTAAGGCTTCAATCAGTAAGATGACATACTGAATCATGCTGGAAAGGGTTGCTGCCAGGATGCAGTCTTAAAAGGAACTCTTTAAAGTGACCCTTCTGTCTGGTCCTGATCACACTAGCCTATTCTCAACAAAAAAACACACATCAGCCCTACCACTGGACCAAAAAGATCCAGACAGGGGACGGAGAAGGGTTGGGCTGGTTCACAATCTGCAACATGTCATCCGGCTACTGGCAAATAGAATGAACCAGACCATGCTGTCAACACACTCCAACATGTGCCCTACAGTGAATAACCATCTGATTTCACCTAAAATAGTTTCCTGTTTAAAGAACTGAAGCACTGGTGCTTTTTGATCATGATGTGTAGGGCATCTTGACACATCTTTTCTATGGATAATGGAACAGGGATGGATGCCTGGTTAGACATGAGACCTGGTCTTGCTATCACTAGAAGCCCAGCACTAGTTCACACTAGGATACCTTCTTATTCAGCTCCATGTGCCTTTCCGTGGCTTCTCCCATCAGCAGTTCCCAACACAATGCCAGACCCACAGTCCTTGTTGGTTCTCTTACGTGGCTGCCCCATCAGAGTTGTGACTTGAAATGCTAAACACACAAGATTGCTTGGGATATACCTAACCATAAGAAAAGCCTATATTACTCTTTTGACAGAGCCCCCCTATCTCTCCTGTGAGGAGCAGCGATGCCTGCTATATTTGTGGAGAACACGTGTACATTGTAGAGCGAGTCAGCGCAGAGGGGCGCTTCTTTCACCGCGGCTGTTTCCAGTGTCACCACTGTAAGACCACTCTGCGACTGGGGGACTTTGCCTTCAATGAGGATGATGGTAAGTGAAGAGAGGTGGCTGGAACCAAGAAAATGCAGATGGGAAGCTTGATTAAAGGGCTGTAGCTCAATGGGAGAGCACATGTGTTACTTGCACAGGCCCTAGTGTCAATTCTTGGCATCTCCCAGTAGGGCTGGGAGCGATTCCCGCTAGAGATGGGCACGAACCGCCAGTTTGGTGATTTCTGCCAATTCGGCAGATGGCCAAACAGGTGTTCTGCAGTGTGGTGCCCCGCCCCCTCTGGCGAGTGCCTGCCCAAAGGCAGCACCCAGAGGAAGTAGGGCAGGGAAGCCAGGACACTACTTCTCAGTGGGCACCTGTTGGAGGGGGTGCTGAACCACGGAACACCTGTTTCGCTGTTTGCCGAACCAGCATCAACATTTACTTCCAAAGTCCAAATCAATTGTCTGAATTAGAGATGGGGGGGTTTGTGCCCATCTCTAATTCCCACCTAAATTCCCTAAGATCTGCTGCTAATCAGTGCAGACAAGGCTGAGCTAGCAGTGAACTGCCATAGGATAAGGCAGTGTATGTGGACCTGTATATGGCACAGAGACCAGTTATAGACAGGGTTGTGTTGTGTTCTTTGAAATCTGACTGGCTACCATTCTTTATTCTGTGTTTCTACTTTCTGCAGGCCCAGTTTTAGAATCTGTATCTACCCCATCTCCAATTACTCCCCTTCATTAAACTGACTCTGCCCTGGCAGTAGCATATACAAGTGGGCCAGATGTGTGCTAGCAATATTCCTCAACTTGATTACTGCCATCTTTTTTTGTTTTTAACTCTTAGGTAATTTCTACTGCAGCCTCCATATTTCAGCCGCCGCAGATAGAACTACACCCAGTGACAGAACCTCCATTAAAAAAGAAGAGAAAGTAAGTGAGGTTGAGCCTTTTCACAATTAAGAAGGGTCTGGTGTTTACTCAGCAAGACCATTCTTGAACTCATAATTAAGCCAGCAACTTCATTCTAAAAGATTATTTTGTACCTTGTCCCAGGTATCTAGGCAGCTTGTCTTATTATATGTATGAGGGATGGATGTACTTGCAACTTGCTTGCTTGCAAAGTTGATTTTCTGTGTGTGGTTCCCCTAGGGCTCCTCTGAGCTGGGTAGTCCTTCATACAAAGGAATACTGAATTTGGATGCTGAGGAAGATAGGATGGAAACAGATTCAGATGAGAAAAGTCTGTCTTCCGTCTTGGATCAGCTGCCAGGAGGCCAACCTGAAGAGCTTTGGAAGTCAACTGATGATGACACCAGCCTATCTCCATCCAGGGAAGATGGAGACTCTCCCACAATTAATTCATCACAGCACTTGCATCATCAGTCCTCTGTTGCAGGGGATGTGGAATTGGGGAGCTTTGTTCCTGAGGCCAGTTTAGCTTCACAGGTTGTAGATAAAAGTGTAGATGATGGCAGGACTGATCCTAAAAAAACACTTGATCTAAGAAATTGGACTGATGGCCAGTTGCTGAAAGAGGCAGATGGACAATTCGTGAGAGAAGAGCAAGGAACTGGTGTAAACCCTGCCATTTCTAGCAAAGTGCTAATTGCTCCTCAACTAGAATTAGAACAGGAAGAGCCTGGAAATGCCCAGAGGAGAAGGATTCACCTGTCAACTCTGGAAAAACATGAATTATCCAGGCTGAGTCCTACTTCACATTCGTTTCATTTTCCAGATATGATTCTGGAAGAATCCAGCATCAACAAAGGTTTTATTTATTTACTTACTTACTTTTACTTCTAGCCTGCCCCATTCCAAAGACTTGGGGTGGATAATTAAAAGAGAGGATGGCTGCTCACCATAGAATTCAATGGCTTCTGATCCAAGAAGTAGCCTTAGTATTCCTTGGACTTTACTACTAAAGTCCAAGCCTGTTGTTGCCACATGCTTGCTATGACCAGTTGCTTTTTATTCTCTATATCCTGTTTCTGGCTTCAAATATCTCACTGAGCAGCCCGTCCACGGTGGAAGTGTTTTTTGAGAAGCAGAGAAGTTTGGACTTTGCAACTAGAGTTGGGGGTGAGGGAGGGCAACATATGCTGCTGCTTTGTCTATTTCTTTGTATATAAAATGGGGTTTCTCCAGTATGTGGCCCCAAGTTCTGTTACGCTGTTCTTTGTGATGCTATATATTCAGGCTTCACTGTTGCTGCTTAAATAGTCATGTTGAGCTCCTCCTAGCAAAACAAACTTGCCACCATCATGGTTCATAGAGAAAATCTGTCTGCTATGGCCTGTCGGTGGTCGTAAGCTCCAAGGAACCCTTCTCCTTCAGAGTAGCAATAGGTTGTTGATGGGGCAATCCCCAGTTTTGAGTATTCGATCAGATCCTCTCCTGCTCTTTGATACCAGTTAATCTTCTGGATCTCATTTTGCATCACTTTTTCCCTGAACCTTTTCCCTAACTTTGTTGAGGCCAAGCTTTCATGTTGTTTAAGATAACACAATAGAATCTTTGTAGATGAATTGCAGCCTCAAGGTAGGGGAGGGATGGGACTGTTATTTTGAATGCAGCACTTGGCAGGGGAGAGGGTCTCGTCTGTATTCCCCACTTGCGCTCCACATGGAAAATCACCCCCACATGCAAATACCTCGTAACATACCTGCACCTTGGAGCTTTAGGTGAAAAAATATCCCTGTGGGGGTTAATGGGACCAATTTCCTGAAAACTCCAAGGTGCCCAGAGGAAGACATATTCAGTCAAAATACAACTGCAAAATAATAATCAGCATTAAGGGAAATAATATAGTCCTCTCCTAAAAGGTTTTGATCCTAATAAATGCATTTATTTGGGCAGATTCTCTGGACGTTGAAAGTGACAGCGAAGAGGATGAGGAGGAAGAAGAGGAGGAAGATGACGACTTTGGAGCACAGATTGTGAGTCTAGAGCACTACACTTGAGTTCCTTTAGTAGAAGGTCCTCTAATCACTCTCTTAGCCAAGAAGGATAACGTATCACTTTGATAAGAGCAGGAAATCTTTCTTTCCAATTTAATAATAGTGTGTTGTCTTTCTGTTAAGCATCCTCTCTTTCCACTACTACACCCTTCTCTTTCCCCCAACCTCATTTTTTCTGCTCACAAGCACATATATCCTTCTCTCTCTCTCTGCAGCACCTTTCCTATTCTCTTTTCCAATCAACAGACAGATCTGTGGTCTTTCTTTTATTCTGTCACCTGTAGCTGCTTTTGACACCCTTCTAAAATAAATCTTTGTATACTTTCCTCTGCTCCACCACAGGTTTCTCGGCATATTGCCTTTCCTTTTTCCACCTTCCACACCATGTTGGTTTCTCTACACTGCCCTCTCTCTTCCAAATATATTTGACACTCCTTTCTGTTTCTCTTTCTCTGTCTCTCTCTTTTGGTCTTTCTGTCTCCCCTGCCCCATCCTAGCACAAGTCTTTCATTCCTTCAGGGAGTTATTCCTTCAGTTTTCTACCTCATATGTCTGAGGAAATAGGTGAAGGTCCATGAAAGCTTACATTAAAATACAAGTTAGTCTTTAAGGGGCCACAGCATTTTTGTCTTTTTTGTTTCATATATTTCTTTTTTGCTTAATATTCCTTCAGCAGTTCATATCACTGAAGGACCCTAATAGGCCAGCTGGACATGGAGTGCGGCTACTAGCTGAAACCTGACACCCATTCCACCAAGCATTTATGATCCCAGGGGGTAGGGCAGAGGCGACAGAAGCAATGTAGGACAACAGCTAGCCAGGAGGTTTTCCTTTGCTGCCCCAATTTTTTGGTGGGCCTTTTTAGGCTTTAGAGTTCTCAGAAGCCTCTGGCAGAGTGATGTGTGTTTGGAATTGCCTCAGGAGACTGGAATTGGCCCGTGGGTCCATCAGAACAGCATAAGCATTGTGTACTGAAAAAGATGACTAACCAGACTCAAAGAAAGCTCTGCAGCCAACTCTTTCCATTGTAAATATGGGAAACACCCTGTCTACACTACTCATTGTGACTAGAGAATGAATCACTCCCCTGAAATGTCTTGCAGGTGCAGGGTCGTGAGTTGCTCTTGATTTAGTAACATTATCTTACCTGGGGTTCCACCCCCCCCCCCCCGTCCCCCTTTTCCCCTGCCAGTGCCTTGGGGTTGTGTATCTACTGCAGAGAGACTGGGCCAGGAGGCACTGTTGCTTATAGCTGAACCAGAAACATTGATGGCGTGGCCTGAACTGCTTCTAGAACCGCTGCTGCAGTTGCGCTTTAGGTGGTGGGTAGGGCTTCTTTTTCCCTTTCCTCCTTCTGTTCCTTTCTTTTGATTCTTATCTTGTGTGTTGTGGTTGCAGCAATTCCTGAGTTTGGGGGAAGAAGGTCAATATCCAACGTGGAAAAAGACGCTGGTCCGACGGGCCAGGGATGCACAGATGAAGAGGTTTTGCAAAGCTCAGGTAAGTACCTGTAAAATGGCGGGTAGAGATGGGCCGTAAATTGTATAGCAGCCTCCTTCCAGTCTGCCACCCTTCAGATGAATTCCTCAACAACTCTCATCATCCCCAACTTTGTTGATAAGATGAACATGCAAGTTTGCTCAACACTCTGAATACCCTGCATATCCACAACTGCACATGGCCCTTTTACATGACATCCTTGTAGGAGACAAAGACAGTTTTGACTTCATGGGGAATTTGACCAATGTCCTTTTTCTCCCCCCCCCCCCCAATAAACAATCAGTTGAGGGCCCTACAAGTCCTGTTCCCCAGCTGCAGACTGAATATGGGTGCCTCTTTCTTCAGAATTGTTCTTTCATTTGATGAACTCTTCCTTTCTTGGGTATTCCAGTCAATCCAGAGACGGCTAGAAGAGATTGAGGTGACTTTCCGAGAGCTTGAGAGACTGGGAGTAAAGCTGGAGCGATCCCTGAGGGAAGCGGGAGGTAAGAGTCTCAGTGAGGATGAGTCTACCCACTCATGAGGGAATGGAAGCTAAGAGGGACATAAAACTTGTTATGCATGATGTTTTCAGGATAACACAGCACTACATTTTTCTTCCAGAAACAGAATCTGAACTCAAGAGACAATGGATGAGCCACTTGCTCTCCTTGGTCCACCAGAAGAACAGCCTGATGTGTGAGGAATCGGACCTCATGATCACGTAAGAAGGCCTACATGCCGTTCTAATTAAGAGCTAGGGCACATGTTATTCTGCAGAGGGTTTTTGGAGGATAGCTCCCAGAATCTGCCAGCCAGCTGGGCGCCGTAGCATAAAAATAACTTGCTCAAGTTCCATTGTTCTGGAAAAAAAGAAGCCTTAGACTGTACAGGCAAAAAAGCCATGCCATGGCTTCTCCTTTTACCAGCATTAACCCTCCAGAAGCTGGGTTGTCGGGGAGCTGCAGGTTGCTCTCCTTCTGCATCATAATGATTAGCTTCCCACATTACCTTAGTGGCACAGTTGTGGCTCCCACACTATCAGTCTGCCATAAAAATGTACTTTACTTTGGCATCTCTTGGCGGTGTGGAAAGATTCTGTTCTTATCCCAGATAAGGGGATCTGTCAGACAGAGCATGGACAAAAACTGCTTGCCAAAGTTTGGAGTTCATACCAATTTCTAGCACACATAGACCCCAACCAATTTCAGTAAATACTATTATTCATCTCCCTTTTATCAAACTGGTTTTAAATAGTTCATTTAAAACAAAATCCCAGTTAATATAATTTGCTGTTACTACTAGTGTTTGAATGCTAGCATATACAGGTAGCTTATGACAAGCCTAGAATAACCCTGAGAGTGAATCCACAGTGTCCAGTGGGTACAAAGTTGGGACAGCGCTAAGGTATATGTTCAAAGCCTCAGTATAGTGGCTGAAGAAATCTTCCTCCAGTTATATATTCTGCAGCTGATAAAGCCTCGCTAAATTGTGCAAGTATCTGTTACCTCAAGCAACACAGATGAGGCAAACATATCTAATTCATGACTACTGTCACTCACGTCTATGGGCCCTTTCTCATTTAGACTTAAGAGATATGGCTACTTGAGCTCTACACATTACACAGGGTAATGTGTAGAGGATGGCTCTTAACAAAGGGTGGATGAATGGGGCGACTTCTCTGGGTGATGAGAGGGAATCATCTTGTACTGCTGTGAGCTTCTCATCAAAACTGCTGAAATTCCCATGTCCTTTATCCCCTTAGAGTGCAAGAGCTGAAACTGGAGGAGCAGCAGTGCCAGCTGGATCAGGAACTGCGGCAGTACTATAATATGGATGGTAAGGGGGAGGATGGTGCGCCCACATTTCCTACCGGGACTGCAGCTATAAATAGATCCTACATTTTGGGAACGAAACATGGAGAAGTACATGACAAGTAGACATTAAAAAAAGTGTGTTCTCCAATTAGGGGTTTCTTTCTTACTTCATTAAAACAGCATTTTAATTAATTAATAGAACCTGGAGTGAACAAAATGCAGATAGGAAGCCTTATGTGACTCGCTATTGCTGATTTTGCAGCCCCTGGGGTTCTCCTGCTTCCTAGACTAAAATACAATAGACAATAAAATAAAATAAAAATTCCACATCTGAAAGCTTTCACAGGAGCAGTGTTGCTCTAAAAGGAAGTGCAGGGCTTCCTAATACCCCCCAATTATTTTTTTTAAGGAAACAGAATGAAAGAAACGAAGTGATTTGTTTTACAACTGCATGTTGGGGGCTAGTGCAGTCCCCGGTGTTCAAAGGAGTAGAAAATTGCCCCCCTCCCATACCAAAGCTGCCTCCCTCCACAGAAAAAGATGAACGAATTAAACTCTGTAGCCCTGGTGCTTACCCAAGTAGACATCCCAACTGATCACTGACCCGGTTTAAAGACTATTTGCATGTACTTGCATGACTGCTCCAAAAATTGGATATCCCCATTCAGATCTTCATATGCAGCCCATTTTTCATTTGTCTTCTGTAACAGCTGATTTGTCCTGGCAGACCTAGCCTGGCAGTGGACTAAAATTGAGTGCTCTCTTCAAATGGCTTGTGCAAGTCAGTGGTGGTCTTGTATCCCCAGGATCAGCTGATGGGCTTGTTACCTTTTATTCTGCTCACAGTCTTTGACCATCAATTAAAGGGTCTCAGCCTAGTTGACAAGGGAACCAAAATAATTTGCATGTAGCAAGATAGCAGGTACAGCTGACAATAGAAATCATAACTACTAAATTATACTGACCTTGTTCTAGTTACTTAGTAGATGGATGAACCCTGGTGACATCCATGCCTGCTGAACAGAAGCCTTGCCAACAGAAAGAGGGTAGGATGGGTGTATAGCCTTGCCTTACCTTTCTTCTTAAATTTGCTGAACATCGCAGAAAATATGCAATAACGTCTGTAGGGCTGCTTCACCATTCCTGCTTTATGGTGCAGTTTAATACCATGACAGTATTAACATGGGTGGTTCTGTGTTTTTTTTTTTTTTAAAGAATCTTTAAAAACACTAGAAGACCGGTTAGCAGAGAAGAAGATCTTCTCCCAGCTGCTGAAGGTTGTGGATGAGCGCAGTGCCCTGATTGAGATGCAGGAGAAAAAGCGTCTCAGTGAACTTCTTGAGCATCCTCCATTGCAGGACCTCCGAAAGATAGGAAAGTGAGCTGGATGGAGACCTGCTGAGACCAGGGGCCTTTGACTTCGGAGCAAAGTGCCATTTTAGCACAGAACTACCCACAGAAGCAAGCAGCTTTTTGGTGGCGCTATCCACGACAACGCAGCCAGATCTTTTCTGCAAAGAAGTGGCAGATGCTGCTCAAACTGGCATTGAAGCCGCCATGGCAAGGGTCTGGATTGCACTGTAAGCAGCATCAGGTTTTTCTGCCACTGTATCCATCATCAGCCTAGTTCATGTTGGGGAAGCCCTGCTGGAGATGGGGCCCCTGCTCCAGAGACAGAATGCGTGTGCTGTATTATTTTTTATTTATTACATTTCTGTGCTACCCAGAAAATGGAAGCTTTCTGGACCATTCAAAAAAAATAAAAAATTTCAAAGCCATAAAATAGAAGAACCTATTTCCTATCCTCAGGTTAGGGCTTGACTGGCTACTCCTTGGAGAAGAACAAGCTGGATGTTGATGCTCCATCAGCTACAGAGCTGTGAATGCTTGAAGGAGTAGCAAGCTAGGGAAGAACGCTTTTTTAATGTATTATTTTGCCAATAAGCCATTTTATTATAATGTATCTTAAGACTACGACCAGTGTAATGGCACGTTTGGAGAGCAATTATGGGTGGAGAAGCATTAGTATAGGGAGGAAACACCATCAAGGCTTCAGCTGTGCCTGTGTGCTCCACTGCAGTACAGAGTCCTGCTGAACCTGACTGAGGCTCTTCAGTCTGCAGTCGTTGTGACCCCTGTGTGTTAGAAGAGGGATCCTATTAAAAGAGCTCCTATAGCTGGGGAGAAGGGCTGCTCTGTGTGCCTGAACAGTATTTGTCTCAGTCTGTTTAGCCACTGTCAAGAGAGCAAATATCCCCACTGCTCAGAGCAGGTTTGAAACATACAGCAACCTGCCTGTGCTTATTTCTTCCAACCTAGGGAGAGAGCTATTCCATTAGAGAAGATAAGAGAGTGAAGGGGGCAAAGCAAAACAGCTCATAAATGTTCTTCTTCTTTTTTTTTTTTTAAGAAGGCTGTTGCTGGGCATTGACCAAGATTGGACACAGCCTCCTAATTTGACATTTTAAAATGTTTCTTTCTTGGAGAAAGAAAAGCGGCCCTTGCAAGTGGTAGCTAGCCAAAGAATGTGCAGGAGGATAATTTTGGTGGGACTGTGGGCAAAATTTGTAGCATGTGGATCATGTTGAACCTCACAATTGCCCAAAACAAAAAGCTTTGGGGGATTTTTTTTTTTAAGGTGGGGAGGGTTTGTGAGAGCTCCCAACCTCTCTAAAGCAAAGCCCAAGAAAAGGTTTTTGTTCCCCAACGTTTTTGCCCTTGGAGGCGCTGTGGGTGTAGAGGGTCACAAAACGGCCACTGGGGTGCATTTTGCCCATCTTTGCCCCGGACCGTTTCTGCCATTTGTACCACATGCCCACTCGTAACCGTGTAATTCCCAGCTATAAAACCACCCACCTATAAGTTGAATGTGTTATGCTTCTAGAAGAAACACCACCTTGTGAGACAACATATTGTGCACCAGTGTGCATATATCATAAACGAATCCTGCAAAAAGGCTACAGGAGAACTGATGTTAACTTTGCTACTCTGTTAAGTGAGGAAATGTAGGGTTTTTGTTGTTGTTGTTATAACTGGAAGTTAGTCCTGTCTGGACTGCTGTAAACCACTGTTCTTTTTACAAACTGTTCTCCTGTTTCAATAAAGTTGCATGGAGTGGACAGGAAGTAGTTTTTCATTTTTAGATATCCAAGTTTATTTCACAACAGAGCAACTCCTCTACAAATCTTTTTCTCACCGTGTTTTCTTGGTCTCATTCAAACATCTAAGAAGCCATCTACTTATGGCACCTACATCTCGGTAGCTAAATGAGATTGACCCTGAAACCATGCTATTCTGGCCTTCCGCTAGAAGGTAAGCAGATCTGAACTCCATAAGGTGCCTGGATGGCAGATAGCCAGGAAAGGTATTTAAAGTCTTCTGAACATCATTAAGGAAGAGCTATGGTTAGTAAATAAATACCAGGGTGCCCTAAACATGTTGTTCTATGCAGAGCACAATTCCCTAAATGAGTTCAAGGAACTGTGTGCAAACAAGACAAAACTGCCTACCAGCTTGCTTATTATCCCAATCTTCTCCAAGCTGAGAATGAGGCTGTTGGCCAAAGTTTAGCTATATAACCATAAGCACACAACAACTGCTTTCCCATTCTGACTACGGAAACCGGTGAGGAGGAAGGAGTCATTTCTTCTGATGCCCCTGACCTTTTGCACACTGCATGGGATGGGTGGGGGAGAAAAGAGAGAGAGACAAATGGGCTCCACAAGGGTAGGAGCCATGTTCTCCCACACCCTGATCATCATCTTATTCTTGTTCCAAGACACTGTATGGTGAACTGCTCAGTGAAGGTTTGTGCTGCAGCATAGAATGCTGAAAGACAGGAACACATGAACTTGGGGCATGCTGTGCATACAGGGAGCCCAGGGTCTCATTCTGACATGCCCAGTTAAGTGACCACATCTAAGCAGGCTGGAAAGATCTTGCTATCTGCAAACCCAGAAAATTATTGTCACTCAATATGAACAGTACCACTGGACTGGCTGGATGAATGGTTTGATTTGTTACCAAGATGTCTCAGAAACCTGTACCAAAGATGCATCTGCCGTAGATTTTTCTGGCTGATCTGGGCCAAGTCTTTCAATTTCAGTCCCCCCTCCCCTTGCTGAAATGGAAGTCAAAGGGACACATTTTGTAAGAGTGCTGCAAAGAAAAGCACGCCAAAGAGGAGAAAAGGTTTGTGCACAGAAATGCTACATGAACTGGTTAATGTGGTCAAGGACAGGATTTTATCAACAAATGCTGCCTTCTGCTTAGTTACCCCTAGAAACAGATTTATTCTGGTTCTATTCAATTCCAAGAAAAAAAAATCACTGAATGTAACTAGTTATTTTAATTTACAAGCTTTACAGTACAAAACCTGAGGCAGCTTGCATTTTATGCTGTTAGAACAATGTAGTTGGTTTTTTCCTTTAACAAATTGCTTTTTTTGAAATAGCTGTAAGTTAAGTGACATTTAATTTTAGTTTCAAAATTCCTTTTCTGTGTAGTTGGCCTTACAGAAAAGGAATTTTGAACAGAGAGACCCATTCATACAAAATTGTATTGTCATAAATGTCAGCTATAAAATCTTTAGAATATCAAATGCTAATTATTACTAACCACATTAAAAATGCCTCACTCTCAGAACAGGAATGGGAAATATCCAGGAGTCCCTGAGCCACCCAGAGACCTACCCAGAACTAAACAAATTATTTTAAAAAAAAACTCCTTCAGGCCTTCTTGTAGGCATGGGGGCAATTTTGCCAGGTTTTCTTTAATCTCTTTGAACGGTTGTCTTAGACCTGGAAGAAGTCATCTTAGGCCAAAAATTAGAAGCCACACACACCAACTCCAGCCTAAAACTGCTCCTAGGGAGTCAAAAATGTGGTGAAACTGTTCCCACATGCCGAACAGGAACAAGAGGGATTTCATGTTTTCAGTTTTTTAAAAATCTGTTTTATCAAAAATATTGGAAAAATGTTGAGGAGAAGGGATTGCCTTGGGGATGTCACATGCACAAGATTGCCCCCTGTGCAGACCCCAGGTGCCCTGCGGGCTGCACTTGTGCCTGCCCTGGCTTCAGAAGGAAGCAGCACAGGGGAGCAGGAAGCTGCCCTCACACCCACCAGAAAGCCTCTTGGTCCCTGATTACAACAGCTCCAGATACCAAAGGTTTTAGCCAGAGCTTATCTTGTCCTGGAGTGTCTGGAGGGCCAGCCGCATTTGTTCCTCCGTCCCCTGCAGCACCTTCACTTCAATGGTATGGAAGAGGTAGAGTACAGTTGAGACAAGCAACACCAGCACGGCCAGCAGGCTGAGCAGGGAGAAGGAGAACTTGGGGAAGGGCTGTTGGAGGGCTCCACCAAACATGGAACTGAGGCCCATGGCTCCTTGCATGAGCAGCAGCAGAACAGCGAGGACGGCCATGCGGCCACAAGAGTACTGCTGGCGCTCAGCTGAGTGTAGCCCCACTCGCACCTCCATCCGGGCTTCATTCAAGATGTCCACCAGCACTGGCTCTACAAAAAAGCAGAAGATACGTACTGAAACCAAACAGGGAGGCCACTAATGAAGACAATAGTCTTCGGTCCAGTCGTCTCCAAGATTATAGAGATCAGATGCTGTTTTATCCAAAAAAGGCTTTCTTGCCTAGGGCAGTTGGACGGAGCGAACTAACCTGCCTGCACCCCCCTCCCCTCAATGAAGCTCAGTCACTCACCAACTGTGGGATGATTTAGCTCTTCCTCTGGTGGTTTTTTAGCCACAGACAGAGTGACCATGACAGCTTCATGGTCAGAATAAGGAATGTCTTTACTGGGAGTTGTTCCTGTGGTGGTCTCATGGCTATTGCATCTGACTTCATACTGGGACACACTCTAAAAGAAGAGACATCAGACATGATAGGAGGTTGCCCCTTGGTTGTAGGGTGTGAACAACAAGAAATGCCTCCAGAAATTTTACATTTAGACAGTGTTGAAAAGCGTTCATAAGGAGGGATGAATTGAATTCTGTAGCAAGGGACATACCTAGACTAACAGGGCATAATTTTGGAGACATCATATAAGGAATTTACCAGCAGCAATACAACGGCATTTCACCACCCAACCACCCCCAGTTTAAGCTGAAAACGCTGAGATGGATTTTGTCTGTGGTCAGCATCCAACCCAGATCTGAGTGTATTTTTTGTTCACTTGTTTCCTGAGCTCTGTATACAGTACTACAGTCTCTGTGCGCACATACCTTATAAAGAATGTAGTCAATACGAATCCCTTGAGGATAACACTTTAGTTCCTTCTTGCTTGTGAAGCGGTTGGCAGGCAACAGGGTAGAGCCATCCTCACAACCCTGAGAGCAAGAGGTGGATATCAATACTCTCAACAAAAGATCACAGCACTCCAGCCCATCTGACTGAGGCTACGGGGACTGTACCTTGTAAGCAGAGAAAGGGAGACCTCCATGGGGCCAAAACAGATCATACTAACCATACTAAGGATATCAAACTCTTAGATTAATAAAAGCAAATGCTTCATTTTTCCAAAGGTGGGAAAAGGTTCTCTTTGGATTACAATTCCTAGAATTTCTCACCAGCATGACTGTGACCCTGCTGGCTGGAAAATCTGGGGCAGTCCTCTTACATAGCAGTGATCACATACTTGCCAACTTATTTTGATCAGAAACAGAGAGAGAGAGAGAGAAAACACCTCTCCTCTGTTGACTATTTTGTAAGACGACATCCAGATACTCACCACCACCCTCTCGGCAGCAATGAAGGAATCCCGGAGCCCTGCCCATCCTCGCAGGAGCCGAACGCCAACATCCTCTGAATGCATATTCAGATCCCCGCCCAGCAGCACTACATCAGCCCCTTTTGATGTATGCCTGGGAAGATGGGACAGTGTCACAAAAACAGGAGGAAACAAACAGCCCCACTGCTCTTGCGATGGTGCTTTACAGAGAGATGCAGAGCGTGTTACATCCAACGTTAGTCCCAAGTAAAGCAGAACCAATGAAACAGGACTTCAGTTTATTTATGTTCCATTTATTTTGATGTGTATGCTCTACTTGGGGCTTACATTACATTTAGGACTTCTTCTGTTTTCCTGCCATTGTTCCTCCCCTAAGGCAGATACTAACCATTAGATGAACTGAGTCTTTTCCCAAGTCAGAGGTCTTGACCACTGCTAAGGAGGGAACTAAGGAGGATCAGGTGGGAGCCAAGGGACACGGCACATACAATTGTGTCCCATGAAGCATCCACTGAAGCACAACCCCCCCTTTTTTTTTAAAGTTACTTACTGTATAAACTGGCCAAGTTCCCAAGCTTGAACTACACGATGGGACAGATAAGCATCCTTCTCTCGACAGTACTCTGCATGGAGCTAGGAAGGAAAAGACACACACAAGATTCAGTAAGTACAGAATACAGCAAACCACAAGGCAGCACCATCTGTAAAGACTTCAGCCTTTGTGCCCACCTCAATTACAAAATAAGTTTTTTTAAAATTGCATTTATACCTTGCTTTTACACTAACAGATAGCTTTAAGGCAGCTTACACATTTTTTTAAAAGAATAAAAACATATAAAACTACATTTAGCTAAAAATTTGGTAAAATCACATAAAACTGCACCACCATGAAATCATTAAAATCAAAGGAAATGCATTAAACAAATTAAACTCAAAGGATACAGTTAATACCCTGGGCAGACTAAACAGCATATGCCACTCTTAAAAGATGTGTTTTTACTTCCCTCTTGAAATCAAACGGATAGCAACTTGAAAGGGAGTGCATTCCATAGTTTGTACAAACGTGTACCTCTGGTCACTTTCTAATTTCAAAGTAAGAATATCAAAGTAGAAAGAGCTAACAGCATCTCCCTGGGTATCTTAAGCTAAAAGGGTGAAACAATACAAAAAAGTGTTTGCCAGATGGTAGGAATTCACCGAAACACACATAAACGATCCAAGTAAAAAGAGTGATCTGTTTTGGGTGCAAACCTAAGCTATGGCTGATCAGCGACCTCAGAGTATCAAATAGCCACAGTCAGTTTTGCTTCTGAAACCTTGCTGGAAGATTAAGAGGAAGAGCCTAAATGAGGCTTATTCACATAATGCTAAACTGTAGCTTGGTATACCTTGGAATTTTTCTCTATACAGGCATTTTCTCAAAAATACTCTGGGATAATTGTATCTTCTGAGCATAAAACAGACCTTTAAGATACTTCCAGAAGCTACTTTTGGGCTTAGGCAGACCACATATGGCCAAAAAGCCTTCAAGAGCAGACTGTGGAAGTGATTCTTGTTAAGCCTGCCAACTGTAGTAGATTGTCTTACACATTTCATTCTGCTGTCTGCCTATTCTTTTCAAAGCTAGCAATTACTTCAGAGAGACTTTCACAAACAGAAAAGAGTTCACAGACTTTGAAACTGAAGTAACAGCCTCTGAAGGCTGCTGCTTAAGGGCACGGCCTGTCTTACAATTTCAGCTGTTCAATCTGCCATGAATTTCACCAAGATAGCAACATCCCGATTAGTGGGGATGGGGACAAACATTGAGTACTAATATTGCAAATGTTTGAGAAAGAAAGGAAGGAAGTGATGCAATGGAGGGAGAAAGTGAAGAGTCAAAGATAAAGACAACACAAAAACAGCTGTTAATTTGTCTGTTTTGGCAGATTTTCCCTCCTTGAGAAGGTGTCAATAAAGAGAATTCAAAACCTTGGTTTGCCATGTGTGCCCCCTGCTGGCAGGTAAGTTGCTTAAACGGCCAGCCCCATATATTCAGGACCTGGTACAGTTCAATAAAAAAGCACTAGATATTCTGTAATCACCAAGTTTGTCTAGTCATGTCAAAAGTGGATACTGCTGTCCTGCATCCTACCGTACCACTCGGAATATACCCAGTCTATTTCTGAAGCTAAGCTTGGTCAAGTCTGGTTAACAGATGAATAGGAGACCAAGAGGGAAAACTGGCTTCTCCAGGAAAGGCTTACTGAAAAAGCCTGCCTGTAACCTTGGAGAGCTGCAATGAGTCAGAATACAAACCAGTGGGTTAAACAGACCAAGCCGCTGGTTCAGTAGAAGATGGCTTCCAGTGACTCAGTTCAGTGCTCCTCACACCTAGACTCCCCTTTCCTCAACCATTTTTACTTACTCACATTGCTCTGTATATCTAACTTGGTGACATGGCAAGTTATTCATAAAATCTGAAACCAATAAAAGAATTAAGCAAACGAACTCACATGGGTGACATAGACGTTGAAAACTTTGCCCTGGATCTTTAGTACTACCAGCCCCACAGATTTGCCACCAAACCAGTCTCCATGCTGGAACTGTGAAGAGAAGAGTGTATGAGTCACACAGAGGCACAGCTGGTTAAGATGAAAACATAAGGACAAAAGGATGCACTTGGCTATCTCCCCCATAGCGAGATGTAGCTAATTCTCACTCACCATGTATGGATAGCCATTCACAGAGTATTGGTACAGGAAGGTGTCCAGGATTTGGTGTTTGGAGAAGACGCAGAGCCCGCTGCCAATCACCCCACTATAAAAAAGACAAACAGACCCCAAAGTCATCACCTAAGGTGAGGCAACACTGTACCTCCACATGCAACATTACCACTTCACTCTCACCTACCATTTGGTCCAAAACTAGAGTATAGTCTAGTGGTTGTTACCGGGGGGGGGGGGGGGGGCAAGTGTCTATAGAAAGAGAAACAGAGTTCAAGATCCTTTGAAGTGATTCTTGGCTCTAACAAGGAATTGAGGTCTTGTGATGCCAGCAAGGAGAAGACTGGAAGAAGATGTTGTGAAACCAATTTCCAAGGTAATAGGATACTGGAGCCAAGAACAGGAGTCCACCAAAACATGAGTTTACAAAAAATTAAAACAGCTTCCCCCAACAGAGTACTCTTTAGATGTTTTGGACCACAACACATGAATCCCAGCGAGCACAACTGATGATCAAGGGAACATTGGAATTGTAGACCAAAACTTCTGGAAGACACTAAGTTGGGTAAAGGCTGACAGATCCACTAAAACCAAAAAGACTGTGAAAGATGTGATGATGCTTAGTACCCACCTACAATCCATGGCCTTTGCAAGAGGTGTATCTTAACAACCCAGAAAAACTACAGAACTTGAAGCTCCATCAGGGAGTAACTGTGAAGTACCACTCTCAGGCCACTAGAAGGCAGACAGGTATGCAGACCCATATCTGTGCGTGTTTTATGTGCTGTCAAGACACATCTTACTTACAGTACCCGAGCAGGGGTTTAAGAAATGTGAGATGCTTAAGGAATGGTTTTACCGAACCCAGGTTCTTGTCCATTATTCTATCCCCTATATCACACTGGCTGCCACCAATATCTGACAGGTAGTTACTGTGGCTTGGAGGAATTCCAGAGCAAGGAGCCAGGTTTTCACCTGGGAAAGAAGTAATCCCCAGAAGTCACAGACTGGCAGCTAATTCCTCTCTTGTGCTCTTGGAGGCATACTCCCCACAAACATGGCATTAGGACTTAATAGCTATAAAGCTACTCTTTTGGATTTAGGTAACAAAGCCACGTCCTAAACTTCTTGTCCACATTAAGAGTAAAGATTCATTAAAGGAGTATAATGAAAAACAAAAAGGGGGAGCCGAGTATATGCAAATGGCTTTAAGGGAAAAAATAGAACTCCCTGTTAGAACTTAATAACCTACACTAAACTCCTTGATATAAACTGCTTACAGATTGAATACCTGCAGTGTCCATGGTTGGCTGGGAAGTAAGGCAGGGATAAAGGGTGACAAAGGAGCATGTTGAACATTAATAAAACTTGTTATGGATGAGTGTGACAGGCGAGAGGAGAGTATAGAAGCTCTCGTTGGAGTGCCGTCCACCCGTAAGATATCAAAAGAGGTGCAGACCACTCCTCCACCAACCCCTTGTGAAAGAATACATCAGGGAATAGACACCCGGGAGTTGGAAGCAAATCTGCGGGGTTTGACCGTGGCGACCCAGACGGAAGGAGATTTGGTGGGAAAAGTAGAAAAGGGGAGGTCAGTAGTGGAGGCGGGAATAGGAGATATAAAAAGGGGACACGACAACATACCGGGGGGTTGGGAACTTATCTGGGTAGAAGACCCATGGACTGGGGAATGGGAAAAGGTAAAGGTCCCTAGAGAAGAGGCGGATTATCGCCGGAGGAAGGGGCTTCCCCAACGACCGTCGTACTGGGGAGAGTCTGAGGCGAGGGAGTGGAGGAGGCGGTTAAAGGAAGAAAAGGAAATTGTGGCCAGAGAGGTGGAGGAGCGTCGGGCATGGCGTGCGGAGGAGGCACGGAGAGTGGCGTATCTCCGGGACCATGGACCACCTTTGAGGGAACGGGAGACCTGATCTGGAGAGAGGACGGAGATGAAGAGACCCTACCGCTATTGAGAGAGGTGGGAGAAGAACGAGACAGTCCTGGTTATAACCCCTTTTTACCCGGTCCATGGGATGAGAAACCCCTAAATCTGTTTGACACAAGCCTTTGGATGCCCTTGCAACGTTCGTTGACGTCGCAAGAGATGTTACCTCAAGTTACCACAAATGAAGTTCCTCCCCAGTTTAAAACAATAAAGGACAGTTTGAGTTGTAATCAAAAAGAGATTCCTGTTTTATTTCAAGAAAAGGAGGAGGCTACTTTCGAACCCTCACAATGAGGAAGCAGAGTAAATGGCCAACATAATTCTTCAAACAGGTGAAGGGCATATATACATAAAATTTCTCATCTTTTTTGCTGGGAGATGGAGCTAGGAAGGAATTAATCTCAAGGTGACATCTTCAGCTAGCTGTAGCTGAAGGTGTCAGTACATCAAACACTGTTTTGTGGACCTGGAAGCCCAGGAAAGACAGCTAGCATTCAAGTGGTACAATGGATGCCAGCTGTCCTAGCCAAGGATATTTTGCAGGTTTAGAGGAAGGGATGCCAAGAGGCAGATCAGTGTTACACTAACTAGCCACTAACTTCACAATACAGTCTCAACATTCCTAACGTCACCATGTGTATCACCCACAGATGAAAATCTGCAGGTTGGTCTTTACATCAGGTATATGTTGTCATGCATCTAACCCAGCTAGCCTGCATTGTGTTGTACATTAGCATACATGTTACATACAACCCATTCTGCAACTGAATGTGGAATCAGATTGTTATAGTCAGTGTATGCACTGTACATTGTCCTCTGTCGAAATGCCACTCACCAGTTGTCCTAGCACTGAATAAGTTGCCCTGTACTATTGTCATCCTTATTATAAGGTGTAAGAGGTATACTTGGGCTTTTCCTCTTGTTATCTGATGCAACAGAGCTGGGGATCTAGTAAATGAATACAGTAAGATAAGAAATGGAAGCAGAAACTTAGTCACCCACCTCAATTGGATACAAGTAAGTTTCTGCACTCTGCTGCATCAGCTCAGAGGAGATACTAATGCCTTCAGGAACCAGCTGCACATCCACAATCATTTGTCTCTCACTTGGAACCAATGAGTATAAATGACCCCAACAGAAGTGTGCAACAACACATCCTTCTGAAACAGATGTACAGACCTTTCAGTCAACCTGCCACACCTTGCTTTTCAATAATCATTAAGCAACAAATATCATTTGAGAGCAAAAGTTATAATTATCTGTTGGGAGACTATGGTGTCTATATGAATGCAAATGGTAAATTTGAGTGCAGTTAATAGAAGCACAAACTTTCAGGAAAATATCTTATCAGCAAAAGCCTCAGCACTTTCTAAGGCCAAGGTGTTTCTCTTAACTTGTCTACTTGCATGTCTTCAACAAACCAACCATACAGCAATTGATCATTTCCCATCAGTGCCTGCGAAGCTCCCTGCATCTTTATAAAGTAATATCTAAACAGTCAGCCTTATCAGATCTGGGTTCATCCATTGCCACTGAGAGATCAAAGGACAGTCTTGCTTATGGGATCATCCAAGCAACATTTTACCTTTTGAAGTAGTGGGAAGAAGGGTAACGGGCACATAGTTTCTTTTTCAGCCCCCAATAGTCCTTCTCACTCCATACCTGGAAAAACAGAGAGGCTATAATCACACTAACCAGAGGACTGGAGTGGCAAGCTAATTTGGGAACTAAGAATCCTTCGGCCAAGCATCTCCTCTATAAACTATGTTTATTAATCATGTTTATTTAGTACTGCTAAGTGTGCGAAGTGTTTCAGGACTGCATACCAGCCCAGTGAGACAGGGATTTCAACTCCTAGGTTCCAGCCTAGCAAGATCCATTGTAGCAGCTCAGGTCCTCACCTCCTGTAAGAGCGCCAAGTCAAATCCCTCCTGGCTGAGGACATCACCAATCAGTTCAATGCGTTCCTGCTGTAATTTGCTCAGGTATCGAATACCCCTGTAAGGGGTGGAAAGGAAAGGAAGCTAAGTGAAACTGCAGCCTCCAAAAAGAATCAACACTTACACGTATTCTAATCCTTCATACTTCAGAGGTGGTAAAGAAGAGAGAAAGCCAATCTTTGCATCACACTGAGGGCCACTTATTGCACTGAGGGGAACCCTAATGAGGGCTTCAAGGGACCATGGTTAGCTTGGGCCACATCAAAGCAAACAGCAAAGTGTGCTGCTTATATACCGCCCCATAGCACTTCAAGCACTCTCTGGGCGGTTTACAATTTAATTATGCAGGCTACACATTGCCTCCCCAGCAAGCTGGGTACTCATTTTACCGACCTTGGAAAGATAGAAGGCTGAGTCAACCTTGAGCCGGCTACCTGGGATTGAACCCCAGGTCGTGAGTACAGTTTTGGCTGCAGTACAGCAGTTTAACCACTGCGTCATGAGGCTCCTCTCAGAAGAGATAGGTTTAATTTCCCCATCTGCATCATCCCCCAAAGCGATTTGCATTTACACAGACACACAAATATATTATACACAAAGTCATATTTAGTAGTAGGTCCGGTTGGGCCTTGAGATATACCAAAATGGCTTGGATGTAATCGGAACAGGTCAGATTCCCTAAGCAAAACACCAACCTCTGCATGAAGACAAACAGAAGTACTAAAAGAGCCGTCGAATATTCAAAGGAGAACATGGACCAAACTTGTTTTCTACTGCTCCAGAGAATGGGACCCTAAATACAGATTTAAATTACAGGAAAGGGAACTCCAACTAAATATCACAAAGAACTATCTGTTTTGATAGTGGAAGGCACTCTCTGAGAGTGTGATGGGCTCTCTTTCACTCGATGTTCTTAATCAGGGGTTGGATGACCATCTATCAGGGATGCTGTAACCATGGATTTCCTGTGTCAGCAGGTTTTGGACCAGATGATCCTTAGAACTCTTCCAACTCTGCAGAACTATGATTCCATGACAGTATCTGGCTCAGTTCAGATAAGGCATGGAAGCTCCTCAGCACAGATCAGAACACAGGCAAACATGGGAACTTATTATTGTCTGAGGAAGTCCTTAATTTTCTGAGCAGGACTTCCTTCAGACCTATGGAATGCTACAGGCAAGAATGTCTTTGTGTGGATTCTGCCCCACCTGGCATAGGCAGAGAGGAAAAGAAAATACAGTGGCCCTCATCACCATGGAGACTTCTGCCAGCTATGCTCCCAACCCGGAGGGTATCTTGTTAATAAAACACAACTGTACTTCTGCTGAGAGAATACTAGTCCATTCCTCACACTGTATGCTATATATTGCACCATTATTAAATCTAACCTTGCTGGCTTCAAGCAAAAACATAAACTTACCAGCAATTGAGGTCAAAGACGCGTAGCTGCAGCAGACGGTCCCTGTCCATCCCTGTGCGAACGAGACAATGTCAAGGTGGGCTCCAGTTGCACTCCGCTGGATTCAAAACATCAACCTGTTCTGCCTATAGCTCTCTGATAAGCTAGAAGCTCTCTGGCTTTGTCTTTTCCCTTTGCTGAAGGATTATGACAGCAATGTTGTAACTAAGAGCCGTATGCAAAAAGTTATGATTAAGGAAGGAAGGAGGCCCCTTACTTGGTGGCACCAATCTAACCCTGAGCCTGTGGTCTTGTGTACGAGGACAGGGTGTGCCTCTCTCAGTTAAACTCTGCAGTAACAGCATACAGAAGTCCTTGACAGAAAGACAAAGTGCAAAGATGACCTGCAGCTTAGCAGGGTTATGTAGCATTAAAGGGACATCTTCAGGTCAAATGAGATGAATCTTTTGCACTTTCTGGAACTGCCAATAAAATGTACTCTATAATGAAGTTGCTGCTATCATTTCCACCTTATTGCTGATAAGCATAAGCAAACCTACATCTTTCAAAGACCATAAATTTTTATGATTGTGAGACACATTGTTGTAATTATCACAGAATTCAAGTTCTTTTTTTAAAAAGGAGGGGGGAGAACTGTTTGAATAGTTTTATGGGTTTGCCTACTTCTTTTTAAACATATTTCATGTGTTTCCCAGGTAGAATCTAAAGGCCTTTGTGCAAAAATATTCCAAACCATACAGATCAGGCAACAATATTGTCTTTGGCTCAGTGCCACAAAACCATTCTTGCTGGCAAACTTTTTATGCGACGTTCCAAAGGCAAGAAGTAACTACACCCAGGTTGATGACACCCAATCCATAAAGCCAAGTCTTGCATTTCTTTTCAGGATCTGTTTTCAACCATGCCAGACAGCTTTACACCAACGAGTGAACCTCTAGTACTTTGCTACCCCAATGTATCAACATAGATTTCTCCTGCCCTTAAGGGTACTCTTGTGGTTTTATTGGCTACAGATCAGGCACTCAGTACGATTTGCATAAAATTTAGAAACAGATAGTGGTCAAGAAGACTGCTTTCCAAACTTGCACTCTCCTGCCCGGGCAGTTTCTTCCCACTTGGTATGACTCCATGTAACTTGTAATAGAAGAATGTGAACTGTGTTTATTTTCCTTCCTAAATTTATAACATTGGTTATATGAGTTTTAAAGCAATACACAGGCTGTGCCAACATGTTGAACATCTGTCAGTTTGTCAAGATCTGTCTACAGAAACCATAGTGAGGCATAAATACCTCTTATCTTGCACCTCATCCATTTCCTGCCACTGAACACAATTTCATTTGACACTAAATTTCCTGATTTCTTCAGGTGAAAACCCCTCACAACACAGAATTCTTGCAATGTTCCTTCCTGCTGTTTAGAGAAAAGCCTTCGATTTTTCATTACTGGACAGCAAGCCAGCCGGCGACTTAACCTTATTTTCTTTAACAAGATATGCACAGGGTACAAGTGGATGCATAAGGTCCGCTGTTGGACAGACTAGGTTGCTTATGCAAACACCTGTCATGCACACTGATTAATTTCTTCATGTGCAAGAAACAAGCAACTTAATCAAGGGGAGGGCTGAGGTGTAAAGAGTCAAAGCTAAAATAGTCTTACCACCAAAACCCTGCAACCCTGAGAATTTCCTTTAGGCAGGTACTTCATAGATGATAACATACATCGATTAAGCATGCTTATTCAAATCATTTAAGTACATGTATAAAGCCAGGAGAATTCCCCTTAAAATCACATTTACAAAAAAATTTAAAATGTAAAAATGTAAGCCCAGTGAAAAAGAGCCCTAAATACATAGAAATAACGGGAAAGCTGCTTGCATCAGCTTAAAATCACTTCCCTCTCGGCACACACAGAAAAGTTAAAAGCCCTATAACGTAACATTAAATGTGCAGTTATTGTCTCTGGGGAGAGCCATAATGAAGTTGGACTTCACGGCTTTGATCCCAATCGATCTTGAAAAACTCAAGCACGCCAAAATGCCAGTTTAATAGGTATTATCCATGCACCATTTCAAATCACTGGTTACGCATAACGGGAGGGGGAGAGCAGGTGGAGAAGGCATGGGTGAGCCAAGCCAGACCCAGTTGCCGAAGGGCTCATCGTGTTAATCTGCTGCTGAGAACAAAAAGAAAGGGGGAGGGAAAAAGGAAAGCAAAATGTTCCTTGGGACCTTTAACTTATTATACCAGATCCAGCCCGAGATGAAGCGTATCTAACTCTGGCTGGCTGGAAAAGAGGGAAAACTGAAACAGAAGCAAATGATCCCCACCTACCCCCATACATAATGATAAAGTGGCCTGGATAACTCTTGGGAAGCCGCCACTTACCTGACCGGACGCGATATATCACGCCCAGGCCAATCGACTCCAACGTCAAATTTCATTCACTTCCTCCTTATGATTTTCTCTGGCCGACAAGAATCCCGCAACGACAGCGAGCCAGCAGTTCCTAACTGGAATGCGCGCGGTGCATTCTGGGACTTGTAGGCTTTTGCTTTGGGCCTTGTGTTACCAACTGAAGCTAAAGCACCTTTTCCCTCCGCAGTCGGTGTTCCACGAGATGGCGCTGCCGGATCAAACTGAACAAACGCCGAAATCTTGAAGAAGCGCTGCCTTGAATTAAATCGTGAACTACGAGTACCGGAATACTTTGCGACGGATCACGGCGCCATCGCTTTGATCATCTCCACCCTTTTGTCTCTTTTGGTCCCTTAAGACTAGAGGACTTACAAAAAACCGCTGTTTAAACCTATAGCCTCTAGCTCTAGCATATTATTGCAAACTGTTGCAGACCTGAAAAATCTTGTTGTGTCCGGATGTACATGCATCTGTTTCCCCCGCATAAATAACGTGCCAGACTCCTATTTTCGAGGTTACGCAGAATTAAACCACACCATTTGGGTCTTTCGTTTTTGTCAAGATGGTTGTATTTTCAGGACCCTAAAACTAGATCAAAGTGTAAAAAAATCGGCACCCGAATATTTTCTGCACGTAAGTATCCATTATACTTACTTTCCAATAGAAGCCATTGACACAGTAGGAAATTAATGTTAATAAATGATGCTTGGAAGCAAAATGGAAGTGTTCTAGGAGTGCAGAAACGAATAAACCATGCACAACGTTTATTGCTATAGATGGCTGAAGTTATTTAATCCTGTCTGGCCTCATCAAACATCAGGAATGTCAGTTGACGATATCAATCATCCTCCTTCTTGGTTCTTCCATCGGCAGCCGATAGATACATCGTGGTCTAGTGTCCACACGGATGACCTCCCCGTGATCCACTGATCTTCAATGTGTGTGTGTTTTCTAACAAAGTTAGAAAAGATTTGTGGGATCTTTAAGACTAATGAACTTATTCAACTTATCCTGTTGGCAAAATTAAAGTGGAAAAAGGACAAAATATTGGCCACTTTAAAGATTAACGGATTTATTTCAGTATGAGGTTTCATTGATCCAAATCGACTCCTTCAGACACATGGAGAACAATATTGAGGCCAAAAGTATATATGCAGAATGTAAATTATTTTGAGAGAGGAAGAGAACCAACTCTTGCCCAAGATCACCATTCAATATATGAAGGCAAAAGCCTAATAATTGTGGATTGGCCAATTAGCTGATTACACTACATGTTTCCAGGATGTTTATAATCAACACTAAATGTTCGTTACCAGTTTTAATAATGAAAGTATCTTCTGTATCCCATTTTACTTGTCCCCTCTTGCACGCTGTGTATATAAACCTGTGTACTCCATGTCTGAAAAGCAAGGTTGTGTGTGTGTGTGTGTGCGCGCACGTACAGACACACTCACTTTTTTGTTTTCACTTCCATGATAGTGATATTATGCCTCTGCACAATGTTGATGAGTGCCATAAAAAGCATTCATAAAAAGGTGCAATGAGGACTGGAATGCTGGCAGTCAAATGAGCAGCAGCCCCTGGGGCAAGAAGTCAGGAGGGGGACTCCTCTAGCCAAGATTGTGTACAAATCCCATTGCTGCCTGAGGCAAAGGACAAGCTGAACACCAGCCACTCATCAATACTGCTAGTACAGAAACCAACTGTATTGGCCGGTGATTTCTTCAATGGCTAGTAAGACAGAAAACTAGCTGAAGGGTGCACATCAGCTAATGTGAAGTGGTCACCTAGCTCTCTCCCCGCACCCTTGACATTTCTTGCCTCCAACATCTGGTGCCTCAATAGGCCACCTCATTCTCTTTAACAGGCTCAGTCAGTGTTGGATGATGGGAGTTGTCGTTCAACATCTGAAGGGCCACAGGATCCTAGCATATAACAGAACACCATCCCGCAGAGTTTTTGGTTTGGTTATCTGAAGTTTGTTGTTGGGAGGTAGCATGACCCGTATTTCTCCGATGACGAGGTGTTCCTGCCCTTCCATCCTTTCTTCTCACAAGCAATCTGGCAGACGTTAATTCCAACAAAAAAATAATTTTGCTTTCCATGTCCCTCCAAGTGAAGATCCATGAGCCTCAAACTGCAATTCACAAAACCTTGTGTTAAAATAAATCTGTCAGTCTCAAAGATACCTCAAGACTTTTGTTCTTTTGCTGAATAAATTAATATGGTTATACAAGGGGTAGAAGTAATTTTGAAAAGGTCTCTCTTTGCCTACTTTTCAAAAGTTAACCTATTTTTTACATCATAGATTGTATGATGCATCTTGGGGAAATGTAATAGCTAGATCATGGGTATGCCTGAAATCTGTTGTCCTTTCCTCTTATTGAACTCAGTTTTTTTTTTAAATTGACTTTGCCAGCCTAGAACATATAATACCATTATTTGATCCTACCATTGCTTGCTTTGGGATGGCCTCAGCATGTGTTTGTTTTCATTCTTTTTGAAAGTACTGTAACTCTATACACTTGACTATTAATTTCCTAAGCTGTAGACATATTAAGTCAATTGGAGCAAAACAAACTGGTTTATTTACACCTTAAAAACTAATACATTTATCAGGGGCCAGGGCACGAGCCATGGTGGACTAGAGTGCTTTTCATCAGATGTATGAAGTGTAGCACTCAGTCACAATGGGCCTGGGGGCAGGAAAGAGGCCCCGTTGTGGATGAAAATTACACTCCATGCAATTAAAAGCAGTGAAGACAGAAGGAAATGGCATGGAAGAAGTGCACACAGTGACAATTATCTTAAAGCTTACTGGGTGACCATTCAGAAAGCAGCGTAATAAACATCCTAGTATTGGTAAGCTAATTGGTACATTTGGCTGTACAAAAACCTGTTATCCCATTTTAGGCTGCAGGCACTAGAACAGAACTTGTTGATTAACTGTAATTTCAGCGGTTACATACTCCAGAGTTCCTCAAGAGTAGCCACTTTAGAATGTGCATTTTGATCAGTAGCACTGCTCCACAAGTTGGTCAACATTTTATTACTTATTCAAACCAAAATTTCTCAGTAGCTGTCCCCTGAAGCCTCTCTTCTGATGACATAATTTATCATCTGGACCTAGAGGAGGGGGCATTTGTGAAATTCCTTGATGACTTCAACAACTTTCAAATTGAGTCTAGATTACTCCACAATGCAGGTTAACTTGACTCTACCAAGCAAATACATAATGGACATTCATGCACCTTCTTATACTGGAAAGCTGTAAGTCTCTGGCTGTGGAGCCAGAGGCTGGGAGTTCAGTTCCCCACTGCCCCTCCTTGACAAGGGCTGGACTCGGTGATCCATAGGGTCCCTTCCAGCTCTGCAGTTCCATGATGATGATTGCTACACATATTTATACTTCTAGATCCCACCCACACAACACCATAAGGTCAACTAGCTTGGATCATAAGGTAAATTAGTTTTAAATATACAAAAGGAAAGTTTCTCATTCAGCCATAGGTAACTGGAGGTTGGGGTGGAGAATGAAAATGTTCCTCCCATGAAATTAAGTACACTTATCTCAGGATTCAAGCCACTGTCTATATAGCCAAACCCTACAGTTCAACTACAGTCAACCCTCGACTTACGAACGGCCCTAGTTACGAACATTTCGACTTACGAACCGCTCTGATAGAAAAATATAGCCTCGACTTGCGAACTTAGATTCGAGTTACGAACCGAAAAACCCCCTCTTTTTTTAACCTAAGTCATCTTAGGTTAAAAGGGAAAAAAAATCTGCCCCTAGTGGTAGGAACGGATTAACCGGCTTTGCATTAGTTCCTATGGGAACTAATGATTCGAGTTACAAACCGCCCCTCGACCTAAGAACCAAAAACAGCCGGAACAGATTAATTGGTTTTCAATGCATTCCTATGGGAAATGCTGATTCGACTTACGAACTTTTCGACTTACAAACTTCCTTCCGGAACGGATTAAGTTTGTAAGTCGAGGGTTGACTGTACTTCGCTTCTGAGGAAGAGATTCACAGCATAAAGACAAGAACATGTGGCAACAACAAATGTTGTTGAAGTCACATCAGTCGTAGCTGTAAAGGCCAGTGGGGAAAGATGAGTTGCAGTTCAGCAACAACCGAAGGGGCATATAGTGCCCATGTCTGATTGGCCTCACACGTGAAGCATGAATCCTTTTCATGAGTTGCGGAGAGTGTGTACCAACAAAACAGAAGTCCATCTTGCACTCTTGAGTTCTTCCTGAAATGAAAAAATACATCTTTGTTACATTTCTATCCTGCCCTTCCTCCAGGACCTCAAGGCTCTCCTCCTTCCAACTGTATTCTTCACAACAACCCAGTGACGTGGGCTTGACTAAGAGATGACATGTGGCTCAGGTCCTCCAGTGACCTTCACACCCAAACTCCCCAATCTGGATCCAACCTTCTAACCAATATAGCACTCTTATTCTCACATGAAACTGCTCCTACGGGGACTTGCTTTTGTTTGTAGATAATTCATCCAGTATTTCCTGCTTTGCCACTTGAAGCTGCACATCCTGTTCTGTAGCATCTTCAGCTTCCTGTTATTGTCATTATGATATGCTGTCATTTCCAAATTATGGCCAACCTCTCCGAGATAATGACCTCCAAAAGGTCCTATCATTAGCAGCTCCGTCAGGTCTTACAAACTCGAGGCCATAGCTTCCTTCATTGAGTGAATCCAATATCCAATTCCCCTTTGCTTGCTGCCTTCAACTTTCTTTAGCCTTATTGTCATATATATTTGTTTTAATTGAGAAGTAGTGTATCCAGCTGACCGACTCAACAGCTTGTAGTTTCCCCCAGTGTTAGGCAAGTATACACAACTCAGTCTGCTAATGAGGGTTTTCCCGTCTGATCTTTACTTTCTGGAGACAAAGATGGCAGCTTCGAGAGGAACTTTCCTTCTATCCGCTTTTGCTCCCACAGACATTAAGTGTCTGGGTCATGGAACCCAACTGGTCTTGTTTCTTACGGATAAAGATCTTCTAATTTAAGAATTTATAGAGACATTACTTAAACTACAATATTTACCCAATGCAGTGAAAAAAACACATCAACAAGGCTAGACTGGTACCCACAAATAAGCTATGAACCCATCCACACTGATCATTTGTCCACCTTTTCTTGCATCAGTGATACTGGTACTGTATCCACACAATGCAGGGCTGAAATGAGTGTCAAGTGTGGGGGTCGGGGTTGCTGCCAGGTGATGGCATCATTGTGTTCTGCTTTGCTCCCATTTGCTCCAATGCAGAATTTGCCTATGTGGACTCTACTAGTGCTGTGTCATTCTATGCTGATCCACACATTTTGTGGGTGGGGTGTCATTTGATGATGTTTCTTTATACGAATTTTCTGCTGGCCAATCTCCAATCCCACACATCATGTGGATGGGTAAAACAAAGGGAGGAGAGAGGAGAGTGAAGCGGGTGTGGAGAGCGTCGAAAAACGTCGGTAAAACAGAGGGACAATCTGTGCTGGGCATGAGAAGTCAGGGAACAATTCTGGATGTATGTGGACAGGCCATACCTGGATGACCCGCTCATCCCAGCAAACACTCTTCCTCTGCGTGCATGCAAGTAGCAGGATGATCGACAGGTTACCTACCTGTAATTGTAGTTCTTCGAGTGGACCTCTGTGATTCACACTATGGGTAATCCGCGCATGCGCGGAGCCTAGTCGGAATATTCTAGAGCTTCTGCGGTAGCAAAGGAAAATACATTAGCATAGACCCCTCTCCCCTGGTATATCTGTCTTGGCGCCAAGGCTCTCCCTTCAGTTAGGTCAACCGCTGCATAAAGAAAAGGGCGTGATAGTGGGGAGGCTGGGTTGGGACATGTGAATCACAGAGGTCCACTCGAAGAACTACAATTACAGGTAGGTAACCTGTCGTTCTTCTTCATGGCCTCTGTGAATCACACTATGGGTGACTAAAAAGCTACCGTACCTGGAGGAGGGTATCACGCCAAGGTAGATGATAACACAGCACGCCCATAAGCAGCATCAGATTACTGCCGAACGTCCAATCTGTAGTGATTGATAAACGTGGACGGCTGTGACCATGTGGCAGAGGCGCAGATGTCTGGTAAGGGGACACCCGGAAGAAACGCCATAGATGTCGCCAACGTCCTAGAATGAGGATGGATATTCTGTGGCGCTGGAACTCGAGCAAGCTGATAAGCAAGCTGGATGGTAGACGCAACCGAGTTAAGATATTCTCTGCGAGGTAACTTGAAGACCGTTGGCAGGAAGTTGGTAGCTGACAAAAAGTCTAGCTGAGCATCTGAAGGATTGAGTGCGGGCTATGTAAAAGCCAAAGCCTGTCTTACATCCAGAGCATGGAGGATCCTTTGTTGACGAGTAGAAGGAGACGGAAAATAGAAGGAAGAACCAAAGGTTGGGATAGGTGGAACTGAGAGACAACCTTGGGTAGAAAAGAAATATCTATAAAAAGTTTAACCTTATCTGGGTAAAACTGGAGATAAGGATAGTCAGACCTTAAGGCCGCAAGTTCACTAGGATGTCGAGCTGACGTGATGGCCACAAGAAATATTGTTTTGAAGGTAAGTAACCTGAGGTCAGTTGACACCAGGGGCTCAAACGGGGCCCTTGTAAGTTGTCGAAGGACCAATGTCAGTGACCACTGAGGTGGTGGAAGGTGGACATCTGTGGTACAGGTATGACAGTCCCCTGAGGAAACGTTTCAGAGTAGGGTGTCTGAAAAAGTTAGCTGCCTGAGAGGTTGGTGATTGATAAGCCACAATTGCAGAAAAGTAGACCTTGAGGGACGAGAAAGACCCTTAGTTTTTAACTGCAATAAAAAACATAAAACAGTGGTAAGAGAGGAGTTGGCTGAGGAAAAAGATGACGCTGCAGTAAAAGCTTGAATTTTTTTCCATTTATACATATAGGCCTTCCTGGTTGAAGGTTTCTTTGCATGATGAATGACATACATCAGTGAGGCCGAATCCTCCACGCTGCGAGATGAAGAGCAGGGAGATCTGGGTGGAGAATTTGATTTTTGTTCTGTATGAGCAGGTGAGGTAGATGGGGCAGGTGATAAATGTCGGATGACAGCTGGTGGAGAATTGGGAACCGTGGCTGTCGCAGCTACCATGGAGCTATCAGGATAGCATTGGGCCTGTCCTGCTGAAGCCGGACTACAACTTTGTGGAGGAGCGGGAACAGTGGAAACAGGTAAATGAGTGACTTGGGGCAATGGCCGATGAATGCATCTCCACGGGAGTTCTTGCCTACTCCGGCGTGGGAGCAGTAACGCTTGTATTTCTAGTTTACCCGGGAGGCAAAGAGGTCGATGGTGGGTGTGCCCCATCATTTGCACAGGGAGAGAAAAACAGATTGATCTAGCTCCCATTCGTGGGCTTGAGATTCTTTTCGACTGAGGAAATCTGCCAGATTGTTGTCTTGACTGGCTATATGTATTGCTGTGAGACATGTGATGAGAGAGGCACCATTCCCACAGGTCGACAGTGAGGTATAAAAGACTTGGGGAGTGAGTGTCCCCTTGTTTGAGAATATAATATATCATGGTGGCGTTGTCTGTGGCTATTTGAGCCATTTTGCTGATGAGATGGTTTTTGAAAGCTTTGCAAGCTTTTATTACTGCTAAGAGTTCTAGCTCGTTGATATGGAGCACTTTCTCTCTTTGTGACCACTGGGCATAGATTTGCAGAGATCTGCAATGGGCACCCCAGCCGGTAAGGCTGGCATCTGTAGTAACCTGGTTTTGTGGGCGGGGTTGTTGAAAGGGCCGTTCCATCGTCAGGTTCTGTCCGGAGTGCCACCATGTAAGCTGGGAGGCGAGTTCTGGAGTGACTCGCAGCAACATATGTGGTGAGTCTGTCAATGGGTTGAACAAGGCTAGGAACCATGCCTGGAGTTATCTTATTTTGAGGCGAACATGCTGAACCACAGCAGTCATGGACACCACAGTGCTTAAAACACGTTGGACGGTTAAAGCAGATACGAGCGCATGAGGAGTGAAGGAACGTAGTAAGGAGATTAGATTGAGGCGTTTGTCTATTGGAAGAAACGCCCGAGCATGTTTGGAATCTATAATTGTTCCTATATAATGAACCAGCCTTGTGGGTTTTAACTTGGATTTGTGTAGATTTACTGCAAGGCCGAGATCCTGGAGAAGAGACAAAGTGAAGCGAATGTCTCGTTGTGCTTTGTGATGGGAGCGTGTTACGAGCAGCCAGTCATCGATGTATGGGGAGATGTGAATTTTGTAAAGTGTGAGGTAAGCTGCCACAGGGGCCATGCATTTGGTGAATACTCGGGGAGCTGTTGCGAGTCTGAATGGAAGTCCTTTGAATTGGTAGACCTGAGTTTGAGTTGGAAGCATAGGTAGGGCCCATGAGAAGGATGAATGGAGACATGAAAAATAGGAGTCTCTTAGGTCTGTGACTGCGAACCAGTCTTTTCTGCAGAGTAAGGGGAGGACAGACTCGAGGGTAACCATGCGGATCTTGGTGGTAGTGATGTATTGATTTAGCTCCCTGAGGTCGAGGATGGGGCGAAGGCCTCCATCTTTTTTGGGGATGGTGAAATAGCGAGAGAAAAAAAACTATGACTGCATGTCGTAGTGGTATTGGTTCTATGGCGGCTTTGAGTAGTAACAACTGTATTTCTTCTTGTAGAGTTTGCGACGGAGGTGTGACGGTGGGGGAAGCTGGTGGAATTCGATGTGGTACCCGTTTCTTATGATGGAGAGCACCCAGGCATCTGTAGTGATGTCTTTCAATGTAGGTAAGTGCTTCTAAAGGGCTGGAGGAGAGGTAGGAGGTGGTATTGGGATCTCGGCTGGTTGGATGTCAAACATGATGCTTAGGCTTAAGGTCATTGCACGTAGTTGTGGTTTGTTGGCTCGGTTTGGCTCGGTAAGGTTGTTTGTAGTAAGGCACATAAGATGTTTGTCTTTGAGGTTCTTGTTGAAATTTTTGATAGGAGGTGTAAGGGCTGCATCACTGATTGCACTGAGGGTGTTGCTGGTATGTAGGGTAGATTCCCGAATGCCTGACAGCTGTCCTCCTTTTCTGAACATTCTCAAGAATGTCATCAGTGTCGGCATTGAAGAGACCAACTCCATCGAATGTGAGATCTTTAATGCGTGCACGCGCATCCTCGGCTAGACCCGGGGTTCTAGGTCAAGAGAAACATCGAAGCGCTACAGAGGTAGCCATTGATTTAGGTGCGGCATCAACTGTGTGTCTAGCGGATAGCATCTGTTGTTTCGCCATCGAAAGACCCTCTTGTTGAGAAGTTTGTGCTAAGACCCTTTTAACTTCAGGGAGAGCATCAATAAAGGTAGACATATTGTCCAGAGAAAACGTTGGTAGGCGCCTTTAGTTCCCTGATAGTTAGCAACTCTCATGGTGAAGGCGGCAGAAGAGTATAGCCATCTGCCCATGGAGTCAATGCGCCTGCTGTCTTTATTAGGTGGTATTAGTATTTGTCTGTGTCGAGAGCGAGATTGTGAAGCTTTGATGAATATGGAATTGGGAGCTGATTGTTTCCGTAAAAAGACTGCGCCCGGGTCATGTACTCGATAAAGGTTGTCTATGCGTTTTGACACCGAATGAGATGATGCTGTGTGTTTGGTCCAAGAATGTCTAGCTGTGCTCAGGAGAGAAGGGAGCATGGAGATATGGACTGGTGTGATAGTATCTTTAGAGATGGGATCATAAAGATGATCTGCTGCTCCATGGATTTGTAGGTCGTGGGATTTGGCCATACGAATCATTAGTTGAGCATAGGTTTGAAAATCGTCTGCTGGTGACGGAGGGTCTGTGTCTGCCAGGTCAGAAACCGGCGATGTTAAAAGTCTTGATGGTGTTTGAGGCCTCAAACCATGATCAGATGGGTCGGCATCATGCCTCGAGTTAATCAACTGTTGATCAATATTGACGTCGAGCGGCTGGTCCTGAAAATATTGGTGTCGACGCAGAGTTGTTGATGTCAAAGGGGCGTTGGTGGACAGTGATCGATATCGAGGGTCGTCGATCAGTATGGATGTCGAAAGTGTGTCCATGGACAGGGGCCGATAGCGTGGGTCTTCAATCGGTATGGACATCAAAGGTGCATCCATGGACAGGGGTCGATAGTGAGGGTCTTCGACTGCTGCCGACATGGAAGGTGCATCTATGGACAGGGGTCGATATAGAGGATTGTCAATATCGAAAGAGTCGGTATCGAGGTATGTCGAAATGGAGGTTGCTGTCGGTGTCAAGACAGCTGCCGAGGTGGTAAAGGCGTTGATAGACCACACTGTATTATGGTGGCATAGACAGATGCCAGTGACGCTGAGCAGGATGAGCGCTCGCGGTCCTCGTAATGGAGAGGAAAATAGTAACTTGCCGGTGCTGCAACGTGCCCGGAGCCGAGGAGTATTGATCGGCTTGGTTGGGTCTCTTAGGTGCCAGCAGATAAGATGTGCCAGGTAGTCCTGGGCGATCATGGTAATAAGATCACTTCGACACTGAAGGCTCCCTAGCAGAGACCAGGAAAAGCGACTGGCCGATAGTGTTTGGTGGGCTTCTCCGTTAGGCACCGATCGGGGCAAACGGCATCCCGATGATGGTGCTGAGCGTGATCTCTTTCCACGAGAGAAGGCAAGCGGACACTCATATAGGCTTGGTGCTTTCGTTGATGTGCCAGAGGCCGAGGTGGTAGGCCTACAGGGGCAGAGTAGGGCACAGTTTCTGGTTGCGTTTAGCGCCATGGATGTCTGGCGAGGCAATTTGTGAAGACTCACTCAGAGAGCCCGAGGATTGTTGCAGGCTATCAGGGGAAGCCGTGAGTCGATCAACACGCTGTTCCCATTCAGGAGACTGCGATGGTGAGGTTGATGAGGTGGAAGTGCCTCCTCATCTGAAAGAGAACTGACGCAGATGAGGTTCCCAGACTCCGGTGGTTGTGGAGTCGGGGAAATGGTTGTGGAACGCTTCGATTTCGAAGACTTAGCCTTCTTCAGAGGTGACGGTTCCGGTGTCGAGGAAGCGTCCATGGACGGTTTTCTCTAAGAGGCTGTTTTCGATGTCAAGGGTTTCGACGTCGAATGTTTGGCTTTGTGCACTTGTGTGACCGTCGATATCGAGGGCAGAGTAGGTTGTCGATGATCAGAACGAGATGGAGTAGCTGACGGGCACTGTTTCGTCGCTTCGGAAACAGCTTCATCCATGGTTTTAGAGATTGCTCCCAGAGCCGAAGCTTGAGTCTAGAGAGGCGACTGCGGAGAACTCTGCGTTTAAAGTTTTTGCAGTGAGGGGAAGAGGAAGTCTGATGGCCTCACCGAGGCAAAAAAGGCATTTAGCGTGGCCGTCAGAGAGCGGGATCTCATTACCGCAGGCTATGCAGCTTTTAAATGGGCCTGAAAAGGCCATGAACCGAGAACCAGTTTTAAAAAAACAACAACGGAAAGGTGGGAGGGGGGGGGGAACGCTTCGGCCTTAAGGCTGGAGCGTATCTTTTGAAAATAATAAGGATAATAATAATAAATAAAGTTCAATAACTTTCCTTCGTTTTCAGATTTCTCACAGAAGCCACGATTGAGGCTCTCAACGCGGCAGTTGAAAGAAACTGAAGGGAGAGCCTTGGCGCCAAGTTACATATACCAGGGGGAGGGGTCTATGCTAATGTATTTTCCTTTGCTACCACAGAAGCTCTAGAATATTTCAACGAGGCTCCGCGCATGCGCGGATTACCCATAGTGTGAATCAGAGAGGCCGCGAAGAAGAACTATTCCTATCTGTAAGGAAAAAATCCTGTATGGCTGAACCAAATACAACAGCACTGTGTGGACTAGCCCTATTATCGGGCAGACAACAAAGAGAAGGCTGCAGAGTATCATTTGATGTAACCTACAGGTCCCAGGTAAAATACCCTAGGTCCAAAGTGAAACCCATCCAATATTCAACCCATACTGAGCAATTATATTTCTCTCTCCCGGTCTCTGCAAGATAGGCCTCCCCTTGCCTATGGACACTCATTAAACTAAAATAGCGACCTGCATGCACTTTCTACATTTATTTCCTTCTAACCCTTCAAACATCTGAAGCAAGTAGTCTAGTCCACAGAAGCATGGACTATGATAAATTTGTTAATACAGTTTTAAGGTGGCAGATGCTGTTAGCTCGGGGTGTGTGTGTGTAAATTTAGGTGGTATGTTTCTGAAACATTGACATTGACCCAGTCTTTTTAGCAGGGGTTGATATGTTGGCAAGACACATTCACAATCTCGCATATATTAAAAGAATTAGAGGAATTCTTTGAGACTGCAAGACTCCAAGTGAGAGTTCAATCAGATGGGCGTTCTTCCCACTGTTAGGTGCGCTGCAGGTTTGCTCTTGGTTTGATTTCTTCTTGGCTTGCTTTGCTCTTTTTAATGGGGATCAAACAACATAATTACTAGAGTGAACCAATCCATTTTCAGAGCGCCCCTATCGGCAACTTTTTGAGTCCTTGCCAGGGACTTCTATTTTTTGATGTAGGCAGATTCATTCTACAGTGGTGCCTCAACTTACGAACTTAATTGGTTCCAGAACTCCAGTCGTAACTCGAAATGATCGTAAGTCAAAGCACCATTTCCCATAGGAATGCATTGAAATGCAATTAATCCGTTCCGGCCGAAGAAAAAAATCACCAAAAAAAAAAACAAACCACACACACACACACACAAAAAACACACTGCAAGACCCATCGGAAACGCGATTAATCCATTCCGGCCGAAGGAGAAAAGAAAGAAAAGCAAACAAACCGTGCAAGACCCTTCGGAAATGCAAAAAAGGCAAAGCAAAAAGCAAACAAACTGTGCAAGGCCCATCGGAAATGCAAAAAAAGCAAAGCAGAAAGCAAACAAACCATGCAAGACCCTTCGGAAATACGATTAATCTGTTCCGGCCGAAGGAAAAAGAAAAGAAAAGCAAACATACCGTGTAAGACCCTTCGGAAATGCAAAAAAAGCAAAGCAGAAAGCAAACAAATTGTGCAAGACCCATCGGAAGTGCAAAAAAAGCAAAGCAGAAAGCAAACAAACCGTGCAAGACCCTTCAGAAATGCAAAAAAAGCAAAGCAGAGAGCAAACAAACTGTGCAAGGCCCTTCGGAAATGCAAAAAAAAAAAAAGCAAAGCAAAAAGCAAACAAACCCTGCAAGACCCATCGGAAATGGGGGAAAAATACCTCCAAAAAAACAAGCAAACCCTGCAAGACCCATCACAGCATAGAAACATAATCCCACCACCCAGCCGAAAACCACGCTGCAAAACCCACCCAGAACAGTTTTTAAAAAGTAGAAAGCAGCACCTTACCTTACCAGGCAGTCCGAAGCCTCCTCCGATCGCGCTTTCTCTAACTGCTGGGGTGAAAGAGCTACAAAGAAGCAGCCTCTTCGCCACCAACGGTTAGCAATTTGAGGCCGGAGCTGCTCGTAACTTGAAATGGTCGTATGTTGGGACGTTCATAAGTCGAGGCACCACTGTAGTTTGATCTGTTTCCAGTGCATGCAGTTGCTGGGAACAGCCCCTGAATGCGGTCATCACTTGCCCTTATATGTAAAGCTAAAAAATTCTTTCACCATAGTGAATAGAATGGGCAAAAAGGGCACTGATGTTTGATCCCTCTCCAAACCTAAAACTGGTCATTTCTCTGGAGTCTAGAGTGCGTAGGGGAATAAATTGACTGTAATACAGATGTAAATTTAGGACCAAATTTATAACATTCTGAAGAATTAAGTAGATTTTTCTAACTTCTGGAAGCAAAAGTTGGCTGTACAGCTCAGTGCTTTATGCACTTAGCTGTGGAGCCAGAAGTTGGGCATTTTATTCTCTACTGTGCATCCTGGGAGAAGAGCCCAGCCTGTGTGGCCTTGGGCAAGCTGCACAGTCCCAGGGTGTCCCCAGAAGGGAATCGTAAACCACTTCTATTGTCTATCTCTGAAAAGGGTCACCATAAGTCAGAATTGACTTGACAGCACTTAATTACTACTATAAAAGCAAAGGCCTTATAGAAATCCAGCACCAGTAAATGCTAGTGGAAGATGCTTTTTCTTCCTATAATTCATTACTACAAATAATCTTCTGAACAATATATCTATTTGGAATAAAGCTGGCTTGAGCTACATGTATTCTTTGTCTAAGATATTGCTTAAGGCACACTGCTAGAACTGATGCAACTAATTTATAATCAGTATTGAGAAGTGAAATAGGCTTATAAGACTCCATTGACAGAGGGTCCTTCTGTGGCTTTACCATCACTCTGGAGCAGGTCCAAGTCTCTGAAAGTATGGCCCCTCTCTAGGATAGCACTGAAAACCCTCTGTAGTTGAGGTCCAAAGAGTTCCCTGAAACGATTATAAAAGGAACCACTATACTCATCTGGCCCCAGGGTGTTACTGGGTTCGATATTTTTAATAGCTTCCATCACGTCTTCTAAAGTGATTTCATGTTCAAGGTTCTTCCTGCCTTCCTCATCTAGGGGCTTCACCTCAGTAGATACCCAGTACTGACTAATATCACTAGAATTAGAAGAGGGGTCAGAGTAAAAGTGCTCATAAAAATCTTTTAATCTCTGATAATTTTTATACAGATACCATGTACAGACTTCATAGTCTAGCACTGATTTTTAAGATGGCTGTTCCAACAAAAGAGCCTCAAATGGAGACTGCATTATAAAACCACTGATTACAAACCTCTGTCAAAAATCTACCATTACCTTTGTTACTTAACTTACTGGTGATGGGACCTTTGTGTTGTCACTAACAAGTCTTTTTTTTCTTCTACTCCCACCCCCACTCCAAAAACATACTGTATATATTATCTATGACTCAGGACTACACATCTTGTTTCTTTTGCAATAGAATAACAGTTACTCCTCTGACAAAGGTACCAGTTAAGCCAATATAAATTCATGCATATTTGTTCCTCTCATTCTTCTACTTTAGGCAGCTGTCCATTTTAAGAGTTTTAAAATAGAGCACTTTCATTCATTCATTATTTTATTAATAAAAAGAACCCCCCCCCCCCAACAGATTATTTAACAGCATAAATTACTTTGGGGATTGTGGAAGGTTCTTGATGTTATCACAATCAATCTTTCTGGCTTCTTATGCAAAGCTGCAGAATTGGTTTTGTCAGTTTGATTCTGGAAAGAAAACATTTGGACTAAAAACAGTGAGTCTGCTCACCATCTTCCCCTGTAGAACATGAAAGTTCCACTTGAAGCTCCTCTTTGCCACTCCACATTATCAGACATCTTGGTTTTGTTTTTTAAAAAACATGTATATGAATTGAATTCTGAATGCAATACAAAATCCTACACTTACAATGAAAGACTGCTGACTTGTACCGAATGTTGGCTGGTGGAATATTACAGGCATAAGATTGGATTCAGACTTAGTCATACTTAGAATATACCCAGAGAAATCAGTGGGAATGAAGTCAGTCATGACTAGCCTTAGTGCTACTGATTTCTACTCTAAATCTTAAGCCAATCCTTTAAGTCCAACTGGACCTCTTTATAGTTGATACAATACTGATGAACAAGAGAAAACAAGAGTACAAACACAAAAGAGTGTTTGAGCCAACCCATGAACAAATAAGTTTAATAGTTTTCAGCAGACCATAGCTTTCTAGAAGCTCCACTGTCTCATCTATTTGAAGATGAACATACAGTAAACACAACAATATATGATACAACCCATCACAGCTGGATTTAAAAAATACATAAAATATAATACATAAAAATGGTTTTACATTGTGGACTGACAGAGCTCTTAAAAAAGGTGACCATAACCCTGGTAAGCTTTACAAAGTCTTTAAAAAAATAAAACAGTACTTCATGTGAAATTCATAAATACATGGGATGTGGGGGGGGGGAGTTGGTTACTTAGCTGCTGTGTACCTGTGTTACGTCCAACTAAGAGGGATTCATGAAGCCAGCGTTTCCTTAGCCTTGCTGCCATTCACCAAGGGACATCAAACAGGCAGTGATTTGTGTGTATATTAGTGTCTGTAAGCTTAAGGAAGTAAGGGATTCTGTGATGGGAAGGGCAGGGATGGGATCTAAATTAATGTTGTACAGAAATTACAAACAATAATGTATGGAAGGATCACAAAGAAAAGGGTAAGAAATGTAACATAGTCCAGTTTAAAAGGAGGTTTATTCCAAAGGCTATAGCCAGGTTGAAGATTGTGGATAAAATATAAAAACAGTTTGCATATAAAGAAATTCAGTATGAGACAAAACGAAGGCCCTCTCACTCTCCCCATGTGTACACTGAAGTCTGTCCCAGGGAAACACATTTGCCCTCCCTTGAAAATACATTTTTGCAGAAAAAGAGTATTTTGTTGTACATAGTAGGCTAAGGAGATTGGGGAAAGTTGTAACCTTAATTCCCAGATTATTTTATCTAGGAATGAAAATAAACATGCTACATATAAATTAGCCAGCACTCCTTTCCTTACAGATGCAAAGATCCTGGCAGTAATCATAAGGAATTCAATGTTCTTCCCCCTTTTAAGTACGTCTCCTCCCACACTAGTTATGACAGCTGTGATTTGATTCCAACGATGCTGTACCTCTCCCCCTTCAAGTGCTCAGGGGTTTCAAAACGTACCTGAACTTTGAGCTGGCTTTCACTGAGCAGGTAGGTAGGGTTTTTTTCACTTCAAGAGAAACACTAATGATTGTGGCATTACAGAGATCAATTTGCCCCAAACATCACATGTAGTCACATCAGCTTTGCCAAGAAGCAAAGTTTCTTGTTTCAAAAACAGTGAAGGCAGGAAGCAGAGGCGATGCCATTTGAATTCAGCCCACTATTGGAACTTTTCTTCTCACCTTTGTTCATCCCTTCCTACCCCCGAGCCAGTCTCCATGTACCATTCCCACCAATGTAAGCACCTCAGGTTCTTTCACAACATAGAGAGGAGTGTTCGTTTCCACTTTCTAATACGAGTTTTCCAGAGGTCCTTGGGTGGCATCCATTTAAAAACATTTCACAGGCAAAATACTTATATTATTTTAAAAAGTCCTTCAAAAGGTTGAAACACTACTGTCTGTTGTTCCTGTGGTATCATCTCGTAGCTGCATGTTGCAGTCAAAGAGTTCAAAGCCTTCTGGGAACATTTTTAACCTGCTGATCAAAGTCTGAGTTAGCCAATACCTTTCTACCTGCTTGTTCAGGCAAAAGGTGACTGTCTAGGTAGTCAAATAATAGGTGCTTAGTCAACAATGCAGTGGTGATACAGGCCCAAACTGAAGGTGAGGCCCAAGTCAGTTATGAAAAGCAGAGCATGAAGACTTTATGAGGTTCTGTAACATTATTTTCTTCTACTTTCTAAGACAGGACAATGGTAGAAAAGCCAAGGCAAAAAAGAAGTGAATGGAGTTGTTCCAATTATATAAACCAAAACTTCTGCCTTTGTACAATCTAAATGTACCTGAGTCTGACAGAATCCATCCATTGTTGATAAGATTTTATTTTCAACAAAAGCTTAAATCCCCAATTCCATTTCACTGTTGGAGGTGGGGGAGCGAGGTAGAGGATTCCATACAAACTGATGTCTTAAGGCAAATGATCCTGGTAGTAAGCCCTTAACAGCACCTTAGAACAGCTTCCCTTTAAGGCTAGACAAACATCCAAGTGTGGATGTCAGCCTGCGCATTCCAATTACTCCTAAAAGTGGCAGTCTCACAATCCTCCTTCCCTTGCCAATGATTTTCTTGCCTTATATTGCACCATTTTCCAAATGCATGCTTTAACGCACCTCCACTGGGATCATACTGGGGCTGTGAGAGAGCACAGAGTGGAGATTAGTCTGAAAAGGATCATTAAGAATGTGATCAGACTAAAAGAGGAGTGGGCAACATGTAACTCTACAGCTGCATGTGACTCTCAGCCTGGTTTATAGTTTCAAAAACTTTCTGCATGTGATTTGTGCAGACCTGGTAAGAGGGGCAGCCCCCTGGCCTGGAAGGAAGAGGGAGGGAGGGGGGGAAAAGGATGGCAGAAAGACAGAGGGGAAAGGAGCAGCCCAACCCACTTTTGGCTCTGCTCTTGCCAGATATAATACTTGTGAGGGAATGTGGCCCTCAAAGGGAAAAAAAAGATTGCCCATCCTGGACTGAAAAAAAGAGGATGGTGCAAAGAGAAATTTTAATGAATCAACCAATTTTTTAAAAATTGCCTAGCAAAGGAAAAGGCTAAAGAACAAGATACAAAAAGCTGAATGGTAGAAAAAAGGCACAAACTTTACATTCGGTTAGTTTTTCTATTATTCAAAATGATAAGCTAGTATTTAGATACAATATCATTGACGCCTGTGGGCCTGAGCCCTGGAGGAGTCATGTATAGTGAAGCTACTGAGACCTTGACAATATTCATGTAACAGGATTCCTGAAAGCACCAATCCAAATTATGAAGTCCACTACATTTGATGGCAGATTTAAGGTCGTAGGGCTCATGGTTACATTTAAATCTTACACACACACTTTGCCCAGCATGCCCAACATCAAATGACATTCTTTATACCAAGCTGTACTATGTTCCATGTTTCAGCAACATCCTTGGGTTGGACTGCCAGACTACTCAGTTTTCACTTTGGTTCTAGCAAAGTGAATCTCAAATATACTAAGTGGGAAGCACAGAATAGATAGAGGAAAACTTGCATCATGATATTCAGACCCTGTCTTTTCTCGACTACCGCAGATAAACAGGGAAGGAGAAGGAAAATGCTACTTTATCAAAACAATGCCCAGGGAGCAAAAACTTTGGTCTAAGCTTTTCTCATATTGTTTCTCACATGGCAGATGTTTAAGAAAGGCTCTTTGAGAGTTGGTTGAAATCCCAGAGAGGTTTAGAAAATTTTCTAAGTAACTCAATCTTAGCCAGCCCAAATATTTCTCCAGATAATATTCTTGAAATATTTCATAGGCCACCTACAAGCCAGACTGCTAATTTGCAGACTGTATCATTCACAATTTCCTGAATTGCTTTCTTCCAGCTAAGCTTCCCACCCCTTCCTTCTAAAACATGCTCTAACCTTTTAACATCCCAAACAGATACCTTTAAGCTGCTCCTTTTCTTGTAGGGTCATATAATCACACACACACACACACACACTCCTGTAGTTACGATTCCATCTATTATTGTAAGGTCTGAGACATTGCCACACATCTGCCCTAATCAACACTTGATGCCCTTCCACCAGCACCATAGCTTGGATGGAATGCAGTAGATTCTGTAACCGAAAATGTGCAGGATATTGTCAGAACAAAACCACCTTTTTGTAATTAACCAACGAGTAGGTGTGTTACAGAGCAAGAAAAATTATCCACCAATTCCCCATGTTGACTCTGCAAACAGTAAGATGGAAGAAAAAATCGTTCAGCTATTTTGTCAATATCTGAAACAGAGCAGGATCCATTACAAGGGGGCATCTAATTTCCCATCCCATTCTTAGAAAATATCTTCTGCAGCCTTCACATGACTCCTTTCTGCAGATGAAAAGCCACCAGGTAAGGCTAGTTTCAAGGACAACATCCTGATTTCAGCATAGAAAATATAGGCACATTAAGAGATTAACAAGAAGTTGGCAGTCTCATTTCACCAGATGTTTTAAAAGTACTGTGTGATGGATGGGAAAGGCTTCAAGGAGGTACCAAGCCTTGGCACTGATGTCTCCTGAAACAATGAAGACCTAGCCCCTACAAAAAAGGGTTGTCCTGCTGCCTCCTTCTTCCATTTTAGACTTTCTTATAATGCTTTTTTTCCTGGTTTTTTTTTAATACAAAATTGTTCCTTAGTAGAAAACATCTGTGACTGTGAAACAGAACTTTTTGGCATTGCTTTTTTTCTGTTTGTTCGTTTTCAAAAAACGTGATTCAAGGCATCCTATACTGGGGGCTTCTCTGACAAGACTTCTCTCTTCTTTTCCTTAAACTGCTCCTTCACCCCAGAGGGGCTTCTAGTCTTTGACCAACTTGTATACATGATGCTGTGCCCCGTGCTCGCTGGTAGAAACCTCAAAAACAAAGGCTATGCAGAGCAAGGTTTCCTGGGTATCTCTGTTCGTAACAACCTGAAGTAGGAAGAGCAAAACATACATAATGAGGTCAGGGAAGACTGAGTGGCAAAATCAGAGTTTTGAGACCAGAAAAATGCTACCAAGTCCGCTCATTTATGCTAAAACAGACCACAGAAATTGGCCCGGCTATTCATTTATCAAATCCATCAGTTCCACGTCAGGTTACAGAAAGCATCCCTTTTCAAATGATAACCTCAATATGTTAAGGTGGGATGATGAAGATGATGATTCAAAACAGAAAGAAAAGAAGACAGATTCTTAACCTGCAGGATGGTGAAATTCTCCAGGACACTGTTCATCATGTATTTTTCTGGGAGGTGTTTCAGTTTATGGATGAAGTTGATCATATACTCGCACATAGGAGACCGATGGATTCGGTACACACACCTTCCATTCTCCACACGGGCAAATTCAGTCTGCAGAAAGAAACATAGAGAGATCAAGAATCTCATAGTGCAGTGGTTAAACTGTAGTACTGCAGTGAGGACTCTGCTCATGACCTGAGTTTGATCCTAGGCTGAGGTAGCCAGCTCAAGGTTGAGTTAACCATCCATCTTTCCAAAGTCAGTATACTGAATACCGAGCTCACTTGGGGGGGGGGGGGGCAATGTGTAGCCTGCATAATTAAATTGTAAACCGCCCAGAGAGAGCTTTAAGCGCTATGGGGTGGTATATAAGTGGCACACTTTTGATTTGCATTACAAAAATGTGTATATAAAACCGTTAGTGTGACTTGGGTAGAGAGGATGAAACAGTACATGTATTTAATTCTTGTACATAGGATGGAATTTGAGATAGGGCAGAGGAAACTGAAGGGATGAATCACTGCAAGGATCAAAGCAGCCCACTACTCTGGGGTGAAAAAATGTAACAAACAATCAAGCTGTTACTCAGAGAAGCCACATTCAATTATAACCAAGCATGTTCAGTTAAGAGTCTCACAGCCACTTAGCCTTAGGCTGTTAAGTTCTTCCAGAACTGTAAAAGAACCTCAGCCCAATCCCACATTAACCATTGGGCTGTTCACCTTCTCTGTAACATATTTCTGCTGATCCCAGATACACAGGAAATGCAGAACTCACCTCCACCTTCTCAACTACTTGTTTCCCAAAGGAGCACACTTTAGTGGAAACTGTGATAGTCATGTTTTCTGCACTGCTATACTGACTGCTTACACCATAAAAAGCACCAGGACCATCCTGAATGGTGCTGTTCAGATCCGCCTATAGCAAAGAGCAAGAAAGCAGTGTTAAAAGTGCAAAAATACATCAGAAACCACAACTGGCTTCTATTTCTGGCAAGCTATTATTATCTGAAAGAATTCTCTGACGGAATGCTGGAGTGCACATCACGAAGAGACAAGAATGCCAACATGTGTTCATGGTAACATTAATAATCAATTATATTAAACATTAGCAATATTTAGCTATTTAACAATCCCTTTTTAATAATATTTAACTGTTTTATAATCATTTCATCATTATGCAGATAGAGAATGGAAGCTCAGAATATGCAACTTGTCCAAAGTCTCCTTCAAGCACATGGAAATGCTAGAATCTGAAGGGGTATCTCACAGCAGTTCAACATTGTTACAGTATATCACAGACGTGAGTACACCCCCTCACATTTCATAAATATTTTAGTATATCTTTTCATGTGACAACACTGAAGAAATGACACTTGGCTACAATGTAAAGCAGTGAGTATACAGCTTGTATAACAGTGTAAATGTGCTGTCCCCTCAAAATAACGCAACACACAGCCATTAATGTCTAAACCGCTGGCAACAAAAGTGAGTACACCTCTAAGTGACAATGTCCAAAGTGGACACAAAGTGTCAATATTTTGTGTGGCCACCATTATTTTCCAGCACTGCCTTAACCCTCTTGGGCATAGAGTTCACCAGAGCTTCACAGGTTGCCACTGGAATCCTCTTCCACTCCTCCATGGCGACATCACAGAGCTGGTGGATGTTAGAGACCTCCACCTTCCGTTTCAGGATGCCCCACAGATGCTCAATAGGGTTTAGGTCTGGAAACATGCTTGGCCAGTCCATCACCTTTACCCTCAGCTTCTTTAGCAAGGCAGTGGTCATTTTGGAGGTGTGTTTGGGGTCGTTATCATGTTGGAATATTGCCCTGTGGCCCAGTCTCCGAAGGGAGGGGATCATGCTCTGCTTCAGTATGTCACAGTACATGTTGGCATTCATGGCTCCCTCATGAACTGTAGCTCCCCAGTGCCAGCAGCACTCATCCAGCCCCAGACCATGACACTCCCACCACCGTGCTTGACTGTAGGCACGACACACTTGTCTTTGTACTCCTCACCTGGTTGCCGCCACACACGCTTGACACCATCTGAACCAAATAATCTTGGTCTCACCGGACCACAGGACATGGTTCCAGAAATCCATGTCCTTAGTCTGCCTGTCTGCAGCAAACCGTGTGCGGGCTTTCTTGTGCATCATCTTTAGAAGAGGCTTCCTTCTGGGACGATAGCCCTTGAGACCAATTTGATGCAGTGTGCGGCGTATGGTCTGAGCACTGACAGGCTGACCCCCCCCCCTTCAACCTCTGCATCAATGCTAGCAGCACTCATACGTCTATTTCCCAAAGCCAACCTCTGGATATGACACTGAGCACAGGCACTCAACTTCTTTGGTCGACCATGGCGAGGCCTGTTCTGAGTGGAACCTGTCCTGTTAAACCGCTGTACGGTCTTGGCCACCGTGCTGCAGCTCAGTTTCAGCAACCTTCTTATAGCCTAGGCAATCTTTATGTAGAACAACAATTTGTTTCTTCAGATCCTCAGATAGTTCATGACCATGAGGTGCCATGTGGAACTTCTAGTGACCAGTCTGAGAGAGCGATAACACCTGCTCCCCCTTCACACCTGAGACTTGTGACACTAACAGGTCTCAAGACAGCAGGGAGGGAAAATGGCTACTTGGGCACAATTTGGACATTGTCACTTAGGGGTGTACTCACTTTTGTTGCCAGTGGTTTAGACATTAATGGCTGTGTGTTGCGTTATTTTGAGGGGACAGCACATTTACACTGTTATACAAGCTGTATACTCACTGCTTTACATTGTAGCCAAGTGCCATTTCTTCAGTGTTGTCACATGAAAAGATATACTAAAATATTTATGAAATGTGAGGGGGTGTACTCACTTCTGTGATATACTGTACCTGGGCCACATCAGTTCACATATTTTTAGTCAATGACTGAGAAATTGACCCAAAGATGTTCAGGTATATTCCATATTGAAACCAAAGCAAACTTACACTTAGCAGAAGCAACAGCTACTTGCTAGTATTAAACCACAACACCAAACAACATCAAATGAAATAATAAAGATCAAGACTAAAAATACAGAAGGCAGAACCCCTAGCATCATCCTCTTGTCTAATTGCCTAGCCTGTCATCTGGTACAAAATAAAAACGGCTTTTTGGAGGCTTTAGACAACATGGTTTCAGTTTCACTTCAGCCTGCATGGTTCTTACCCAAAATTTGACAAGGAAAAAGGAGTTCTGTGGTCCTCTCTCATACAACTCCTTCAGGCCACCTTTCTTCTCAGGGAACTTGTCATAGATCTGGCGGATGTCCACTGCTTCCAGTAGTGGGTCGCTGTAGGAGGGATTTGTCTGCCCAATATGCACAAAGAGGTGCTTGCTATACTGTAGTGGGAGGAACATGAAATGCAAGCATGTGGGAACAGATGGTATTCTCTACTGACAAAAAGAATAAGACATATCTTCTGATTCTGTACTAGGAAATTGAAGACTCAGCAACTTTATTGCCAGTCAGCACCATCTGGACAAGAACACTCCAAAAGCAGCTACAATGACAGTATATTGCATAAAGCAGCAAGAAGACGATTGGAGCGCTATGCATTTCTGAGAGGTGATATGCAGAAGCTCAGGCTTCATGCAGCCACAAAAACAGAATACTAATCTGCAGAAGCAACCACGAAGACAAAATACTAATCTGCAGAAGTTTGTAAGAGCAGGAAAACACCACCCCACATATACATCCAGCCCCAACAGGTAGCAGTGTCCAATATTGTTCCTTGAGAGTTACCGTTTCAGGGTCACGCTGCACTTCCATGAACGCAGAATACTCAAGGAGCCGCAGCTTGGTGGAAGCGATGGTGCGGTCCTGCCAAACTGGCACAGCCGAGGCAGCAGGAGGGAGAGGAGCCAGGGGCTCATAGCCTGGAAGGAAAAAGGGATGCAGTGTTCCTGAGCACTGTTGGGAGAGGCTTCAGTCCCAGAGGTGGGAAAAAACCAGTTCAGATTTTATCTTGCCCTGGTGCCTATAGGTAAAGGTAAAGGTTCCCCTTGACATTTTAGTCCAGTCGTGTCCGACTCTAGGGCGCGGTGCTCATCCCCGTCTCCAAGCTGTAGAGCCAGCGCTTGTCCGTAGACAGTTTCCGTGGTCACGTGGCCAGCGCGACTAGACACGGAACGCCGTTACCTTCCCACCAAGGTGGTACCTATTTATCTACTCACATTTTTACATGCTTTCGAACTGCTAGGTTGGCAGGAGCTGGGACAAGCGACGGGAGCTCACTCCATTGCGTGGATTCGATCTTACGACTGCCGGTCTTCTGACCTTGCAGCACAGAGGCTTCTGCGGTTTAACCCGCAGCGCCACCACGTCCCTTCCTGGTGCCTATAATTCCTGGTAAAAAAGGACTGTACCGTATTCTTCTTCCTGTTGTTATTACATACATTCATATAATGTGTTTTCTCCAGTGAATTTCATGTGGTGTATGTGGCTCTCATTCTCCCCACTTTATCCTTACAACAACGTGATGTAGTTCAGGTTGAGAATATTGGCCTGGGGTCATGCTGAGAGTTTCATGGCTGAGTGAGTATTTGAACCCAGGTTTCCCAAGTCCCAGTTTATCATCCCTTTTATGACTGCCTAGAGAGCAATTACAATACAACCCCACTCTCTCACATTATTGTTTAAATTTGCATGTCATTTCTGGGAAATTATCTGGGCTTTCTGAACAGTGAGACAACAGCAACAGTGAAATGAATTAGGATTCCTCTGTGCTCCAAACCACAGCTACTTGCAAAAAAAGAAAAAAGAAAGAAAGAAAGGTGGAAATGACAAAGAATCTCAAACTCTTAATGACTCCTAAGATGAAAACAGTTTATCTTCTCTGGGTAAAGTGCGACTTAAATCTCTAGACACTACAGTAATCCAAAAAATCATCATCCTATTCTCACAGTTTGTTTTTTTTAGTCAAAGAGTATGAGGAGGACCACTAAACAAGATCAATAAGCTTCTTGACAAATTGCATCACTTCCTGCTGTCAACAAGGTCTTCCACCCATACTGTATCTCAGAGATGAAGAGCTGGGTGGAGGGATAAACTAAAAGGTCAAGAGGTTACTGAGAAGGACTAGTATAAATGTAATCACATGCTGTGAATGTTTCATTCAAATTCCTAGAACTAAATATAAAGATCTCCCCACTTGGTCAAACTTAACAAAATGGGAACAACTCTGATGCTGAAATGGGCACATTTGTTCTGATCCAATAATTCTGCCATATTTTCATTTTTGTGCTAATGGACCCTCCCTCCTTTCCACACAAGACCTCCTCCTGTCCCACTTGCATCTCTGTTGGCTGTGAAGAAATACTAGATATAAACTCAGCCCCAAATCAAAGGGCATGCAGATCATGGGAACAGCATGCATCTCAGTCTCCCCCAGTTCCAGGCATGCACACTGAAGCCAACACCATGAAGTTGAATAAAGCAAGATGTTTGAAATGGGGGTCTTTTTATTCTTTTTTTTCCCTGTGTAAATCAAAGGAAAAGCCATGGAGGAATGGGGGTAGATCAAGTCATAGCAGTTGAGGATGGGGGAGCAGAAACCTTCCCCTGAACCATTTTTCAAAGTGTATCCCCAAAGTTGCTATTTTACCAGTGGGAAGAAAACATACAGATACCACTACCACCTGGAAGCAAGTGGGGGAGAGTTAGTTTCCTGTAATTTTCAGATATGTACTAGTCTGTTTTCACAACAAAAACAGAAGTATGGCAGTTCCTTTAAGACTAACACATTTATTTCCGTATAAGCTTTTGTGGACTGCAATTCACTTCTTCAGCCACACTTCTTTTGGAATGGAATGCAACATAGGCCATGTCTATGAATTAAAAAGGAGATACTCACTCTTCTGTCTGGACCAAGAAAAAAAATTCAGGCTCAGAAAATTCCTCAGGAGTGACAGAAACCAGCTAGGGCTGTGTGAGTAAGTAGGGACTGATGCTAAGTAGCTAACAGAGTTTTATTTCTTGAGAGCAACAGTTAGTTAGGGAAACCAAGGGAGCCAAATCACTTACTGGCTAGTGATGGAGGCATGGGTGGCTGGATGGGGTAGGCTGGTTGTGCAAAAGGTTTAATGCTGAAAAAGACAAAAGTGTTCAACAGGTTAGTCAAAATCTCATCTGACAAAATCTCTTCTAATCTACCCATACCCAAATTAGTCAAAGGCAAGGTCTCGAAGAGGAACCCATGGCAATTTCTCACATACGTGCGAGTCCCACCAAGGATTTACCCTTACCTCTCACCTACATTTCACCAGCCGTGCCAACTATTTCCCTGTCCACAAATAACTCAAGAGAGCCTGACAAAACACACTCATGCAGCAAACCTTCTGTTGATGTCTTTCCTTATGAGATTTAGAGGTTGCTATATCATCAGAAGCAAGCAATCACCTCATGAAGATTTGTTGTACTGCAGACTAATCCTGAAGACTAATAATCTTTCACACGTAAGCAAAGAATGCAACTCCTGTCTGTTCCTCCTAACCCAAGGAATAAAAGAGGCATTCATACTAGCCTAGTTTATTGTATAAAAGGTTGTGGCTAAGACAATATCCAAGAATGATGATCAGGACAGAGTGCAAACATGAATGTTTATGATAGTCAAGTATATGTCCATCCCACAGAGCACTCTGGAAACAATTTAAGAGTATCTATGGATTTGTCTCTCCCATCTCAGTGAATATATTAAAAACAATACAGCTACTGGGGTGGATTCTCTATTCAACTGGCATGAAAACTCAATCTGGCATTTGTTTTTCAAAAAAACATATCCACAGCCATCCTGCACATTTGTACCTTTATGGCACCTTTCATCCAGTTGTCATTAGCATCTGCATACTAGCTGGCTTTGCATATCTAGAGGCAAACTCATATATCTGTAACTGAGGGGCATATGCCTCTGAATAACAGTTTGTCAGGCAACACAATAAAGATGATGCTGTTGCACTCATTTCTTGCTTGTAGGCTTCACATAGGCATTTGGTTAGCCACTACAGAAAAGACCAAAATCTAGATAAGCCTTTGGTCTGATCCTCCTTTTATGTTCTTTGGCAGAGCAGAATACAGTTATGAAGCTGCCTGCTTTAAAGGCCCACCTCCAGTCTTGTGAATACTGTGTGCAATGACATATCACATTAGGAAATAATCACTAAGCATCCCTCTAATGTGAATTTTGAAAGTGGGGCTCTATGTGTATAAGAAGAACTTTTTGTTCAAATGGACTCCACTATGTGAGGTTTAATTAGAACAATCCATGAATGTAATGATGCCTATGGTTCTACTTGCATTGGTCCTTAAATTGAAAGAGTTAGAACACAGCATTTTAGAAACACAGGCATAAATAAGTAGTTTACTCAAAAAAAGATTGCAATTTGGCATCAGTTTCTCTGGAACAATTCAAATACTGTCTACACTAGTGTCATCCTCCATGTAATTCTGCATTCAAAGTACCTCTTTTGCCAAACTCAAGTTCAAAGACCAACACAAGTATTTACTTACTCCTGAGAAGGTCCAGAATGTCCTGTGATAGGTCCACCCCAAAACTGAGGGAACAAAGAACCAAACAATATCAGGGACATTGCTGACAGCTCGCTTTTAACAGTTTCTTAAAGATCTCTTCAAAATTATGTAATGATAATATCTGTATCATTTAATAACATTTCTGTAGACTAGCTTGGAAATACTGTTGTTATAGAGCTGGGAAGATATGCTGGGAATTTCACATGAAGTCAGTGCATTTCTTCAGTGAAACGGTTGGATCAGATTTGCCACAACCTAGTGCTGGTGCTGATAGTATGGGAGTGGGAAAGAAAGATTAGATGAAGTATTTTGGGGAGGGGCTGAATGACGTTCCTTGTGTGTGAAGAAAAAGGAACAGAAATTGGGGCACAACATGAGCTAGTTTGAAAATCAGAGACAAAGACACGTGAATGAATTCATGGAGAACTGGGGAAGGGTGGTAAGAGTTCATGTATGTCAGGCAGGGAAGTACAGCAAAAAGGCATATTCAAATTGTGCTAAAGTACACCTATTAGCTAGGATTACACTGTGAAACAAATAAAAGGATGTTTCCTTCAGAATCATCTCTTTGTGTGCCATATTCAACACTACTCTCCATGACAGAAGCAGCTGACGCTGTACTACCACCTACTATCAGTTCTTCTCTTTGGGTCTGAGCCTCCTGAAAAAGAGAGGAACACATTAGAGCATCTCTTACCTTGGGAGTAGCAGAGAAGACAGCCTGAGGGAGTGGAGGAGGGGGGCTGAGCTTGTTCTGCAGGACGCTAGCAGATACAATCTGTGCTGATGACATGGAAGCCATACTCTGCAAGGCCTTGTCCTTTGAGACTTGATCCTTCAAAACAGAACCAAAGAGAAAGAGAAAAAGAGGTGTTAATAACACAGACCTGAGAGAACATAGATCGGGGATGAAAGGCCAATTCACACAACATTTATTACCTTCACGAGAGCTGTTCATTTTCAGCCTAAGCTCAGAAATTAACCATTCATGCAGAGTGTTTCTCAGAATAAGTTAGAATTTTTGCTAATGTTATTCCTAAAGCTCATTTTTCAAGGATCCTGCTAGTCATGGAGATTGGTTTTTGAAGAACTGCACAACAAAACTCGGAAAAGCAGGGCACACGTATCCGGTCTAGTTTTCAGTCAGCTTAGTATCCAAAGACTTCAGGAAATATTTAAAAGCTATTAATTCAAAAACTTGCACTAATGGGGCAGTATATAAATCAAATCAAATTAGTATATACTGATTTGTCCACATTTGTTCTTTTCTGTGGCAGTACCTTATTAACAGGGAACTAATTGGGCTGAGACAATACTGAATTGCACTTACCAAGTTCATAGCCTGTATTAAGGGAACAAGAAGGGGGGGGGGAAGAGAGAGAGAGAAAGAAATATAATTAGTAATGCTGTAGTGTTGGGAAATGAAGTGAGGTGGGTAGAATCTATGTAATTCATAACAGTTCTCAATATTATGGGCTTCGTTTTGCAAATAAGCTACATCTGACGGAGACTGATTTTCAATACAGTACAATCTCTAAATCTACATTGCGATCTGCAGCCCACAAAGGAAGGAGTGAGTGGCATGAAGCTTATCTCAAGAGGTAATATCAAGGAGGCTGTGCTGGAAGCAAGGGGGGGGGGGAACCCTTGCAACAGACCATCCTGTTTTCTTGTCCAACATCTTTGGTCTGGACCTAGACATGAATGACAAAATGGTTACACGGATTGCATAGACATTATTATACACCAGGTCTGGCCATTATACTCTCCTGCAATCTATTAGTATTGCCAATAGATAATGATGTACTGCTGCATTTGAACTTAGTAAGTTTAGTTTTTTTGGTCTGAGTGGACATAATTCTTAAAAGCAGCCAGACAAAGCAAAGATAACCCAAGTAATTATCTTAATCTATCTGGGAACGACTAATTTGCACAGATCAAAACTCCCATAGAGATAATTGCTTGGCCCAATAAAGCCTTTGTATTCTTTTCCTTTGGGAGGTTATAGTTTCTCCCTTTGGGCTTCTTTTTGGAGACAAAATTGAATTTACTTTATTGTCGTTGTACTTCCATACAACGAAATTAAATGCCATCTCCAGTACACATAATGATAAAACACACACACAAAGAGGAAGATGAGACAATATTTTGCCGTGTGGTGTTTAGCAAGTAGGACTGGTGGTGGCAGTGTAAAGGACAGCGCAGAAGTTATGAACATGTAACTGAAATGTCTGCTCAGACAGGCTCACAACAGCACACTGGCGAGAGATGGAAAACTTGTCTTCTCAGCATTCCCTCCAATGGGCCTGCTTGCTAACTGGGACACCTGTAGGTGATGGGGACATTTTGGGTATCTGCAGCCAAGCACATACATATTCATCTTGGCTTTTTAAAATCATGTTTCCTTTCTGAAGAGTATCAGTGTTAAGGAAACTAAATCTACAGCAAGAGCTTCTATTTTATTTTTGCACAATATATAATGCCTTCAGGTCACTTTTAAGTCACAGAAACATAGTAGAATGGCCAAAGAGATGCCATGTAAGCCACAATTTCAGCAAAAAATAAACAGGGTTAACTATGGGCATTAACTACATGTACATGAAAAAATACCTTATAGTGTGATTGCATTAAGACAATATAACTGAACTAAGCCAATATAACTGAGATATACTCAAGCCTTTGCATTTTATCTATGAGGTTTCCTTTGACTCTATATGATAAGGCAGTAGCCTCAACATGCTTAATTCTGGACTTTGAGTAGGGTTGGGCACTGAATGAGTCAAATATTGTCTGATTATAGTCATGTATGTATATATTTTAAAAAAACTATTATGAGAAGAACATTTCTGGGGTTTTTTTTGTAATGGATTTAAGTAATCAAACTTATTTGGTACTTATGCTCATATTTTATAAAAATCAGATGTCATTGTATAGTTTCATAATAACCATTGAAAGGGAGATAGTCAATTATATCCTTTAGGCTGAGTTGATGTGGATATAGGATTTCAGCTTGAGTGAAAATCTGAACCAGAGGTTCCCTGGCATAGCCAGCTGATGAGTGCTTCTGTACCATTCTGGGCATGCCTTGAGAGTTACAACCAAGGAAGAGTGAAAAAAGCTTTATCATCCTTCTATGTTTGACAGTGCTGCAGTGCTAGGGTGCAAGCTCACCTTACTTGTACCCTTGCTAAGAAACAGTGGTAGGATTAAACAAAAAAGTAAGCTGCCATCTACACAACGGCCTTCTTAGAATACTGGATAAAAATTGACTGTAGACACATAATAGGCATCAAGTAAGAGACAGCAAACATTGAGGAAATACTTACTGGCCAGAATCCTATTGGAGATTTACACACGCATAAGTTAAACTGCATAAACAACTAAGGCTAATAAAAATCAAGTCAATTCTGGCTTATGGTGACCTGGCTAGGTTTTTAAATGCCTTTTCCACCATTTTGTGCTGCTTTCCAACTGCAAGATATTTCATTAAGTTGTATTGAATTTGGGGGGTAGGCCAATACTTATAGGCAATTTAATTTGCTTGTGGACCAGTCATATTTTTTTTATTTTGGAACAGAGGATAAGGAGAGCCATGGACTTCTCTAACCTATTTACTGCAGCTGCTGCCTTTCTGCATTCTAGAACACGAAGGATATTTTAGGCTGAAAAGGTTATATAGCTCACAGAACTGGAATATCTAGCTACTTTCCACTGCAAACAACAAGAATGAACAGAGAACCAACTGAAGTTCAAAATAACCATGACTTAAGACACCCCTCTCCCCACTGTGTCTTTGAGAGGCATCTTACTGAACAAATCACAATACACAGAACACACAGAGGAAAGCATTATAGAAAGATTAGCCAATCTCTAGTCACAGAAGAAAGAAGAAAAGGAAAGCCAACCACAGAAGAAAAGGAAAGGCAATCACAGGATAAAAGCTCTTAAGCGTAACTTCCTTGGCTCCTGGTCCCATGGGCTTATTTTTTAGCAAAATGAATCAACAGCAACAAGTCACATGACAGAAGATGCTCACTTTTGGTTCCATGCATCTCCATCCTAAGCAGCTCATCTCATTACATGGACCTCTCTGGCCAAATGTCTGCCAAATTTCCTGCTCAGATGACAGAAACAGGCTGTGATATCACTCCTTACATTTCCCAGTGGATGTACTGGTTCTCATTGTTTGGTTTTGTGTTAAATTACTGCTACTATTTTAATTGATTTTAAAAAGCTTTAATTTTAATTGCATTTCATTCATGTAACTGAATTTAATTCTGTTTTAATGGCATCTGACATTTTATTGTATTTTAATCCACTATTGTTTTAAATTATCCTGTAAGTTACCTTGGGTCCCAATTCTGGGAGAAAAGCAGCAACAAAGCTTTTCCAAAGGGGGTGTGTTATTTTGGGGTTTTGTGGGGGAGGTGCTGGTCTGTTACTTCCATAGTCAACCTTCATTGCTTGAACTTCTTATTCTGTGAACCATCTTGGGGAGCCTTGCACTCATGAAAAATCATCATTATCATCATCATCCCTACCACCATTACCAAACTCCTCTACTGTAGTGGAGACCAAAGAACAGTGAATCATGTCCTATTATAATATGTAATAATAATAATAACAATAATAGTACTGCAGAGCTGGAAGAGACTTTATGGATCATCAAGTCCAGTCCCTATCAAGGAGGCACAGTGGGAAATCCATAAAAACCACTGAGCAATACCTTCTTACTCAGTAGTGGCCGGTGTCACACCACCTTGTAGGTCACTACTAAACATACATGGCTTCCCTTATTAAGACAAAGTCCCAATTACTGTGGCTGCAGCGCAGCATTTTCACAAAGAGATATACCAAAGGCTAACAGGTGGATTGAGAGTAGCAGTAGATGCTTATGGAGAAATCTCGAATATTTCATCCACCAACCTGGGGACCTGAGTCATTTTTGGAAATGCAACATTTTCATTGTGATTTGTATGTTGGCCTTTGCGTTACCTTGATGTCAGAAAAGCTGCACCGGAACATTTCAAGGCAAATTCTGACAAGAGGTGAAAGGGAAAGATGGTGGAATGTGATCCTATTGATCCTCCTAGACCTCTCAGTGACTTTTGATACTACTGATCATGGTATTCTCTTGACCTTCCTCTGTAGAGTGGGAATAGGAGGCACTGTATTACAGTGGTTCTGTTGCCATCTGTGGGACAAGTTCTAAAGTGCAGTGAGCCCCATTGCAATTTAAGTTGTGGGCTACAACAGGTTTCATTCTATCCCCTACAATGTTCAATACTTATAATGAAATCATTGGGAGAGGTCATAAGGAATTTTGGTGTTGGATGTCTTCAGTGTGTTAGTGACACTCAGCTCTACTTTTATTGTGTAGGTATTGGACCATTGTCTGGATGAAGTAACAGGCAAATAAACTGGGCCTGAATCCCAACGTGATGGAGGCTCTGTGGTTTTTATGTTGGGTTGAGTAAACAATCTGTTCTGTACCTCCCCCCCCCCCCCCCCAAAGTGTGAGTCTTCTCAACTCTACCGCCTTAGCCATGGAAGACTCTCCCTTTGGAGGCTTCATTGGTGTTAATGTTGATTTCATTTCAGCCCCAAGGGTGTCTACCAGAACCTTTGCATTTTAAGGAGTTTGGGTTAAACAGGTTGTGGAATTCTTTGCAATATAAAAGGTTTCAAAAACTGTTTTAAATTCTTTAAATTTCTTTATGTGCGTTAAATGGTCTAACATTCTTTTAAATAATTTCATATATCTATTTTTTTTAAAAAAATGTTCTTGTATGCTCCTCTGAGATATTGTGCCAAGATATATATATTCTAAATAAATGAATAAATAAAGCAGAGGTGCGCTATCACCTTTTCCCCTTCCAGCTCTCTCTTCCTTCAGCAGGACTTTTAAAGTGCCCAGTCCCAGGAACAAAGGGAGAGGGTAAAGACATAAAAGGAAAAGAGCAGCAACCACAGAGCGTAGCGTGTTAGTTGCCAGCACAGCCATGGGTGAAAAGTGGCAAAGCCGGTGAAGCGCGTACCTTCAGCTTGGACTGAATCTCACGAGATTTCCGTCTGGCTAGAACCTGCAAGTGGCTAGAGACCTGCAGAGAGAAAAGCAGAAGGAGAGGGGAAAAACAGCAGAGCCGTCAACCAGAGGAAAGGAAAGGAAGGAGAGGGGGCTGCCCATGCTCACACACCACAGATGCATGGGCAGAGTCTCCAACGTACCTTAATGCCAACCTGGTACTCTCGCACCTTCTTCCGAGCTAGAACCTGTATATGACTGGACACCTAGGCCCCGCCAAGTCATTCAAAAAGGAAAACACAAACAGAATGAAGACATGATCCCACATTGTTTTGTGTGACAACAGTGCTTCAAGCACTCAGGTGACACACACTGGCCCTGTAAGCCAATGAAATTCCCCAGCAGGGCACTTTAATGCTGATCAAAGGGCTCAGCTGGGAGGAACTGTTGGAGCCCACTGAATGAAACAGACTTAAGCTTAGGCTGTGACATTTGTGGTTATTATTCTTGGGAAATAAATTTTTAGAATGTCGCTTGCTTCCTAGCAGCAAGTATTATCTATATCCATTCTCTTTCAGAGTTTATTGGTCTAGGTTTCAGGAAACACTCACACTTTGAACTCTATGGTGTTTCCAACATAACATTTTGCACGTTCATGTCTATGACATAGGACTACGCTCCACAGTTATATTAATCCAGACACGTGAATTAAGTTCTCCAAATCACATACCTGGTGCCTCTCATACAAATACGAAAGAGCAACTAATGCTAAAAACTGTTTCCTTCCAGGTATTTAGTACATACTGTTCCATTTTTACAACTTGGACAGTGATATCTAGAAAAAGTTTTCAGCTCTTTGCAAAACTGTTTTCAGTGGCAAATACTGAAACAAATATTGGAGCAAGATTTTACTGCCCATCAGAATTTCACAGAAGTTAAACATATCTACTTCTCCTACCAAAGAAGTTGTTTAAACACTAAGGAATCAAGTTATAGAATGGCACGCTTGAACATTTCCTTAGATAGCATCTTCCTGTTGTGATCCCACAGTACACCACCATATTTACCCAGGTGCTTTTTACCCTTAGTTGCTAACATCAAATACAGCTTTTGTATATGCAAAGACCTGCGTGATTTATGTGGAGCAAAACTGTCTATTAGCCCTCAGCCCATGTCTGAGAGACGGATACATATTTTGGACAAATATTTTGTTTTTATTTGGTTTAACTCTGCCTCCCAAAGAAAAGTTTTAATAAAAATCCCAAGGCATACCTTTGCATTACCAAAGTACAATCAGAATCTTGCATGTGCTCTACAGAAAGGGGAAGCAGCTTCTTTTCAAACTTGAGGAGACAGGTGAGAAGATCGGAGACCACTATGCTAACACTGATCTATACTACAGGCAGTCTTTGGAGACTAGTCTTCTTCATTAGTATAGACTTAATTCTACAGGGCTTTTCAATAATTAACATTGCTGGCCAGGTGCAAGAGGTTCAGCAAGTAGCAAAAGACAACAGGTCTGCTCTCCTTCTCAGTGTAGACAAAATATTTCTTCCCAGTCATACAGATTCCTATCTGTTGTCAGGTTGTAGCCCAATTAAATATATTTAGGACTACCCTAGTTCTGCACAGGCTACCATTTTGAAGGAAAAGAGGGACTTTCAAGCAGAGCAGGGGTATAAAAATAGCTGTAGATATGTTTAATAAAAATCTTATTAAAGTTTATATAAATCCACAAAATCCTCTTTCAGACAGTTCAGTACTTGTGCCTAGAGAAACCAGCATAGACATGGACTTAACCTTTCAAATTTAATAGTCCAAATCAAGAAAAAAAATCCAGACATAAAGTGGTGGTGGTGGGAGCTGCTAAAATATTTGTAGATGAATATTTAGGATGTTTCATCCCTCTCAACATTCAACAACTTTCATTAATATGACACATAATACAAGGTAATGTAACTAATGAGAACTGGAAGTTCTATAAGGAATTCTACCACTGCCCACCAGTGAAGCCTAAACTTCTTAAACTTCTCTTGTATGTTTCGGGGGATGGTAGTGGTAGTGCAGGAGTGCAAAGAAGGACTCTGTGACCATGTCCTTGGTTGTGAACACACATTCCCATTCAGATCCTTCTGAATTATTATTCCCACACTACCACAGCCTGCAGAATAACTGTCAAGTAATAGTACAGGCACTCATGCAGCTATGTAAGACCTAACTTTCTCTTTCATATTTCTTTGACAGATTGGGTTTTTGTGTAGCATGCTAGTAGACTGCTCCATGAATGCAAGACAACTTAAAGTGCTTACAGAATCTGCAGACGTTAGAGCATGAATCTCTTGACTATTACAGTCAGAATATACACCATTACTACTTAGAGGCCAGTTGACATGCAAGAGGACCTTCTAAGGATTCAGACGAACTCATTCAGTGGACCTAATCTACACCAAAAAACATAATCTCTGCTGCCCCTGTATCAATTAGTCCCGAAGGCAAAATAAGAGAATCATGCAATGAATACATGTAGCAGCACAGCCCTCCCCTCCCCAAATTGTCCTTCCTGCACTTCCACATGAACAACCTGCTGGGTTAGAAGTATGGGAGACTTCCATACAGGGAAACAGCAAAACAATACAAACCCTTGTCCACCTCTAATGTAACTGACAGGTCTTAAAAATGTCTGAAGATAGTGGACTTGTCCACAAAAGCTCACATTAAAATATAGCGGTTAATCTTTAAGGTGCCACAATGTTTTTGTCTTCTTCTTTTTTTAAATTGTTGTTGTTTTTGCTTGACAGATCTCGAAAAGCTTACTTTTTGGACTACAATTCCTATAATCCCTTTAGACAGTGTGAGGATTTTGGAAGTTGTAGCCCAAACAGTAATTTTCTAATCTCTGAGCTCTCAGATTCAGTGATCACTTCTGGAATGGTTTTTGTGCGATCTGTTACCCTCAGACACAAAAACAAGAAATATAGTCTCCACCACAGACTGTACTTCATATTTTCCTGACATAAAACTCGATTTTACAGCAGTGATGGACAACACTGAGATGAAATTAGCTTGACACAACTGCTTATACAAGACACATTCAATGAATTTGAGAAGCATAAGTGATGAGTAAGTTTCCTTTCTGGCTATTTCTCTTTTGAAATAAAGCCTGACACTTTGGCCATCCGTTAATTTCATTGCTATGTGGCATGCCCTAACATACTCTACATATGTTTTTGCTTCATGATTTTTCACAGTCTACTAGTAGAATTTAAATGGTACGAGTTAGTTCTAGTCCCACTATGGATTCTCGGGTGCACTGAATAATAAATGAAACAGGAAGTTTGCTCTGCAGAAATAAAACAGTGTCATAGTGCTTGTCCATTTCCACTGAATTTTGGAAGGAGGATTATAACAAGCACACGCTAGTTCTAACAACTTTCAATGCAACTAGGGATTTTAGAGTTCTAATTTTTGCTACAGACTCCTTAGTTTTATGCAATGGCTTACAGCCAAAGTATACAAAAATATTAGAACAAATAAAACATGATTCTCATTTATTTTAGCTGAACCAGACTATGTTGGGAATAACTGTATCAAGGAAAGCAAAGCAAGGAGAGCACCTTTAAGCAAGAAAAACAAACACATTTTAAATCTATAGGTTCCCTATTCCTGAAAAATTTCTGCTAGTTCTGATGCCCATCATACACTACAGTGGTGGATCAAATTATGATAATATAGCATGCATATATATAGAAATATGCATGAAATATGCATGCATTCATGTGCATGATTTCAACACCATGTCAAAGACTAGCACATCTTCATTCTCAGTATCACCCTTTTTTAAAAGGGGTAAAGTACCAAATAAATTTTTACCTGCTTTCTTGTCCTTGTTTTTCCCGTCCGTAGCTTGATGTATCTTGCTATCAATTCATTACGGCCTAAAGCAAAAAAGAAAAGCAAATAGAAAACATGGAAGTTAGAGCCTTCCCCCACAATTCCTAATGTACAAAAGGTTGTCCTTTGAGAAGTGAGAACCACCTCCTTCCATAATCAGAAAAAGAGCCAAAGCAATGATTCCAATGGCATTTTACCAGAAGATGGAGCTATGACAAAAGTTGTCCAAATGAATTAGGTGGCCTGAAAAGACACTGCCCGAGGCCCTGACTGTTTATGTAGCTGTTTTGGTAAGGCTACTTCAAGTGGGATGGAAGAAGAACATGAAACTGAACCATGTGTTGTGCACTCAAAATGCCGAGGACAAACGTGGGACAGTCCAAAACCTAGTAGGGAGGCTGCCATTGTGTCAGCTACACAAGTGATTCCTATTGTGCTGGCAGAGGCCCATTGCTGAGGGCCATGCTGAGAGCCCGGAATACTTCTCGCCCAATTTCCCTGCACTCTGTTAAAACTTTAAAGCTTCTGTGTTCTTTGTTTGAGATAGAATCTACAGAACGTCTACCCACCATCACAATGCAACCCTAAGGAAATGTTGCAACACATCATGAAATCAATGCACTATAAAAAAAATGATGACACGGAACCCCTTTAGAGGTTGGGCTTTGACTTTTGCAGCACGGAGCAAGACATAAAACGTCACAGCATTGGCGTATTTGAAATGGAACTGGTTTTTTTAAAAACCACTCTTCCCAACCTCCTTGTCCTAATTCGAAGCAGAAGAGCTTTTGCTCCACATTTTACAGGCCAGCTGTGGCCAATCTAAATTCAAACGTCAGAGCAGCTGGGAGCTCTCTTTTTCCCCTCATCTCCTCCCCTCTGAACATTATGGGGGTGGGGGACAATAGGGCAGGAAAGCATGCCAGATTTATTTTAACAGACCAGATGGTGGGGTGGCTGGCTGAAATGCCCTTGCAGCTAAATTGGATGATCTTCTCTCCCCCCCCCCTCCAAAAATTAGAAAGCTGAAAGTAACTGTTGCCATTCTGGCAATGCCAATCCCTTTTCTTCCTTTCAAGGCAGGCACTGGATGTCAGCCCTGAGAACAGGCCTCTCTCTGAAGGGTAAATGAAGATGTACACCCTCCCCCCTCCTCATCCTACATTTTAACAGACAAGACCAGGTGCTTTACAGGGTCAAACAACACCATGTGAGAGGGAAAGAGAAGGATGATACCATATACTAGAGTAACAATGCCCTCCACTTTAAAGCCAGCTGGCTCACCACACATCCCCTCATGTGCATAGTTTCTGACATGGATGGAAAAAGCAAGCTCTCAGAGGACTTGCTCTTTCTTATGAGTGGGGGACACGGGAAGCAAAGAATAGCTCACAAACCATTGGAGAGCTGATATCCTCTTTATAACCCCGAAGTGCAGTATTGTTAGGTTTAGCAGGGCCTTCCATTCTGCATGGACAGGCAGATATATTTGTGAAGACTTTTCTCTATGTTCTAAGGAACCCTTCCCTAGGCCAGTGCCTTCCAAATATATATGATTACAACCCCCACTATTCCTAGCCAGCATGCCCCATAGAATTATATACAACCCACAACTGTTTTATTTACATTTTTAGCATTCATTTGCTCTGTCTTTCTCACATAGACTTATGTACAGATTTATTAACAGTTGAGGAAAAGAAGGCACAGAGCACAAACAATCAGCATGAAAGCTGAAAGAAATACTCAGCATCTTGATTTAATAACAGAATCCCCCTATTCCTTGTTCACCCTCTCCTATGCATTCTGGACTGGGGGGAAAACCCAGATTCATTTGGGAGAAGTGAAGATTTGAGTGGTTCAGTTTTTTAAAACCAAGACAGTAATGCTTCTTTTGCTCGGCAGTGTTACAATTCTACAGCCACTGAGGCCGTTAAAAGTACCTATAATTAGTCTGTCAATTATTAGTTGGCTCAAAGAATTATGATTTCCACATTAGATTGCCCACTGTATACTAAACAATTGCACTCATTGTAAAAGGCAACAGTGGCTTGACTCAATTCTAGAGTGTGAGATTCTGTTGCTCAGTGTGTACTACCATGCATATGCAGCCCTTGTGCAGTTGTGCTTCTAGCCTCATAAAGTCAAAGTTCACAGGCAATTCTCACCTGAATCTATGACATTATCATGCTCACAAGCCCTCTTGCTTTTTTTTTCTAGGTTTTGCTATGTTGCCTTGACACTTGTGGTAAGAATTTGCCGCCCCCCCAAAAAAAACTTTGTGAAGTTACGCCAAACGATTTGCACATACCACACCCTGGAAAAGTAACTTTTATGGATTGCAACTCCTAGAAACCTTCAAATAGCAAGTTGGAAGTTGTAAAGCAACATTTCCAAACTAATCATTTTAATTACTGAATCCCTGTATTTCATATCCATGTGCATGATCTTTAACTAGAAAACTTTGAACAACTGCTTGTGACTGGATCTCTCCCACATGGGACCTGATGTCATATTAGATCAAAGACAAACTTCATTTCAGAGGCAAAAGTGTTTTAACTGACTCAGGCTGTCCAGTTCCTTTGCTGTCTGAATCATTACCTCCATTGATGTGACTACAAGTGCCCACAACTTGGGAGAAAATAACTCCTATGGATTTTTACAATTCCATGTTAAGGGAAAGTTGCCTCCTGCTTACAGAATTCAACATCTTAAAAAGTCAAGTCAGAATCCATGACAAAGTTCTCTGTGGACACGATTCATCCATATGCCTGAATTCTTACTCTGTTTGCTTTTAGAAATCTCAGTTTTGATGTAACACAAAAAAGAGGCAACCACTACAGTTAGAAAGCTCCTCCAATTTAAAACAGAAAGATGTGGGAGAAGTGGGGTTTGGCTCTTTTTGATGGTGAGGCTGTTTGCTTGCCTTCCAGCCCAAACCTTATTAGTTATATCACATGACTGTTCATTCTCCTTTCCTCCCTAGAAGACAACTTTCCTTTCTTCAGGACTCATGTAGGTCGAGATGTTTTGGCCCAGAATTTAGTTAATAGTTACAACTGGTTGTAAAAGTAATGTAGATGCATTCCATCAAATGCAAATTTAACATACAAGAGTTGCTCCCTAAAGTATGTGAATTTCCATAGTGGAAGATAAGGAAGGAAACCAGGACAGTGAGTCTGGAAACTGGACAGATGGGTAAATGGAAGGCTGCACTTTTCTGATGTTTCACTGATCCTTTGGATGGATAATTTAATAGATTTAGAGTCACTTAACACTAACTGGCAGTTTTAAGCAGTTTGTTCTATTAATAATATCTGACTTTCCAGTCAACTGTTTTATGGATTCATATACTAATACCCTTACTTGTCTCAACATGAATATAGGTTGCAGCTTTAGTATGTTAACTGATCATTCCACAGTTTGGATGGATAACAGTACAGAACTAATTAATTAGTTATGTATTGCATTCTAGTAATTGTGCTGCCAGAGGGTAGGGGCAGGAAAAAAGTAAGATTAATCTTACTGCAAGAGGAGTGCTCTTATTTATTTACTAATTACAGTTATATACCACTTTTCCTTCAATGAGCTCAAAGTGGCATACATAGCTTTCTTCTTCCTTACTTTATCTTCACAATGACCCTGTGAGGAAGGGTCAGGCTGAGAGAGTATGTAGATGGTCCAAGAGTGAAGTAGGAACTCAGATCTCCCAAGTCCCCATGCATTACTCTAACTACTGCAGTTCAGTAGCTGTCTTCTGTCTTCCATCCATGCTTTTGATGTTTCTAAGATCTTCCCCACCCTCTCTGAGTAGTATGGGAGAAAGGAACCCATGCAACAACAGAGAAGGTGGAAGAGATCCTAGTCATCATCTTTGTTTGCTACTTTGAAGATGAGGCTCCAAATTCCTGCCACTATCCTTGCCATCATGGCTGCCTCGTTTACCAGAACAACAAGCAGTTAAACTGAGATTCACAACAGTGGCTAGAGTTAAATGCTTCAATCTTCTCAATCAAACATATGTTCTGGTATGCTCCCTGAATAGAGACAGCATGTCCTTCTGTTGCAGAGAAGCTCATAAGCAAAAGAAGAAGAAAAAACCTCCATGTTATTTGTATTTGGTTGGGGTGCAGTAGCAGCACATATTTGGCAGACAAGCCAGTGAGAAGCCACTTCAGCTTATTCCCAGACTCTGAACTAGAAGTATGCACACATTTGTGTTTTTGGACTACAACTCTCAGAAACCCTCAGGCACCATGGCCATTCCTGCACAACTCTACAGACTATCAATATTGCTTAAAGATGTTACAGCAAAGGTTAGTGAAGGAAAACAAAATGCTGAACTTGGCAAATACTTGCCCTAATTATATAGAGGTATTCCCTGTGTGGTGTAGCGGATAGAGTGACGGATTAGAGCTCTGAGGAACAGGGTTCAAATCCCCACTTGACCATGGAAACTGACTGGGGGAGCTGAATTAGTAAAACCACTCCTGAAATATCACTTATTGAAAGCTTATTGAACTCCTGAAATATCACTTATTAAGGTTGCTATAAATCGGGTCCTACCTGATGACACAACACACATCCCATTATACAGACGTGGGCTGGTTATCTTATAAGACTGGCAAGATCAGTTTCTAGTAGAAATGCTCCATCAGACAACACAAAAGTGCTATGCTGCTTTTATCCTACCCTTTTCTGGGCACACGGACACTCAACATCTGGGCAATCTTCAAGAAACTGAAGAGAAGTGACTCTTGCAAACTGAAACCAAGATGACTTTTGACTAAAGACAGATGTAGCCAGAGATACCTTTTTAAAAGATTGTCTAGAATAATGGTCATGAGACTCTACTTGTAATGTGCAATAAAGAACAGAGAGAGATTTGCAATGAAGAGTTGCAACCAAAGCAAAATATTTTTGATGGGTGTAAGGAAATCCTAGAAGTTGAATCCTGAATGTCACAGGAAATATTCAGATGATTGGGACAGTACTACTTTAACAAAGAAAATAAAGAAAACAGTGCAACTGTTTTAGTTTCTTTGGAGAATGTCTAGGTGACTAGCTCATGGACTGAATCCAAAGAAATCACTGGCTCTAGATAAGTCTCCTGATAACAGAATACTAGCACTTGGCAAACTTTAAGATCCTGGATACAGAACAGAATTGTAATACCATTGAAATAAAACTAGAAAAAGGCATCTGAAGATGAACAAAATATAACATTGGACAGAATCATACTGCTGAGTTATGACAGTATAAATGCAATGGTAAAAACTGCAATGATGAATTGCTGCTAGTTAACAAATCATCACCTGTGTCCCTTGTTGCTCATCAGTCATGTGAGCTAGTGTGAAGCAAGGAATGGAAGCAGCAACTCCTTAAGTAGTGGCAATTTACTGCTGCAATTTACACCATTGCACTTACCATGACACAACTAACCAATTTGTTATTTAAGGAATTTTACACCCTACTTTTCATACCTAAAAATGGGAATTATACAATGCCATCAGCAAAACACAAGGAACAGAAAAATAACTAAAACACATTGGCAAAATCTCAAATCTGTAGCAAAGACAGTAAACAGAACCAGAATTAACTATAATTCACCAGACTCTTGTTAGTCACGTGCACTGATGTAAATTCATTAGTATAAATTTCAATGGTGAATTATCAGCAGGAAACCTTTTTTTCCTCTCATCACACAACACTGGTGTAAGTCACCATGTGATCAGAGGAAACAGAATTGACTTCTTAACTGGTGGCAATTCACAACTGAAATCTATGTCAACTGGTGTATTTATGTAATAGGATTCCAACCAATCAATAAAAATAAGCAAGGAAGTCAAATGCTTGTCTAAGGAAAAATGTCTTCATTTGTAAGTGGAATACAGATAAAAAGAGGAAAATGGCCTAACTTCTTAGAGCAAGAGCTTTGCATATGGGATGCTGTCACCACGCCATGGAACACACTCCATTCTTTCTATCCCTCTGTCTCAGCACCCTTCTTGATTCTCAGGAAAACAGAATCAACTTTTGCCACCTTTACCCCTTCTTTGACAGCCACTCCAAATCTCACATTAGGCATATAGTTCTTGAATGAGGTGTTTGGCTGAATAACTTTCAGACTTGGAAAAAAGGTTGTGAAGAATGGGAAGTGAGTTTATCCACCACAAAAGCATTGCCCTGTAAAACTGTAATCCTGAGCACACTTACATAAGAGTAAGCCCCACAGGGCAAAGTGAAACTTAACTTCTGAATGAAATGCTTAGAAGCCCCCCCCCCCCCCCCCAAATTAGGAGATCTTCTATTAGTCCTCTCCTGCCGTGCATAGTTCATGTTCTGCTGAGCAAAGGCTGGGAGCAGGGCCAACAGGAACCATTCCCCTCCCTGCCTGTGAAGATGTAACAAGAAGATAAGAAGAAGCTTTATTTACAGCAGAGATCAACAGGCTTTAGGAGCTGCAGCCCTCCCCAAATGTGGTAATTTGTGTATTTTCAAACGGGAATTGAATGTAAAATTTGAGGGGAAGAAATAGGAAGGTGTGCGTATATACACATGCAAGCAAGCCATCTATGACACACCTGAAGTGTCCATAGATCAGCCAGTATTGGTCACTACCAGTATCAGGAAGCCAAAGCTAAAGGATCACTGTTCTAAACTAGTCTAGAGGTTACAGACCTTTCTGTTCAAATTTCTAGTTCACAACAACATATGCAGGTGACTGAATAGTAAGGATGCCAGTCTAAAGTATATTGAAACAAGATTGCAAGGAAAAGACAAGTAATTTCTGTTGCAACTAAACCAATGATGCCTTATTTGTGCAATTTCTTCCTCAGAAAGATATGCCTGGCAGCAAAAAAAAAAAAAGACATTATAAATGTCTCACATCTTTAGAGCTATTTTTGCACAGCAATGTTTCTTTAAAAAGAAAAAAATGATTTGTGTTTTATATTATTTATATTGCCCTGCTGGAGAACAACATAATAATACTATTAATAACTGTGTGTTGTCAAGTCGATTCTGACTTATGGCGATCCTTTTCAGGGTTTTCTAGGTAGCGATTACTCAGAAGTGGTTTACCATTCCCTTCTGAGAGCATCCTGGGACTGTGCAGCTTTGCCCAAGGCTACACAGGCTGGCTGTTCTGAGATGCACAAACCCCCAGCCTCTGGTTCCACACCCAGAAACCTATCCAGCCAGCAGAGGATAATGCACACATTTAATTAAATTGACTACTATAATTACAAGGGCACAGATCTCATGGACAACTGCTAAGATCATGCATAAGCTACATGAAGAATAAGTATGATCTGGAATGATGGAATTCAAATTTAACTGATAAATAAAAAAGGATGAGGGAAAAAGTGGGAAGTAACCTTATGAATCTGTAACTGAGAATCAGCTTGTGGAGAGAGATTGCTGGAAGATATAAGCACCTGTATTATTCTTATGAGTAGGAAAACATAATCTGAAATGGAAAAAAATTACCTGGAGGGAAAGAGTTAAGAAGATTTTTCCCCCTTCCCATTCTTCAATTAACCTACTAACACCCATAGCTGCTTTTCATTAGAACACAGACAGAAGCAACTTTGTTTTTCTTATGTGTTGTCAAGTCGCTTCTGACTTATGGTGAGGCTATAAATGAGTGATCTCCAAAATGTCCTGTCCTCAACAGCCCTGCTCAGCTCTTGTAGACTGAGGTCTGTGCCTTGCTTTAGGGAATTAGTCTATCTCGTATCTGGCCTTCCTCTTTTTCCTATGGCCTTCCACTCTTCCCAGCAACTACTGCCATCCATTCTCAGAAGAGTGTTGCACATCTCTCCCACAGAATATCCCGTTTGGCCTTAAAACTAAACATCTCACAATGTTGTTGCAAGACAACAGCATACTACGAAAGACTATATCGCAGTTTGCAAAGTACAGGCAATGTGTTAAGTGGGATTTTTGCTCCTAAAGAAGCTGTGGCAGTATGGATGCACAGTATGCAACAAAACGTTTTAAAACCCACTCTCTGTTTTTTTTCTGATTGTGACTCTGAACGTAGAATCAATTAAGCAGCTCTTCACACGGGCTCTTCCCCTCTAGGGCACCTGCCATGGCTAACTGTCTCCCTCTGGTACTGGCAGGCACAGCAGACTTGCCTCTGTTCAGCTGTCCCAGTCCCGTGATTCACCAGAGGCTGCGCCATTCCCTCTCGGAGGGCACGTCCTCCTCCAAATTACTACATTCCCCAAATTCCTCTTCCCTGACACCACCACGTGAACCAGTTGGACAGCTCTGTTAAAAATAACCTAGTGGGGCAACTTTCCAGCCAATCAGCATTCAGCAGCATACCAGCCCTGACAGAGTGCAACTCAAGTTACACCTGCTGTCTGTCTGGGGCAAGTGCACAGCCTCCCGGGTTGTGCCCGGCTCAGTTCCCCAAGCCACCGGAGGAGAAAGAAATGCCCCTTGCCATACACGGATGATACCCTCTGCTGTCTCTCCACCCTTGCACCCTGGCCATCATTCAAGTGCTATAGGTTACCACAGGTCACAGCTCTTTCTCCTTCCCCTTATTCGCTCTTTAGAGCAGCTGGGGGATTAGTCCCTGTGTCAGTAACTGGCTCACGCTTTAGCCAAGTATGACCCATTTATCGTAGGCGTTCTGCTCATCTTGTCAGTGTTCTGGGATTCCTGAGGCATCCTACTTCCAGCACCTGCCTCAAAATGAAGCTATCTTTGACCTTCCAGAAGCAACCACCATGCTCCTACTCACTCACCGACCCACCCAGGTTGGAAAGCTATGGAAGGAATGTCTCACCAAATTCAATCTAGACAAGAAGTAACCAGAGCTGAAAAGAATTCGTCTTATCAGAGCACCAAAATGATGTATTTGCCAGTAAATTGCTAACCTTGAAGAATTGTCTATTTCTGCTCCCTTCTTTAATCCACCTTCAGATTTAATCCATGCAGCCCTTTTTTCCTTTTTATGTGGTTTTATCCTTCTTGAGTTTTTGCTTACATAGAGAAATGTCATGAGTGAACCAGAAGTTCTTTAGTAAAGTCAGCAGATGCTTCCACAATGGAGGTGGGACTCTTTTCTAGTATCTGTGACCCCCATGGCATACTCTGTTTCTCTATGCATGCAGACCAATGAAGATAGGGATTGATTATCTGTTAGTGGTATAAGCAGCTCCTCATGAGTGAACAGAACAAAAATGAAAATACATTGTTGTTTAGTCATTAAGTTGTGTCCGACTCTTCGTGACCCGATAGACCAGAGCATGTCAGGTCTGCAAAAATGGAGTTGCCACTTGGAAGTGTGGGATCCCATAAAATTAATGCAGATAAATACTTCAGGTATTTACTATTGCAATCTGTTTATTTATCCTCACTTATAACCTGCATAAACTACAGGTACAAAGTGGTCAAGAACATATAGCTTTACAGCATATGGCCCATTAAGAACAAATCCTGCCAGACTAATCTTATCTCATTTTTTGATCAGGTAACCTCCCTAGTAGTTGGTGGGAATGCTGTAGACATAATATATCTTGACTTCAGCAAAGCCTTTGAAAAAGTGCCCCATGATATTCTGATTAGCAAGCTAACAATATTTATTTATTTAAAATATTTTTAACCTGCCTTTCTCCTTAAAAGGACTCAAGGCAGCTTACGTCATTAAAAGACAATATAAATGCTAAGAACAGTGAGTATACAAATACTAAAAAGGATCAAACAAATACCATACAAAAAACATAAGCAACACCAAAACACATTCAAAGCATTAAGGTACAACAATCAATGTAAAAAAAAACAAACATTCAGGCAGCCAGTCACTCAGGGAAAGCTTGCCTAGAGAGAAAGGTCTTTGCCTGCTTGTAGAAGGACAGTAAAGATTGGGCCAGCTTAGAATCTTGTGGGAGAGAGTTCCAAAGTCTGGGAGCAGAAACAGAGAAGACCTTCTCCTGATGATCTTAACACTCAAGAAGGCTCATACAGGAAGATACAGTCCTTGAGATAGCTTGGGACCAAGCCATTTAGTCTTTTATAGGTTAGAACCAACATCCTGAATTCAACCTGGAAATTAATCAGCAGCCAGTGGAGCTGCTGTAACAGGGGGGTTATGTGATCCCTGTAACCAGCCCCAGTCATCAGTCTTGCTGCTTCTACTACCGTGTTTCCCCGAAAATGACAGGGTCTTATATTAATTTTTGCTCCAAAAAACGCATTAGGGCTTATTTTCAGGGGATGTTTTATTTTTTTCATGTACAACTATCTACATTTATTCAAATATAGTCATGTCATCTTCTTCTGGTTGCTGCACAATGGTGGAGGGTGGGGTTTCACTTAAGTAGGGCTTATTTTTGGGGTAGGGCTTATATTACAAGCATCCTGAAAAAGCATACGAGGGCTTATTTTCAGGTTAGGTCTTATTTTCGGGGAAACAGGGTAACTAGATGAGGACTGGATAGCACAAGTGTCAGGTAGATACACACAGTTGATTACAGAATCGTACTCAGAGAGTGTTTATCAATGGCTCCTTCTCAAACTGGGAAGAGGTAACAAGTGGGATACCACAAGGCTCTGTCCTGGGTCCTGTGCTCTTCAACATTTTTATTAATGACTTGGATGAGGGAGTGCAGGAAATACTTATCAAATCTGCAGATGACACGACACTGGGTGGAACAGCTAATACTTTGGAAGACAGAAACAAAATTAAAAAAGATCCTGATAGGCTTAAGCACTGGGCTAAAAACAACAGAATGAAGAGTAACAGAGATAAGTGCAAAGTTCTACACCTGAGGGGGGGAAAACCAAATACAGTTATAAGATGGGTGATATTGTTGGATATACTGCCATTTACATATGATGCCTTTGAGAGGTTTTTGCTTGAGACTGACTTTTCTGGACTGGGGTGGATGTCAGTCAATTCAGTAGCAGCCAATTCTTTCCTCTCTACCTCAGATTCTTTTCCCCACTTTTTCCCCAGTGACAGTTCAGTTAGTTCTGTCAATGTTAGCAATGGCACCTGTCAGAAGTGCACAGTTAGAGTGAAGTGTTCTGTCAACTATGTAACCAGACAGTTAGTCAGTAATGAAGCTAGGAAACCAGTCATGCTCAGTGATGTAATGAGTTAACATTTTTACACAATATGATGTTTGCTTTTATCTATGAAGAACTATAAGTGAACAGAAGCATTTTATTCCTTCTCATTACTAGAGTCTCTGAGTGAATGAGCTGAGATAATAAGTGCCAGTTGAGGTTAGCTAATGAATAAGAGGTGGTCTACTGAGGAAGACTTGTAGTTCAATCTGCTCTGTAGGTTCCTGACTGAACCATTTTTATCCACTTCCTTATTAAAGGAAGTTTATTTTAATTAAAGCCACACTCAATTCCTCACACACTCTGGCTCAATAATATTACGAATGAGAAGGATCTTGGAATGATTGCAGATCAAAAGCTGAGTATGAGCCAACAATATGATGTGGCTGCAAAGAAGGCCAATGTTATTTTAGGCTGCATTAACAGAAGTATAATCTCCAAATCCCATAAAGTACTGTTCCCCCTCTATTCAGCACTGGTTAGGCCTCATCTTGAGTACTGTGTCCAGTTCTGGACATCACACTTTAAGAAGGATGCCAACAAACTGGAGCAACTTCAGAGGAGGGCAACAAGGATGATTAGGGAACTGGAAACCAAGTCCTATTTGGAAAGACTGAAACAATGGGCATGTTTAGTATTAAGACTGAGGGGAGATATGATAGCACTTTTCAAATACTTGAAAGACTGTCATACAGATGAAGAGCAAGATCTGTTTTTGATCATTGCAAAGTGCAAGACATGTAATAATAGGCTAAAGTTACAGGAAGCATCAGGAAAAACTTCCTAATTGTTAGAGCAGTACAACAATGGAACCAGTTACCTTGGGAGATGGTGAGTGCTCCAATGTTGGAGGCATTCAAGAGAAAATTGGACAAGCATCTGTCAGATCTACTTTGATTTGGATTCTTGCACTGATCAGGGAGTTGGACCTGATGGCCTTATAGGCCCCCTCCAACTTAATTATTCTATGATTCTAAGCACACGTCTGTGAGATACACCTGGAAAACTGCCCCCAAATCAAATGAATTTACTTCCTTGTCAGCACTGTCTATATTGGACCATTTGATAGCTGTTTCTGAAAATGAAAGTAGGGCAGTGGGAATGTTAGAAGTGATGCAACCACTGCCTATAATGCTGTACAAAAGGTTTTTTTGCCACAATGTGACAAAAATAAGACCTAGAAATTATTTTACAAGGACATTGTCTATACTATCTGCAAAATGACAGCATCCACATATATTGTCTTTTCCTCCTGAAAGTATTGTTTCTGATAAGAAAATGGGAGACACAGTGGGAAAATATAAAAGGGTTACAGATTGTAGATGATGTCTGATCATTGTTCTCCTCTCCCCTTTTCTGTGGCTGAGACAAAGTGCCTCATCTGGAAGAAATATAAGATGGCAAGGGGACATGTCGTCTTACAGACGTTGTTGGACTGTAACTCCCATCAGCCCTATTCACCATATCTGATGGTGAAGAATGTTGAGAACTGCAGTCCCAAAACATTCAGAGAGCGACACGTTGCTCACCACTGATCTACAAAAAAGATCCAGAGTGTTTTTAATCTAGTTACCTGATCCATCATGGTATCATGAAGGATCAAAAGACTAAAACTATTAATACTTACCGTACATACTGTCAAGTTAACTTGGACTTATAGTGACACTTTCCAGGGCTTTCCAAGTATCGAGTACTTAGAAGTGGTTTACCATTTACTTCTTCTGGGGGCGCTCTAGGATTGTGAAACTTGCCTAAAGCTACACTGGTTGGCTTTTCTCCCAAGAGACACAGTGGTGAACTGCACTCCCCAACTCTGGCTGTACAACCAGGTACCTAGCACAATAAACTATCCAGCCAACTAAAACAAGTATACAACTCCTTATTACTTCATAACCCAACAAGACATAGAAAATAACCTGTTGACTTGTTATTTGAGTTTGTCTTCCAAGGTATAAAAAAGCCAGCTTTGACATAGCAATCATTACAGGCAACAACCATTACATGTAAAAAGAAGCTGAGTATAGCTTGGTGGGGATAGAACCCACAAGGCCTGCCTCAAGCAGTGATGTCTCTGTAGCTGCTTCACAGACCATCTGGGTTTGTTCCTAACACCTTTGCAAAGTCTACAAAGCAAGGCTATAAGTGAAAATGACGGTAAAACACTGATTTGCTTCAAGCTTTCTTGTAACTTCAGGGGCAAAAATATGCAAGCCTTCTTCAAGAAAAGTACATTAATCACTTTGTAACAGTGTTTTAATACGAACAATCAAACTGTAGGACAGTCCACTTCTTCCCTCTCTGTGTATGTTTGTACTGTATCTGTATGTATACCCCACTGACCCATGCTTTCTGTCTAAATAACAGAGAGGAGGCTCAGGATCATCCTTCTGCGATGTCTATGAGTAGATTCTTTTCTGTGAGGAGGGTATGCTGGTACACAAAGAATAAGAACATACGTGGGTTTCAAGAGATCCAAGAGTCCCCTTCCAGACAGCCTCCCCAATCAAGGCACATCTTGAAGCAAACAGGCTGTCTATTTTGTAGCCAAATTAATTGGGCTTCCCTTCCCTACCTCATTTTAAAAGGTAAGTGCAAGCCACCTGTCTCTTCCTTACAATCATAATCTGGGAAGGAGTCCAACTGAAAAAATATCACTCAATAATCTTATTGCAGATACACATTACTGAAGAATGAATAAAACTAGAGGTGGGGCAAAGTGTAAAACAAAGTAAAAATGAGTGTCTAAGCTGAAAACCAGCTGGAATAAAGAAGGCAAAAGCAGAACAGGCTGCTGTTCCTTTAAGCAATTGCCAGATGTCTCCAAGTGGCTGGAAAAACCAGTTTGTACACTTGGGTTGGATGAACAAAGGCCAAGCTCCCCTGCGGCACTCCAGCTATTCCTGCAGAAATCTAAAAAATGTGCAACTTCAGAAACCTTCCATCCCTGCCTCTATCATACAGACTATGGGCCATGGGGACCCCTGCAAAGATGTCTATATCTAAGTAATTGTTAGGAGAGAAAGGGTAAAACACACTAGCCAGAGTGAAACACACCAGTCTCCCCTCGTATAACTCTTGTTCCAAGGAAATAGGAAAGGGAGCATGTTTTGCTTTGTTGCCTTGCAGAACAGTGGGAAGGCACAAGTATTACTGCTAGATCAGAAATACAGTATATGCAAAAGGACATCTTCTTGAGCCAGTGTTCAAATCCAAGGTCTGATTTTAATAGAAGAGCTCAGGCCCACTTAAACTGAAACAACAATCAAGTCCTTTGGAAAGTGAGCAGTTTCCTTACCATTTTCAATGACAGCTCACATACCTACCAGACCAGAGCTTAGAAATTTTTTTGTTACAGTTAAATGTTAAATTTGTTAATCTGTACAAAATAAAATAAATTTTATTTGTGGAATTAGTATTATCAAATCCCTAATTAAACTGTTGGTCAGAATTAGCAATTTACAGTTGCATAAGGGAAACTGCTTATGTCTTGTTAGCAAACTGCCGCTCATTAATGAGCTGCTGGCTATGTTCTTGAGAATGCATTCACTCACATGACTGGGCACACAACCCAGGAATGCAGCCAGCATCATGCTCATGAGTTGCAAGAGTTAACGAAACTTAAGCAATTTGGTTTATGCAAGGATATATCACCAACAGGATTCTGGCTGTTACATCTAAAATAAAAGAAAAGAAAAGTTGAGAGGGACTAGTTACGAGTCCCTGCTCGTATTGCCATTGACTCTCATTTGCTATTAGCTCTTTCAAAGTGGGCTTAGAGGATAGGTGTCTACCCTGTTTCCACGAAAATAAGACCTAACCTGAAAATAAGGCCTAGTATGATTTTTCAAGATGCTTGTAATATAAGCCCTACCCCAAAAATAAGCCTCAGTTAAGTGAAAACCTGCCCTCCACCATTGTGCAGCAACCAGAAGATGACATGACTGTATTTGAATAAACGTAGATTGTTGTACGTGAAAAAAATAAAACATCCCCTGAAAATAAGCCCCAATACATTTTTTGAAGCAAAAATTAATATAAGACCATGTCTTATTTTCGGGGAAACACGGTAGTTACTTTAGAAATACCTTCTACCACCTTTTCCCCCATGAGATGGACTATAAATCCCATCATATAATTAGCTAGATTCAAATGGAAAATATTAGGTTGAGGAAGGATGTGACACTTAGGAATGAGATTTCTGGAATTCTTGGACTACAGATCCCATAATTGTCCATTCTGGGAGTTCCATCTGGCAGAATTTTCTCCCAGAAATAAAAATAAAAATAAAGATACACCTATACATCTCCAACAAGACTAACCCTGTAACTTATCTGACCACTTTTAAAGGCACGTCTTTAGTAGAACACTAGACAAACACTGCTTGAAGTTATAGTCTTATCAAAAACCTTCTGAGCTCTCCCTAGCTTACTCTCTCATACATCACAGCAACCAAATTTTTGACACACCTAAAACTTTTACAATTGAAAATTGCTGGATTCCAATCTTCCATGAACATTTTAGTTAAATAAACACTTTTAGTGTTTGCATCTGGAGCAATATCAGCAAATTGAGGAATAAGCTGGGGTGATGTGCATGCCTCTCCTCCCAGTGTTTCTATATGCACTGAAGCAGCTCTTCCAGGAACATAAGGGTGGTCATGGTGGGGAAGTTGTGGTCACAGCAGAAAGACATATGATTTATCTTCTTCCAGTCATCCAGATGCTCCCTACTACCGCCACCCTAAAAAACCCTCCCTAAAATAGTTCCTTCCTAGAACAGCTCTATCAATGTCTACTGAGGATTCTAGAGGAATCATTTAGGCAAACCTGTAGTTCCCAAAATAACAAAGGTTATTCTCTAGTTAGGGTACCCAGTGTGATGTAGTGGACAGAGTGACACACTAGGATGCAAGAAACCTGGGGTTTGAATCCCTGCTCAGCCATGGAAGCTCACTGGGAGGGGTGGCACTGGTAAAACCATACTTTAAATATTTCAATTTTCTTGAAAACCCTATTAGGGTCACTATAAGTCTAATACAACTTCAAAGCACACAACACACAAATGCATACTTTCTGTATTTAAAGGAGCAGACATCATAACCTTCCCAACCCTGACTTGTTTGGCATGGTAATTAATTCAGTGTTGGTTAACAAGACAATCATTCCCATAGAGCTGGTGCTCTGATGTCACAAACGTAGTATTATGACATCACAGAAGGAACTCTACTAAGAGTAAAACAGCAGTAAAATGTATGTTTGCAGATTTCACTTTCAAATAACAAGATAGAGGTCTGATGACCCTGGGTGTGCCTAAATCCTACATCAGAGAACAAAGGCAGGGCAGTGGCACAAAGGAAGACTAGCTCACTCAGAATCTGTTCAGATAACCCAATTTACAGCGGTATCCTTAGTTTTTCATATTCAAGCCAAACAGCTGGATTGACAATTCTAGAGAATAACAATCATTACAATAAAAAATGCAAGTAGAAACTGCTTTCTCAACTCCTCACTTTAAAGAAACATATCCAGAACAGTTCAGGTTCTTTAGCCTATTCCTTTCATGATCTCTCTGGTTGCATGATATTATAGGATTATTATAATTATTTTCATAATCTTTTACATTAGAAGTATGCCCAAGGGTACCAGTTCACAACACCAACTATTAAAATGTTTAATACATTTGTGTATTTAAATGTTCTTTCCTTTCCTTCCTTCCCTACCACTGGAGGTGGACCAATATTCACTGGGTGTTGATTCCAGTGATGTCACTGGCCAACTTCAGCAAATTATTGTCTATACGAGACCTATTCATCTGGGGAGTATAATGTTGAAGCTGTGGTGTCATTCAGGTTTGGTTCCCATAATACTTACACAAATGGAACAGGCAAGTAAGCAAAGTTTTAATGATATGTTGACAGCCTGAAGATGGTCATTGGCATATTATTGGAACCAACTGACACATGAATTTATTATCTCCAGTTGACATAAATGCAACAGTTAAAATCCACAACAGTTCACAATCACAAACCCAAAGAGGGAAGAGGAATTTCAATATATTGACAGTCTGTTGTAAAAATTTTCAGTGACAATATTGTAATCCCATGACATCACAAGCAAAGTATCTTATGACAACAAAGAATCAATGAGAATATCCTGATCTACATGGTAGAGAAAGTTCAGAAAAAATCAGGACAAGACCCTATGGTCCTCAAAACAATACAAATTCAGGAATAAGTGATACCTTTATTGGATCATTAGAGAGAAAAAAGCAAGCTTTATTTTTTGTTTTATTTTCTTAAGGGTCCAATAAAGGTATCAACCGTTCCTGCAACTGTATGGCAAAGAAAGAATATGATATATTATGTTACTGACAGTTGTTGTTGTTTAGTTGTTAAGTCGCGTCCAACTCTTCGTGACCCCATGGACCAGAGCACGCCAGGCCCTCCTGTCTTCCACTGCCTTCCGGAGTTGGGTCAAATTCATGTTGGTAGCTTCGATGACACTGTCCATCCATCTCGTCCTCTGTCGTCCCCTTCTCCTCTTGCCTTCACTCTTTCCCAACATCAGGGTCTTTTCCTATGCCAACAAGCTGCCTCCAATTTAAGCTGACCATATGAATAAGCAACTTCTAAAATGCCCTGTCCTTAACAAACCTGCTCAGCTCTTGTGAACTCAAGGCTGTAACTTTATGGAGTCAATCCATCTCGTATTTAGTCTTCCTCTCTTCCTGCTGCCTTCAACTTTTCCTAGCATTATTGTCTTTTCCAGTGAATCTTGTCTTTTCATAACGTGAGCAAAAGTCTGATAAACTTAGTTTAGTCATTTTTGCTTTCTAAAGAAAGTTCAGGCTTGACTTAATACAGGGACCACTTGTTTGTCATTCAGGCAGTTCAAGGTATCCACAAAGCTATCCTCCAGCACCATATTTCAAACAAATCAATTTTTTGTATTCTTGAAGGCTTTTATGGCCGGGATCCGATGGTTGTTGTAGGTTTTTCGGGCTGTTCCAGAACACGGCCAAACAGCCCGAAAAACCTACAACAACCAAATCAAGTTTTTTCCTTGTCAGCCTTCTACACTATATTGACTTAATTAGCTCACTTTTCATATACAAGAAGATTCAAAGATGGGAGAGCCTATCTCAATGGAAACTCATTTACAGAATAATCATACATATGTCTTGTTAGAAGTAATTCCTGTTTAGGAGTTTATGTCTTGTAGATGAATACAGAATAGCAATGTTAGCCTACTCAAGTCACAGCCCTACAGAAAGAAGCAAAAATCATGGAGGTAGATCATTTTGTGGTATTAAACAAAATAGAGGAGGCTGTCAGTGAGCACTCCTTAAAATGAGAATCGAGTGTTTTGTTTGTGACCTGCAAGAGAGGCCAGATACACCACCTTTCATACTTGAAAGCAAGAATGTGGGATGCTTAAGCAGACAAAAATCAATCTCTCTTTGAAACGAATGAGCCTACCAAACCAGTTCATCAAGCCAGGCAGTGAGGAAAGTGGGAGGGAAGGAAATGATGAGACATAACAGAGTGGGAGGGATATATAGACTAAGGGAACAAAACACTTTGAGTCATCAACCTAAGGAAGAATTCATAACTACCCAAGAAGCCTTTATTCTTTTCAAGATGGCCAACCCCCAAAACTGTTTATCTTCAATCAGAAGCATTCAATCAGCTACTGGGAAAGAACAAAGGACAAGTATGAATATCTCTGTCACTAACAACACAGCTAGAATAAAGCCAAAAGGATGCCTAGTGGCTGACATGCACAGAACTGAAAGGAAACTCTGGTGCTGTACAACACATGCAGTTGGAATATGGAATGTGAGAGGTATGGATCAAGGTATACTGGTAACCATAAAGCAAGAAATGGAAAGTATAAACACTGCAGTGCTTGGTATCAGTGAACTAAAGTGGACTGGAATGGGGCATTTTCAGTCAGACAACTGACTGAACGTGAACTATTTTGGAAATGACAAATCCAGAAGAAACCCAGTAGCTCTAATACTGAGGAAAGATGCATCTCAGGCAGTTAGGAGCTATAATGCAAGGTTTGATCAAATAATATCAATCAGACTCTGTGAAAAACCTATCAACATAACCATTATTCAAGTTTACGCTGCAGCTCCCAGTGCTGAAGATGAAACTTGAAGCTTTTATGCTATAATCTAAGAGGAAATTGATCACATGTAAAAACAAGGCAGGCTTACAATCACAGGTGACTGGAATGCAAAAGCACAACCAAATGTTGTTGGAAAATTTGGCCTAGGGGTCAGAAATGAAGCAGGAGAATGACCCATAATGCAAAGTCAGCAATGTTTATTGCAAATACATGTTTCAAGCAATTGAACATATGGCTGAACACATAGACATCACCAAATGGTCAATAGCGAAATCTAATAGACTATGTAATTAGGAGACAGAGAAGCTGTATTCCTTTGGCCAAAAACAAGACCAGGAGTGGACTGTGGTATTGATTGTGAACTCTTAATATCCAACATTAGAGTAAAGCTGAAAAAGAACATTAAAAGAATCATTCTTCAGTAAACCATAATTTAAACATTCTTGATTAACTTAAAATCCACATAAGGAACAGATTTGCATTACTAAACTCAATTGACTGTGAACCAGAAGAACTGGGGATTGAAACCAGGACTATTATTAGTGATAAATGAAAAAAAAATCCTGAAACACTTAAAATTGTAAAGAGCAAGCAGGAATCAAAAGTAAAAAAGTGACAGAAAAAGGGTCAGAACCCTAAATGTAGCTTTTCAGTGACCATCATATGGAGACAAAAAGAATTATTACAATAGCCAGTGAAAAGAAATAGAGGAGAACAACAAAAGGGGAAAACCCAGAGATCTCTTGCAGAAGATCCAAGAAATCAAAGGGAAATTTAAATCTACATTAAGAAGACTAAATGACCAAGAGGGAAGCATACTATCTGACCAGGAGAAAATGAAGAGAAGGTGGAAAGAGGATACTGAAGACTTATACAGATGAGATAAAAGAATGACAGACTCTTTTGTGGAGGAATCTTATGGTGAAGAATCTGCAATTCTACAAAAGGAAGTGAAACCTGCTCTGAAAGCACTAGAAAGAAAGGAATCACCAAAGGGAAAAAGAATAACAATAGAATTGTTCCAAACTAAAGAGACTTAATCTATCAAAATCCTAAGAATATGCCAACAAATATGGAAAACAAAAGAATGGCCCACAGACTGGAAACATTCAGTATACATTCCAATCCCCAAGAAAGCAGATGCCAAAGTATGAAGAACTATAGGGCCATTGCTTTAATTTCCCATGCAAGCAAAGTTACGCTCAAGGTATTGCAACAAAGGCTTTTCCCTTATATGAAGTGAGAAATGTCTGACGTTCAAGCTGCATTTCAAAAAGGAAGAGGCATTCCTGATCATACTACAAATATTCACTGGCTACTGAAGCACACCAAAGAATGTTTCACAGAATAAAGCAAATTGCAGTCTATAAAGCACAGAGAATTAAAGTTTTTGACTGTATATATCATGAGAAATGCAGATGATACCACTCTGATGGCAGAAAGTGAGGAGGAATTAAAGAACCTCTTAATGAGGGTGAAAGAGGAGAGCGCAAAAAATGGTCTGAAGCTCAACATCAAAAAAACCAAGATCATGGCCACGGGTCCCATCACCTTCTGGCAAATAGAAGGGGAAGATATGGAGGCAGTGACAGAGTTTACTTTCTTGGGCTCCATGATCACTGCAGATGGTGACAGCAGCCACGAAATTAAAAGACTCCTGCTTCTTGGGAGGAAAGCGATGACAAACCTAGACAGCATCTTAAAAAGCAGAGACATCACCTTGCTGACAAAGGTCCGCATAGTCAAAGCTATGGTTTTTCCAGTAGCGATGTATGGAAGTGAGAGCTGGACCATAAAGAAGGCTGACCGCCGAAGAATTGATGCTTTTGAATTATGGTGCTGGAGGAGACTCTTGAGAGTCCCCTGGACTGCAAGGAGATCAAACCTATCCGTTCTGAAGGAAATCAACCCTCAGTGCTCACTGGAAGGACAGATCCTGAAGCTGAGGCTCCAATACTTTGGCCATCTCATGAGAAGAGAAATCTCCCTGGAAAAGACCCTGATGTTGGGAACGAGTGAAGGCAAGAGGAGAAGGGGACGACAGAGGACGAGATGGTTGGACAGTGTCATCGAAGCGACCAACATGAATTTGACCAAACTCCGGGAGGCAGTGGAAGACAGGAGGGCCTGGTGTGCTCTGGTCCATGGGGTCACAAAGAGTCGGACACGACTTAACGACTAAACAACAACAAATCATGAGAAACTATGGGTTGTTCTGAAAGAAATGGGTGTGCCTCAGCACTTGATTGTTCTGATACTGCATTGTAGAGAAGCAGCTACTACCCTGTTTCCCCGAAAATAAGACAGGGTCTTATATTAATTTTTGCTCCAAAAAACGCATTAGGGTTTATTTTCAGGGGATGTTTAATTTTTTTCATGTACAACAATCTACGTTTACTCAAATACAGTCATGTCATCTTATTCTGGTTGCTGCACAGTGGTGGAGGGCAGGGTTTCACTTCACTGGGGCTTATTTTGGGGGTTTTATATTACGAGCATCCTGAAAAATCATACTAGAGCTTATTTTCAGGTTAGGTCTTATTTTAGGGGAAACAGGGTATTCGCACATAATATGGAGAGACAGAATGGTTTCCTATAGGCAAAGATGTCAGACAAGGGTGCATTTTACTCCCTTATCTGTTCAATTTGTATGCTGAACATATCTGGAAAGTTGGACGAGAGGAGTGAAAATTTGTGGAAGAAACATCAATAATTTAAGATATGCAGATGATGCATATCAGAAAGCAGCAGTGACTTGAAACGCCAAAGCAAGACTGCAGTTGAACATTAAAAAGACAAAAACCATGACTACAAAAGAACTACACAACTTTAATATTCACAATGAAGAAATTGAAACAGTGAAACATTTTGTATACATTTTTTCAAGGTGAAGATAATCCACACTCTTGCATTCCTATCACCATCATGTGTGGATGTGAAAGCTGGATGGTAAAAAAAAGCTGACAGGGGAAAAAATGATAGGGAAAAAACCCTAACCCTAACCCTTTGCAAATACCCTGGACTGCCAGAAAGACAAACAAGTGGATCCTAGAGCAATTCAAGCCTGAACTATCTCTGGAGGCAAAAATGATGAAACTGAGGCTGACCTACTTTGGGCACATCATGAGAAGATAAGATCATAATGTTTAGGAAGGTTGAAAGTAGCGGAAAAAGAGGAAGATCAAATACGAGATAGACTGACTACATAAAGGAAGCCACCGTCTTGCTTTTAAATGAGCTGAGCAGGGCTGTTGAGGATAGAACATTTTGGTGATCTCTCATTCATAGGATTGCCATAGAACTTGATGGCACACAACAATAGGAAGGAAATTCATTACCTGGATCTCACCAGTCAAAAGCTGGAAGGATTTAAATGTCAAAATGTAATCAGGTGGCTATTTCAGCAATTACTTCAGCACTGAAGACAGACAAAGATACTCTGGATCAAAGCCTCTGATATAAGAAAGCCATGATCATATATTTAGTCTCACAATAATGTTGAGAAATAATGTTGAGAAATCTGCAAGATTTGCCCATGGCCTCCCAACAAGCCTCACTACAAAAGAAGGATTTTGTACCTTGCTCTTCCACATAGCTACCTTATTGGGCACTGCCTTCTTATTCAACTATGCCAATGCACACTGCATTCAACTCTTGCAGACATGGACAGGTCTAGTAAATTCTATCCCAATAGAAGTCAACATGAAACATTCTGATACAATGGCTGGAACATTTACTGAGGACCAAAGTAAAGTAAAAGTCAGGTTAAAATCTTCATTCAGCCATGAAACACATTATGTGAACTTGGGCAAATCAGATGCTCTCAGCTTAATCAAACTCTCAGAGGGTTAGTGGAGAGATAAATGGAAAAGTGGTAAAGAACCTAATAAAACACCTTCAACTCCTTAGAGGAATGCTATAATACAAGTGTGTAAGTAAATAATCAGAATGTTCCAAACTAAGACCATTTCAATATTCTATGGATTATCATCGCATCTGACTTTCAAGATGGTTTAAGCCACATGAACAGAGTAACATGGGTTCGTCTCACTCACCATACATTTTGCCCTCGTCCGAGAGGATAATCTTACGTCGGCCACAGGGCGGATATATCGCCAGTGCCTCCTGAAAGCTCTGCTCAATGTCTGGACTCCACACTCCTTCGGCATCATTGTCCAGACTCTTATCCATCCCCTCCTGTCCATCTTCTCGCCCCTCCCCGGGGCTGCCGCTGGCGTTCCAGCTGTTGGACGCTATTGTGATGGCTGCTCTGGGCTCCGACCCTGAGCCCCAAATGGCAACTCGTTAACCTAAAAGCAAGTAATGAGTACTGATTAATCAAACTGCTCTTAGGAAAAAGTTACTTTTTTTTTTACTACAAATCATGAACCCCTCAGCCAGTAATGTTCCAATTTAGAATGTAGAATCTTTTAGTATAAAAGCTTGTGGAGAACTGTAAAGAGAGAACCACCAAAGAGGGAGAAATGAAGAGCACCCTGTACATAATATACATTTTTTATTAAAAGGACAGAAATGAAGTGGGGCAACTGTGTAAAAGGTCACTGGGGTTTAGCATCCACCACTTCCATGGGACATGAGAGTGCTCAAGATACAATTATTTTTCTAGAATAAACAGAGAACCAGATCTGCAAGGTATTCCATTTAATATACTGTGACCTGCACGATACCAGATGTGTACTTTTTATTTACCTAATTTTATTTTATTTTTACTCTACTTTATATTCTCTGGCTCTGGATGTTTGGGTGCAACACATTTGATTCAGCAAACATAAAATCCTCCTTTGTCTGTTGGACATTTTGATATCCCACAACACAATGCAGTTGGAAAATACCCAATGATATAAGCAGTATAAAGTTTTCTCTCCCAGTGTGTATTAACTCAAATGCATCTCCCACAGCATAGGAGCTTTCTGCCATAGTGGCAATTTCATAAACGTAATTATAGTTACATGTTTCCCCGAAAATAAGACAGGGTCTTATATTAATTTTTGCTTCAAAAAAACGCATTAGGGCTTATTTTCAGGGGATGTTTAATTTTTTTCATGTACAACAATCTACGTTTATTCAAATACAGTCATGTCATCTTCTTCTGGTTGCTGCACAATGGTGGAGGGTGGGGTTTCACTTAAGTAGGGCTTATTTTTGGGGTAGGGCTTATATTACGAGCATCCTGAAAAATCATACTAGGGCTTATTTTCAGGTTAGGTCTTATTTTTGGGCAAACAGGATATTATTGTATTCCTTATACTGATTCATAATCTCTTTCAGGTTAATGAAGGAAATCTTGATTTTATGATCTATTGATAAAGACATAATGGAGAACAGAAAGTTTATACACATTTGTCTTATCCACAGCTGAGACATTTTTCTTGGATAATCTTCGAGAAGCATTAAAACATACATTAACGTAAAAAAAAACCAGGCTGGGTTTCAGATAGAGATCAATAGGGTCAGAGATAATTTTTTTAGCATTTGTCATTTTAGCACATTTCAAATATTACAACTACAGCAGCAGCAGCAGCAACAACATACTATCAGGATAATTCTGACTTATGGCAACCTCTTACAGGGTTTTCTAGATATAGAGTAGTCAGGTGTGGTTCACCATTCCCTTCTTCTGGAGACAGGCTGGGAACATCTAACTTATTGAACACCATACAGACTGGCTTTTTTCCCCAGGAAACACAGTGGGGAATCAAGCTCCCGCTCCCTGGCTCCGCACCCAGCTACTCCTTCTCACGAAGCTATCCAGCCAGGTCTGTGTGTGAGTCTGTGCAAGAGAGAGAAATGTGTCTTCAACCTGGTGTTCTCTCTCTCATAGAACACAAACTTCAATTCGACTTAAGCCCTTTGTTTTAACACAAGGAGCTCATTCTCGAAATTCCTGTATAGGCTAATAAAGTCCCACCAGCTCATTTCAGAATTTTGAATAAAGAAGCCAGAGTTATTAGGCTAAGTTACAGGAAAAATCAGGAAAATAGCGCATGGTCCTGGAAACAATACAAATTGCAGGAGCAGGTGATCAACCATTAAGAATATAAAACAAACAAAAAAAAGCCTTCCTTCCTGTGATGATTGCAACACTGACTTCTTGCATGTGTGAATGTTTCTACCTATCAATCACACCATAGACAGAATTCTTATTGTTTTAAACAGTAAGTTTTTCAACTGAAGCCAATTCATATATTTACCTCTGAGGGAATCCCATTATGGGAAAAAGAAAGGAATGTACATTCCGCTAACATCTAATCTGACCCTCACCTTTACTGATGGAATCATTATGGCCATTTTTGTAGCACTCTTCCAAACAGAATGCAATGCACTGAACCCACTCATGTAGCTCAAGTGGAAACAGCTATTTTGATTACTAGATATCACTCCCAGGCAACTGGTTTAGTCCCACATTCACTGTAGAGGGAAGACTGTCACAAAACTCTCAATTGTTTATCAGGGGAATGTCTGAGCTATAAATCAGCTGACAACAACATGTGTTTAAGTCCACAGCCAACGTCTGCATTAAAATGTGGTCATCCAGTTCCTAATTCATCTAAGTAAGAAATTCAGTTCTAAAACCCTTTGAAAGGAAGATGGTTAAAAACCAATTAGTTTGTTTCTTAAAAATATATTTCTGTCATAGATTTTTATCTTAAATGGCTTTTTTAAAAAGTTACCATTAAATCTAAAGGTAGTACAAACACTTGAAAGGATACACCTATACTCTCTTAAAACTGAATCACAAGCATTATGTAAGCTCAAAAAAGGGGACATGGAAGGAGCCTCCCCTAATATGTGGGATTGTGAACACATTTGGGCATCCCCTGGGCAATAACAGTACCCTGTCTGCTGATCCTTCCACTCCAGAAGCACCATTGGACTAGTTTTCACATGAAGAAAGAAGAAACAGTGCAGCAAAATTGTCAGCATATAGCACTCACAAGGAATTGGCAGAATGGACTTTCATGCCCCTTCTCTCCTTCATAGTCAATTAAGTCTCCTAAAAAGCATTTATTGAGTGTTGGGATACCATCCTGAAGGTATAAGACTAGAGCAGCAAGAAGGAATCCTCTCAATCCAGAACAGGTTGTCTTTACAGTACATCCAATTTTGAGTGATGCCCTTCAATACTCAGTGCAACTAACTGTCCACCCATCCTGGAAGATCCACTAACCCTCACAAGAAGCTTTCCAAGGATGCTCACAATTCAAGCTACTGAGCTGATTTTTCACATATCTCGCCAGATTAGGTGACAGCATGTTCCCACTTTGTGATACTTTAATGCCTAGTAGCAAGCGTTGTCTGTCACAATCTTTCACAAACAGTAGCCCATTTCTTCAGATACATCTGAAAAAGTGGGCTACACCTCGTGTAAGCATGTGCCAAAAAGAACTTACTTGTCTTTAAAGTGCTGTAATATTCCTCATAGTTTTGGCTGCAAATAATGAATTTAATTCTCTCTCTCTCTTGATCTCTATCTCTATATCAACACAAATTATTTAAATATATTTGTTTTCAAATTATAAGTACTGTTTGTCAGTCTAATATACTGTAGGATTTATTTTTTCTTTTCTAAAGTAGAAACATTATTTTGTCCATGTCACGTGTCCTTGCTTCTTCTTGTATTTAAATATTTATAGCTTGATTCTATGTAAATTTAATTACAAGTAATTGCTACTTTGTTCTCTATGGGACTTGTTTCCAAACACATGTGCCTCCAAATACACAATCTAGCCCAAGCTCATACAGAACCAAAGAGATCTAAGCAGATATAATTCTGCATTGTAGGTGGGTTTCACAACTGAATATTTTGGTCTATGCTTTCTGATTATATAACAGTTTGTTTCCAGTTATAAAAGAGTTTGCTTTAATTGTCATGACAACTCAATTAGAACGTACGAATGTACAGAGTTTAGAACTAAATCACAGCCTAAATCAATCGTTTAAAATTGCTATTGATCTTGAGGATTTAGATCAGGACATAAAATCTCAATGATCTGGCATAAGAAAAAGAAATGGAAACATTCCCCATCCCATTCTTATGGGGCTCATAAAACCAGAGATATTCTTCTGGTTACCCATGTCTTCCCTATACCTTTCAAAAACTTTCATCTGACTATGATGCATTGTACACTGCAGATTCCCAGCTGTAACCAAGCTGTATCAGGGGGCCTTGACTCTGTCAACTCCCTCTCTTCTTTGCCCCTGCCCCCACCCCAGCAGCTGCGAAGTTTTGCAAAAACATGTTTCGTGATGGTGGCGGCAGTGGCAGCGGCGGCAGCAACAGCTCCTGGAAGCAGAGAGAGAGAGGTGTCTCCTTTAGCAAGAGGCTTCCCGGACAGAGCGCAACAAAGGTCTCTAGTACAGACATCTCCTTTTAAAGAAACTGCTGACAACAAGCTGGCTGAAGTGCTTCTTTTTTCTTCTTCTTTACAAGTAACTTTTCTGCTGCTGCTCTGAGCTCTGTGATGTCACCCAGTCTCCCTTGCTCCCCCCTTCATGCTCCCCACCCCTTCTTTGGGAACAGTGAAGCCAAATAAGGAGATCAGAACTACAGCACTTAGCCAAAGAGAAGGGGAGGGATGGGGGGGAATGCTGTCCACACATGGCTCTGAACACACTCTTATTCATAGGCTCCTGAGCTCCCACTCTCCTTCCCGCTGACTCACACATACACACACAGAGAACTGTAAGCATTGCCCAGGGATTAGACTAGAAGGGAACATTTAAGAGGCACAGGATTTGCCATGAAGTTCTGGAGTATGCAAACATGTGTAAAGACCTGTTCACAGAATAAGTGCAGAAGGGGGGTGGGGGGTGGGGGTGGTAACAGTGGCTCTTGTTCCAGTACTTGTGGTATAAGATGTGATGGCAAATTTATTTTTTGCTGACAATCAGCCAAAGAGAAGCAGATAAAGTGTGTTCTCACACTCACTGGAAAAGCGCAGCATAAGCAAACCGTCCTATCGCTACTTAAACGACAAAGTAATAAACAGCACGGGTTTCAGGTTCTAGAAGCTCTCCAGATAAGGCACAATCTGCGTGCCTGCAGCACTTTTGTCTGCTTACCCTCTCTCTTTGAATACAATTCTCATCATTGCCCCCTTAGGGAAAGAAAAGCAAGTGGTGGCAGCAGCTGCATGTTGGCTCTGCTCCAGCTGCTGCATGTTCACCCACTCACAAAGAGGTGAGAAGGTGAGTGAATGAACAGGCGATGCTGAACGGCTGCAACAGAACCAGGGGAGGGGGGGCATATGAGGCCCCACCTGACAGGTAAGCCTTAGCAGATTTCAGCATTACCAAGGTACAGCACAGGCTCTGTCACATATGTACATCAAAAGCTAGTGGGCAGAAGAAGTTCTATTCAGGCAGACAAATCTGAAAAGAGACATTTCACATACTTCTCTGTATCTTCACTTGAGAAAAATGTATATGTGGTATTATCTGGATCAGGAATGAGAATATGTGGCCCTCCATAAGTTAGACAGTGACTCCCATCAGCTCTAGCCAACACAACCAGTGAGGGATAAAGGGAGCTGTAATCTAAGAACATCTGGATCTTAAAAAACCATCTTTGTGTCTTCTTGTACCAAGACAAACAACTGTACCATCATCTTGAAATAACACAGCAGAAAAAACATTCATGGTAATCATATCTACATTAAGAAAATTAATATATGAATTGATTCTCATGGCCCCCATTCCTGTTTTCCAGAACTTCAGAGATCTCAACAGCAGTCAGGAAAGGCCTGTCATAGTAGAGAGTTAAGGAAAAAATCAAGAGCCAAGTTAAAATGTAAGAGCATGACAGGGCATATTTACAAAGCTCCTACAGTAATTGTTTGTAACTCTTAAAAGATAACAGCCAGCACCTGGTTACATGACATGAATCCAAACATATTAATCAGTCATCCCCCATCTATCCTTGAGTCTATCAATTTATTTCCCCATCTACCTTTATCTATAGCCTTATCTATAGGCATATATAATTTAAAAGAACTCCTACACAGAGAGCAGAAGCTGCCCCCTTTGCATACAGATGAGCTGTCCAACAGTGACAGGGCCTACTCAGAAAAATAAAATAAGTAGTGAACATTTGGATGTGGTTAAAATCAGGATAGGAGAAAGTACCTAAACAAAGGCAAAGAACCTTCCCTTGCACAAGATAATTAGCTGAATGGGCCATGTATACTGAGTACCCTCCATTCCTTCTTAGGAAATGATGGCTATGAAGCACAAGGTATCTTTGTGCTTCAGGCTCCCTTCAATTCACTGAAATGTGAGCAAAATATGTCTTGAACACAGGGTCACTTGTGACAAAGGCAGAATTTGTCCTCATCTCTATAGTATTACCCATCACAACACTTTTATCCCCACAGAAAGAGAACGGTACAAATGCATTAAATTTTGTACACACACTTTCTACTGTGACATTAACACTGTGTACCCTTATGGGATACATGTAGCCCACAAGAGCATTTCTGTGGACCCTGATGCTACCCTGGAGCCTGTTCATTTAAAAACATGGGGAAAGGCCTATTTCCACTCTGGGAGGCTTCTTGGAGTGGTGGCTTTCACGTCAGTGAATCCCTCAAGATTCCACCATGCAAAAATCAAAACTGGAACTACCCTCTGGTTATTATTATTTTTTTAATTGTCAGTTTTTGCTGTTTCCAGCCCACAGCAGCCTGACAGGCCTCATGCACCAGGATAAGCTGGGTTTGGGAAAGGAAACTGGTCCTGGTAGTTTCTAGGAGTTCCTGTCTTGGGCCATGAGGCCTACCAACCCATTCTGCCTCCAGATGAGCACAATTTAGGCATTTGTCTGGCAGGTGGAACTCCCAGTGGAACCTCTACTTACGAACTTAATCTGTATTGGAATGGTGTTCTTAAATTGAAACGTTCTTAAGTTGAAGCAAAATTTCCCATAGGAATGCATTGAAAACCGATTAATCCGTTCCGGCTGTTTTTTGTTCTTATGTAGAGGCGCGTTCGTACGTTGAAGCATTAGTTCCCATAGGAACTAATGCAAAGCCAGTTAATCCGTACTCTACCACTAGGGGGAGAAATTTATTTTTAACCTAAGATGACCTAAGGTTAAAAAAAGGGCAGGAAAGTTTTTTTTCCCGTTCTTATCTTGGAGCTCCGTTCTCAAGTAGAAGCAAAATTTAGCGAACGGAGCTGTTCTTAAGTTGGATCATTCTTAAGTAGGGACGTTCTTAAGTAGAGGTTCCACTGTACATGCCTAATTAAGATCAGGCCTTATCAATGTGTACAGAGAGAGAGAGAGAGTATTTCACATCTTGTCACTCAAGGCAGTCACAAAAGGCAACAGACACTAAAGTGCAAAAGCAATGCAATCCTTCATTGCAAAGCCCCACCCATCATTTAATGCTCACACTAGTATAAGAAAAAGATACAGCTCATATAGTTTGGACATGGAAGTCTCACTAGCAGGACACTGAGAGAAGCACTCTTCGGAGGTAGGTTCTCCAGGTGACTGGAGGGCTTTTCTGAGTGTGCCCTGATTGGTGGGATCTGAACATTCAAACCAGAGGGACAAACAAGGCCTGTGGTTGAGGGGACAGGAGGCAGGGAGAGGCAGGTTGCTGAGATTGACTGAGAACATCTTGAACAGCAACAGTTCCATGGAACAAATGCCCCCCAATAATTGCTACTGAAGTTAGACCAAGTTTTTGCTCTCAAATTCCTGATGCTACCTATACCTATTAGGACTTCTATTAGAAAAGGAATTCCACGCTGACAAATTGTTGTTGTTGTTTAGTCGTTAAGTCGTGTCCGACTCTTCAAAACCCCATGGACCAGAGCACGCCAGGCCCTCCTGTCTTCCACTGCCTCCCAGAGTTGGGTCAAATTCATGTTGGTAGCTTTGATGACACTGTCCAACCATCTCGTCCTCTGTCGTCCCCTTCTCTTCTTGCCTTCACACTTTCCCAACATCAGCGTCTTTTCCAGGGAGTCTTCTCTTCTCATGAGATGGCCAAAGTATTGGAGCCTCAGCTTCAGGATCTGTCCTTCCAGTGAGCACTCCGGGTTGATTTCCTTCAGAACAGATAGGTTTGATCTCCTTGCAGTCCAGGGGACTCTCAAGAGTCTCCTCCAGCACCACAATTCAAAAGCATCAATTCTTCGGCGGTCAGCCTTCTTTATGGTCCAGCTCTCACTTCCATACATCGCTACTGGAAAAACCATAGCTTTGACTATGCGGACCTTTGTCGGCAAGGTGATGTCTCTGCTTTTTAAGATGCTGTCTAGGTTTGTCATCGCTTTCCTCCCAAGAAGCAGGAGTCTTTTAATTTCATGGCTGCTGTCACCATCTGCAGTGATCATGGAGCCCAAGAAGGTAAAATCTGTCACTGCCTCCATATCTTCCCCTTCTATTTGCCAGGAGGTGATGGGACCCGTGGCCATGATCTTGGTTTTTTTTATGTTGAGCTTCAGACCATTTTTTGCGCTCTCCTCTTTCACCCTCATTAAGAGGTTCTTTAATTCCTCCTCACTTTCTGCCATTTCATGACAAATGCCAAGCACAAATACAGAGACTTAGGGCCCATTTAACCTTCAAAATTACAATTAAGCTTTTTTTCCCTAAGAGTTTTGAAGCTTAAGCTCAAAAGACTACAGGCTTGTCTGCATCAAATTATTACTATGCTACAACATACACCATGAGGTGATCTATCTTCCCATTAGGTTAAAAAGATACCTCTTTTATGCGTAACATTCTACAGCAGGAAACATAATAAACCACAAGTCTCTGATCATAGCCCCTTGAGAGTTCCAACAGGATTCTTACTTGCACTTCAAATTCCGTATCTGATCTTCGCTGACCTTCAGAAAACTTCAAAACTTTTCTGTACATTCCTATAATGTCGGTCTGCTCTTGCTTCACACTACCACTTCAACATAACCTCCAATGATTACAAAACACAGCTTCTTTCTGATAGCACACTATCATTTCAAAACTCAATAGAGAGATCAGATAGTAGGGTGAACTCTGTTGGCAATACTTGAGTAAGCTAGTATACTCTTTTGATTTAGGTTAAGTTATTATGAAAATCTAAACACTGGCCTGTCAACTTTCCAACACAAACCTTTCCCAAGGATGATCACAAAACACACAAATACTACTAGGAGTATTAGTACTAGTTTTCATCCAGTCAAACAACAGTAGCAATTGAGGAACTTCCATTCATATCTTCCAAATTACTAGGTGTTGGGTTGGTTTGTTTGTTTTGCACTGAATATAAACAGATGAGATTAATGATTTATAATAATTATAAAAGCACAGTAATAAACAATTGACCTAAGGAAAAAACATTATATTAAGACATTGAATGCTCCAGCTCAAGTGTTTTGAACACTATAAACAACCAAGACTACTGGCAGCAACATCAATACAGCTTACATAGTATGGTGTCTAGTGAAATCTTTCGATGCATTTTTTAAAGAGTGTTTCCTTATCTTTCCATCTTTTATACTGGATTTCACTGAGGTTTTAAGCTGACTCCATGAATGACAAAAGACAACTTTAGGCCCTGCAGGCAATATATACATATAACTTTAAAGAAGGCTCGCTAAGACAGAACATGTTCATACATGGTGAGACCTGGCATTTGTCCATATCTCATTTCTTCTGAAGGTACTTTAGATTTATCAACAACTATTCTTGGAAGGAAGGGTGACTTAAATGCTGGCACACAGTATCAGTTTCCCCCAATGCATTTCATGAAATCTGACACCAATGCTTAAGTTACGTCACTGATTAATTCGGATTCCTGGTTTCTTGTTTCTTTTTAAAGACACAGAACATCTTGTGATTAAAATGGTTGAGAATCTCATAGTATTGCCCTTCTTCATCCTGTGTTTTGTCTAGCATGAGAGAGGGGTGGTAGACATACTCTTGCACAAATGCATACATACATGCGCACAGAGAGAGGCAGTTTTTGACATTGCACAATCTCACATACTTCACATGTCCCATTTCAAGCCATACCAGTTACTGGTTATCAGGTTAACCTTTCACATTCCATACACATGGGCAGTGATAATGTAGTGGCAAGAGGATAGTGTGCACCACATGTTTGAAGACATTTTCTTGTCAATATTTTAAGACTGGATCCTGGTTTTGATAGTCCATATGAAGCTTCCTTAGACTGAGTTAGATTGTCAAGACATTTGGCCCTATACTGTCTACACTGTCTGAATATATCTCTACAAGATTTCAGACAAATGTCTCTCCCAGCCCTGCAAGAATGCCAGGGACATCTGATCAGTTACTGTGTCTGTGACTCATATATGAACAGACAAATGTAAACATTGGTTGTCATTCATGTTAATGTTTGTGGTTCAGTAGCACTCCTCACAAGTCAGTTGCATGTAGCTCATACAACTGGGAGAGCCCATTGATTTTTCAAGCCACTTTGCAGATATACTTAGAAACAACAAAATGGAATCAAATCAGACTGAAGTGTAAACTGAAAGGCATTTGTGTCAAACTGAATTCATAGTGACACCTTTACCATGAATCACGTGAGTAAACTCGTAAATAAATAATTTCCAAATGGCCTGAATCAAAGGGGAAATTTTTCCAGCAAACAATAATATAAGGGAAGTCTTAACTCTTCAGAGATGAGGACAGAGAAAGAAGCAAGATTAAGAACACTACACTGACAATAATGCAATATTTACATGTAAAGTCACAGTCCTTGAAAATCTGAGATTAACTTTTCCCACAATCAGAGCTTCATAAATTTTGTGTGATCTGCCAAAATTCTGCTTTCTGAAGAGGTTGTGTCCTTCTCTGAGTTGGAAGAGACAGAATGTTGTTTCATATTCATGTTCACACTGGAATCATTTGTAGTGGCTATATGTACAACTGGCAGGGTGAGCACCCACCCCTCTCTTCATTTCTAAATTAACGGGAGAGGCAAGGAGTTCATCCTTAATACTAAAACTTTGGAGACACTTTATAAGTAGCAAGATATCTTGCTGATTTGAGTTCCTCCAACCAGTGCAAAATTAGTTAGGGTTTCCTTGTCTTTTTCCAGTCCTTATAGAAGAGCAAGGCTCTTGTAAAATTAGAAGACTGCACTTGCCACTGAAAATCACACTTGTAGACTCCTGCCTACAGCTTGAAAGCAAAATAAACAAATAAAAATATTAAAAGATGGATTTTTTAAAAAAAGCTTTACAGTCACTCAGAAGTGCATTTGGTCCCAAGATCTGCATGGTAAGACTGCCTTCTCTGTGTGTTCCATTTCCACACAACATGTTTTCCCAAGCAAAATTTGCAAAAAAAATGGTGTCCATTCTGAATTGCACTTGACTTAAGTGATCCTAATAAGGTTTTGAAGGTGAGATATTTAATCGGTGATTTTACCACTGCCACCTCCTGCGAGTTTCCATGGCCAAGCAGGGATCTCAAGCCAGGTGTCTTCAGTTCTAGTCCATCACTCTGTCCACTACACCCCGCTGGCTCTTATGCCATTTTCTTAAATGCTGCCTACAGTGCTCTAGAATGACAAAGAAACCTTAACACACACCCTTATTTCAAAACAACTCTCTTCTGCTACTTGTTATGCATGAATATTAATAAAAAACACATTCCAGACAAAAATATATGCCTAGCACTCTCAAAATTGTTTCAGCAGAGTTTTTGGAGGTATTTGAAACACAAACATCTGTAACTAATGCTTGCCAATTACCTCACTCCCACACACTGACGTGTGGTCAGCATTATTTGGGGAAGAAGGAACAGATGAAAATAGGTAGGAAATTTGGTTTTTTTTAAAAAGAATATATATATGTTTGAAATACCTATTTTAGAAGTCAGTGAAAATGCCTGTAACATTCCCTTCCTCTTTTGAAATCCATGTTTTCTCCAGATTTTAGAAAAACTAATTAGCTCAGAGAGCAGCTGGAAAATAGGAGCAGGCTGCCTTCAAGTCAACTCTTCTAGCTTGCTAAAGTCAAATAAAGGTTAACAAAGATCAGACTGGCCATACCGTGCTTGTTTTTTTTTGGGGGGGGGGCGTAAATCCCTCCTCTTCAAGAAGCTCTAATTCCTCTTGTTCAGTGTTTTTCCAAATTTAGTTTATAATGAAAAATATAGTCTGTATCTTATGTCTATCATAGACAAGAAGGCAATCTTAACATTTTACCATTCATTGCTATAGTTCAATCTCACTTGTTTTGGTCCCTCAAGAATACAGTTAGCATTTAAGCAGATATAGCAGCACAGGATGGCAATGACTGCATGCTAACATGTTTACATCATTTGAGGAGGCTGTAGCATACAGTCTTATGTGTAAGACTTTTATAGTAGTGGTGATAGAGGCTGTCCTGATGGCTCTTCCAGTTTCATAGCAAGGAATTCCAAAAGGCTGATTTGGGGCTCACCAGTTCACAGTACAAGACTATCTCCATCATTCCAACAGCTAGACAACTTAAAAGAAAATGCCATATGTGCTATGGAAGACTTTTTAGGTTTGGATGAAAGAAGGAGAGTGAAACATCCCCTAAGATAACATTGCCATATACACCTGAAATACATGCATCCTGAAGCATGGAAGAAAAGGTTTAATAAAAAGGGTCAACTTGTAATCCACCTAGTCCTGACTTCTAGTATTGTATCATAAATAGATGAATTTATAAATGTAATTCATCAGCTGCCTGAACACGGATGGATGATTACTGATGGGAATTAACACTTCACGATCATCAAGTTCTTTTTTCTAGTCTTTAGTGTGAGAACTATTTTTAAAACCCACCATTAATTTTTTAGGTCTTCTAAGTAGTAATAGTAATAGCAGCCGCCGCCATATACACACAATCAAATCAAATTGCCTTTTTAATTCTTTCTTCAAATCAGACGGGAAATATAAAATAGATGGTATTTGAGAACTAGCCCTTAGCCTTAAACATAGAACACTGTTGCTATGGCTTGCATCTTCTTCCACCTCACATTTATCTACAGAAAATGCTTCTAACCAAATACTTACATCTGTTGAAGAAAGGTGGCAAAGAAAAATGAAGAGGAGAGAGCAACAACATCAGCAATGGAACAGAAATGTCTAAGTACATTTTGAGTTGATGGATATAATCAATGAAAGTTGAGTGCAAGACAGAGCCACCCATGATCATTCTGTTCTTCACTGCCTCACAGGCTTGTGAGACTAGCTGGAACTGATGGTTTTTTGTGAAACCCACATAGGAACTGGTCTTTCCCCTCCCTTCCCCAGGCCTTTATTTGAAAAAGGATAAAAGTTCACTTACTACAAGCCTGGACAGGAGGCTTCTGCCCTGAAGCTAAAGCAACAAGCTGAGCCTCTCACCTGCAAAGTGGAAAAGTTTCAGCTTACAGCTTGGGTGTGATCTCCCCCAGCACAGTATTTCTGAGGAGCAGAGGGAGGAGTTGAGAGAGAAAGGCAACAAGTTCTTATTTGCAGAAGAGTTTCCATGCAGTGGCACTTGAACTTCCTGGAGCATTCCATAGAAAGACAGACATCCCCTTCAGCTCTCTAATGGTAGGACAGCATGCTACCTGACACAATTCAAAGTGCTGGTTTCAATTTATAGAGCCATAAATAGCTTGGATTCAAGCTATCTCAAAAACTGTATCTTCCTTTATGAGCCTGCCCTGGTGTTAAGATAATCAGGAGAGGCCTTTCTCTTGGTCCCACCACCCACAGGTGCGCTTGGTGGGAACACAGAAAGAACTTTCCTCGGCCATTGCTCCTAGACTCTGGAACTCCCTCTCACAGGAGGCCAGAGTGGCCTCATCTTTGCTGTCCTTCTGCAAGCAGGTGAAGACGATTCTTAGTGACTGACTGTGTAGGAGATAATAAACAGGATAGTTTACACATTGTTACTTTTAAATCTGTTTTTAGTAATGCTTTTACTTAATGTTTTTAATATAATGTTATTAATTATTATTTAATTTTTGAATAATTTGCAGTTTTTAGCCTTTAAGACTGGGTTTTTTATTATGTAAACTGCCTTGGGTCTTTTTTTAGAAGAAAGGTGCTGTGAACATATTTTAAATAAATTAATTAATAATGTTCAGTTTACGAACATGTCTCCTTGTAATCTCTGACTGAAAAGGAAAGTGAGATCAAGCATCAGATTATATGGAGTCAAGCTAGGAATTTTATAACTACTCCACACCTAATTCAGGCATTATGTAGTTTCTTTCTAAATGTTTGTTTTATATTTTTATCAGAATTTTTGTAAGTCACCTTTGTTTACAAGGTTATTTCAGAAGAGAGATGGAATAAAAATACTTAGAAATAAATAAAATTAGGAATGTCAAATTGCTGAAAAGAAAACCATAGGCTTTAAAGCCTAATTGCAAACATCAATCATGGGGGTAACTTTGGGTATTCTTCCACTAATGAACTGCCAGTCAAAGTTCGGAATTAAACACACACAATGACCAGTAGAATCATTAAACTGAAAATAAACTATATCCTAAGTGTTATTCAAAGGGTCAAGAAAATAATTGAGTGTTGAGGGGAATGGGTACTCCTTTTTCTGCTTGATTTGGCCTTTTTCCTGAATCTCAGAGAAAAAGAAAGAAACACAATAAAATGAAGTGCATAGAACACTTACTGTGAACGAAGTAATGAGATTTCAATAATACCTTCAACTCCTTTACTCTCATGAAGCCTCTGTTTATGGTATTTATAGCACAAGGAGGCTGATAAAAATCTGCTGCCAAGTCCAGCTCTTCACTGTAACTGCAAAAGCCAGCTGGCCTGGCAGCGCTCACAGTCACCCAGAAGAGATAGTAAAAGGTTTTCTACAGATAGGAGGAAGTCCATCTTGAAGGAGGACAGGCCACAACCTTGGCTGGAATTCCTATACCCTAAGAGATATTAATGAATTGGCCCCAACTAGAACAATCCAGCTTAAGTTTGGGATGAGTTATTCACAACCAGAAAATTAGAATTAGAGGTTTATAAAGCTACTACTTTTCAAAGAAAAAGAATCAGTAGGGAGTAAAAGGATCCACAAGAGATTTCACTGTACAACAACTCCAGGAGACTTGGAAGAGTCAGCTGTCCATTAACAACAAAAAGTACAGATTGGCTGAAAACAATTCACTTTCACAGTAATGCAAATCCTATTTGTGCAGAATTTAAACATGTTGTTGAGTTGCAGTGTTCCTATGCAAGTGAAGACCACTAGTGGGAGAAATTCAAAAATAGCACAAGGAAAGATGAGCTGGGTGAGTAAAATAGCCAACCCATGTATCAACCCTGGGCTGGAATAAATCATACTTCTATAGAAGCTTTGGGGAATGCTATTGAAAATCCTGCCCCTGCCCTGCTCCCTGACAGCAAAAGCAGAAGCAAGGGAGCACAAAGCAGAAAACATGGAAACCTTCCACAGTCAGTGTGAAGTCTTAAGGAGCAGGATACAAGTGGAATCCTATCTTGGGAACTGCTTCACCAGCCCTAAAAGTACAAGGTACCTTTCACAGCATAGGATCCTCATTAACTCAAGAGTTTTATGCCATGAGCTCACATTATAATTTAACATTTCCACCAAAAACGTTTCAGTCAAGAACACATGTACAAAAATATTCTTTTGCATGGCATGCATCACTATTTTTCTGCCTAACAGTAACCTTACAAAGCACACTGCTATTATTTCCATCTATACAAACTCAACTCTCACAAATAATAATGGGATCCAGTCTACCTAAAGGTCCCAAGGCTAAAATAAGATTTGAAAACAAATCTTCTAAGTCCAGGACTCAGTTGAATGTCCTATCCACTAAATTATACCTGATTTCACTTTGGTAAAATGGTGCTTATTTCACCAAATTGTGTCTTCTCCCTCTCTACATATGGGTCCACACCGCTAATCTACAGGCACATTTCATTTCCAACAATTCAAGTTGCGGGTTTTCCGAAATACAGGTATTTATAGCACTGAATAATTGAGTTGTATGTGTGTGTTTTTAATGTGGTGTGTGTGAATTTGTGTGGGGAAGAAATCCAAATCATGCTGAATCTTATGCACCAATAAAACAGTGACATAGCAGTTCTAAGGATTTTTAGAAGGCAGTTTTCTTCCATACCAAGCATTTCAGCTAGGGAAGTCTTGGACGCAGGTTGTGGACTTCAACAGGAGGAAACAATTTGTAGGCACGCAGAGGCCTTCATGAATATGCTTTCAATTTAGGGAAGGAGAGTGTTGCCGGGGGCTTCTCCAGGATGCTATATCTGACAGAGTATGACTCCTCTATGCTCACTTGCCCTTGCTCCCAGCTCCTGCACAGTTGTTTTGTCTGTGTGCTAATAAATTTTATCTATCATGTAATAGAGACAGTGGGGGCGATGGGACAGAAGGTGAAAAGGGAATGGTTCAGAAAGCATCAGCAAAGGAAGCACAGTTGAGGCACACTTTTAGGTTCTTGGACTTACAGGAACTTCTTTTTACATGGCTCCCAAAAGACAAGAGCTGCCTTTTCAGGGATCAACACCAGGAAAGACAATTCCTAAAGAAAGACACCAGATAGAGACCTGGTGTCCTTCTGGAAACAAGGACAAAGAAAGCAATGAACTAACTGTTTACTGAATGAGATTTGGTAGTTAAAATCTGGTTGAAACTCTATAAAATCATCACAGGAGATACTAAGCATGCTTGAGAAGTTGTTACCACCAGACACTTGTAGATGGAATAGCTGCCCTGTTGGAAAGTTAGGTAAATAAAGTCCTGGAATGCCCAATTTAATGTCAATTTTCGGCCAAGTAAAGGTCCACTGAATATCTTACTCCACCTGTACTGCTCCAAGCACAAGATGCTACTCAAAAGCCACACTGGGCTCTTTCAAAAGCAACCTTCATAGACTACTCCTCTAGATAGGAGAACATGGATCACACCTGGATTAATCAATGCATGCTATGTTTAATGTGCAAGCTCTGAGTACTCTACCAGTGAAAGGGGATGCGACCAAACAAAACTCTTCCAGATTCTCTTTCCAGAATCCCATTAACCCACCTCTACAGACTCTTCCCATATACCCTGTTTTGCAATGACTTAGACAGGGTGGGTCACATGAAGCCCACAGACCACATTCAGTCTACCAGAGTCATTTTTGCAGTTCCTAAGGCCAACTGGCAGCCCCATATAAAACATATGGAGGATTCAGGGACAAAAACCTTGTTTCCGATCATGGAAACTTCTAAGAATAGCCATTTCTACACTTAGGAACCCAAGAGGGCCCTAAAACCTTCCAGCCACCCAGAATAAAACCTGATATGCCTATCTAGGCACTTCCTGTTTTTATTTTTTAAATGGCCAGGAACTGTCATTTCTAGATCTAATATTTTAGGCTGCAGTGAGGTCTGGGGCAAAAATTTAGCCTCCAGGCCCACCAAGGTTACCCACCCTGACTTTTGACAAGACGGACCACCTCTTGGAGCGAATCTGTAAACAGACCCATGCCAGCAATGGGTAGAAGCAGAGTTACCCCATGCTCATACTCTCTCTATTAAGGTCATGACTAGAGATGGGGGTATTCATATTCGTATACGAATACCCCCATTCAGCTGGACGTAATGAGGGTCCAGCCAGGGGGCTGGACCGTCCACTCACGCGTCCGCTGCTGCCAGTTCCGCTCTCCCTTCCAATAGCTCCGGAGCTCGCAGTCGACTATCCACTCCTGGGAGAAGGAGGGAAGACTAGTCCCCCTGCCAGGCTGACAACTGGATAGCCGACTGCGAGCTCTGGAGCGATTGGAAGGGAGAATGGAGCCGGCAGCAGCAGTGGATACGTGAGTGAACAGTCCAGGCCCAGGGGGCCAGAACCTCGTTACATCCAGCTGTGCGGGGTATTCATATACGAATACAAATACCCCCATCTCTAGTCATGACCACCCCCATATTGCTTCTCTTCTCCCTTTCAGAATTTTAAGATCAGTGCCACTATCCATTCCATCCATGCGTGCAACTGGCTGCCTTTAAAAAGTATGGATTGAGTGGATAGGAAATACTTTTAGAAAGACAGATCTCAGGAAATCCACACTTTTAGAGAGTTGCCCTCTCCTTGTTCAGAGGAGGAGGGAATCCCACCTCATTCATGCAAGGAAACCCTCTGTAACAGAGCAGCCTTCTAGAGATGCCACAGAACTGTTCACCTCTGATCAATAAACTGATTGTGATTTTAGAGCACTGATTAAGATTTTAATCTGTGCTCTAAAGTCAACATAGGTCTCCAGAATGAACGAACATACACACACACACACACGCACACGCACACGCACACACACACACAGAGGAATGCTCTCTCTCTCACACACACAGAGAGAGAGAGAGAGAGAGAGAGAGAGTGGGGGAGGGAGGAATGTTCTTCAAAGATGCATGTACGACTCCATGGATGCAGAGTATGCTCCAGGATCCTTGCTGAAAATCCAAGTGCACTCCATCTACTTCCTCGGACAAATTATTTTGATCTTAAGTTTGAATACTGTTCAGCCCAGAAATGTTTAACTTGGTTCTATTTACCTTTGTCTGTTCTATCATCCTTCTTATAGTGCCAAGAAGAACCACTTTTTGTCTTGTTTATGCTAGCATAAACTGGCCAGCCTTCGAATTCCATGTAAGATACCAACATTGTTTGTTTTCCACATCCATACACTTCTCAAAGACAAACTCTTCTTAAACACTCTCATTTGCACATAACTTTCTTAAAACATGGCATCAAATTCATACATCTGCAGTGGCCTACACAATGTCACAAGGTTTTATGTCACCTCGTATCATATTCTCAACAAAAATACCTGCCTTAAAGGCTTCACCCTATATAACTGGGATAGATTTAAAACAAACACAAAATAACCAGTTGGTCACCTAATCTGTATGGTTCCACATGCGGCATGTTGCAGCGTGCTGATAGCTTATAGGAGTCATAGACCTATAAAGTTAAAGGGTAACAGAAGTACATATGAACTCATTTTCTACTCGGTGTTGGATCTGCAATGCAGAATGCAACCATAGTATCATTGAGAAATGGCTACCTAACCTTTGCTTAAACTTATTTAGTGAACAATAGACCACCATATCCCAATGCTCTCTGTTCCACTGTGGAGTAGCTCATACCATTATGAAGTTTTTTCTATTCACAGACTCATAGAGCTATACATCTGGAAGGGACCCAAGGGTTATTGAGTTCAAAACCCTGAACCAAGCCATCCACTGCTAAAGCACCCCTGACAAGCAGTTATCTAATCTCTGTTCAAAAAACCTCCAAGGAGATTCCACCACCCTTCAAAGCAGTCCATTCCATTGTTAGCCACTTCTTCCTACAATGTTCTAATATTTAGCCAAAATCCTCTTCTCTACAATTTCCACTCATTGGTCTAATCCTACCCCTCTTAAGCAACTGTGAACAAGTCTGTGCCAAGTTCTGCATGACAGCCCTTCAGATATTTGAAGTATGCAATCATATCTTTCTTTAATTTTCTCTTGTCCAGGCTAATACCTATATTCTAAGTATTCATTGTGGATTTCACACTCCATTCCTTTATTTGTCAGAAAAAGGGTTCTCAGATGGTCAGCAGGTTGAATGTCTTATAACACAGGACTGCATATGCATAGTCTATATATTGCTTGTTAAGAGAATCATTTATCTCATGTTCACTAAAGACTTTTCCTATTTATCAGTCAAAGCATGCATCTACCATTTCTCCCCTTTACATGATAGTTTCACATACAGCTGTAATGCCATATATTGTCTATATACCATAGGCTGAAAATGGTGAGAAGAGGAGGAATAGCTGAGTGATAGCCTTGAATTGTGAGAAATGTATGCTATGGGGCAGGAGCGATGTAGTTCTCCCTCTATTCACCTGTAGGGTAGACATGTCAGTTAACTGACTAGTAAAATACTGTCCACTGATCACCTATTATATGATTAAAGTTAAATATTCCATGAAGCCATATTGTGGATAATGCTTGAAAAACTACCTCATGGTGAACTTGGCATGTCCCTTTTAAACGAACAACTTTTATAATACCCTGTTTTCCCGAAAATAAGCCCTAACCTGAAAATAAGCCCTTGTATGATTTTTCAGGATGTTCGTAATATAAGCCCTACCCCCAAAAATAAGGCCCAGTGAAGTGAAAGCCCGCCCTCCACCTTTGTGTAACAACCAGAAGATGCCATGACTGTATTTGAATAAATGTAGATAGTTGTACATGAAAAAAATAAAACTTCCCCTGAAAATAAGCCTTAATGCATTTTTTGGAGCAAAAATTAATATAAGACCCTGTCTTATTTTTGGGGAAACATGGTAGTTGCGATTGCATTGCTTTCTGTTTTAATTCCCTTCCATTAAAAATGTTAATTGTAGACTAATCCTGGTGTTATGGGGCAAAGATAAGAACTATTAAACGTATTGTTCACATTACAGAAGCCTTATCTGTCTGACTGCTTGGTTTACTGACAGCCTGAAATATTCTGTCACTTCAAGATAGTATAAATTGCTTGTACATTAGGAGTCACACTGAGAAGAGCTAAATTCTTCTATTGAGAGTAGTCATCTGCTTGCTGTTATTGGGAATAGAATTGTTGCCCAAGATTATGATGTTGAGTTACAACCCTTGTTTTCCAGCTTGGAAAACAAATTGTGAACTAGCAGCAATATGCGACTTCTGTCACAGATTTCAAGGAAGGAATTAGTGCCAGCTTCTTCCTGTTCCACGGGAAAGAACTGACATCTAGTTTTACTCTAGAAGCACCTCTGCTGCTGTGAGATTAAGTAAACCCACATTTGAGATTAAAATGAACTACGCTATTTACACTATCTGTAGGAAATACCATTATTAGGAATTTCCATCCCTACACACAAATATTGAAGTGGATGTCAGGTCCTCAATGAGTACAGCAAGAAACAGAGCATTTTAGCATCTTCAGGTTCACTCAGATTACTATGAAATCAGGAAATCATCTAATCTTGTTTACCAGATGAAATTTTAAAAAGTTCCAAAGGAAAGTGAAAGCTGTATATAAACCATCTACTTTAAACTCTATGGATTCATCACATGTTTTCATTTCCGCCATTATATCCAGATCTTAGACTGATGAGAATCTGTTTGGGATGAAAGGTGAAGTCTGCAACATCCTTAATATTTGTTGAGCTCCTTGCTCCCCTGTGAGAAGCTCTGATTTAATTTCACCTTCCTCTATCACTTCCTATTCTTTCCGGCCTGGCACAAAGCTCAGGAAGCAATCCAAGTAAGAAGCTGCAAGAAGCCACATGGCTGAGAAGCCACAAGGGACCACAACACCAGATGGTAGCCTTGGAAAGATTGTGAAGCTGCATCAACTTAGAGAAAGAGACCTGGGCTGAAAAGGATCCTGAACCCTGCCCATTTGTTCTTTGACAATTAGTATGCTGTATCGTTTCCACTTGTGGGCTACAAACCAAGACATAATGGCTTACTTTAGATGACAACCTACAAACATAGCTAGTGGGTGACTATTTACGGTAGGGCTAAAGTACATTTTTTCAGAAATGAATCTTAATCAAAGGGAAAAAGTTGCAACACCTTCCCCTCTCCCCAGGTGATGGACACCTATTTTACTATGTGGAGGAGGAATAGCAGCCAACACTATCTCCTTTGGAGTTTGCAAAGCCTTCCCCAGTGTAGCACCTTCCAGATGTTTCCGACTGTAATCCCATAAATGCAAGCCACTCTAATCAAATGTCAAGGATTGTGGGAGCTACCATCCAAAACATCTAGAAGCCACCAAGCTCTATCCATCTCTCCTTACAGCTGTCTAGAGCAGCTGACCAACCAACAGCTAGTGGTGAAGGAAAATACAAGCACTCAAGTGTCTGGCATGCAACTAAATGCCCAGGCTCTTTACACATATTTCTTCCCACAGTAGCTACTCAGGAACATATGGGTAGGGAAGGGCACATTCTTGTTCCTAAAGCAGCCTGTTTAGGAGATCTATAGTAACTTCTCCCTGCCTTTGCCGACAACACATTGGCATACCTAAATGATGAATGGGATTTGAATGCATTCCTAAGGACGACCAATCCATATAATCCTAGAGGTGTAAAGGCCTGAGGTAGAAATGGAGGAGAAGACAAAAATGTTTCTGCTCCAATAGGGAAAATGAGAAGTCTGGGGGAAAATGTCTCCCTCTCTCTCTCACACACACACACACTTACCTTCTTTTTTTAAACAAACTGGTGAAATTACATTGTTAGAGAACATCAAATACTGAGAATAACATCTAGAATGACATTAGAGAAAAAAACCCTGCAAAGACAGAAAGCTGATCAAAACAATTCATTTCATTTCTAATTCATTTTGAATTACAAATTTGAAGATTATGGCAGAAGATCATTAAAGTTGAAGATCATGGCAAAAGATATGGTTTGAATTCACCACATCTTTGTATGCATCACATACACAAAGTCAAAATAACCTTTACAATATCCAATGCCTGGTAAGATAGGAGAATAAGACAATGCTGCTGCCATTTTCCATCCTCTTTCAGATTAATTCAGCATGATAATGTTGAAATCTATAAATTATTACTAAGGGCCAAATAATGCAAGTTTCCATTTATTTACTATGATGCCAATATGTATATGTTTTCCCCCCCCCACTCATTCCTTATTCCAAGGAAAAAAAGATATCTTTAGGTAGATTGGTGACTAACCTATTGCTTAAAATCTAATGTCCAGTATATTTGTCATCACTGCAGAAACAAAAATTACTCATCAAAGAAACCATATACCGGGTTCTTTGACGATAGTCTCTTATTTCAAATTGCTAAACTGTAGATCTCATGTTCCTAAATCTCAATTACTGGATGAAACATTTTTGTCCCCCAGAATTGCAATCTGTTGCAGAATTCACACAGAACAAGACTTGCATTGTAGGCATTCTGCAGCAATGCCACCTGAAAAGCTGGAAACAATTCCCCCAAATTTCAGCCATTTGCCATTACATGTTTCAACAAACAAAAAACAGCCAGGACCCAAAAAAGAAAAGGGGAAAAAAAGGAAAAGGAAAAGGAAAGGAAGACACGTCAAAACAATTGTATTCTTTTTGCTTTTGGGATACATTTTTTGTCTCAGCCAATGTAGCACACTGGAACAATGAACTATGAGGCAGCAAAGCAGAAGTGATACGAGTATACTCTGGGTGGCTACATCTGAGACACTGGAATCAACACTAGGGTCAGGAAATACAAGAAACACAGATGAAACACTAACACTAACCAGAATTCTAACTCTTAACCCTGGATTTCAATACACTAGAATTCTCACTGGGTCAAAAAATACTCTGCAATTCACACACAAGGCATTTATAATTTTTACCCTGGTGCAATAAAAGTTCAAAAGGTCAATAATGGTTAGTTTTTATAATAACTGCATATTATTTCAACCTTTCGCAACTTTTCATCTGTCTTTCTTAAAATGAAAAGGGGGTGGCTTTTGGACAACTTCAAAACATATAGCAATGTCACATTATCTACTTATGCTTTGAACTATACCCAGTATCAGCCTCTTCAGGCAAAAAGGACAACTGCAAACCTTACTAAACCACACAAGGGTGTGGTTGAGGGCATCCCAGATAACAAGGTACTTCTCTTTATCACGAATAGCCTCTAAGCCTCCAACAGTGGTTTGACAGTTCCACCATGGAAATGTCAGAAATCACAATGATCATATCTGCATTAAACAAGGGACACTGGGAGGTGAAGTAAGTGAAACTCCTAACTTCGCACACAGTCTAATTCTCAAAAGGGTACCTTTTTAAATTCTGCTAGAAAGAACTAAAGCAAATGAAAACAGACCACACAGTCCTCTGCTTAGGAAACTGTGTTTCATTAAAACTGGAGCAGACAAGAGACTAGAAGGGGAAACAGAAACAAGCTTTACATCAAGGATAAAAGTTTTTTTTAGAAGTTTTTTAGCCAGACTGCTACCTGGGCAACCTTACATAGACTGAATGTGAGCAGTGGGTGTGGTATGGTGAAATGCATAAAAACATAGCATTTATGTAATGTTAGTTGAGTATTTAACATGTTCCACACAGGTTATCAGACAATACAGTCCTCAGGGGTAAAGTACACTAAGTTCAGTGGGACTTAATGTTTAGGATTACAGCCTCAGTTATCTTCGAACTAAGCACAAAAGGTAAGCCAGTATCATTACCCCACGGTGCAGATGTGGGTTTTTTTCGGGGGGGGGGGGGTGGGAGATTCTTGCTTTGAGAAAGTGTGGCTTGCCTTAGGCTAATTAGTCAGTACAATTCAAGCAATGAAATTTGAATGGGGGACTTCTAAGCCTACACAATTATCCACTACACCTACACTAGCACTTATTGAAGAGGAAGATTTGTTTATGTGAAGAATAAACCACGAAAATAAATTGCCCAATTGTTTCTACCAGCATCAATGCCAAATATTGGGAGACTCGACAAATAGTGTAGACTGCCACACTAAATGATATTAAACATTTTAAGTTTAAAAAAATTAGCGCACAACAGTTATTTCTTGCACTGGCAGCACATGTATAGTATGTGCGATGGCAGAAGATGACATAGTGGTTGTGTGAACTTCCTGAAAGTCAATGGCACTTCAAGGCCTTGCAAGCCTGTATCCAGTGCCTAAGCCTGATGACTTCAATGCACGTCATATATACATAACTCCACACAGGACTTCTGCACCCTAGATGTCATAGCTTTCAAAAATCTTCAGAAAAATGCCACATGACATGTTTACCACAGACACTATAGCAGCCTCCAAGACCAGAGTTCTACCTATATTGCACTTCTGAATTCAGGTGCATGCCCATTCTATAGAAGTATGCTGATAGACAAGTAACAGGCCTATTCAGACGGAACCACACCATTTAGTTCAAGGATTCTATGGAGATTCCTACTCTGCTAAGTGTTTGCACCAACAATTTACATGAACTAAAAATGAAAACCCAGGGTAGGTGATATCTGTATTAGACTACTAACACCTCATAAACACTCGTGCTTTTGAGTCTTGCAGGCCTCTTCATCAAGTTGGGCAATACAAAACTTCAGCAAAGGGAACAGAAAAGTCCTCAGAATAATCATGCTCAGATGTTCATCTGTGTTGTTTTGATTAAAGTAAGTTCCAAAATGGAGTCTGCAGCATTTTAGAATCACAGCAGATTTCACCTCAGGGAATGCAGATTTCATCTTCTTTCTCCATCTATGTGATAAAGAGCTGCCAATCATCCTCATCTTTCCCATTAGTTTGCATCTAAAGATATAGCTTCTGTTTGCTAGGAACAGAGGCACACAGTAACATGGCAAAGGCCATACCAGACTAGAGGAAGATTACATTTAGCGTACTATATTTACATTAAGTGTTTAAATATTTACATGGATATAGTTTATTTAATTTTAAATCAAAATTAAATAGTGGGTACTTTCCTTTCTCTGCCCAGCCATTGTAGTATCTAGTCTGATGAAGAACCCCACAGGATTCAAAACCTAGCCTGTTTGTGAGATTTTAGCAGTCTAATAAAGATATCATCTACCCTTGTTTTTTGGATTTTGCACAAAGACCCCACAGCCTTTTCTCCTGTTTAAATGGAGTAAAAACAGATCTAACAGGAATCATGCTTTAAATAATACTTCTATGCCCCCCTCCGCAAAATTAATTATATAAACCAGCCTAAAAGGGCAAGCCACAGAGTGTACTGAATGCCATGATCTGAAGCTTCTTGGACTACAGTCTGAAAATAAACTTCTGACAAGAGCTAGGATACACTTTACAGGGCTGGGAAGAATATTTTTGCTAGGAGTCTTGTAAAGGAAAGTACAGTGCAATCACACCTGCACATTTAATTAAGTTGATTTCAATATGTTTAAGGAAACAGAATAGCTACAATCCTGTTGCATAAATTACACATGTGGAAGGATTATGATGTCACCAGCAGGGGGAAATTTTTTGGTAATTAAAAACTTCCTACTTCTCTTTCAAGTCTTTTTTGATTCTTGTGTAATCCCATTCATCACGTGGAAGCCATAGGAAGGAAAGAGGCAGTCTTTCATTATTCAAAATGGCACCACAAGATGACATCACCAGCAGGAAGAGATTTTGAGTGAGATCCTATGGTGAGAAATACTCAAGAGATAGCAATTCACAATAGGTGCACAATCACAAACAGTTTGAAGAGGAAGATAAGTGGGAGACAGCAAAAGAATTGGGGTTGCTGCATAAGGAATTGCAGTTGCTGCAAAAGGAACTTTCAGAACAGCCAGGATTTAAAGAGTAATAGAAGGAGGAGAAAAATTCCAAGGGAAAATACAAATACAATACCTTTAGGGAGCAGATCAGGAGGGCTGAGCTCAGACTTGCAGAAAAGATTGAAGGGATTGAAAAGGAGGGTTTTCAGCTATATTCAGAGCAAGAAGAAGAAAGAAGAAGTAGATGTACTTAGAGAAGATGCAGAAATGTTAAGGCTAATATTAACAACAACAACAACAACAACAATTTGTTGTCAAGGTAATTCTGACTTATGGCCTTATCTCTGACTTGTGACATATTTCCAGGGATTTCCAGGCAGAGAATATTCAGAAGTGATTTACCATTTGCTTCTTCTGGGGGCGCCTTGGGACAGTGCAGCCTGCCCAAGGCCACAAAGGCTGGCTGTATTAGCAGGTGGCAGAGTGGGGAATCAAACTCCCAATCTCTGGCTCCACAGCCAGATACTTAAACCACTGAGCTATCCAGACAGTTTCAACAGGTGATAAAGAGGAGTCAGAGCAATTTGAAAAAGAAGAACAGAATTCAGTCTCATGAAAAGAGAATCAGTGATGAAGTGAGGGGGCTACAGCTTGAGACATGTAAACAGGTAGTACAGGAGCACCTAGTTACTTTAAACAAATTCACATATCTAAGGCCAGATGAATTGCATTCAGGGATACTAAATGAACTTGCAGATATAACCTCATAGTATCTGTCTATAATATGAAAGTCCTGAAGACAGTGGTAGACAAATTCATCCTATGTCTACAAAACGGGGGGAAAGAGGACCGATACAACCACAAATCAGTTAGCTAGACAACATGTTGGGAAAGGTTCTAGTAGAGATAATTAAATGGTTTATGAACAGTTAAAAGAGAATGCAGTTATTGCTAAGAATCAGCACATGAGTCTCAAAAACAACTCACACCAGATGTAGGTTCTCTCTCTCTTTTTGTTTTTAAAGATGTAGTCTATTTATGGGTCCAAATGGAAAACTCCATGATATACTAATTTCTAAGCAGAGTTGCTACAGAATGGACTTTTATATTCCACCATATAAAGTCATCACAAGGAGGCTTATAGTATTTAATAAAATATCAAAGATAAATAATAGAAATAAATAATCTGATGATTAAAGCAGCAGCAAAGCAAGAAGCTAAAAAAATGGTAAGCAGAAAAAGAGTTTTAAAGTGCTCTTGAAAGTCACCTATAAAGGGGTTATATGAACCTCTTTGGAAAAAGAATTCTGAAGCTAAGGGACCACCACCAAAATATACTTGCAAACTCATTTTCACACCTACCTATTTTCAAGGTTTTTTTAATCCATATATAGAGAACATATTGCTCTGCCAAACAGAAAAAATAAAAAATGCCACCATACTACAATATTATTCCTGTGAAAATCCACTGCAGACAATTAACGAAACTGATCACATGACCAGATTACCACATTACTCTGTGATGAGTGGGATTTATTGATGAAACTGATTCAGCATAAATGCCAGGTCTCTGATTTTAGTCTAGTAATCATGAATATAGAACAAAATAGCTACTCTAATTTTCCTTCTACACTTTATTTACACATGATTTTACACACAGTCACTGTTCATATTGAGTACATTATCTTCAACTGCCTTCACAATCACGAACATCATTCAAATTACCACCATGCTTTGGAAAGGAGGAAAGTTCAGCTCTCAGCCATTAATTAACTATCATCCCATTAAAATGGGATGGTTAATGTGTCAAATACTGTCTGTTATTATGGGTATCCTTAAACCATTGCCCCACAATGTGCCTTATCTGGATCTTCAATATTTCTTTATTAATATTTATGTACCACCCTTTTTGCTTAAAAACAACTTCAAAGCAGTGCTCAAGAAGCACAAACATGTAAAAAAACCAATTAAAAAAACATTAAACATATCAGTAAATAAGTAAGGATGCAAGTAAATCTAAAGCCAAAAGTTAAGGAGATGTGTCTTAATTTTTAAACCATAGCCCCGGGGAGTACACGTAATTGTACAGTAATGGTTCCCAATCACTTTTGTGTTACACTTGCATTTAATTTCTGAGAAACCATACCTTATTTCTCTTTACAGGCACTTTCAAGTCCAGAAGTTCAAATTTGTAATTTAGATTTAAGAATATAAAAAAGTATTAATTACCTGAAATTTCAAGTATGCACATGTAGTTTTCGAACTTATTAAAAATGAACAACAATGTACTCATTGTGCTTCCTTTTTAAAGTTGTGGCCAAAATCAAAATAATTCTCCAAATATACGAATTAAAAATTAATGAATAAAACTGGTAACTATCATGGATGTTTATTTACTACAGCTAACTTATGGATAAATGCTTCCTTATATACACCCCCACTAGTACACTACAACTTTTAGGACCAAATATAACCCCACAGTACTGTGGAAGCTATGAAATTATAATTGGTTCTATAGGTAATGTATCCCTGTACATTTTGGGATTGTTTTATTCTATTTCTGCTTTTGTTATTAGAACTAGCTCAGATGGTTAAAAAAAAAAAGAGGAGGAGGCTTCCAGGTTCCTTACAACTCTTTTTTCAGGAAGAAAGGTGGGATGCATTTGCCTGCCCCCCAAAGCCCAAAAAGTTTCAATCCTTTTTTTTTGGAGCCTGATCTGTCTAATTAATTGCAGGGGGGGGGACTCACTGTGAAAGGGAACAATAATGTTTTTAAAAATCAACTACATAAATTATGCATGTTACAGCTGGACTAGATCAACCTGCTGGGTGTACTTGGTCCAATCACTTGGTATGAACCTGGTTGGGGATGAAGTGGGCAAGAGTAAAACCATGTATGCTTCTTGAACTTAGTGGAGGAAGGAGTGAAATATAAACATAACCAACCAATAAACAATAAAGATTGATATTTCACAAGGATGCTTCCAGCTTTTCTCTCTCTCAAAAAAAGATCAAGTCTTAGCTTGCTTATAAAACTTATATTTTTAAAACCCTCATTCAGGATTCCTCATAAGTTTTGCATGAACACAAACCTCCAGATTTCCTCAAACTTTCTTTGGCAACAACCTGCAGATTTACAGATTCTCATCAAGTAACTTAGCCGTTGACAGAGCATGGAATAAACACAAGGGGAAATAAACAGCACTGGTGGGTGGCAGCAGGCAGAGACACTTGCCACATGCTCCTCTCTTGCATATGCATGAGTACACATCACCTACCACCAGTTAAGTTTGCATGCTCTATTCTTCCATTCTTTATGCCAGAGACAGTTGTTGCTCGAAATCACCCGTGGCACTAGCAATGGGCAGACGGTGCCAGCAAGCACCTGCAAGCAGCAGATTGCCATGGCTGCTGTTGCCATTTGTCTTCACTTGTCTCATCCTCATATATTTTCTCTCACCTCCCTTGGAAAGTCTTTATGCCTCTTTCCACACCTTTATTCCACCTCCTCACCTCCCTCAACATTCTGAGAAACAATGTTCTAGAATCTAGGGTATGTGTTTTGTGATTTCAAGTCAGAACCAACATACAGTTACCCTAATAAGGCTTTCAATAAAAGTAAGACATTTAAGGAATGGTTTTACCAGTTCCATCTTCACAGTCAGTTTTCATGGTTGAGAAGGGATTTGAACCCAGGTCTCTTGAGTCAAGCATGCTATCCATTATACCACATTGGGTAACCCAGAGTGAATATATCCCTGCACAAACAATACTGTGGTCAGAAACAAATGCTGAGTAGCATATTCAAAAAGTGTCTTTCAGCACAACCACCACTGTCTCTGGCCTTTAAGACTAACTAAGGGTGTGCCTAGAAGGGCATCTGTCCTGTGGTGTGGTCTCAGTTGGAGATAGACTGGTTTGCATTTTTCTTCCCAGCAACAACACTTACCCATACCTTTTGGGTTCCTGTAGGAGCAAATACAATTGCTCCACTGTGGTTCAGTTCCAGGGTGTGTGATTACTGGGACTGAATCAAAGAGGATGATTTAAGCTGTCCCTTTGCTTAATGATCTTGAGTAGAGATGGGGGTATTCGTATACGAATATCCCCCCACAGGTGCAGATAATGAGGGTCCGGCTCCCTGGGGCCAGACCGACTACTCATGATTCCACCGCTGCCGCGAGCTCCATGGTGCCTTCCTATTGCTCCGTTGCTCGCAATGGATTAGCCAGTCCTGGCAGAAGGTGGGATGACGAGCCTCTCCGCCAGGTCACAGAGTGGCTAATCCATTGCGAGCAATGGAGAGATAGGAAGGCACTGCGGAGCTCATGGCAGCAGCAGAATCATGAGTGGTTGGTCTGGCCCCGGGGGGGCCGGATCCTCGTTATCTGCACCTGTGGGGGGATATTCGTATACAAATACCCCCATCTCTAATCTTGAGTAATGGAAAGCTTCCATCCCCTTCCCCTGCAGAGAAGGGTGAGGAAGTTTTCCATTTCTTTTTAATTGTTGCGACTCCAAATGACATACTGCACCTCAAAGTGACCCTGTTTAGAACAATCCAGGCCGTGATAACTGGGTTGTCTAGACGCACCCTTAATGTACTACGTTTTAAATTTAAAAAATGTTCACCTCAAAGACACATCAAGATCTTGCTGGCTACATTGCCTGGTTTGGTTATGGTGACACATTTTAGTTACATTCTGCCTTGACTGCTGCAATATGCTTTCCATGGGATGGCCTTTGAAGAGTGTTTGGAAACTTCAGCTCGTTCAAATGCTGCAGTTTGACTGGTAGTGGTTACAGGGAGCATACAATTCCCCTCTTCCAACAGCTCTACTGATTGCTGGCTTAATTCAGAGCACTGATTCTAATCTATAAAGCCCTATGACTTTATAGAGGCATGAACCACTGTTCCAACACAGTTCTGACCCTCACCTCCTCTGGTGGGTGCCCACTCAGAGGCAGCACCTGGGGAAGGTGAGTAAGGAATCCGGGAGTCTGCCTCTGGTTGGGTGCCTGCTGGAGGAGGCAGGGGTCACAACTGCATCAGAACACCTGTTGGGTTGACAGCCAAACCATCTCTACCCTATACTACTTGGGTCCAGGCTATACTACTTGGCTCATCTGAAGAACTGAGTTTCTCCATAAGAACCTCCCCAGTTTTTAAAATCTCTGGAGGAGACTCTTCTCTCAGTATTACCACCTGCCCAGGAAATTCTCAAGGTATCTCCTCAACACGAAGATGAAGGCCCATTGCCCTAGGCTGCTTGCCTCTCGCTCCCTCTTAATACAAAGCAACTAGAAGATACAGGCATTTCAGAGCCAAAACAGATGATATAGTCAGTCTGTCATCAGAAGCAGAAAATTCTTAAGGGATAATTAATTATGTGCATTATGTATTTATTATTTATTTAAAATATTTTTACCCTGCTTTTCTCCTTAAAAAGGACCCAAGGCAGCTTATATCATTAAAAAACAATATTTAATGCTAAAATAGTAAACATACAAATATTAAAAAAAGATCAGACAAATACCACACTAAAAACCAGTTAACAAAAGCAACACCAAAAACACATTAAAAGCAGTAAGGTACAACAATCCACTTAAAAATCCCCTATCAGGCAGCCAGTCAGTGAGGGAAAGATTGCCTGAAGAGAAAATTGCTTGTAGAAGGACAACAAAGATGGGCCAGGCTGGCCTGCTGTGGAAGGGAGTTCCAAAGCCTGGGAGCAGCAACAGAGAAGGCCTTCTCCTGTGTCCCCAACAAACATACTTGTGAAGGTGGTGAGACCAAGAGAAAGGCTCCCCTGATGATCTTAACTAGAGATGGGGGTATTTGTATACAAATATGAATATCCCCACGCAGCTGGACTTAACAAGGGTCTGGCCCCTGGGGCCGGACCATCAACTTACACATCCTACTGCAACGGTGCTCCCGGTTATCCTTCCAATCATGCCTGAAGCACTGCTCTCTTCCCACTCGTCTGGCCACTCGGCAGCCGTGCAGGGAGACTCGTCCTCCCTCCCCCTGCCTGGAGTGGCCAGCTGAGCGGAAAGAGAGTGGCGCTCCGGGTGCAATTGGAAGGGTGAGCAGGGCCGCCACCACCGCAGGATGTGTGAGTGGCCGGTCCAGACCCGGAGGCTGGACCCTCGTAAGTCCAGCTGTGTGGGGATATTCGTATTCGTATACAAATACGAATACCTCCATCTCTAATCTTAACACCTGAGCAGGGTCATAAAGGGGCTGCGGTCCTTGAAATAGCTTAGACCCATGCCATTTAGGGCTGTATAGGTTAGAACTGGCACTTTCAATTGTGTCCGGGAACAGATCGGCAGTCAGTGGACCTGATGTAACAGGGGGGTTATGTGATCCCTATGACAAACCTCAGTTAGCAATTTGGCTGCAGGGTTTTGGACCCACTAAAGTTTCCGAACACTTTCCAGAGGCAGTCCCACATAGAGCATGTTACAGTAATCGAGCCAGAATGTAACTAAGATGTGTCACCATGGCCAGACCAGAATTCTCTAGGAACAGGATGAGATTTTCAGAAAAAAAGAACTCCCAAGCCCCACAATTTTGCAGAAACCCCCAGGACAAATTATGAAACTGGGAGCCATCAAAACAACAGGAGGTAAAGTAGCCCTCTTACCTCCATGCTGTTCCTGTGCTGCTTCTTGAAGCCATCTGAAAAATGTGCTAGGCCCCTTTGTGAATCATGAGGAATTCCTGAAACTCTCAAAGGTGCATGGGAGAATGAGTTCCAAAGGAATGTCTCAATCACAGCTCTCCAACACATGTACAGTGGTAGCTAGGTTTACGAATTTAATGCGTTCTCTGGGATGTTTCGTACTGCAAAAAATTTGCAAACCGAAACGCGGTTTCCCATAGGAACGCATGCACGGGGGCGGCGCTATAAACCTCCCATGCGCAATGCATCCTGGGAAAACTTGCTTTGTATTGTGAAAAAAATTCGTAAACCAAGGCATTCTTTTCAATAGATTTTCATTCGTAAATCGAAAATTACATTAACCGAGGCGTTCGTAAACCGAGGTACCACTCTATTTTCAGTTCTAATTATTGGCAACCCATAAAGTCTGCTTTGGCTCTCAAAGGCAGATGGTATGGTCAGGATGTGAGAGAATCCAACCAGAACATTAACCAAACTAATCTTCAAATGTCCATCTTGAAAGCAGTAGAAACAAACTGGGGGGAAATAGCAAATACCCAATGAAATGGGAAAGCTAAAGCACTCCCCTGCCAGAAAAAAACATAATTCCTACCAAAAGCACAGAGTCTCAATAAATCAACACCTTGATTACATGGAATCCCACCTGCCTATCTCATTACACATTCTACATTACCAGCATCCCATTTCAGAGGGACTGAACACATTATAATTTCTCCAAGCACAGAGCTACATTTCATGTACTGAAAATTGATTGTACAAGAAATAATCCTTATACAGATCTCCTGTGTACTGGTTGATCATGCCAGAAATCTAACTCCAGTGTTATACAATTCTTACTAAATAGCTCTGGGAATAATTAAATGGTTATATCTATGAAGTTTGAGATGTCCATCTGGAGAAAGCTAATGCGGGAAGAAAATTCTAAAGGACTGTACATTTGCTCACAGTCTTAACTGGACTCAGACACTAAGCAGAGGGACACAACATATTTATCTATATATTTCCAGTTTTAAATTTCAGTTTCCAAAGGGGTTGTTTTGAACCATCATCTTCAAAACAAGAACCCCAGTGAGCCTAACACTGCCTTTTTAGACGGTTGATAGATTTCCAATATTATATGCAGTCTGGCATGTATGAACCACTGGGTGAGCTTGGAAGGAAACACAGAGTTAGAGCTCATCAAATAGATGGGAATGACCTCGATCTTCATTCCACCTAACCATGTTCTGCCATCTCACTGCTTATCTAGATTTGCCAACAATGGGGCATTCATTACAAGTGAGCTAAATGAGCAGAATCCAGACAGAAATAAAGCAAAAACAGCTGAGAGGACTAATGGAGATAACAGCATGATCTTTACAGATGGGTAAAGGCCTCCTCAATGACACATGGCTGTACAACAGGAACCTATCCACATATTCAGCCTGAAAGCATATGTGGCTTCAAAGGGGGTAGGGACTGGGAACACATGTGTTTATGAAAGTCCTGCACTCACAGCAATGAAGTCCTGTAGGTCTTCGTGCATTCAGCACGAAGGTCTGCACCGGTGTTGACAGCATGTTTAACTGGATGTGTTTACAGCATTTCTGTGACTGGCAGCCCTTCATGATGAGGGCTGCTGATCACAGTAATATGTAAATACATTAAACTGAACTAACTTACAACACCTATGGCGACCTGCACATTGAATACATGAAGGTCTCTAGAAATTCTGGGTGGGGTGGGGTGGGGAGGGGATGTGGGGGCAGAGCTTACTAGTAGCTCCACATAACTAACCCTTTTGAGCCTTATGGAGCAGCTCCTTTTTTAGCTGGTTTCTTGTTTTTCACATGTTTTCAAAAATTATTCTTGGTCTCAATATTTTTATACTTATTAGTACTATCGTCTCCTTTTTTAATTTTGGAAGTTTGTGCTCTTTTAAACAGAATTTTCTGAATGGAAACATTCTTGCCTCAAATAGCTCCCTTGTTATCCATGCTGGCATCCTCTTGGGCTTGATGGAGCTTTTTCTAAAATCTGCAGTATATATTCTAGCTCTGCTTCTCTTGTGGTTTTGAATAGCTCCTCAACTTTCCTGACTTCCTCTTTCAACTTCCTTTATTCCTGCTCCATTTTTGACAGTTTTTTTTTTCATTTGAAGTCAAGTACGACAGCGTTTAACATGAGATGGATTCTTTCTATAACTGAAGGCATATCCGTTGGCTTGCAAGACCTGTGCAGTGCTATGAATGATGGGATCTTTGGAGTTCATTAATTTGTACGATCACTATAAGCTGGAAGCATCTTGGAAAGTACTGGAATTCCTTGGGAACTGGCCACTTACATTTACGGTGATAACACTGTGGGTTTTAGTAAGTCCCATCAGTTATTTTTTGCACATGATGGTAGGGCCAGTGGTTCCCAATCTGTTTTCACTTGCATACCGCTTGGCAACCCATTTCCATAAATTGTATACTTCATATTTGGAATTAATATGTTTGCAGGACTTACAGGACTGACTGAGTTGCCTTCTTATATATACACTGGTATGGGTGCGACAGCACTCAAATGTTTGTGAAGCGGAGGAGACTGAAAGCTGAGTCTGAGGGGCACCCTGCCAAGCATGCGCACTGGAACGGCATGTTCACTATATATTGTTTAGGGAGGCACTCCCCACTATTCACCATAATAACAAAGCAAGGGAACAGGGCTTTTCTCAAGGTTAAATAACAAGGAAAACCACTCCACCACTTGTCATAACATTTAATTAACTTCACAACTTTTGATTTCTATCTTGTCGTACACTGTTGACGAATGTGTCTTTTCCTGCCATTATTCAATTTTTTTTAATGTACCACTAAATGTACTGATTCATGTACCCCTGGGGTCCAGGTTGGGAATCACTGTTCTAGTATATATCTGTTTAGGGTATCTAGAATGAGGAATATGCATTTATCTATTGTACGGAAGGATAACTAAAAACCTGCACTACCACAAAACTTTCTTTTTTGGATGCCTGGCTATCACAAGACCATCCCAGTCGAAGGTGTAAATGAATGTTCCCTGCATTAAGTCATTTTGGGGGCCACACATTACTGTCCACAACTGTTCCATGAAGGAGTCCCTCCCATTTGAGATTTGCACTCTGTTTGACTGTATGCTTTTCCTGCTTCTGAGAGGTGGGAAGAAGTGGTTAGATGAGTTGGCATCAAATAACGGCCCCTCCTCCACTATATGGAAAGCATTGTAATTCTGTGAACTTGGAGCATCCTCTCTGGAAGTTATGCCTATTGTGACCAGCTGGACCTAATTTAGGAGAAGATAGGAGGAGACAATAATCAAGCAACAATAACATATCTCAAAGCTCTTCGGAAATTGCTTTAATTCACAACATTTCTCCCCAGAAAGTACTGTTAGTAGTTTTGCCCTCAGAAAGAAACTGAAGACAGGAGTGCCTGAGAACAGTTTCAGTTTGAATTAAATATAAAATATAAGACATTTTGGTATGCTGAAGTAAAGATAGTTTATTCCAGTTTCTCTTATCCTCCCCCGCCCCCAACCCCATAATTAAAGAAACCGAAATGAAACACCCAGTTCAAGTAGGGTACCTGCACAGGAGGAAAATCAGGTTTAGGATGTGCTACTGAAAATCCAAAGGCTCTATTAACAAACATTAATTTTGTTAGATTAGTATGATGTGAGATTTTAACAAAATGAACCAGAACAATAGTGCTAGACTAATTTCCATGCCTTTGCAACTGTGAAGAGCCATTCTCCAAGAACTATTAACAGATAATCACACACACCCCCAAATTAAACTGCTCCAGGTACAAACCCCCAAAATATCTCATCTTCATGGTCACTACGTGCCACCAGCTGCTCCCCACCTTTATACCTGGAGTTATTCAGGATCCCACCCTTACAGTCCAAATGCAAATGGGCCAAGCAGAAGAGAAGAGATCAAGTCCTGCAGAACTCACAGAGAGATGGTTTCTGGGCATCTTCAACAGCAGTAGGATAGCCATTGTAGCTGGAGTCAGTATCTCACTTTCCCCAGGAGCGAAAGGGCCAGAAAGAAGAAGAATGACAAGGTCTTGCAGAACTTAAAGCTAAATGTCCTCTGACAGGTTTTATGAAAAGTTACAACCCATATTGGATGAGAGGCAATCTTATACACTAGATTGGTGTGGCCAATGTGTGGCCTGCAGATGTTGCTGGACCAAAACTCCCACAACTGACTACACTGAATAGGGCTGATGGGAACTGCAATCCACCATCTTGAGGGTCAGGTGTTGATGACCCTTGATGAAATATCTCACAAATAAAGCTATCCACAGCAGTACCACATAGCACATCTTGACAATATATAGATGGACATCAGAACAATCACACAGAATGTGCACGAAGAAAGCTTATTTACATAACTAACTATGCTCATGTGTGTACATCACCTAAACCTGGAATTCATTTATGCGAAACTAAATAACCAAAAACTTCCCATACTCCATGCTTCCTGCAACAAAGGTAAATCTGCTGCCTTCATCACGCCTTCAGTCTTATCATAACTCAAAACTAGCACTGTTTCATTAATTTGCATGTGGAAATATTGTGTTTTATCATTGCAAAATGGAGTAAAACATTTGACTCCCAAATGAGAACTGGTAGCTGGAAGAGATGTTCTTCTAATTTCTGTTTCTATGCTTTATGGTATGGCAATTTCCTGTCACACCCAAATTACAACAGAAATTCAAGGTACTTTTAACTGACGTTAGGTGGAAGTATTTAAGACGTGAAAATATATGTTTTAATTTAATGTCATATTTTAACACTGTTTAGGTTCAATTGTATTTTAATACTAATATCTTGACTGTGACTTTAAAGACACATATTTTTAGCTGTTGTGTGCTGCCATGAGTCCTTTCACTGGGAGAAAGGTGAGATATAAGTAATTAATTAATTATAATTCTAATCTTAGAACTGCAGAGCTGGAACGGACCCTATGGATCACTGAGTCCAGCCCTTGTCACAGAGGCACATTGGGGAACAGAACTCCTAACCTCTAGCTCCACAGCCAGCTACCTAAATCACTGAGCTATCCCACAGTTCTAGTTAGTTAGTTAATTAATTAATTAATTAATTGGGTTTTTTTTAAGCTTGCACTGGAAGAAAAACTAGAATCTGTTCTTTCTCACTTATTTATATATCTTCAGATCACCAAATAACCAGAGCTTTTTGGTTCTCTGGACAATGTATAATACATTAATAATATAAAATGCTATTATTGAAAAAATGCAGATGAATCACACATAATAAAACCATGATGACATCAGCAGCAAAAAAAACCACAAAATGCTGCAGCATAAAAACCCAAAGGAATAACATCAGTAAAACAGAAGACTGCTAAGAACTAAGAAAGCACTAAAAAAATTCTGCTTCAATGTAATCCATAAAATCTGAGGAAACAGATGCATGACCCATGCTTCTCTGATAAGTCTACCCCTGCTTCTCCTTGCTAGGATGACATGGATTTCAGCAAATTCCCAAAGCTGTTAGGGATATTTCTGTAAGTATGGCTACAATGGCAGCAGGGATCCAGCTAGTGTAGGCCATCTGGGAACAGTCAGGCTTGATTAGAACAATTTAATCAAGCCTGACTGTTCACATGGAAATGGCTCCTGCCAATTTTGTGAAGTGGTATAATAAGCATGCTACTTCAAGATATTGGCAAATTAATCATTTTCCCTTCTCAGCACAAAGCAAGTGAAGTAAAAAAAATGTTTTGACTGCATGTAGACTATCGCTAATGCACTGCATCACTTATTTTAAAAAAATATATTTTCTTTGCCTTCTCTTATAGGGCTGGTCAAGAAACTGTCTGCAGCTGAAGCCACCACTGTGGATTTGACTATGAGTGGCTTCTCGACCAACCCTTTAAGGAAAAGCAAAGAATTTTTTTAAAAAAATTGTAACTGATGTAGCACATCAGTGATAGTCTACATACACTCAAACCCCATTTCTTATGCCCTCTGCCAAACAGGGGAAGTGATTAATTTGCTCGCTTATTAAGCCACTTCACGATATTGGCAAATTGAAAGAGGAATGCTTGCTTTGGATTGGATCAGAGTGATTGTACCTGCACTAGAAAAGTAGAAGCCCTTGACAGAGGCCAGAATGGTGCAGCTAGGAATGTTCTGGCAGTGGGCTGGTACACTCTAGCAAATATATAATCTGATTGCCATCTTTAAGAGCTTACCAACCCCTCCCTGCAGTGCTCCTAACAGAGGGCTAAACAGGCCATGTAGTCAGCCCCTGTGACAGATAACCAGTTCTGCTTTTATATGTTAAAGAAGAAAGTGTGAGTCATTCCTTAAAAAGATACTATGTCAGGTTCTGAGAATTAAAACCTTCTCATTCAATCAAAGGTAAACACAACTCAATTGCATTTCAAAAGGCAGAAATAGCTCAATTGTTCATTATTTCACAAACAAACAGACCATAATAATATTATATCTTCATATTGCAAACAAATTACATGAGCATAGAAATGGTATATAAACTCTCCAAACAGTAGCTATTATTAGTGTGTCCTACACCATAATTAACCACAAATAAGTGCGATAAGCAGCTACAACGAGAAGTCATGTTTCTTCAGATCTATGGGATTTTTGGAAGAGCTTAAATAAAATACACACTGGAAGCTTAACAAAAAAGATAACCTGTAAAGAGTAGAAAACTTCATAAAATTGAACTGCTGCAAAGTAGAATAAGTTTCACAACATTAAAAAGTATGCGTAAAATCAAAATCATATCCCCCTCATGTCTATTCAATAAATGGTTTGGAAGAAAAAGGATGGGGAAAAAGTGATGATATCCTAAAAATTCCCATTTTCAAAATGCATTAATGTTTGATAGCCACTTTTGGAAGTTTACTGAAAGACATCTCAACACTAGTATGCTGAATCAGGAAGGAATATATGAAGCAGCCTGATACTGACCATCTAAGCCTTGGATCTACACTGACTGACAGCAGTTGGATAGTATCAGGCAGAAGTCTTTCGAAGTTCTACTTGGAGATGCCAAGGACTGAAACTAGGATGTTCTGCATGTAGGTCAAGACCACTACCATTGGAGTGCAGCCCTTTTCCAGATTAAATAGAAAACTGCAAAGTAGAGAAAGGCAAAGCAATGTACTCTGAAAAAACAAAATCCAAGCATATCAATAGTCACTGCTATTTGGCACAAAATGAATCTCTTCTCATTAAGATTTAAATTGGAGTAGTAGGGCATCAGTTAACGGGGGGGGGGGAGATTATTAGTTGAGATGGCAGAGATATTTAAGAGGAAAAGACCCCCATTGCTTACAATGGGTCAACTAAGAGAAGATTTTGGAGGTCACACGTGGAAAAAAGGCTTAGTGAGTGAATAGTTGTTATCTATAGATAAAGGTCCCAGGCCTAAGGGGGGAAACTGTCGACAGATTTGCTGTTGGACTTTACCAGAGCAGGAAAACATAGAATGATAACATTTTGGAGCTGGAAAGCAAAGAGTAGTTTTAACACAAATTACAACTAGCCTTCTTCCTATTTAAACCAATATGTTTCAAGAAGAAAATTATGGCAACACCGACTGAGTGAAGAGCTTGACCCATCAACTAATTTGAGTTTAATGCTCTTAAGTGTGGTGATGTATTTTCACACCTAGAGTAAAATCTTCCAACTGACAAATAAAATAGTAGACATCCACAATGGGATACATGATCATCTTTTAAAAGACTGCTTGACTCTTAGTTGTTAGGTACAGTGAAGGAGTGTTATAGACTATAATTATCCCAGTATTTTACAATTATTGCTCCACCAAGGGTAACAATATGGTTGTCACACTAAGGTTAGGTTCAGACATAATAGTAAACCTGGGTATCCTGGCTTTTCAAGTATGAGCAGTGTGGTGGTACATGCAGACCAACTGCTCCCACTTGAACCAGGAGTGACTAAGCAAACAATGAAGTTTCAACCTACAATTTGTTTATCATGTTGTCTAAACTCTGTAGAGCCAGCATTCTGGCTTATTTCCCCACCTCCACCCGAAGCCTGAGAAAGAAACCCATACAATAAACAGTGGATTCTTCTTCTGGCTTACCAGGAGAGAGGAAAGACAGAGCCCAAGCCACTGATAGGTTCAGACAACACTACACATGCAAAGCTCTTTGATGTATTTAGCTATTGAAAGCAAGAACAATTGGGCAGCATGTGCTACCACAGTGCTCATAACCAATATCAGTTTTCTTGCAATTCCTTGGTTAATCATTACATCAAAATATAACCACTGTCTATGATTAGCCAAAGCTCATAATGCTTAAAATGTCCCAGTCTCTCCCATCTTGCATTGTCAACTAACTAAAGAAATACACTTGTTTCTATATTGTTTACACAGAGGTTGCAAAAGGTAACATTTCCGAATTAGCATTCTATCCTCTATGGGGGGGGGGGGGGAAATGTTTTTAGAAAATAATGCCTGTCTCAGTAAGCATTTGCATTATATATAATAAACATTAAAGAGAAGACAGCTGTCCAAATTTGGGCACTTTCTGACTCAATGAAAGATTTTAACTGACTCATTTAATCAGCAATCAACTAAGGGAGAAATAGCTCACATTTCAGACTGCTTGTGGAAAGATCCAGTATGAGATATTTTCTGACAATCACACAACACACAGGAGATCACAAACCAGCCGGACCCTGCTTTTTTTCTTGTCTATTTCCATTGGAGTACACTATAAATTCTGGCTCAGATGACTTGGATCTCCAAACAGCAAGAAGAGTCATTTCATTTTCCTCATAATCCACCTCAGTAAAGATTGTTGAGAAGCATGGAGCAAATTGTGGAGCTTCCTTGTTTGGTTTCTGTCTACCACAAGAGCCATTTAAATATATATTGTTGTCTAGTTTTAAACCAGTATGGTATAATGGTAGTAGACACATGTGAATGTGTCAAAGTCCCACTGAACTCAGTGGCATTTACTTCTGTGTAACTATGTACTAATTTATTATCTTATCATTTATCTGGTTCTACTCACCCTCATCTCTATACATTTACATAGAGCTGTGTTACATTGTTTAAACATAAAATCATCACATAAAAGTTTAGAGAAGTGACCAGCTTATCAAACAACTGAAACACCAGGTGAACATGTGCATTGGAGATGGTCAAACTCTTCATCATAAGTATACAAGTTCATAGAGCCCCTAGAAACTTCTTCAGACCCCCTGAAAATTAAAAAAGGTGCATTTTTTGCTTTTAAAAAAAAGACTTATTGCTCCGAAACGTCTTTAGGAACAGCAGTTCTGCTTCTAAACAGGGCACAAGCCCTGCTGCATCATTTAAACATTTATTCAAAAACATATGTAGAAAACTATAAATTAAATTCTGGCTACTTCCTGTTTTGATTTACTTTCTTTGGGGTTTTTTTAAACATTAGTGGGAATGTTGGTGCTGCTCCCATTAGGTCTTGAGGACAGGACAATGGCACCCAAAGTTTGCTCACTTCATTAAAGGTTAAATAGGTTGCATAATGTGATGGATCATATAAATCATCAGGAAACAGTATCACAAAAAAACACTGACAATGAGACATTAAGCACCGATAGGTGGATAATTGGCTTAATTGTTTGAAGAGGCACCCAAAAGACCTATAATGATGAAATCACATACAGTTTGACTCATCTCAAATGTTAACTGCTGACCTTGGAAATGGTACAAGTCACTACATTACCTGCAGGTTACTTCTTTAGTATTAATAATTATTATATAGTTATTACTTGGGTTTTTTAAAATAAGGCAACTTGTGCAGAATTTTTGACCATTTTTCTATCGTTAAAATTTTAGAAATAATTAAAATATTTACATCAATATATTATTCTCTTTTTTACAAGAATCATAGCTTTTTTTTCAGAAGTGCTAGGTTTAAAAAAATAATATTCCAAGAGTTGAATTAAAAGAAGACTCTTATTGAGCCTGTGCTGTTATATTGAGGTGGTGATGCCTAGTCTGCCTGGCAAATGGAAATAACCATAGCATCATAACCCCAAACAGCTTCAATTAGAAGAGAAAAGCTTGCAAGAGAAGTTGAGAGTTTGAGTCTTAAACTATAAAAGAGAACATGCCACCCACCTAGTTTTTACCATGCTATTCTCTTAAATACAGGAACAGAAATAACACCATTTCCATGCATTCACATAGATTATTAACAAATAATATTCCAGAGACCCTCCTCCAGGTGTCCCCATCTTCTAAAATAAAGGCAAATCTGACATCCTACAGATGTTTCTGACTGCAACTCCCATGATCTCTGACCTTTGCCCATACTGGTTGAAGCTTATGGGAACCCTAGTCCAAAACATTTGGAGGGCACCAGTTTGCTTACTCCTTTAGTAAGGGTATCAGGCAAAGGGCCTTCTCAGTTTGTCATCTCAGTTTTGGAATCCCCTTCCCCAGGACACTCTCTGGGCAGCAACTCTATTCTTTTCGGGAACCAGGTAAAGATCTTTTTATTTCCCCAGGATGTTTACCATTCTTGCTGAAACAATTTCCTGATGTGGTTTTGTAGTTCTGCTGCTTATGATTTTAATGCCTTGGAGTTTTTCTGTTTCTACTGAAAGGCAAAATTTAGATTTCTGAACAAAAAAGTGATTGTCACAGCTGACTACTTAAATGTTAAATTATAAATCTGATTTCACTTCAAGCATGTGCAAGAACTGGTCTTTGTTAAACACTGCCCCACACCCAAATTCAAAGCAGAAAGCTTCCCTATTAGCTTCAACACTCTAACAGATATGACCCATATCCTGGAAGATACTAGACAGAGGATACTTAAAACGAATACATGAGAATATACTACTGCATCATTTAATTTAAAATACAGTGGTGCCTCGACTTACGAACGTCCCTACTTACGACCATTTCGAGTTACGACCAGCTCCAGCCGCAAAATTTTGCTTCTACTTGCGACCGGAGCTTCCACTTACGAACAGAAAAAGGCGGGGGGGGAAGGCGGGAAATTCAAATTTCTAACTGTAGGTGGCGACGAGGCTGCTTCTTTGTAGCTCTTTCGCCCCAGCAGTTAGAGTGTGCATTGGAGGAGGCTTCGGACTGCCTCCTTCTGCTTCTGAGTGAGCGTGTGTGTGTGTTTGCAGGGAGGCTTCGGGCTGCCTGGTAAGGTAAGGTGCTGTTTTCTGCTTTTTAAAAACTGTTCTGGGTGTTTTTGCAGCGTGGTTTTGAGCTGGGGGGGTTATGTTTCTGTGCTGTGATGGGTCTTGGGGGGGGTTGTTTGTTGGTTGGTTTTTTTCCCCCATTTCCGATGGGTCTTAGGGTTTTTTGTTGCTTTTTGGAGTGTTTTTTCCCATTTCCAACGGGTCTTGGGGGGTTTGGTTGCTTTTGGGGGTTTTTCCCCCATTTCCGATGGGTCCTGCATGCTTCCCTTGCTTTTTCCTTTGTTTTCTTTGCATTTCCGACCTGCCCCCTTTGTTCTCTGTGCATTTCCAATCTGCTCGGTTTGTTTTCTGTGCATTTCCAATGGGTCTTGCACGCTTGATTGCTTTTCTTTTCTTTTTTTCCCCTTTGGCCGGAAGGGATTAATCGCGTTTCCAATGAGTCTTGCTGTGATTTTTTTTTGTGTATGATTTTTTTCTTTGGCCGGAATGGATTAATTGCATTTTAATGCATTCCTATGGGAAATGGTGCTTCGACTTACGACCATTTCGAGTTACGTCCATCTTCTGGAACGGATTATGGTCGTACGTTGAGGCACCACTGTACTTTGTAGGTCGTTACAAGGTCTTATCTTATGAACTGCAGCAGTATTGAATACTGGAGACCAGTGGTCTCCTGTTAGAACAATGCTGTAACGACCCAAATTGTGCAAGGGTGGCCATCATATTTTCTGCACTGACAGATGTTGGCCCTAATTAGTTAGGTTGATAATGAGGAGTTCTATTTCACTGACAATCCTACACTTACCTCCAATAGCTAAGCCTATTACTGTTTACCTATGCTGATTGTGTCAGTTCACCCAATTCTTCTCCTCCTGCAAGGTGACATTAACACACTGAAATCTATATAGAATAAAATTATATGAAGGAGGGACCACAAAATGAGAGCAAATAGTAGGTTTGTCTGCAGTTGGTTTCTTTTAGGGAGACCTGCTGATTACATTCTTCACACAACCCAGCACCAATTATATTAATTTCCATTAGTTATCCCTGACAGTAGTCTGGCCTTGCACAGTATGGTCAATGAGACTTGAACATCAACTCCATGTTTGAATGAATTCAGGCTAACTAACAGCCACGTTCTCTTCAACAACTGGAAAAAAAAAACCGCCACTATTTACCTATTAATAAAATACATTCAAGTAAGACAAATGTATTGTCACAATGTATATCCCATTTAGTATTTGCTCATAAGGCACACTAAACAACTGATGGGATAGATCAGGAAGCAATTCATGAAAAGGGGGAACTTGACACTTCTCTATTGCCAAACTTGGTAACATTAGGGAGGCAACTGGAAATCCATGGCACATCCAGTCTCTGTTCTTCACTGAAACTGCAAACAAGGAGGGCCAGTTGCTGTCAATAGGGTTGATGGTTTCTGCAAGACAAGCACAGGTCCCACAAGGAAATTGGACCAAAAGCTGTCTAACTTGTTTTGCAAAACATCAGATTATGGAAATTGTCATTACTTTTACTTCAGTCTGAAGTCAGTTCAGGCTCCTATATAAAAGGGTCACTAATGGATTATTATGCTCTTTAAACTTGGAGTAGTGGTCCTAACCACCTTATGCATACTTTCCTGAAAATAAGCCTCACTGAGAACAGCACCAGTTACTTCCGGGGGGGAGTTAAGCTGCACAAGGGTATTCAGAAGAATTGCAAAATTTGTTTTTATCTTAAGGACTAATATTAATGCCTGAAAACCATTTCCTTATTCATAAACACACTCTCATTCATATAGTTCCCACCAGCAGCACATTTTTCAATTGAGTGAAACTCTGCTTACATGAGAGAAAATTTCCTGCACAGAGATGGCAGCATATTAATAATATAAACCATTTTTTTTCAGATATGCTAGAGAATATAGTTCCACTGGGTGTTCACCAGACAGTACAGTTAGTTGCACATTCAAATCTAAAGATTTCTTTCCTGTAAAAGAACCAATTTGTTGGTTTAATTTCTAAAAATATGAAGTCTTATTAGTTGAGAAAGCTCATTACACTATACAAAAAGGTAAAAAAATGACTTCAGACATTGTGTTGTTGGTATAACTATGACTAGGACAAAATGAAAACTCACAAAGTTGTAAGGAATCTTCTGAATTCCCTAGAACTTTTCTTCAGTCTAGATTTAGGCCAAACAGGAAGAAGAAGGAGGGAAAATATATTCCTGTATATAGGGAAGAACATGAAACATGAAAGTCACACTTTGGAGAATGGAGATGCCTATTTGTATGCATGTTTACTCATCAGTAAATCCTACTGTATCCAATCGGATATACTCCCATGTAACACTGCACAAGAACACAGGCTTAATTAGTTTGAGGTACACAACTGATTTTCACCAAAACCTACTGAGAAAAAGTTACTTTACTACATCTGTAGTTCATCTATAAAGAAGTCAATGCTTTATACATGACCCCTCTCCTCTTTCTTTTTGCCTCATTACATATCTGTGGGGTAAGTCTGGTTGAGAAAAAGAGTGACTAGCCCCAAAAGTGAGTTCACAGCTGGGTAAGGATATGAAATTCTACTTTCTGAATCCTTGTCTAGCAGTCAACAAAGGCAGGAAGAAACACTGGACACTCTCCCTTTGAGAATATAAAAACTGGCAGTAATTTGCTTCTCTTCCTGTAGTATGTTTCAGAAAACTAGCAAAACTGAGAATAGTTTTGTATGATGTACTCGGCATACAAATGCAACATGTGCCTAACAAAATATTTAATAGCCTCTATACAGAAACATTTAACCATGCTTTAGCTATCAAATTTAAACATAACTTTCTACTATGTGCTAAGTAAAAATAATGCAAAAAGGTTTTACTTGGAAACTATAAATCTTTGAATGTGAAAACCAATATGCATGTTTTGTGACTACAGATTAAAACAATGTGGTGAATGCAGTCTTTCATATTCAACAGTTTCACAACTTCAAAATCTGTGATTTGTTCTCAAAACTTGGAATGCTGGTTCATTTAATGGAACCTAGGCCTTTTCATTTGTACAGGTTTAAAACTGGATCTGAAGCCTTCTAAAGTGGGAAATTAGCTGGATTTCAAATCTCTATGACAAATGCTTTCAACATTGATGTTAACCATTTATGGAACCTTTTTGAAAACTCTAAGAGGCCCATGGGTACAACAAGATTGCTATTATGAAGCCCGCAGTAGACCTACTTTGATTAGATCTTTAGCGCATTATAAATAAGAAGGTCTGGTAAAACAAAAATGACTCAAAATTTCATTTTTGTCTTATGTATTTGTATATAGGTATTCTTAAAGCCAAAGGAAGACACTGTGGAGACTGTATGCTGGATCAGTTCGGCATTAACTATAAACTGTTACATAGGAAGAAAGCCATAGGGATTGAATCTCAACCTTGTTTCTTCAGAGACAGAAGGTTTGGCGTTAATTGGATCCAACCAAAACCATTCTTTTTTCCCTCTAAAATACAAATGCATAAAAGATGCTTCTGTCTTCTTTTCTAAACCATAATACTTTCAAAACACCACACTTAATAACTTTCTAAAAGGGAAATGCATCATTAGACTTCTGCAGGAGATACTCTAGAACTATTACAGCTATCATTAGCACTCAGCCATATTACAGAGCAATCCTAAACATGTTTTACTCAGAAGTCTCAATAAGATTAAGTGGTTTACTCCCTACAGGTTTATATACTTCTAGAAGTCAATCTCATTATTTTCAGTGGGACTTACTCCTATCTAAATTTACATGAGGTTGCACCTTAGTAAATCTGCACTGGTTGATAAGAAAGTTAAAGCACATGAATTCACAACTTCTTTATTTTCATTTCTTCTTATGCCTTGCTAAAAACTGTTAGCTAGTTGAAAACTAGCTCTCCTAAATTCTGCCTCAGTTTCCCCATACGCAAATAAGGGAAAGTAAGTACTTTACTTAACTAAAGGCTAATAGGTGACCTACTGTTTTTACATTTGATCATGACAAAAATTTAACTCACTTAAATTGCTAGTGAGGACAACAGAGAAACAAGTCTTCATTAAAAAGGTATGATTTCACTTAACAAGATAAAGTGCATCCTGCATGCTGTTTTCTAGGGAAATACTCTCTGAACAGAGCAAGCTCTTACAAGTTAAAGCCTGTATATCAACTGTATGTCCAACACTGCAGAGCCATGACCAAACAACAAACTGAGTACAAGGCCTCACCGTAAGAAAGTGGTCTCCTGCATAAAGTATTTGTCCCTCAGTCCCAAATGCAAGGCCTCTCAATTATGGCTTATCCTTATTCACAGAGCGGTATATCAACTGGAAGAAGCTTTATGTCTCCCTCAGTAATTTCTGGACATTGATTCCCAGTGTGGTGTAGTGATAAAGTAATGGATCAGGACTCTGGAGAACAGGGTTTGAAGCCCCGCTCAGCCATGGAAACTCACCGGGGGCATGGGACTGGTTAAACACTCCTTAAATATTTCATTTACCTTGAAAGGCCTATGAAAGTTGTTACAAATTGTTTCTGTCTTATGATAAGCAACAACAGTGATTCCTGCCTAATTCCTTTGTATGTAACGTCACACAAAGTGGGCAAAAACTTGCCTCCAAAACAATTTACCTTGGAAAACTATTGAATTGCATTAGAAGTGAGAAAGTGCTTGCCACAGTTTTGCCCAGGAGCAGACATAATATACCAATAAGAAGTCCTCCTGGAACAAATCCTTTTACTCTTCTTTCTATCAAGCAGTGTCACATTTCCTTATCCACATACTTGCCAGAAATACACCATTTTAAATGTAGCTTTCCAAAATACAACAGAAATTACTACACACAATGAATCTACAAAAGTGCCTGTTTTCACCCACGTGACCAAGGAATGAGAAACAGAGCATTACGCAAATATCACACACAAAGGTAATTAATTGAGGAAATGTGTTTGTGCAAGCTGTGAGTTGTCAACAGTGTGCTTGTATGGCCTATGTCTAAGCTGCCAACGCACGCATACAAAAATTACAATGCCATTTTTGAAGCCTTCCTGTCAGATGTGAATAATAAAAATGATTTCAAAAAACACCACACAGTTTGTGGAGCAAGGTCTTAATCTCCGAGAGACAAGTACATTGTATAGCTCTTTTATACAGAAACATAGCTCTACTCTCGTTATCAATGAACTGTCCAGAGCACTCACACTCTTCCTGGAAGAAGTATAAATGGTTGTGATCACAGTTACAACCAATCCGGATGGATGAAGTGTTGGTTTAAAAAAAAAAGTATGTGGGGGGGGGGGGGGGGAAGGAGAAACAAGGATTAATCCTAGGCTTCCAAAGTTTAAACTGAGAGAGATGGTACAGGGCACACACCAAGACCTGTTTAACAAATCTCTGGAGGTTTTCCAAATGGAAACGGTAAGATTTGATTATTATTTTTTTTTAAAAAAAATCTTGGACTTTTCCCCAAAGTCTGCTGAACAGAGAAACTTTTCCCCTAAGGAGGAGGTCTCCCCAAATGAGGGCAAACTGAAACTTCATGGATATACTGTCCTTCTCCTGAGGAAAAGACAACAAGGCAGAGAATCCGAGGTTGGGGCGGGGGGGGGGGGGACACAGGAGAACAAGCTTCTCCCTCCGCTCTCCCCTGCCGAGCACTGCGGGCTATATGGGCGGGAGAGAGAAACTGCAGTTTTGGTCTGGGGGAGGCAGACTATGCGAAGGGTTAGGGGGCGGGGAAAGGGCGTCGTGTGCCCCCCCTCACCTCCCCACAAAACGGGGGGGGGGGCAGTGTAACCGAGACAAACCTCCTTCCTCTTCCAAAGAAAAGAGGCTTCAGGGCCGGGGTGGAACCGCTTGGTAGCTTACTTACTCCGTGCTCCGTCCGGGGAAGGGGGGGGGTGGTCCCGCCGGTGTCGCCGATTGAGGCTCTGGTTCGGTTCGGGGGGGCGAAGGTGACAGGGCAGCAGGCAAGCGGGGAAGGAGGCGTTGCGGGCGGGCTGGCTTGCTTGCCTGGCTGGTTGCCTGCCTCAGGAATCCGCGGCGCACCGAGAGGAGCTAGCCGGGAACCGACCAAGAGCGACGGGAAAGTTTGTGCGAAGGAGGGAGGAGCAGAAACTTGGAGAGGGAGAGAAAGAAGGAGGGAGGGAGGGAGGGAGGGAGAGAAGGAGCCAGCCCCCGCCCTCCTGGTGGATGGACAGCCTCCTTCTCCTCCGCCACCATCACTACCATTGCTAGGGCAGGAGGCCGCCTCCCCGGAGGGGAGAAGCCGGACCTTCTCTCTGCCTCTCCGAGGGAAGAGTTTTGTTCTGTTGCAGGCAGGGCGGAAGGGGGGCTGGCAGGGAGGAAACGGGACGGATTGACTGGAAAAGGATGGGTCATTATGGCTGATCCACGACTTCCAAAGGAGGGGGTGTTGTGTTCCGGGGGCGGTAGTGTTTGCAATTTGGAGGGTGCGAACGTGGGATCCTGGACGTCTTAGTTAAAGCTACGGGATCCAGACCGCTTTCTTCCTTGAGAGAGCAACGCATGAGCATCTATGGAGGTAGAGAGGATCGAATGCCGAACAGAAAACGGGAAGGAAGTGCTGGGTTCAAATCCATGTCAGTCCAAAATTCACGGTGTAACTTCCAAGGCAGTCAACTCAACCCGTCTCCCAGGGCTGCTGGCGCGGGGAAAGCGACCGTGCACAAGGGCTAGAATTTGTGGGATGAAGGCAAATGTAGTTTGTTAAAAGAGAGAGAGAGACTTCAGTGCTTTGACACCCCACCCCACCCCCAAAACGCAGGTGGATCTGCTTCTTTGTAAACACATGGAAGATCTGGCGGTGGGATGAGGAAGCATCTAAGCACGGGGGTGGCGGGAATTGGTGGGCGATATCCTTTTGGACATCAACCACCTTCCAAAAGGGATGGGCTTCAGCTGGAGGAGGGGGGGAATGGCTAACCCCCTCAGGCGAGGGGCTCTCTAGGGAGGTCCCTCCTGGGCAAGAATAACCTGTCTGGAACAGGTTGAGCGAGTGGCACTTATCGTGTTCTCCAACGTCGGTGGGAGGAGTGGAAGGAAGACGAGGGAGGGGGCTCGAGGGCTCCCCGTCTGTGTTTGAGGGAAGATGGGAGGGCAGAACACGGCGGGCGGGGGGCTGCTCTGAGACGGAGGGGGCGGGCCGTTGGCTCTCCAGACGAGCATCCCCTGTCGTGAATCTCAGCCTTTTCACTTTTGCTGATGTCACCCTTGGAGAAGTGCCGCTATTGCTTCCAGCTCGGCTACCAAATGGGCTCCGCGCTCAGACCTTCCAGCCCCGACGCCGAGCCTCCCGCTGCAGCGCCTCCTAGAGGTCACGCCCGCAAGCGCGCAGCCTCTTCACCGCTTGATTGCAATCAACCCAGCCGCAGTCAACAATAGAGGAAGTTGGTCAGACGTTTGAAATCTTATTTTCTTCCACTCTTCGCCAAAGGGCGGGCTGCAGGAAGTGGATCCGACGACAGTGAAAAATCGCCTCTCGCTCTCTGGCCGCTTACTTCGATTATTGCGCAGACATTTTTCCAAATCAGGATAAAAAGACGGCGAGTCTGATTACCTACTGCCTCCCAACAATGCGCTCTCAACGCAGTATTTGCATTAGAAAACACATGACAAAGAAGAAAGAGAGCGCGCGCTTAATATTTGTTAAAATCAAGGCCAAACTGGGAAACTTAATGGGGATTGTGGAAAATACTCATGCGACATTGGAATTGGCTCCTCTGCATTGGGAAAAGGATGTGCTATCTTGCAGTTGTGTTACTTCCCATTACAGTTGTGTTGTTGTGTTACTTCCCATTGTGTTACTTCCCATTCGTACTTTCATTCTTCTTACCTGCCTGCCTACTGTATTCTGTTTGTCACAGCCCAAAGAGACTAGCAACCGATGTAAAACATTCAAAATAATAACTCTGAAATCACAAATCTGTAATAAAGTACTATACAACCAGCAAAACAATTACTCGTGGACCTTAACACACAGCCTAAGGCGGCTGAGCACCTTCCGCCCCGCCCGCGCTTTGAAGTGCTCATGGGATGAAGCAAAGTTGGACGAAGAAGCGTGAATAATAATAGCAATAGAACTGCAGATCTGGAAGGGACCCTGTGGATCATCAAGTCCAGCCTCTGACAAGGAGGCACAAAGTGTAGTTGAGCATTCTCAGGAATGTTGAATCAAAAGTGTTCTAAAAGCAATCAGGCACAAAGAAAAAGGTTTAAGAGGGTTATTGTAGTCGAGCTTTCCCAGGGCTAAGGAGGAGGAGGACGACATTCTCATATCCTCTCCAAACCTATATCAAAAGTTCGTGCTAGTTTGGTGCTGGCTTAGGCCACAAGCCTAGGTTCTGTTCAGCCATACTAACCTTTGGGTTGTTTTTTTTTTTTTAAAACACATCTGGTTTCATAGGTGACCTAGCCACCCCTAACATTCTTAAATCTACACTAAATCTATTTGAAAAATTAATGCTATTTACACACTGTCACATACCGCAAATCCTTGGGCCAGTTTTTTTGTGTAGAACTCCAAATGTGGAAATTACAGCTTCAATCTCACAACAAAGCAGTATGACAATATGCTGGTCATGTGCCTGGTAACCGTATGGCAGATTACCACAGCAGCCCATGTTGTTGGTGCTCCATGTGCATGTAAGTACTGAGCAGGATACCACCCTTAGTGTTTTGCCCCACCACAGGCACAACAGGGCAGAAGGGGAGGTCTCTATGAATGCTAAAAATCACTTGTACCTTCTTGTAGTTTACCATTGCAATATTCAATGTACAGGATTTGGAGATGCAGCAGCTATGGCTCTAAACAACACAAAACTGGTAGAAAATATTGACAGAGATGTGCAGAGGATACAGTATCGGGGTTTGTTATTAATAGACCTAACAGGTGTCCACAGACAAGCTTTTGTTCTTAAGGTAGTCATACTGGAGAGGAGCATGTGTTAGGAGACCTCATAGTCATCTTCATATTTATTTAAACAATAACAACAACAATAATGGGCCTCAAGTCAATTCTGACTTATGACAACCCTTTTAGAGTTTTCTAGGTAGAGAGTACACAGAAGTGGTTCAGCGTTCCCTTCTTCTGGGGCAACCTAGGACTGTGCAGCTTGCCCAAGGCCACACAGGATGGCTCTTCTGGGACACACAGCGGGGACTCAAACTCCCAACCTCAGGCTCCACAGTCAGTTACCTAACTCACTGAGCTATTCAGCCAATTCAACCATTTAATATGTAATGGAGCATAGTTTTTCTCTTTCCTTTGTATATTTTACACTTTAATCAATTCAATAATATTTCATTTATTATTTGTAGTCGCCCTTCAGACAGCCAGTATGGTATCCTGGATAAAATGACAGGAGTCCTAGGTTTAAATGCTTTCTTGGCTATGGAAACACACTGGAGCATGCCAGTGGTAAAAACATTCTTTAAATACCTCAGTTTTACTTTAAAAATCCTATCAGGGTTTCTATAAATTGGATGCAACTTGATGGCACATAAATTGCCTTAATGATAACCACACTAACACTACTTTCAAATTCATCATCACCTCTTTGAATTGGACTCATTATTGCGATGTTTATTTTATCCATATTGAATAAAATATGACAGATTATTTTTTTTGGCCCAATAACAAAGATGCAAAAATACATCTGCAGATAGGAAAAAATTGTTATGACCTGCCTGCCATTCTGAGCCATTCTGTAAAAACAATTGCAGGTTCCTGTCATTTTTTCGCCTGTGCTATCATCCTCATGGCTCCAAAGCCTTTGCTGTCTTACAGAGTTCTGCCCATTTCTTCTCTGTCACTTGTACTTCAAATGCGCTATCAATCTAGTGTGCCCTCTTCTTTCAAGTCACCGTAAAGGCCACCCATAAGCTCTGTGAAGGGCTCTAGCAGCTGCATTGGGGCTTGACCTCCTAAAATACATCCCAAGGCCCTTGCCTGAAAATGTAATTTTTAATATGATTTTAATATTTAATGCAGTTAACAACCTGTTTTAGGTGACTTGTGTTTAGATGTTGACTGTTCTGCCTTGTGTACACTTCCACATTTTCTGACGGCATGCCTATTTATGTGGTAGTTGTGCCACAGTCTGGAAACAAGAGGTAGAATGTTATGTGGGAAACCTCTGAAGAGACACATGAAAGAGCGGGTCATGAGACAGATCTATCACATCCATAGCAAACCTGCCTCATATCAATGAGAGGGAATGGGGAGGGAGGTGTCTCCTTGTTCTCTAATAAAGGCAAGGCTGTGTTGTTGTTTTATTTTATTTTTTAAATGGGTGGCGCTAATTCCAGGCAGGCAGTGTGTAAAGTTCGTGGATTGCACCCTTTGAAAAAGAAGAGAGTCCCATCTATTCTGTCGCAGAATGCCCCTTTTCAAGTGGGAGAACCATCAGCAGTTGCTCGTATATGCTGAAGTCTCCATAAGTAAGTTGGAGGCCTTTGTCATGGGGATGGCAAAGAGTCCCCTTCAACAGACAAGCTGCTCTCTATTGGTGAAGGCTGGCCAAGGGCACCTCCGTCAGATCCTACCACCTTTAGTAATAAATATGGGGGAGACATAAGATTGGGCTCTGAAATGTTAGTTCCAAGCACTTCCTTCCATGCCAGGTGTGTATACAAGATCAACCCTGTTTTAAAGGCACATGTCAGGAAGAGGTTTTGATGTTGCTTTGGCAACCACTCTTGCCTTTTCCAGTATCCTCTTATTTACACATGGCATCTTTTTTCATGAGGTGGCAGAGTTGGTAGTTGCTGTTTCCAAATTAAAATATAAAAGAGCTACATTTGTGCTTCAAATAATTCCTTATGGCTAGCATATTCAAGTTTAGGCAAAAATAGTTGTAATTCTGTAAAACCTAGTACTTCACTCAGAATCATTCAAAATAATTTCTTCAGAAGTATTTATTAGATGTGAAAGGAAAATACTCTAAATTCACAGTTGCAAAATTTGTGTAGAGATGCTAATCTCTCACAGGTTTTCTTGTAAAAAAAATCAAAATCAAAATGCTAAGATGAAATGCTTGAAAGTATATCCGGGCCTTTCCTTACCAAGTTTAGGAGGTTTTTTAATGATATATTCACTGCATCATAATCTAATCTCTTTCTGTCAGTGCCCCAGAGTTTCATTTTCTAAGTATGAATAAGAATAATCCGCCCAGGAACTTGACATTAATGAAGATTCAAAATCATCATCTGCAGGAAAGTAGTCAAGTTCCTTAGACGTTTTCACATACTAAAAGCACAATTCCTTTTGTTTAAATTATACATTAAATTTAATTATGGTTTTATTCCCCTTGCTTTGTTATATTAGCGACATTGCACCTATACAGAAATACTGCATGCAAGACTCTAATAGTGTAGTCCAATGCATGTCTGTTCAGAAGTTAACACACCAGATTCAAATTACTTAAACAGCCATATTCCCAAAATGATTTTTTCCCCTCAACACATGGTTTCCTTTTATTTTTTTTATGTTAATAAGAATAACAAGACTTATTTTCCAGCAAACTATCAGGTCAATCTTTAGTGTGATATTCTTATCTGATGCAGATTACATTGGTATGAAGGTATTATATCAGATTATGCATTTCTAGTGAAAGACCTGTACTATTATTTTGTTGTTAAGCTCTTTCCGTGTTCTTTCAATAAAGGTTCAGAAGAAGAAGTGAACACCACTGGTTGAAATCCTGTTGACTAGTTACACAGGCATAACTTGATGTTATACCTGCAGTAGCTACAGTTATGCCAAGGCAAAAACGCGATCCACAAAGCACTTCCTCCAGCCCATTACACAATTAGTCAAAATGAGAACTACACAACTGAATGAGCAATTGACTTGCACAGTCCTTTTTTTGCCAGAGTGGAATGCCCAGCACATTTACAACGGCATAGCATTATGTTACATCTTGACAAACTGGATTCCAGCCATTGAGGTTGGCTGGACTTACTCCCAGGTAAGTGTATATAAGAATTGTAATATGAGTTGATTTGTTGTATAATCTGTGAACATGTCTGAATGGTGTACTTTGTGGCACTTTAAAGATTAACTGTTATATTTTAATGTGAGCTTTCGTAGACAAGTCCACTTCTTCAGACATATGGAGTAAAATACAGAATTCACAGGTAAAACATTCATGCCATCTTTAAGAGTCAGTGGTGTATGGTTGCATCTCACACATGCAGTAATTTATTCTCTATGTTTGGTGTTTAGTTCTTTTGAAGTCTGGTTTTGTAAACATTCCCATAAGAGACGAAAAACAAGGCAAGAGCAAAAAAGGGAGGGAAGGCGAGTTGTGGTACTGAAATATGTGGAATCCCACCAAGTATTTACCAAATTACATGTCTGTATTACACTGTTTCCTCTGTAATTTAATCGCCCTCAACTGGCACTTGGAGCACAAGTTCCATCATCCCCAGACAGCTTATGAACTGTCATAATGTACCTCTGCAAAACATGTCTCTATGATATTTAAGTCTTTTAAAATTCAAAATTGTAGCTACAAATCATTAACCTTCATCTTTTCAATGTTTCACTATTTAGTTCTCAGATGCAGTCTCTTGATGGCAAAGACAGCTTCCAGACTAAGGAGTCCTAGTGCTTGCGATCAGAAGGCATTCTGTAACTGTTTGGCTTTTCCTCCTTAACGGGTTTTCCGTGTTAAGGAAAAACGCAGGAAACCAGTAGGAAAACACAGGAGGTTTCCCAGTAGAAGACAATGACATCTGATTGTCACGAAAATGCCTATGGGGGAGGCAACATTACAGTATGGTGAAAGCCTTGTCTGGAAGCAACTTGAGCAGTGAAGGAGTAAATGCCCTGCTCACATTTTGCCTTTGCCATGAACTCCTGCTTAGACAGCAAACCTCTGCCTTCAAGCCTCAACCTTTTCTACCCATTATGAAGATCACACTGTCCTATTTTGCTGGGTCATCATAAGAATGAATGAGATATGAAACATTAGCACAAATATTAAATATGACAGTTGTCTTCTGATTTAGGAGTCAGAAATGTGATGAGCCCTATGGTTATCTACCATCTGTTTATTACTTATTATGTAAATGTTGATGAATTATCTAATTTCCATACACTGCCGTGTGGTATTTAAGATCACTTTATTTACTGCTTTACAGGCCAAGTACACTTCTAATGTACAATTCCTAAAATATTAAACAATACTTGGTGAACAATAATTGGTGAACTCAGCATTACTTCTTCCACCACAACAGCGCTCTGCTTTTCTATGACGTTTATTTTATGTCATTGCTTTAAAGCTGCATAGCCTCTGTCTTCAGACCTAGTGAACACATTTTTACGGGACTAAGAACTTTGTTGTTGTCTTTGAACTGAGGCTTAGGGAAATAGGACAAGAAGAAAATGCATTGAAAAGTTGTATTAATTTATGTAGTAAAGAATGCCCAGTGGGATTCTACTTAATTGCTAGCAAAACCTGAAAGTTCCCACCTGGTTTATACCAACTTTCAGTTATGAACATGGCTGCTAACTGAAATGACTTTCAGATGTTTATGGTGAATATGTGATGAGTGCAGTCTGGGAGGTTGATAGATATGATTAAAAGGATACCACTCTTCATGCCCATCCAACAGAAAAACAAAACCCATTGGGTCCATGTCAGTTAATAGTTAATCATTCCAGCCAACTTGGGTGTCACATTGCTTTTTTTTTTCACATCTGGAGAATATCACTATACGCTGATGAAACTGTCATATATTTAATTACTTGAGACAGAAGCCTTATCAATATCTTGATCACACCCATAACAGTTTCATAACAGTTGATCTAATTCAACCCCCTCTTCTGTGGCAGGCTGTCCTACCCTAAAAGTATCACAGATGGATTTTTCTATAACTTGTCTAAAAACCTCCAGGAAAGCAAATTTATTGGTCTTGCTGACGGCATATTGTCAGAACGGGGCTAAATACAGCCACAAACAAGGCTCAAAGACCAGAAAGCCCAGCCCTCAAAAGTCACAGTTCAAAACCAAACCTAAAAAGGACAGCTTACAGTCTTTCCAATGCAGAAGAAGCCACTAGGAAGTGTGGGAAAGTAAAGTCACCCTGGAGCAAAGGAACTGACTGAATTGTGACTTCCCACCCTTGGCAGCAATAAACTAATGTGTGGGTGTTTAATCCTGGTACCCCCCTGAAAAATATACACAAATATAATATGTTTTGCCCAAATAAACCATTTTTTTCTCAAATACCTTTAATGAGACTGTCTCGGTACATGCCAGTTTCATTCTTCAGATGAAATGGTCTCAGTTCTGGACTTGCAAAAGATATATTCAGAGAAAATGAATCTGAACAATAGATTATATAGATAGCTTCCATTTTTCATATTTCCTTTTGATCACTACTCTTTTCAGGCTCACATAAGCCTCCTCATTCTCTTTGGTTGTTTAATCTTTACATGAGAGTTTCCTTAATCTAAAACACATTTTGCAGAGCAAAGCATACCATAAATATCTTCTCTTTCCTGCTAAATTATTGTCAGTTGTTTGTTTCTCTGCTAGCTCAGCTTAAGAATAGTGTAAATGCACCTATATTTGTTTTGTGGTGGGTTTTTTGTGTTTTTTTACATTGTTCATATTGTTCTGCATTGCAGTAGTTTCTTAAGGTTGTGTTTACTGACATGCTGTGGTTTCTCTTTGCTAGCTGTTTCTGTCTTTTGGGTTCCATCTTTGGATCATTCAAATGCATAGCATATTTCCTATGAAGAAATTTCCACTGATATAGAAATCAAATTCCCAAATAAGTACATTCAGAATTACAGTCACAGGCCTCGCTTCAGCTGCCACTGGTGCACCCTCACTTCCCATTGCCAGAACTCAAAAACTGGCTGCAGAAAACGTCCCATCCCCAGAGTGCTGGATATGTTTGACAAAGCAGTTGGAATAAATTGCAATGGCTATTTTTATATAAAAAGAGAGCTCTTTTTCGTTACAGGAACTACATATACAGATGGTGAGATGTGGTTGGGATGCTACACTAGTTAAGGGCCTGGAGAAAAGAGAGATGAGTACAATCCAAGTTTTGGGGTGCACAGGGAGAGTGGAGTGGATGTGCAGCACTAAACACCAATGCTAAACATACATATGAACAGAGACATAGACAGAGTTTTGTGTTATATTTTCACATGAGACACTGTGAGTGATGCTGCCCCTGCTGAGTGATGGGATAGTGGGCAAGGTCTCCTCAGCCTTGTACTCATCACTGAATCTCTCACTTGCTGTGGATTTGTACATCCAGGGAAACAGTCAAATGTAGATACTTATCCTACCTGTAGGTGTGGAATTTACACAATTGCTTATACATGGGAGATTTCCGTGTGTGACATTCATCTTACATAAACCAATTCAAAGTTGGAAAGACATTTCAACTTTGTTCCAATTATGTAAACAACTCTGTAGTTTGTTCTCCAAATTACTAAATGTGTGAAGGTTCTGCTTGGGATAATGTTGATTGGGTGAAAGACTTAATGTCTTTTTTTAGTCAGTGTCGAATCATACCTTTTCAATGATGTTACACAGAAAAAAAAAATTTAAGTTCTGCAAGTGGACATGATATTCTAGAGACTCTGGAAAAAAAATCCAGAAGGTGTCTTAGGTCAGATCTACAGATCCCGTTTTAATCCTTTCTGAATCTGCAGTCGCTTGTCTGATTTGTAAATCTGGCCAGATACAGTCAAGATTTGGAGTGACAGCAGATTCAGGAAAGATGAAAAGTGATATGTACTGTAGATCTGGTCATATTTGGCTCCAAGGACTGTACTTGACACTGACATGAGGTCAACCATTGGCCATGCAAACTGGGAGATTAAGAGTTGTAGTTGTAAGAAGTAACTTTTCTGGGCCACATGCCTAGACATGTTCTTCCCTGGGGAGAATAGAGAGTCTTTTCTTTACCCTGTCTGCTGGTGATCTGCCATTACAGCTTGTTTTTTCTTCACTAGTGGTAGCACCAGGGAAAGAGCAATCAGTGTGAAAGTGGGGGAGGGGGAGAGATTTGTTGGCGAGATCCTGACACCTGTTGGTTGCTGCAGTTAAAGTCATTAGAGCTGTAGTATTTCTAACATGACAATTTCTTTGTCACATTCCTGGATGAAAATGGGTTGCTGCTTCCTTTCTTATATATACTTTTTTTCTCACTTCCATTCCCCCTTTGTAAAAACAAAGCTGTCATTTCATCATGAATTCTGTGGGATGCAAACAGTAACAACATGTGCCACCATTCAGAACAATTTAATGTCATCCAGGGATAAAGGTCTCCTTGTCCTTGTTTCCTGTTTTGTTGTGTTGTACAGTTTTATTTTCAAGGTTTATGCAGCCTTAGGTTGTCAAAGCAAGCTTGGAAATGTCCATCTACCTCATTCTTGAGAAGGAATGGGGGAAATATATTTTGTGGTGCCAGGAGATTGGACATATGTAGCTGGGCTGGCAAGAGAGGCTACCTTCTAGCCCTTTCTCCTTGGTATCTTTTTTTTAATGAGGCATTTGAAACAAGTGTGCCCCAATTGTTTTGCTCCTACATGTCCAACTATCTTGACTGTCATCAGAAATCACTCTATTAATGGATTTGTTGGTGATCAAAACTTTGAAGAGAATCCAATCCTGACTTATCATCGTTACTTGAAGCTAACACAATCTTGTAGGTTTTACATTCAGGGACACCATTCCACACTGTGGAAGAGAGATTTTTAACTTCAGGGAGATAATGGCCAGAAGTCCACTTTGGAATGCATTCAAGATCAAAAAGCAAACATAATAGCCTTTCGACTAAATCCAGTTACTAATGCTCAAAAGAAGTATACCACTGATGCTACTATTCGGGGGGGGGGGGCGCACAGGGATTGATGATAGGTGAGTTTTTTTCCCTTAATGTCCTTGGTGTGACCCAGCAAAACTCTTGCAATGTGTTTCATATTTATAGCAAAATTAGTCCCTCAACCAGTAAAACAAATTAGATATGAATTAATTTATTCATTGATTAATTGAGTCATATGTTTATTCCATATGATGCCTTTCAGCAAACAATTTGCTCCCAAAGAGAGAGATGCTTAAAATATAGAGAGAAGTATAAGTGAAAGATGGCTGTTTATCACCAAGTTCTCCTGATGAAACTAGACCCTTTCCATGCAGGTCAAGGCCTACTTGGGCATCCAAACAGCCACAGTTGCCTTAATACAGAGGTGGAAAACCTCCCCTCCCACTTGAGGTTTGCCTTACCTCAGTCATGTCCTGTTAGTGCCCACATTCCAGCAGTGGGTGTGGCCAAAACAATTGGAAAGGCCAGTGACTGTAGAGAAAATAACACCATGTTCCATTGATTTAGATACCCAGTGTGGTGTAGTGGATAGAGTAATGGATTAGGACCCTGGAGACCAGGGTTTGAAGTCCTGCTTGTTCCTGCTTGGCCACTCACTGGGAGAGTGGAGCTGGTAAAATATCTCACTTACCTTGAAAACCCATAAGTCGGTTCTGACTTGATGCCACATAACTAACCATGGGTTTGACAATTCCTTTGACCCATGATCATGATTTTAGGATTTGCAACATGATGAGGGGACAGACCCTCCATCTTCTTTGATAGTTCCTTTAACATTTGAGACAGGTGAAAGAGTACAAAACTGAAGTAGTAATATGATACATTAATATAATACAGGATTTAGCACTTTTCCATTGTAAATCCAAGACAATTTGATTCATGTATCACAGAACATACATTGCAACCTGAAGTTTTGTCACAATGCATGAAGAAGTATGGCTCAGGCACCATTTGGTTTGGGGGACTTTTCTACACACACCTATATCTGCGCATCTGTGAATGTATGAAACTACTTCTGTATTGATAGTTCTATATGGAAGAGCATGGGGCTCTTCAGTATAGGGAAAGGGAGTCAGAAATGTTCCGGCCTCTTCTGGCTAGGTGTCTTCCCTTTGACAATTAATCAGAATAAGAATAACAATTAATTACAGCTCACATGTACAAAACAGCTTTCAGCCTTCCTTCCACTCCTACGTGTATGATTCATCATGAATTGGGAGTCATTTAACATCCCACAGCAACAACACCCTAAGGCATTAGGATAGGAGGAGAAGTCTCTTGCTTGGTCCAGTTGAAATGTAGAAGAAAGAGTTCTTGTTGCTTAAATCATTTTGATGCCATAACCAAATATAAGCATATCTACATAAAATGTTATACTGTATTAACCACCCATGATGTGTCCCCTCAACACTTTCTTTTTAAAAAAGATCACCTTACACCTCATCGATACTCTTGCAAAGAGTTGTACCATGAGTCACAATGAAGAGCACCACACCTTTTGAGTCATTGTCACCAAGCACTTCCTGCAACAGCTTGGTCTTCACACTAATGCTTTCATCCCTTGATGTCCCTGTCCTTCAGCAAAGAATGGTTCAGCCTAATCCTGTTTTCTTTGTAGGATGGGGATCCCAGTTGAGCTGGTGCTTAGTACAACAGAAGGATTGTTAATAAGGAAGGACCAAGTCACCTCTATAAGACATCCAGAGCTTGGAAAAGCTGCTTTTTTGAACCACAACTCCCAAAATCTCCCAGCTGGTGTAGCTACTGGCTGATACATTCTGGAAGTTGCAGTCCAAAACCTTTTCCATGTTCTGAATTGTACAACTATGTATACACTGTGATACTAATATCTCTTTAATGCTACTAGTCACTCTAGTGTTATCTTATGATAAAAAGCAAACAGAGATAATACAACAGTATAATAGCTATGCAAAAAAAATTAAAAATAAGTAGAAATATAGCTGTTCTCATACAGAAAGGGAAAGAAAGAACTGATGATGGGCAGCACACATAGAATGCACCTATACTACACTACACAGTTACAGCAGTTTGATTTGTTACTGCCATAGTTACATGGTACAGAATCCAGAGATTTGCTCTTTGGTGAGGTGTTTAAAATACTTTTCTAGAACATTACAATTCTGTGGGAAACTATACCTGACAACTAAAGTGATATCAAGCTGATATAATTATGTATTGTTTGTACATTCAAAGAAAGAAAGTGTGAGAGAGAAAACAAGTATCTAGCCAATGTAGAACAGGATTTTTAAGTATGCCTCTGAAAATGTATGTTTGGGCACTTTATTATACATGAAAATCCCTTCCCTAGCTCAAACCTTTCTTCAGACCTGCTTCTACCTCACAAACATGCATTAGGTGCATTTACAGCAGGACAATACAAGCTGATTAGAACTCTTCCCCCAATTAAAAATAATAATTCATTTTGTACATAAGACTTGAGATAACAAAGCTGGATAAATTTTCTTCAAAGTCTAGCATGATATTTGGAGTGATTTCCCACTCAAATATACCACTTTGTACTTTGTGCAGTAGTTTATGCACCACTAACATTAATATCTCTGAGATTTTTTCAAAACCCACATGAGTCTGAATACATCAACAGACAAAAGGAAACACAAAGGTTAGCCTTTTTCCTCAGTACCATGGGATTTACACTGTCTATGCCCTGAAATCAATTACTTATTTGTATACCACTTTCCCATATAAATATTTTCCAAGTGGTTCACAGTAAAGCAAGACCAAAAGAATAATGACAATAATTTCTATTTTAACAAAAATTGAGAATTATTTTAGGATATATACCTAATAAAAAACACAAAACAAAACAAAAGCAATAAAAGTCATTGTGACACCTTAAAGACTAACTGCTATATGTTAATGTAAGCTTTTGTTCCATGAAAATGTACATTAAAATATAGCAGTTAAGTCTTTAAGGTGCCACAACATATTTTTTATGCTTTTGTTTCGTTTTTGTGTTTCTTGTTGAAATGCCTGCACAGACTAACACAGCTACAACTGAGAAACTATGTACCTAAGAAATTATTAGTGTAAAAACAATTGATCCCTAATTTCATTACCAGCTAAAACAATGGTGAATACCTTTTGCTTTTGCTAGCTAGCAGCAACAGGAGGGTGTGGCCTTTAGAAGTGTTTTGGAGATGTCAACATAGCATATGCTCCAGGAGTTGACAGGATGAGGGTGAAACTCTCTGCTGTCTGGATCATAAACTACAGGTAGGAAAGCTCTCTCCTTTGCTAATGGTTTGTGACTCTGTGGACTCCAGACTTTGCATACCAAACGGGAAGATTAGAAGCTGAGTTTCTGAACTCAGGGACGATTCTAAGCATATTCAGCCAAACATGTGCCCACTTTCCCATTCAGAACTTCCTTCTCAATACTTGAAGACTGGGGATGTTGCCGACAGACACAGGGGCATTGGCATGGGGCCAACTTTCACAGCCAGCTTCTGTTCCATACATTCTGTGAAACTGTGGGAAAATAAATTCTGTAACTGAAACTAAGCTTAAGTATGTGTAGGAGCATTTATTAGCATATAACTCTTACTGGGCACCCAATGTAGTGTAGTGGAGAAGAGTAATGGACTAGGCTCTGCTGTGGAAACTCACTGGGGGCAAAGCCAGTAAAACCACTCCTCAAATACCTCACTTACCTTGAAAATCTTATTAGGGTCAGTTCTGACTTGATGGCACATAACAACAACATCCCTTATTACCCTTGCCCATAGCCACCACATAAATATAGACATCAAACTCCCGCAGCATAGGGATTTTGTACATTATTTGTGGGACTCTACTTCCTTATTTTATTTATTAATGTAATTATTAGCACCATTACCTTTAGCTGAATAGACATGACTTGGTCCTACTGTGATAAAACACAGAAATCAAGTGGCAATATGGGGCTGATTTTTTAATAGGCAAATGGGAACCATGAGAATAATAATATGAGGACATGCCATGAATGCACAGGTTTGGAACTGAGGTGACTTAAGTGAACACCAGAAAACTGCTTTACAAATATGGAATGTGTATAGAAGACTCCTTCACGAGTGCTCTGCTATGTAAAGGCTAGGCACTGTATTAGTGAAATCATTCTTCTTCATAACACAAAGCCTAGCAATGACTGCATAAAATATTGCAAGCCTCTAAGTATTATCCAAACAGACAGGAATTTTTAAAATAAGGATGTTTTATTCATAACAAAAACATTAAATTTTACAATGCATCTCTTCCTTTACAAATTTTCATAAATTTTAACAAATATTTCACAATGAAGACAAACAGGAAAATGTTGAGTTGCCTGTGTTATATAACTAGGAGCTGAAGCTGAATGATATCTTGGAGTCTCTTTTGACTTGGTAGTTCTTGAAATTGAGAGGGAGGGTGGGCCTGAAACTGGCAGGATGAATTTTGTGTAGCATTTTGCTATGCCTAGGTTGGCTCTTTTGGAATGAAGTCACTGCAGTCTTACAGCTGATTTGAATTTGAGCCAGGCAGATTGTGTGGCCAGATGCATCCTTTGGTTAGACAACATATTCAGAGGTTAAGGAAGTGTGTATGCTTCACACAAAAGGAAGAATGTGCATTAGTACCACTTCTCTTGAAGGAAGGAAAATGAGGAGGGATAGAGCAGGGCCCCAAAGAATAATTGTTGGAACATCTTCCTTTGAGTGACAAGGAAATAGGCAGAAATGGTCTGGAAAAGGAGAACCATGTTGGCAAAGAGGGGCATGTCTTTCATCCTCCACCTTCTCCCTCCCTTGGCTGCAGATGTCATTTAACTTGTTTGTGTATGGGAAGATAAGGGACAGAGACAGAACTGAGCTTGTCTGCAGAAGTATTAATCCATGGCCCTCCACCTATGCTCAATAGACTGCATATTTGTAAATAAGCACAAATATAACAAAACAGCTGTAAGGCTCCAGTGTCCTCATCCCAAAGGTTACTAAGTAGTGCTGCTGCACCTCTAAACTTCTCACCACTCCAAGAATTGGGATCCACAGCGCTAGCTGGTACTATTTAAAGAGACCAGATCTGCATATCCAGCTCTAAATCAATTAGACCCTCTAAGAAGCAACTTATGACCAACCAGCTTAAATCACTAAACTGCAGCAAAGGAGTGAGGGAGCTCTAGCGTATGAGCTGATAGGGCAAAAGGTTTTCATCTGGTCACTAGTGTCCTGCTGGCTTTATCTCTAGTCAGTGATTAGAGATAAGGAATTTCCTCTTTCCCCTTCCATGGTGCAGTGAGCTTTTGAAAAAGCCTCCCTTGGTGCTAAAGGAGGGGGGCATTTTAGGAAGAATGTCTCTGGGGAAGGTAAAGAATGACCTCCTCCAGATGTTCATTCTAACCCCCCACCCCCCACTGTAATTAGGCGTCTCCTCACAACAATCTAATGGCCGTCTGGGCAGGCCAAGATGTTTAAAAAGGACAACAAAGGGGTTTGTCCCACCAGTTGCTCTTTTATTGTTCATTATCAGTGCAGGGCAAAAGTGCAGCTTCCTTTCCCCAGGTAAATAATAAATTACCAAACACAACTGCCTACCCACCTTGCAAATCATCTAAAAAAGTGAAATGCTCTTTTGGAATCAATTGACAACCAGTCTTGATTGTTAAGTATGTAAGTGACTATTTGATAGCCTGCGATAGGGAGCTGGTTCCAAATCCCTTGGGAAAGAGCAAATTTAAAAAAATATAAAAAGAAAAAAAAATAAAGGAAAGGTTTCCTACACTCACAGTCCCAAAACATTGCAGCTTAAAGTAGTTGTTTCCTGCGTTTGAGCATTGCTTCTTCCATAAAGCAAATACAAAGGACATGTATGCATACAGAGTTACCAGCTAAACCTACTCTGGAAATATGCATTTATGCTTATTGATTGATTTCCCCAATCATAAATTGGCAACATGCTGTATTATCAGCTGAATTCCTCTTCCCACCATCTTAAGTTGCCTTCTATCATTAAGCAAACTTTCCTGCAGTAGCCAGTCCAAAATGGATATACTTTTGCCTCATTGGCCCAGATTTAGTACAACAGAATCTTAGATGTTCTATTCACAGGCCAGCTTCCCATCAAAGCTGGACAGGGCAATGGCAAAAGCTTGTACAGCACAAAGTGGGTAGTTGTAGTCCAGAGTAAAAGCATCATCTGCTACTCGGCCAAACTGCAACACGATGTAGTCAGCTGCAGGAAAGGAGATAAAATATTAGTTTAGCGGATAGACTAAGAGCTGATCTTCCTACAGTGCCAACAAAATAAAAATAATAATGACAGCTTATATTCCCTATGCCTTTCTAGACAGAAGCAGGCAAAGATGGATAGAGGAGCACATAAACATGGGCTACACAGGAACTTTGCCATGCTCTTGATTTAGTACTGTAGTGCTATCCATTCTGGAAGGAGCACATTACCAAAACCCAAACCCAAGGATAATGATGCATCATGGGAAACTGCTGTGTTGACGTAGCTATGGACTCTACGTCTCTCTGTAGCTGCTGCAGTCATTCCTGTCTACAGCACTGCAAGGGTGTGAGGCAAACCCCTGGCAGTTCACTGCTTGCACTGCAATGAGTTGGACTTCTGACCTTTCTGAAAGAAAAATGCCTCTTAGCTCTCATGGATTTTGTCCTCCAGATGAAAAACCCACTCCCATGAAGGCAGAGGGTGTGGGAAAAAGAACAATGCACAAAAAGGTTGAAAGAAATTAATCTTACCCAATTACTGCCATCTTTGTTGCATTTTAGTCTTTGCCAAAAAGCTCAATTCAAAAGACACTATTCTTGTGACACATGGGCTCTGGTTGTGCAGATACTACACCAAGAATGGGAGAGCTCAGTGGGGCTGAGGATCATTTTTTAGATTTCCTAGCAGTCTAAGGGCCACACTTCCCAAGTCAGGGTGTGTGGCCATATGTATTCATTTGAAATGAATGTATTTGAAATTAATACAGTTCTTATGTACTTTAAAGGTTGTTGTAAGGTGTTTTCATTAGCAAAAAATGAATTTAACTTCAAAAATAGAGGATTTTTTGAACTGAAAACATCCTCTCCAAGCCATCTAATGGCCACATTTTGTAGGTTTGTTTGTTTTTTAATTGGTGGGTTATAGGAGGTCCTAGTGATGCTGGAGGCCCTCACAATAAGAAACAAAATTCCCACACATCCCCTACAGATCACAAAGAGATAATTTTTGAGCAAAATTATTTTTCAGAAAAAAATTAACTTTTTCTTCCTGCCCGGGTTGGGTGAGCAGGGCAGCTGGTGGCTGTGAAAATGCCCCTGGAGGTGTCCATATCTTACTCACCCCTGCTCTTTATATCTGAAGAGAACCTGAGTGCTGCTAAGATGTTATTACCCTCAGAAGTGGCCAGAATCGGGGTGGGGTGGGGGGTGGAATTATTTTTCTGCACAGTTTCGGGCTCTTCTTCCACCACCAAGGCTATGCATATCACATGTAGTGGAACAAAACCATTTTATTCAGGACACTCCTGTTGAAATGCTGTGAAGCAGAGAGTATGATGGGGCTGAGGAGAAGATCACAGCAGAGTTCAGAAGTTGACCAGCCACCTGCTGGGCAACGCATCACTGTTTCTTCAACAGAGCGACCAAATCTGTACGCCTCTTTTTCCAACTGGGTGGACAGAGCTCAAGAACCAGTATGTGCTGCCTCCCCCAAGAGACCTGCCCCTTCACCAGAATTCCTAATCAAGACAGTTGTAGCATTCTAGAGGTCTCTCTGACTTATTGCCTTTGGTCGTGAATCTCTTTTGTTACCAGTGGGTGTAACAAGAAATCAGTAAAAATAACTGGGGCCCTGAGCAGGTTCTTTCTGTCCTGTAATCCTATATCCCAGACATTAACATCCCCATGATTGGGCTGGACAGGTGACAAGCAGACAAGTCACATGTTCTGGGGGAGAGAGGAAAAAACAAAAAACAAAACCAAAAAAAAAAAAAAAAACCACCCTGCCTGGCTGTTTCTCTTTGCTGCTCTGAGATGAATTCCATAGAGCACCCGCAGCCCAGGCACTCTCGAAGGGAATACAGTATTTTGTCCTTGTATTGTGTCAGAATTGCTTAGGGCCACAGTTACAGGGACCACACAAACAGATGTGTATGGACCCCACTTACACAGAGTGCCAAATCTTCAAATGAACTTCAGAAGTCGGATGGGGTGGGAGAGGCAGCTTCTAAGTACATTAAAAAACACAGCCTGAGACCTGTGATCTATGTGGTCCAAATGTATGTTTTTGTATAATATGTAATATGGGACAAACACAATTCACATAATTGGCAATTGTGTGAATGACTTTTTAACAAATAACAGCAGGCGCAAGCCTGCTGACCTAGATCAGCACCTGGCTGGGGTTAAGGGGCTTTGGGGTTTTTTTTTGTCCCCTCTTTTTGCAGTAGTCCTGATCAGGACTGAACCTTAGTGCCTGCTATCTGCCTGGGGGAAAGTTTTCTGTCATTGCTCATGGGAGCTTTCTGTCCAACCAAACAGCAGATGTGGGGGTGATCTGAATTGGAATGTGAATGGAAAATGAAGGGTGAAAAACCCTACTGTCAGGTTCCCAGTCAAGGTTTCAAGCTAAAACAGAACCTGTTATTTACTTTTTATAGCCATTCTCACAATTGCTCATTTTGTGAATTGTATTCCTTCTGATTTGACCTTCTATCTCTGTTTTACATTCCTTTGGTTGTGTATTTGTGCAGTTAGTAAGGAGATCCCACTCTCTGTCATGGTCATTTTCCTGGTGTACCAACTTCTAAATGAGCATCAACTCTGATTTGTACATTCAGGGAATGAACCAGTAGATGAAAAGAACCAGCAACCCAGAGCTGCACCAGGAACAGTAGAGTCTCCCTTTTGTTGCCCTGGAATCAGTGATCATACAAACCAACATTTCCCATTTTTCTGACTTCCTGAGACCAACTCCCATCATCCCCACCAGCATTTAGTCCAATACATCTGGAGGGTACCAGGTAAGGTCAGGGTCCACTGATATAAACAATCTTTGGATTGCTATTTTGAGAAGGTGCTCATCATTCCATAAGGAAACATGTGAGCTGTGTGAGTGACCCAAGTCACTCAGCAATGGTATAAATAGATGTGAACATCCTGGAATTCCTTGTTTATGTAATCAAGTGTTGCACTAATTCAGAACAACAATTTTATGCTAAAACGTTCTGTATCTTAACTGTATAAACATCTACGCTATGTGTGCATGCTTCTAGCACTTTGCAACCTGACAGTTTCTTGCCCAATGAGAAATGCAGGGTTCTTTTCTTGGGTTGGAGCACAAATCGAATGGGAAGTTCAGTTGACAAGCAGTACTCGTTATTGGCTATTTTAGACACAGGCCATTCTGAAACTGGATTACTGTATTGAGTTATTAGAAGAATGTTATTCATTCTTCAGCATTTCTAGGGGTGGAGCATTGTGCAACATACCCAGGAGAGATTTCAATCTTAAGACTCAAACAACATAAAACTTAATTTGCCTTTTTGGTGATGAAGGATGTTCAACGAATTCCAAATCATTTCAATCTTCCTATTGTTATGCTCCCTCTAGTGGATCATTGATGCATGCCTGGCATCCTACAAGGGGCTTAACTGTTCAGAGCTGATTGCAAAAATTCCAGAACATTAAGAAGTTACTTTTTGGCTGAAAACTCTTAAGAATTCCCCAGTCAAGAGACTGGGGAATAAAGTTAGTCAAAAATAAAGTTAGTCAAACAAATCTCAAGAGATCCCAACAATCCCGTTTTCACAGATTCTATGGCTAATACTGGGAGCTTCCACACACTCCACCTGCCCATTATATTGGACTCCTATTTGTTACCACAAACCTAGGTGATGTTTCTTCTAGTGCAAGCCATTGCTCAAAACAGCAAACCAATCATGCAATCTGAGTTATCCATATAGGTCCTGCCAGGATTTCTCTTAGGTGTATGACTGGATGGAAGACTGGTTTGAGAGACAACGTAGGCATTAGGCAGATTTGCATCCAAAGTAAAGAACAAAAATGGAGCCTGCAAAAATGGAGCCTGCAATGCTGAAACCTGTAATTCATCTGGTCTCTGGCAAGAGTAGCCTGGTGGTTGGAAGGTGTGCTGAAATATATTTGATTCTTCTAGGCCAGTATAGTCACACAGGCAGACTAGTGTTGCCCGCAGGGGCAACACATTCAAGAGGCACCCATCAGGCAGGATCAGTGGACAAATCCCATTTTCCTTACTGATTTTTTGTTTCAATGAAGGGTACAACACAATACTCTCTCTTCGGCCTTTGTAAGTGTCTATTGCATAGAGCAGTAATACATTTTCAGCCATCCTTGCTTGATCTCCTCAGTGGCAGCAACACATAAGTCTTTGCTCTCACAGGCTACAAGCTCCATGGGACTTACGGTCATTGCTGTGCACAATCTGGAAGTTCTTGACAGAAGCATGAGTCACTCTGCCATGGAAGTTCAGTACGTAGGATTGGGTCTCATCATTCCACACAGGGGCTTTGTTATGCAGTTCAATTAAGTTGTCCATTATCCTATTCTGCCACCTCATGAGCAGCCCATCATTATCCTGGGAAGAAGTGAGAAAAGCAGTAGAAGTATTACATTCAAAGGCAAATCTTGATGCTTTTCCAAGTTCCACTAAGTAACACACACACACACACACACACACACATTTGGACTCTGTGACAGGAATCTGGAAGCCAGCAAAAGACAACACCCAGGAGTCATTATGTGTCAGAGCTTGCTATCTTTTGTCTACATCCCCAAAGCCCACCTCGGTTCCTTCCAAATTCATTTGGAAATTACAATTAAATTACATGTACAGTATTGTACTTTTGTATCAGATCTTTTTTTCCAGGTTTTCAGGATATGACCCTCATTTTATTTTAAGAAACCCCCAAGAGGTTTGTTCATCAAAAAGATGATCAATTAGAGATTGGAAGCTATCTCTTTGGGTCCAGACACTGCATCCTAGCCATTGCTTTGCATTGCACTCTGTTGCCCACTCAGTCTCATGTGGCCAAAGGAACTGCTCTCCCATGTGTATTACATGTGGCTGAGGTCCTTACAGAGCAGACTTCTCTACGATGGTATCCTCCAGCAGTTTTGAACTACAATTCCCATCACCATCAGCCAGCAACAGACAATGATCTGCTAGTGTGGGAAGGTGTGAGACAGAGGGCGAGAGGGATACCCCACTTGCTGGAGAGCCGTCCCTCCTCAACAACAAAACTAAGGAAGTGGACCCCAAACCCGCACCAGAACCTACAGTGGAACCTCAGCAGGAGACAGTGATAGAGGAGCTGACAGAAGACATACAGAAAGTGATGATAGGGGAGGTTCAGGGAGAAAAGGCGGGAAGAGAGAGAAAAAGGAGGGCGGAGTTTGAAGCAGGGACGGGGGAAGTAGATAGGAGGAAAGACCAGTTTCTGCCCGGTTGGGAATGGGTGTGGATGCAGGATCCTTGGACTGGGTTATGGGAGAGATTAAGAGTGCAAAAAGAGGAGGCAGATTATAGGAGAAGAGCGGAGATTCCCCCTAGACCCTCTTATTGGGGAGAAGCAGAGGCGAGGGAGTGGAGAAGGAGATTGAGAGGAAAAGGAATGAGTAGAGAGAGAAAGGAGAGAAAGATTGGAATGGAGAGTAAGGGAGATGAAGAGAAGGAGTTACAGGGAGGACCCTGGGAGAACCGAGACCCCGATGGACGGATCCTGTGGGATGACGACCTGGACGAGGAGACCGTGCCCCTGCTGGAAGGCATGACAAGGCAGACCGTAAAGGACTGGGTCCCCGCTGATCTCCCAGGACCATGGGACAACAGTTATAGAAACCTCTTCCTGTTTAATGAATGGAAGCCCCTTCCGGACCCGTTGGCAGAAGGAGAAAGGACTCATAATCATGTTCCAGACACTTGTTTATTGTTTAATGCACCAATAAATCCCACACCTGTTTTGAAACAACAAAGATCTACTGATTTCTTGGAATTGAATTTGGAGCCAAAGGTCGAACCTTCACAGAAGGATGGGAGCTATCAGCCCACTGTCGATGACATAAGAGTGAGAAAGGCGATTATAGAGACAGGGCCTTAGAAACACCTCCATCTTAACTGCCTTCCCCATAGGCTCTGTCTATAGCTCTTCCTGCTGACAGAAGAGTAGACCAATGATTATGTGGTCTCTAAAAATGTGTGGGCTCTTCCACACTGTGACAGTTCTAATCACACACAGCATCACCAACATATGGTGTGGAACTAAGCATATTCTGCATTGCAGCAGGGAACTGCACACACAATCTGAGACTTTTCTGAACTGACTGTGCCCTGGGGAAAGTACTGTTAGCAACTTACATTTCGAGGACGGATAGGTACCCTCTCATTGTCAGAATTCATTCCTGGAATAACCACTGTCATTTTTCGAGGTCCTTTGAACCCCAATACGTTTGTTTCCTAAAACAGAAAACCCCAAAGTCTGAAAACCACCATGTATGTACACCATGTCATCTGTTCATTCATTTACTTCTTAACAGCTTTGAGCAGCTAATCAGCCATTCCCAAGCTAGTGCCATAGCGGTTGCAAACTCAGGACAACACATTTTTATTATCCCAACATATTAAACATAGAATATATTGCTGTGATAACTTTAGAGGAGGTTGACATGCTGCTTCTTAAGGGAAGAATGGAAACACATGGCCTCTATATGTTGCTGGTGCTCAGCTACTAGCACCATCCATCATTATTTGGATAGCTTAGGGCAATGGGAGTTGCTTCCAACAACATTTGGAGAGTGAGATGCCCCACTCATCTGCCTTAAAAGCGAGCTTGTATCACTGTGTTCTTACCCTAGCAAGCCTGTTTTGCCAGGAAGAAGCAAACCTCAGATTCTGGAGATCTATTGGGATTTTTAATTAAAGTCCAAAGGCCCTTCAGTGAGAGTGAAATAGAAAATAGAAACTCTGGAGGGAACATATAGTTGGAATTAAAGAAAAGGGCGCCTCTCAGCACATGCTCAACTCAGCTCAGGACACTGGTCTCAGGACCAGAGCTAAGCTTACAGATCTTGCTCACTAAGCTCCATTCCAGATTTTCCATCAAGCTTTTTTTTACTTTCAGCAATGTGAGGTGCTAGCTAACATCTGGAATGGAAATAGCTCACATGATCTTTCTTCCTGACAACTAGCAGGCAGTCTTGTGAGAGCAACTGTAGCAACTCAGTCTTTGAAAAGAGGATGAAGTGGGGGGTTTGTATAGCTTTGCTGTATCTGTCTGTTGCTATAAATAAATATTTTCTTGCCTCAAAGGATAAGGGAGGAAAAATAAATAGGCAAAAAGCTACACTTGATGGGACAAAACTATGGTGGAATGGTTACAGAAGTTTACAAGCTTGACCAGGATGTAATACATGCCTTGCTATAAATTAAGATAATCTATTAGTTGCAACATCTTTTGAGAACAGTGGCAAGCATCGTTCCACCAAAACTTGGATTGTCTCCAGCTTCTGCATAGAAGAGACACTGCTTGTGTCCTTTGCAACCCATTTCTACTGACCCTGTGGAAAAGCCTTCTGACTCGGAGCCATTGAAGGACAATTTTCTACAGTAGATGGAAAGTCCCCCCAATTCCCTTGGGACAGAGACCCACAAGCACGAAAGCCTGCCATGTTCTAAGAAGGCAGTGGTCAAAGGGGCGCATACTAGTTACTTACATAAATGACCGCTGCCAGCTCCTGGCGTACGTTTGACCAATCCGCATTTGCTCTTTCGGGATTCACGCCATTGTCAAACACGGAAAATTTAGTGCCCATCAAATTGGATCTAAAATGGAAGTGGGAGATTAGACGTGTGGTCTGAGAGGTCTGAGAGCAAGAGCTTGGCACAATGACGGCTCTTCTATCTTAAGACCCACCATCCCTTGAAACGGCTTTTTTATACTTCAGTGAACTAGAGCAAGTACGTGTGGGAGGAGGGAATATGTGCAAATAGGGTGGAATAGGATGAGGCTGGAAAGGTCACTAGTCAGGACATCTGTGGTATTTCCAAATGCCCAGGCCTGTGAAATTGTAGCATGCTTCTCCTCTCCCTTGGCTAAAACCAGCTAAGCCACTTCTTTCCTCTGGGCCCCAGGGATAATCTCAGTACCAGATCTGATAACAGGACGTGTCTGGTTTGTCGGTCTGGGGGGGGGGGGGGATGATTCTCACTTTGGATGGAAGGCCCTGGAATCCAAACCCAGACCAATTGCTACACCAGGAAACAGAAGGGCTGCATATTAAGGAGGGGCTCGATGGTCTATTGTGTGAAAGCACATGACTTCCATGTAGAAGGTTGCAGGTTTAATCCTTGGCTTTTCCAGGTAGATCTGCAATTACTGAAACCCTGGAGAATTACTGCCAGCCACTGTAGTGACATTATATATTGTAACCAGGGTGTATGCATGCGTATGTTTATGTAATCATAAAGGTGGCTCATGGACTGAACAGACAAGGCACCCCATCCCAACATTTCAATGAGGGCACCTACTACTCTGGCCATGAGCCCCCTGCATGTGACCAAGATCAGGATTCGTGGGTGGGTGTGGGGTGTAAATGGGCTTAGATTTATTGTATCTTGCTGTGCTTTCAGTCCAGGCTGCCTGTATTCTGCATTGCTCAAAAACGGATCTGTTTGTTTCAGTGGCTTATTTTCCACAAAGTCTTGCAATTTAGATCAGGAATGCATAAAGTGCCATAAGGTGCCAGAAAATTAAAGCCTCCCAACCCATCCTTCCACATCAGAGTCTGATTTCAGATTGTACACCCAATATTTGCATTTTTCCATTTTGGGCAGGAAGGACAAAAAGTGGGAGTAGCCTCTGCTCAAAGAGGTGCCCCACCCTTGCTGGGACCAAGGGCTGCTCAGGTCAAGAAGTCCCTCCCTGCCAAGTCAGCATATAACAGGATAACAGGCTCTGTTGGCCAGATTGAAAGTCTCTGAAAACCACACCCAGCTCATGGGCTGGAGGATCCTCCTCATCACTGGTGTAGTCTATATCCTAGGGTAGATAAGCAGTCAGGAAAATTTCACCTTCCAGATGTTCTGCACTTCACCTTCCACAAGACACAGGTAGCATGGCCAAAGGCAAGGGGGTGTGGGATCTGTAGTGCAAAGGGCCTGAAAGGCCAACGTTTTTGAGCTGAACAGAGCATCAACTGACTAAGGAAGGAACCAGATGGTGTTCATGTCACTGTTTCTGCTGTGTTCCTCACTGTTCCTTTTGATATTTATTCTGTTGACGATGCAACGTTAGCGCTAACTGTGAATAGAGGGGACCTTTTGGCATGAGTATGCGGTATATTTTGTTTGCCAACAGGGCTTGTTATTTGTTTTCATAGTGTTTCCAACTGCATTACTTTGCTTTGCTTTTTGCTTATGTGGTTGCTTAAGCTGGTCATTGGTGGGTATGTCCAGACGACACCACAGATGATGAACAGAGTAAAGCTTGGTGTAGGAGTGCATTTTACTCCTTTTTCCTGCTGGCTGCTTATGCTGGTAAGGACTACAACTGCAATGCCATTTGTAAATTGGGTTTTTAAAAACATTTTTCTTCTAGTGTGGCACTAAACTGATACAGCACTATTTCAAACGTTTACCATGTCAGTTCAGTGCTATTTCACTGGTTAAATGTTTGAGGCAAAAAAGTGATTTGAATGCTAGTAAGAGGGTGGTGATAATGGCAGAGACAAGTGAGTGGAATGGGGCGGGGGGATATGTGACATGTGGTCACTTGAAATGCACCTTCCTGGGATAATTAAGCATTTCTGCATGAAAGGCAACAGTGATTTAAATGTCAGGCTGTGGTGTAGAGAAGTTTGCATCAACCCAGGACGAACATCCATGTGATCATGCCCTCAACTATAAGGCAACCCCATGGATTCTGATTCCACTCAGCTGAAAGTCCTTTCAAGGATCAGGTGGACCATCATCCATGCCACAACATAAAGGAGGAAGGCAAATATGTCTCAATTCAGTTTACAATCCCAGCTGCTGATGCTGTCCTGATTAGCTCTCCCCAACATTGTTCAAAACTGAGAGTTAAAGCAGACGAAGCCCATTTCTCCTGAGGTAAATAATCCAGTCCTAACCTTAGCTTTCCAATGAAGTTCTCGCCACCTCGAGACAAATCAGTGGGATCAATGGAGACCAAGTAATTAGAGGTTGTGCTCTTCTTGCGTTTTCGTCCAGCCAGGAGGAACACCTGTGAGAGGCGAGAAGAAAGGCTTCAGGTTTCAGGGAGAGCCTTGCAGTTTCCAACCATATCATGCAGGGTGGGCAAAGTGTGGCCCTCCAGACATTTCTGGATTTCTCCCTTTAGCTCTAGCCAGCATAGCCAATAGCGAGGAATTGCCGAGATTTGCAATCCAGCTTTGCCCATTCCTAGTATAATGCCTGAATACATTCACAGATACTACATATTCCCATCTAGTTATCGGCACAGCCTTCTCTCATCGGATTCTTCCAGATGTGTGGCCTGAGGATGATGGAAACTGGTGCAACATACCTGGAAGGCACCAGGTTGGAAAAGATGGATATACCAAAGAGGACATTTGTGGACTGCTTCTGTGCTATGTATGCTTTTTTAGTTCTGATGGTACATTATTTTCCCATAATTACCTGGAAGTAAAATGGCTCCATAACATATGTAACAAGGCATCACATTATCTGGCAAAGACAACTCTAATAGATATGATCCTTCCAGAATGCTTGCTTGTTTATACACTATAAAACCAATCTTCATTGTTACAGATACCAGGTGTGCAAATATGTTAACTTAGAAAGAACTCTTATTCAACAGAGGCCTCACTGCCCCTTTAATTAGCAGCTTAATTCTTTCAACTTCTATTTCTCATTATCTCCTGTTCAGCATTAACAACAAATTGCCCTTTAACAGGTTAGTTTTATTTCTTATAAAAAGAATGGTGTTAATTACTGGCTTTCTTTCACAATGGTAATGTATTCTGTTGTGTGTGTTTTATGATTTAGCAAAAATCTATGAAAGTCTTAATGACAGCAAGGACATTTCCATGGGTATTCCCAGCTCAGAGAAAGGAAAATTTACTTTTCCAGATTACAGTCAGCATGGCAATTGTAGTTCAAAAATGTAACTTTTCAGCTGTTCTGCTCTTTCCCAGGCCACACAGCCTTTGCAATGGACTATTGGTTCAGTGATGAAAAAAAATAATCAACTCCTCAAAACTAAATAAAGCTCAGGGCTTCTGATTGCAAGGAGATTCAGGATATGTTCCGGTCATGTCATGTAACACTTTGTCTTAACGATTTTCAGTAGGAGTCACTGAAGTCAAAACAGAAAAGAGACTTGTGGTACCTTAAAGACCTTAAAAGCTAACAAGAGATACCTTTTCATGGGGCCATGGCCTACTTTTTCAGATGTGTACAGCTACTCCTCTGGAAACGTCCACAGTAAGAACTGAATTAATTCAGATATCTGAAGGCAGTAAATCTCAGTGACCTGACAACAAATTGTTGATGGCCCCTGATGATGTGCATCTGTAGGAGCTGGGGTAGGTCAGGAAGGCATAGGTGATGGTTACAGACAATACATCTTTTCTTTTCCCACTACTAGATTGTTCTGGAAAGGGGATTACTTTTCTCCTCCAGGTTTTGGATACTGGGGACTGCCAAAAAGACAAGCAAATAAGTTCTAGATCAAAACAAGCCTGAATTCCCAACAGAAACTAAAAGGACGAAATTGAGGGTATCATACTTTGGGCACATCACAAGAAGATAAGACTCACTGGAAAAGACAATAATGCCAGGAAAAGTGGGAGAAAGACCAAACATGATATGGATTGCTTTGATAAAGGAAGCTGGTGCTTTTAATTTGCAAGATCTGAGTGGGGATGTTAATGATTGTCTATCAGGTAAAAGATCAGTATGACAATGGAACCAATTATCTTGGGAGGTGCTGAGTGCTCCAACGCTGGAGGCATTCAAGAGAAAGCTAGATACCCATCTGTCAGATATACTTGGATTTCTGCACTGAGCAGGGGTTCAGACTTGATGGCCTTTTAGGCCCCTTCCAACTCCATTATTCTATGATTCTATGACAGGACCTTCTTGAGGTCACTAATTCATATGGTTGCCGTACATTAGAAGTGATGTAATGGCACATATCTACCACAATAAAAGGAGAGGATATTGGCCAGCGTAACAGTCAAGAAGCTGCTCCCTGACTTCGCTGCTGCTGCCATGCCATGGAATTGCCAGAGGTTAAACTTGAAATGTTGTGCTTGCTTGCTCTCCAAGGCAAAGTGAGAGTAACAGCAGGAGATTACTTTGAATTGTGTGTGTGCGCGCATATGTGCCTGCACGTATGAAATCCAAGACAGTATTGCTGTGAATCCCAGTAAATCCCTTCCTCGTCTATAATAGACAGGGATGAATTGTGCCCTAAGTGATTCCACTGCAGGGCTGCTTTTAATTTCCTCACAAAAAGAAAGAGGAAAGACTCCATTTTAGACACTCACCTTTTTGTCATTATCAAGGTGAAGGTAGTAGGTAGGATAAAGTCCCCGATCCATTCCCTTCTTGTCTCGAGTGACCCGACACTTGATGGTCACTCCTTGTGGAGCTGGCTGCATCACAAATTCCTCCAGATTGTCCACTTCTATGACTGGGGAAGGTGGTCTCTCTTCCTTCTAGAGTCCAACACCAAGAAAGGGGAGGGGGGCTTGTTTCAGAAACACACCCCACATGGCATTTGGGTACAAGCCACATAAGACAAGATGGTACCATTTTACGAGTCAACAATGTTTCTGTTTCTCTTGCTTCTTGTATTCCTGAATCTTTAGTCTTGGTTGCTGGTTGGCTTGTTCTACCTAGAGCTTGGAAAAGATATTTTCTAGGCTACATCTTCCTAAACTCCTCAGCCACACCATTAGAAAAACCGTGTTGGATCAAACTAAAGGCTTATCCAGTCCATGATTCTGTTGCAGGCTTCCCATACCCACTCAGTTGCCTACAGGAAGTCTGCAAACAAGATGTTCACACAGTGGGCAAGCAGTTGTAGTATCAAATTCTGATCCCCTAAAAATGCACAGAGCGGCCCCTGGAAGCTGTTGTGCACCAGAGTCCTGAGAACAGGAAAATAAAATGCTATGTTTATTATTTCAGTAATTAAAAAAGAAATATTTAAAATGGGCAGGAGGTACAGTTGACTTTCATGTGATCTGAGATGGGCACACTCTCAGATCACATGTCCTCCCCATTAAGTAGTTCACCATGGGCTTCTTTGATTAGCAACAAGCTGTTGCACATTAGGAAAGGATATAGAGAAAGGCCAGATGTATTTACTTATGGAGTATATGCCCAGAGATGGGGAAAGGTTCCTTTTTGGGGGGACAACAGTTCCCAGAATCCCATAGCCAGCACAGCCACTAGAGTTGTAGTCAAGAAAAGCTTCTCTTCTCATCTCTGCCAGCAAATAACACTGAAGAGAATCCTTAAGTCGAACATGGTTAGAGATGGGGAATACTCCAGAATACTCCAGCCAGCCTGTCCACTAGCTAGTGTGACATTCAGGAAATTGTATTCCAAAAGAGGAAGTCTTCCCATCTCAGAACAGGATCATCTTTCATCTCACTAGAAGTCTGCTGGTTTGGTTTTAACGTAATTGTTTGTGGAGGAAGCTGGTCCTATCTAAACAACAGTGAGAAATATTAATTCGGAAAGCAGGCAATATGAATAGGCAACGGTCCCATTTCTTTTCCGCTTCCTATTTTTAATGCACACCAGTATATGCCACCACTTTTATCCTGCAGCCCCCTTTCTGACTGTAGTCACTTCATTCAGAACTGGGTTTGTGAAATTGGCCTTAATTTTCTCAGCCTTCCGCCAACATTACAGTTCAAAGGGCTGCTAGAAATCCCCCTTGCCCTGAGATCATTCCCAGCCAGTTACCTTCTTGGACTTCTTGGCTTTTCCTTTCTTGTTGGTGTTCTTCTGAGTTGCTTCATCATCCTCGCTCTCATGTTCAGTGGCTTTGTGGGGAGCTGCAGACAGAAGAGCTCAGTAAGAACCCAGTGACTATGCGGCTGATAGGAGCACCTAGATTGGCATTGCTGATGTAAAAAGGTGCAGTCCCCATTGCTTCTGGTGACTGTGTACCTTTTGCTTCTTATTTACACTTAAGCATGGATGGAAAACCTGGAATCTTAATACAAATATTTCTTCCATTGAACTGAATGGCTGCCCTCATTTATTTATACTTTGTTTTACTCATTTATAGTCTACTTTTGGGGATACAATGTTCACAGTGCAGATTATATCACACTTCAAAGCATATAATAAATACCGTATTTTTCCGTGTATAAGATGCTACTTTTTTCTAAAGTCATTACACTAAAAATTGATGGGTATCTTTTACATGGAAGTAAGTTGAGAACACGGAGAGAACAAAATGGCCGTACCTTGCCTCTGTAAACAGGCTTTCTTCAATCACGAGGCTTAGCTGCCTCCAATCAGGAGGCTTAGCTTCCTACAGTCAGGAGACTTAGCTTCCTCCAATCACGAGCCTTATGGAACTGACGTCAGCTGATGCTGAACAAACCAATTGGAACACACCTTGTTGGAGGTGGAGCCTGTAGGCTCAGATGCAACAGGGACTCCTAATGTCTGAGTGTTCTGAACCCAGAGGCTGAATACTCAAAGCTAAGTTTTCTTAATTTGGGGGTTAGAAAAGTGGGGGGGGGCATCTTATAAACAGGGGTGTCTTATAAATGGAAAAATATGGTATTTAAGCAGTCGAAATGATAAAATATAGGAATCATTAAAATGTTAATTAAATAGCTCCAGGATTATGGAAGAAAATGTTGCAGAGGCTTGGTATTTGCACTTCAGGTTTGCTGCAGAAATTACTTTGACTTTGCTATTGTGTGTCTCCTGATTTTATAACAACAAAGAGAATAATTTCATGTTACGGCCAAACAAAGTCTCCTCACCGCACATGCGTTGTAGAACCTATGAATGCAGGACTGTTTGTTCCACTGAATCGCATAGTAAAAAATAGTTATGATCCAGAGGTTTTTTTTGAAGACTGAAAATTTAAGCTCTGTGTCCAGATGTTTTAAAAAGGATTAATCTGAAAGTGTCAGCAAGGAGAGAGTTCTAGTTCTGCCCATTTTCTCCACCTGAAGGAGGTCAGTTTCTCCCCTTTATTTTACAAACAAGTCTGAAGATCACAGTCTGCTGCTACACATAGGATCTCTCTGTGGGATTAGGATCCTTGTTGTTTTTCAGGATTACCAAATCACGCAGAGAGACTCCATGAGTAGCAGATACTTTCCTCCTCAGATAGTCCTTCGCTCAGTCCTTCTTCATATAAAATTACAAATATTATTTGTAAAACATGGGAGGCTACCCTACAGAAGCAACCCAAGCTTACTTGCAAGATAGGGAAAGTGAGGAAATTCCTCAAGTGTTTTAGCACATAGCGCTTCCCACCTGTAGCAAAGGCCTGATGACCTACCTTTCTTTTTTACCTTCTTCTCCTTGGCACTTTCTCCTCCAGCCTGAAACATGGAAGCAGTGCTTTTCTTTTTCTCAGTTTTCATTGGTCTGGTGCTTGAATCAGAATCCTCTTCTACCTCACTGTTTTTTACATCTACAGTTAAGCAGAAATTCAAACAGAAAGAATAAGTCAGGTCATATTCACTGGGACACCTAACAATACCCTATTGGGGTATCACCAAATCTCCCTCTAAGCCTGCTGGAGACTCTCTAAGGCAAGGGTGGTCTATTATTTTTCCCAAGTGAAGTTTGTCTCAGTGGACTGAAGGTTGTGTGACAAAGGTTGCCTGCTGGAGAGTGAGCTAGAGCTAGTAGTAGGTGTGGGCAGGGCCAGTTTTTCCTAGCACCTTCCCCACCACAAAAATAAAGTGACCAAAAACGTATTAGTTATGCCTTCTAGCCTAATGACGTTGGTGTAAATCCCAGCTACCAACTGCAGGTCATGAAGTCAGTGTAGGCCTTTGCTGTTGCGTGCTGAGTCCCATAATTCAGCCCACAACTGCAAATGCATATACACTGAATTCTTAACTTGTGGAGATTTGAAGGCTAGTACTACACCAATTGTGTTACGTTGCCATAAAAATGCAATAGAATTTTGGCCAGTAACATTTTTGGACTGCAGTCCTAGAATCCCTCAAGCCATCATGGGCCCTGCCTATGGGACTCTATGAGCTGTTGTCCAAAAGATAACATTCCCAAACTCTCCCTTTCCCCCTCCACTTCCTCACTCCAAATTATGCACACAAACACATCCAGTGTCAACCCCCCAGCAACACAAATGTTCAAGTAGTCAGCCTGAAGCAGTCCAAAGTATTAGAGTACAACCCTATTTTTAAACAAACATCAATCAGTGTCTCCTCTATTAGAGAAAAAAAACAACCAATGTTAATTCTGGCCTCAGCTATGAAGGATAGGCTGCAGAAACAATGCTTGAAGACATTTACCTTTCTTTTTTACTGTTTTGTCTTTCTTGTCCCCATCTACTTGGAACACAGAGGTTGGCTCCTTCTTCACCGTCTTTATGGTCTTTGTCTTGGCATCAGCATTGGCTTTGTCTCCTGTCCAGGGAAAAGAATGAGTTACCACAAATGAGGGACGTTTGAAGAAGATATTGACTGAAGAGAGGATGATGAGAAAAACAAGAGTCATGAAAAAGGAACTGAGTTGGAGAAAGCAAAGGAGAAATGTGAAAATTCAGGCTTAAGGAGTGAGAACAAGAAAAATGAAGACAATTTTTCTGAAATAGATTAAAACTTGAAAATGGGATAATGGTGCTATCAAATCACCTGAGGTATACACACAGTCATTCCCTTTGTCTTGCCACCATCCCTGGTCAAGCAGGATTTGCAGGTTTTTGAAGAATCATGAAATCCTGTTAACACACATTGGACAAAGATACTATTTGATGGCAAGAAAGAAAAAGTAAGTCTGTGTTCACCATGGGCAATGACCATTGTTCTATTATAGTTAGTTTCAAACTCTATGAAACACTCATCTAAGTGATGAGAAGCAAACAAAAGAAGAAAACAAATAAAAGATTTCAGAAGGTATGGGGAGTGATTACAAAAGCAAAGACAAAGTAAAACCTTCACTGTAGCCCATCCTCCCTGCCCTGAACATGTGTTTGCTATTTTATGCCTTTCCTTCGTTACCTTTCCTTTAGGTAAAGGTAATGACATAATGAGGACATAAATGACATAAGTGCCTTCATACAGTAACTATAATTTCCAATTTACAGTGTAGCCTTATCCATGTCTACTTGGAAGAAAGCCTCACTGCCTTCAATAGGGCTTGCTTCCAGATAAATCAGTACAGGTTTACCTCTATTACAAGGAGGGAAAGGTAGTGTCTTAAAATAAGAATATATATATCTGCATGGCGTTTGTTGGTTTTTCCAGAAAACATATTTATTTATATACCATGTACTTTTGTCAGCAAATTTATTTCTAATAAATTATGTTTATCTCCTCTGTTCTGTGCACAGACTCCTAGTTGTAACAATCATGCAATAATCCTGAATTAGACTATGTAGGCTGAAATCCAGGGAAGTTTATGCCAAATAGTCTTTAAGGGGCCACAAGACTCTTATTATTCCAGTCACTGCAATGTGTTACACCACTCATGTATGCCAGGAGGTACAATAAAGAATTGAGCTGAACCACCGCTTCCTCTTTTAAGGCTTCACACCAGTCTCTCAGATCTGAAGGACTTTATTATAGACTTTATCTTTTTCCTTCTCCTTAGATTCCTTTATCTCTCTTTTTTTAAACCATATCTAAACATACAAACTTAAAAACATTAATCTAACAGATAATTAACAAAACAAACAGACAAAAACAAACAAACACAGCTAAGCATCCATCCTTCCCCTATGGATCAGAGATTTCACCGTTGTCTGGTCATCGGAATATCTTCCAAGGGGATTCCGGTGAGCACTGGTTCGCTATAGACTAATTTCCCCCCTAAGTTCCTGTCTTTTTCGGGGCCCAGTTATATATCAGCTTCCAGTTTTGCTTTACAAAGTATCTTGGTTGATCCCGTAGTGCCTCTGAAAGCATGTCTAGTTCTGCAATGTCCAATAGCTTCTTTAATAACTCATCCAACATTGGTGTCTCTACATTCTTCCATTTTTGGGCCCAGAGTAACCTAGCTGCTGTGAGTATATACAGTAGACTATATTTTATTTTCTTGTCAATAATTTCTGTCATTATATTCAATAATAACATTTCAGGTTTAAAACTTAATTTTTGTTGAACAATCTCTTTTACCATTTCCCAAACCTGTATCCAAATTTTTTTTGCTTTTTCACATTACCACCACATATGATAATAAGTCCCTAGATTTTTTTTTTTTACACTTCCAACAAACATTACTGTTACCTTCTGACATTTTTGCCAATCTTAAAGGAGTAAAATGCCATCTATGAAACATTTTAAGGGCGCTTTCTCTAAGATTCACTGGCTTAATCATTTTATGATTCTCTTTCCACATCTTTGTCCATTCGTCAATATCAATATTGTACCCAAAATTTTGTGCCCATTTTACCATCGCCTCCTTCACCCTCTCATCCTCCAAGTCGTATTCCAATAAGTATGTATACATTTTTAAAATTATTTTCTCATTAGTGTAAATCCATAATTCATCCACCTGGACTTTCCCCTCAAAAAAGCCCATAGTTTTATCCTTTTTATATCTCGATTCTAATTTCAACATTGACCACCAATCTGTAGCTAGACCCAGTTTCTCTAGATCTTGTTTATCTTTTATATTCTGATCTTTAGTTAATAAGTCTTTATATGTGAGTAACGCTCCCTTCTGGTTCAATACTTTCAAAGTGAATGCTTCTATTGGAGCTACCCATATTGGAATTTTCTTGTAGGTTTGTGTTTGAAATTTTTGCCATACTAAGCAGAGCGCCTTCCTCAGAATATGTTCTGCAAAATGTGATTGTTCTTTGTATTTCCCATACCACACATATGCATGCCAACCCATTTTTAGATCATGACCCTCCAATTTCAATAATCTTTGATTTTCTAGTGTTATCCATTCTTTTATCCAGACCATGGCACATGCCTTATAATATAATAGCCAATTCGGTAGTCCTGAGCCACCTCTTTCTTTTAAGTCTTGCAATATTCTAAGTTTTATTCTTGGTTTCTTGGCCTTCCATTCAAATTTCGAAGTCAGGCTATCCAGGTCCTTGAAGTATTTATAATTTAATAAAATTGGTAAATTTTGAAATAAAAATAACAGTTTTGGTAATATCATCATCTTTATTGTCGAGATTCTTCCCATCATAGAGGTTTGTAGCTTATTCCATTCTTCCAGGTCTTTCTGAATTTCCTTCTGTGTTGTAAGATAATTTTCTTTCATCAAATTACTTGGTTTTTTTGTAATGATAACTCCTAGATATTTCACTTTCTGTACCTCCTCGAAATTAGTTTTCATTGCCAGTCTTTCCACGTCTTCTTTCTTTATGTTTTTAGTCATGAATTTTGTTTTTTGATAGTTTATTTTAAGACCTGCAACAGCTCTGAATTCTTCTATAGTTCTCACTAATTCTTCCAAACTGTCCAGAGGGTTTTCTAGTATTATTGCTAAATCATCAGCATATGCTTGCAGCTTAAATTCTTCTCCCCTGATTCTAAGACCCTTAATTCCAGCATTCCTTCTTATTTGTCTATTTAGAATTTCTAATGTTAGAATAAATAATAACGGAGAAAGTGGGCAACCCTGCCTTGTGCCTTGTTCAATTTGAATATTTTCAGTTACTTGACCATTGATTTTAATCTTGGCCTTCTGTTTAGTGTATATTGCTACAATTGTTTGTAGAAAAGTTCCTTCTGCTCCCATCTTCTTTAAGATGCAACATAAACTCCCAATCGACATTATCGAAGGCCTTTTCTGCATCTAAAAAGATTAACATCATTTGCTTTTCTGGATGCATTTCATAATATTCCAAAATGTTTATTATTAATCTTATATTTGATGATAGTTTCCTTTTTGGGATGAAACCTTTTTGATCTTTGTGTATCATTTCCTCAAGTACCTCCTTTAGCCTTGTTGCCCAGATGGTCGCATATATCTTACAGTGAACATTCAAGAGAGAGATTGGTCTGTAATTCTTGATTTGTTTTTCCCGTCCCCTCTTTAAAGATATTCCAAATGGGGTATAAGAATATAATGTAGGGAGAGGGGGTGGGGCGAGCAGCGAAGCAGCAGGTCTCCTCGGGGCTCCGGGGAAGATTGGCTGTATACAGCAGATCAAGACTCCCTCAAAGAATTTTGAGGGCAGGGAGGTGTGGGAGAACACCCCCTGTGGCGTAGGGGATCGAGAGATCTCAAGAGGAGTGAGCCGCAACTCGCTCTCTGGAGGATTTCTCTCCCCCAGACAGAAGATCCAGCTCGGCGCCATGTTCTGGTGATTTAGTTGCGCAGCACGCCCGGATCAGGAGATTACACCCTTGGAGGAAACATCGTTATCTCAAAGGAGGAAAGTGAGTAACTGAATTGAACCTTAGCCCCGGAGGACTATATACACAGAGAGAACTAAATAACTTAACTAAACAAAGAAGAACCATATCTTTTGTTATACTTTCACACAAACGCAGCCCCCTCTTAAAGAGAAGTAAAGCAGGGAAACGAAGCGGCATGGAAGCCTTTATCTTTTGTGGACAAGTCCCTTCATCAGACATAAAAGAAAGAGATTCAACATGGCAAATATTTATACATGGCATCAAAATATAGATATCAAATACAGAGTTTGTGGTTGGTTGGTAAGAAATCAGTGGGTGTATAACATTGTGGTGACAGCGTCCACAGTGCCTGATGAAGTGGACTTGTCCACAAAATCTCACATTTAAAAAGATAAAAGTTAGTCTTTAAGGTGCCACCATGATTTTTGCTTTTACCTATAATCTTTACAGATAGGGTAGGCACTCTGCCTAGTAAGGACCGCTGCTTTGCATAATGTTCTGCTGGCTTGACTGAAGAAGAGGGAGAGTTGGATGAAAAACTGTGTAACAAAAAGAGCTGACCCTGTTTTAAAGGACACAGATTCCAAGGCAGACAGTCTTCAGAGGAAAAACAGAAAAGACTGGGCCTTTCATTCTGTTATATATCCCTCCTACAAATGGCACTTTCAAGGCCCTGGTTTGCCCTAAAAGATTGCTAGGAACTGTAGTTTGGTGTGGGCGCTGAGAATTCTGTACCAGAAATATGATGACAGAACAATAGTTCTCTGAATCCCTAGAGAGGATCCATGCCACCAGAGATGGCCTCCGAAATTCAAATCACTGACCTTTGCTTTTGGGCTTCCTTTCCTTAATTTCACCAGATGGAGAGTCTTTATGGATCTTCCTTTTTGGCTTTTTTGGTGGGTCTTCACTTTCTCTCTCTTCCTCTTCGTCATCATCTTCTTCTTCAGAGTCCTCTAGAAGGTTATGGTTTGAACAAATAGGCATTGAAAGAGGGAAACAAACAACCACATCAAAGAATATAGCAAAAATATTATGAAAATTCTCAGAGGCACTGGATTGCACATTGATTTTTTTGAAGGTTTTGGATCTGAGGACTTCCATGCAGAACAGCCAGTAATTTTTTTTAATTAGTATAGCAATGAAGAATTTATCCACAGGATCTTACAAAGTGTGTTCTGAGTGCATTTTTTCCTCATTTGCATGATCCTCCCCAAAGTTCTTAATGAAGCCAGATAGATGGGGGGGGGGAAAGCCTTATTTTGGGGGGTTTGGCAGTTTCATCATGATAGCACATGAAACCAATGAGATTTTTTTTTTTTAAAGGAGCATTGGGGAACTCTGCATTGTACCTCTGGAAAGCGTCACAGCTTTTAGGTTAGGGCTATGACTGCAATATGCATTGCAGGTCTATAATGCAATGTGTGGGGGGGGAAAAACAATATCAAGGATTAATATTTTGAAATTTTGGATGCCTGAGATCCAAGAAGGATGCAAAAAAAATTCCTTTAAGAAATATGAACAAGGTTCAACAACTATGGTTCTATATAGAAGTTTTATAAGCAGAGTGAAGTAACAAGAAATGTGAACTCAGGCAAGCTTAGTCCAGGTGCAGAGCAAAGAACCTATGGGATTGATTCACCTTTCTAGTTGAGGCTAATAATTTACTATTACCATGCAAATCACAGATACAAATGTATTGGCCCAGTAAATAGGTGTATGAACTATTTTGAACGGTTTTGTTTCTTTCATAATTCCACTCATTTACATTATACATGTTCTCTCCCTTCCCCTTTCCTTCTTCATTCATTTCTCCATTAAATTCAAGGGGAAACACAGACAGGCTTCTTCCACAGCTTTTACGTTTCCCATTCAAATGGCTTGAGATTTCCAGGAACTCTACTTTCTTTCCCCAATCCTATTGCTACAATTTTGTATGAAAGCCCTGGCCAGCCCTGGCCAAAGAGTCCCCATGTTAGAGACAATTCTCATATTGAAAAGGTTCATTTTTCATAACCTTCCACTGCATCTCTTCCATGTATAATTTCAATGTTTGTGAGCTGATATTGGCATGAATTCTTCTGGCATGTCCTTGCTTTACAGGCCATTTTAAAACCAGCACCTGAACTGAACTCAGAAACAAACTAGAAGCCAGTGTTGCTGACTCAAGACCAGTGTTATAAAGTGCACATCCGATAACAGTCTGGCTGCCACATTTCGCACTGGGTATAACTTCTGAATGCTTTTCAAAGGCAGCCCCACATGTGGTGCATTGCAATAATCTAATTGAGAGGTATTTATGGTATGAATCACTGTGGCCAAACTCAACGTCCTTAGGAAGGGGCCCAGCTGGTGTGGCACACCTGGTCATAAAAGCCACTTGGCTCCTTGGAAGTAATTCTAGGCTTAAGATGACTCCAAAACTATGAAGCTGGTCTATTAGTGGGTTATAGCCCCATCTGTAACAAGCTATAAACCCAATCCCAAACTGGCCTTTTCGTTCATCAACAGAACTTCTGTCTTGTTTGAAGTGGGCCTCAATTTGTTCACCTCTCCCTGATCCCTCACTGCATCCAGACAGCTATTCAGGGACTTCTATAGTCTCATTGACATTAGCAGAGAAAGAAAGAGAGATGGGTATCATCACCATAATGGTAAGCTCCAACCCTCAAATTTGAAGTGATCTTCCCCTGTGGCTTCATGCAAATACTAAAAAACAGAGGGGGCAACCTTTAAGTTCTTCCCCCATGCTAACAGCAAGGAGGCTGAAAAGCTGACCATCAATACCATCTTTTGACTAGACAGGAACTACTCTAAAACAATTTTCCCTTCCCAAGTTCTATAGTAGCCAAATAGACCAGAAGGATACCATGATCTGTGGTATCAAATGCCATTGAGGGGTCCACCAGAACTACGAGGGATGCACTCCTCCTGTCTGGTTCCATCTGCCAAGATGAGCAAGCCTGTTTCTGTCCCTAAACCTGGCCTGAACCCAGATTAGAATGGATCCAAAATGGAGCACTCTCTGGAAATCCACTGCTGCTTGAAAGGCTGCTTCCTAGTATGGCTGATCTAGGCTGGCACATGGGAAGCGGCAGTGCCCTACCTTGTTTCTTCTTTGGTGCCTTTATCACATGGAGATGGGAAGCAGGCTTTTCTTTCTTTTTAATGGGATCCTTAGTAACTTTGGCATGTTGGTCCTTCTCACTTTCATCTCCAGGCTTCTCTTCTTTCTTCTTTCTCACTTTTCTGATGGCAGCTTATGATAAAGAGTCAGGATAAGTAAGGGAGACAGCTAGGCTCTCGATATAATGACAGACAGATAATGGGAGGCGATACGGTTATGAGGAATTGGGCAGGCTCGTGTGAGAGCTCATCCTAAGATGTGTCAGGTCTTATATCTTGTGAGGCTTAAGTAACATACAGTATGGGAAGAAGGGACCTAATCGTCCTTCAGAAAGAGGCAAACCCAGTGCCTTTGTGAGGACGGAAAGCAGATCTTGGCATAAATTTATTATTTTAAAAAATGAGGCTAATCTAACAACTTTTAACTCCCAAAGGGCCAAATCCCATTAACATGGTGACTTAAACTAATTAGGTCCTATCTAGTTTTACAGTCACCCACAACTTTAATTGATTTATTTGATCTGTTCTGCCAGGGCTGTTGTCAGCTCTGAAGGCAGAGAAAGAGCCTGAGCCGTCATCAGGGATGGAACAACAGGTTTGCCTCAAGCCATTGTCAATAACTTTAATAACTTCACATGTCATATGCCTTTCTGTTCCTTAATACAGTGCACATTGGGCACTATTTTAAAGTACAGTAAGACTTTGGCTGAGGAAGACAGCCCTTCCTCTTCTGCAGGGCTTGCTTGTTTGCTGGGCAGCTAGGGAGCATGTTGGCAGTGGCAAGTGGCAAGCAACAGCAGCCTTTCTGACGGCTGGGGAGAGCCCCGTAGTGCCTGCCAACATGTTCTTCCCAGCCACCATCATCCAGGTACCAACCGGGCAAGCAAGTTTTGCAGATAACAAAGGGTAGCCTGCTTCATATGTGGCAAAAACAGCCGGTGATGCTGTGGGCAACATTGCTGAGTGGCTGGGGCTGGGAGGCTTCCCGGCTACTTTAGTACGGACCAGCCAGCACTGTTCTTGCCTGAGGGAGCAGCCAGCAGCTTTGTTTTTACCACATTAAAATATGCTTGTGGTGGGAGTGGTTTCACTCCAGATTGCAGATATCTCTCAGTCAAAAGCTTTCTTTGGGTTATCTGCAACATGTAGTTCTAGCCCAGGAGAAGGGTCGCTGATCATGGGATCAACAGCAATGGAGCATGCGGGTGGGGTGGGGGTGGGGAGATGCAATGTGAAACTGTGTGTAGAGGGTGGATTGGAAGAAGGTACCGCTCAGCAAACTCATGATAATGCAAGGCGTATATAAGAGTCTCTCTCTGTCTCTGTATATCATGACATTGCATTTCCACTTTTAATGAGGCTTCTTTATTCTAAGCGAGTGAAAAAGGAAAGGACGTAGCTATTTAGTAGTGTAGAAGAATGTCAGCATATTCTCAGAGGCACTAAAAAATGTTTTTGGTTAAGAATTCTCCACCACCCAACCTTAGGTAACCCAGGTGTTCCTGGACTGCAACTCTCAGACACCGTCACCACTAGCTGTGCTGACCAGGGTTTCTGGGAACTGCAGTCCCGGAACACCTGGGTTACCCAAGGTTGGGAACCACTGTTTTACTAGATGTTCTTTGAGCCATTTATTGCTGCACGTCAGTATTGCATTGGATCAGTGTCCCCCTAACTGGAATAAAGACAGCATTCTTGATTAACCTTATTTATTCCAAATGAACAGTCCAGTGTTTTCAGGATGAGTGTACAACGTAAGTGTTGTTGGGGACAGAAACAGGAAGAAGGGAAGAGAGATGTGGGTCATAAGAACATAAGAAGAGCCCTGCTAGATCAGGCCAAGGGCCCATCTAGTCCAGCTTTCCGTATTTCACAGTGGCCCCACCAGATGCCTCTGGGAGCACACGAGACAACTAGATACCTGTCTCCTGATATCCCTCCCCTGCATCTGGCATTTTGAGGTTCCTTCCTTTTAAGCCTGGAGATTATACATCCCCACCTGTGATGGACTTTTCCTCCAGGAATCAGTCCAATCCCTTTTTAAAGGTATCTAGGCCAGATGCCAGCACCACATCCTGTGGCAAGGAGTTCCACAGACTAACAACACGCTGGGTAAAGAAATATTTTCTTTTGTCTGTTCTCACTCTCCCAACACTCAATTTCAGTGGATGTCCCCTGGTTCTGGTATTGTGTGAGAGGGAAAAGAGCTTCTCTCTATCCACTTTATTCATCCCCTGCATAATTTTATAGGTTCCAATCATGTCACCCCTCAGGCGCCTTTTCTCTAGACTAAAGAGCCCCAAACACTGTAGCCTTTCCTCATAAGGGAGGTGCCCCAGCCCAGTTATCATTTTAGTCGCTCTCTTCTGAACCTTTTCCAGTTCCACTATGTCTTTTTTGAGGTGCGGCCTTACCATCGTTTTGTATAATGGCATTATAATGCTGGCTGTTTTATTTTTCAATCCCCTTTTTAATGATACCTAGCATGGAATTGGCCTTTTTCACTGTTGCCACACTCTGAGTTGACACTTAAATCAAGCTATCCACCAGCACACCAAGATCTCTTTCCCGATTCATCACGGACAGCTCAGAACCTATTAGCCAATAACTAAAGTTTTGATTTTTTGCCCCAATGTGCATTACTTTACATTTTCCTATATTGAAACGCATTTGCCATCTTGCCGCCCATTCTCCCAGTTTGGAGAGATCCTTCTGGAGCTCTTCACAATCCCTTCTGGTCTTCACCACCTGGGAAAGTTTTGTGTCATCTGCAAACATGGCCACCTCACGGCTTATCCCTGTCTCCAGGTCATTTATGAACAGGTTGAAAAACACCGGTCCCAGGACAGACCCCTGGGGCACACTGCTTTTCACCTCTCTCCATTGTGAAAATTGCCCATTGACCTACTCTTTGTTTCCTGGTTCTCAACCAATTCTCGGTCCATAAGAGGACCTGCCCTCTTATCCCCTGACTGTGGAGTTTTCTCAGCAGCCTTTGGTGAGGGACCATGTCAAACACCTTCTGAAAATCCAGATAGACAATATCCACTGGTTTGCCCGCATCCACATGCCTGTTGACCTTTTCAAAGAATTCTAAAAGGTTTGTGAGGCAAGACTTACCCTTACAGAAGCCATGCTGATTTTCCCTCAGCAAGACTTGTTCTGCTATGTGTTTTAAGATCAGCAATAAAAGTTAATTAAAAAGGTATTAGACCTATGCTTTAGAGCAGCAACCTAGCATTTTCCAAATACATTGGGAATACAAATTCTACTATTGTCAGCTAGCAATTGAATTGTGGGATCTGTAGTTGAAGGCATTTGGAAAGTGACAGGTTGGGGGGGGGGCAATTTAAATTATAACATGGTTAATTGAAAATATTCCCCATTTATGTTAGTTTAAGCAAAATTAAGTTCTTGGGTCCTCTAGTTACAATTCTAATGAATTAGGCCTTGTGTACTAATATTCCAGACTCTGACAGGAAGTCAGTGCTCTGCTTCCCAGCCATTGGGTGCAAATGCTATTTTCACTGGATGATATTGGGCTACTTTCTCTCTGTGTGTGTCTCTCTCCCAGCATGAGGAAGTGAAAAGGGGAAGGAGAAAATCAGTAGAAGCTAACAAACTTTGTATGCATGAAGATTCCATCCTAGCATGTCCAGTCAAGGTTCTCAAGTAGCATAACTAGGGAAGAACTTCTGTGTGAAGTTTCAGGAGTAGAGATGGGGGTATTCATATTTGTATATGAATACGAATACCCCCGCACAGCTGGACTCAACGAGGGTCTGGCCCCAGGCAGGGGGAGGGAGGATGAGTGGCTACATGGCTGCTGAGTGGCTAGATGAGTGGAAAGAGAGTGGTGCTCCAGGAGTGATTGGAAGGCTGACTGAGGCTGCCACCAGCGCTGGATGCGTGAGTGGATGGTCTGGCCCCAGTGGCCAGATCCTCGTTAAGTCCAGCTGTGCAGGGGTATTTGTATTTGTATACGAATACCCCCATCTCTATTCAGGAGAGCTGTTGAGTTACTGCCAGCTAGCATGGTCAATGCTGGAACCAGCAGTTTGACTCAGTATAACACAACTCTACATGTTCAGTTAGGATAATATCTGGACCACTGACTGTATCCCTTACCTTGAGTGGGGGGAGTGAGTTTCTCTGCTGGTCCTGATTCCTTTTGCTTTTTCACTCTGGATTTTTTTGGCTTGGCTTCCAATGTAGCTTCTTGCAATTTCTTCTTGGGTTTCTGTTCCAGCAAACGTGGCTGTATGAGGGAACACAGGTTGTGAGAACTAGTGGAAACCAACATCTCTCCCTTGAAATTGTCTTCTGCATGTATTCTTGGGCATTTTTAACATCTGCTTATGAGAATATGCACCGTGGCATATGTTTATTTGTGTGTACATGCTTGTGTGTGCATGCATGCATAATTCATTCTGGATGGCCACAAAAAGAAGTGAAAGAGACAAGGGACCTGTAACCATCAGGATAGTAACTCCATGTGTTTCAAAGTAAACAACCCCTTGTTGCCAATTTGAAAAAAACAATCCACTACTGCCAATCCCACACGACCGAAACCCAAGAATCATGCCTCCAAAATGAAGAGGTTGGTGAAAACAAAATGAGTTTGGCATGTTTCTGTGTGGCTTCTGGTTTTAAATATTGAGGGAATACACTATAATCATGTTAGCATGTCAGGCCCCAAACAAAAGAAAAAAATAGTAAAGAAGACAAAAACGTTAAAGACTAACTGCTGTATTTTACTATGACCTTAGCATGCTAGCATGGATTTCTTTGCAACAGTCGGGATTAATAAAAACTAGGGAAGGGGATAATCATTTGTTTTGCTTTCCTCTCAAGTCTGTGGATTGCATCCAGCCTTAGTCATGATTAGAGTAGGCCCACTGAAATCAATGAGACTTCAATTAATCATAACTAATTGTCCCGTTGATTTCAGTGGAAAATAACTAAGGCTGGATCCAACTCAATGACAATATTAAACAACAGGAGTTAACTAATGTGCTTCCTCCATCCCAATACTACCATCTGCTTATTTATACTAAACAAGGCCAAAGAAAATGTGATGAAACCCCATTGTTACCGAACAATGATGCAGAGGGCAGAGCCAACTACACCCATCTTGCATGATCCTTGGATTATTTTGGCAGCATCATAGTTAGCACCATGTACATTGCTCAGAAGGAGACAGCCTCCCCCCCCCTTCCTTGTGGGTAGGGGGAAAAGAAAGGCGTCAGTATTTCTACAAATCGCTTGTTGTAGCAGCAGCAGCCACAAAACAACAGGAATACATGGGGGGAGGGGGAAGATATATCGATAACGTTTTAAAAAGTTTTTTTTAAAGGGGGGTCCCTCCTCACTTTCTGCCATCAGAGTGGTATCGTCTGCATATCTGAGGTTATTGATATTTCTTCCGGCAATCTTAATTCCAGCTTGGGATTCATCCAGTCCAGCCTTTCGCATGATGTATTCTGCATATAAGTTAAATAAGCAGGGAGACAATATATAGCCTTGTCGTACTCCTTTCCCAATTTTGAACCAATCAGTTGTTCCATATCCAGTTCTAACTGTTGCTTCCTGTCCCACATACAGATTTCTCAGGAGGTAGATAAGGTGGTCAGGCACTCCCATTTCTTTAAGAACTTGCCATAGTTTGCTGTGGTCCACACAGTCAAAGGCTTTTGCGTAGTCAATGAAGTAGAAGTAGATGTTTCTCTGGAACTCTCTGGCTTTCTCTATAATCCAGCGCATGTTAGCAATTTGGTCTCTAGTTCCTCTGCCCCTTCGAAATCCAGCTTGTACTTCTGGGAGTTCTCGGTCCACATACTGCTGAAGCCTACCTTGTAGGATTTTGAGCATAACCTTGCTAGCGTGTACAATGAGTGCAATTGTACGGTAGTTGGAGCATTCTTTGGCACTGCCCTTCTTTGGGATTGGGATGTAGACTGATCTTTTCCAATCCTCTGGCCACTGCTGAGTTTTCCAAACTCGCTGGCATATTGAGTGTAGCAGCTTAACAGCGTCATCTTTTAAGATTTTAAATAGTTCAACTGGAATGCCATCACCTCCACTGGCCTTGTTGTTAGCCATGCTTTCTAAGGCCCTCTTGACTTCACTCTCCAGGATGTCTGGCTCCAGGTCAGCAACCACACTATCTGGGTTGTCTGGGACATCCAGATCTTTCTGGTATAATTCCTCTGTGTATTCTTGCCACCTCTTCTTGATGTCTTCTGCTTCTGTGAGGTCCCTACCATTTTTGTCCTTTATCATGTCCATCTTTGCACGAAATGTTCCTTTAACATCTCCAATTTTCTTGAACAGATCACTGGTTTTTCCCTTTCTGTTATTTTCCTCTATTTCTTTGCACTGTTCATTTAAGAAGGCCCTCTTGTCTCTCCTTGCTATTCTTTGGAAAGAATGCCATGAAATACCATATTCAAATAAAACAACAACAGTCATCTAAATAACTTACCAGTCAGAACCCCAAATGACAGCAAAGAGGGAAACAAATGACAAGATATTTATTAAGTGGGCAGAGATTTTTTTAAAAATCAGATTACTAGCTCGAAGACATTGCATTTGACTTTTCATGAGACAAACTGATGAGGTACAGGCACATCTTACAACATGGCAGGCTTTCCCTTAGTGACTGGCTGTCTAAGAGGGCATCCACGGTGGGTTTTTTAAATCTGGATGGTTAGAATTTTGTAGCTTTTAATCTGTTTTAATAATGCTTTTATTTAATATTGTTAGTACAATGTTCATCTAATTAAGCTTTTTGAATAATTTATTGTTTTTAGCTATCTTTTTAAATGATGTAAGCGGTCTTGGGTCCTTTTATAGGTAAAAATATTTTAAATAAATAAACATATAAAAGAAATCTGAAACTGCTCCCAAGGTAGCTTGAAGGACTGAAACTCTGTTTCACATGCATCTTCCTACCTGTGACAGAACGGAACAATAAAATAACTGTACAGGGCTGTTCCAAATTGCTTTAAACCATTAATTTCATATGAATGTATGTAAACATATAAATATTTTTTTTAATTTGTCCAGCAATAAGCTTTATACTCCAGTGAATGTGCTTAGATCTGTGTTGCCTAACTGAGTCTGAAGCTATTCTGGAGCATCACATTTAGACTACAGAAACCATTAGGGAAATAGCTGGGTGACTATACCCGGTGTTGTGTAGTGGACAGAATGACTGACTAGGACTCAGGAGACCTGGGTTTGAATCCCTGCTCAGCCATGGAAATCCAAGAGTGTGTGTGTGATGAACTGGTAAATATCTCATTTACCTTGAAAGCTCTATTAGGGTTGCTATAAGTTGGTTCGAACTTGATGGCACATACTCTGTTTCCCCGAAAATAAGACCTAACCTGAAAATAAGCCCTAATATGATTTTTCAAGATGCTCGTAATATAAGCCCTACCCCAAAAATAAGCCCCAGTTAAGTGAAACCCCGCCCTCCACCATTGTTCACCATTGTGCAGCAACCAGAAGATGACATGACTGTATTTGAATAAATGTAGATTGTTGTACATGAAAAAAATAAAACATCCCCTGAAAATAAGCCCTAATGCGTTTTTGGAGCAAAAAATAATATAAGACCCTGTCTTATTTTCGGGGAAACACGGTAGTACACACAGGTGGTAACTATGTATCATGAGCATTTGCATCATACTGAATAGCAGAGCAATTAAACAAAGGCCCTATTTAGGAGTTTATTTACCATACATCAAATGTATGAGAAAGGCTCGCTCCAGGCATCAGTGGATGCCTGGAGGGAGCCTTTTAACATCTCTAGAAGGGAGACTTACATGCATGTAGTCTTCTGTTTGTACGTGCCGCCTTCTCTCAGAGGACCAGGTCTACCATGAGAAAAAGGGCTGCCAGTGGAGGTTGGCCCATTATAGCAAGTGCAAGTGCTGTTTCCCCACCTTTTGACTTGGAAAGGCTGGTCAGATGACTAGAAAGTCCTCATTTTCCCCCATCAAAGAATTAACTGCAATAGTGCAGAAGCCTAGCAAACCAATATGACAGACTATTCCCTGGTTCATGTAAATACTAAGGAGTGGTAGTGCAGTGTCACGGCAAAGGAGGAGGAAGGGAACAAAACCAGAATTAGCCCTGTATTTGACTCAAGTTTCCCTTCCACTGACTAATCAGTTTTGATGGGCACCAACCACCCCAGGTAGTTGCCTCCGGTGGCAGATGCTGGGAGGATGCAGTGTGTGGAAAAAGAAAGCTGTGATGATGTTGCGTATCATACCCAGGCCTCCTTAGTCCATCACTCTATCCACTACACCACACTGGGTATCACTTGCATCTCATACTCCAAGCTATTTCATTCTAGTGAAGTGGAAAACACTGCCCACTCATCAATCTGTGAGACAAGACTCAATTACCAGTCCAGTCAGGTTTTGTATTATGGAGTGGGAGGAGACAGTAGCTCGTTCTTCTCCTCGGGCAGCAAAATATCAAGGCACAACTCTGTTGCCACATGAACTGGCACCCCAATGAATGCATGCAGAGCTCGGAAATGTTACTTTTTAAAAATCCCAGTTCCCAGAAGCTCTGGCCCTGGTCACACAAGGGAAAGGCAGCCCCAAGAAGGACAGGCGCATGAGGCTCTGAAGAAAAAGAATAATTCTGGAAGCCAAAAGGCCTGGCATGTGTGTATGGAAAAAGTTTCCCTGAGGAAGCTGCTGGAGTACATAATCTACCTTTGAGTGATATCAAAGAAGGTGGCAGAAGGCTTTCTGTCCATCCAATTCACAACTTTCCATCATGACACAATGGAAATAATCTGAGGTCTTAATTATATATTTATCTGGACACACATTCCTAAATCTGAATGTCCTGAATCATGGACTGGATTGGAAGCTTCAAAGAAAGTTCACCATTGTGTCCTCTCATTGACACCATGGAGGAGCCCAGGATATAAATACAATTGTACACTTACAGAGCTCTAGTGAAATGTAAGCTGATTTAAAGGAGAACTGTGAGCTTCAAAGGTGTCAGAGCAATCTTGCAATGGCATAGTTGCTCTGAGATTGAGGTCACCCAGAGTGACTGGGAGGAGGAAGGAGATGGCTCAAGATTAGACACATTGCCTCTAATCCCATTCTTCAAAGGCTATAAATAATATAAATAATCATGATTGATCAAATACAAGTCATACGGCTTGGGCAACGCAGGTCTAAGAAACAGATGCTAGTGTAGAACCTCCAAAAATCTAGCACAAGTAGATAAAAGTAGCAGGCCTCTTGTGAGAGATTATTGATGACCGGTTTATTTGGGTCAGGCCTTCGGCTCTGTCTCTAAGCAAAAGGGAAGAACAAGAGCTACAATCTAAACTCGGCTAGGAGGAGTCACTGCAGGGAAGTGGACTAATACAGGGGACATTTGGCTTCCAAGGCTCACTTAGCCATGAAGGCAGCTGTATGAGCTCTCCGTGAAAATTAAAAAGTCCTTTCTTGAGAGGAAAAGGGGGTGATCTCATGGATTCGGCCTGGAAGCACCAGAGAAAGTGTGGAAGTCAAATGCAAAACACCTAAAGATCAGATCTTGATAACCTGACTTTATGATCCTCAAACAGACAAGTTCAAAACAGTGTCTTTGAGACAACCAGATCTCTTTGGGATGCGAGCCTCTTCTCTTATGCTTTAAGATATAAAAGGTGCAGACTCATGCTTTAAGAGCCTGCACTTTCCCCCCAAATTCATTACTATTTGGAAATCAGGGACCCCACCTTTATTACTACATGGCCACTATCCTGCTCAGTTTTTTTCTGTTATCAGTTGCCCAGAATCACTGTGGCACCAGTCACTCCTTACACAAGGGCAAATGCGCCATACTCTTCCAGACAGCTAATACTGGCACTGCCACAACAGAGAAACACACAGTAGCCAGAAGCATTTGTTATGGATATTAGAAGCTTAGCATGCAAATCGGGTAAAAAGCATGAGTGGGACAGATTTTCTTACCTGCTTAGTAAGTCTCTGCTGCTGAGGGCTCCCAGGCTCCTCGTTTGTACTAATGGAATGGAAGGGTGAATAAAGAAAACGGTATCAGATACAAGGCAGGCTGACTTCAGCTTGCAGCATGAAAATGTTTGTGGAGCAATCCTTCATCATAGTGTTCTCTGCATAGGAGCACAATCACCTGGTTGAGAAATTAGGTATGATCCTGTCTTGCACCAGTAGGTGGCACTCTATCCTATCCAGGGTTTTCCCAGGCAATCCTGTTGTGGATTGTCATCATCATCACCCATTTTGTGACCTACTTGCTCATTTATTTGCATTGAGTACATTCAGCTCCTCATTATCACAGTGGTGACAATTATTTATTAATTCACAGTCATTTGCTCCCCACTGCACTTGTGCTTGGTGTGAGACAATTAGATAACTGGAACCAAGGAAAGATGTTGCTGTTATGTGCCATCAAGTCACCTCCAACTTATAGCAACCCTATGAATGAGCCATCTCCAGAATGTCCTATCCTCAACAGTCCTGCTCAGCTCTTGTAAACTCAAGCCTGTGGATTCCTTTAGGGAATCAATCCATCTCATATTTGGTCTTCCTCTTTTACTGCTGCCTTCAACCTTTTCCAGCATTATTGTATTTTCGTGAGAATTTTGCCTTCTCATGATGTGCCCAAAGTGGGATAGCTTCAATTTCAGCATTTCACCTCCAGAAATAGTTCAGACTTGATTTGCTCTATGACCTACTTGTTCATCCTTCTGATAGTCCAAGATACCCACAAAGCTCTCCTCCAGCACCACATTTCAATCAAATCATTTTTTCCCCCAGTCAGCTTTCTTTGCTGTTCAGCTTTCACGCCCATACATGGTGATCGGGAATACAAGAGTGTGGATGATCTTGGTCTTGGTCTCCAGCGGCACATCCTTACCCTTGATGGTCCTTTTTTAATTCCTTCATTGCTGCTTTTCTGAATCTCAGTCTTCTTCTGACTTCCTGGCTGCAGTTCCCATTTGGATTGATAATTGAGCCAAAGTGTACAAATCTGTAACTATACAGGGCTCCTTTATCTTTAGATAGCTACACCGGAGAAGAAATTTGAGCAGGTGTACCAACATGACACAAATTGTCATTTCCACATCAGATAAGTGCAACTTTCTCATTACGAATATTACAAAATCTTTAGCGACTGCAAAATGTGGATAGAAAAAGTGTTTCTGGTATTTGGTTTTCAGAACACACCACTCCAACTTAATTTTCTTTAATTTTGCCCTAGCATTCAGCTCATTTCAATGTCCAATTGAAGAATAGCTTAGTAGGTGCAAAACCCTAAACTATTTAGGACTTAGACATCTGAAGGGTTGCTTTCTCTCAGTGAACCTGTCCACCCATGGGATGTACTATTAGAGGCCACGCCCTGCTTGTCACCACAAACAAAGGGACACAGGTCAGGCACTCTGTGGCCATCACATGGAAAGCTGAGAATCTTTTCCAAAGAGATGTCTAGTTGGTCCCCTCACTTATGACTTTAGATTGTTGTGTGCCATCAAATCACCTCCAACTCATGGCAACCCTATGAATAAACGATCTCCAAAAGGTCCTGTCTTCAATTGCCCTGCTTATTTCTTCTAAACTCAAGCCTGTGGTTTCTTTTAGACAGTGAGTCCATCTTGTATTTGGTCTTCCTCTTTTCCTGCTGCCTTCCACCTTTCCCAGCATTACTGTCTTTTCCATAGAATCCTGCCTTCTCATGATGTGCCCAAAATAGGACAGCCTCAGCATCAACATTTTTGCCTCGAGAGATAGTTTAGGCTTGATTCAATCTAATACCCACTTGTTTGTCTTTTTGGCAGTCCAGAGTATCCGCAGAACTCTCCTCCAGCACTGCATTTGAAATGAATCAATTTTTTTCCTGTCAGCTTTCACACCTATACATGGTGATCAGAAATACAAGAGTGCAGATGACCTTGGTCTCCAGTGATACTTTCCGATAGGTGACTAAAACTCTGCTGTCCAGGTTTAAAGTAGTTTTACTTTCTTGCCTGCTAAATAATTTTAGGTTGACAATTGGTTTTAATGTTCTCTGTTTTTTGTTTTTGTGTTATATGCTTTAGGCTTCCTTAGGGGCCGTTTTAATAAATGTGTGGGCGTATGTGTGTGGCCAGAAATTCACTGCATATGTTGATGAAGCCGTACGTGAGGTCTGGCATGCACGTGTGCACGCTTACACACACACACAAGATTTGATGAACTTTTTCCAGAAATGGATAAAAACGATGGATCAAAATCCAAGTGAATGAGGAGGAAAGATGGAGCTATCTGTTTACTCCAGGGCAGTATTTTCCAGGGCTAAGAATGCACTCACCAAAAAGTAATGTTGAACTGGGTTTTATTTCAGCTGGCCAATCTGGGATGTGGCTTTAGTTTTTAGTTTTAGATTTCAGTTTTAAGCAATGATAATTGTTTCTTTTGTACATTGTTGTTAACAACAAGATGGTTTTCTTTAGTAGGTGCCCTTGTAATGACAAAGCTATTATGTCGTTCAATAAAAATGGAATCTGAAAATAATCATCTCAAGACATCTTTTCCCAAAGCCTCATGAAAATGTAATGTGGAAACATAAAATCTTCAAAATATACTGTTTTATTTGTATATTACCCATACATTACATTGTTAAGTTAGTGAGTTTGGTAAAAGCTTTCCAAGTGCTTCTGTGACCTAAAATTACATCGTTCCAAACCCCCGTAACAGTTTTGTTGGTACAAAGGACACCGACGAAAGAAAACCAGGAAGGTCTGCATACGCAAGCGCAATCTGAATTTCTGCCTTAGTTATTAGTATTGGAGCTTTTGGAAATAAGATGTAGATAAATTACTGGCACCACTGAATGACACATCTTGTTAACAACCTGGGCTGTTAACTAGATTGAATGAGATCAAAACGCCAGAAATGTTTAAAGAATTAGAATAGTCAAACAATTTTTAATTCACATACGTATTGGTGCTTCCTCGGCATATATCAGTGAAACAGAGCGAAGCAGGGTATGCTTAGTGGTGCAGGCATGATTCACTGCAAACATAACCAAATCTTCATTTTTATAGATCACAAGGCGATGCAAAGCTAAGAGCTAATCTTATGTTCAAACATAGAGGCTTAAAGTGGTTTTCATTAATTCATTTTATAAGCAGGACAGAGATTGAGGGGACACTTTTGTGGAACTGTGAGAGACCATCTAACTCAACAGTGGGTGGGCTTCAGGTTTGCTGGATGACCCTTGGGTTTGACAGGAACCCTGAGGCCCTCCATTTGGAGTCAGGCGACTGGATATCTACTAAGAATGAAGGAACAGGGAGGCTCTGAGTTGCATGCTCATCACAGGAACTTGTTGTTGGTACCAGTAACAAGGTGAACCATCCTTTCATACTAAAATCTGTTCTTGCTTGCCCCCTGCCCACCACATTCTTCTTTCATCAAACTCCTCTGGAATGTGAGGGAAGTTTTACTTGTTGCTGTTGATCATTTGGAATCAGAAACCCTTACTGGTCACCTCTAAATCACACCAGTACATCACAATCTACCTTCTGCTCACCCCTAACTGAACATATTTGGCTGCACTGAATCTTTCTTTCAACAGAACTGTCTTCTTTATTTTCCCCAGCATAGTAAGTCTCAGAAAAAGCCTGAAGTCTTCATCCACCTTCTCTCCTGAGCACTGAACAATGACCAGATAGCAGAGATCAGCATCCTCCACCTGCATTGTGTCCTCCTTGTGGGGGCTTATGTGGATTGAGCCCAGAAAGAGAGGATAAGGAGATGCATGGCAGTGACAATGTTGAGGCTGCAATGAGCCCTCTGAGAAACAAAGACCCCTGGTATATGTTGCCCACACCCCAAATCAGGAGCCAGAAGTAAAAGATGTGATAAAACAGATCAGTTGCTTCCTGTTCAATGGTCATGACAGTGCAGAGCTTGGAGAAGTTCCTTTTTTGGACCACATTGCCTCAAATCCTTAGCCAGCATGACCCATCTTTCACACATGCCCACCTTTGCTCATGCTGGCTGAGAGATTCTGGGAGTGACAGTCCAAAATAGAAACTTTACCCAGGCTCTGCTCTTGTGCCAATCTGTCCTCACCGAAGGATAGAGGAAAGTCCTCGCACTTACCCATCTGATGTCCACACCTCCCGGAGGATACCAGACTGAAGAGGCATTGCAGATGGCTCAACTCTCTAATTCAAGAGGAGTGAAGGCTGAGGGCTCTGACAGAACAGGGGAGCCACTTTTCTTCCAGACGTACACAAAGAGTGCTCCTTCTTTGGCTTCCTTCTTTCCTTCCTTTCTTCTCTGGTGCTGGCTTCAATGAAGTAATCTGCCCAACAAGTTATAGGATTCCAATGCTGGGTCAATCAAGGAGGAGATTTCAGCACATCCACCCTGGGGGAGCTAGGGGTGTTCTTCCTTGGCTTTCTCATCACTCTGTCCTCAGAAGGCTGCTCTAGAACCTCATCATGGCACTCTTTCCCAGAATGTAAATGAGATTCCTTGACTCACAGGCAACCAGCCTCCCTGCCTGCCGCATCTGACTTCAGACCAGGATTCTTTGGTTACCCAGCAGAGCAGGTGGTGCCTCAAGAAAACAGATGAAGAGCGGGAGGTGGAAAGCCTGGGAGATGATGAACTTTTTATTTCTTGAAACTAGGTAATAGGATTTCAGGGGGTTTGGTGGATTGCCAGCCCAGCAGGCCTGCTGGGGAGATTCTGAAGAATGGAACATCTGTCACTCTAATTCATTTAAACAGGGCCAAGGAAAGATTACTGTAGCTGTGTGTCACACTGTGCCTGCCCTGCCTGTGAACGGTGAGTGCAAAATGGTGAAATCACAGACTCCATATGAAATATTATACATCTATATCAGATCTTGAAAAAGTGACTGATTTGGGATACAATTTAAAGGATTTCCACTAGCAATCCTCTGAGTTTGCTAGAGGCTTATTTTATTTTTACAGCTACTACAGAGGGGGGTTGTCAGGAAGAAACCAGCTGAAGCAGTTTAAACCTCCCCCTTTGTGTGTGGCGATCCCAAATTGGTTTGAGATCTTATATAGCTCCTGTAGAATAAAAGAACAAAGAGCAGCTCAGCTCACCCACACACAATATATTTAATGCACGGTGTGATTTGACTTTGAGGGTCAAATCACGCATTATGCAAAAAGTTCATATCCTGCTATTAAGTTTTTCCACCAGGAATTCAAATGGATTTACAGGTGAAACCCATATTTATTTGCCAGTGACTAATGAGAAAGCAAAAGCAAGCTAATTTACAAAATGAGGAGTGAACCAAGCTTACACTCGTACGGTCAGACATTTTGTATTGCTTCAGGGTGCCTTGCCTCTAGTCACATGCTGACTGTGCCATCTAGTTGTGCCTTAGTGTTTTGTTTGCCAGTGTTCATGCCTGGGATATGTAGATTTCAGTAGCACATCTCTTCGTCAAGATGCAAATGAGGCAAGGATCTTATAGGAGTGGGATGCGGGGGGGAAGCTATATGGGATAGATCCACAAAGCATCAAGTCATGAAAACTACTTACTGCTAGGTAAAAGGCCCCATGAAAGAATATAACATACCCAGCAGGTAATCTTGTATGGATGGCACCAGTTAATTGAGATTAATACATTCCTTTCCTGATAGTTTCATACTGCTGAGGCTCCTTCTAAATCACTGACAGAATTAGCCTTCATTGTATAGCACTTCCCTGAAACTAGTAAGTCTGCATCTGACTTATTGGCTCATACTTTCCTTTGGGTTTAGAAGTCATGAGATTGTCATTATATACACATAAGAACAGGTGAATAGAATTGCCAATATTTTATTGGTGATAAAGTAAACCCTCTCTTTCTTCACCGAACTTACATATAACCAGGAATGGACTCTGAAAAGCTGGTACACACCTGATTTAGTCAGACACCAGATTCTATGTCAGCCCTGTGAATAACCTAGCTGGCTCCTTGCCTGACCCAGTAGATCCCTTCGTCCTAATTCCACCTTTCTTTTTTGCCATATTTACTGCCCAATCTCTTCTATATCTTTTGAAAGAAAATGTGGTTACTACCGGTAATTCTCTCTTCCCTCTTGTGAGTGAGGAGGGAAGAGCCCTGTCAGTCCAAAGCCTATGATGTGACTCAAAAGTTTGGAAATGTTACTTTTTGGGGACTACAACTCCCAAAGTGCCCCAAAGAATCCTAACAATCCCGGGGGGGGGGGGGGGGGAGAGAGTAAAATTTCAGGGTCTTGGAATCAGCCACTGGAGACTGATACTGGCCTTTGCAAACAAGGTGGGTGTTGAGATGGATCTGTGATATGAGGATTACATGCAGAGTCTCGTGATGATTGCCTGCATTTTAACATTCACCATTGCACCACTGAGGGCAGATTAGAATCTTTCCTTCTCCTCTTTCCAGGTCTTCAGATAAATCTCTTCACACAGTGTCAGGCTTCTCTGTGCTGGCAAGAATGTGCTTAATTCGACTAAGCATTTCTGCTGAATAGACTCCATCTGTAGCCATAGAAAGGAGATTAGGGGAGCTATTCTGAGAGCATCAGGAGAGCAGTACTCAACCTCTCAGATGTGAGATTTCAGGTCTGATCACCTAAGGGGACAGCCAGCCTGACCGCCACAAGGCGACAATGTAATGTAACTTTCTTGGCATATTAACTCTCTCCAGAACTGCTCTTCTAGGTCAACAGATAATACATAGTACAGACTATTACACATCTAGCTGTCTTATCCAGGTTTTGTCAGCACTCGATAAAGCTGAAGCGAGCAAGTTCTACAAGATATTTATATTTGCCATTTTTTTCACGTTATGAATAGGAATTTTAGAATGTGAGATTCAGATTTCACAATGCTGCAAAGAAAATGTACAGTACAGTTCAAATGCTTATGGTTTGGCATCCGTTTGCAGTATTTTGATTTTGGGAATGCTCTGCTGGAAAAGCTCATAAAGTCATAACATAACATTTGTTTTATCAAAAGCTAATCAAGCTAATTAATAAATAATATTTCCTAGACTCTTTCCAGTTTGTAGGATTTGATGCAAAACATCTTATCCAACCACTATCACAGGGATGAGCAGCTTGTGGCCCTCCACATGTTGCTGGCCTGCAACTCCCATCAGCCCAGCATATCCAAAGCAGACATATAGGTTTTAAAGTCAGATAACATCTGGAGAGCTGCATGTCACCCTCCCAACCCTACATATTGGCAGGGTCTACTATGCATTACTAGACAGACCTCACAGGCTGCCGCATGGTGTAAGCAAAGAGTGTTGATGGGAGAAGGGGCTGGCTGTACCATTAGGCAGAAGGACACAGCAGAGCAGCTGACCTGGGGTTCTTATGAGTGTGGTTGCCAGATCAGCATCATCCTATCACCTGAGATTTCAGGGCCAAGTTCTGAGACAGAGGGAGGATTCATGTCACGGGTGAAGCCCATGGTATCATAGAGATGGGACGGGTACAGGCAGTGAATAAAACATTTTCTCCAGGTATTGCCCTGCTGTCACCCAGATTTGCCTACGAAGACATTTCAGGAATGGTGATGCTGTTGTTCCACTCCCTCTATTGATGGGCCCAACCCTTGTCACAACAAAAATCTGGGAGCAAAGGAGGAGACAGAGGAGAGAGCTGGTATGTGTACATATTTTGGGCCGTGCCGTTTGGATTGACATGTGCACAAACATCTTCACACTTGATTACGATCTGGGAATGAATGAAGGTGGGTGCCCAGGCTTAAAACACACCTCACACATATAAACAAAACTAGCTCCTCAGTATAGCTTGCTTGGTTGACTATCAGAAATGGTTGTCGCTACAGTACAACAGCGGTGGTAGAGAAAATAGGGAGAGTGGTCTAATTACCTTAGGAGCAGTGGTGTGTGTGTAGGCAATAGTGGCAACTCTCCATGCTGTTTGTCTTCAACTCCTCATGTACTCCCCTCTGTCGGAAGACGAAGCAGCTTTTCTCTTTCTGAAAAGAAAAAATGGCTGCTGAATTGCCTCAAGTGTGGTGGAGGATTGTCAACTTCTAGAATGTTGAGGGGGAGCTCTTTCAGCTGTCTCTTCATTTGCCTCAGGTACCATATTGTTATGGGCTGGTCCTGCTCAGCCTGCAATAAACGTCCACAATATCTGCTTCCTCTGGTTCACTGTAAGTCTCAAATGCCAACATGGAAACCCAAAACATGGACCACACCTCTGTTCCACAGCCTTCTCATCACCCCTCTCACACACTTCCTGGTAGTGTTGAGAATAGAGGAGTGGTCCATGCTTTGGGTTTCCATGTTGGCAAACAATTACAGCACCAGCGGTTTACTCTTATTTCACAACTTTCCTCCCACTAGGTGGCGTTTCACTACCATATATTACTCAGAAAGATTTCAAAGAACAAGTTGCACAAAATTGATCCTGTATAGGCACAGATGATGGAGGAAGAAGGAATTCCATTCCTTACCTAGGAGAGATCAGAACGGAGCAGGTGACAGGAGGGCTTGGGCTCCCCACGTGGCCCCAGAATATTGTTTTGCCCCATATTTGCTGCCTGTGCTGAAAATCACTGGTGGTGGCACTGCAATACCTCCACCGTATTTTCTACCTCTCCTTTCCTGCTGTGCAGTAGATGCTCTGCTCTGCACATTATACAAATTTCCACTTTTGTTCTGAAGTGTGCCAAGTTCTGCTGAGCCACATGTGACAGGAGACTGTGATTGGGTTCGTTAAAGATCTGAAGCAGTTCCTCCTTTTTGGCGGGAAATGACAACTGAGCCTCTTTTTGAACGTCAACAGATTTATTCAATTTAGCACTTTTGTTGTTGTTTAGTCGTTTAGTCGTGTCCGACTCTTCATGACCCCATGGACCAGAGCACGCCAGGCCCTCCTGTCTTCCACTGCCTCCCGGAGTTGGGTCAAATTCATGTTGGTAGCTTTGGTGACACTGTCCAACCATCTCGTCCTCTGTCGTCCCCTTCTCCTCTTGCCTTCACACTTTCCCAACATCAGGGTCTTTTCCAGGGAGTCTTCTCTTCTCATGAGATGGCCAAAGTACTGAAGCCTCAGCTTCAGGATCTGTCCTTCCAGTGAGCACTCCGGGTTGATTTCCTTCAAAATGGATAGGTTTGTTCTCCTTGCAGTCCAGGGGACTCTCAAGAGCCTCCTCCAGCACCACAATTCAAAAGCATCAATTCTTCGGCGGTCAGCCTTCTTTATGGTCCAGCTCTCACTTCCATACATCGTTACTGGAAAAACCATAGCTTTGACTATGCGGACCTTTGTCGGCAAGGTGATGTCTCTGCTTTTTAAGATGCTGTCTAGGTTTGTCATCACTTTCCTCCCAAGAAGCAGGCGTCTTTTAATTTCGTGGCTGCTGTCACCATCTGCAGTGATCATGGAGCCCAAGAAGGTAAAATCTGTCACTGCCTCCATATCTTCCCCTTCTATTTGCCAGGAGGTGATGGGACCAGTGGCCATGATCTTAGTTTTTTTGATGTTGAGCTTCAGACCATTTTTGGCATTCTCCTCTTTCACCCTCATTAAGAGGTTCTTTAATTGCTCCTCACTTTCTGCCATCAGAGTGGTATCGTCTGCATATCTGAGGTTGTTGATATTTCTTCCGGCAATCTTAATTCCGGCTTGGGATTCCTCCAGTCCAGCCTTTCGCATGATGTATTCTGCATATAAGTTAAATAAGCAGGGAGACAATATACAGCCTTGTCGTACTCCTTTCCCAATTTTGAACCAATCAGTTGTTCCATATTGAGTTCTAACTGTTGCTTCCTGTCCCACATATAGATTTCTCAGGAGATAGATAATTAAGCACTAGGTGAATCTATAACAACTTCTACAGGTTCAAAACAACCAATGTCAGATAACTGTCCATATTGTGAGGACGACAACTCTGTCCCGAAATTGATAGGATTCATTGAGGGGCTGGCCCGAAACGCTCTCGATCGGTGGGTTTCCTCATCGGCGTACTCCGAACCGCGCAAATTGTGCCACAGCAAGGGTGTCTGGCCCAATCTCCCTCCGGTGGTGGATGGTTGAAGGAAGAGTCTGACCAGATCACCTTCTTCGAGTGACCTTGTCCCCGCAGATAAACCACAACTGTCCATTCTAAAGAATCTGTCGATGTCCCCTTTCCCTTAGGCGCATCCGGATCAGGCAACAATCCTCCCACCTTTAGGTTAGGGAAGTCTTCTAGCAATCCCTTTGTTCTATCATATTCCAATTCTCTTTTTCCTTCACTCTCCTTTTCCTTCTTCCTCCTTTCCCCTGTCATCGGTACACTGAACTGCCTCCTCCCACTTGGTTCCGCGATATCCTCTTCCCATACAGGCAAAATTAGCTCCTCCTTTTTTCTCTCCCTCTTCTACCAGACATATCTCAATCTGTTCTCCTTTCTCCTTTGATTCCATACCCTTCTCTTTCTCTACATTCAGTTCTTCATTCTCTATTACCTCCTTTGTTCCCATAGCTCTCTTCTGCTCGGGTGTCTCTAGTTGAGGGGATGGCTCACTCTGTTTTTCCTCCTTTTCCTCTACAGTTCCTTCACAGAGACTTAAGGCAGCTTTCTTCATCTGGTATTCCAGACTGGCCAGCACTTTCCTGAGCAACAAGCTGTTCCAAGGGCAGTACACACAGATTTGGTGTCCTTTAGAAGAACGCGTCTTGGAGACCTATTGCTCTGAGGGGAACGCTAGCAGTATTTACAAATTTACACATGAGGAATGCAAGCGCCTGTGAACACTATGTACAGAATGTCAGAAGAATCATGCCAGATGAAGGCAAAGAGTTCTCTAGCATGTCATTCTGTTCACTCAGTGACTAACCAGAAGCCTCTAGGAAGCCGGCCATCTTTTTTTTTCACAAGCAGAAAATGTGGCCAGTCAGGTCAGCTTAAGGTCAAAAGGGGGTTTACAAGCAAAACAGGCCTAGTCCAGAAAGGGGCAAAAGAGCAGCATACTCAGGAAGCAATAAGTCATGGTCAAGTCCTACCAATCAGTTAAGTCAGTACAGAGCAGGAAGTTCTACAGTGAAGGTCAAAACAGTCCAGAATAGAAGAATGATAACAAGCCAAGGAGAATCCCACAGCAAAATGATAAACAATCCAAGGTCATACACAGGAGAATAGTCACAACAGGGATCAGGAATGCAAGCATTGGCTGACTGAGTATAAAGAAAGTTAGATGTTGCTTTCAGTAACATGCCTGAGCCAGCTCTCAGGTTTTTATGTTATGGTTGTCCAAACCATACCCAGGCTTAGCCAGATTTCCTTGGGAGGAGGGCTTAGCACTTCAGAAGATCCTTATTCCTGAGGAGGCCTCCTCTGGAGCTGACCACTCCTCCAGGTAGCCTCCCCACCAAATCTGTGTCTTCTCTTGATGTTGCTCCCATCAATGAGTTGTCAGCTGGCCACATCAGCTCCATCAGTGGTTCCATCTCCTGGAAGAGTTAAGGTTCTGAATCCACAGGGACATTGAACTCTAAGCTCTCCTTAGACTTGTGGGGGCTCAAACTCCACCATGGAGGAGTACTCCAGTTGGACCATAAAACACCATGAGTGCTGCATGCTCTATCATACATTCTGGAAATTGATATACAGACCACTCTGCCTCTGTTGCAAGAGATAATAATCCATGAATGCCCTCATTAACAATCACTGATAGTTCTAGTGCTTCTGAATTGATTTAACTCCCTTTTCAGCTCGCCAAGGTAGCAGCCATCAGCACATCTTGTGGTACTGAATGCCACAGTGTAACAATGTGCCTCCTTTTAATCCGGACCAAATCTCCCCCAGTACCCCTCCACGGCACTTTTGCTGGGCTCACCTACCTCAGACCGCCCCCCCCCCCCCGGCCACCTTGAAGAGACTCTGCATCTTCACATGCTTCCTCATAACTCACTTGCATTTGGTTTCTAACTGCAAGCCTCAATCTCTTTCACTCTCTCTCCCTTGCTCCTGTGGGACACAGTAGACTAGGCAAGAAATGTGTGATTTATCATTCTTCTATATTTTTAAACGAGCCACAAGTGGGGTGGAAGGTAAAAGTGTGGAATCCTGGCATATGGGAAATGGGATTTAATTCCTGCCTCTTGTGCTATGGTCCCATCAAGGCTCACTGCCCCTTCCAGATGCTACTTGCCTCAGGAGGAAAGCAGCCATTGGCATGAAGGGTAACTTCTCTTTTAGAACAAGAGCATCTTCTCGGGATTTTTTTTCAGTTGGAGGGTAGAAGGAGGGATTAAACCAGCCTCCCTAGATGCCATGGTACTGATTATCTCCCCACCACTACCAAAAAGAAAACATAATGAAGAAAAAAAATTGTTTAAAATGCAGTGCAGGAAGAGAGCTTTGTGGATGCCCTGGACCAACAGAAAGATGAGCAAGTGAGTCCTAGGTCAAATTAAACCTTCTCTCTCTGGAAACAAAAATGACAAACTGAAGCTGTCATGGACATAATGGACACATTATGAGATGGCAAGATTTTCTGGAAAAGATAATAATGCTGGAGAAAGTTGAAGGCAGCAAGAAAAGAGGAAGACCAGATATGAGATGGATTGACTCCATAAAGGAAGCCATAGCCCTGAGCTTACAAGAGCTGAGTAGGTCTGTTGAGATCAGGACATTTTGGAGGTCACTCATTCATAGGGTCATCTTAATTTGGAAGTGACCTGGTGGTACATAATAGCAATATCTCACATTCTACTGCTATGTCTCCACTCCTGCAAGAGGCAAATGATATGAAATCATGCATTTCTTCTCTTCTCTGGGCCCTCCACCTCCATTCTCACACATCTTCCCCTTTTCTTTCAAGCTGGAGGGCATGGCACATTACTTTTCCCAAGCTCTGGGAAACACAGAGCTTGTGCCAGCTATCTCCAGACCATTTGCTCTACTACAGACACACAAAAGACCATTGGAGGACATTAACTAGCAATCTACTTTGTAGAGAATCATGGATGCAGCACTCTGTTCTTCCGTCAATTGTCATCAGATTTGCTGCCCTGGGACCATTTTCTGATCCTCACCTGTGTTTAATTTTTCTACAGAGATAAAATACGCTCACTTAGGGCCAAGCACACATTCAGAGAAATCTCTGCCTAAAGAGGGTGCTCCATCAAGTGACAAAAATGATATAACTGTTGAAACACATTAAAAGGAGAAGCAAGTGCATCAACTGGATTATCTCTGGAATGTAAACAATCGCTTCCTTTGCCTTCCTAATTCTGGAGTCATGCATCACAAAGGAGATCACATTGCTGGGTGGAAAACATAAGAGAAGGGAAGACATATTTCTCTGAAATTGGATTTAGTCCTTAATTGAAGTTTTCAAAGAAGTAGTAATTTAAGTCTGTGCAAGCCTATCCAGACAAAAACAAACAAAAAAGAACATTGCAGTGTCTTAAAGACTGTCAAGTTTCAATGTGTATGCAGTTTTTGTGTGTATATTCACTTCAGTCCCTTCTTTTTGTTTCTGTTCTTTTTTCCCCCCTGGATATGTTTTAGTCCTCCATGTATCTTGGTAAACTGTAAGAGCAGGAAATACTTATTGTTTCCCCTCTGTATGTAGTTTAGTTCTTAGCGTATCCTGGAAAGTTAAGTTTGATAAAAGCAGAGTACAGGTTTTTTTGAGTCAGACAGAAACACATGGAATCATAGAATAACTGCGTTGGAAGGGGCCTATAAGGCCATCGAATCCAACCCCCTGCTAAGTGCATTTGCTTATGGTTGCTACAACCCATTTCATCCCTGGACTACTTTATTGCAATGGCAGCAGCCAAAGTCACCTTTCCCTCAAGTGCTTCTAAAATGAAGCTTTTATTGTACAATCATACCAATGGATTAATGGAATTTTACAGGAGGTCCAGACAGTACCACCATTTTATAACCTTCCTGTGTTTTCCCATTGCATCTTCCATCATTTTCATTCTAAAAATCAGCCTCTCAAACAAAATCATTAGGAAGAAAAAGAGGGGTGTGAATACAGAATGTCACTTGATTGGTAGCCTCCAGAAAAATCTACTATCTGGAAACACCCTGCTAAAACCAATCTCCAAATTGTACCAGGATCTTCTTTTGGCATATATAAACCAGGATTCTCATAGCAATATGATCATAAATGATTTCTTGGAGGCATACACACAAAAAGGCATCATTTTGGCCTCAAGAAGTAAGCAAATGAAGAGCACACAACCTAGCAGACATTAGTCATATGAGAAGCTGGAATGGGACTTTAGCTGTAGCTAATTTTAGCTGGATTGTAAATATCAAAACAACATTTGGACCTTCCAGATTATTGCTTTTAGCCTCAAAAATGTGCAGCCATTAGCCTGCTTTGGCAGGGGCCTCATATATCTTTCCTGAAACTAGTACTCATCAATTACAGGCAGATGAGGCCATCCTCAGACTAGAACTTCTGTGCTTGAGAAACTGCCTTCTCCTGTCCAGCCACCCCATACAAACTGTATGCAGAAGCCGGTTTGTGTGAGTCACAGAGACCATAAGGAAGAATCCAGTTTGCTAGTAAAGGTATTTCCCCCCTGCATCCTGTACCCCAACCCCAACACACAGGCTCATTGTTGTGCCCTTCTGCAATGCAAGTTTTTGCTCTTACAATTTTGTATTCCTCTCACCCCCTTAGTCTTTATTCTTTAGAGACTAAAACAAATAGGGTCTGTTGTAGTGGATCTAGTGCAGTCTCTGGTATTCCCCCCCCCCCCCAACGGCCAAATACCAGCAGCTAACGCTGCCCCTACAGTCATGCCTTCACAATTTTAGAGATTTCTAAGCAGCAGAAACAAGAATTTACTTTTGACAACAGTAGCTAGCATCCTGCTCTGCAGTTCTGCAGGTGCAACAGGAGTGACTTCACCTACAGTGAGAGGTTGTTGCTAATTAAAGAGTTCCTTCTTTGATTTCAGGTTAGGCATGACTTGCGCACAATGAGATGAAGCTGTGTGCAACCCCAAACTGAAGCAGGAACTCTTCAGTCTGTGGCAACCTGCCATCACGGGCGACACCCTTCTCACTGCAGCAGCAGAGCTATACAAAAGGATACTAGTTTTGTCTCAAATCTCCTGCACTCGGAAATTTGCTATTGTTTGTTATGGATGGTCAAATTGCCTCTGACCTATGGCAATCCTAATGGGATTTTCAAGGCATGTGAGATATTTAAAGAGAGGCTTTACCACTGCCACTCTCTACCAATGAGATTCCATGGTCAAGTGGGTGTTTGAATCCAAATTTCCTGAGTCCTACCTTGTTACACTATCCACACCTGGCTCTTATTCTGAAATTAACATTTTTATACCATCTTCCTGTTTCTGGTTTTGATAACAGAACAGTGACATTGATAAACACCTAAGGAAGATGTTGCCAAAATCCTGCCTTGTAGGGACTGTATATATGGAAGGAGAAGATAATGCAAAAGAGGAGAAGCAATATTGTGGTTGTTTTCTATGGTTATGTGGACAAGCCATTAATGAGAACAAACATTTCATGGATTTGCAGTATTTCTTTCATTCATTTCTTCCATAATGAGCATATCTGAATGACAAATTTGACTGTCACAGCAATGTTTCAGTTATTAAGCTATCCCCATGAACTGGAAGGACATCAAGGGCATGTTCACAGGTCACACACATAAAATGTCACAGACATTTTTGTTGTTTGCATCATACAGAACTGAAAAGGAAGAAAATATCTGAGTCAACTGCTCCAGAAAATGTAGGATTTACAATTACATTATGGAAATCTCAGACTGCAAACATAATACATAACTTGGACTAAGTTCACTGAATTAAGCAGAACTTAGATTTGAGTAAGAATGAATGACCCATGCTTCATATCAGTTAAACTCTACAAGGGTAACTCGGGGCAAATTAAAATGATTCATTAGATTGGTACCCAGGAGTGACTAACTTCTGGGGCTTGGGAACTGAATTAGATCCACTCATCTAATCAGGGCTGCACCACCTCCAGATTTGCAGCCATAATGGTTCTTTCTAAATTTTGGCAGCATCTGTGGCATTTTTCCATGGTTCAAGAGGTGGACAATGCATTCTCCTGGACCCCAAAGCCTTGTAACACAACACAGCAGATTGCCTCACTAGGTTCCTTCTTTAAAACAAGAAAAGTAGGGACGTTTTGGGCAGTAAAAGCATGGGATCAAGGTTGGGTCATGGGGCTGTAAACAGTGGTTCCTAACCTTGGGTCCCTGGATGTTTTTGGACTAAAACTCCCAGAAGCCTTAATCACTAACTGTACTAGCCAGGACTTCTGGGAGCCGTAGTCCAAGAACATCTGGGGACCTAAGGTAGGGAACCACTGCTATAAGAGGAACTTGCAACCCTTTTGGAGAGGAGAAATTGTCTGTTTCCATTTATGCTTTTAGTAGCAGCCATGCCCTCAGCAGAGTGGTTTTGGCAGTACCAGGCAACACAGCAGATGGGCATAAAATAATCTTGTGCAATTCTCTATGGCCCATGGACTATGTTGCCCTATACCTGTTATAAGGGTTAGCAAGGGAAGTATAAAAAGACATGAACCATGATATGGTGGAAAAAAAGTCAGATTTTATTTTTCTTTCATATTTTGACACAAGTAGGGGTTAAAGAGTTCCCCAAACACTGATAAGTGTTTTACATAATTGTAACAGGTGTTTTGAGAAGGTCCCACCCTCTGAGAATATGCACATCACAACAGCACCCCTTAAAACAATCCACTTCTGTGTCACACCAGTGATGCACTATCTTAAGCAGCATTGAACTAGCCTACTCCGTGAAGTGTTCCATTTAGTAAGAATTGCTCATTTTTATAATGTAAAAAAATTACCTTTCACTCTGCAGTCATGACACACACTAGTAATTTATTATTTTATTGTGCTGTTTTATTGAGAAGCATATGTTAATGCTGTCCAGACCAATTTAAATTCTGCAGGAAACACCTTCACACAGCAAGACTGAGGCACTGAATACAGAAAAGTAACAGAACTGGCAGTGCTGCCATAAAGGACTAATAATGTTTTGTGCTGTACTTGTACTACATGAGAACACAATTCTTCTATGGGGTGCTCAATTAGAACATTGTTTTGAACTTTTTATTTTGACTTTTCAAAACACACATGTGTAAAGGCAGGTGAAAGTGGAAACCAGACAGATTGCCTGTTGTACATGAGGCTGATGCCACTACGGTGCCACAATGTTTTGTCTTCTTTATTTTTCTTTTGTTTTTGCCTGATGTACTTTATGAGTGACTTCTGTTCTCTCATTGTTCTACACTGTAATCACAGCTGGACATGCAGAATTCCCAGACTCCAAGGATCTCTCCAATTATGTATGTATGTACATGTATATACACACACAGAAAGAGGCATGTGAATTGAAGGCAGATACAGTATTTGTGAGTAGGCATAACAGGTTCTTCACAACAGCCTAAGCCCAGTTTTGCAATATACATAACAGACACATGAATCTGTGAATTAAATATTGCCTGTCGTCAGTCTTGCCCCCTTCTGATGCTTCAGGCAAAAGAATATTAAAAAAGAAAAAGAAGAAAAAAGAAAGAAAGAAAATATGGCAAACACGGAAACAGCCTTTCTTCCTTATCTTCTAAAAAACACAAACATTTAATACTAGTTGTAAAACTGTCTTGGAAACTGGTGTCTTTCTGCATGGACGCATGCATGTTGATAAGTGTGCAGCATCACTTCTCCTAAACAATCAGCATACTCTGCAAATGGTTTCTTCTTGCTTCAAATCTAATCACAGAACCACTTTTTCAGAGCTTAGTCAGAAGACGAAGAGGTATGTATATACTGAATATGATGGGGGTAACTACCACACTGCTTCCCTGCTCTAAAACTGTGGTATGCCTTCACCCTCAAAACACATACACCTTTCTGCATATGAACAGCTCCAGCTGAACCTCCCCCCTTCAGTTACGGAAAAGAGAAAACACCAATCATTTGTGGCAATAGACTTGTTTTGCCTCTAGCTGCATGGAAGAGAGAGGATTCAAATGTCTGCCTGAGTATCAATATCTCAAAGCCAATTAGATGAAGAAGAAACAGACTCAGGAAGCCTGTGGCTTCAGGAAAGATTTGAAACAAGAGGGAGGAAAAACGGATTAAGAATTAACATCACCTTTATGGCTGTGGCATCTGGGTTTCTGTTGCATTTGCAGCTGACTTCAAGGACATTTCAGAATATTATCACACCCCCACATCAGTTCCTTTATGTGCCGAGCGAGCTAGGCTAAAAGCAGCTTGTAAGAATACATTTGGTACCACTGTCCTTGCATCACTGGAGCAAGGTATTTCCCCCTGAAGATGATGGGGGTGCAGAGTCTGTGGCCCTGAGGTAGATGGTGGCCTGCTCTGCTTTTTTCTTTCTAAAGGGCAATAAAAACTCTCAGTTCCCTCTCTCTTTGAAGGCCACTTTATGTCATCTTCTCCCGAAAGAGACATTTTCAGATAAGAAAAAAGTGCTTTAAAAGGTAGCGCATGAACAACCACGTTTTTGTTTCATTCTGGAATTGAGAACTAGTGTGTCCCAGTGAAGAAAGGCTGGATCAGAGATGTGGGAATGGCCACAGATCCATTGTGCAGCCTTAGTAAATTTAATGTGAGGTAAATAATTAGTAGTACAAATACAACACACAAGGACAATACCACAAATACAAACTTCCTGGCTTTTCAACACGTACACTGGGAGTGATACAGAATATTCACACAGCCATTCATGTTATGATATATATATTTTAAACATCAGCTTTGTCATTTGCTATTTGCCTGTTCACATGGGACAAATACTCCAATGGTAGACAGTCCCTGCAGTAGTGCTGTACTTAACCCAGAGGTATGCTATGGAGGCTAAATGTGTAGCATTCTTTCATAACATTAAAGAGGTTATAGTCCCTCTAGTCTAACAGGGAGGAGTACGTGGAGCCTGTGTCAGTATCATGACTCTTTGCACAGAGCTACAGAGCAGCGGTAGGGAATGTGTGGCACTGCAGGTTTTGATGGACTAAAACTCTCATCAATTGTAGACTACACAGCCAGTGCTAAGGGGTATTAGTAGCTATAGTTCATTAACTAGGGGACAACACATTCCCCACCCTTGCTATACAGGTTGCATGTAAGTGCTTCCATCTCTTTATCCTCCTCACCCAAGAGTTATGCAATATTTGTTACCCTTTGCCCTTTGTCCCAGCTGGGTAGCAGGTAGGACCCATGGTGATCTCACATTTGGGCTAGCTTTTAAGGCCAGTGACAATCCATGGGCCTTGAGACATGGACATCACAGTGAAGTGGCAAGTAGAAATATTTAATCAGGTTAAACTAGTTACTAATTCTGAATTAAGGCTTTCAGGAAAGTGACGATACCATTTCATAAAATGTCTAGGTTTACATGATCTCAGAACAAACAGTTCTACAACCACCACCACAACAGTCCCAAGGGAGATATGTGAATCTGAGCATTTGGCATTCTCTGCAGTGAGGCATGTCAGGAATGGACATTGAATTCTCTCAGTGAGACAATTCATTGTTAGTGGCAAGTGTGAAATTTAAAATCTGGCTTAATAAGGGACCATGGTTGGATTTTCAGTCCGTTGAAACAATGCAATTAGGTTTCATGTACACTTTTGTTTGTTAAGTGCAGAAGGTCAAAAGGCCACCTGACTTAGTAGGCATCCACATGGGGGAACAAGGTAACACCAGTTGGTAAACAATCGATCTGCCCCATATACCATATCCAAACATGTTAAGTAATTATTACGCTGATCAACAGGATAATCATGCAATGATATGGGCAAATGCCTTCCTGTGACGGTACCATAGATTTCTGTGTCTAAGATTCAGGGACAGTAGGAAAGTTGCTACATCCAGGGACAATTTACAAGAACTAGGGAGGGAATACAGAAAATGTAATTTAGGGTCAGCCGTGTTTTGGCACATTGAGAAGATATTTCAACAAGTGGACCACTATTGATTCTTCTTCATTCTTTTAATGGGAGAGTCTGACAGCTGTCTTTGGAGTAGCTTACTGACAACTAGACATGGGATCCCATGGGTAGTATAGGATAATTAGTACATACTAGCACTAAGCACTCAGCAGTTAACAATACAGTAGCACACAGTTTTTTCTTTTTGAAACAAGAGAAATCTACCACTTCAGTGCTTAAAAAGCCTCACACACCAAGGGGGCTTAGTGGTCAAGCTAAGATGTTTCACCTTCCTCTTACAACAGTAAACTCAGCAAAACCAAATCCGGGTATGAAGAAATGTGGAGTATCACAAACATTAGGGAACAATTACAAAAGGTTCTAGTCAGCATGGAACAGAATTTCTGAAAAAGCCAGTTTAGTTTAGAGCAAGCAATTGAATATTGAATGGCTGTGTTCAACAACAAAATGAGTATGACTTTTTACTGAGGTAGATGCAGTTATCTTGATGTTCTAACAGACATAAAACTAAAAGCGGCTACAAATGTCTGGGACAGCAAAACAGGAAGTTGCTTAAATATCCACCTGTGTAGGTTCAAGTTTCCAACCACAACAGCCGCACAGTACTAAACTATCAGGCATCTCAACTATATTCTATGATCAGTGTGCAATGTGATGGAAAATTAGAGTAACTGAGCAAATGTAAAGGGAGATGGGGAAGGATTCAGCCAGGACAACAACTGCTTGTGGGAACTGTGGAATGCTTACCCCATGACACAACCACAAGATGCCAGAATAAACAAGAGAACAAGTTATGTTGAATACTAGTGCGGATGGACAGGCTAAATCCTTACTTAGTTCCAGATACAGGCTTTAAGAACTTCATATGGATTATAAAACGAGATGCCCTACAAGACTTGGAATATACAGGATATATGCAGGACTTTTAGAGAATAGCTAAGTCGCATCTTACTGATTCTTTCCCACTTGGGAGAGGGCTTCAGATGCCAAAGCCTTGTTTACTGAAGACGAACACTTTTTTACTGCAGCTAAAAAAGGGGACGTGGTCATAGTGAAACTCAAGCCCCAGCAAACAGCATTACAGATCATTGGTATTGTCATCTTAAAAATCATACTGGGAGCCCTTGAAAATCCTTTGTCCAGAGAGGACTGACATTAAATCACACCCATGTACAAGCAACATGATAACAATGTTCCTATTCTTTGAAGCAAAATAGAAGCCTGGATTAAATACGCAAACAGGAACGGTTAGTACTTCTCCTGAATCCTTTCTTCATTTGAAGTCAGTGTTATTATAGTACACTGGGAGGCACAATGTTCTTCTTTTACTGTCTTAGATTTAAATTAAAGACAGGTTTTACTTTCTCTCTAGTTTATTGTAGATGTGTTTCAGTTGTTCACATAATTCGTGAACCCTGTGCTCTCAATAATGCAGAGAATACAAATGAAGATGATCGCTTGCAACTTGAATGACACCTCCCTATTTGTCATCAGGTTCATGAAAGTAATATTTGACACAGAAGTGCTGTACAATTGGCCATGCAGCAGAATAAGGATTCTTCACATGTCCAAATTTCTGTTTGGTGCAAACACAGATTCCAGACTTTCTGCAGCTGAAAGGGGCGTGAGAAGGAGAGGCATGATCATAGTGACACTGAAACCCTAACTAGCACTACAAATTATCATTTTGTTGTAGCTTTTCTGTGCTTGTTGTGATGATCCACAAGTGAATAGTGGAGTGGAAAGGAGGGATAGAGCTATGCTGTCAGCAGGGGCAGGAGTAGAATAAAAGAAAATATATTTTTAAAAAGAAGGAAACCAATACTAAAAGTTGTTATTTGTTAATTCCCCTTTGGATACTAGAGTAACAATTAAATTGGTTTAAAAACTTAGCAGTGTTGACCGTTTGATACATAGCAAAGCAAAAATGCCCTAGGATGTAATGGAGTATAGCTGTATACACTATGAATATGTCTTCCATCACAGATTAGTAAACATATAAACCCAAACCTAGTGAAAATTAGGCATATAAATCCCACTAAAATCAGTAGAACAAGTTCATCCCAATTTCAATGTGACTTAAGTAGAACTGCCTTTTTCTCTAGGAATAGGTACATAATTTATTTCAGTGCTGTTGTGGGTTTTGAGATGTGATGCAGACTAATATGACTCATCTGTACTGAAGGCCAGTGCTTTAACCAGAAAACATATTTTAAAATCCTCTGAAAGATTCAGAATAGACCCTCCTTGCTTCACAAAGCAATTAAATACAAGATGGCAACATAGCTTCAGAGGTAAACTGAAAACATGAATTTGAGATATTAATCATAGAATAAGCAAGGAATTTTAAAGCCAAATTATATGTATAGTTTTGAAATAAGTTATTGTCATTTTGTGGGAAAACCCATAAGTGGATGGCTACTAGGGTTAATTGTAATAATTTTATGAAGGGGAATGTGATTTTTGCAAAAAAAATTCTGGTCACTTACTATATTATAATGTATTACTGTATTATAATCTGAATAAAGACATCCCAAAAGCCTTTAGAAAGGACTAAACAAGGCCATCAGCATGTATTTATCCAGTTCAGCAAGACAAATGCATAAAAGGAGACAGGCTGGTGTATTTGAGCAACCTCATGACCTCACCTAACTGGGAAACTGAGAAGAGGGTACCTAACTGAGTTCTAGGTACCCCTTTCACCCTAATTGTTGCAGATTATCAGCTATGCTTGATGCCAATAGTTTTTTAGGTCTGCGGAGATGGGGAGATAAAAGATGGTCACACAGAGAAGCTGGCAGATATACTTCTTGTGTGCTCAAGCATCACTGGATCAGGGACTTTGCCAGCAAACAATCATTTCAGAAGAATAATATGATTTGGACTACTCAACTCCCTGAGAAACCAGATTGTGCTACAGAAAAAGAAAACAAAATGGAAACATAAGATAGAGAGAACACGATCCCAGGAATCTGGCTTTCAATTCCATAAAACTGCTTTTCACTTGCTTCTAAGTAGTGCTAGAGTGATGCCTTGAGGTGGTAGCACTTGAGTCGTCTTCTTTTTTCTCTCCTTTTTTTTTCTCCTTTTCTTTTTAAAAAGACAGACAACATACAGCCCATGTGGTGCTACTACAGTACAATCAAATGCAATGCCAAAACTATACAGCTGACAGCTCCTATATGCTAACTCATTTTAAAGAACCCTGGTCACTGCCTTTAAATTGATGCAAATTGAAATGAATTCTATTTGAGCCATCTCATTAAAAATCTTCTATAGTCAAGAACCATTGTGTATTTTTTTTAACCATTTGTTCCACTTGGTGTGGTCCCATACTGTCCCTCTGCTCATATTTCACTGCTGAGCATGCTCACTGCAGTGGCAATGATTTTATAGTTTCTTGTGAAGCTGCTGGATAGGCTTTTTGCTCTCACAATAATGCCTACTGCAACAAGCTTTACAATAAACACTGCTGAATTCTGAGTTCTTCAGAAACCTTTTCAAGCAAAGGCTGAATTCAGGAGGACTGCCTTTTTGCTGCGAGTCATACGTGACCCTCTGATTTTTTGCCTTCAGCCATTGTCTTCTTAAGGCCGATTTCAGATGATGTCTTTTCTTCCTTCTCTTCTGTGGTTTTACCAGCCTCTTCCTGCAACCAACAGTGAACAACTCATACAGGGATTATTGGAGACACATAGGTTCATAAAACATTAATTCAGAGATTCTCAGATCCTCAAGTCGAAAAGGATAACAAAAAGGAAATTACTTGCTTTCAATATTTTGGAAATTCCATTCCATACTTGCTGGAAGCAAAGTTGGGTACGTGAGACTCAAACGGGAAATGAAAGTTACCTGAAACTAATTCACACAACTCCTGAACTTTCTATTTCAATGTAGAAAGGGGCTGGAAGGACATGAGATACATCTGTATATTCCACCTTATATATTTTCCTTTTGAGAATATGAGGAATTGTGATAGGAGCAGTAGCTCGTATACCTTCAATGCATTTTAGATTTGATCTGAAGTAGTTTCTTACATGCATAATTAAATAGATCTCCTGTAAAATAACCACCTCCACTGCTATAGGATGGGGGCATGCGTTTTATCACTCCTCTTGCCTAATAGTTGCAAGGGCTTTAGTACCATTAAAAGATTAAGTCACAAAATGAATGCAACTGAGGCATCTTTATCTACGCTGTCCTTCAGAGGCCGACACCTGCACAGAACTCCCATTGCTGTGGCACATGTAGCTGTAAGCACCCAGCTTGTTTTACCTCAGTGTTGTTGATGGTGAGATATCCTCATTTCTATACCTGGTTCATCTATACATGCTAAAGGATCCTTTACTGGTATTGGAGCCATATTTAAAGACAACCTAAAATTACTTTAAGAATGTCTTCTACCCTGTGATTCTTGACATAAAGGAGAGAGTTCTTTACATGATTGAATTCCCCCTCCATAGTGGGATGGGATGCTAGAACTTGTGTCCTCATGATCCACCCTCTTTTACATGCTACTAAGAGGATTCTAGCCAAACCTCATCCCCTGGAGAAGCTTGAGAAGTTCCCATCTACCACCTCAAGGTAAGGATTTCATAACGCTTTGCTAATATTTCTGTGCAATTTCCTATAAAAGTTCCCAGTGTTTCGGAATAGCTAAGCTCGACAATGGCTGGAAGGTGGCCAATATTGGCAAGGTACAAACCTTTGCATCCCTTTCTGCAAACTTCTTGAACATGTTGGCATATATCTTTCGGTCACGCTCATTGTGTTCCTTTGTTTTCTTCTGACACACGGTGATTTGTGACTTGGCTGCCTTGTTTTGTGGATTCACTTCCAGCACTCTTTGAAAGTCACATTTTGCCAATTCAAATTCATTCATAAGCAGCCGTGCTTCCCCTCTTCTGTACAAACCTTTTTCATTGGTCTGGTCCAAGGCTAGTGCCTGCAAACATACATTCCTACATTTAACACAACTTGGATGAAGCCACATAGTGGGACAAATAAACTAGAATTCACAGGATTAAGTCAAAGGTGGGCAATGTGTGGCCCTTCAGGTGTTACAAGATTACAATTCCCATCATCTTTCAATTAGCTATGCTGGCTAGGACTAAGATGGCAAATTGCTTGTAAAAGGACCTGGATTAGTTGGAACCTGGTTGGAGTGCTGCCTGCCTGTTGCTACAATGAAGAAGAGAAGAGAAAGCATCAAGTGGCAGAGAGAGGAGGAGAGAGGAATCTCATATTTTTGCATTTTGGTCTGAGGTTTTTCGGGGGGGGGGGTTGCCTTCCCCCCCCCCTTGCTTTCCTTGTTTTTTTGGAGAGGGCTCTCTCTTTCTCTGTGATTTATTTTGCTATTCTATTTCTCCCTGTTTGTGTGTGTGTGCTTTTCTTGTTTGATTGATTTTTAAAAATTATTATCTGGTTAATTTATTGTGCATGTATTCTGTTAAAGGTGTATATTTTCGTGGGACTTTGTTGGGGACTGTTTTGATTGCTGGTGGTAATTGTTGGTTGTACTGTTTCATGCTTTTTGAGTAGCCTAATTCTCTGTTGCTTTTCCTCTGATTTACTTATTTATTTATTTATTTGGGAGTAGTTATTTCAGGTTCTTTTGGCCTTCTTGGACTAGCACCAGAAAACTCAAATGGGAAAAAAAGAAATGAAGAGACATGAGAGAGGCGGTCCCTTTCATGGTAAATGAATCAAGTGCTGCATGAATATAAAAAGGCACCCCACCCCAACCTGAAACAAAACAAAACCAAAATAAATGAGACAAGTTTCACTGGGAACCCACCTACTAAGGATGTCACTAGCAGGGAGAAATTTTCAATTATTAAAGAGTTTCTGCTTCAGTCTCACAGTTCTTCCAACTCACGCATAATCAGTCTCATTGCGTGCGAGTGGTGGGAGCTTCAGGATGGAAGGAGGAACTTTCTAATTACTGAAAATTATCCCCTGCCAGTGATGGCATTACTGTTTTGCAGATATAACTTATGCAACAGGATTTGCGCCAATTTTTCTGTACTGACAGTATATTGTTTGCAATTTTTAAAAAAAGAAATCAGTGACATTTCCCCTTTGCCCTTCAAGAGGACTATGCGCAGTAGTATCCCCTACCGATATCCTAGCACTCTTCTTATCTCAATTTTCTGCCAACCAGTATCAGTGGCCTTCAAAACGTCACACAGTCAGATTTGTGTTTACCTTGTTGCAATACTCAATAACTTTAGCATACTCTCGCATTTTCAGGTAGCACATGGCAAGATTGAGGAAGGCTGCAAGCAACAAGGATTCTGAAGATTTGGATTCCTTTTCTGATAAGCCATATTCCATTTCCAACCAGGATACAATCTTCCCATACTGAATCACTGCCTGTGGATACTTGCCTTCCTAAAAATGAAATAGAGAAAATCAGGCTATGAATGATGTTTTACAAAGCTTGAAGATGACAATGATGACAACAACAACAACACTGTTTTTGAAGTTTATTACATTTTGAATAGCCAACAGTATAATAAAGAAGAAGAGCTTCAGAAGTCAAACCTAGAGCATGAATGGGACTCAGAAGAGCCAGTGTATTGTTTTGAGTGCCGGATTGGAACCTGAGGAATATGGGTTCATGTCCCTACTTGACCATGACACTCAATGAGTAACCTATCACCAGTCACAGCCTCTTAGTCTGACTCAAAAAGCAAAGTTTGCTGCTTATGTACCACCTCATAGCACTTAAATCCGTTTTTGGGTAGTTTACAATTTAATTATGCAGGCTACACATTGCCCAATCCCTTCCTCCCTGTGAGCTCAATTTATTCCTCTTGGAAGGATGGAAGGCTGAATCAACCTGGTGATAGCTACTTGAGCCCAGAATCGAATGCAGGTCGTGAGCAGAGTCTTCACTGCATCTGGAAGTTGAGTCATGGCAACTGGGCTTCTTTCTTGTTAGGTTGAAATGTTTCACTACTCATCCAAGTAGCTTCTTCAGTCTGACGAGAGTTGGTAGGAGATCCCTGATATATCCTAGACATTGGTTTCACTTCCCCTTGTTCTGAGTAGGCTCCTTAGATGGACAAAGGACTGGGGGGTGATGAATAATCCCACTGCTGCAGTCCTTCTCCACCCATTGTTATGGGTCGTTAACAGTGGTATTTCTGGTGTCTGTGGTCCTAATCTTTCTAGGGACAGATGTACTCATTTTGAACCGAGAAGATAGGTGGTTTGAGAGAGGGGTCAGGGAGGCCATACATGTGCAAATAGAAAATCCCTCACTCAACAGGGGTAGAGGCCTTAGATACAATCGGTCTCCTATTTATCATGCTGCCCTTTCATCCATCCCCAGAAATATTAGGACCACACACACCAGAAATACCACTTTGTCCTTCTAACAAGCCTATTCAGATCAGGGGGAAGTGAAACCAACGTGGAGGATATATCAGGGGTCTCCTACCAATTCTCCTCAGACTGAAGAAGCTTCTTGGATGAGTAGCAAAACGTTTCAACCTAACAAGAAAGAATTCCAGTTGTCATGACTCAACTTCCAGATAACCTCACCTGGATGACTGAGAATCTTCACAGATACCGTCTTCAGTGCAGTACTGCAGTTTAACCACTGCACCATGAGGCTTAGTACTACAATTTAATCACTAGCCACGAGGCTCACAAGACTGTTGTAAGGGTAAAGTGGAGAAGAGTCATGTATGGCATCTTGGCCTCACAGAAGAAAAGATGGGATAGAAACAGAATTAATAATTAAAAAATAAGTGTGAAGTTCAAGACATGATGGAACAATATCACCAGAAAGCAATATTGACAAATGGCCTTGGTGTTGCCACATTTGCTATTTTTCTAGAAAAAGCCATTCAGAAGACCTCCAAACCAACCCTCACTAAATTGCTGTCCTGCTACCTCATTTCCAGCTGATGGCCAACTCAAAGTTTAGAAAGCCAGGTTAAACAGGAAGCTGAAGCAGGAAAAGGCAGCATTAGGGTGGCGTAGCACCATTGAAATGTTCAGCAAATTAAACTGCAGACTACTTATCAGGGGGGAAAAGATCATTTATTGATGTTTAACACCTGTAAACAGGTTGACACAGACCTTGAAATATACAGTCCCCTTCTCTTTGACAATGGCAGCTTGTTCAAGTTTCTCTTTGGTGTCCATCTCCCAGGATTCTTTGGCCTATAAGCAAACATTTTAGAAACAATCTGATACTAATAAAAAGAACAATGCAAACAATCAGAGCAGCTTTTTTTGGAAATTGTATTTGTACCCTGAAGTATAGTCATTTGTACAGTACCCTATTTTGAATGTCACCACTGTTTGGCACCAATGGGCAGTGACATTTTTCATTGTAATGATAGAGTAGCAAGCAATTGAGATCATTATTAGAGATGGGGGTATTCGTATTCATATACGAATATCTCCCCACAGGTGCAAATAACGAGGGTCCAGCCCCCTAGGGCCAGACCGACCATTCACAATTCCGCCGCTGCCGTGAGCTCTGCAGAGCCTTCTTATCTCTCTGTTAGTCGCAATGGATTAGCCACTCTGCGACCTGGCAGAGAGGCTTGTCATCCTGCCTTCTGCCAGGACTGGCTAATCTATCGCGAGCGACGGAGCGATAAGGCTCCGTAGAGCAGCGGCAGAATCGTGAGTGGTCAGTCCTCGTTATCTGCACCTGTGAGGGGGATATTCATATTCGTATACAAATATGAATACCCCCATTTCTAATCATTATTTTACATTAAAGATACTTTATGGAGCTGCACTGCTGCTGAAATTAAGCCAGAATAAAATTTAGAATAAACAAAGATCAATGGCACTGAAATTAAGTTTCGGAATCACAATCTGGTTCCAGTTCTGCTTAAACCATCTAGGAAAACACAGATCTCAAAAAGAATGAGAGGTGTGAAAGAGTCCTGAAAGGGATCCTTTAATAGTCTCTTTGAAAACTGAAAGGGCTGAAATGAATTACCAAAGCATTCTTCCTGAAAACCTTTCCCATTGTAAGCTAGTCGCAAAGCTACTACCTTATGTACATCTTGTTCTTTCACTGTACTGTACCATACAGAGATGGGCACATTCTTCAGCACCCCAAAGAGGGCACAGCCTGTTCAGAAATTCTGCCCTGCCCTCCTTTCAGTAGTTTGGCAGGACACACATTTTTTTGTCTGCTGTCCAACCAGGAAAAAAGGTACAAAAGGAACAAGTCTAGAACAAGTCTTGGACCCCGCCCAAAACAATAAAGCAAACTAACGCATAAGAACACTGTGATCTTAGTCAACGTATCTGTTTTACCAGGCAATGGAGAGAAAAGAGAATCAGGACTTTCTAAATGTTTTCGTTGCAGAAAGACACTATGGGTAAAATGTCGCAGTGCATGTATCTGTTTACCATTTAAAGAAATTCCATTCTCACCTTTTCAAAGCTTTTCAGTGTAACTTCATACACAAGGTCAGCATTTGGCCCAATGCCAAATTTACGCTTCCCTGCTTCACCAAACCCATATCTGAAACAAACCACAGAAATAAAAGGCTAACAGAAATGGCATAAGATGAAGCATTTTATTCATCATTCTGAATATTTATGCTCACGTGGAGATAACTGTGGCTACACATCAGGCCCTGGAGACAAAACAGATGTTGCCTTGGAAACCAGTGACTAAGTAACTCATCTATAGCAAAACACAGATTTTACAAACTCTGCTGGGCTCATCATTATAATTTGTATTCAGACTGGATGTGATTATACACTACACATTCTTTCTAATTTAAATACCTTTTCAATGGATCATGCATTTTATTTTTCATCAACATTATTTTCCAAGTTTCTTGGAATCTCCTATGACCACACTAAAACCTTAAATGGTTCTCCTTCTGTCCTTAAACATTCATTTTTAAAAATGCTTTAAAAAGCAAAACAGTTTACAACAGAAATAACATTTCTATTGCCTTATTACCATAATATGTAGTTTTGACACAATTTACTATTAGAACCTTATTAAGTAAGGCAGAAAATAATTTAACACAGTTCAGATGCAGAACTGAGTTTCTTTGACAGATATTAATTACCTCAATTTAACTATAGGTTTCCAAGCTATTTATGATTTTTTAAAAGTTGCATAAAAAAGATCTTTACTTAGGCTGGAGTGGTATATAATAGAAGATGTGCAGCATGGGTGGGTTGGTGCATGTATACATGTTTACTGACTTACAAAAATGTGCAAGTTTTCCATACTACCTCTTCATTGGTAAGATGTTAAAATTAAGAGGGGGAGAGGCAAGGAAACAGCAGAATGACCTTAAGTCCTTTTCTGCATGTTCCATCAGGATGTAATGGAGGATGAATGCTGCAGAGAAAGAAATGGCTCTCACAGGGTGATATAGTGCTGTTAGATTTCATCTGAGGAAGCCTATAGACTCACCCACATATTAGACAATAGAAGTTGCCCCCACTGAACCAAAATCTCCATCTGTCCTTACTGGGCATACAGACTCCTTGGTCAGAATTCAAGGCTGAACTTCACTGGACTTCAACATGGACAATATAAAGATTGTCTATTGGCCCTTTGTTTTCCATTAGCCAAGGAAGCCATGAGGACTGCATAGCTATCACTGCTTTTGTCTGTGTGTTGTGTGTGAGTGAGAGAGAATAAGAAGGACTGTCAGATTCCCAAATTTCTTACTGTGCTCCAATATGCAGAATACATTGTTCTCCCCTCTGCATCTTCTCCAGGGCTTTGTCAATTCCAATGGGAATGTCATGGTCTTCACCTTCTCCTACAGTGAAAGCTACATCTCTGCAATCAAACATTCTGCCATCACAGAATCCTTTAAGATGGACTGTAAGGGAAAGAAGAAAAACACAGACTGAAAAGCACTATCTGCTGAAAACATTTTGATATGCATTAAAGATGTACAGGACTAAGATGCATTTTTGCTAGCATTCTTTTGCCACAACGGCTGGTGTGATGGCTTGATCCCCAAATAAATCCCAAAGTCACATTGCTCCTAACACCTAGCATGTGTAAGAACACCTTCTAAAATGACACCACCATCCACCAGCCTTAAAGATTAGCTTGATTTCAGTAGGACTTGGAAGTTTTAAGAGCCTAAACATTCTCTTCAGAGCTGAGGAAATTGTTATGCTGTTGGAGTATTGAGCTGTAGAATCCTGACACAGGAATGAGTCTACAACTGGTGAACAAAAACTGGGGCCCTGTGTTACACTAGTTACTGGCATCCTGCCTAACATAAAATACTATACAAGGTCAGCTGCATGGTACACGTAGGATAAAGATTTCTCCAGTCCCTCTGTGTGGAGCCATAGGGGCTGCATATAAGAACAAGGGCTGCAGGAGAGCTTTGAGAAGAAGGCAGAAAGCTTTGCCTTCCTTGTCAGGAACAGTATGCCATCATGACTGATGTGGAACAAGCCACTGCTTGCCAGATACCATCGTATCTGTTACAGATTAAACCTATCAACTGGGTAAGTCTGAATAGTTCCTGTTTGTGGCTGAGACAGTTTATAGTGTGAAGACAAACAATGTTACGGCAGTATACCTTAACAAAAGAAATACTACTAGGATTAACAAAACTATGTGGGGATTCTGAATGAAATTGCAATGCCAGTGCCATATAAAAAGAATGAAAGAGAAAATGTGTGTACAATTTGAAGTCAAAATACTTGACAATGTCTGTTTCAAGCAAGGGCAAGACGAGGCATAACAGTTAGTTTCCTTCTCTTCTTTTAAGCAAGCTCTGTTAGATCTAGACATTGTGTTTTGAGAAACCGGCTTATAAATTTAGCATTGATTATGGCAAGGTTCTCACATTGTGGTACAACTGTATCTGCTAATCACATAGAAAAACAAATGGCAGGCAACAGCTGGGATTGGGGAGATCTACTGTCACCCTTTCAAACACCACACATGCACACACTCACTGTGAGCAGCAGCAGAAGAAAAGATGCCAATATTTTTTTGAATAGCCGCTTCTACATTCAGATAAAGCAAACAGAGATCCTGTGCCTTGTTTGGAAGCCAAAAAATACATCCGAGAGGCTTTCAGAAAGGCAGTTAACATGATACTTTATAGAGCTCCAACACCATTAAAGTACAACCCCATATAAATACAGTTTCAGACATACATGAAGAAACTGAAAACAATGAGATCAGAAGGAAATTAATATAATAAATAACAACAAAATAACACAACAGGCTGTGATGTGTAAATATTTCTGCCAGCTTAGGACAATGCTTGATGCATCTGGTGTATTAAAGTCTAGGTCACAAAATCTTATGCAAAAAAATGTAGATCTTTAAAGTGTCACAAGACATGTATTATTGTTACAGAGCACTAATGTAGCTACTCCTCTGCAAATTGTTAAAAGTTAATGTTATAAACAGAGCAAGATACCACTAGAATGTTATCCAACTGGGGCCACCCTAAAAAAAAAAATCAAGAGAATACTGGTTCAAGTCTTGTTGCTCAGTACAGTAAACCACACTAGAGTAGTCCCATTGAATCAATGGAAATTACAGAGGAGTTGACTCACTAAATCCGCATTGATTCAATGGGTATACTGTAGTGCAATTTACTACACTAAGCAACAGAATTTTGGCCACTGTGTTGTCATTCAGTAGGGTGAAACTTTATTTTCCTGAATGTGTTCTCTTAAATTCCTTAGAAGAGGATTGTGCTCCAAAACAGTAATTGTGAGAAGCAAAAGGCGATAGGTACTCCTGTGTGCAGAGACAATTGGGGACTTATTGTGCCAGGCTCTTTGTGGGCTGGACTGCAAGTGTTCTACTTTTGAGTGCTGTGACGCTTGTCTGTGTACTGGAGACATGATCCTATCTATGTGAGTTCATCAGTCCCCTCTGTGTTGGTTTTATTAGATGACTGATGGTGACAGTAGATTATATGGTAGCCATTCCTCTTGTGATCTCTGAATATAAAACTACCTTAATCAATTTTTTTCCTCCTTAAGCTAAGCAGACTGCCATTCCTGCTATTAGCAGGTTTGTTCTCCAGAGACAGGATTTCCTTAGACCTGCATGCCTAAACAATGCCCAGTCACAGAACAAAGCAAGCTGATATATAAACTACAGAGATGAGAAAAGCTCCTGCTAGGGCAAACAGCCACCTTTCATCAGTTGTGGGAGTACTGTCTCTTGGCACAACCTAAATCAGTCATCTAGTTTGGGGGCTCTCTAGTTTGACCTCCAGCATGGATGTGAGAGTCACCCAAACAAAATCCAAATATTTATGTAGTCATTTAGCAAGACGACCTTCCTCCCTCAGCACAAAAAATAGTAGCAAAAGATAGTTATTGTGTTTTTTTAAAAAAATCAATATAAACCCTGAAATTCCTTCTCTGGACAATAGAGTGAATTACTTCAATCTTGTATTATCTTAATAATGGAATTTACTTTTTGGGACATAGTGGTGATGGTGGGGTAAAAAATAGTTTTTCTTTTAGTTTACAAATGTCTATAGTTCTATCCTTTCTGAACCTAGAGAATCTCCTGTGTAGAGATCATTCTTTTATTTTTGATTGACTAATCTCTTTTTTCAAGCTGACAGGTACTTGATCACCTGAATTTGTTGTTGATGGAAACAATTCCATATGAATTCAGTAAATGTTTTAAACACAGGAGGGGGGAAAATCCACAACTACATTATCAAAGTTTGCTTAAGTGCTAACTAAAGGAGATCATTTGGATAGAATTACACTTGGATTACACAGTAAGAAACCACAGCCAGACTAGGGTACATCACTTCAGCTGCTGAGCTGACTTATTGTTCTCACAGTGCCTAGAGTGATTTTGTTTTGAAGAGCACAGAACACTGTGTTCTGAATGTGGCTGGCACATGAACTCTGTGCACTGACAGCCATTTGTACTCTGATTAAAACAGCAGAGGGGCTGTAAGGCAACTTGGAATGCTAATACTCAACTGCAGCCTATGTTTTAGGAAATAGAGATGTGAATTATTCTCTATAATTCAACTCAGTGCTCTGAGAAACTAAATATTTGGTTGCAAATACTATCTCTTGGTCTAAAATATTGCCTAGAAACTAGTTCTAGTACAGAACTAGAACCTGACGGAAACACTATGAGTAAAATCATTGTTGTTGGGGTTTCACCATCTGCCTGGCTTTGACATAGTCATAACTGCTTCTCTGGTTTTCTGCCAACCTGCTCTATTCATGTTAAATCATCAATATGTTACCACTCCACTGTATCTGACAGGAATCTGAAATGTGACTCTCAGTTGAAATGCTTTTAACTCCTGGAACAAGAGATACTAGTTGCATCATATATTTAGTTTCTTAACAGCATATTTTACCTCTTTGGCACCTGATTTCAGGAATATTGTTAAATTTAAAGACAAAACAGATACAAACTATAGAGGGGCAGCAAGATGAGCACTCTGAGTGACACTTGTAGTGACTGCCACTAAAAGTGCCCAGTTTTTGCTGGGTTGTATCTTATGTGTCTTACAGACTGCTACAAAGAGCTTTATTTCTGCAATTCTTACTTAAAATGCTACTGTATGGAAGGAAATTAAGACACTGAATCAAGGTTGTTATGTGTGACTCAAATTCTATAAACCTATTCAGGTGTACTAAGTAATGGTTAATTAAACATGATGGGGGAATATGCTAGCCCCACCCCTCCATTTTTACTCAAGAAAGAAGTGGTGGGTCTAAAGAGGAAAACCTCCTCTATGCTTGACCTGTGTCTAAAGGAGCCAGAATTCTGTAAAATGTGAGTTCCGGCTTGTGTGGAGACCCTCTGCCTCCACATATAAAAAGCCTCTCCTCTTCAGAGCTGTTGCTTTGTGAGCAAAGTGAGAGCGCATGACTAGTTCACTTGTCTCTTTTCCATGTTTTAGTTAACCCTCATTTAGAATACTTGAATGGGCTTAAAACTACTGGAAACATTTCTGAAACCAGTACATTTTTCTAAAATATCAAGGAAGTTGAACCCCATATTGATCTAAAATCTTAATCTGGGGAAGGGCAACCTGCAACCTTCAGTGACACATGGTCTTCAAACTAATGCCAAAGGCCTTTGAGAGTCACCAGTGAGCTAATTTCAAAAGCAAGAATGGTCTTTCTTCCCTCAGCAGCCTGCTGTCCAGTAAGGAAGAGGGTACACAGAGAACAGAGGATGCAGAGAGAGAAGGGATGCTTCCACCTATTCTACCCTTGACTTCAGCATCATAATCTGCTATCATGCAGTTACTCACCTGCAAAGGAATGTGGCAGTTTATAATAGGTTCTTAATCTGTGCCCTAATCCGACAAAATCCCATTTAACATAATGGAACAATACAGACTACTAGGATAATGAAAAATATTTTTTCTTCCTATATCAATGGCTAATTTGTTATTTCCAAAGAGTAGTATAGCATGTGGGGGGACAGGGGCATTTGCTCCAGGCACAAAATTTTTAGGGGGCACAAAGCAGTGGCTATAAAATTCTTAGGTGTGTGTGGGCCACCTTGCCCAGTGCACTCCTGCAGCCGCTCCTCGTGCTCTTCTTCCCCCTCTCAGCTGTCCGAGTCCAAGCCGCCAGAGGTGCTGGGCTCGACCCCACCACCACCACCACTAGTGTGGACCTCCAGTGGCTTCACAACTACTTCATGGCACCCACAAGTCACTATGTGATCCTTCCATCAACTGGGAATGAAGCAGGAATCACAGCCCCAAAGCTGGGCATGCATCTGATGGCTTTCATCACAAGATTCATTCAGGAGAAAAATATGGGGGGGGGGGCATGCATAATGACCCTTGCCCTCAAGACTAGATCTAATCCAAATTGTGATAAGGAGAAAAGAGATAACCCCCTGCCCCACAAATGTCACCTTCTGACAGTGCCATATGAAAGAAAAATCTGAGGCAAAGTATGGGGAGATTGTACAAAAAATGACTGCAACAGTATGGTGGAAGAATGCTTTTATGCTATCTCAATGGATCAGAGAGGAAACTCTCTTTTCAGGTTCACCAGAGAAGCAAGCCCACCCCCACTCAAGCAAAACCAGATCCTGATTGCCTGGAGGATGATATATAACAGGAGGCCCATGCTCACCCCATAGGCCTCTGGGAAAACCTACCATGCTACCTGGCCATGATAATACTCTCCATTCCCTCAAAACCAGCTATCACTATAAGATAGACCCAGGAGTAAGTTCAGGACCTGAACTTCGCTCCATAATCACCTATAATACTTCACTGGCATAAATTTTTAGGATGTGTCTGAAACTTACAAAGGATGTTTTGTTTGCTTTTTGTTTTCATTCAGGAGTTTCAGTCTGAAATGTATAAACCAAGGGGAAGCCAAACTCCTGGAAACTTTCAGTTTGCTTGAAAAAATTATGTTTCAGAAGACTTCACAAAATTACCCTAATATGCCTTGGTTTCCCCCTTCTAGTCATATTATTACAATAGAAATAAACCCATTGAACTCAACTATTTCACATAAACCTTTGTTGTGCAAGCAGTGGAAATAATCAGCAATACAGTGAGGTGGTGAGGGTGTACAGCTAGCTCTGTTCTCAGAGGACAGAAAAGGATGAGATTATAAAACTGATCATAGTTAAGGTACATGGAGTTCCTGTCTGCCATTGCCTGCCTTGTATAATCAGTTCAGGAAGAAAAATTATTCAATAAGTTATGCTTGCAAGTTATAATTATAATCACAAAAAGGACTCTGGTTATAAAGGACACTGGATGTTATTGCCCACAGCACCAGCACTGCAATTATGCTTCCAAGAACAACCACAGAACCCAGTAATATATTTCAAACACTAAGAGAGATTACAGTTGATATGAAAAAAATGGCAAGGTCTTATATGCTCACTTCCCCAGCATGCTATATGCCATTATTGAATTTAGAGCTAGAATACTTTGTGGCCCAAATCACAGGAGATGTTACAACAAAATGCAAGGTTATTATGACAGTCGTAACTCATCTCAGAAAACATAACAGCAACTCTCTGCCTCAATAAACCTTTTTTCTCTTTATAAGATTTCCCATTAAGCCTCAATAAACCTTGTGCTTACACAGTTCCATTTATTAAGATAAATCAATAATTTCAAATTAGTAATGTATGCTTTATTTTACAAACAAGGATCAAACAGTTGGAAATGACTTGCTACAGATTATCAAAACAAACGAGCACACAATTGTCTTTCAGACCACACTAAGTTTTGATACTGAAAAAGTACACTTCTTGAACAAATCCCCCAATTAACATGAAATTACAAATTTCATGTGTAATATCTAGTTGATAGCAGATATAAACATGTACATTAGCATGTCAAAATAAAGGTTGAAGGAATTTATTGGGAGGTGTTTAATAAGATCACAGATTTGGGCAACTGAAAATAATGAATTAGGATGTTTGTTAAAACTACAATATTTTATGTAGTATTTTTGTTGTTATGTGGTATTAGATGTTTTAGGTTTGCATGATTTCCTTTTGTGGTTTAAAAAAAGTTAAAACTGTAACATAGGAAAAATACACCATACATTAGAGAAAATGTAAAATATGAACATTCAGAAGTTAAGGCCATTTAGTCAGGATCTAGCTAAATACAGACATTGGCATACTACACCATTATGAAGTCATAGCTATAGTAGCAAAAGAGAAAAAAAGTTTTGTCTGTATGAGTCCACACTGTGCCGTCAAAGATTTTGTTTTTCCTAAAACTCCCAGAATCTCCCAGCCAGCATGGCCACTGGGGATTTTATACTAAAAAAAGTAACTTTCCTAAGTTTTGACCTTTCATTACTTTTAATGATATATAACAGAGATCCATAATAAAATAGGACACGAGTATCTACTAAGAGGTGATGATGAAGAGAGATAACAAAAATCCCACAAAATGCTGAAACCACATCCACCAGCAGTCTGTTGAGCGACAGCCTTGCACCCAAATCAACACTCACTTTGCACAGCTGCTCCTTCATTGGGATTAGAGTATCCTTCACCTTTCTGTTTGATTCTGCGGATGATGCCTCCATTCTCAAATAAATCCTCCCCTTTGAAATCAAGCAGCTCAATCTGGAAAAAAACACACCAAACCTCAACCAATAAGTTTCTGAGCCAAAAGCAATTTTATTGCCATACTTTGAACAAAAGGAGTACGGGCACAAGCTTCAGATCCAAAGGCTCATCTCCATGACCACTTTTTTAGCCAGCTGTTTCTCTCTTGTTAATGACAGAAGACTATATAAATTATAAATCACTCAAACTGCGGCATCTCCTCAAAGTGAATAATTTAAACAGATTTACCAAAAGCAATTGAAAAGGTGTTAGCTGAAGCTGAATGAGAAAGAAGTGATTCTGTGAAGTCCCACAATATAAAGCATTCACTCCCCTTCCTTATCTGCATCTGTAATAGAGGAAGACACAAGTACAGTAACCCAAGACTAATTTAAAAACTAAAATTTCCAGATTTAGGGTACAGTTTATTTTTTAATCCATATATGACTAAAACCCATGATTGGGTTTTGCAATTTGTTTTGCATGCATGCTAATGGTTTTGTGGTGAGTACAGGCTTGTACAGACAGCAAGATTATGAGCAAGTCCATGTGCTCTTCAGGGATACTCTGTCATGAGGAAAAGAGGCAACATGAACCTTGAGACTCAGGCTGCAGATTTTAGGGACTGGCGGATTCTGGGAACTGCCACCTGTCTGCTCAGCATTAATCTCCCCTAGTGTTGGCTCTTGGGAGTACCCAACCACATAGTGGTAGAGACTGCCAGCTACTTCTCGTGATGGAAGTGTAGTGACCCACACTTTAGCCAAGAGAATCAGTCCACTACCATGGCTGTTGCTAACAGACTCATTGGCTTCATTGCTTCTGGTGTCTTCCCCTTTCTCATCAGTAACATGGTAGGTGGGTTGGGGGTAGGCTTTGGGTCCAGGAGCATGAGGAGTATAAAAAAAAGACTCCCCCCCCCCCTTCTTGTTCTTGTTTTTCTTCTCCTCCTCAGTATTTTAAATCAATGGAAAATCTTCAAACATAAGTTGTTCTGCATGTAAGCAACAGAGGAAAAACTTATAATTGAATCAACTTGTTAATTTTTAACAGTACTTGAAGTTCTGTATGATTGATCAGTTTTGGTTGTAGTTCTTGTGGTTCCAGTTATATGATATGCTTGTACTTCAAAGAAAGCAACAGGATTTGCAAGATCCCCTCCTAAAAGTTATATACTTATAGAAACGTTTTATAAATAAATTGCACAATATGAGTAAGTCCTTTGGCCTGCAAATGTCAGAATAGCTTCATATTTCCCAGTTAAGCTAAAAAGAAAATAATTTGTTTCATTTCCAAGTACTCTTATATGGATGCCTATCAGAGTTAGTTTTCATCTAAATCATTCCTTATTTTAACAGAATGGAGAATTTAATATTGAGTACAATTTCAGGAACTGTCTAGCTGATGATCATATTCTTCAGAACAGATTCATCTAAGTTATCTGGATGAGAGGTCATGGATCTAGATATATAAAAATGGTACATACATGATACATGTAATTGTTTACTTCCCATGGAGCACAATAATAAAAGAAAATAAACAATTGTAATAAAATTAACATTCTGTAAACTGTAAGAAATTTTCCAACTATTTGCTTCAGCACAGTCCTTGATCACTATGAATCTAGGCTCTATAAAGCCAATTAAGTTTTTTCTCCTGTTTTTCCTAGAAAAAGGATACAGAGACGGAGCAACAAACAACACAGAGTCAGAATTCTTAACATAGGTGTGTGTGTTGATAGGAAGGGAGGTCACCAAAATTTCTTCCTGTGTCCTTTCTAGTTTGGAAGTGTGCTAGTTGTGGAATTATGGAAGATGTAGTCCCCACCCACCCCACCCCAAAAAAGAAAGAAAAGAAAAAGAAAAGAAGTAATGTCCTGAAGTTCTGGTCCTTCAATAGTTTGAAGGACTGGTGGTTGCCAGTATGAATGGCTATCTATATGAACTAATGAAAATAGTAATATAGGAGCCAATTCTCAGGTCAGCTTCAAGCTACAGCTGTCAGTTCATGCTAAACGTGACAATTTGTGGTGAAGCAGTAGTGTGCATGTTCACATATACACAAGAATAGGTTCTCCCACAGTGGGGAACATTCTTTTCCAGGGAAGGAGGTGGGGATGAAAACTGTTGATTACACTGCTGTCAGCCTCTGGAACATTTTGCCAACGTAGGCCCAGGTACGAGTAGCACCTTTTCTGACAAGTGCCTGGTTTCAGGTAAATATGCTTTCATTAAGATAGGCCTTTGGCCTCATAAGCTGAGTGGTCATGGCCACTGATGTTCTAATTTGTCCATTGTTCTCATTATTTTCTTGGTTTCTATTGGCCATATCAGACTGTTTATATCATTATTATGAGTTTTGTATTTTATTCTCCACTTTTAGAATCATTAGAGGACCGGCCCTTTTCGGCGGTTGCTCCATGGCTATGGAACGAACTCCCTCCTGCAATTCATCTGGCCCTTTCCCTGGTGACTTAAAAAGTCATTAAAAACCTTGTTATTTAGGCAGGAATTCTAAAACGTTATGCCTGTGGATTCAGCTGAGCTTAGTTAGCCTAACTAATCATGTCCACCATTTAAAATGTTTTAAATGTTTTTATGCAAATGTATTTTAATGCTTTTTATTGTACTGTTTATTTGTATTTTATTATTTTTATTTTCTGTTCTGTTAAATTGTATTTTAATTATGTTGTTTGTGTTTGTTGCAAACTGCCCAGAGTGGCCCTTAACCAGATGGGCAGTATAAAAATTAAACAAACAAACAAATGTGACAAAATAAATAAATAAATAAAAATTGCCTTACCTCAAAGAAGAGTGTTGCATTTGATGGGATCTTTGGGACACTGCCAGCAGAACCATATGCATATTCTGGTTTGCATAGCAAGTGGCAGATCTCCCCTTTCTTCATGGTGGCAACACCAATATCCCATGCCTTGATGACCTGGCCTAGTAAAAAGAAATTTGAAGTAACAGATTTGGTCAGTAAGTCCACCACAGTAGACACACAGCTTTATTTTCTTTATTATAACAATAAATGTAATACTTTGTAATTTAGAAGTGTGCATTGCAATTGTCATATATCAAGACCATTTTGCAAAATTTATCATACTAACCTATATGTTTCAAGCGCTTCTATATTAGATAACTATGCAAGTAAGCTGTGGATTATTTTTGCTGGTCCTGCTACATGAGGACAGAGAACATTCATTTCAGCAAGGAAGGTCTATATCATGTGCTGCCTCCTTGTGCTATGCATAGTTGGCAGAACCCCACCCATTTCTTTGCACATAACCCACATGATTTCCTGGGTTGTAGACAGAAACACACAAACACACTCTATACACAGTATTAGCGCTAGTACAGATCAGTGATCTCAGTGACAATTTTTGAACTACGGGAGAGACTTTTACTTCTACTATCACCCCCATGATCCCTAGATCTCAGTGTGGCTTTTGTTGTTACGTGCTGTCAAGTTGCTTCCAAATTATGGTGATCCTACGGATTAGTGACCTCCAAAAGGGCTTGTCTTTAACAGTTCTTGCAAACTCAAGGTCATGGCTGCTTTTACTGAGTCAATCCACGTCTTATTCGGACTGTTGCCTGATGTTATTATTTTTTCCAGTGAGTGTTATTTTCTCTTGATGTGCCCAAAGTACGATAGCCTCAGTTTTGTCACTTTGCCTTCTGGAAGGAGTTCATGGTTTTGATCTCACCCACTTATTTGACTTTCTGGCAGTCCATGGTATATGTAAAGTTCTTCTCCAACATCATTTTTCAAATGAATCAATTTCTTCCCTGTTGCTTTCTTCACTATCCAGCGTTCACATTCATACATAGTAATCTGGAATACCTCCATATAGATGATCCTTGTCTTGGTCTCCAGTGACACATTTGTACTCTTGAGAATCTTTTCCAGCTCCTTCATTACTGCTTTTCTAAGTCTCAGTGATCTTCTGAATTTTTGGCTATAGTCTCCATTGGGATTGAGGACTGAATTAAGGTCAGTGTCCAGGATGATTAAATCCACCCCATAACTATGTATGGAGATTGGAAAAGTTATGTGAAGCATGCGTGGCCACATATATCTGCGGTCTCTGGCTCGCCAATCAACACTGCATGCAGTCCTTGAGGCAGAAAGGTTTGTGCACTTCTGATCTACCTAATGGTCTGATTCAGACATATCATGAAACCATGGTTTAGCATTATGTGACTAAACCACAATAAACTCTAATCTCTCAAGCTCCCCCTTCCTCCCATCTTTATACATGAAGAAAGAAGATTTAAAGCTGTGACAATATTTTAGAACAAACCACCATTTTCTATTTTGTACAAATACAGAAAATTGTGGTTTGTACAAGCAGTTAAAAAAACAACCAAGGAAAGCAAGTGTGACTTATACAGAGGATGCTGAATGGTAGCTTAATATTATTTTTGAATCTGGCCAAAATATGTATCATTCAAGAACTGTTGCAAGGATATGAGTAGGATAAATTGAAAGTATCCAAATGAAAGCAGCATAAATAGAGCATATATTAGTTCCACACATGGTTATATGCACAAGGACTCCAAAAACAACTTGATGGCTCTATGAAGCTGCTGCTACTCATTTAGTATGATAATTTATCAATTCCTAAAGGACTCATAAGTATAGTGATATATAATGAAATGTATAAAATAATGAGACAAGTAAAGCAAACCAATACTTTCTCCAAGCTGTTATATGCTTGCCAAAAAACCAAATTATCTGATCATTAGTGGCAAATATTTTCACACACTTGCAAGGAGGGCTTCTTCATAGCTGAGACAGAGTGACAGAAAATGCCTATTGATGAAACCTTTGAAACAGAGAGGAAGACCTTGCTATCAGGAGACTACTCTAAAGAGGCCACACCAGTGACCAGATTGGCCAAATATCATCAGTGACAGATGTCTGAATCCCCTCTAGGTCACAGGAAATGCTAATCAATATTCTCACTGTCACTTGAATAGAGAAGATAAGCTTGGAAAGATAAAATCTCCAGATTCTATAGGCCAAAATAATCATAAGGGACGTGGTGCTGCTGCAGGTTAAACCGCAAAGATTCTGGGCTGCAAGGTCGAAAGATCAGCAGTTCGAATCCATGCGGCGGCATGAGCTCCCCTCGCTTGTCCCAGCTCCTGCCAACCTAGCAGTTCGAAAGCATGTAAAAATGCAAGTAGATAAATAGGTACCACCATGGTGGGAAGGTAACGGCGTTCCGTGTCTAGTCGCATTGGCCACATGACCACGGAAACTGTCTACGGACAAACGCTGGCTCTACGGCTTGGAAACAGGGATGAGCACCGCCCCCTAGAGTCGGACACGACTGGACATTTGTCAAGGGAAACCTTTACCTTTACTTACCAAGGACTTTTCAATTAATCAGTGTTAAGTAAGACAAAACAAAACAAAACCTAATGCTTTAAAGAACCTGCTAGTTTTTAAAGCTTCACCCAGCTTTGTTGCTTTTGTTTCTGTAGGCTAAAGGCTCTTCCCTGACAGGGGGCATTTAAGCTCTCCTTCAGAAACAGACTATAATGAATTTTTTCTTGACATCCAGACTAAGCTATCTTTATTCCACTTTGTAACACTTCTTTATCTTCTTTTGCAGACCTTTTCATTCCTCTTTAAACCCCTGAATTATTTTTGTACCTCTCTATTCCAGGCACAGTGTTTGGTTCATATAGCACTTCTCAATGTTTTCTTTCTTTCCTTTCCCCTCCCTAAAAGTTCTTTGACTACGCTACCTGCCTAGTAGTTTAGTGGTTCTCCAACCACCAAAAAAAGGCGAAGATTGGATGAAGTCATTCCCCCCAACATCCATGGCTTCATTTCCTCCATTTTTCTCCTGAGGATCTTTTGTCTGAGGCTTTCCCCCTGCTTCTAACACAAGGAGAATAGGTATCTATCTCTCTTCTGGAGTGCTGGTGGATTTTGAGTGTCTTCTACTTGGGCTGCTGGGTCTTGCTGCTGCATGGGTGGCATGATTGTCCTTCACTTTCTCTGGATCCTGATCTAACGAGTCAGCCATTCCCCCTTGCTATCAAGGATCACTTGGAAATGAAGTCTGTTTGGAGGGGATGTTGCAATAAGGCGGAAATACTATTTTCAGACCACCTGAATCCTGGCACTGTGTGTGGGAGCTAAGTGCATACTGCATTGCCCCTCCATTGAAACTTTATGGCACTATGTGTGTGGGAGCTAAGTGCATGCTGCATTGCCCCTCCATTGAAACTTTATGGAATCACCTTGTGGATATGAATCACTGTAATCCGCCTGACTGTCTCAGAGGACAAAGCAGGACAAAGGCAAGCAGAATAAGGCAGTTCAAATGATCCTATCTGGAACAGCCCTAACATAACCACCATTTTTGAAGTTATTATTAATGAAAACAAATTCAAGAAGGCTTTTGCTGTTGTACATTTCTAAGGTTAAAGTTCCCCTGTCATCAGATGGAGTTTAATAGGAACTCTTGAACAAAAACCCCTAGTGTTCCTATTAGTATTTATTTTATAAGCCAGGAGAGAAATAGAAGAATTCAAACTATCTTACTGCACCAATGCCTGAGAAGATTACAAGGTAACTGAGTTAACATCTTTCCAGGAGATGTGAAGGCTTGTACTTCCTGAATCTTGATCTTCACCCATTGTTGCCAACATACATGGAAGAAGTGAAAAAGAAGGCACTAAACACCTTCCAGGGGACAACTCCAACCCATTGGTTCAGGTATGTGGACGATACCTGGGTGGACATCAAGATTCAGGAAGTACAGGCCTTCACAGACCACATAAACACAGTGGACCCAAATATCAAGTTCACCAGGGAAGACACCAAAGACAACCGGCTGGCTTTCCTGGACTGTGCAGTCATCATAGGATCCAACGGCAGCTTAGGAATAGAAAACTACAGAAAACCGACACACACTGATCAATACCTGCGTTTCAACTCTCATCACCCATTGCAACACAAACTAGGTGTCATCAGGATGCTAAACCACAGAGCAAGAAACATCCCCACCTCCACAGAAGCCAAGAAGAAGGAAGATGGACATCTGAAGACAGCCCTTAAGGCCTGTGGATATCCAAAATGGGCCTTTAACAAGGCAACATCCCGACTCAGCAGGACAATGAAACAGTCTGAGTCAGAGCCGATGGAAGAACCTGGTCATTCCTTACATGGCAGATCTGAAAAGCTCAAAAGGATTTTTGGTAAACACCACATACCTGTGGATTTCAAACCCACAAACACACTAAGGCAGAGACTCGTCCACCCAAAAGACCGGACATCAAAACACAACAGAAGCAATATAGTATATGCAGTCCAATGCAAAGAGTATCCGGAGCTCTGCACTGGAGAAACCAAACAGCCACTAAGGAGAATGGCCCAGCACAGGAGGGGCAACGGCTCAGGACCACAATCAGCAGTGTTCCTTCATTTGAAGGGCAAAGGACACTCATTTGATGACCAAGATGTACTCATTTTGGACCGAGAAGATAAGTGGTTTGAGAGAGGGGTCAGGGAAGCCATACATATGCATATAGAAAATCACTCAACAGGGGTGGAGGCCTTAAATACCATCGGTCTCCTATTTATCATGCTGCCCTTTCATCCATTCCCAGAAAGATCAGGACTGCACACACCAGAAAGACCACTGTTAACGACCCATCACAATGGCTGGAGAAGGACTGCAGAAGTGGGATTTTCACTCACACACCCCCAACCCACCCTTTATCCATCTAACGAGCCTATTCAGACTACGGGGGAGTGATACCAACGTGGAGGATATATCAGGGGTCTCCTACCAATTCTCCTCAGACTGAGGAAGCTACTTGGATGAGTAGCGAAACATTTCAACCTAATAAGAAAGAAGTCAATTTGCTATGACTCAACTTCCAGATAACTTCACCTGGATGATTGAGAACCTTCACAGATATATTCCAGGAGATGTTATGTCAAAAACAAATGCCCTAGCTATAATTCAGTGAGCATTTAATTACATTCCTATAATTGTTCATTTGTTCTACTGTCTAAGTACACTTCCACCACCCAGTTCTGTGGATTAACTACAGGAGAGATGATGAATACATCCGAAAATGTCATTTCTGGTAGCCTGGTAAGAAAGAAAGACTTTAAAAAGTGGCTGCCATTCAGATTGTGTAAGACTGAGTCAGATGGCCCATTGGCCTGGTTCAGTGTAAGACAACTTCATATGTTCACATAGATTCCTGCCTTTAAGCATGCACATTGAACAATGAACTTCTTTTCCTTGTAACTCAGCAATTATGCTCATCTTATCATTCTAGAAGGCTTATTGAAAAAGGAACTCATACCCTTAGGGTTATAACAACTGCCATTTCTCTGAAAGCTCCATGAAAACAAACGTAACAACCAACACCAAAAGGATCCTGCAACTAGAAGATATGATGCATTTATTCCTTGACTTGTACTACTTCAAAATGTACGTCTGGGTGGAAATACATACTGCTGAGTTTTCTCATACTGAAATAATTTATACAAAATGGGTATGTCAGGAAAAAAGTTCAAACATGATTTCCCCACCTGCGATCAAGAACAGATACATCACAAGGACCATGTAAGCTTTGGTGATAATTGAGATTAACTTGACCCTCTGAACAAAGACTAAATATGCAAAACTATGGCAACAAATGGTAGAAGGCGCCAGGTTTTCCAGTTGGATGATGCACACTATCCCATCAGTCTTGCTTGTAGCAGAAACAGCACTTTTTTCTGCTGGTGTGTGAACCGAAGTGCAGGTGCTGATCTGAATCATTTCTCTCCTGATAAGCCAGAGCTGGAATCCACAACCAACCTTAAAATAAACATTGGATTCCATCTGTGGTTTGTTGGGACAGAGATCAGACCAGCAACTGCACCTGGGTTTGGTTAATATGATAAACAAACTATCTGTGGTTTGCTCTGTGGCTTGTTTAGCCACCCTGCTGCAGGTAGGACCAACATAGGTGGTCCATGGTAAACCAGGGCTCCTGCAGATACTTGGCTTATTATGTCAACCAAAAAGCCTATTTATATTCTGAGGGGAGTAAAGGGAACATGCAAATTTCCAAAGAAAGAACAGGCATTCAGCCTCTTTTCAGATTACCCATGCTTATATATCAATATTAGATGAAAGGTTTTTCAGAAAGATATTTAGTTTTGTATGCATACATTCTGGATTACAGAACAAGGGATGTAGCAATACTTCCCATTTCAACAGGACACACTGAGGGCCAATACGTTTACCTGATTGTTTGATAACAGGAGAAATCTTCAGCCCTTCAGTTTGCTCATTTTTGTCTTAACTGTTTCAGTTGTTAAACTCTTTTAAAGAGCTCTGTTGGAGTTAGCAGGAGTGATGCCATCAGCCAATTAAAAGAGAGTTCCTTTTTTGATTTTGGGGTGTGTGCACAATGAGATAAAGCAATGCAAGCAAACCCTAAAATTTAAAAAAGAACTCTTTCAACTGCAGCAATCAGCTGACATCAATCCTGTTGTACTGGCAGAGCTTGCCAAGAGGATATTGGCCAACTAAAAACATTGGAAACACTTTAAAACAACTTGACAACTAAAACAGTTAAGACAAAAATCAGCAAATGGGAGCCTGCAGATTTTATCTCTTTGGTTACCAAATGCTTTCTATGAATATATTATATTAGATACTTTTGAGGTGATTATAGTGGTATGCCCTGTCCTGAGATCTGTCAACATAAGGTAGGTTACAAATATTTTGATCAATCAGTCTACCTTAGAAACCTAAATTGTAATTAAACATTTTGTTATGCTTCCCTTTACGAAAATATGGGACTTGTAACCTTGTGAGAACGAAAGATTTCTCCTTTTAAAGATTTCTAGTCTCCAGATGGGAGGATGATTTCCAGGTTTCCCAGCCCATGGTGGGAAAGATGAAAAGTTAAAAACAGTTTCAGTTTGCTGTGTCAGGATTAGTGTCTTCAACATGGCTATAAATAACATTTCAGCATTTGTATCATCGGATCCCGGCTGTGAAAGTCTTCCAGAATACATTTGTATCACTGTTTCTCCATATGCAAGGAAACAAACAACAGACTTGCACAGCAGTGGCAAAGTCAGACATTTGCCAGTTCCCGGCCCTTCTTGTTATCCTTACTCATATTCTCATACAACTTGTATGAAAAAAAGATTATATATAAATAAACTGTCAGTTGATTGATAAGAACCCATTTTTTTATCCCTAAAGCTCTCTTTACCTTTCTGCACCTTTTCCACTCTTTACCTTTGCCCAGGCTGAAGATAAATGGCTCATTCCTGTCACGGCTGGAATCAAACTTTTTCCCACTGGCCAGTTTTCCTTTGTAGTGGACATAAACCTTGTCTCCTATCATAGGAGATTCATCCTTATTCCCTGGCCTCTTCACAATCTAGATTGAAAATAGGAAAAATTATGTTAATAAAGTTAATATGTATGTCTAGCCACTTCTAAAGGGTTTTCCATATTAATAGATATATGGACTTGTAAAACCCATGTTTTGCATCTGGTAATGAGAATGAAAACTGGCCAAACAATGATTATTTTTAAAAATGTATTTATTTATTTATTTTATGGGTTAGTGATAGGGATAGGGGGAAAGGGGGCATGGGATAAACGGGGGGTGCAAATCAACATAAACATTTTAAGATACTCATTCTCATCTGGTACATTTCATAAATACATAAGTTCCCGGTATAACTTAATTATAATATACATTCTATTACTAAATTGATCATAGGCTTTTAATTATCAAATATTAATTTGCATTCTATTTCTGAGCCAGTTACGAAATTTATGCCAACAATCCTCATGGTTTGTCTTTCTTGTCGGATCTAACCATTCTGATAATTTATCCATTTCTGCCGTGTCCAGAATTTTTACTATTAACTCATCTTGTGATGGATTATCTCGGTCTTTCCAATGTTTAGCAAAGAGAATTCTTGCAGCTGCCAAGATATGGATGGCTAAATATGTTTTCATTTGTTCTGTTGATTCTGGAATTATGTTTAAAAGAAAGAATTCAGGGGTTACAGTTATCGGACACTCTAGAACCTCTTGCAAAACCATTCCAACCCTTTTCCAATATTTTGGGCTTTTCCGCATAACCACCACATGTGATAGAAAGAACCTTTTTTGTTTACCTCTCCAACGGAGGTTTCAAATTTTTACGTCCATTTTGGTTAGTTTTGTGGGAGTTATATACCATCTGTAAAACATTTTATATATATTTTCTTTAAATGCTACTGACTTGGTAAGTTTTATATTGTTTTTCCATATTTGTTCCCACTGATCCAAACTTATATTGTGCCCAATATATAATTTTTGTCTTTCTATGGTTTATTTTCAGGCCCGCCATTTCTCCGAACTCTTTTAATTCTTTCATAAGTGCTTTAGTTGATTCTTGTGGATCTTCCACCACTACAAGTACCGTATTTTTCCATGTATAAAATGACACTTTTTCCTAAAATAATTAGAGAAAAAATTGAGGGTCGTTTTATACACGGAAGGCAGCGGCAGGAGGCGGAGCCACTGGGCTTCACAAAAGGCAGGGAAAAGCGGCGGTCACTTTGACAGCCGGTTTTCCCTGCCTTTTGAAAAGCGGCGCTTCTCCCTTCCTTTTTGCTAAGCCCTCTGGCTTCGCAAAAGGCAGGAAAAAGCGGCGGTCACTTTGACAATCGCTTCTCCCTGCTTTTTGTGAAGCCATGTGGCTTCACAAAAAGGAAGGGAAAAGTGGCGGTCAAAGGGAGCCCTTTGATCCCTGCTTTTCCCTTCCTTTTGCTGAGCTCCATGGCTTAGCAAAAGGAAGGGAAAAGCAGGGATCAAATTTTCTAATTTGGAGTTAGAAAAGGAGGGTCATCTTATACATTGGGTCGTCTTATAAACGGAAAAATACGGTAAGTAGTCTGCGAAGGCCTGTACTTTAAATAACTCGCCTCTAATTCTGAGCCCTTTGATTTTTGCAGAAATTCTTATCTGATGCATTAAAATTTTGATTACTATCAAAAACAGCAATGGCGATAATGGGCAACCTTGTCTCGTACCTTTTTGTATTTCAATTTCTTCTGATAGTTCTCCATTAATTCTTATTTTTGCTTTTTGATGGGAATAGATCGCTTTTATATTGTTGATAAAGGATTGGCCAAACAATGATTAGAATGTAAGACAGGAAAGGTGTGCAGACTACACCCTAGAGCAGCCATTCTCAACATTTTTTTTTTGGCCATGGCCATAAAGACAATATGAAATAAATAGAGGCTAAATCAAGATGGAATAAATCGCATAATGAACCTTATAAGCTGGTGTGTAAAGAATTGTTTCCAGTTTGTGGCACTCTTCACACGAGCCATATGTCCCTGTTGAGAACAGCTGTCCTAGAGGACTATATGATGTAGTAGAAGGTGGTAGAATTAATTATATTAACATTATACTTTTGGCAGGGGTGGGAATGTGTACAATATTACATGTGCAATTTTACTAGCAAGCAAGTACTGTCTTTTTTTTGAGCAAGTATTGTTACTATTAAATCAGAGAAATTAAAAATACATCCACATAGGGGTATGTATTGATTGGAAAGGAGGCACTGAACTTTTCACTGTGCCCCTTCAGGGAGTTGAATAGACTGATGACTGTGTATCACACAGAATGGAGAGAGTGGTCTTAAGGGCCATTTTGGAGGGCTACATCAGGTATGTTAACGTATTTGTTCAGCTGGAGAAAGTACATGTAGATTAGTTTCCACACAGCCTTACCTTCAGAACTCCTCGGTCTTTGTTTGGTGTGATATCCTCGCCTTGTTCAATGAGAGTTGCTGCCTGGACCTCTCCTTCTTTCTTTGCAGCCTCATCAGTTGTCATGGTCTCATTTCACAGGCACAACCTTTGCAAATGAACACACAGACCCAAACTATGAATGAAGGTTGATTAATCTGTCCTACCAGGCTTCAAAACAAACAATAAAAATGCTGTTATATGTCAGCATGACATTTCAACATTCTAATGAATGAGGCAGCATGAATAGCTTAATAAAATTTGGGTCCTTATTGAGGAGCAGGAGAGCCTTTCTTGCTACCAAGGGTTCCTTTCTCCAAGATTACACTGAGAGTTGTAAATTGATGGCATACTGGGCTGCCATCGCCTCCAATCTCTCTCCCTTGCTACGTTCTCCCTCTTCCCCCATCTCTCTCACCCTTTTTTCTCCTTCTGCTCTCTTTTCTAAACAAGGATGGAATCCTATGGGAACTTGTTGGATTCAGGCACCGGCTGCCTGAAAACTGTGCCCCATGGGTTCCTCAGCCTTATTAGTATATTTGAGTATTCCAACAAACATTCAGATGTAAATGAGTATATAACAAAATGAGATTATGATGCTATATCAATCAATTCATTAATTTAATTCTGGTTTATTAAAAAAAAATTCTCCACTGTACACAGGAGGCCAGAACAGTGGTTCAAACTACTTCAGCTTTTTCAAAAGAGCAAATAAAAAGAGGCCTTTTAAAATGTTAACTACCTGTATTTTCATTATCAAATGATTTTTTTTTAAATATTATCTTTAAATATATGGAATAAAGCACTTAACACTTCAAAATCAATACCTCTCAACCATAAACTGTCACACAAAGTATATTTGTAATCCATTTTTACTGCAGCAAAACCTTTGGTACCAGGATTTCCAACCAGTCAGAATTCTTCCAACCCTGAAAGTTTCTATATTTCTGTTCCTTTTCGTTAGTAGACATAAAATATAGCACTAGCAGTCTCCAGCAGGCAACACACACACACACACACAATTTGACACAGCTCTTTTCTGGAGCAGGAGAAGAGCAGAGAAAAGGTGGATTGTGCTGTATTGATAGATCTGCAAGTGATGATCAGCAAGAATATTTGACTCTCAATAGTTTAACCAGAAGAAGTGAAATTGTGCATAAGATTCTCTGCCACGGATGGCCTTGTGCTGTTTTTCTCTCAAACCCAATGCTCCATACCAGCAAATAGGAGTTGGCTGATGCAGCAGGCATAGAGGCTCACAGGATAGGAGCCAACATAGATACCTCAAGGGATGAGAGAGAACCTCTAGAAGGTTTTGGAGGGTGAAGAACAACTTCATAAAGTTTGTGGAAGACTTTGTTAAATTTTTAAAAACAGTTTCCTAGCCATTTGTAATCAGGATATGCATGACAGAATATGAAACCAGAACTTTGCAGAGAGCAAATATGAAAGTAATATGTGAAACCTCCCACAGCCTTTGAAAACAACACAGCCAGCAGGAAATGTAATTAAGTGGAAAAGCATTGTATACAACCTTTTAAAATGCATTTTTTAAATTTTTTAAAATAATGGATAGCCCACAGAACCATTACAGACAATTGAGAAAATGTTGCAAAGTTAGATCTGCTACTTTATTTTTCTCCTTAATAACACTGTTTGAAAAAGTCTGAGAAAAGTTTTTATTTTTAGTTATCTTCCCTTTATCTGGAGTGAGGTTTCTTATAAATTACTTCACATTTATATAGCTTTCATTCTATACACAACACGTAAAGAACGAAGCATTGTAAAAATATAAGCCCCACAACTGAAGCTAATGGCTAAGATGTGGTTATATGTTCAGTAATTCTCATACCTCAACATTTCTCGTGCATCCCAGTCCCAACCCAAGCAGCCACTAAAACAAAAAAAGGGAGGAGAAAAGTATGCCATGCACACAAGGGTGGGAGTGGGGGGGGCTTTCCCCCTGCCCCCCTCACACTCTTAAAGGAAGCTAAATAGGGTTGTCTGAGGTGCTTATGTCATGTTGATGCAAAATTGTACCACATGGCATATCACATCTCTACTCGACTTTGTGACCCTATTTAGCCCATACCAGTCTGCTTCAAATGAGCTGTGTAGCCAAGCCCTGACTCGCTGAAAAGGCAGTAATTTCAAGTCAGTATACTGACCAGAGATTACGGCCTTCTCAGTGAGTCAAGCCAATTAGACCATTTGAGGCCAATCTCTTATAACCCTACTGTCCAGATTCTATTAATTGTTTTTGGCCTGTTAATCTCCCTACTCTGATCAATTTGTTCAACAAATTACTTCCTGTTGCTTATATATAAACAAAATTGTTAGAATTAGCTCCATGAAGCTAGAAACACACTGACAGAGCTATTACGCATAGAATAAGAAATGAGATATGCTACTCATTTGCTTTGCTACTCTTGTTGCTATAGAAGATGAACTAAAAATGCAACATGCGTGCTATGTTACATACTCGTTTTGAAAACCTCTCTCAAGTCCGCAGCCTAACATCTGGAGGCTATTCCACACTTTATGTGAACTACAGTATAGATAAACAACATTAACTGGAAAAGAAATAAGAAACTTAATTTAACTAAGCTGCACAAAAAAGAAGTGTGAAAACAGACAATCCTACTGTAGAAAATATTTGACAGCAACTGAACAAAGAACCAACTCTGGTCATTAACCAAAGATACAGAATGACTTCTCACAATGTTTTGCTGAAGTAAAAAAAAAAAATCCTGTAAAATTTACAATTTTTATCTTAACCCCAGCTTATGAATACAAAGTATTCAGCCATTTCAATTCTTGAATCTGTTTTGTTTCACAAACGCAACAACAGATTAGCACAACTCATAGAAAATATTGGCTCTTCTTTAACATTTTCATTTCTCCAGATTGCTATGGGTGGTAATCAGTGTATTTTACATTGATTATTTTCTGTATTACTGTGATCAGAGTTCAGAACACAAATACGTAATTAAAAAGAATTTTGAAAGCCAGATCAGTTCTTCCTCTTTTAACAGAAAAAAAAAATCCACCTAAGAACAATGCGCTGTATCTAACTGCGTCACTGTGTCTTCAGGATCAGTTTCTGCAAAGCACAAGCAGGAGAAGATAATTCCCTCTTCCTCTTGTAGCACCCTCCCCTCACATCCTACAAATTTGCTCTGGCAGGACAGAAAACCTCTGGATCAGTTTTTAATGCTAGGGAGGGCTGCAAGGAGGAGGGGCATAAATCCTAAATGCCTGTTTGTAGTAGAAAAATTATAATACAGCATATATATCAAGGAGAAAATATTATAGAAAATGGGATGTACTGCATGTTAAAAAGGCAGCCAGGCAATTTTCTCCCAATTCAAACAGGAGTAATATTATGGTTTTCTGTCCACAATATTTTGAAGTCTCATATTGCATTTTCTGTTAGCTCACTGACTCCCTTCTATCATTCACAATAAAAACTTAATCATGCTCCATTCCTCTGAGTTAATCTGGACACAGTGATGTTCTGAGCTGCGTATTTGCAGAAAATAAACATATCCGTGAAATCCAAACACATGCAGTACCATGTACAATTTTTTTCTTACATGGAAATTATCTCTGGGTTAGACAGTCTCATAGATGACACGTAAAACTATTCCATAAAGCTATTTTATACTCTCATTCTCTTCTTCTTAGCCAAGTCATTCATTTTTGTTTATTTTGTCAAACAATGTGAAAAAATTCCTCAGAACCTTTCATACAGCACTGGAGACAGCTCATTTGTATGTTTTACTTCTCCATTAGGGAAAACATATGAATTTTGGTTCTTGGTTTATCATCTTTGCCATTTGGACAAGCATACACACAACTCAAAGCCAAGGGGATGAAGGGATGTAATGTTCAGCAACATAGGCATGGGCAATTTCCACACTTAGATTTTCCCAATTTTAGAAATTCATTGGCCAAAACCTTTTGCATTGCTACACCTGTGTAACTTCAATTTGCACACGACATTGCAAAATTTGCACCAAAGTGGAAATCACACCAAGGAAACAGTTACAGAGGTACAACTGTGCAGTCAGTTAAGCAATTAGTTGCACAATCTGAGATGTAGACTGCCTAGGCGTAACTCCCATTGAAATTCCGCAGGTGTAACTTTACACTATGCTACTATGATTCATAGTACTCCTAATGAATACTACACAAACCAAACAGGCAACTGGAATAGCCACAACATTTATCATCACAAAAACATTACCTCAAAGTCCAAAACCAGGGGTGGGTAGACCATTAAATATCACAAACTGGTGAGCTTTTAAGTCCTGCAGGACTGTTCACCAGGAGGGCATTTAGCTAGCCAAAAACAAAACACAGCTATGCGGTCTACCCTGGTTTTGGATTTGAACATGTACCACATGTGCCTTTTTTGTGTGTTTGTTTTGTTTTGTAAAATACCACAAATAACCATGTAGTGCAGGATCTACAACAAGAGCATGGAGACCTAGCATTATTCAAACAGCTCTGTACTACACTGAGGACGCCATCTTCCTCTACCCACTAGGTAGTGCTCTAAATTTGGGTTCAGTTGATTGTTCCTTGTTTTCTGTGCCAATAAACACAATCTCCAGCATTTTACATATATATATATATTGTCTGTGTCGGGGCACTCCAAATTCCAGCAGAAGCATGAGCCATGTAGGGTGATGGGGCATTCACTGAGTGAATGACATCCTTCTGTGTACAGAAAAGAAGAAAGACAACTAAGGCTGTGGTCACACCAGCAAAATGTTTCTGAGTTACTCCTTGTGAATTTCGACCCTTTTTTGGGGTGGGGTTCAGACGACACAAGGCCATTATCAATTCTTTTGTCCCCCCTCCGTGCTATCTCCGCATCAAATCCAGCCTGCTGAGATGCTATTACTATATCTGTTCTGCATTTCATTGTGCAGTACAACCAATATCCCTTTGAGTGTGTCCTCCAAAACTAATTCACTTCCTATGTATCTGGCATGCAGTCCCACCTCCCATATCTGTTATCGTTCGACTCCCTTAATTTTTTTTTCCAAACTCCGTTTGTTAAAATGTGGAGTATCTGTCCCTCTACTGTCTTTTGGCCACCACTGCAGTGTGCTGTGGGTTCTCTTCCATAGAGAGTAACAAAGCACAGAAATAGGAAGAAATGATAAGGGAAGGGAGGCAGAGAAAGGCACAAGAAAAGGAAGGGGATATATCCCGCTTGAGGGGTGTAGATGAACATACCACACCAAATTCACCCCCCAAAAGTGGAAAGGTTAAAAAAACATATGATCCACTATCATAGGATATATGCCACGTGACCTCAACGCACGACTATACAAGAAGCAGAAGATGCGAGACAGAAGGGAGACATTTCTCTTGTGTGACTGCGACCTAAGTCTAAACTTTCTGAGGTGCAATCTGGTGCTATCAATATAGCTCAAACTGATTTTTTTTAAGTCTGCAGTCTCCATCTTGGAATTTTAGCTTAACTACAGGTCCTGCAGCTTCAACAGCTAGGCAGAATGATTCTAGAATGTTTTTGTTTCTTCTTGTTTAGTTTTACAATGTTCTTTAAAAAGAACTGGACTAAAAAGTGTCTTCCGGTTGAGGTCTAAATCCAGCTCTCTTCTCACACAACTTCAGGTGCAATCAGGTGGCACTTTATCCCACACTTTGGACTGCTCTGGGAATGACCTGGTTTGTTCCATTTTACGGTGACTACACAATGTTCTGGTAATTGCAAACCAGCCTGATCCTGATCCATGCCAACCTACACCTTTTAGGGTCACTGGCAGGGGCTACTTTTTGTGTGTGAGTAGGACTGCTCTGTTTTGATTCGATTCAAATAAGTCCATAGAATCATAGAACAATCCAGGCTGTGTAATCACCAGAACTAAACCAAAGCAGATCCCTAGCGCTACCCATCAATAAAGTAATAAAATAAAATAAAATCCAAATTTCCACAGAGGGGAAGACAGAAGAGGACTGGAAAGAGATCTCCTCCTCTTCCTTCACCAGCATGCCACTTACCAATAATCTATTTTCCAGCTTTTCTCTGCTTTTCTGGAGTGATATCTTTGTTTCCTTCCCCATCCCTGAGTTTAGTGCTATGTCACTTGGTGGCAAGCTGATGGTGGCATGCCTCTGAGCTACATTTATTAAAAATGGCAGCTTTCTCCTACTTCCTGTGGAGGGGAAGATAGGAAACGATGCAGGGGCTAAATTTTATTATTTATTTAAAATATTTTATCCCACCTTTCTCCTTAAAAAGGACCCAAGGTGGTCTATAATATTTTAAAGCTAAAAACCCTATGCATATAAATATTTTAAAAGAATAAAACAAATATCACACCAAAATGGTAAACAAAAGAACATCAAAAACAGATTGAAAGCAACAAGACATAAGACTCCATTTAAAAACCCCTCTCAGAAAGCCAATCATTTTCTGAAAGAAATAGGTATGCCTTAGCACTTAATTGTCCTGATGCATAACTCATATCATGGAGAAGAAGCTACTGTTAGGACAGAACGTGGAGAGACAGGATGATTTCCTATAGACAAAGGTGTCAGACAAGGGTGTATTTTATCCTCTTATATGTTCAATCTGTATGCAGAACATATACAGAAAGCAAGACTAGATTCAGATGAAAGAGGAGTGGAAATTGGAGGAAGAAACATCAATAATTTAAGATATGCAGATGACACCATCTGACTGGCAGAAAGAAGCAATGACTTGAAACAACAGTTAGGAAAAGTGAAAGAAGAAAATGCCAAAGCAGGATAGCAGCTGAATGTTAAGAAGACAAAAATCATGACTACAGAAGAACTACAAAACTTTAACACTGACAATGAAGAAATTGAAACAGTTACAGATTTTGTATACCTTGGTTCAATCATCAATCCAAATGGCGACTGCAGCCAAGAAATCAGAAGAAGACTGAGACTAAGAAAGGCATCAATGAAGGAATTAAAAAAGATAATAAAGGGTAAGGATGTGTCACTGGAGACCAAGACCAAGATCATTCACACTCTAGTATTTGCAGTAACCATGTATTGCTGTGAAAGCTGGACAGTAAAGAAAGCTGATTAGGAAAAAAATTATTCATTTGAAATGTGGTGCTGCAGGAGAGCTTTGAGGATACTCTTGACTGCCAAAAAGTCAAACAAGTGTGTCCTAGATCAAATCAATGGTCAAACAGGAGATGGCAAGAATAAACATTGACATCCTGGGCGTCAGTGAACTAAAATGGACCGGAATGGGCGAATCAAAGGTGAGTCAAAGGTGAGGTATAAGTGCAAATTGATTGTAGTAATACGCATTCATCCAAATTCCACTGAAGTAACAAACTCAGAGATGCATATCTAAAAATCAGTGCTTGATTTGGAAGTCTGTGAAGACTTAAAAAACCTAAGTCATGAGTGGGTCTTTTCACCTTCTTTCTGTTAAGTCTTTTAGAGCAGACTCTTGTTAGGAAACATGGACCACAACAGCTACGTGACCATAGTCCTCTGCATAATCCCCAGCTTGCAGATATGCTAGCCACAGACCACGATGCTGAAACAAACAGGGCTTCTGCCTGTGCAAGGTTGTCATGAATAAAACTTTCTTCAAATGCCAAAAAGAGGTGGCCGTGCATGCAAAGGGCACACTATAAAAAGAAACATAACTTTCATCATAAATTTAAATGCCAATGTAAAATTAACTTAAATGTTTAAAAGCCCTTCTTTCAATGTCAATGTGATAAAGTTACTAATCATTTTTAGCTTAATGATAAAAGTTAAAAATGTTGTATATAAATGATCCCACCTATCCATTGAACCCTGCCCACAAGACTGGCACCAGAAGACATTAAGGAGCACAATGAACTGTGTTCTTTAGCTGGGCAGCAGGGAGGAGACTGGTATGATTTAAGCCTCTTCAACTCTGGGCACTGAAATGGAGGAAGAAAATTGGCCATGCCCATTTCCAGTAGCGCTGCATGTTTTGTCCACTCCTTATGATATTTATTATAGCCATTGCAAGAAGCATTGGTACACTGATTTTAGGTAAATCCAGAAAAAGACTTTCATGTGATACAGTTAAGTTGCAGACAGTAATGCATGAAACATTTACAGAGCTCTAAAAATGGCATACATGCACAGTGAGACAAGGAAGAGAAAGAGAATGAGAGGGAGCTGAAACATGTTCTTAGTCATTTGAGCAACATAGTGAGCTTTTATCTAGGGATAAGGCCAAGGGAGTTTAGCATTTCAGAAATAACCATAGATGATAGACTCATAGAATAATGGAGTTGGAAGGGCCATCAAGTCCAACCCCCGCTCAATGCAAGAATCCAAATCCAAGTACACTTGATAGATGGTTGTCTAATTTTCTCTTGAATGCCTCTGATGTTGGCGTACTCACAACCTCTCTAGGTGATTGGTTCCATTGTTGTACTGCTCTAACAGTTAAAAAGTTTTTTTTTCCTGATATTCAACCCAAATCCTGTAACTTGAGCCCATTATTTCATGTTCTGCACTCTGGAATGACTGAGAAAATATCCTGCCCTCCTCTGTATGACAATCTTTCTTTTTTCCTGGCTAAACATGTCCCCCCTTCGTGGATTGCTGGCTTGTCGTGGCAAAGGGGCTTGAGTAATTCAGAGAAGCTATGGGCTAGGCCGTGCAGGGACACCCAAGACGGACAGGTCATAGTGGAGAGTTCTGACTAAACACGATCCACACCTGGAGCAGGAACTGGCAAGCCACTCCAGTATCTTTGCAAAGAAAACACCATGAACAGAAACAAAAGGCTAAAAGATATGATGCTGGAAGATGAGCCCCTGAGGTCAGAAGGCGTCCAACATGCTACTGAGGAAGAGCGGAGGACAAGGACAAGTAGCTCCAGAGCTAATGAAGTGGTTGGGCCAAAGCCAAAAGGACGCTCAGCTGCGGACGTGCGTGGAAGTGAAAGGAAAGTCCGATGCTGCAAAGAAAAATACTGCATAGGAACCTGGAATGTAAGATCTATGAACCTTGGTAAGTTGGATGTGGTCAAACAGGAGATGGCAAGAATCAACATTGACATCCTGGGCATCAGTGAACTAAAATGGACGGGAATGGGCGAATTCAATTCAGACAATTATCGTATCTACAACTGTGGGCAAGAATCCCGTAGAAGAAATGGAATAGCCCTCATAGTCAACAAAAGAGTGGGAAAAGCTGTACTGGGATACAATCTCAAAAATGATAGAATGATTTCAATACGAATCCAAGGCAGACCTTTCAACATCACAGTAATCCAAGTTTATGCACCAACCACCCATGCTGAAGAGGCTGAAATTGACCATTTCTATGAAGACTTACAACACCTTCTAGAACTGACACCAAAGAAAGAAGTTCTTCTCATTATAGGGGATTGGAATGCTAAAGTAGGGAGTCAAGAGATAAAAGGAACAACAGGTAAGTTTGGCCTTGGAGTTCAAAACCAAGCAGGGCAAAGGCTAATAGAGTTTTGTCAAGAGAACAAGCTGGTCATCACACTCTTTTCCAACAACACAAGAGGCAACTCTACACATGGACATCACCAGATGGGCAATACCGAAATCAGATTGATTATGTTCTCTGCAGCCAAAGATGGAGAAGCTCTATACAGTCAGCAAAAACAAGACCTGGAGCTGATTGTGGCTCTGATCATCAGCTTCTTATAGCAAAACTCAAGCTTAAATTGAAGAAAGTAGGAAAAACCACTGGGCTAGTCAGGTATAATCTAAACCAAATCCCTTATGAATACACAGTGGAAGTGAAGAACAGATTTAAGGAACTCAATTTGGTGGACAGAGTGCCTGAAGAACTATGGATGGAGGCTCGTAACATTGTACAGGAGGCAGCAACAAAAACCATCCCAAGAAAAGGAAATGCAGAAGCAGAAGACATCAAGAAGAGGTGGCAAAAATACACAGAGGAATTATACCAGAAAGATTTGGATGTCCCGGACAACCCAGATAGTGTGGTTGCTGACCTTGAGCCAGACATCCTGGAGAGTGAAGTCAAGTGGGCCTTAGAAAGCATGGCTAACAACAAGGCCAGTGGAGGTGATGGCATTCCAGTTGAACTATTTAAAAACTTAAAAGATGACGCTGTTAAGGTGCTACACTCAATATGCCAGCAAGTATGGAAAACTCAGCAGTGACCAGAGGATTGGAAAAGATCAGTCTACATCCCAATCCCAAAGAAGGGCAGTGCCAAAGAATGCTCCAACTACCGTACAATTGCACTCATTGTACACGCTAGCAAGGTTATGCTCAAAATCCTACAAGGTAGGCTTCAGCAGTATGTGGACCGAGAACTCCCAGAAGTACAAGCTGGATTTCGAAGGGGCAGAGGAACTAGAGACCAAATTGCTAACATGTGCTGGATTATGGAGAAAGCCAGAGAGTTCCAGAAAAACATCTACTTCTGCTTCATTGACTATGCAAAAGCCTTTGACTGTGTGGACCACAGCAAACTATGGCAAGTCCTTAAAGAAATGGGAGTGCCTGACCACCTTATCTATCTCCTGAGAAATCTCTATGTGGGACAGGAAGCAACAGTTAGAACTGGATATGGAACAACTAATTGGTTCAAAATTGGGAAAGGAGTATGACAAGGCTGTATATTGTCCCCCTGCTTATTTAACTTATATGCAGAATACATCATGTGAAAGGCTGGACTGGATGAATCCCAAGCTGGAATTAAGATTGCCGGAAGAAATATCAATAACCTCAGATATGCAGATGATACCACTCTGGTGGCAGAAAGTGAGGAGGAATTAAAGAACCTCTTAATGAGGGTGAAAGAGGAGAGCGCCAAAAATGGTCTGAAGCTCAACATCAAAAAACTAAGATCATGGCCACTGGTCCCATCACCTCCTGGAAAATAGAAGGGGAAGATATGGAGGCAGTGACAGATTTTACTTTCTTGGGCTCCCTGATCACTGCAGATGGTGACAGCAGCCACTAAATTAAAAGACACCTGCTTCTTGGGAGGAAAGCGATGACAAACCTAGACAGCATCTTAAAAAGCAGAGACATCACCTTGCCGACAAAAGTCTGCATAGTCAAAGCTATGGTTTTTCCAGTAGCGATGTATGGAAGTGAGAGCTGGACCATAAAGAAGGCTGACCTCCGAAGAATTGATGCTTTTAAATTGTGGTGCTGGAGGAGACTCTTGAGAGTCCCCTGGACTGCAAGGAGAACAAACCTATCCATTCTGAAGGAAATCAACCCTGAGTGCTCACTGGAAGGACAGATCCTGAAGCTGAGGCTCCAATACTTTGGCCATCTCATGAGAAGAGAAGACTCCCTGGAAAAGATCCTGATGTTGGGAAAGTGTGAGGGCAAGGGGAGAAGGGGACATCAGAGGACGAGATGGTTGGACAGTGTCATCAAAGCTGCCAACATGAATTTGACCCAACTTCGGGAGGCAGTGGAAGACAGGAGGGCCTGGCATGCTCTGGTCCATGGGGTCACGAAGAGTCGGACACGACTTAACGACTAAACAACAACAAAGATCAAATCAAGCCTGAACTATCTCTGGTAGCAAAAACGTTGAAGCTGAGCCTGTCCTACTTTGGGTACATCATAAGAAGGCAGGATTCTCTGGAAAAGACAATAAGGGAAAAGTGGAAGGCAGCAGGAAAAGAGGAAGACCAGCTATGAGATGGACTCACTGTCTAAAAGAAGCCACATGTTTGAGTTTACAAGAAATAAGCAGGGCAGTTGAAGACAGGACCTTTTGGAGATCACTCATTCATAGGGTCGGCATGACTTGGCAAAGACAACTGCACATAACAGCAGCAGCAGCAACAATAACAAACTAACTATGCTAGTAATTATTACAAGCCAGTAGATTATCCAATTGTCCCCTGCAAATAAAAACAGATCAGAACACAGCACTATCCACCCAAACAACACCATAACAAAACAGGAATTATAAGGATTGCCACCTGCAGTTCCTAAACACTATCAGAACATCTGTCAGAATAAATTTCTGCTAGGAATGGTTTTATAAGTAAAATGATTTTCCTCTTGTCACCAAAACTAAGGTTGTCAAGTAAAAGAAAATTACTTTAATTGTTAGATATCATTCTGATGAAATTTAATATCTAGCTTGGGTGACAATTGTATTTTTCCATGGCAAGAAACCTGTCAAAAGATGGGCTAGCAATTTCACAGAAAAACTATGCTCTGAAGTATTTGTAATATGAAAATGAAAGGCAAAATAAAATTGAGAATCATGTTATTCTTTTTTTAAAATGAAAAATCATGAGAAATCACCAAGGTGGCAAAATTGTAAATTGAAGTAATCTAACAGACATTACAAATGAAATCTGCTCTAATTGAGGATTTTTTGATGTTTCAGAGAAACATCTTCATTACGATAAGCATTCATCAATGAATTTGAGTATGGAAGTAAAACTATCCTCCCAACCCTGATGGGATGTGCTTTTTTTAAAAAAAGGCTTAGATATGAATAGCTACTTTGGAAAGTAAAATTACACATATATTTAAAATTTATTTTAAAGAATTTATTTCCTCTAATTCAAAGCACAGTATACAATATAAGAACGCCAGAGCTATATTATTCAAAACATTTCAGATTATGTATCTGAACATTAAATTTGAAACAGGTAGTTTAGAATAGTATTCCGAAAATGCATTGTGCACTCTCCTCTCAATTTAAACTATAAAGAGTCTTCTGGTACCTTATAAGCCAGTAGTTCCCAACCTTGAGTCCCCAAATGTTTTTGGATTACAACTCCCAGGAATCCTGGCCAGCACAGCTAGTGGTGAAGGCTTCTGGGAGTTTCAGTCCAAGAACATCTGGGGACCCTAGGTTGGGAATCACTGTACTAACAAATGTTATTTGGCATAGTTTTTTTGTAGATTTTAGCCCACTTTTTCAGATTCATCTGAAGATTGCCATTAGACTTTTTGTTTGCTTTGCTGCAACGGAACAACATGGCATTACCTGGAAATCATTTAATAAATTTGATTACTTTACAAGTCAAAACTATCAACCAATTTAATTGTAGAAATGGCCCATGATCCAAAAACCTATTTAAGATACACCTAAAGACCATGGCATGACTTGTGACCCCTCCCCTTTAAAATCAGCAATTCCTAGGCCACATCTCAGTCTACTTTGAGAAGTCTCCTCAGTTCCCAAAGCATTTCAGCAGATGGCATCATCAATTGCTCTTTGAGAAATATAAACCAAAATCCTGAGTGTACATAAATAGTTGTGTGGTTCTTTCCAATATACATAGGAAAGGAGTGGAAAAATGAAGATCTATGGGCCCATAAAAAGACACAGATGGAAAAAAACAGTAAGTTAGCTTTACAAACTTCTTAGAAACTGAATCAGATTTCTAGCTGGGGTCAAAACCAAAGCCACTTGTGCTACTTAAGCCATTAAGAATTCATGCACATTCATGAACTGTGTTGATCACATTAAAGCCTCAGGGCTGCTTTGCTTGTGGGCATATTTCCCATACGGAGTTAATTTTTGTGTGGAAAAAAGTGAATACTGGCCCTAGTATTGTGTGAAACTGGTTATTACATTTATTTTAGCCATCAATAACTGAGTCAGGAAGCCATTATATTTGTAACCACTCACAGTGACTGTATAGATGATATACACATTCCTGCCTTCATGGCAATCATCATATACAAAAATGTACATCATGTGCTGTTACATGTCTCTTGGAATATGTTCTTCAGATGCAAATACACAGCCAGTGCTAAACTAATTAGAGATATCCATTTTACTTCCATAACAGTTTAGAATTACTTACATAAATCACCCAAATCAATTCTTGTTGAATATCTCAACTCTGGAGAAATAGAGCTTATTTAATAGAAATGCTTCTGGTAATTGGTTAAATGTTTGTAAACATTCTTGATGCACTCCAGCAAATTTGATTCATACATAAGAACAGGTTTGCCACCACACAAGCAATAAGTATAACACCGGGGAATACCACATTACTACTCAGGAATGAGCACTAACTAAGAAAAAGCAGGCAACATCCTCACACAGTAGTAAACACACAACGTATAGAGTGCACATATTCAATCCATCTTGGAACGTATACTGTAGAGAAATCAAATGGGCTTTAGTCCACTGGCATACAAAAAATTCACATATATCATTAATACAACCAACCTTTCTTTGATCTGACAGAGACATTTAGTATTCCGGAATACATACCTTGAGATTATCACACGTTAGAACAAGAATTATAGTTAAAAATTTTGTTGTCTTCACAGCTGCCCTTAAATAAGGGACTTCTTGGCAAGCTCAGCCATTCTGTTCTGCAAAGAAATATATTTAGCACTCTGTTACCACATTAGTCAGTTATTTCGATACCTGACTCACTATGAAAAAAAGGTACATTGTGTTCTTCCTGGAATTTCTTCAAAATTAGGAAGATACTAAAACATCTCCAAACAGCAGTCCCAGGCATGTATTGCCCCAAATATTGGGTTTCTGGCTTTAAATCTTTAATTTCTACAATTCTTTAACTGAACATGAGTTAAAAACACCTTTGGCTCCGGTTCAATCAAAAGTTAAATGTATTTAAACATATTGCTAAAGTCTATTACAGCATTATTCAGTCTTTTTCACACAGAGATTCACATTGTTTTATAATCCACATTTAAAAACAACCAATGGTTCTAAGAAAATTTTACCCTACTTATATCCCAATTTAGATGTTATTTTAAAACTCAGAAAATAAGAATACACTGAAAAGAATCACAATTAAACAGAGCTTCTAAGGATTTATCTCCTCATTTTTGAAACTGAGGGTGCAATTAGACAAGTAAGAAGGATTGTGTTGAAAAGGGTTGCTTCACCGGGTCTGATCTCATTTAAAGTGATTCTTCTGTGCATATTATGATGATGATGATGATGATGATGATGATGCCGCATTTCTCGCAACAGGGACCCAAAGCGGCTCACAACATTAAAATTCACACAATTAAAAAGACAATAAGTTAAATATTAAAAGACAAATTAAACAATATATGATTTTAAATGAAATTAAAAGATTAAAACATGAAAACATGGAAAAGATTAAAATTATCTGCTAAAATAGGTTTCAGGGATTCAGTTGTAATTGTTAAAAGCCTGCCTGAAGAGATGGGTCTTTAGCTTTTTTCGGAAGGATAACAGGGAAGGGGCCATCCTGATCTCCCGAGGGAGAGCTTTCCACAGCCTGGGAGCTGCCACAGAGAAGGCCCTCTCCCGTGTCCCCATTAGCTGTGCTTGTGCTGGCAATGGGACTAAGAGGAGGGCCTCCTCTGCTGATCTTAATCACCGAGAAGGCGCATATAGGGAGAAACGGTCCTTTAGGTAGCCTGGACCCAAGCTGTATTGGGCTTTATAGGTAATGACCAGCACTTTGAATTGGGCCCGGAAATGGACTGGTAGCCAGTGAAGTTCTTGTAACAGGTGCGTTATATGCTCCCTATAGCTGGCCCCAGTCAGTAGTCTGGCTCCAGAGTTTTTCACCAGCTGAAGTTTCCAAACCGTCTTCAAAGGCAGCCCCACATAGAGCGTGTTACAGTAATCCAAACGGGATGTAACTAAGGCATGTGTCACTGTAGCCAAATCCGACATCTCAAGGAACCGGCGCAGCTGGCACACCAGCTTTAGCTGTGCAAAAGCACTCCTGGCCACCACCGAGACCTGGGCATCCAAGCTTAGGGATGAATCCAGGAGTACACTCAAGCTGCGGACCTGCGTTTTCAGGGGGAGTGTAACCCCATCCAGCACAGGTAGTATCCCTATTCCCTCATCTGCCTTCATATGGCCCCACTGACCCAGTTCAGCTCTAAAAAAACCCAGTAGCCTCACTGCTGAACCAAAAAGGTACAGATGGACACAGAAAAGGGCTAGGCTGGTTTGATCTTAGCTGCTAAATGCCAAGTGTGAATCCAAATAACCTGTGGTTTTTATATACCTGCAGGACTCTCTAGGCATGAAGTCGGAAGTACGTATGTTTGCAAATTAAAATGAAAGGGGAATAAACCCCAGCACAACCTGTTAAGGATCAACCTAGGTCACCAGCCTTCAGGAGTCACCTAAGTAATGAAGCTCAGAAAAAAATACGCATGCTGTCATTTAAATTTAAGTACTGCTTGTGCTAAAGATCAAGTGGTAATGTGAAATCAGAAGTCTTGCAGCACTTTCAAGACTAACTAATTTTAATTTTTCATAAGTTTTTATATGTCCAAGCACAGTTTTTCAGATGAGGAAGTTAGAGTATGAATGTCCTCCTTGTAAGAAACAGCAGCCTAAACACAGTATGAGGCCATGGTCACACCAGCAAAATGTCCCCCTGTGGTTACACAACTTTTAATCGCATTCCAGTCGTTCTTTGAGGTCACGAGGCATTTATTCCAGGATGTGCATCCCAATGTGTTTTTGGGTTACCGAGTCATTTCCTTCCAATTCAATAAGCGCCTAGAGCTTCTTGTTGAGACCGTTTGACAGAAGTGAACCAAGGCATTGACCCAAATGCCACAGAAAGATTTTTTTAAAAATTAAATACATTTTAAAAGGACTTGCATGGTGACAGTAGTTCAAAAAAGTTGCATTCACACATGCAGCAATACAACTTTTTTAAAAAGATCCACAACAAAAAAAGTAGAAGACTCTGGTAGACTGAGAAATGATCCGCAGTTAGCACACTTGTCAGGTAAATGATTCGCTAATGGCTATGTATCATGTGACCGCAAATTTAAATTGCAAAATCAAAGAGGGAGGACTGGAAAACATTTTGATGGTGTGACCATGGCCTGAGTCGGCAAACATAATATGCATTATTGTGACTGGAATAAAATGGCTTCAGAATTTAATAGGATTCTTGCTGCTAGCTGTTGTGCCTCCCATGTGTGTCTTATGCCTGTTTTCAAAAGACACAGGCCAAATTTTTTCAACTGCTACTTTAAGTAATATTGATGTCATATTGCCTTTCAGATTTGATAAATCACCACTGTTACACTTCTACTATATTCTATTTTAGAATAAGAATGTCTTCTGTACCTCGTACTAATAAAGTCTGTGTACTTCTACCATGTTTGTACATATTTTAAGTATGCCATTGTAGTTTTACAGTATTGTTTTAAAAGACTTCAAAGCTTTCTTACATTTTGTTTTGTTAAATTCAGCATCACAAATCACATGTTCCTACTAAATATCTAATTTTCTAGATGCTACAGAATATTAATGAAATAGCTATGGGAATGAAGCAAATTATCTTGCTTCTGTAATTTAGGTGTACCTGATCTACAAAAAGCACAGATTTCTTTTATGACATCTTCCAAATGCCTGTTTTCTATAACTGTAGCAGTATGATTCATTTGAAAAGCCTATTGTCTAATGGTGGAATTTCCCTTTCTGAAATGTCTCTTTCAGGATATATTAATATCTGCTCTACCAGGACAAGAAAAATGTCATGTTAGCAGCACACTGATGGTACCTGCCAATTGTGAAATTATTTGCAGATGTCATCACTATTATAGACATGGTGCATTCCTTCTTTTAGTCGGTATTAGAAGGCAAGCCAACTCACTACTAGCATCTGAAAATACTAATCAAAAAGCTGGCTCCAGTTGAATAGATGGCAGTGGGATGGAGTAATGGAGCAATCCATATAAATTTATCTGTACAGGGTGATAGCTAGCTGCCTCCTTGCCCAGCGTGGCTGATTAGAGCCATGAAGGGGGCTATGATAGATTGGGTCATGAACATTGTTAATTCATTAGACTCCTCTGGATGGCCACCTCAATGGAGGCCCATAAATCTTCTACAAGAGGTAGGGCTCTTTTCCCTCTCATGCAATACTAGAACCAGGGGACACCCACTCAAGTTGAGTGTTGGGAGAGTGAAAACAGACAAAAGAAAATATTTCTTTACCCAGTGTGTTGTTAGTCTGTGGAACTCCTTGCCACAGGATGTGGTGATGGCATCTGGCCTAGATGACTTTAAAAGGGGATTGGACAGATTCCTGGAGGAAAAGTCCATCACAGGTTACAAGCCATGATGGTGATGTATAATTTCCAGGCTTAAAAGGAAGGTACCTTGAAATGCCAGATGCAGGGGAGGGGTATCAGGAGACAGGTTGAATTAATAGGAACTGAGATTTTCACATCTGTTTGGTACCAATTTGTACAATATATTTAAAAAGATGGAAAAAATAGAAGATATCCAAATTCACATGGCAAACTACGGAAAGACATACTCTCAGGTAACTTTCAAGAAACAACAAACACATAAGCAAAAAACTGTGTGACTGTAAAACGTATCATTTTATAACAGTCAATTTGTAAACTACACAAAAATGAATTGCACTATAAGAAATGTACTATTGTCTGAATGATTTTTACATCTGTTATTGCCATTACTATATTTAAAAATGCATAATAGAAATATATAGTTTTATAAACACAGCAGCAACATTGTTAGGGTGTGTTCTCACCATTCAGATCCCTTCACTGAGAAGGAAGGGTGAGCAATCTTTCATGCTGCCTCCACCTCCTGGAATATTCCTCTGCAATGAGCTATAGCCATAAAGGAAAGAGTACGTCCAGTGGAAGGGAGGGCTACTATCTGTTGTCTGAGGAAAGACATTAAAGCCTTTTCCACCCAGTAATTTTGTTCTGAATCTGAGCAAAGCTACAGCTTATTGCTGAAGCACTCCTAATAAGAATGCTGGCTGGGAAGCGCCCTAACCTTCTGTTTAACCAGTAGGTGGTGTTCCTTTATTTGCCATCAGATTTGCTCATGAGAAGTATCTCAAAATAATAGGCTGAATTCAGACAGTGCATTTCCTCCTAAGAAACTAGGCTGTGGAACAAGCCAAGGAAGAAGATAACTTCACACACTCTCAATAAAATGCAGAAATGGAACACTAAAAATCATTTCCCCCTTGGGCTGCAGAGTGAACAACATCAAATTTCCCTGTGACAAAAACAGCTTAGAGCTTTCAGTTGTGAAGAGGAAGAGAAAACACTGCTGATTGGGACTTATAAAAATAGGGTCAATTGGAACTACTAATGTTTGTGGCAGTAGAAGTGTTTCAGAGCTTGAAAAATCACCTGAATATACACAAATCACAGCCATGTTGAAGAGATTAAGAAGGACAATCAGATGCTGTATTAAACAAGAATTCAGTAACCATCTGCTTGACTTTGTTTTTGAGCAGCAACACTATATAGTAATATATTATCCATGTAGCAACTCAAAGGCTAATAAGAAAACAAAACAAAACAAAATACCACAGGAACAGAAAGAATAAATTCAATGAATTCTTATTAATATTTTCAAAGAACACTTTTACCTTTGGACAAGACTTACTGAAACAAACCATTCATTAGATAAACTTCACCAATAATAAACTGTACTTTTAGATTTTTACAACTTCCAGGCACTATCTCTAACATTATGATCTGTTACAAAAGGTTAAATAACTTTATGGCTTTCTTCCCACTAGTTTTTTCCTGTTTCCCTGTCAAGTGTAATAAGTTGCACAAGCAATTTGGAATTTTAAACTGCCCCAACTCCACCTAGTGGCAGTATCACTTATTCAAAACCATCTGTAGTATGAAACCAATGTTTCTAATAGAATGATTCTTAAATTTTTAAGCAGCATGTCTCACAATTAATGCACAAGATTATGAACCAACTATTCCTAGAACTGTGGCTACATGTGGAGAGGAAAGAAATTTCCTTACAACATTATGAGTAGAAGAAACTCATCTGACTTTGAATTGAAAGAGTTTCTTTGGCACTGAGCCGCTGAGCATGATTAAAAGACCAGACACTATATGGTTCCATTCCTATGCAAACTTCCTTGGGAGTAAGATTGGTTTAGTTCAGTGATGGTTAATGGCAGGTGTAAAGGTAAAGGTTCCCCTTGACAAATGTCCAGTTGTGTCTGACTCTAGGGGGCGGTGCTCATCCCCGTTTCCAAGCCGTAGAGCCAGCGTTTGTCCGTAGACAGTTTCCGTGGTCACGTGGCCAGCGCGACTAGACACGGAACGCCGTTACCTTCCCACCGTGGTGGTACCTATTTATCTACTCGCATTTTTACATGCTTTCGAACTGCTAGGTTGGCAGGAGCTGGGACAAGCGACGGGAGCTCACTCTGTCGCGCGGATTCGAACTGCTGATCTTTTGACCTTGCAGCCCAGAGGCTCTGCGGTTTAACCCGCAGCGCCACCACGTCCCTTTAATGGCAGGTACATATGCACAAAATCAACATATATAAATATTTTTCTACCAATTTACATTTTTAACTCAAAAGCAAGTTGATTCCATTCATTGAGACTTCATGCTTAGCAACAAGCACAACAGTATTCAATAGCACACAAGTGCACATCAAAAAAATTGAATCACAAATCCCATGTGGCCTAGAAAAGAAAATGATAAATAAACCAAGAAGATTTATCTACTGAATTAGAATCTCTTTTAATTCCAGAGACAAAGAACCTTCTAAAGCTGGAATGGCTGGATATATTAAATGGAACTTGACTTAGCCACTTCATGTAATATGATACACAGTCACACTCTTCCTGACTCTCTCAATTCTTGGTCTAATAACGCATCAAAATATTGAAGAGAAAACTGGATTTGAAAGATCATCCACTTGTTGAACTGCTGCCCAGAAATTTCTACCTAAAAGGTTGGTACTTGGCATGTAAAATAATATACTCCCATCGAATGGAAAATAAATGTTCCTGTTTTTTGGTAGACTAAGTTACATACAATTATTTCAGAATTAAGCAAATTGCAGAATTGAGTTTAGTCAGAGGATATGAAACAAAATTATGAGATCATCCAGGAGGACTATAAATTCCAGTGTGAACAGAGGAGATTAATATACAATGAAGAACAATTTCCTATGGGTCTTCCAAGAGAACCAGAAAATCCTCCAGGGTAGTAGAAAACATAGGTGACCCATACACAGAGAAGTGCGAGGATGTAGCATCCCAAAATTTGGGGAGTGCGGCCCCCATTTAATGGATCAAAGGTGTGGCTGCTGGAGCAAAATTGGCAACCCACTCTTGGTTGATGATGGTTTACCCATTTTTTCTTCAGGTGCCCCACAGTATTTTATGTACATACATCGAAGTCAAAACTATGCTGGACAAATCCTCCAGCAAGGATGAACTGGAACCCCTTGAACCTGACATGGAGGAAGAACTACAAGATTCTGCAGATCCTGGGCCTTCAGGAGTTGAGGAGGCTGCAAAATATCTGGGAGAAATCAGCTCTGCACATGAGTCAAAGGAGGAGGCTGGACTATCTCTCAGTCCCCCAAAATGCAACAGGATAAAGCCATAAACCCAGTCAAAAGCTTGCAACCAAAGTGCTTGGCTGCAGGAAAACCCCTCAAGAGTAGGGGATCTATTTGAGAGAAAGCTGTTCCTCTTAATAAGACCAGCAGGCTAAATCCAGTTATCTTCCCAACTGGGTAAATCCATATAGCTGAGCTTTGGGTGGGGCTCCAGCAGCTCTAGTACAAATGGTGCCTCGCTAGACGATGTTAATCCGTTCCGCGGAAATCGCTGTCTTGCGAAAACATCGTCTAGCGAAGCGTGTTTCCCCATTGGAATGCATTGAAATCTCTTCAATGCATTCCAAGGGAAAAGTCGTCATCTTGCGAAGATCGTCCATAGGGAAACCTCGTCTAGCGAGCGCGGGTCCCCGTTGGAATGCCCTGACAGCTTTTGACCGCTAGTCGGTGCATTCCAATGGGGAAACCTCGTCGTCTAGCGAAAATCCCCCATAGGAGACCATCATTTTGCGATCGCATTAGCGATCGCAAAAAGCCATCGTCTAGCGATTTCCTCGTCCTGCGAGGCAATCGTCTAGCGAGGCACCACTGTACTTTAGAGGTCTGGTATCTTTGCTGACCCTGACCCTTGTCACTGATTCCTTGGGTGTTTTTGATGTTCTGGATTGGCTTGATCACACTTTGGATTCTTCCTCTTAGTTTCAGTGGCTACTGGACTAACTTGACTTTAGATTGCTCTTGGACTTTTGTATGGGACTTTCTGCACCTGATTTACCTAACTGACTAGTAGAATTTTATTTTGTATTCTCGAAGGCTTTCACGGCCGGGATCCGATGGTTGTTGTAGGTTTTTCGGGCTGTCTGGCCGTGTTCTTGAGGTTTTTCTTCCTAACGTTTCGCCAGTCTCTGTGGCCGGCATCTTCAGAGGACAGGAATCAGAACTTTATTTGTTAGTCCTCTAGGGCAGCGGTCCCCAACCTTTTTAGCCCCGCGGACTGGCTGGGGAAGACGGGGCACCCCCCCTGTGCTCATGTGCATGCGCAAAGGAGTGGGGGCGCTCGTGCAGGCACATGCGCAAAGGGTGGCGCAGCGCTTGTGCAGGCGTGCGCGCTTGTGGGCATGCACAAAGGGTGGCGCGGCGCTCAGGGGGCACTCGTGCGTATGCGCGAAGGGGTGGGGGAGCGCTCATGTGGGCGCAGGTGTGCACGCGCAAACGGGCTGTGCGGGGGGAGTGCGTGCAGGGGTGGGCTGGGGGAGGTCTGTCTCCGCAGCCCGGTCTGGCTCAGGCCACGGACCGGCACCAGGCCGCGGACTGGGGATTGGGGACCTCTGCTCTAGAGCAGGAATGTTTGTGCAATAGAAATGGTAAATTAAGGTTTGGGATGGAAGCCTAGCAATTGTTTCATCACTCAGTCTGCCCCCTCAACAACATATGTTCTCTGCCATCCAGCTATGCTATCTTAACCAGCTGCCTTTGCTGAATACTGTTATGCTGGAATCCAGTGCCTCCAGCAGCTTCATAGATGTGGGGATTGCTAACAAAAAACAGACTGAAATATGGCTGAACCTTGCAGTTCAATTCCTTTCCCAACTGGGAAAATGTCTATAGCTGAACTCTTGGAGGGCTCCATCAGTTCTGCTATATTAACCTTAGGCTGGGAGTAGAAATTTTGCTGGAGAACTACATATTCTCACTCTTGTTTCCTGATCCCTGGCTGTGTATGACATTTTGGACAAGATCAGCAACACTTCTTGGACTCAGCCTTTTGTTTCGGTGACTACTGAACTGGCCTGACTTCAAACTATTCTTAGATTCTGTCTTTGGCTCTCAAGTACCTGAGTTACCTGAAAGCCTTTGTTAGGCTGTGACTACATGGGTGAATAGTATTGGATTAGCTGTGGAAGTAAAATGGATGTCTTCACTTTAAAAAAAAGAGATCATATGTTACAAAGGCCAATTCAAATCAGACAAGCCCTTTCTGCTTCCAAAGCAGAGTTTTTTGCCCTTCCACTGGAGTTTTCTACTTTTTTCAAGTTGGAGCTATTTGAATGGTGCGTTCTCCATGTGATCAGTTGTTTTGTTCTCCAAAACAATAGGGAGTGGTATTCTGGTGACATACGAAGCTGAGCATGATGTTTTGGACAGTAGGAAAACCCACCTGAACTTTCTTCCTAGTTGCCTCGAAATATTTTTCATTATTTTAAAGACAAACTACCAAGTTTAGCACTGGATCACCTTATCACTGCATTTATATATTAGTTTAGCACTAGGTCACCTCTGCACGAACAAAAGAAAAAGATAAAAATCAGTGTGAAATAGAAACAACTCTGACAAAACTACAACACACTACTATGTTTCTGTGGCATGCATGTGTACTTCCTGGAGAACTTTGGCAAACTATCCATTTTCCCTAACACTATGCAACACTTTAAAGAGCCCACTGGCTTTACAATGAACCATTAAAAAAGAGCTGAGTACGGGATAAAAGGAAGAGTACGGGATCAAACCACACTGGATTGAGGGGCCAGTGTGGACACTGGCACCAAAACAATCCACAGTCTTTGAGTGATCCCCTAATCAGAATAGAAGCATAAAATAGGCTGCAAATCAAGTCACAACAAAGCCAAATTGCTCGGAATCAACTTGCCAGTATAGTCACAGCCTTAGCTGCCTGGCACTAGCCCTCCTAGGCACAAGACAATCAGAATCGTTAGAATCCTTGTCTCTGTGTTGTGTGTATGCATCCTATACATAACTAATTTTAGCTACCACGTTAATCGATGCAGTAAGAACAGATTAACTTTAGACTGCAATGTAAATGTTGCAAATTTAGATTTAGAATATTGTTATACAATTGTGTATAATTAAAATAGCTTTTTGCAGAAAGTAAATTCTCAATCAGCATGTGACTTTATCAAGCAATCAGTGCATACCTTTATTTAGAGAAAATCAAATGTGAAAAGTTAACGTAAATCTGTCTTTCTTGACGGCTTAAATTGGGAATGGTGAACCTATGGCTTTGCAGATGCTACAGGACAACAACTTCACCCCTTGTTGGCAATGATGGTTATGGCTGATAGGAATTGCAGTGCAACAGTGTGAGGGTTCAAATCTAGCCTCCTTTTCTTTCTCAAACAAAACGGGAGTCGTTTTTAAATTCAAATCCAAATGGGTATTTATTGTTTCATTCAAACGCAAAACTTCATTTAACTGTTCGTCATGTAACTTCTCTCGCGGCACCAATGGGTGCCGCAAGGGCAACCAGACATCAGGTTCGAAAGGGTTCCAAGATTTCGTCGCCCATGGACCAGGTAAGAAGGGGTCATCACTTTTCGTGGGGGTTTCTTCTTCCGTGTCCCCTAGTAGCGGTAGGGTCTCGTCATCTCTGTTCTCTCCCCATAGCGGCTCCCCCCCTCTCTCAAAGGAACCCCACGGTCCTGGAGGTAAGCCATCCTCCGCGCTTCCTCCGCACGCCATGCCCGGCGCTCCTCTGCTTCCCGGGCTACGGCTTCCTTCTCTTCCCTAAGTCTCCTTCTCCTCTCTCGCGCCTCGGACTCACCCCAGTAGGATGGTTGTGGTGGTAGTCCCTTTCTCCGGCGGTAATCAGCCTCCTCTCTGGGCACCTTCACCTTCTCCCATTTCCCGGTCCATGGGTCCTCCACCCAAATCAGTTCCCAACCCCCCGGTATGCAGTCTCTCTCCCTTTTTATCTCTCCCATTCCCGCCTCTACTACGGACCTCCCCCTTTTCTCCCTTCCCGCCAATTCCTCTTCCGTCTGGGTAGCCACTGTAAAACCCCATAGGTTCTCCTCCAGTTCCCGGGTGTCTATTCCCCGATGTATACCCTCTCGAGGGGATGACGGAGGGGTGGTCTGCACCTCTTTAGACACCCTACAGACGGACGGCACTCCTATGAGAGCCTCTATGCTCTCATCACGCCTTTCACAACCAGCATGTGGAAAGTAACAAATTCCCCATCCCGGGAGCATATGAAGAGTTTTAACTTTGTGTTTTAATACTACAGCCATTACAGTGTAGTAATCACCACTCACAGGTCCCAGGTTGTTTACCTTTTGCTTTTTCAGATATGAATGAATGAATGACTGCTTTTGTGCCTATGGGAAAATATTCCTGCACTGGGAAATGGTGGTGTGGGTTTCATTTGTTCTTTTTCCTCAAAACTGGGTGATCTTCTTTGTATTATTTGTTTGCCACAAAGACCAACATTTTGCCACTATCAATCTGCGAGTAATCCACCTGAGTTAGACTAAGAACCACCGGTTACAGGCATCGAAATTAAGCAACAGTTTATTAAAACCATTTGTATTCAACTTCAATTGCATGTCGACCTGTATGATTTTCACAAAGAGCAACCACTCCCTTGTTCTACAATGAGGCATGGTACATCAGAAGATTTCTAGCAAAATTAACAGTAAATGTACACAATTTGTGGGAATGCACACAGTGAGTATTGACATGAGGGATTTGGATTTTGGGACCACAGGCTATGCTTCCTGGAAGATGGACTGCTGACAAGTAATGGGTTGTATACTTCACAAGGACTGGGGAAAACGTGCTTTATCAGGAGATGCAAACTTGGAGCTAAAGACAGATGAAGGCTCATGCGCAATAAGAGGAACAAAGCAGGCAGCTGTAATGGGGCCCAGTAATAGTCTTCATAAACACGTAAGAAGGGAAGCATGCCACAAATCACACAATCTCCTGTGTCTATATATGAATGCCAAGAGTACGGGAAACAAACAAGAAGAACTGGAAATCTTAATTCAGGAGGGCAAATGTGACTTGATAGAGATAACTGAAACTTGGTAGGGTGACTCCCATGGCATATGGCAACCAATGGATATAAACTGTTGAAAGAAAGAAAGAAAGAAAGAAAGAAAGAAAGAAAGAAAGAAAGAAAGAAAGAAAGAAAGAAAGAAAGAAAGAAAGAAAGAAAGAAAGAAAGAAATATACCTGCATAGAAATACAGGACAATGAGCTGGTTGTCCCATCGAGAGCATCTGGAATAATGTAAGTGGGGTGAAAAAATAAAAGGAATATGTTAGCTGGAGTTTACTACCAACTGCCCAATCAAGGAGAAGATGCAGATAAAACCTTTCAAAGACAAACTGCAAGAATTTCAAAGAGACACAATATAGTAGTAATGGAAGATTTCAATTATCCAGATATCTGTTGGGAAACAAATTCTGCCAAATATGGCCTTTCCAAGAAATTCCTGGCTTGTGTTGCTGATAATTTTCTCCTACAAAAAGTGGAGGAAAAATCTAGAGGATTAGCTGTTGACTTGATTCTAACCACTAAAAATGACTTGGTAAAGGAAGTGGCAGTAAGGGAAAGTCTGGGGGAGAGTGACGATGTTATGCAGGATTCTTGATTTCAAAAGAAGCAAAAGTGGAGTGTAGCTGAATGTGTACGCTGTATTTTAGGATAGCCAATTTGAATAAACTCAGAACAATGATAAATAAGGCCCCATGGCAGGAGATCCTAACAAGAAAAGGAATCCAAGATACGTGGTGAGTTTCTTTAAAACGAAATTCTAAAGGGACAACTACAAACAATTCCAACAAGAATAAAAGGTAGAAGACAGCAAAAAATACAATGCAGCTTCACAAAACGCTCAGAGAGGAGCTGAAAAGAAAAAGGATACATATGGAAAGTGGAAGGAAGGCCATGCCATAAAGTAAGAGTACAGACAGGTAGCAAAGAATTACAGGAATGGTGTTAGAGAGACAAAAACTGAGAATGAACTACATTAGCAAAAGGCACTAAAAGCAACAAAGAATTCTTCAGATATGTGCATAGCAAAAGACAGAGAAAAGAAATAGTGGCTCAGCTATTCAGTGACTATGGAAAAATAATAGCAGACAACACAAAAAGGCGTAAATGCTCAATTCTTATTTTAGCTCGTTCTTTTTCCAAAAGACTGTCTATGACCCTCCAGGCAAATGTGAAGTAAAAGTGGAGGGGGCAGCATTGCAGCTTGAGATTGATAAACAAATAGTCAAGAGATACCTTGTTACTTTGAATGAGTTCAAATCTCCAGGGTCCAACGAACTGCATTCAAGAGTATTAAAGGAACTGGTGGAAAAACTCTCACAACTGTTGTCTTTATTTTCTTGAAATTAGGGAGGATGGGTGAATTGCCAGATGATTGGAGCAGGGCTAATATTGCCCCTATCTTCAAAACAGGCAAAAAGGAGGAACCTGGGAACTATGGACAAGTCAGCCTAACATCAATCTCAGGGAAAATTCTGGAGCAGATTATAAAGAGGTCAACTGTAAGAATCTTGCAAAATGCAATAACAACTAGAAGCCAACAGGAATTGTCAAGAACAAATTCTGCCAGACTAATCTTATTTTATTTTTTTAAATTGGGTAGCCTCCCTGGTAGATGTTGGGAATGCTGTAGACATAATATGTCTTGACTTCAGAAAACTTTTGATAAAGTGCTCCATGATATTCTGATTAGCAAACTAACTAGGTGTGGGTTGGATAGAACAACTATCAGGTGGATACAGAGTTGGTTACAGAATTGTACTACAGAGTGCTTATCAATGGCTCCTTCTCAAACTGGGAGGAGGTAGCAAGCGGAGTAGCTCAAGACTCAGTTCTTGGCCTAGTGCTCTCCAACATTTTTATTAATGACTTGGATGAGGGGGTACAGGGAATGCTTATGAAATTTGCAGAACATAAAATACCATGGAAGACAGAGACCAAATTTAGAAAGGTCTTGACAGGCTTGAGCACTGGGCTGAAAAACAGGGATAAGTAGAAGGTTCTACACCTAGGGGGAAAAACACCAAACATACAGTTAAAAGATGGGGGATACTTGGCTCAGTAATACTACAAGCGAAAAAGATCCTGGAATTGTTATAGATCACAAGTTTAATATGAGCGAAAAATGCAATGCAGCAAAAAAAGAAGAAAAATGCTATTTTATGATGCATTCACAGAAATACAGTCTCCAAATCCCGTGAAGTACTAGTTCTCATCTATTCAGCATTGGTTAGGTCTCATATTGAGTACTATGCCTATTTCTAGACACTGCACTTTTACAAGGATGCAGACAAACTGGAACGAATTCAAAAGCTGGTCAGGAGACTGGAAACCAAGCCCTATGAGGAAAGATGGAAAGAACTGGGCATGTTCAGCCTTGAGAAAAGAAGACTGAGTGGTATTATCACAGAATCCTTTTCAAATACGTACTTGAAATATTGTCATATAGAGAAGGGGCAGGGCCTGTTCTCAATCATCCCAGAGTGCAGGACATGTAATAATGGGCTCAAGCTATAAGAAGCCAGATTTCAGTTGAATATCAAGAAAAACTTCCTAACTGTTACAGCACTATAACAATGGAACCAATTACTTGGAGAGGTGGTGAGCACTCCAAAGATGCCTAGAGGAAGTACCTCTCTCCTTATTCCACCCTGTGCAGAAGAGGGGTGAGGGGAGCCTAACCTGCCATCAGTCAGAAGGGGCTTGGACTGAGGGCAGCTTCTGGGTCATCTGAGCACTGAAGGATCCCCCTACCGTGAGCTGCCCAGGCACTTCCAGACTGTATGCAGGGAAAAGATCTCCGGCTCAGCAGGTGGAGTTCCCAGGCAAGATGTCATGGAGGTGTTGAGTCATCAGAGGGGTTCTTCCTGTTCAAACTGCCCCCCCCCCCCAATTGGCTGAAAGTGATTTCTCCTGCCTTGGTGTGAGATCTCAGGGCTGCTCCTTCTGTGCAGTCTGGCCAAAAAGAAAGTTATGCAGTAGGGGGGGGGATGCTGGCCCAAGCTGGGCTAAAGTGGCCATTTTGGCAGGCCTGGAAAGGGGCAATGCTCAAGGCTGACAGTGGGCACCCCTTCAGGGCAGCCTTTAAAGTAATTTTATCCTCGAATGATGTTAATCTTGATGTTTGAACCTCAGGTTATATATCGCCGTTATATTTTTATGGGAATAAAGTGTGTGGGCGAGTTGTGTGCCTTTGCTTGTTTGTACACCCACCCAGAGTACTGTGAATTCACTAATTGGGTGGTATATAAATTAAATAAATAGATAAATAGATAAACAGATAAACAAACAAACAAACAAATAAAACTGTTTGTTTATATTGCGCCTTTCTCACCCAAGATGGCTTACATAATTAAAAAGACAATATTCAAAAGCTAAAAACAGTAAGTTTTTAAAAGAAATTAAAGAAGTATGATATTAAAACCAGTAAGTAAAATCAATACTAAACACATTTAAAACCACAGAGCACAACAATCCATTTAAAAATCCCTCTCAGACCATCAGTTATTAAGGATAAGCCTGCCTGAGGAGAAAGGTCTTTGCCTTTGTGGAAGGACAGCAAAGATGGGGCCAGCCTAGCTTCCCATGGGAGGGAGTTCCAGTGCTTGGGAGCAGTGACAGAGAAGGCTCTCTCCCGTGTCCCCACCAAATGCACCTGTAAAGGCGGTGGGACCAAGAAAAAGGCCTGATGATCTTAATGCCTGGGCAGGCTCATAGAGAGAGATGTGGTCTTTTAGATAGCTTGGACCCAAGCCATTTAGGGCTTTAGAAGTTAAAGCCAGCACTTTGAATTGTGTTCGAAAATGGATTGGCAACCAGTGAAGCTGCTGTAACAGGGGAATGATATGTTTCCTGCAGCCAGCCCAGTTAGCAATCTGGCTGCAGCATTTCGGGTTTCCAAACACTTTCCAAAGGCAGCCCCACATAGAAAGCGTTACCATAATCCAGCCGAGATATAACTAGGGCATGTGTCACTGTGGCCAGATAGAGGCATGTTATTACATAACTAAGGGATCAATTAAAAATTTACTAAAATCCCAACCTTCTACCAAACTAATCACTACCTCCAAAATTCAACCCAAATGGAAAGATCATACTGTAGTACAAAATAAGATTAAGAAACTATCTCGTACACTTTAATTTGGATTCCTGTATTAAACAGGAGGTTGGACTCAATTTCCTTATAGGCCCCTACCAATTCCATTATTCTATGATTCTATGACTCTATGAAATCTACTTGTAAGCTCTGACTTCCCTTATTGACTCACACAGAACTTATCCAACCCTGTCATAAAAATCCACTTTGTTATATAGAATAGCAACCAAATCATTACCAAATTTAATACATCTGATTCATGATTTATGATTATAATTCTGTTAACCTATTTTCAGGGATCTATTCCTCTGTTGTTACAGCCAAAAGTTTTATTTAAGAACAGTTCCACAGGCAGTTATATGGTCAGTTGTATGGTTCATTGGACAACTAGTTGCACAATCAGAGACATGGACTGCCTGGGCATAACTGATCTTATGCTACAACAAGTCCAACAGGATTTTAGTCACTGTGTATGACAGACAAACAGTATTGACAGTATCAAGCCACAATAAAGAATTTAAAAGCCAATGAAGTAGTCTCCCAGAGTCTGTTGGGAGAGATCTGCAGGCTAAAGGCCGTAGGACACAATGGTAAATACATATACGACTAAAAGGGAAAAAAAAGAATGCTGTTTTCTAAATGAGAGGTGACAACAGAAGTACTCTAAAAGTATTAGAAAGAGACTTACACTTGCAAACATAATTTCTGTTTTAAATTATGGCCTATAAGTAATGGTTCTTCTTCAGACTATAGTTCACAGCATTCAGACTGCTAAATTCATACTACATCAGAATCACTTATCAATTATGTTTGCAACAGTAGTGAGACAAGGAACAGCGAAGTTGGTAATGTGATTTCCAGCAGCAACAGCAGTTTCAGACCATGAAAGATAACAGAGAAGAAAAAGATGCTTCTGAATATGTCTTAGTGGCATATCCTGAGATGATGAGAATGAACCCTCAAACTTTCAGTTCCCAGAAGATTTCTGAGCCAAAGCCTGACACCTGGATAATTTCCCTCAAAACCTGAGTCTCAGGGTCAAAGCCCATGACCTGACATGCTATATACTGCTGCTTTTTAATGTCACCTGTGCAGAAAATACTCATATATGTCCAACAGTGCAAGACTGGAAGAATTTATCTTTAATGCTGATTCCAGACAATAAGGGAAGAAAAAAAAATCCTGTTTCAACTGGGGTGGAGTTGCAATGTTAGATGTACCAAATTCTATAGACATAGCTGTGTCTGTTTTTGCTGCAATACACCATGTCCTATGACATCCTGAAGACTAACAGATGTACTGTGGCATAAACCTTCATGGATCAGATATATGAAGTAGGATCACACTTCATGCATTTATAAAATGAGTTCTGATTCAGGAAAGCTTATAACACAATACATTTATTGTTCTTCAAGGTGCTACGTAACACTGCTGTCAGAACTACTATCCCATAGTCCACATTGATTAAATTACTTATATCTGAAATATTCATGTGAAACAAACCTAAATTAATATATCTGTGCACAGCTGCACTGTCAGTTACAAGATTCTTGCAGATAAAGAGATAATTCAATGCACAGGAGTGGCAGGGAAAAGCAAAGAGAGACAGTGATTGGAAGGGATGTTAGAAACAGCCCTAACTTAAACCAGATGCAACTATAGGAAAGAGCTGTTGTGTCTATATCATTTTGAGCAGTGTTGGCTGATGACATTTTGCTTGGTCCGGCTATTTTGATATACCTATACACCAACCTTTCTCGGTCCTCATTCTGTTGAAGTACAAGAGCAATGAATTAATAACTGAAATTTGATGTAATTTCACAGCATTCAAACAGAAGTAGATGCCTCAATCTTTTTAAGAGTACAGCAGGCCCTGATCATGAAGTGTATACAGTATATAGCCACTCTGGGAAAGCATTTATAAAGGTGTTGGTAGTTGCAATGAGAAAGCATCTAGGCAAAGAAAGAACTAAGCCCTACCATCTAAACAGGCATCAGATGGTTGTGTAGGCGACCAAGAGCAAGGTGTACCTTTGTACCTCCCCAGGCCAAAAGGGGAATGTTTCATAGCAACACAGTACCAAGGGCATTGTATTTCCACTTACAAATAAATGCACTTAAGGTTGCTACCAGGCAGCTTCAACCTATGGCTCTCCTATAATCACAGCACAAACAACCACTTAGTAATCACTACTGAACTTTTACTCCTGGAGAAAAAGAACACTAAATTACACTGGTTTCTCTTTCATTTTAGCTAAGAAGACACGACCATCTCTTCCTTAGTAGCACTGAATTGGATAAAGGCAAATGTATTAGCATGAATGACTATTAACAGCTGATAGGTGAACAAGAGCCATTGTTGTAGCTTAGACGCATAACTCTTAGCTTTCTTAAGAGCAGTAGGACCTATGAGTTTTCATGGCTACACCATGGTTTAAGGGTTAAAAAATTATACCATGGTTTAAGGGGTTCAAAGATTTAAAAATAGATAGGTAAAACAAATAAAATCAAAGTGGCTTGCTAAACACAACAGAAACAAATCTGTTATTCCATTTCATTTAAAATGCCTGTACCAGAAAGCGACACCCAATGAAATTTCCACAAAACACATTGAAATACTAATTACAGGCAAATGTTTTTTCCCCAGTTCCAGACAGCACTCTGTTGACTGATCAGTCTAAGGTTCTCTAAGGGTCCATGTTGCATGTTGGTATACTACTTTTCAAAAGAGGACTACATTCATATAGGTAGTGCAGACAAGGGTGTCCATGGTGGCTATGTGTGCATGTATGTGTAATTGCCAAAATAATAATACATTTATTTATTATTCTGTTGTACATTGTGTTGAAAGGTGCATGTTATACATGGGAATAACACTAACACACCATTGTGTAGCTTTGCATACACATACACAAATAGAGAAAAATTCCTGTGGACACTCTTCTGTAGACAAAGACAACCCACAATACCTAACTTTGCAACCTTGGAATTGCCCTCATGCCTTTGGTCAAACTATACATAACTATACAACTACAGATAACACAGATATTTCTAGAGTCCTCTTTTCTTTGTAGACAAACTTCAGGAAAAGCCAACAAGAAGAGGAAACCCTTTCAACCAAACCACTCATGCTCCTTTTTTCCAGAGATTATTGAAAACGAACCTCACACAAAAGATAATTATTTTAGTAACATCTACATCCTTGGATATCTACAGTAAAACTCCTGACAATTTAAATAACTCTGAAATGTATCCTAATTTTCTTGTATTTAAAATTACTTCCTGGATGATACACATTTGATTATTGTCAGAAAAAAGTTGCTTAGGAAGATTTTTTTTAAAACTCAATGTCCGTTATGTTACAACTTCACATTTTAACCCTTTCTTTAAAAAAAGGAATATGGAGATTAGTATGGGGAAGTAAACTCAAAGAACATAAAGTGACCAATCATACAAAAAGAGCTCAGTTCAGTGGAATGCTTGCTACACTTATTTATTTATTATTTACAATTGCTACAGTACTTTTTATTTAAAACAATTACTCTTTTCTATGGACGTCTCTCTGATAAAATGACTCAAAGAATGATTCATATAGGAAGTTCTGCTCTGATTTAGACTAAAATATGATACACTATACAGAATTTATTTCAGTTTTATGTTTTGAATCATTACCAAACATAACTGGGTAAATAATTTTATTACTAATAATGCCAATTTTATAGTACGTATATCCTTTTTTAAAAAAGAGAAGGGAAAAAATCAAAATAAAAGCTAGAACCTAATTGTTGAAGCTTACTTTTGGCAGTGTGTCATTTGTGACCAATATAATCCATTGGTTTGTTTTCACATTTATGGCACAATTCAGCGGGAATTTCTCTTGCACAGACCCTACTAAAATAAATAATAGCTCCACGCTCCATTCCATCTCCTCAACTACTACAATATTCTCTTCTTGCTAGTGATATCCTCTGGGCTTCTGCAAAACAAACAAACAAACCTTTCTAATGCATTTTCCTCTTCATAGTCACTGGGACATTTCTAGGAAGGCTCCAGTGACTCTTTTGGCAAAGTACATAATATTCACAAAGTGCTGTTTTTCCTCTCTTTGTTTCTGCCAGTCCTCTATGATTTGGGAGAACAAATTTATACAAATATGCAAAAGACAAAATGAGAGCAAAATTTAAAGAAACATACCTTTACAAACTGTATGTGGAAAATCCACCTATAATAAGGGTATCACAGCTTTCAGCATATCCTGATAAAATCTAGCATACCTACACAGATTTTTGTCAATCTCTCATTCTTAACCTCCTAAACAAAATAAAACAATGCTTTTTATCCACACTTACAGCTACAATTAAATCATGAAACAACAACAAAAAAGCAAAAAAAAACAGAAGCTTTATAGTGATGAAATATATACAATCGCTCATTCATAGGGTCGCCATAAGTCTGAGGTGACTTGACAGCACATAACAACAAAAAGCCCCACAAACTGCAAAATATGTTGAGAGAAGCCATGCCTAGGAGAGCTCACATACATTACTCTAGCAGAAGATGGGTTTGAATGAAATACCTCCTCCCCTTTTTACATAAAATCTTGGTCATGTCTTTATTTAACGAGGTCTAGTTGTCTAGCTCCACATCAACCGTCCCCCCCCCCCCCCGCCAGTCTCTGGCATAGGAAAAAAGAAAGTAACACGAGAGCTTAAATCCCCTCTCCTCATTTTATCGCCACCTCCTCCTCCTTGCATAATGAAGAGGGGACACTAGCAGGTCGTGGGGGAGAAGGCTATTGGCAACACCATTACTTTCTCTCGGTAGTTCCGTGCGATAACTATGACTAAGACAACAGCGGTTGCAAAACAGTAAACACACACACATTCCACACACGAGCCACAGGCTGGAAAAGGCAGGCACGTCCAACATCCTGAGAAGAAGCAGTGATTGCTCGCTCGTGAATGAAGACCAGGGTCTTCATTCACGCTCTCTCTTTCCAATTATTTTCATCTTGCATAGTATTATCATTATCTCTCTCTCTCTCTCTCTCTCTCTCTCCAGGCTTTGCAATACTTCTTACGCTACCTTGCATGTTCAACTGATGGCGGGGAATGGGGTGGTTGTTCCCCGCTTCAAAAAAACAACAATCATAACAACAACAGCAGTTCAGAATTGGGGTTTTAAACCCCGGACCAAAAAAAAAAAAAAAAGAGAGAGAGAGAGAGAGACATTTCATCCGAAGTCTCGAAAGACAAAAGCTACTGGGAACGGGGGGCGAGGGGGAAGGGGCCGGTGGGATTATAAGCAGGGGCTGCCCTCTGAGGGAGAAAAGAGCGGCTCTCCTTCTTGCGGGGTGAGAGCCAAACGTGACTGGGCAGTCCAGGGGATCTTCCCTCGAGGGGGAGGAGGGCCTCTTCTAAGGGACGGGAGGCGGGAAAGGGGAGATAAAGGGGGGCCGCGAGCGAGGCTGAGGCGCCCCCCTGAAGCAGAGCCAGACAGGGCTGGAGGTCTCCCTCACCAAGGAGCGTCTCCTCCCTCTCAGGGGTCGAGAAAGCGCGCCTCTTTCCCTTTTGGCGAATCCTGAAAACTCCCCCCCCTCCTCCTCCAACCGGTGAGTCGGTTCTCGGGGCTGCCGGGTACCTGCCCTTGCCCTTGCCGCCGCCGCCGCCTCCTGTCTCTGCCGTTCCTGTCGCCTTACCCGACCGGGAATGACACGAGCTACCGGCGTTGGCCGCGGGTCCCCTCGGCAAAACCCCACCTCCCCCTGCCTACTGGCCCTGGCGCTTGCCCGTCTGCAACAACGGTCCCCACGGCGCTTTCTCATTGGCCAGCTGACCCCTCCCGTATGTAAATAGCGCCTCCCTCCCCGCCACAAGTGACGGCCTGAGGGGAGTCCGAAGTCTCGAGTTCCCGCTCTCTCCCTCCCTCGGCGAAAATAAATAGAGCCTCTGGTGGGTCGGAGAAAGAAAGAGAAAATCCCACGCACCTTGTTCCCGCCCGAGGCATCCCAAGATCTTGGGCTCGCCTGGTCGTGGCCCTCGCCGAAGCCGCCGAGACTCCGAGCAGCCTTCGGGGATGCCCCCAGGCGGATAGCCTCCTACGTAGTCCTCAACATTGCGCAGTCCCTGGAAGGGACGCTTTCGCCTCACGTAACCTGGTCTCGAGCAGGAACAGTAACCATTTCCCCCTCCTTCGCTTTAAGAAATGGGCTTTTGCTGCTCCTCTTTGAACCCTGCCTGGGGTGGGGTGGGGACTAGGGAGGGAACGCAAACCAATTAGAAAATCTAACCCAATAAATCTCGTTCAAACTTAAGAATTGCCCAGGACCGCAACAGGCTTGGGTAAGGAACAAGCTCGCATCAAAGATAATTACCGACGGCTTTGATCTGGGTCGCTGATCAGATGAAGGAGAACTTTTGGCGATACCTTCAGGGTGATAAAAGAAGGGGTGGTCGCCTTTCTCCCCCCCCCACCCCCCCCGCCTGAAGTTGAGAGGAGGTGACAGATTGACGCTACAAGGGAACCGTGGGACTGAATGTTGCGTTGTTTACATGCTTTCCGAGGATGCAGGGTCTGATGAGGGTCATAATTCACCAACAAACTCAAAGTTGTGTCCTCTTTCCTACATTTCTCTTCGCTTACACCCGGAGAGGATAAGGCAATCATTCTCAATCGCCACGGAGACAGGTAGCGTGGATAATCTCTCTCCTCCAACCGCAGACACATGGCCACAGGACTCCAGCTGCATAACTGGAATATTAAATTAAAGTTTGTTTGGAGCCTGTGGTTTAAAACCGTGCAGGCAGGCAGGCAGGCAGGCAGGCTTCTCTGCCTTGTTAGTTTCAGGTGGTGGCACACTTTGCACTGTGATCCCGGAGTGCCGCAGATAGATGAGTTTTACTACTACACCAGTTGCCGAAAGCGGACAGCACCGAGTGTTTACGTTTCTTTTTCTCTCTCTTGCCCCCACCCCCGCCACTTTTTTTTCCGGGAACGTCCATACTGTTACGAAACCTCGATCCTTTTCTCCTGGCCAAAATTCTTTCGCAGGGAGACAACTTCAGTCGTTCATTTTTTTTTCTGTATATAGGAATGTTTACGACTGCACTCTTTCAAAGAAAAAAGAAAACACGAGCGGTGGCCTCATGTAGCGCATTTTTTCCTGAAAAGGCAGCTCTGATGAGAGTAAAATTTGTTGTAGAAGAAATGTCTATTTAAGGGGGGGGGGGGGGAGAACGTCTTGTGGTACCTTGGGGATGGTAGCAGATGTGATTGTCTGGTTGAGGGTCCTAGACAAGAAAACTGGCTTAGAATTGAGAGGAGATTGTGAGGACCAGCGGGGGGAAAATGGCTTTTGAAGGCTGCCCCCAGTTTAAGCTGTCTGTGTATCCATGTAGAGAATTCAAGATGAAAAATCGTCTCTCTCCTATCTCTCATAAGGGGTCAAGACTGTAAACAGTATATATATTCCTGCTGTCTCCTGGTCACCTAAAGCCCCCAGCCCTGTCCTTAACTCACCCATGGACATGTTTGTGTGGTTAATTGCCTTTGCACATCTGGTATGTCACTCACTTAGCAGAGGAAAAAGCCCAAGGGGTGAAGATGGAGTTAAATGTTTAGACGTGAACACCTATTTTCCTTGGTTTTCTGGGCTTAATATTAGACTGGCAGTATTATCTGAATGCATAATTCTTTCCTACTTTGTCTCCTAAGTGTGTGTGTGTGTGTGTGTGTTTGTGTGTACTGTATATATAGACATACACACATACACCAAGCAAAAAAGCTGGGAAAGAACTGTGCATTCAGATATAATATATGTGATTACAAAAATTCTTCAAAAGTGGAATGGTAGAAAAAAAGAAGATAATTATATTTGCAGTAGGCATAATTATTTTCTTCATTTACTCTCTCCTAAAAAGAATGTTACTTAATTTTGAAAAGAAAGCAAGGTAAATCATATGTGTGTGTGTGTTGTATTGGCAATTTAGTAATTAATCAATTGCATCTACATGCACTTATATATGCATATAGGGAGTATTCTTTATAAGGTAATACTTGGATACATTTATATTCACTCTTCCCTAGTCTGTGCCCTCTAGTCATTTTGGATGACAGCTTCCATCATACCTCACTTGCTGACTGGGGTTGGAAGCAATTACAGTCCAACACATGCATATGTTGCAATAGGCATGATCTTCAGAAAATGCATCTTCTAAAATAACCAGGGGGGAAAAAGGAGTATTTCTGAAAGCCTTTGTACAGAAATTGTTGTCACTGCCATTTCTTTGTTTCAGACCTTTGTCAATACTCATTACAGAACTTTTAATAACACATTTTTAATAACACATTTTTAAAAAGAAATATGTGGCTATTGGGTCAAGGGAAACATTTCATTTGGGAAAATACATTTGTAATCAATCTAATTCCATGGGGTCACGAAGAGTCGGACACGACTTAACGACTAAACAACAACAAAATCTAATTCCTTAGGCATCTAAATATTTCTGCCTTCTTCCAAATTATATGTTCTATTGACTGTGAATGAATCATTGAGTTGGATCCAGACTTTGAATTGCCCAGTGAAATCAATGGGATTTGCATAGTATCCCTTCCAATGAGTTTACTCTAAATCCAATGAAGTCTGTTTCTAATTTATTTCAACTCCTTGCAAAGCCTGAGTAGCAAAACTAGTCATTTGCTTCCCATGACCAACAGTTCAAAATGTGGATTGAATGTGTCAGAACTGAAGTGCGTTCTTACCTGAGAAAATAAAATTGGCACAGGCAGTGCACTTTCTGCATCTGTGATATGAACATAAAATCTTCACAATGCACAATTCAATTCATTTATTTATTTGCACCTTCTTTTTCCTCCAATGAATTGAGGGAGGCATACATGCCTGTCCTCACCTACACTTTCTCCTTACAATCAGTATGTGAGGTAAACCAGATTGTGAAGGAGTAACTGCCCAAAGTCACCCTGTGAGTTTCAGTCTCATTGAGGATCACAATCTGGATCTCTAAAATGCCAATCCAAACTTCCCTTTGAAAAAGCTGCCTTCTTTTTTCTCCCCTAGATGAATATTTACACACAGGACCTCTCCGAGGTTGAGAGACACCTGGGCCACTTCCATTTTTGAGGCTTCTCAGAACATTAAAAAATGAAGAAATGCCCACACAGGGCATTCAAAAAATGTGGCATATTTTACACTGGAGACCCTCTGTGAATGTGAGATGTGGGCCAAATGGCCCTCCATGATAAGCACTACTTAGACATGGGCACCAATAAGGCAAGAAAAGTTCTCTAGGCACATTTGTCAGTGTCACCTGAAAAAATATATATATTTGAGTGTGGTTTTGGAATGATTGTGAGATTGCTTGGCCATCACCCAGTGCCACATGCTGCTAAAAGTCAACTTCCAATTTAGATATGTGCTGAAGTCTTGCTTAGATCTGCTCAAACTGCATTCCAGTATATCAGTTTGGATATGAGTGTCTTTCATTGTTTTTTTTAGTATCAGTGGATGCACGCAACTGTTTTCACTGGCAGCTGCCTTCTGCAGAAGAACATTGTAAAGCACTGTGGATGCTGTGTGATGCCAGGATTGTACCTCACAAATTCTGAATGTGGTACTAGACACATGTTCTAGCATCCAACTTTCAAAAACACATGTTTATGTTTGAACAATAACTTTGAATTATGAAAGAATGCAAGCAGTGTGAAGAAAAGTTTAAAATCTGGGTGGGAGCAGAGCCAGAGTCAGGATGTGTTCACAGTGATTTCCAGAGGCCAGGGCTTGATTTTCATGGGGTGATGCGTCTAGTACCAAATTCTGTGCTTGTGTGGTATACAGTTCTGACACCACACCACATCCATACAATCCTAGACGTTTCCTGATTATTATGTCTTCTGCTGCTGCCCCTCCTTCTCCACCACCACATTGTCTTTCAACTATCAATACATGAAACAAAACAGATATATATTATATATAATGGAAAGTATAGAAACATTGAAACAACTATTGGAAGAATTCAAATGTTATACAGGATTAAAAATTAATTATGATAAATCTAAATTGCTATGCATAAATATTCCTATCCTAGAACAAAAATAAATCAAGAAAAGAACAGGTTTAGACCTATGTTATTCAAGTTTCAAATATTTGGGGATTTGGATAACAAAAAATATAAGGCAACTAGTCTATAGGAACTATAAAAAAGTATTTAGTTCTGTAAAGGAAAAAATAAAAAAAATGGAAAGATTAAATCTAACATTATTGGGAAGAATTGCAATAGTAAAAGCTCATATCCTACCAAAACTTCTATTTCTATTTCAAAATATCCCTCTACAATTAGAAACGAAAAAGATAAAACAATGGCAAAACATATTGGAAAAATTTATTGCAGGGAAAAGTAAATCCCTGAGATTTATAAACACAGTTAAGTATGCCCAAGTAGAAATGGAGGGCTAGCAATACCATAGTCACTAAAATATTATGAAGCTTTTCAAATGGCTCAAGTAATCAAACTTATACAAGATTGCGAGACTCCTGAATGGGCAAGAATGGAGAGAGAAGAACAAGGAAGGTCATTGGACATATAGTTATATAAAGAAAGAATCTTGACAAATGAGAAACAAATACGGAATCCTTTTACTAAAGAATTACTCCAGATATGGAGGAAATATATGATAAACTTCGCTCCCCCTATATCTACATTATGTCCTATATTAGAACACCCTAAATTTAAATTTCAAGATAAATATGCACAATTTAAACAATGGAAAGAAAGAGGAATGTACAGAATAAGAGACTTGTTTATACAAGGAAAACCTATTACAATTGAACAGCTCCAGGAGAAAACTAGGTATATAGCAACTAATTGGTATCAGATAACCCAAATCAGAAATTTGGGAACTCAACTGCATAAAACACCGGGCTCAAATAGACCATTAACAGAAATAGAGAAATATTGTATAGAGATAGGGAATAAAAGGAAAACGGGCTTAATTTCAGTAATTTATAAAAGTATTATAGATAAACAATTTGGAGACAATATGGGATCCAAGATAGTTTGGGAGACAAACTTAAAAACTGAAATATTAGAAAACACGTGGAAAAGAATATGGACCTCTCAACCTTACAAATCAGTTTCATCTCAAGCTAAAGAAACAGTGTTAAAAGTAGTGCACAGATGGCACTTATACCCTGTAAAATTAAATAGAATAAATAAAAGAATATCAGACATGTGTTGGAGGAAGTGCAGGAATAAAGGAACTTTGGAACATATGTGGTTAACATGCCCAAGAGTGGAAATTTTCTGGTCTGAGGTAATTAAGTGGTTGGAAAGTATAACAAAAGAAAAAATAATCTCAAATGAAACTTTGCTACTTTTTTCGTTATTTACAGGAGGGAACGAAAACATTGTGAATAAAGAACTAATTGTGATTATATTAGGAGGAGCCCATAATGAAATTTCCCAACACTGGAAGGACGCTCAGGACTTGTCTTTGCAAAGATTTCAAAATAGAATATGGAGACTGGCTCTGATGGAAAAACTGACCTATCACATTAAACTCTATAGAGGTGGAATAAAACAAGATATATTTATGGAAGTATGGAATCCCTTGTTGGCTTCTGGCGCAGGAGATCAATTGGAAAATGGGCTGAAATGCTGGTTAGTTTGAATAACTGTAGGGTTAGAAGTAGAACATATATAAATGTTTAAATATTATTAGTATACTATAGGTAAGAAAATTATTGGAAGTGTAACTGAATTTATAGATAATTATTACTTTTTTCTTTTTTGTTATTTGACTAGAGGATTGTAACTTATTAACAACAACAATAATAAATAAAATAATAATAATAAAAAAATCTAGCGCTATGCCAGTTCAAAACTTTTTTGAAAATTGAATATTGAAAAAGGGAGGGAATGGGGACAAGCTGCTCCTGACACTGTCAGTGCTGCACTAAAACTCACAATTCTTGCTCCCCCGACCACTTTCTGGAAAACCCCCTCCACCAGAACATGAATTGAGCTCTCCCTCTCGACTCCGTGGAGCTCCTGGTGGTTGAAAAAAGTAGGGTGGCTGGTCTTCAGAGTGAGGAGGAGCTGCCACCACCTACCCACTCCTCCCTGGTCTAAAAGATGCCTTCATCAAGAGGAAGGTTGGAAGACACTCTCCCTCACCGTCTACTTACATCATAGAGGCAAGACAAGGGGTGTGCAATTTCCATGACACACCAACACAAAAACCATGTGATATTATATTGATTGTAGAAAAACTTGAATCAGCTTTCAATTTAATTCAAAGATGTAGTTGAGCCCTTAGTCAGGTCATTATTTTAGCTAAGTGCAGATTTGAATCAAGTTGTCATGAACACTCTGACACGCTAAATCACACTGGCTCTTTGGATGCTTTCCTCCCTGGGCTAGAAACCCAAACATTTTCTTTCTCAGACCCAGTGCAGATTTGCAGTAAGGGCCCTCTGCCACACACAGATCACATTGTCATCCCATATGTATAAATTCAGAGTGGTGTGTGTGTAAACCAGATCAGCCTTCTTTAACCTGGTGCTTGATATTTAAAACATCTGTGAAGAAATTTGTAATTGGTGAATAAATCCCATGACAAGTCAATTGATGGTGTTGGTAAGCAGGGCAGAAAGTATCAGGAAGGCCATGTATGAAGACACTGATTTATTTCCACTAATTAAGAGTTGTTTCCTCTGAAGTAATGGAAAGGCCAAAAATTCTGGGGAAACTGGGCACCCACTTGATTAGTCTAAGCTTTGCACTTTGGGTTTTAGAGTCTGAGCCGTCTTTGTGAAGTATATTGCTTTGGCAAATATGGTTTTCAGACAATGATTATAGTTGTTGTCTTCTTGTTGTTTCACTATTAATTTCCTGCTGCAACCCTTATCCTCTTCTTGTGTACCAAAATAGAGTTTAGTTCAGGTGCTGAATCAAATTAAAACAGCACATTGTTTGGAAACAGTGCACTCGGGCTGACAGAATGGGAAGTGAATTATTCAGAAAGGTGGAGGTAAGAAACGTAGAACTTTTGTGCAAAAATATCAACTTGACTTTATAAATAGCCTCTTGCTTTGGCAACCATTGATTGCCTTCAGGGAAGCTTTGCATTCTCTTGGCTCCAAGAAACTTGGAAACTGCACTTTTGGGGGGACCACAACCCACAGTTTTTCTCCGAAGGAAGTATGGTATACATGTCTCTCTTCTTTTTCCACTTCATACTCACAGTGACAACACTGAGATAGATTAAGCTGGAAGAGAATGTCTGGCCCAAAATCATCCAGGGAGTTTTCATGGCTAAATGGAGAACTGAATATGGATCTTCCACATTCTGGTTCAATGCTTTATCCACTATACCACACTGTCTCTGGAGTCACATTTTAGTTCCCTGCAAGATCAGCCTGAAGGTACCAAACACAAACCTCCTTAAACCAACAATTTCTTCTGAAATGATGTTGTTTTTCCCCCTAATTGCTTTTCTATGATACGTACCATTTTTTATTAATATTGTCCCAACAAAACACACACTCACATGCACATCTGTGCATTCTGCAACTTTCTGTCTGAAATCTGTGAGACTTCTTTCCCTCTGCAGAATCCATGATGCCTTCAAATCTCAGTTTTGCCAGCAAATTAAAATGTTATTGGCAATTCCCTCTTACAACTTAAGGGGTATTTGCACAAAATCCTATGGACTTTATTAAATTCGTGAAGCTTCAGCCTCTTGGAAGGGACTATTATGCCTACACATTTTATCAGATTCTGTCAAAAAGCAAACATGCTACAGTTGTTTGTTGATTTCTCAGCAATTGTCAGCAGGGAGTCACAAAGTTCCATATTTTAGTAAGTGCAGTTCAGATTCGGACCTGCGTCAGATTGGGCAGCTGCCAAAACTGTCTGAGTGAAATTAAGCTGTTTGCCAAATTGGCCGGTTGGGGGCTAAATCAAATCTTGTGGTCAGTCCATGATGGACAAGTGGTCTGCAGTACATATTGAGGTGGCCCCTGAGATCACACTGCAAATAAGGGGAAAACAGCAAAAGCTTTTTCCAGAGGAAAGAGCGATGAATGCCAAATTGAAGTACAACTCTTTCAGCCCTCTCATTTTCAACAGTCATAAAATGGGCCTCAGTTCTTTCTGGGTAACAAATGTTTTACTTGTGTTGAGCATGTACAGATCTAGCAAAACCTACCTCAGTCTTCCACAGTATAGTGCCCTCCAGAATTTTGGACTCATATACCAGATTACTGTATTATTGATTCCACACAGCATAAGCAAGTTATCACATAAGCAAGCCTACTTACACTATTATCTGTCTATTGCACACCTCTGCTTCATTGGGTCAGGGAAGCAGTTGCCTGCTCAGTCACATAATGGACATCTAGCAAAGAGAGAAAAATCAGTCACTAATTGCTCTTCATGTGCAGTATTGTCTCCCTGATAATATTTTGGCCATAGGTGGCTTGTGTGACCAGGATAGTAAGGAAAGCCCACAAAGATGTTTGGATGAAATGCCTCATCTGCTCAGTCCATAAGCTGCCCCTGGTTCGACTACACATCCAGTTTCAGTCTACAAATCCCATACTGGCTGGGGATGATGGAATTTAATGGTGACCTAGATTAGAACCAACAACAGCCCTCTGCGTATTGAGTAGTACAGCAACATCACAGCCCAGAAGAACCTAGATTTCCATTAAAGGGCTTTAAAATCAGCAGTTACAATGGAAGAAAATGTGTTGGCCCACAAATGGCAAGCAAAGGAGAATGATGATCTACTACGCTACCACACAGATGATCATTGACCCAGGCCAATCTCACCTTGGGACTGAATAGCTTTGTGGCATCTTATGAGACAGCAGTCAGGAAACCTGTTGTGTTCCAGTGGAACAATGGCTTCTAAAACAGGGATGAATAATAGGGATCTGCCATATCCACATAAATCTCTCCACCTTCCACCCAACCCAGTGTTCTACATACGTTCAAGAGGAGCATCTCAGTTCCTATGGCAATCTATAGAAACAGGAAACAGTGACAGGAAACATAGAAAGGGCCAGTCAGCTTAGTGAGGGGAGACCATGGGTCATGCATCCGGCACAGCAAGAACACCCCTGGCTGGGGCCTCCTTCCTCTGTCTTCTTTCCAATAGCAAATGTACAGAACTTTTTAACTTGTTTCCCTAGTGAATAATTACTGCAGGGATCTAGACATTGCTTAATATAATGCCAATTGTCTCACTGAGCTGGAAAAGCAGTTTCATAATTCAGCGGTCTTATAATTATACTTTTCCTTGCTTTGAACCTTCATTGTTATTTCAAGTTATAATGCATCTTTAATTTTTTAAAATTCAATTGTGTTAACTTGATAGAGAAGAATATGTTACACTAAATGAGTTCACTGCTATTAAACAAATGTTAATGTTGACAGATTTTTTTAAAAAAAGTATTGTCTTCAAATGATCACTTGCCTTCAACTCCAATGATAGAAATCAAAGGTGAGTAACCTATGAGTTAACCTTATTATATGTACACTCCCAGTATAACTCCCATTCCTTCCTGTAAGTTCCTCTTTGGCCACCATCACTGCTGCAAGGACTAGAAAAGCGAGAGAAGGCAAGCAGGCACAAGTGTGAGCTAAGAGGCTAAACACGGAGCATAAAAGATGCCCCCACACACACACACACGTTCCAGTTACAGCAGCTGGATCCTATGCCAGGAAGCAGAATGAGAGACTAATTCTTGTATCCATAATTCTGCAACACATCCATACATTTTTAAAACTGTATTCTTATGTTAATTAATAATACTTTTGTCTAGAGTATTGCATCAATATGTTAAAATTAGGATAGGTGAACATTAAAACAATATTTTATTTACTCTTTAGTCATAAATATATATATATCATGTTTTTTAAACTCTAATTAGTTCTATTTTTTTCAGTCTATGATCAGCTCTATTAGATCAATTCTAATACAGAAGGAAAAAAGGGCCTGTATATACATATTTTCAAGCAGCTTTTATTCAAGGTCATGACATTATCATTTTAACTGCTGGTCTGCAAAGACACTGAAGTGAAAGAAACAGAAGTATAATTAAAGCAGAGGAAGAAAGTCTGTCCTTTCACTTAATCCTTAAGGGACTAATGTGTTTAATTTTATTATCCAGTCTATATCTTTATTAAGAGGCGACTTGTCCTGCGTTGTGTGAACAACTTCTAAAGTTCAAAATTGTACATCTCTTTCTGAATGCCTATTTTCCATAAAATGGCCCACTAAGGGAGTTCCCATTCATTTATTTCATATATTCCTGAAAATTTCACCTATATGCTTTTTAAGGGCCCGGATGTCTTCCCAACATAGATATCATTGCAGGGGCATCTAATAGCATATATCACGCCACTTGTGTTACATGTGGTGAATTCTTTTGAGTTGTACTTCCTGACACTTTTAATTATCTACAAACTAGGTCATACTACATGTGTATTTACAGTAGGTACAGTGTCCACATGGATGATGACCACTTTGGGGTAACACACCCAACAAAGTATTGCAGTACCTTTGTTGTTTTTCCTTAAACTCACTTCTCATCAGCAAATCACCAACATTTTTTTTTGTTCTTTTGAAAGAAATCTGTGGCCTCTCTTGGCAGCCATCTATAGTGCTTAGAATATACCAATACCTCTTTATGCTGCCCTGTATTTTGGCAGTGATATGATCATAGGTTAGAACGCAGTTGAGATGACTTTTAGATTCTATTTTATGTTTTGCCAAAATATACCTGTGTTTCATTTTCAAAGTTTTTATTTATAACATGATCCGGGTATCCCTTATCTATTAACTGACTTTTTAATCTAGATGATTCAAACAGAAAATCTTCTTCCTTAGTATGGTTTCCTTTTATCCTCAGAAACTGTCTGTATGGTAAATCATATTGTAGGGGTCTGGAGTGCGAGCTGTCAAATTTCAAATATGAGTTGCTGAAGGTTTTCTGTAAAGTGTAGTATATTGTTTACTTCCCTCTTTTTTCACAGTCAGATCTAGGGAATTTATTTCTCTATTTAGTGTCAAATTGACTAAAGTATTTATCCACCTAAAGAACGTTTGTAAACATTCTTCCTGTCATCTCCAAATAACAGAAATGTCATCTATGAATCTGAACCATTTAACCAGATGCTTAGCAAAAAAGGTTGCAAGAAGAAGTAATATTTCTTTCAAAAACTTCCATTTGCTCTTTGCTGTTTCTGGGGCTATGGGACATCCCATAGCCACTCCCTTTATCTGCCAGTAGAAATTGTATCAAATTTAAATTTCTTTTTTAAGGCTAATTCTTCTAATGACTGTAGAAAGAAAGTGGGTGGATGTTTGCCTGTTCTTTTGCCGAAAATTTCTTTCATTACCATTAAAGCTTCATCTTGAGGTATGTTGGTATATAAAGCTCCTACATCCATAGCGACCATCATGTCATGATCTCCTACTGAGACAGATTCTATTTTATTAATGAAATTCCCGAAATTCTGAATGTAAGATGGAATATTAGGTGTAAATGGTTTTAAAAATAGTCAACAATTTTAGACAGAGACTCCAGGGCTGACTGGCATCCTGAAAGAATTGGTCCCCCTGTAACAGGGTTGTCCCCTTATGAATTTTAAAAGTGTAAAATATTGGCACTCTTGGATTATTATTTAATAGAAATTTGTATTCAGACCCTCTTCCAGGGTGATCTTAATGTCTTTAATAATCTCTTCTGTAGAGTTATAAGAACACAATTTATATACAGATGTATCTGCTAATTGTTTTAAGATTTCTTGTTTATAATCAACAGTGTTTTGGATCACTATGGCACCTTCCTTATCTGCTCACTTTATAACAATGGAGAAGTCAGGGGCAAGGGACCTTAAAGTGCATTGTTCTGTTCTATTCATATTATGCCAGGGAGATATATCTGATCTCTCTAATTTCTCTAAATCTTGTATAACTAATTTTTCAAAAGTTATTATTGTGGGATCTGGATTACCTGAAAGTAATGAGGACTTTTATACTGGAATAAAGAGCAATGTATTTTCTACATCCCGAAACTACAGTTTCCCCCTTTTTTTGACCTAATATTTCAGTGGATGTACCAGTCTCCTTCAAATGTGCCAAGCCCCCCCAAGGGGCCATATCATCCCTCCCACTGAGAACGGCTGATTAAATGACATTTCTGATTAATGTAAAGCTTATATAAAGAACTGATTTGCATTATTGAACTCAATAGACCATGAACCAGAAGAACTGTGGATTGAAAGAGGTAGGGAATGCAGGGATACTTTATTCCTCCCCTAGTCCCAAACTCCCTATTTCATAATGCAAACCCCCCACCATTCAGATTATAATGTAATGGACATAAACTGACAAAATCCAGGAAATGCTCCAGATAGGCTATCCTCAGTTCACCCTATTGTTGTCTGTGTATTGCAGCAGCACATACGTTATATAAGATCACCTCATTCTGACATCTCAGTAGTGCTTATGCTAAACCAGTGGAGTGGTGATCAAAATGCAAGCCTCAGAATTATTGTCTTTCCTCATCTCCAGCTGAATAGGGGACAAACGCAAAAGTGAAGCAAGACATTGCTCAAACTCAGACTCGGTGTACTCAGACTTTCTGGGTCTCTCTGCCAGTCCAGTTTATCTCATGCTGCCTTCCCATTTCTAGTCCTGGGTGTTCCTTCACAGTTAGTGCAGTACCATTCCTTAGCATCAGAACTTGGAAGTAAATGTCTTTCAACTAACTTAGGTTTAACTCTCTTTCCCACCCACAATAATGAATGTATAAGGATATCACGTTGTGACTATGTAATTTACTGCGGGATAACTTCACTCCATTTATGGTGTGACTGTAATTTTTAAATATTTTTTATAGTTACGGAGGTGTAGCCTTCCTAAATGAAGCCCTGTGGCCCGGGGGAGGGCGAATGGGTATAGAACCACCCTGAGCTGTCCTCATGCCTCTGCCGAATGGTAGAGCCAGCCCTGGCTATGGGCAGTGATTTGAGGCAAGTCAGGAGTTAAAAAACAGAAGCTATGGACAAGCCAGTACTGTAGTTGGAACCAAAAGAGAAACCAGGAAGTGGGTTTGAGGAGTAAGGAAAGAGGCAGGAGTGAAGATGAACCCAGATCAAAGAACACAACAGTTGTTGGGAAGCAAGCGGTTTTACATGTCTTCCTGCCCAGATGGGTCCAAAGAGGGTCAAGGAAGTTTACTACGGTTTAAATTGGGCAATACATTTATGGTATTGTTCTTGTTTAGTTTCTGTTGTGCATTATCAGATGTGCACAACAAAAGGCTTATCAATAAGTGACTTCCAAAATAAAAACCTGCTCACTCACTCAAGATTTTTTTATGACAGGAATTTTTGTTCTTGATCACAATAACCCTGATTAGTTGTAAGTGATCATTAAAAGAACATCCTGTATAGTAAACATAGCTTTCCAGGGGTTAAATATAAGAACTTTGAATTATGGACTAGAGTTAGATCCTACCCTTTAACTTTTTCTTTGTTCTGCTTTTCAGTTTTAGTTGTGTTCTCTACCTGGCCAGTGTGACAGTTTTCCAGGTTCAGGGAGTCTCCCTCTAATTACTCAGCGACACTACCCTGTTGATCCTGGAGTAGGGGAGCCCAGGAGAATCAAATGTAATGATGGCTAGAGAACTTGCCTGGTTCAGGTACTTGCCAATACTCTAGTCTATCCCACCTAAGCAGTGCCTTCAGGGAGCTCTAAAAACCAAGGTTAAGTGCTTAAGACCATTATGCCAACCCTGCAAGGCAGAATTGCCACCACATCCACAAAATACCAAAGCTCTTAATAGCTGGTCAAGGCAAGATCTGATTTTAAATACCACTAACCCTCTTAGCCAAGAACTCAGACAACTGGATGGAGATTTTAAAAAATATTTTATTAAAGATCGTGGAAAAGATAAAAAGACTAACGTTCCTCATGGTGCAGTGGTTAAACTGCAGTAAGGTAAAGGTAAAGGTTCCCCTTGACATTTAGTCCAGTCGTGTCCGACTCTAGGGTGCGGTGCTCATCCCCGTCTCCAAGCTGTAGAGCCAGTGTTTGTCCGAAGACAGTTTCCGTGGTCACGTGGCCAGCGCGACTAGACACGGAACGTCGTTACCTTCCCACTGTAGTGGTACCTATTTATCTACTCGCATTTTCATGCTTTCAAACTGCTAGGTTGGCAGGAGCTGGGACAAGCGACGGGAGCTCACTCCATTGCGTGGATTTGATCTTACGATTGCTGGTCTTCTGACCTTGCAGCACAGAAGCTTCTGCGGTTTAACCCACACCGCCACCATGTCCCACAAACTGCAGTACTGCAGCAAAAACTCTGCTCGTGATCCAGATTCAATCTCAGGTAGCCGGCTCAAGTTTCATTCAGCCTTTCATTCTTATGAGGTCAGTAAATTGAGTACCCAGGTTGCTGGGACAGGGAGCAATGTGTAGCCTGCATAATTAAATTGTAAACCACCCAGAGAGTGCGTTAAGCCCTATGGGGCGATATATAAGCAGCATGCTTTGCTCCCCCCCCCCCAAAAAAAGAAAGCTTTCGAAAAGGATTTGGAGCAAACAATCAATCTGAGGCTAAAGCTGAAGTAGTAAAGAGAAACACACAAGAAAATAAGAAAGCTAGCTAATCTACCCTGTTTCCCGGAAAATAAGACCTAACCTGAAAATAAGCCCTAGTATGATTTTTCAGGATGCTCGTTATATAAGCCCTACCCCCAAAATAAGCCCTAGTTAAGTGAAACCCCGCCCTCCACCATTGTGCAGCAACCAGAAGAAGATGACATGACTGTATTTGAATAAACATAGATGGTTGTAAATGAAAAAAATAAAACATCCCCTGAAAATAAGCACTAATGCATTTTTGGAGCAAAAATTAATATAAAACCCTGTCTTATTTTCGGGGAAACATGGTACCTAATATCCACATGTTAGCATAGCATCAGCATGGTTCTAGAGCATGCACAGAGTGCCTCCATCCTGGCACAACCTAACAGGACAACAATTGAGCATAGCATCTACTAAGAGGTAGACTAAGACAACTAAAATAACTTATAAACCCTTTTTAATGCGTTATTTATTTATTTATTATATTTCTATCCCGCCCATCTAGTCATTTCGACTACTCTGGGCGGCGTACATCATATATAACAAAACAATTAAAATAATATCAACATCCCAAAATAAAAATAAATAATCGTTCAAGATGGAAAACAAAAATAAATCAAATAATGCCCGGAGGGAAGGCCTGCCTAAACAGCCATGTTTTTAATTGGCTTTTAAAGACACCCAGCGAGGGGGCCATACGGATCTCTGAAGGTAAGTTGTTCCATAACCGAGGAGCCACCACCGAGAAGGCCCGGTTTCTTGTCCTTTCCCTTCGGGCCTCTCTCGGCGTTAGGCTCCTCAGTCGCACCTCCAGACTAGATCAAGTGAAACGGGTAGACTTTGGTGGGAGAAGGCATTCCGTCAGATATCGAGGTCCTAAACCGTTTAGGGCTTTGTATGTAATCATTAAGACTTTGAAATCGACGCGGAAGCGTACGGGCAGCCAATGCAATGCGGCCAGAGTGGGAGAGATATGATGGTGTTTCCTCACCCCACTAATAAGTCTGGCCGCTGCATTCTGCACCATTTGAAGCTTTCGCATCAGTCTCAAAGGTAGCCCCACGTAGAGCGCATTACAGTGGTCTAATCTCGAGATTACAAGCGCATGCACTAAAGTGGTGAGCGCCCCAACATCAAGATAGGGACGCAGCTGGGCAATCCGCCTAAGATGGAAATAGGCGGATCAGACCACTGACGCCACCTGGGTTTCCATGGTGAGCGCCGGGTCCAGATGTATCCCCAAGCTACGAACCTCACTCTTCGCGGTGAGAGTCACCCCCCCAAATGAGAGGGAGTTTCCCAAACCGCTGATGGTGGGGCCATTCTGTTACATTCTGGACGCTTCTAAATAGTATGCCAATCGGGTTTTGAGTTCCTTCAAATGTTCACAAAGACAGGACCAATTTCTACCCACCCACCTCTTCACATAACTGAAGCCATTTTCCAATTAGCACAGAACCAGGGAACAAGCTGACTTGGCCTTTAAATCTTCGCTGGGAAAAGATAACTATAGGTGTTACTTCCTTCTCATTACGGCAGAGATTGTCCTCTCCACTCCTAGCGAACTGTTCCCAGGCACTGACAGAAAAACCTGCATTTTCCAGAAGAGCCCTATATCCCATCTTCCTCAATTTCTCAGTTTCTTCGCAGCCAACAATAAAGAAGCAAATGTGTCTGCTTGCAGTAAGAAGTGTTTGTTTATTCTGCACTTACTGTGATGAGCAGAGCAGGATTGGATGCTTATTACTAAAGAGTGAAATAAAGAGATAAGATAATCTGAAAAAAAGAGTGTGCCGAGTGCTGGGACAGCCAGGATGAGACCGCTGCCCCAGGCAATGGAGTGCTGGGGATGGCAGAGGTGCCACCATTTCCCATTCTCTACTACTTGAGCCAGCCACAGGAACCTGCGACTGCAACTGTGGTTGGCAATGACAGCCTTTCTTTTTGGACACTATCCTCTCCCCCACTTCCATGCCATGGCTGCTTATTGCCAACTCCCTGCATAGTGCCTGACCCTGAGGAGTCTGCACTGTGGAAGATGGAGAGGCAGCTTCAAGAAGATGAAGATGCCATACTTGGGGACATGGCTAAGAGAAAAGGGGCATGGCAGTGGCTACTGTCAATCCTTGTCATTGTGGTTGCGGGCCCAGGCAGCGGCAGTACATCTTTCCCCCCCCTTCCAGCAGCAGATGGGCTTGCACACCTACTTTAAATCACCCTTCATTGTTTGAAAGCTCTCACTACATCCCCTGCCCATCACCGTGGCTATTGTTTTCTTCTTTGTCTTAAGCACCTGTTGGCAAAGGAGGCACATACACACAAAGAAAGGGGACTCCCTGCTGAAATCTCAGCTAAAACTTTAGCTATTATTCAAAATCTGTCATTAATGTTGTTTAGTTTGCAGTCATCAGGGAACTAATGATGTGCGGAACATATCACATTGAAGATAAAGAAAAACAGCATATTTAGAAATTTTGAAAAGGGTTTGGATATCTCCAAGTTTTTAAGTCAATGTTATGATGAAGGAAGTATTGTGAGTGACAGAAAAGGGATAGTGCGTCAATTGCAGTAATCATCTCCATCTGGTTGTTGTAAAAGCTAAAGGCAATATAAAACCTGTTCACTGATGTTTTTCAACAATGTGCTGTGCTTCGTACATTTTTTAAGCATGGAAAAGTTTCAGGGTTGTATAAAGTTTATCATGGTTTGTGTTTCAGAATATCACTGTTCAGGTCATTTGGAAGTTCCCAGAATGGTTTGTGGTGCTAGTTTAGAAAAGAGCAGATGTTTTTAGAAAGGTGCAAACTGGAAATTTAATGTAGATGATTTTATAAAAAATGAACAGCTACTTGCTGTCATAAAAAAAAGCTTGAATTCTGTTTTTGTTTAGTCTTCATGAAAAAAAGTTCTTGAGATTCTAGTACCACAGACAACGTGTTAAAAGCCCCAGAAATGGGACTGAAGAATTCTGCAGACATTATCAATTCAGCCGAAAAAATAAAATGTAACCCAAATGTCTCTTAAGAAATTTACCAACCAAGAATGGTCTTTATATATACATATGAAGTAGCTGCTGCAAAGACTTGCCTACAGCATAGCCATCTGTGACTCAACATTGGTGGTTCTAACTCATCAATCAGCCACAAAGACATTCAGTGACTCACAAACATTTAGCACATTTGTCTTTTCTTGGGCTTGAAAAAGAAAGGGCAGATCATCATGATTTTAATGCGCCCTCCAAACCCCCCGCCCCCAACAACTGCTTTAACTGTGGGGCAAACCAAAAGCTGCAACTGTTCTGAAGTGTGACTTTTAAATGTTACACTTTTTTTTCCTGTTTGAAAAGGTGTCCTATGAACCTTCAGAACATTTTTTTATGTTTTTGTCAAGCACTTTAATAAGTTTATAAAAGGACCTCTATGGTGAACAAATGTTTTACAAAGTTGAGCAAGTCATTTCACTAATTTCAGAAAGAAAGGAATGCATATTGCTCTCAGCGCCATTTTCTCTAAATGTGTCACTACTGCGGTTGTAGTGTAATGTGCTGCTTCAAGCAGTTCTTTTGTGGTAGTAGTGATAGTGTACTTGTACCACTGGCCATTAGCTTACAGCATTCACATGTTTTGAACTAAAAGAAAGTATTTTAGTTTCTTCTGGGAAAGAGGAAAGTAAAAATGTACAGGTTGGTTGGGGCTTTAGTTAAGCAAGGGGAGCCTCCATCATGAATAAAGCCCATTTCCACTCCGTCAGGGAACGATTATGGAGAGTTGTATGAAGTGCAAGCAGTAAATGAATGGGTAGCACTTACTGGTCAATGGATAACCTCCTGACTCAGGAAAGATGCCGAATAGTACTTTGGTCAAAGAGAATCCCTTGTCAGGAATACACTAAGAGTAGGGTTACCAGTTTTGTGGGGGTCGTGTTGGCTCTTGAAGGATCCAAATTCTTATCCTCACTGATTAGAGTTCTTTGACTGGTCACTCTCTCCCCATCTCTCTTTGCCTCTGTTGCAGCCTGACTACTTCACAAGGGTGTTGTGAGAGAAACTGGGGAGGAGGAGTGCCATGGATGTTGCATTGAATGTCCTGGAAGAAAAACAGAATATAAATATAGCTTATAAATACTGTAAAACAAGTTTTTCCCCTCAGCCAGCAAGTGTATCTGATACCTAAACTGGAGATTGCACCTTTAAAAGATTATATATTTTTTTTCAAGACCACTACAGTATACACATTGATAACAACATAGGCACAGGTTATTTTAGTCACCAAGGCTTTTTCAGAATTTCCTCTAAAGACCTTTGTTTAAAAACTGGTGTTTTATTATCTACCTTTCAGTATTCAGGTACCAAGGCTGAATTGAGCAGCAGTGTTACCATGGTTATTTCACCACTATGTAGCTCCAGAACACTTAGAGCTCATTCAAATGCTTAGGAAAGTCACGTAATACAGTTCTCAGGAGACTGTACCATCTTGGAATGCACATGGAGATCACAGTACTGCAATCAATGTTGCATTCCCATCTTAAGTGCTCACCAGCCTTTCCTTTTAGATGCTAGCTTTGCCTTTCCACAGGATTTTAATATGTGGCTCATTAAAAACATTTGAATCCATTCAAGGAACATGTCTGCATTGCAGTTTTGAGAGGGGCAGAAAATCATTTGGCATATTTTACATTACAGGTTGGTCTCATGTGCATCTACCCCATTTGGAAGTTGCAACTCTCAGAATCTCCCAGCCAGCATGACCATTTTGACTAGGGGATTCTTGGAAACATAGTCCCAAAAAGCAATTTTTCAACATTTTGTTGAAAACCAGCCTGTGACTTTTAAGAAACGTTGAGTGTTTCAAATCAAAGTGACCAATAAGGTTTGTTAGAGTTTCTCCAAGCTCACTAAAATTTATAGCACTCCACTTAAGATCCATACCTTGCGTTTGAGAAAGGAATGAAACGTAAGAAAGTTATCCTCTCTAAATCAGAAGACAGTGTTTTGTCTCCTTTGCTTTGACTAGCTGGCTTGGTTGCCTTTGTACAAATTAATATGTTGCTTGCTATTACTGTTATTTAAACAGAGAATTAAACGTATTGCTACTCATCTACTGTGTCTTGGACAAATTCAATTACCTTATTGTTATGCTCAAGGTTAACAGCCTTCACAACAACAACCAGGTTACTTCATATGGCAAGGACAGAGAGTAATGGAAGGAAATTCTTCAAGGCGTTACCAGCAATAGAACTCGCTCCTACAGGGAGAATTGCCACCAAAGCTCTTTACAAGTACATGCTTGCCATTCTCCCCTCCTCTGCAAGTTTTTGCGTACAGAACCACAGTTCTCTGGAAGGAAACAAGTCAGAACACCATACTCTTCTGTGGTGGGAGCTGTTGATCCCGAGGATCAGTTCTTTAGCGAGTTCCTCCTCCTGCAGTATTTGAACCCTAGCCATATCATGGTAGGAAGCAGAATGACTGGGGGAGAAGTCGAGGAGATAGATTGCTTCCTCCCATTTTATTCGGTTCAGTTTCTCTGAACTGTGCATTTTCTTGTTGTTCCTCACCTCTAGGAGGCTGAACAGCACCATGGCTACATGAATATTGGTTCTAAACTATTATGCCATGCTGCATCCAAATCAAGTCCCCATGTTCTTCAGCCAGTAAGTTCTAAGTATGTATATGATTGGACACTTGCAAAGGAACATTTCCCGAAGGTCCTATCCCGTACTTTAGCTTTCCACAGCCTGAGGTTCATTCAGATGGGCCATTTGTTTCAATAAATATACTTGATTGGTCCCTGAAGGTCTATTTCTCCCCCTCCTCAGCTATTTAAATAACTTTGCCCCTTATCCAAATATGAACAGGAACTAAGGAGGGGTGATTACATTGGCAAATTGTATGGGAATTACTCTGGGACAAGGATGGTCAGATTTGTATTATTTTCTATTGACTACTTGATGTACAAACCAATGTGAATTAGCCCAGAGTTTTCCCTCCAATCTGAATTTTTCTCTCTGCTGCCGGAGGTTCTACTTTTTTTTCTTTCAAGTGAATGCACTTGCAACAGTTCATGGGATATGATTGCTGGCACCGATGCATACAGTTTCATCCTTCTATGGAGGGATTTGTTGCTGGTCTGTTTCAAGCCATTCCAACCAGCTACAGCAGCAGTGAGGCAGGACAACAGAAAGGAAACTGGCTGCCTTTGAATTCTCTCCTCCTCAAACCTGGTGCCCAAATCTGCTTGTTTTCCTCTTTCCTTCCCATTCTGTTTCTTTCTTTCTGTTTTTTAAAAGCTTAGTGCCATTATGCTAAGAGACCTAGGAGACCAGGGGAGGGGAAGAGTGAGGAGTCATAAGAGAACAAGGAAATTGTTAATGACCACTTCTTTTCAGCTTGTTAAGTTACCTCTGCTGTGCCTCCTGCAAATAGTTAAAGAGAATTCCACTAGGGAAACCCAAGTTCCCAGGTGCAACTTAACAGCGGATCTATTTGCATTTTTTTCCACTGTGTTGTTGCACCCTAACAGGGTTTTATTGGTTGATTTCATGGACCTTTTTGTCCATCTTCAACTCACGTCTCAACTACTCTACAAAATATTATGCAGTTTGAGATGCAGTTGTTGCTGTTTATTTTCATCTATCTTCTGTTGCCTACATAAGGTAAAGCAAATTGTGAATAAAACCTGGCCTTTTTTCATGGGCGTTCATTACATTTTACATGGACAGTAGGGGCTACAGTTTTCTTACAGTGATTTCACTAGCAGTGCCTTTTTCGCTTTCTGAGTATGTGCGCTTGACCACACTGAGGTTCATGTCTTACAGTGGGGTGGGGTGTGATGGTTCAGCATTACTTCCTGTATGTTCATACCCCTAAGGTTGCCACCCTCTTAGGTTTCATAAGAAAAATAATTGTTGGTTTCCTAGTTCAACACTATGACAGATCACTGGTTGATCAGGACTGCTAAAAAAAAAAAAATGGAGGTAAATGCACATCTACACACAACCATTCTGAAACACACATGCCATCATGTTTTAATGGGCTTGCAGGAGGACACAAGAGTGAAAGGCAGCCAATCACTCACGGAAAAGGAGAAGGAGGAGGAATCCCCACCCTAGCCCTAGCCCACTACCCAAAACAACCACTTTCTAATTAGCAGCACCCCTAGGACTCTTCCTTTGTTCACAGTTAAGGCCAGCTATGACCTTAGGCAGAGGGAGGGGTGACAGCTTTAGGCAACAGTAGCTGGGGGAAAGCAGTGGTAGTCTCCCAGCCCTTCCTCCTGAATTCTGTAGCTGTGCCTTTCACTTGGAGGGCAGCTCTTGAACTGCCACACAATCTGTCTTGGGCCCCTAAACTAGCCTACTGGACATGGGGTGTGGAGAAGGGTACTACCCCTCACCATCATTAAAGGGAGACTGAATTGCTGATCCAGTCAGCTTCTGTACGTATTCGGGGTGTCGGTTAGGGGTGCAATCTCATCCTTTCCCTGAGGCAGCAAAACTCCATGAGCCAGACCAGTACATAGGCTTGAAGAGCCAAAAAACATAATCAGATGCACACCAGAGCTTTAAAAATGTCCTTTTTTGGTCAGTAACTCCCAGAATCTCCTAGCCAGTGAGGCTATTGGCCATATAAACTGGAGGGTCCTGTGACGGGTGGTTTCAGAGGAGGATTTTTCCAACCTCTGCATCCTTCCTAGCAATGTGCTCTCTAGCAGCCTTGCTTCACCACAACAATTAAATTATTTTTTAAAAAATCAAGCAACAGTGTAGTGGGCATGGAGATGTTATCTTGTGTCTCGTGACTAGGGGGAGGATTTTCTATGACATGTTATTTTTTTCTGCAACCTGTGTTTGAGCTTATGGGTAGATTTGAACATATTTATAAGTAATCTAGCGAGAAAGGCCAGATTACTCATAAACATGTTTGAACTCGCTTATGAGTTCAGATGTAGGTTGCAGAGAAAATGTGACATGTCATAGAAATCTTCCCCCTACTCATGACTAACACATCAGTATTTTCCCCAAATACCTAATATGACACTATCACTGGGAATGAGAGACACCAGTTAAGCCAGTCACAAAATCTTTATAGGTGGGAAAGCAGATCTGGCGACGAACATTCTGAAAGACCTAGCAGTCTGAATGGTGACTTCGAAGGGCTTGGCTATGCTTCATATTTAAATGATCTTCCTTGTTAGGACCCTTACTAGGAAATGAATTTGTGAAAAGATGATGGCTCTCTAAATTTCCCATGGGGCTTTTTTTTCAGAGGGGTGGACCTTTGGCAGGGAAACCAATTTCAAACTGGTTTAGATGTGCAATGTAAGCTTTTATTTTACAGAGGCAATAGATATTTCAGAGAATTTGAGGGGGCACAGTAGAATTGTGGCTGCCTGAAATAAACCTGCTAATTTTGTTCCCCTTTCTGGCCTACAGTGGTCTCCTATCAAGCTGGTTTTGCAGATTTTTGTAACATTTAAAACAGTTCCAAACTGGGAAAAACTAGAAGTAGCTCTCAGCAATGAGGCTGCTACCGTTGCAATAGATCTCGTGATTTGACTCTCACAGGTACCTTAACGATACCCATGATACATAACATGCACTGCAGGAAATGTTTCACTTACAACAATGACCACCCACATACAAGAACTAAAGCCTGGAAAAGTTGTCTTTTTGGAGTACAACTTTCAGAATCCACCAGCCAGCATGGCCAGTGTAAGAGTTAGGAAAATAATTGCCATGCCAAAGTAGAGTCTGAAGGTCAAAACATATGATACAGTCGGCTGATCATTCAAAGCAGAGCTCCCTTAAAAAGCAAGCAACATTTGTTTATTCTAGGCTGCGGTTTCCTTGGACCCATAAGATGCAAATTAACTTACTTTTGTTTTCTGGTTATTAAGAGCTAAACACAGCCTTCATTTGCAAGTATTACTGCTCAAGCAAGGTAGCTTTGAATGTCATTCTCTGGAGGGAAAATGTTTTATCACTTTCTAATGGTGAAGCTGGCATCTCTTTTAGTTCTGCCCTGAGTTCCAGATAATAAACTAAATGGGAGCAAATTTCTATCCAACTGAAAGAAATACTTCTCCACTTGACTCCCTAACTAGTTCTCTTACCTGTTCCATTGCAGCTTTCCCAGCAGAGGTCTCAAATAGTCAGCATCTGGACAGCAGGCTGCAGAGACATGCAGCTCATTTAGTCACAGCTTTCTGTGCTATTAAGAGTTGTGCTGTATTTCTACTTACATTATAGACATTAACATCATTTCAAAACTGGCATCTATACTTTACGATATGCACATGGAATATAAATGTATCTCTTCTTTTCGGTGCTCCATATCCTCTCTTTTTTGTCAGTACAAACAAGATGGTGACCACCCTAAATTGGAATACAGATACAGAAGGTGAATGTAAAGGACTGTTGCTTCTCCACTGGCACTGCTGTTAAGTTTTTCATTTGGCTGCCTACAGAGTGCTGCTAAATGGTGGCAACTGACCTAGTCAAGACAACACATTGAGAACAAATCCACGCTACAGCCTAAGGTTCAAAGATGAACTTCTCCCTTTCAAAAATCCTCAGTCCCAACCCAGCCTTTGCTGGCATGTCATGCCACACTGTGTGCTCAGCCATTTCTCCAAAACCATTCACTCGCCCAGTTACTCAGTCAATTCCACACGTCTGCAGAGCTGGAAAATGGGAAATGATTCAGCCTGCCTTACAAAGAAATGTCTCTCACACAATACAATAATTTCCTGCATTCACTGTCAGAAGGTGTGATGACAACCGGTAGCTAAAGGTGGCTTTTAAAAAGGACCAGACATTTAGACAGAAGAGGTGAGGTCTACCAACAGCTGTTACTGGTGGCAGCTAAGAGGAATGGTCTGGATTCTGAGGCAAGATGTCTCTACAGCAGATGCCACAGACAAGCTTCCAGACCTAGCATCAGCTTGCTTGGGCAAGTGCCGGCATTCTTCCCACCCCCACCATTGCTGATGCTGATGATTGCAGAACATCACCACTTTAAAACGACAACAATACTATTTAAAGGTCCTTCACTAAGTGGAGAAACATTGTGCTAGGCAACTCTAACAGCTGACCTCTCCCCACACCCCTTTGGATCTTGCCATAGCGTCCTTTTGCAGCGCTTTGTGACTTAAAGCTCAGTGGTCCTATAAATGCCTTGCATGCAGGATTTTCCAGGTTTAGTCCTTTTGACTTCTCCAGGTAGGAAAGATGCCTGCCTGAAACCAGGGGCAGCTGCTGCCAGTCATTGCTGACAGTGCTGAGCTACATCTGATTTGGGATGAAGCTGCTTCCTGGCACCTTATGTTGGAACCCAAAGGACCATCAGCAGAGGCTTTTGGAGGAACTGTCTGCAGCCTGTGTGTTGTGTGCTGTCAAGTTGGAACCAACTTATAATGACCCTAATAGGGCTTTCAAGATAAGCGAGATATTAAAGGTGTGATTTTACCAGTTCCACCCTCCCACTGAGTTTCCATGGCTGAACAGGGATTTGAACTCAGGTCTCACGAGTCTTATCCCTCACTGCACCCAGCATACATCTACAGCTATTCAACTTTTTAAAAGGGGTAAGTGGGGGAGGGAGGCATATCAGTGGTGCCACCTATTGCTGCAGTCCACAGTAGGTTTGCTGGCATGTCCCGGGAAATCAGGACCCTCCTTGTCTTGCTCCCCATTCTTAAAGGTGGGCCCAGCCAAAAGCTTGAACCTGGGGTTTCACTTACTGCTGAGCCCACCCTCCTCACCTCACCACAGGGCATTGCAAGGGGATACCACGTGTAGTAGAAGTGAAATGTTTGGGAGAAAAGGCAATGTCTGTGTGAGAGCCACCACCTCTACCCAGGATAGGGATAGTGTGTGTGTGTGTGTGTTTCTCCTCTACCATGGGCTCCATGAAGTCAAACTCTTACTGCTACTTGAAATGGTCTAAGGGGTGGAGTGGGTCCATGGTTCTCTCCATCAATCTACAGGGCTTACTTAGTTCACTCTACTAGCTCCCCACTGGTTCCAGTCCTCACCCAGTCCTGAGTTCCAGTCACTGGGTTCGTGCAGTCCACAGTCCATGGCTGGAGTTTAGTTTTCCACATTGATTCCAACCAGCTTTAAGGAGGGCCAGTAATGCCAGGCCTTTGCAGACTCCCATATCTCTGAGCTCATCCTACTTCTGGTGACATCACTCCTTCTGCTACTTCTTCCACCAATGCCTTCTCTGGGTTGGAATTCCCAGGGGGTTGTCTCAGTATCCAGGGGGTTGTCAGAGCTGCTGGGATGAAGAGTGGCACATCTCCCCCATGCCATTGTCCTTTTGTAGGCCAGAATGGGGCCTGTTCCTCAGTCTAGGGGTTCTAGCAACTGGTCCTCTTCAAGGACACAGAAGATGGGCACCGATTCCTCTGCTGCCTCTATCCTCTTCTCCCCTTCAGAGTCTGTAGAGAGTGACAAGTCTAAGCCTGCCTCTTCTTTCTCCTCCTCCTTTAAGCCCAGGCCCTGCCAACTTGGCTTGGTCTCTGCCCCAGTTCCCAGGCGAGGCTCCTCAGCCTCTGCCTCCCTCCTCCCACCTGGGGCCTCCCTTCTGCTCTTGGCTGGCCTGTTTTCCTGAAGTCTGCTGAGAGGACTGTAGCCTGCTACAGGTGGCTGGTCTGACACCTCAGCACCAGAGTTTCAAAAATAGGGATATCAGCACTGCCCTTGACCTCCTGTACACTTGCCGGGCACTGAGGGAATACGGTGGTGTCATCATTCCAGTTAATTCCAGCAGTGAGTCAGACATAGACACAATCATCCTGATGGAAGTCAGTTTCCAGATTTTCAGTGCTTTGCATATGGGCAACCTTCATAAATTCCTACTCTGTTGCCTCATTGTAAGATTAAGGTGGCTGTGGACTCCAGAAGTGCACAAGCACTAGAAGGGTCTATTCAGCAAACGATGAGTATGGCCCTCCAGTAGAGGATGGTTGCAAGGTGATGAACTGGACTTAGCAAGGTGAACACAATAGGGAACATCTGCAGCTGGTATTAGTGGAGGGGCTCCCTGCCCAACCAAAAGGGCTAAATTTGTGTGAGGTGGATTTTTGAGGGTATACACTTGGTGGGGACATAGGTAAACATCTATACTACCTGGAATATCTCCACAACCGAGTTGTGTGATAGATCTTCATATGAGCCTGGAATGCAAAGAGGATTCTCTAAGGGTGTTTGGATAAACTTACCTACAGAGGCCTCTTTCGACCTTGCACTGAATTCATAAATGTTTCTGATGCTGCTATGTACATGTGGACATTCAGGATGAGGCTGAAGTGAATCCCCGAGTAATCAAAACACATTTAACCCATCATGAGCTCAGGCAAATCCCTGAGTAGGCCTTGCATCTCAATCATTTTACAAGGTGGGAACTTCAGTAGGATGGCACCGTGCCATGCCACACCCATTGTTCTCATCTGATTTCCGAAGCTAAATAGGGTTTGTCCTGGTTGGTGTTGAGATGGGAGACCAGCAGGAATATCTGGGATCTCCAGGGAAGGTAGGGAAAGAATCCTGGCTGAACCTTGGAAAGCCACCAATGGGCCAGATGGACCACTGTCCTAACTCGGTATAAGGCAGCATCCTGTGTTCCTAATTTAGCCATTCAAGCCATGGTGGTAGCCAACTGCAGCTGCTAAATGAAGTAAAACAACCACAGCCATAACCACAACAGCAGAGTACCCACTGAACCAAATTACACAGGAGTAGGCAGGCTTTTCTAAGGTAATGCCCACATTCCCTCAGGGGTTATCTCTTAGGGGCTACATGTTGCAGAGGATTTTTTTTTCCATCCTAGGTTGAGCAGCAGCCTGTTCATCTCTGTATGAAATCAACACAGACAGAGGGCCTGAACTACATCCAGCACTAAACCAGGTATATGCCATTTAACTGAAACATCAGTGGGTTCAGAAGGCCATGGGCAGGTGGTTCATATTTATCCATGCCTGGATATTTAAAACACTGCATACCATCATAAATAGATCAATACACCTTTGGCAAGCCATGTTTTCAGATAGGGTGGCAAATTCCTGTGTTTCTACCATAGAAGGACCATGTCTACAGATTGTTTTTGAATGCCCCCGTGGTTCCCCAGCCTCTCCCCGCCCCACTTTAAAAAAAAAACCTGCTGGTTTTAAACGGAGGCTGACTGGATGCCTCTTGCAGATGCATAGACTGGAGAAAGTATTGCCTCATGCAGGCACACCAATGTTGTTTTCTTCTCTCCTTGTACATTTTTCTAAAAATATTTGTTCTGAGGCTGGTATCTCTGCGTGCCAAGTTTTAACCCAAAAGGGGGAGTGGGGAGGGGGAGGAAGAGTATGTTCTTGTTTGCGCAAGAAGCCTTTATGTTTTGGAAGTTTACAATGGGGAGTGGCTTAAGGCAGAGTGAACTGTGCAGCAGCGGCCGGCCGCTGACAGCAGCAGCAGCAACTGCCCTCCATGGAACTTAGGCCTACACACGTCAGTGGGTATAGGCAATGTTTACAGCTAGCGGAGCTTCAGAGTTACACAATAGCCGGCCTACTCTTAGCACATTCTGTACCAGTTGTAAGCTCTGGGTGCAGCTGCTTTAGATGACAAGGGAAGAGCTACAATAGAGACCAGTCTAAACAATTTGCAATTACCGTCCTCTCGCATTAGGGAAACTCCACGGTTTTTGAAAAGGTGTAGCCCCGTTGGGCATTTACATGACTCTACTGCTGTCAGTAAAATGAGGACAGGATGTACTACCTTAAAGGGATTAAGGGAACAGGCTAAAATGACTTTCAGACGCCTGAGCCTGCATTCTTTCCCTTCCGTAGACAGTTTTAGAGGAGTGTAAGGAGGGACTTGCGGTATTTCGTTTCCCAAATGAGTGGGCTGCATTTATAATGAAAGATGTTTTTAGCTGTGTGGTGCAAGCTTTCAGGAGGAAACTTGAGTGACGAGTTTGTTCCTGCTTCCCCATCCCAAATATTTACTGGTGACAATGTAAAGAGTACTTTATGTGCCGTTGCCTGAAGTGAATCAGTATATGGGTAATCTGTGTCATCATAAACCCTGAGCTCCTAATGAACTGTTTTCATTTTACGCTCTTGTAAAATTGGCTAAGTCTTTTGAATCAACTGGATTAAGAGAGAAGCAGTAATAGTTGCAAAACCACAGAAGAGATAACATGTCCTTGTTTCTGTATTGCTGGTCTTCTAGTGATAATATCCCAAATATTAAAAAGATAACAAATACAAGCAACTGTAGAGGGGGGAAATGCAATTAAGCTCTGTTCTCCAAATGTTGCAGGGACTCCTTATCACATCCTTGAATGACTCCTGATAAATTCCATGGTCTTTGTTCAGAACTATACATACTGTGCCCCAGTTCCAAGCTACCACCCGCACACACCCATACTGATGCACGCACAAAAACACAAAGGACATCCAGATTTGGCATTCAAAATTAATTAGATACATCAGTGACACAGTTTTGTTCACTGCATTCTTTGGCTTATTCACCTTTCCCAGATTCTATGGTTTATCTAAGGGGGATTGTAAGGAGATCACTGATCCACACTATGACAATTTCTCTAGTTGCACTTTCCCACTAGAAGGGTGGTTGTTTATTTATTTATTTATTTATTTTATACCCCGCCCATCTAGATCGAAGTTTACTAGCTGTTGAACCACTAATCCAGCCTTTCCTGATCTTGGTCCCAAAGATGTTGTTGCACTACAATTCCCATCACCCACCAATAACATAACTAATAGCCAGTGTTAATGAGGAGTTGTAGTCCAAGAACATCTGGGGACTGAAGGCTGAGAGTGGTTGCACATCAATCCCAAGTTATTGGTACACACACACACACACACACACACACACACACACACACACACACACCAGCTACAGACCCTTTGGTTGCCTTCCTGTGACATTTTCAGCCCACTGGAAATTTCAAATGACTTTTTGCTGTTTTGTGTTTCTCAGGATGCCTTGTGCTCATCTGCTCCAGCATTTAAACACAGACCTTAAGCCTTCCCATTTTGCGTTTTTATTTCATTGTTTCTTTTATTTAATAATTTCTTCAATTTTAGGACAAACCCACATAATGTTACTTCAGTGTAATCTAAAAAACACACACATGGTAAGAGATTGAAACATAAATGGGGGCTAGCAAATGGATTAGTCAGAACCATTCAAGATTTTAAAGACTGGTACAAGCACTTCAAAAATTAGCCTAGAAGCAAATAGGTAACTAATGCAACTGCTGCAAAATTCTGTGAGATGATGATCAAGCCAATTATTAGCATTCTGGCAAGTTGCTTTTGCACCAGCCACCCTTTTCAAACTGTCTTTAAAGGCAGCTGGAAACAGAGAGCTTTACAGCAGTCTAGTCAGGGTGTACCCAGCACACACATAACTGAGGCCACAAACTTTTTCTGGACAGTTGCTGAACCCTTTTAAGCTAATAAAAGGCACTGCTAGCCACTGAAGTCACTTGTACTTCCATGGGTAGCACCAGGACTAAAACCATGCCTGATTATGCAGAGAATGTGTGTTGAAAATCTCCATGGAGATCAATGGCCTTCTTAAACATCAGCAGATCTACAGTATTACCAAGCAAAAGAGAACTCCATTCGGAAAGATCCATAGAATTTCAGCCATTTGAACTAAGGATTTAATCTGTGGGGAGGGAGACATCAGAGTAGGGGAAATAGACAGATATAGTTAAGCACTAGGTAAGAGTAGGAAGGACTGAAATCTGCAGAAGCCAAATTAGCACCCATTACTAGGTACCTCAATGATCACACTGATTCTGAGCCTTTAATCTGAGGTGGGCAACCGTGGCTCTCCAAATGTTTTTAGGCTGTTATCTTCCATAATCTCTCACCACTGGCTATGCTGGCTAAAGCTGGTAGGAGTTGTTGGGGGGGGGGGATCTGGAAGGTGAAAACCACTCATCCCTGTTTTAGCCAGAATATACCTGCAGATTTTAATTCTTTCATGCATTTGTGAGGAAAAAGCCTACCCAGTAAAAACTTATTTCCATTTCTGTCATGATTTGATGTAGAAAACACAACCACTGACCAAAAGATTTCCTCAGTAGACCACATTCTTAATCTTTGCACTCAAGGAATGTAAGCAATTGTGCCATTTTATGCGTGAGCGGAACAACATTCCCCCAGCTAGCAAATGGATGTATTTCAAAGAAATTGGCAAATTGCATTCAGACCACTTTTCTTGGAAACAACAAGTGTGCTCATTTTGTGATTTGAGGAGGGACCATTGCTCAGTGGTAGATGCTTGGTCTGCTGAAGGTTCTGAGCTCAAGCTCTGACATCTCCCAGTAGGACGAGGAAAAACTCTCCATGCATAAGCTTAAGAGCAGCTACCAGTCATTGCAGATCATCCAGGAGGGGTAGATCAGTTGTAAAACAGCTCAAGGACAGCCAAAGATACTGTGCTTCTGGAGGTAAAGGACAAGATGGTGTTCTATCCTGTTTCATGTGCAGAACTCAAGTGGACTGCAGTTTGAATCTTATGTCATAACTAGTGATGGGACAGTGTCCTCCACTGAATCTGAGGGCAACAGACTGTCTGTAAGAGCACAGATTCTGTCCTCTAGCACCTTTCTACTGCTTTGTACCCCACAGCATCAGCGGTCTGAAGAGACTGCCTTGCTCTGCTGAATGGGAGGTCCAGGCCTGCAGCAGGACATGTCTCAGGCACCTGATGTTCACAGCATATGGCATTACAGTGACCACCAACACAACTCTTTCCTCAATGCCTTCACTAGTTTACCTTGCATCATTAAAAAACAAGAAACATTTTAAGAGTCTGTCCATGCACTTCCAACAGACAGTGCTGTTGCAACATGGAACCTTTTAAGCCTGACTAAGACTTTCCCTTCAGAATCAGGTGCCTGCCTGAGATTTAGAACGTCAAGGGGCAATGAAGAGTATGGCCCCCTCAAGGGGGAAGGCTCTCTCCACCCATTTGGAGAGCCACTCTCTCCACAGCCAGTGAGGTTCCTAATGTCTGGTTCTTGTGGTATGAGATACAGGGCTATGCAGTGGTCAGGAACTACAGACCAGGCCCAGGCATTTTCTCAGGGCAACCTACCAACCATGCCTGGCTCTAGAGAAGGAGCCTTCAAATCCAGATGTTTGGGGCTGGCTAATTCTGTGGAGAGCATTGAATATGACCACAGGGCATTCTTTCCACAGAGTCTGCCTACCCTCTGTGGCAATGGGACGCTGATGAAAGTGATCATTATGTGATGCACTGGCCATGGAGAGTGGCACTTCTCCTCCCACCCCTAGAAGGGGGAGGGCTTTGTTGCTGTTTAGTCGTTCAGTTGTGTCCGACTCTTCGTGACCCCATGGACCAGAGCATGCCAGGCCCTCCTGTCTTCCACTGCCTCCCGGAGTTGGGTCAGATTCATGTTGGTAGCTTCAATGGCACTGTCCAACCATCTCGTCCTCTGTCGTCCCCTTCTCCTCTTGCCTTCACACTTTCCCAACATCAGGGTCTTTTCCAGGGAGTCTTCTCTTCTCATGAGATGGCCAAAGTATTGGAGCCTCAGCTTCAGGATCTGTCCTTCCAGTGAGGGCTTTGGCTGCCACTAATTCTCTTTATAAGAATGTCCTGTCATTTCATGACCCTTTCTGCTGTTTCCCCCCATATAGTCATATGTGCATCTCTCCCTCCAGCACACTCAACATATCTCTTTAGGGATTTTGACAAGTAGAGCAGGTTATTCCACATAATGCAGCAAAATTACTACATCCATTGTTGACCTCATTGCAGTGGACAAAACAGACAAAGGGAACAATGGACAGTATAGGGATAACTGTGTACCATTAAGTCATTTCTGACTACCCTTTCCAGGTAGAGAACACACAGAAGTACTTCTTCTGGGGGCATCCTGGGATTGCCCAGGGCTACACAGGCTGGCTCTTCTGGAATGCACAGTGAGGAATCAAACTCCCAGCCTCTGGCTCCCCAGCCAGGTGCCTAAACCACTGAGCTATCCAGCCAGGTCAATGCACATAGGTACCATCCATGCTGAGAGAGGAACCAGATTTAACTAGACATGATGATGGGGCTTCATGCAACTCTCTGGTCTTTTCCACTGTTTGCAAATAGCAGCTACTGCAGTGGCAGTGAGCACTAGTGTTGATCAGGACTGCAGTGCAGTGAAATTTAAACTTTCCCCGGATGCTACATTTCTGATGGAAGTTGCCTCCCAAAGTGGTTGTTTGTGCTGAAAGGAAAAAAATGCACAATACATAGTGGCTTTACAGGAAGAGGATTTTCACTGAGGACAAAAACATGGAAAAGGTTAACTCTTTTCAACCTGCCTCAACCTTGAGTTATCCCAATGCCCAGTAAACTTCCATTTACAAATGTAAAGCTAGTCACACATCTGCATCCTCCCATCTAATCTGGCCTTAGTTCATTTGTTTGTCTCTGTCTTACTAGGTTTTATTTGACTTTCACTAAAGCACTGAAATCTGAACCATGTGAGCATAACAAATGGCATTGCCAGCACTGAATCCCCCTCCCTTTTTTTTCAATGTAGACAGACACTGAAGGTTAGCTAATGGCAACATCAAATTCATCTTGGCTCTATTCATGATAAACAAGAGAAACAGATGAGTCCAAAATGGATACAAAATAATTTTGAAGGTTTAAACCTTCAAAATCAAGCTCGCCTCTCCCCGCTGCCCGAATCTTGACCTTCATTTTCTTTAATCATTTAACCTTTCTAATTGTGCAGTGACATACAGATTACCAAGGATACTGTAGTGCCAGCTCCCTCAACAGCTGGTGCGGGTGCACAGTGCTTTGCCTCCGTCCATACATTTTGGGCCTTTATGTATCATCAAAACTTTCTAACAGGAGCAGCTACAAAATAGAATGTTTATTTGTTTTCTTACTGAATTGACTTCTCCAAGAGGGAAAGCCCTCCAGATGTCTTGACTATAATTCTCAACCTCCCTGGCCATCAACCATGTTGGCTGGGGCTGATGTGACTTGTAGTCCACAGGGTCCGAAGGTCACCAGACTGGGGAACATGCATTTTTTAAGCTATTCCTTTAGGTTTGGACAGAGTATCCAGAGCAAAACAGGCCAGCACAGAGAATATCTAGCAATACTCTGATCACTCCTTAAGGATACATAAGGCACATGCTGAGATGGGCTGTTCAAGAGAAGCACTAACTCTTCCTTTCCCTTTCCAGCACAGGAAAGCTAAGGGCAAATCTAATTGTGAAGACATATACTGGTTTTAAACAGCCATTCTGCCTCCGTAAAGAATTCAGGGAACTGGAGAATTGTGTGGTGGGAATTTGGATCACTTCAACAGTGAATTCCCAGGAATCACAGCAAACAACAATTCGCTAGATCCTTTGAGAGAAAACATGGAAATTAAGATGTTATAACACACTACTATGCTTGCCAGGAAGATAGTATGAATGTCAGGAAAAGAGTCGCACATAACTTATAAGTGGCTGTGTGCTTGTTTGTTTTACGCCCAGTTCAAAGGTCAAGGGCGCAAGGGCTTTTTCATGTACCCACTAAGGCAATTTATATCTTAAACTGTCCTTGTAATTTGGAAAGTGTGGTACCTTTTCTATTCCATTTACCTTTCCAACAGTCCTGCAAAAATTGGTTTTTTAAAAAAAGTTTCTACTTTACATACAGGAAAGTAGAAAGGGAAGAAAGGTGGGATAGAAATATTTCAAATAAATAAATAAAGGCAGTAATCTGCCCAGGGTTGGTTCTACATGTCTGCAAAGCCTCCAGCCATTGCACTGCATTATCTTCAGATGTTAGCCCTGCAGCCATCCTCTTAAGGCTGATGCTGTGAAGTCATTCACCCTTTTTGAATCTAGATATATGAGAGAGTTCCAGGTGTTTTCCAGGCCTGGGTATCATCACTGTACTTAATGAAGAAAGAGAGCACCCATGATTTTCTGAATTGCCAAGGTCACTCTGAGCCAGCTGCAGCCTGAGGCCCACACTTCCCCAAGCTTATTGCCTTCTAGCCTGATACATATCCCTTGCCCAGCCAGACATCAACTCTAAAGTAAATGACAGCCCCTCATGCAACCATTATTTGCTAAATCATAATTAATTGAAGGTTTGTCCAGGGAAAGGAAAACTGGCAGAGACTGGTCAGTTTGGTTTCTGCTCTTTAAATGATCAGAATGCCTTTTCCTTTTTCCCTTTCTTTTCTCTTCTTCTTTTTTTAAAGGCCAGGTCATCCCTCTCACAGATAGAAACAAGCAAGCAGACATACATAACTGACAGCAGGATGTAACTGAGCCTGGAGCAGGGAAGTATAAATAAAGTCCAGCTTCTGAGTCCTGGACCAAAGCCACTTGTAACACAAAGTACATTCCGGCCTGAGTGTAACAAACCGTACCAATCTCCTCCCAGGCTGTGACTTGAGGACTGAGAGTGGGGATCTGGGGGAGAAAGCTTCCTGCCGATGAGGTTACAGGATGCAGAGTGAGACCAGTGCCCTTCGCTGTACAGGGTGGCAATGGGAGCAAAGTCGCACAGCAAGCGGCTTTGCTACTGCGAGCCTTCTCAACAAACTCTGGGTTCCTTTCTCCAGGGAACATCCTTTTTCTATAAATCATCTTGTTCAATAGGTCTCATAGCTTTTGACAAAGAAGGGAACCTGCCAATGGTATAGTTTTTGTTTTTGTTTTGCTGCCGTCTCCCCACCCCATACATGTAATACTCCTTCATCTGGGGGTCACCTTCCCCTTTTCCTCAGCTTCTTTTACTGCTGTGAACCCTCTTCACGCACTCCTAGCAATCCGGTGGGTTGATTAGCCTGGCTCTTGTCTTCTGCATTCTGAAACACAATTTGGATGTGACTAATTTGGACTATTAGACCTGTCTACGGCTGAACTTTTCTCAGTAATGATACTATCTGTAGGACTTACATTCGTGATTTGTGTCATTGAATGCCAATCTCATCTGTTTGCATCATTGTCATGTTAGCCAAATATCAGAGCATAATTCCATTTCCTTCCTAGCTAGAGCTTGAAAAGTGCATTTTTTTAATTTTAGTTTTTTTACTATAGGTCCATGGTAGCTGGGGGTTTCTGGGACTTGTAGACGAAAAAGTGACATCCAATGTGGTGTAACGTACTCAGACATAGTTTGTCAGTTCTTCCTTCTGGTGGTGCTCGGGGACCATGCAGCTTGCCCAAAGCCATACAGGTGGTAGGGCACATAATACCATTATCTGCACACACTCTAGGGGATCTCATTTGGCCCTCCTCCCAAGAGGCATAATGGGAATTCATTCTCACACGTGTCCATAGCAGTGGGCAAACTGTGGCTCTCTGAATGTAGTCACACAGCAGCTCTGCCCATCAGGCTTGGCCACCGTAGCCACTGGTAAGGGATAACAGGAATTACTGTCAAGTAATGTCTGGAAGAACCATGCCATGATTTCACAGAAAAACTCTGTATGGACTATCTGACTGATACACTGTCAACATACAGCTTGGAAAAATTACTGCTTGGCAGTCCAGCTTCCAGAATAACCCAGGCAGTTTTCTAAGCTCCCAGTCAGCATACTGGTCAATGCAGCGTCCATACAGCTGCATCATTTCAACCCACTAGCTTGGAAGGGTGACATAGGGGTTTTCCCACATTTTAGCTGCACCTGTTTAGAACATTGCATGGGGACAATATGGTTTCCAGCCAGAAATCTCAGGTAGACCAAGAATAAGGCTAATATACAGATCATGTTCTCAAGCTACGTGTTTGTGTGTGTACATCTGTCACAGTGGAATTGAAGACAGATAATAGAGAGAAAAGGTTTTATCTGGAGCACTTGAAAACCAAACCAAAGTAGTACTGTAAGTGTGTGACAAACATGTGTCTCCCAGGAGGCTGTTCTGTAGTCATGCATGTCAGCTTTGTACAGGGTCTCATGTTGTTGAACTTGTTTGCCTCATTAGATCTGCAGGGCGATGGCGATGATTTACATTCTGAAATAACACACAGGCAGCAACAGGGAGATGACCTGAGTTAATCTCTTATGAAACTGGTGGCTTGTTCTCCTCGGCCATCATCCCTGGGCTGCTACCCCATCCTTATGCAAGGAGGAAGGGGGGCTTCCTCCTGGCATTGCAGCCCCAGCTTCTCCCCCCGCCCATCTCCACCTCTGTAAAGCCGAGGAAGGGGGTGGGGAGGGGAGGATTTCTGAGCTGCAAACCAGCCCTTGGTGCAAGCTGAGAACACAAACAAGAGTGAGAAGCTGATGTGAGCTGGGCTACGTGCCAACGAGGCAGAGCTGGAACACAATGTACAGAGCGCAAGGCAGCAAAGGGAACAGCCTGACTCAGCAGCCCGGGAAGTGGGTGTGCTGTGTCGCTAGATAAACCACTCCTGCGGGCTTGTGGTCAGCAGCATCAGTCCTCCTGACACACAGCACCAGGCTTTTGAGACAGCAAGGCATAAAGAGAGACATTCATAAGTTCAGCTGTCTGACCGTCTTTGCTGTCTAGCCTCCTGTTTCCAAGGGTGTGTGTGTGCATGCACACACAAACACACATACACAGGGCAGTACACAAGATTGCATTGCTGCACCTTATGTTTCCTGCACTCTATCCAAAGACCATCAACAGTTCTAAACATCTTACTTTACCCATCTTTAATATGGGCATCATATTTGGAACCGAGATGTGCCAAATGCCTGCTTAGGCATGGCCATTAGCAATTCATGAGTAGTGCAAATACTACATGACAAATGAAAACTCAGAATTAGTATCAAATGTCTTCTTTTCCACTTCACGGGCATTCAGGAATGACAGGGATCAGTTAATTAATGTTCACTGTGTTTGATGTGTAGCATGACTAATGATTTGTTGTTACCATTAGAGATAGGTTATCTCCTTGTAATTTACAGTCTTGAATTCAACCTTACTTATTCTGCCCTGTCTAAAACCTCAGGCACTAAAACCTTGTCTAATTCATTTATACACTGGATGTTCCAAGACAGGGATGAGCAGACTCCTGGCTTACTTTATCAGTTTGTTTTCACTGGAATCACAACATCCAATAGTTGTAACCAGTGCATCATGACAGCTTGGGGTCTGGCACCAATAACCTACAGCACTCCATGTGTACACTCACATTAACTTCCATATACAAATACAAACCTACATCTGAGTAACTACAACTCAATATATAGTCACATTTTACAAGCAAGGATCACTCAAGCTGAGAGAAAAGCAAATCGCTCAAGACCAGTCATGACAAACGAACCAGCAAACGTGATTTTACTTACAACTGGCAAGCAAATGAGAATCAGTGACTCTCATTGAACTGCAGTAGATCACCCTGAGATCTACCACAAGATCTCAACCTACTTCCTATCCACCCTTGCTTTAGGACCAGCCATGAATCTGCCCTGCACAAGTCAGTGTAGCCTCAGGGGAATGTTTTCGGCAAAGAATTCAGTGATCCTTCCTTACTTGTAGAGGAATTCACCATGTTATGTGTGAGTTTCCGTCTGACTGAGCCACTGGAACAAGGCGTGGGCCCATTACAACCCAACCCAGATTGCTTTTAACTTGGAGTTTAAAATTGGCTGCTTTGTTACAACTTAGGTGAGTTCTAAAATGTATGTGCTCTCTCCTTGATTGGGCACAGATTCAAATACTTAGTAAATATGACCTCTGTACACATTTATGGTGCAATGAGTCTTGATCACTTGGAGTATTTCCTCCCCCCAAGTATTTGTGAACCAAAGCACTTTAAACAAAGAAAAGAAGACCAAGTGATTAGTGGTAAGTTGCATATACACATCTAGACAGCAACTCGGGTAATTCCTTTCATTCACTAAGTATTTCAAGGCCCTCAGATGAGATGCTTTTCAGGATGCAGCTTATTAGTGTCTTTGGCATACTTCCCAAAAGACAAACCAAGTATACACAAACAATGAGCAGTTGAAATGGTGGCTTGGTGCGGGTTCCTGACCATCACAGGAAACAATGTGGCAACAGTGCTGTGGACTTGCCTCAGCAGAACCATAGTGGGCATCCTTGTGCTGTTTCTCCTAGATTAAATTCATGGTTTTGGTTTGGTTTCATTTTTTTGGTTGGGAGGATAGAGGCTTACTGGAAGTATTGAACAAACCACCTCTTCCAACTTATATCAGAAATGTGGAAAACTTGGTTTGACAGTAGAATGACATGCAGGGGAGCAGGGGGAGTGAAAGGGATAAAAAGGTTGGCGGAGAGAGGCAGATTTGTGGCTAAAGCAGAGCATGGAAACACTATTTATTTTAATGCAACTCCCAGACTCCCTCACCCATCATGGCCCATATCCATGCTGGCTGGGGGATTCTGGCAGTATTGAAAAAGTAACTTTTCCAAGGCTGAGAAATGCCATTTCCCCTGGCTAGAAGACCTTGGTACAAAAAGTGGCCAGTCACTCCTGATTTTTTTCCCTTTTTTGTCCTCTATCTTTTCCTGCAGCAATTCTCAGACTTTTTTGTTTTCGTGGATCACTTGAAAATTGCTGAGGGTCTTAGCAGAACCCTTGATAAACTTTTTGCTTTTGTTATTCTACAACTCAAAGCACATATAAAGTAAAACCCATATTTTACTAATGTTTTTCCTCAACCTTGCCAACAACATCATCAGAAGCAGTTCTGTATTATGAGTCATGGCCTCCGAGCCGGGGACCTTTGTTAGGTAATCCAGTCCTGCTCATATGGCCTCAAACTCCATTGAAGGGGGGGGGGGGAGGGGAGAATTACATGCAGGACCAGAAACAGATATTTTTAACTGTTTTTAAAACTTTTCCACAGACTAGAGCTTATAGACCCACTGTGGTCTGTAGAAAGTTTTCAAACTGTAGATCATGGTAGACTGTAGTTCAAGAAATTGTTTTCAGTACAAAGATTGCATTTCCTAGTCTGTGTAGTAAGAAAGTGGTTAACTTCAGTTTGTGGTTAGAAATTCCTTCATATATGCTAGGTGACATCAAACCTACCCGCAGTGTCCAGAGGTTTCAAATATTACTCTTTCTCTGCAATGCACAGCTTTATTTATGCAGAAAACTACTTAAAGGTTTTTAAGGGACTTAAACTGTGTTATTTTCTTCCTTTCCCTTTGTTTTGATCCATTAACTGCCATGAATGGAGCATGGGAGTGCAAAAGAAGAAATCTTGGTGACCCACGACATGTACGAAGAAAACACCTAAAGTACACCATTACCTGGGCCTTGATCATGAAAAAGGTCTAATACATCTAATTGTCCTCAGAAAGTGAGAGATGTTTTTGGCATAGAACTTTTTAGGGCCTATAAACCAATGAAAAGATTTTTGAGGGACTATGAACAGGGAAACCATGGGTTTGAGGGGCAAAATGGGGGAAGGAAAAAGAAAAAAAAAGATGAAGAGTAGGCCAAAGAATGACATGCTGAGGAGTGAAGTGGGAAGGCTGGGTGAGGAGACAGGATAATGGGTCAAGTGAGTCATACCATGAAGGGGTTGTGGGAAAGGGAAAAGGAAAGGTACAATAGGGTGGAGAACAAGAGGTCTCTTGAAAGAAGGCATATGGCTTATCAGGCAAGTGTAGATGAAGAAATCACAGAGGCTTGTGAGGAGGAGAGAGGAGTGAGCATTCCATGATGAAAATAAGAAAGGCTTTGACTGAAGCAGACTGACTCCAAGTATGTTAGACTGCTGCTCCCGTTGTCCTCCAGAGGCATGGCAGATTGCCACACTGGCTAGGGTTGAAGGATCCTGAAGTCCATTGCATCTGGAATATGCCAAGCTGAGTAAGGCTGGGCTAGAGGGTGAGAGTGGGTAGGATACAGCTCCACTCTGGGGTTTCTCTCTTTCTTTGTTTTTTCTTTAGATAGCTATGTAAGAAAAAGAGGTTCTGCAGCAGACTTCCCCAGTACACAGATGTACCAATGATATATGCATTGATTGCTGGATTTCTGCTTATCGTGTGTCATACTCACAGGAACCCAGACAGGAGGAGAAAAGATGGTGACCCTAAATATCACTAATCTTCTCCACAGGACCATTTAGAAAGAATGCCACAGAAGACTCAATGACGGTAAACACACAATCACCTCTCAGAGCACTACACAGCTCCTATTTGAAATAACCACTCATGGCAAGAGGATTTATTTCTAAAATGTATGTCACCATATCTGTTTCAAAAAACACGTCTGTCATTTGAGAGTTCTGGAAAGAATGGGGAATAGACCAAGAGCTCCTGATCTCTGGCTTCATATGCTTGAAATCAATGCTAATCACAATATTTTTTTCTGAGATGTTTCACGTTTTGGAGTAGAGCTCCCAGAACATCTTCTAGAAATGCCAGTGGCCATGTTTGGAGTATTCTGAGAGTTGTAGTCCAATAAAATGAACTTTTTCCATTTCTGATATTTTTTTCATGTCATTCATAAATAATCATAGAACAATGGATATGGAAGGAGCTTGTAAGGCCATCAAGTCCAACCTCCTGCTCAATGCAGGAATCCAAACAAAAGTATATCTGAGATGGTTGTCTAATTGTCTCTTGAATGCCTCCAGCATCGGAGTGCTCACCACCTCCTGTGGTAATTGGTTCCATTGTTGTACCGCAGTTAGGAAGTTTTTCACAACATTCATCCAAAATCTGGCTTCTTGTAATTTGAGCCCATTATTATTACACGTCCTGCACTCTGGGTTGATCTAGAACAGATCATGCCCCTCCTCAATATGACCATCTTTCAAGTATTTGAAAAGTGGTCCCCTCAGTCATCTTTTCTCAAGGCTAAACATGCCCAGTTCTTTCAGTCCTTCCTCATAGGGCTGGACACATTACTCAAAATGAGGCCTAACCAGTGTCGAATAGAGGGGGACTAGTACTTCACAGGATTGGGAGACTATATTTCTGTTAATGCAGCCTAAAACAGCATTTATTGAAGCCAACTGCACTGTTGGCTCATATTCAGTTTTTGATCTACAACAATTCTAAGATCCTTCTTGTTTGTAGTATTACTGATACATGTACCACCCCCCCCCCCCATCTTGTAACTGTGTGTTTGGGTTTTTTCCTAGGTATAAAACTTTTGTACTTATCCCTGTTAAATTTCATTCTGTTTTCACTGCAGTGCTCAAGCCTATCAAGAATCTTTTTAATTTTGTTTCTGTCTTCCAGGGTATTAGCTATTCCACCCAACTTTATGTCATCTGCAAATTTGATAAGCAATTCCTGCACCCCCTCATACAAGTCATTAATAAAAATAATGAAGTGCCTTGTAAGTGGACACATTGTATGGCTAGAAAATAATTTAAATCTGTTTCATGATACATTGCTTTGAGAGACCTTGTGGGCAGAAAATCAACAAATAAAATAAAATGGGGAACTGAACAGCGTAATTGTACTGCTAGGGAAGTGGAATTATAGGAATATTGCATGGGAACCACCGTGACCTCATTGTTGCCTTCCCCAACCTGAGGCCTTCTTGTTGTTTTCAAAGACACCTCCTCTGATCATTGAACCCTATCACTGATAGGAAGACTAGTTCAACACATCTAGGGCTCCCAGGTCAGCAGCACCTCATTCTGTAAAATTTCAGGGCCAAACTCTGAGACCAGAGGTTGTGCCCTTGTGATATTAAAGGAGTGGAGCAGGCAAGGACTCAAAAGGGAGCTGATACTGCTTCTAGGAATGGTGACTGAATAAACAGACCCTATAGAATCTAGGTAAGCAAGTCTAGAAACAGGGTGCAATCGGACTATCTAGGCAATTTAATCTCTCTAGATTGAGAGCGAAGACCAAAGTCCAGCTGAAATGCATGTGGGACTTCCTCTTCGCCGATGTTGCAGCTGTTGTTGCCCATTCTGCCAAAGGCCTCCAACAACTCATGAATCGTTTTAGCAAGGCCTGCCAAGATTTTGGACTAACAATCAGCCTGAAGAAAACACAAGTCATGGGCCAGGGCCCTCTATTACCATCTCTACACAAGAATTGGAGGTTGTTCATGTTTTTGTGTACCTTGGCTCAACGATCTCTGACACTCTCTCCCTAGATGTCGAGCTGGATAAATGCATTGGCAAAGCAGCTACCATGTTCTCTAGACTCACAAAGAGAGTATGGCTTAATAAGAAGCTGACGGAATATACCAAGATCCAGGTGTATAGAGCTTGTGTCCTGAGTACACTCCTGTACTGCAGTGAGTCCTGGACCCTTTGTGCACGGCAGAAGAGGAAGTTGAACATGTTCCATATGCGTTGTCTCTGATGCATTTTTGGCATCACCTGGCAGGACAAAGTTCCAAATAGTGTAGTCCTGGAACGAGCTGGGATTTTTATCATGTATACATTACTGAAACAGCGACGTCTACGTTGGCTTGGGCATGTCGTGAGAATGGCTGATGGTCGGATTCCAAAAGATCTCCTGTGTGGAGAATTAGTGCAGGGAAAGCACCCCAGAGGGAGACCACAGCTGCGATACAAAGATATCTGCAAGCGGGATCTGAAGGCCTTAGGAATGGACCTCAACAGACAGGAAACGTTGACATCTGAGCGTTCAGCCTGGAGGCAGGTGGTGCAGCATGGCCTCTCCCAATTTGAAGAGACCCTTGTCCAGCAGGCCGAGGCAAAGAGGCAGTCCCAAAAGCAGCAAAATCAGGGAGGTGGACAGGGGACAGATTGTATTTGCCCAGTGTGGAAGGGATTGTCACTCTCGAATTGGCCTTCTCAGCCACACTAGACACTGTCCCAAGACCTCTATTCAGAGCACGTTACCATAGTCTCTCGAGACTGAAGGATGCCTACTAGGTAATAAGGCAACCTTGAGCCAGGGGGAAAAACACTATGTTTTTATGGTCAGGCAAGTGCCAAATGCACTCACCAGCTGTACTGTTCCTGCTGGGTCTTGTATCCTGTGTGGTTTTACTTACAGCATTTGTAACATGCAGGGAGTTCTTCCTGGTCATACACTGCTGTATGTAGGTGGCTGTCACCAACCCATGGACAGTTTTCTTCCTGGTCCTATGCCACTGTCACCAGGGTCTGTGCAACAAAATGACTTATGAGTTGCAGTGTTAGCAATCCACTCTCTACATTACTCTACACAGTGCTATAGACTCAAGAACATGAATCTACTTGCTCTCTCCTCAGTTCCCTTCCATTGGTCCTGAGTATGTTTGTGTGTTGATACTGCACCAGCACAACAAACATAAAAATCATTTTTGTGGCATGCTGCTGAGTCCAGGTGTCAGCTTAGAATTGGGTGGGTGGGTGGTTTCCAAGGTTCTAAAACCACTTTGCACACAAAGATCAACATTTTCTTCTCTCCCCGCACTGCTCCAAACTGAGAGATTTGTCTTTTTGCATGGAAATCTAATAAAGCATAGCAGTTCCTCAGTGACTGCAGCTGGTACCTAGGGACCTGGCAACCGCAGGTAGGAAGACAACATCATGGGGAAGGCAACTCCTTGTCACCACTAGGCAATCATGTCTGCTACAGAACAATGCCTTGCCTGTGAATGCTCAAAAGAAGCTGATTACGCCATGCGACTGATAGACGATATAGTGCCTGCCACACAAATCCACAATGCCTCTGAAGTGTTAAAGAGTGCTTTCTGGTACAGATATTGGGCTTGTGGCTTCATGCTGCGTGGGGCCTGGAATGTTCACCCAAGCTGCTGTGAAAGCTGAATCACCCAAAGGCTGTCCGAACTCCATTTTAGAAGGAAATTCCTTCCACACATACCCGAGAAGCTCTCTTTCCTCTCTACCAAGGCCAAGTGCCGGTGCTTCACGTTCTCTCCCATGGCCCTGGCTAGCACTCTCTGTCCACAGGAATGTGCCAGAGATGGGGAACGATCCTCCCCTGCAGAGCTGTGGGAAGGGCCAGCAGCTTCGTTTCTGTAGAAAAGGCCAGATTTCAAGGTGGGGGAAGAATTCTGCCTGGATAGGCCTCAGGCCTGGCAACCCTTCCCCAAGATGCAGTTCACAAGACCTGCTGCAGTCCTTGCAACATTTGGGAGACAACTCCTTTTGGGAGGAAGAGGGAGGTTGCTCGTATTTGTCTCTTATTTCTTGTTATGCAGTCATACAGGTCCAAATTAAAACAGTACAGGAACACAAGCAAAATAGTAAAAACACGAGCATTTGAAGCAGAAAGATGTTTGAAACAGAATATAGTTCATTAAGATCAGCCATTCTCAATGGGGGCTATTTTGCCCCCTTGGGGAGGAGGGCTGGCACATTTGAAGGGGGTCACAGACTGGAAACTTTTCTCCACACACCACCTTATAAGGTTTGTTATGCAACTTATACAATCCTGATTTGGCTTATATTTCTTTCATATTGTGTTTATGGCCATGGCCAAAAAAAAAAGGTTGAGAATGGCTCGTAAGATAAGGACTTCTCATGAAATCTTACGACAGAAAAAAGGAACTGGGCCACAGACTTTCATCATTAAATGGTTTATACCAGACAACAAATACTTCAGATGCCATGTTAATGGCCTTTGGGGGCATTTCCTCGTAAGAGGACAAAGAAACCTTAGCAAGGGGTTAGACTCAATGACCCTTGGGGTCCTTTTGAGCTGTACAAGTCTATGATTCTAAGGGCTTGTCCACAGTGATATTGACCCCCAATATTCTGGGGTTGCTCTCCATTGTTCTGTTGTAGCAAATAGGAACAGATCATCCAGTATTGGTGTCCACACGCGGAGGGCATTTGTTGCTGGGTGTACCGGGTTGCACTGGGTCCTCCCTCTACTGCCTGCCCAAATCCATCCAAACTGCTCCCTGAAGTGTCAGTCCTGAAACAGATTGTGGTCCCCTTTTGCCAACCTTCTCTGCCTGCTCCCGCCTATTTCATTTCCTCTTCTCGTTCTTCCTTGTTCTACCTGCTCATCATTCTGGCTTCAATGCTTTCTAATTGTTTGTTTGTTTGTTTGCTTGCTTGCACTTTTGTGCTAACACAAGTGACAACATTTTTAAAAAGCAGACTGCAGGAACAACTGTTACCTTTTCTGCCCTCCCCCTGCCGCCTTCATAATCTCTTCCCTTCCCTCCTTGTTTTACCTGCCCATTATTCTCAAACCTTCATCTTTTTGCTTGATTTTTTATATTTAATTTTCATATTTGTGAAATACACACACACATACACACAAAAGGCAGATCAGCATTTCCCAATGCAGTACTTGGGTCCACATGAGCAGATCACACACTGAAGCAAATTGAAATAAAGCAGATCAAAAATAAACAGCTATCCAGTGATGGTGTAAAAAATGTGGAAAGCAAGTTTATTTATTTCTTCCTTCTTTTGGATCTCACTTTTACTCTTAACCGTAGTTTCAGGCTTGTGGATACAAACATACAGCATAGGTATCATGGGTGCAAGGGAAGTTGAATAAATATGCAGTGTAGATGGGCCCTTAGTCCATTACTCTCTCCTGTGGAGACTGCATTCAAAACACATGGCCCAAAGATTCAATTACTTCTGTGCAGGAGCAAAAGCTAATAGTCATATAGGACACTCTAATAGACTCCTTCTGGTACTGCTGAGAAGAGACATTTCATACTAACTCTGGGAGAAGCATGACGACATTTAGCAAGCGTCAGGTTATCGAAATATCTAGCATGCTTAGGAAACTCAGAGTTTAAGCCTAAATGCATGGGAGTACAACATCTGCAAGTGTCTGATAAAGAATACTGACAGTTCATGCCCTTGCCGTGTTGTTCTAAGATCAGTTTTACAATGTGATAGCCCTGTTTGTGTCAATGGCAGAGTTCTCAGTGACATTTGCCGTTTGCATCAGGGCAGCATGGGAGAAAGCAGGGACAGGTCTACCAAGAGGAAAGGGCAATACCAATCCATCATGGTGTGGTTTCAGTACATAAGGGAACCACAACTTTCCAGTTGGGTGTAACATGTGCCTTCTTCTCTGCCTTTTGCTCATCCTGGGGAAGGATTTGTGTAAGGGAAAAACACTCTCCACCCAGACACATAGGAAGCCCCCTGCAGACACCCCTGTTATTGCAACCCTAAGCATGCTTACCTGAACGTTAGCTTTGTGAAAATTGACAAGACATACTTCAGAGAGAGTAGGCTTTACATTTTAGAGTATTAGTATGAAAAATACAACACTTCCCCATACAAATGCATTTTAATCCCCCCATCATATTTATGTATCCAAATTTTCATGTTTGGGGTGCTGAGCTTTACACACATTACAGTGGCTTGATTTCCCCACATACTGAGTTTGCCCTGTCAATATTATTGGGGGTGGGAGGAGGCAAGGGCTAAGCAAAAATTCAAGGAGGTTAAAAATGCCACTGTTTCACTTACAGTGAAGGCAGCTCTTGCCAGATGGCTCTGCTTATCCTTGTGTGCTATCCATGTATCCACGTCAGCCTCTTGTTACCCAGGAACAGCCAACCTGTGGAGGAAAACCAGGGCCAGAAGGAGTGGCTAGATGAGAAGAGACAACATCTTCCCCAGAGGGGCCAGGCAACACAAAAGCTCATCTCTTCCTTTCCACTTAACAACAGGAGAAAGAAAGAAAGAAAGAAAGAAAGAAAAAGGTGTGAGGGGAATTGCTCTTTGAAACTACCAAATAGACTCTAGGCTAGTGACTGCCCAGGTGCCTCGCCTGTCAGCTAGAGGCCAGCCTTCTTCAGGAAACCCCCTTATAAAAGTAGGCTGAGTTGTTAGTTTACCATGAGGGGCCAGTGAGTCTGCTTTCCACTTCTGGGATGAGCAAGGCAGAGAGGCTCCGAAAGGGAGTAGGGGAAGTTCAGCCGTGGTTTTGGCATTGTTGTCTGTGTGCCGAGCTGTGCAGGAATGGTTCAGTAGGGGTTAAAAAGGTGAAGGCCACAAGCCCCAGAGTGAGGAACAGAAAGAGAGACAGTGGCATGTGTGAGAAGAGAACATCCTGTACCCTTCAGCATTAAAAACGGCCCTGTGAGAGTGGAGGAGGGGAGGACAGGAAGGCAGGCAGGAGCTGTCTTTGGGGAGTAGCTGTACAGAAGGAGCATGAGAGATCTCGGTGCACATGTTCTGTGGAGAGGGAAACCACTCTGGGACCGCCTTGTGCTACGATGAGAAACAGAAGAACAGGGCAATGATAACCCACTCAATGTCAGTCCCAGAGCTAAGGAAAATAGCCTTTGAGAATATAATTTTCCTGAAGACCAAGAGCAAGATCATCCACTTTCTTCTATTTCTGATTGCCATGTCTGGGTGTGAAAGCTGAACAGTAAAGAAAGCTGACAGGAAAAAAATATTAATTTGTTTGAAATGTTGTGCTAGAGGAGAGTTTTGCAGATACCCTGGACTGCCTGAAAGATGAACAGGTTGGTCCTAGATCAAATCAAGCCTGAACTGTCTCTGGTGGCAAAAATGTTGAAGCAGAGCCTGTCCTACGTTGAGCACATTATGAGAAGGCAAGATTCTCTGGAAAGACAATGCTGGAAAGACAATGCTGAAAAAGGTGGGGTGGAAGGCAGCAGGAAGAGAGGAAGACCAAATACGAGATGGACTGACTTCCTAAAGGAAGCCAAAGGCATGAGTTTACAAAAGCTGAGCAAGGCCATTGAGGACAGGACATTTTGGAGGTCTCTCATTCATAGGGTCGCCATAGGTCAGAGCCAATCTGATGACACATAACAGCAACAACCACTGTTTATTGCACATTTCTCTCTTGAATCTTGAAAACAATTTCATTGTAATACTAGGTCCAGGTGTTCAGGGGTGACATGTCCATTTTAGAGCCAGAGGTGTAGGGCCTGTGAAACCCAATGGGGACATGTGTCCTCCATGAGGCAGAGGGCAGGAAGCATTTTGCCAAATGCATGGATTAAGCCAAGTATGTACACAGAGAGAGAGAGAGAGAGAGAAACAGTGATACCTCCCTCCCCCAAGGAAATAGTCTTATTGGTTTGTTGCAGGAAAAATGACAATCTTGTTGCACCTTTACACCAAAGAATGTTTTATTTGGCATGAATATATTCATAGACATAGCCAATTTTTTCAGATGCTTTTTCAATATTTTTTCAAAATATTGTGAAACACAATATTCAAGCCATTGTTTCAACACCTAAAAGGGTAATTGTATTGTATAACTGATGTTCCCATTGCCAGGATGTTTATGCTAACCAGCCCTCTGAATATTTGCAACCAGTATTCATAAAATGATTGAGGGTTTTTGTTTTTTGTTTTGTTTGTTTTTGTTTTTGCTATCTCATTTCATTCTGTCCAATATGCATAACTATAACCAGTGTGCATATAAGCCTGTGGCTTGAATATTATGCTCCATGCATCTGGAGAAATGGTTTTGTCCATAAAAGCTCATGTCAGATAAAACATGTTCCTCTTAAACATGCCACAAGACTCCTTTCATTACTTCTACAGAGGCAGTGAGAATCTGAACAAAAATCCAGACTGAGACTGTAAATTATGTTATGGATGAGATTATATTTCTTCTGAAGGACCAGGTTGCCAGATTTTGGGGGGGGGGGGTTTCTTGAACCCAGCATCACCCCTGTAAGGGCTGGTACCAGCTGTGGCCAGGAGTGCCTTTGCCCAGCTTTGGCAGGTGCACCAACTGCATCCTTTCCTAGGGAAGGCAGGTTTGGCCACTGTACTTACCTCCCAAAGAGACTATGGTAAGGTGCTGTACACAGGACTGCCTTTGAAGTGTTCAGAACGTACAGTTAATGTGACATGAAGAGGGCAAACTGTTGTACTTTAGACACCAAATATCACGCCAATCTTGAAGCAACTTCATTGGCCTCTGGTTTGCTTCCAAGCTTATTTCGAGGTATTGGTTTTGATCTACAAAGCCTCAATTGCTGGGGGCAAACAATGACTGAAGGACCTCCTCCTCCACTGTGGGCTTGTCCAGAACTTGAGGTCGTCAAAGGGGTCCCATCACCCTGTGGGGCTAGGTTACTGAGAACCTGAGACAAGGCTGTATCTCTAGCAACACCTTAATTATGGAGCTGTCTACCAAAGGAAGCCTGGTAGGGTCCTTCCCCACTGAGATTTTGATGGGTAGTCAAAACTGTACTGTTCCAAAAGGTTTTTGGTCTCTAAGCATGACTTTGTAGGAACTTTTGGAAAATGTTTTAAATCTCTTTTGAAGAACATTGTTTAATAATTTTAACTGAGTTTTGGGAGCTCTGATGGACAGAAAAGTGATAAAAGTGACTAAACAAGCAAGCGAACGAACAAACATTGAAGGATAAATGCTATAACACCACTAAAGGGGGAAAAAAAACCTTGATAAAATGTTACAACAGATATAGTAGTGCTACTGAGGACAACTATAAAGTTGAAGTCTCCAGTAGTGGTATGAGAGCAGATACAGAAAAATGAAGAGCATACAATACGTGCTTTGGGGTGGCTAAAAGTAAATGCAAGCAGAATTTTATGGGCCGAAGTTATTTTTATCCCCAGTAGGATGTTCTGGGTCAGGAAGGGTCATGTTGCATAGGTCATAGAGTTCTGTTTGCACTCTCTGAATTGCCCCATTTCTTAGCTTCAACTCAGCTCCCGGCAAAGCTACTTATATCAGGACTATGAACATATGTATATGTGTAATAGTTCACAAGGGCCGCACCACAGGTTGCATTTTTCTGTCCTGGAAAGCAGGCCAAGTCTAAGAAAAGGTGTGAGACCCAAATGTATCATTACATTTCCTACAGGTTTGAGTGTGACTCCTGATGTAAATTGTAGTTGATTTCCATTCCAACAAGTCACCTTTGTGTCTTAAGATATTCAACAAAGAAAACATATGCAGCTGGATGCCTCAAAGGTTGTTGGGTAATATACAGACCTTTTTATATATATTCTCAAACTGTGGGTGAATGTCAAAGTTTGGAAGAGGTATGTTTGGACTACAATCCCCAGAATCAAGGACTTGTACTGCAAAATAGAAATGTTTCCAAGCTCTGACTATCCTACATGTAGAGGGTTCTCCCTCCCCTTCTCTAAAGATAGGTATTCCATCATGTATGCCACTGCTTCTTTCCTATACAGCGAAGGTGCTAGTTTGGTAGTAGAAGTGACAGCTAGAGAGTGATGCAACTAGGGCCGAACTTTAAGGTCAAAGCCCAGCAAAGCTCCCTGTTCCCAAATAACCAACCAGAGAGCAGCAGATGATGGAGGCAGTGGCAAACAGGACCAGGCTGATACTGATCACCAAAGTATCCACTCTTTCTTTTCTTCTTCCTTCTGCTTTCTCTTGTTTTTTAAACACATTTTTAGAAATTGGGGTGGAGTGGAGTGACCAGGCTTATACACAGTTACAAAAACAACTTTCATCATTGTTACTTTTAAAATACATTGTTCTCTTCTGCTGATTATGATCTATGCAGAAAAATGCCCCCCCTGCACAAACTATGGTCTTCCCCATGTTCTATACTTTCTCTCTTCCTACACTGCATCTCGTAGGAGGAAGTCTCACCATCATTGCAATACCTATGTCTTTGGGTTTTTAAAATTGGGGTTTTTATCTTCAAAGGTTGTCATTAACACGAAACAGAGAAAGGATTTGAGCTAACTCAAAGGAATTCCTTCCCCATGCCATGCCATCCAGTTCTAACATATGTTGAGCTTCTGTGTACAGTTTCTTATTTTTTCCTATACATTGTCAGCCACAGGGCAGGTGGCTGATGTGATCCAAGCAAGGCCTGTGATAGAGGCAGAAAGGTGCCGCCATGAAATTTTGGGATGGGGCATCCCCCAATCCCAGCTCATGAGCCAACCTGGTGTGATCTGAATGACTGTATGTCTTGTTTTTATTTAGAGGAGGAGGAGAAGTTTTTTTAAAAAAGGCAGATTTTGCATGCAAAATATGGTCATGCAGGTAGAAGGCTAGCCTTTGTGACTGCCTATTTGTGCATTGTTGTAGGACAGATAAAGACTGTGCAGTTTATTTTAGGGATAGGATGTATTCATGCTTTATAGCTGATTCCGATGTGTGCCAAGGTCTCATCCTGTGCTAAATCACCATCCATCTGAACAGCTGGGAGGAATCAGTCAAAGGTAGGTGTGGATTCCATCCTGCTGCATCCTTCATTCAGAGATGTCCATCTCAAGGGTTTTGCTGCCCTCTTCTGGGGCTTGACAAATGTTCTCCAAGGCACGGAGCGGGGGCAGGGAGGGGACAAGACTGGCATTTCTGCTGTTTGCTGTGAAAGTCTATCCTGAAAGCTTCCATAGCCTGCACATCGTAGATTCCTTTAGGCAGCAATCCTAAGCACACCTGTTGAGGAGGAAGCTCTAATAACTGGACTGTGTAGGGTTGCCTTCTGAGTAAACAATTGTTCTGCTTGTTTCATTTCTGCAGAGGTACAGTATGTGAATGAATTTACATATATCTTGCTTTTTGTTCTTTATCACACATTTTTTAAAAAAACCTTCCATAATACCTCTACAACTGGACCAAACATTTTGCAAGCAAAGGATTATTTCTCATTTTCTCCCTCCATATCCCCGTCACATACCGTGCACACATAGAAACATATATTAACAGAATGTAGGCTGGGGGAGACTGAAGGAGCCTCTCTGAGGAAAGTGAGGGCTGTGAACATATTCAGGTATCCTCTCGGCAACAACAATGCCTTGTTGACTCTGATCCTTCCACTTCAGGGGCATTGGATTGCTTTGGACATAGAAGAAGAGGAGGAGGAGGAGGAGGAGCGGCAGCATTTATGCCTCCCAATGACCACATTTTCTAGACCTATAATATATGAATATTTTCTGGACCTATAATATATGAACTCTCTGCTATCAATTCCAACTTAGGGTGGCCCTTATTTCAGGATTTTCTAGGTATAGACCACTCAGAAGCTGTTGATCAGTCCCTTCTTTGGGGGGCTCTCTGGGACTTGCACAGCTTGCCCAAGGCCACAAAGGGTGGCTATTCTGAGAGGCACATCAGGAAATTAAACTCCCAACCTCTGGCTCTGCAACCAGATACCCAACTCACAGAGCTATCCAATAATACAAACATCATCATGCTTCTGGGAAGCCCCTAGAAGTATGAGGACTAGTAACAAAAGAACATGGAACTGTATAGCTTGTTTTAAAAGCAACCTGGTGCTTTCTTGCTGCTACTGCAGTAACAAGTTCAGCCAGGGCAGGGGAAGGGTGGTAGGGATCCTTTGTGGACCAAAAACATGGGTCAGGAGACCTCATGCAGCCCATGGGCTATTTGTAGCCCACCCCTAGTCTATTCTAATTAGCCATGGCTTTTCAGGATCCCAAGGTACAGAGCAATTCACATTACTTGCTACCTGATTCTTCCAAGTAGAGATGCTGGGATTGGGTGTGGGAGTTTTTGCATGCCACGCTCATTGAGTGAGCCATGGTTGTTTTCCACATTTTAGTCCTCAAAATTATCTTTAGAAGTACTTAAGTGGGAGAGACTCTGAAGGCTTAACCTGTTATATCCTCTGATAGTGATGTGCCGCAGTTGTCATGATGGGCTGAGGTGACATCACAAACCATGCCATGAACAGTCTAGCCTTTCCACAGCTGGGGGAGTTACCTGGGGTCAGAGCTCTGTCAGATTTCCTGGAAGATCCAGGCAAGATGATGAAATACTATGAGGCGATTAGTAGAAGAAATGTAGTCAATGCAGCTACAGGAGCTACAGCCATTTATTTAATATCCAAGACTCTGCTAGCAATGCTCAGAAGTCCTCCCTTCAATCCAGCACGAATCAGCTCATCTGGTGAGTCATCTGGGATACAGGGAGATGGTGAGGCATCTTGTGTGCATTTTAAATTGTTGTTCCAGATGGGACAAGTCCTTAACAAAGTGCACATTATCAGTGTCCAGTGACCCTTGCTTTGCCCTTAGCTCTTCACCCAAGTTATTGCATGGTTAATGATGTCATATGCCTGCTTTTCTGCCCACACTCTGGCTGCATGTTCCTGGGCTCCTAAGAAGCCTCGCTTTGGCTCAGTTTTCATTTTTATTTGGCTTACATTCTCAGGCTCAAACTTTCCAGCTGTAGGATGCACTGTGCTTTTTCCTAACCAACATTAGGGGAGGAAGAGTGAGAGGGAAAAAGATGTAGAGATCTAGGAGGGAATAGCTGGTTGTTGCCGTATCTTCCTACTTCAGGGTCCACTGGAAGGAAGAGGCCTATTCGGATTTGGCAGGCTGCAGGGGCCAATGAGATCTATGAAGAGAGGTTGCAAGAAGTAGTGGGGTAGGGGTGGCCAAATGCTGCCAGCCAATGAATATTTTCATCAAAGCATTTTGTCCTAGATGTTCTTTATCCATGCATTTTCCTCGGTGGAATTTGCCCTAGGAGTACTTTTCTTTTTATCCTCCAACAAGATACCCCAGCCAGCGAGGCAATCATTTCAGTGTGGAGCAGTTTCCCGAAGTGGAACCATGTTAGTCTGTTGCAGCAGAAACAACAGAAGGATCTTGTAAGCCCTTTAAAAAATGGAATTTGCTATACATATTTATGGACTGGAGATGCATCAGAAGTTACCTTAAGCCAATATACACACATATATATGCCTTATAAGTTTCAATACAACAACTTGAGGCATCCCTCTGGCTGTCTTCTCACAACTTACTGAATCCCTCACAAGCCATTTGCAAGCTTGGGCTATGCTAAAACTGTCTTTAGGAGTCAGAATGAGGAACCTCCATGCTATACTCATGCCATCTTTCAAGACACACTGCAATGCTTCCCCACAGGAACTTTCTATACTGCTGATTCAGAGGTGCTGGGAGTTCTGGTGCAAAAAATACATGGTACTTCCCTTTGATTTTGGTTAGGCAATGTTTCATATCTGCATGATTGCTTCTAGGACTTTCTCTGGAGTCTTATTCAGTCCCATCTTCAAGAATGAATGCCCCTGGAGAGCTCAGAAGACTCCTGCAAACCCTCAGTCCAAATCTGGATGATGACTCCAAGAGGACCACACTTCACACCATCACTCAGTGTATCTATCTGAAGGAAACAGAGGTAAAACTCTGAAGTTGCAGGGCATAAAAAGAGATGTAGAAAATAAGCTAGTACAACTAAGCCCAGACCCCCAGGTTCAGTCTTAAGGCTCCTTGGTATGCTGGCCATGTTCCATTGGCAATCAGAGAGTATGTCTATATTAGAAAGATATAGTGGTTTGATACCATTCTGTCATAATTCCATCCTATGGAATTCTGGCATCCGTAGTTTGCTTGAGGCACCTGCATTTCTCTGCTAGACAGTGCTAATGCAATCCTCTTAAAAGAGACTTCTAAGTACCTCATCTCCTCTAAAGGTGTTAGGATATCATAGGATGGAGCCACAATAGTTACACTGGTATCAAAATGCTATGGCTGGATAGCGTAGATATAGTCTAGTCCCCACAGTTGTACACCTATTCTGAAAAAGGGGAGGAAAGAGCCTAAGAAAAGAAGCCAAAGGTTTCTACTGGAATGGATTTAAGGTGCCATTTTGCACTAAGAAAAAATGGGAAGTTTCAGCCCAAGCAGAAAGATACATACAAGGAGGACATAGTGGGTGGATCAGGATTTGAAAAATGCAGGTTCAATTCCCCTTTAGTTAATCCTTTTAAGCTTGTGCCAGTCTCTCCTCAGCCTGACCTCATTCACAGGCTTATTGAGTGGGAAGGAGCAGACTCCTATATGCTTCCTTGAGTGAATTGGAGGAAAGACAAGGACGTAAATGGAACTAACAATCGAAGACACAGGTTTAAATACTGGGAGATCTATAATTGATCTGACCTTTCTGGGATCTTCAGATAGTGTTTGAACTTGAACTAGATGATCCACCCCCTCCGCCCCCATCTGCTTTGTTATTCTGTCCTGATGAGTGCATGTAGTCCAATGAGATCTTATTGGACTGGGGGGAGTGGAACTGGTAATACCACTCCTTAAATATCTTGCTTACTTTGAAAGTCCTGCCAGGGTCATGTTAAGTCAGTTTTGACTTGACCGCACATAACAACAACAGCAATCCAGTGTCAAGGCTAGTGGAAAAAAATGGCTGCCTCTTTTGTCAATCACCACCTCCCTGCCTACATAACACCCTTGTGTAGTTTAGCCTCTTGGCACCGAGAAAAATGCTTGCAATGTGTGATGTGGATGTATGTATTAGCCTAACCACGTTCCTAATTAGCTGATCTGTTTCTTGCTTTCTAGGCCAGTGCCTGTACCAATGATGATATAAAACTGGTAGCATCCTTCCTGGATGATGGGGATAAAATCACCAAAATGGAGGCACTAAATGCCCTCAAAGCTTTCACTGTCGTCTGGAGGTTTAAAATCAAAATACAGGTAACCCCTTAACAGAAGCTATGCTTAAGCCTTTAATTCTGACATGATCGGGTTGTTGCAGTAGCTTTTATACATAAGGCTTCATGTACTGTTTGTGAGCACTGTAGGGAAAAAAAGCACTTTAGGATTTCTCCAGCTTTCACGTCACAGGCTTTTCTGTTTCAATGTATTTTCAATAATATCTCTACTGAAGTAATTTTAATTTTACCTCTTTTAGCTCTGCTAATCATTTTATGCTGTTTGTTTATTGTTTTGCTGCATGTGTGTCACTTTGCTGTGTATGTGTTACTTTTAGTTTTTTCCTTTATTGGATTTTAATTCTTTTGGTAAGAAACACATGTACTGTGGCTTGAAGGATGGGATATATTAAAAAGCTCTATGGCAAATAAAATAAACAGAGGGAAGAAGACTCACTACCTTGCCTCAGTATGGTACTTGTATACTTTCTCAGAGAAGGCAAAAGGGGAAGTCAAAATGGAAAAATGGCTCTGGGAAATAATTAAAGCTTTCCTCCCCAACTGCAACCCACTTTTGCTGTTAAATCTGTGAAATGTGGGAATTCCTATTTTTCACTTTATCTTTAGTCTATCCTCGCAGTTCAGCTGGGGAGTACAGCCCTTCTTATGTTGGTAGGGTGTGATTCACATAATGCCTCACCATTGGTAATTGTGACCAGGAGTGAGGGCAGTTGAAATCCATCTACACCTGGAGGGCCAGAGATTGCCTGCTGTTAGGTTAGGACCGTTAAATGTGAAACTGTTCCTTCCGTTTTCACTAGATGGCACATTATCCAACAGCTATAAGAGGAAAAATTATGGCTCTTTTTTGTTTGGTTGTTAACTTGAATTGACAAAGGCCTCACATAGATCCAAGGCAGCTCTCAATCCAGATTCTTCTGTGCCATGGGAACCTCAAGATTGTGTTCCAAACCAATGTTAGGCATTTCAATATTTTTGTTTCCTTTTCACAATTCATTCTGGTTGCAGAAGCTTGTTTCCTGTAGAATTTGCCATATTTTAATTGTTGTAAGCCGCCCAGAGACCTTTGGGTAGTGTGGGCGGCATATAAGTTAAATAAATAAATAAATAAATAAATAAATAAATAAATAAATAAATAAATAAATATTTTCCAATGATTAGGATAACAGGAAGAATGGAGTGGAAGGGTGGAGTTCAATATGAATACTTCTAAGTCACAGGGACCAGGGAGGGTGAGAAAAAATGGGTAGAGGAGCTGTCCCTCAGCCCTGTTGGCGTACATTTGACTATTGGGAACTAGGACCCCTTTCTGTTTCTTTGATCATTTAAAGTGTCACACTGGCTTAAGGAGTCATCCCTGAGGTTAATTTGGTGTCCTTGGGCTACCTCTCAGCCGAACTTACCTTACAAAGTTGTTGAAAGGATAAAAATGGGAGGGGGGGAAGAGAAATATAGGCTGAAAATAAAAAGATAAAATTGCTTGAAGCAGCATGGTGTCGGGGGTAGAGGGTTGGACTAGGGGACCAAAGTTAAAATCTCTACTCATCTGTGGAATTCAGTGGGAGACCTTGGGCCTGGCACTTTCTCTCAGCCTGACCTACCTTGCTACACAGGTGTGAAGATACCGTAGAAAAGAAAAGCAGGATCTAAATGTAATTTTTCTCCCACCTTGAGCTTCCTGAAGAAGATGTGAAGTATAAACGTAACAAACGCAGACTGTAAGACCTATTTAGTTGTGTTTTAAAGAATGTGGAGCCAACCTGCATTGCAGGAAATGTGCAAGCCCTACCACTCTCCCTTTTCTGTTTAATTGTGGAAAAGCAACTATTTGAAGCTGCCATAGCTGGTTAGCTTCATGAGCCAGAAGCCAGACTTTTGGAAGGGGGTGCCTCATGTGGAGAAGTACTCAGGTACAGCAGCTCCTCCTCTTACAACAATTGCATTTCGGTGACTACAGCGATGGTAATGGAGCAGTGGGGCTAGCACACTCCTCCCCATACGTGTGGGCTCCACGTTCTTTAGAACACAACAGACTAGGTTAGTAGTCTGACCACATTCTGAAGCCTCAAAGCTTGCTGAACTTCTCTGTTATGATCTGCACACACAAAAAGACAGTTTATGAGATGGATTCCATCTCACAAGCTATCTTGAGTTTACAAGAACTGAGCTCTTGTAAAGACACAGGCTTGAATTTACAAGAGCTGAGCTGTTGAGGACAGGATATGTTGGAAGTCACTCATTCATAGAGTAACCATAAGTTGGAAGCAATTTGATGGCACGTAACAACAACAACAGAAAATGTTTGCTTAGCAAATGAAAAGTAAAACTAGTTCTTCCATGGAGCCTATCCTGATCTCAAAGGATATTCCATTGCCTGCAAGAACAGAGGTATAGCAGTTAAAATCTAACAAAAAGTCTGCTTTGTTTTCCTGTGCAGGAATATGTTCCCAAAATTATTGAACTGGTGACCAGCAACTGGGATATGAACCTGCACGTTGCGGGGTTGAAGCTCCTGAATGGATTACATATACCAGACAACACTCACTCACTGCTGAAGAGGTTGCTACCGAACTTCATGGAAATTCTGCTCATGGCAAACACTTTGGCCAAGGTACAAAACTACCCAGACACTTCCTCTTCTTTCTCAATGCTATCTGATGCACGGTGAGCTTGGAGCTTTTAGAAGAACTGCAATGCACCTTCTGCCATGATTCCTGCAAATATTCACTAATAAAAATGGGTTGACGTTTTCCCTTTAAATATTGTTATTTATTGCAAGTGGAACAAAATGCTGCAATGGGAATAGCAGCAGTTCAGGATTCCTCCACCCTATTTCCTTCTCATATTAGTATGATTTGTTTTGGAATTGTTTCCTCGTTGCTTAAAAAACGTTGAGTTTGTTTCTATTGTATGACAGGACATGGCAACTGTGGCCCTCCAGATGTTTTTGAACTTGAACTCCCAATTATTCTGTCCAGGATAGCCAAATGTGAGGGGTTATGGGAGATGGGGACAAAACATATCTGGAAAATTAAGCGTTTCCCATCCATTCTGTAAAAGGTCTCAATGCAATCTTTCCCAACCTGGTGCTCTTCAGGTGTTTAGTATGACCACTCCCATCATCCCCTGTCAGCATGGTCACCAGATTTCTCTTTGCTGACAGTTTCTGAGAACAATTTTTTCTTTATTCGTTCAGGTGCAGGTTCTCAAGTTTCTTAGCACACTAGCACAAGAGGAAGACCTGCTGTATGACGTCATGAATTGCCGGGTAAGAGTCATTGAGCCCATATAGGGAAACTTTCTGTTGAGTCAGGGGACAAAGAATTGCAGAGGGATTGGTGACCCATAGTGAGGGCTGATTGGCTTGACTAGGGGTCTCAGTCCTACCCTGATGCACCTATGTTACGATGTGGCCATAGATAAAGACCTAGTTTTACATGTATGTGTCTGTGTGTATGGATCTGAGAGCTGTACTTCAAAAAAAGTAATTTTCTCAAGCTGGGATGCTGAGCAGTGGTGTTGTGGAACTGGAGTTTGCCCTCTCTGAGCATAATTGCAGTTCTCACAGGGCCTGCCCTGGAGGAGATTTTCCTAGCAGTAATGTATTGTGATGAACTATTTCTGTTCTAAAGCAAAATATTTCAGGATGGCAAGGGCTTGTCTCAAGTAGATGATTAAGACAAAACAGCCTGGCAAAATCTGTAATGTATAGTTGTCCACAATTGGGTCCCCCCTCCCCCTTGGAGATGGCAAAATAAACTCCTGGAAAAACTTGGACCTAAGAAGTTTTGGGATGCATGGTGTCCCCTCTCCAACTTTTCCTTTCTCTTGCAAAGTCCAACATGCTGCCTTTTGTCCAATCATTATTCTATGCAAGTCAGCTGATCCAAATGAACTGAGTATTATGCTCCATGATGCTGCTCCTGGGGATATATGTGTGTGCACACACAAGCATTGGTGCAGTTGCCTGTATTTCTGGACCCTTCTTGGGGTTGTAACCTTGGAGCTATCATTATGAGTACCTGCATTTCAAAACTGACCAATACACTCCTATTGCTGAGTGCAAAACATATTGTTGCAGGGAAATTGTTCACCTCTACAAAACCAAACCCATTACCATCTCATTTGAAGGTGCAGGGGAGAGATTTAAATCTTTGGAAAGTTGTAAGTACAATGTCACCAATCCGCCTGGAGCACAGGGCTGAAGTAGTCTCCTGGGGCTCCCAAGCAGACTTGGCCTATGATTACATAGTGGCAACTTTCAAGAGCCTTGATGTAAGAAATCAATAAGAACTTATAATCAACGTGAACCTATTACTCAGGTTACTTGTCATCCTGTTAATCTGCCCCAATAGCATGACTGTTGCCAAAGAAAGGCAAGAGACCTATTACTTTACTTCTGTTTCATGGTTTTTAGAACTCTGCATTTGGAGCATGTAAAACTAGAAGACCAATACAGGGTAGTGATTAGAATGTTGAATAAAGCTAGAGTTCTGCTCAGCTACAAAGCTCATTGTCTGATCTTGGGCTGGTCATTATTTCTCAGTCTGACCTGCCTCGCGCAAGTTTGTTGTGAGGATAAAAACTGGGAAGAGAGCTAGGTATGCCACCTTGAACTCCTTGGAAGAAAGTTGGGCCATGAATGTTTAAAAATATGACACAAAGAAAGGCCGATACAATCAGGAAATATTTATCAATGAAATCACCTGCATGGGGATAGTGAGGAATGGGGGAAAGGATGAAGAGACCTTTCACTAAAACTGGTTGTGATCTCTCTCCCCAAAAGGCACCCCCAGAGTTCCTGAGCCTCTTCCAGCCATCTCTGCCTGGCAACCTGCTTTGTGAGTTGTTAGTCTTCGTGGAGTGTCTGAGTGTGGGCCGCCTTTCCCCCCAGTACCAGTCTGTGCACTGGCAGTACAGTGATAACTCTCTTCATGAAACCATCTTTGGGGACAACTCCCGCCTGCCGGACCGTTTGCTTGCTCTCATCATCCACCCAGAGGAGGACGTGCAGGCTCAGGCCTGCAAGGTTATCCCTAGCCTCCGGCTCAACAGGGAAGAGAGCAAGGTGGCCAGTGGACCCCCCTTTGATGCCAACATCAGCCTCCATCCTCTTGAGTCAACGAGAATTAGCCAGGCCACTAACTCTGTCCTTAGTAACCACCCTTTTGTTCTCAGCACCCACCCCTCTGATGTCACAGACACTGACATCTCCTTTCACCCCGTCCATGATGAGAGTGCCCGCAGTTTCTACCCCCTCCAAGGCACCGATGAGACTGGAGACAGCTTGTACCCCCTTCAGAGGACTGACCACAGCTTCCACCCTCTAGAAAATGTCAGTGTCAACAGCAGTGGCCGGGTCCTTGAGGACTCTTTTGGCAGCTTCCATCCTCCTCCAGCTGCTCCTTTAGACGACAGTGACAGCAGCACTTAAGAAATCAGTTTATAGAGGAGAAAGACTAATAAAGAAGTTGGAAAAGAAAGGACAAAACTGCTTCTCAATTTCAGAGCTTGTCCACATAGTTTTGTGGTCCCTGGTCCGTCTAGGATTATTCTGGGATGTTCTGATATTTTTGTTGCAGATTTGAACAGATCATCGCAGTATTTGCACTCACACAGGGGCAGGTATTTTTTTGCTGGATGTGGTGGGATGCACAGGGCTCTGCGGGTACCACCCATCCATACACATTCAGAATTGCTCCCTGACATCTCATTCCCAATTCCAATCACCCCCATCAGTCACCATTTTAATTTGTCTTCCCTGCCCTTACCCCTAACCCACTTCTACTCTCCTCCTCTTGTTTTTCCCAGCTACCATTCTCAAGCCTTCATGTTTTTACCTATCAAACTATTTTTCTGTGTAAGTTCAGCAGTGGTTTCCCAAAGGAAGAAACATCGGATATCTCAAGAAAACTAAACAGGTCATGTTAAGGCATGGAGGAGTTGGAAACTGACCAGCAGAAACATGCCCCTGAGGAAATGACTCCAAATGAAAGTTACACACAAAGTGCATGGATAAGCATGCAACAATCAGGTACTAAAGTCCGCACAGGCAGACATGCAGAGGAGCTGATATGGAGAGGAACAAATTAAAGCAAAATAGAACAAAAAAAAAATAGTATCACTCAGCAGTGATGTTGAAAAACAACAACAGAAAGCAAGGTTTTTAAAATCCTACTTTGACTCTGTTTTACCCACTTTCTACCCTGGGTGACTGCCTGATCTGATGCAATGGGGTGCTCACAAGGGTGTCAGTTTCTGTCAACTGAGTTCCTGCTGTATCCAAACAGTGTTTTGTTTTGTTTTTAATCATCCAAATTAGCAGTTATTCAGATAAGCACTATGTGGGGAGAGGGGAGAGATACCCCCCAAAAAATGGTGGCGCCAGTGGAAATTGCCAGTGCTGTTTGGAGCACTGCAGGGATGGTATGGGGTGCTCTCAAAGATGGTGATCCAACAATATCTTTGGGCCGGTCTAGCCAGGAGAATTTGGAATGGTTTGGTTCACACTTAAAAGGTTCTTATCTTCAGCGCAATCTATCTTACCTCTTGCCTGAGTGATCGCTCCATTCGTACTGGAGATGTTTATTCTCCTGCAAGGTGGGTCCACACAAGTCTTTGGATCACTGGTTTACTAATGAGTAAGTTTACTTAGAGTAAGAAGACAGTGGCAGCGGTACTGCCTCAAGGGGAAAATGTTTGGGTGAAGACTGGGGAGATGGAAGGGAGGTAGCCCCCCTCCCTTTTTCCTCCTTTCTCAGCAGAGCTCCTCTGGGTCTGGGTTGCTTTGTGGAGGCAAAATCCATGAAGGCCCCAGAGCCCCCCTTTTCCTGCCTTTTCTTGCAGCCATCTTTCAACAGGCTGCAGTGGCTTTCCTTTTGTTGTTGTTAAATAAATTAAGTGGCCTATTGAAAGAACAATGTATTGACCTAGTATGCACTGCATCTGCTAATATGAAAAAGGTTAATATTAAATAAAATATTAAAATTAAGTATTAATATTAAAAATAAGAAGATGAAAATAGAGGAGGGCTTTCTCCATCCTTCCTTTCAACGCCACAACCCACCTATTACATCACAGAGTTGCCACTTCGGATAACGCCACCGACAGCTCCATTTGGGTGTGAAGTAGCCATCCAGACAGGCTACACAATGGGATAATTAGGGTTGTGCTGTATCATGCCAAAATATGCACACAAAAACCCCAGAAGCCCTTAGCCTTATGCCAGAAAGGTGCATGACAGCTGTCAAAAGGGAAGGATGGACTAATCTAAGTAGAAATACGTGTGGATGACACAATTTGGTATGAACCAAATCATATCAACTGTGATCTAAGTACTGATCTACATACCTGTCTGACTAGAGCATACCAGCCCACTCCCAGGTCAATCCCAGCCACACCTTTCTGTGCCAAGTCAAGAGGTTTCTGCTCTTCTGGTGTGGGCAGAATTGCTCTGGTTTGGATCAATTCCAGTGTGTGTGATCACTGGAACTGATTCAAAGCAAGCCTTCCTCTTTCAATTTGCCAGTAACATGAAATAGCTTTAAAAGCGAGCCAGTTCAGGATATTGGCAAATTAATCATTTCCCCTGCTTTCCATGTGAACAGTAAGGTTAGAACAATCTAATAAAGCCTGACCTTCCCAAGTGGTCCACACTAGTTTCCTCCCTGCTGCTCGTGCAGCCGTCTCCCGACTCTGTTTTCCAAGAACTTTTCCACAAAGTATCTGAATTGCTTTTGCCTCCCATTGCCACCAGCAATACTACCTCTACTTCTGTCTTCTTCAAGGCAACACATCCTGAACTACTATGTCATAATGAATACAAAGAGAGGAAAGAATGTCAAACACTATGAGACTTCATCCAATTTTTACAAATGCTTTAGTCAGAACAGAGATTAAGGAAGGATGCTCCTTGCTTACAGACACACCCTGTGGCAGCACAAGAAGACAAAAAGCATGACCTGAGGAAGTAACCAGAATGATAGGCTTCAGTTTCATTTAGGAATAAGAAATACAGTTCTTTCTATGATGGAAGCTGCAGAACAACATATCAGATTGCAGAAGGCAAGTAGTGGAAGAGGCACTAAATTGTAAAATGCTTTTCCATAAAAAAATGGGGATTGTGAGGAAAAAGTAGATTTTTAAAGTACAGCTCTTCAGTGCTGAACTGATGTATAAAAATATTCAGAGAAAATAGTAAGGGTGTAGAATACACCTAAGACAAGTAAAGGTTTGTAGCAAATTGGATGAGAGGTATATTTGGAAGTATTTGCAGTTTAACCAAAAGCATGTGTGTTAAAAAATGGAGACAATGATGCCTGGGTTTATTCGGAAAACTGTACTGGAATGATTTTGCCATAGGAGTGATTACAGCTGCATAATTGGTAAAAGGAATCAAGGAAAGTATACATGTATCTAATTTTTTTCTTTATGGGCATTGCTGTCCTTTGGGTCCCGGCAGATGCCATAATCAGTGTTGGTGATAACCCCTCCGATTGTCCAGCTGGCATCACAATTTAAGCCACCTTCACAGGGACACCTGTAATAAAATCCATAAAGGTGCTGCAAACATAAAGAATATATAGATCAGAATATAAAGTTTAAGAGTTACATGTGCCCCTTATCTTATATTCATTCTGTCACTCAAGCCAAGTCCAGGCATCATCCTGTACCTCTTACTTCTCTTCCTATAGATCAGTAGTTCCCTGCCTTGGGTCCCCAGATGTTCTTGGACTAAAACTCCCAGAAACCTTTACCACTAGCTGTGCTGGCCAGGATTTCTGGGAGTTGTGGTCCAAGAACATCTGGGGACCCAAGGTTGGGAACCACTGCTATGGCGCTTGGAAAAGTTACTTTTTTACTAAAAACTTGTGGTAGCTGGGAGACTGTGATTTGCAGTTACCGAATCAACTTTTTGAAGATGTGGTTGAACCCGTAACATTTTGACAGATGCAGTTGTTCAATAGTCAGTCAGATTACTGATCCATCTAGTCTTGTCCCATTTATTCCAAATTGTCAAGGGATCAATCAGGGTCTCAAGAAGGGTTTCTTTCTCATGCCTGATCTCTGAGATCCTCTACTTGAAGGTATTAACACAGACAGTCTATATATTCCCTACCAATAAGATATGGGCCAGGCTTCATGTGAATCTCTCATACTATTGGAATTCTTCTTATCAGTTTCCCTTTTTCTCCCCCTTTCCAGCATACTCCTATACATGTCTATCTGAAGCAAGTCATATTGCGTGCAATTGTACTTACCTTCTGCTACCACCAGTTCTGCTCCTAATTTAATCTTCCCTTCCCACCAGTATGATGACCATTATTTCTCCCTACAGTGTTCTTTGCTGGGTTCTTCTTTCTGCTCAAGAAAGATCTGCTCTAAACCAGATCCTGCTCTTCGGGATCTCTATCAGATTCATAGTATGGGTTTACAATGAATATGATGGCCAGCAGAACAGTCAGAAGGCAGGTACTGAGTAAATGGTAAGAAATGCATCTACCTTCCTGGAACATTCCTGGTTCTCAGCTGCCTTGTCCACGCAACGGGCCAATCCTAACAAACTGTTTTTGTGACAGCATCCGCTTTTGCACTGGACGCTTTGCAAACATAGCTCCCCATTGTCCTAGAAGGAAAGCACAGTTTGATGAGAAGCAAGAAATACAATAGATGTCCACACCCTCTGCTCCCCTTGCAATCAGGCTGATGCATGTGATCTTGGTTTTATATGAGACTGTGCCACAAATAATGTCCAGTGTTTGGATTAAATGGTCAGTCTTGCAAATGTCTCGCATGTCCTGATTTCCCCTGTTGGAATCATGGGTCACTAACTCCAGGATCAGTCCATATTTGAAAGATGAACTAATTCATCTTGATCATTTTGGTGGGATAAATTATTATCATAACATTTTTTAAAATATATGAAAACTGAGTCTGAGAGTCACTTCCTGTTTTATGCCTTTGATGAACCAGCCTAAGTGGGTCTCAGTGCTGTGCCAACCAACATGAGTGAATTCTTTCTTGCACACATGCTCCAACTCTTCTGAATGCAAACCATTTTTTCTTATGCCCTTATAGGCTGCTCTTTCCTTTGTGGGGAAACCACCACAGCAGAATCTGCCCCGTATACAGAGCCCATGGATGAAGTGTTGTAGTAGAAAGTGGACTATTGTCTTTCTAAGGGAGGAATGTGCCAAAGAATTGACCAACCCAGCAGAATTCTTTGCCCCTTAACAATGCAACATTTTGTGCCTAACAGTAAACTGAAGGATGTCTAGTAAGATAGTTCTATGGGATGAGGAAAAAATGTGGAAGAAATTCACACACACACATAGGCATCCTTCAGTCTCGAGAGACTATGGTAATGTGCTCTGTATGGAGGATTTGGAACAGCGTCTAGTGTTTCGACGCTGTATGCAAAGCTGGAGTGTCCTCTCCAGGGCACGAAGCCTGGGTAAAATAATATGGAGGATAGGCTGTTACCCAAGCAGCAAATCCCCCCTCTCCATGTCGCTGAAATAGTCCAATGGAGAGGCAATAGCCAATACAACTGGTCCCAGCGACGTCGCAGGAGTTGCCAGAACAACATGAACTGCCTCCGGGACTCCGGCTCCAGATTTTGCCTCGAGGTTGACTCCTGAAGCCTTTTCAGTGAACTTCTATTTATTAGACAATTTGTAACTACAGTGCTGCTCCTACCCATCTTGCCTCCTACTTTATAGCCTTAGGAAAAATGAAGTGGACTTCCCGGAGGATATACCAGACTTTTCCCATGCAACTTGCTCAATGAAAAGTAAACTATAATCGCTGGTTTATTTCTCATGATGTCTTGGACAACTGCAGAATGCTTTCCTATGATGAAAAGCAGTGGACTGTGAATGTGGATTCAGAGAGATCAGCCTTTATAATAACATCACACAACTGTGAATAAAATATAGGTGCAACACCAGAGTCACCACTTGACACAGTTCAGCAAAAATCATGATGCACAGGTGAAAATAGATGAAGGAGATAAGTGTATTATTCAGCAGACTGACTAAATGTACACTCTTCTAGTCTTCACTGCAGCAATTGACTAGATGTGCAACACTACTTTTACGTATTGTATTGACTAAACTTTTGGTTCTCAGCCAAACTATGAACTTCACAGCCAAGTCTTAAGTCCATCTTCACCAACTGGATTATTTTATTGGAATCTATTTGCTATCTCTGCAGAGTTTCTATTACAAAATCTCAGCAATCTGATTTATTTATTGGTTTGTTTATTTCTCCTTTTTGCTAGCAAAGACTGAAACAGGACTCAAATTAGATATTAATTAACCCATTTTCTCTTCCACAATGGAATTTCTTCAGATATATGTGCCTCAACAATCAGATCCACCGATTATGCCCATTTACCCTCCAATGACTTATCCCATCACAAAACAAAGCACAATTAATGCAAGATACAGAGGTGAAGAAAAAACATGTGCTATGACTACTGCATTTTACACCACTTGGGGAAACACTTCTGCCAAAAACAGAAAAAGGAATATATGATAAATGTATTGGCCAGAATCCTATTTGGAGAAACAGAAGTGAGAGAAGCTCATGATTCTTCGATATAAAAAGTTACTGCTAATTACTTCAAGTGTTTCTGATCTTGGGAGAAAAACTTGGGGGTCATTCTGGTGCTACTATTGTTAAACATCTAGGAGGAATTTTTTTAAAAAAATCAAACTCCTTTGTTAATCGACTTCAAATCATCTAGAGATCTATGAGTAGCTCCAGCTCTATCTTCCATTTGCTTTTGAACAAGAGTGACTGAAGCATCTCTGAAATAAATTCTTATTTGGATCATAGCCTGAAACCAAATGAAGAATGTCTGTCAAAGCTTTATGCTAGAACTGGGCAATAATCCCTTTGTTAGAAAGAAGACCATGAACACTAAGACAGAAACTCTTTCATCTAGAAAAGCAAAAAGTAGAGTACATAATGCATAGTACAATACTGTATCAGCCAGTACTCTCTTACCAGATTGATGATAAGTCCTCTTGGACTAGCAAAAGTCTCTGCCAAGACAAAGGTGAGCAGCAGCAAGACCCAAAGTTTTTCCATTGGTTATTGGCAGCCAACAAGCTGATCTGGTGTTCTTTAATTGAGAACTCAGCACTTCTAGAAAATTGCAGATTTATAAAGCATGTCACCAAAGCCATGTGATTCCTTCCTTCCAATCATCTATGAATGCATGTCTACTTGTGGAAAAATACCAGTGGTGGAAAAATACTATTGGAGACAACAACCCAGACTAAGAAATCATAGAGGAGGGAAATGGCAGATAAACTGGGGATAGATGGTAAATCTATGCTCACTTACCTTGAAGTAAATTCCACTGAATTCAGTGGGATTTATTTCTGAGTAAGTATGCAATGATCAGCTCTAGGTGGTAAGTTAGTGGGTTTTGTGGGGTGGGGTGGGCTGAACTGAGCATACAGTGCAGTGGGTGCACAGTTGCTCTCCCAGCACCTAGCTTTTTGTTTTATTTAAGATTCTCATATTGCTGCAAAGCTGCTGAAAACAAATTATCCTGGTAAGTAGAAGGAAGCCACGATTCAGCATTGCCTGTTCTAGCAGGCAGGAAAAACAGAATTAGTTCTGTGAGATATTCCTAATCGATCTGTTAGCTCTAGATTTTCCTAGGAAACATGGTACTTTGATAGCATTTTAAGGCATGGTTCCTTTGAAGACGGTATACCAAAGGGACTGAATTTACCAAAATGTGATTAAATTTGAAATAATCCTTTCAGGGACATTTGCAAATGGGAAAGTATGCAACTTCATCAGCTGCAAAAAAATAATAATCCTCTGAGTTATCATGCTTCCTCACCCGGAGAAGAACTGAATTGGGACAAAGGTGAAAAACAACTTGTGGTTCAAGAATCCTGCTCTCATTGCTCATTTCATAATGCTTCCATTCAGAATCCAAGCAGGATTGTCAGCTGAATGAAAAATAGGTAGAGTGCAGTAGCGTGTGAAAAGCTTGTTCTTTCCCAAAGCTGGCATTCAGTCATATGGAGATAGGGAATTATTTGGAGCTAGTGCAAGCTGCACTAGTGGAATTTTCTCCCGGCACAAGCACATCTCACAACATAGTGGGTTCCTTGGTGGGCAAGGTCAGATCACTTGTTGAATGCTTTTAGGAGTACAGTAATATTTGAACTAGACACTCCAAAGTAGCTTTTCACAAGTATTACACTACAGTTTCCATCACCCCATAATGGGGTTGTAATTTAGCATACTGTATCTGAGAGCTCCTGGCCTGTGGACGGCTACATACTATCTGGCTTGTGACTTTGGCAATCTCATATGTTGTGTGTTTTTTAACAACTGGACTAGGAAGTGTTCTGCTGTTCTGAAATTCCTCAAATAGAGTGCTCAGCTACTGTGAAATTCAATGAATGCAACTCTCAGGTTTCATGTTTAAAACTCCAAGGATTCCCAAATAGCCACAGGCCATCTTAGAAACTAGCTGTCTAGGAGGCATGTGCATAAAATTGGATCCCAAGTCCTGACACCTTGGTCTAGTATAAAAAAAGAAGTGGCAACAAGAAAAGTAACACTCTCTACCTTCCTTGTTTAGAGTTCTTTCAAACAGAGGAGACTGCAATAATGTTTACTGTTCCCTTTCATTACGTGTTAATATTCTAGTATGGTATATGTTAATGGGTCATAGATCCCTGGGGTGCTGACACAATATGTTAACTTTAATAATTAAACATGATATCAGCCACATAGAATCCTGTGCACTATGGTTTATTTGCTTGATATTGTTCATTGTTTTTAAATGGGGCTACAGAAAATTGGCCACAGACTGCCTCACACTAGAATGCCACATGATTCTTTCCATCTTCTAAGATTTATATGTATCGTTAGTTCTTATAGCTCCTTTATTTCTCTGAGCTTCAACACTGGCCATGCTTAGCTGCTCATGTGTGTATCTTATTTGGCAAGCTGAGTTCCTGAGTGCTTGCACTGTATGCAAGATATTTTTCTGCCTTTGGAACAAGTTAGGAGAGGGAGTCGAGAAAGGAGAACACACGGGCTTGATCCAGCTGGATTTCTCCCCTCCTCATGCCCTCCTCATGGCCATCACCCATAAACTTTCCTGTAGGAAGCTCCCAAGATAGAAAAAGAGAGTGATAAGAATAACACATATGTTGTATCTGGACTCTCCTTCGGTTTCACAGGGGCATCTGCCAACAGCTATTCTGTGGGAAATATTCCAACTATATATATTTGCTTGTTAAGTTAATATTGTCTACTGTGATTTTATTAATGTGATTTGATCTGGGAAGAGTTAATGGACTGAGAGGAGGAGGGGTTTCACCCCTGACTTTCAAGAAAGGGTGCTCTAGTCATGAGTTGGCTGTGGTTTTGATGTTACTTGTAAGCCACCTTTAAAAGATTTGTATCATGAATGGCAGCACATATGAACAATTGTCACAGACAGACAGACAGACAGACAGACAGAGAAAAATGTGAGTGCTATTAATATATCCCAGTTTAATTTGTACGTTAAAAACAAACTTTTCATTGATTTCGCCTATTATTGCCATTGGTCAGTCCTTTAATATAAAACAAAACAAATGGGAAAAGAAATAATAGTAATCTCAACAAAAAGGAATATTTCATGCAGACGCAGATTTAAATCCTCATTGTAATTATTTTCTGCTCCCAGTATAGTTTATAGTATGATTTATCAGTTGCTTTGTTGTTGTACATACTACTATACAGAATTTTGTGACCTCGACTTTGATTTCACTTGAAGAATTTACTAACTTGCATTCAGTTTTGAATTTTGTTGTGTTTGAGGAGAAACAATAGCTCTTTGCTAGAGTTTCTAGCCACCCAGATGTTAATTGCAAATAGGCTCAGGTGGCTATCTCTGATGAATTAGCTATGATACTTTGGTTGCAAAGTTGGGATGCTTTATCTGAGCTAAAGGAGTCCAAGCTCTGCTTGTCTACTGTCTTAGATCATTTTGTTCTTGTATAACTAGAGTTAATCATAAGATGTATGCCAGACTTCTCAGCTAAGTGAGCAGTTTGGTCCCATATTTTTCATTTTAGCAAGATTGGTAAGTGATTACTATCTTGAGGTGTCTGAACTTTTAAATAAACTATCTAATATTTTGTGTGAAGCCAAGACAAAATCAATGATCTTCGCTCCATTTCCTCTCCAGAATGTGAACTCTCCAGGGAAATTGGTCCAGACTGTTCCACTGAGGATAAAAAAACAAAAACAAAACCCTGGTCTCTTTGCAAACTGAACTAATTGATAGCCTTTCAAATTGTGCTTTAAATCTTTAGACAGTTTCAGTGAAATGAAATTTTAAGTTGCATATGTTGGAGGAAAAGCATTATAATGTGAATACAGAACTGCATATGAGCAGCTAATTCTAGTGTTAAAGTCTCCTGCCAGTAACACAGAGGCATTTAGAAATGTCAAAGATAAGTTGGCTACATACTCTTCCAGCCTGAGCCAGTCTTCACATGGTACCTTGAGGGGGAAAGGTAAAAGTGTATAATCAAAAGATTATGATGTTTAACATTCACAATACAAGCTAAAGCTTTCTGATCACATGGGTGTTCCTTTGTGCCTGTTTCCAGGACAGATCAATGTAACATGCCGCCTTTTGGTCTACCTCCTTTCTCCCCTGTTAGTGCTGGAAGAGAATCCCTCAAAGAGCACTGGTTCCCAAGTCCAAGTCTCTTACAAGAGAACAATAACATACAGAATTAAATAGTGTTGGAAAGAGGCATCTAGCCTTTTGGAAGGTCAGCCAGAAACATTCCATAAAGAATTTTAATTGTGCCTTGGGGTTTCCCCTTTAAAGGGTGTCCTAGCAATGCTTCTAAATCAAGCATTTTGTTGTCATCTGAAGGGATAACAATTGATCCATATTAGATGTTGTTGCAGAAACCAAAGGAGTTTGTAGTAATCTTAAGAAGATGGACCACTCCTGAATCTGACAAACTACTAAGGATCAAGTAATCAATTCTTTTTTTATCCTTATCAGGATGTAAATGCATCTGTGGCAAACTGTGGGAATCAATGTAGGATTTGACAATTTGTCATGAGTTAGGAACCATTGACTGATACTTAATCCTTTTGAGTGGGTTTCCAGCATCTGTACATACCTTATCTTATCTGTTTCTCTTTCAAGTCTAGTTCTGTAGTGATTTTTTTTTATTTTATTTTTTGGTATAACAGTCACTTTCAGGTCACTCAAAGAGTGTCTAGATCGAAATGTTCTGAAGCAGGTTTTTATGTATGGGCATTTCTGATGTCAGATTTATGTCCATTAATTCTTTTGCAAAGAGATTTTCCCATTTGTCCTATGTAGAGTGCAGAAGGGTATTGATGGCAAACAGTGGTATAGACCAGATTAGCAAGGGAAAGAGTAAACAAGCCACTGATGTTCTGTGTGACATTGTTGGTGTCTGTCCTGGGGGTTCAGGCAGATGCAAATATACTGTATCTTGGGGCTTGGCTGTAGGCAATAGATTTCATAGTGTGCTCATGATGGAATCTGGAGGCATGCAAACATGTATATAGGTTGGTGGGTTTTCAATGCAGTGTGATGCTAAGATGTCCATGCTGCAGCTTCACAATGGTGTCCAGAAATTTCTCTGTCATGTAGATTGGTCCAGGCTGAGGTTGATGTTAGAATAAAAATTATTGAAGTCCTATTGGAATTTCTCTAGTGCATCTTTTCCATGAACCCAGATGATAAAAATGTCACCACTGCACCCCAAATAGATGAGGGATTTTTAGTACAAGAGTTAAGAAAGCATTGACTATACTGTATTTGCATGCTGTGGTGCCATATGAGTACCCATGGCAGTTCCATTAATCTGGAAATAGATGTTGTTGTCAAAGATGAAGTAATTATGCATGAGTACCAGGTCACTTTTAATAACATAAAGAGCATTGTTGTCTGATTAAAATCCAAAGGTCTCACATTCTTGATGGTAAATTTGGTAATTCTTTTTTGGTTGAACATCCAAGGGAGTGGTTTCTGAGTGGTTAAAGTGTTACATTGGCAATACTCTAATCTTTTAATGAATTAAGCATTGTTGGCAGCCTTGCTGTTCTTTTATCAAAATCTTGAGATAAGGTTTTGGTAGCAGAGACTGCAGGAACTGTGGTCTCAAAATGTGTTGGAGAAAGAGTTCGGCTAGTACTATTTGCAATTAGAGGGTGGATAATTTACGTCAGCAATACCCTGGTTGCTGATATACCAAAGTAAGAAAGTTTTTAATAACATCAAAAGTATTGCTGTCTGATTAAAAGTCAAAAGGACTCACGTCCTTGATAGTAAACTTGGTAATTTTTCAACTTTCTGAAGATCAATAAAATGTATATCCAAGCATAATAGCTGACTCAGTGGACAAATGGGTCTTCTACTTATCCATTGTCCTTTGTTTAACTGATTACTGTATTAGCAATATGCAATATAATTTGGCTACTCTGCAGTCATCTGAACATTCCCTCTAGCCATTGCCCACTCTATAAAAGTATCCTGTAAAATTTGTGTCTTTCAGACAGTCAGTGTAGAATTGGCTTCAACACAGTTCCTCTGCGTAGTCAGTGGGGGCAGGCTATGTGAAATCCTCAGACTGAAAGTATCAAATATATGCCTTCTTAATGAGTCAAGTTTACCAAAGATGAGAGAGAGAGTTGCTAGAATATATTTTTAACAGTATTGGAAGTAAGAAGGGAGTATCCCAGTATGACCACCAGCAGTGATGCCCTTTGTTGAACCTGGTTAGCTTCTGCATTTGAGGGAGGCGGGAGGCAGGTTACTGCCTGAAGCATACAATGGCAATTTGGGACTTAGGGGCTCAGTCCCTGGAAAAGATTCATTATTGAGAAAAGAATATGCATCTGTAGTGGACTGGATTTCTGGCTCTAGCCTGACAACTATTTGAGCAAATAAGAGCAGAGAGTTCACTCACCAAGTCCTTTGATGATATTAAGTCATCAACCCGTAGCAAGTTTCAGTGGAGCGTAAGAACTGGAACTCACTCTTGGTCTTGTTTTCTTCTTCCCCATGTTAAAATAACTACAATTAATTTCTCTGGATTAGGTTTCTCTGAAAACTCCATTCATCAGTGGAAGTGTTCCAAACCAACTGACTGTAAAACAGAAGAGGAAAAAAAAACCCAACACCAAGTAGAGATAGCAAGACATAGCAAAATAATGAAAGCAAGGCTAAATGCTGTTGTACACACATCACCATCTTGGCTCCTGCGCACACTGTTTTTACTGTGAACCTAAGAAGCTACCTATCATGGATCATTCCATTCCAGTCCAGAGTTTAGAAAAGCTGTTTGGTCAGCCCAATACAGAGCATGGCTAATGGCTATGCCAATTGGAAAATTCTGGGAATTGTGGTCTGAAAGGGAACTTTTTGAAGCACTGGGCCAGTACCACCCCTTCTCTGACTGGAAGCAGCTCTTCAGGATTTCAGACAAGATTTACTCTGTAAACCCCAACAGGAAACTGAATAGGTTGCACCAAACTCCGGGAGGCAGTGGAAGACAGGAGGGCCTGGTGTGCTCTGGTCCATGGGGTCACGAAGAGTCAGACACAACTTAACGACTAAACAACAACAACAACATAGGAACTGTTTTCTCTTCAATTGGGAAATCATTCCATAGACCAGAATGTTGTGGCTGGCTGGCTGATTCATATTTCCTGAAATGTGGGGAGGAAATCTGGACAACTGTTCTGCTTTTTGGTTCATGTACAAACAACACACTGTGTCACATTTTTATGCAAATTGCATGTTTCATTATGTCTGCCTCTTTGTTTCAAAAACATTTTCTGTGACAGCTAAGAATTGTTTGAAAAGAAAACCTGTGTAAGGAAACCCTGCCTGGCAAGGAAACACATCAAATATGTCATCTGTTGGCATTTGAAGAAGAACTGAATCCATCTTCAAGGAAGAATACCCCAAGCAGCAGATGCTGTTCAGACAGCAGTTATTTCTTTAGATATTTTTCACTAGGAATGTCAATGTAATTTACTATAAAATCTTATTGGGTAGGAAGAGGGGGTGTTATTATTTCCAGACCAGATGGAAACTTTATATCAATCTTCAGTAAGTTCATCACAGCTGACATTTTCCCCTGTTAATCTGTTCCTAGGATTCCTCCTGGGTTGGAAATTGACAGATTTAACAGTGAAATTGATGAACAGGTGTGGGATTTCCCACTCGACTCAGAAACCAAAACAAAGTAAGGCTTTGATCTTCACCATCCTTAATCAGCAAACTTCCCATTGCCAGCAAGGGAAGGAGATTCTTTCCTGCCAGCTAGGTCTGGTACACAAACCAAGATATACAGTATGTTAGGTATTCCACTTAAGCAAAAGAGCATTGCTCAGGAAAAAAACAAACTTCAGTGTAAGTGTTTGATGAGTTTGGATGGAAGAATGAGTTTCTTATTTTGATGACCTGCCTTCCATTACATAACCAAATAGGCATTGTGGCGGGTTCTGGTTAAATGGATATACCCTTGTATGAAATGGTTCTACAAATGCTTCATCACACAGCCAAATCCAAGTTCTTTCACTGAATGCACTGGGTTGGATACAAATGTGTGTGTAACTGACAGGGATGGGGACTTTAGTTGTGTGACTCACTGTCAAATTGGACTTAAGTTGCACTGGTGACTTGACTCAGGTGGTTTTTTTTTCATGACTTGGATTCAACTCATGACTTGGAACTCCCCTCCCTTTTTTCTGGGGAAAAATCTTGATTTTAATAGGGACTGAAACTTGGGGCTTGGGACTCAGGAACTGGTACCAAAAATTCAGACTCAGACTTGAGGCTTGATACCAAAGACTCAGACTTGGACTTCGGACTCGGACCCAAAGACTTGCCAACATCCCTGGTAACTGAACTGGCTGAAGTGGCCTTCTCTGGCCCCTCCAGTCCTGCACAAAAGCTACACAGAGAGGCAGGTTACTATTTTGTACCCTCCCACCCCAAATCAGTTGGGAGGCACCTTCTCTAAACAGCATCTTTCTGAGCACTGAGGGCAGATTCCGGCTTCCACCCTCTGCTTTTATATGGCGTTTCAAAGTCCTGAAATTAGTTTTGATATATGTCTGGGTTGTGTTGTGAGTTGGGGATCTGACAAAGCAACAACCATTACTACTAAGAATCACATATCCAAGAGCACACTACAGCTAGTTTAATTAATGATTAACAATTCAATCCTATGCATACCTCCTCAGAAACAAATCTCATTGTGCTCCATGTGCCTTTATTGTCTAGTGAGTGTATTCACTGAAGTTTCTAAGTCCTGAATGGAAAAGTCTGGAAATGGCACCTCACCATAAGGGAAGTCTATGGGACAGAACAGGCCTCACCCTGAAATTTTGGGATGGGTACTGCTCTAGTCACAAGGCATGAATGAGATCAACAACTTAGATGCATTGTGTGTCTTTGTATCACTCCCCCTGCTTTTTTGCAATTGGGAGTTGGGGGAACCACTTTACGGTGGTTCCTCTCCTTCCTGACTGACCGTGTCCAGAAGGTGATGCTGGGGGACAGTTGCTCTGCCCCATGACGTTTATGTCATGGGGTTCCTCAGGGCTCGATACTGTCCCCCATGCTGTTTAACATCTACAAGGAACTGCTGGGAGAGGTCATCAGGAAGTTTGGACTGAGGAGTCAGCAATATGCTGACGACACTCAACTCTGCCTCTCGTTTTCCACCAATCCAGGTGAGGCGGTTTCTGTGCTGAACTCGTGTCTGGACCTGATAATGGACTGGATGAGGGTTAATAAATTGAAACTCAATCCAGACAAGATGGAAGTGCTGTTAGTGGGTGCTTCACTGCACAGGCTAGAGGGACATTTCCCTGCCCTGAATGGGGTTGCACTCCCCCTAAGGGACAGGGTCCGCAGCCTGGGGGTGCTCCTGGATCCCAGTCTAACTCTGGAAGCCCAGGTGGACTCAGTGGCCAGGAGCGCCTTCCTTCAGCTGCGGAAATTATACCAGCTATGGCCCTACCTGGACGAGCAGAGTCTCATGACAGTTACGCATGCACTAGTAACATCCCGTATAGATTACTGCAATGCGCTGTACATTTGAAGACGGTCCGGCGACTGCAACTGGTCCAGAATCGAGCTGCGCTGCTGGTGAGTGGTGGGGCCGCTAGGGAACACATCAGGCCAATTCTGTTCAAATTACATTGGCTACCAGTCGCTGCCCGAGCCCAATTCAAAGTGCTTGTTTTGATGTATAAAGCCCTAAACAGCTTGGGCCCTGGATACCTGAAGGACTGCTTCCTTCCATATGAACCTACCCGGCAATTAAGATCTAGCCAGGGGGCCCTCCTGAAAGAGCCATCCCTCAAGGAGGTAAGAGGGATGGCTTGTAGACAAAGGGCCTTTTCAGCAGCTGCCCCCAGACTATGGAACGCCATCCTGAGGGAGATTCGTCTGGTGCCAACGTTGATGACGTTTCAGCGCCAGGTCAAAACCTTCCTGTTTCAGAAGGTTTTTAATTGAAATAATATCAACTGTGGGTCCTGATGGCAATTTTTTTAGCTTTGTATTTTTAATTGTATTTTAATTGTTTTTATCTTTTATGTTTTTATCTTTTCAATTTTATTGAATTCAAATTGTTGTAAGCTGCCCAGAGACCTTTGGGTAGTGTGGGTGGCATATAAGTTAAATAAATAAATAAACAAATAAATAAACACTGATCTATATTATTGTTGTTGTTGTTTAGTCGTTAAGTCGTGTCTGACTCTTCGTGACCCCATGGACCAGAGCACGCCAGGCCCTCCTGTCTTCCACTGCCTCCCGGAGTTGGGTCAAATTCATGTTGGTAGCTTCGATGACACTGTCCAACCATCTCGTCCTCTGTCGTCCCCTTCTCCTCTTGCCTTCACACTTTCCCAACATCAGGGTCTTTTCCAGGGAGTCTTCTCTTCTCATGAGATGGCCAAAGTATTGGAGCCTCAGCTTCAGGATCTGTCCTTCCAGTGAGCACTCAGGGTTGATTTCCTTCAGAATGGATAGGTTTGTTCTCTTTGCAGTCCAGGGTACTCTCAAGAGTCTCCTCCAGCACCACAATTCAAAAGCATCAATTCTTCGGCAGTCAGCCTTCTTTATGGTCCAGCTCTCACTTCCATACATCGCTACTGGAAAAACCATAGCTTTGACTATGCTGACCTTTGTTGGCAAGGTGATGTCTCTGCTTTTTAAGATGCTGTCTAGGTTTGTCATCGCTTTCCTCCCAAGAAGCAGGTGTCTTTTAATTTCGTGGCTGCTGTTACCATCTGCAGTGATCATGGAGCCCAAGAAAGTAAAATCTGTCACTGCCTCCATATCTTCCCCTTCTATTTGCCAGGAGATAGATAAGGTGGTCAGGCACTCCCATTTCTTTAAGAACTTGCCATAGTTTGCTGTGGTCCACACAGTCAAAGGCTTTTGTGTAGTCAATGAAGCAGAAGTAGATGTTTTTCTGGAACTCTCTGGCTTTCTCCATAATCCAGCGCATGTTAGCAATTTGGTCTCTAGTTCCTCTGACCCTTCGAAATCCAGCTTGTACTTCTGGGAGTTCTTGGTCCACATACTGCTGAAGCCTACCTTGTAGGATTTTGAGCATAACCTTGCTAGCGTGTGAAATGAGTGCAATGAGTGAAATGAGCCTTTTGTTTCTGTTCATGGGGTTTTCTTGGCAAATATACTGGAGTGGTTTGCCAGTTCCTGCTCCAGGTGGATCGTGTTTAGTCAGAACTCTCCACTATGACCTGTCCATCTTGGGTGTCCCTGCACGGCATAGCCCATAGCTTCTCTGAATTACTCAAGCCCCTTTGCCACGACAAGGCAGCAATCCGTGAAGGGGGATCTATATTATAAGATCAGAGAAAAGGTTGCAGAGTTGAGTATACAGGCAATACTTTGTCCACTAAATACATACAGTGTGGGTACCAAATGTTAAACATTAAAGTCAACAGATGTGACAGCTTGTCCTTGTCAACACACTGAGTGTCATGTGAATCCGTATTTTGATGTCTTTTCTGGACAATGGTAGACAGTACCCATCGTGGGTGGTAGAGCAGAAAGTTGGAGGACCCAAATATAAATAATGAGTAACATCAGGAATGGCAGAAAACCTCTAGAAAACCTCCCATTGAAACAAATTGGTTAGTCTTTAAAAGGTCACAGTATGTTGCCTCTTCCTCCCTTTTTTCTCCTTTTTCTTTTTCCTCTTTAATTTGGGAATAGGTACAGAAGTGGGCATTCACACACATGAATATGCATGAAAAATCCGGCTGAGACCCTGACCCTCTCCTCTAGCAAGGAAGCGAGCAGGTGTGGGTCGGTGGGGCATTGCCTGAGCTTAAGGTGGGGCAGTGCCCCACTACCTCTAATGGACCACCCTCCACGGTTTGCAGGACGAACAAGCCAAAGGTACTCTAATTGCCTGGGAAGACGTTTAAGAAGACTGAGGAGTTAAAAAACCGTCTTGCATCTGCAAGCCCGAAAGCGCCTTAGTTTTGACGTCAGAGAAGCGGAGAATTTCCACCAGGTGGGCCGTCCTCGCCCGCGCCACGAGGCTGCCAGCCAATGGGTTCCTTCGGCCTGGCTCTTCGTTCACGCGGCGCTTCCTGCCGCCCCAGCTAGTCCGCTTGCCGCTGTCCGTGGTGCTGAAGCAGAGGGCGCGAGAGAAGCCGCAGAGCGGGAGGGGTGTGTGAGTGTGTGTGTGGGTCTTCTTCCTTGACACCGGTAGAAGTAGAGCGAGGGACGGGGCGATTGTCTGCTTCCCCTCAAAGGGGAGATGGCGACAGCCGCTTCGGCAACGTCAGGTCTGGAGGAGGAGCCACTTAGATAAGCAAGGATCTTTTAGCCTCCGACGGCTTCTTGGTGAGCCGATTTGGATAGAAACGAGCAGGCAAAGCTGGCGAACTGGCTTCTGAATTGAGAATCCGAATCTCCCAGAGTTCAGATCTACCGGCCGGGACCGGGAAACGAAGCCTGCAGCCCCGATGACACGAGACTCCACCTGCTGCTGTCCCCTCCCGATGCCCTTGCCGAAGTAAAAGAGCAGTGTTCTCACACTCCGGTCCTGAACTCCTCCGACTTGCATCCACTTCCAAACCTCCTAGCAGACGCAACCCTACCACAGCGTCACCATGGCGAAGATGCTGCCAGCCCAGGAGGCAGCTAAAATCTACCACACCAACTATGTGAGGAATGCCCGAGCCATGGGAGTCTTGTGGGCACTCTTCACTCTCTGCTTTGCTGTCATCATGGTGGTGACTTTCATCCAACCCTATTGGATTGGGGACAGCATTGACACCCCTCAGGCTGGCTACTTTGGCCTTTACTCCTATTGTATTGGCAATGCCCTCACAGGAGAACTCATCTGTAAGGGCAGCCCTCTGGACTTTGGCACCATTCCCTCAAGTGCCTTCAAAACAGCCATGTTTTTTGTGGGCATCTCTACCTTCCTCATTATTGGTTGCATCCTCTGCTTCAGCCTCTTCTTCTTCTGCAATGCAGCCACTGTCTACAAGGTGTGTGCTTGGATGCAGCTAGCAGCATGTAAGTTGGGCTTAGGGTTTTGAGTGAGACACCCTTCTATTTGTCACACCTGTGTGCTACCATCTTCAGCCCCAAGGATATTGTCCATAAGGTCAACATAGCTCATTCTCTTTATGTCTCTGTCTCTCAAACTTCCAATGTAAAGTCCCACCATGTACAAAAAAATGTGAATCTTCCTGTGGTTGTTTGGATTTAAATGTCATTGACCATCAAATAAGAAGTTTCGTATTATTCAGTTGAGATTCCCAATAAATAGTTTTTAAAGCAAGAATGCAACAACAGCGCTGCAATGTGAACAGCATTCTCTTAACAGAGAAATACATGTCCAACTTCTTACAGAGCCTGTTGCATGTACCACATGCAAGCAAACCATGGTTTGTCACTGCATATGCACCCCCACAAAAAACTGCAGCAAATCATTATTCCCTCTTCATTGTACTTATGTGACAAATGAGTTTGCATATCTATGCTGCTACTATTTATGATTTACATTTTTGCATGCACCCTTGACACCAGTAATATGTGAAGTCGATGGCATCTTTTTGTCTTGTGATCTGCCCTGGGCTAAAGTAGGTAGTGTAGTATAGTGGATAAAGTTATGGGCTAGTTTCCACTTGGCCATGGAAACTCACTGGGGAGAGTGGAACTGGTAAAAACACTCCTTAAGCTACATACTTGAAAGCCCTATTAAGGTCTCTCTTAGTCAGTTCTGACTTGACAGTGTATAACACAGAGTAAGTAATAGCTCAGGCTGGTATTTTATGCCTGAAAATTTAGGAGTAATTTCTGGCTCGAACATTGCTTTGTACATTCAGAACTAACATCAAAACAAGCAGAAACATAGATTCTAAGACTGATTTGCATTCTGTTGGATTTTTGGCCAAGTTAACCTCATTATCAGAGATAAGACAAAGCTATAAACCACAAAGTTTTGTTCAGTTCTTAATTTTGATAGTTTAGAACAATGAAAATGTGTGCATTCTTTCTTAAATCTGGGTTTATTGCCTTCAAGATCATTTTATAAGAAAAATCTCTAGCTCTACAATATAAGTTACAAAGCATCTGATTATTTGCATGTTCCTAATGTAGTGAGCTGGTTGGCATGTTAGACTGGAACCCGTGATATCTGGGTTTTAGTTCCAATGGATCCACTAAACTCACTACATGACTTTGAGCTAGCTATTCTTTGTCAAGATACAGGTACTTTGCGATGTAAAAACCAAAGGTGAAAAACAGTGGCCTTTCAAGCATTACCGGACTGTGATGCAACATTGGCTATGTTTATCGGACTGCTAGAAGTGGCAGTCCAGTAATATCTGAATGGTAAAACCTATTTTTGGTCTAAACAGACAAGGAACATAAAGAAGTCTTGGGGATAAGAAACAAACATACTTTGTAGTATAAGGAATAAACCACCAACCACTGTTTTATTCACTTTGCAAGCTGTAGAACATCAGTATGCATTTGTGTGTTTGTTAAATTTACCTCTTTCTTTCAACAGCAAGATCACAGGTGGCTTGCAGCAAATAAAAAACAAACAAATCAACAAACCAGCAAGCCACTCCAGTGGCCAAGCCTAGAGGTTACTTTTATATTATTTTAAAATGCAAGTAAAAGATAGGGAGAATTCAGAAAGGATGAAGAAAAGAAGAACTCTACTAGATGTCCACTGGTTCACCACATGCCCCATGGTTCATCTAGTCCAGCGTCTTGTTTCTCACAGCTGGCAAGAACAGGTGTTTGAGAAGCTCACAAACAGGACATGGAGGCAAGAACAGGCTGGTTTTTTGTTGTGGGGGAAGAGAGATTTATTTTAAAGAGCTTTTTTGAAAAGTGAGAATGAATTCAGGATATTAGCAGTGATGACACAATGAGGCAATTGAGAACCTTTCTCAGGAGTAAAGAAAAAAATGAGAAATTGGAAGTACTGGAGGCTTGACAAAAAGCAGGGAGAATTATCGGGGGGGGGGGGGGAATACAACTACCAGAATGAGAAACAGACTCTCAATTATACTTTGACTGCTGTAACTATGGCTCAGTTGGGCTCTAATCCACTATCTAATGCTCTTACTAATGTGAATGGAAAAAGAGATGAAGGCAAGGAAAAGAAAAGGAAGACAAATCAACTTACTATCTGTTAGGTGTAATAGTAACTGAGATGACACAAGCGAATTTAGCAGGAGTATAAATAACAAAAGGATAAGGTCAAAACAGTAAAATCCTGAAAAATCCTGTAATTTAATAATCCAGTTTGAAAATAGAAAAACACATTTACTGATGCATACATACCTTCATATTCATATCAGCAAACTCATTTTTGAGGGAGCAATTGGTTTCCCTGCTTTCTAAGATAAAGGAGTTGTAGCAGTTAAGAGAGGACAAGTGCTGTATCACACACACACACTTGACTTTGTCTAAAAAGCACATTCTAACTAGGCATGTGTTAGGTGGCAATTTTCTACTTTATCAAGTACCTCCTGTTTAATCTGTTATTTATGTAATTGAAAAGAGTGACTATCTAAATAAGCCCTATCAGTAAAGTCGATTTCTGGGATGAGACACAGCAAGGATTCTGTACAGTTGTTATAAATAACTCAAGAGTCCTGGGAGATCTAATTCCACTGTGAGAAGATGCTGAAATTCAATAGAGACATTTAAACCCTTCTGAAATATTCATGTCATTGAGAAAGGTGACATCATATTGATATATTATCCGCAGAATTCTGTTCTGACAGATGGAAGTACCTTGCACCAAAGACAAGATGGCAAGATAAACTAAGACAAGCAGCAGCATTGGAGAAAGGTTAAGGCCGGCATTTTAAATAGGCAAGTGGGGAAATAGTAATTCTAGCTGGGCCCAAAGCATAAACAGCTTAAGAGTAAGACGCTTGAAAAGGCTTCCAAATAGTTCACACTCAGCACAGAGCCGCAAAGCATGAGGAAAATCAGGATACAGATGGCCAATATGAATAAGGCTCTGGTGCTCCAGCATTTCATGAAACACAGGAACATCACACAGTTGATGCTGAGCACAGAACTCAGCACCATAGGAACTCCAGAGTTCATTCACATGAATTCACCATCAGGAGGCGTCACTCAAAACAATAAGCAGGGACCTCTTTCCCCAACAAATGCAACAGGTCTACTAATCAAATGTCAAAGTGAATATATTAACATGCCTTACTATCTGGAGCACAACCATCTTGAAGTACTATCCTGTTAAGATGACTAAATGAACTTTAAAATGGTCAAATTGCACCTTTGCAAGTTCTAAGTCCTTATAAGTTGATGAAAGCTCTGGGACTGAAGTACCCCTCCAATGTCCCGAGAAAGATGTTCCTTCTTAGTATTGTCATTCTAGTGAGTCACACAATCCCCAGGTAGTCACGGGCATCTTTCTGGCACCTTTCCCTTAAAACCTAGCCACCTCTCCTTAGTGCCACTAGGTTATTTTTTAGCCCAAGAGACATTCACCCCCAAACCTGTCTGAACTGCCCCTTTGCTGTGCCAACCAGGCTGGGCCTTCAAGCCTCAACTGGGGCTAGTACTATTTAATGGTTAAGTGAAAAGGTTTGCCTTCTTCCTATTCCAGTCTTCATCTTCTTTTTACTCATGTCTTTGTACTGATTTCCCTGAGCTGATGTGGGTACTACATTCTCTGTTTTCTTTGACTGCCAAATATCTTTAAGATGCTACTTATAATGAGAGTTTTTCTAAGAATCAAATCAAAGGAATTAGGGAAAAATAGATTTAAGGAAGGAAGGAAATGGTATTGTAGCAGGTAGTCAAAACTTGAAATAAAAAATTTGATAATTTATATAATCTTCTATCATAATCTCACACATTTCCTTATCATCTATTGTTCTGTCTTTAAACTTTACTTAGCTGTTTCTACAAACTCCACACAACACCTTAAATCTTTTCTCCTCACTAACCCAAGACAGACACTCTAACCAACTCTTTCTCAAAGTCTCCAAAACAGACTCACTAAAGCGGACTGCCTCTCTCCAGCCCCCAACAGCCCCTCCATCTCATTCTAAACACATCAGTCAATCAGCATTTAGGGCCCCATTCAACAGTCATCCACCAATTATTCCAGCACTCAGTTTTTGTATCTATACTATTCATACATCTACAGACACTATCATGCAGACCTGTTATCACTATGCTTGCAAACACATATATACTGTACATAGGGAATGTCCAGAATGGTGGACTCCCACCCTTTTTTTTTGCTTTCATTTTTAGAAATCAAAAGAGTTGCTACCCTTTCAACAGCAGCCTCTCTCTCTCTCAAATGTTGTATCAGCTTCAAACACAGTTTGGCATGAAGAATGGGGAGAGATCTGCCTAAAATTCTCCAGGCACACAAGAATAGCACTACTTGTATGGTTCTTTTTCTCCCTGCAGTAACATTTGGCAACTTCCCGCTTGAGATCTTGCAGAGGTTTTGTGTTGCCATAAAGTAGGTGGGGAGAACCTGTGTATGTAAAATACCTTCTTCTTAACATTGTTTTCTTTCTTTCCACTGCAAGTTCTATCTATCATAACAATTATGTGCCATCAAATTGATTCTGACTTGTGGGTGAACATTGCTAGGGATTCCTAAGCATAAAGTACTCAGAAGAGATTTACCATTCCCCCCTTCTGGGTGTGCTGCAGGACCATACAGCTTGTCCAATGCTACACAGGCTGGCTGTCCTCTGAGGAGGCACAGTGGTGAATCAAACTCCCAACCTCTGGCTTTACAATTGGCTACTTCAATTCACTGAGTTATCCAGGGAAAATTTATCTATGCAACTTCTTTTCTAACTTTTGAAGGGAGAAAAACATCCGTACTGTATTATCCAGGGAACAGTGAGACCAGATTATGCTGCCACTTCCCATGTTTCTCTTAAACCAATTTAACTCTCAAAGGAAACAAAGGGCTTATTTCATTAAGTTAAAAGGTTTGATCATGGCCAAGAGGTTAGCCACCTTTCCTTTACCTGTATATCAAATCAAGATAAAGGTGCCTTGTGTAAGCTACATTGCAATCTACTGACAAAGCAGGATTGGTTAACACCCAGAAAAACATACTTCTAACTGGTCAAGTTCAATAATGCAAATCTGTTGTTATTGTCAATAGCCACTTTGCTCCAAACCTCTTTTTTCACACATCTTCATCACAGCAGTTCCTGGCAAGATCAGGGATCTTTGTTCATTTCATTTCTTCCTGTTATAAGTGATAGTGTGAACAATAGTGACGTCGTTAGCCAGAGCCAGCCAAAAATATTTTATTGCCTGAACTAAATGACAAGATGGCACCCTCACCCTCACCCCATGTGAAGAAGCCAACTAGATTGCCAGCTGACTCTTGAACTCTGATGGTGGGACTCCTCCTCCACTGCAGATGACATTGCGGGGAGGGGGCAGGATGACTTGTGTGGCATGAACAGCTCTGCTCTCCAACAAAAGAAAACAGCTGGGAAATTCAGGAGAACAGTCAGGATGCTATCTTCCGGCATTTGCTGCCTGAAGAAACAGTCACATGCTGCTGAACTTAGGGAAAGACAGCACTAATTGTTAGCTCCACTTTGCAATGATGAGTGTCACAAAATCTTGATGCAGGCATTCACTTGCAACACAGCTAGGGCTCAAATAGGTATGGGACATTTTGAGTACAATGCCACCAAGTGGCCCCTGGTACTGCACAGATCTTTATGTGTAGCGAACGAAGGTCTGTATTGTGCACTTGGCTGACAGTGCTTACAGAGCCTTTGGTCTCAGAAAACCTGACCTATGAGGTAGCTGGAGGATGGGTGTCGGAACAGGCAAGGCTGGGGCCCACGCTCCCCAAGACTTAAGCTCTACGAATGTTACAGACAAACAACAGAGGACTCAAGTGACCTGGGAATGATTTGTTATAACCAGCAAAAGATTTGAGGGTGACACACGCAGGTGAATGGTTTCTTGTTTCCGTAGTTACACTACACATTTCTCATAAAATGTGATTTAACCTGTAGATGCCTGATCTAGCTTTTTCTTTTTCTGGAGAACAAGATTGGAGATGAAAGGCATTAAATCACAGGTATTGCAGGAAATAACCCTTATTGTTTCTACTGAATGAAAGAGAAAGCAACACCTTTCATCCTGCTATGGTACCACCAGCCAATTCATGCTTAATATTGCTCATCCTGATAGTCTGTTTCTATGAATAGATTACATGGCCATTTTTAAACCTTTCAGATTTCTTTGTCCTGAAGGCTAAGTAGGTCTTTGCACTCTTGGGGATAGCTTGCTTTATCCTATAGTCTCTTCTTTCTGTATTTCTTTCTTTGGCAAGATTGACAAGCACCTGTTGCTGTTGCTAGGTTTTCCTTTCTGGGCCTGGATTATGGAGCAGTTACTTGCTTTGGGGAATGATTATTACCAGGCGCATGCACTGTCTTCAGACAAAAGTGGAAAACTGGAGTGGAGTAGGCATATTTGTGAGATTCTGGGGTGGAGCAAAGAGTTGCTAATCACCCCGGAGTGGAGCAAAACTGCAACAGATCCTTTGTATCCCGTTTGGCGTTCATGCATTCAAAAAGACCTCAGTTATTTGAACTGGGGAAGCAGAAGATCAAAAGTAATCCAGTAGACCTGCTGACACCTTAAGAGAATGTGAGTGACAGCTGAAGGCTTCAAAAAGGCCCTAGATCTTCCCCTGAATACTCCAACTACTGAGGCATCAAGGAGGGCCATTGCAGCCTCTCTGCCAGCTATTCCTCAGAGTAGCTTTTGTTGAAGGAGGTTGCTGTTTAGATAGCTTTTCTTGTGTTCTGTAATATTCTTCTTTTTCTCCATTTCCTCACACATTTGTGTTTAGTAGACTTTAATGAAATGTTGTTGCATTATTAAGACTGAGGAGGTGTGTATTTTTGGAAGAATAATTGTTATACAGGCCTTGAGTGGCAGGGACACAATTAAGGTGTTGTGTATCTTCCCTAGGTTGCAGCCATGTTCATTCCTCCCCTTCACTGGTGATTTGATTTTGTTCTGCTTTGATTTTTGTTTTAATGGAGACCTGGATACTTGTAAATAATGTCACAGATCTGGGGACAGAGAGGGTTGGAATGCTTCCTAAAGTGAACAGGGTGGAATGACTCTGATCTCTATGGCTTTTCTTTGGGTACAGAACAGCTTAGGTGGTTTCTGCACATCCCTAATTATTACTAAACTGTGCTTAGCTGATGAAGGTAGAGGGTGTGCAAAGAGAAAATAACAGGTGGGGAAAAAGTCTTTGGAAATTAATAACATAGCCCATCATAATCAAGACAGGGTTATTTGGACAGAAGTAATTTTGAAGAGACTCTACCTTTAAATTGGGGCCAATGGTTCATTCATCTCTGAATAAAAATTGTACATCATCTAACAAATCTGAGAAGGATTCAAGTGAAAAGTGAGGTATCTTATATAAGACTGTTTTCCAGTGGTACAAGGAGTAGTTCATGCGTATCTCTACATTTTAATGGTTTTGTAGTTTAATTGCATACATCACAAGTGATCTCACTTAGCTATAGCAGGAGGGCCTACTTACTGAAGATGTGTGTCAAGGGAACTGCTGAAAATCTCAGGGTGGAGTCAGTGTCTCTGAATAAGAAACATGTTGCTCATGTCATAATAGTTCAGGAGAGAAAGTCAAACCATATTCTGTGCATTTGTTAGTGGGGTGACTTCCTGGCCTTAATACTTCTACATCAGCCAGTCCTAGCAAGAACATTAAGACATAAGACAAGAAGCAATAAATATGATAAAAGTGACAAGGAAGCTCATGGGAAGTTAATAAAACGTGTAGTGCTATGTCTTGTCTCACACTGTTCCACTTTCAAAGGACCATCCCGAGGACAGCGGTGCCAAGGAGATGCCATCATCATGTTATGACAGTCAGTTGGCTAGGCTATCGGAGTGTCTGGAGACAGATCAATTGTGTCAGCCAGAAAGGAAGGCAGAAAGAGGTCAGCACAAAAGACTTCTGCTGTCACTGGATGCACCACTAGTGGATAGTATATCAAAGTACGACAACTGTGTCTAGGTGGACACTTTAGGACATCAGCTGCAGTGTGTTCACAGAAAACAGTCTTCACAATGGAGACTAACATTTTCTTCTTGAAAGCTTTATCTACCACACTTACCAGTTATAATAATGCTTGGCCAGCATGGAAGGTCAATATTCAAATAACGATTTGGAAGAATTCCATTCAGAACTAGGTTGCCTCAGCATATTCCTAGGTAAATATATCCGATTTCTTGATTGGCAGTAACTCCAGAGCTTGGAAAGTTATTTTTGAAAAATAATTAGTAGCAGTTCGAAGTCCAGGGTCCCCAAATTAGTGAGTCACCAGTATAGTTGCAATTTTTAAAAGGAACTATTTGCTTTACAGTTTTTCAAAATCATAAAAATTGTTACATTTTAATTGCCGCCCAGAGTAGACCTTTGGTTTAGATGGGCGGGGTAGAAATTCAATGCAATAAAATAAAATAAATAAATAGTTTTTTAAAAAAATCCTAAAAAATGGCTCAAATAACTAATCATTGAGTTTAAGGTACAAGATTAATTCTAGTCCTAGGAGGGATTCTGTACATTTTACTTTAAATTAGTCATTGCTCAGAAAGGGTGGCTGAACAAATGATTCCCCAAACTATCCCCACTAAAAAGGCAACACAGGGCAAAAACCCATCTTATGCATCTCAGCTTGGAAGTGAAGAAGACTGCCATCTACTCAAAGAGAAAGGGTTGCATTACTCAGAAGTAAACATATTTACTTAATAAGTAGACTTATTCTGACCCACCACTTTGCAGGGAGTATCAGCAGTGACAGTGGTGATTTTAAGAATCCGCAGAGCCCTTCAAAAATACTCGTTTGCAGGGACTTTCTCCTGGTCCAGCTCCATGGGATAGTGATGGGGAATCAGCAGAACAATGCTTGTGTTACAACCATCTCTCTCTCTCTCTCTCTCTCTCTCTCTCTTTTTTTTAAGTCACGACCTGTGTTGCACAGAGACGGAAATTAGATCAAATGGCAAAGCTTATGAGTTCACCCCAAAACTATAAAAGTGATTGTAAAACAAACAAAGGTACAGTTATACTATAAACGAAGCAGTTATCCATGCTAAAGTTGCAATTGTAGTGTAATTCAATTATACCTTAGTAAACAAGGCTTACTTATTAAAAATTAGAATTAATTATGAGTAATTTGTTCTTCTTGACTTATTTACTTCCAGGCCCTAAGGACTTCTGGCTTTGTTTGGTTTTGTGTTCCACTTGGAGAGTAACTACATGGTCAAATACCATGGGATTTCCCCTGTTTATAAAACAAGTGAATTCAAAGTATTTTTTACTAAATGCATGATATAAAGGCTCATTCGAATTGGTCCCACCCTTTTCACTCTCAAAGCATTTTTCCCCCTCTCTGCCGCTGGGGGAGTTCTATTTTTTCAAGCCAGAATTATTTGAATGGGCTTTCCCCCATGCGGTTAGTTGTGATACATTCTTGTAAAGACAGGATATGTGTCTGTAGATGGTGTTTCAGTGATATAAGCAATTAGAGCATGATGTTTAGAACCAGGGGGTAGGGACATGCAAAAACTACTGAATCTTCTCAAACACAGTAAGCTTCAGATCTTGTCAGAAGGCCCTTTTGCTGTGAAGCAAAATCTTAGTGCTGTTAATTACTTAGTTGACAGGTCTGAAAGCAAAATTAAAAATTTATCATGCCAATGGTTTAAAACCATATGTGACCAGAGGTGAGGTAATTCCTGCATGCATTACTTGAAAATAAGGGAAAAGAGTAATGGGTGAGAAGGCGAAGGTGGTGATCCCTGCTATGGAATTATTCTGGCATGTGAATTATGATGTATTTTGCAAAATTCCTGTTCAAACTTTTGATATCCTGTACTTTTAGACAGTCAAATACCTTCCCATGTTATTTTTCTACAGAAAGGTTTTTGAGAAATGTAATAGGCTGAAGCTTTAAATGAGAAAGCAGCTTCACAACAAACCATAAAAGGATCAGCAGAGGCAGGACCAGAGGAACAAAGGATAGACAGAGCTGGGACAAGAGGAAGGAAGGAAAGAAGGGGGTGTGGGCTGGAATGCGACTTGCATTGAATCCAATATGAAGGGTGAACTCTCAAATCAATCCACAGCTCCTGTGTGAGCACTGATTGTGATTTCAAACATAATACAGTCTGTGAATTGCATCGAAACAAGGTGTAGTTGCACCCTTAGCTGGCTTAGATGAGTCATCCTGTGCTCTTCACTTTGTAAGAAGAATCTGTTCTCCCTCTGGGGTGAAAATGTAGGGGGCAGATTATCTGTAGGTGTCTGGCAGATTACTGGTCTAGTAGTGCTTTAAGATGAACTAGGTGGTCCTTCTAAGGCATGTGAATGCTTCAAATGCATATCACTTCCACTATCATGGCTCTGCTCTGTCTCCAAAACATCTCTGCAAACTGGAGTTCAGCGAGATGACGAGAGTGAGTTGAAATTCTTCATCACAAGTGCCAGAATACTCATGGTTCCCTGAGGAGCAGAAGTTTATTATCACATAAGAAACTTTTCCAAGATGTGATAGACACCATGTAATGAATGTTCTGATAGTTTTAACAGTAATTTTATTTTATGAATCTTCTGTCAGCAATTTGAGAACCTCTGGGGACTGTAAGGAAAATGGAAGTAGTTTATATGAATAAATAAGCTACACAGCATCTGTGGTATAGACATGTCCTAATATGCTTGCTTTGGATGAAATATAGCCCGTGGAATCTCAGGATATCATGCAAACAAGGCTGCAAAACATTTTTTGACAGTGTTGCATTTAAATAGACTTTTTAGATTAGTGGAATACTATGAATGAGATTGACATAAAGCACTTAGTAGCAGTTTGAACGATTGTACTGGTAAAACTCAGCTAGTCCAGGAACTGCCACTGGAAAAGATACTCCTGTGTCTATAGAAGGCTTGATCCGTCTATGGCAGGTCTTTGTTGTGAAGCTACCCTTGAATAATGCTGGAGCACATCCCATTCCATCATGTGGAAATAGCTTTAACTGTGGCAAGGCGTGACCTCAGTATCTAAATAAAATAGTGGGGAATAATTTTAATTCATCCTAAAATGGAGTAACTTTGCAAGCAAGCCCCATGCTCATATCAGAACTGAAAAAGGTTGCCCATATCACAGAACTACATCTAGCAACAGCGTAGTCCTCAGAAGCGAGGCTTGTCTATTTATTCTCAATGGATGTCATGCGTAGGCCCAATGCATACGCGTTTAAGGGCCAAATAACATAAAGCATGAGCTATAAACAACTTTCATGCCTTATGGTCTAGCAGCATTCTTCCCAGTCTTGGGATACATCATGTTGAGCTTGGTTACTCAGCTGTGAAGGAAAGGCCTGGTGTTGAAGCTGGCTTCCAGAAGTAGGACTCTGGTTCTTGGTTTAAGCTTGGGTTGCAGAAATCCAGGCAAAGCTAAAAGAGTGGCTATCAAAGGCAAATCACCTGAACAATAAGAACACTCTCCATTACTCATGCTCAATGGATGGAGAGGTGGGTAGTCAATTTTTATGCATCTGAGGTTGATTTTTAGACCCTCCCAAGGTGGTGTGATGCGAATAAATCACTCCATTGTTAGCCCCAAGTTCCCTGAATTTCCAGAGTCTCCCCCTTTCCCTCAATCCCACCTAACTCTGCTTTTGCTCTCTGGGTATCTGTCCCAGGAACATTCACAGGGCCAGAAAGAGTGACATCTGCAAACCTGCAGATCACATACATAATGTGATCCCTTGAACTGCTGTCTTCCCTGAATAAAACTAGATGCCATGTGCAAGTCCCAAGCATTTAGTTTGAAATTCTAATGGCATATTCTCCCTCTTCCCCCCTCCCACTCCATAGGTGCAGGCTTGTCAATAGGCTGCCTGCTTTATCCTGATGGTTGGGACTCCCCTGAGGTAAAGCGCATGTGCGGTGAGAAGACAGACAAATACACACTGGGGGTGTGCACGGTGCGCTGGGCATATATCCTCTGCATCATTGGTATCCTTGATGCTCTCATCCTCTCTTTCTTGGCCTTTGTGCTTGGCAACCGGCAAGACAATCTCCTGCCCTCTGACTTTCAAGTGGAAAATAAAGGTAAGATCTCTCCCCCACCCCCCAGGGTAGACAAATGTTCCACCAGCAGTCATAGATCCGAAGAGAGGCAGTGTGGTATACTAGTTAAAAGAGGGCTTAAGTGGGATTTGGGAGGTGCAGGTTCTAGTCCCTAGTGAGCTACAGAAATCACTGGAACATCTTGAGCCAGTCATTCTCTCCTGGCCCAACCTTCCTCCCAGGATTGATGCATGTTGAAAGTGAAGAGGAGAGCTGTGGCACCACCTTGAGCTCACTGGAGGAAAGGCAGGATTTAAATTTAACAAACATCACATAGAACAAATTAGTTAGCAGCCACTCATTAAGAGCAGTCCAAACTACAGAAGATGACTGGAGAATGATTTGGCAAGCCTTGAGTCCAGGGAGATTGCTGCATTAAAAGTCAGCTGTAGTGTTCAGATGTTGAACGCTTTGATTACCTGCTCAATTAATTGAAATTTGTGCTTGTGCAGGATTGGCACTTTTTATGAAGCCTTGATTTCTGAGTCTGTTAACAATTACCTTTGCATCCCACTGTTCTATTATTAAAATCAAGCTAATGGAACACAAGGTTGCCAGGTGACCTCCTATCCAGATATGGACCATATCTAGCACTGCTTTACAACTGCATCATGTACTCTTAGATCAAGTCCTGGTAGATGGTTGTGCTAGTATTTGAAAGAGGAAACAATTTTCTAGATCATCAACTGAATGTTCTTTTGTCTTGCAGAGGAAGGAAATGAATGAGCAGTAAGACTGTGACCATCTCAAGCATTATCTATTTCTGCCTTTGGCTGAACTGGATTGAGACAGTGAAACTTCCAACTTTAAAGCAACTGAAGAAGGCTACCTGACACACTTGGTTGTCACATACAACACCACTCCTCCTTTAAAGTCATTCATGAACATTTGGCTATGCTTCGACAAAAGGAACAAGAGAAACCACAAAAAGGGAGACTGCAAAATTCACTTCCTGCTTCTTGCAGGAAGCTACTTCAGTCTGTCCCTAAGACTGGCATCAGCACCTAGAGTCCTTAGATTGCTGCTCAGCTCCAAGAACCTTAGTTGATCCCAACGGCAATTGCCCTGGCTTTTTTTTTTAAGCCTTAAAAAATGCCTCCAATGTAGTATGATTTCAGGATACTATGAGAAATTAAACGGAGAAGCTAGACCCAGCCACCAGTTTTGGAAACACTAATACTATGCACTACCACAGAAAAGCCCACCACAGAATGCTGTCATGAGTATCTGAAACCTGGACACACACCTCATTGAAAATGCTTAGCTTTGCACGAAATGACACTGAACACATTTCTCTGAAGAAAACCATATTTATGTAAGAATCAATATTTTCATAACTTGTTTTTTTAACTGTTGCACAACAGACTGTTCCACAAGCTATAGGTGGAACAGAATTCTGCCCTCAGTAGTTGAGGGAAATTATCCCCTCCCACTTCTTAAGAGGTGTTTCCATATACTTACTAGCATATTTCACAAACAAGTCTCCCAATGAAGAGTCACACTTTACATCATGTCAAATTGAAACAGACCATACTATTTAGATGGCAGTCAATTTAGGAATGTCTCAGCCAATGGCTGACACCCTCCTTTGAACAAGGGTTTTCTATCCTGTATGATAAATTGCTTTTGAAATTGTCTCTTTCAGGTTATTGTACTGTGAATCATAGAATGCTGGTGACCATAGTTATGTTTCACAGATTTCTAGGTTTTGAAATTCATCTTTTATTCTTTTCTTATGTTCATGCTATTTACTGAGATTTCCCAGAGATTAAGGTAATCATTTACAAAGATGAGCTAAAATATACAGTGCCGTTGGTAGACAACAATTTATTTATAATGAGGTCTCTGATCACAACTAAAATAGTCCAGTTTCAGCCCACTCCACACTCTAGTGAATCTAGGTTCTTTATGTGAGTCAGTATCCAGGGCAATTCTAACCACCACCAAGCAAATTTTCACATTTTAAGGCAGGCCAGTGCACAGCTAAATCAAGCTCCCAGTTCTACCAAGTTACATTTTAATTTAAATTGAGATAATGAAATGTCCAGCCTAAAAGTGGAAACTCATCTGAACTGAGTAGTAGTTTCCTTCTTTCCCCTCTAATTATTCAGCTATATTGCCCCCACTTCCATGCGACAATTACACCTGTACTACTTGTATTCGATTCAGGTTTCTCTGTTTTATAGTCTGTTCTGGTGAGAGGTTTGATTGAATGAATAGACAGTGTAATAAAAGCATCCCCCGATTATTTAATAATCTGTTTATTGTGCTGCATTTACAAAGAAAAAAAGACAATGCACCAAATAGGAAGAATAAAAATGTATTTCTTTTTCCTTCAGATTTTAGGCCAACAAAACAAATACAAATTGATCAGTAAGAACTTCATGGCAATTTGAAAATTGAGTGAACCCGATGCGAGCCACAAAACAGATAGTTTATCTGATTTGCCTATCACTTTTATTACACCAAACTTCTCTTTTAGTGCAAAAGAGATTATGGCAGGTATCTTCTATGGAGGGGAACCTATACTAGAAACAAGAGATGCTGCCCCCACCCACCTGTGGGTATTTTCCACCATTTAGGTAGCAAGGAAGTTGAAGTGAACTAGGTTGCATGACACCAGAAATTCAATTCTCCTTGCCAGCAAGTCTTCACAGTATTTAAGAGAAAGTAGCATATATTCAAGCTGAATCTTAAATCTTCTTCAAAACAGATAGAGAAGTGCTATTGGGAGGTAGGGAAGACGTTCTAGATAACAGAAATATCATTACAAAATGGGAACTCCTTCTATTTCATTTTTAATTGTGCATAGGGAACCTTATGATCTTCTGGTCAGACAACACAGATTTTGTTGAACATCAGTCCGCCATCATATGATAGTATGGCTATATTATAAAGCAAAAGGGATACCAAGTTTATGTTAATTTTTAAAAGAGGAAAAAATAAAATTGCATCTGGTCGTGTATGTGTGTATGTTTTTTAAAGGATGGGGGATGTGTGGATGTTAAAATTATTATAAAGTGGGATCTCCCACACACAGAAAACAATTGAGAAGGGTGTCTCACTGCTGGCAACTTTTGCACAGTATAGTCCAACAGTGACTGCAACTCTTGAGTTTTCCAGCCATGTAGAATTCTGTAACCTCAAAGCCCTGTTTGGTCCATGTTCCAGGAAGGATGCTGGAAGCCCCAACTTATCAAAACCTAACATTATAGCAGAATGCAAGGGATCTTTTAATAAAAGTGAAGCCTAGGAGACACCCTTTTAAAAACAAGCAAATGCTACGCTCTTTTCTATTAAAGTAAGGAAGTCTGCAAAAGTCCATCACAACTCACTCTTGCTTCTAGGAGTTGAAAAGCTGATGTTGTATTCTGCTGAACAACCATGTTTGTAATGACGGTGGAAAACAGAACTTGAGACTTTTATCCCTAGTAGGGAAAAAAAATCCAACAATGCTTCCCCTAGAATATTTGTCCTATGTCAATGCATAAGAAAAGAGTAAGAAATTTATTCAGAAGGCCATTTCTGGAGTCTGGAACTTTGGACAAGGTAACACCTTTACATATCCTTTAGCACTTGGAAATACGACAGATCGAAGTCTGGGCAAACAGCATGGTTAGAAAGATAGCCACTAATACGGTCTTTCTTGATCACTTGAAAGAATAAGGATATATCCTATTTTTTTTTCCTGAAAAATAACAGCTTTCTAGTAAAATTATAATTTTACAGAAAGCCAGCATAATGGTACTGATGGCATAAGGCTAACCCACACAGCAAGCGGCCGGCCACTTGCTTGATAATCGTCCTGCTTTTGTAAACTGCAGAAACCTGTGCGGATGTCAAACACCTACTGGACTGCAAAAACATAGCAGGTAGGCCACTTTTTGCCTAAGCCTAGAGCTTGGGCAGTCTGGCTACCCTCTGCAGCCAAAAAAAAATGCATAGATCCATACTGTACAGCAGGGGTGGGGAACATCTGGTCCTTCAGAGATTGTAAGACTGCAACTTTCATCAGCCCTGGCTGGGTTAGGCAAACGATAATGGATCGTAAGAGCTGCAATCCAGCATCTGGAGGATTCTCTGTTCCTCACACCAATTGTAGACAATGATCCCTTCACCATTTCCCACTGCTTTTATCTCCATTGTGAAATGGAATGAAGTTCACCCACTCCAGATTTGGAAAACAATTTTTTTCACTGGACTCAGAAACTCACCTGAACAATGAGGGAACAAAAATCCTGCTAATATATATATATATATATTTTATACATATTGTTTCAAAATATTCAATGGCTAAAACTAGAGAAAAGTACGTCTGAAAAATAATAAGACAAAGAAAGTTACCCAATCAGAAGAGTAGACACCTAAGGAATGAGTCTGAGTAGAGTTCAGTGCTCCCCATGGAGCTACCACCTTGGTGCCATCTGCCATTTCTCCTCTTACTGTCAGCATCTGGATGTGCACTAAGAAAATGACTCCCGGAGTCAGCGAGCTAAGGAGGGATTCACAGCTCTTCACATCCCCCTTGGGATGACTGCAATATAGTTAAAGGAGTATGTATCAATGAAGATTTTCCCACACTTTCAGGGCAAGGAACTTGAGTAAGGAAGAGAGTTGGGGGCAATTTCACATTCATGTGAAAACTCTTTGGCAAACTCCAATCACAGCAAAACATATTGGATGCCCACTGGCTGACAACAGTCCCTACTGAGTCGAGTACACAAACTGACATGAACAGTTAGATTTATCTAAAATCTCAAAAGCTCTCAGAGAGGAGCTTCGCTCTGAAATCGACAAGGAAAAAACTGATGTGGAAGAAGGGAAAGGGGACAGTTGGGACATCTGGGTATGTATATATATTATGCTGTAAACCCAATGATAGGGGTATGGTGTCACACTTGGAACATCTAAGAATTCAGCCAGGGATGCCTGAGACACTGTGCTGCTGTGGCTCTCTTCTCAGGGTTCAGCTCCAGCATAGGTAACAAGAAGTCTGTGAATGCCGCTGCCTCATCTTGGGACCACTCATATTTCTCCACCAAAACCTCAAAAAGGCCCCATGGCTTCAGTTTGGTGATGTGCTTTAAATCACCTGAGAAGAAAGACAGAAGGATTAACACGATGCCCTTAACATGAACAGACAGGTCAACAAAGCAAGTGACAGAACTTTAGTAACACTTTAAATAATGCTCCCCAGTAATAAAGGGCTAACCTTTCACCTTCCATATCTCTCATTAGATACTAGGTAAATAAGTGGGGGTTTTATAGAGCAGGAGCAGATAAGAAATATTGTTTCCAATGTGGCATATACTTTGATGCTGGATTCCAAGGGAAGTCTGAAAGGTCTGATATTCTAGATTCTCTCACCTTTGGCCCAAAATGTGAGTCCAAATAAAGTGGGGTGGGGAGCCTTTTACTCTCCAGATATTTTTGACTTTTAATCCCATTAGCCCAAGGTAGCATGGCTGGTGGTGAGGGATTATGAGAATTCCAGTTTGAAACATGTGGAGAAACAGAGGTCTTCCTTGGCAGGCTTAAATGTTCTTCCTAGAAAAGAACATTCTGACTAGCATACATATTTTTAATAGCTCTCTTATTTGGTAACACTCCTAAACAGGATGTCAGAATCAGAGGTCCTCCATGCCCAGTTAAATGTTCTTCCTAGAAAATAACATTCTGACTAGCGTATGTATCTTAAACAGCTCCCTTATTTGGCAACATTAAGAAACAGGATGTCACTTGCTGAAGTGGTGCAACATATATCTAAATAGCAATGGAATTTTCAGATTTCTTGGATTACAACTTCCGTAATTCTCTATTCCTGGAATCCTACCTGACACACTTTATAAACACCAAAATGTGGCTCGCTTGGAAGGCAGGCCCAAGTTGGATGGCTTTGAGGCTGAGCTAGGCCTAGCTCCAGTGCTAGTTGGGAGCCTTCTTTCTGAACAGGAAACTAGGCCTCAGAGTCTTCTAGCTGAGGCTTTCTCCCACATGAGCCACATTTGGGAATGTCAGATAGAGCTCCAGACTCTGGAACTCCCTCCCACGGGAAGCTAGGTTGGCCCCATTTTTGCTGTCCTTCCGCAGGCAGGCAAAGACCTTTCTCTTCAGGGAGGCTTTTCCTTAAAAACTGGTAGTCTGAGGGGGGGGGGGGGCATTTAAATGTTGTGCTCTGTTGTTTTAAATGTGTTTTAATATTGATCTTAGTTACCATTTTAATATAATACTTGTTTAATTCTTTTTAAATATTTATATACTTACTGTTTTTAGCTTTTAAATACTGTTTTAATGATGTCAGCTGCCTTGGGTCTTTTCAAGGAGAAAGGCGGGACAAAAATATTTTAAATAAATAAAAAATACATAGTAAATCCCACTGATTCAACCAATCTACCCTAGTTGGCATGAACAATTTCATACAAGCCCATGTAACCAGTCACCAAACTTTAAAGATCCATGTATTATTTTAAACTTGTGACTTGAAATGAAACAATTCTCTCTTTATTACCATAGGACTAGCTATTTCTTTTCTGTTCATATGTTGCCCTTTTAAATTCTGAAGGGATAATTGTGATAATTAAAACAAGCCTGACTGCTGCAAAGAATTAAACATACAAATAATCATGAAGGAGCAGTATCCACCCCACTGTTCAATAAAGAAAGTGGGTACTCTGCTCTTGGAGAAAAAGTATATTGACCAGGATATTCTAGTTGTGCCCAGACGAGAATCCTTATCTTTTCAATCACAGACATTAGGAAAATATCACATTCTTTCCTCCTTACCTTTTTTGGTGAAAAACTCCTTGGAGTATTTTCCAGCCACAATGAGTTTGCGAGGTATTTTCCCGAGAAGTTCTATGATCAAAGCAATGTGGTCTGTGCTCCCCCGGAGAAAACAAGAAAGAAACAGTATTGGTATGACCTCAGAATTCACTTCCCTCTGAACTTCAGCTGGGTGTGCAGTCTTTGGAAGCTGTCTCGTTAAAAAACAGTGCTTCAAAAACAGATGTAGACACTTCACACTGCTGGGAGCTCTCAACTCTGGCCTTGTGAAGCCTGCTGATTTATAAAGCTTGGCTTTCCATGATCTGGGCCTACAGGACATTAGAATAAACTGTTTCTTTTTCTAGCGCATTACTATGGGTGATCTCAGTGGGATTAAGGGCCTTTTTTCACATCTGCCAACTGTCCAAGCCCACACTCTCAAAGTGCTGGGTTTAATGGGAAGGGGTCAAAGGGCCAAAGAGGATAACTTGTATGTTAAACAATCAAACACAATAATGCTTATGTATTGGGTAAAGGTTAGGGCATAGAATTTTCAGGTTAACACTAATGTGGAAAAACACTAAATAGACTCTTATTTCTGAAACTGGATTATTTCAGTAATTTCTGATAGAGGCTTTGAAATCCAATTCATTCAGTTTAATTAAAAGGAGGATAATAATAATGTAAGATTTCCAGCAGATTTCCTTTACTGTGTTGCCTCCGTTTGACCCATATGTGCAAAATTGCCTCTTATCGATATTCGAACAAATTGGCTGCTCACCCTGCCTTAAGATGTCTATCTACACCACTTCCTCTTCCCTCTCCTTGCCTTGCCCGAAAAACTAATGAAAAACCCCAAACAAAATGACTCAAAAGAGGTGCCCCCTTTCATCATATTCTAAAGGAGTAGTACTCCACCCTCCCTGAGAGAAAATAAACAAGTTTTTTTTAATTGAAAAAGCTGCTCTGTACCCTCTAGTGGCTAAAATTAAAACTGTTTTTTTTTTGTGTGTGTTTTTTGGTAACTGAAGGGGAATGGGGGCCTCAGGGATCCTACAGTCCCCTCAAAACATGGCAAAATTGCCCTCATGCCCTCAAAGGGCACAAAAGAGTTTTCTGGCAAACAGACGTCACCCCCAAAATTATATTTTCAAGTGTATGATGGGGTTCGGGCCCATAAAAATGGTCCTGGGGCTGCATGTTATCCACCCCGGTTAGTCATTTATAATTTTATTAGTTATTGGCTGAATGATTCTAATTTGCCTAACCTTATTTTTCATAGAAAGGTAACACCTACATTTCTATTCCCAATGTAGAGGGTTTGTGTTGGCCAGAGTAGATTAACTCAACATCCTTGTGCAGAAGGATGACCTAAAATTTCCTGTCATTTTTGAAGTTTCTATCAAAATTTAATGTTTCTGAAAATACAGTACAACCACAGGATCCAATCTATTTCCTACCCTACAATATTAACAAGCATGTATAAAATATAGCCACATAGTTAAGTTTACTTCAGTTCCCTGAAATCCTTGAGGTTAAGCACATTCTTTTCTGTGCTGGAATATAACCTGAGTTCTTCATAAAGACTGGGAGGGTCTAAATAGGAACTGTCCGCATAGCTCTGTAGTTTAGGTATCTGGCTGTGGAGCCAGAAGTTGGGAGTTCGATTCTCCACTATGCCTCTTGTGAGAAGAGCCAGCCTGTGTGGCCTGGGCAAGCTGCACAGTCCTGGGATACCTCAGAAGAAGGGAATGGTAAACAACTTCTGATTATTCTCTACCTGGAAAACCCTGAAAAGGGTCACCATAATTACTTTAACATATTTTTTACCATTAATCCTCCCCTTTTTCATCATTAATCTGCAATTAAGCAAGCTCAAAATACATATTTAAATGTATATTCTGATATATTTAACATGCCAAGACTTGTGTTGCAACACTGACAGAAATGCAAGGTCCATAGATAAATCCTGTTCTGCACATTAATTAGAAAGGAGCAATTGGGGTGATTTCTTATAGAAATTCAGAAAGACAAATACCTTCAATATTCCCATATTGGAGGGAAAACTAGATGCTACATGCTTCTCATGCTTTTAAGTCTGATGTTGTACACTTCCCATTGCCTGAAGTCAAATTTCTTTAATCTGCTTCAGTGCACCCCAAACATACTTAGTGTAACTGGGGGAAAGGGTAAATAAAGGTAAAGGTAAAGGTTCCCCTTGACAATTTGTCCAGTCGTGTTCGACTCTAGGGGGCGGTGCTCATCCCCGTTTCCAAGCCATAGAGCCAGCGTTTGTCCGAAGACAATCTTCCGTGGTCACGTGGCCAGTGCGACTTAGACACGGAACGCTGTTACCTTCCCACCGAGGTGGGTCCCTATTTATCTACTCGCATTTGCATGCTTTCGAACCGCTAGGTTGGCGGGAGCTGGGACAAGCGACGGGTGCTCACTCCGTCACGTGGATTCGATCTTACAGCTGCAGATCTATAGATCTTACAGCACAGAGGCTTCTGCGGTTTAACCCGCAGCGCCACCACGTCCCTTGACGTGGGTAAATAAACGATAACAAATGCAGCTGCTTCTCATTTTCCGCTCAAGCAATGCCATTTCAACTAATTCAGTTGATCATGTCCATAGTTCTTACCTTCATCCCGTGAGTAGTCTTCACCAGAATGAGGCTCAAACAGGTAGTCACCTGTAGCCAGCTCAAAAGCCTAGACAAGAAAATGAAAGACATGTTTCAAACTTTTTATTTGGGAGCAGCTGTTAAGTGTTACATACACAACCCAAACTACACATTTGTGTGCAGGAGAAAGGAACTCATCACACTGCTTTACTTCAAGAGAAGTAAAAACATCCAAGAGTATTGTGGAGCATTACTGACAAACAAGCATGAGCTTTCATGGACTGCAGCCAACGTCATCAGAGGTATGGGGTGTAGACTCACCTAGCAGACAACAAATGAGGCTACACAGTGTGCATCTGATGAAGAGGACTGCAGTCTACATCCATGTTGGTCTTTTAAGGGTCTTTGATGTTTTTATTCTACTTTATGGTGCTGAAAGATCATTATAAACTATTTCAAAGTTCTATCAAATAAGCAAATCTGATTTAAGCAGTGTCCATAAACAACAGCAACTTGCTTACCAAAATAATGAATGAGAATACAGATGAGTTATTTTTTGTATTTCAGGCCTCTCAGTTATTTCAATCAGTAAGTCTGAAACAAGCGAGGCATACCAGTGTGTGTTATTACTACTATAATGTTGCCAACTTTTCAAAACAAGCTTATTTCTATTGAATAAAAGATTCACTAGACTTATTTAAGATGATGCATACCACCCATCATTGTATCAAATGTCAGGGCAGTAGAAAGTATAAAAAAAACCCATACAAATGAAATTGGAAAGAGAAGATAAAACTTTTAAAACAGATTAATTAGTTTATTATAGTCTAGTAGTAAGTAGGATACCTGGGATTCCTGCACAACTCTAAAATAAATATGACAGAAAAGATTTAGGCAGCATGGTTGAACTCACCATGCAGGCTGTGCTCCAAATATCGGCAGGGGTGCTGTACCCTGCTCCAATCAGTACTTCCAAAGATCGATATTGCCTTGTCTGAATGTCCTCAGTGAAGTGTTTATGCTGCAGAAGAAAGGCATACTGTGCTTATACTTAAGTTCAAACAGAAAAGGCACAACCAGTAAAGATGAACTGGGATCATCTTCCTCAGTCTTTACATATCAGCCTCAGAGCTTTAAGATCTGACATATGAACAGCATTTGCATAGTATGTAACTTATGACTGTAAAAGTGATGCTGCCCTGGACAGAGCCCTGCAGTTATGATATCACAACACAGAAAGTATTGTTCTCTCTATTTATAGAAATGGCATTTTCACAACAAGTGCTTATTCTTGCAGCAAGGAAGATTCATGAAAGCGCCATGTAAATCCATGTGTCATGGGACTGGTGCAATTTCAGTAATGTGGTAAGTCACTATCAGGCTAGATATCTGAAATTAGTTTGCATGCTGTTACTATACAATGGCTGAAATCCTGTGGATATAAGTTACACTACATTACACTGATGACACGGTAGCTCTGCTTTTCAGTAATTAAAGACAACCCCTGCCCCCCATCCCTCAGCCTCTATGCCTTCCCACTGATGAAAGTGATTACACAAGAGCTTCCGGACCTTCAAAGGAGAAATCAGAAATGTTTAATTTCCAAACGAAGAGGCATCTCTTCTCCATCATAAGAAAGGATGGCTCTACTCTGACAGCAGCCACTACCCAAAATTTTATGTCCCCTTGTATTAACAGTAATGAACAACTTTTTAAGACTGCAGTCTGAATTACTGATAAAAATGTTTTAAATATAACCAAGCAATAAACATTTGAAGCATAAGCTGAGACTCTGCCATTCACAAATGTTGCCTGGCCATGGTAGTGTCCAAAGCATGTGGTTGCCAGAGTGTGATGTGGGAGATTCCAATGTCTGATGTTGGACTCAATTTCGGAGGCACCTGGAAGCTGCAAAAAGTCCCACCAGTTACTAAGTGCCCCTGAAACCTAGAGTGAGTAACAGCGCAAGCTCCTGCTCTTTCCCAAGCAACGCTTAATACGAGATGAAAAGACATTGACTGGTAAGCTGGTATTTGCAGAGCTCCACTAACAATCCAATGTTTACATATAAGAAGTAGGGAGACAATATTCATGAGCGCCAACTGCAAGACTAAGCAAGGTTTCTCTTCTAGCATGGAAAGGGTTTCAAACTTACCACCCAACACGCATTTCCCAGATCAGCTATCTTCACTTTGAGCTTATCTGCATTCGCAGGATCAAGAGGATTAAGGAGGAAGTTTCCAGCAGCAGATTTCCCTAGACACAGCATGAACAACAGCTGTTAACTTCCTATGGCTGAGGCACCATCTGCCACACAGACCCAGAATGACTTCTCACCAGAACAGTACTTAATTCTGGTGTCAAGTATTAGATTCACATCAATCTGATTCAGGAGTGACAATAAACCATGTTTATTGTGACAGGAATAAGCCTCACGTTCATGTGCTCCCATATTCCTTCTGGTGCAATTATGGGGGGAAATTTTAAATTTTTCCTGTTGCTATAGCTAAGCTTTAAGTATCAATGGTTTGAAACAAACAAATCAATTGTATATCACAAGTAATGAAGCTGGCTTATTTCAATTAGAGCTATGATTAACCACACATAACTCTGCTGGTTGGCCTTAAAAAGCCACTGTTAACCTGCCTTTATGGGAAATATAACAAACCCTGTCATACAAGACTGTAGTAAGACTGCAGAGATCATGTATGTAAGACACACATAGCTATTAGGTCTATACAGCATAGATAAGAAATGCTGTTCCATATTCTATAGGTGTGATAGGCAGGGAACTACACTGAAACATCCTTCAGCAGCATTCTATAATGTAGAAGTCAGTGTCCTCTTCCACTATGGAACCTGGCCAGTCTGGAAGGAAGAGCACCTCCCCACTTCTAGAAAGGGAAGTACAAATAGAAAAATGTTGTTATGCTACCAGTTTCAGCCACGTTTCCATTAGCAGTGATGCTTCAATGATAGTGGTAAACAGGAACATCAGGAGCTTCACAGCTCTGAGGGAACTACCTGCAGCTATCAGTTGCCCATGTTTGTTTTTTAGAATAACCTTCCTGAAAACTTATTTCTTACACAGAACCCACATACAATACCTTTATTGTTCTCAGAGGCCCCATTGTTCTCGTTCTCATCTTCTGAAGGTATTTCTGCCCTGATGCTCTCTTGCAAATTGTTGATCTGCTGTTCACTGAGATATTGTTCATCACTTGAAGTCCCCTGGCATACCATTGAATCCACAGCCTCTGTAATTAAGGGTGCACTAGAGTCTGATCCAGCTTCCTCTATCCTGTTCTCTGAACCACCATTACTTTGACTGTAACCACAGCTCTCACCCTCTTCCTGCTCCGGAGAAGGACCACTGCAATCGTTGGCATTATGAAGGTCTTCCTCCAGTCTCACTGACACTTCATTGATAGAGTCAGAGAAGGAAGCCACTTGCACCATTCCGTTACAATTGATTTCTGTTATGCACTTTTCAACTCCTTCCATTAAGGTTGTTTGCTCCGATACAAGAGAAACATCTTCTAGAGGAAAAAAGGGGAGGGAGATTAGCAAATTTATTGGTTAAGGCTTAGACCTGGACAGAATTATAGTACAACCTGTTTTAAATATTGTGATGTAGTGATCAGATATACAAGTGCACTAGAATTCTGCAATACCCAGTATTCTGAGAACTCTAGACAGCGTTCATTACACTGTAGGAAATGCTGACCTAGAGATTAGCATGTTCTTACAATAATGCTTAGCAAAATACAATGCATTCAAGCTTGTGTTTCACAAATATTTGCTGATGTATCTTATTGTGATACTTCCTTAGTGTGGAAGGATGAACCAACTATACCCAATGCACTTATGTTTCTGGAGAGCAATACCTGTCTTTGCTGGTACCCCTTCATCTGGGGGGCTTTCTTTTAAAAGAAGCTCAAGTGGTCTTGGAACCTCTTGGTGCTCTTCAGGCTGTACTTCCAGAGGGCTTCCTTCCTTCTCCATCTCCTCAATTTCCTGTATTCGTTTCTCCAGCAATTCTGCTTGCCGTTTCTGTTTCTTTTTCAATTTCTTTTTCTTATTTTTTGACATTTTGTCAGCCTGCAGGGTAAATACATATATGATAACCCTGAAGCATCTGCTGCCTATTGTAATAACAAATCATCTAGTCAACTTTGTTTTACAGAAGTTATAAACTTAATGTAGCCATTCAAACAGGTCTCAACTGCATTGTTATAATACTCGTATGACATTCACAATGCCATTAAGTATACAATATAGAAGACAACATATGAAGGCTCCCTACGATGACACTGTCCACCAGAACCGGCCTAAAGGCACCTTCTTGGAAGTTCATGAACGTTTCATGCCAGAAAGAGAGAAGCTTGTAAAATTACCTGTACTGTATTTTTTCATCTGTTTGTGAAAAACACTGTCTCTAACAAATATGTTCAAGATATTTCAGAGCTTAAAAATGAAGGCCCTTTTAATGCTATAGTTACGCGTGATCAAGTTTTTGATTCATGGAAATCCTATGAATTAATGACCTCCAAAAGGTCCTATCATTAACATCCCTTCTCAGGTCTTACAAACTAAAGACTGTGGCTTCCTTTTTTGAGTGAATACTTCTTGTTAGGTTTCCTCTTTTCCCACTGCCTTCCACTTTTCCTAGCATTATTGTCATTTTCAGTGAATCTTGTCTTCTTATGATATGTCCAAAAATGATAGCTTCAGTTTAGTCATTTAACCTTCTAGCAAGAATTCAGCAGGAGTTGATTTGCCCAGAAAATTTTCTGGGCAAAATGGACTCAATTAATAAAAATTAATTAATTTTCATTAATTAAAATTCTCAGCTGTCCCTGAGAATTTCCTCATTTATTTTTAATAAGAAAAAAAGTCAGGCCAAAGACCCATCTGGTCCAGCATTTTCCTTCCACAGCAGCCATCCAAATACCACAGTATTCAAGGTGATATATATGCCTGGGGACAAGCCTGACCGTTCTCCACCTTACTATGGCACAAAAAGAGAACCCATTAAGAGAAGGGAAATAAATTAAATGTTTATGACAATATGCCAAAATTTAAGCCCTGCGAATACTGAGGACAGCAAATCTACAGTAAGTATGTCCAATATGCTCTCAGTAAGCATCTTTCTATAGCACTCTAAATATAGTATAAAATTATGTATATCTAAACACAGTCCTCATTTAGTTCTATAGGCAAAAGATACCACACTTACTGGTTTGGGCTGTGGTGCAGTACTCACTGTGAAGTAAGAGAGAAACTCAGTTAGTATGCTCATGGTCTAAACGGCCATAATGTTACACAAACACGATACTATTCACAACCAACTTCTGTAATCAGCAAACTACTACCTTTACTACATGAACAGAAAAAGTATCTCAGCAATCCATGAACAACAGATTTTATTCTGTAAGAAAGAGGACATACCATTAAATCTCTTGTGGAACATTAAAAATCTGTTGAATGGCTGGAATCTTATTGGTGTCCACCAACGTTTGAGTAACCTGCTGTGGCTAAATGCAGTCAGTTGATGAGATGCAACAGTGTAATTTGTCACAATTAAGTATGGCAGACTGTGCAACTCATACATGACACCAATAGGATTCTGGCCAGTATTATGCCTGTAAACAGAAAGTACTCATTGTCAAATGTACAAATGGCAGTTTAAGTTGTTTTTGTCACTTCCTGAAACAAACCCCAAACAGAAATCATCATCATCATCATCTTAGAACTGCAGAGCTGGAAGGGACCCTATGGATCATCAAATCCAGCCCCTGTCAAGGAGGCAGAGTGAGGAACTCTCACTCATTCCCAACCTCTGGCTCTGCAGCCAAATCCTTAAACCACTGAGCTATCTAGCAGTTAATAGCTGAAAACTTGTTGAGTAACATAAGAAATTTCATAAATTTTGATCTATTCCCTGCTAGTCCCACCATGATTCTCAGGAATGTGTGTGCAGGCTGGCTTGGTGCATGCATGCCCACCGGCCCCCAAGAATTGTAGTGGGGGCTCTTATATTACTAGCAAGGAATGGACTGAAACTACTGTAATTGTAGTTCTTCAAGTGGATCTCTGTGATTCACACTGTGGGTAATCTGCGCATGCGCAGAGCCTCGTCGGAATGTTCTAGAGCTTCTGCGGTAGTAAAAAGATACATTAGTGCAGACCCCTCCCCCTTGGTATATGTACCTTGGCGCCAAGGCTCTCCCTTCAGTTAGGTCAACTGCCGCATAAAGCAAATAGGGCGTGACAGAGGGGAGGCCGGGTCGGGATGTGTGAATTACAGAAGTACACTACAGAAGAGGGTGTCATGCCAAGGTAGACGATAACACAGCACGTCCAAAAGCAGCATCAGATTTCTGCCGAACGTCCAATCTGTAATGATTGATAAATATGGACAGCTGTGACCATGTGGTAGAGGCGCAGACGTCCGGCAGGGGAACGCCTCGAAGAAAAGCCGTAGATGTCACCAACGCCCTGGTAGAATGGGGACGAATACTTTGTAGAGCTGGAAGTCAAGCAAGCTGATAAGCTAGCTGAATGGTGAAAGCAAACCACTTGGATATCCTTTGCGAGGTGACTTGAAGACCTTTAGCAAGAAGTTGATAGCTAACAAAAAGTCGAGCTGAACGTCTGAAGGGTTGCGTACGGGCTATGTAGAAGGCAAGAGCCCTTCTTACATCCAAAGTATGGAGGGTTTTTTCTTGAGGAGTAGATGGAGACGGGAAGAAAGATGGGAGAACCAAAGGTTGGGATAAGTGGAACTGGGAGACAACCTCGGGCAGAAAGAAAATATCTACAAAAAGTTTGACCTTATCTGGGTAAAATTGGAGATAAGGGTAGTCAGATCTCAAGGGTGCCAGTTCACTAGCGCGGCGTGCTGATGTAATAGCCACAAGGAACACTGTCTTAAAGGTAAGTAACCTGAGGTCAGTTGACGCAAGGGGCTCAAACGGGGCCCTCATAAGTCGCTGAAGGACTAGCGTCAGTGACCATTGAGGTGGTGGTGGATGTACGTCAGGATACATGTGAGACAGTCCTTTAAGGAAGCATTTCAGAGTAGGGTTTCTGAAAAACTTGGCTGCTGGAGATGTTGGTGGCTGATAAGCAACAATTGCGGAAAGGTAGACTTTGAGGGATGAAAGGGAAAGGCCTTTAGTTTTTAGTTGTAATAGAAAACGAAGAACTGTGGTAAGAGAAGGATTGGTTGAAGGGAGTGATAACGCTGTGGTAAATGATTGGAATTTTTTCCATTTGTACATGTAAGCTTCTCTGGTTGAGGGTTTCTTTGCCTGATGAAGGACATTAATCAGAGAGGCAGAATCCTCCACACTGCCAGGTGAAGGGCAGAGAGATCTGGGTGGAGAATTTGATTTTTGTGTTGTGTAAGCAGGTGAGGCAGGCGGGCCAGGTAATAGACGTCAGATGACAGCTGATGGAGAACCGGGAACCATGGCTGCCATGGCCACGGGACTATCAGGATGGCGTTAGGCTTGTCCTGCTGAAGACGGACTACAACCTTGTGAATGAGCGGGAACGGTGGAAACAGGTGAGTGAGTGACTTGGGCCAACAGCCGACTAATGCGTCTCCGCGGGAGTTCTTGCCAACTCCTGCATGGGAACAGTAACGTTTGCACTTCCGGTTCTTTCGGGAGGCAAAGAGGTCAATGGAGGGTGTGCCCCAATGTTTGCACAGGGAGAGAAAAACGGATTGGTCCAGTTCTCATTCGTGGGTTTGGGATCCCTTGCGACTGAGCACATCTGCCAGATTGTTGTCTTGACCGGCTATATGTATTGCTGTGAGGCAAATGTGATGGGAAAGAGACCATTCCCACAGGTCAGCTGCGAGATAAAGGAGGCTTGAGGAATGAGTGCCCCCCTGCTTGAGGATGTAGTACATTTTGGTAGTGTTGTCCGTGGCTATTTGAACCATCTTGCCCGTAAGATGATTTCTGAAGGCCTTGCAAGCTTTTATTACTGCTAGAAGTTCTAGCTCATTGATATAGAGCAAATTCTCTCTTTGTGACCACTGGGCATGAATTCGTAGGGATTGGCAATGAGCACCCCAGCCAGTGAGGCTGGCATCTGTGGCAACCTGGATTTGTGGGCATGGTTGTTGAAAGTGTCACCCCATCATCAGGTTCCGAGTGGAGTGCCACCATGTGAGTTGGGAGGCGAGTTCTGGAGTGACTTGCAGCAGGGTATGTGGTGCATCTGTCATTGGGTTGAATAAGGCCAGAAACCATGCTTGAAGTGACTTCATTTTGAGGCCAACATGCTGAACTCCCGAAGTCATGGACGCCATAGTGCCTAAGACACGTTGAACTGTCAGCGCAGGTACAAGCACGTGAAGGGTAAAGGCACGGAGTTGTTTAGTCGTTAAGTCGTGTCTGACTCTTCATGACCCTATGAAACGGAGTAAGGACACCAAATTGAGACGTTTGTTGGGAGAAACGCGCAAGCGTGTCTGGAGTCTAGAACTGTTCCTATGTACTGAACCAGTCTTGTAGGTTTTAATTTGGATTTTTGCAGGTTTACTACAAGGCCAAGGTCCTGGAGGAGAGACAAGGTGAAGGAGACGTCCTGTTGTGCCTTGTGACGGGAGCGAGCTACGAGGAGCCAGTCGTCGATGTACGGAAAAATGTGAATTTTCTGAAGCCTGATGTATGCTGCCACAGGGGCCATGCATTTGGTGAAAACCCTGGGAGCTGTGGCGAGTCCGAATGGAAGCCTTTTGAATTGATAGGCTTGAGTTCCGAGTTGGAAACGTAGAAAGGGCCTGTGAGAAGGACTGATAGATACGTGGAAATAGGCATCCCTGAGATCTATGACTGTGAACCAGTCTTTTTTGCGGAGTAGGGGGAGGACGGACTCGAGAGTAAACATGCGGAATTTGGTAGTAGTGATGTATTGATTTAATTCCCTGAGATCGAGGATGGGATGGAGGCCTCCGTCTTTTTTGGGGATGGTGAAATAGCGAGAGAAAAAACCTTTGTCTGATGTGGTGGTATTGGTTCTATGGCATCTTTGAGTAACAGTATTTAAATTTCGTCTTGCAGGGTTTGCGACAGAGGTGTGACGGTATGGAATGGTGGGAGACGGTGGTAGAATTCTATGCGGTAACTGCTTCGTATGATGGAGAAGACCCAAGCATCTGTGGTGATGTCTTCCCACACAGGTGTTTCCAAAGGGCGGGAGGGAGGGTGTGAGATTGTATGTGGATCTTGGCCGGCTGGATGTCAAACCTGATGTTTGGGTTTGCGGTCATTGCACCTGGTTGTAGTTTGTTGACAAGGTTTAGCTCTGTAAGGTTGCTGTTTGTAATAAGGCATGTAAGATGTTTGCCATTGGGGTTCAGGCTGGAACTTTTGGTAAGAGCTGTAAGGGCAATGCCATTGGGTGCGCTGAGGGCGTTGCTGGTTTGCGGGGTAGACACCCCAGTGTATGGCAGCTGTCCTCTTTTTCTGGACATTCTCAAGGATGTCATCTGTCTCGGCATTAAAGAGACCTACCCCATCGAATAGGAGGTCCTCAATGCGCGCATGCGTATCCTCTGCAAGGCCAGCGATTCTGAGCCAGGAGAAACGGCGCAGCACTACTGAGGTAGCTATTGATTTGGAAGTGGCATCGACTGTATGTCTGGCCGACAGCATCTGTTGTTTTGCGAGGCACCTTTTTGTCTTCGGGGAGTGCATCAATAAAGGTAGACATGTTGTCCCAGAGAAAACGTTGATAGGCACCCATAGCCCCTTGATAATTGGCAACCCTCATGGTGAAGGCAGAGGAGGAGAATAACCATCTGCCCATTGAGTCAATGTGCCTACTATCTTTATTAGGCGGTATCATGACTTGTCTGTGTCAAGAACGGGATTGTGATGCCTTGACAAATATGGAATTAGGGGCCGGATGTTTTTGTAAGACAGCGCCCGAGTCATTCACCCGATAGAGATTGTCAATGCGCTTCGACACCGAGTGAGAGGACACTGGTTTGGTCCAAGACTGCCTAGTTGTGCTGAGAAGAGATGGAAGCATGGAAATATGGACCAGTGTTGTAGTGTCTTTCGAAATGGGATTGTAAAGATGATCCCCTGGTTCAGTCGTGGGCCTATGGATTTGGAGGTCAAGAGATTTAGCCATCCGCACCATTAGCTGAGCGTAAGTTTGAAAGTCCTCTGCCGGAGATGGAGGGTCTGTATCTGCCAGGTCTGAGTCTGGAGATGTCAGTAATACAGATGGAGTTTGGGATCTAGAGCCATGCTCAGATGTTTCAGCATTGTACCGCGAGTCAAACGATTGTCGATCGACATCGACTTCGAGAGGCTGGTCCTCGAAGTATTCGTGTCGACGCCGATGGTGCATCGGTGGACAGCGGTCGATGTCAAGGGTCGTCAACCAGTATCGACATTGACGGGGCGTCCATGGACAACGGCCGATACCAAGGATCGTCAGCATCAAAAGGGTCGGTGTCGAGGTGGTGTCGAATTGGAAGTTGCTGTCGGTATCAAGACAGCTGTTGGGATGGTAAAGGCGTCGATGGACCACATTGGATCACGGTGGAATAGATGAACGATGGTGACGCCGAGCGAGATGAACGGTCATGGTCATCTTGACAGGCGGGGAAATAATAGCTTGTCGGTGCCGCAAACACGCCCAAAGCTGAAGAGTAGTGATTGGCTTTTTTGGGGTTTCTTAGGCTCTGGCTGGTAGTAGGTGCCAGGTAGTCCTTGGCGATCATAGTGATAAGATTGCTTCAACACCTAAGGTTCCCGTGCATAAGAGATATGTTGTGGTACCGCCGCCGGACCAGAAAAAGCAACTGGTCGAGAGTGCTTGGCGGGCTTTTCCGTTGGGCACCGATTGGGGCAAAAGGCATCCCAGTAATGGTGCTGAGCGTGATCCGTTTCCACGCGAGAAGGCAAGTGGACGCTCTTGTATGATTTGTGTCTTTGTTGAAGTGCTGGAGGCCGAGGTGGTAGGCCTACTGGGGCAGAATAAGGCACGGTTTCAGGTTGCGTTTCAATCCCTTGGATATCGGGCGAAGCAGCCGGAGAAGATCCACTCAGAGAGCCCGAGCATTGTTGAGGGCTGGTAGGAGAGGATGTGAGCTGGTCGACCCGTTGTTCCCATTCGGGAGACTGCAATGGAGATGGTTGGTGAGGTGGAAGTCCCTCCTCATCTGAGAGAACCTACACAGATGAGGTCTCCGGACTCTAGAGGCTATGGAGTTGGGGAAACAGTCTCGGTGATCAGAACGGGATGGAGTGGCCGAAGGACGTTGTTTTGTCACTTCGGAAACAACTTTCTCCATGGCTTTAGTATGTGGGATGGATTTGCACAAAGATTGAGCCATAGGCTTAGTGGGCTGGAGGGACTGTTCCCAAAGCTGAAGCTTAAGTCTGGAGAGACGACTGCGGAGAACTCTGCGCTTAAAGTTTTTGCAGTGAGGGCACGAGGAGGTTTGGTGAGCCTCACCGAGGCAAAAAAGGCATTTAGCGTGGCTGTCAGAGAGTGGAATTTTGTTATCGCAGGCCATGCAGCGTTTAAACGGGCCTGAAGAAGCCATGAACCGAAAAGCTGGTTCGGAAAAGAAAGGGGGGGGGGGTGCTTTGGCCATAAGGCCGTAGCGGTTATTTGCAACAGATTAATAAGCAAAGTAATAGTTAAAGATTCATTATAAATGAAAGGTTTTAAAGGAAATCAATAACTTTCTTTCGGTTTTAGAAAGGACTCACAGAAGCAACGATAGAGGCTCTCAACACAGCGGTTGAAAGAAACTGAAGGGAGAGCCTTGGCGCCAAGGTACATATACCAAGGGGGAGGGGGTCTCCACTAATGTATCTTTTTGCTACTGCAGAAGCTCTAGAATATTCCGATGAGGCTCCGCGCATGCGCGTATTACCCATAGTGTGATTCACAGAGGCCATGAAGAAGAACTTATAATTTGGCTTATATTATGTAACAGGATTTTGGACACTATTTTGATATGTACCAGCATGACAGTTCTTATTCTACTTACAAGCAACTTGTGAAAGTATTTCATTAATTACAATTACATTTACATGTCATCTTTCCTTCAGAGGGCTCCACTTTATCCTCACAAGCACCTACTGATGATGCGAGACTGACTGACCTAAGATCACCTCTTGAGTTTCATGGTTAAGTGGGGATTTCAACCTACAGTAGGTCTCCTGTGTATGATCCCAACACTCTTAACTACTGCACTATACTAAATAAGATAGTTATTATTTAATTTTATACATGAACTGAACAATTCCATATAAATAATTATCAGAGAAGATCCTAACATTTTATGCCCCAACTACTTCAGAATGAGGCAACTCCAAAGTAAAAATAACTGCAGAAGACTACCTGCAGAGCCAGAAGGAGGGGGTGCTCCAGATCGTTGCCACTCTGTTGCTTCCGCAGCAAGTCTGCGGACATACTGGTCATTAACACACAGCAGAATGTTTTCTGGTTTAATATCAGTATGAATAATTCGACACTTGGCATGCAAATAATCCAGTCCTTGCAAAACCTGCAAAAGGAAACAAAGAACCCTGGGGTTAGACGATATACATTATTATTTGAAAGCATACTGAAAAGAGCCATAATTTATTAGTTATGTGTATGTGATGGAGTAGAGTCTGTGGCATCAAAGTCTTACTGAAAACAATAAGGAAACTGCAGAAAACATTTATTTGCTTGTCACCTGCCTCTGCTTAAGGAATAATTCCCATTCTTCTATTGCACTACAGTGGTGCCTCGCTAGACGATTGCCTCGCAGGACGAGGAAATCGCTAGACGATGCCTTTTTGCGATCGCTACTGCGCTTCGCAAAACGATGTTTCCCTATGGCGATTTTCGCTAGACGATGAGGTTTCCCCATAGGAGTGCGCCGACTAGTGGTGAAAAGCTGTCAGTGCAGCTGTCAGTGCATTCCTATGGGGACCCGCACTCGCTAGACGAGGTTTCCCTATGGGAGATTTTCGCTAGACGACTGCGTTTTCCCTTGGAACGCATTGAAGAGATTTCAATGCATTCCAATGGGAAAACGTGCTTCGCTAGACGATGTTTTCGCTAGACAGCGATCTTCGTGGAACGGATTAACATCGTCTAGCGAGGCACCACTGTACTTTTATCCTTCCCAGATTTACTAACTACTTTTGAATTATACTCTGTAAGTAAGACCAGCAACAAAATACACAGTGTATCTCCATTGTGTATGTGTAGGCTAGCTGAAGAACTGTAGCTACTCATTTTCAGCTCTTAAGATCATCAGAGGAGGCCCTCCTCTCAGACCCAATGCCAGTGCAGGTATGTTTGATGGGGACACAAGAGAGGGCCTTCTCTGTAGCTGCTCCCAAGTTATAGAATGCTCTCCCTTGGATGGTCAGGTTGACTCCCTCCTTTTTATCCTCCCACCAACAGCTGAAGATCCAACTTTTCAAGCAGGCTTTTAACCATCATAACTGAGTCCCTGAATGCCATTTTTAGTTGCATTTTAAAAATTTTAAATCTTTTAATCATTCAATGTATTTTAATTAATTACTACTGTACTTTAATTGTTTTTGATGTATAATTGATTGTGGTTTTAATTTTATTTTTTGGGGACATTATGCGCGTCCTTGAGTCCCTTTATCAGGAGAAAGGTGGCCTATAAATGAGACAAATAAATAAATGTGTAACTTCAGGGAAAGACATCTCTAAATTTAATTGAATTAATGGCAAGCATGACATAACCAGAGAAATGCCTTCTGAGCCAAATGAGTAAGTCCTTACAAGGCAATAAGTCCCAGTATTCTCACAGTGCCTTATTTCTTAAAACGGGAGCCCATGCTTGGGTCAGGTCCTTTTTGGCAGCATTTTGCTAACTCTATTTACTTTTCATCTGCTGATGACTCAATAAACACACAAAATGGAGAGGTAGCTGACTGGCAGGCTCTTTTGGTCTCATTGTCATGTGTCAGCATGTATGCGGGGCAGCAAAACAATGCCCCATGCTGCTCCAGCCAGATGTTGCCACTCTAGGTCCTCCACACCTCTTTCTGAGAGCCAAACTGCAAGACTGAGGACTGAAGAAGTGACCCAGAGTGATTGGTCACACTTGCCGTCACACAGTATGCACATAAAGTGGTGGGTGGCAAGAAAGGATGACAAGTGAACAGTGAGATGGCTTCCTCAGATTGCACTGCATTGATGAAATGCTGTTTGCATGCCTAATCATGTACTCATTAACTTAAGCAGCACCTTGTCCATCAGCCACGGCAGCTTCTGGGATTTTCTGAATGGTAAAAAGCAGCAAGATTCTGGCCTACGTCTCCCTTCTTCTTGGGCTAGGTTAAAATGAAATAAAATAAGGACTGCTGCCCTGATATAAGCCTAGATCAAAGCAAAGGAAAACACTAATAGAGCAGAAGCACACACTTGTGAAGTCCTCTTCTACCAGTTCTTTTGTTTGCTTATCTGTTTTGTCTTCTTTGGAGGCAAAATGCACTTTGGTATACAATGGCTTTCCCTGGGGAATACAATTACCTGGCCCATTTATCAGTGGCCCTGTTTGCTTCTGAAACAATAAAAATGAGCTCATGAATTTTTTGCTATTAGATAAAATGGTTTAGCAATTAAAAGGCAAGAATAAAACTCTTGAATCCACAGATTCAAGGAGTTGCTTTTTAAAAAATACCGAATGGTGGTTTATCTATCATCTTAGGCTCTTAGAGGAGGAGCAACAGGCTTTCCACACACACCAATGTCACACTACAGTTTAAATCTTCTCCATTAGGCAAATGCAGCAGCTGATAAGACATTACAATCTCCAGATACAAAGCTGAATGCACATTCAAAAGCAGTTTTTACCAGTGACAGCAAGCAGCTCTTAAACTTATCTTAAACATGCTAAATAGATTAAAAACATACCTGGTGGATGATTTTTTTTACACAGACTAGTGGAAGCCCCTGATAATTTGATTTGATGATCCATTTAAGAAGATGGTGCCCTAAAACTTCAAATACCATACAAATATCTGCACACTGAGTCAAGGCTGAATGTCCTGGGATATCAAAAGTCTTGGTCATTACTGAAATATGGCCAAAAATAATGTATTATCAGCAGTATTCCTTGCCACCTTTTCTTAAAACATTATGCTTGCGGTTTCCTAGGGCATCTGAAATGTTATCCATCCCTCTTTGTGACAGTATCGCTTCAGAGTATGGGAAGAACTATTCCAAATATAACTCCACACTATTTTGTCAATAAGTCCCACCAGCAAAGGAACACAGATATCCCATAAGGCAGCTAGTTCAGAACCCCAAGGTTCAAATAAAAGCCCCATAATTTTCAAACTTTCCTCTATGCTTCCAACATATAAAAAATCAGAAATATAGTGTCATTGTTTTTATTTTGTTTTGAGTTACTTGCAGATAAAGAACACAGTGAAATGGACATTCTGAAAAAAACACAATTTTAAAGCAGCATTCATGGCAGAACAGTATGAGCTTGCAACACAGTTACCAACAATTCTGATCTTATTTTGAAAACAGCACAAAGTCCCAATAATACTTTTGTTAAACATTTGAAAATATTAGAGGCCAATGTTATTTTCATCTCCTGTTGGCATTATTGTAACAGTTCCATATGCTTTTATACATTTAAATTCCTGCCCTTGTGAGCTGTTCTTTCAGAAAAAGGATACGGGAACCATTCACTCCTGAAATTTTGAAGTCATCTAAGAGCTGAACCACCCTCTCTCTATTTGGATCATTTGGGTCAGTGTTACGGACCTGCATTGTATTAAAAACACAAAAGAGGAAAAAAATACTTTTAAGGAGATTTCTGTCCTTGTATATATATCAGTTTCTAAGAGTCTCTGGGATCTCATCCCACAGTTCTTTGTAGGAAATTACAAATTAACATTTCTGTCTATTTTTTGCTCTCTGCATCTACACTGATTTTACACTGCACTCCAACTGAAAAAGAACAAAATCTGCTCTGAGCATTGCCAACTCACTCCTGACGTAAGATATGTTGTCTTACCACCTGTACTAATGCAGGTACATTTTGTGAATCTGTGTTCTCCTTCCCTCAGTTTGTCCTTCAAAATCTACTGAAAATGTAATGTTTGATACATGAATGTGAGATTGTCAGCTGACCCAACAAGATAGGGCCCTTGAAAATAATGATAGGAGAACAGGACACCCAATTTGAGATTAATTATGTATTAATGACTAAAACAGCTATGTTCTAATATCTTTTAAATTACTGTAAAAATGAGGCAAACTCTTTATATATTAAAGAACTAAAATACAACATTTCTCATCTACCTATTATATATTACAGCCTAAATTCAATGCTGCACTAGCAGCTGTGTGCCAGTGTAACAGAACTATTGTCAGTATTTTTAATCCAATATTTTAGAGGGCTTTAATTTTAATGATAATATAATGATCTTATTTTACTTTCTATAATTCAACTGTATTTTAATTTTCTATTAGTTTGTGACAACTTTGTACGCTGTCTTGAGTCCCAGTTTTGGAGAAAAGGTGGCATATAAATGCTATCCATCCATCTTTGTCTCCTATGCCTGCGTGCAACCTGAAAACCAGCTCCAGAGGTTTTCAATCCTTCAGAAACAATTTTAAGAGAACAAGGCAAGTTACAATTGGAAGAGGGATCACTCCCTCCTTATTATGCCAGAAGGAATCACTGGCAGATCTCAGCCAGTGCTTCCCTTCACATCTATTACTGAACAAAAGACACAACAGAGCCATGAGCTGTTTCCTGGTGTTTTTAAAATACACCAAATCTGAAATTACAGCATAATCATTGCTTATATATATACTCACAGATTTCAGCAGTTTGATTTCATCCAGTGCGGTTTCTGTGTAATGTTCAGCACTCTTTACAACTTTCATTGCTACAAACCTCTTTCCCCTAAATGGACATAAAGTTTAGTATTAAACTGTTTTTCAGTACCAGACAATACCAATACATAAAGATCTGAAAGATTAGGATCATTTCCTATGGGAGGAAAAAGGAAAGCAAGTTCTGAGTCAGTAATGAATGCATAATTGTTTCTGGGGTCTGCAAAAAGTGAAAGAAATGACATGCAAAAATGAATATGAATCCATTTCAGTGTGCAATTTGAGAATATTGTTATTATTAAATTTATAAAATGCATGAATACTAGGAATTTCGAAGCAGATATGAGATTGACATGAAGATTTGAGTTGTTACTCTAGAGTAGATTTATTAATAATCAGATGAAATTCCATCTAAAAAGATTAAGACTTACTGGATGTCCCAAGATAACCACACAGTAGAAAAGTGTCCCCATCCTAGCTTCCGGATGACATGGTATCTTCCATTGAACAGATCCCCTATTTTTACAAGATGATAGCCCCCTAGGAAATGGAAGCAGCATTATCAGATGAAGAAACTATAGTTATGTTTAAAAACATACAGGATTGTCTCACATCCTTGTCAAACTGTAATCTTAAGAAGACAGTTAAAGCGTATGAAGCTGCAGGTAAAATCATGCAATTTTTTCACCCTGGATATATATTATCTTTCAACAATTTAAGGTACAGTAAGTGCAGTCATAGTACACAGTAGGCAGAGCTACCTTTTTTTCTGTTGTCTGACATATAACAGCAATACAGAGTGCCATTTGTCTCCTCTCCTGCATCTGTAGGGGGAATTGCCCCTTTCTTGATCTCCTCAGTAATTTGTTGATCTCCCTAATAAAAATGCCATTAAGATTTTTTAAAAAGAGGTTATCCTCCCAAATGGCATTTAAGACATTTCAGCTGCCAGATCAACTAGCGTCTGATGTGTATAAGATGTAAATATTTCATAACTGTTTTGTTTGAGCAGGAACAAAAAATTAGTGGCTAATAAAACTTCACTGCCTATAGGACAATAATATTAGCAAGCAAGCAAGTAAAGCGTGCTGCTTATATACCGCCCCATAGTGCTTCAAGCACTCTCTGGGCGGTTTACAAGTTAATTATGCAGGCTACACATTGCCCCCCCAGCGAGCTGGGTACTCATTTTACCGACCTCGGAAGGATAGAAGGCCGAGTCAACCTTGAGCCGGCTACCTGGGATTGAACCCCGGGTCGTGAGTACAGTTTTGGCTGCAGTGCAGCAGTTTAACCACTGCGCCACGAGGCTCTTTAGCATGGGATATCCTTTAGCATGGGATACCCTTTATCTGCATAAACAAGAGCTATCAGCTGCTGACTGGGTACCCACTTCTGCACCCTTCAACTGTAACCTCATTGGAAAGAGTGTTAATTTGTAAGGCCCACTTGATAGAGTTGACCAGACGAAAGGTTATTCTGCACATTTTGTAATGTGCTATTTATTATTTATTTATTTATTTTATTTATTTATTTAACTTATATGCCGCCCACACTACCCAGAGGTCTCTGGGCGGCTTACAACATTTAAAATACAATAAAAAGACAAAACAATTAAAATGCAATTAAAATATATACTCTAAAAAATTGCCATCGGACCCACAGCTGATATCATTTCAATTAAAAGCCTTCTGGAACAGGAAGGTTTTGACCTGGCGCCGGTTCATGAAATAGCAGAACTCCTTAATGAAAGCACGACCATGTTCTTAAAGACCACAACCCTAGCAGATCCATAAGGTTTCCACAAAGAAATGCCTTTGCCATCAGGACAGAAGATATTGTTTGGTTAGTAATCAGTATTAATCTCACACTGGAAACACATCCACCCCATAACTACTGCAAATGCCTGCATGTTACTTGAACAACTGAATACTTGCTTGTTAAGAAAAAAACAATGCAAGGCACACAGTCACTCCTTGCCTCTGTTCTAAGGACTTGCTGAATATTTACAGAAAACACAGTACATACAGAGAACATATAGATGATACAATGGGTTGTAACAGAAACTTACAAAGAAATCTGTCTCTGCCTTTCTGATTTGACACTTGTATGTGATAATCTTGTATTAAAAACCATGATATACATGAAGACCTATTAAAGAGGTCTTGTGAACCACTTTGCCAGTTCTCAATTTACCTTTGTCCCATGGCTCCCATCAACATGGGATGCAGCATTTATGAACCAGTTTAAACAGCACTCAAAGTCTTCCCACTTCATATGCAAGGTGCTGCACAAGCAAAAGGCTCCCCAAATAGTTCAGACCCTATATAATAATGATTGCAGCCATTCCAAACAGGTAATGTGAAAGTCAGACGTCAAAGGCACTTTAATGGCCAATCCTGCTTCAGTGTCCGATACAAGGCAATGGAACAGACATTGTGTTTCCTATATTTTAGTGGTCTAATAAAAAGGTTACCACAATTTTGTGATTTTTGTACAGGGACCACATACCTTTTTCTTTTTATTTCACAAACATGTGGCCTATGGATATTTTAAAGCAAACAAGAGAGGCAGCACAAAAGGTGTATTTTCTGCTCCTTAGGGTCAGATTATCACTCTAGGAAATGCAGCACTGTAAGGGGGAAACCTGTGACTTCCTTATGCTGGGTTACAAATCCCAACAGCTCCAGCCAATATGGCCAAAGGTCAGGTGTAACAGTAATTGCAGCCCAACTATCTCTAGAAGACCAGAGTCTTTCAGCCTTGGCACTAACTTCAAGCCCAGCCACAGTCGGCTTCAGCTCTCCTGCAAGAAGGTGAGGAAGACAGAATAACATTGCATTAAAAAACCCAATTTAATGGCTGGTGCTATGCAGTTACCTTCCCCGTCACCTTTTAAAGGAGATTTTGTAGGACTGGTTAGCTAGGAAAAACAATCTGCTATTTGGCCTCCTTCTCCAAAGACACCCATCCTTGATGCCATTCAGATTTTCTAATTACCTCACTACATACTAACACATTTAGAAGTATCCTTAAAAAAATAGCTTCTTCATCATCATCATAAATCTGCAGAACTGGAAGGGACCCTATGGATCACTGAGTCCAGCCCTTGTCACAAGAGAAACACTCAACTAGCTTTCTGTTCAGCCAATGAGGAGAAGGGAGCAATGCTTTCCAGAGCTATGTCTCCTACAGAAAAGGAGAGAATGTCTTAGTGACAATACATGAATCAACACTCACCCTTCAAGCATTTGCAGCAAATCCCTTAACTCACTCATTAAGAGGCTTCATCCTTGGTTTTGTGCAAATAGCAACCAACCAAATTTACCACAACAGTTGTATGTATTAATTAGAAGAAGTCCCCAAGATGTTATTTTCCTTCCTAGATCATGACTTCAAATACAAAAGCGTTACTGGCACATGCTTTGTAAGCAACTCTTTTTCTAGCTTCCAGATCCAATAATGGCACCAATGTGACTCATGAAAGCAACATAACTCTTTTGGTCAATCAACCGCAAAGTACACCTACACATACTCCACAATAACACCACATTGTATATTGAGCATAGAAATGCAACAACTCAACTAACATTTCCGCGCTGTGTTTTCTTACTGGGCATGGAGGTGGTAAAAAATAGTAATATGAAAAAATACAAACAGCAACAAACCCTCTCATCTTGAGGCTGTTAAACCAAGTTCAATCTTTGATTCATTTAAATAAACAAAGAATACCTAGTCTGGCAGATGACCAGACTTAACTTACACAACATTAAGTCTGTCTAGCCATGATATAAGCCTCATAAATGAGTACCCATTTCTATCTATGTAGCAAATTAACTCATTGATCCACACAGTATATATACCAAGAAGATTAAAGCCTCAGTTGTTGGCCTCGAACCAAGATGCTGATGTTGTAAAAAGATAAATTCTCACCTTTGCAGTAATCATTGGGATCTTCCTGCTCATCATCATCTGATCCCAGGATTTCCTCTTCTTGTTCAGGGTGTTCATTCTCTGAAAGGGCAGCAGGGCCTCGATGTTGAGTTTCAGGCCTGGGAGATGTAAGGAATTTATAAGCCAAGCAATTTACTGAATGCAAACACTTGAAGATCAGAGGAAGAAAGATCATACTAAGACTCAAATGATGCTTGTGAGTGGATAAAAGTAAGCTTTAAAAATTCCTATTAAGATAAACAGTTACACCCTTGTCTATTACTGATGACCATGATTCAAAGCATTGCGTATACCAAGGAGAGCCCAGCTCTCACTGGTTAGTAATGGCAGGGGTTCATGACTTCCTGGGTACAGAGGATGCCAATCATGTAATTTCACTGCTCATTAGGTTCCATAGAGGGTGCCTGCCAAAGAACTATGACTCCCAGGAAGCAATGTTGCAGCTTAAAAAAAAAAATAACAGCAGGAAGCAAATGTTGGAGAAGCTGATGCAGAAATGGAGGTAAGTCCTTCTCCAGGGGAGTGAGAACCTTCTTCAGGGTCTGCAGATTCCTGTTTGTGGGCCGATACACCCAGAATTCTGCCTGAGGAATTCTTGAATAGCTCTGGGAGTTGTGAGTCCAAAAACATGGAAAAGCATACTTTTGAAGTCAATGTTATTTTTATCCATGTTCACAGTGGGTGAATATCTTTAGTAATTTTCTATTATCATTTTATACAGTCTCCGCTCACACACAATTTAGAGATGTTTCACATATTAATTTTTCATTGCCACTCAAAGACTTTCAAACTATGAATAAACACACTTGTTTACACAAGAGTTAATAAGTACATTTACTAGACCACCCCCCCCCCCAAATATTATTGCACTTGGTCACTAAACCACTGCTGCAAAAAAAGAAATAGTTTACAATGGTCACTGCATTCAAATCTCCATACTAACAGAAAGGAGTCGTATTGATCTCACAATGATCTTGTGTCAACAGTAGCTACGGCTGTCCTTCACGGTACATCTTACCTTTAATGTAATGGTTTGTAATGTATGGCATTTTGAGGCAAATCCAGCCCTTGAGGGCTGACTATTGCCTTGGCAACTGCCAATCCAGAGGTGAAAAGAGGAATTTGGAAGAAATTGGAAGCTGCAGACACTGCTAGACAGCCACTTGAGGAGATGCAGTTTGTTGCCCTGGATGGTCAACAAACCTGAAATCTTGTACACATCTAGAAACATAACTAACACAGTAATGGTTGTTAGGATTTAGACTAATACAGCAGTTGGAATCCTCTCGGTGTAACTTATGCTGTGTAAACCAGATTACATCATCATCTAGTGACTTGTATATTTAATTTAGATTAATTGAAAGCTTTCTATCCTTTCCTTCCATGTTCTGAGACCTCCAAGGGTTCAAACTTTGCCCTGGGGAAGCCTTTAGGAGTCTCAGGATGGGAGGGGGCTTTAATAGCCAAAAATCACTGTCATATCACTGCTAGTGGTCCTCATCCTAGCAGCAGTGATCCTGTGGCATTTTTTGGCTATTAAAGGTTCAGCCAGCCAGCCACCCCCAATCCTATGGCTCCCAAAGGCTTCCTCATGACAAAAGGGAACCCCAGGGAGCCTTGGAACCTGAAAGGGACAGAAAGCTTTCAATTAATTTAAATGAAATATTATGATTGCCAGATAACGTCATCCTACTCATACAGTATAAATTTGCACAAGAGGATTTTGGTCAATCACAAATCATATTATGATTTTTTTCCCCCCAATGACAAAGAGAAACAGGCTTGTTTTAGTCACTGTTTAGAATTATTAAATATCTATCCTTTGAGGGGGAAATCATAGTTATGAAAGCATGAATAATGTTTTTGTGGAATGATTCACAAAATAATAATAAAATAATCATTACAGGATTTGCTGGAGGAACATTTAAACCAGGTGGGGGGATGGTACACCTGCAGATAGTGCTTATGTGCACGTTTGGAGCATAGTGAAAGCATTTAAAAATAAACATGTCCTCCACACCCACCTTTTTTGACAGATATTCTTAAAGCTATATGTTTCTTTGGCAAACAAGCAAACAAACAAACAACAACCCATTAAATGTCATACATCTACACAAAGACTTAATAGGAACGTAACACAATCAGGGATAAGTGAAAGGTAAATCTATACAGCAGTGTAACCTAATATATTTGACAGCTGCAGGCAATGAAAAATACTAAAATGCTATTTAATGAATACTGAACCTAGTAGGGAAATGAATCAACGTGATCTATGTAGAAGCCACACCCATCACTGTAAAGCTATTTTAATAATTACATCATAAATACCGGAACACTGAGTTGTTAGGGCTTATCATACAGCACATCAGTTAGACAATGCTTTAGGGAAGGAATGGACAAGGAATTGGTTTATACTGACTGTCCATGATAATGTTCCAGCCCAACGTGATTTCTGAAATGCTACAAATACTCTGCAACCATTTGTCTCCTCCACAAGCAGTTTTCTGGCAGCAAGGAAGTAACCAGAAAACATTTCACAATATCCCAGATCCTTCATTTTAAGGGGTGTCACATCACTGATGGATATTTTCAAGCCTCACAAGTCAGAACCTTTGGAATTAAGTATTGCAAGTCCCTGTACATTAAAAGATTTGTCAGCCAGTATAAGAGGCCATGTAATTCTGCAAAGATTTGATTGCACTGCAAAGCTAATTTTGTATTTCAGAGCCAACACTCTCTCTACTATTATCTGAAAAGAATGCATACTTTTGCTAATAAATCCTTGCAAATGCTTAGCACAATCCTTTCAGCTGCTTCGGCCCCACCCTCCTGAAATGAAACTGAAGTAATTACGGGTATAGGCAAGAACTGTACCACATATCTATACCACACAAACATTCTAGAATGTAACAGCATATCACTAAAAATAAGGATTTATTCAAGTCAAATTTAATCAAAGGAACAGAAAACTAAAAGCATTTTCCTATTCATTTCCTTTATTGAAACAATTCAAAACCTGGTTTCCAAGCAATGACAAAAGGCAGCTATGAGAGATCCAGACACTGCATTTCAGTGATGACAGACACCTATCAGAATTGTAACTACCAGAAATGACTCAAATGCTAGCAAAAGCCTTGACAGCATCCTTTTGCACCCACCCACCCAGCACCACTTTCACAGCTTAACTTCATTGGATTTGTTCTCGTTGCATATCTGATAAAAATTATATGCTAAAGAAATGTGTGGGATAACTGAATTACCATTCACATAAAGATTCATGTGCTTTCATGTCATTCATAAAAGTCCTCACTGAGGGAACTGAACTCCCCCCTTTTTTTTTCCTGACAAAACTGCATGGAAGAAAAGGAAATTTTACCTGCACGAAGCACGGACGCCCATAGATGAAGGTATCTCTGTAGATGGACTAATTGTTTTTGAAAGAGCCATCAAAAATAAAATGGCACAGTGGTCAAGATAGCAGGGAACATGAATGGAAAGAAGGCTGCTGGCTGTTCCTGAACACAGCCAAGCTTTGTGAAGAAGCAAGAGAGAAAAGGAATTTGCCTCCACCACCTAGCTGCAGATGCACAGCACTGCATTGCAGGTAAATGGCTTGCAGCATCATTGGAGAGGGTTGATCACAGCTGATTTGCTTCCTGCAACATTTAACCACATTCTGAGTTACCAAAGATTCAGTTTGCTCCTCTGATATTTGCCAACTTCAAAATTCTTTCTGAAAATAATAATTTGGTTGTTCCTTCCTCTGAATGGAAGTCATCAGCTTCCTGTTTAATAACTTACTTCTTTCAAGACTTTCAGGAAAGCCTGCATCACAGTAACTGATTTTGATTACAGAAGCTCTATTGCTAGGGCAAGAAAAAGATGCTGGAGTGCCAAATTTAGCAGTACATTTATAGGTGCCCATTTCTAAGTATACTTAAAGCAATTCTATGGAAAATAAAGACTAAAGATGTAAACTTGTTCATAATCTGAGTACGACAAGGTTCTCTGTCTCACAAGTTAACCGTAAAAGAGAAGAAATCTGGACAGTAACAGAGACAAATATAATTCCTGGCTAGACAAGCTATTTCTGCAACGTTTTCATCCTTTTGTTTCATGCCAGCACTTTGGTACTTAACCATACACAGTAACAGCAAACAAACAATGAGCTACAAAACCCAAACAATAACACATCTGACTAGGTAAAAAGTTGTGTGGAGCTGAAAAGGAAGCACAGATGAAGCAGAAGCATCAAAGAGGTATTCACTTACTTTGTGATGCCTGGACAGAAATCACAAAATCAGCTTCTGTCTCTGCTGATAGTACTCACTACTGAGGAGGAGGAAAAGGAAGTTCTTGCCAATACGTGAATCGGTCTGGCTTCAGATTGAGTTTGCCATTTTCCACACAGCCACCTGCCATTTCTCCTCTTGAAAATACAGTCTCTGCTTGCAAAGAACTGAAACCTATGGTGCAGGGCACCAGATTGAAGCCTTTTATTGCTCAAGGATCTACATGTCACTAAATGCCACAACAAATGGTTACACACAGGTAATTACTTTGGCGCTCTGGATGGGATGGAATGCATGCAAGTGAAGAGCAGAACTCTGAGCCTAACTAAACACAAACTGCCACTCCTTGAGTATAACAGCAATCTAAGAGAGTGCCAACAAACCAAGGCATGTGCTATGAGGAGGCAGGAAAAAACCAATAAGGCCCATGCAAGAAATGGAGAGTGATTCTTTTGCATATGCAAACAAAATTAATCAATGGCTAACTAACTGCTAACTGATGAGGTACTGGGATGCATCTTGATTGTACAATAAGTGTGTGACCAGGCACAGAACCCAGCATGTTGGCAATCAGCTGCAGCAAGTAATACAAACCTTACATGAACACCAAGAGGATTCTGTCCTTTGATAATAAACAACTTGGCTGTGGATACAGTAAATGAAAATTTGCTTACTATATCCACAGTTAAGTTAGTAGTGAAACTGTGAGGTGAGGCATACAGTAGTTGTGCACATTTGTAGCATTATAGCAATTAGTGCCCAAGTATCATTATACTGAGAGAAGAAAATCAAGATACTTGGGACTCTTAACACATCCAGACATTGGTGCAGAAATGGTTGGAAGTTTCCAACAGCTCGAAAGAATATGAATATACTCAACAATGAGTTTTTTGTTTGTTTAGTCGTTAAGTCGTGTCCAACTCTTCGTGACCCCATGGACCAGAGCACGCCAGGCTCTCCTATCTTCCACTGCCTCCCGGAGTTTGGTCAAATTCATGTTGGTAGCTTCGATGACACTGTCCAGCCATCTCGTCCTCTGTCGTCCCCTTCTCCTCTTGCCTTCACATTTTCCCAACATCAGGGGCTTTTCCAGGGAGTCTTCTCTTCTCATGAGATGGCCAAAGTATTGGAGCCTCAGCTTCAGGATCTGTCCTTCCAGTGAGCACTCAGGGTTGATTTCCTTCAAAATGGATAGGTTTGTTCTCCTTGCAGTCCAGGGGACTCTCAAGAGTCTCCTCCAGCACCACAATTCAAAAGCATCAATTCTTTGGCGGTCATCCTTCTTTATGGTCCAGCTCTCACTTCCATACATCGCTACTGGAAAAACCATAGCTTTGACTATGTGGACCTTTGTTGGCAAGGTGATATCTCTGCTTTTTAAGATGCTCTCTAGGTTTGTCATAGCTTTCCTCCCAAGAAGCAGGCGTCTTTTAATTTCGTGGCTGCTGTCACCATCTGCAGTGATCATGGAGCCCAAGAAGGTAAAATCTGTCACTGCCTCCATATCTTCCCCTTCTATTTGCCAGAAGGTGATGGGGCCAGTGGCCATGATCTTAGTTTTTTTGATGTTGCGATTCAGACCATTTTTTGCGCTCTCCTCTTTCACCCTCATTAAGAGGTTCTTTAATTCCTCCTCACTTTCTGCCATCAGAGTGGTATCATCTGCATATCTGAGGTTGTTGATATTTCTTCCGGCAATCTTAATTCTGGCTTGGGATTCCTCCAGTCCAGCCTTTTGCATGATGTATTCTGCATATAAGTTAAATAAGCAGGGAGACAATATACAGCCTTGTCGTACTCCTTTCCCAATTTTGAACCAATCAGTTGTTCCATATCTAGTTCTAACTGTTGCTTCCTGTCCCACATACAGATTTCTCAGGAGGTAGATAAGGCGGTCAGGCACTCCCATTTCTTTAAGAACTTGCCATAGTTTGTGGTCCACACAGTCAAAGGCTTTTGCGTAGTCAATGAAGCAGAAGTAGATGTTTTTCTGGAACTCTGTGGCTTTCTCCATAATCCAGCACATGTTAGCAATTTGGTCTCTAGTTCCTCTGCTCCTTTGAAATCCAGCTTGTACTTCTGGGAGATCTCGGTCCACATACTGCTGAAGCCTGCCTTGGAGGATTTTGAGCATAACCTTGCTAGCGTGTGCAATGAGTGCAATTGTACGGTAGTTGGAGCATTCTTTGGCACTGCCCTTCTTTGGGATTGGGATGTAGACTGATCTTTTCCAATCCTCTGGCCACTGCTGAATTTTCCAAACTTGTTGGCATATTGAGTGTAGCACCTTAACAGCATCATCTTTTAAGATTTTAAATAGTTCGACTGGTATGCCATCACCTCCACTGGCCTTGTTGTTAGCCATGCTTTCTAAAGCCCACTTGACTTCGCTCTCCAGGATGTCTGGCTCAAGGTCAGCAACCACACTATCTGGGTTGTCTGGGACATCCAGATCTTTCTGGTATAATTCTTCTGTGTATTCTTGCCACCTCTTCTTGATGTCTTCTGGTTCTGTAAGGTCCCTACCATTTTTGTCCTTTATCACGTCCATCTTTGCACAAAATGTTCCTTTAATATCTCAAATTTTCTTGAACAGATCTCTGGTTTTTCCTTTTCTATTATTTTCCTCTATATCTTTGCACTGTTCATTTAAGAAGGCCTTCTTGTCTCTCCTTGCTATTCTTTGGAAGTCAGCATTAAATTTTCTATAACTTTCCCTATCTCAATGAGTAGAACAGACAGAAAATAAGTTCTGTAGCAGCCATTATTCAGATTAAAGGCTTCTACACAATTATTCTGGTTTTCCTCCCACTTTTCATCAATAGGGGTGGGCTGCTGAATAAACTACCTTTTTGCTATACATCTCTCATTGGTTAAAGAATCTTGGATGCCACTGAAATGTGAGAAGATGCAAACAAGAAGCCTCTACAGCACTGAGGATCAATTTTCACCGAAAAGACTGGCTGTCCTTTATACTAAGTCCAAAACTTTTCTTTGTTACCTTGATCCTTATTAGACCCAGAAGGAGTCGAACTACTGCTTGTCAGCAATACTATACAGTATATCTCATTCAGTTACTCCCCTGAATGCAACAGTTTGTTACATATATAGTAGCTAAGCCTCTTCTGAAACAAAGAACTATCAGTTTTTGTCAGTTACATCAAGCTCTCAGCAGCCAATGCTCTTTACTGTTTTGATGTGCTTTTATCATTAATTAATGTACATTTAACATTAACTCCTTCCTTAATTTGAAACATATCTGATTACCTCCATGCCACCCAAACACATACAATCATTTACTCTCTCATACACATGTAAGAAACCTGTCCCATTTGTAGCAAATGCTAGGATAGGATTCCAAGTACCAAGGGACAAGATCTGGGATGAGCAACCTCAGTGGAGCCAAGGCCTATTTTTCAGATTTTCTGTCAGCTCAAAGGACATGATCCCAAAGGAAAGAGGCAAAGGCAGAGGGGTTTGGCCCAACATGTTTATCTGCACAATGATTTTTATTATTATTATTTTTACTGAGAAAGCCCTATCATGCTTTCCCTTAATTACTGAGTGGGGTTCTTAAATGGATCGCTGCACCTACTGCTTTGAATATGTGTGTGTGGGGGGGCTTCTGTTTACCATCTTTTGGTGTAGTATTGGTTTGATCCTTTTTAATATTTGCATACTTATTGTTATGTATCGTCTTTTAATATTGTAAGCCACCTTGGGTCCTTCTTAAGGAGAAAGGCAGGTTAAAACATTTTTAATGACAACCATCACAACCAATCAGAAGCTGTGGATTACTGCAAATACAGCAGGTAGTACAGAAGGAAAAAAAGAGGCCTAAATGATTATATTAGTACATGTAGAGAAAAATTACTTAAGATGGTGAAAATGGAGAATATTTTGAAAACAACAGAAATAAATAAATGCTCAATATAAGAAACAACAATTTGAAAATAAATTAAACAGCTGGAAAAATAAACTACATGGACAACACCTGGAAATATTGATGGAAAGCATGATCTTAATTCAACATGGGCATGGCTAGAACTGGGGACCATTAAGGAAGAAACCAAAGGCTTGATTTTTGCTGCAAAAGAACAAGCACTCCAAACCAATGTGATGAAAGCTAAGATCCAAGGAATTAGTGCTAACAGCAAATGTCAACTCTGACAAGAAAAAGATGAAACTATGGCACACTTCATATGCGAATGTCCAAAGACAGAACAAACAGATTACAAAATTAGACATGGTAGAATGGCAAAATTAGTGCACTGGTCATTATGCAAAAATTATAACTTGCCAGCCTCTAAAAACCCATGGGAACTTAAGGTAGAGAAGGTGTCAGAAAATGATGAAGGCAAGATCTTATAGAACTTCTGGATCCAAACTGAAGACACCCTGAACACAAAACACCAGATATAGAAGGAATAGAATGAAGTAATGTCTGGATCATTGACACTGCAATTTAAGGGGATGCCAAAGCTGAAAATAAAGAATTGGAAAAACTAACAAAATACAAAGACCTGGCAATCAAAACATCTTGCTTGTGGATGAAACACACTTCAGTGGTCCCCGTAGTCATCGGGGCTTTGGGAACAATATCAATAAATTTCACACAGTATTATAAACAGTTGCAGATCTCAGAAATAACACCATCAGAGCTACAAAAAACAGCACTATTAGGAACAGCATACATACTGCACCGATATTTAACAGGTACTTAGGTTTTTGGTTAAAAATTTTATCTGTTATATAACACCAGTCAATGTTTTTATAATTTTGACTGACTATGTCTGTTATGTTTGAATAATAATAATAAATAATCTTATAAACTAGTTCCACTCAGTAAAGTGGGTTAAGGGCCTGGGTTTTTGAAATGGCAATCTCCATACCATGCTACAGAGTAAACCTTCTGGAACTCAAATAAATTTTTATAACTGTGATATTGCACAGAGGTCAGGCGTGAAGATGCACTGTTCAAATTGAAATGCTTTTTTGGAGTGCAATCTTCATTGCATATGTAATTTGTATAGTCGACAGGGTTCAATGCAGAATGCCTACAACCTTGCATCTAGTTATTCGTACCCCAGTCCCTCTAGTGCATAACTAGTAGCAGAATAACACTCTTGGATATTTGATCAACTAATGTAGACACAACAGGTTTTTGATACATACCTTTATATATTTGAATTACATCATGCTGTCTTGCAAAGTACACGTTTTCCTAGATTTTCTGTACAGTATTTGAAAGCATGGATGAGACAACAGAATCTATAACCTATACTGAAAAATAAGTTGAGCTTTTCCTCCTAGGTAAAAATCTTGCTTCCTCGCTCTCAGATACAGTAGTAAATGTAATTCTAATTTCATTAAAGAAAATATTCTGATTAGATTAAAATGATAAAACTTCTATTAAATAAGAAACATGGGGTTATTTGTTTTATTTTTAAAGCTTGGCTATAGTTGTACTAGAGAATAAATATAAAAATATTTTGCTCTTTACTTCTTCAGGAAAGCCATCCTCAAGATAAATGTTGTTACTACACTCAGTGTAAGACCAATGAAATGATGTACTGATTTACACTCCCATGGTACCTACAGACTACACTTCCATCCAGTTATAATAATTAACTTTCCTACATAGAAATCTCCTATATGGATAAAACGAAAGGGCAATTAACGTTCATGCATTTCATTAACTACTATCTTGCACTATGTATGAAGATGGTGTGCTTCCCAGAAAGATTTGTCAAGAAGCATTTAGGTATTCAGGAATGCCTAGCATGCAGAAATTTAAAGCTTAAGGGACACTCTCACTTCTCTGGATCTAGAAAGCAAGACAGATGAGGCAGGAAAACTAAACACTACAGGAGTAAGAGAACAGCTTGTTGGCCTTACACTTGCACATTTTTTCCAAATCATTTGGTAGAGTGATGACTTGGCAGAAGAACACTCTGGCTGAAATTCTGTTGCTTTATGTAGTAAGTCACACCCAGAGGCCCACTGAATCAGTGAGGATTTCATAAGTCAACTCCTCTGTAAGTTCCACTGATTCAATGGGCCAACTCTATTTGCAAATTACCATGCCACATAATGGGATTTCAGCCAATATGCTTAGACCATCACAGAGTTTGGTTACATTCCACAGCAACTGGATTAGAACCAGACATCATCATATTTAGGGGTATAGTATACACCAGTCAATATGGAGCCATGTTAAGCCGGTACAAACCTAGCTTTCCAATGAATGTACAATTGTCAGGAAGTTGCAGCCAATCTGGGCTGGCAAACATGTGACACATATATTTTCCAATACATACATGTAACTAAAGGGGTGTCATAGAGAAAACACCAGCTATGTATCAGCACCAGCACTGTCTGGGAACAGAGGCCAGAAGGCAGAAAGTGTGGGTTGTGGTGATGACAAGTTGTAATTCCATGAATATAAACAGTCTCATATAAGGCCATTAATCACATCCATTTTTGATCTTATCCTTGAATGCTTTTCAGAGTATAAGCTATTGAAAAGAAATCTGGCATACATTGTCATCAAATACCACATACTGTATGGTTTTACAGCTTACCAATAACTATTTGGCCAGTTATGAATAAGATTTACCACTAGACAGAGGCATTTTACAAAAATTGGTTCTTTCCTTCTTTCACAAGACAGATGACTAACATCTGTGTGTGGGCAGTTGGGCTAGGAACATTTTCTATGTGCTTTTGCACATTTATATGCAAGTCAGTGTTGTTTATTTAAATATTTCTAATGAAGCTCATCAGTGTACTTGAGAAGCCTTTCAATTAGGGATGTGTCCTGGCATTAGAAAAGTGTCCAAATGAGACAAGGCAGAGATACTTGTATGTTACTATAGCAAATATGGAGTGGTTCAAGAAGCCCCCATTTCTGCTTGCAATGGATAGGGCACCACTCCAAAACACTGATCTTTGCTCCAGCATTTGGAGGATTAAAGTACCGTGTTTCCCCAAAAATAAGACAGGGTCTTATATTAATTTTTGCTCCAAAAACGCATTATGGCTTATTTTCAGGGAATGTTTTATTTTTTTCATGTACAACAATCTAAATTTTTTCAAATACAGTCATGTCATCTTCTTCTGGTTGCTGCACAATGGTGGAGGGCGGGGTTTCACTTAACTAGGGCTTATTTTTGGGGTAGGGCTTATATTACGAGCATCCCGAAAAATCATACTAGAGCTTATTTTCAGGTTAGGTCTTGTTTTCGGGGAAACAGGGTACTAATTTTTTTTAAAAAATGTATTTGGCACCAGTTGCTGAAACAAAAGGAAGTACCAAAGTAGAAAGAGATTGACAGCTGAAGCCCCAGTGAAAGCCAAAAACCTCTCCTGGAAACTCCAACAGAAGAACTCAGACTGACTTCACCAGATTCTATTTGTTCCCCATCATCAAAATGAGCTATCCTTCCACATCCAGGCACAGCAAGGGGAGGGAGGCATATAGCTTATTAGAACTAGCCACATTCTACACATTCTTGACTTTTCTTTTAGATAGCTACATTGAGTCTTCATTACACTTAGGATTGTGTGTGTGAATGTGGGATGAATGACTGACTCCCTTGTGCAGGCTTTGACTGGATGGGTCAAAGTAGTGCTAAGGGACAACCTTTCCACTCACCTTCTGTTTTCTATTTTCTTTTCTTTTTTACTGATGGAAATGGGATTTATTGAAGTAGGGAGCTGAGCAAAGAGTACAGTAAATAGGTCTGGGAGGCTAGGTAGGAGGGAAGGAAGCTGCTAGGAGCTTTGCCTACAAACTGAAGGTGCACCACATTCCTAAAATTAACCATGCTGCATAGCACCATTTCCTAGGCTATAAGACCTTTCTTTTCCACACATTTATCTGTTTCTCCGAATCCAGAAACATACAAATAACTGCTGAAACCTGAGCATAAATCAGTTCAGGCTACCTCTACATCAGTTTGGGGCGGGTCAATCCTGTAGATCTAATTGCTGGTGTTTATATAGCAAATATTTGGATATAAATTCAATCCAACAGTATTAACACACACCTACTTCCCTTCAATCATTGACAGATCTGTACACATTAATACATTGGTTGCTGAAAATCATTCCATAAAAGAAGACATCATTTGAAGCAATTAGGACTAGCTTGTGTTTGCTATAAACAAAGAACTCAATCCAATAAATTCTTGAACCTATTTCAAGGTTCTCAATACTACTGAAAGATTAGCCATCCTAGATATGAACACATTTACTACTGATGTAAGCAACATTACTGATGTAAGCAACATTAATTGTGCTCCTGGCATTTTGGCATGAAGAACAATATCTTTTACTCCTCTCTTTTTAAGTGCAAAATTCAGTCAAGGAACTTTCCTAGAACATTAGCACTGAATGGGAAGCTACTTTCATCATACATGTTACAAAAGCTATTCTACTAAAGGTACTACATTAAATTATGAAGGTACAGTGGAACCTCTACTTACGAACTTAATCCGTCCCAGAAGATGTTCTTAAGTTGAAACGTTCGTAAGTTGAAGCAAAATTTCCCATAGGAATGCACTGAAAACCGATTAATCCGTTCCTGCTGTTTTTGGTTCTTATGTAGAGGCGCCGTTCTTACGTTGAAGCATTAGTTCCCATAGGAACTAATGCAAAGCCGGTTAATCCATCCTCTACCACTAGGGGGAGAGTTTTTTTCTTTTAACCTAAGATGACTTAGGTTAAAAAACAGAACACCTTTTTTTCGGTTCGTAAGTTGAAGCTCCATTCGCAAGTAGAAGCAAAATTTTGCGGACGGAGCTGTTCGTAAGTTGAAATGTTCGTAAGTAGAGGTTCCACTGTATAACACTGTAAGTATCTGACTGTGAAGCTAGAGTTTGGGAGTTCAATTCCCACTTGACAGGGACTGGACTCGATCCATAGAGTCCCTTCCAGTTCTGTAGCTCTAATATAATTCTATGTTATGCTACAGTTAACCAAGTCCTCTAAGATTCCCCAGGAAGCATTCAATATGTGCACCAGCTTCTAATATATAAAGAAAGAAATGAAGAAGTTTGGAATTCAGTTTCCAAATATTGCTAATTTACCGCAACAGTATAGTAAATCTTTGATTCCACAGACCTGCAATGGTATCAGGGTCCACTGCATGCTGTGGCAGAAAATGCAGTAATAACTCCATTGAAGCAATGGAACTTACACAGGTGTTGCCTCACCAAATCTCTACTGAGTCAATGAGCCTATAGCTATGACTGATTGCTGGATTTTAGCCAGTATCTCAAAGTGGAGATCAAGGCAGAATCAAGTAATCTGGATTTTAAGAATCACAATGCTGATGTTAATATGAAGTAAATATACAGAAGACCAGACAACCAATTTAGCCCATAGCTGCAATGTAGAGTGAAGTACCTTCATACAAATCAAAGGCCATCTGCCAGAGATATGAGAATCTTGTTCTGGCTATAGCTGTAAAATAATCCTCTTGGTTTCAGTATTCAAGTTTTTTAGGGCTGCAGTCTGAATGGAAGAATGTTTTGACAAGTTATGTGTTTAAAAATTATTACACATAAGGAAGCATAAATTGCTGAAAATATTATGAATTGTTAGCTACCAGCAATTAGATCTACAGAGTGACTGTGACATCACCTGAATATCTATTCATGTGTAAAATAAGTACGTTAAAACTGAAAAAAAATTGAACAAAAAATTATCCTGTTTAGATACAAGTTCCAGAGTACTATACTATCAGTACTATTCTATCATAGTTGTGTGGTAGGCACATTAACAGCTAAAAAAGGGGCAAGAGATCATTCTTTGAGGTAGTTATTCAAATATTTAAACTGCCTGCTGCTTTTAAGAAGGTACTTTTATAGTCTAGTAAATCATATTCTATAGCTCACCTATCACTTGTTCATTAAGATTACCTACAAAAGTAAACGTTCAAAGGGCAACGTACAACTTAAAACCTTTCTCATACTTTTCAAGATTTTAGGGTTCAAATTTCCTAACTGGCTCATCATAATCCAAACGGTCATGATCATGCAAATACATACCTGCAAACCCAAGGTTGACCAAAAGATAGTTGCCAACTACACATGTACCATTCTGTTATTATATCAAAATGAATAGTTTAAACATTATATATATACTACACTCAATCTATCTCACATTCAGACTAAAAAGTACGTAAGCATTAACTGATTTGCTCAGTGTTCAAAACTTGCCTGCCATTATATATCCATTTATATATTAAAACACAAAATCCAGTTAATGGAGATATGAGTAATACCCACAAATTCTCTAAAACACCACTTTCATTTCACAGAATAAAAATACACTAAATGATACTGAATTGTACTCACATTATTTGCAAGATGCAACAGGTACCTGTCATTTTCAGAACAGTTTGCAGTACGCTTTTAACATTGAGGCTGCCCTCACAAATGGGGAAGCAGCAGAGATCTCTTCCTTTCTCATACAACAAACCTGTAAAACCCACTTCTTCTCATCACTTCGAGAGCTATTGCCTATAACCGTCTCATTCTAGCTTGAAACGTCACACTTACTTTCTCTGGGCCTTTTCCTTCTTGGCTTTGGTCCTTTTTTTCCGGGCTTGCAAGGCCAGCACTGGGGAAGGACAGGAGAAGAGAAGAAAGGAGAGCCGAGAAAGAGGATCATTGTTAGCATCACCGGGCTTCACCCTTTCTTTCCTCAGAAACAGCCTTAACCCAGGGATAAACTATGAAAGAGCCACGTGCTTGAACCCGACCCGCTTACTCTCTCGTTAACTAACAGCGTCGGGGGAGGCAAGGCTCTTCTGCCACTCTCTTCACCGGCGGTGGGGGGGGGAGGGGCAAAGGGTGGGAACCACGAGCTTCATATTTTCGGGGTTCCGAAAAACGGGTAACTATTGTCTGTCAGTAAGCCGTCCGGAAACAGGAACAGGGTGCCCAAAATAAAACAGAAACCGGCTCGCGGGTACTGAAACCACACTGGAGGAGAAAGAAGTGTGTCCCCCCCCGAAAAGTCAGGGCTCAACCCCCACCTGAAAACTAAGAGAGCGGAAGGGAGTCGGGGGAAGGCGACTGTTTTGTGACCAGAAAAAGGAACCGCCGGCGGCAGCGGGGAGGGGGAGACGATCAAAGGATTCACGCACACTCACCTTTCCGCTCCATGGCGGCCAGAGTCGGCAGCCCCCCCGACCCCCCACGCGTGCGCTCTAAGGACCTGCCCTGCGCCTGCGCCTGATGCGGGCGAGCCGGTCGGCGCGTGCGTACGGCCGGTATCTTCGCGCGCCGCTGCGCGCGCCACCAAATCTCCTCCAGGGCCGGGCTGTCACTTCCTTCCGAACTGGGACTACTGAAAGAAGCCCCGCCCTCCAGCTCTTCCGAGCGTTTGCGGCACCGCCCCCTGCTCTGCATGAGAGGCGGGAGCCGCGTGTCGGGCGCCTCTCCTGCCTCCCCTTGTCCCATGGGCGGAGCGCATGCGCCTCCTGCTTCAGCCCCTGTCCTTTCCCCTTCCTGGCTTCGCCGGATTTAGTCAGGTCGGGGAGACGGGGCCACGTAAAACATGGGGGCAGTGGTGATGGGCTGTCGCTGACTTGGATTGTGACGTGCTAGCCGCCAGCCCTGGGGTATAAGCGAGTTTCCTGCCTCACCATAAAGCCGAGATGGGAAAAGTCAGAGAGAATGCAGTTTAGCAGAGTGAAAACAAATAAGCAGCGCATTCCGTGGATTTTTGTTTTGTTCTCTTTCTTGCGCCACTGGATGGCGCGCTAGCGAGCGGCGGGTGAAATTATGATCGAAGCGTTTAAAACCCAGGAATTGCGATTGTAGAGAGTTAAGGCGGTGAAGGGTGGGCGTGGTATAATTTGTGGCACAGCTTCTGCATTTTCCTAGATTTAGGTTCGTTTTGCTGCATTGAGAGCAATTGACTTTCCTTTCAAGTTCTAAACCAACGGTGAGGAACGTATGGGTAAAGGTTCCCCTTGACATTTAGTCCAGTCGTGTCCGACTCTAGGGGGCGGTGCTCATCCCCGTTTCCAAGCCGTAGAGCCAGCGTTTGTCCGTAGACAGTTTCCGTGGTCACGTGGCCAGCGCGACTAGACACAAAATGCCGTTACCTTCCCACCGAGGTGGTACCTATTCATCTACTCGCATTTTTACATGCTTTCAAACTGCTAGGTTGGCAGGAGCTGGGGACGGGCGCTCACTCCGTTGCGTGGATTCGATCTTACGACTCCTGGTCTTCCGACCTTGCAGCGCAGAGGCTTCTGCGGGTTTAACCGGCAGCGCCGCCAACGTATGAGCTTCCATATATTGTTAGAGAGAAAATCCTATCAACCTTATTCAGGATAGGCAATGGTGAGATATGATTTGCAGTCCGACAAATTCTGGAGGTAGATAGTTGTTCCCACCCTGCTCTAAACCACTGAGCTATTCAGCAGTTCTACACACAGAGTTTCAGATTTGAGTTTATATACATTTCAGGTATATAGAGGAAGGGATTATTTATTAAATTTTATTCAACTGAGTGAGCAGTCAAGAGTCTTGATTTTGGGTGCTGCGCATTATTACTTTGCATTTGTTTTAACAGGTCTTAACATGTTTTAGAATTTTAACTAATTATTTTAATGTGATATGGTTAATTGGTTTTCATTGTGCCTTTAATTTATTGTGCTTTTAGTTGGCTTGTCCTTTTAATAATGTGGTTAAAGGTAAAGGTAAAGGTTCCCCTTGACATTTAGTCCAGTCGTGTCCGACTCTAGGGCGCGGTGCTCATCCCCGTTTCCAAGCCGTAGAGCCAGCATTTGTCCGAAGACAGTTTCCGTGGTCACGTGGCCAGCGCGACTAGACACAGAACGCTGTTACCTTCCCACCGTGGTGGTACCTATTTATCTACTCACATTTACATGCTTTTGAACTGCTAGGTTGGCAATAAAATAAATAATTAAACCTATATAATGTGATTTTACTGGAATACCTATACTTGAAATGGGCAAAAAGGAATATTGGATGTGATTGATTTTACCTACTCACAAGCAGAGGTATAAATGCAGGGTCAAATGAACAAGATAAGCCACTATCCTAAGTCTGGATTTGTTCAGCTGTGTGACACCAGCCTTTCACCTTCTACAACGAAGTGAAGCAGCATACCTGTACCCATGAAACTGTTTATGCAGACAGCGAAATTAACTTTATGGCTAGAAAGTGCAAGACAACTCTACTGTTTGCAATTTTGCAAATTGATCTTGATAGATATATGACAAATTATAGCTGATTAATAAGAAAAATACATTAATCACTTGAGTTTATTGGAGAAGACTCATAATTTTTGGTTGGCATAAACTTTCATGGACCGAAATTTTTGAAGGTGCTACAACACTTTTTGTAGTTTTGCTGTAACAGGGTAAAACTATAACCGCAAGATAACTGACCATAGTTATTGACCAAAAAAATAGCATGAAAAATAACCTTATACGTCTTATTGCCATTGTAACTGCAAGCATGGGCAAACCAGCTAAGGCATGTCTCCCTGGCTACAAAAAGGAAGATAAGGGAAGAATCCGTACTTAGGCTGCAATTTTTTCGTGCAATAGTATAAAACGAAGTCTTGGGGGCACCAATATTTGAACTCGAGCTGTCAGTGAAGCCCTCTTAGCCGAGGGAAAGCAGCTCTTCACGCCGGCGCCCCCACTCCGCCTCGTCTTCATTTTTTTCTCGCGAGATACTCCTCCGGCTTGCGCTCGCGAGATTTCTTTATTGGGACTACGCTTGTCGTCTTAGGGAGCCAGCGCTATGGTCCATATTGGGGCATTCCCTCTAGTTTTTCCGTCCCGCAGGTCTCGCGAGAACTTAGCAATCGATTGGTCTGGGATCTAGGAAGAGGTCGGCAGAAGTCAGACAGTGGCGAATGCTCGTCACGGTTTGGCCACTGGGCTGCTTTCGGTCCGAGCTTCGGCCTTTTCAGAGACAGAGCCTTCTCTCCCCCCCCCCCCGCCCGCGTGCCACCTGTTGGGCTCGTCCTGCTAGGGACTGTGCAGCCGGCCGCGTGAGCGCCGTTGGGGCGGGCAGCGACCATAAAATAAAAAAGAGGGGGGGAACTTCCCCTCCCTTCCCTTCCCTTCCCTGAAGGGGAGAAACGGCTGCAGGCACTTGGGCCAGCCGCGGTGGGTGACCGTGTCAGCCATTGAGCTCCAGCGCTTTACCTTCCGCCCGGGAACCTCCCTTTTTCTGTTGGGGAAGAACCGCCGGTTCTGCTCGAGGGTCTCCCCCCTCCCGGCCGCGCTGGGTGGGGCGGGCTTGGGGTCGAGATGACCCAGGAGCGGCCCAAGTTTTATCGGCAGGAGTTGAACAAGACGGTCTGGGAGGTACCGGAGCGTTACCAGAACCTTTCCCCGGTCGGCTCCGGAGCTTATGGCTCTGTCTGGTAAGTTGCTGTTGCGGCGGGAGGATGGGGAGGGCAAAGCCTCGGGGTAAGCTCCGTGTTCGCTGCCCAGATTGCATGCAAATATTCCACCCGCTCCACCCGCAGCTCGAAAAGTGTCTAGGACAAACTGTGCGTTCTTCCCAAGACTGGTTACGCTGAATGCGTGTTTTGTTCCGTATGTTTGGAAACCCTAAAATCAACCTGAGAACGAGGTTGGATTCTGGTGTTTTCCCATTCATCGCCAAGAGAAGCCTGTTATGTTCTGCCATTTGAAAGGAACTCATCCAGGTTGTGAGTCGTGAAAGGAACTTGACCTCTCTCATTCTCTTGTGCACTGAAATGCTTTGTGCACTCTCAATGTTTTTGCTGCAGTCTCCTGACTTGCTTTATTTCCTGCAGAGCAGACATCCTATTTGGTACATGCACAGTCTTGTGTCTTGCATTCTGGTGTCTAGACGGCAGGACTTGGAAGAAAAGGATTGTTTGATAGCTGTTCCAGACGAGGTTAGGCTGAGGTTCATACAATGCATATAAAAAGCCTAGATATCTCTTAAGGCAAACATATCTTTTAAGTACAGTACTATGTTGGCCTTGGTGGAGTGGAGGGGGATAGCCTTTTTGTTAAAGTTGAGGAAGATCATGTACGGATGATAGGTGTTACTCTCGCTCCTTTTCTTGACTAGACAATCTTTTCCCCCCAGAAGACAGTTTGACTCTCAAACTTAGTTGTTAGTATAGTAGCCAAAGCAAACTTAGTGGGACAAAAATCCAACAGCTTTTTGCTACAAAAATGATCAGCAGTGTGACTCCTGAAAGGTTGAACAAATAGCTAGTGAAATGAAGTAGCAGAGAAGGAACTTATGGTGCATTTCCTAGTGATGGCACAAGTATTACTCAAAGATTTTTAATGTTAATGCACAGGAAAGGATGTGTTTTCAGTGTGCTTCCTGGAGAAGCAAGAGACATTTCAAGCATTCAGCCCCCAGTAATATATAGTGTGATGACTTACAGACGACTCTGAGTGTAAAATGCTAGTTTTATTTTGTTTGTATCATATATTAATTATGCAATGCTGGATAGAAAGTAAATAAAGTAATGATTATATAACAAACCATGAGACATCTGACAACATTTCAGCCTGAAGAATACTCTAGTATTAATCAGAAGGCATAGTATGACTTCATATCAAAGCACTGCTGTTATGCATAGGGTGGAGTCAGGAGATATTCTTGTCACCATAATGTTAGGGCCTTCCTAGATGCTGTAGCTTCCCTGTGAAAACTGTAGCCATCAGTGAAACTCACAGATGACATCACTTTGGCAAGTTTCTTCCTTTATGTAGGAAATCAAACATTCAAAATTGCAACTAAGGTTGCTGGTAACTTGATCCTTAAGTACATCACACATTAGGTTTGTGATTTAAGATTCCAGAATAAGTTTGAGATATGTTAATTGCAGATTAAATAGAATACATTTTAGCTTAAATAACACTGTAATACAATACATATGATGCATATTGGTGATGCTCTATAAAATTTGGCTAAACCATTGGCCATTTGAGTTAGCTTTCTCCAACAAATTGTTCCAAATTATTCAAACACAAATCCCTGTATAAGTTACTAGTGGATGTGAATGTTTACATAGCTATTGCAAGTTTAGTGTTTCATGAGCAATAAGATACGTTCAGTGTATTTTTCTAAGTTTATTCTAGTTTTTTGTGAATTTTTACTGGTTTGTTGGAAGCCCACAAAGACATTTTGCAAGAGTTACACTAACAGTTAGGAATAGAAAACAAAGGCTCAGACTTTGTGCTTCCATACATTCTTCGATAAACACTTGTTCAGCTTTTAAAAGTTTATGCATTAACCCAATTTGCTATTTTAAAACTTTTGAATGTTTGTTCTGTGACATTTCCTTACAACTAAATCATGTGTTATTGCCTCATTTCTAGTTTCTCGTGTAAGTTAGCATTTTTTAATGTCGCATAAGAAAACTGACATTATAAACTTGCTGAGGATATAGTGATGAAAACTTCCTGATTTAGTGTTTGTATCATAGAGTATGGTGGCTCTTACATTTGGTTTCAGAGCTAAAACCCTTAACAGTGCAACACTTTACATGTGCACTAAGAAGTAATCCCCAGTGAGCTTAATGGGATTTACTCCTAGGTAAATTTGTGGAAAATTGCAGGCTCAGTTAGGCAGGCATCTGTAGTTCCATTGCAAACGTTTATGGCTATGTCCTCTGCCACCACTTCAGAACTCGGACAGAATTGCTCATCTTTCTGATCTTGTGGCTTTTTTTGTCCTTCTTTTGCTAGACGTTATTGCTATTCCATAGAGTCAGTCTCATGGTAGTTTGCAGGATAATTAATGGTAACACTGCAGTCCTCCAGTTGACCGCCAAAAAGAATCGTGCTTTGTATCCTGTGAACAAATGCAAACAGCACCCCTCCCTGCACTATACAGAGAGCATTCAGAAGCAAAGAGACACCCCTTTCCTTCTTCTTATAACTATTTCTGCTATCTAGCTATAACATGATAAGGTTTAGAGTTGGCAGGCAGCAAGACCTGACCCCTTGAGTTATATATAATGTCGCAGGGCTGAAACAAAGCAAAGGAAAGAATTATTTTTTCCTTGAATAGTCCTTATTTAGTTGCATACTAAAAAAGGACCAACATTAAAAACAAATCTAAAACTGCCCCAGACACGTGATGTATGTACGGGGTGGGGTGGGTTAGTTATTGACATTATTCAGTAGTTTTCTTGACACCAAAATATGTTTTTCTGGGTAACTTTAGGTTTTCTATGGAAAAAACTTGAAGCGCTAGAAAAATCTTCAAAAACTGTTGTATGAACATGACAGGTTGTAAACCATGAACATAGATATTGGGCAGTGATAGCTTAAACATACAACTTCTAAGTCTCTGGAAGGCTATAATCTAGGAGATACCTAGATATAGCAATACTAGAGATCCTGTGAGTACTTGAGGCCTTCGTTCAGAAATGTCTTTTGGTGAAGCTTGGCTTATGACCATGCACATGCTTTGACCGGAATGCAGATTGTACATGCTTCTGAAATGTTGCAATACATGAATACTGAGGTTGAAATAATGAAGGAAGTTGCAGGAATCATTGCTATATCTCTTGTTGTGAGTCAGTACATTATTGCAAAAATTTGCTCTTTTTCTTGTGCATATCCTGCTCTACTCTCCAGACTTCGTACATATTTGAAATTGTTCTAATTATTCATTTTAATTTAAGTTCTGAATACCTGTCTGATCTCCTCTACTTTTTTCCACCTCCTAACCTCGGTAGGAAAAGTACAACTTCATTTCTTCTTTTGCATTCTTCAGATTCAACATTTTTCCAAGCAGATAAAAGTGTCTGTTAATCATCTTCACAGAGAAATCCTACATTAGTATGACACATATTAGTCTAGATATATATTCATAATACTTATTTTTTAAAATATGTTGTTTTATAGCTCTGCCTTTGATACTAAAACTGGTTTGCGTGTGGCTGTGAAGAAATTGTCCAGACCTTTTCAGTCCATTATACATGCCAAGAGGACTTACCGTGAGCTACGTTTGCTTAAACATATGAAGCATGAAAATGTAAGTTTAAGAAACATAGACATTTGCATTTTGTTTGGTTAGGAGTAAACTCTGGTGCTTTACTAAGGTTTGATCAACGTGATATGATATCAGATTAAAAGTAGGTGGTGGTTGTACTACAGAGAAGAAGCTTTGGGAAGGGAAACAAATTATTCTGACATTTATTTTTATTGCTTTAATCATAGTTAAAGGCTGGTGAAAATTTGTGTCTATATCAGCTGCAACAATCTTTTTTTTTTAAATGTACTGATGCTAGCTGACTTTAAACTATTTTGACAGTTTAAGAGTTATGATGATGTAGGGTTGTTAAGTATTTTCTTGTAAAGTATTGTTTTGGGAGATGTATGTTCTGACTTCAGGATTAACTCATGGAATTAGCTAGAGCAAACTCGGCTCTTGGGAAAAGAATGGCATGTGGTAGTCCTTAACTGTAGGAAGTCTTGCAAAATATTTCATAGTACCAGAGTGTTTCTGGTATATTACAATAGTGATGTTGCAAAAGCATTTCTTCCTCTTATGCTGCTATAAAGTTTTTTTAGTGCTAGTATCTCCACTTCATTGCTTCAAGAAAAAATTGCAGAAATGCTGTGTGTCTGTCTGTGTGTCAGTGACCAGCGTACATAATCTGTATATTTGCCCTTTCAAGAACTAGCCCTGATGAATTCTGTTCTTACTGAGAAATGTGACAGCATATATCTTACAGAGTTTTAAAGTAAAACATTTAGTGAAACTATATGTTCTTTATTCAAGTTAGTTCTTTGGACATGCTAGCAAACAGTAGGTGGGGGAGAGGAGTGGCTGCTGTCTTGTCAAAGTACCTTGTCATCTTTCAATAAAGGCTAATAAGAAAAGGACTAAAGCTGTGCAAATAAAGCTCTGTGTCCAGAATGCCAGCTGTTTGAGTTGTAACACCTGAAACTTCTTTAGCGGGCTGTTGATTCTGGTCAGAGACAGGCTTTGTCCCTCTGAGTGGTAGCAGGTAGACTCCTTGCAGATACATGTGTAATGGTACTGAACGTATTGGAGGCTGGCCATTGATAACTCTTGAATGAAGAAAAACTATTGCACGATACTGATGTATTTGACAAAATCTTTGAACTTAGGACCAAATGGGAAAAGATGGTCTTTATCTGCTACTTTGTATTCCACCACAGCCACAAGTATGACTGATGAATGTGCAGAACAGAGCCTTGATACTGACACCTAAAGTGTGGAACTCCATTTTGAGGGATTTATCTGATCCTCGCATTGTTGACATTTATATGTTAAGTGAAAAATAGTTTTGTTCACACATGCTTTTGCTAGAAAAAATAACTAAGTTTTGTCCACCTTCCCTTGATGTCATAGTCTGGTTTTTGTGAAACTGCTATAGTCAGCTAAATTAAAGTTTTGAATTATTTCTATTTATATTGCATTATTGTTTTAACTCTTGCTTATTAGCTGTTTTAAGGATAGTGTTTAATGATATGTTCAAATGCAAGAAATAAGAGACTTCATGGTGAAAACCTTTTAAGTCACCAGTATCTCTGCAGATTAGAATTATACAGATCACACATCTCTGCTTTAAGTGTTCTTTGTGATAATAGCAGATTGTCAAATAAATGGCAAAAATCTTGCATTCTTCCAGGAAGCCAGTCTTGCAGCAGTTTCATAGTACAGTTAGCAGTGGATGTAGTTTATTCTCAGTCATTTTGATGTGACTTGCCCTTAAGTTGCTTAATTGCAGGTCTTTAACATGGTGGGGTTCTGAATTATGCCTGTGGCCTATGTTGGTAGAGGGCAAATAAACAGATAGTAGTAGAGAGGGAGAAAAAACGTCAGTAAGGCAAGGAATAGGTTAGGCGCTATGCGGGAAGGATGGGAAACTGTGCAGCACAGAAGGCCTGTCTGAAGTCTTGCCAACAGCAACCATTAACAAAGCCCCTTTAGATTTTGAGCCCTCTATGAGGTTTCCTGTTTACATCTGAGGAAGGTTTAGCTTTCTTTGTGACTTTTAGTGAGGTGACAGGTGACAGATACTTTACTGAAATTAATGTATAGATTTATTTTTAAAACAACAAAAGTGAGGTTCTAAACCAGAGCTGCACTAAACACATGCACTCCCAGGCTATTTTTCCTTCCCCACCACCTTCTTTTTCTGGTATAACAAAAGGGAAAGAAAAGAATGGCAAGCTGTAGTTGCATGTCTTGGAAGCTTCCAGGTGTGCTAATTCACCTTTTAAATGGGTCAAGCTCCTCTTGCAACATTTAGCAACTAAAGTTCCAATTTTTCAATACTGGAAGTGGACTTTTGGACACTTTTGGTTTTCTTTTTTTTTTCTTTTTTGCAGTTTGTGTGACCCCCAGAGTGCTCAGGGATCAGAAAATAGGCCCCAGACCTGGCAGAGGTGCTCACTGCTGTTCTAAATAATCCATGTTGTTCATTATGTTGTTATATATGTCATTAAGTCAGAACTGACTTATGGCAAACTTAATAGGGCTTTCAAGGAAAGTGATATATTTAAGTTGTAGAAGAGGTAGCTGTCTTGGTCTGTGCAAGCAATATAGGTAAAAGCAAAATAGAAATAAAAGTTACAAAAGACAAAAACTTGGTGGCACCTAAAAGACTAACTTTTATCTCGTTTAATGTGAGCTTTCATGGAGTTAGTATTTTAGATGCCATCACGTTTTTGCCTTTTTTTAACTTTTTATTTCTATTTTGCTTTTACCTATAATGATATATTTAAGGAGTGGCTTTACCAGTTGCACCCTACCAACCCCTGTGAGTTTCTGTGGCTCAGGGTTCAGATCCAGATATCCTGAATTCTAGTCCATCATTCTATACAATACTACACCACAGTGAGTAGATTCTTTATTAGGGCACATGAATAGAAAATGTTATGTCAAATTTAGAGGTACTATGTAATATAGTGGTGGGCAACTTTTAGTCTTCCAGATTTTCAATCTATGTATCATGCATGGTGAATGGTAAGGGCTGTGGAAGCTGTATAGACCAAAACATTTGGAAGGTCAAATGTTTCCATATCTTTGATGTAATGTTTGGGATACTTCCATAAGATGGATTTGTAAAAACTACTAGAGTCTGGCTTCCCTTATTTTCCATACTTTATATAAAAATGGCTGCTGTTCTGGAACTCACAGAAATCATGTACTTACTGCAGCTTGTACATATGCTATAGTGGTAGGCAGAGATTTCTGCAAATTAGGTTGTTGTCCCAGCAATATTTTCACCAGAGTGGATTTGATTTAAATCACAATTTAAATTTTAAAAATGGGAGTTTTTGACGTTTTAACGAATCATTGATTTTTATCCACTCTGATTTTCACTGAGATTCAGAAGTGCATATGAAAGCACAATGCACTAGTCCTGAGAGCTTGAGTCTATGTCATATAAAGACTATCCTATACAATACCTTAATTTATATTAGGCTTTGGAAAAGACAAATGTGATTAATACTAGCAAATATCCTTGAAGCATGAATTAAGCATTGCACATTAGCCAAATTATGGAGTTAGACTGGCGCACATGGTGTTCTCCCTGTTTTGCACTTCCCCTTGCATTGAGGTGGGGGTATTTTTTAGATAGCAGTAAGGGTGTTGCTAATTAGTCTTGAAAATGGAAGTAATCAAAGGTTTTTGGGTGGTGCACAAGCTAAGAACATTTAAAAAACCCAAAGTAATGGCAATGAAACATGTTAGATAAAAGCAAAATAAAAACAGAAGCATTGATAAAGCAGTAAGGTAAAGGTAAAGGTTCCCCTTGACAATTTGTCCAGTCGTGTTCGACTCTAGGGGGCGGTGCTCATCCCCGTTTCCAAGCCATAGAGCCAGCGTTTGTCCGAAGACAATCTTCCGTGGTCACATGGCCAGTGCGACTTAGACACGGAACGCTGTTACCTTCCCACCGAGGTGGTCCCTATTTATCTACTTGCATTTGCATGCTTTCGAACCGCTAGGTTGGCGGGAGCTGGGACAAGCGACGGGCGCTCACTCCGTCACGTGGATTCGATCTTACAGCTGCAGATCTATAGACCTTACAGCACAGAGGCTTCTGCGGTTTAACCCGCAGCGCCACCACGTCCCTACTTGATAAAGCAGTACAGAGGACTAAAAATAGTTCCTAAAATGCCTGAAGGGAGAAATGGTATTTACCTGCTGCTGAAAAATGCAGAGGTTTTTTTTCCTTCCCTTGCTTTTGTTACCTCCAGTGTGGATAAAAATCAGTGGTTTTTAAAAATCAAATTGATTTAAAGCACAAGTTAAAGCACAATTTAAATAAAAAGTTGATTTCTTTAATTTTAAATTATCAAAAAAATCTGATTTTTTAAAATTTAAATTGTGATTTAAATCAGATTCACCCAGGTTACCTCACAATGGATTTCCATCAGTGGCCTGCCTAATTGACTGCTATTGATTTTGTTGTTAAATTTAGTTGAAATGAGTGTGATGTAATGCTATCAGACTTTGCATCCAATATATCTCGTGTGTATTCATATGTAGTAGCATTGAGCTGTCTGACACACCCAATTCTTTTATTTTGAAACCTTTGGATGCTTGGAATAAAAGTAGCAGTTAAAAACTGTTATATCCTACTATGTGGTATTAAAAATATTTGGATTGGGAAAAAAAAGTTTATTCTGAGAATAATGGTATGAAGCCAAAAATGAAGCTCAAAGAAACCATATATATAACTCAGCAAATTTCTCTGAATTCCTTCACTTGTACTTCACTCTATGTTGCAAGAGATTTGAAACTAACGAAATTTAAAGGGTTCTTGTTTTGCTTCTGTGTCTGAGTTGGGTGTGGGGACCATATTCAAACAGAAGTCCTTGTGCTCACCCAGCAGGCATTTGAGCTGGAAATGGCCAGAGTAATATTTGACATATGTTTCCTCATGTATGTCTTCCTCCTCTTCCCTTTTCAGGTTATTGGTCTTTTAGATGTGTTCACACCTGCAAAGTCACTAGAGGAATTCAATGATGTGTAAGTAGCACTTAGAAACTGCATTGGAAATACTTTGCCTTTTGAACTAATAATGTAAAAGTCGCAAGTTGGGTATTGAAACAAGTTCGTAAATGCCAGTACAGTGGTGCCTTGACTTACGACCATAATCCATTCCAGAAGATGGGCGTAACTCGAAATGGTCGTAAGTCGAAGCACCACTTCCCATAGGAATACATTGAAACCCCATTAATCCGTTCCGGCTGAAAATAATAAAAATAAAAATAAAAACAAGCAAACAGAGCAAGCCCCGGAATGCGATGGGGCTGAAAAGAAAATCACAAAAAACACACCCCCACACAGCCAGCCCCATCGGAACGCGATGGGGCTGAAAAAAAATCACAAAAAACACCCCCCACACACAGCCAGCCCCATCGGAATGCAATGGGGCTGAAAAAACACACACAAAAAATCACACCCACACACAGCCAGCCCCATCAGAACACGATGGGGCTGGGAAAAAAAACAGAGCAAGCCCCATCGGAACGTGATGGGGCTGGAGAAAAAAAAACACCAAAAAAACATCACAGCACAGAAACATAACCCCCCCAAAACCCAAACCCACCCTGCAAAACAAAGTAAATGTACTTACTCAGGAGCAGAAAGCAGCACCAGGCAGTCCGAAGCCTCCTCCGACGCACACTCTCCAACCGTTGGGGTGAAAGAGCTACAAAGAAGCTCTTCGCCAACCAACGGTTAGTACCTACATTTGAATTCCCTTCCTTTTTTCCCTGCCTCTTTTCTGTTTGCAACTCGAAGCTCCAGCCGCAAGTCGAAGCAAAATTTTGCGGCTGGAGCTGGTCGCAACTCGAAATGGTCGTATGTCGGGACGGTTAAGTCGAGGCACCACTGTAAATCCCTTCTCTGTCAGGAGAATTAGTGTGACAGTTGTGGTAAAACTAAAGGTTTCAGCTTAGAATGAGTTTTCAACTGACATTGGCCAGTTAGAGTGTATATATGGAAGAGCAAATGAATAAAGTTTTGTTTGTTCACCTTTGTTGCAGACGTGCAAGCATTATGCTATATAGCTCCTCATTAGACAACATGGAACAATGGCTAAGGACTGCTTCACACAGTATATTTTTTTCTCTATGTACTTTCATGTACATCTACATGATTATGTAGATATCTTCTTTGCCATGTTATGAAAAAATATTTGATAACTGGTTCCCAGCTGCCATATTTGTACCAGTGGGGTTTTGAGCCACTTTTACAATAAATCTATCTGATGCAAGTATTTCAGTAGCCTGTAATGTGGGATATGATATAACTACGTATATTTTGTAAGTATTTACCATTCTGAAATCCTAAGTGAAGCTCTCCTTCTGTATGCTTTGATACCAGTAGCATGCCATTTTTTGTCTATCTGCTCAGCTTTGTGCTTCATGCACAGCAGATCCTTGATTAAATCTTGGGATTCCAGTTACAAACAATAGAGATTTTAAGACAACAATGTGCTGTCTAAAATCAAGTTAGTAGAATTATTTTCTTTTGATCTGTGCTACAAGAGTTATAATAAGTGCAATTAATGTAGAACATTAACTCAGTGTTCCAACATTTAAGCACATTGCATAACTTCTGTATATTTAGAGCTTTTACTGAGATATGTACATTAATTTTCTTTACCAAAAAAGAGCACTCATACATGGAGGGGGGAAGGCTTTAGGCTGAGTCATATTGAGTGCTATAATTGGCTGGAAGGGCCTTTTGATGGGGTGGAGGGTTGTAGAGAAATGCTCTAGTCAGCATGGTGTGGCTTAGTGTTAAAATTATGTTCAATGCCCGTACTTCCTAAGTCACTTGAAATGATTTAGGCCTGTTTTCGTCAGTCATTGCTATGTACTAAGGCAGATCCATAGATAGTTGTGGTGGTTAAGGTGAGACTAGTGGATTATTAAATGGCAAATGTCTTAAATAGCTGTGTTTAAAACCTGTTAGACTTGTATGTAATAGTTTCAAAGTACATGTTGAGACAAGCTTCCTGTTTTAATAAGACTATGTAATGGACACTTAATAGTGTTGCACATGTCATACACTCTGTACACACCTTTTCATTGTTTTGTGGAGCAGTAGGAAGACTTACTCAGAGTTGAGTAGCAGAGAGTATGCAACCCAGAGACTTACTTCCTTGCCTCATAACTTGTACAATCTACAAACCCGAGTCTTATAAGAAACAGAGCTAGCTTTCATTGCTTAACTAATATTTGATTTGGAGATTGTCTGGGACTCACCTGATGATTTTTGTAAAATTTGTTACTTAAACATTTTCATTATAAAGTATAGAATAAATAAAATATATTATTTAAATGGTTTAGCAGCTCACTTTTAGGATAAACCCATGGTAAGTTACAACAAAATTGCTGTTATTAGTCTGAGTCTTTTGACAATACATGTATTTTCAGATATTGCCTTACACAGAACATCAAAACATTGCTTTTCAATTAAATTAGTACAGTGTTAAGAAGGGCTTTTAAATAGAATGATTCCGAAACAATAAGATATGCAGAATTATATTTATAAATTCAAAACCCATTGTAATCTTTAATAGATTGCAGATATAACTGTATCATATAGCAATAATTAAATGGTTTGTATTCTTTATAATGTGTTACCACTATTTGTCAGAAATTGTGTTTCTATTCCAAACTATACTCATGTTTGTGAAAAGATCACACATGTGAAGCTGGTGGCTTTTCTTAAAGATGTATAATAATGAGTTGGATTCAGACTATTTTAGTTGTCTTGAGATAAATGCAACACGTTGATTATAACGTTAAAGTCATGTTCATTTCAGTAGAAACTAATAGGAGTGGCCATATAGTTAGTCAGAGTGAAGCAGTTACCTCAAGCAGCAGATAATAGCTGTCATGAATGTGCAACAGATTGCCAATTATTTAATTAACTGTTTTATTTTTATTACTAGAAAATATTACTATGCTTGAGGGATTTTCTCCCTCTTCATCCAAAATAACATGGCTGGCATATCGGTGCTATATTCCTTAACCTGGGTGGATGGGGATGCCATTTGTCTCAGGCAGCAAAATGTCCTAGACCATTTTTATCATTAATGTATACTGTAGTCTTATAGACATTACCTGGGAATAATTCCTAGAAACTTTAATGAGGCTTACTTTTCTGTAGACATGTATAAGATTGCATACTTTGTCTGGATCTAACTCAACGTTGTGTTCATTAGTTACGGATAGTTTAAATGGTTGTAACCATGTTTCATTAACTAAACCCTTAAATATACTGATGTCTTGACTATCCTGCAAAGAGATAATGCCCTTGCTTAACTGTTGTTTTCTAGGTACCTTGTAACCCATCTCATGGGGGCAGATCTGAACAACATTGTCAAATGTCAGAAGCTCACAGATGATCACGTACAGTTTCTTATTTATCAAATTCTTCGTGGTTTGAAGGTACTGAAATCAGTTTTATTACAGTAGCTTATCTATATGTAAGTAGAAAATACCTGCATCCTGTCCTTTTCAAAGAAGCCCATGGGAATGTCTTGTATTTAGTTGTAGAGCAAGTGAATCTGTCACTATCACTCAGTTTCTCATTTTAATAGAACTAGGTGTGGTCTGTCCTCCTGTCTTGGATTGTGAATATCTATTTCATTGGAACTAAAATGCATGTGTTTGTGTTTTTCAATTTTGTTCATGCTGTTCTTTAATTATATGCATTTTTCCAAGTGATTTTTTAATGGATGTGTTTTCATGTGTAAAATACACACATTTTTGCAATGCCTTTTCAAGTGTGTCAAGGGTTTTTCATACATAAACTGCATTTCAAACATTAGAAAGTACAGTGGTGCCTCGACTTATGAACTTAATCCGTTCCAGAAGATGGTCGTAACTCGAAATGGTCGTAAGTCAAAGCACCATTTCCCATAGGAATGCATTGAAACACGATTAATCCGTTCCGGCCAGAAAAAAAATCACCAAAAAACCACTTCAAGACCCATCAGAAATGCGATTAATCCGTTCCGGCCGAAGAAGAAAAAGAAAAACGAAAAAGCAAACAAACCCTGCAAGACCCATTGGAAATGCACCCCCCCCCCCAAAAGCAAACAAACCCTGCAAGACCCATCGGAAATGGGGGGGAAAAAACCCAAAAAGCAAACAAACCCTGCAAGACCCATCGGAAATGGGGGAAAAAAAACCCAAAAGCAAACAAACCCTGCAAGACCCATCGGAAATGGGGGAAAAAAAACCCCAAAAGCAAACAAACCCTGCAAGACCCATCGGAAATGGGGGGGAAAAACCCAAAAAGCAAACAAACCCTGCAAGACCCATCGGAAATGGGGGGAAAAAACAAAAAGCAAAGAAACCCTGCAAGACCCATCGGAAATGCAAAAAAACCCCCCAAAAAAGCAAACCCTGCAAGACCCATCGGAAATGGGGGAAAAAACCCCAAAAAGCAAACAAACCCTGCAAGACCCATCGGACTTGGGGGGGGGGGACCCAAAAAGCAAACAAACCCTGCAAGACCCATCGGAAATGGGGGAAAAAAACCCCAAAAAGCAAACAAACCCTGCAAGACCCATCGGAAATGGGGGGGAAAAACCCAAAAAGCAAACAAACCCTGCAAGACCCATCAGAAACGCGAAAAAAACCCAAAAAACAAAGACTGCAAGATCCATCACAGCACAGAAACATAACCCCCCCAGCCCAAAACCATGCTGCAAAACCCATCCAGAACAGACAGTTTTTAAAAAGCAGAAAGCAGCACCTTACCAGGCAGTCCGAAGCCTCCTCCGAACGCACACTCTCTAACCGCTGGGGTGAAAGAGCTACAAAGAAGCAGCCTCTTCGCTGACCAACGGTTAGCAGTTTGAATTCCCCGCCTTTTTCCCTGCCTTTTTTCCGATTGTAACTCGAAATTCCGGTCGCAAGTCGAAGCAAAATTTTGCCGCCAGAGCTGGTCGTAACTCGAATTGGTCGTAAATCGGGACGTTCGTAAGTTGAGGCACCACTGTATGAATGTTGAGGTCTAAGTGCATTGCAGTTTGTATTTAGGCTGCGAAGTTGCAAAATTTGGCAGATTGACACTGAAAGGCATTATTTGCTCTTCTAAATTAGACTGGCATCCTTTACAGTGTACATGAAAGACTTAATTATCCTTTTTTTAGGAGCAGAGAGACATATGAAGATGAGTTGTGGGCTTGCTCCTGAATCATCTTAAATTAGTCTAATTTAATCTGCTCCCCTCTTTTGGATTCAGATGAACTAATTATTATCTGTGGATAGAGTGTTTTGTTCATTTTTTAATCTTTCATTTTTATTAATGGCAAAAATCACCTCTTTATATAGGATGAGTCAATATGGACCGAAAAAATCTTCACCTAGCAGTGGTGCAGGATAAGAGATTGTGTTATTGACTGTAAAAATATACATCTAATCTCACTAGGTCTCTCAGTATTACTACACTCTGCTGTGTAGGAAAACAAGTGTTTGGAGACGCATGAAGATCTAGTGAGGGGGATTGCTTCTTCAGTGAAGTCTACAATGTTCTTTTGTACTCCTCTTATCTTTTTCAATCTTCTCTTCCTTTTCTGACATGAAGAAGAAACCTGCTCCTGATTGGTTAGAATCACCTATATGAATAGTCCAGGAGTTGTTATCCTTTCTCATTTTCTTTACATGACATAGTCTTACCTAATGTGTGACCCCCCCCCCCCCCGATCATTCTTGGAATAAAAACTCAGAGGGCAGTTGTGTGGAAGGAGAAGCAGTACTGCAGATTAGATTAGATAATCAGATTTTGTGGCACTGCAGACAGTGCCACAGAAACTAGGATCAAGAATTTGGGAGAGCTGTCCTGGAGAATGATAGTAGTTGGGGCAGTTTGCATAGCTCTTTTAGGAATCAGTTTTAATGTAGTTATATTTTAAAGCAAATGTATCCCAGAGCTTTGCAGTGCTACCTTGAATGCCTCAATTTGATTTGAGGTGAGGTGATAATCTCTCAGATTCCTAGGCACTTTGTTACTACAAATGTTGGTTGGTGAGAAGAAAATCAAACTGCAATTATAGTTTTCAATAGCATGAAGCTAGACAAAATCTGTAGGGAATAACATGTTAACAAACAGGTCTGTGTTTCATGCAGCCATCTTTCTTCCCTCCATTTCATTTGGATTTGACATTTTGTTTACTTTCAGAGAGACAGATTGAGAATAAGTAATTTTTTAAAAATCCCTTCTTTCCGTTATGCATCACTACAAGATCACTAAATGCAAAATAAATAAATAGTGGAGTATTTTTATTTATTTTATTTATTTAAAATATTTGTATGCCACCTTTCTCTGGATCCAAGGCAGCTTACAGTATTAAAAGGAACAAAGTTGAAAACTAAATAATAAATTATTACAATATTTTAAAAGTGTTAAACAAATATCATAAAGCACTAAACAAATAGCATAATGCCCTAACCATAATCCTTTAAATGTGTTTTATCTTGCAGTACATCCATTCTGCTGACATAATACACAGAGTGAGTATTTGTCTTGCCGTAATTTAAATATGCAGTGAAAATACTGTATCTAAAAGATACTGTGTTTTATCAGTTGGGCCCAAATATTGTTGAATATGTGAAGATTTAGTTATTAGTAGAGGAGAGATTGCTGAAATCCATTCTATTTAGGTCTTACTTTGGCATAATATTTGTTCTGCCCTTTTCATATTCCTGAATTTAACAAGAACTTGCAGAATAGTAATTTGACTTTCATTTGTAATATAATGTAACGTATCACAAGTTATTTTGTAGATAATTTTTGTTACTTTCACATGAGGTTGATGTAGGCAGCTGAAAAATTCAGAAACGTTACGATGGGATTATATTTAGCAGCTGGATATTGGTTTTCAGAGTTTTGATATTACACATTGTCAATGCTAAATTTCAAGAGTTGGGACTGCCTTGTTGGTATAGTAATACTGACATTGCTATTTTTCTTTTAGGATTTAAAACCTAGTAACCTAGCTGTGAATGAGGACTGTGAGTTGAAGGTAAATTTGAGATCAGTGAACATGCATGGCTTATAGGTATCCTATTTGTTTATTTCTGTTTACACTACTCAGGACCTTAAATACCTTGTCAGTGGAATGCAAGCAGTTGACTAAGTTGCTATGTCTCATGGTGCTGGTCAAATGTTCTCTGAATATGAGTCTTTGTATAGTGTAGACCCAATAGACATTCAATAAAAGTTTCAAATTAGTTCATCCTGGATTGGGCAAAAGTGATACTCCAGAACTCTCGTGTCGTTGCTCTTAGGCATAGTGCAATCATAGAAATATAGAGCTGGAAGGGACCCCAAGGCTCATCAGGCCCAGCTCCCTGCAGAAGCAGGAAGTCTACCGCTAAAGCAACTCTGACAGGTAGCTATCCAACCTTCTATTGAAAACTTTCAAAAAAGTTGATTAAACTTCCAAAAAAGTTGATTCCACCCGCCTCTCAAGGCAGTCTGTTCCACTGCAGAACAGCTCTTACAATCAGGAAGTTCATTCTAATTTTAGTTGAAACTGCTTATAATCCAATACTTTTTGAGTCAGAGAAAGCAAGTTTGCTGTATCTTCCACATGATAGTTCTTCAAATATTTGGAGATGACTATCTTATCTCTCAGTATTCTCTTGTATGCCCAGTTCCCTCAACCATTTTTCTTAGCGCTTGGTTTCCAGACATTTTGTCATCCTAGTCACCCTCCTCTGGATAACATACCAGGTTCTTAATATCCTTCTTAAACTGAGATGCCCAGAACTAGACACTATCTTAGGTGAGATCTGCCCAAAGCACACTAGAATGGTACTGCCACTTCCCGTGGTCTGAATACTTCTGCATTGGCTTTTTTTGTGACCACATCACACCGTTGACTCGCATTTAGCTTGTGGTCTACTAAGGGTGCAAGTATACAGTGAGAAAAATGTGAAGTGATCTGCTGTGACTTCGCACCCAGGAAGGGTTTATCTGAATGAATTCACTTTAACCAATTTACACAGGAATCTCCAGATAAGAGGAGGAAATTGCCAGTCAGTACTTGTTAGCACCTTGTTAAGGCAACATTGCAACTGTCCAGATTTGCAGGAGGCACAAGTACAGTCCTGCAAACAAGGGCTGATTCCCAATTTCCTTCTTGTTCTTGCTTTTTTGTGTTTTTTTTGTCTCCTATGTGCTCAAGCATACCAAGCCTTTAAAAAATGTATTTTGAGATATGGGGTGCTCAGTTGAGGGAAACTGACACCCTTGTGAGTGCCTCTTTGCTTCCTCTCTCTCCACCTTTAATTTGGAAGCTGGAAGAGCCAGCTTCTAGTCACACTGCCTCAACCAATGAAAATGTATTCAATTTAACAAAAAGTAGAAACCCCAGCAGTGGAGTAAAAAGGTAGAGACTGTGGGGGAAAACTTTGGGCTGATGCACATTGACTTATACATCATGTAGTCAATGGAGAATAATACTAGTCTGTGTGTCTCAGTCCTGGAGTGTTTTCTTGTATTGTTTGTCAGTGTAGTCACAGCCTAACATACCTTTTTGCAGGTACTACTGGTGAGCTATTTGTCTTCAATATTATATTCGTACTTCTCTTTTTTGCACCGAAGTGCTAGGCCTTACATTTTTCCTTGTTGAAACATATTTTGTTTATTTTGGCCCAGTTCTTCAATTTGTTAAGTTCCTCTTGAGTACATACCCTCATCCAAGTCATTTATAAAAATATTGAACAACACAGACAATCGTGGTACGCTGCCAGTCACATTCCTTCAGAATGACAAAGAAGCACAGAAGTATCGTAAAGAAAGGGCAACTTCAGTTTGGTAAAACCTCAGTTTTGGCAAATCCATTCCCAGAAGTGGTTCACAGCCGTTCTGCTCAGTCTTAGATCTTCTGCACTGGTAGAAAAACTCGGGCTTTCATTTCTGCTTTCTTAAAAAATAATTGTACCAGTATATGGCTGTTGCTTGTTTTGTAGATCCTGGATTTTGGGTTGGCACGACACACAGATGATGAGATGACAGGGTATGTAGCAACCAGGTGGTACAGAGCTCCTGAGATCATGCTGAACTGGATGCATTACAATCAAACAGGTACTATGTCTCATTAGTTTTGAGTCCAAGACCATTAGAAATTATCAAATAGCATTACACCATAGAATTGTCTTCTGCAGTAGAATTATTTAACCTTGCCTTAACACAGACATCCAATTCTGAAAGCATCATTTAGAAGTAGCTATATATTTGAAACTAATCAACTGTGTGCATCTGAATGCAGTATCTTATGTTTCAGAATACAAATGTGTTACAAATGGTTTTAGAACTAGACTACTCACTGCAGTTGGTTTTAATCAGTACTGGAACACAGTAACAGTATACTGGCTGTAGAAAGTCATTTGGCTTCTGACTTCTTCTCCCCCCCCCCCCCCCCCAGTTGATATTTGGTCAGTTGGATGTATTATGGCTGAATTGCTGACTGGAAGAACACTGTTCCCTGGTACAGACCGTATCCTTTAAGAATGTCTACAAGTAAATTGGAATATTCATTTTCACATACTTCTATTTTAGTGTATAAGGATGGGATTATGAACTAGCTCTGCAGCCTTGGATTGGACTTCTTCCTGTGCAAACAGCCGCAGAACTGTTTTCTCAATCAGTCGTAACAACTACTGTATATTATTTTAAATAATGATATTCACAAGTGGTTGAAATGCATTGTTGTGTCCTGGGGACTGGGTTTAATGTTGGTGATAGAGCCTAAGCGCTGTCTTTGCTTTTGTTTCCCTCTCTTGAAGATATAAAGAACAAATAGTTTGACTTCTCTGAGATTTGTTTTCCAGTTCTAGTTCCGGAGTGCTGATGTATGGTATTCAATTGCTTCTGCTTGGCTCTTCCTTCAGGTAGAAGTGGCTAAACAAATGATGGACTTACTGTCCACGTTTTATTTAGCACAGGGAAAAAGGCTGCAAGTTCTGGCTTATTGATGCCAGTGTTTTTCCTTGACTTGTGGCTCTTATTTGACAGGGGAGAGACAAGCCAGAGCTACTGATTCACAGGTCTAGGGACAGAGGGTCTGTCATACCTTTAGCCACTCCCACTTGTAGCAGAAATGATTAGACAATCTGCAGAACCTGAATGTGCAAACCCACCCAGTGTGTAAAAAAGAAGTAATGATTAATCTATAGATGCATCTGTTGTTTCTAGTGTACCTGCTAAAAGGACTTTCCTTCAGGCCAAAAGTATCTGTACAGATGTTGTATGTCACTCACATAGGCGTAGATTTGTGAAAGCTGCTTCTTAGAAGTACCGAAATATTTTCTGTGTTATCAAAATTTCTCCATAAGTGATTGAGAGAGACATTAAGTGTTAAATCTAAAAATTACATTGTTGCATTGGATTTAAACAAATATTTTCTGTAGGACTGAAACATTTAATGTTTCTATTGAACACAATACTTGGGTTGTCTACCCAAAGCATTTTTTTTAATTTCACCATTCAGTCTTTTTTTACATGGCTTTTGATAATGCTTTCTCTCTATTTATAAAAAGTGCAAAGAGTAGAAACTGTTTACTGTAAGAATATGTATCCTGCCTTTCAGAAGCTTTTCCAGGGCAGCTAAAGTAAATGTTTAGAAACAAGAAGTTATAGATATAAGGCCCACATTATGGATTATTATCTTCTAGCCCCTTCGCCTTCAAACTTTTGTGTTAACTGTATCTCCATTCTTAGTACCCTTGCAGTCAACTTTCTCTGTTTCTTTCTGTTGAGAAACACTTATCTTATCTTGATGAACAGTTTAGAAGTATTACAAGTGTGAAGTGGATTTCTCTGTCACATTTACTATGCAAATATTGCGATCTGCAACAGCTGGGGCATCTACTTCTGTTTTGTATGTTTGTGAATAAGGGTTTGCTTTCTTTCTGCATGTATTCTGGGCTGTGTTGGGTGATTATGCAAGGCAAAAGTGGGGAATGATTCTGTCTATCATCTTCAGGCTGCTTGCTCTTATGGGAATCTTGGAAACGCATGGTGAAAAAATAATATGCTGCACACACATGAGAACACTACAAATACACATAGCGTATAGATGTCTACCCCAAATATCAGTAATTTACATAATAGCTTTTATTACTGCTCTTGAAACAAGGAATTGATTTTAGTGGTTTCTAGTGGTCCATCCATGGGAGTCAGAAGATTATCTAAGGAAAATAAACTGCTGAAGAAGTTGTTGGTTTTATAGTAAATTTGAAAAAAGCACATTTCCATAACTGGATTATGTTTCAAAATTTGGAAGAATGTTTTGGACGAAGGACACAAATTTGAACATATCAGCATAAGTTTGATTTGGTAGTACTGAGTCAGATCTATTATTGGGTGAAGTTCTAAGTTTTCTTCCACGTCCCAAATTCATGTCATCATTTATTTTGAAATTATTGCATGGAAACAGGCATTGCACATTGACAAGGGGATGAGCTTGAAAATTAGTGTTTAGTTTAAACTGTTCTTTGCAACTCTATAGAATGGGGAAACTGATGGAACTGTTCTGTAGAACTGATGTCATAAACACTGTCTAACCTAAGATGGTTTCTGAAAGAAAATCAATTCAGAATCCTATGCTTTCTGAATACCCTTTGCTTTAAATACCTATTCTAATCTCATATCTGTATCTAGCTTTTATCTGAATAAACTGCTTTGCTTTTTTAGTATTCAGTGATGGTGATGGTGACAGACTTGGCTTTTTTCTGTATGTCATTGCCGAGACTTGCTAATCCTTAAAAGTGTCTGTCTTTCAAGATCTACATGCGTTGCTTTGCCTTGCTTTGCTTTGCATATGCATTCTTTTGAATTTTATTTTGAGTTTCCTAACAGCTTTTTTAATCTTTAGTTATTCATAGATGAAATTGTCACCTAGAATTCTCTTAGTATTGACAGATGTAATGTCAGTGGTATTTGTCGCCTGTATATATTTATGTAGTTAGTTGCATAGTCAGTTCCTGATGTTGGTCAGCTTCTGAGTAATTTGGAAAGTTTCCATATATACTGTCTCCTGCTTTGCCTCTTAGAAAGTAGTTTAAGAAGATAGTGAACTATAGTGAATAATATTTATAAATCTAGGCAGCAAACATAAGTTTACCAAAGAAATACAAGTTCTAACAACAACTATCTGGAAGTTGAGTCGTGGCAACTGGACTTCTTTCTTATTAGGTTGAAACGTTTTGCTACTCATCCAAGCTTCTTCAGTCATCCAGCTACTTGGATGAGTAGAAAAAGGTTTCAACCTAATAAGAAAGAAGTCCAGTTGCCATGATTCAACTTCCAGATAGCCTTGCCTGGATGACTGAGAATCTTCACAGATAACTGCAGCTGTATTTTTGCTGCATTCATGTGTTGTCCATTTTTCAAAAAGGATTAGTCAGAAAATGTATGTTTGTTTTTTTTACTAGACCTAGCCAAAGCAGCTTGGAAAGCAGTTGTTCTGTGTAAGCACCCTCTAAATATTATGGTGTGTGCTAATGTTATTTGGTAATATGTGATCTCTGATGTGATTTCCTATATAGTCACTAGCTTAAGAAAAAGAATTCAAAGTAAATACAGTAGGTCCCCTGTATCGGCAGGATCCGTATACGTGGTTTCACTTATCCGTTGTCTGAAAATATTAAAAATATTAAAAGAAAAAATAGAAAAAAGTATATATTGTTGTTGAAGAATACATAGCATGGTATCTGGCTGCCTCTAGTGGCCAGTTCTGGTAATACATGATAAAAAAGTTTTTTTTCTGAATTTTCTTTTTACCATGCAATGTATGTACACTTGTACCTCAGTTTACGAATGCCTCGGTTAACGTAATTTTCAGTTTACAAAGCAAAATCCATGGAAAATAATGCCTCGGTTTACGTTTTTTTTCCATTTTTTTTCGGAGTACGAAGAAAGTTTCCCCAGGATGCATTGTGCCTGGAGGTTTGTAGCGCTGCCCCCGTTCCTGTGGCAATCTGCATTTCGGTTTACAAGTTTTTTGCTTTACGTAACGTCCCGTAGAATGCATTAATTTCATAAACCAAGGTACTACTGTATAATGTTCAGTATTATCCGTGGTTTTCAGCATCCACAGGAGGCTTAAATTCAATACCCCATGGATACAGGGGTCCTACTGTATTCTGTTAAGTACTTTGCTTGCACAAATAGACGTGCTGGCAGCATACATGAGCAGTAACAGAAAGCTTATACTATATTAAAATTTGTCTCAGAAGTGCTACGTGACTCAAGCTTTAGTTATTAAGTAACAGTAATTCATACTGTGAGTAACACCTGCACATGCCAGTCTTTTGCCTTACTAGTGGCCTTCAGACTTAACCTTACTAATGGCTGGAAATATAAATCTAACTTAAAATCTCCATGCATCACAGATGACACTTTCAATGTTCATTGTATTCTCATGGCAAAATATGTTGTTTGCCAGAATTAGAGGATAATTTGAGTTGGGAAAATGGGGAGAGCTGGCTGGTTGTAGTTGAAATAGGATATAGGTTACAGAGGTAAGTAGAGGGGCAGGTGGAATTAAGGCTGTTGATCTTAGAACCCCAACACAATTTTATGTTATTTGAGAATTTGATTATTTTCCTGTAGAGGACGTTCTAGGATGGGTTGGTTCTCCACATATTCCAATAGGAGGGAATACCAATCCATGAAGTTCTGACTGGAGCTTTGCCTGTACAACATTCCACTGTTCACGTGAGCACTTATCTCCGGACGTCAGTCCCCTGCAATAATATCTATATTCATTCATGAACAAATTTGGATGCAGGATTTTCATTGGTGGGTATATGCACTTGCTTTATACATGAGAGGTGTGCTAATTTTGCTCATAATTCTTTGGTTAATCTTTTCCCCTTTTAATTTTATTGGGCTGCTGCTATGATTTTTTTCATTTTATTTGTCCCAGCATTTTCCTTTATGGTCCATCGTTAGATATTGATCAGTTGAAGCTCATTTTGAGACTCGTTGGAACCCCAGGGCCTGAGCTTTTGAAGAAAATCTCTTCAGAGTCTGTGAGTTTAAAACTTGATTGTATTGCCTGCCCTTTTTGTGTTTTACTCCCTACCCACCCCCCACTGCTTTGCTACCTCAAAGGCTGCCTCTCTTTCCTCAGTAGTTTATTTTCATGTTTCTTCAACTTGTTTCCCTAGGCACATCTTGAAGTTTCCCCTCTCTTCCTTTGTCCTGTTCTTCATGTAACTGATTTCTCCCATCTTACCCGTTTTTCTCTGTCTGTAGGCTATGCTAAGCTTAGCTAAACATCCAGCAGATTTTATTACATGCTATTACTATACACTGTTATACATATGATACTAATGTTCATGCTCCAAAGGGAGTGAACAGAGCCTACTTGGGGAGCTTCTGTACGACATGTTCGTTTAGATCTGGCAATCTAAACAGTGTTCTAATAGGGAAATAGTTTGTTTCAGAACTAATATATAAATTTAGACAGATTCAGAACCACATAGTAAGTGTTTTTATAAATATTTGTAAATTAAAAAATCATGCACATCTGAAGATTTCAACAATCATGCAACTTAAAATGAAACTGTACACAAAATTAAAGTATAGCATTTACATTGTTCTTGAAATAAGTGGTAGATAGCTCTACACGGAAATATTGCAAAAAAAGGCTAGGTTTTCAGCATCCATCGAAAAGTAAATGCTGAAGCATGTTGCTTATCAGAGGAAAGAATATTTCACGTAGCAAGTGTCATCATGCTAAATGCCCTCTGAACAACTGTACAGTGTACTTAGGAGTATATGGTTTTGTGACAACTGCTTGGTACAGTGGTACCTCGACTTACGAACTTAATCCGTATTGGAACGGCGGTCGTACGTCGAAAAGTTCGTAAATCGAGGCAAACTTTTCCATAGGAATGCATTGAAAACCATTTAATCCGTACCTGCTGTTTTTCGTTCATATGTCGAGGCGCTGTTCGTAGGTAGAGGCATTAGTTCCCATAGGAACTAATGCAAAGCCGGTTAATCCGTAGTCTACCACTAGGGGGAGAATTTTTTTTTAATTTTTTCTTCTTTTGACCTAAGATGAACTTAGGTCAAAAAAAGGGCAGGAAAGGTTTTGTTTTTGTTTTTGTTTTTTTGTTCGTAAATCGAGGCTCCGTTCGCAAGTCGAAGCAACATTTTGCGAACGGAGCCGTTCGTAACTCGAAAAGTTCGCAAGTGGAGACGTTCGTAAGTCGAGGTACCACTGTACTGTTAGGAGGGCTTACTGTGACCCCAAGGACTGAATAGACCTGTAGAGGAGAAAACAGTTCCTCAGTTGACTAGGTCATTGCCAGTTTACTACTAAGCCAACATTTTGGTTTTTTTGTTCAGAGCATAAAATTTCCCAGCTGTAAAAAGTGCTAAATCATTTTAAGGTGCTCAGCCCTTAAAAGCAGCAGTATAGCTAGTCTTCTATATACAGAATGTCTGAGCATTCAGAGAGCAGTAGTTAGCTGACATACATTATGCATCTATGCGGATGGGTTTTCGCCCTGCTAATTTGTTCTCTAATAATCCACAATCATGAAAACAGAGGGGAAGAGTTAACCATGGCTTGCTCAGTCATTACTTTGCTCATGTGAGCAGCAACAAGTTTGAAGAGCAGAGGTTCCTGCTTATGTGTAGTCTCTTGCGTGTGAGAAAGAATCAGCTGTGTTCGGGATTCTGGATTACAGAACAACTGAATTATGACTGTTTTATAAAATGGTTTCACTCAGTATTCATTTAAATTAGAGCTACACCAAAAAGTTTGACTCTGACTACACTGGTCATAGATTAACACATGTTCAGGATTGCTTTTCTATATTTGAGGTCCAAACAGATATGTACTCCCTTTCCAAATAGATGCTTTGTGACATAGCTATAAAGTGGTGAGAAAATCTGCTTTTATCATCGAAGTGCCAGAAGTGAAGCCCACACTGTTCTTCCACGTGCTCCTTTGCTTCAAACCTGTTCACTTCTGCTGTTGAAAATGGCTGGGGGTTGGGGGCATGTTCTCTCCCATTCCCTTCTCCAATGTTTTTATATGATTAAAAATACACTTCAGCTAACCCCAGCTGACAAACTTAGCAGACAAATACCCATGGTTTTGATCCTTTGCATTTTTATTAAATTAGGCTGGCAAAATTTGAAAATTGAGAGAGGTTCAAGTGAGAACAAGAATGACATCAAAATAAAAAGAACCGTGGGTTTCTGTTATGTTGAACATCATTGGATGTCCTGGAGGTCAAACATAGCCATAGGATTGTTGCTTGGGGGGAACTAAATAAGCACCAACTAGCTACACTGAAGGGATTTAGCAGAACTTGCTAGTCAAGTAATGATATCAACTTATCAACTTACACGCCTCAAAAGGAGTGTGTATTTACAGTTCAGAATTATTCATCGTAGAGGAGAACATAAAACACTAGCATGTCCTGGATAGTTTCCTATCTCATGGTCCACTTGTCAAACAATAGCTGGTTGGTCTGCAATATGAATTACTAAAGTGTGAATTGAATCTTCCTCTTTTAATTGCCAGCTTGGCCTGTTTCTCAGCCAGAAACAGAATGGTGAATACTGAAAAGTGCAAAATGGTAGTACACATTAAGATGCAATAATCTGTCATCTTAAGTGTCTTGGCTAGTATATGTTTGTGTCCTGCTAACACAAGGGGTTGGACAGTAATAGATCATGTGTAAGAAGATATATAGTAAGCATAGTGCTGGAGTGGAAAGCCCTCTTTGTGTTAACAGGCATTTTGTGCAATCTCTACTTCCAGAATGGAGATGCACAAAGCAGCACAGAGGATCGTGGCAGACAAAGATTCTCCTTTGTTTTCTGTTGGATAGTTATTTGGAATTCTTTTGATGTGAGTGTGAAAAATGCAACAGATGTGGTCTTGAAAGGATGCTGATTAAGTAGCAGAAAGTATAGACACTTATAATGGAAAGATAATTTCTAGGATGCAAGGAAAGATTTGACATGACAGCATAGAAGAGCAAGATGTTTTCAGTTAGGCCTTAGAATTCTTTGCCTTCAGCTTCTGTTGTGTATCTTTCAGAGCTGGGGAGAACCAGTTTTTGTATTTATATACATGGTTTGACAGAGCAATGATCTTTAAGTAAAAGAACAAAATGGGGAGATTTTTATAGGAGAGGTTGATTCTGTTTATTTTTGCTGCTACAAAGGGAACTTTTCCTTAAGACTAATACTTACTCCTGAGGGCACCTAATGTAGTTCCCTGCTGAAACTAACAAGATTTGAGTCTGGCCATTGCTTGTAGGAGAGACCACTTGGGAAGCTCCCATGTATGCCTCCTTGGGTTTCATGATGGAAAAAAGACAGGTGTATATTTACTGATGTAAATAAAATAAATACACTCTTCACAAGTACTCAGTTTGATTCATCATGTATTTATAGAAAGCTATCATATTGGTTAAAATCTCTTTTCTGTTCCTCTCCTGCATGACAAAATTAGGTGCTATATAAAGAAAGTGTGCTAATAGAGCTAAATTTGTTTGCAAGCCCCTCGAGCATATATGTATTCTTTAGTTTCAGTTAAATCCATTTCCTTGTGTTTGCTAACAAACTAACATTTTTACATAGTACAAGACCAGCCGCTGTCTAATGTTGCACTTTGCTCTTCTTGCATTCATATATACTGCAAGAAGTTGTGTCAGGTGTTGCAACCTGTTTTTTGGAGAAAAGGAATGAAAGCTGAACTCAGTAAATCCAAATAGAATAAAATAATACCTCTACCTGTTTTAGTATTAGGGAAGAATTCTTGTCAACGTCTCTCTCTCTCTCTCTTTGCAGAGATGGACTGTCAAGAATTCAGCAGTCCCTTTTAGGATACTTGTCTTCAGCATGAGAATTAGGCAACGCTTTTTCCCATTTTCTCATTTTTGTGCAAAACAAAGCAGCAAAGAATGAGTGCCTTTTGCCTAAGCAGACACAGAACAAAGAGCATGTGCAAAGGAATATGCTCACAAAGAAACAAACAGTCCACCCAGTGCTTCTAAATTAAAAACCAAAGAAATAACAGCAGTCATCTTAATTTCATGTTTTATGCAATTGTGCAAAAAAAAAAAAATAGTCTTGAAAATGGGCAACTTCTTTCCAAGACAAAAAAAGATTCCTTCTATTTTGTAATGAGAAGACAAAATATTTCAAGGACAAGGCAAGACAGGATTTGCATCCCTAAATAATGGCCTTTAGTTGGCTGGTTGCCTTGCTTAAAGGGACTCTTGATTTAACTGAAAGGAGTCAGCACCCAGTTTAAAGCTTCCTGTTGGTTGTGATTAGTGCTTGTGATCTAGCATCTGGCTTTATTGAAAGGCCTTTTTTACTGTAATTTCTAATTTTAGGATGTTTTACTTTCTAGTCCACATTTCTGTGTTTAAAGATGATATAACGCAGAGAGTGGTTGCTGCCTTATTTTGCAGACTAGATGCCTTGTATGCAATTGTCTTCATTGTATGTTTGCAATGATTTTGAAATATTAACAAAGCCCTTGACTAGGCACCTAAGATATTAACCAGCTTCAGCAGATCATGCGTCTGACGGGGACACCCCCTGCATATCTTATTAACAGGATGCCCAGCCATGAGGTGAGAGCTGACAGGGTGTGCATTGTAGTCTGCATCGCAAAACATAACTTTATTAATTCATTTATTTACAGGGTTGTGGCATGCCTTTTGGAGCACAACTCTTCCAAGGCAGCTCACAAAATTAAAACAGAGTAAAACAACACTTTATAGTAATTTTTCCACTCAAATCTAAGAACAAGATTAAAATCCCAAGCAAGTCATTCTTTCAGAAAGACAGCCTGAAAAATAAGTATTTTCAGAGGTTTTTAAGGGCCAGTACAGATGGAGCCATGTATGCCTCCTGAGAGAGATTCAGGAGCTATTACTGAAGAAGCCCATTTCTGAACCCCCCAGTCTAGTGGTATTCATTTGTGAGACAGATCTTAAAGTTTGAGCACAGGTAGCCATTACGATGAACTGGTTCCACACTGTTCAGTATTTCAAATGTTGAAACCAGCTGTATATGCTGAGCATGGAGGTACATAAGAAATCTGTAAAACTATTATTCTATTGGGATAGTGTTCTATGAACACATGGTTCCTGCAGATGTTTTAGCAGTTGCAGAACAGTCAACATTCCTGATCTGAATGTAGTTTTGTCAAGATGTAACCAGAACATGTATAATTGAGGGAGGGTTTCACTCTCACTGTTAGGGCCGCAACTGCTGAACTAGCCTAAGCTGGTAAAATATACTCATAAAGGAAAGTATATGCATGTGTACACTCATGATTACAATTTTTGATACCACTTAAATTGCCTTGGTTCCAGCCAGTGGATTCCTGGCATGGCAAGAGACTTAGGAACATCTGCTAGAAAGTTTTAGTACATTCTCTTGAGCTCTGTAGCAGACAATTCAAAGTACTTCACCAAAGTATAGTTCTCAGGATTCCATTGGAAGGAGCCACGCCAATTAAAGTGAGATTGAGTTTCTGTAATTGTACAGTATAAACATATGTGGCCATGTTTTGCTGTCATTGTGTTTAATTGCATTTTGCAGAAAGTTTAAAAAAGAATGAAATTTGAATGGGTATGATTTTTTCCTAGCATGTTGCATTGAGAATTTCTCTATAGGGCTAAGTATTAAACTTCACAAAAGCATGTGGGTGACTCTGTTCTCTGACTGATACTTGCCTTTATTTGTAGCACACTTCTTTGTATAATGGTCAGTACTCTTCCGGCCTTATGGGACTCATAAGGCCCAAATTCTTGCTCTTGTTGTAAATAGTATCCCCATCCATATGATCCATTGTGTGGGTGAAAAGAAACCAGTTTCAGAGCAGGAAAAAGCACACACACAAGTGCTAATGGTTGACTGAGCTTGACTACATATTTTATTTTCTCCCAGGCCAGGAACTACATACAGTCATTGTCTTACATGCCGAAGATGAATTTTGAAAATGTATTTATTGGTGCCAATCCACTGGGTAAGTAAAAGTTCAGCTACAGTGAGGGATATGTGTATATTAAAATGGCAAATGGCTTGTGGAATGGTGCAAGAGATTCATGTGTTAAAGTATAACTCTTTATACAGAAGATGATATTTAAGTAATCTACTCTGAGATACTGAAAACTGTAAACCCACCAAATGTTTGTGTCTTAGACATTATTTGAGGAAATAATTTTTCAGATTGAATTCCCTTCTGAACTAAGAAATAAAATGCTGATAATAACTGATTTTGAAATTTGGACTAGTTTTTTTTAGTATTGTCAGGTTATTTACATTTAAGCATTATGTACATGTTCTATTCTTTTTACCACCCTTGCTTCGTGTTGGGTTATAGAATGCAAACAAATAGTTTGATACTGCTTGTAGTTTCCTGTTCATAAAGAAATTGAAAGATACACTCTCAAATATGTTTTTGCAGACCTCTCTTGTAAGGTGGAATGTTACCTTATGGCCATATTTTAATGTTCCTTTCCAAGTGTGGCTTGGATGGTAATACATTGTCATTGGGCAACTATAATATCCTTCATACTGCTTGGACTGAATTCTAATTTGAAGGAGGTATAATTTCCAGATATTTTTGTATATTAATCCCTCTGCCATATTTTTTCCTCCTTGGGATTCCTGAAGCTGTGGACTTACTGGAGAAGATGCTGGTGCTGGACACGGACAAACGAATCACTGCTGCTGAAGCTTTAGCCCATGCCTATTTTGCTCAGTATCATGACCCAGATGATGAGCCAGTTGCAGATCCTTATGATCAGTCCTTTGAAAGCAGAGAACTAGATATTGAGGAATGGAAAAGTAAGTTTTCTATGCAGACTATTTGGTGAGCCTAGCCTTGGAAGATACCATTCAACAACTTAGCCTTTACAACCCATGTTGTTAGAAAAAAACGTTGACGATGATCAAATGAAGAGCAATTCCATAGGAAGTATTTCTTCTGGATAGAGTGTGGAGGGAAACAGCAATAGTTCTATTGCTGAATTAGAGATATAATGAATCCAGTTTTTTGTGAAGTAGACTTAATTAATATGCAGTTAGTGCTGTTTCTATTAGGCAGGGTGGAAGAGATTCAAAACCAACCCGCTTTCATATTTTCATGTGTTCATTTGCAGTATTTTTCTTGATCTGCACTTTCTTTGTCTTTGAAAGAAAGTGGGAAATGAGAAAGGACTTCTACCTTGTCGAAAGAAATTGCCTCAGGAGTTACATAGGCAGCATAATGTCATCGTGAAGTTAATCTGATCTAGCTATGCAGTGCCACAATCAGATCAGGATGAGAGCAGCCATTGTTCTTGCTTCAAACTAGTGAATGCTTTCAAACATCTTTTCACTGCTTCCCCTCAATGTTGCCAAAATGATGAGGTACAATTCATGATGGATGGTCTTTCATAAAATGTTTCCCTTATTTTCTGCTTAGGCCTTTGTCAGGTTGCTCACAAACACTTTTTTATTAGTTTATTATAATGGATGAAATAGTTTTTTAGCCCTAATCCCAGCCCACGTAGCTGGCTAGATAGCTCAGTGGTTTAGGTATCTGGCTGCAGAGCCAGAGATTGGGAGTTTGATTCCCCAGTGTGCCTCCTGGGAGAAGAGCCAGCCTGTGTAGCTGTGGACAAGCTGTACAGTCCCAGGGCACCCACAGCAGAAGGGAATGGTAAACCACTTCTGAGTGTTCTCTACCTAGAAAACCATGGGAAGGGTAATCATAAATCAGAATTGACTTGATGGCATATTATTGTTGTTGTTGTTGTTGTTGTTGTTGTTGTTGTTGTTGTTATTATTATTAACAACAACAACAACAACAACCCCGGCCTATTACAGGCCTTTGATTGCATAGGCCTAAAGTATACATCTGAAAATGCACCTTATTTTAGTTAGCAGCACTAAACGAGCCTGAGAATTTAAAGAACTTTGAATGAATCCTTGTCAGGTTGAGGGTAAGGGGAAAAAATGTTACCTATTAGTTATACTAAACATTTTTTCTTTCTCCTTCTCCATCAGGCCTGACGTATGATGAAGTAATTAGCTTTGTGCCGCCACCACTAGACCAAGAGGAGATGGAGTCCTGAGAGTCTGTTTCTCTTTGTCTCATATCACTGTGAGGAGAAGACCTTTTTCATAGGCATTCTCCACATATCATTCAAGTGCCTCTTGCCGTGAAGATTCTCCGTGGTGGAGGGAATTTTATATGTGTTTTTGTGTGTGTTGAATGTGGGGTGGGGAGAAGGAGGATTTGGAGGAAAGTATTTATACAGTAACTGTATAAATAATGCTGCATGTTCTCTTGTGTTTTTGTATACATTTTGGGACATGCCTCTGAAGATCTGTTTGATTGCTTTTTAGCCTTTAAAGTTGGTAACCAGCTTTCACTGCTCTGGGTCAAGGCAGATATTATGCAGGGAGCTGAGATTTCAAATTCTCAGTAGTTATTCTTGCCATGAAATGGCCCTCCATGAAAAGACTTAAATAATGGAAGCTGAATTATTACTTGAACTGTGCCCTCTGCTTTCCACAATAAAAGAAGAGAGGGTAAGGGATGTTTTTCCATTCCATGCAGCTGCTTTATGCCCAAAGCCTCTTCCCAGTATTCTGTACAGGAGGAAGGATAGTGCCATGAATGTTTGTCTGTCTCTTGGGAGTATTTTGCTTGAAACAGTGTAAAAATATATATATATAAATAAATAAAGAGTTTGTGCCTTAAATGCTTGAGGGAAAATCTGAGTGTGGGTTCTCAGCAGTGGATCTTTGAGCTTGCTGCTTTCCAGGTATGAGCCATAGGGTACCCATATGTGAGTGAGTAGTATAGCCAGGATGCAAATTTTCCAGTAATAAAATTGGAAATTGTTTCCCTTTTTACTTGGAGAAACCTTGAGAAGTCATAGCAGTAGCTCTAGTGTTCTGCCTGCTCATTTGTACATCTTCTTATGATGGATTATGGGTTTTTAAATGTTGGAGGCATTGGGGCTTATTTGTTTTATCATAGAGGGCTTATTTCTGTTATCATAGAGGGAGGTATTGGGGAGGTAAATCAGCCAGAGCCATACAAATTGCAGCATCTATTTGTTTTTTGTTCAAACTTATTTTGACATTCTGGGCACTTTTTTAATGAAAGGTGGCTGATGAATGTGCACCTTTCTGTGAGCTTCCTTTTGTTACTTTAAAAATGAGTTCATTTATCAGCTTGCATGGGCCTAACACCAAATTCAGTTCATTGTATTGATGTATGCTACAAATCAAGTAACACTGAAATTATTCTGTTCAGGGACTGAGTGGGGGTATCAGTTCAAGTATTGTGTGTTCATCAGGTATTCTGGGTAAACGAGATCCTGTTTTTACAGTATTTTCCCAAGTTGATACAACACAGATATCATGCATGGATTGTATGCCTGTTTCTGAAAGAGTGAAGCTTTGCAGTTTTTTATTTGTCTGATGAATCTAGTTTTTTTGTGTGTATTTATCCCTTTTGTACAGAAAAGCTGTAAAAAAAGAAGGCATGTGGATAGTAAAGCCATCAGATCCTTCCATTCTAGTGATCTCCCTTCAGGTCAGATCCTCTCTAGAGAAGCCTAGGGTCAAGAGAACAGTGTTCCTTCATGCTTATTGTTTGGAGACCTTTTTAAGACCAAACAAAATCAAATCCCTCTGCTGGACCTGCAGTCCGGATATTCAGATGGAAATGTAGATATATTCTGTAAAACATACAGAAAGATTATTTTTATCTGTCATTTTATGTGTAGAAGCTACCATGTGACTTTCATGCATAAATGGTTTTTTTAAAAATAAAAAACATGTAGGTATATTTGTGAGTGGAAATATCTCAAATCTGAGATTCTATGTGGGAGCCCCTGTGGAGTGCACTCCTTATTGTTAGTGTGGTGCTGTTCTACTGCCTGAACTCTGGACAGAAAAGTACACACTTTAAAGAGAAATTCTGCAGATTTTATGTATCCAGGAACTTTATTCTAACTGGTTATGCCATAAAGAATATCACGCAATGCCACTGGTTTTAAAATAAACCTATTTTTCAGATTTAATGGACTGTTGGTTATAAATTAATGCCTCTTTATAATGAAGTTGAAGCAGTGGTGATAAGCAAACATTATTCATAGCACTACATATACTAAACAAAAATAATTTTCATGACTCGTCACTGTGTTTGTTGGGTGATTACTTGTATTGCCTTTTAAAATACTGCCCTCACTTCCTCCATTCTCCCCCCCCCTGCACAACAAAATTACTGTTGAATACAACCTCAGAGTGAGCCTGTTCAAAACTGTAATCTGATAATAAAAACTATGTATTACTAGTTACATTCCTAGGAAGTTGTTACTGACTCTCTGAAAACATAGACCCAAGGGCTTTCTAAGGATACTTTTGTATCAATCTACATTAAGCTGACTGCTAAAATAAATTTTAGAAACAAACCTTGAAGGAACTGGAATTAGTGTGAGCATCTCTTGTTATGTCCTCTAGTACTATTCTAAAAGGAATTGAATTGTGGTAATTCCTAATTATTCATTTTACTAGCGTGTATTGTGCTTGTATCTGTACAGTTTAAACAACACTCCATAGTTTGCATCCATTAATGACTGCTTATTTAAACAAGTCTTCTAGTGTGTCCAAATAGATTATGCACTGTACAGACAGAAATTGAATGATCATGTACATACTACATATGCATTTAAGAGTAAGCTAATCTGAAGGCTTCTCACTTAGAACTAATTTATTGAGAACAGAGATGGAAAGAGTTAAATTTTTGGACAGTAACTCCCAGAATATCCAAAATAGCATAGCATGTGGCCATCCTAGCTGGGGTATTTTGAGAATTGTAATATAAAAAAGTAATGCCCCTATATTTTGTTGTCAATAGGCTTCCTGTATTTTCAGACCCTGAACTATCTAACCCTGTGTTTTGTTTTTAGCGATCAAACCAATTCAGTTTATTGTATAGCACACAGGCCTTTGGTGAATACACAATATAAAATCAACATAAACTTGTAAGTTATAAAATTTAAGGAACATTTTGTTTTTAAAAGTTGAGATCTCAAGACTCTGGAACAATATAAGTATTGAGAGAGGAACAGAAGATGACATCTAGCTGGGCTATGATTGCAAAACTAGCTAAATGCAAACAGCTGGCAATACCATATTACAATTTACAACCCCCTGCATAACAGAGAATGTAAGAAAACTGTAACAGATTAAGGTGGTCTTGGTACAATGTTCAGACTTTTGAAGACATTGCCACTTTTTCAGAAAGAACAGCTATCATGATTGTTCTGAGGAGGGGACTACTACAGAAATCCACACCAGAAATATTAAAATATTTCACTGTAAAACTGTATGTTGCAGGTTGAAGGCAGTATCCCAAAATAGAGACACTCCAGAGTGGAAATTTCTGCTATCAATGTAAACTGCTTCAAAGTACATCCTGCCTAGGATTGCATTTTTGGGTGCATAATACAAATATATATATTTCTTCAAAGTGCATCTTTACTGCATGTACTAAATGGGCTGCACTTACATTCAGCCTTTCTTATGGAAGACAATATACATAGGGTTTGCTGCTGATCCTCATCCAGTACTAACCGGACTGCCCTGATCAGCTTCATGAAGGTCACTGTATCATGTGGGATCCGAAAACCTGTATTGATTTCACAGATACCATATTGTTGCCATTGTCAAATGTAAGCGTATTTTCTTGGTTTACCTTATCACAGAGTTCTATGGTCCGTTAAAGTCCAGTAATAGGCATGAAAATATGTCTCATCATACTTATTTTAAAACATGTGAAGAATATGTGGCCCTCCAGATGTTAGGCTGCAGCTCCTGGCAGACGTAGCCAACATAGCCACTAGTGAGGGAATATGGGAAATGTAGTTCAACACCATCTGGAGAGCCACACATTTCTTTGTCCCTCCTACAAAGAAACAATCTCCCTCTCCCTCCCCCATTTGCCTCCCTCAAGATCGGACAGGTGCTTTCTCTCTCATACACACACACACACAAACACAGAGGGAAGTGACATTTAGGGTTGCTGTCAGCTGCACTGTTCCCCAATCAGCCCCGCTGTTTTATCCTGCATTCTCTTTGCCCATTTTGAACTTTGTTCCAAGAAAGCATACATGGAGACGGAAATTGGAACGAATAAGGCAAGGAAAGAAAGAAAGGAGAGGCAGAGGAAGCTGAGGAATAAACAGCCGTTATCCTGCCCGCTTCTCCTCCTTCCTTGGTAGAGGAGAGATAAGCACATGCACACAGAGAACAAGCACGGCAACATAGAAATGGGGAGCAATTTCCCTCAACAGAGGAGTGCACATTGGGCAAGTCACTTCCTAAAACTGCGCGTTTTAACCAAGTTAAAATTAATGGCCACTAGTGGAGTTTTCTGTTCGTAGTGGAGGAACAGAAAAACGAGTCCAGAGGGGGTGAAAATTAGTCGTATGTCATGTAAACGCCTTGAAAAATTTTGAATTAAAACTTGCTAGACCCAGTTCAATTCCCGTTCCTATTGGTAATGGGATCAAGCTCTTACACATACAGTATTCATTTTAGCACAAGGTGTTGCTTTCGCAAAGCCCTGGATGTCCTCGTAAGCAGATGGATGAAAACAAAACAGTGCAGGAGCATGACAAACATGTTAAATGTTAATCAGTCTTTGCTCAAACTTATTAGCTCCTGACACACTTTTCATTGTGGCCAAACCTTTGACCTCTCATAATGACAGAATGTGCTCATTTATCAATCTAATTGCAAACTTCTGCAATCAGCATGTGATGAAGTGATCAAGACAATGGGAATGACCTGTGGTGACTTGAGCCAATTACCCAACAATGGAAGACAAGCTGGGAGGCAACAAGCCAATCAGCTAGTGAGCTGTGTTTCATCATAGTGTGGCATTCATTGAGCCGACAGTAAAATCTTCCAGCCCAAGTCCTGTGAGAAATTCTTCAAGGATAGAGCTGTTAAAATCAGTTTACAAGACGGTTTATCTGGACTATACTCAAGCAGGCCTGAGGAATTGTGTCAGTATAAATCTGACTCATAAGCTATGGTTACAATATTCTGTAAGATCCATCTGTCATTTGCTTAATGGGCCATATAATGCTTGTAGTGATTAACCATCAGCAAATGTTCATACTGTAATAGATTATTTGTCTTAAATTTCTTATATTGCATCACTATATTGCATCATAATATCAACACTTCCTCATTCTGTTGAAGATAACTTGTCCCTTGAAAGCTGCACACTCCTAAAGGTTTTTAAGAATGGAAGACTTCTGTCAGAAATAGAACAGAGAACATAGGAAGTTGTGACCTGTGACCCATTTAGGTCAGTACTGTTGACACTGACTGGCAGTGGCTCTCCAGGCAGGATTGTTTCCTAGCCCTATTGGGAGATGCCAGAGATTGAATCCATGACCATCTAGATGCAAAACACATGCTCTACCCCAAGCATGGTGGTTGGTTCATCTTGTCTACTCTAGTACACTGTTTCACACAACAGTCTTTCTTGAAAAGCTACATAGGCAAGACATGGCGGGATTAACCCCATCATGATGCTGTCCAGCAACCAGAGAAACCTAAAGCTCAATGTTCCATCCTTGTATTGGTGGTTCTGCTGGCAGTGGAACAGTGTGTATCACTGAAGACAATTTCTACGCAGGTGCCATTTGGATGTTTTGGACTTCAGGGAGTGGGTTTTTCTCTAACAGTTCAGATGCCATTGCACTTCTCCATTTTATGCTGCATGCAATTGCCTATCTTGATCCAAAGGGGCAGTTGTGAGTGTGTGCTATGGTAGTGTTGATAGTGTGACGTTTCTGCGAATTTTCACACTACTGTGTCACAATTCTCAGGCTGCCATAGGAACCATTCAGGCACCTTTTAATGCCTAAAATTCTGGCTGCTACTTGTTACTGCCAGTAGGGAAGGTGTTAAACTTCAAGAACAACAACCTCCAAAACCACCGTCCAAGCATTTTGGAATTGTTCTTTTTATACTGCCCCAAACAGGAGCCTCATTTGCTGCAAGCTGGTATCTTAGATAATTCAGGTGTTCTGTGAAATTTCTCAATCTTCATAAAACTTTGTATTTGCATGTATTTTCATTTGTTAGTAGTCTGGGTTTCTTATTCTTATATACAAATAATGATGAGAGAATGGTTTAAACCAGGGGTCCCCAACCCCCGGTCCGCGGCCCTGTGCTGGTCCATGGGCTTCCTGCAACTGGGCTGCGGAGATGGATCTCCGCCCCCCCCGCACGCACGCACGGTGGGCGTGTCACGCTCACGGAGGGGCGTGTCGCACTCGTGGGTGGATGTGTTGCGCTCACGGAGGGGCGTGTCGCGCTCACGCACATGCGCGCAAGTGCGACACGCCCACCTGCAAACGCGGGGGGTGCCCCCACCCCCCCGCGCACGGAGCCCACACCCCCCAACCGGTCCACAGTCCCAAAAAGGTTGGGGACCGCTGGTTTAAACAATAAAACAAGATTTATACTTATGGACCACTGGTGATACAGTAGGTATGAAAAGAAAGATAAATTCTTGGATATGAACAACAAAGGTTAAAACAAAAATACAAACTAAGTATATTTCTTCAGTATTTAAAGTTGAAAATAACCATGTTACAAACTCTCATTCTTTCTTACACACACACTCTAACCACTCTGAACAGATCTCTTTATAAACTCTACCACAGACTACCACTAACTCTTGAACAGACATCTAACTCTCTTAAGCTCTCTGCTTGAGCTTTTTCTGATCTCTCTCTAGTCATATTTCAACAGACTCACAGAACTCACTCCCATAACATTCCAATTACACTAACCAATCATTCTGTCCTTCAGCTCCCCATCGCACTAGCACTCTGCTCATGCCTATATGATGTAGTACAGGCATTCAAAACTGTTTATATACAAACCTGATGTAGGTAGTCATACATAAATTTTTACATAGAAGCTCAAAATGGACAGAATCACCACAGATGGTATTCACCGGGGTGTGGTATTACAGCAGGATAGTGCCCCTCAATTGAGGGCCTATTGTCTTCCTTCTAAGCAATTTCTCTCTCTCTATTTTTAAAATTATGCTTATATTGCTAGCACTATGACAGAAAAGCGTTCTGTCACTTCTGGAAAAAAAATATTTTTTAAGAGGACAAAGAGAAGGGGTAGGGAAGAAGGCAGCATTAACAGAATGTAGCTGTCTTCCCAAAGGAAACTGAACTGATTGGGAAGTATGGTGCGGACTCCTGCAAAGGGATAATTAATCATATCGATGTGAATAACCATCGTTATTTCAACAGCAGAAACCAGCATGGTTTTGGTTTTTAAAAAAATTCAAAGCAAACTGGGTTTTCCTCCCTGTGTGGTTGTACCCTCAGATGGATACACATTGATTCAGCCTATTAATTTGTTTGTTCAAAAGTATCTAGTATGTAAATCCCTTCACTTGTTCCAATTCAAATCAGCAGGAGGTTTTACAAACTGATCTGAATCCATGGCAGAAAGTGACCTCTGAAGCAAATCAAGGGAACCATACACAACCCTATTGCTAAATAACCTCTCTGTGTGTTTGAAATCATTATTACTAACTTTTACAATAAGGTCTTCACTGACTGTTGTCCCTTCAGGATTTGGACAGTGGTTTTGCCCAGGCCAAAAATAGCTAGTAATCCTGAGGCAGCTTTGTTTTTACCTGTGATGTGAGGCTTTGTTCATTTGTTAACTGACTACAAGTGTTTCAGGTGCTGGTTCCACACAAACGTTTGAGGTATCATAAGCATTTATCTGCTTATGATACAGCTGGGGTCTCAGCAGCTTGTAGATTAATCCTCAGAGGAAAGCATGGTGGTGAGTCCTGCAGTACTTCAGAAGTCTTTACATGATAACCCGGTCTCTCCCATCATGTGAACAATTGTTTAAGCCTCTGTAGTTTTGTTTATAAGCATTGATGCATCTATAAAGCTGCTTTCAAAATTAATTCCCACTCAGTAAGCTTTGTCCATTAAGTCTATAGAACTTAATACTTTACAATGCTATCATGAAGATGCTTCTCAGCTTGCAGGTTTCCAGGGAATGGCAGGGATGTGGCTAAATGTGGAGCACCTTGAGGCTAATATCTGTTGTTGTTGTTGTTGTTATTTTTAAATGGCTAGGCATAGAAAACCTTTGCACTTCTTGGCACTGCAGGGTTATTCAGAATGAGCCATGGCTATCTTGTTGGCTGATCCACACACCTTCCATTGTGGCACATCTCTTCCCCCACAATGGTAGTATATACATATGGGTGGGAGAGGGGCAAAAAAGAGTGCTCAAAGTGAAGATCTTCCATCCGAGTCCTTGGTAATCTTGATAAGACAGAAAGGAATTTCTGTAGCTGTTTCTCATTTGGAAAGATATCCTGTCTGCTTAAGCACACCTCAGAGACTTATGTGACAGCACAGATGCCTTTTGGGGTGCACTTTCATTGGCTGCCCACTAAGTCAGGCTTCTGTCCTCTTGCCAGGATGTTATAGCTGTAACTTTGTCTGAAAATGCCTTTGCACCTTGAGAGGTTAACATTGCTGTGATAGATTAGTGGTAAATAATGATTAAAATCCTGTTGTTTAGTACAGTAAACCACACAAGAGTAAGTCCAATGAATCAAAGGAGATTTGGTGAGTCCACTAATTTTAAGTTCCACTGATTCAAATGGGTGTACTCTAACTTCACCTATGCTAGTGTGATTTACTACACTTAGCAACTAGATCTTGGCCAATAGTTCTTACATAGCACAACAGTTTGCTTCTTGTTCCAGAGTGTTAACCCTTGCTAGTTATTTAGTGGTTATTCCAATGAAATATTTACATTGCCATCCCATTTTACAAAATAAATATTCTTTTTAAAAATAAAATATATTTTATATAAAGAGCAATAGTATTGGATTTAAATCCAGGCTAAGATTTGATTTATCATCTTTCAGACATGTTCCTTTGTATCAGAAAAAATGTTTCCTTCAGAAAATGTTGAAAAATACATAGTTTTTCTCTGACCATTTCCAACCTTTTTTCTGTTGAGATACCCATAATTTTCATTACTAATTTACGCAATAAACCTTATAGACATTTCTTTAACGTTTTCCTACATACTGAGGGAAGATACAGAATCAAGTGGGTCCAAAAGCATATTGAGCCTGAACTATCTCTGGAGACAACTGCTATACTTTGGGCACATCATGAAAAGGCAAGACAATGATGCTGAGAAAAGTTGAAGGCATCAGAAAAAGAGGAAGACTAAATATGAGATGGCTTGACTCCATCAAGGAAGTCACAGGCTTGAATTTACAAGAGCGGGGCAGGACTGTTGAGGACAGCACATTTTGGAGATTGTTAATTCATCAGATTGCCATAAATCAGAGGTGACCTGATAGCATATAACAACAATAGAATCACATTTTGATCTTATAATGCCTGTTCATTTACTTCCATTTACAATCTTCCAAAAAAAGACTTTTAATCTATATTGTGCTCTCTCTTATTATTGAAAGTTTTTTGAGACCAGGGTTTTTGCGATTCAGATGGATTTGGTTAAACTGTAGCAGCAATTCTGTATCAATCACACAAGTGGTTGGTACAGCTTACACTTGGACACCTTTTATGCAGATAAGGTGAGTTCCTTGAAAGTACCTGTAGGAGGAGTGTCTATTTTGAAACCTGATGCCTTCTTCCTGGTCTGATGTGTGGGCAGGGAGGGAGGTGCAAGAGGTGTCTCATTGTGCACACGGCAGCTGGAAAGAAAACTTACAGCCATTAACTTTCCAAGAAGACACTGAGGCAAGGAAAAACTCGGTTTAGCCCTGATTCTCTCTGAAGCTCCTGTGCCCTGGAGACTTCCAACTCCAGACACACAGGAAATGAGCTTCTCCAGGAGAAAAGGTTTCTACAAGCAGGAAGTAAACAGGACAGTCTGGGAACTACCTAGGCGATACACTTCCATTGTTCCTGTGGGATCTGGGGCTTATGGATCTGTTTGGTAAGTAGACTTCTGCTTCCTGAAGTGCTTAGCATATTGAGGAGGATTGAAGACTATGGTATTGGAAGCCTGGATTCTTGGATGGAATGATAAAGATTCCACCAGTTCTATTACGGGAAAATATTTCCATTTTGGAAGAGGTGTTGCATTTCCTCCTCGTCCCAGTCTGCAACGTCATTCTGTCAGGTGATCAACTGCAATGAGCTATTCAAGTGTGAAAGCCTTCCCAGTTTTCCACTGGCCGGTCCCCTCATGACAGATTTCAGCTGTTTGGTGCTTTGGTTTATGCAATGGTTGAAAGATGCTCTCAAACTGTGTTGTTGGTATCTTAACCAGATAGGGCAAAGCAATTCAGACATTGTTGGGAGTGTTAAGATAGCCCTACCCTGAGGGGACTGAGGAGCTGCTTCAGGCAGCAAATTGTGTGTGATAAGGTAAATTGCTAGTGGCTATTGACTTGTACTGGGGGGAGGGGGAATCTACTACTCTGTCTCAGTAAAAGGTATTTTATTTATTTATTTAAAATATTTCTATGCCACCTTTCTCCCCAAAAAGACCTAAAATGGCTTACATCACTAAAATAGTATTCAAAAGCTAAAACAGTAAGTATACAAATATTTAAAAAGAATTAAACAAGCACTATATTAGAATAGTAACTAAGATCAATATTAAAACACATTTAAAACAACAGAGCACAACAGTCCATTTACAACCCCTGTTTGGGGTTGTAAATGGACTGTCAAATCTGTCATTTACAGATATTTACATATCTGTAAATTACAGATATGTAAATAGACAACATCTTCTCCTACACAGTATGAGCGATGCTGTTCCCAACAGGTCAGTTTAAGAACAGTCTCTCAAAACTGGAATACTTAGTATTTCAGGATATTTCTGCACACACACCCAAGACCTTCCAGCTGGGCAACCCAATGTCTTGCAATTAGTAAAGAACTGAGCAAGGGCGGCCTCTTTCGTCCCACATATATAGTAACCTTGAATATAAAACCGTGAAATATACTGCACCATGCCCTTACATGCTAAGAGGTTAGTAGCCTGTAGAAGGGATCCAAAATGGTGGTAGAAGAGATAGAGCAGCTTGTCAGTATGTCCGTCATACCTCTCAGTATGCTCAGCTTCCTGCATGGAAAGAATGATATGCACCTCATGGCTATCGGATGAATTATTAAATCCAAGACTGATACATCATGCAGGTTGTGAGCCACGTTTGGCTCTGGTTCCCAGGTGAATGTCTCTATCATGATAGTAAACTGATGCATATTGCATTAAACTGCTCTGAGACTTTCATTAATGTACAGTAGTTGATTCTACCCTGTTTGACTGAATAAATTGAGCAATTTAACTTATTCCAGAAATATGCTCTTATGAAAAGGGATCACAGGTTAGCCATCTGATGAATAATAGTGAGACACACGATTTCAAGTGAACAGTCTTTTTGTACACCATAGGACTTTAGGACATAGTCTTTTTGGACTTCATAGAAGTGGAAGGAGTTAACTCTTGGATTTGCAATATGGCAAAATCATGGTCTGATTGCTTCTCTAGGATTTTCAAAGATATATTTGTTGGCAAAATTAAAGAAGATGAGGTGGGGGTCCAAAAAAAAAGAGGAAAACATTTAAGGGCTGACAGATTTCATTCAGTGTGAGCATTTGTATATCAAAATATTCAGACTGCGAGTGCGCCCCATGCCATCTGCGCATGCGCGCAAGCATGCCCCCCCATGAGTGCGGGGGACACGCCCCCATGAGAGCGGGGTATCACCACCCCCCACAAGTATGGGGGGCACCCCCCCCCACAGACCCTGCACCCCAAACCAGTCCGGTGGTCAGAAAAGGTTGGGGACCACTGCTTTAGGACAGCTGTAACACAGGGAGAGCAGGTTTCTAGTGTTCCCATTGTCAGAAGGGTTGCTAATTTCAAACTGCGCATGAGTTCATGATGGTGCAGGATGGTGCCAAAGTATTCTCCCACAATGTAGTGCACTCTAGACTGGCAGGACAGAGCATCCAAGAAGAGATTTTTGCTGCGGTGCCAAAATGTGATACTAGCAGGTAGACTCTTCAGATATCACAGGTAGCAGGCCTTTGTGGAACTGTTGCAAAATAATAGTAGTTCATGTTTCTGTGTTGGAGTGCATGTGAGAAAGTGAGATTACAACTGCATTGTGGGGAAAAATATGAATGGACCTGCTGCAAAGCTGCATCCAGGAAGTTGTGTTTCCCCACGTGAGTTTGCTTTAGCCAACCACACAGGAGCCATCAGAGAAGGAAAGAGGAGGAAACTGGCAGTCTGCCATATTTGCAACTTGTTAAGGTAGCTCTGCTGTGGTCATCCAGATTTGTAGGAGGCAGGGCTACCTTAGAGCTACCTTAACAAGCTGCAAAGAGTTACCTTTACAGGCTATAGATTAGCAATTTTCTCCTTGCTCTCTGCTGACTCCTTGCTCTTTCCCCCCCTTTGGTCTTCAGGTGACCTAGTGCACCAGTGCTTGTATATAAAACAAGACATGTTTTGGAGACGAGGGATGCTCGGTTGAGGGGAACTGACACCCATGTGAGTGCCTCTTTGCTTTCTCTCTCCTCACCTTGAACAAGGAAGCTGGGAGAGCCAGCTTGCAGTTGCCTGTTCAGCCTTAAAGCTGTATCAGCTCAAGGGATCACACTGCCTGAACCGATTCAAATTCATTCAGTCTGGAAGAAGTAGAAGTCAGTGGCAGAGGAAAAAGGGGGGTGGACTCGGAGAAAAACTCCAGGCTGGTTTGGATTAACTTTTCTGTTGTGTAGTCAACGGAAAATAATACAAATCACACCATTCGAATCCTGGAGCATTTCTCACATTATTTGTCAATGTAGTTGCCCCCTAAAACAAACAGTGTGGCTTTTTTGCATTACTGTCTAAAGTAGAAGTGTACAAAGCATGGTCCCCAAGACAGTTTTTATGGCCTTTGGCACTCTCTTTTCCAGAGAGGGAGAGAGGGAGAGAGGCAAATGGCTATTCTTGGAATCTTCCAAGAACAATGATTTGCCTGTTAAAAGGTCACAGCCCCCCTCTATACCATTTAACGACACCAGTAAAAAAACCCTGATTTTTCAGAACTGGAAGTGGAGTTCTGGCCACTTCCAGATTCTTTCCCCCCATTTTTGTTTGAGTGGCCCTGTGATGCAGAATGCTGAGCTGTGGAACATTGAGCCCCATGAGAGTAACCCACCCTATCTTAAACAGTAAGTATATGCCCAATACACACCCAAATTTATTTGCGCTGAGGCAGAGAGAAAGAGACTGTTCCACAGGCATTCACGCTGTAATACACAATAAAATCTTTCCCTGTTTTCAGCATTGCTCATTCTGAGATCTATTTCCCTGTCTGGAGACTGATGAAAGTCCAATAGCTCTCTGAGATGTTAGCTGGTGCACTGATATATGACCGTCCTAGACTCAAATGAGTAAAACAGGGCCCCCCAAAAGGCCCCCAAACTGAGGTTTGCAGGAAACAAAAGTGATTGCACTTTCAACGTTTGGTTTGAGTGCTTTTTTGTGCCATGGGGGAGGGGAGAGCAGCCTGCTGAAGTTCTCAGTTGCTGTCCTCATTGTAAAAATATACTTTGCGTTCAGCTGTTTTCCTTTAGCTATCAGTCTTCCTCCTTGGCTCGATTTTTGTCAGCTTGCTGCTTCTTAGGGTTGCCTTGGGCCTGTTTGTTGTGACCCTCTTCACAGTCATCCTTATAGCCTAAACACTCCTGTCACTTGGCTAAACGCTCTCAGAGATCCAAGAAACTTGCCTGTACTAATACGTTTCTGAAAGTAATAGGTTTTGGGGGCCTTCACCTCTTTTTCTCCACCAAGAGGTCCACCACAATAGATGCAAAATCATCTGCCTGGATTATTACACCACAGGGGTTTAATCTCTCTCCCCCCCCCCCCACACCCCTAGGGGTTTTGTTCTACCTGTCTCCCTCCCACTAATCCTCCAGGAGAAAGTACAAATCCTGCTACCCAAACAAGCTATGGAACCACACCTGCTAATTAATTCAACTCCTGGTATTTTATTTTATGGTATAGAAAAAAGATGGTGCCCTGAACTCTCTTCAGCATAAAGAGATTTTGTAAGGTTATGCTTTCATTTTAGAGTGCCAAAGGGGATCGGTTGCAACAGTTCTTGTTGGCTGGTTGGTCTGGGGGGCTGCAAGGTTGTTTGTATTTCAGACTCCCCCCCACTCCCACTTTCCACCTTAAAAAACAAGGTCTAGTGGTTTCTTCCATTAAGTTTTCACAGCCTGGTGGAAGGGTCCTTGGTTTATTCGCACCCTGAAGTTAAATTGTTTATGAAAGCTGTTCCTTCCCTCATTTCTCCTTGTTGGAAGTCTTTTGAGGCTTCTTTCTCGGGTCACCTTGAATACCACTGGAGCTAATGGCAACCTGTGATTGACACCTCACTTGGAAGATACTTTTTCTTAGAGACAGTGACATGCTAGTGAGATTAGTGCCTTGCGCTGTGATCACTTCTACTTTTTCCACTTCTACTTTTTCTCAGGGATCAGCTAATTCTCAAAGTGGATCACCTCCTTTTTCCTCCTTTTTCCTCCTGGTATCCTCCTCCTTTCATGTGGTACAAGTGGTAGTTCTGCTGTTATTTCTGCAGAATTCTGTCTCATTGCCCAAGCTTGCTTTATAATTCACGCATATTGAGAGTGTGTTGGCTTCACTGGCTATCGAGCTGGATTTTTCTGCATCTCCCCTCTACTCTTAATTTTTTTTTCTACACAGTTTTGTGAGAGGGGTGACTGCAGTGATTGATGTTGGGTAGTGGATAGGTCATATCAATACACAGATGGCCACTTAAATAACCACAGTTATGGAGAAACGAATAATTCTTCTTCTCTGGCATCTCTGTGATTCACACATATGGATAGATCAGCAAGATAATTTACCCAAGGAGAGCAGTTTTCATGCCAAAATGAAAGAAAGCACCACCTAGTCATAGGCAGCATCCATTGTCCAACTGGCAGAGTTTGATCAATGTGGGTAGTAAGAGTATTCAACCAACTGGCAGAGAAAAGCTGGAGAGTTAGCTAATGCTTGGGAAGTGCACATGCAGGCCCAAGGAATATAACTGAGCAAGACACCAACAGAGGTCAGAAGCTTGGCTATTCTACATATCCTGGTGCTGCAAAAGTCTTGGAATTTGAGTGGAAGCAGGAAGGAGCCACAACTCTTCCATTGTGCAAAATGGAGGAGGCTGTGTCAACACGTGAAATGTTGTGTTTACAGGACGTTGATATGATTATGGATGTGCACAAAAAAGTGCTTTGAAAATTAAAGTACTTGTAAAAATGCAGCTTGGACTTGTTGTTTTCAAAACAATTGGCTTCTTTTCAAAGCAAATAGCTGTTTCTAGCCTGCCTGAGAACACGGTCATTGAAATGATAACACCGCTTTGAAGAATTCATGTCTGCCAGTTCAGCACGGAAGTAAACTAAAAGAGCTGAAGTGGGGGGGGGGGGAGATGTAATGTTGTTCATATGAAAATAGTGTTTGTCTTATATTCCAGAAATATTTTATAGTCCAATAGTACACCCTACAGCTACTCACAATAATTTAACAATACATTTGAACTCTGGAACCTTGTTAATCTAATGGCTTAGAGGTACAAACTTTTTTTGGGGGGGGGGGGGTCACAACATTTGTCAAATTGATCCTAAAAACAAAATGAAAACCATAATGCTGGTATCTGGAAGTTGAGTCATGGCAACTGGGCTACTTTCATATTAGGTTGAAATGTTTTGCTACTCATCTAAGTAGCTTCTTCAGTCTGAGGAGACCCCTGATATATCCTCTTCCCCCTGGTGTGAATAGGTTTCTTAGACGGACAAAGGATGGGGTGTGTGTGACAATCCCACTTCTGCAGTCCTTTTCCACCAATAGTCATGGGTCATTAACAGTCCTTAACTGCAAACTTCGCAGATAAGCATGTTTATAGTTAGGAGGAAAGCAAAACAAGCTGTACGAATTATAAATATAGGGAGAGTAGACACACTCATTCATCCGTTCAATTCATCATCCCAACTCCATTCCACTTTCAGCAGCAGATCAAAGAACAACATTCATGTAGCAATACAGCAGCAGGCTTCATTTCCAGATGTTGAAACTCACAAACATCATGGATTTTCCTACATAGATTTTAACTTACTAGGCTGGGTGAGAATATTATTTAATATTTTTCTTTGTGTATCCAAGTATGCTACAAGGCTGAGTAATGTATTTTACTTTATGTATTTTTACTTTTAACAACTTTGGTATTTTTCCATGCTGTTAAATTACGGATAATGCTTCTTACTTTATATATTATTACTTTTAAGAACTGTAATATTTTTTAGACACAGCATTGCTAGCTTATTCAAACCAACAAATGCTGCTTGTTCAACTGTATAGAATTATTACTGACACCAGATATATTCTCTGTCTTTGCTTTTAAACGTGTCTTATTAGGTTATAAATTCTTGCATTGTTAGAATGTAACTTAAAACATTCTTTTTGATATTTTATTGTTCTTTTGCTCCTCTGTTTTTGCCTACAACTTAAGTTCAGTTTTCATATATTTTTAAGCATTTGTGTCTACAATTTTCTTTATAGCTGTAAAAATTTTGTGTTTTCCCACAAGGCTGAAATACGTTGTGTATATAGATTGCAGAAGGAAAGTAGATAAATAAAGCTTGTAGATAAGCGGTGTTGTCTGGAATTACTGCAACAATGAAAAGATACTTTGATACTCAGATAAATTTTGATGTGATTGTCTGTGATTGTTTGGTTTTATTCTGGAGTTAAACCTTATTGGGATAAAAGTCAGCTGTGACAAAAACAAGCTTTTGATTTTTTTCCCCCCAAGAGATCTATAAATTTCTGCCTGGGGGCAGTCAAGTATCAGTTCTCTTATCTAACAGCTGACTCATGAAAAAAAATTATCAGTTCTAGATCGTTCCAAACCAACTTTCATGCAGCTGCAAAACTCACATGTGAGTACACAGATGACCACTGAAAGAAGAATAGGCCAAAATTCTCTTGCATCAGTGGAAGGGAAATGGTCTAACTCACAGTGACAAATTGGAATGATTTAATGGGACTCCATTGGGATTCCTAGTCCCATGCCAAGCCACCCAACTGGCATGCAACAAGGAGTCCAAGTAGGAACTGATTAATTAACGGCAATTAGTTAGCTTTGAAGTGGGAATTAATTAAATCTGACTAACTCTATGTCACTAAAGGTTGATTCGTGCTTCCATGAATTTTATATGCTAATAGCAATTGCCACATGACGTCCTAATTGTCTGAAATGTTAATCATATATTGACTGGCTCTGAGAAATGTCTAATGCAATATTTATCAGCCACACAATGATTTTAGAGAGATTCCTGTTGCTGCATATACATGGAAGTATTTAATTCATTGATACAATTGAACCATTCCTTGGAGATGATAGCTATTCTCAGTGGTGGCTCATAAAGAAGACATTTATTTATTTCATTTATATATTACATTTCTCCCAGAACTGGGACTCAAGGTGGCTTACAATATAGTATGAAAACAATAGAAAATTAAAATACAACTATGTAACAAACATTAAAATACAATAAAATTTGTTATATTGTTAAAATACAATTAAAATTAAACACTCTGACATTTCTTGATTAAAATACTAATACTAGCTGGTCTTTAAAAAGAGAGAAAAACATTGGAATAATAGTCTTCCCCAGGAATTGGTATTCAAAAACATGGTGAATTACTCCATCAGTTAGCTCTACGGTTGATAAAAACATTACCATGGCCTCAGCATCAGCTATCAAAACACAGAATATGTTCAGCACATGAATGGAAAATGATTATCCTTATACTTCAGGACAGGTATTAGTTCAAATGTACTGAGAACACTTGATATATTTCTTTTTCCATATTGTTTTTGACTAATACAGCTGCTTCACTCATTTAATTTTTTAGAAATGACCTTTCCCCCCATTTAACATATATTTTGTCTTTCCGTTGAATTATACAAAAGTGGCCATAAAAGATAAAGACTAACAATCAAAACAACATAAAAACAAGGGCAAACGAAACGCTGCCATTTTATCATAACACCAAGATAAATGACCTGTAAGGTGCCTTGTGTTTCACTGCTGAGAGAAAGGCAAGACAGAAGTTCAGGAAGTAAAATAAGCAAATGTACAGTTGCACCCTTAAGGTACATTAAGACAGCTGTGTCTCTGCTGCAAAAAGTGAAAAGATCACAGTGTCAACCAGACTGATTTATAAGCTTCAGTGGACTGGAAAAAAACTTTTTCTGAGTTGTATTAATTGTCAGCTGGCAAATATGCACACACATACTGTGAAGAGTGGTGCAAACGGCTATAAAATAAAGAGGTACCATTTGTGACACTTCTAAGTCATATCTAAATTACACAAAATACTCAAGTCACTTATTTGTTTAGAAAGAAATGATATTCAGTATGCACCTGTAGCCACGAAATTATTCAGTATGCACAGCAGCCACGAAATTAAAAGACGCCTGCTTCTTGGGAGGAAAGCGATGACAAACCTAGACAGCATCTTAAAAAGCAGAGACATCACCTTGCTGACAAAGGTCCGCATAGTCAATGCTATGGTTTTTCCAGTAGCGATGTATGGAAGTGAGAGCTGGACCATAAAGAAGGCTGACTGCCGAAGAATTGATGCTTTTGAATTGTGGCGCTGGAGGAGACTCTTGAGAGTCCCCTGGACTGCAAGGAGATCAAACCTATCCGTTCTGAAGGAAATCAACCATGAGTGCTCACTGGAAGGACAGATCCTGAAGCTGAGGCTCCAATACTTTGGCCATCTCATGAGAAGAGAAGACTCCCTGGAAAAGACCCTGATGTTGGGAAAGTGTGAAGGCAAGAGGAGAAGGGGACGACAGAGGACGAGATGGTTGGACAGTGTCACCGAAGCTACCAACATGAATTTGACCCAACTCCGGGAGGCAGTGGAAGACAGGAGGGCCTGGCGTGCTCTGGTCCATGGGGTCATGAAGAGTCGGACACGACTAAATGACTAAACAACAACATGCACCTGTATATCAGTTAGTGGGAAGGACAACTGGTAGAGGTTCTATTGCACTCATGCCCTGCCTGTTGGGAGTGATCGAGAGAAAACTTGCTGGCCGTTGTGGGACTAAAAGTCTGGGCTGGATACCCCTATGGACTGATCCAGCAGAGTGTTTAAAATTAATGTACAGTGGTGCCTCGACTTACGACCATAATCCGTTCCCGAAGATGGACGTAACTCGAAATGGTTGTAGGTCGAAGCACCATTTCCCATAGGAATGCATTGAAACCCCATTAATCCGTTCCGGCCGAAGAAAATAAATCACCAAAAAAATAAATAAATCGCTGCAAGACTCATTGGAAACGCGATTAATCCCTTCCGGCCGAAGGGAAAAAAGAAAAGAAAAGCAATCAAGCATGCAAGACCCATCGGAAATGCACAGAAAACAAACCGAGCAGATCGGAAATGCACAGAGAACAAAAGGACCAGGTCGGAAATGCACAGAGAACAAAGGAAAAAGCAAGGGAAGCATGCAAGACCCATCGGAAATGGGGAACCCCCCCAAAAAACGCAAGACCCATCGGAAATGGGGAAACCCCCCCCAAAAAGGAACCAAACCCCCCAAGACCCATCGGAAATGGGGGGGAAAACCAACCAACAAACAAACCCCCCAAGACCCATCACAGCACAGAAACATAACCCCCCCAGCCCAAACCCACCCTGCAAAAACCACCCAGAACAGTTTTTAAAAAGCAAAAAGCAGCACCTTACCTTACCAGGCAGTTCCGAAGCCTCCCTGCAAACACACGCTCATTGAGAAGCAGAAGCCAGGCAGTTCCGAAGCCTCCCTGCAAACACACACACACGCTCATTGAGAAGCAGAAGCCAGGCAGTTCCGAAGCCTCCCTGCAAACACACACACGCTCACTGAGAAGCAGAAGCCAGGCAGTTCCGAAGCCTCCTCTGACGCACACTCTCTAACTGCTGGGGCGAAAGAGCTACAAAGAAGCAGCCTCTTTTGCCACCTACAGTTAGCAATTTGAATTTCCTGCCTTTTCCCCCTGCCTTTTTCTGTTCGTAAGTGGAAGCTCCGGTCGCAAGTAGAAGCAAAATTTTGCGGCCGGAGCTGGTCGTAACTCGAAATGGTTGAAAGTAGGAACGTTAGTAAGTCAAGGCACCACTGTATTCTTGAAGGCTTTCACGGGCGGGATCAGATGGTTGCTGTAGGTTTTTTGGGCTGTTTGGCCGTGTTCCTAAGGTTTTTCTTCCTAATGTTTCACCAGTCTCTGTGGCCGGCATCTTCAGAGGACAGGAGTTAGAACTCTGTGTTCTGGTAACACAGACAGAGTTCTGACTCCTGTCCTCTGAAGATGCCGGCCACAGAGACTGGTGAAACGTTAGGAAGAAAAACCTTAGGAACACGGCCAAACAGCCCGAAAAACCTACAGCAACCATGTTTAAAATTACCTTTTTTCAATCAAATGTATTCATACATTCTGGATCAACTATTTTATACTCTTCCTTTGAGGTTATTCTGTTGAAGAACAATGACTTTTAGAGCTACCTTGGAATATCTTAGAAGACAGGTGTTCTCCCACTCATTTCTGAATGTACCCATTATTATGGGAGATTTATCTTCCTTAATTCTTTTATGCACACTCTGAAATGTTTGTCATATCATGGATCATATGCTGCTCCACCAGCACCCCAAAATTTTAAATTTCTTTGGGAAAAAACTTTGCTTAAAAATCACCTTGTGCCCTCTGAGATTTTGGGGGCACTTTTGACATATTTGGGAGGGCAGTACTTCTGAGGACTCCAAATACCACCCAAATTGTTTTTTAATTTTCTTTGGACCATCAATTGCTTTTGGAAAGGGTTTTCTTCAGTTTATTTTTTAAAAGTTAAACCTGTTTTTACTTAACAAAAACAGATTGTTGCAGCCTTTACAGTTTATAACCACTGCATTCTTTTAAATTAACAATTAAATGAGAAAATTAACCTCTTGGGCCATAGCCCATCCCATTTAGCTGCACCTCCTAGGGAGCCAGAAAGTCTGAAAAATAGCCTTTGTCATTTGACTCCATGTTATGTGTATGTGTGCAGATTAGCTTTTTCATATATCTATACAGGATGGAGTGATTACAGCCAATTGCCTACCTCTGTCCTATGCAGATATATGCAAAACATGCATTTATACACATACAGACAGTATGGAGCCAGATTGTCCAGGGGCTATAGTGTCCCACCACGTATACTTGCAATGACAAATACATTTATCACAGAGTGGCATGGAAAAAGGTCCTATATTCATGTAAGTGTGATCTGTGCAGAAACCATTGGAACTAAATCCAGACACAGCAGCAATGAAGTTGAGGTTGAAATCCAAAACTTGCTCCTAGGGAGGAAGCCTCCACACAATTGGATTTACTGTAATCCAAGTAAACACACTTGGGATTTAACTGAACATCAGAGTACTCCAACCTTACTTGCTTTTGGATGTTTCCCTTTTATTTCTCACAGTTCAGCAACAGATAAGAAAACAGGGGAGAAAGTCGCTATCAAGAAGCTCTGTCGCCCATTCCAGTCTGAGATCTTTGCCAAGAGAGCCTATCGAGAACTCACACTGCTGAAGCACATGCAGCATGAGAATGTGAGTAATTCCTTCCTCTCATTTCCTTGCACATAAACAATTGTGCATTTCTTTCATGTGTTGCCCTGGATGAAAGATGGAGTTGAAATGCAGCATCAGAATTTGCAACTCGCCCAAGTTTGGTAGTCAAAGCAAAATCTGACTAATGTCAGAGTCTGAATGCCAAATAGACATATTTTTTTGTTGACATAGTAATTCCTAAGTGAGGGATCCATAGGTCTTATTATTCAGGGACAGATTTCTATGATTGTCAAGAAGTGATAAAGCGCTACTATACTAAGTTCAGCCAATGAATTGTCTAGCCAAACACTCATACTTGCGAAGGTGGGATATGACTGACTAGCAATGGTAGCAAGTACTTACAGTAAATGGTGCCTAAGGAATTTCTATCCCAAAATGCTTCTTAAGCACCTTTTCCTTGTACAGAAACTAGGCAAAAAAAAAGGATGAGCACGACCCAGTGATATGTACTCACCACATCTGCTTCATATATGAGGATCTCCCCTATAGCTCATGACCAGGATAGAAAGATTGCAACACCCTGCCCCTGGTGGACCACTCACAGTGCAGTGACAAGAATTTCCCTCCCTTCTATATTCACTTTTCTATTGGAGATGGGCCTGTCCTAATCATATTGGCGAATTTTGCAGTATTAAAGAACCCAAGTCTGATATATATTCTAACTTTCCTGGATTTGTCTCTGAACTTTAGACTCGCAAGGGATGCCAGTGCTCTGGCTCCATCATTTGAAAAGCCCTTGAGCTGTATTGAAATATGGTTTAGCTGTTTCTGTTGCTTATGAGAAGGTGCCTTTATGGTAGAGGATAGCACTGCTTTTCTAATTCGTATTCTTCATAATCTTACATTCTGAGTCTGCTTCTTCTGCAGGTCATTGGACTACTTGATGTTTTCACATCAGCTACCTCCTTTGATGGATTCCAGGATTTGTAAGTTGGCATTTTCCCCCCAAATAAAATGTTCCAGGGTTTTGAGGCAAGATTCACTACTAAAGAACACATTTATCAGTCACAAGCACATAAGGTCAGAATTTACATGTGCAACAGATGCTCTCTTTTGCTATAGCAGCATCTAATACAGTATATGCCATAGTTATCTGAACAAGGGTTCCTAGATGCCATTAAATTTTAAATGACAGATTGAGAATTTGGTTTTGTGTGCTGAATTCATCATTGTGGAGATCTTACCTTAACTTTGGCTTGTTTCAAGTAGTAAGCTTTTAATGCTAAAGAAGATGAGACATAGGGGACCCTGGATCAGACTTTCGGATCAAAGGTTCAAATCTGAGATGGTCTTTGTGTGGAAGCAGAGCTTCCTTCACTTGCCTTCCCTTCTCTCCTGCAGCTTTGGATGTTTTTCTTCATATTTAGCCAAAATCTCTTTCCTTCAAATTTCCAACCACTGGTTTTAATTCTTGCCCTCTAAAGCAAAAGAGAAAATGAACTAATTATGTAAATTTCTCTTCCACTTTGTAGTCTAAGGGTTTTCTAAGCAGTTCACATTTGTAATTGAAATTGGTCTCTTTGTTTTTATGTTGTAATCAAAGAGACCAATTTCAATAATACAGCCTGAGCACACATCTGGGCAGAAAGATCAAAATCTTAAATCCAGAGGGGTTTATTATGAAAAAATGAAAGGACTTTACATGTTATTTGATTATTATATTTTTTGCAAAAGAATCACAAAGATACTATGTTAACTTGCATAGTTTATACATGTTGAAATGTTCAGCTTTTCTGAGCGCAAAAATTTATTTCTGTTCTTTGTTCTCACTATACATTATACAGAACCCTGGTGTTAAACATGGTATAGATTTATCTATAAACATGTAAATCAAAGTTGTCTCATTATCCAGTTAACAACTGTTCCATTGATTCCTACACCAAATAAACTGAATAATACGTTTATTAAAGTGATTTTAAAATTTTGTAATACAAAGGCTGAAATCCTGTTGCACAGCTCTGCATGTACAATGATGATGACATCAGCAGCAGCGAAGAACTGCTGGATAGCTCATTGGTTTAGGTATCTGGCTACTGAGCCAGAGGTTGGGAGTTTGATTCCCCACTGTGCCTTTCTGACAGGTGCTTGGACTTAATGATCCATAGGATCCCTTCCAACTCTGCAATTCAAAGATTATTATTATAAATCACTTTAAATTAAAGGCAAATGGTCACTGATTAAAGACAATTTCAGGGTGAATGTAACTCATACACAATGCAACAAATTCATATGTACCCCAAAGTTACTAAAGGAAGTCATTAGTGGTGATTTGCTGCTGCTAATGATGTCATCTGCATTGCACATGCAGAGTAATGGAACTTAAGTAAAATAAATGTAAGAACTTCTATTTATTTTATTTTGATCTGCACTTTAAACACTGTACTTCTTTCAAAGCAGGGGTTCTCAATCTTTGGGTGTCCCAGGGTTTCACACTTCAATTCACAGATGCTAGTGCTGAAGACTTCTGGTAGTAAGTCCAAAATACCTGGCAAGTCAAGAGTTGAGAACCAGTGGGTTACAGGCTGAACCTCCAATCTGTTGTACATTATGAGAATATATTCTGGAAGTTGAAGTACTCAAAAAACAAAGTGTAACACTTTTAAGTTCTATGGGACTATTTGCTTACTATTGTTGAATCTTGCAAACACAGTTTCACAAAATATGTATCTTCTTATTTGCATTTATATAACAGACAACATGAAAAATTATAATAACAACAAAATGCTACAGTTTGTGCCCCCAAATCTTTGGCAACAGCACCAAGACAGAAGTTGCTTGTAGAATTTGTAAAGTTTAAGGGTCCCTTTGATTTCAAAGTCAGACAAATATCCAATATATCTTCCTCAGCTGGGTTAGTTACCCTTAACACAGGAGAATCTTCAAAACCGTAAAATAAAATATCATTGTATTATATTGTATGCAATTCATGAATTCACTATATAGATTCATCAACACAAACATATAAAATTATACCTAAACCATGTTGGCAAGGGCCTTAGTAGTCTAACTAGCGACAGCAGCTCCGGCCTTTTCAGCTATCTTGCTCTTTCTGAGACTCAGACCTCTTACCCATAGCCCTTCTCTTTCTTAGTCTCACGCCTTTGAGCTGAACCAATATATCAAGAGGTTACAAAAGCACCACCAAAAAGAGTTCGGTGCACAATGGGTATGGACCAACCTGTCAAATTTAATCATAATAACTAAGTGCCATGGAGGTCAATGAGCCACTGAGATAGCTAAATTTGAAGCCTGGAAAATATCTTTCCTCCCTGATATGTTAACAAAGGAAATATAGAGATCAACAAAGAGGTACAAGGGCATTTTAAGGCTCAGTCATACAGGTTTTTGTGCAATGTCTGTAAATTCTATTCCCCTTATTTAGTATTCATTTATCTGATCCTATACAGACAGCAAACACTGCTGCTCATAGAAAATGGTATCAGTTTTAGCACAGCTTAATTAAGCCACTATATAGAAACCTACATCTTTCTCCAAGACTCAAGAAATTGTCTCACTGCCTTTTAGCTATCTGGTGATGCCTTACATGCAAACTGATTTACAAAAGATAATGCGACATCAGTTCAGTGAGGAAAAGATCCAGTATCTCATCTACCAGGTGCTGAAAGGGTTAAAGGTAAGTGGCGTTGCAGAAACTCTGAGTGATCATTTGAACCTAAATGAACTGATAAATTTTCCTTAAGTCTCTCTATAATGGAAGAGTCTTTTCAGTACATTCTTAAAGGAGTAGAATTGCTTAGAAATGCTCATCTCTGTAAAACAACCGTGTATCTCTGTCCATTAACATGAGTGCACAGCTTTTAAAACTCCATGTGTTCCTTATAGCCTTCCCCAAACTAGTACCTGCTGAAGAAGTTGGACTAGAGATTCCAGATTCCCAACTAGCATGTTAACTGTGTAGTCCCAGAAATCTAGAGGTCACCAGGTTAGAAAAATGATCAAAAATGTAGCCTTGTGTTAGTCTGTTTTATACTAATATAAAATGAAAAACAAACAAGCAAATGAAAACCAAAATCTTGTTGGAAGTTTGCTTCCTTTACCTGATAGTATAGCAACTGAAATAAGGTCTGTGTTTCTTAGGACAGACATGGCAATTTCCATTCACTGAGTTCATTCATAAGAAAGAAGAAAAGAAAAAGGGAAGTGGGTGGTTTAGTGGAGGGGTGCTGAGTCACAGAGATGTAGAAGAATGTCAAGTGGAAAACCAACCCCAGCAAATATCACTCTTCAAAACAAATTTACAAACAGCATAGAACAGCACGGGGGTAGAATTGATATTGGTACAAAGTTGTGCAGTGTAGAGCAAAAAAATAAACCATTGGTGGTGTAAAAGACCTTAAAAAGTAAGTATTTTCCCCTCACCTGTTCACAGTTGAGACAAACAGTGAACAGCCTTCTGCCATGTGGTTTGCTTATTGCAGAACAAATACCCATGTGAACAAGCCCATTATGTAACCCTCTTGAGTCCACAGTGCTTCATTTGTGCTATATTTGTTGACAAGAGCCTAACTCCAGTGGGCACTCCCAACTAAAATACATAAACCCTTTGAATCCATTATTGAAGGATGAGTCAATTCTCTTACGAATCTGATTCAATAGGTCTGCTGCTCTAATGGAGACTACCAGGTGGATTCACCCATGGCATTTTAAAGAATTTCAGCCTCTATCTCTTGAGTGGCTTAGCTCACCTTTACCGTTTGGAAGAACTATGCTATATATTTCCATTTTATTAGAACCTCTGCAGGCAAGATATTTCCCATAGAAATTCTAGCAAGCCAAATTCTATGGCTCCCAGAATATCCTAGCCATTCAGCGAGCTATAGTACAAAAAGTTACTTTTCAAATTGCAGCTCAGAATCATGTCTGACTATTGACTGTTGATAAGGGAGAACACTTGTTGGCTAATGATGAAAATCAATACCTGTTTACCTAATGATCAACATTTTCTTTCTTTCTTTTTTAATGCAGTATATTCATTCTGCTGGAATCATTCACAGAGTAAGTACTACTTTACTCCAGGTAAAATTATTTCTCCTTTAGATCCAAGCAAGGCACTAGTGTATGTTTCAGAAATGAACGGCAACAGCCATGCTGGTGGCGGTATTGTGTGTGTCTGTGTGCAATCCATGAAAATAACTTGCCTTGTGTACTCGACTCTCAAAATTTTCAGATTCCCTTTGGGTAATTTTATTTTAAACATACCAGCTGGTCCAGTCATAGAAAATATGGAACCTCCAAATGTTTTGAACCATAGCTACCACAGTTCCTGACTGTTGGCCATACCCATGCTGTCTGGGGATGATGGGGACTGAAGTATAAAGCGCCTGGTGGTCACCAGGTTTGCTGAAAGCTACAACTAAATGATACCTAATAATATCTATCTGCCTGTCCATCTCTGACAGAAAAAAAAAATCATCTGTATCTAGAAGCCTCTGTGCTGAGCAGGAAGGGCAGTGGCTAGTATTGCACACTTTCTGCCCAGCACGTTGCTGCTGATTCTTCACTGACTATTGCAAACCCCAGAGTATTCCTGTGTATTTACTAAAAAGGCTTCCTCAGTTGGAAGACAAATTCTGCTGTTCGCCAAACATTCTTTTGTTGTTGTTATGTCCATCAATTTATTTCCAATTTATGGCAGTCTTAAGAATTAGTGACCTCCAAAAGGCCCTATTATTAACAGACCTGCTTAGGTCTTGCAAACTCAATCTTACGGTTTCCTTTATTGAGTGAATCCATCTCATATTTGATCGTCCTGCTTTCCTGCTGCCTTCCTCTTTTCCAAGCATTATTATCTTTTCCAGTGAGTCTTGCCTTTTTTGATGTGCGCAAAGTCTGACAGCCTCACTTTAATCATTTTTTCTTGTAGAGAGAGTTCAGAGAGATCACCTGTAGCAAAACCCAAACAACATCCCAACCTCTGTTAGAGTTAGAGTTGGGGAATGTTATTTTTGGACTACAAATCCCAGAATACAATACCACTATAATAATGGGGAGTCAGAGAATTATAGTCCATAAAAGTAGCTCTTCCAAGCACTGGCTCTGACCAATGCTTTTTTAAAAAAATAAGCTTGCTGCAGAATTGAGATACCACTTCCTGCCTTCACCTTTCTAAAATGCATCTGAAACTGCCCAAGGGAAGCATTTCAGATGTCACCTGAGAAGACATTCTTGCAACTTCTTGCATGCTCTGAGGCCCATTTTTAAAGCTGAAACAGGATAAAAGCAGCATTCCGCAAATGAATGAAAAAGTAGGTTGAGATAAAGAGAGAGGGAGACTAGAGATCTTGCAGAACTAGGGTAGCACATCCTTGTGCCAAAACTGAGGGGGAGGGTCTATTAATTAGCATCACTTGAGGACCTTTATCAAAAAGAGTGACAGGGGCAGTCCTTAGCCCTTTGGAACAGTGAGATTTTGCTTATTAATAAGCAAACATTTTGCTTATTAACAGAACAATCCTACTCTACTGGGAGAGGAGAGGAGAGATAGCCTTTACAGAACAACTGTAGTATCTTGTGCCCCATGGATTTCTGTGATTAGGTTAGGAGGTGGGAGGCAGATCTTTTCCTGTCTCTTTCCACAGGATGGAATGTACCTTCCAGTCCCAGGTATGACATACTATTAGGCCTTTGGAGGATCATGTAAGCAGCAAAGAAGGCTTGGATTCTGAAAGATTTAATCCCTGCCCCCAGTGTGCCCTCTCCACTGGCACAACATTATTGGCAGGGATTGGGAAAGTTATCTTTTTGGGAACTTCAACTCCCAACATCCCAACTGCAGCCTGGCAGTGAGATGGCCAAAGTTATAGTCTCAAAAATAACTTTTCTAATGTCTGCCAGTACATACCATTCCCGGTATCATGGCAGCTTTCCTCTGCCTTATCATGGCATCACTGAAGGTATGAATGTTATCCCACCAACACAATGTCATTCCCTCTCAATCAGAAGAACATAATGAACACTGTATCCAAGGGTCCTTCAGCCAAATTTCAATCAGCAATTGCATTGTATCTGTTAGAGCAAAACACACATATTAAATAGCCATTAACTGGCAGAGGAAACCTACCACTTTCTTCCTCTCGTAGTGCCTTTTGAAGAAAGCCCCATTGATTTCAGTTAGGCTTATATTTGTGATACAAAATTACAAATGAAGTGTGTATTTTGGCCAAAATGGGATGGAATTATGATAGCTTTGGTTGACTTCCAGACTTGTTTTCTGATTTTTATATATGTAAAATCTACTGCAGGATCTGAAGCCTGGCAATTTGGCAGTGAATGAAGATTGTGAACTAAAGGTGAGCATATTTTTTCCTGGTAAAGAACATGTAGTGGCAGGTTGCATTAATGGCCTGACTGTTCCCTTGTGAATCCACAATATATAAGCAACTGAACCTTTTTTATATTTACTTTGAAATAAATCTTACTGATTTAAAAGGGCAGGATCCAGAGTTACTTGTACTTCATGCTGACTCACTGAAGTAAAGAAAACCCATGTGATCAGGTTCGGTAGAAAAGTTAAGCAGTTCCTCTCTTTCGGCGGGAATGACCATAGGAGTCTTCTTTCATTTAAAGTTTTATTAACAACAGTGAACGGAGAATCAACAACTACTTCCGTTGGGCCAACAGGGCTAACATCTAAAGGGAACTCAGTCCAAGACAAAGATAGTCCACAACTCGGCTCTTCTTCCTTTAATGTGGGGCCGGTCCGAATCTCTCCTGGTCCGTTGGTTTCCGTATTGCACAAATGGTTCCACAACATGGGTGATGGGCCCAGTCTCCTTCCGGAGGTTTGTGGTTCAGTGAGATGGGTCCTGGGCGAACCACCTTCCTCCAAGGACCTTGGCCACGAGGGAACACTAAAACTGTACATTGTGAGGGATCTAACTCTTCCAGCTGTACCTCTATCCCTTGTTCACCTCGTCCTCGCCCCACCGCACCACGTATTTCGCCTCCTATCTCTGCTCTTTCCGGCACCTGGAAAACCTGAGGTCCTCCTTCTTCTTTCTTTTCTTCCTTCCACACTACTACTTTTTTTCTCCTCTCCCGTGCCTTTTTCTTCCATTGTCAGAAAAACCTCCACCCCCTTTCTCTCTCTTTGTGACTCCACCTCTCTCCTTTCTCCAGTCACTCTTTCCCCTGTATTCAAACATTCTATTCCACGCGTCACACCAGCTACAGCCTCATCTCCTCCTCCTGTCTCAGACGTGTGAGGCGATGGCTCACTCACTTCCTTCACTGCTATTTCCATCTTCACTTCACAACCCAGTTTAGTTTATTAAATTTAGTTTATTAAACTTAAATCCCATTGATCAAAATCCTACTCAAGTTTTATGCATGTATGAACTGGCTGCATAGTTCAGTGGTTTAGGTATCTGGCTGCAAAGCCAGAGATTGGGAGCCCTATTCCCCACTGTGCCTCCTGTGAGAAAGCCCTGGGCAAGCTGCACAGTCCCAGGACGCCCCCAGAAGAGAGGCGGTATCATAACTCAAAACTGACCTGACAACACATGGTTATTAATAAGCGGAATTGCACAGCAATTTCTATTCCATTCTCAGATTCAGAGTTGCATCTTGGGATCCTAAATGGTTCTCCAACAGCATTACCCTATTTTCACAGGGAGAAAATGATGGAGGATGTCCTGCTCTCATGTGAAACTTACTTAAAATATGCAGTCATTGCCAGAGATCTGTTGTATCACCCCATCAACCCTGAAAATTTAGATAAGTATGATAGGAGAAGTTAGGTTGGCAGGACTTTCCTGGTAGCAGCACCCCAGTTGTAGAACTCCGTCCTCCCCCTCCCCCGCCTGCCAAGGGAAGTGAGGTTGGCTTCCTCCTTATGGTGTTGGGTGCAGGAAATACAGTCTATTTTGCTCTGTCAGGCTTCCATGGTTACTTGAAGTCATTTTATCCATTCTATCCTGCTTTCTAAGTGAAATATCATCATAATTCTCAGATTTTATGTATGGTTGTACTCCTGTGTTTATTATGTGATGATGTGAATGTTTTTAATGGCAGCTTTATTTCATAGTGTCCCAGGGTGTCTGTTGGGGAAAGGGTGCAATTCATAAAGGTGTAAAATAAAACGTGTGGGTGGAAACAGGGATTGGCTGTCCTCAGTTCATATCAGCTAGGCTAGAAAATCCTTAGGAGTATTGCAATTAGGGATGAGACTTGTGTGTTAACCCGAATTGGGGGGGGGGGGCACAAAGGAGACACTTCCTTTTCTTTCTGAAGCCTTTTGTGGCTGTATGATAGAATTCTGGAATCAAGGGGGGGAAAGCCGATCCTGTTTATTTGGATTTCCTCATTTGGAAGGTCATAGGCCTGGTGAATCGTGATGATATCTGATTAATCCAATGGTGCTTTCTTTCCCATGGTACTGTTTCCTGATGCTGATGTAAAGTGCCTGCTGCATAGGTCTGATTGTGATTTTTCTTTCTCAGGCACTGTTGTTGTATTGTCTGCTTCTGAAAAAGTGCATTGTTTATTGTCTTGATCCTGATTTTTTGGAGTAGTTTATTGCATTCACTAGGGCTCAATTCAACCTAGTACTAGAGATCCAAATGAGGAAAACTGAAATGAAAGGACACAAAGGCTTCCTCCAAGGGCCTGAGAATGGAAGAAGAACCCCCACAAAGAAACCTGAAACAAAAGCAAACTGAAAGTTTCCCCCCTGCATATCCCTAAGAGTCTTGATTAAACAAGCTTGCTATTGCACTGGTAATGGCACCATTTCTGTAATGTTTCCTAGACGTGGTTTCTCTTTGTTATCAAGATATGTCCATGGCTTCCAGCATAGCCAACCATTTAAATGTCATTATAGTGTCCTATGTAGGTAGAATATTCCTGTGAAGAGATCATTCCCTTTTCTAGAGTGCTGCAGCCAGATTGTTAGCTGGGACTGGTTACAAGGATCACACATCTCCCCCATTACAGAAGCTCCACTGGCTGCCAATTCCTTTCTAGGAACAATTTAAACTGCTGGTTTTAGCCTAAAAAGTCCTAAACTGCTTGGATCCAGGCTATCTCAAGGGCCACATCTCCTTTATGAGCCTGCGTGGGTGTTAAGATAATCTGGGGAGGCCTTTCTCTCAGTCCTGTCACCTTCACAGGTGCGCTTGGCGGGGACATGGGAAAGGGCCTTTTCTGTCGCTTCTCCCAGACTCTGGAACTCCCTCCCACGGGAAGCTAGGCTGGCCCCATGTTTGCTGCCCTTCCACAGGCAGGCAAAGACCTTTGTCTTCAGGCAGGCTTTTCCTTAGTCTGAGATGAGTTTTTAAATGGATCACTGTGCTTTATTGTGGTTTTAGTATTGCTTTTCTTTACCATCTTTAATATATTTATTATATTTAATATATTTGTATATTTACTGGTTTTAGCTTTTAAATATAGTCTTTTTAAAGATGTAAGCTGCCCTGTGTCCTTTTTCAGGAGAAAGGTGGGGTAAAAAGATTTTAAATAAATTAAATAAATAAACTTGATTCCTTCTTATTTACTTTGCACTGTAGATCTTAGACTTTGGACTGGCGAGACATGCAGACTCTGAGATGACTGGCTATGTGGTAACTCGTTGGTACCGAGCCCCAGAAGTGATTTTGAGCTGGATGCATTACAATCAGACTGGTGTGTAAAAGTATTTCCAAACCTGGCTGTTTGGGAAACTGTTCTCATAAGGGTATGAATTATAGGTCACAATCAATATTGTTCTATATGGGTTTTCATCTGTTTATTTTTCTGCAGTAACAATGTCCCTTGCTAAAAAAAGTGCATGTGGCAACTGGGGCAGGCTGGACTAGGTGCCAAGAGGGTTGCTTGGAGCTCTGGTATGCCATTTGGTATGATTCTCACATCCAAATGGCATACAAGCCTCAAGCGACCCTAGTTTCAAAAAGACACTTTCCCCATTTCTAGCTGATATGCAAGTGTACATACTGTACTCTCAGTAGAGCCCAATGTGTCATCTGTGCCCTGCCTTGATTCAACTGTGTCATGTGGCTAGTTGTGTAGTTGGGCAATCATTGGTTCAGACTCAGGTCTTTTGCACCATAGACAAAAGTGATGGCTTAAAAATAAATAAATAAAAAGTTGAGAAAGCATTGCAGCCAAAAATGTGATGGTATAAGAATGCTGGGAAGTTAAAACAAGGAGGGAAGAGAGAATGAAGTAGGTGAGGAGAAGATGGGGAAAAAAAAAAAAAACAGGCAAAAGGGAAGAGCCATCCCTGTTGGGAGTGAGACCTCAGGGCTCAATTACAGATGTGTGGGAACCAGCAGGACTCAATGCACCCCGGTACATCCAGCACTACATATTTTCCCTGCTTATATGTGGATGATCTACTCAAATCTGCCATAAGAAAAATGGCAGAACAACCCAGAGCAGACCCAGAATGACGAGGGACAACACCATAGTGTGGATGAGCCCTTTGTGAAAATGTTTATTTAAAGCTTGTTTAAGAAGCTTCCAAAACAGAATAGAGAACAAAAAGTATACCGTTGTAAAGATAACAAATAAACTCTTAACATGTGGATTTGCTGATGGCGTGCAAAATGAGCTGGCCATTTTCTGCCTTTCTGTTGCCAAACCATAGTACTATACTCTTCTAATGGGTCTTTCACATTTCTTCCTGAACAGTTGATATCTGGTCTGTTGGCTGCATTATGGCAGAAATGCTGACTGGGAAAACTCTGTTTAAGGGTAAGGACTGTATCCTTCTCAACTGCTGCCTCTTTTATGAAAGCTATGTGCATTACAGCCTAAACTATAACTAGTGCAACACACAAATTAGGTCAGAACGGGAAGCTACATGCCTTGACTACACACTTATCTGCAATCAGAATATCAGGGGTGGGACTGCAGAGCAATGACAGGTTTCACTGGATCACGATGAAGCTTTCTACTTCTTTCATTTAAAGCAACAAACAGCACATTTTTTCGCATAAAGTCCTGCTGAGTTCACAAATAAGCACATATAGGACTGCAGGCTTATTATTGTTAATATGGGTGTCAGAATACTACCCTGTGTGCATAAGGTTTACATAAGTTGCCACAGCTAACTGTCACTAATTGATGAGGTACTGGGGATCATCTTGGTTGCACAACTGGATGTGTGACCAGGCATGTGACTGAGACATGACCCAGTACTACAACAAGTTATGCAGACCTTTTGGGAACACCAGGGAAGGAAGGTGTTTAACAGTTTCACTTGATTTGTTCACTCAGAAGATGTTTGGTTTTTTTTATATCCCTGCTAATGAAACCAAGGAGTGACACTGTCTGCAGTAAAAGGTCAAGGTTCCCTTGACATTTAGTCCAGTCGTGTCCGACTCTAGGGGACGGTGCTCATCCCCGTTTCCAAGCCGTAGAGCCAGCGTTTGTCTGTAGACAGTTTCCGTGGTCACGTGGCCAGCGCAACTAGACACGGAACGCTGTTACCTTCCCACCGCGGTGGTACCTATTTATATACTCGCATTTTTACATGCTTTCAAACTGCTAGGTTGGCAGGAGCTGGGACAAGCGACGGGAACTCACTCCGTCATGTGGATTTGATCTTACGACTGCTGGTCTTCCGACCTTGCAGCACAGAGGCTTCTGCGGTTTAACCCGCAGCACCCCCACGTCCTACTGTCTGCAGTATCTCCTTGCTATTGTAGCACAGCTGAAGGATCCTATTCAGAGTGCACAGCGCTGTTGTTATGTTGTTTGAGGTTTTTCTTGGTAATCTCCAAACTGAGAGCAAGAACAAAAGACAGGACACAGAAGACGTTCCCTTCACCAAGAATGTATTTACAAAAATATACATACGTAGCACCTCAGAATTGGCAGGTTCTCACGATTCTCTCCGTCAAAGTGCCTGGCTACTCCTCTATACATTAACCCAACAACAAGCCTAGTCAGCAACTTACTTATATACTGTAGCATTATGTAAGCATGATACAGCATATTGAACTTTGCACATGTGCAGAATTGTCACATGACTTTCCTGGCCAAGTGCCAACCTGAATGATTCAGCCTTTGCCAGTTTCCCATAATCCTACAAGACAATTCCATATTCATTTTTTTTAAACAAAATGCTGATAGATCCAGTCCTGGGAGGAATGAAGGGGCTTTGGATCTACTCAATCCAAAGCAGTGCCCAACCCTTGCCTCATAATGCTTCTATTTGGGACCTTCAGCCAACAGCTGACCTAAGTGTGTTGTGACCAGGACTTCCAAGACTAATTGCCCACCTAATTGGCAGAAACCTTACCCACTGACAGATGGGCACCTCTACTTCACTGTAACCACTTCCATATATAGGAGCTACAATTGTTCTGTTAGACATCTTTCATATAAATGGATAACTTTAAACCAGTGGCTCTAAAACTTTGGTCCTCAAACATTGGAGTTCAGCTCCCAAAAGTTCCAGCCAACATGGCCAATGGGAGCTGATTCCCAAAAGGCAGGTGGACCAAAGACTGCTGGAAGCTGATTGCAAAACTCATTCTTATCACTAAAAATTAAAAAACAAAAACAAAAACAAAAAAACAGGAAAGACTCACTATCTCCCAGTCTAGTGATGACAAAACTGAACTGTACTTGGATGCCCTGACCTCCTTAGTCAAAGGGTGGGAAAAATATAGATACAGATAGATTGCTATAAATATAAAAGAGCAAAAATATATTGTTTAGGTTATACAATACACTGCTTCCTATGTGGATAAGCCTTAACTCAGCTTGCCAGATCTTGATCAATTGACTCAGATCTTGAAAGTGACAGGAAGCCCAGGAGAGGAGTTTGTACAGAAGCTGGAAGACAAAGCGGTAAGAAAAATGCAATGCCTTGCACTTTAATCTGATTTGAATGTTGGTTCCCAAATGTTTAACATTGTCCCCAATTTGTAATAATTATGTGGGGATTAAAAAAAAACATTTATATCCATTCATCTTTCTTCTAAGGAGTTAAAGGCGGTATCCATAGTAGTAACTTCACTCCATTTTATCTTCACAATTGCCTTATCACATAGTTTAGGATGATGGAAAATGACTGATCCACTATAATCTTGTAAATTTCATGGCTGAGTGGAGATTTGAACCGGGGTCTCTGCAACCCTAAAATAACATTTTGACTGGTACCCTACCATGTCAACCATATGTGAGATGCATCTCATAATCATATTCTTATTCATTATTTCTCAAACACATACACAAACACTTTAAAAAATCTACCTAATTTAATAAAAGCAGTACATGAGTTTCCCTTTTCAGCTGCAAATCCCAGAATACTGCACTGATCATCGTGGCTGAGGAGGATTCTGGGATTATTATTTTTTGTCCAAAAATGTAAATTTCCAAGCTTTCAGTAACAGTCACTATTTATTTATATTTATATATAAATATACTTCTGGAGCAACATAATGTCACCAAGATTGTTGAAAACAAAGCAGTCCTATTCAAATCTGTGGGAATTTTGCCATATAAGGTTACAGAGCCATATAAGGAAGTTTAAAAACAAAAAAACCTTTACAATAGTTTAAAATTAAAACACAAACAATTAAAGCATTAAAATGATTGCATTAAAACCTATGAAGACCAAGATCCTCAACACTCAAAAACAAATAATCATGCTTTTACTTTGCACCAAAATGATGCCAATGTCCTAATGTAATCAGTGCATGGAAAAGTTGTGACTTACTACTGGATTTCAGCCATTGGCTTGCAGTCACTTTGAAAGGAGGGGAGAGTTTGCATGATCTGCCACTATGGCTTTTCTCCCTTGCAGGAGAAATACCATGTTTTCCCAAAAATAAGACAGGGTCTTATATTAATTTTTGCTCCAAAAAATGCATTGAGGCTTATTTTCAGGGGATTTTTAATTTTTTTCATGTACAACAATCTACATTTATTCAAATACAGTCATGTCATCTTCTTTTGCTTGGTGCACAGTGGTGGAGGGAGGGGTTTCACTTAACTGGGGCTTATTTTGGGGGTAGGGCTTATATTACGAGCTTCCTGAAAAATCATACTAGGACTTGTTTTCAGGTTAGGTCTTATTTTTGGGGAAAGGGTAGTAAGGTGGCCAGATGCGAAAGAAGACACAGTTCCAGTACCTTTTATAAATGTACAGAAAATAAAAATTTCAGCAAGTGTATCTTGCATGAGATGGAAGCACGGAGGAATGGTGGGCAGGCTGTGTACAAAAGGTTGAAGTATAGTCTAGCAAAAGACCCTGCTAACACAGAAAGGGTCTTAGACAGTCAATAGACGGAATATGGTATTATCAGAAATAGGGTGAGGTGGGGGGGCCTTGCACAGGCTAAAATGTCATTGGGACATAGTACAACTGATTATGCAAAAAGGGTATTAAGAAGATCCCTTTTACTATTAAGCTGCAGAGAAATGTAAACACTGTGTTGAAAATTATAGACTGGTACCTGGAAATCCTTGGGTCAGCAGTTTCCTGTGCAACTTTGCACACATCACACATCTGTATTTACCTTTAACAGTGTAACCCCATACTCAGCAGTAATTCCAAGTGCACGGTCCTTGTTAAGTGTATTCACAACTGCAGCCAAAATAATTTGCTTGAAAAATGGAGAGGTAAACAAATGTGCCTGCAACAGAGAAATAAAAGCGGGGAGCCATGTGGTCATTACAAAATACAAATGCATAGGCAATACCTAGGCAACAGAGAAATAGTCAGATGAAATGGGGTGAGGAATATTTTTTACCCTTAGGGCCACATTTCTTCAGAGATGATCTGTCTGAGATGAGGTGCACTTACTGGCGGAGGGGAGGGCTGCCCCCATTCTTGCTTGCTTTCTCTGACCCCTCATTTTCCTTCTCTCACTTGCTTTCTACATAGCAGGCTACCAGGGATGGGGGGTGAACATTCTGCTTCAGCCAGAGGTTTGAACCATTTTCTCTTTCCTGTCCTCCTTCTCTCCCATGGTCTCCCCCCATCCCGCACCTACATGAAGTTAGATTGCCCAGTCCTGACAGAAAGGGAGCTGCAGGAATTAAAAGCAAACCAGCAGTGACATAATGAAGCAAGGTAGAGAGGGTATATTGTCCTATCCTAGTTGTAGTTTTTGGAGAGGTAGCCATGTTAGTCCTATCCTATTTATGGATGTATTTAATAGGAGGATAATATTGCTTGTAGTCTGTTCTTAGTAAAATAGTAGAACAGGAGGTTTCATGTGTGAGGGTTCAGATTCTCAACAATAAACACATTATTTAATATTGCCCCTTACATTTTCCAGTTGCAGAACATTTCTATGCCTGTATGAAAGTCTTGTTTCTTTTAGGCTAAAAACTACATACAGTCGCTTACAAAGATTCCCAAAATGGATTTATCTCGACTTTTCCCGAAAGCCAGCCCTCTGGGTAAGTTGGTTTTTTGTGCTTCACTTTATTAGAAAAGAAATATTTTGGCCAGAAACCTGTTCTGCAGGTGGAAAGGAAATGGTGTAGCACCAAATAGCGGCAAATCAAGCCCCCGATTGGATTCCTGGTTGTGCACCAAGCCACCCAATTGGCATGCAATGAGGAATCCAAGGGGAACTTGATAATCAGTGGTTATTTGCTTCCCTTCTACCGGTGAGACTATGCAAGACAGTTTTGGGTAGAGACTCCTTGTCACAGGAGTCATGCAGTTTGAGTGAAGTACTTCATCTCTAGTACTGCTGGCAGATCCAAATTATTTAAAAATGGGCACAACTATTGTTTTGTATTATAACAAGCTGGTGTTAATGCCTTAATGTCTCCATAATTATACCTGTGGAAGTTACGCCATGGTGCCAATATTTAGGGCCATGCAATTACAGAAAAAGTAGTGTTGTGTCTGTGGTATTTGTTCCAGGAGATCCCTGCTGCAGTAGTGCTCACAACAATGGCATATTAGATGGAAACTCTCTTTAGATACTTCAGTAGCACTAAAGAAGAAGCCTGATTGGTTAACTATTCAGTTTCCAGTTTTCCAAGTCCAGTGTAATTGTCTTGTTTATCTGCTTGTTGCTTATCTCTTCTGAGGTCATTAAATCCGACATGAAATACTTCCTTGCCATTGTATTTTGAATATTTAATTTTATCATGTCATAGAGATGAGGGTGGGGGTATATTCCCTGTATAAAGTGTGAAGTGGTAGAGGCTTTCATTTATTGTTTCTCCAATCATGTATTTGGCCACATGGAAGCAGTGACTCAAAGCTCACCAGCACTTCCTAACTGTGGTGGCATATATTTGAGATATCATTACTTCCACATTATGAGAAGACAGTGCCCTCTTCCATAGCTGAGACACCAAGCTAGTTTAGGGGTCCAAGACAGGGCTTTGCCCTCCAGAATAAACAGCTGGGGTAGGGTCCAGGAGGAAGATCTGGTAGCATGCTATTCCTTGCATCTTCACCCTAAAGAGACTGGCTCAATCTGCATAACGGTAGGACAAACCGTTTTTTCAGGGTCATCTTTGCCAGACATATTATTGTAAGGTATACCTAGTGATATTCATTTACCTATTTGTAGCAGTGGACCTGCTTGACAAAATGTTGCAGCTGGATGTGGAGAAGCGCCTTACAGCCAGCCAAGCTCTGGAACATATGTTCTTTGAACCGTTTAGAGATGTTGAAGAAGAAACTGAAGCACAACAATCCTATGATGAATCTCTGGAGGGCGAAAAGCTTTCAATCAATGAATGGAGAAGTAAGTTTGGTTTGATAGTCTTCCAGGAGACCATGCCCATGGTTAGACTCTCACTTCCTACACCTCTCAGATAAAAGCACACGAACAACTGTGCAGGATTCATTTCAGAATAAGATTGGTATCAGTCCACCCAGCTACACTTGTGGGAAACTGCGGGCTGAGAGCCCTATTTCCTTTTACCACAAACTATCTATTGGCACTTAACACTTTGAGCAAGGGACCTACAGGAGTTTCTACTGTATAGTTTCAAGATAGGGCAGGAGCAATAGCTAGGTGAACCTCCATATCATCAAAGAGCATCATTCAATCTATTCATCCTTTCCTTGTTCTAGCTCTGAGTGTAGTATGAAGAAGTAGCTTGTCAAGTGAGGGAAATCATTCTTCAGGCTCTCCACAAGATGCATTTCATTCCAGATTAATTCGTTTATTCCAAATTAAGGAGGATGATGATGATGATCAAATAATTTTAAAAGAAATCCAAAATGGGGGAAAGGAAATAACATAATAGTTTGCAATATGAAATGTTTAAAAGGCACTCTCAACTCACATGCCATTAAGTAACACAACTTTCTCATGATGTAAGAAGAAAATTTTCGGTAGCACCGAACTGGATTTAAGAATTCTGTAGATCGTACAATATGGAATGGAGGGATTTCCTTAGGTACCTCATTCTGGTACCAGAGTGTGGCATGTTCCTCCTGGAGACAGAGAAATTTACTAGTATCAAATGAAGGTGGAGAGAGAAACTAACAGGAAGAGATTAAATCTCCTCCTGTCTTAGTTTACAGGAAGACAGAGCAATTGTAGGCATGAAATCAGAACGTTTCATATGTGATATGCAGGCCAGTGAGAGATGGTCCACTTAGCCATTCTGGCAAGTCAACTGAAACTTTAAAGGTGCTTATTTTCTGGCTGTTTTACCATTCTGTAAATGAATGCAAAAGATCAGACACTGCAAAATGCCGAACTCGTCTGTCACAATTTATTTATTTATTTAAAATATTTTTATCCCACCTTTCTCCTTAAAAAGAACCAAAGTTTTGGCAGTGTGAAGATGATGCCGAAATCAGCATAGCCTGGTCCTTTTTGGAACAAACCTGTCTACTTGCGGTTATTTGCTGTAGCCCTTTGACCCATCTAGACAAGCCCTTACTCGTTTAATCTATGCTTGTATGACTTTCATAATCTCTGTAGCAATTCTTTTCCTGACTGTGCAAAAATGACTTCAGACAGAATCTTATATTGAACTTATTACCTTAAGCAGCAGCTGCAGCTATGTGGTGAAGTCTGATCATGTGAACAGACCTTGCTGCGACCGTGAGAGCTGCTTCCACAATTTTCCTTGCATGCACAGTAAATTCAACAGGATAATGACATTGCTCTCCCAAATATTTGCAACTTAAAATTAATTTTTTCCCCTGGATCTTAAGAAAATTTGACATTCCTAATTCTAATTCTGTCATGCCTCAAGATTTCTGAAAGTATTTAATCACAACAGCCTTTAATCCAACTGTTAATCCCAACTAGAAAAGACCCACTGAATCATGGAACATACGTAACTGTTGACTTCCATAGTTCCCAGTGATTCAATGGGTCTCTTCCAGTTGGAACCAACAATTGGATTTAGGCCACAGTCTTGCATCCCTCTGAACTTCTGTTAGTCACCTATTCTTTAGAATCATTGTCACATTTGTAATATAATGCACTAACCAAACATTAAAGCAGCAGTACGCGTAGCCTGAATACAGATGCACTCCTATTTTATTCCTCTTTTCTTCTCTTTCAAGGGCATATTTACAATGAAATACTGTCATTCAGCCCAATTGCACGGAAAGATTCCAAGAGAAGAAGTGGTATGAAATTGTAAAGTCTGTCTCATCCAACACTTGGCTTCCTTTCTCATGAACAACATTTTGACACCAACAATGGGTAAATAGTAATCAGCAAGGAAAAGTCTGTGTATGGGGAACAAAAGGACAATGAGTTCAACCTTAGTTTGTAGGCTTCAGCTGCAAAAACATTATATTTCAGAGCCAAAATGAATATTCTTCCCATTAAAGTCCTTTATGATATATTATGACCTCCATGTTTCTTTCCTTCTTGTGTAATTCTTCTCGAAAGCTAGTGTTTCCACAATAATTTTAAATTAACGGTTTGTGAAATGTTCTTTTTCTTGCTGCTGTTAGGAATTTTGCATCCTAAAATGATCATTTCCCCAAAGAAACAAAATAGGCATTTATGTAAGAAAGTGGTAATTTGTGTACCAGGTAGAGAGAACCACAAGGAATATGTCTTCAGACCTAGGATCCTTTAATTCTCATTTATCTGACTACCATATTCAACCACACTTCTAAGGGGAAATACCTACATTTTAAAAAACTGAGTTACATAGAATATATATATATATTCACTGGGTAAAATCCTATTGTGGAAGTTTACACCATGTAAAGTTGATGATGTCATCAGCTGCAGCAGTTCACAAATTAAAAATTTTCATTCCCTCTGTGATCGGGTTCATTGCAAATATTTGACAGTTCCTTCGTTTGTGCGGGAAAAGACAGGAGCGGAGTTTCTTTAAACAACTCTTTATTAACACAACTGGGGTTTTTTTCAACAACAACTTCAACAGGATCATTAAAGTCTATGTCAACTGGCAAACTGGTCCACAACATAGGTAACGTCTTTTCATAGGATTCTTCCTTTAACGGTAGGACTGACCGAAGCGTTCCGTATCGGTTAGTTTCCTCAGGCACCCACTCCTTATGGCACAAATAGTCCCACAACAGGGGTGGCGTGCCCATTCTCCCTCTGGCGGTTTCTCTCCTGGTTTTAGTGGTCCCGGTTGAGTCACCTTCTTCAATGGACCTCGCCCCCGCGGATAGACTAAGACTGTCCATTCTTCTGGGTACAGTCCTTCTATAATTGGTTTTATGTTCTCAGTTGCCCCATCCTTCGAGTCATCATCTTTTCGCCCAGTATCTCTCCCCTTTTGGGGTACCTTAAATACCTTAGACTCAGTTTCTCCTAACCATTCATCTTCTATGACCACCACCTTCTGGGTCTCTCCTGATTTCTCCCCCTCCTCCGACATCAGGAACACGTCTACCTCCCCTCGGACTCCCTTTTTCTGCCCCTCCCCTTTTTCTCCCGCCTTTAGCCCTTTCATCTTATTAACCATTTCAGGTATCTCCTTTCTCTCAATTCCTCCATCCTTTGCTTCCCTCTCAGACGTGAGGGGACGGCTCACTCTCACTTATGTCCTCTTTTTTCTCCTCTCGCTCACACCCTCTCCTCCATGGTCTTGAGAATTATGGCCCTTCTAGATTGTGGTATGCATACACAGAAACCTATGGACAAGCCTCTATGGTTCAAAATGAATCTGAGTGTGTATAAAGGCTTTCGTTGCTAATGTGACATAGCAAGTGTGTGTGTGTGTGTGTGTGGTTTTTTTTTTTTTTTTTTTTTTTTGGCCTATCAGTTAACAGGTAACAAAGCAAAATGGGATCTTGCTCCAGTGTTATCAGCACAGTGCAACGGCAACATTCAAAGCCTAATGCAAGCCAAATATAGATGCTGGCATGGGAAACAAAGACGGCAAAGTAGCAAAATTAGGAGTAATCACTATGTGCACTGAGAGGACAAACAGTCCATTTTGCAGTTGCGAAAATGCAAAAAACATGAGACCCAAATAGTAATACCTGTAGTCTAAGCAAACATTGGGATACAGACTAGAAATAGGATGATTAATTGAATCTACATTTCAAGATTGATTTATTGTCCCAATCCCCCAGTTTGCTAGTGAAATTTGGTGGCCTGATAGTAGTGGGGAAGAGACTGCAACAATTCTCATGGAGGAAGGGGGAAATGGCCCCTTGACCTATTGAAGTTGTTTTATCTGTACTGATGGTGTTAGTTTGGCAATTATATATTTAAAAATTCAGCTTTGAAACAGATTTTCGGTGTGGTATAGCGGCTAGAGTGATGAAGTGGGACTCCAGAGACTAGGGTTTGAATCCTTACTTGGCCATGGAAACAGACTGCAAGAAAGAAACTGGTAAAACCACTCCTTAAATCAGCTCAAAAAACTTCACAGGTTTAGCTTCCAAGTAAAAAGTTTAATAATTTATTGTTTTATTAAAGTTTTTACTTGGAAGATAAACTTGTGAAGTTTTTTGAGCCAATTTGGTTTGTTTGACTGGGATTGGTAAACTTTTTCTGTGATGCTCCAAAAAAGCAGAAAAGTTTCCATTCCTTAAATACCTCTTACCTTGAAAGGTTTATTAGAGTTGCTATAAGTCAGTTCTGACTTGATGACACATAACTACTTCAAAATAGAAAAAAATTACGCAACTTTAATGTTGACAATGAAGAAATTAAAATTGTTAAAGATTTTGTAACCTAGGTTCAACCATCATTTTCCATCTTGAATGCTATTAATATTATTGATTTAAATTGTCGTTTTAATTGTTTATATGTTGTTTTTCATGTTTTGCTGTAAGCCGCCCAGAGTAGATGTAGTCTAGATAGGCCGGATACAAATCTAATAAATAAATAAATAAATAAATCCAAATGGATACTGCACCCAAGAAATCAGAAGACTGAAACTTAGAAGGGCAGTAATGAAGGAATTAGAAAAGATCATTAAGTGTAAGGATGTGTCACTGGAGGCCAAGGCCAACATTATCCACACTCTTATATTCCTATATGGGTGTGAAAGCAGGACAGTGAAGAAACCTAATAGGGGAAAAAAAAGATTTGGGTGAAATATGGTGCTGGAAAAGAGCTTTGTGGACACCCTGGACTGCCAGAAAGATGAACAAGTGGGTCCTAGATCAAATCAAGCCTGAATTATCTGTGGAGGCTAAATGATGAAACTGAAGCACATTATGAGAAGGCAAGATTCATGGGAAAAGGTTGAAGGCAGCAAGAAAAGAAGACCAAATACAGGATAGATTGACTCCCTAAAGGAATCCACAGCTTTGAATTTACTAGAGGTGAGCTGGGCAGTTGAGGACAGGACATTTTGGAGATCGCTCGTTCATAGCCTTGCTATATGTCATAGGTAACTTGATGGCACATAATAACAATTTCAGAATAATGGAAAGGAGCAGCATGATGGAATGAGGCACTATTCATAAAATACATTACACTTCTGAGGTTTTCTAAATATCCCCCCTCTACACTAATCACTGCTTTATAGCTCCTCTACACAAGGGATGGCCCCTGGGCACAAGCACTGAATTGCAGCAACAAATACTTTCACTGGCCAACTGACCTTTACATCTTGCATGCAGGAGGTTTTATTTTCTGGTAATACCAGGCAAGATTTGCTTCTGCCATTAGTGAAGCACTAGGATGGTCATGATTCCAAGTTGCAAGATTTGTTGCATCCCAGTACACTCTGTTTTTTAATGGCTGAGCCATTAATCAAATCATTTCATTCTTACTTGGTTTTCACAAAGCATGGTCATAAAGAATTAAAAACATTATGGTCTCTATAGGGCTTCCATACAGCCAGGTCACTTATCAGTACTATCAATAAAAAGAAATATATAAACAGCAAACAAGTTTATTTTGAAAATGTCACTAGTTTCAGACTAATACATTTTGCTGAACTATTTGACATGGATTCTTAGTTGTTGCCCAACCATTGCATTTAAGATGTATTACATCCATATTTTCCATTTCTGTTTCATGTATTGATATTTTCAAAACACATTTCATAAGGATCACTGTGCACAATTAGCCCTGAAAACAGATGACAAGGAAATCTATATCAGTGCTGATAACATCTGAACTCTCCAAAAGAAAAAGAAATATCTTGAAAATAAAACTGTAATACTTGAATAATTGTGATTCCCGGTGTAATTCTGTTAAGCTGCACACTTGAATCAGTAGAACCCATAAAGCTATAAAATAGTTGACTACCTTGATAGCCTCTGACATCTGTTCCACAAATAACTCTTAGCATTTCTATGATAGCCAAGTCTACCTAGCATACAGCTTATCACTCTAGTCAGGACCTGCTAATTAATTAGAATTACAGTCTCATTCCTTAACAAACCACTGTGTCACTTTATTATGTGCAGCCTTATCTAGTCTAGAGAATATGTACAAAAATAGAGAACATGTATTTGCACTTTTTGACCTGGTGGCGCTGCGGGTTAAACGGCAGAGGCCTCTGTGCTGCAAGGTCAGAAGACCAGCAGTCGTAAGATCGAATCCACGCGACGGAGTGAGCTCCCGTCGCTTGTCCCAGCTCCTGCCAACCTAGCAGTTCGAAAGCATGTAAAAATGTGAGTAGATAAATAGGTACCACCACTGTGGGAAGGTAATGGCGTTCTGTGTCTAGTCGCGCTGGCCACGTGACCACGGAAACTGTCTACGGACAAACGCTGGCTCTATGGCTTGGAAACAGGGATGAGCACCGCCCCCTAGAGTCGGACACGACTGGACAAATTGTCAAGGGGAACCTTAACCTTTATATTTGCACTTTTTATGTCTTAAGAAGTAGATTTTGATCCATGAAACCTCACAATGAAATAAATCTGTTAGTTTTTAAAATGCCACAATATGTTGCTTTCCCTCCCCCTCCCCTTTAGTTTTGCCAGCATGTTGATATGGACTGACACGGCTACTTCTTTGGTGAATGGGTAGTTCATGTGACTGAGGTAGATGGGCCTCATCTCTTAGTACTGAAACTGCTTGGAGCATAACATCCTTAATTTTGCATCTTTCTATCGCATAACTGCTAGGCCTCAACAATTATGTTTTATTTTTACCACCTTTCACCATTTGCTTCTCATAAAGGGAACAGGTCCCAGAACTTTTACCAGATTTGTAACAGGAAATTAAATAAGAACAGCTTTACTAAGCATATGACATTGGGAACAGCAGTTGTGTGGATCACCATGTTTAACAGTCAAGTAACATGCTGAAGTTCAGTCTCCCCCAGCATTCAGAGCTGAGAACTACTCCCACTGAGTTATGCACAGTATGTGTAAGTGCCACTTGCATCCTGAAATGCTAGGCAAAGCTACATATAACTCAATTTCTTCCTGCTGTGCACCTTGTCTTGGCCTCCCTGAGAAGGAACTCTGCATCCCTTTCCCTTCATGAGGTACAAGATACGAAAAGGGAGTATTTTACACTAAGGACTGCAGTTGTACTACTCTCACAGATGCCCAAGAGAAGGTGCCTATGACATCCTGCAAGGCATTTCACATTAGTTTTAGTAGAGGTACCCATGTTAGTCTGTGCTAGAATACCGCCCCCCCCCCCCCCAAAAAAAAAGACAAGAATGTTCTGGCACCTTAAAGACTAACTGCTATACTTTAATGTGTGCTTTTGTGGACAAGTCCATCTCCTCAGAATTTTAACTGCTTCTATATACTTTTTGTTTGGAGGTTTTTATCCACAAAACCTTGGCACATCTATGAGAAAAATTTTATTATATGGAACATGGTCTGCTCAATCACTTCTTACAATGCTACTGCTTTGGAAGCTATTTATATATCAAAGAGCAATTTGTTCTCCATGGAATGTTACAAATACAATATGAATTAGGTAACAGCTAACTGGGTTTAAATTTGGATAAATATATATTTTGTATACACTTGTACTTTATACTCTGATGTATCTGCTTTTCAAAAACTCATGACAGCCCTATCTCAATCCCTTGTCACACTTCTACATACTGTGAATCAGTCAGGTCACATGTAATTCTAGATCTTAGCACTTACAACAGTTCTTTCTGTACACAGTTACCTATCTTTGATACTTTGCCAAAATATGAGTAGATGAATTTCAGATTCTAATTCAAGACAAAGTGTGCCAAGTCTAACTGAGTTTCCCAGGATGGCTAAAGTCCTTGATACCGCTATCTCCAAATATCAAAACTGTAAGCTGGCAACTGAACATCTAAACATTTTAAAACATAATGAGACATTATTCTCCATTTCCACATAACTGAGCCACTTGCACTGGTCCTCAAGGGATAAAGTTTTCACCTACAACTACAGTGCCTGATATAATTGTAAGGCAAATTAATTTCACAGTAGAGCCTATGAAGTGCCTTCTGTCCACTTATTCTCTAGTATCTGGAAGAGAGCTAACCCACTGTTGATGGATGAAGCCCAAGCATATTATCCACAAATATTTCTAGAAAAATACCAACATAACATGCCTTTTACAATAAAGGATAGGGAATGGATTTCATGTCATCACACAAAGGACACAAACATGAATGTCTATCTGGTTGCATTTATGTATGGCATGTAAACCAATCGGATTACTCTATTTTATACTACACAGAAATGTTATAACCCTTCCATTTGATTCCTCTATAGCAAGTTGTTGTTTAGTCGTTAAGTCGTGTCCGACTCTTCATGACCCCATGGACCAGAGCACGCCAGGTCCTCCTGTCTTCCACTGCCTCCCGGAGATGGGTCAAATTCATGTTGGTAGCTTCGATGACACTGTCCAACCATCTCATCCTCTGTCGTCCCCTTCTCCTCTTGCCTTCACATTTTCCCAACATCAGGGTCTTTTCCAGGGAATCTTCTCTTCTCATGAGATGGCCAAAGTATTGGAGCCTCAGCTTCAGGATCTGTCCTTCCAGTGAGTATTCATGGTTGATTTCCTTCAGAACGGATAGGTTTGATCTCCTTGCAGTCCAGGGGACTCTCAAGAGTCTCCTCCAGCACCACAATTCAAAAGCATCAATTCTTCAGCAGTTAGCCTTCTTTATGGTCCAGCTCTCACTTCCATACATCGCTACTGGAAAAACCATAGCTTTGACTATGCAGACCTTTGTCGGCAAGGTAATGTCTCTGCTTTTTAAGATGCTGTCTAGGTTTGTCATCGCTTTCCTCCCAAGAAGCAGGCGTCTTTTAATTTCGTGGCTACTGTCACCATCTGCAGTGATCATGGAGCCCTAGAAAGAAAAATCTATCACTGCCTCCACATCTTCCCCTTCTATTTGCCAGGAGGTGATGGGACCAGTGGCCATGATCTTAGTTTTTTTGATGTTGAACTTCAGACCATTTTTTGCGCTCTCCTCTTTCACCCTCATTAAGAGGTTCTTTAATTCCTCCTCACTTTCTGCCATCAGAGTGGTATCATCTACATATCTGAGGTTGTTGATATTTCTTCCGGCAATCTTAATTCCGGCTTGGGATTCATCCAGTCCTGCCTTTCGCATGATGTATTCTGCATATAAGTTAAATAAGCAGGGAGACAATATACATCCTTGTTGTACTCCTTTCCCAATTTTGAACCAATCAGTTGTTCCATATCCAGTTCTAACTGTTGCTTCCTGTCCCACATATAGATTTCTCAGGCGATAGATAAGGTGGTCAGGCACTCCCATTTCTTTAAGAACTTGCCATAGTTTGTTGTGGTCCACACAGTCAAAGGCTTTTGCGTAGTCAATGAAGCAGAAGTAGATGTTTTTCTGGAACTGTCTGGCTTTATAGCAAGTAGCACCACTTAAGTCTCCTCTCCCCACTGCCTCTTCTGGAATAAAGAACACCGCACTAAACTGATAACACTGACAAAACATATTTTCTTCTGAATGCTATGACACAGTTTGGAATCAATTTATCTAAAGGTTTACAAAAGATTTCATAGTTATAATATATTTAGAGGGAGTCAGCATACATGAGAAAAGCTTGGGTTTGGCTCCAAAGCAACTACACCTATCCATAACTGAGTACTTGGTAGCATAGCAAAAATAGAATGATACCCAAAATGATTTAATGCAACATAACTCTGCATCAACTTGACCAGCCAAATCCTATTAGCCCAGATTTTTGCATGCCACTATTTACTTGGCCAGTTTGTGATCATATACATCTTGTATGACTGATTCTGTTACACTGCAGGTATAACAGAACAAGTAAAGGGAGAAAAGATTCTCCACTACTGATGTGCAAGAGCTGAGACGCAAAAATAGTGTATGGATTGTACTACCTTCCTAGAATATTTTCATACATTTGCCAGCCTATGAGTTCTTACCTAAACTGGCACAGTGAAACACATGTTTACCATCTGCTCTGCTGTTTCTAAGTAGGCTTGCTTCACATCAAATAGCAATGACTCTCTTGCAGGTATCCCTGCAAACGTCACATACAAAATCACTAGGTGATCCTCCAAACCCTGTAATTTACTGGCCAAACCTATTCAGAGCATATGCCTGCAGAACATCACACCTGTTAAAAAGTTTAATGTGTGGCCCCCTGCATATTAGATTCATCCACATACGATCCAGAAATGACGTCCTGGAGAAATCTGGTCATGAGTAAGTTTTTAGATCACTATACCAAAATGATCCCAAGTATGACTGGTAAAACTAACTCCCCTATTGCCAGGAGTCAAATTAGTCCCCAAACTGCCCCAAAGACTGCCAGTCTAAAGCGCCCCTCCCCCACTCGTAATTAAACATAATACGCCCGTGAGCACTACTCCCAAAAGGTAGCCCACTCTAGAGCAGGGCTTACTAGCCTATATTCTCTCTCCCCCCCCCCCTACCCCGCCGCCCTGACCGCTGCCCCAGGGCCTCCAAGATTTGTGTCCAGGGAGGAAACGCAAGGGGGGGCGGTCCCTGTCCGGGGGGGGGTAGCGAAAGAGAGCTGAGCGCGGTGCAGCCCCCTCCCTCGTCGCCTCCTTCCCTCCCCCCCCCTTCCCTCTCTCCATCGTTTGGCCGGGCTGCGCTCCCGCTGCTGCCGCCACCACCACTGCCTCCATCTTGCCTTTTCTCGCTTCCTTCCCCCCCCCCCCCCGCCCCGCAACAGGAGCCGAAGCCGCGGCAGAGGCGCTGAAGCGAGTGGCAGCGAGGCCGAGCGGGCAAGGAGCCGCGGGCATGAGGGGGCGGCGCTGAGGAGACACGGGCTGAGCCGACATTTTGTCCCCCCTCCCCCCTTGCCGACGGTGCAAACTCGTCTACCCGCGGAAGACCCGGTGCCGCCGCGGAGAAGGACAAGGCGGCGGCCCAGGCAAGTAGAACCGACACCACTTCCACTACCCCCGGCGCCCGTAAACCCCTTCCTTTCCTCCCTCCTTCCCTCAGCTATAGCCCCAGGGTCGCGGGAAGGTGACCGGGCTGGATGGGACGGGGATTTGACGAAACTACAGAGGCCTGGTGCCCTCAGAACTGCCGGGCGGCTCTGTCTCCATAGCGCCGTAAACCACGGGTGAGGAAAAAGAGCGAGAAAGATCGCGGGGGGGACGGGAAAGCCGATCCCCGCCATCTTGTTCGCCTTCATAACCGGGACACCATTGGCCACGCCCACCTTCTCCTTTCCTATTGGTGTAGCCGGGGACACGTCGCTCCCGCCCGCAAGCTGGGCGCTGCTGTGGGCCGTGATGGAGGAGGATGGACAGCGGTGATATCCAATAGAAGTCTGACTATTGCTGTTTCTTTTACCTGCCGTGTAATTAGTCGAGGGATTTCCCCCTCAGAGGGGCTCGCAGATGTGAGGAAATGTGTACTTAAGCCGCCTTTACTTACCGCGTCTCTTTCTGTGTGCCTTGCATTTCGCAGAGCAAGGTTATTGCTTGTTCTGTCACGCGAAAAGGGCCTGAATTGTGACACAGTTCAGTGTGTTTCTGCAAAAAACAGTTTTTGTGACAAGGCCTCTTCTGGGGCTGTTTCTTTGGAAGGGGGGCTTCCCATCATACACTCGGGACTTGACAGTGCCTACGCAGTCAGACCTCTCGTGAAGGGCTGCTGCTGGGATTCTTTACTTAGTTCAGTGCATTATTACTGGGATTAGATGATAACTCATGGGCACAAAATGTTAATTAGATTTTACTCCAAAGTGGCACGAATTCACATTCCTCAAGTCAATGGTGGGGAATTCCCTCCCTGTGGAGAACCTGACCCATTTCTGACCTCTGTGGCACAGCCTTCTTCCTTGACTGGTTTCACCTCTAGGAGAGTGAGAATGAAATACATTTGCTAAGAGAGTTGAGGTTATGTTTTGTCACTACAATGGCATTGAGAGCCTACAGATTGTCACTGTAGGGCTTCCTTAATGTTGGGAGTCCATTAAAAGAACAGGGTTGATCTCCTGAGGCATCACAACAACTCAAGGAATTAGTTTTAGCTCCTCTTAGAACATGTTTATTCCAAGGGAGCAAAATCTTCATTGATGATGTTTTTTCATTGCTTACATTTGATCTGTGCCAAGAAGGGAGAAAAAACAACACCAACCTAGAGCATGAAACACATTTTGTGAGTCGAGTGTTTGGAGTTTGATTTCTCACTGTGCTTCCTGGGAATATAGCCAGGCTGTGTAGCCTTGAACATGCTGCATAGTCCCAGGGTGCTCTCAAAAGAAGGGAATGGTAAACCACTTCTGAGTATACCTAGAAAGAACAGTCACCATAAGTCATAATATACTTCACAGAACATTGCTATTAGTAGCAGTACTTGTGGTTCTTTACTTTTTGTCTGCCTCAGGAGGTTCCTGTCCTAAAACTGTAGTTTTAATCCCAATTCATTAAATATTCACTAGATGCCTATAGTCAAAGAATTGGCTAGTTAGTTCAAATCTGTACATCAGCTTCATCTTCAGCACTTTGTGTTTAGATCCTCATTACTCCTTAGGATTGTCTGGTTACAATGCTGCAGTTCAGGAGAAGTGAAAATGGGCAATTTCCACCTGTCAGGGTTGTAAGAGTCTAGATGTAGTAACTTGCTTTCTCTTCAGCATCCAACCTTACTTGCCTGCTTGCTTTCTTCCTGCTGTAAAAGAAGAGATGATTCATCCTGAAATGGCAGGCCCTCTTACTTGGACTATGGGCTCATCTGTGCTAAAAAGTCACGGTCCCATCTATTCTCTCTCTCATCTCTTTCATCAATCCACTGTCTTCACCACCCACACTTGCCTTCAGGTCTCTGATTTTTAAAACCACTTCCTGATGTGCACAGTTTTCTTCAACGATGTCTCTTGACCTGTTTTCCTGCTTTCTCACTGTCACCTTTGATTTTAGACATTGGAAAATTTCTTCAGAGTTCCCCTCTCCTATTAGTATCTCTTTGTCTCAGGTTCTGGTGTCATCAGCCCTCTTCCTCAGGCTTCCTTCTCTATCCATTGCTTACAAGCTTTACATTATTTGTGTAAGATTTTACTATAGTTTTCAGTCAACCTATTTCAGGTTTTAATTTCAGCCAAACTGGCAGCTTTGGCCTCTCTCACAGAAGTTGGACAGCAAACTGTACTGTTTCCTGAGCAACCAAACATTTTATGTCATCATGCCCATTCAGTCAGTGTTAGAGGCTTCCTTTTCTCAGACACAAACCGAACCAAACCAAACAAAAAGTTACACTTTGCCCACAAGTACCATTTGCTGAATATGACTATTAAGGAGGAATGACATAGTATAACAGGAGAAGAAAGCTTGAAAAAAAAAATCACATGAAAACATTTGTTAATGTCAACTGTCAATATTCTTTATAATTAAAATTCCCAAAGTGCTAATTTTGCATGAGCCTAGTGTGATCAATGAAAAACAGAGTACCGTATTTTTCCGTGTATCAAACGACATTTTTTCCTAAAATAATTAAAGGAAAAATTGAGGGTCGTTTTATACTCGGAAGTAAGGAGGGGGGGAGGGATCAAAGCGCTTTGATCCCTGCTTTCCCCCTCCACGTTTTGCAAAGAAAATGGAGGGGGAAAGTGATTCCTACTTTCCCCCTACATTTTTGTTGCAAAAAGCAGCTTTCCCCTCCACATTTTGCAAAGAAAATGGAGGCAGAAAGCGATTCCTGCTTTCCCCCCACATTTTCGTTGCAAAAAGCAGCTTTCCCCCTCCACGTTTTGCAAAGAAAATGGAGGCAGAAAGCGATTCCTGCTTTCCCCCCACATTTTCGTTGCAAAAAGCAGCTTTCCCCCTCCACGTTTTGCAAAGAAAATGGAGGGGGAAAGCGATTTCTGCAAAACGTTTGCAATGAAAATGTAGGGGGAAAGCAGGAATCGCTTTCTGCCTCCATTTTCTTTGCAAAATGTGGAGGGGGAAAGCTGCTTTTTGCAACAAAAATGTAGGGGGAAAGCAGGAATCACTTTCCCCCTCCACTTTCTTGCAAAGAAAGAAATTTTGGGTTAGAAAAGTGGGGGGGGGGGGTCTTATACACGAAAAAATACAGTAATACAAAACAGAGCAGTGCCTGTCTTATATAGCCACTTGGTTGGATTAGAGTTTTGGCATGGTAATACAGCTTGATAGTAAATGCTGTAAGCCAGAAATGGGTAACATTTACATTTTGTAGTGAAGAAGGACTTTTTAAAGACAGTAGTTCAAGTGTCTAGATGCTTATTTTGCCATACAACTGACCCCTTCACTGGTAGGTAGGCAGTATAGTGAGGTAAACATCAGTTAAGAGTAAGCGTGTCACATGTATGCATTTAGGCAAGAAATATAACAAGATATGAGACCGCACTACCTTGAAACTGTTGAGAATTATTTTCTTCTGTCTACCAATGGAACTAGGTAAAAAGATTCATCATACCATAGTTAAAATTTAGTAAGGCTACTAGGGCTCTGATAAAAAATTCTCATGGACTATATCTGATCAGTTAGTTGTTTTGCTAGCTGTGACAGCCATAAGCCAGTCTTTAAAGTTAACCTGAAATTTTAATCAAGAAGTTGTAAAATATTGTTTATGATTCCATCTATAAATAGAAGAAAGCTGTTTTCAAAAGTTGTGAGAGACAGTGACATTTCATATGGTCATGTTATATTTCCTATTGGGTCTGTGAAATATATCCTAGCCATATCCCAATACAGTGCCTGACTACAAGTGAAGGGGCCCATATTCTTAAATACCTGTTTTCTGCACCACTGTTATAAAGAAAAAAACGTTTTCCTTAAGCACTATGTCTTTACTGACCTTTGTCTTTAACAGCAGCCTGACATGAAGATGTTCAGCAGCCAGAATGTCTTGTATTATTTTATTCCACATTCTGCACAAACACAGAGAGGAGCAAAGCTGTAAAAATGTTGACAAGTATGCTCATGAATGTGTAGAGTTGTTTTTCCTATATGTTGGAAGTTCAGAGTTAGAATTGTTTTCTTGGCCCTCAAGGAAAAGCAAATAGCTCAGTTTTGTATGTTTGCAGTTCAGTTTTAAGAATGCACTCCTACACCTATTTCTCATTACATTCAGTAGGACTTCCAGTCCACTGGGTACAGAACTACAGTGTTCTACAATGTGTGATTATGTACTTTGAAGTATTTTTTATCCTTTCCTGAAGGTATAACTTATGGATTTAATTTCCTTTAGATGAAAGAAAACTGAAATATTTGGTCAATGTCTCTTTCTACTATTTGTTTTATTTAAAAGTAAGGCCAGCATTTCCAAGAGTTGGAGATTAACTCTGCGCCCAGTCTGAGCATTTCATCAGCAATACATAGACCCTTAGCAGGGAGACTATAGCACAGATGATAAAGTGCATAATAGTCTATTGTCACACACACTTTGGGCCAAAACAGGCATCACAGGAAGGTGTTTAATATTTTTGGGTTTTCCCTCTCAGATTAACAACTATAGCATCCTGTCTGAACAGCAATGGGAATGTAGCACACAGGTAAAGACACTTTAACTCTTTTGCATTTTCTGTGGCCCTGATGATTATCCCTTTCCATCCAGCTGGGAAATGTCTACAGGCATCAGGGACTGCTTCCCTGCACCCAGAGTACAGGGTGTGAGGTGAGGGATAGATTTCATGTTTGTGGCATGCCATGATTCCAACTCTGATAATGGTTTTCCTGCTGCTATTATTTTGAAAGGCAAAAAGGGACATGTTACATTCTATGTTTTTAACATGGGTCCCCTTTTGGCCGTTCCAAACGTGTGGTGACGGAAACTACATTTTGTCAAAAAGGCAACTAATAGAGGCTATTCACAGGGCAATCAACAGGTTCTTCACCACCAATTTCCCATCTGAGATCAACAAAGAGCAATAAAACTGGCAGAATTTGCAAGCTATAAACTTTGAACTGAAATTACTGGAGGCCTCATAGTTTTCCCTGCATAAACAAAATTGTTGCTGCTTCACAGCCCCTTTCATAGTGGTAGAATATTGGTTTATAAGTTACGCTTTTATAAAGGAGATTAAATTAGTTCTGTGCTGTATGAAAAAGCCTAGCAAAATCAACAGTTATTGTTATTGTTCTGCTACATGCAAGGAACTGTCAGAAACAAATGGAAACATTCTAACTGCTCAGTGCCACATGTTTTTGTCTTTTTTGTTTTGTACTGTTTTGTTCTTTGGATTTTGCCTGATATGCTTGCACTGACTAACACGGCTGCCTCTTCTAAAACTACTCAGTAATTGCCTCTGTGAAGTAATGCAGAGCATACGTACACCACAGAACCCAGACAAGAGAACAGATCTAATTTACAAAGGGGCCACATTGACTATTTTAGTTTCTAAAAATGTTATGTGAATAAACTTCTATTTTATTTTTTATTGAAAAGTTTTCTGCAAACTACCGTGTTTCCCCGAAAATAAGACAGGGTCTTATATTAATTTTTGCTCCAAAAAACGCAGCAGGGCTTATTTTCAGGGGATGTTTTATTTTTTTCCATGTACAACAATCTACATTTATTCAAATACAGTCATGTCATCTTCTGGTTGCTGCACAATGCTGCACAATGGTGGAGGGCGGGGTTTCACTTAACTAGGGCTTATTTTTGGGGTAAGGCTTATATTACGAGCATCCTAAAAATCATACTAGGGCTTATTTTCAGGTTAGGTCTTATTTTCGGTTAAACGGCAGTATTCAGTGGTTGGAATTCTGTTGCTTAGTATAGTAAGATGCAGTGAAGTAGGTCCATTAAATTAGTGAGGATTTTGTGAGTTAACCCCTCCATGTTTCATTGATTCAAATGGGCCTGCTTTAGTTGTGACATATTGCACTAAAATAAGTCACAACTAAAGTAGGTCCATTTGAATCACTGATAATTAAGAGGGGTTGATTCACCAAATTCAGTGGGCTACTCTACTCTAGTGAAATTTAATAAGCTAAGCAACAAGATTTCAACCAATATAACAAACAGAGTGGCATATAATTAAAAACACCAAGATTTAGTCACAATGAAATAAAATATACACAGACATGAACAACAGCACAGAAGTTGTTCAGTATCCCGTTCATATTTTATTCTTTTGAGCTTGGGTAAATAAACATGTCTTTGCCTGCAGAATAGAAAAGGGCACTGCAGCAGAAATAGCCTGTTTCCAGTTATCACCCAACCACCCAACAAACTTCACAGCTATCCTGGATATTTTCATTTGTTGTAGTTATGTTCCCATACAGTTTTAAAGGTATGTGACATGTTCAAAAAGTTGTTTACCACTGTCATCTCCCAGTGAGTTTCCGCTGCATAATTGGGATTGGAGCATTGTCTCAGTCCTAGACTGACATTCTGTCCATTATACCAGTGGTTCCCAACATTGAGTCCTCAGATATTCTTAGAATAAAACTCCTAGAAGCCTTCACCACTAGCTGTGCTGGCCAGAATTTCTGTAGTCCAAGAACATCTGGGGACCCAAGGCTGGGAACCACTGCACTATACTGCACTGGCTCCCATCATATTTTCAGGTCAAAAACAAAAGCAAATTTAAAAATAAGGACAAAAATGTTATGGTACCTTAAAGACTAAATGCTATATTTTAATATGAGCTTTTGTGGACAAGTCCCTTAAACTCCTGTATGGATTATTCTCTGTTAAATTTATTTGAGTTTGCAGCCATGATTCACTTTTTTGGGTGGCGGGGGGAAGATTGCTGTCCATAGTAGTTGCATATATTTATGCACATGTGTCTTCAGGCATGCTATAGCATTTTAACTTTTTTAGTGTTAAATCTAAATAATATCAGGGAAATGTATGCCACTTTGTTATCTGTCTTAATATATTTATAAACTCCAGTAGGAATACACATGTGTTTAATTTGTTTGAACATGGTACTGGTGGGAAATTTAACAATCTGAAGACTTTCTCCAACCCTACAGTCCCCAATCATTTTCTGGGATGAAAGGGATTCCCAGGGAGCCTTAGAACCTTTTGGGTGGGGGGAGGAATTAGAAACTTTTAATTCCCCAAAAATAGCTGTGGCTGATGATGTTGTCAGTTTTACATGTCATAACTTGATGCTACTGGATTTCAGCTAATACTTTAATACATTAAGCAGCTAGAGGGCTGCTGTATGTGACAATCTCCCTCTCTACCCACCAAGGTGGATTTATACAACTCTGTGATTGGCAGTGGCAAGTTTTGCTACCATCACCACACCATATATATTGCTATGATAGTGGTAGGGATTAAAAAAGGCATGTTGGGGCTTAGGTGGAGACCTTGGATTGAATGGATCCAATATGACTTTGTTTTTCCACTTTAAAAGCAGGGTGGACAAAAATCAATGATTAAAAAAATCAAATCACAATTTAAATCAAAATTTTAATTTTAAAAAATCAGATATTTTAAAATTTAAATCAAATCCACCCTGCTTAAAAGTGAAAAAATGTATCTACCAATGACAAATGGAAAATCAATTGAAGGGTTTTTTTTCTCAATAATAAATTGAGCCTTCCACATCCTCCATAAAAATCACTTGCTGCTAAGTTTTTCCAGGTTCTTTTTGTGTAGAACATTTTGCAGGTTTAGTCCAGTTATGTTAAAACAAAGAAAGAATTTGGTTTTTGTAGAAATTCAAACAGTCAGTTTATTCATCTTTGGCTGGAAGACTGTCTTACTGAGTTCAGAAGAAGGTCCTGCTTGGAAGTACGTAGAGATCGGATTGTAGCATTGTTAACAATCAGGGTTCTTTATACAACTAGTTTAACAACTGAAAAGTCTAATCAGATGGCGGAAGACTGGATTCTTATAGCTCTTCAGACAAGTGGATGATATATATTATTAATTTTTAAAAAAAGTTTTAGAAGCTATTATAATATTTTAGGTGTTGGGCCCTTCACAGAACTGGGGGAAATATACATTTGTCAGCATCAATACTTTAATAGCTAGGCAGTTAGGCTCTTTGGATTTTTCTGAGTTCTAGTGATTTTCTTAAAATAGTTTACTGTGAAGTTGTCACATTCACAAATGACATCATTTCAGAACAAGTAGCTTGAAACAAGTGACCACTGAAAACAGTGTATGCATCTGTGAAGCAAGTGTAATCGGAATGAATTAATTCAGCTTTCATGATAGATGTCCAAGGGGGAGTTGTCCTCTTTCCTTAAATGATACATTTATGTATTATTTTAGTGTACAGACACAGTGTAGTGATGCACACTATGTGTGCAAATTATGTTAAAATATACGTACACCTTCCAGTCCACTGCACCCTTATGGATCTCTAAACATTTTTCAGTTGGGAAGATTTTGCTTCTGTTTTAGATTAACTGCAGAATTTTATGACATCTTAACCTGAACAAGTTGAATTAGCGTGGCAGGTATGAACCATAGTGAGCTTCTGGCATGCCTGCTCTCCCTTCTCTTTCCTCTTCCTGCATAATCAGCAGAAGATGATCCAAAGTTTCTGCTTCCATTTTTAGTTAACCGTGCCTTACTGTGTTACCTAACTGGTGATTGCAGTTAGTGCTAACTATGAGTAGTTCCATAAATCAGTTGCAGAAACTGTGGTTTCAAGTTTACTTTTTAAAACTAACCACATTTGTTATTAGCCAGTTTAATGCAGAGGACAACATGGGGAACTTCAGTTACTTTAATAAAAAATGTCAAGACTTTTGATTGTGCAGGAGGAGAGGGCAGAAAATATGAACCTGAATTTGATGGCAGCTCGTTCCTGTCATAATAAAGCATGGCATATTTTTATGTACAAATATAGCCACTATGGATAATCATAGCTAGGTTTTGTTGGCATAAGGCTGTTATGAAATTGACTTGTTTCAAAGAACCACAGGTTAGGTTAAATTACAGTATAGGTTTCAGACATCCTGCAGTTAATATGAATGGAAATGAAAAATTTTGATCACATTTTTGCAGCTGTGCAGGAAAGGCAGGAGGAAGCAAGGACGTTTCACATTACATGTGAATGCAGTTTTAATCTGTGGCCAGAATCCAAATGAATATTTGTGTTTGTGTAAGTGCAATGATGTAACTTGGAGTGCTAATTAGTGAGTCCCAAGTTAAATTGTTAGTCATGTTCTAAGTCATGCAACTGGTGCTCTATTAGGAATTCAATCAAAGACTTGTTAATTAGCACCTATTTGCTGTTCTGAGTTACCTCATTGAACATGCAGGTGTAAATATTCAGTTGCGTTGTGATCTTTTTGTCTTGATATCCACAGCGAATTTATTGTTGGTTTAGTATCTGATTCTGGGACTCTTTTTCCTAATTGAAAAATGTTCACAGAATTAGGCTGATGGTGAGTCAGCACTGCAGACATGTGTACGCATGAGACCATACATTTATAGAGCTGGTGTCGGAGACAGTAGGGAAGCATTGATCCCAACTGAGGTTGTGTGAGAGGATCCAAGGCAATTTTGTTTACAAAAGGGCCCAAATTCAGTATTTTTTAAAACAGTTCCTTGTTTATAAGTCGATTTAGGAGCATTAATATATGGGTCTCATTTTGAAGCATTTTGAAGCTGTATTTTCTGCCAAAATGATATTCACAGAACTAGTTTGCTGCTTCTTTGAAGCTTCAAAGACCCAACTGCACTAAGAGATAACACATCAACTCAAATTTATCTTTCTAGGCTGAACCCATGTGCTGCTTAGTATTCTATATTCCTAGTTCATCAAGAAAGACTGCGTTTTTTAATTCCTGCTTCTTTTAACCTCCTCCTGTGAGTTTGTGTTTTTTACAATAGGTCTTTTTCTAGATCTTTTCATTAGATTTCCTATTCTGCCCTTTTCTTCATGTTCTAGCTTCCTTGTTTCTGTTGTATTTCCTTTGCTTTCTTTTACTATGGTTATTTCTGAATTTCATCCTGTTGGCAATAGAATCTTTGTCCTGTCCACGCTATAAAAGGCTGCAATATGAGTATTCTTAGACATTTCAATAGAATGAGAGAAAAAAGAATTTGAGGATCCATATTCAGGATGTCTTAATGTTAAAGGCTATCCATTAATTGAAGAACTTTCAGATTGCAATCCTGTATCCATTTATCTGAGAATAAGCCCTTTTGAATTCAATGCATCTGCACCACGTATATTATATTATTAGTTTGTTAGTAATCTGTCTTTTAACTGAGTAATCCATTCTATTTAAATAAATGCTAGTTTCAGTATTTCCAGAGCTTAAAGATACTCTGTTCAAAATATTGTAGCAAATATTATCTGAATTTTAATAAACAAAAACTCTGCTCCCCTATTAAAACTGTTCTTTAACCTTTTTTCCTTGCTACAACCAAAGTAGCCTCCAAATAAAGTGTGTTCTTAGTTCTGTCTTCACCAATTAAAATTTAACTCAGTTAATTAATCAGATATAAAATTAAGCCCTATATTGTATAAGAATCAGTGTAGGTCATATTTACATATGCTGGTATGTAAACTATTCCCCCTCCCCTGGACTGTCCTATAGGTATTTGGAGTTGCTGCTATGAGGAAACCTCGGAGGAGGTCACGACAGAATCTAGAAGGCAGACGGTCTCCTTCACCCTATAGCTTGAAATGCTCACCCACAAGAGAAACTCTAACTTATGCCCAAGCTCAACGAATAGTGGAAGTTGATATTGATGGTCGTCTCCATCGAATCAGCATCTATGATCCTTTAAAGATTATAACTGAGGATGAACTGACTGCCCAAGATATTACAGAATGCAATAGTAACAAAGAAAATAGTGAGCAACCATTATTTCCTTCAAAATCAAAGAAAACACAGTGTAAAGGCAAAAAAAAGGAGACATGTACAAAACATGCTCCAGGGACATCTTTCCATTTGCCACAGCCGAGCTTTCGCATGATTGACTCATTCAGCCAGCCAGATGCTCCACCCTTGCCTTCAACATACTATCAGTATATTGAGAAACCACCTGAGGATGTTGATGCTGAAATTGAATATGATATGGATGAAGAGGATTTAGCTTGGCTTGACATGATCAATGAAAAGAGGAAGAATGATGGTTATGGGTCAATTTCTGCTGAGACCTTTGAATTGCTTTTAGATCGGTTGGAAAAGGAGTCGTACTTGGAGAGCCGTAACAGTGGAGCCCAGCAGACCCTGATAGATGAAGATGCTGTTTGTTGTGTTTGCATGGATGATGAGTGTCATAACAGCAATGTCATTTTGTTTTGTGATATTTGTAACTTGGCTGTGCACCAGGAATGCTATGGTGTGCCCTATATCCCTGAGGGGCAATGGCTTTGTCGCTGTTGCTTACAGTCCCCTTCCCGCCCTGTTGATTGTGTTTTGTGCCCAAACAAAGGTGGTGCCTTCAAACAGACCAGTGATGGTCACTGGGCCCATGTTGTTTGTGCCATATGGATCCCAGAAGTCTGCTTTGCGAACACTGTTTTTCTGGAACCCATTGAAGGGATAGAAAATATCCCACCAGCTCGCTGGAAGCTAACATGCTACATCTGCAAGCAGAAGGGCATGGGAGCAGCCATCCAGTGTCACAAGGTAAACTGCTACACTGCTTTCCATGTTACCTGTGCCCAGAGGGCTGGTCTTTTTATGAAGATTGAGCCCATGAGGGAGACCAGCCTCAATGGCACAACATTTACTGTGCGTAAAACTGCTTACTGTGAGGTACATTCCCCTCCTGGCACAGTGAAGAAAAGGCATACAGCTACTATCCACGAAGGAGAGGGAAATATTGCAAAGAGTGAGATAGTTGATGATCGCACTCCCCAAAACAAGAACAAAGTAAAGTTAAAACAGAAGGTGAAGAAGAAAAGTTGTGCTTCAACACCTCTACTAATGGTCACACAGATACCTTCTTACCGGTAAGTGGTGTGATTCTTCCAGTTATAGCTTCTGTGCCGATTCATCAATGTCTAGCATTTCTGTTCAATCTTGAGTCTAAAGAAATGGCTTCCTTTTGCTGTGTGGCCTCTGCAACAAATGATTTGTTTTAGTTTGCCGGGAAAGCACATATAAGTTGTATTTATATGAAATATACTTTGTGGCAGTTACATCTTTTCCATGCTCTAAGGCAGTGGCGGCGAACCTTTTTGGGCCTGAGTGCCCAAACAAGGGGGCAAAAAACCCCAAACCAGCGGGTGGCGTGCCACGGCGGCAGTGGTGGCGGAACCGGAAATGGCGGTGGCGGAACTGGAAGTGGTGGTGGAAGGGGGAATCCCAGGCACGGAGGTGCCTCGAGACCCCACTCCGGATCTGCCGCCAACGCCAGCTGCTCCGGATCCTGGCCTGCTGCCTGTCGAAGTGCCAGCACTGTGGCTGCAGCTGCCTCCTGAGGTTTGGCTGTGGGGGGGGGGGGAGTATCGCTCAGGTGCCCGCAGAAAGGGCTCTGCGTGCCAGCTGTGGCACACATGCCATAGGTTCGCCATCGCTGCTCTAAGGCAAAGAACATATTCTTTTTAAAAAGGCTTTTGTGTAAGGTGTGCTATGCACTACCAAGTTGTTTCTTACTTATGAGGAGCCTAGAGGGTTTTTTAGATCCATGAGATATTCAAGGAGTTATTTACCATTACTGCCTACAGAGGAAGTTTCCGTGACTGAGTGAAGATTTGGACCTAGGTCTCCCTGAGTCCTACTCCAGCATTCTATTTCTCAAAACTTCTTACATTGCAGCTGACTCTTCTACATTTAATAAGTCTCTAGAATTAAAAGAAGTGCAGCTACATATCAGTTTCAGGTGAACTTATTTGAAAACAACAATAGCTTTTTGGTTATGAGCTAATTTTTTCAGTGCATGTATTTCTGTGGTGTTTAGCCATTCTAGCTATGTGCAGGATTAGAGCCTTAGTCTAAACTTGTATTTGTTGCCTAGTGTTCCTTTCAACTATACAATTAAATGACTGTATAAAACGTATTGATATACTAAATTGCTTGTGTTAAACCTTGTAAATTGGTGCATTTGAGCTTAGATAGTAACTCAGTGTTTCCCATTTTACTGTTGTGATTGCTTAATAGGAGCTGTAGAGCTGGTTCTAATGGAACCAATTTCATAGTTGAAGGCCTTTGATGAACTTGTATGGCTCTTAATATGTACTTATATGACATTACAAAACTAGCATCATATTGTTGAAGTGGGAAGGCTACAATGTCTCACACTGGACTTTCAGAATCTGAAACTGGGTTTAACATTCATATTTTAACAATGGAAACATAAGAAGGTAAGAATTATTGTGTAAATCACACTAAGACCTGATTATTATAAGCTTCTTTTCTCACTATGGCTAACCAGAGGCTTCTGAGAAACTCACAGGCAGGCCATAAACACAACAGCACACTCCTGCTTGTGTTCCCCAGGAGCTGATATTGAGAGGCATACTGCATCTTACACTGAAGCCATTAATACATTTGGTAGCCATACTTTCTATTACTTTTTCTAATCTATTTTTAAATCTGTCTAAGATTATCAGCCCAACCACAACCTTTGCAAACACTGTGTGAAAAAGAACTTTATTTTATCTATGCTGATCTCCTTTCTTTCAGCTTCACTGGATGACTCCAGGTTTATTTATTTATTTATTTATTAAATTTATACCCCGCCCATTTAGACCAAGTCTACTCTAGGTTCTAGTATGATAAGAGTAGGAGAAAAACCCCTTGTTTCCACTCTATCCATACCATGCATCATTATATACATTTTTGTCACACACTCCCTTTATGTGCCTCAGACTTTGTAATTTCTTCATATGCAATGAAACATTTTGCTGCTGTTCTTTTCTGTAGGCTGAATAAAATCTGCAGTGGACTCTCTTTCCAGAGAAAAAATCAGTTTATGCAGAGGCTTCACAACTACTGGCTGTTAAAGCGTCAGTCCAGAAATGGTGTCCCACTAATACGACGGCTGCACTCTCACTTACAGTCCCAAAGAAATGCAGAACAGGTATAACAACATCTCAAGATGTTATTTCATTTTGGAAAAAAAACATGTGAAATAATTGTTAGGAAAACTTCTGGAAAGACTGGATGAAAAGTATTCATCTCAAAATAGTCACATCAGTAGAGATAATCTATGGATAGTTAACTTTGCACATATGTAACAAACAGGAGAGATAGAAATTCTGTAACACTTATTATTGAGTAGTTTTCTGCATAATTATTCTTCTAATTGTAATAATGGATTTTGCAACTTGCATCTTGTATGTATTCTATAAAAATAATAATAAGCATGTACCATCAAGTCAATTATGACTTATGGTGGCCCTTTTTGGTGTTTTCCAGGTAGAGAATTCTTATTTATTTATTTTTATTTTGTTAGATTTCTACCCCGCCCATCTAGACCAAAGGTCTACTCTGGGCGGCATTACAAATTTAAAAACAGTTAGACCAATAAACATATACATAAATAAATCCAAGATGGCGAAAATATAGAATTTAAGATACGGCAGGAGGGAAAGCCTGCCCAAATAACCAGGTCTTAAGTTTACTCCTGGAGACACCCAGAGAGGGAGCCAGGCAGATCTCCATGGGCAAGTTGTTCCAGAGGCGACGGGCCACCGCCGAGAAGGCTTGGTTCCTCGTTCTTTCCTTCCGGACCTCCCTCGGCGTTAGGCCACTCAGCCTCCCGGCCTGGCTGGAATGAGTGACTCTGGCAGAACTGGGTGGGAGGAGGCACTCTGCCAGATATTGAGGTCCTAAACCATTTAGGGCTTTATATGTCATCGTTAGGACTTTGAAATTAACACGGAAGCGAATGGGCAGCCAATGCAAGGTGGCCAGAGTGGAGGAAATATGGTGGTATCTTTTCACCCCTGTAAGAAGTCTTGCCGCCGTATTCTGCACCATCTGTAGTTTCTGCGTCAGTCTCAAAGGCAGCCCCACGTAGAGCGCATTACAGTAGTCTAATCTTGAGACTATGAGCACATGGACCAAAGTGGTGAGTGCCCCCACATCAAGATAGGGATGCAGCTGGGCAATCCGCTGTAGATGGAAGTGTGCGGAACTGACCACTGACGCCACCTGAGTTTCCATGGTGAGCGCCGGGTCCAGATGTACACCCAAACTGCGAACCCCACTCTTGGTGGTAAGAGTCACCCTCCCAAAAGAGAGGGAGTTTCCCAAACCACTGATGTCTCGGCCACCCACCTGAAGGACCTCCGTCATGCCCGGGTTCAGCCTCAGTCCATTTTCCTGCATCCATTGCTGAACGGCCCCCAGGCAGCGCTCAAGGGACGAAACAGCATCCACTGTTGGAAAAAAAGGAGATGTAGAGCTGAGTATCATCAGTGTACTGATGACACGAAGCCCCACATCCCCTGATGACCCCTCCCAGCAGCCTCAAAAAATGTTAAACATCATTGGAGAGATGATTGAGCCCTGTGGAACCCCACAATTGATGCTCCACGGGGCCAAAAAGCTCTCTCCAATCTGCACTCTCTGGGGATGGTCCTCCAAGAAGGAACAGAGCCAGGCAAAAGCCAGGCCACCAATTCCCAACTCAGAGAGCCTCCCCAGGAGGATACCGTGGTCGACGGTATCAAAGGCAGCTGAGATATCGAGGAGGGCCAGCAGAGACATTTTGCCCCTGTCGGCCTCCCTCAATAGGTCATCAAACAGGGCGACCAATGCCGTTTCCGTGCCGTGGCGCGGCCTGAAGCCCGACTGGAATAGATCCAGGGCATTGGTTTCATCCAGAAGAGCCTGCAACTGGTCCACCACCCTCTCAACTACCTTGCTGAGGAAAGAAACATTGGCGACGGGCCTATAATTACCAGTATCGTCCGCTGCCAAACTCGGTTTCTTCCTAATGGGCCTAATGAGTGTCTCCTTGAGGGCAAGGGGGACCTTGCCCTCCTGGAGAGACCCATTAATTATTGTCGTAGCCCATGTTATAGGCCTGACTGCTTTGATTAGCCAGGCCGGGCAAGGGTCAAGGGAGGAGGTGGTAGTGTGACAGCGATCAAGCACTCTGTCCACCATATCTGATGTCACAGGCTGAAAGTGGTTAAGTCTCATCGGGCAAGACGGAGTGCTGGACGTCTCTGCTTGATCCACTGTTTTCAAATAGGAGGTAAGATCCCGGCGGATGGCATCCACTTTTGATTTTAAAAAGGCTGCAAATTGGTCAGGTGAGATGCTAGTGGGAGGCCAATCACTATGACCAACTCCGGGTAGATTGCGGACTATACGGAAGAGTTCCGCCTGCTGATTGGAAGCTTTGCTTATCCAGTCAGCGAAGTAAGATCAACTAGCAGCCTCCACCTTAGATTGGTAAAGGTTAGTCGCGATCCTGACAGCTATTTGATTGTTTTCCGTCGGGTTCCGCCTCCATATGTGCTCTAGCCTTCTCCTACTTCGCTTCATTGATCGCAGCTCCTGGTTAAACCAGGGCAAAGGGTGATCTCTGCGCTGGAGAGGGCATTTAGGTGGGATCGTGTCAACAGCCCTGGTGGCGGTGGCAAGTGAGCTATCAACCAGAGCCTTGACAGGAGCGCCAGTCAAATCAGCTGGAATCCCTCTCATGATATCCTGGAATCCTATAGGATTCTTAAAAGTGGTTTACCATTCCCTTCTTGTGGGGGTACCCTGGGACTGTGTAACTTGCCCAAGGCCACATAGGCTGGCTCTTCTGGCATGCACAATAGGGAATCGAACTCCCAACCTCTTGTCTTTAGCCAGATACCTAAACCACTGAGCTATCCAGTCAGCTTACAAAAATGGATTTGTATTCTGCAATACAAAACCTTTAATGACTTATGCTTTTCAGATGAAAAAGCTCTTAGTTCACCCCATAATAATAATTACCGTATTTTTCGCTCCATAAGACGCACTTCCCCCCCCCCAAAAGTGGGGGGGGAGTGTGTGCGTCTTATGGAGCGAATACTGTAAAAAAAAAGTTTAAAGTGACAGAAGAAGAAGGAGAGATGGAGCGGCACGAGACAGAGGAATGGATAGAGGAGGGGGAAGTAGGAGAAGAGAGGGAGGAGTCACGAGAGGGGGAGAAGAGGGGGATAAACGTTTTTCTCACGAGAGAGGAGGGAGGACAGTTGAAAGAAACGGAAAGAGTGGTGTTAACGAAAGATGTATAGGAGGAAAGTGATCCGGGGGAAGAAAAGGTGTTTAGAGTGCCGCCGCCTGACTTTCCCTGCTCCTCCACGTGCACACCCCTTCACCCCCCGATGGCGCCTCGAATGCAAGGTGTGTCTTATGGTCAGGTGCGTCTTATGGAGCGAAAAATACGGTATGTCCTGTCAAATCAATTCTGAGTTATAGCGACCCTTTCCATAGTTTTTTAGGTAGAAAATATACATAAGTGGTTTACCATTCCCTTCTTCGGGGGGGGGGGTGCTTTGGGTCTGTGTAGCTTGCTCATGTCTACACAGGCGGCTCTTCTTGCAGGATACCTAGATACCTAAACCATTGAGCTATCCAGCCATCTAATTCATCCCACAGGGCAGCCTTTACTACTATTGAAAAACAACCCATTGTTATTTTCACTGTGGATATTAATCAATGGATTCTATCCACTTCATGTTTCTTTTCTGTTTAGGATATACTTTAGAAACAATTAGCACTACTAAGCACCAGTTTTCCTTAGTTTTTAAAGTGACAGGACATATACACTGATTTATTGCTTGTGGTAACATCCCCTTTGTTCTGAGTTACTTGTTTCCTTCAGGTCGTGAACCCTAGCTTTATTATTACTACTGCTTAATTTCATATAGCACCAACAGTGGGTGACACCTACCTTTATTATTGTCTTCAGTCAGAATGTTTACCTGACACTTGCTGTGCTCTATGATATTACATTTGTTTGGCTCTTCTGCTTTATGTAGAGAGTTTCCTGGATAGAGGAATCCTATATTTCATTCAGTCTTGTTTTCAGTTTTAGCACAGTTATGTCCTAAAACTCACTTTAAAGTTATAGAAATGTCAGTAAGCATAGCTAAGACACTTCCAAAATGTTGTTATAACCCTGGGTATGAATTATTTATTAGTACTAATCAATACTGTGCCTATTTAACTGGACTGAATTATAATGCTTACAAAGCACATTCTAAGAGTGTCTACTCATGAATTACTGTAGACCAGGAAAGTTCAATCAGTAGAAATCTGAAATGAGAGTAGGAAAAAAAATGTGTCTACTTCACAGAAGGAGCAGGATGAAAAGACCAGTGCTGTCAAAGAAGAACTGAAATACTGGCAGAAACTGCGGCATGACTTAGAAAGAGCACGGCTCCTCATTGAATTAATCCGTAAACGTGAGAAACTCAAACGTGAACAGGTGAGTAGCAACATGATTCAGTGGCCTTTTAGCAGTGTTCCTTCAGCCTAGAAAAGATATCAGACCCCTTACATAGGGAGAAGTGTGTGTGTGTGTGTGTGTGTGTGTGTGTGTGTGTGTGTACACAGAAACAAACAAATATTTCCATTTGTTACAAGATACAGTACAAATGTAAAGCTGTTTCCACTGCTAATAAAGATGTACAATTTAATGACATTGATTGTAACTTGGTAAAGATATGCTAGAAGTTGTGAATTATTGCCATGTTATTCTAAAAACCATTGAATTCCTAAGGATATTTGTTTGGCCTCAAGCCCTGCTCTATTTACTTGGGTTTAGTTCCAAGTAAGGGTGGGCAAGATTGCAGTCAAAATCAGGTTCTGAGATTAATCAGGTGCCACCATTCACTGGACAAATTGTACATGTACACATGTGTGTGCGTGTACATACATACATACATACACACACACAGTCCAATAAAATGTGATATCTGACTCACTTCACAATTGGCTCAGAATGATATATGATAATAAAATAACAATAAAAGCAGAACTAAAGATAAAAGCACAAACCATGAAACACAGCAGAGCTCCTCTGCAAAATTAACATTATTTCTAAAGCATACAAAAGTGTAAAACCTGTTGAAATGTGTGGGCAAATAAAAATGTCTCCCTGCTGCTAAAAGAACAGCAAGTCTAGTGCAAAGCAAGATCCTTTGATAAGTGCTTTCCACAAACAGGGCAGCATAAATGAAAAACTCTCTACAAATATCACCTGTCTCACTTTGTATGATGGAAAGGCTCTCCGATGAAAAACAAATATTTTGCATATGTTTGTATGAAACAAGGCTGTCCTTCAACTAACAAGGTCCCAAGATATGCTTTGGTAGCTAATAAATACTGTTTTGAGTTGTACAACCAACAGTTGTATATTAAAGTACTTGCAAGGTTTATCCGCTGCTACTGGTCCACTTCACATCTAAAAACTGATTTTTGTTGCAGCTGAATTTTCCAAAAAGTCTTAAAAGTCATATGACTGTTGCAGTCCCATTATATGCCACTTTGGTATGACAATGCTTTATCTATCATTGCCCCAAATCTTCTTGCCTAGTTATGCCTGCAGAAGGCAGATGGCACAACATGCAGCAGCCTCTTGTTGCCAGTTAATGAGTCTGTACTTGGATTTTTGGGTGTGCACCCCAAATTCCATGTGTAAATCCATTAATTGTTAGTGAAAAGTTGCTGTTAGTTAGCCTTTTTTTGCCTTCTGCAGGCATAACTAGGCAACAGGATTTTGGTCAATACATCCAAACACTAAACCCAATCCATCTGGATATTTGGAAGAGTGCTTTGGAAGAGATTGAACATCACTCCACTGATCAAATAAGATACTTTCATCTTATTGGGTTGATATTAACAGGTGATGTACATTTTGAGCTGCACAGAATCTTTATTACCATGAGGATGAGCTTTGTGGCCATTACTCTCTTTTCTTTAATAAAAAGATCCTTTAGATGACAAATCATGGCTTTTTATTTCATAGACATATTAATGTCATATGATCAGATATGAGTGGATAGTCAAAATAAAAACACACATAGTTTTATTGTGATACCAGTCCTGCATAAGACTTTGGGAAAATCTACAAGAAATAGCATGTGAAAAGTTGTTTGTGTCATACTTGCTCTGTTGTCAGGGTTGGTCTAAAACATTTTTCTGTATAAGGTAGAACAGGAAATCTCCCATTCAAAATTCAGGCAAAATTGCTCAGATCCACTTTGACGTGGATGCTGTAATTGATAAAGGTCCTGTGAATGTAACTATGGTCCCTACTTATCCTGTGTTAATTGATAAGTTTGTTTTTGAAGCTGAATGATGTGGACAAGACCCTTCAAGACGTGAAGGCTACTACATGTCTGTTCGATCCTTGCCCTTCCTGGCTTATAAAAGTTGCCAGAAAGGGTCTGGCTGAGTGAGTAGGAGGAGCAGTGAATGCCTCCTTACAGCAGAGTAGGATCTCAGTATGCAGACGTGGTTTTGTTGCCCCAGTGGATGTCCATCATCAGAGACTGCTTTGGTTGCCTCAGTGGATGACTGATGGCAGGAACTGGACAGTGGGAGTGTGTCCCTATTGGTTCTGCTGGACTTCTCAGCTGCTCTTGATACCATTGATCATGGTATCCTGGGATGTCTCTCTGGTATGGGACTTGTAGGCACTGCTTAATAGTGACTCTGGTCCTTCCTGGAGAAGAGAGCTCAGAAGATGGTGCTGGGGGATACCTGTTTGACACCCTGGCTATTGGACTGCGGGGTTCCTCAGGGTTCTGTTTTGTTGCCTATGCTATTTAACATCTACATGAAACTGTAGGAAAAGGTTGTCCAGAGTTTTGCGTACACAGTACACAGATGACACCCAACTCTATCTCTCCTTTTCCCTCTAAATTGGAGGAAGCTGCTTTGGCTCTAGATCAGTGTCTGGCCTCAGTAATGGACTGAATGAAGGTGAATAAACTGAAACTTAATCCAAACAAGACAGAAGTATTCCTGGTCAGTTGAAAGGCAGAGCAAGGAATAGGGATGCTGCTTATGATGGGGTTACATTCCCTCTGAAAACATAGGTGTGCAGCTTGAGTGTGCTCCTCAATTCATCTCTGAGTCTGGATGCTTATGTTTTGATGGTGGCCAGGACTGTATGCACAGCTAAAACTAGTGCACCAGCTGTGCAGACAGTCCTGGAGAAGTGTGATTTAGCCATGGTGGCACATGCCTTAGTTACATCCTGTCTGAATTACAGCAATATGCTCTATGTGGGGTTGCCTTTGGAAAATGTTTGGAAACTTCATTGGGTCCAAAATGCTGCAGCCAGATTGTTAACTGGGGCTGTTTACAGTGATCATATAACCCTCTTTTTACAGCAGCTTCACTGGCTGCTGATCCATTTCTGGGCACAATTCAAAGTGCTGGTTTTAACTTACAAAACCCTAAACAGCTCGCATCCAAGTTATCTCAAGGACCGTATCTCCCTTTATGAGCCTGCCCAGGTGTTAAGATAATCAGGGGAGGCCTTTTTCTTGGTCCCACTGGCTTCACGGGTATGTTTGGTGGGAACACTTCTCTGTCACTGCTCCCAGACTTTGGAATTTCATCTCACAGGAGCCCAGGCTGGCCCCATCTTTGCTGTCCTTCCACAAGTGGATAAAAACCTTTCTCTTCCGGCAGGCTCTCCCTTAGTGACTAGCTGCCTGGGAAGAGTTTTTAAAATGGAGTATTGTGCCTTGTTGCATTTAACTGTGTTTTTAGTATAGATTTTATTTACCGTTTTTAATATAATATTTGTTCAGTTCTTTTTAAATATTTGTATACATACTGTTTTTAGCTTTAAATATTGTCTTTTAATTATGTAAGCCACCTTGGTCCTTTTTAAAGAGGAAGGCAGGGTAAAAAATATTTTAAACAAACGAACAAACAAATTCATGTCACAGTGAATGTGCCCCAAGGCCAGCCACAGTATTTTGGCAACTGAGGGACAAATTCCCAGTAATACTTTCCCCTATTCTAGATAATAAAAATATAGTAGTCATACTAGTGTGGTGTAATGGATAGAAGTGAAGCTCTAGGACTCTGGAGAACACTTGGCCATGGAAACTCACTGGGGGACTGGAAATGGTAAAAATACTCCTTAAATATATTATTTACCTTGAAAGCCCTATTAGGGTCACTATACGTCAGTTCTCACTTGGCGGCACAGAACACACAACACACAGTGATACCAATGGCCTTTGATATAAGCAGAGGAACTGAGATAGCCCCACAACACTAGCTGCTCCCACCATAATTAATGTTTTGTTGCCCTTTCATGACACCCCAACTTGTTGCCTGTAATGGTTGTTTCACTTTGCCTGCTGGTAGTGCTGCTCCTGCCTGTCGTATATCCTATTACCCTTTTAATTTGTAGCTAGTTCTCAACAAAAATGCTTTCTTGAAATATATGTTTCTGTGTAGGATATAGGCAACTTCATGGGTTTTAGAATGATGGAAGAAGCACTTATCCAAGTTTCTTCTGGAATTAATGTACATATAGTTGTTACATTGAGACTGGTGAACAGACTGGTTAATTTTATTATATATGATAAAGGGACTTATATTATTTTTTCTGTCTTTGATATCTCTATTTGACAATTGGTTTTCTGATTTTCAGGTAAAGGTTCAGCAAGCTGCTATGGAGCTACAGCTCACTCCATTCAATGTTCTGCTGCGCACAACACTTGATCTACTGCAGGAAAAGGATCCAGCTCAAATATTTGCAGAGCCTGTCAACCTAAGTGAGGCAAGTTCCTAGAGCTATAGTTAAGCTTTGATAAGAAAGCATGTTCAGAGGAATGTATAAATTGACTGAAATCCAGTTGGTGCAACCACACCATTCACATGGTGATATTCACCTTTATTTTAATTTAAAAATTCCTATCCCTCCTTCAGGCTCTGAGTAGGGATCCATTTTGCCCTGAGGAAGCCTTTGGGAGGCTTAGTACATGGAGTGGGAAAATCACCACTCTCAAAACCATCACCAGATCAAGTCCTCTAGTGGCAATCTGGCAGTAATTTTCTGATATTAAAGCCCTCACCGCCTCTTGGGCTCCCAAACGCTTCCCCAGGCAAAAGGGATCCGTAGGGAGCCTTGGAACGTGAAGAGCAGGATAGGCAATTTTAAATTACATTAAAATAAAGATTAATATCACTGAGTCATGACATCATCACTATTTACATCTGGTGCACCTATGCAACAGGAATTCAGCTATTGTACTATAGCAAGTAGAAGATATTGCTGAACTGCTCATGTTGTTGCATAAACCAAGGTATTTCTCCAAGGTCTTTAAATAGAGAGCTTCCCAATCATAACTAGTCCACTGTTTTGCAGAAGTTGATAATTACTTCTTAACAAGGTAGTTACATTTGCCAGAGCTGCAGTAGCCATAGCTGGGTTATACTGCTGTGAATTTGTGCTTTATCCCAGTGTCAACAAGAGGGCATTTAGAGTGTTTGTGATGAGTATGCCCTGGTTGGCTAGTAAATGATTTTTGTAATTGTACAGGTTTTATATGTTTAGGTTCCAGATTACCTGGAATTCATTTCCAAGCCAATGGATTTTTCTACCATGAGGCAGAAGCTGGAGTCCCATCAGTACCAAACACTGGATGAATTTGAGGAGGACTTTAACCTTATTCTCACCAACTGCATGAGGTATAATTCTAAAGACACAGTTTTCCATCGAGCAGCTGTCCGACTCAGAGACCTTGGAGGGGCAATATTACGCCATGCACGGCGGCAAGCTGAAACAATTGGCTTTGACCCCCAAGTGGGGATTCACTTGCCAGAATCACCAAAGACAGAAGATTTTTATCGTTTTTCTTGGGAGGATGGTGAGTGCCTGTTGATTTTCTAATTTAGTAATAAACTTGAATTAATTCAATTTGTTTAAGTGGTGGATAGTAATTCAGTAACTTATTTTGAACAACAATTCTACTTTGGAGGCAGTAGTTCAATTAATTTACTATTCCTAATCAAGGTCTGAGTTTCACATTGATTCTGAAAGGAAATCTTCATCTTTCTCATTGCCTTTGTGATGTATTTTCTAGATACTCTTGACATCTCACCCTAACATCTTTTTTATTTTGCTTATGCTATATAATTCTAAAGTAGTTTTGGTAAAAACTGAACACAGATGTGGCACTGATAGTTTCAATTACAGTGGTGCCTCGACTTACGAACGTCCCGACATACGACCATTTCGAGTTGCGACCAGCTCCGGCTGCAAAATTTTGCTTCAACTTGCGGCCGGAGCTTCGAGTTGCAAACAAAAGAGGCAGGGGAAAAAGGCGGGGAATTCAAATTAGAGGGCTAACCGTTGATCGGCAAAGAGCTTCTTTGTAGCTCTTTCGCCCCAACGGTTAGTGTGCGCGCGTTTGCAGAGAGGCTTCAGACTGCCTGGTGCTGCTTTCTGCTTCTGGGTGAGTACATTTACAGGGTTTTGCAGGGTGGGTTTGGGGGGGTTATGTTTCTGTGCTGTGATGTTTTTTTGTGTGTTTTGGTGTGTGTTTTTCCCCAGCCCCATCGCGTTCCGATGGAGCTGGCTGTGGGTGTGTGGGTGTTTTTTTTTGTTTTTTTTCCCCAGCCCCATGGCGTTCCGATGGGGCTGGCTGTGTGTGTGTGTGTATGTGTGTTTTGATTTTTTTCCCAGCCCCATCGCGTTCCGATGGAGCTGGCTGTGTGTGTGTGTGTATGTGTTTTTGATTTTTTTCCCCAGCCCCATCGTGTTCCAATGGAGCTGGCTGTGTGGGTGTGGGTGTTTTTGATTTTTCCCCCCAGCCCCATGGGGCTTGGAGTGGGTTTTTTGTGTGTGTATGATTATTTTTTTTCGGCCGGAACAGATTAATGGGGTTTCAATGTATTCCTATAGGAAATGGTGCTTCGACATACGACCATTTCGAGTTACGCCCATCTTCTGGAACGGATTATGGTTGTAAGTCGAGGCACCACTGTACTAAGATATTCCAGGCATATCTCTTCTAATAGGCATGAGGCGTCAGTGATTGGTTGTTCACACTACTGTTTTGGTCATTGCAGTTGATAACCTTCTCCTCCCTGAGAATCGGGCTCATCTTTCATTGGAAGTACAGCTGAAGGAATTACTGGAAAAGCTGGACATGGTGAGCACCATGCGGTCCAGCGGAGCCCGAACTCGTCGCATCCGCCTCTTGAGACGGGAAATCAACTCTGTCAGGCAAAAGTTGTCACAGCAACAGAACAAAACTGTGCCAAATGGAGAGCCAGCTCCATGGGAGGAGGGACTGGAGAAAATACTACAAGGAGAACAAGATGAAAACAGAGAAAAAGGTGAGATGTTTCTCTGGGACATCAGTAGACTATGCTAGGATACAGAGGCAGCTCAAGAGCTTTTGCTTTCTGAGCAAAATGACAAATTGATGTGCCTACCTCCTGTAAGCAGAAGCCAACCAGACTGGCATTTGATTTACAGTACTGGTTGCCTTTGGTGCAACTGAGCAAAATAGGCGAGGGCTGGGGTGCAGGGTGAGCTATGTAGTACACCTACAGCTGAATTCTCTTAACACATTGTTGTCAGTCCTGCACTCTAAAATCCTCTGCATGAAGCAGTAATCTCTCTTTGCCTAATGGTAGGACCATACCTGCCAGGATACAACTTTCCCCAAAACTGTCAGCCTTAGAAAAGTATATTTAAAGTTCTTATCCCAGGTTTTAGAGGACTGTATCAGAAAGACAGCAACACTGGAAGTACTGATTGAGCCTGGCAATCTTGTCAAAAAGAGGCTAAAGGCTGAGGAAGTTGTTGATCTCTCATCCCTCAAACAGCAGTTAGCTATTGGGTACATACTATTAATAGTGAACCGTGGATATTATTAAATGAGATTCTGGAGGAACTGTAACCCAGATTACTTCAAATAATTCTTGACAGATAAAGGTAAGGAGCCTTGGGTTCTGATCCCATCATCAGCTGTGAATTAAACATAGCATGCACAGTTACAGAATAGCTCATGAGGGATTGAAGACATCTAGGATTTTAGTTTACTTTTGAGCAAGAATTGCTCTACCTGTTTTCTAAAACAGTGTGATTTGGCAATACAGTATGTAAGTAGCCTTCTGACAGTTCCCTAAAAGCAATGAAGAAATTATCATCTTCAGGTTCTGACACACTGCAAGGCTGGGGAGGATGCGAAATAGGAAGAAAAATAAATAGGGAAGCAATAAGAGTTGGTCTTTGCTTCATTATTATATCTAAATAATGTCATTCCCATGACAGCATTGTAGGAAAAAGCTGGTGGACGTTAAGTGCTCCCTGCCCCTGGCTGAACACACAGAACACTCGTGCTGATGTTTAGTACTATGAAATAAAACAGAAATAGTTGTGATTGCTAAAATTTAGTATGGACTGGCTGGTCATCAATTTAGGTGTTTTTTATCACTTGCAGTCAGAAGGTATTGTGCAGCTATTCCATCTTTCACTCTGTAGTAGATTGTTGTTGGGGGTTAGGGAGGAAGAAGCAGTGAGAAGACATGGGAGCACTACATATATCCCCTGTAAATTGTTTTCATGAGACAGTGATTTTGCAATAAAAACTTCGTGTGGAAGTACCCATTGTTAGTTGACTTGTTTAAATATCTGACATTGTTTTCCTCTGCACTGTTCCAATAACCAAAGGGATTCAATTGTTAAGGTGGACTCTCTTTTCAGCTTTAGAATATGTGTAACAAACCTTCCTGGTTTGTGTAACACTTAGCATCAGAATGGCCTGTGATTGATGCAGAATGGAAAAGAATAGCAGCCCTTGTGTCAGACAGCTGTTGGTGTATATGATTATTTACCATAATGTAAAAACGCTAATTACTTTGTTAAAACTGAGTCTTTGCAAAACAGCCATTTAAGCCTTCAATATTATTTCATGACTTTTAGAAAGTGAATGTTTATAGATACAAAAGAAGTGAAAACATACTAGAAAATGAAGTTTTATAATTAGGAGAGGCCATTTGAAATCTTTTCTATATTTGAGATAAGACGTTGTTGCCATAGCTGAAGCAGTAGGGTTAATATCAGCCAGCATTAGCTTCCTTGAAGCTTTTTTAAAATGTATCTTTATATTAGCTGTTCTAAGCTGGCAATGCCTTAAGAGATTCTTGCACATTTAGCTTTTGGAAAACAAGTGCTGCCCCTGTTGAACAAAATTATTTCAAATGGGGTTCAAATAATTTATGAGGAAAAAAATTGCCCATGGTAATAGAAGTTTGAGATAGCACAAACAGCTTCATAATAGGGTAGAAATAATAATTTAAAACATGAAGGTTTCAATCAGGAATTTCAATTAACTTTGGTGAATCTAGGGACAGTTTTCTGTTCTGCCTCTGAGAATTGCAGAGACTGCCAAAGATGCAAGAGGGAAACAAAAGAAGAAGAAAAAGAAACTGGAAGCAGCTAGAAGTTAAATTCCAGTTTTGAAAATCTCATATTTCTTCTTCGTGGCCTCTGTGAATGCACACAAATGGGTTTTACTGCGCCTGCGCAGGACTCCTCGGAATATTCTAGAGCTTAAAAAGACGTAATTAGTAGGACGTTGCCCCGTGGCGCGCATGCTCCGCCCGCCCGTAACACCTCAGTTCCTTTTAACCGCCGCTGAGTTCGGACTCCTTTAGCGACTATTAGAGCTTCTACCATTTTGATTCAACGATTTTTTGACCTTTGGCTTGTTTAATGGTTTCCTGATCTTGTCACGGACTTGGCTTTGTTGATTGTTTGATTACGGCTCTCTGATCTTTGGACTGTTTATTATTAAGTGATTTTGGATCACGGACTTGGACGTTTCCCCTGTGAGGTACCCTTTTCTTTCCCCTCCCTTTCCCCCCTGTTTTCCCACCTCTCTTTTATGGCCTCTTCGGGTCCTTTCAAGCGGTGCATGTCGTGTGCCAACAAAATTCCATTCACTGACGGCCACGATCGCTGCTTGTTTTGCCTGGGAGAGAAACATCAGACCAACTCCTGTGCGGAGTGTAAAAAATTAACCAAGCCGGCCCTCAAGCTTTGCTTGCAACGACTCCGGTCGTATCTCTGGGAAAAATTCCTACCACCTTCCAGCCCTGTAGCTAGTCCTGCTGCTAGCCCCGCGATGGAACCTACCGTTGTCCCTGCTTCTCAGTCTGAGCCATCGGTTCCATCGGCCCCGACGACTCCCTCTCCTAAGACGTCCTCCAAGGCTCCCGGGCCTAAGACCGGCTCGGCATCGATGTCGACCTCAATGTCGGTCACCTTCGGTCTCTACCAAGGACCGTTCTCCTAAGAAAAAGAAGGACGCAGTTAAACAAAAGAAAGCTAAGCGGGTCTCTAAGTCTCATGGACCCCGTGAACCTCAAACGGTTCACATCTCCCTCCCCTCTCCTCTCTTGGAGGAGTCATCGAGGGACATTCCGGACCCAGACTCCCTTTCTGAAGCTGGAGAGGTGGGACCACTTCCTCAGGCTCAAGCCTCGGCATCGGTACCGAGCTTGTCACCATCTCATGGCCGCTCTGAGGCTGATGTTATCTCCAGCCCGGCCTCGGTCCATTCTAGCCCTATTTCTATTGGGCGGGCAACGGTGATCCAACTTTCCAACTCGGAGGCATCGCTTTCTCAGTCTCCTCTGCATAAGCGATCTGCTAAACGGCACCACATCTTTCCATCCCGACAGTATTCTCAGTATTGGGAGGTGATTCTTGTTACGCGCTCGTCTTGACACCACATGATTTCTGAATATGATGAACCTCTCTATTCTGATGTGGATCGGCATAGCGATCGACACCAATACAGGTTGAATGAGCCCGATCGCCACTATGTCGAGGATTATTATGGGCGGCCTAGGCGCGTGCATTATACGTATGCCTCTCCCGCATCTTCTCAATCTCCTTCACCACCTCCCACTCGACGTCAATATCAAGCGTACTACCAGCCCGACCCTGCGATACCGGCACCGAGAAAATCTGCTTCCAAACACGGATTACCCCCATCTGAGATCCCCCGACCGGACCCGGTACCAGCGAAACGTGCACGTTTATCCTCCCTGCCACCGGCCTCGACTTCGCAGCCGGCTTCTGTTGTCCATAGGTCCCGCTCACGTCATGCTTCGGCGTCGATCCCACAGGTTTTAACCTCGGCTCACTCACCTCGGGCTCATCATCGTTCCCCTTCGCCTCTTCTCTCGAGGGACTCTTCGATCTCGACGGCTTCTGAGCAGGATCAGGATCTCCCTTCGGAAGCTTCTAGGGAGTCCCCTCCCCGTCGAATTTACTGACACCTGACTCTGATGTCGCAGATATCCACCCACCGTCTCCATCCGAAGACTTTACATCTTACTCCCAGCTCATTCTCCGTATGGCCAAATCTTTGGAACTCGACATTGAACAGCCTCCCCCTCCCAAACAGGACCTCGTCTTCGATGACATAAATAAAGAGAAATCCCCTCTGTTGAGTCTGGCATTCATACCAGCCATGTTGGACCTTATCAAAGAGTCATGGGACAAGCCATCTACATCTACCCAAATCTCTCGACGCATTGAGAACCACTATAGAACACATGGATCCGACACAGCTTTTCTCGTTAAACATCCTGCTCCAAACTCCATTATAGTGCAGTCAAATCAGTCCCGTGCCGGTAATCGATCTTCAGTCACTCCTACCAATAGGGAAGGCAGAAAGTTGGATGTCTTAGGCCGTCGCCTATATTCTCTGGCCTCCTTTCTTATGAGAGTCTCAAATTACCAAGCCGCGATGGGAGCTTATCAGAGACAACTGTGGAGTAAGATCCTCCCGGTCCTTCAGGCTGCTCCTGAGGAAACCAGAACCTCTGCCCTCAACACTCATCTTGAGGCCACCACGCTAGCTAAACAGCAGCATCTTGCATCTTGCCACACAGCTGACACTGCCTCGAAGGCTTTGGCCTCGGCTATTGCCCTCAGAAGGCACACTTGGTTGCGCTCGGCAGGGATCAATGATGACACTAGATCCCGCATTGAGAATCTTCCCTTCGATGGCGTTGGTCTTTTTAATGAGAAGACGGATGAGGTGATGGACAATTTGCACAAGATGCGCAAGACTGCCCGTTCCTGTTCTACCCAGCAGCTCAGATACCAACAGCATAGCCAATGGCGTAGGCCCTTTACCTTTCAACAACAATACTAGCAACCCTATCGGCCCTACAAACCTCCAGCTCTGGCTCCTGAAAGATCCAACCCTCCTCAGTCTTCCGCAGCTCCTCCCTTCCGTTCCCAGGCCCCTGCTCAGCGCAGACAAGGTTTCCGTCACCCTGCAAGAAAAAACAAGCAATATCTTTGACTCTCCTCTCCTGGACTGTCCTCATCATCCCCGGCTGGCTCCCTTTTTCGACAAGTGGTCCACCATCACCAAGGACACTTGGGTGCTCGCCATCATACGTTACGGTTACCTATTGGAATTCAAGGAGCTTCCTCCTCTTGGTCATGTCAGACCCACAACTTACTCGCCTGCTCTAGAGGATGAGGTTACACTCCTTCTTCAAAAAGGTGCTATCCAGAGAGTGCCTCCCCAAGATATTCTGAATGGTTTTACTCACGTTACTTCACGGTTCCCAAAAAGGATGGAGGCCTCCATCCCATCTTGGACCTGCGACTTCTAAATACCTACATTCATCCGAGGCATTTTCACATGGTCACCCTCGAATCAGTCATCCCTCTTCTTCAGCCAGGCGACTGGTTTGTGGTTATAGATCTACAGGACGCGTATTTTCATATTTCAATTCACGAGCGTCATTTCAGATATCTCCGTTTTCTTTTCATGGGCATGGCTTACCAATTTTGTGCCCTTCCCTTCAGTTTGTCCACCGGTCCAAGGACTTTTACAAAGTGTCTGGCTCCGGTGGCTGCCTATCTTCGTCTACACCACATCACGGTATTTCCATATATAGACGATTGGTTGATAGTAGCAAGATCATACAGCGCAGCCCGAAGGGACTCTACCTTTGTTCTTCAGACTCTGGCAGACCTCTGCCTGCAAGTCAATTACAAAAAATCTCATCTCGAGCCATCGCAGACCACGAATTACATTGGGGCGTATCTCGATTCCATCACAGCCAGGGTATTTCCCCCTTCAGAAAGAATACTCAAGTTAAGGCGAGTGTTTCGCCCCTTTCGGCGTTGCATCACAGTCACCGCTTACCATACGCAGCACCTGCTAGGTCTGATGGCTTCAACTACGTCTGTGCTCCAACATGCACAACTGAAGATGCAGTCCTTACAGGCTTGGTACCTGTCCCAGTTCGACCCTTTGCTAGACCATCCTTCCAAGCATCTGCTGGTGACCCCGGAGTTAGCTCGCCAACATACCTGATGGACCTTTGTCCCTCACTTCCTGGTGGGCCGCCCATTCAGGCCTCTCCAGCTGACGGTACAGGTCACAGCAGATGCCAGTCAGATAGGATGGGGTGCACACTGCGGTCATCGCGAGATCCACGCCTTGTGGTCAGGCTCAGAGAGACTGCTGCACATCAGTCACCTAGAGTTGCTGGCAGTCATCAAATCCTTCCAAGCTTTCCAATTTATCATAGCTGGTGGCAGTGTCCAGGTCATTTTGGACAATATGACCACCCTGTATTATATCAACAAACAGGGTGGCATCCATTCTTTGAATCTTCTATATTTAGCGATTCAACTGTGGGAATGGTGTTACGATCACCATGTCTTTCCTGTGGCTCTTCACGTGGCTACAGAGAACAACGAGGTTGCAGACCGTCTGAGCCGTCTTACCACCCAAACCCACGAGTAGACCCTCGACGACGCCGTTTTCTCTTGTCTCTGCAGTCGGTGGGGAACACCAGGTCTCGACGTCTTCGCCACTCAGGTCAACTCCAAATGCAGCAGGTACTGCTCTCGGGCAGGAAGAGGAGAGAACTCTATTGGCGACGCTTTCATGGTGGACTGGGGCGACAGCCTTCTTTATCTCTTTCCGCCCATTCTTCTCATCCAGCGAACGACAGTCAGGGTCCGTCAGCTGAGCTCCGATGCCATTCTAGTAGCACCATGGTGGCCTTGACAACCGTGGTTCACCACTCTCAGAGCCATGGCTAACGACTTCCTGAGATTACCTCTTCAATCGTCCCTTCTGACTCAGGACGAATTTGTCATCCCGACCTCGACTCTCTACACCTTACAGCATGGAGAATTCCCCTACCGTGGCTGAAGTTCTAGATAGGGCTAGGAAGCCCTCTACTCAGTTATTATATTCTTATAAGTGGAGCACTTTCACCAAATTTGCTGCATCACAGAAATTGCCCACAGTTCCAGTTTCCGTGGACACCCTTCTCAACTTCCTTCTTTATCTTTTTGACCAAGGTTTGGCTCATTCAACGTTGAAAGTTTATATTTCTGCTATAGTTTCGTATCAGCCTGTGGGGCCTGAGGCCTCTCGTTTATTTTCTCATCCTACCTTGAAAAGATTTCTGAGAGGTTTACGGAACATGCGCCCACCTACACGGCCTCCACTTCCGCAGTGGTCTCTCCAAGTTGTTCTCCGTGTACTCTCTCGTCCTCTGTTTGAGCCCATGGCCTCTGCGTATCTCAAACTTCTTTCCATCAAGACTTTGTTCCTTGTGGCTATAACTTCTGCGCGTTGAGCAAGTGAGCTGTCCGCTCTTCGAGCTGATGCCCCTTATATTCAATTTTACCCAGACAAAGTTGTATTATATCCAGATGTATCCTTTCTTCCCAAGGTGATTTCAGATTTTCATGTTAATCAACCGTTAATCCTTCCGACGTTGTTTCCAAATCCCTCTTCTGATGTTGAGCGCATGCTCCACTCCCTCGATGTTCGTCGGGCCTTAGCATTTTATATTTCCAGGACTAAGGAATTTCGCACTTCTCCCAGACTCTTTGTGTGCTTCCATGGCCCAAGAAAGGTCTCTCCTGCCTCCTCGCAGACAGTCTCGAGGTGGATTGTCTCTGCTATTACTTTAGCTTATGACTTGGCAGGCAAGACTCTGCCAGAGGTGCTAAAGGCACACTCCACGAGAGCTATGGCAACTTCTACAGCTTGGTTGCGTGGCATTGAGGTCCCTCACATCTGTCGAGCGGCCACTTGGTCTACACCCTCGACTTTTGTGACGCATTATCGTCTTGACGTCAGGGCCAAGAAGGAAGCAAGTTTTGGAAGGGCTGTGCTGACTTCATTGTTGGCGTGACGGCCCTCCTTCCGGTAAGTGAGCTTGCTAGTCACCCATTTGTGTGCATTCACAGAGGCCACGAAGAAGAAAGAGAGGTTACTTACCTGTGACCATAGTTCTTCGAGTGGTCCTCTGTGAATCCACACATCCCGCCCATCCTCCCTGCTGTCTGTCACTTGGTGTCTTGAGCTAGTTGGAGTCAGAGCCTTGACAGCGGCGGACATCTTCGGAACTGAGGTGTTACGGGCGGGCAGAGCATGCGCGCCACGGGGCAACGTCCTACTAATTACCTCTTTTTAAGCTCTAGTAAAACCCATTTGTGTGGATTCACAGAGGACCACTCGAAGAACTATGGTTACAGGTAAGTAACCTCTCTTATTGAGGTCTTACATGATATAGGAAGGAGCCCAGTGACCTATTCAAAAGGTGAATCACCAGTGCTAGAAGCTTCCAAGAGATGCAAATTAACTTTTTTGCTGGGAAAAGAGGGAGCCAGGAAGGGTCTGAAAACAGGAAAAATAGCCTTTGGGGGCTACATCCTTTGCCCACCCCTGCTTTGCGTAATGACTAGCAATTCAGATAAATATATTTACAGCAGTATAAGCAACATTTTCATGATGCCTATAATATAGTACTTTTTGTTAAAGGATCATTTATGTGCTGATATTTAATAGCAGTCTGTACTTCAAAGTACAAAAAAAAAAAAATGGTAAAGCCAAATTATCAAGCAATGTATGAAGTTCAGACCTCTTAATCATACAGTCCCCCCAACTTGTATCCCAGCAGCTGTGGCAGCTGAAAATTTCTTCTCACTGCTTGTTTCCTTCTCCAGTGCCTACTATTTCCTTCAGTAATTTTCTACCTCAGTAGGGTGGATCAGCAGCCATTTCCAAGCTATTAAAATAAATTCTATGCCCACTCTTCATTGGGTTGTTGTTGTTGTTGTTGTTCTCCTAGTGAGAGATGTGGCTAGCTGCATGTGTGCACTTTTTTAGAGGTCTTGGAGCAGGAAAATCTTTGTATTGTAGGTAGGAAAAATCCAATTGGTTGCTGATGACTTAGGTTTTGTTTACGTAATATTCTTGCTCTCCATTAGCTCTGCTAGATATACAAGTCTCATGCTGAGATGGAAGAACCAGAGGAAAATGTTAGAGCTTGCTCAAGCTGGCAAGAGTAGGGAAAGCTGGTAACATTCCTTCCCTCTAATTCTCCTGGGAGCCATACCTGTGAATTTAATGTGGGTTTTTAAAAAGTTATTTTTCCCCAATTAGAAACTTGAGGGCCAATATCTTAGTTGTTGATCTCTTAGTGTAGCATCTGGTTATGCTTTTGAACTGTAGCTTCCATATTTCTTCATTGTTATCTGTGCTGGTGAGGGCTGATGGAAACTGCACTACAACAGTATCTAGCAGATCAGGTATTATCCATTCATATTAGAGCATAAATTGGTAATAGCATATTATTTATTTTTTGTTGTAACTCTGGCCACTAACAAACTACTTTTCTTTTTCCAAGTGCAGCTTGAGATTCATAATATTTTGTAACACATCGTATAGAGCCAAGCTTCTAGAACTCTCTAAATGTGGGTATTAGTTGTGAAATCCTTGTCAATCTTGCAGGGACAATGACTAAGTGAGAGGAAAATGGGCAAATGTAAGGTTAGGTCATGGTTGTAGCAGATTAGAAAATGTTGAGGCCTTTTCTGATAGGTTCCAGCACTTGCAATGTCTATCATAAGGGTACTTTTGAACAATGAGTTTGTGTAGATTTGAAGGGCTCTTTGTCTATTCTTCCCAACATCCCCATTCTCAAAATTACCCATTTGTGATCAGCTGCCACCTGGTGGGGGCCTGGATTATTCATAACTATTAACCAAGAAACCTTATTGCAGTATTCTCAAGTGATGTTTCAGAAAGTGCTTTCCAATAAAAAATGACACAGTGATCAACTTCTATTATTTTGGTCTCTGTAATCATTTTAGAACTTGTACAACTTTTTGTTTAGCATCTATACTAAAGGGGATAATGGGATGTTTGTTATATTTTGCATTCATAAATTTCCTTATGCTTTTATTAGGAAATTATCGAAAATTGGCATTCATTCTTTGATGAATGTGGTCATCTTAGCTGCCATGCCTTGCCACAGTGTTGGCACCCCATGCTGTTTAGAAAGTTGAATGAATTAGCTTGTTTCCGTGGTGACTGCTACAACTCTGCACAGATGACAAATATTGCTTGTATAGGAGCAAGAGCTTAAAAGGTGGAAGGAGCAGGTTAATCTCTGATCTCATTTCAGTATGAAGTGGCATGAAATGCTCAGGCATATTAATGTTAGAAATAAAGGAAGGTTCAGTGGAGGAAAAACCTGAGATTGAGTCTGTTTATTTGTTAAACTCTGGTTGAATTTGTTTATCTTAGTGCAGGGGATAACTGGAAGGACACATAAGTCACTATTTTCTATTGACTTTCAACAGGCTGTGGGCTCCTGAAACTTTCTTTTGCCCTTCAGTATTTCCTGACCCTTTTATAGTCTGCAGAGATGAATAGATAGTGTGAGGGTCAGAAAAAGTGGGTGGAAAGGGGGTGGAGAAATGAGGTCCATGCAGTTCAGACTTCAGCATGTTTTCTTGGAACTCACTCTCAATAAATTTAATGGGATTTATGATTGAGTAAGTATGCAGACAACTGCTCTTTTGAGTAACATTAACGGTTTAATGTCCAGCAAATCCTCTGGTTCTTATAAGGGAGATAATACTTCCATTATTTTATAGAATGATACAGATATGATTTTTCCCCTTACCCGCACACATTCTGAATGCCTTTTTTAAGAGTATACAACAAAAGTTATCTATTACCACTGATCTGCTACTGATTTCTGTCCATAGAAAAGGGCAGAAAGCTGTAATCCATGCTTTGGGGAAATACTTTCTAAAATGTTCAAGCAGATTCTTTTTCTCTTTAGCAGATGACACCAAGCCCCCACTTCCCCCCACCCTGGAGCCCACAGGACCTGCACCCTCCCTATCGGAGCTGGACTCTCTGCAGGACCCTCCAACTCTCAAACCCATTAGCGAAAGCAAGTCCTTGAAAAGACTACATAAACGGCTGAAGTCTGAGGGTGAGCTCTTTGATAAGAAGACGCTGCAGAGGGAGAGCCACGCCTTCCAGCGCTTGCTCAGCGACAACGGCCTGAACGGATTGGCCCTTCAGGCCACGGGCACTTCTGCCAGCCCTCTGTTTAGTGGAGTGGGCAGGCGGACATCTGTCCTTTTTAAAAAAGCCAAGAACGGGGTGAAACTGCAAAAAGGTCTGGACTGTTCCCTTGAGAATGGAGAGGATCACAGCCAGAGTGGGCAGCTCTCCCCCTCCAGCATAGAGGGTGAGCGGTTATCTCGGAAACGGTCACACAGTGGGAGCTGCAGCGAGAGCGATGGCAAGAAATCCCCCAGGCAGGCAGGAGTGACAGGTGACTTCCCTGAGCTTTCATTTCTCTGATGTCTTGGAAAGTCAGAGACCCCCAGGGTAGGAGTGTCTTCTAGTTGCTCTGTTTGCCTCCTGGCAAAAACACACCACATTTCTATAGCATCAGACATTTCCCTGAGTCCCTTTGGTAACTGAATGGCTGTCACATAAATCCTAGCACCAGCAATTAATTATGTATTTCTTGAACATGAGGGAAAGCTATGAGCTCTAAAGCAGAAGAGCTTGTTTTTTGGAAGATGGTAGCTTTATTGGTCTTTAAATCTGGGAATAATTTGGGAATTTTTTGTAATGCTGCTAGGCTTTTTTCAGAAAATGTGTAATATATAACAGTTGGAGATGAGGGGGAGAGGGTTTCCCCCCTCCTTTATGCAATACAATTATGTGCCCCTGTTTTCAACATCCATCTGAATCACAAATCTCTCCCCATGCCTTTTTGAAGGCAGAGTAAGCTGTTATTTACAAACCTTTTAAATAGAGTAAATCCTGGTACGTTTTGGAGAGATAAAGAGAGGAAAAATAAGTTATATGAAAATTTTATAGCATGTTGTTCCCTATTGCTTCTTATTCTTGATCTTGAGTGATTCTGAGTCGGAATAGAAGTAATTCGCACACAGAGAGATAACATTGTTTTGACATACAGATCAGATTATTGTGAAGGAGGGAAACACTATTCAGGAACTTCATCTGTTTATAGGGTCTGGATCACCCAATAGAAAGATTAAAGCATTGATCTGAGTATGTTCCTGAACACAGGGCTGTATCACACATGCTTGTACATCATTTGATGACTCACAAGTAGATTTGTCATTTGACTCTGTAGAAAAAACATAGCAATTGAAGAGGTAATGAAAGGTTTCTGAGTGTTGTTAGAGCTGTACACATACACAAACTCATCTGATGCTGCAGTCATCAAGTAATAACCACAGACCTGTGAACCAGGCTTAAAAGACATTGCAAAAACAAACTGGAAGCAGTAAAAAAAATCTTAGTGCCTTCTGTCTTTCCCTCATTCTTACTTAGCTCTTTCAAAATTAAGTAACTAGCATATGTGTGTTCTCATTTAGTAAAAGTAGGAACTAATTCTTAACAGTGTTTGTTTTTCTTTGGATCAATTTTTTAAGAAGGGTCCTACTTAAAGATTCATTCTGGAGATTTCTTTACAAGCGTAGTCAAAGGAAAGTCTGGAGTGTTATGCTATGAGTACCAAAATGTATCTCTGGCTTAGAGGATCAAGATGAAATAAAGTCAGATTGGTATAGAGTTCCATCTTTGTAAGTACAGTGATACCTGTTTGAGGTATGCAGAGTGTTGTTACAAAGCAACAATTGGTGTTAAACTAATAAGTGAAATGTCCCATGTAGGTGTTGCTTATTGTGAGGAATGCAGGGTGGCTTGCACTGCTGCATTTTATAGTTCATGTAGGGCAATCTTCTACAACCTGGTACCTTCTAGATGTGTGTTAGACTAGAATGCTCAGGCAACACAGCTGGCTAGTAGATTCTCTGTAATCCAACAGATCTGGAAGGTGCCAAATAGATGAATGCAGGTATGAGAGGTGAATGTGTGTGTCGTACAAACATGTTTGTTTAGACTGATAGTAAATTACAGGAGTTTAAAACTAGGAGCATGAAGTCCAAAAGAGAACCTTTAACACATCAAAGCCAGAATCTTGTTGAGGTTATGCAGTCCTTTAACAGTAATCTCGCAAGCAGTAGGACACATTTTGCTAGTTGTCACATGCCCCATATTCCTCTAATCATGTGACCAGGCACTCAATTGACTGCCAGCATATTGTGGACACAAAATTGTTAGTGCATAGCAACAGTATAGGATTCTGGACCAGGATACAAATCCTAATGAAAACCTCACTGCAAGCCTTAGAACATCTTGAATAACATTGTATTTTGCCGTAAGGTGTCCTGGGAGAAGGAGATTCCATAAACTTGGGGCCCCTATTGATAACAGCATTTTTCATGTGTGTACATATGAACTTTGCAAACAGAGGAAGGTGCTCTATAGTTTATAATGAGAATTATGATGGAATGTAAGAAGGAAGAATGCCCCATATGTATTCAATACGTATAGTTCTCAATGTTTAGGTCATTATAGGCAAAACATAGCCCCTTGAAGTACATCTGAACTCCACTGGAAACCAGTGCACACTGTAGAGTACTGATATGCAATGCTCCCAATGTCCAAATTAGGCAGCACTGTTGGGGCCTAGGTGTGCTCTGATGATAGCTGGTTCTCTTTGGGCTGAAATGTTTTTAAGGCTGGTTGAGAAAGTGAGTTGTCCTTCACCTCCCCACATTTTGTGCTGTGTGGTACCTTTGTGATATGGGTTCCCTTCTATGGTGCCTGTTGTGAAAGTAGTAACCTACTTGGATTTCTGCTGTATCGTGGGCTGGCTTGTACACCTAGTACAGCTTTCTAAGACAAAGCATTCATTGTGTCTCATTTAAAAGTCTTATTTGACAGCTCATTGGCTCATTTGACTGGACTGCAGGTTGGGTAAAGAGATCAAATGCAATTAAAATGGAGGAAATTGATTACTACTGTGTTCCAGTCTTTTACTAAATGGAGCAGATTTTTTTCCTTGACTCTGTTTCTCCTATGATGGTTTTTTTTCCTGCTTTTTAAAAATTATATGCTAAAAAAATTGTATAATGAACTTCAGGGAGTTTATACTAATTATTACGGTCAGTGACCAGGAAGATAAGAATACATTGTTTAGATAAAATCACATAATATCAGAGACATTGGTCAAGACATGACACCATCAATGCACCCTTTGACTGTTTTACCACATTAAAGTTAAAAAGAAGTTCTAAGTTAGCCAGCAGCATTAAAAGATATAAAAGCTTTTAAAACATCACAGCAGTCACATGATACAGGATGAAATTAAGAGACACATATAACCATCATTATGCCACCCCAACTCCTAGAAAATAAGTTAAACAAGAAATCTTTAACAAGAGCAGGGGCACTCGAAGACCTTGTGTGATCAGGAGAGTACGGCAAGCTATTGCGGCAGCACAGTATTTGGCCACTTTACTAGTAATGTGAATAAGTAATAAGAAACCTTATCGGAGAGCAGCAAAAGAATATAAAATTTGTCAGATCTCACCAGAAATTTTAGAAAAATATGGGAGAGAAGATCCTTGCGGATATCTTGATAGAAATGACAGTATAAGAGGACATGCCCTACTGTTTCTACTTCACCACCATCACAAGGACAGAAACTTTCAGAGTAGGGTATGCTTGGAAATCTCCCTTCCAGGAGATTAGAAGGCAGCACATTAAATCTGGCTAAGGTAAAAGCTCTTCTATTCAGGGAATTTTCCTGCCCTCTTCATTATAATTATATAGCAAACATTTTTCAGGAAAATATAATTAAAGGTTAATTAGGGGAATTAGTTGAAATTAGACTAGAGAGAGTAAATTAATCCCTGGGAACATAATTGGATCAGATCAAAGTCCTATCTAGTCTGGCATTCTCCACCCATAGCATCCAGCCAGATGCTTATGAGAAGCCCACAGGCAGGACCTGAAAACAAATAAAACCATCCTGCTTGTGTTCTCCAACATCTTATATACAAAAGCATATTGTCTTTAATATTGGAATACTTCTAGCCATTATGACTAATAGTCATTGATAGTAATTATCCTCTATGATTTTTTAATGCCTTTCTTAAAGGAGTTACGTTGGCATCCCTCTTACACTGAATTCTGTGATTCAGCTGTACCTTGTGTGTGGAAGTGATTCCTTTGTGTGCCATGATTTGTGGGCCCATTATTCACCTTCATTGTATGACTTCAGGTCATGATATTGTCAGAAAGAGAGAAATTCTCTGTTTCTATTTTCACATTATGCATAATTTGATAAACTTCTATCATTGCCTTAATTACCTTCTTTGTATACTAAAATGGTTCAAACACTATAAATATTGCTCGTAGGAGATTTCCTTCAGCTCCCTGATATTTTTTGTTATATTTTTCTGCACCATTTCTAGTTCCGTAGTATCATTTTGAGATGTAGCACTTAGAACTATATATAGCTGTCCAAATATAATTACACATTAGATTTATATAAAGATACTATGGTACTGGTAGTTTTACTTTTTGATCTCTGCTGATGATTCTGGCATGGAATTCACCTTTTCCACAACTGCCACAGAGTAAGTAATCATTTTCATCCACATAACCCCCATGACCCCAAGATCCCTTTCTTAGTCAGTCACTGCCAATTCAAGTTGCATCAGTATATCTGTGAAGTTGGGGTGTATGTGCTTATATTGAATCCCATCTGCCATTCTGTTGCCCATTTGATTTTGGAAAGATCTTTTATGAGTTCTTCATAACCCTGTTAAATTGCTTCTGACTTATGGTGACCCTAATAGAGTTTTCAAAATATGTGAGATGTTCAAATAGTAGTTCATCACTGCTGGCCTCCAGCAAGTTTCCATGGCCAAGTAAGGATTTGAACCCAGATCTCCTAGGTTGTAGCCTAACACTCTGCCCACTGTACCATACTGGCAGTTAGTCAAGGGCACAAAGCAGCACACATACACATCCCCGAAAGAAAAGTAATGAGGTACCTAGGGGATTAGTAGTGAACATAGATGCAGTGACCATTTAAAGTGAGCATTTTAGAAGAATAAAAACAGACATACAACAATTATTAATCGGGAAGAGATGGAATATTGGTAGAGATGAGAGGCATCCCAAATGTAAGTTCAGTTGACCTCAACATTATTGCATGAAAATTAGTACTTCTTTCACAGGGTACTAATATTCTGGAAAACAAAAACCAAAGAAATACATAAATAAGAAGACTAACCAGGAATATGATTCAAGATATCAACTGCACTAATGATTCATAGTATCTTCAGGTAATAATCATATGCAGAACTAGCACTACAGGCATATCCACATGTTCAGGTTTCTTTCTTACCCACTGTCCTAAGCCAGATAGCAGATGATAAAAAAATAGATCCAAATAGGGGCAAGTTCTGAGTTATATCTGATGTGAGTAGAATGATCACCCACTGTGTTAGAGATTACAAGCAAGACATGTTATGTTAGCCTTGCAAATTAATGATTTCATTTATTACCTTATTTTTTTACTTACCCATCTCCCACATAAAGTTTTATTTCTTGAAAGTTTGATTAAATTCATGCTAATGTTTAAAGTTAATAGTAATGTGCTAGAATAAAGAGTGTGTCCATGGAAGGGAGTGAAGTGTGACAGATAAATGTACAACTAATGTGTAAACAGAGACGCCTTAGTTTTCCTTCTCAGTACAACTGGGTGTGTTTGAAGGTGCAGCCATGTTATCTTTTTACAGGAACAAATTTTTGAGCACACAAAAACCATTCTTTTTCTGAGGGCTGCAATTTGTCTCACTTCCCCTTCTTTTGGTATGATACATAAGAAGAAACTAAAAGCAGAGATTGCTCAATTTTTTGCAATAGCTTTTGTATCAGAAAATTGATGTTCCTGCTTTTTAAGCATGGAGACCCAATGGTTTGTGTGTTGAGTGTGTTCCATTATAGCCTGCCATTTGGCATTTCCATTCACAAACAAGTGTTGTGCTTCTGTGATTATTTTTTAAAGTAATCTTCAGAAGGAATAATAGATTAAGGGTTTGATGTAGCTGTAAGTTGTTTTGAAATGAGGGCAATAGAACAGTGTACTTAGCAAAGTTACTTTGTCAGTAAAAGTTTCAATAAATATTCGCCCACAAGAACACTAGTGTAAGTACTAAATAGTTCACGGGAATCAGTCCTAGGAGTTTAAACTGGATGTATTTTTTCCCCAGTCTGTTCTGCATAGTTTAGCAAATGGTTTTTTAAAATATGTATTTCAGTTCCTTCTCACCAGTAATGTGGTATGCACATTGGCAACACAGTGTAATGTCACTATAGCACTTGAAGTTAATGCAGACATCCCTAAAAAACTTTCTCAAGATGCATGGATAGCTGGTCAGTACATTCCAGTGCAGGACCCAGTCTCTGTGATCAATTTCCCTCCCATTGTGGGGTGGATGTTTGGCAGATATTATGATGGCAAAGTTGGATATTTCTTTGCTTGTAGTTGTTACAAGACACTTCTTAAATCGGGGCTGTACATAGACATTAGGGAAGATGATTTCATGCATTCTTCTACATTTTAAATCCCTTTTTTTAAAAAACGGAAAATTCAAAATAGGTCTGGTTAGCTGCATTGTACAACTGTGCTATTATCCCCTTTTTTCTTCTTTCATAAGTGTTTTAAGATTTGTTAAAAGATGAGTGTAGGCAGCTAGACTTGTTCTCACATATTTTCTTCTCAGCAGCAGTAACCAATGGCTTCAGGAAGCATATGGAAAATGGTTCCGACTCAGAATGCAGTTCTGGCCTTGGTAGTGGTCTCCCATTTGACATCTGCAGGTAATCCTATTTTGTAAGGTCTTATTCTAAATAATCTTTACTCTCCTGAATTTTTTAGCCTTTCTTTCAATCTGTAGTTTTAGATATCATTTACATCAACGTCATGTAATGACTTAATTGGGGCCTTAGTCGGTATAGTCAGCATTCCAGTGGTTGTATCTGTGGCTCCATATCTGGTGTTGAGGTTTGTGGTATTCTGTATGCTAGACAGTGAGTTTATTGTGCCATTGGGCTAAACCCAATTTTATTCCCATTTATTATTATTATTATTTAAAAATACCAGGCACAAAATTATAAAAACGTTGACTGGTATTATATAACAGATACAGGGTTTAACCAGAAACCTAAGTACTGTATCTGTTAAATATCAATGTAGTATATACAGGCGTACGAATTTAATGCATTCTACAGGACGTTACATAATGCAAAAAATTCGTAAACTGAAACGTGGATTGCCATAGGAACGGGGGCGGCGCTATAAACCTCCAGGCACAATGCATCCTGGGGAAACTTCCTTCGTAAACTGAAAAAACCCGGAAAAAAACGTAAACTGAGGCATTATTTTCAATGGATTTTGCTTCGTAAACCGAAAATTACGTTAACCAAGGCGTTCGTAAACCGAGGTACCACTGTATGCTGTTCCTGATACTGCAATTTTTTGCAGGTCTGATGATGTTATTTCAGAAATCTGCAACTGCTTTTATAATACTGTGTGAAATTTCTTCATATTGTTCCCAAAGCCCAATGGCAATGGGGACTGCTGAAGTGTATTTCATCCCCTATTTCTATTGTTGTTGTTATTATTAAAGTTGTGAGTAACAACTTCCATTTATATCAATGGGTGTGCTTTTGTGGTGACTAAAACTGTATTTAGGTCCTAGGTATCTGCATTATGTTTTCATCATGTGGCATCTTATGGCTGAGAGTGTGACTAGCCCAAAGTTACCCAGTGATTTTAATGACTGAGTGGGGGTTTGTGTCCCAGTCTTATAACTTTTATTCAGCATTTTAACTAGCACAACACACTACACTGGCTCTCTATTTTCTTTCTTTTCTGTCTTCCATCATTTTGTGTTTTATTGTGAGGACTTCAAATAATCCAGTTTCTCGTTACAAGGTTTTAGACTAAGCATTGTTTTGTCATGTAACTGTCTTTTCATGTGTCTTTTCCACAGTGGCCTGACTCCACACAAACAGAGCAGAGGAAAGCCTGCTCTTGCACGGGTTCCTTTCTTGGATGGTGTAAATGGAGACTTAGAATACAGCAGCACAGGTAGGAAGCTGTGTGTGTGTGTGTGTGTAATGCAAAATGTGCTGTTTTAGTCCATACCCCTAATCTGTGGATGCCATTTTTCTTGTTGCTTATGCTAATAAAAATTTAGGCTGTAATCTTTGCATTCTTCTATGGGAATAGGCATGATTGAAACTTGCTTCTGAGAAAACTCAAGCTTTATAATTCCAGATTTTTCAGAATGTTATATAATTATATTCAAATTAAATTTGTATACTATATTTAAAATTATATACAACATTGAATAAAAATGTTTTCTCATACAGCAGAATTGGAATTTTCATGATGCATATTTTGCTGGGTTTGCGGAAGTGGCTTAGTGTGTGCATGTTCAAGAGGGGAGAAATGCTGTTATTACGGATTTTATCTGTTAATTCCACTATGACAGTGGTTCTCAGCCTTGAGTAACCCAGATGTTCTTGGACTGCATTTCCCAGAAATCCCAGCCAGCACAGCTGGTGGTGAAGGCTTCTGGGAATTGCAGTCCAAGAACACTTGGGTTACTCAAGGTTGGAGACCACTGCACTATGATCTTGCTTTAAGGAACGGTCTTGTATTGAAGATCTGCCAGGGAAAGCACTTTATAATTCATGAAAAGTCGTGCAACAGTGGCAAAACAGTTGAGATGCTGCCTTTATGATGGATAGGTTTGTACCACACCTCATTTTGTGCCAGCAGAAGGGTTGGAGACATGGAAAACTTAATAAGCTAAGGTATAATTATCCTTCTTGCCCTCACACAACTACTAAGAAGGGGCACACTCAGGATGCAGAAGTGTGATGGGTGCTGCCTTCATCTTATATGAGATACTCTGTTGGGAATGGGACCATAGGACAGGGTTAAGTGAAGGACTGGGGTGACGAAGAGATTTGAGGAAGAGGAAGGCCAATGAATTCTCCTGGGAGCCACCTGACAGAGCTGTCCTGTTCAGCAGATAGCAGGAAAGATGGATTGTTTGCATCTGTTGTCAGAGAAGGGGATGGCCCAAAAAGGAATGGTTGGCCTATGTAAAGGCATCCCTGCTGATTGGCATGTGCTCAAATGTGTATATGGGGGAGGGCTGGAATGGGTCCTAGTGTGGAATTGTTACCTGGGTTCTAACCTAGCAAGGCCTTCTCTTGTAGCCCTACTGTTCCTGGCGTCTATACCTCAAATGCTGATGAGAGGAGAAGGAGTAAGACAAATGCTCTGTGATGTATCTGAGTGGTTAAGGAACTGCTCTGTTGAGCTTATGGTGTGGGTTGAGTTTGAATTCCTGGGAGGAGCCTATTTTAAAACTTATGGTCATTTATGACATAGTTCTGTGCCTGGCAGACTGAAGATATGGGGGGACATGTCAAGGTTTTAACTTCTCCCCCTACACTCCCAGTTTTAATTTTGTCAAATATTTGCCCCTAAATTGTCAATCTGGTCTCTATAGGGTTTTTTTAAAGCCCCTCTTTGGAATGGTTTTAAAAACAAGTCAGGTGGTGATGGGATGCTACGAAATGGCAAGGTTTTTTTCTCCAGTTTGTGGAGGGCATGTTGTGCCAGAGTGTGTCAGGGAGGCTGGGATTTCCCCAAAGGTGTGAGTGTCATTCTTCAAGATCCCAGGGGGAGGGATCAGTCCCCATACCTCTGCAAGTTTCCCATTCCTTCCCTGTAGAGTGAGCCACTGGTGATTGTGCTTTAAATTTGTTCCTTTGATTGATATCTCAAATGTGTCTTAGCCTCTTTGGCAATTGAGAAACAATGTGGTTTTTCCCCTGACTGTTATGACTTTTTGCCCTATCAGGACTATGTAGAGTCTCTGCAGGTGACCTGCCAGGAAGGTAGCTATGTAGGTGCTGTGATGTGTGACATCTCTTTCCTTTCCTTATGTTGTGCTCCTAATACAGTGTTTGTGGGGAAGAAAAGGAAATTTGAATTACTGTTTGTTGTGAGGTGTTTGGACTGGCAGTAGCTGAATCTTTATTGGATGGATCACTGGGGCATATGGAATGGCACGCCTTGTGATGTAGATGTGTGTGTGCTGGAAGTGTATCACTGTTGTGGGATCATTAGTTGTTTGTGTAGATTATATATAGGCATTCCTGTTGCATAATCCCTGATTAGTGGGCACTGCAGAATTTCCAGGGATGCTGTGTTTGTCTTTTTAAAGCTGTTTCACGATGTTCTTGTGATTATCTTCCCCCTTCTGAGATGAATTCACATTGGATATGTCGTCCATTTCACTGGCATAGCAGAAATGCATCTCTGGTACTGGTCTAATGTACAGATTTGCTCTGTCCAATATTGAATGTATTATGTTTATACCAGATCCATTATTAAGAATTCATTTTGTCAGATAGTAGGATAAGCCACAGCCTTTGTTATCGATATGTGGCAAGCAGTAACTGATTGTTTTTACTATAGTTAATGAATATATTTGGCCTGACTGTATTATGTGGGCTACAAATGACACCAGAAGTTAGATTAAAGGTAAAGAATATAATTCTTCAGTTTTGTATTCATAAAACTAACCTTCATCCTTAGATTTGCAGTTATTTTCATGGAAAAAAAAACACTGTCAGCATGGGAGATCATAATTTAAGTTAGTTCTTCTTATGACTTCTTAGGTAGAAATCTACTGATGCCATTTGAGGAGCATGCTGAATTAGAGCCTCTGGAGCTTGTGTGGGCAAAGTGTCGTGGGTACCCATCTTACCCAGCATTGGTATGTATATCTGGTTCACAACCTGCCTTCTTTCCAGGGTGGACATTTTGACAACTAAATTTTTAGTACTAACCTTACAACGCTGTTAAGGTGCTACACTCAATATGCCAGCAAGTTTGGAAAACTCAGCAGTGGCCAGAGGATTGGAAAAGATCAGTCTACATCCCAATCCCAAAGAAGGGCAGTGCCAAAGAATGCTCCAACTACCGTACAATTGCACTCATTTCACACGCTAGCAAGGTTATGCTCAAAATCCTCCAAGGCAGGCTTCAGCAGTATGTGGACCGAGAACTCCCAGAAGTACAAGCTGGATTTCGAAGGGGCAGAGGAACTAGAGACCAAATTGCTAACATGCGCTGGATTATGGAGAAAGCCAGAGAGTTCCAGAAAAACATCTACTTCTGCTTCATTGACTACGCAAAAGCCTTTGACTGTGTGGACCACAGCAAACTATGGCAAGTCCTTAAAGAAATGGGAGTGCCTGACCACCTTATCTATCTCCTGAGAAATCTATATGTGAGACAGGAAGCAACAGTTAGAACTGGATATGGAACAACTGATTGGTTCAAAATTGGGAAAGGAGTACGACAAGGCTGTATATTGTCTCCCTGTTTATTTAACTTATATGCAGAATACATCATGCGAAAGGCTGGACTGGATGAATCCCAAGGTGGAATTAAGATTGCCGGAAGAAATATCAACAACCTCAGATATGCAGATGATACCGCTCTGATGGCAGAAAGTGAGGAGGATTTAAAGAACCTCTTAATGAGGGTGAAAGAGGAGAGTGCAAAAATGGTCTGAAGCTCAACATAAAAAAAAACTAAGCTCATGGCCACTGGTCCCATCACCTCCTGGCAAATAGAAGGGGAAGATATGGAGGCAGTGATAGATTTTACTTTCTTGGGCTCCATGATCACTGCAGATGGTGACAGCAGCCACGAAATTAAAAGACGCCTGCTTCTTGGGAGGAAAGCGATGACAAACCTAGACAGCATCTTAAAAAGCAGAGACATCACCTTGCCAACAAAGGTCCGCATAATCAAAGCTATGGTTTTTCCAGTAGCGATGTATGGAAGTGAGAGCTGGACCATAAAGAAGGCTGACCGCCGAAGAATTGATGCTTTTGAATTGTGGTGCTGGAGGAGACTCTTGAGAGTCCCCTGGACTGCAAAGAGAACAAACCTATCCATTTTGAAGGAAATCAACCCTGAGTGCTCACTGGAAGGACAGATCCTGAAGCTGAGGCTCCAATACTTTGGCCATCTCATGAGAAGAGAAGACTCCCTGGAAAAGACCCTGATGTTGGGAAAGTGTGAGGGCAAGAGGAGAAGGGGACGACAGAGGACAAGATGGTTGGACAGTGTCATCGAAGCTACCAACATGAATTTGGCCAAGCGAGGCGGTGGAGGACAGGATGGCCTGGCGTGCTCTGGTCCATGGGGTCACGAGGAGTCGGACATGACTTAATGACTAAACAACAACAACCTTACAATAAAGGACACACTGTGCAATGTAGTTGATAGAGTGACAGACCCGTATTCAGAAGGCCTGGGTTCAAATCCCCTCTCTGCCATGGAAACTCACTGAGGATATGGAACTGGTTAAAGAACTCCTTAAACATCTCACTTTCCTCAAAAGCCCTATTAGGGTTGCTGTAAGTCGATTCTGACTTGACAGAACATAACATAAAGCTTTCAGTACAGTTGTTAGGAAAAGAAGGTATCCCCAGGAAGAACTGTGAACAACACTGATGTCTTAGTTAAGATGTATTCTTGAAGGCTATCATGGCCAGGATCCGATGGTTGTTGTAGGTTTTTCGGGGTGTTTGGCCATGTTCTGGAGGATTTTCTTCCTAACGTTTTGCCAGTCTCTGTGGCCGGCATCTTCAGAGGACAGGATATCCCACACACTACACCAGAACACAGACAGAGTTCTAACTCCTGTCTTAGGATATGTAGAATACAGATAAGCTGTGTTCTCTGTACAGTTTAAAGCTTACTCTGCATCTGTTTTCTAGAATGGCTTCCAGTTTTACATCTCCAGACTCTGCACTACTGCTTGTGTTAATTAATTAACTGTAGTACTCCACTCCTACTACCTCATTCTTCTTCAGTGTCTTATGGCTCCATATTACATCCAGCCTAAATGCTCAGACAGTTGTAAAATGGGTTCATTTATTAATATTTTAAATCAAGACTTCCCATTCTGCCCTGATAAATCAGAAGATTGCTGTCCATGTTCCCACCCTGTCTCCAGTAGCTTTAGATACTATAGAACTTTGGACTGGATGTCTTTGGACTGAATATGTTGAGTGTTTTCTGTATGCTTTGAACTGTGTTTAGATTATTGATCCTGAGATGCCACGAGAGGGTTTGCTTCATAATGGAGTCCCAATTCCCGTTCCACCGCTGGAGGTATTGAAATTAGGAGAGCAGAAACAAGCAGAGGCTGGAGAAAAGCTTTTCCTTGTCCTTTTCTTTGACAACAAAAGGACATGGTGAGTAAATGTTTAAGAATAAGATGAACAATTGAAGCATGCAGAAGATTGGGGGGGGGGAGGGGAGATAATAGATTATTTGACCACATTGCAGATATCTAGATATACCATTACATAGCTTCCTTCTCCTGGAGAACTTGCATGCTGCTGCAATACTACTAGTGAGATATACTTATGAGTTATTGTTGCAATTAAATGAATAGCAATAAAAATTTCTGTAAATTTGGAAATTGGCTGGATCTGTTTATTTGGCAGAAGATATTTAGGCTCAAAGTAATTACAAATATATTTCCTTGTGTTTTGTTATACACTGCATAAATAATTTTTGTCTGCTTATGTGTTCCTGAACTGCAGGCAGTGGCTTCCACGAGAAAAAGTTCTTCCCCTTGGAGTGGATGATACAGTGGATAAATTAAAAATGATGGAGGGACGAAAAACGAGCATCCGCAAGTCTGTCCAAGTTGCATATGACCGTGCCATGATTCATATGAGTCGAGTTCGGGGAGATCATCCTTTTGTCACACCAAATTATCTCTAGGGACTGAAACAGTTTTCTCTGCCCTTCTTGCTTTCCTTGGAAACAGTGCCTGTATCTGTAGGCATTGTTGGCGCCGTGGGTCTTGGTGTAACTGAGCAGTAGGGAGCTTCTCCACTGCCTAGAGGAAGATGTAACTGCCATGCTTGTTTCTATTCAAAGCGGAGGTGCACTGCTCCTGGTGTTAGGAAAAGGTTTCTGAAAAGTACCTGATCTGTGCCAAAAACCCTGCCTTGGTTCTTTCAGAATATGCTTCACTGAAGGGCCAGCAATGTCATGGAGCAGTGCAGTGTAATGCTGTGGGCTTGACAGAACCTTCGATCTAAAAAGCTGAGCTTGTTTGCTGATTGGACTAGAAGGTCCACAAGTCTTTTGTTTTTGTTTTTTTTTAATCTTCAGCTAGTCCTGGAGAATCTCTGGAGGCTGCCACTGCTATAAAGAACTCAGTATCCTTTTAATGCCTTCTATGTGCCAAATTTACTGTATTCATCATACTTTTTCATTTTATTTTTAAAAGCACTGGTTTGCTCCACTGCATTTATTCATTTATACCCTAGTCTAGAAGTCTCATGCCTAGGTTTATATACCTGATGTTTATGTTTAGTCTCACCTGCAGGAGAAATAGAGATAATATTTTAGTGAGTTTTCTCTTTACCTCATTCCTACTTACACTGAGTTTTAAACATGAAGAAATCACCTCTAAAATGATTTGTCTTACATTTATGAAGTAGTTTTTACATTTCAACTGCGGTTTCAGGTTAAAATATTGAAGTGGGCACAACAGTCTTTCAAAAGTTTTACAAAGGCCTAACCTGCTAGAAAAATGTTACTTAATGCAAAGTTTTGTTAGGGCATGTGGCAAGAGAAAGCTTTTTCAAACCTCTGGCCCCATCAACCCAGTTAAAAGACACTATATAGAGAGTAGGAGCTGCCTTATTCACTTTGGTACGTGGAGAAGATACCACCACCCTGAAGCTGAATGATTGTTGAATGCAGAAGCAACCTCTTGCCTGTGTAGAGAGTGCACCAGTTACAGAGAGTGCACTGGTTCCACATGCACACCTGCACCTGGTTGGACCAGGGCTGCTGTGCACCAGATTCTATATGAAGAGCTCTTTCCAGCTTTGTGTGGTATATCTTGAAATAGAATACCATGTGTACATCGAAGTGTGCTGCTTTGGATCAGGGTATCAGTGTCAAAGTGACAATTTCTCTTTACCCTGGAAAATTATCCTAACTTGTTTTAGGCTGCGTTGGAATGGTGTCTTACCTTCATGCTCACCAGAATACTTTGCAGTTTCGCCGTTTGCATTACCGTAAATAATTCATTATTTCCTGTTCTGCTGCATGAGCCCCCGTTATTGGGATCTTTTAATGAATAGAGCACAACTCCTCAGAGAATCTTATTTTTAATGTATATGTGCTGGGAAAGCAAGAAGAGCTGAAGTTTGCAAGATGAAAAACATTTCATGTTTGAATTTTGATTTAAGGATGGGTATTTTCTTTTGAAGCATTATGAACCAAAAGTGCAGAGCAAGATTGTAATTTGAAGAGATCATTTTTTGTTTTCCTTTTAAACTCAATTTTTAAAATTGTTTTATTTTTTCATACTAAAGAGATAATGGAACAAAATGTTAATGGGGAAAATCACTGCCATTTCTGTGTGATGTACTTTTTTAAAAAGAAAAGTACGGCATCTTATATATTGGGACATAAAATGACACTTTATGGAAAATATCTGTAAGGTATAAAGAAAATAAATGGGAGTTTATATATATATATAGTCAATTATGCCTGAGTGTGGTTATGTAAGGAAATGTGTACATAGTTGTAAAATACAGTTCTAAATTATTCAGGCCAATTGTAACCATTCTTGAAGTCCTCAGATGTGTTGCTGGGTCTTTTGTATGCACACAGTGTAATTAATTTAAAGCAACATACACTTTTCCCAGATTGTAGCTCAGCTGTGGACTAGTGACCTATGTATAACTGTTTTAATTTTTTCATTTTTAAAAAATTACATTTTAAGGATTTGAATCAGTTAATATCCTGCTATTGCTATGGGACCTAAACGTGACTTGTCAGTCTGCTGTAAAGCACAGATGGCTCTATTTATTGTAGAAAGTGAGTTTATTGCTTTCTAGAACTGTTTATATCAGATGATGTAAGAGTTAATAAAATCCTATGCTTGTAAAGAAAAAAAATGCTAATTTTACCTGCTATAATCTGACTGTCTGAAACTATATTTTCTCTTTGAGAAATAAATGTTCTAATGTAAAATTCCTGATTTAATTGTTTTGGTCTAAGAAGATCATTGGCTCAATCAAATCTGATGATTTACCAGTTTCCCTAAGTCCCAAAGAATCCAGTAGCTTTCATAAACTTTTTCTGGAGTATCTCTCCCTCCATCTGTTTCCCTTGTTTTAGTTTCAGGCTTGGCAGAATGTTGAAAGATTGCTTGATACAAGCAGGTGGGACTTCTCATAATTAGTATAGAAAAAGTGAAAGACTTACTGTAATTCAGTGTGGGAGCATTGAAAAGATAGGAATGGAAAATACTATGAGATGAAACATTGATCTATCAAGTTGTGTGTGTGGGAATCCCTCCTCTTCAGTTTCTATGGTGTGTGTGTGAACATACAGGCTTTTGAGCCACTGTGAGAACTTGAACATGTGGATAAGTAGTTTCTGTTCCCAATGCAATATTATTCATACCAAGTTTTCCATTGAAGCATATTCACAAGTCTTTTGAAATACTGGCAGTCATCCTATAGTAACCTATGACTGTTTCTGTCTGTTTCAGATACAGAGTAGACTTACATAATACATATCTTCAGTTTTGTCTGTTAGTTTCAGTAAATTGGTCCTCAAAGCTGGAATAGAGTGAATGTGCCATTCTATCTAATAGGATGGAGTGATATTAGAGCAATGTTCCCTCTAATTTCTGCTAGTGGTGCGCTGGTCGCTGCCTCCCTATGTGTGGGGTTCCAGCGGCAACTGGAAGTAAATGGGCAGCAACATTGATCTGGCAGTGCAGGATTGATGCAGCACTGTGCTCACGCAGCGTAAAGGAAACACTGTATTAGAGTTATGGTAGGGTTTTTGTTGTTGTTTTTTAGCTTTGCTCATACAGGAAGGTTTTTGGTTCAACAAATATGTTTGTTTTCTGACAATCAGAGGTCATTCTACATTTGAGGTAGAACTTTTCTTTGGAATAGGGAGGCAAGTCCTATTTGTTGATATCTCCTTCAGGAGAGAAAGACTGTTGTGCCTTAGAGTGCAACTGGGTAAAAGGGTCCTTTGGAAAGATCGAAGCTTGGAAGTAACCTGTTACAATCAAAATGTGTATTGGACTCATTGAAGGGTAATTCCCCTTCTTTACTTGGCAACAGGTTCTTTCCTTGATGCTGGGGTAAGTAAAAGAGATCCTTTTGCCTGCTCTGCAGCCTTATTCAGACATTCAGAAGAAGATCAATTTGAAAGAATAGCAGGGAGAATTCTAGTCTTCTCCCCACAAATTGGTGCTATCCCATGGTGAGCCAGAAGGGATATCTGAAAAGGAAAGCTTCTGCAAGACACAGAGTCACTCAATGCATTCAGGATCCTGAACAGCCTGGGTTCCCAATCATGTGAAAAGGCCTCATGTGTAGCAGACTGTCTCCACGTCAGACTGTTGTTAGCAGACAGATGGAGGAACTAGAAATTTCTCCCTTTTCATACTTTCAAAGTAATTCTTTTTTTAGCATATGAATATGGCTTAAGTCAGTTTTGCTTTTCCTGACTTCTGGAGGTTAGTTAGGGAGGGTGAGAACACAGACCTTGTTGTACCAAGGCTCAGGAAAAATGGCCCCTCTACGGCCTGTCCACATAAGTTCATGTGTGTATAAGAGGGCAGGCCTCTCAGTGGAATGGATTCTGCAACCCTCATCTATGAGAGAGAGAGAGAGAGAGTGTGTGTGTGTGTGTGTAGGGAGGGAGGTGGACAGACAGTGAAGCCTGCTGTGCTGATCACCAGCTTGGCAGCGAGTTAGGCAAACAACAGGAGAGGTGGTCACATGGGTTGCTGGGGGGGTTGAGCCAATGGACCACTGGACTCTGCAGGCTTTCAAACAGTCATAGCGGATTAAGATGGATGGGTATAATGGGAAAATGGTATAATTGGAAAATCCAGCTCTATGCAGGCTCCTATCAATTCTGAATCTTTGTGATAGTGTGAGACCTTGGCTTCATAGTTATTTTAAAAAACGAAGGGGAATTGTTATATATAATGCAGGTAGCCTTTGTAGGAGGGAAGCCTTTGGCCCATATCATGGTCTCCCTAATTGGCTCAAGTATTTCACCTTCATCAGTGTGCCTGTAGATATGAGGAGCCTTTTCCAGAAAGAGAGAGATCACACTGAATGTTTGAAACTGGAATTTTCCACATGTGAAACTCAAACTTTTCCATAAACCCAAGGTTCTTCAAATCACAAATATGGTCTTCATGTATATGATTGGGTCTATGTGACCACAGGTAGCAAATGCCCCATGGTGTATCTGTCTCCTGTCCATTTTGGTGGTTGGATGCATGAGGAATGCAAACAGGTATATAAGGTATGTGGGTCCTAGCAGTTCCTTCTGTTTTCTTCCAGCATGGCTATTGCTGGTTAGACATGCAAATGGAATGGAGTTCGACTCTGATATTCTCCATGATGCACCTGGAACTCCTACTTCCCTTTCTCCTACTTCCCTTTCCTGTGCTCTGAGGTGAACTATTGGAGAATTTTCCCATGAGAATGTGGTTATGACTGCTCCTGTTGCCTCTCCAGGTTCCTCTCTGGTAAAAGGCTTGTTTTTCATCTTGCAGTGGGTTTTGGGTTGATGTCCAGGGGAAATCTATGCATCCTTTATGCAAAACTCCCCAAAAGGGTGCTGTATTACACTGCATGTCTTTTTTTATTTTTGTACTGTGTAGTCAAAAAGGTGTGCATGAAGTGTTCGCGTGTGTGTGAAAAAAGAGATTGTAGGCTTTCCTGGAGACTCCCAGTTTCTGGGTTGTTGCTATTTGCAGCATCCATGAAGTGAAAAGATGTTGCAGACAGCATGCCTAACAACCTGTGTGGTGTGTTACTTATGCGGTGAAGCAGAGAAATGGCACTGAGGCATCCTGTTGCTGTGAATGGATTGTTTTTTTCTGCAGGTATCTGTCACTGGATATTGTTGCCATGCCAGTCCAAGAACAGTGGTCACTAGTAATATTGTCATATATGTTGGGGTATGCCTTTTGTTTTCTTTCATTATCTGTTTTTGCAGTGGCATTTTTCTCTCTGGAACTTTTGTGCTGGGTAAGTAGAAGATACTGACTACATTACACTGTTGGCTGTAATAGCATTAAGTCTGGGACAAGGGAACATGGTCAGAATCTATTCCTAGACCTCTGGTGATTTGGAATTTCTGATTCTTAGTTGTTAATAACAAACAAAAGGATCCCCTCTCCCCAAATTTGGTTGATGTAACAAAGAAAGTTTGGAGTAACTAGAATTAGACTGTTGTGTGAAAAGTACTGAGTCCAGTTCAGTCCTGGTTCTGAAATTGTATTCCCAGGCTCAGAATATGCTCAGAGACACCCTGTTCTTTATTTCCTATGTGTAGCTCTTCTGCACATGGTTTTGGCTGGTGTATATTGGGATTTGAGTGAAAAACAGAGTAGATCTGACAACTCTGAAGTCTGCCCACATTTGGTATAAATGGCCCGCTGGTATGGGAAGCGGGCTAGGATTGCTTGGACCATCTCATACATGCTGAACACTTATATTTCTCTCATTCTAGTGCAGATTATAATCTGGATATTATCCATTGAGCTTGGCTTGTGGATAGATAACAACCCTGGTGAAAGCAGATAATTTCTGCAAGGGAGATAAGTAGTCACACACCACACCATATAAGTTCCTCTAGCTGTTTGGATTTCTTTTTCTTTATCTGGCAGGGTAGAGGATTATTCTGTTAAAATAATTTAATTCTCTCTTAAATTCTGCAAGAGTTTAACTCCCAGATTCAAAAATGGAGCCACCAGCATTACATTCGGAAAAAGTGCTGAAGTCTGAATCAGCAGCATAGATGCCAACGATCTCTCCCTCCTCATTTAGCTGGAGTTTCAGGATGACCCTGCAGGCTTGGATTTGCACCTCTTCTTCAGGATGGATGATAAGGGAGAGAAGACAGTCCGCTAGACGGGAATCATTCCCAAAGAGGACCTCATGAAGGGATGACTCATTGTATTGCCAGTGCACTGACTGGTAGTGAGGAGTCAAGCGACCTTCACAAAGTCGTTCCACAAACACCAGCAACTCAAATAATAGGTTTCCAGGCTGAGATGTTTGAAAGAGGTTGAGAAATTCAGGGTACACCTTAAAAGAAGTAGCAGCAGAGTCAGTTTCTAGTCTTAAAAAGAGAGAGAGTACAATAAATAGGCTTGGGCATGAGGCTTCAGTTTACTCTGCAGGGGAAGGCTCCCATGCATCAGGGAGGGCATATGCTTATATCTCTTCTTTTAATGAACCCCTTGAGCTGCATCAGCCTTGGAAGTCTAGCTTTGCCCTCTTCTCATGCCTTTTGTTCCTCTCTTCTCCCAAGTCCCGTTTGCTTTCTCCTCTTTTCCAGTTTTCAATGGAGACAAGAAGGGAGTACTCACCTGACAATTCATGATGTCAAACAGCAGATCTTCCTTCTGAGCCAGCATGCTAAAGAATTTTAAAACCTGCACCTGAAAATACAGATTATATCATCAGCACAAGTAGAGTGTCTCTCTGTGGGTGAGGGCTTCTAAATGATGCCTTAAAAGACTGATGGTTAAGGAGTTGGCGGCTGGAGCAAGGCAGCCTTAGTACCTGAGCCAAGGTGTTTCCCAATTGCAGAATTTCCATTAAAGCAGGCATAAGCTTTCTTAGCAGCACATGTGTGTGATCTGGCAACTGCAGCCCATTCAGTAATCTCAGTCCTGCGACATGCACATCGTAATCCCATATACTGGTGATAATTTCAAGAATTTTGGGAATGAATTCCTGCACAAAACAAAGAGCATTTTGTGATTGTGAGCCAAGCGCCAGAATTGTGCAATTTCCGTACGTCAGGGCATGATAAACTGTATGGAAGCTTGTCTCTTATGCCATGTTTGGCTTCCTGTGATTTCGTTAACCTCATTTTTCACGGTGAAGGAGCTTCTAAAATGATTTCCAAAGCTTGACTATCACATTAATTTTTTACCCAATAGTTTGTAATGGTAAGCATAACTTATCAGTGCTTCCAACATGTAGTGGATTCCAGAATTAGAAAAGTTAGTAGAAAATGATTGCCAGTTGAATTGTTAATGAGTTCAGAACTCCAACTCACTTAAGGTTAAGTTAGAAGGCACATGTTTTTAACAGGTAGTTACTATTAAATTGCCATTTAAGTTGTGTTAGGTTACTACAGTATAGCCTTAAGGGAAAGAAGCAGAAAACTCCTATTCATGTTCCCACCCCCACCCCACACAGTCCTCCTTTTCCTCCAAGGCAAAATAAATTACTCCCTGTTTTGTCTCATAAGAACAGCCCTGTGGGGTTGAGAGAAAGAGGCTGAAAGAAAGAGTTGCTGGCCACTCAGTGAGTTTAGCAGCTCAGTGCAGATGTGAACCTGCATTTTCTGTGTCCTAACCCAGTACCATATTAATCACAACACAGCAGCTCTCTCCTCCCCTTGAACGAACTATTAGCCTTACCAAGGTAATCAGATCACTCATTCCAAAGGTACTGATACTGAAATATTTGACAAGCCATAACATTTTTGGAAACAGTTGTTGACTAAGAATTGAAACCAATTCAAATTTTAGTCTTAAGGAGTTTTTTTTTAACAGAACGAAATATGCAGATTAGAATACATACAACATTGTGAATGTTGATGTTTACAATGGTGGAAGGTGAAAATATAGACAAAGGTGTGTTTGTAGACAGAAGAAGACCAACGAAAAAGTTGCCTGTTATTTTCACCAAGCCTCTTAAGCGCTTCGATTATGCACAAGGGACATTTTAGAATAAAATACATTTTAAAAATATATTTCACATTTGGCCTATGGTTGTAATGCCAGAATCGAGTAGAGATATGGCCCTGGGAACTGAATCTCTCATAACTGGTACAAGTCGTGTTCATTGAAATTCAGGAGGGCTAATAATAAAGCCATAAAGGAACATAAATATGTATGAATCAATAAGTAGTGGCTAATGCAGCTGTGTTTTTTTTCCACAGACAGCAAAAAATCTGACATTCTTCAAATAACTTTTTTCTTGCAGGTATTTTGTGTAAGTAACCAAAAAGATCCTTAGCTTACTATCCTGTATCTACTTAAATGGGAATAAGCCCCTTTAGACTGAGGGGAGTTAATAAGTGGACATGTACAAAACAATGGACAACACTGCAGTTGAGCAGATTGTGGTTCAAACAAAAAAAGAATAGTGTTCATGTTAACTACAAGTAGAAATGGTAGTTCTCCCACTGCAGCACACATAGACCTTCCTGTAGGACTGAAAAAAAGCTAGGACTCACCCTGAATTAAGAGAATAATTTGTCACACATAGGTGTGCGCGCATATATAAACCCAACTACAATTTATTTGTTTTGCACATCACACACAATGCATACATATGCACACAATTAAAGAAAACCTTCAAGAAGCTGAAATTCTTTGAAGTCCACAACTTCTGATCTAGACCATTAAAAATCCCAGTTATATGGCCACCAGTTGCTTTTCATTTTTTTTGAGTGGGGGATGTACTATGCACAAATGCCAAGTTAACTGTTATACATAAGTTGAGAAATAAGCTGCAGAGCTGTTTGAAGAACTAAAATTCATCCTCAAGTTTTCAACTAGTTTTTGGAGAGAATCCTCATGGCTTCTATCATAAAACAGTGGTTTGACAATATTGACTGGATGAAAAAAGGAACGCAAATCAAGTGAGTTAACATTCAAAAATTAAAGCAAGGTGTTTTACCCTCACTTGTGGACTTAAAAAAGTTACTACTGATGGCGTTAAATTTAACACATTATTGATGATCTTTGGTTAATTCTGACACCTGCATGGAAGAAGCTGTTAATAAACCTTGAATTCTGGATACCTTAACCATCCAGATATGTTGACTCATCCCTGCCCTAATATTAGAATGTTTATTTCAAGACTTGGCAAATGTGCTGAAGTAATAGGTAGGGTTTCCCTTCCTATTTATACTGAGATAAATCTGAGAGTACAGGGGATTTTAATGGCCCACATGGCTAGTGTCCTGTAATAAATCTTAAGCATTCTTGGAATGGTTTTCTATTCCTCTTTTTATCATCACTGCTACTCCAGTCACTGTCAACATGCTGATCTGTTAGGGGGATACCCAAATGTTGTAACCAGAATAAGTTGTGCAACTTCCTCTGATTTGTTCTGCACAGATTCACTGCTTTCCTCTTTAGAGAACTTGCACAGTTTTGTGCCATGAGATAACCAAAAATTTAATCACCTGCAACTTATCTGTTAAGGCCTTTGTGCACAAATCTTGCTCTGTGTGTGGCTGAGTGTCCCCTAGATTTAGTTGCCAATATCATCACTGTCTGGAAGACAGTTTTAAAAGCAGCTTGGGGCCTATATAGGATCTTATTTAGTACACACATTGTGGATGCTCCACAACCCCACATTAATGGCTCTGTAGGGGCTTTAAAATAATGCAATAATATTTGGAAGCTGTGCACTCCTGTATCAAACAAGATAGGTGCACAAATTTGAGCAATTTTTTTTTTAAAGGGAGGATGTGAAGGACTTTTATTTCTCCCAGAGCAAAAATATCACCTCAGCCATTTTAGATGAGGTACCACAGTGTTGCCATGGAAGAGATACATGTGCGAAAGTGTTTACTAGAGATGAGACTTCTGCATTTAACTGACTTCCATCTCCATAATTTGGCAGGAATTCCCCAAGCCAAATTATGGGAGTGACAGACCCATAGCAGCATGAGGTAGAAGACTCCTTCTTACCTGCATTTGGTTCCTTCACTGTTTCTCCAGTCAGCAAGAAGAAAAGTGCCCCATGGGAGAGTGAATTCTGATGTGCTGCCTCCGTAACCCTATATGGAGGCAGACTCTGTCAGAACTTGCCCTCTCACGGGGCTTTGCCAGTCTCAGGGAATCTTAACAGGGAATTCCCACACAGCAGCAGGGTACTTTCTTCCTGCTGACCGAAGAAACATTAAGGGGCCTGTTCTTTTTTTAAAAATTTAAATTTAAACTTTAATTAGAATTAGGTAAAGGGTACAAGGGATGAAAGGAATAAAAAAAGGAAAGAGAACATTAAATAAATTGTTGTCAAATGTTATTGTTCACGTTACAATGTCTAATCAACTTTCCGCATTCCTATAGTTTAATTGCCCTTCTAGATTTCCACTTACAGAGGGGCCTGTTCTGACTCATACTGCTCTGGGGCTTTTGCTCTCATAATTTAGTCCAGGAAGCTCCTGCCAAATTATGAAGGAGGAAGTCCCTTAAATACAAAATTCCCATCACTGTGTATAAAATATTCTCCTGGGTTACTTTGAATGATTGAATCCTGCCCTCTAGTGATCATAAAATGATGGTTGCGTAATACTACCGTGTTTCTTATATTAATTTTTGCTTCAAAAACGCATTAGGGGCTTATTTTCAGGGGATGTTTTATTTTTTTCATGTACAACAATCTACATTTATTCAAATATAGTCATGCCATCTTCTGGTTGCTGCACAATGGTGGAGGGCAGGGTTTCACTTAACTGGGGCTTATTTTTGGGGTAGGGATTATATTATGATCATCCTGAAAAATCATACTAGGGCTTATTTTCAGGTTAGGTCTTATTTTCGGGGAAACAGGGTAGTGAAGCAGGATAACTGTCCAATTTTCTTATGTTATAAAGCTCTAGAGATGGAACTTTCTGGTTAACCCAAATGGGGAAAAAATACAAAAGAAGTTCTTTATTTCTTTTTCAGAGTCTTTTGTGGCTTTACAATAGAGAGCCTCTGAAATATGGAAGATTTGAGATTCCGAAAAAGAAGTCGACAAAATTTATGGAATTTCTTAAGTATTTTGGATTACCTCCATTTGACCCATGTACACAAAATCAGCTTATATGATATTCCAGCAAATAGTGTTGCAAGTCTCATGATGAGGATTGTCAGCTGCCAATTAGAATTCAGAGAACATCCTGGAAGGGGTATGTTGGAAGTTTCAATCTTTAAAATGGCCTGGAAAACCAGAGTGACTTTAGCTGCTTGGTAACTTGTTCACTGCTGCTGAGAGAGCTCTTCTGACCTTCATTTTGGATTAGATTTATTCTTTGCTGGCCTCCTACTGGTACTGCTGTTCCTCCACCACAATTACATTTTTTAAAAAAATCTTGCTGCTGCTCCTCCACTTTTGAGTTACTTTTTGGATTATTTGGATTCCCTGCTTTTTTCACTTCTTATTGTATAGATTTTTGGAGAGATTTTCCCCCATTTTCTTTATTGTTGCTTGAAGTGCCTGCCTGCCTGACCCTGCTTTCTCTGGCCTAGTTTGGGGGGCTCTGTAGATTCAGATATTTTGGGGTTTGCTGAAACAACCTGTACCTGAAAACTCCCACAACTGAAGAAGGAGCCCCATGAAAGTGCCCGAGCTGAAAGTCAATGGAATCTTTTCCTTGCACATCCCAATAAGGCTTATAAAATTCTGTGTTGCATGGTTTGCAACTACTTATAGATGGTCACAACTGACAGAATTCAAATGTGCTATCTCTTGCAGCTTCTCAAGCTGAATTAATACAGGCACATCCATCACTGAAGTGATGATTTTGCTTTGTGTGAAAGAGACATCACAGATCAGACCCTCATGGACAGAGCTTCCATAGCATTTGTCATCACTTTGGACTCGTAAATTTTCACTGCAGGGAGTTTACATGTTTAGTTGCAAGCCATCAAATCATGAAACATTGACTAATGTTAAACGGCAACCATGAATATAGATCAACCGTGATGTGACACATAATGCCTGATATAGAGTAATGATATCTACTAAAGCAATCACCTGAATTCTAATTCTAAACTTCCAGATTCCAGTGAAGGCTTTGAGGGCATGAAGTGTCTGAATCTTGATGCTGATGTCTGGATCATCCAAAAATGAGGCCACCAGTTTGATATCCTCGTAGGTACATGCAGATGCCTGAAACAGTAGAACATAAAAAGTTGTGTGTCTGAGTCACTTTATAAAGTTGCTTGCAAACAATGTTTTGCAATCTTTCAGACCTATGCTCACCCTACTGGTTTCAATGAATAGAGTTTAACAATGTATTTCTTTATTAAGAACAGAATTCTCAAAATAAGCATCTCTAGGCAAAAACATTAAAAATGTTTAGAATTATGCAGAAACATCATAAAATGCAGTCAAGAAATGAAATTATTGAAACAAGATAAAGGAAAAACAAAGACCAAAAGTAATCAACAAAATTAGCTGATATTTTTGTGGTATTATTAACAGAGCGGGACATTTAGATTTTCATGAAGTATGAATGTCTAAAGAGTTGATGCCGTAAATCAGAAAAACCACTTTGGGATTCACAGTGGGAGAGACACAGGAAGGCAGATTCTGATCCCAAGCATATTATGGCTTTAATCACATCTGGAAACTGGCCAACAAGCAGTGCAGGTGGTGTAAAGAATAAAAACAAAAACAAACAAAAAAATCTGGGCTCAGCCATCAAAATCCCACATTCTGAACTAGCTATAGTTTTCCATGGCTTTCAGAGGATGATCTATGGCTGAGGAAATCTCTGCCCTCCAAGTATTGTTGAACTGTAGTTCCCATGATCATCTTGCCATTGGCCACATTGGCTGGAGGTGACTGGAACTGGAATTGAACAACAATCAGAAGGCCACCTGACTCTGATATAAAGCATGTTGTGATAGCCCAAAAGCAAGCTGATCACACCATCATTATGTGTGTGTGTGTGGCTTTCTGAGTATTTTCACGGACAAACAGAAAAGCAATTCAAAAGAAAATGCCCAAATGCATGTTTTCTGGTTTAAGGTATGTTGGTCAGTATCCTCTTGCCTAACAGGAGTGACATCACTTTTTGTGGCAGAGTGCTGCTAATTGGAGAGTTCCTCTTTAGAGATGGGATATTTATATTCATCTCCCTTTGAACCCACCCCCTCCAGAACCGGCTGGTTCGCTTACTGCTTGCAGTGAGGCATGTGCAGCCATCGTTGTTCACACTGTGCCAATTGCAGAAGTAGCCCAACCGGCACTTCCCCACATCTCTGTGCTGCTGACCACTCAGCAGCTGAACAGAGAGACTCACCAACCTGCCTCCTTGCCGGAGTGGTCAGCAGCACAGGGAGGCGAGGAAGCACCAGTCGGGCTACTTCTGCAATTGGCATGGTGCGGACAATGATGGCTGTGTGAGCCGTGCCCAAGCAGTAAATGGTCTGGCCAATTCTGGGGAGGTGGGTCCAAAGGGCCCGGACACCTGTGGTGGCGATATTCATATTTGTCTCCCCAGGAGATGAATATAAATATCCCATCTCTATTTCTTTTCTTGATTTCAAAGTGCATGTGACTTCGTATCATTGTACAAGTCATACATACCTCAAAACTGAAAAAGTAACTCCTTAACTGATAGCAATCTGCCATGGCTGGTGATATCATTCCTATTCTGCAGGTAGAGCTACATCACAGGATACTTTCTGTATTCTTTTTAAAGTTGATACAATGTACTTATTTATTTAAATTATTTTTACTCCACCTTTCTCTTTAAAAGGACTGAAGGTAGTTTGAAAAAAATTAAGACAATATTTAAAAGCTAAAAACAGTGAGTATACAAATATTTTAAAAAGAATTAAACAAGTATTATATTAAAAGGGACGTGGTGGCGCTGCGGGTAAAACCACAGCAGCCTCTGTGCTGCAAGGTCAGAAGACCAGCAGTCGTAAGATCGAATCCACGCGACGGAGTGAGCTCCCGTCGCTTGTCCCAGCTCCTGCCAACCTAGCAGTTCGAAAGCATGTAAAAATGCGAGTAGATAAATAGGTACCACCACGGTGGGAAGGTAACGGCGTTCCGTGTCTAGTCCCGCTGGCCACGTGACCACGGAAACTGTCTATGGACAAACGCTGGCTCTACGGCTTGGAAACGGGGATGAGCACCGCCTCCCTAGAGTCGGACATGACTGGACATTTGTCAAGGGGAACCTTTGCCTTTACCTATATTAAAAATGGTCAATAAAATCACATTTAAAAACAAGAGCACAACAATCCATTAAAAAAACCCTCTGGTTAAAAAACCTGGTTTATGAGAGGATTATTACATTTATAGTCTCAACTTCCTGCTTGCATGAAACTAAGGTTGGCAAAAATAGGTTTCCCACCCACCCACTGACCAAACTTAGATCTATGTGGCTTCAGTAACCTTGCTTTATCATTACCCTATGCTTTCTGTGGTGTTTGTGTCTCACTTTACAGGAACGACACCCTCCTTAAACTGGGGACTGCAGTGTCCTGATGGTGTAAAACAGACTGGAGCACAATTTAAAGAAGAAAAGGGCGCACAAGGAGATGGTGAAAGTCTCCTTCCACCACCCTCCCCAACATCCACGCGCTTCAAGATCTAAGTCTGGTCAGGACCTCGGTGGGAAGCTTATTTCTGCCACCTTAATTTCCATGCAAGCAGGACATTGAGGCTCCAAACTTAGGAAGCAGGGGCTGAAAGAGACGAAGCAGCAGAAGGGGGGCGGGGGCGGTAAAGCAACCTTGCACTCTTCATGTGCTTTAAATCAGCCCCACCATCCTGTGCTGTCCCGAGACAGAGAAACCTATGTTTAACAGAATGGGCAGAGACCATCAGGTGTGGTTTAGTCCTGAACCTGGCTATGTGTAGTAAAACATGGCTATCCTTCCTGCACCAGATGGTTTTTTGGCTTGCTTTTCCACCACTCTGCTGTACATCTTGCAATTCTGGGCTCTCACTTCTGTGTCCAGTAGATAAACGCATCGGGTAATGCCGTGGAGTATCATATTCTTGGAGTAGTCATCCAGCCTCGGATCGAGGGAGAGCAGGAGTCCCCTGACCTCTGTAGAGTCCACCACACTTTTAGACTGGTGTGCTATGGCAAGTCCTAAAAACAGAAAGGAAATAACTGGCAGCCCCAAGCATGGCAAGAAGGCAAAAGAAGGAGTGCCAGTGAATGATAAAACCAGTCTGGAAGAAAGCGTGTCCTGAACTGAATGAAAATGGCTAATATAGTTTGACTAGATCCTCTGATGATAAGTCACAGTTCTACAGGAACCCTGGCTTCCTGTGGATGAGCTCACATACTGGATCCCATTGCTGGTTTCTCCCAGCAATGCAGAGAGTGTGACTAAATAAAGCATTGTCCATCCCCAGGAGCCAGTTCTCTCTCTCCCTCTCTCTCTCCCTCTCTCTCTCTCTCTCCCTCTCCCTCCCTCTCTCTCTCTCTCTCTCTCTCTCCTTCTTCTTCCACAAGTCTGAAAAAGAAACCATGGTTTATTTTAGGTTTGTTTCTCTGGCTTGTTTGGAGAGGAACACCAGAAATGATTGGACATGCCCAACAGCAAACTGCTTATGAATTACACTGGGCCCATGTCTCTTCAAAAAAGACAGTATTTTCAAATATATTCTTGGAATTCAACAAAAAGCTATTTACAGAATTCTGCTTCTCAAAAGTTCTCAGAATTCTGGTTCTCAGAAGCAGGACAATGGCAGACAAAGGTATGCAGTCACTTGGAGATATATGACATTTAATTCATGGTCTTCAGTGCAATAAGCAGATTGCTCCATCTCCATGAGACTGGCAAAACCTAGGTGTCTACTCCTCCACCCCACCCCTCAGGTATGGCAGGAACTGGAAGACAGACGAGCCCTCTGTTGCAAAGTTTAAGAGACCATACTTAGCATTTTCCAGCTGGTCACCCTCCAAAAGTATGGTAGTAACTGGTCTCATCATCCCTACACAGCACAGATAGTGACATGCTGGCTGGGGATAATGGAAATTGTGGTGTGACACATCTAGAGGGAACTGTATTGGGGAAGGCTGATGTGTTGGATTAAGTTAGTGGAAAATTCCTGCCCAAACTGGTTAAGGTCCACCAGCCTTTGGTAGGCATCTGACAACCCACTTTATGGATGATTAACTGTGCAACAAAGGACTAGCCCTGTGGTTCTTTATATGACCCATACATAGGGCTTCAGTTTTGCAGTGTTTGTTGAGTTGTTTTGTTGCATGGCACCATGCAATAATGCCTGATTTGGCCCAGATATACCTTGTTCCTATACCGGCATCTGGAACACATTCAAAATATCTGTCCATACTCTTGGTTTGATAGTTGAGTGTTCAACCAGGGCTGCATGGAAAGTACTGTGTGAATGTACCCAAATACCTGAAAAACATGTGGGAGGCTCACAGCTACTTCTAAAACACAGCAAAATGCAACAGGAATGTTGCAGTCTTTCCCCAAATCCACACATTACTCACTGGCTAAAGTCAGTGGCTCTGGGTTGTAGGGGGGACTCTTGATCCCTGCTAAGATGGTCTTGGCTACCAGAAAGATGGCCCCAGCCCCTGCAGCTGCAGAGACCACATTTTTTGTTGTTACCAGCTCTAAATACTTCATCTTGTTGCCTTCAACTCCCAGGGCTCCGATCCAGAACCCTGATCTCCAGTAGGCCTCCAGTGGAAGCACTAGACTGGTCACTGCATGGTTTGTGATGTCACCACATTCTAACATCAGATCTTTCTGACATGCCATCTCAACATATAAGGAAAGGAAGGATGTAGGGGGAATTGAGGCTCCTGCTTCTGGATGCTCTGCTGAACAGGTCACCCTTTGTTTCAACTGTAAAATAGCCCAGGCAACCAGCTTTACACTGTGCGGGCCAAGGCTGGCAGAACTCTAACTGAAGGAACACAAGCACAGTGGCAAATAGGCTGTGCTCTGATCTCCCTGCCATGCTAAGTTTAGAATCTTACAGCCTTGCAGTTTGTTTGGAAATATTCATATACATTTCATAGCAGGTGCATTTCACTGACTTAAGCTAGCCGTGAAATGTTAACTACATTTGATTTAATAACCCCCTGTCAAAAAGCTGCTTCCATTACTTTGTCACACTTAAAGTGATTAGGAAATGGAAACCTGAATAGGAATGATTCCTGCTGAATGATACAGGGCAAAGCAAATGGGCTGCACTCACTATGAGTCACAAAAGGGGAGGGAAAAGATGCCCCACGTCTGGACACTGAGCCTCACAAGGGCTCAGCTCCCACTCTGACCGTGTTCCTGGCTGCCATACATTCATTTCCATGGGGAAAAGGAAAGTATTCTAAAAGGAAATCCAGATGCCCAGATGCAGCTTGCAGGAGAAATAAAATCAATGTGTGTAGACCTCTGGGCATTCAAGCACACCGTGGTCCCACAAGAGCCCTTGCAATCTATGTACCACTCTCACATTGTAACTGATAGATCATAGATGCAAACAGAAACATGCACACCTTCCTCTTAATAAATTGCAAGAGCAGCATTCTGAGACATTCTGTTTTCTGTAGGGGGGGAAAAGGACAAGATGGTGTTGCGCCCCCCCCCAACCCCTTATTGCATTTATAAAAGCATAATAGATTGGCAGTTGAATCCTCCTTCAACACTGATTAATGGGACAGTGCCCTCCATTGACCGTGAGGATAGGAACCTCATTTTAGGGGACCTGGACAGATGGTGTGGCACACACAGCGCTTGTCTTCCAACAGAGGGCAATGGCCTGGGGACTCGGGTGGAAGAGCTGGGAAGCGGCCACTGCTACTGCCCAGCACCTGCATCCCTCCGCCTCATGGCTGGTTTGGTCCTGACAATGTGCTGCTGCTTGCCTGAAGTGCTGAAGGGAAATGAAAGAACAAGCACCTCCTTCTTCCCCTTGGAGCTGCTGGAGCTGCAGGTGCTTGGCTGAATTGTTCAGAAGGAGGGGTACTACAGCACACCCATCACCACCTCCCTCCTTCTTATCCTTAATAAAAATAACTCTGCCATTTTCTTGGAATATAAGGCATAGATGGGGCTGAAAGACTCATCTGTCCCATTTCATACTTAAGTGCTTGATTCTGAAGGAAGCAAAAGCAGAGTGTAGCCACACGCGTACGCTGGATTTTAGGAAAGCCAATTTTAATAAACTCAGAACAATGATAGGTAAGGTCCCATGACAGGAGGTCCTAACAAGAAAAGAGGTCCAAGATGGGTGGGAGTTTCTTATAAAGGAAATTCTAGGTGTTTCAGCTTGTCAAGACTGGCGATGTGCGCTTTGATTTTTTTGGATGACAGATCCCATAATTCTCCTTTCTGGGAGCACCACTTGCAGACCTTAGGGATACCTAAATTGTGCTTGCCTAGAGAGAAGGCTCAGCTGGCAGGCTTCATGCTTTGGGTAGACCTAACTTTCCATTTGAAAAAGAAGCAACCCAACGTTTGGTTGTTGGGAAGCTTCTTTTTCAAACAGGAAGTTAGGATTATCCAAGGAATGAAACCTGCCAGCTGGGCTTTCTCTCTAGGCAAGCACAATTTAGGTATCCCTAAGGTCTGCAAGTGGTGCTCCCAGAAAGGAGAATTATGGGATCTGTAGTCCAAAAAATCCAAAATGCACATTGCCAGTCTTGACAAGCTGAAACACCTTGTCTCATCTGAGAAACAAGACATGATGAGAATCCTTCACACCCACCAGCTAATGGAGGCTTGTGGGTTTTGGAGATATTCCAAAAAGTTTCTGCACAATGCCCACTATACAACTACTCTTCCCAGCATCAGATGCTCACACAAACGCAGGAAGGAGGGAAATGCAGAAGAGCGTGCACACGTTTTGTAAAAGGTAGACACAATCTAAGGAACAACAAGTTGTTGGTAGGCTGTTGCTGATGAGCTTTTCACTAGGCAAAACGAATAGTCTAACACTCCCCTGAGACTCCAAATGATAACAATAGACTACAAAGCAAGTGTAAAACATTTAGCTGAAACTTAGTTACAACAGCCAGAGCACAACGAAAGTTTGCAAAAATTCCAAAAACTTAACCATTGTCTACTCACTTGGCCCCTTGTGCTAGACATGCAGAAATTCTGGCATTCCTCCAAGAAGCAAACTGTTGTCTTATTCAAAGCAAAGACAGAGCCTCAAGAGGGCGCTCTCGTTCAAAGTTAGAAATCTCACTTGGCCATAAATAAGAGGAGGCAGTTACCGGTACGTATGTTAGGCTTTTTAGGACTTTATAAAGTATCTTGAATTGTACGTAAGCGAACACAAGAATGGATGCAGCTGCTGCAATGAGCAACATATAGTCTCCTTCTTTTATATATACATCTGAGAGCAAGTGTGGTGTCGTGATGGACTAGGATTCAGGAGATCTGTGTTCAAATCCCACCTTGCCTATAGAACTCACTGAGGAGTGGCAATAGTAAAGCCATCCTTAAATATCTCCCACACTTAGGGGTTAAGGCAAGTCGAATGTGACTTGAGGGCATGCAATGACTTATATGGAAAACATAAATATGTAATTACCAAGTCTATATCATAGCTATTGATGTGTTTCTGAGGTGACCCCAGGATGGAGCAAAGAGCCCAGGGGCACTCAGGGGATGGAGTGGCTCTCCCCCAGGATAAATCTGGGATTTATGGGGTTAAAAAAAAAGTTAAAATAAAAAAATAATGCTATGTAGTTAAAAGTGGAGAAAAGGGAATCTAAAGTGTCTGTGCCTTGTAAGGAATTATACGAGGCCAAAGGGAGAGGAGCCTGCTGCTTTCAAACAGCTGCGTTCCCATGAAGCCCACAACCTCACCTGCACACTAGAGTGACTGCGAATCTCTAGGGGAAGCCACTGGTCTGTAGCAGTCAGTGCCTGCCATCTTGTTCTCACTGCAATCTGAAGTGAGGAACTTCTGTTGATTGGGCCCCATTGGGCATTCTTGGTGTTAAAAAAAAAATTCTTAAGTTATGCTATACATAACTGCATCCATGTGCAGTTATGTATAGTGTAAGGAATGCCTGCATTCCAGTGTGGATTTTAAGTGGTGCACTCTTCCATTTTAGGTGCTGTCTTTCTCCCGCATTTTCTTTTCTTATTGGAACAGAAGTGTCACTGCCAAAGGTCATAACCGCTGTGTTCTGTTCTCTGTTTCTAGTGCACTTTGTGCTGGAGGCAGGCAAATAATTCTGCCAGAAATCATTCAGATGTTGTGGTGACCCCCCCCCCTCCATTCCCCATGTTACAGCTGTTTGCTTTTCCCCATTTGTGTTACTTGGATCCCTCCACCCACCCCCCAGAAGTCTGGAAACACATAAATGCTGCTATGGATTCAGACAATGATCAGGTTGGAGTGTTTTTGAAAGGGTACAGAACAGAACAGGTGACAATACGTGTATTCTACCTATGAAGCCACAACACCCATGTGAACCTTTAGGCATCTATACACAAAAGGCTAAATGCCATCCCTTTATCACGGTTGTAAAAATCACATTGAATCAAATCTACAATGGCATGGTTTGCATTAACAATATCTCAAAGTGCCACAAATATATTTGGATGTGCTTTTAAAGCACCCTTTAATTGTGCAGTATGGCAGCTCATGCATGCCTAGAGAACAACCAGAAGCAGTCCAGTAGTACAAAACACACACACACTTTTTGCACACTTGTGAAATGAATGCTCCACCAAACCATTACAAAACCAACCCCAGTTAAAAGTCAGCTCAGCACTGAGCTATAATGCAACGGGCAGTACACATGAGTCTGGCATGAAAAAAATGATCTGGAAAATAAATGGTATTCATTGTTGTGGCTTTATAGATAGTTGTGGCTTCATAGGTAGGTTGCAGGCGTGTGCATTGGCCCCCAAACCAGGTCTGTGCCCAAATAGGAATACACATATTGGTGCCTGATTTTTTTCCGTGCCCTTTCAAAAACACTCTAGCCTCATCTTTGTCTGGGTCCATGGCAGCATTTGTGTGTTTCTAGATTCCCGGGGTGGAAAACCCATTCCCACAAATGGGGAAAAGCAAACAGCTGTAAGATGGGGGGCATGGCACCATCAGAATTATTTCTAGTAGAATTATTTGCTTGCATCCAGCACAGAGAATACAGGGAACAGGGAACAGGACACAGATATTATTACCTTTGATAGTGACACTTCTGTTCCACTAAGAAGAAAAAAGGGGGGGGGTATAAAAAAATCACTGAGTACTGAAACAAACCACCAAGCAATGTTCTACCACCTAATCCAGCAGTCATTGCAACAGATAGTTTTCTACTGCTGACCCCTGAGACTTTAATGTTTATTGAGGTCTGGAATATACCAATGTGCTCTGAGAAAGATGGAAGGGTGCTGTGAAAAGGAAGCTGCCATGGTCATAGGTTCATAATGTTGGAGTGGGTCTTGTGCGTCAGTTCAACCCCCTGCTCAGTGAAAAACCCTAGAGTGACCCCAATAGTCGACTGCACAGCCTCTGCTTTAAGAACTCCAGTAAGGGAGAGGCCACCACAGCCCATGTAATTGGTTCCATTGTTGATCTGCCCTTGCAGACAAAATGTTTTATCTAACATTAAGTCAGAATCTGTTTTCCTATAACACCAGGTCATTAGATCTGTTCCTGCTCTCTTGGGTGTTGGAGGACAAGTTTTTTCCCTATTGTGTTTGATTTTTCAGGCATTTGAAGGGTGATATCACAATGGCAATCTGAGAGTGTGTGAGTTGTGTGTGGTCATGTGTCTGATGACTTGTGCTGGTTCAATCACCTTGTCAGCTTCCATTCTGGAAACTGTAGTCCAAAAAAAGGGAATTTTCCAAGCTCTGCCCAGATCTCAAATATCTGGGAAATACATCCTTTTAAAGGGGCACCAGGACATGGAATTCACACCGAGATGTTGCTCACCACTGAGCTACACTTATATGATCTAGCCTTGGGGCAACCATGGCAGAGAGTGGACTGATTCTGCTTTCCAACTCCTTCCTTTGAAATAACCAGGCTCCTTTGGTTGCTCTGTTTTGCTTCTCTTGCTTTCCAGCAACAAGCATTCTAGCCTGGGTTCCCATAGCTGTCAGTCTGATTTGTGTGTCTGTGTATGTGCTGGGGTGGTGGTGGTTAATTTCTGTTAATCTGCTTTTTCTTGATTGCCCTTCTGCTGCTGTGTCTTGATTCACCATTCAAACAGCTGATAAAATGCCTGTTCCTTCTAATAGCCACGTCCCTTTTGGATGGCTGCCACATCTCACTTGAAGCATCTGCAGGTGATTTCACTGTTTGGGTGGAGGAGCAGGTGGCCTGTTGCAGGAACTGATAATGCTTTCATTGATGGGGAAACTCGTTGTAGAAAAAAAGACTATTGCTCTTTCACCTTTTGGAAGGAGGGAAGAGATGCTGCTATGTCATGGGGAGTTTATGTTTAGATAGTAACAGTCTTGCATGCTTTGTAACACTAGGGATCAGTGGGAGGGAGGTTTTTAAGATCTAAAGGGATTTTCTTTTTCCCCACTAATCTATTGCTAAAGTTCTTACCCCCACCTCTGGCTTGCCCCCCTCTTCTTGTTTAGTTTGTTTTGCTTCCTTTGTTTTTTGTTAGTCTCTCTTTGCTCCTCAACTCTGACCATACAACCAGCATGGAGGGTCTGTCTTCCACATGGTTGAGACAGACCTCTCTGCTTTTTCCCTTTTTATCCTTCTGACTGTAACTACAGGCAAGAGCTATAAGTAAAAATACCTTCTTTTCCACTTTAAATGAACACACAAAGTGCTAGTCACTGTGAGAGGGTGGTTGTGGTGAAACTGGGCTGATCTCTCCACATTTCTTATTCTAACTAAAAGGGAATAACCAAAATTATTTTCCCAACCATTTATGTTTGTATGGAGTTTGATAAATGCTAATACTGGAGTGCCCCTTCCATCTTCCAGCACAGAAAATCATCTCCCCGAGCACAGCCCTTTCAGCTGAAAACTGCCTTATTGCTGGAATAATGATAGCTGATAGAGATATACCAGAGTGAAATCCATTCACTCTTCTTACCAGAGCTGATTTGTTGTCACTGGACACTAAATATGATCAGACATCATGGCCCAACAGGCGTGAAATGGGCAACAGGACAGTTTGCAACCTGTCTGTTTGGATATCCTTGTACATGTTAAATACTCAACTCTAGGGGGAATGTTTTATTTTCACAATGTCAGTTCTAGCTTTGCTGGACAGCCACAAGCCATCACGCTGGGGAAGATTTTATTCTCATGCATTTTGAAGAGACTGGGCAAGAGCTATGGCTGTATGTGTACTTGAAAAATCAAAATCCCATACCAGCTTGACCCAAAATCCATACCCAGAAAACTCAATATCTATATATCGTATGCGTTATGTAAGTGTGCGTAAATTTTCTTCCTTCCTTTTTTTAAATACAGCTAATCATGCTGGAGGTGAGCGAAAGAGAGATATTGAAGCCCTGTTTCCAATCCAATGGAAAATCCTCTTCCCAGCAATCACTTGCTACTGCAGTTTTCCCAGGCATTGACGGATACATTCAAACTCACCTTTCAACTCTAAGAACTGGAAATATTAAAAGAAAAAAGATTCTTTTGGAAAACCTAAGATTCTTGGCACGCTGAATTCTGCAGCAAATATTAATGGGATAATAAGCTCTGTTGCAATCTAGAGCTCCCTCTGTGTGTCTCGCTGGCATGTCAAGGCACTTACCAGTAGAGGGGCCATTCAGGAAGGCAGATCACCATATTACTCAGGAGTTTTCAACCAATTTTATAGTTGAGTGATGCATGACCTTGGAAAAGTCACAAGCCTGCACGCACCCATAAACGGTGAGCCTGTCTGCCTACTGATGGATGGTTGTTGAGTCTCCAGAAACAGAAACCATTATCATGGGGAAGCCGAAGTTGTGGCCTTCATGGTGTCTTCAGAAGTAATGGGAAAGAAGTTGCAGAAGTTAAAGCACAGCTCGTCCAATGTTAATTTCCAGTGTCTTCTAGTTTTCCTGGGAACAAGAAAGACCACGAAAAAGCAATAACCTTCAAATCCCATTTTGAAAACACAAGCAGCTTCTTTAGAACCCAGAACTGTCCCTGTCCAGTGTGAGGCTCACAGTTTATTTTTCTGGAAGAGATCAGGGAGTCTTGGGAAGCTCCTATCTTCATGATTACCCAATGTGTTTACCATTCACTGGCACTCCTTCTTTTGCCTTCTTGCCATGCTTGGGGCTGCCAGTTATTTCCTTTTCTGTTTTTAGGACTTGCCATAGCACACCAGTCTAAAAGTGTGGTGGACTCTACAGAGGTCAAGGGACTCCTGCTCTCCCTCGATCCGAGGCTGGATGACTACTCCAAGAATATGATACTCCACGGCATTACCCGATGCGTTTATCTACTGGACACAGAAGTGAGAGCCCAGAATTGCAAGATGTACAGCAGAGTGGTGGAAAAGCAAGCCAAAAAACCATCTGGTGCAGGAAGGATAGCCATGTTTTACTACACATAGCCAGGTTCAGGACTAAACCACACCTGATGGTCTCTGCCCATTCTGTTAAACATAGGTTTCTCTGTCTCGTGGACAGCACAGGATGGTGGGGCTGATTTAAAGCACATGAAGAGTGCAAGGTTGCTTTACCGCACCGCCCCCCTTTCTGCTGCTTCGTCTCTTTCAGCCCCTGCTTCCTAAGTTTGGAGCCTCAATGTCCTGCTTGCATGGAAATTAAAGGTGGCAGAAATAAGCTTCCCACCCAGGTCCTGACCCAACTTAGATCTTGAAGCGGGTGGATGTTGGGGAGGGTGGTGGAAGGAGACTTTCACCATCTCCTTGTGCGCCCTTTTCTTCTTTAAATTGTGCTTCAGTCTGTTTTACACCATCAGGACACTGCAATCTGCTACAAAAAGTGATGTCTCCTGCTATGCAAATAAATACTTGCCAACATATCATAAACCAGAAAATATATATTTGGGCATTTCCTTTTGAACTGCTTTTCTGTCTATCAGCAGAAATACTCAGAAAGCCAACCAACCAACCCACCAACCTAGGGATGTGCACTAGTACTAAAATGCAGGTTTGGAATTCAGAATTACATCCCTTGGGATTCTTGGGATTTTTTTAAAAAATTGGATGTCTAGAACTCCATTACAGTCAATATGAATACTATACTATTATTTTCTCCTTTAAAAAATAATGTGAACAGGCAAAACATTTAAAAGGATTGCCCTGTGTCTTCTGACACCTTCCCAGTGATTATGTCAAACAAAAAGAGTACACAACAATAGCCAGAAGTGTCTAGGTGTTAGCAAATGACTGTAATGGGCATACTGGTTGAACCCTGAACCCTGGGAATGCCACCATGAAATGCCAGCAGCATTGGGGAAGCAGGGAACAGGTCACACTGTGTAGTGGACAAATGCCCTGAGCAGCACTGGTAGGCGAATTGGAGCAGCGGATAGCTTGTAGTGGGTGGGAACTGTGCCAACAGTATGGGGCACAACACAGTTGAGTTGAGTGAACACAATCTTAGTGTAGCAGTTGGAAGAATGAAAGAGGAAGGAGGAGGGGGCAGCAGACTGAAGTGTGACATACCTAGGACTGTGAGCAGAGTGTGCCATTCTCTCTAACTTCAGGGAAGACCAGCAATGGTAGGTTGACTTTAAGGAAAATGTTTTTCTGCAGATCCAGGTTTCAGGCATGAGCTGTGTGGACTAACAATGTCCCCTGCCTGAGAAGAACGCTCTCTCACTGGGCAAGCTAGTTGTTGGGCAAGACAGAGGTCTCACTGCCATCTTGGTCAGACCTTCCCAAACAGACGTCTCAGTCCAGTAAGACAAGAGATTGGTCTCTTTTGACTTGCAAGGCACCTGCATGTACACCTCTATGCCTCAGCCATGCCCCAGAGGAGCAGCCACAGCAATGGAAGTCTGCAGTGCCAGAACATGAAGTGCCCTTTACTGCTCCAGCACTTTTTCAAGTAGGTAGAAAGTGGAGTTCCACTTCCTGGATTAGGTACCCACAGTACTAGATACGTCACGCTTCAGTCTGCTGCCCCCTCCTCCTTTCTCTTTCACTTTTCCAACTGCTACTCCAAGATGGTGCTCAGTCAGCTGTGCTGTGCCCCATGCTGCTGACACAGTTCCCATCCACCAAAATTTTCCTTGCCTCTGCTACCCCCAGACACTGTGGTGAAAATGCCCTGCCACCTTTCTGGCCCACTCTGTTATATTGGGTATGCATGTATCTTTGATACCCTGCAAAGTACCCTGAACTACCAGGTTGAGAGTTTGGGCACACTTCATCTTCCCAGCCTGCTGCCATGTTCGCCCCACTGTTTGCAACAAAAAGACCTTGGCTTTCCATAGCTAGATTCCACTGCATGTCCCTCAGAGTCTCTTGAATGTTGTGAGCTGTGTGGCTGCTCTCTATCACAGACACATTCAACAGGGCCCACCTGTATCCTGCCCTTGTGTGTTGCCCTATGTCTGATGCCTCCACCTCCCACCAGTGTCCTGTTAGGGAGAGAGAGGCATGTTTTGCGCCCTGGCTGCTTGAGATGTCATATGCAAAATGTATGACCTGTGCGCTGGCTAATTGCTACTGTTCCAGTTGTCTGACACCCTCATAATAATCGGACACCACTCTGAGGCTAAGGGTCATTCCGGATGGCAGTTGGTAACGGGCTGCCAGTTCTGCCACAAACCCATGGAAACCAGTGTTCTCCACCAGGGAGAATGGCTGGTCATCCAGGACTATCATCACTCCTAGGCGATGTGTAATCCTGGCAATTTTACATTTTCCTACCTCTCCAAGCTCCTCTAAGGTGGCCTGGAAATTATCCCTGAGATGTGGCATTTACTTCCTCCCACCTCTTGCTATTGGCCCATCTACTTCCTTGCTCCCTTGGACTGGTGGCTCAATCTCTGCCCTCTGATGGCTTCACAGTAAGGAAGCCACTTGCCTCCACAGTAAGCACTTCATGTTCCAGCAGCAATGCATGTGCTGAGTCTTCATGTGGCTGAGCATGCTACTGTTGGACGAACAAAGAGGCCTTTTCCCTCTGAATAACATCTTGGGGTTTTTTTTTCTTTCTCTTTTCTTGGAATTCAAATCCTTCATATACCCTGTGATATATGAAAAACATACACATTTCTCCTTGCATAATGGGATTCCTGCCACATCGTCTCCTGGGAGAAGAGTCAGCCTATGTGGCTTTATGCAGCCTATGCAGTCTCAGGATACCCCCGAAAGAAGGGAATGTAAAACCTTGTCTGGACACTACACCTAAAAAAGCTCTGGAAAGGGTAACCGTAAGTCAAAATTGATTTAATAGCTTCTTGTTCTTCTTCTTGTTGTTATCTAAATAGGGAATTCGTCTTGAAAGGCTTTGGAATCATTTCATACAGTACGGTGTCAGCTAACATGGTGGATACCAGCTGGAACGTCTGTTGATTGGTTCTTTGCTGTGTATTTCCTTTCTAGGAAATAAATCAACTGTTTCCAGTCAGCCTTCTCCATGCTGGCTGAGGTTGTTCAACCCATCTGGATGGCACCAGATTGAGGAAGCCTGATTTAAAACCATTTGCTCATGTCCTGACTTTCCCTTCATAGGGAGAGTGCTTTAGAACTTAAGGAAGCACAAGAGGAATTCTGCTGGCTCCATGCTGCTGCCTAGCATGAGTGATCATTATACGTTTACATGGAGCTGGATTATATATATGTGCACAAAACTATAATCTTAGAGCATGGAATGTAATTGTCCATAGATTTCTATATGTGTGCCTCATTAACATTACATAAATAAATCAGCAGTGTGTAATAATGCAGTGAATCAGCATTTATTTCAGCAAGTGTGACAGCTGCAATACTGGGCTTTGTACTACACAGGGAAGACCACTACTCTGATAGGATCACAGTCACTCCACACACTCCTCATATGCCTTGAATCTCTGCTACTCTACACTCATGAGCGCAGCTAGCTTTCTTTCTCCTCACCAAATGCCAGTGAGAAAATCTGGGCCAACCCTGTCCTTTGAATGCCTGTGTGTTCACCAACCACACACTCTGGCTCTGTGGACTTTGGCATCAGCCTGACCTGAAGAGGGTCTGTATGTACAAAACTTGAGTTCCATTCATGGAAATAAATATATTTGTTACGGTAACCAAGATATTCAGACCCGGATGGCTCATGGTTTGGGACAAGGCTCAGATCACAGTCTGCCTGTGAATTCAGGGAAAGGTGTGGAGGCATCTTTTCATAGATTTTAGACTTTCAGAAATGAGGCATGTGGGATAATGCTAGCACTTCACCAGAAATGTACCCTGTATGAAGTATGAGGGTCTGGCCATTCACAAAGTTATGGTGCCCAAACAGAAGCCCTGTGGCATAGTGGTTAAACTGCAATATTGCAATAAAGATTCTGCTTGCAAACTCAGTTCTATCCTGACTCAAGGTAGCTGGCTCAAGCCTTCCATCCTTCTGAGGTTGGTAAATTGCTTGCTGAGGGGTGGGCAATGTGTAGCCTGCATAATTTAAAGTCTAAACTGCCCAGAGAGTGCTTTAAGTGCTACGGGGTGGTATATAAGCAGCTTCTTTTTTGGTTGTTATTTACTTAAAGCTGGATAACACATTCACATAAATAACGTGTAAAATTCATTTGCTTGTATTTGCATACACCTTTGGATTGTATTAGGGAAGCAATATATCATTAAAGAGTTTCCACTCCCTCCCTTCTGCCGTTCTCATTTACTCATATTCAGCTAGTATGGCACGTAGCAAAAAAGAGGGAGAGGGGAGATACTCTTGTAGTAACTTCACAGATGAGAGAGAACCTTGCCCCTGGCTTTCACCCAGCAGCTCACTGAGACAATCTGAACATAGATGACTGTTCTCATTCTCCAGCAATGGCCACTTCTGCAGATCACTCGCTGCTGTTCCTATGGCACCCAGCCTATAAAAATCAACTCCCCGCTCCTTTTGACACACAGCATTGATTTAATAGCCATCCATTCTTCCTGCTTTTCTTACCTGAAGGTCCCTGTTGAACATCAATCTCAGGGAATTCCACAAAACAGTCAGACCAGGGGAGTGGAGTGACCTTTGGTTCATCTGCCTGCGGCAAAAAATAAGCAAGGAAAGCCTGGAACAAACTCTTTACAGGCAGATGCATAGCAGGTGACAAAATGTAATGACACTTGGTGTGGGGCTAAGGATTTGTGCCGCCTTTCTAAGGGTGGGCATGTATTTCTGGCTGCCATCCCAAGCTCTCCCATCAACAAGACTTGGAAAAAGTACTTTCTGGATGGCATCTCCCAGAACCCCCAAGTCAGCATGGTCACATTGGCTTGGGAAGTGGGGAAGATGTGGTTCAAAAAAGTGACTTCCCAGGGTTTGAACTGGAGGACTTCTCTATGTTTATGAAGTTGCCAAACAGAGATGCCTTGAACTGTCACCAGGCCAAGCAAGTCGCTATCCTAACAAGCTGGTGAGAATAACAAGAAAAACAATATTATTTTTCTATTATCAAAAGTACAATAGAAATGAATGAACAGTGGAATCACAAGCAGGGTTTCCTTTATGGATATGGTATGCTTTTTCAATAATTGTGCTCCAGTGAGCGCATCAATTGCGCAGAGAATGGCACAGGTGGAAGGAGTTGGGGGGAAAGAGAGGTGCTTTTCTCAGCAATGCAGTAAGAGAATGGTCTCTCTGCTGACCCTCTGCAGATCCACAGATTGGTTGTCCAGGATGCCACAGAGGGACTGATTTTTCCAGCAAAAGTATTTTATTATCAATGAGGGATCATTCCCAACCATTGTCTATGCTAGCTAAGACTGATGGGAATTGCAGTCCAACAGCATCTGGAGGCGACAAGTTGCCCACTCTAGTCTATTTTGGAACTGCTCGCATTCAGGTCAAATACTATGGTGATGTCACTTGAGGGTAAATATTACATCTTGAAGGGAAACCACTGAGAACTCTGAGTATAGGTGAGAGAGTTTAGGTTGAAATTGTTATGGAGAGCAGGTGGCCCTCTATATGTTGTTATGCAACTCTCACCATCCCAAGGTAGCATAGCAAATGGAGAGGGATTATAGGGGATACAGGCAAGCAACGTCTGGAGGGCCACATTTTGTTCACTCTGACTTAGATAAAGCAAATGTTAATGTTAATAATTTATACACAGTTGTAAATAAATCAAACAGCTCTAAATAAAAGACTCCAGAGCTTGTGTTTGACAAAGACAAAAGATTATGAGGGGAGGGGGAGATGAGGTGGGCCTGTATGTATTTAATTTATCCTTGAATCTAGTGGAGTCATAAAATGGAGCTCTGATCATTATTATGGGGTGTAAGACTCCAGCAGAACCATGTAAAATACCTTTGTAACTTTACATGATATAACATTGTTGTCTAGGCTGTACTTCAGCAGACAGTTGTGTTGGTTTTTAAGTACTACTAATAGTTACTAAAGTGAAATTGGCGTAGAAAGTTCCATGGCAACAGTGTCTGTCTCCTCTTCCACTCCACTAAGGTCTATTCTCTTTCCTGTCCCTTCCCTTCACGAATGAATTCCACAGTTGATAAATGTTGCAGTTCAACAAATACTGGACCTTCTCTTATGTATGACACTTAAGCTGCAACTCTATACATTCTTGCCTTGGTGGCGGGGGGCTCACCTCAGTGGAGCATACTTCTGAATAAACAAGCTTAGAAGTCCCCTACCTGTCTCTGAACTGTAGGAGTGTTTGCACACAGCAAGTTGTCAAAATCCTATTCTGCTTCAAACACATATAAAATTTTGATCAAAAGACCTACCATAATCTCAAAGACCTACCAGGAAAAACTAATGGGAGAGATATAAAATGGAATACTCTTGCTATGACTAAACAGAAACTCACTTGGAAAATAGAATAACATTGTCCCAAGCTCATATTTATTGCATCGTTGCTGTTTCTGATATTCACGATCATGCTGGTTTCCTAAAATAAAAAAAACCTATGAGAGAAAAAGGCATCTGCAGGATGAGTACCCTGATATTTCTAATGTTCATTTACTCACTCCCCCACTGTTTGCTTTAGGGTCAGAATGATGCCCCCCCCCACCCTGAACTGGGAATTGATGGTTGATGATAGAAATGCTCCTGCACAATGTTTCCCTAATGACTCGATAAAGAAACATTATCTGTGGGCAAGGAGAGAACGCTTTAGTTGCCCATAGTTCTACTTGGCTATTAAAACTCACTCAGTAACCCTGGGCTAGTTGCTCTCTCTCAGGTTGATCTGCTTCAAGTGTGGGAGGAAGACAGCTGTGCATGCTGCCTTGAACTCATTGGAGGCAAGGTGAGATATAAATAAAAAAGGCAGATAACTAAACAGAATATAAATGTAGGCTATGCTGGCCAAGGTCAATGGGATCAGCAGTCTTGCAACATCTGGAGTGCCACAGATTGCTCACCATTGACAAAAGTGTAGTGTAGGGTAGGGTAGCGAGTGTCCCTGTCTTGGCCTCCCACCCTTCTGTGTGCACAGCACTGTCTTTCACAGAAGGAAATTTCCCTCCTGCTATCTGTGCCTTTGCCATAGTGTCAGCAGGCTCAGAGTAAATAGTTATTTTATAATCTTATGTTTCTATCAGTCAACTAATGGGCTCGCTCAAACACCAGTGCTGCTGGAGTTCTGTGCCATTAAGCTGTATAATGCCATATTTCTTAGCTGACAGTGCTGTGCTCTCATCAGGATTGCTTACAGTGACAGAATTGCAATCAAAGTAGGTGGGGAGAAGGGAGACTTCTTTCTTGAGCAAGAGGATGTGAAAGACAAGAGGAATGCATTTAGAAAATACCTGGGTGGGGAAGAAGGTATTTCTGGAACAACAGCTTAAATCCCTGTACATTTCAGAGGGAGAATGCAAGCGGGCTATGTAGTTTCTCTCTCCGAGGTTCAGTCCTAACAACCTCCCTTAGAGGCATGTCTTCCTCACCGTAAAGCCATCAGCCTCAGATGCTCTGCTTGCATAAGTCCCTGCACATCATGGTAGATTTCCCTGAAAGGTGACCTACAAACAAACAGATAAATGGGAAAAAAATGGTGAAACAAGAGCAAAGCATTCTGTAAGCTGTGGTTGGCCCTGTCTCTTCCCTTAATGGAAAAACATTTTGGGTGGGTAAGAATGGACGTGTACTGGCTGGAAAGCTCAGTGAGTTGGGTACCTGAATGTGGTGTCAAAGGCCAAGAGTTCAATTCTCTACTGTGCCTCTTCAGAGAACAGGTAGCCTATGTAGCCTCAGGCAATCTGCACCGTCCCACGGCACTCCAGAAGGGAATAGTAGACCACCTCTGAGTACTCTTTGCCCAGAAAACCCTGGAAAAGGCTGCTGTAGTTTGGAATGGGTTTGACAGCACATGATTATTATTATTAAGAATGGATGTAGCCATTGAGTACCATTGGGAAACTGTTTTCCCTCTCTTGTCTGGAGCTTTCCTAGTGATCCCACCACCATTCTGTCTGTTTCCCCTTTGGCTTCTCAAAGCATAATTCCCTTCTATCTCTCATGTTCACACACTCATTTTTCAATGCTTCACCAATGGCAGGAGTATGTAATCGTTGGTCCTCCAGATGCTGTAGACTTCAATTCCCGGAAGTCCCAGCTACCATGGTCAATGTAAGGGACTATGGGAATGACAGCCAAAAACATCAGGAGGACCAAATGTTCCTTACTGCTGACCTTAGGGTATCCTCAGACAGGAAGTTTCATTGTACCATAGTGAGGTGTTCTGAGGATGTCTTTTATCCTTTCAGGCAGGGATGGGCAACATAGCCCCTTCAGATATTTTGGGTTACCATTGACCATGGTGGTTGGGATTGATGGGATTTGTAGTCTAAACAACTGGGAGGTCACTAGGTGGTCTGCTATTGCTTTATCTTGTCAAGTCATTTCTGTCTGATGGCAACCCTAATAGGGTTTTCAAGATATGTGACATGTTCAAGGAATTAAACCATTTCTTTTGCCATCAACCAGTGACCTTTCCTGGTCATGAAGGGAGTTGAACCTGGGGCGCCTGACTCCTGGTTGAACAACCTATTCGCTGCACCACACTGACTCACAAAGTGGCCTACCCCTGCTTAGATTAGGCATCCTTCAGTCTCGAGAGACTATGGTAACGTGCTCTGTATGGAGGACTTGGAACAGCGTCTAGTGTGGCTGAGAAGGCCAATTCGAGAGTGACAATCCCTTCCACACTGAAGACAAATACAATCTGTCCCCTGTCCAGCTCCCTGATTTTCCTGCTTTCGGGACTGCCTCTTTGCCTCAGCCTGCTGAACAAGTGTCTCTTCAAATTGGGAGAGGCCATGATGCACCACCTGCCTCCAGGCTGAAACGCTCTGAGCATTCAACCCCTGCTTAAAAGGCTAAAAATTGCCAAAGTGGCTTGTTGTACTAAGGGAGAAGTATATGAGAGTATGGCACCTGGGCAAAAATGGATGAGGAGGACAGAAGCACAGGAGGATAGCCAAGAGATCCTAAACATGAAAGGCAACATTTTCCAAGGAAGCAGCCCAATTAGAAACCCCTACTGATCTCTTACAAAATCATAAGCAGATTTTTTTGGGATCTATCACTAGACCACAGGCTACCTTCCGCTCAGCAGCCCTGAAACAGAAGGCTGTCCTCAGACCACCCTTCAAATAGAGGACTGTGTCCTCTCTCAGTGGGAGAACCCCTTTTCTCACAAAATAACTAGCTGTGAGCCTTGTGTTGCGTGGGAATGTTAATGTGGCACAGAACATGGAGGAGAGCCAGTTTTAAACTGCATACGCAATTTAGCCAAAATAGGTTTTACATTTCTTTTACAGACAGATTTAAGGGTTGGGGTTTTGGGTAATTAAAAAAAACCTGAAAATGCCCAGAAGCTTCCCACACTAAATGCTCCCTGCATTAGCACATAGTCAGAAGTGTGGGAAGTGGACAAAGGATTTCATGCTTCCCCAAAGCAGAATTCTTGCTGTGAAAGCAGACCCTTCTGCCAGCACTGGTTCTGCTGATGCTCCTGGCCATGGTGCAGATGTCTAGGGAGAGCAAAGGCCAAAGAAGACCGGATGGGAAATTCAGAGCTGGGGAATGTTATTGCATACTAGCATTCTGGTGATGGGAATTTGGTAGTCCAAAAAAGTAACATTTTCAATATTAAATTGTGCCTTTGTTTTCATGGCCAGTTTTATTTTTAATTGCAAATAATTTCTGTTAGAGGCCAGTGTGAAAGCAGGCATAAAGGAATAAATTAACACTTTCTTCTTCTGAAGCTGGTGTTTTTTCCTGGGAGAAAATCAAACATTGGAGCCAAACGTAGGATTACTGCCAGTGATTCAGGGGAAGGATTTTTCTCACAATCACACCAGGGTGGAAAGAGTTAAATTACCCCTTTGTGGGTAATGGGGTCTGGAAAATTGATCAGTCCCACCAAGCTAATGATATATGCTGTAAAACAAAATAAAACAATCCCTGCACATTAAATGCAAAGATGTATTTCCTATTACATCTCGTTTGGTCTTGAATGATGCTGAAGATGCTCCTAATGCATGAGCACAACAAGGGTGAGTTGTCTACAAGACTTACACATCTGGTCCTTTTAAAGTCTACTTTGCAAAGTTTTCCTCTCCTTGCTCAATGTACCGAAACCGACTGCACTCACATGATTCATACTTCAACATTGGCAAGAGAATAGCATGTTTCCTCACACCTGGAAGTCATATGGCAGACACAAATTGGTCCTTCAACAACAAGGCATGCCTAGTGAGTTCACAAGGAGCAGCCTGGATGCTGTTGTTGCTTGGACCAGCATTTGCTGTCAGGGACATCCTCTTGTTCTGGCTAATTATAAGACTAGCCCTGGTGGGCAGATTTGCTGAGTACTGGTTGTAGACTCCTGGATCTATCTAGGTCTTGGTCCAGCTCCATTCATGGTAGCCTCATTTATGAGGCTCAGGTCTTCAGCACTGGTGCTGCAGTACTGGGCCACCCAGTTCCTCTCTCAGAGTTAGAAGAAGTGCCAAAGCTGGATGCAGCCTGATGTCTGTGAGCCCTGAACAAGATGGGGGAAGAGGCACCACAGGCAACCATGCAAAGGAGCAGCAAATGAATCAAGTAGCAGTTTGCACATCGGATGCGCCGTGGCACAAAATCGCAGGCCAGGCATCCTTAGAAAGTCACCTGCAGTGATTCCAGCAGCACGGGAGGAGGTGGCTGGCTGGCAGGCTGGCTCTGAAGGAGAAAGGGCAGCCATGCTATTTGCTGGCACGCGTCAACATCCCCTCTTTGCTGTGCTCATGGCTTTCCAGCTCATCCGTCATACAGCAACGACAGTCAGTGTGTGACTAATTTACCCGTAGCTCACTTTAATAAATCATCAGGAAAGCACCGGCTCGGGCACAAATGAAAAATTACTTAATTTTAATTAAGACTGCACAATTAATTTGCAGGACTCCTGCCAGGAGCTGGCGGTCACTCCTTTCCAGAGTCAGTACATTCGGCTTATGGTGCCAATGGTAACAGAAATCCAGGCAGTTTGGCTGAAATGAGCGTGGGATGCAGGATGGTGGGAGCAGGGAGGGCAGGCAGCTCACTGGCAGCTGCCTCTGTAGGGAAACCTGCATGTAGGATCTGGGGGCTGCAGTCAGAACGATGCTGGGTGACAGTGTTTGAGTAAATATTGTAGGCAAGGCAACACACATGGGATTGGATCCAAAGAACAATCACAGGCATACTTAACAGTTTGGGTATATCTCATGGGATTTATTTGTTCTCTCCTTTGAACAGCAGGCCTCCCCCAATCCACAACCCCGTGTCAGAGGAGAGGTTCCTTCTGAAAGTTCTCTCCCTCTCCAAAGTCCCTTCCATCTCAAAAACAGTTTTCTTTGCACCATGAGAGGCTTCCCTTCATAATAGGAACCCTTTCACATCAGACCAATGTTAGTCCAGTGTTCTGTTCCTATAGTAGCCAAATGGATGCCTATGGGAAATCCATGAGCAGGACACAAGAGCACCCTTCTATTTGTATTTCCGAGCAGGTGTTATTCAGAGGCATACTCCTTCTGATACTGGAGGTAATATGTAACCACAATGGCTAGCAGTCATTGGAACCTTAGCCTCTGGGCAGTTTGTCTTTCAAAGCTGCCAGAGTGGGTCAGCCATCACTGCATCACATGCAAATCATAGTTCCATAAGTCCAGTCATTTTTAAGCTGGTGCCTTCAGCTGCCTTGAACTACAACTCCCAGGATCCCTAGCCATTCTGGCTAGTGCTGGCAGAAGATTATGGGAGCTGCAGTCTAACACATCTGGAGGTCACCACCATGGGGAAAGCTGGAGTAGGTTCTGTGCAAAGAAGGGCTTCCAGTGCTTCCTCGCACATGTGGAATTGAATGATTTTGGCTATGGTTAGTAGCAATATTGAAGGTATGTGCACAGACTGAACTTAAGAAGGCAAGAAGAGCCATGCTGCATCAGGCCAATAGTCCACCTAGTTCAGCATCATGCTTCCCATAGTCATCAACTAGATGTTTCTTGGAAGACTACCAATAAAAAAAAGAAGGAAGATTCTACAGTCCTATCTTGTTGCTGTTTCCCAGTAACTGGTCTCTGGAGGCTTATGGTTTCTTCTTCTTTATGGAGGCTGCCTGTCACTCATCATTGGCAAAAGCCAGAAATGGGGATGTGACAAGCCTCAGCCTTGATTTAATTGCTTTTCTCTAGATCATAGTTTCATTCTTGCTCCATCCTTTGTTCGTATCAGGTTGTGAGACTTTTCTCCTCCTACTTCCTGTCTGCAGGTATGCATTCCCCTCCCCCATTATTCTCTGAAAGTCTACACAGTGTAGTGAATAGAGAATTAAACTAGGACTCAGTAGACCTGAATTCAAATCCCTACTTGGGCATAGAGATTAACTGAGGCAGGTGGCACTGGAAAAACTTCTCCTTGAACATCTCACATACATTAAAAGCACTATTAGGGTCACCATAATTTGGTTGCAGCTTGATGGCATGTAACACACATTTATGTGCTTCCAAGACATTAAAATGTAAGTAGCTTTCAACTGCATGCATTATCAGCCATTTGCATTTCTAAAAAAATGCATGTGTGATTTTGTGCTATTTGGTTTCTCCAAAATGCACCACAAACCTCACAAATGTCTGATTTTCAAGGTGAGGTTCAATTTCTCTTGCAATGTCTCAGGAAGTGTGGGATTGATACTTTCATTGACAGTCTTGACTCTAACAAAATTCCTTTCCATTTCTAGCTGTAGTTAGCTTTATTCCCCACACATCAGCTAATCTTCATTTAAAGGCTTTCATCCAGATGTCTTATCTATGTGCTATGTGGAAAAAAAATGCTTCTTTGTGTTTGTTGGGAAGACACTACAATTCAGCTTAGCTGGGGGTGATTTTAGTTTTTTTTACTGTGAGAAAAGGGTTAAGTACCCAGGCAAGTTCATACAGATGCAGACTGATCTTCAGGCATGCTCATTACCCTTGTTGAAACCACTGGATACTGTCCAGGATCCTATTGTGCTTCTGAACATAATAATGAGGGTTTGGACCACTTCTGCAAGAGTTGCTAATGCCTGAGCAGTGGTCTCCACAAAGAAAACTTGCCCTCTGTTTGCCAACAGTGATACTTGTGCTAGCAGTGTGATCCCATGTTACTACACTGGTGGAACTATCCACTCAGCAGAAACTCAAAAGGATACTGGCCACTATTTTGGAAACATGTTTGCTGAAGTAAGCAAAGTGTAGTGCAGACTATGTTCCACTTACAGTGGCAAAAGAAATTCTAATAAGGGATGGTTTACAATTTAGGTATCTGGTTGCAGGGCCAGAGGTTGGGAGTTTGATTCCCAACTGTGCCCCCTGTGCTTCCTAGGAAAAAAGCCAGCCTTGGGCAAGCTGCACAGTCCCAGGATGCCCCCAAAAGAAGGAATGTAAACCACTTCTGAGTATTTGCTACCTGGAAAATCCTGAAAATAGTTGCCATAAATCAGAATTCACTTGACAACATCTTCCTCTTCCCCTTCCTCCTCCTCTTCCTCCTCCTCTTCTTCTTCCATGTATTTATTACCTCTACTTTTCATGAATTTACAGATGAATGGCAGATATTACATTCCCCACAATGTGAGGTTAGCATGAATGTTATTCATGCTGTCACACTTTTCTGAAACATCTCCAGATGTATGGAGCTTGGGTGAAGATGTTTGATCTTAGAGGAGGGTTATTGGATGCTGGCAAGTCCATGCTGCTTTATCGTTTCGCCTGTTTTATTTTCTTATTTTTCTTAGGTTATACATTCACATATATTTCACACACTGCTTGAGCTGAAAAACTGCATAAAGCATTTGTGGTCCATCATGGCCGAGGGAAAGAGAGAGAGAGAAAAAACTCAACCCTCGTTTCATAGGGTGGCAAACAGGTTTATAGCCATGACAGATGGGGAATCCCCGTCATGCTGAAGAAGCTGTCTTTCATCAGCACCTCAGAAAATATAGAGCAGCTGTTAATCTGACGTAACACTTGATACTGAGTTAATGCATCTGTCAATAAAAACAAGTGGAATTAATGCTAGTTTGTGAGCCTTTTGAATACAACATAAATATGTTCTGCCATTTATTTATTGCAAAGGCTTGCAAAGAGAAACCAGACTCTGCCCTCTCTGCATACAGTTTACCAGCACAGGCAAGGGCTTTTCAGTGACACAACTACAAGATGGCCAAGATGGCCAAAATCACCTTTTTAAAAAAAGACTATAACATCCAGAATTGTACAGCCAGCTTGGCCACTAGTCATGCTGCCTGGGCAATTCTGGGAGCAGAAGTCCAAAACAGCTACATTTCTGCAGTGGAGCACAGTTGCCCACCACTGAAATGGTAATGTCTCGTCATCCTTGACAGCATGAGTGTTGCTATATCTGGGCTTTCTAGTTTAAGGAACAAAATGGACCTGGTAAGAGTAGGACTTGACTGTATTATACAAAACTGTGTGTGATGAGGAGAAAGTAAGAAGGGAGATGGTTTTCTCTCTATCAGATGGGCATTTGAGTCCCTCAAGAAAGCATTTTGCTGCTGACTTCGTGCAGAACTAGATCTACAATGGTGGGCATTTTACAATATTGTGACCTGAAGAGTTGTAAACAATGTATTTGAGTTTTAGACATTTGCTGGACACCTTTTTTTTAAAAAAAGAATGCACATCAAAAATATCTGGGATAAAAATTGTTCCAGCAAATCAATCATTTTTTGCCATTGTTGCCATTACGTGCTTTGGTTATCAGTAAATTAGACCCATTTCAGGGGCCAGAGTGGGGGTGGCAGTGGAATTTTCAGTGTTTCCAGAAATATAAGACATGTAAATGCAACTTGAACTTTATTGATAAAATATCCCAGAACTCGTCCAATGCAAGTTTCTAAACCCACCCAGATTAGGGTTAAGATCAATGTCCAAGTGTCTGCTCTTTGATTCAAGAGCAGAATTCTTTCAAAAATCATGGAGTTCATTCCCCCTGGAAATACTTCTGCAGTGATTACAGGGCAGCATCCTTCATCACATCCCTAGACTAATTCAGGGAGTAGAGGGCAGCTGCCTGGAAAACACCACTGTACCAAGGCAATGGCCAAGTGGTGCCACCACCTTGTAATCTATAACACCCGGTGCCTCTTAGTTATCAGTTCTTCCAACAATCCAGTTCTGCCAGGTCCTTGAGGCTTACCTTGTTTCCTCTCTTGGATAAGGCTGAGGAAAAACCAAATAGAATAAAGTCATTTAGGGTGAAACCAGTAAGGGGGGAGATTTAAGTACCTTTCATCCCATCCACCGATTTGTCTTCGAAAATATCTCCACATTACTGACAACTGCCAAATAATGTTTGATTAATAGAGACTGGCTGAAGTAACACTGGTCTCACATTGTTTAGAAGCTAAATATGACCCCCTCGTTTATCTTGCAACATTTTTAAAAAAAATTGTGTCACTTGTAGGCCACCTTGCTTCCAGTGAAATGACCTAAGGCAGCTCACAATGTTCAAACAAGTAATTCTACAAGCACAATAAATTACCAATTAAAAAGCAAGCAAGTGTGGGATTAATTAAAAATTCATTAATTAAATTAAAAGCATTTAAAAATTAAAAAAACAAATGTAGAAAAACAAAAACAAAAAAACACAGAACATAGCATGTAGGGGCTCAGTCATAGTTGTTAAAAGCCTGCCTGAAGAGCTGGGTCTTCAACTGTCAGAGGAAAGATAAAAGGGAGGAGGTCAACCTAACCCAAGGGTGAGCTTTCGACAACCTGGGAGCAGCCACAGAGAAAACCCTCTCTCATGTCCCCAACAAATGCATGTGTGATAGTGATGGTCCTCCTCTGAAGATACTAAGACCTGGGAAAGCTCACATGGTGTGATATGGTCTTTCAGAGAGCCTGGACACAAACCACATAGGCCTTTATAAGTGATAAACATGAAATTCTGCTCTCAAGCAAAGTGAAAGCAGACAGTAAGTGATTTAAAAGTCATTGAGATGATTCAGCCCTTAGCATCTTGAAGAGACAGACCCTATATTGTGTTCAGCCACAGAGAACCAGAGCGCAGGAGTAGAGTGTTACAAATAATTAGTTATTTGTCATCATTTATTTTTGCAACAACTTAGGCTGAACCAAGTTACATTACAGTTGCAATGTAACAAGGATAACTTTAATCCTTTTGAGGAGTAACTGTAACAGTTTTAGTTACTCTTAGAGGGGGTGTGACCTCATTACTTAAGTTTTTGTTTTAACCACAGGACAGCAGCTTGCAACACTATGATATTTTGATAGAGAGTAACAAATAGCTATTCAAGGGAGCGACTAGACCGGTATTTGTCCCACTGTTTCAGCTGTGCTTCTCACGGTTCTTTTTGATACTTATTTCATTAACTAAACATCAGTACTAAATGCAAATAGATCCAAACTTTTGGCATGAGTATACAGTACATTTTGTTTAGCTGGCAGGACTTGTGTTTTTTGTAGTGTTTCCAGATGCATTATTTTGTCTTGCTTTCAGCTTGTGTGGTTGCCTATATCAGTCCTTTCCAGAAGTTGCTGGGCATGTCCAAATGACATCACTGATGATGCAGAGTGTGGAGCGTAGCATGGGAGCGGATCCTATTCCTTTGGCTGGCTTTCTGCTCACACTGGTAAGGACTACGATGGCAGTGCAATTAGTTACTTTTGCAGAAGAAAAATAAAATGAAATATTGTTTTCTAAAAATATATAACTGCATAGCAATGGTAACTAGATATATTTTCCCCCTGGTCCTTGGAACTTTGACGTGAGGATGTTTGTGTGCAAGTTTTCCAGCTTAAATCCCTGATGCCTGCAAATAACACAGTAAGTAAATTGAGGTGATAGGCAAATGGCAGCACGCTTATGGGCTATACAACTTCTGATTGCAAGTACATGGAACTATTTCTCAGTGTTTCCTGATACAAAACTCCCTATATGTTGTGAACCCATTCGGGGAAGGTCAGTGTTGTTTGTCTGTGTAGCTATAAACAGGAGAGCACAGATTTTTATTTTTCATAAGGAGAAGCATTCAAAAATATGGAACCCTTTGGGGTCTGAAATGGTACAGTTCAGAATGCCACCAGCATTTGGTAGAATGCCTAGACTGGCTCTAGGGCCTGCATTACGTAGGTCCCTGAATCCTTCTGAGATGATCTAGCCAGAAGTTACAGATCCTTTCCTCTCCATATTGTTACAGCTGCCACATAGACTGCTTTCAAGCACTTGTCTCATGGTTAGCGGTCCCTCCTCATTCTCCGATATTTGCTCCCCCCCCCGCCCACCATGGTGAATTTCAGGCATCGCTTCCCAATGTGCAGTGGGTTGGTGGGGCAGGAGAAGATGACACCCCAAGGCTTTGCCTAAGCCTGCTTATCTTGTCTATTGTTTCCAGATATACCAATCTGTTCCTGCTGTGTACTCTGACAATGATGCATCTCCTGGGTCTCAGGCCACCTTAAGTACAGCTTGAAACAGATCAGAAACCAAGGCTGCAATTGTGGTGGCAACAGTCATATAAAATGATTAGATAACTACATGGAGGGCTAAGAACTATTAGGAGCTACAGGCTAAAGGCTGACCAGAGCAACACTCTGTTCACAGAGCCAGGATGTTTCTGGTTGCCAGATGTCACGGATCAGCAACAAGGGTTGGGCACTGTCTCTGCACTGTGCTCCTTTGTAACTTCTCCCTGGCCATGGATAGTGGGACTGGTGCTTTTAAACTTTATTCATAAATGATCATGATTTGGAAGTGAGCAGTGAGATGGCCAAGTTTGCTGATGACCCACTAAATTCATTATAGGTAGCTAAAGTGGATGGGTGGGTGGTAGCAAGAACTGTCAAAGTATCTCTCCAAAGTGGAGACAATATGTTCAGTGCAGAGCTTGCAAGTTTACCCTTCTGAATTATGACTCCTATCTTATGAGAGAGCACGGGACTGATGGACCACAGTATGAACCAGTCAGGCTTTTATACTCTTACTTCAAAATGACTGATATGTGACCATTCCCACCAATGAATGAAACCATCAAGGAGTAAATGGATGTAGGACAATGGAATATAGGGTATGGTCTATAAAGATAAAGAGTATGATCTATGTAGTATGTTGTATAGATGAGAAGAAGAATGAGAAGGAAAGTAAAATCTTTCCAAACATGTGGCTGTTGCTTCTTAGCTTTACCCGGATTTTGATGGATGATACTACACTGTGAAATGGCCTGTAATTACTCAGTGGGACATTGTGAATTCATCAAGCAGTGATCAATATTCACAGCATCCAATCAGATGAAAGCCTTCATCCCAGACTCCGTGCATACAGAATCTCCAAGCTGATGGATAGACACTGCTCCTCTGACTAGCAGACAGCATGCATCTCCAACAGTGTGTGCATACTTGCATGCTAACCTATCTAGTCATCAATACTCACAGAATTGCAATTGCATATTGTTGAGTATGCATAACGATAAACCTCAACACATAACTCCCCAGCTGAGTCCTACACAGTCACATCCGCATATAGTGAGATCCAAATCCTTGTATATAACTGCATGTGTAACTCTAGCACCAGTCACATAACACTGAGCCCTGGACCTATTGTACAACACCTATCACATCAACAGTGATCGGCAATACAGCTTTTTCCTGCCATGACTGTATTGTCTCTTTCTTATCTTTCAACAAGGCAAAGAAAGAACCCACCTTTCGAAGTTCTGTGTTTAGTTTCAATGACATTCAAGTGTCCTTCATCTTGTTTTCCCACTAATAAGGCATATGTGGCCTTCCAGATATTGCTGTGGCTAGACTGCAGCTCCCAGCCTCCCTCACTCCATTGGCTGGAGGGCTACACATACCTCATTCCTTGTCTTGCCCTTCAAGCAAAGGTTGTGCTCAAATGGCATTAAGTTTCCTTTTTGGAGCACCCAGGGCAGGACTGTTTTAATCTATTTTGTGGCAACCAAACATTCAGGAGATCTGTGCCCAGTTCAGAACTTTTTTGGTCTGGGGGCAGGGCTGTGCTTTTTTTGGATGTTGACTGGAGTGATTGGGACCAGACTGCATGTGGACGGAAGGGTTGCTTCTGTCCACATGATCACTGTTAAGGATCTCACAGAGCAAAGTGGCCCCTTCCAGCGTGATCCAATGTGATCTTATATTGCCTTCTAATAGCACTCAAAGTTGACAAATGCTGACAGGAGTGACACCTTGCATCTGCAGGAAAGATGTGAACTCCCCCTCCTTAATTCTCCAGTGAATGTCGTTCTTGATTATTTAGAGGAGAAAGTTCTTGTCAATATGACTTTAGGTCTCTTATCAAGGAAAATAATAATTCTGAGGCATGAAAAGGACAGGGCAGTGTGATGGTTGCCAAAGGGAAGTGATGTTGTTGGAATATGCTTCAGATGATTGTGTTATAAACATGATCCTCAATGAATGTATGCATGAGAGTAAGCCTTGTTGAAATAAATTGAACTTATTTTCATGTAAACAGGGTTACAATCAGGTTGCAGGTCCTCCATTTTCAGAAGAAGTCATTGCACATGCAGTGACTCACAGAGAAACTATCTCATTTTGCAAATATAGCCCCAAATTCCCATTTTAATTCTTGCAAGCAGTCTTGATGGGCTTTGCTGGTTGCTTTTGTCTCTTCCCATTACCTGTGACACTCAGAGATTAAAGCTGTAAGTGCCTTTTTGAGGGCTGCATGTTTCCATGCCACTGAGAGGCAATCAGAAAGCCCCATGCTGATTTTTCATTGGGTCCTCGAACAGAGGACACAAAGAGGAGGTGGCAATCAATTGAGACTCAGTATGCATTCTAGGAATGACATGCTCTTCCCCTGTTCCCCATGCATCCATTTCCCCCTTTTGCTGTTTCCTTGTGTCTAGTTTAGATTACAAGACTCTTGGGGCAGCAGCCGGTTATACTTGTTCTTTGCAGAGATGCCTGCAAAGAGATTCCCATCTGTGGTTCTTTTTTTGTCATCTCTTGTTCTTTGTACAGCACTGTGCACTTAGGTGGTATTAAGCCAATAATCAATGATGATGACAACAGCTGGAAAAATAGCAGGGGAAAAAGGAAAGAAGTACCACCTCATTGCTTTTGGATGTTAAACATCAGCTTGATCTGAACCAGCCAGCAGGGGGCAAGAAGACAGAGAGACCACCTGGTATATCTTGGTAACCCTCTTTTCCTGCCTTTCTAAGTAACTGCTCATTATCTGCAGACTGCTGTTTTTAGGCTCTGTTTCCATCCTGATTTTTCTGTTGGCTGTTGTCCTTTCTGTGTCTTAAAACAAGGTACCGTATGTCCCCACAATGACTGCAACCACACCAGCCAGATCTAGGAGACTTTGTAATATAAATTACAATTTTTCTTCTGATCGATCTCTGAATGGATTTCTAGAAACAAAAGTTTGTGGGTTTCCTTTTTAATTACCAGCTCCTAGAGTATTTGTTTTCTTTCAATAGACACAAACTTAGCACCAAATTGCTGGCTTCTGCTACTATAAATATCCAATATTTTTCTCATCTCCTGACTTTTTAAGGGCATTTTTGCTGAACAACCTGGCTTCCAGGCTCCTTCCTCTTCAGGTTTGTTCCATTAAAAGTAATGAAAAAGATCTGTCAGCATGAACATCTGGAATGTCTAAAGGGGAAAGCTAGCTCCAGGCTCAGAAATCAGCTCCTGCTGGAAGACAGCAAGCCCCAGGGCACATCTGCAGCAAGCAGCAGGGCTTTGCTGCCTTGCCCTCCAGAGGCTCTTGCCAGGGTGACTTCAAAGTGTTCCACCAGGACCACCATCTCCGATTTAAATGGGCACATTGATTCAATGTGAAGCAGATGTTGTCAAGTAATTGAGATTCTACATTTACAACAATTGCGTGGGGAAAAGAATGAGGTGATCTCTAATGAGAATAGGCTTCTTTTGTCATTGCACAAAATGGGATGGAAAGCACACTCTTGTTTTAGTAAAATAAATATGTGGAATATTTGAACATAGCTGTAAATCAAAAGTAACCAAACAGGCATGTGGTAAGAAGGTAAAAGGAAAAGCCTTTTATAGCATGAAAGGAAAAACCAGAAAAATGAATATGAACTTGATATTCTTTAACTGATATTAACCATTGCATCAACCCAAATGAAACGTATCAGAGCTCAAGGCTTTCTGAACAGAATACCTTCGGGTCTGGAAACACTTTATTATATAATATGTCAGATGTGTAGATGGCTGACTGTGACAAGAGTAAGGCACACTGCATATACTCCAGGATGTCCTCTTCTTACATATTTGTCATGTTTCACATCTAAGCTCCTGGCTTTCCAAACAGGTTCTAGGACTTGGCTCTGACTCAGACTCAGCGGCACACCTGACCAGTTTTCTCGTTTTAATGTATGGCCATTGTTGAATGTGCAATTGTATGCATAGCTTCTCAAAGTAAGTCCCACTGTGCTGAATGTGGCTTATTCCCTAATAAGTGTATTTGGGACTGCAACCTGAAGGTTATTATTTGCACAAAAAAGGAATTCAGACCCACCCAGTACAATAATAACATATTTCTTTGCCCTGTAGGGAAATGGCACCACCCCTAGCTACCCAATGCACAGCTTCTGTATTGCTTATAATAAAACTCATATCAAAAGCAGATAGGTTTTATATGATTTATATCCAGTGTTTTAAGTAATCAATTAAATTTAAATGAATCTTCCTGTCACAAAACCCCTTTGGGATATTGAGAATACTGCTCAGATAATGTAACAATTTAATAAAGGAAAGCTACAACTCATTGTTAGAAGGAAAGTCTCTCCCACTATAATTCCTTTTTCATTTCCTATTACAGTAACACAATGCCATTACTAAACCAAAAGAGCCTCCACAGATCAATTAATGTGCCCTTAAATGCCCAGCTTTGCAAATTAATATTTGCCTTCACCAATTAATCAACTAAAGCTTGCCTGAACCATGTATGCAGCATTTAGTAAAACATACAATTAGTTTTCTACATGTCTCCTGTGCCTAAGTAGGACATTGCAGGTACGTCCACCCCCACATGGACCCCTTCGCTTCTGTATCTCTTCCAGAATTTGGCTTTTTTAAAAATGCAGCCATCAGAATCCCCCAACCAGCATGGCCACTGATTTTAGACTTCTCCACTTCCTCAAACCCCTTACACTTTCCCCGGGGGGGGGGGGGGGGAGGTGGAAAGGTACTTCTGTAAGACTCCAGGAGGAATGATTTGCATTTAAAATGGGTTACAATCTCACCCACTGTTTAATTTCCTCTCAGATATTTTTGGGGCAGATAAGGGTGTGATCCCATGGGGAAATAGATCACAATTTGGAATCCTCGCGGAGGAGTGCCCTGGGGCAATCTCTTTCCCAGCAATCACATAACACACAAGGAAATGTGCTGCCTCCCAACCCCAATCTGTGTCCACGCTGGACCTTTTTGGTCCAGCTGTAGGGCTTCTACTTTTGGAGACGGAATGGGGAAATATCCCAGCAGACAAAAGGGTCACTTTAAGGGAGATTACTCCCATTAAAGTGACCTTTTCTGTAATCAGCTGCACACTTTTGCAGCTGTTTGATCACACTCTTAAGTTGCCTTCCTCAACTTGGCCATTTACAGATTTCTACACGTTACTGTTGGCTGGGAAAGGTGGGATTTATAGTTTAACAGATCTGGAGAGTGCCCAGTTGGGGAAGGCTTATAGCATGGTATCTAACAACCTATACAGTTATGTTTTTGTACTGATCTGCTGCTTTTCTTCTCTTCTTTCAACCTACATTCCCCACCCGTTCTCCTGTCAAGATATGCAATTTTGAATGTATAAAATGTTAAAATAATTAATTAAATGGGTGTTTTAAAAAAAAGCAGCCCTGAAAATTTACATTGTATTTTAAATGTGAGGTTTGAACAGTAGTTTACTAAAAGTAATTGAAAAACAATCAGCCAGCGCTCCAGCCAAGCCTGGAAGCAAGAGTCTCTTTCATGCCTGACAGCTGAACATATTTACAAACAAATAATTGTTTTAAAAGTTATTGAAATATTTGGCTTATATTATGTAAAATATTATAATGTGCTAATGTGTTAACGTGACGGGTAAGTGCAGATCCACCTTATTTTACTAAATCCAGTAATGTAGTCCCAGTGTAATCTGCTGGCTTAGCAACTGTTTGTCAAAATAATGCTTATCATCATAGGGGCAGCTTTCAGGTTCTGATTTACAGGAACTGCATTTTAGAGGAGTTATAAAAGCAATAGAAATTTTTATTATAATTTTTTTCACTGTAAATCTAGTCCCCCTAATTTACTGCACTGGTAGAAGTCAGTTATTCAAAGTTGAAGTGGAATCTAAACATCTGAGAGAAATATAAATATAGGGAGGCAACACAACACAACACTGTGCCACACACACCAGATACCAACAACACTGCTACCAAGCAGCGGCAGACACAGCAGCAACAATGACAACAGATGAGGACTTTCCTCCATAGAGTCAAACTGGCTTGACCGGGTGAGCACTTAGAATAATTTCCTGTGTGTGTTCTTATAACATTTAAAGGCTAAGAAACCCATTTTTAAAAAAATATACTCTTACTTTGAAGAACTTTGATATTTGAATGATGTATTCTCTGCTTTTTGATTGTGCCTTTTTAGGCTATAAGCTCCTGCACTTTTAGAATGTAATAAAAACACTGCTTTGATATTTTATAGTACTTTTAATGCTCCTGGATTGAATTCTGACTTAAGTATTTGCCAGCAAATTAAGTTTAATATTAATATATTTTTAAGAATTTGTGTCTACAGTTTTTCCAGAACTGTAAGACTTGTGGATGTTTTCAACAACTTTGAAGTATTTTTGAACTTATGGAACATAGAAGCAATGTAGATAAATAAAGCTTGTAGAATTAAACAAGTGGAATCATTGCAACAAATAAAAATATTTTGATACCCAGATGATTTTTTGATATGATTGAAAATGATTGTCTGATTTCATTCTGGAATCAGCTCTAAATGGGATAAATGCCAGCTGTAATGAACACAGATTTCTAATCTAGAGGTTTATAAATTTCTGTAGGACTCTGGGGAACTCTTCAGACATCAAATTCTCTGACCTGACATGCTGGCAACAGGTAAGCTATTCACTCACCTTTCAAACACCGCAAATTGTTTAAGCAAGAAAGGCATAGACACAGAAACATGTCTGGCAAAATTTTAAATGCAAATTAAAACTGTCTAAAAATGACTTTTAGAAATAACTCTCTTTCAAAATTAGAAGGCATTCTTCATTAAATCAAAACAGCTAATGGAGTTACCATTCATTACATCACTTTTGAAAAATAACAGTCTTGCCCTCATTACCAAAAAATTAAATATTAAAAAAATGACCTGTTACAGGTAACTGCGTGACTTTAATTCATTAATTTCTATCACTGGTCTAGAAACTCTTTTATTCTTTTAAATATTCTTTACTGGGAAGGCTTGTTTTGCACAAGGAATCCATTGTGAGCAGGTCAACCTCAGGGTGATCTCCCCAGGGCCACCTTACTCTTGGAAGGTCCCCACCTTGCAGATAGTGAGGCAACAGCCCCACTAGACTTGCCTATGGGAGTGGAAGACACAACAACATTTGGAGAGCACTGCCCTAAGTGTCCAAAGAGCAAGGAACGTTCCAGAAGCAATGAGACTCAAGGCAAGATACAGGGATCAGAAGCATCTAGAAAGGAGCAGACCCCACAAAGGTATAAAAGAGGAGAGAGAAAGTGAAAGGGTGGAGGACTTGTGGCAATAGACAGCTGAGGATGAGGTAGGAGAAGACGACAAAAGTGAGACCTGGGTGCAAGCACTGGAGTGGCCCCAGCTAGAAGCACCTATAGAGATTGCACAAGCTTTCTGCTTCAGTTGGCCAAGGGATGCCATAGCCCAAAGAATGCAAAAGTTACCATCCCATCAATCCTGCATCAAGGATCCCTATTCAGACAGTAGGGGGAGGAGGGAGAAACAGATTAATTGTCTCCGATAACTGGAAACAAAGGTGCAAGTGATCCAAAGGATGACAACTTCCCCCAGAGGCAGAGGGCAGCAGTGAGAACAGCTTTAAGACCCTCCTCTCTTTTAGAGACTCTTCAAGGAGGGGGAGGTAACCATTCCCCATTTGGGTGCATAAGCATAGCCCAGAATCAGACAGCCCTGGGTAGACTAACAGGGGACATGTGGGGTTGGAATAGTGTTATTTCACTGGTTTGGTTAAAAAACTTTGACTCCTGCCCCTCTGTCTGGAGCTGTGGGTCCCCTTGATGCCTCCTCCACACAGAAGACTTGTGGGGCATTACACGTGCATTGTGGAGAAGTTAAATGCCTTGATGACCAGAAAGGGGGAGTGGTACATCTGTGCATGCACATGACCATAGGCACACCCACAAAATGTGGAGTGCTAAGGGAGGGCAGAGACCTGCTTACAAGAGCGGCAGTCCAGCCACATTTAGGGGGGCATCATTACCCTTCTGTGCTTTACTCAGAATCGTGCATGTTGTTTAGTGTGATTAGCGTAGCAGTGAGGATCTGCTGGCTGGCCTTCTAGGTCCTTTGAGCTACAGCTCCCATATGGTCTTACCATTTTTCATGCTGGCTTGAGTTTTCTGGGGATTAAAGTTGCCTTGGGTCCTTTTGAGGAGAAAAGCAGGGTAAAAATATTTTAAACAAAAATAAATAAATAAATAAAGTTTCAACAGTCTGGTGGGCAGGAAGGTCATGCCCTTGAGGTAGAGCATTGAACTAATTAGTCCTAGGCAGATTCAAGTTCAAATCCTTGTTTCCTGTGCAGTGCCTTTCCTTCACTCAGTGACCCTGGGCCAGTCCCTGTCGCTCTCAGCTTTACCTACTTCACCAGCTTGTTTCAAGGATCAGCAGTGTGGGGTGAAATATCTACACCACCACAAACTTTTCAGTGAAAGCAAGAGGCGTGGTGGTGATATAATTTTAACAGATAAACCAAGATTTTCTTTGTTATCTTATTCCATCACAGTGGATCATCGTAATCTGTCACATATCTTAATCTGCTCACAGCAGTAACTCCAGTGTGACTGTCATTTATCTTGCTGTAAAAACCTAGCATGCCTTTCGTTCATATAAACACAGGGAAAAACAGCACTGTATAAAGAAGCTTCAACAGTAGTCATAAGTAGACAACCAAAAAAACAAACAAGGCATTTGAATAATACATTATGAAAATTTATATTTTTAGCATCTGCATGGCAAAAGTGGGGAATAGACCAGCCCTCAATAGGAATGAAAGTTAATGAATTGTGTGCGATCAAGTCAGTTCTGGTTCATGGAAATCCTTTCCAGGGTTTTCTAAGTAGAGAGTACTCACAAGTGGTTTACCATTCCCTTCTGGGTGGTGCCCTCTGACTGTGCATCTTGCCCAAGGCCACACAGGCTGGCTCTTCTCTCCGGCAGCACAATGGGGAAGTGAACTCCCAACCTCTAGCTCCACAGCCAGATACTTAAACCACTGAGGTCTCCAGCCAGGTCCAGCAAATTGTTTGCCAAGTGAGGTCAAAAGAGTCAAGGAACTTGAGAGGTTGTCCATATGAAATGGGAATAAGCACAGAAATGTGGGTTGTTGTTGGTTCTGGAGGATGGGTCTCACTATCATGTAGCCCACATCTTTTTTTATTACTTGTTGGTTAAAATCACATCTGGTTTGTTAGACAACACATTTGTTTCATTACTTATATTTGCTTTCATTTCAACTAGTGTCTTTTTCTGTTTCTTTAGGACAAAATGCTGCTTGTGGGTGATGCAGTGCCTGCCTAGATGCTTTTGAGTTATGAACGGCAGCCACTGAATTCAGTTCTCTGCTGCTGCTGGAGATCAGTAAGCCCCATTCCACCTCATATAGTCCAAGTGCATTTGTATCTATGCACATTTCTCTTGTACCAAAAGAGGCTGGCTCTGTTGATTTTTTTTCATTCATTCCCAAATTAATAGATCCTCCCACCACAGTGAAAGCCAAGCAGGTCAGGGAGAAGCTAGTCTGAAAGAAGTATCCAAACCAGACAGCTAGAGGCCAAGGTGTTGAACTGTAGAGTCCCAACTTTCAGTCCTCAAATGAAGCATGAGACTAGATGAGTGAGCTTTGGCTAGTTGCTATCTTTTTCTTCCACCCTCAACAATCTCATTGGGATGCTGTGAAGATAACTAGGGAGAACTATGTATAAGGCCTTGAACTCTTTGGAGGAAAGACAAGGTGTCGCTGTGATGAATCCACCTTGTTTCTGCATAATCCCTTCTGCTCTATGAGGGTCCAGACAACAAAGTGGATCCAATGTAATGGATCCATCTTGTTTTCTGGACCCTCATTAGAGCAACCTCAGATGGTGTGAATGAGTGGACTTCATTTCTATGGTGACATTCATGCATAGCAACTGGGGCGCAAAGGCTGACCAGAGCGAATCTCACAGAGCCAAAAGGAGAAAGCTTGAGTGATTTTTCTCTTTATTACTTGCTGCCTTTAACTTCTGCTCTACTAATTCTGGCCCATTTCATCCTCATTTGCTCTTTAGCTGAGACTCAAGATACAGCTCTGGACCAAAGCAGAGGTGTCTCTTTTTCTATCTTTTGCCTGTTTCAGCTCTGGCTGGGAGCCATGCTGGAAGTCTCAACTTGCCTCCCTGGTAACAAACACACAGAAGGGATTATGCAGAAAGAATGCCCTTCAAGGTTAGTTTGCTTCTCATTTTGCTTCCTGAGATGAGAAACCTGCTGAAAGTTTGAGAAATCTGAAATAAGTTTCCAGGGCATTACAGTCCCTTATTACTGCTGTTTGTTTCTGAGACCAGAGGGATTATCTGAGTCAGTGAACTGAGAAATTCTATCATTCTTGCAAAAATGGGTTGAAACCGAGGCTGTTTGAGGCACCAGGGAGCAATTAGAGTGACCTTGGCGGCCAAGATGCACTGTTCTGTGGTGGGATGGACATTACTCTTTAGGGGACCTGCATGCAGCTAAAGGACAGGGTGGCAAGGGGAGATGACCGGTAGACATCCACTTGGAGGCTGACGTCCCATGGTCAGAAATGCCTTTAACTACCCTGTAGAAAAATCTGGCTACTAGTTGGGTGGGAAAAAAATGTAAAATAAAAAAATATATTAATGAGTTTAAAAAGCCTGCTGCTTGGAACTAAAAATCAAACTGGATGACCAATAAATAGGTTTATCATGCTCTTTTTTAAAAATATGTTTGTCATAGCATGTAATTATCTACACCTAATGTACTTTTGTCTTTCCCAATGCTTCATTCTAGGTTGGCCTTTGGGATGTAAACATGGATTTAATTTGCAAGTCTGATTACTGAGATAGGTGTTTCTGAGGAAATCCCACTGTGGGAGGGAAAATGAATTAATTGTAATAAATAGCTATTCTCTTTCACATCTAGTTTGACCAATGAGCAATGACGATGATTAAGGATGTGTGGAAAGAGTTCTTTGAGGAAATGTTGAAGGATGCCCTCTTGCCCTCTGGCTTCACAGTCAGTTTAGCTTAGAGAAGAGAAAAGAGGGGTATGTGTGTGTGATTGATTCCATTCTGCCTGAAGAACTGTTACATAAAAACATATTATTGTATTTTAACTGTTGTAAGCCGCCCAAATCCCTTATGAGTACACAGTGGAAGTGAAGAACAGATTTAAGGAACTAGATTTGGTGGACAGAGTGCCTGAAGAACTATGGATGGAGGCTCGTAACATTGTACAGGAGGCAGCAACAAAAACCATCCCAAAGAAAAGGAAATGCAAGAAAGCAAAGTGGCTGTCCAACGAGGCCTTACAAATAGCAGAGAAGAGAAGGGAAACAAAATGCAAGGGAGATAGGGAAAGTTACAGAAAACTGAATGCAGACTTCCAAAGAATAGCAAGGAGAGACAAGAGGGCCTTTTTAAATGAACAATGCAAAGATATAGAGGAAAATAATAGAAAGGGAAAAAACAGAGATCTGTTCAAGAAAATTGGAGCCATTAAAGGAACATTTTGTGCAAAGATGGACATGATAAAGGACAAAAATGGCAGGGACCTTACAGAAGCAGAAGACATCAAGAAGAGGTGGCAAGAATACACAGAGGAATTATACCAGAAAGATCTGGATGTCCTGGACAACCCAGATAGTGTGGTTGCTGACCTTGAGCCAGACATCCTGGAGAGCGAAGTCAAGTGGGCCTTAGAAAGCATGGCTAACAACAAGGCCAGTGGAGGTGATGGCATTCCAGTGGAACTATTTAAAATCTTAAAAGATGATGCTGTTAAGGTGCTACACTCAATATGCCAGCAAGTTTGGAAAACTCAGCAGTGGCCAGAGGATTGGAAAAGATCAGTCTACATCCCAATCCCAAAGAGGGGAAGTGCTAAAGAATGCTCCAACTACCGTACAATTGCACTCATTTCACACGCTAGCAAGGTTATGCTCAAAATCCTCCAAGGTAGGCTTCAGCAGTATGTGGACCGAGAACTCCCAGAAGTACAAGCTGGATTTCGAAGGGGCAGAGGAACTAGAGACCAAATTGCTAACATGCGCTGGATTATGGAGAAAGCCAGAGAGTTCCAGAAAAACATCTACTTCTGCTTCATTGACTACGCAAAAGCCTTTGACTGTGTGGACCACAGCAAACTATGGCAAGTTCTTAAAGAAATGGGAGTGCCTGACCACCTTATCCATCTCCTGAGAAATCTATATGTGGGACAGGAAGCAACAGTTAGAACTGGATATGGAACAACTGATTGGTTCAAAATTGGGAAAGGAGTACGACAAGGCTGTATATTGTCCCCCTGCTTATTTAACTTATATGCAGAATACATCATGCGAAAGGCTGGACTGGATGAATCCCAAGCCGGAATTAAGATTGCTGGAAGAAATATCAACAACCTGAGATATGCAGATGATACCACTCTGATGGCAGAAAGTGAGGAGGAATTAAAGAACCTCTTAATGAGAGTGAAAGAGGAGAGCGCAAAAAATGGTCTGAAGCTCAACATCAAAAAAACTAAGATCATGGCCACGGGCCCCATCACTTCCTGGCAAATAGAAGGGGAAGATATGGAGGCAGTGACAGAGTTTACCTTCCTGGGCTCCACGATCACTGCAGATGGTGACAGCAGCCACGAAATTAAAAGACGCCTGCTTCTTGGGAGGAAAGCGATGAGAAACCTAGACAGCATCTTAAAAAGCAGAGACATCACCTTGCCGACAAAGGTCCGCATAGTCAAAGCTATGGTTTTTCCAGTAGTGATGTATGGAAGTGAGAGCTGGACCATAAAGAAGGCTGGCCGCCGAAGAATTGATGCTATTGAATTTTGGTGCTGGAGGAGACTCTTGAGAGTCCCCTGGACTGCAAGGAGAACAAACCTATCCATTTTGTAGGAAATCAACCCTGAGTGTTCACTGGAAGGACAGATCCTGAAGCTGAGGCTCCAATACTTTGGCCATCTCATGAGAAGAGAAGACTCCCTGGAAAAGACCCTGATGTTGGGAAAGTGTGAAGGCAAGAGGAGAAGGGGACGACAGAGGATGAGATGGCTGGACAGTGTCATCGAAGCGACCAACATGAATTTGACCAAACTCCGGGAGGCAGTGGAAGACAGGAGGGCCTGGCGTGCTCTGGTCCATGGGGTCACGAAGAGTCAGACACGACTAAACGACTAAACAACAACAAGCCGCCCAGAGACCTTTGGGTAGTGTGGGCGGCATATAAGTTAAATAAATAAAAATAAATAAATAAAAATGGGGATAGGGTCAAAGTGGATCAGGATCTACCTATAGAGCTCTTAGTCATTTGCAAGAAACTGGCAAGGGTTTCTGACTCTGAGCTATCACACAATGCCAATAAGTAAAAATCTCTCCAACTGAAAGTGATTTCTGACAAAGAATGCTTGAGGTGAGACTGGAAGTGGTGGGAATCTTGTTGGAATCTGATTAATTGCTGTGACATACTCAGAATGTAAGTGACATGATTGCTGCAGCCCAGGGACTTGCAGGAGGTCCAATGTGCCCCCAACCCTTGGCATCTGCCTGTCCATGATTTACAAGCAGCATGTGTGCACTTTTCATGCATTAGCTCCTGACTTGGAGATGCAATGTTCTAGCCAAATGGGAGTTGTAGTCCAAAAATATATGGAGGACACCAAATTAGGGAAGGTTGTTCGAGAGACTCAGGAGAAAACTCAACCCCTAATCCTTCCAAATCCAGTGTAAAAAAATGTCAACAAGCCACACATTTGAGACCAAAGTGCCATTAGAATAAGGGGATGGTTAGAACGTATGAATCTAGAGGTGGAATTATGGTGGTAGGACCCCTTTCTAGCAGCGGGGTCCATTTAGATGACAGAGCTAATGAGTGTGTGACCCTGGGACTCCCATTGTACTTGAGAGAGACTGGGACACACTCTGGGACAGCATTGTGTGGTCACTTGAGAATCAGGTCATGTCGCCTAGCTTTGGCTGCTGTCCAAAAGGCAATGAGCAGAGAGAGAGCAAATGGCTGGAGGGCTGTTAATTTCAGCAAACTGGAGAACTCTACAAGGTGAGATCTCTTTGCTTTGTATATCACCAGCTCTGAGGCAGAATTAACCTAGCGGACGTGGAGGGGCAGGATAGAAGAGGAGAGGGAGATCCTTCCTTGTCACTGAACACACACAAAGGCTACCATCCTCAACACATTCAGTAGGACATGGGCGGGGGAAATGTATGACTTTCCAGATGCTGTTTGACTGCAAACCTCTTCAAACCTAGCAAGACATTAGTCAGGGGATGATGGGAATTGTGATGAAATTCATCTGGGGCCACAATATTAGGAACTAACAATATATTTCTATATGTTCTTACTCAAATGTTAGATTCTTTGAACACAGCAGGAATTGCAGTTCAATCTGAAATGAACAAGATGGCCAAGGGCGATTTGATCAAATAGTTGGCCAGCTGAATCTGTGTAGAATCCAACCCCCATCCCAACCCCATTCCTGAGGGTGTTACAAATTATTTAAGACTTTCCTTACCGTGTCTAGATTTTGTGCTGTTATTGTTGTTACGTCTCTGGGTCAAAGGAGGTTTGGATCAGATATCTCTCAGTTCTCCCTCCACTCTACCTCTTCTCCATTCCCCTGCCCCCATTCTGCAAGAAGATCTAAGCCAGCAGGCATATCTGCTGCCAGATCAGTCTGTCAGCAGATCTTTGGGATAAGCTGACAGAAGAGAGAGTTGCTGGCAGAAGGATATGTAAAGGTTTGGTATCAATCCTAACCCCCCAACAGCGGGTGAATAGTCCAGATAAGATGCACTGTTATTCCCAGACCTTGCATTAGTAGGTTTCATTGGATCAGCATTTGACTGGAGATATGTTAACTAGCCCTGTCTCCTGTGGCTTTTACTCCAAGGGTTCAAATGTGCAGGAAATGTATGATTCCCATGCTTAACAACATTTTCACTCCAGCAGTTCAATCTCCTTTGTTTTGAGTGTCTCAGTAATCATACATGCAGAGGAAGCAGGTGTTTACACCTCAGAGATTAATCATGTTGCTGCTTTTAATGGTGCTTTTACTAGTGCATGGATCCTTCTTTCTTCATGTGAGGGGGCAACACTTCTAGACCCGGAACAGAATTTTGTCTACTTGCGTCCCAAGTAAACTTGCCTATTATTATTTGCCCATGCACTATGAACATTTGCAGGAAGTGAGCCTTCATGTCTACAGCTTTGCATGAAGATAATTTCATGCAGTCTGGAAGTCTTCCTGAAAGACTTTATACTGTATGTATAGACACAAAGTTACTTAGAGTGTGCCATGTCTTGGTGGGACTACTAGGTGTCTGATCACTCACATATTGACAGAATGTGTACTTCTGAGTATTCTTTACCAGGAAACCCTGAAAAGAGTTGCAATATCAAAACTGATTTGATGGCATATTATTATTATTATTCAGGGATAGTGGAGAAGAAAGAGTCTTAAAGTTGGTTATTGAACCTCTGAATTTGATTCCATGTATGGAGGCAGCTTTCCTGAACCATTATGGAGAAGCCATGTGACTGCTGGGAGGAGGTGTAAGATGGAATTGACCTATGACAGAGAAGAAGGAAGGAAACCACTTAGATGTGTAGATCTGGAAAAAAGAAGCAGAGGAAACACATCCAGGCCTTCTGTCTGCCTATTCTCTCCCCTATTCACAGCTCAGAACATTTGCTACATTTGCTGCTCTTTTTCAACAAGAAGGATGCCATCTTGTCTTTTGCCTTAGGCAGCAAAATATATTGGACCACCCAGATCCTTTTGTCTGCCTTGGACTCCAAGTGCATGTCTATCTAAGATTTCATCTTAGTGAAATAAAGATTGGGGCTTGGCATAGGAACATCATGCATGATTGAAGAAAGATGACAAAGGGGGAAGTATTAACAGAGACATATCAGACAACAAGCAGATAAGAGATAGGGGACAGAGGGACCTACCACCACCTCCCAGGCCCTGCATTGTACTGAGGTCATTCAGTGAAACTGAAGAGCATCACAAATGGGTGTATCCCACCACAGCCCTTAATTAAGTTATGAGATTAATTAGCAGAAGATATAATGAGAGGCAGTAAATGAGATTGCTTCAATAAAAGTATGTAGGAAATGTCTGTTCATGGGTATGAACCACAAAAACTGGATGGAGCCCCTGTACACTTCAATTTACAATTGCTGACTTACTCCACATGAAGGTACATTCAATCAAACATGTAGTGAAAGATTTGCCTGAATTGGCAGCCATGTCTGTAATTGTGACTGCAGTTTTTCATGTAGCTGTAAACACAGAGGGCAAAAGCTGTTGCATAACTTTGCACCTTGTAACTCACATTGGACACTGGAGACATTTAATTTAAATTAATTAAAAGCTTCCTATCCCCCTCATTTTAGATGCTAAGACCCCTAGGGTTCTCTTTTGCCCTGAGGAAGACTTTGGGAGCCTTGGGATTGGGTGGGCCTTTTGTGAGAACTATCAAAGCACTTACAATAAATAAATTATCAGGAATAGATAGGATACCAAAAGAACTACATCAAGTTACAGAGACTGAATCTATCAAAATCCTTACAAGAATATGTCAACAAATATGGAAGATAAAACAATAACCCACAAACTTGAAATGTTTTATATTCTAATCCCAAAGAAAGGAGAGGTCAAAGATTTCATTAGCTATAGGACCATTGCATGAATTTCCTGTGCAAGCAGAGTGATGCTCAATAAGAAAGGGTGTTATATATGGAGTGAGAAAGGCCAGAGGTTCAAGCTGAATTCAGAAAATGAAGGGCACAAGAGATGTACTGCACATGTATGTTTACTACTTCAATGTACCAAAGAATCTATTTGTATTTGAAGTTCAGAGTCAAGCCTTTAACTGTGCAGAACATGCAAAACTATTGATTAGTCTAAAAGCAATGACCAAAACATTTGATTGTTCTGATGCATAACTTGTGGACAAGAAGCTACAGTTGAGGCAGAATATGGGCAATCAGAATCGTATCCAGTCAGCAAAGGTGTCAAACAAGAGTATATTTCATCTTCTGTTCAATCAATCCTAACGTATGATACAAAAATACCAACCCTGGATTAAATGAAGGAACAGTGAAAACTGGTGGAAGAAACATCAATAATTTATGATCATATTAAAAATATTAATTATGACACGTCAAGTAAATTCTGACTTATAAGGACCCCTTCTAGAATTTTCTAGATGCATGGTACTCAGAATTGGCTTGCCATTTCCTTTCTTCTGAGAGGGGTTCTTTGGAAGTGTGCAGCTTGCCTGAGGCTATATTCCCAGGAGGCACAGAGGAATTCAACTCTTGCCCTCTTGCTCCATAGACAGATACATAACTCACTGAGCTATCCAGCAAATTGATGACAGCATATTACTGGTCGAAAATGCAGTGACTACCGAGGACAGTTAAACATGAAAATACAAAAATTGGAATTCTTGTAGAATATTAAGAAAACAATGATAATGACTGTGAAAGAATAACATAACTTTAGTATAGACAGTGAAGAAACTGAAATAGTGTAATATTTTCTGTGTCTTGGTTTAATCATCAATCAAAATGGAGATGTAGCCAAGAAATCAGAAAAAAGATTGAGATTTGGAACTATGAAGCAGTGAGAAGAGATCCTTTAAGAGTAAGAATCTGTACCTGTAGAAACAAAGCCAAGATCATTCATACTGTGGTATTACTATGGATGCGAAATCTGGACACTAAAGAAAGCTGTCAGGGAAAAAGTTGATTCATCTGAAATGAGAAGTTGGAGCAGATATCATGGACCACCAGAAAGACCCAAGTGGATTCTAGATCAAATCAAGCCTGAACTAGAAGCTAAGATGACTAAGATAAGACTATCATCCTTTGGGCATATCATGAGAAGAAAAGACTCACTGGAAAAGACAATAATGCTAGGAAAAGGAGAAGGCCTTAGGAGAAATGGACATTCTAACTGGAGGTGGACTGAATGAATAAACCAAGCCAGTGCCTTCTGTTTGCAAGACTGATAGGACATTTTAGATTGCCACAAGTTGAAAATGACTTGATGGCACATAAGAGGCACGTGCAAAGGTTAGAAAAACTGAACTGGCATAAGAGATACACTGCATTTAGGGGAGAGAGAGATATCTAAGATTCAAGAACATAACAAGACATTGAACAGTGGAGAGTGCTTGCAAGAGGATACATTATGGCTCAGCCCAGAGCGCAGCAAAAGAACCAAAGCATTTTTGCAGGATCCAAGACTGCTGAATGGCACACTCAGCTCCAAGGAACTGTATAGTATTCTCATTTTGCATAGGGCACTCAGGAAGGTAGAAGCAACATAAGCAAATTCTTTGCCTGTGCCTCTGTCATCCTGTCGCTAATTGTGAGCAGCCCCCTTGTCCCCCGCCTCCATGACAACACTGTAAGTTGTTGTACAACTGTGGCCTTTTATTTAAACAAATGTCCAACTTAAAGGGCAAACAGGCCTCAGCAGAACAGTTATATATGGAGTGCCTGGGAGTTTAATTCACTCCTGGTCTCTTCTTCCCTTGAACCAAGTCTACAGGATAGAGAGCAGACCCTGCTCCCCCATCAAGTCCAGGTGAGCCAGGAGGGGGTGCTGCAACAAGGATGTTGGATACAAGTGGACACCTGTCCCTGGAGGCGGGAGCTGTGGTTTTCTTCCCTGGCCAGGCCATAGGGGTCAGTGGCAGTGGCTCCTCTAGTCCCATAAGTGCAGTCGTTCTCAACACCAGCATGACCAAACTCCAGATGCATGTGGCTGGCACCCTCAGTCATGTGGAAAAATGGGCACAGATGGGCTGGGCTGTGTGGTTCACTCCTCAAGGGCTGTGGAACTGGAGGGGGTGGCTAGGTCTGCGGCAAACAGTCCTGATTCTTGTGGTGCTGGCGCTGGGCATGATGCTGGTTCTCCAAATGGTGGGCCTTACAACACCGATCCTGGTCACGCTGGATGCGGGCTGCTTCCTTGGACAACAGGGTCAGCTCCACTCAGTTACCAGTGTCTGGGTCACACATCTGCACCTCCTCCCAACTTTCTCAGGACAGCACCTCTTGCACCTGGACTTCCTCCATCTTGCACACCTCTTAAATGACTGTGTCCACCCATAGGTTCTTCTCCACAGGGGCTGGATCATCCTTAAGTAGGAGTCCCACCATGGCCGCACTTGCTTGGTCAAGGGTGTCTCCCACGGTTTCATTGTTCTGCCCCAAGCTGTGCACATGGAAGGTTGATGCCTGCTATGCTGAGGTGGAAAGCCCAACCTCTGGGGCAGGTTGGCTTTTACTGGACCCACATGAATCCTGGATGCATATATAAAAGCTCTGATGCTGAATGTAGGTTATGATTCTTCTGAAATTTGCATGGAAGTAACAAACATATACACATTCATATATGCAACTATTTCAAATGCTTTCTAAATTACTTTCTGCTTTTTTCCACAAGTGAATGTTTGAACCAAATATGGCAGTTTATTTGGGGACACCCTCCCCCGCTTTCCAAAGGAGTGCAGACTTGCGCGTACTTGTACAACGAGAGATCAGTGTATTTTTTTTTTACTCAGTGGGCTGAAGCTCACAATAATTCTATAGATGGCCTGAAATCAGTTCCTTAATAAAAGGGCAGTGAGTAGCTGTCATTCTGCAATGTAGGCATCTGTCAGATGCAATGATTATCTATCATTAGGTGCAGCTGAAATAAAGGGATTGTGATAGAATGTGATGAAATGGGAAATGTCTTAGTTCTGCCTGGAATTTATGTGGCTGAAAGAGGGTATTAGCATGAGACATTGTTCTGTTCTACTGGCACTACCTCTTAATACATTCCTAATGCTCATTATTGCATAGAGCCCCCACTTCATTCCATGCAGCCAGCCAGAAATGTCCTCCAATCAGTCGGTTGTCACTATTCATAGATCAAGATTCATGATCATAACAGATTCAATACTGTCCATGAGGCAAGCTGCCTTAGAACAGTGGCGCCATCCATCATGTACAGCGACCTCTGGCACAGGACAAAGAAGCTGCAGCCAAGGACTTCAGAAGGAAAAGGCGGGTAATGGAAGCATCTACGCTTAAAGGCAACCAAACCTGTGTCTTTGCTACATGCTTAAATCTGTTTATATGTTACAAATCCCTACAAGGAGTCCTTCCTATTTATGGAGGCACCAGGATTTTTCTGCTAGAAAATGATTCCTAGACTCCTCACAGAATAACAGGCCCATAACAATTTCCAAAACCCATGTAATTATATTTAGGATTTAAGGGTCTGCCTGTATGTGCCCTAGGCATGTATCAGCTATGGTATGCAAGGAAGAGATTTGTTGGTGAATAAATGGGAGCAGGGGTTCAACAGTGAAACAGGAAGGGAGAGTGCTAAACACATAGGGATGTAGAAAGTTGCCTTCCACTGAAACAGAGGCCATTTGTCCATCTAGCCCATTATCAGCAATACTGGCCACTGGCTACTCTTCAGGCCTTCAGAACTGGAATCTTTCCCAGCTCTACCTGGAAATGCTAAGAACTGAACCTGTAACCTTGTGCAAAGCTTGCATTTTTGTTCCTGTTCCCTCACAGGAAGATAACCAGACTTATAGTCCTTCCTGGGGTCAAAAGAGTATTAGCTGGGCTGGGATCTCTGTTTCTTAAGCTGAGGGGTCCAGGAGTCACAGACACATTCTTGCCCTGAAAGCCACCATCTTGCACAAGTTTCTAAACAGACTGGATGACAGAGGAGCAAGTCCCCTTCAGTGCATTGGTGCCAAAGAACAGCTAGTGTGGTAAAGTCCAGTTTTAGAACAAATGCACACAAAAGAATGGCTTTACCTTGTTTTTCTCTGTTTCAGTGGCAGATAACGGGCCCTCATCTACAATCCCAGCTAGCTCTATTCTTTTATAAAATCAAATGGGGAAAAAAAAGCTTCACTGACTTCAATCAGGGGAGAGGGTTTTTCCCTCAATAAAAACCCCCATCCCTTCCTGACAAAGGTCCTTATGGGATTCCCCTCCTGCAAAAGCTCATTGTAAAAGCATGGCAGATTTCATTCCTCCCTCTTCCAGCAAATGCAGGAGTTGCTTCATTTATTGAAGGTGAAGAGCTCCCCTTCTGAAAAGTCACTGGAAAGGGGGCGCTTCTTATACAGTTCCTGCTTCAGAAAATGCCTTTTGTGGGGATAACATTCTCCCTTTACCTTCCTTCCCCCCTTTTTAAAGCAGAGCATCTCCCTGGTCAGCTGAACATTAAGAAGATAAAAATGATGACTAGCAGAGACTTACATAATTGTAATGTTCACAAGGAAGAAATCAAAATTGTTGAAGATTTTCTATACCTTTGTTCAGTCATCAGTCAAAATGGACACTCTAGTCATACATTCAGAACACAAGTGAGACTTGAAAGGGCAACTATGAAAGAAACAGAAAAGATTCTTAAGCGTAAGAGCGTGCTGCTGGAGAACAAGGCCAAGATCATCTATACTACGGTATTCTCAATTATTATCTATCAATGTGAAGCTAGACAATGAGGAAAGCTGACAGGGGAAAACAGTCTATTCATTCAAAATATGGTGTTGGAGAGTACTTTAAAGAGACCATGGAACAGCAAAGAGACAAATAAGTGGGTTCTAGATAAATCAAGCCTGAACTCTGACCAGAAGCTAAAACAACTAATTTGAGGCTATTGTACATCTCATCAGAGGATAAGACTCACTGGAAAATGCAAAGCTGGAGATAACAGAAGAAGAGGAAGATCTATCATTAAATGGATTGACTCAGTAAAGAAAGCTGTGGTCTTTAGTTTGCAAGATGTGAGAAGGGCTTGTAATGACAGAATCTTGTGGAGATAATTAATTCATTAATTCATATAGTTACATCATCAGACTTGATGGCACATTGCAACACTGACTTGGTAGCATATTACAACAATAACGTAGAAAGAATTTATCTGATTTTAACAAAAACACATGATGAGGAGATCTGTATTCCTTCCCTCATACTGTTATATCAAAGGTGTCACCATTTTTTCTGCCTGGCCCGGAACAGAAGCAATAAATAACATTGGCTCAGTTTGACAGAGCTACAGATTCTAAGTGAACTTTTAAATGTCATTCCAAGGTATTTGTGCGAATTGGTCTGTTCAAGCAATTTTCTGTTCAACTGCCATAGTGCTGTTGAGACCAGAAGTTGTTGTAATCATTGTGCTGTAATTGTAATGATTTAAATAAAATAATAATAATTCTGGGCAGTACATCCATTTTAATGGTAGATGCGAATTCTGTGTGTGTAATATGAGGAAAGAACAGCACCTATGCATGCTCTCCCACTGCCCCAGGCAAACTGTCCCAGGCAGTGGGAGAAACCATGTCCATGCCCCTTTTCCACCGCCTCCCCACACACAACCATCCTGCAACTCACAAGGAGGGAGGAGGGGAAGACAGGAGGCCAGCAGTGGTACATTCTTTCTTCTTACCACCACCTGCCAACCTCTGTAGCATGACTGTTGTATGAATAGTACCCAATGCTATTTAATATCTATATGAGGCCTCTGGGGGAGGTCATCAGGAGTTTTGGAGCTCTGTGTCACCAATATGCGGATGACACTCAGCTCTTTCTCTCCTTCCACCCTTCTGCAGTGAATGCTGTCCTGTCCCTTGAGCGCTGCCTGGATGCGGTGGTGGAATGGATGAGGGAAAACAGACTGAGGCTGAATCTGGACAAGATGGAAATCCTGTGGGTGGGGGCCCCTAGTGTCTGTGGTCTGGGTGCCTCCCTATCTTTCGGGGGGTGGGTCACTCTTTCCACGAAGGATGAGGTGCATAGCTTGGGTGTACTTCTGGACCCAGCGCTATAAATGGCATCACAGGTAGCGTCTGTGGTCCGTTCCACTTATTTCTACCTAAAGCAGGTCACCCAGCTGTGCCCCTACCTTGACACCAGGTCCCTCACCACACTGGTTCATGCGCTGGCAGTCTCGAGATTAGACTACTGCAATGCCCTCTATGTGGGGCTGCCCTTGGGACTGCTATGGAGATTGCAATGGGTCCAGAACACGGTGGCCAGATTATTAAGTGGGACAAGGAAATACCAACACATCTCCCCCATCCTGGCTGCCTTACACTGGCTTCCTGTTCGCCTCCATACCAGTTTCAAGGTAATGGTACTAACCTATAAGGCCTTAAACGGTTTGGGACCTTGATATCTGGCCGAGCGCCTCCTTCCAAGATCTGCCCACCCTATAAGATCATCCCAGGCAGGGTGGTTGAGAGTTCTGATCCCGAGAGAGGCCCGGAAAACAACTACTAGAAATTGGGTCTTCTTGGCGGTAGCTCCACAAATATGGAACTCTCTTCCGCCTGACGTCCGCCTGGCCCCTTCACTGGGCACATTTAGGAAGCTGTTAAAAACCTGGCTATTTAAGCAGGCCTTCCCTGAACAAACAGCTGTATGATACAACCGTGTTTTGCTAAAGCATCATCTATCACACTGCCATGCTTCTTGTCTTTTATATTTTATGCTTTTAATTGTACTTTATTGTATTGTATTTGTTTTTACTGCACTTTATGATATTTGATTTGTTTCCCAATTTTATTATTATTATTTTGTATATGTATCATTTTGTTATTCTGTTGTTTGTTTATCTATTGTAAACTGCCCAGAGTGGCCCTGGCTGCCAGATGGGCGGTATATAAATCAAATAAATCATAATAATATAATAAGGGTTGGCTCTAAGAGCCCTGGAGACCAAGGTCTTGTGGGGAAGGGTAGGTGATTTTTTTGTCTCTGAGGATACTCAGAGCAGGGCAGGATTCGTGCAGTGGCTGTTCTGTAAAAGCGAGCAGGTGGCCATTAAATGAAAGAGGCTGGTGGGCTGCTTAGGTGGTGGCAAGTGGGTGGTGACGGTGGCTCTACTGCTGCTAATGGCACTTGGCCACCTGAGGTGAGCACCTGGATCTTATCCAGTGTCTGGCTGGACCCTGGGAAAGGGCGGGGGGGGGGGGAGTTTTAGGATGCAACAAATTCTGCAGTTTTCTAGCCTGGTTATGAAAATGACCAGTAAAATTAAGCCTGAATCTGAAATTGAATAGAACAGACAAGCCCCTGAGAATACCAGTTGGATTGTGGAAGCAATCAGAGAAAGGCAGGTTTTACCTACCATCTTAACTGTGTCTACTTAAAAGTAAAACTGCAAACCATCTCCACACTTGTCAGTCCACGACCTGTAAAGCTGTCCTCCAACACTACAATTCAAACTTTTCCTGTCAACTTTTTTCACTGTCATAAGAACATAAGAAGAGCCCTGCTGGGTCAGGCCAAGGGCCCATCTAGTCCAGCTTCCTGTATCTCGAAGTGGCCCCACCAGATGCCTCTGGGAGCACACGAGACAACTAGATACTTGTCTCCTGATCCCCTCCCCTGCATCTGGCATTTTGAGGTACCTTCCTTTTAAGGCTGGAGATTATACATTCCCATCATGGCCTGTAACCTACGATGGACTTTTCCTCCAGGAATCTGTCCAATCCCCTTTTAAAGGCATCTAGGCCAGATGCCATCACCACATCCTGTGGCAAGGAGTTCCACAGACTAACAACACGCTGGGTAAAGAAATATTTTCTTTTGTCTGTTCTCACTCTCCCAACACTCAATTGGAGTGGATGTCCCCTGGTTCTAGTATTGCGTGAGAGGGAAAAGAGCTTCCCTTTATCCACTTTGTCCACCCACTGCATAATTTTATACGTCTCAGTCATGTCCCCCCCTCAGGCGCCTTTTCTCTAGACTAAAGAACCCCAAATGCTGTAGCCTTTCCTCATAAGTGAGGTGCTGCAGCCCAGTCATCATTTCAGTCGCTCTCTTCTGCACCTTTTCCAGTTTCACTATGTCTGTTTTGAAGTGCAGCGACCAGAACTGTACACAATACTCCAGGTCCAACCTTACCAGCGTTTTGTACAATGGCATTATAATGTTGGCTGTTTTATTTTCAGTCCCCTTTTTAATGAGACCTAGCATGGAATTGGCCTTCTTTACTGCCGCACACTGGGTTGACACTTTCATCGAGCTGTCCACCAGCACACCAAGATCTCTTTCCTGATCTGTCAGGGACAGCTCAGTACCTATCAGCTGATAACTAAAGTTTTGATTTTTTTGCCCCAATGTGCATTACTTTACATTTTCTTACATTGAAACGCATTTGCCATTTTGCCGCCCATTCTCCCAGTTTGGAGAGATCCTTATGGAGCTCTTCACAATCCTTTCTGGTCTTCACCACCCAGAAGTAAAGGCAGGCATGGCCTTGAGTTTAATAGAGTTGAGCAAGATGTTAATGAATGAAAGAAATGAAATTCTGTCCAATGAAAGAAATGATGTTGTTCAGGTTGCCGTTGACTGACGGTGACCCCATGAATGAATGAGTTCCAAAAGGTCTTATTATTAACATCTTGCTCAGCTCTATTAAATTCAAGGCCATGCCTGCCTTTATTGAGTCAATCCATCTCATACTTGGTCTTCTCTTTTCCCGCTGCCTTCAAATTTTCCTAACATTATTGTCTTTTCCAGAGAGTCTTGTCTTCTCATGATGTCCTGAAGTACAACAGCCTCAGTTTGTTATTTTTGGCTTTAGAGTAAGGTCAGGTTTAATTTGATCTAGTATCCACATGTTTGTCTTTTTTGGCAGACCATTTAACCCCAAAAAACTCTCCTTTAGCACTATATTTCAAATGAATCTATCTTTTTCCCATTGGCTTTCTTCACCATCCAGATTCACATTTGTGCATAGTAATCGGAAATTTAGTAATGTTGACCAGTGTGGAAGAAATATCAATAATCTAAATTTTGGGGGAAGGGATGTGGTCAGAAATGTAACTAACGTGCACTTGACACCGGGATTTTTCTGTCCTTGTAAACTAATACAGGTGGTGCTCCTGTAATTAGATGTTAGGCACCAGTGCTTCAGGGTACTGGGCAGGGTACTGGACCAACGAAGGCCAATGAGCTGAGATTCAATCGGTTCAGAAAAAAAAATGAAAATGTTTGTAGGAGGCTTATCTGTCCACTTGAGTGGTGTTTACCTTGTTGCTTTAGAGGGGGTTGTATACCCTTTAAAAGGTCAGATGTGTCATTTGGGGCTGGTACGCAAGTTTGTTGTTGTCTCTTTGGATTATTTCAATCTGTTATATGTATTGTTTCTTTTGGTTTGAAAACTTCAGGTATCCAAGGATGAGGTGGGGGCAAATTGTTAAAATTCATCCAGTCAAGTCAGCTGTTCATGCTGAATAAAACTCAGTAGTCTTTAAGGTGTCACAAGATAATTAGTTGGTTTTCCTGCAACAGACAATTATCTTCCTACAGACTGTTAAGAGAGACTTAATATGGGCACATTTTATCAGTACTTGTCCATTTTCTCCTGCTGTGAATCCATTTCTGGGCTGCATACTAAGTGCTGGGTTTAAATTTTAAAGCCTGAAATGGCTTGGGCCCGCATTATTGGGAACTGCATCTTTTCCCCTATATATTTAACCCATGCCTTAAGATCATCATTTGAGACTCAATGAAGCAAAGAATGGTATGAAATCTTTTCTTTTTAATTTGATATCCATTGAATTAGTGATTTGAAGCACTGAAGTAATGATCTGAAGCAAAATATTCAGTTTTCTTTCTTAAAGTATTTTTTAAAATATCCTCTCGGTTCTGTGGTTGTCAGAATAACAACAAGACAAAAAAGAGGATGAGAAATGAAAAACCAAGTACAGAAGGTATGATGTGTGGTTCATCTCAAACTTTAAAAGAGTTTTTAAGTTTATGAAAACATTTTTGTAACTAATACTGCATTGTTTCTTAACCAATTAAACATTTATTAAACAAATGTTATATTTTTATTTTGTTACATTCTATAATTATAAATTATTTTCAGGGAGAAAAAATAGAAGTGCTACTCAGACTGGGCTTCCACCCTCCCTTCTCCCTCATCCACCCAAAGTATTGTATTGGGGAGCCGTGGCCTGTGGCTAGTAAGTCAAGGGGAGCCACAAGTTGAAAAAGTTTGGGAACCACTGGGCCTTTTTTGTGGTGGTACCCCATTTCTGGAATTCCTGTCCACCAAGAGGTTCATCTGGGACCTACTGTATACCATTTTCAGCAGCACATGAAGACATTTTAAATTTTTCCCCAAATATTTTAGCAGCTTTTTAAAAAACAAAACAAAAACAAAACACCTGGGTTTAGATCTTTACAGTTTTTTGTTTCTACCACTCATTTTACCTTTGATGTTGTTTTCTGATATTAATGGATGGTTCTATCACAGTTTCTATCTGAATTAAATTGATGCATATTTTTATTATTTTTATTTGTATGCTGCTCAGTACAAATTGAAAAGTAAGTATGTGAAAGATGGGAAAAAAGAGAAAAAGAGAGCACACACCCCTCCCCGTCACCCAAGGCTATGCTGTAGGGTGTACAATCAGGGTACAATCAGATGGCTGCAAAGGCACCTGCCTGATCACGGCGAAAAGAGTTGCTTTGCAGAGAGCAATGTCTCTTAAAGCAACCCTTCCATCTGTTGGGGAATCGCTCTAGGTCAGCCCCCAAAAGTAGAAGCCCTACAACTGGATCAAGCTTGGGCACAGATCAGGGTTGGACAGAGCACATTTCCTTGTGTGTTGTGTGATCGCCAAGAAATAAATAACACCAGGCTGCTGGACAAGTGGTCCAAATGGTGATCTATGTTCCTGTGTGATCACACCCTTAATTAAAAAACCAAGAAAACCCACACATATAGAAAAACAAGGTGCTAAAACACACACACACACACACACACACACATGCTAGACTCCCCTCCCATGAAGGGTGGGTGAAATTCTGCCAACAGACAAAGTGACCAGAGGCAACTAAGAGTTGTGCGAAACATGTGGCAGCCCCCGTGATAGTCTTGTTCCCTTTTGAAATTCTTTTTGGGGTGTCTTGAAGGTTGTTTCACCGATTAAGGGTTTAAATTTGCTGTTTACTTTGTAACTGATCGGAAAAGAAATGAAATTGTCATGCTAATATATTTTAATTGACCCATTAGAATTGCTAAATAAAATAAATTTTCACAGGCAGATGCGTCCAGCGAAGCGTGAACTTTCATTTCTCTTTCGTGGTTAGCACAAAGCAAATTATTATTTTTGTGCCTTCCAAGAAGATTTAAATTAGAATTCATTGTCTCATATCCATCTCACACGTGTCCCCATGCTCTGTTCCATATGCATCTGCCCATAGGTATTTCCCTTGAGGGATGTATGTGTGTGTATCTGTGTTTTAGAGGAAGGAGGAGGGAAAGCAGGACAGTTGAGGAACCTGTGATTCTCCACATGATTTTTGGAGGGCAGCTCCCCCTGTTCTCATGTTATTAGGAGAACAGTGAGTTCCTTGGAGAAGTGGCAGGAATTGATATTCAAAAAAGAGAGAAGGAGTAACAGATGATGGAAGAGAATACTCATAGACCTCTTCTTGCAAAAAAGAATCCCAGGAGCTGATCTTGCCATCACTATTACAGGATGGACAGCTCAGTGGTTTAGGTATCTGGTTGGGAGTTCAATTCCCCATTGTATCTCCAGGGAGAAGAGCCAGCCTGTGGAGGATTGGGCAAACTGTACAATCCTAAAATGGCCCCAGAAAACAGGAATGGTAAACCACTTCTGAGTATGCCATACCTAGATAACCCTGAAAAGGGTCACAATAAGTCAGAGTTGAATTGACAACACAAAATTATTACTGTTGTTATTACACAATACATCTATGTTGGCTTGGGCATGTCATGAGAGTGGCTGACGGTCAGATTCCAAAAGATCTCCTGTATGGAGAATTAGTGCAGGGAAAGCTCCCCAGAGGGAGACCACAGCTGCGATACAAAGAGATCTGCAAGTGGGATCTGAAGGCCTTAGATCCGGACCTCAACAGATGGGAAACCTTAACATCTGAGCGTTCAGCCTGGAGGCAGGCGGTGCAGCATGGCCTCTCCCAATTTGAAGAGGCACTTGTTCAGCAGGCCAAGGCAAAGAGGCAGTCCCGAAACCAGCAAAATCAGGGAGCTGGACAGGGGACAGATTGTATTTGTCTTCAGTGTGGAAGGGATTGTCACCCTCGAATTGGCCTTCTCAGCCACACTAGATGCTGTTCCAAGTCCTCTATTCAGAGCACGTTACCATAGTCTCTCGAGACTGAAGGATGCCTACTACTATTACACAATGAGGAAGTCACACACAGTCTTTCTGTTAGAACTCCAAAGGCTTTACTTCCCAGAGATGTGAAAATTTCCCCCTCTTTTTGGGATTGCAGGTCCCAGAATGGCTATGCTAGCTGTAGGGATCTGGGAGTCATAGCTGAGAGAGGAGGGTAGTTTTGAAGCAACAAACCTGCCAGCAAGGCTATCTAAATGCCCAGTGGGTTCTAGAACTTTTCTGGAGTGGTGTGCTAACTACAAACAATATCTTACTGTTGTATTGTGTGATTAGAAGAGTATGAATGCCATTTGATCTGATTTGTATCAAAATATTTGCCAGATAAATCAAGAGCAACCTATCCCAAGGTGATTTAGAGGTGGCCTGAACCACTGGGGTTCTGCAGGTATTTAGGTGTATGCGTATGCTTCTGGAGTGGGAATGAAAATATCACCATCAACTTTAGGAATGTGGTAGACCTACAGTTTGTAGCCAAAGATCCTAAAAGCTTCCATCCATCTGTCCTTCCACCATCTGCTCCCAGGAGCCATTCACTCTACTTCTTTGTCAGCTGCCCCCTTCTATAAATCCACCCTGCATCTGCCAGCAACAGGCATTAAAAATTGAGAAAGTAGAAAATGGTGGGTGCTTTGCTCTGTTACTGTGAGCCACTGCTCTGCATTCAAGGTGCAAGGCATCTGTTGCTGTCATTAAATCTGACCCCTCTTGTCACCAAAGAGTGATGGGTAGAAGAGGCAGACAGGAGTGTTGCTTTGAGTGAGAGCCCAGACTATAGCCAGCTACTCAATGAGTAAGCAGAAGAACATGTTGCCTTTAGTCGGAAGTGAAGTGCTGGGCCATTTTTTCACAATAAACATTGACCTCCTAGATCTGCCTTGCTGGTGGCCAGGTTCCAATTATCCCACATAACAAGGGCTTGGCTTTCTTCCATGCACAAGTGACTAGCTGCCGCTACGGGAGATTTTTCAGCTGTCCTTCTGGCATCGAGGAAGTGGCAGAGCAGTAGTCCCCAAGTCTGGAAATCTACTGCAACCCATTTGTGCAGGTCATATTTATTTAGCCTAAATCCAGTTGCAAGAGCCAGTGTAGTGTGGTAGATGCAGTGACAGATTAGGATTCAGGAGACCAGGGTTCAAATCCCCACTCAATCATGGAAACTCTGTGTGTGTGTGTGTGTGTGTGTGTGTGTGTGTGCGTGCGCGCGCGCGTGTGTGCGTGCGTGAATTTGGGCAAGCAACTTTTTAACTTTATATTCCAGGGATGAGGAAACTTTGATCCTTCAGATACTTTGTACTACAGCTGTCATAGTTGTTAAATATTGGTTGGGTAGGAGATATCATGTTAGGTATCTGGTTGCGGAGCCAGAGGTTTGGAGTTCGATTCCCCACTGTGCCTCCTGGGAAAAGAGCCAGCCTGTGTTGCCATGGGCAAGCTGCACAGTCCCAGGGCACCCCCAGAAGAAGGGAATGGTAAACCAATTATGTGTATTCTTCACCTAGAAAACCCTAGGAAGGGTCACCATGAGTCAGAATTGACTTGATGGCACATGATTATTATTGTTATTAAGGGATGAAGCCCAAAACATCTGGAGGAACAAAATTACCCTATCCTACCTCACAAGGTTATTGGGAAGAGAAAATGAGAGGAAACAAAATCATGTATTGTACAGTGCGCTCTTTGAAAAGGAAAGATGGGATAAAATGTAATAAGCCATTGAAGCAAACACTAACAGCAACACTTTCCTCACCTTCGAAGTGTCGCTAATCTTTAGAGTATGACAAAGAGAGAAAAACTGTTTAGACCATGCAGACACTGACTTTGGGTTTTGGAATTAACTTTTTCTCATTATTTACCAGTAGCTCCTCTTTCACTGAAACTGCCCATGGGGTAAGGATTCACATCTGCAGATCAGCAAGTCCAAAGACCCTTGGCTTCAGCCAAGAGGCCTTGTTCTGTTTGAGATGATGGATTGCTGTTATGACATTGCTTGCTTCCAGGTGTGCAGTGGGTGGCATTGTTATTACCCAATCAATCCCATCATCAGGGAGCTAACAGCTGAGTGATCAGAAAGGATGACATGGGAAAGCATTAAGAAAGCTGCCAGCAAATCATTGGCATCAGCAATAAACAACAGATCCACATTTCCCATCAGTCTGCGACTGGAGACTTGGCAGTTGTGCCCAGATGAAGACGCTGTTTCTGGAACAGGAGTGCTGGCAGCAGCCCCTGCAGCCAGAAGGGCAGCCATTGCCAAGGCAACACAGGGGGGCAATACCAACAAGGTCAGAGACAGGACGGAGGAGCTGGCAAGGCCTGGAAATGCTGGCATGTATTCTGCTCTCCAGCATATGGACAGTACCTTTAGTGGCCTAAGAGCAGCCTCAGTATGCCTAACAGGAGTGTTGCATTGCACCATTTATTTTCTCTTTACAGCTTAATGACTCAGAGGTGGCTAATTTTTATTCTAAGCACCCTGTTCACCAGTGAGAAGTACTGTACAGTATTTTTAAAAAGATGGGGATCAGGGTTGACAGATGTGTTAGATCTGCATTTTAAGAGGAAAGTCAGAGGAAATGTGTGGCTGTCAGAAGAAACAACTCACGCTCCCCACAGTATGGAACCAAGAGAGCCTTTGGTGCACATCTACATAGTCCTGGAAACAATGGTCACTTTCTCTTAACACTGGAGCCCTCCAAATAGTTTGGAGCATGACTCCTATCAATACCAGCCAACAAACTTGGAGGACACAAAGGCAGAGCAGATTGGTTTAATGTGTGTAGTTTTTGGTTTTTTTTTTTTAAAAAAAAACACAACACATTATTTTGATTTGTGCTGAATGCCAATTGTGATGGCAATATATTCCATCACATTAAAAAAAAAAGGCTGGGAAAACTAACATGGCTGCCTTCTTCTTTGTGCCCATCACTCTGCTCCCCCCCCCCCCCCCCGATGTAATACGTACATGCTGCTGTAGTTGGAAAGAGATCTGGAACAGAACAGTACCAGGCATAAAGTACAGTTAGGAAGTGTTTCAGAGGTTGGACAGGTTGGAAAGTTGGAAAAAGGTCTCAGCAAGATTATCCTTTGATCTGTCATGTGCTCCTGTTTATGGGAATCACATCCGTGATCAGTGGAATTATGAGCACTGATCCACTAAAGATTTTTCACAAACATTGCCAAAGAGCTTTGGGCAAAAAAAATTGATGCCAAATAGAGATGGGCATGAACTACCAGTTCAACAGTACATGCCGATTCGTTTATTGTCTGAACAGGTGTTTGGCACTTCAAAGCCCCTCCTCCTCTGGCAAACACCCACTCAGAAGCAGTGCCCTGAGGAGGCGGGGCAGGGAAGCTGGGGCGTTGCCTCCAAGTGGGCACCTGCTGGATGAGGTGGGGTTTTGAAGTGCCAAACACCTGTTTGGGCAATGAACAAAGCAGCATGAACCAACAAACTGGCAGTTCATGCTCATCTCTAATGCCAAATGTTAAATGAGCTCCAGGGTGATATGTGTGACACTCACTTCTAGATTCTTTGATTCATTTCCCCACTGTCACAGTTCATTTCAGCCCCTTTAACCTTGTTCTTTCTTTTCAAATATATTAATGACTGTATTTATTTGTTACACATTTACCCCTCCATTCCTTCAGTGGATACCCAGTGTGGTGTGGTGGAGAGAGTGAGGGACTAGGACTCAGAGCTCAAGAGACCTGGTTCAAATCTCAACTTATTTTGAAACCCTATTAGGGCTACTGTACATTGGATGTAGTTTGATGGCACATCATACATTGCTCCAGTACATGGACAGTGTACATGGGTCTCTTTGTCCTCAAAACAACTCTACAAGATAGGTGTGTCTCAGATAGTGTAAATAGTCCAAGGTTATCTTGTGAACTTCACAACTGAGTTGGGATTTGAACCCAGGTTTCCCAAATCTTAGACCAACACTGTAACTGCTATGCCTGGGCTAAAAACCCTCTCTACCACCAAAAAAGGCTATACAAACAGCCAGCAGTGGCTGATGAAATATAGAGAGGGGGGAGAGTTACAGTCAATGAGTAAGAACAGAAATACTAACATGGTTTCTGGATTATTGCTATTGGAAGAGGTGATGTTCAGGTGCTTCTTTCATAGAATACGCAGGTGATTGTGCCTTCCCTTCCAAGTACTATCACTGCCTCTTCACCCACAATGCAGCCACAGGATTTATGTGAGTCACTCTGTTGTCTTTAATTCTATCACATGACTACCTGTCTATGCGATGTTTCTTTGCACCCAGGATCAGATAGGAAACTCCTCTGCCATGTTGAGTGCTCCTGATCATTAGTGAGAACTAAAATGGCTCGGTAGGTCACACAGCCCAATGACTCAACATCTCTTGCACACGTATTCTATGCAAGGGAAGAGGGCCAGGAGTGACACTTTGAATGGGGAGGCAAGCAGTGAAAACTGTGGGTTGCAGCAACAACTGTGGGATACTCACCGTGTTCTTCAGCATCAGGAAGGAACTGACCTTTTCACAGCTGCAAAGAAAGAAGGGACAAATGCATATTCCCCAAAAAGATACTTTCTCAATTGACAAAGAGTTACTCTATAAATCCCAACCCCCCTCCATTTGTTTAAACCTGCATGGTAAAAAGATGTGGAGGACAATTGGAGAGGGCTTGTGGGCCTGAATTTTTTTCTCCAGCTCCACCGTGGGCCACACCAAACCCAGGAATGACTCTCTGGGCATTAAAAAAAAGAAAGAAAGGAAGGAAGAAAGGAAGAAAGGAAGAAAGGAAGAAAGAAAGAAAGAAAGAAAGAAAGAAAGAAAGAAAGAAAGAAAGAAAGAAAGAAAGAAAGAGGGAGGGATTCAAGAAGTGTTCAACAGGACACTGTGGTCTCTCCCCACCCATCCCTATATTTGATGGTGAGATCTTTAGGAAATCTCAGCAAGGACCACCATAAGTGCCATTTTTAACAACAACAAAAAATGTTTTGCATTTTGAAAGTCAGTGGCCGCAACGTCGCTTTGGAAGCCACAGAAATGCCTTGGAGTGTCCGGGTGGCCCAAGGGTTGCATGCCACCCACCCTGGTACAGATTGATGCTCATACTTACTCAGTGGAATTTTCTTGAGATCTACACTCTTGGGGCAGGATTTAAAGAAAGCTGCTCTAGTAAATCTGGATCCTGTACCTTTGTGGAGTATTTTGGGCATACAGAATTGAGAACGGGGCGGCATTTCTTCTGCTCAGAAATAATCATTCTGGGACAGCAGTTGGTGGTTCTCTTCAAAGCTGGTCAGTGTAAGGTGACAGTCTGTTTCATGTGGAGCTGAAATTGGCAGCTGTCTCTCATATCCTCTGGATAACACACACTTATAGTTTCACTTCAGTGGATTTATTTACCTCTTTTGGTAAAACCCATATCACTTGTTTTTGTTTGAATATGAACCCTAGCAGAGTTGTTCTCACTCTTTTGGGTTTCAGGTCTAAAAAGCCTCACCCAGCAAGGAGGTGAGGAAATTCTTGGACGTGAATTTTAAAGTATCTGAAGGTTCAAAGGATCAAGAACCACTGCCTTAAAAAGTCTAACATCAAGGCTGGCTAGATGGCAGGATCCAGGGACTGGCTGATGGTCTCAGAAGCCCTGTCTATCCACACATTGTTCATGTCTCAGGGGAATAATTAAACAGCAAGAAGTGCTCAGAGTATGACAGAAGTTGATGAAACAGGAGCCCCTGGCTCCAGAATTTGAATCAGGCCTCACATGGGGACAGCAACTGCTAGATGTCCTTTTTGCAGACAGGGGACACTTCTGTTTTCAACCAGACAATATTTTATGGATAATTAATGACTCCTTGGCTGGGATCTTGTGTGTCCAGACTGCAAGCAGCCTCTCTCTGTCATTTAAATGGATTCTTTAGGAAGCCTTCACATGGAACATCTTCAAGTGGGTGCAATGATAATGAGAGAGACAGTTGCATGTGGAAATCCAATCAACAGTAATTAGGCTGAGACATAAATTAGTGCCTCGGAGCCTTGGTCTCCCTCTGCACTCTGATTGTATAGCAGTGGGAGACACAGAGTGGGCAGGTATTTTAACTAATGCTAGCTAGATGTATGCATATTCCACTCAACTTGGACATTTGCCCAGATTAAGAAAAATCTGTTGCTGTTTTCAATGGCATTGCTGGTGGAGGAAGATGGCTTCTAACCCTGTCGTTGAGCTGCTTTTTCCAATCTGCTAGATGCTAATGTTTGCTGGTAGCCAGGAAAGTAATTTCTTTGAACAGAGCATTATCCACCATACTTTGAAGAAGCAGTGAGAATTGAACTTTATACACCACAACAAGGAGAGGAAGAGTCTGGAGCAATGGAAATAAGACATAGGACTTCAGCCTTACTTTGTTCCATCACCGTGGGTCACTAGAGGTCAGATGGTTGGAAGCCTCTTCAAATCAGGTTAGATTTTTCTATGTTCTCGTATAGGTGCCAAGAATTCCAACTATTCACCTTCATTTCATCTGCCTCTGGAACTTGTACATACATTGATACTAGGTGCACAGCTTCAGGTGTTAAGCCTGAAACTGCAGAGGGCTCGAAAGGTGGTGCTCACTTGAGGATGCAAGTAAGTCCTGCCCACCTGGAAGTCAAGCAGGGCTTTGCCATATCTAGTACAGTCTGCATAGGTGCTGTGTTAAATATGCTTATAATGTTTTCATGATCAGGAGTCCTGATCACAGAAATGCTATAGACACATTCAGCTGAATGTGCTTACAAATGCCTATGCAGACACTCACACTGACTACAGAAAGGTCTGCATAATTTCCAGATGAGGTGAGGATTATATGAACATCTGCATCCCTATCACCCTGATCCCTACATGGTTTCAGGGTCAACATCTTAATGGAAACCAGAAGTGGCATGATTATTGCAGAACAAAAAGGCACAAGTGGGTAACATGTGGCCCTCCAATGTTTCTAGACTGCCTTTCTTATCATCCCTAGCCAGCACAGCAGATTAGGAAAGATGATGGCAACGCTAGCCCAACAACATCTGGTGGACCACCCTGTTCCTGCAACAGCCCAACACATTTGTTAGGTCTTGTCAATACTCACTATTTTGTGAGGTTTTAAATGGCTGCTAATAAAAGTATTATGCTGCAGTTTTTTAAAAAATTCCCTTCCCAATGCTTTGTGGACCAACACAGCTATATACAGTATGACCTCTGCCGATAACTATGCATCTAGAGGCTGGGCTCCTGCAATGCCTCAGTGATTCTGATGGTGAACCATGTGTAAACCAAGTTGGTCCACAACTCAAGCACCAGGAACAATGAGCTCCATGTTTATGAATATCCAATTTCAGACAAGTACTTTCTCGCACCATTGCATAAACATTGAGCAGGGCCCTAATACTGACACCTTGAAAAGCAGAAATAAGAATGATCACAATGAGTAACTACCGAGTTTAGTGCTATATCACCTCTGGATGGACAAAAAGAAAAAAAGAAAAAATCAATATGAAAGAGAAACAACTGTGACAAATTACAGCACATTACTCTTTGTGCAGTATGTGTGTATGTGTTTGTATGTTATGGAGAACTTTGGAAAACTGTCCCCTTTTCTCTAGTGCTGTGCAACATTTTAAACAGCCTTCTGGCTTTACAATGAACTCTAAAAGGAGAGATGAGGATCAGCAGAGGACGGAATCAAAGGAAGCAGGACTCTGGTGTGGATCAAACTGTATTGAATTGAGGGGCCAGTGTGGACACTAAAACAATCTGTTGCCTCTGTGTGATCACCAAACCTGAACAGAAGCATAAAATAGACTGCAACTCAAGCTCCAGCAAAGCTGAATTGCTTCGATTCAGCTTGTCAGTGTTGCTGCAGCCTTACTCCTTTTGCACTGCAGGCTGGTTGGCAGACCTTGGCGTTTTAATAAGAACAAAGTTCTAAATGTCAAGGCCCCACCCCCCAGGACCACTGCACCAGTAGCACAAATATATCAATCCCCTTTTTCTGTTTGTTAAGACCCCTATCCTCAAGTCATTAGGGAATTGGTTGAACTGCCTCTACAAGCTGAATTGGCAACATGAGCTTTCTCAAATGTCCGTATATCAAAATGTTCACCACCAAGAACCCCAGTCAGTTATCTCAGGCTCAACTCCACTGTGGAACATTCTGTTCCTGCAGTATTACAATCAAATCCCTTCAGAAATGTCTCTAGATCATTCCTAGCAGAGGTGTGTCACTAGTGATCTCCTTGTTGAATTCCCATGCTATTATTTCTGAGTCCCAGAATAAATCTTTGCATGTTTTCCCCTGCATATGGGACTTCTTCTCCAGGAAGTGCAGGCTTTTGTTACATATATTTCATTGATCAATGCTGAATGTTCACAATTACAGTCATAAATCTTCCACTGTATGGGTTCTTGTCTCTGAACATACATGTGAAAGGAACTATGCTACCCATAGACACAGGAAGGATAGAGAGGTTTCCTCTTTGACTAATAAAGTTAGAATTTTATTTCCTTACCTTTTCTTATGTCACAAATTTTGGAAATTGATTACAGTGGGAAAGGCCCTCAAAACATAAAAGTCCAATTCACAATGACACAAAAAAAGTGATGTTGAAATAAGGGTGAATTCTGAGATTTTGATATTTACATGTGAAGAGGGCTGAGTTTTCTACAGCATTATTTCTCAAACTCTTGGTCAGTAGTAACCAGTAGGTCTTGGGGGGCTTTTAATATTTTTTAATCAGGCTACCAGAAGTGAGTGACAGACAGAACAAAATGCAAAAATTTAAAGGAGTTTCATTGCTAAGTCAGGGAAGACTTGAAATCAAGAGGGCAGATGGTCAGCACAGACAAAAACTCACTGGTGGGCCTTCTTGGTAAACAAATTGCAAGTGTTCTAGCTTTAAAGGCGAGAAACTCCCTTGTTAGTCAGACAGCTGTGATGCGTAAAAACTAGGTTGGGAAAGCACACTGCTTACCATGCAGGTCCAGAGCATGAAATTAGAACTTCCTCACCCCCAAACAGGTAAGGCTACCGGCCTGTGGTGACGAATGCATAATAATTATAGTGTGCCATCAAGTCAATTCTGACTTATGGTAACCTTTTTCTGGGTTTAGTGGCGCATGATTTGGCATTCTGGGACCTCTGTTTAGTAGACCAGGGCTCTGAAGAACCACATCAACCTACTCTGTTACCTAACTTTCTCTTGACATATGCATACCTCTCGCCCCTAGTTGCCAATGGTCACAATGGCAGGCCACAGTCAAGTACAGCCAGTGTAGACAGCATGTCTCAAGTATCCATTAGCACCGAATCCCTGTCTCAATCTTTACCTCTTGTAATGTGGTATCTTCCAGTTTAACAACTGTGGGAGAAACTGCTCCTTTGAACTCCTGAGTAATAATGCTTTAAGGACTAATCATTCTAGTGAAAGGAGCAATAATAAAAGATGAACCTGTTTCAAAGGCTCCATCCTATGCTCTGGGAATAACCAACCATTTCAAAAAATTTCCAGCGCAGTCCAAGCTAATAGGTTTGGTCTGAAAGACAAAAAGCAATGAGAGTTTATGCTTTCTGAAGCCGAGTATGAAAGCTCAATCCCAAGAATGCCTCCTCAAGTCAGAATATGCTAACAATGTTGTGTAAGTCATCATATTAAATCAGTGTTGCTCTAATTTTGAGCCTGCCCCTGATTATTGGCAAATAAGAATTGTTTTCAGCAGTTGATTTGGCAGATGCCATCAGTGAATTGATATAAATAAAAAGCTTGTAAACACAAATGGAGGAGAAGTTAATTAAATACACATTTTTGTCCCAGTCATTCACCCTGCCATTTTGCAAGGATCTTTTACTGGAGAGTGGCATATACTATGTTCCAAGCCTTTGGTGAACTCTTTCCCTCTGTATGCAAAGCAGATGCTGGTCTGGAGTGGCAACGATGACATGTTTTCTTTAGCATCTTCTCACCTCCTTGGAGGGTAGGGGAATGAGTGAAAGGAAGAGGCACAGGAAAAAGAGAATGCTTTCTTCATAGCAACTGGAGGACATCCCAGGCTCTTAGCAACTGCCTCAGTCTGTCACAACCATATGTCTCCAGAAGGCAGTCATTCCTCCCAGGTGAAGGGGCCCATCAATATTTTGGGTACCAAGTGGTAAATCCTCCATTGTCACAGAAAGAGAAAAAGGAAGTCTACAGAAAAACGTATTTCAGATTAAAAACCCACAAAGTAAGCCAGAACATACTTTCTTTTGAAGTGGGGAGAGGGCAGAAAGAAAAGAAAATTTCACACATACAACCGCAGTATGCTGTTCTGGCAACCTCTCTGCCCCATGTGCAGGCACCAGAGAAAATACAGATGGGATATGTCCTGATTCTTGGAATTGACCCTTTATTGAAGAAGTTGATTGCACCTTCTGTCCCATGATGAGATGACCCCTGAACTGTGGCATCAGTGCACAGGAAGTAGAGAAGCAGCTCTTACAGGCAGATTTACTACCACTGTCAGGAGACCTAGGGGAAGAAACAGGAAAGAAAAATGGATGATACTAAGAGGAATCAGAAGGCTGCCATCACTGACTGAAAGCATTCAGTTATCACTCTGTTATCTCTTACTAATGAAGAGTTTCTGTCCAGGGTTCCAGGCAGGACTCTTTCCCAGTTGTAGTTGGAAGTGTCAAGGATCAAACCTGGGATGTTCTGCATGAGCCACACCTCTTCTCTCACCTGGCAGTTAGTGCTAAGAATCACCACCAGGTGTTTTCTAACAGCCCCTTTGGCTTTAGTCACAGGTGTGCCTTATCTGGTGCCTTGGCTTCTATTCATGTCATCCTATCCCTATCTTTCCCCTGTTTTGCATTATAGACAGCAGCACAAAGCAAGAACTATACCAATCTCTGCAACATCTGAACTCTTGAAAACGTCCAGCCTGAGAATGTTTTTGGCACGCTTGCTGATTAAGATATCCTGATGAAATCAGTGGTTTCGGTATCTAGCTAAGAGCCAGAGGTTGGAAGTTCAGTTTCCTACTGTGCCTCCCTTGTGACAGGGGTTGGACTCAATCATCCATAGGGTCCTTTCCAGCTCTGCAGTTCTAATGTCATCATCATCATCATTCAAAAATACCAGGCACAGTTAATCAAAATTATAAAAACATTGAATGGTATTATATAACAGATACAAGTTTTAACCAAAAATGTAAGTATCTGTTAAATGTTGGTGCAGTATGTATGCTGTTCCTAATATTGCCATTTTTTTTAGCTCTGATGGTGTGATTTCTGAGCTCTGCAACTGCTTATAATACTGTGTGAAATTTCTTAATATTGTTCCCAAAGCTCCGATGACTATGGGGACCACTAAAGTGTGTTTCATCCACAAGCAAGATGTTTCGATTGCCAGGTCTCTGTACTTTGTATTCTCGAAGGCTTTCACGGCTGGGATCTGATGGTTGTTGTAGGTTTTTCGGCCAAACAGCCCGAAAAACTCTCTGTACTTTGTTAGTTTTTCCAAATCTTTGTTTTGAACTCTGGCATCCCCTGGAATTGCAATGTCAATGATCCAGACATTTCTTCATTCTGTTACTACTAAGTCTCGTGTGTTATGTCCAAGGTGTCTAAACCCCCACAAGAATCACCAACTCTTGTGGTACTTTCTGTTGTATTCTCTATGTACATCCTGCTAGTGTTATTCATCTCTACAGTGCCTGGAAGTATTCTCAGAAACTACAAGAGGTCTTCTGCTTTCTCTTCTTTCAAGACAAAGAATACAACTTCAACAATTCAGCACAGATGCTCACCTTTCCCACAATAGCCTCTAAATACGTAATAGTTATGTTATGGCATCAAGGAAGGCTCTCTGTCTGAAGCACCATTTGATTATTCAACAAAAAACTCAATTACATTGATATAAAACACAAGACGTTGCCTTATACTGAATCAGATCATTGGTCTATCTACCTCAGCAATGTGAACAATGACTGGACTGACTCTACGTAGCTTCCAATATCAGACAAGATCCAGTGTATTCAGGGATGAATGGTCAGAAATAATGAGCTAAACGTAATCTAGTTAGCTGTAATCAGTTTTTTGGTTGGTGTAATGAAAAAAGTTTTCTAGTTATTGTCAAACATTACTTTTGAGGGCATTTTAAGGGGCATTGTGACAGGAATTTTGCAGGTTTTATGCCATTCTCTTATCAAACCTAAGTTTTTTAAAAAAATAACAGAAAGTATTTAAAAAGCAACAAGTGGTAGGACCATAACAAATTACTTGCTCAACATTGCAACAACAGGACTCTCTACAAACACTGTAATGAAAATTGAGAATTAATTACTACTCTGTTTCCCCGAAAATAAGACCTAACCTGAAAATAAGCCCTAGTAGGATTTTTCAGGATGCTTGTAATATAAGCCCTACCCCAAAAATAAGCCCTGGTGAAGTGAAACCTCGCCCTCCACCATTGTGCAGCAATGAAAATGACATGACTGTGTTTGAATAAATGTAGATTGTTGTACATGAAAAAAATAAAACATCCCCTGAAAATAAGCCCTAATGTGTTTTTTTGGAGCAAAAATTAACATAAGACCCTGTCTTATTTTCTGGGAAACACAGTAGTAAAAAGCATCTTATAAAGCTTTCTGTGTGGTAGCTGTGTGGTAGCATAGAAAAGTTTGATCTCCACTAAATGAGAAAATCTTTGGTGGATTCTTTCCCTTCTTCATCAGTGATGCACCAGCGATGCTCGGTTGTTGCTTTGATGTACAGTGTGCGAACGAAAATGTGTCATCCATTTACACATGGCCCAAGATGACCCAGAAAGGTAGTGAAAAGAAATGTGGTGTCACAAAAGGTCAGTGAGGATGGGCAGCCACTTTGGGATCCTTGCCTCAACCACTGATTAACAGCATGAGAAATATTCCAGCCTCTTGTGAATTCAGGAAAATCAGCTGTGTATGAGGGGACTGGGGATCAGCCTCTTTAAACCCAGGAAGGAAGAAGGAGACATGTATGCTCACCCGCCTGAACCTAATCAGCTTGCTGTTATCCTGTTAAGTCCCTCCAACATGCTCTACACTGGCAGGTGACAGATTGTAACAGCTTTAAGTACATTCATTCTGGATTTTCTTCTCTAATCTCACTCTCAGCCTTTTCCTATGGGTTGGTTGAAGGATATGGAAAAATAGGGAGCTTTGGAAAGGGAGGTGGGAAGCTCTCTCACCGTATGAATGGATTAGCACAAATTCTTCAGCAAAAAATGAAGGGGGGAATTTAAAAAGGGATCATTCTTTTTTTAAAAAAAACGGCACAGTTCAGTACAAATCTGATTAGTCTGTAGTATACGAATCATCAGTTCTATATATACATAAGAGACATCTCAGTTCCTATTTGTGGAATGGTTCTAGTGCAATGAAGTGGGGCACCTTTTGATTTTATTTTTTGTTGTGCAACTCCCTCCAACCACATATACCCATGGAAAACCTGCTGCTATTACAGGTCCAGAAGTAGGGATTTCCCCCCCTTTTCCCCAGCATTGGGTGGGGTTATCACTGGCTCCTGGAGACCTCAAAATGATACAGGGGGCTGCATGTGGCCACTCATCCTCACCACTGCAGGGCAATTTGGAAATGCTACCATCATTCTCTGTACAATATTATGAATTTTTAGAGCCACTCCACATCTAATATTAGTCTGCTGTTGAATTGCAAATTGAAGAATCCAAGCTCTGCACTGTTCCCACATCAGGGATTATGTGTGAAAAGTATGGCAAGAGGTTTGCAGCCAAGTGGACAAGAGTTAATAGGGGAAGGTTTTCTTTGCCGCGTTCTGTGTCTCCTTTGATTGTACATAAATGATTCAGCAGTGAAAAATGTGCAAACTCCACATTGTCAACCAGCATGTATGAATATTTAATAATGCAAAATAGAGCTGGGGCGATCGGACAGGATTTGCCAAATCGGCGATCGTGTTTGATAAATATGGATGAGCCTTTCCACTCCTGCACCCCACTCTCCCCAAAGCCTGAGGTGGATTTATCTTTCCTTACCAGTGAGAAAAATTACATGCAGAGGAGTCTCAGGGCATGGATGAGAACTTTCTGGGACAAGCTGAGACTGTGCAAAAGGGACAGGCTCAATCTGAATTGCAATGGACCCAGGCTGCCAGTGTGTCGATGTCAACAAAGCTGCAGAGCAGCTTTCAGACTGTTTTTTGAAAGGAGGATGACAGGAACTTAGGAGCAGTTGGTTCTGGAGACGATTTTTCCCTTAAGGATGGCTGAGTCAGTCTTTCAAGTCATGGAAGTCGTGATGGGATAGTAGTTGTCAATGAGCAAAAAGAAAAAAACAACCACCATTCCATGAAATGGAGGCATTGTATAATAAACCTGAAGCAAAAGAGACAGGCTGGATAGGTGTTTTGGAACTACATTTCTAAGAGACAATCCTAGAAGCCATCAAGATAAGACAGAGGGCCTGAACTGGTCAACCCAGCACCCAGCCAACCGTTTTAATGAGGAATCAGAAGAAGAGAAGTTCCTGCTGGCATGATGGTTCTCTCTGTGAGCAAGAATCCTGGAAAATCTAGGTTCTTGCTTATGTGGAGAACCAATACACAAATAGGAAGCTCTCCCCTTTGGACTCGGCAATGAAGCAAGTGACAATGGAAGAGGGGGCTACTGGATTCTATAAGGCACACAGTTAACCCTGGACATAGCAAGGACAAGGGGCAGCATATCAGGAATGGTATTCCTCTTCAACATATACAAAAGGCATAGAATCCAATAAACTAGAAAGCCTAAAAGGAATGGACTCTTCTTCAGAATCAGAATGGGCAGAAATGTTGGGTCACATCCAATGTGATGCCAGTGGGGAAAAAAGCAGGAGGTGGAATTGTTCCACAAGCACAAGCACTGAAACAGTACAATATGCAACTAGTGCAGGCAGCCTCTAGGTCAAACATAGTTGTATGCGTTGTGCAACTGCTTGTGAAACAACTAGTACACAGGCTTAAAGAAATGGATTTTACAATACCTTATGTAATAGCTTTTTTGAATGTTTTGTGAAAGAGCAAACACAAAGGCTTATACAACTGGGATTTCCACTTCCATTTGAGTAGAAGCTTTGCACTACTCAAATGACACCTCTGAATCAGATGGGTAACTTGAGGTCCTCCAGAAATAGCTAAACTTCAATGATCATAATCCTAACTACTGGTTATGCTTGAAAACCAGTCCAACCACTCTAGAAGACCCAAGTTGTCCATTCCTGCTCCTGGTCTAAAAGGTAATTTAGTACTGGGAACATACCTTCACTTTTCTGACCAAAACACAGAAAAAGCTCTTGATGAAGAAGGCGATCAGAAAGACAGTAACAGAAGAAACATGTTGTAACAAATGGGTGCATGTACTTTCAAATTATGATATTTCTAAATATGATAAATGACTGAGTTTTAGAACAGTTAGTCATGGAACCAACTAACTTCACAAACAGATTGGGAACAGTAACAATAGTTTTACCAAATCTGTCATGTACATTTAAAGGAGGGGGTCAGAAAATCTATTTTAACTATATTTAATTTCAAAGATGAAACTTTTTGAAAAATGAGCAGATTAGTTAAACATGAATCGTATTAGAGTCAGGAGCATCAAATCTCTTAAGGATGTTATATGAATCGATAACAATAGAAGCTCAAACGAAACACATTACAACAAAAGAGAAAAGTGATTAACAAGTCCAAGAGATTGCCAGCACAAGTAATTAGCAGAGTTACAGATTTGAAAGACAAGTGGCAGATGCTATTGGTGTTCAAAAGAGGTTTGTGGAACATGCCAACTAGTGGATGAGGTGCCAGGGTGCATCTTAGGCATGTTCTTGGTCACATCCTCAACTATATAACCAAGAAGCACCCCAGAGCTCAACAATTAGCCTTAATTCAAATTACACAATAGCAAATTACACAGATCTTACATGCATGTCAGCATGATTCTGGGCATTGTGTTCTTTAAAAAGTGCATCTTGATCTAATAAGAACAGAAAGAATTCTGACTGACACAGAGGTTGAAAACGATGCAAGATTTTTTTTTAAAGTGTCTTGAGTACAATATTGTTAAACACTAAGACAATAATTGCATTGTCTTTAATGCATGTTGAAGCATGAAATCAGCCAGGAGGCAGACTGAGAACACAATGGTTTGAAAGGATTACAGGAGGAGGGAGGGGAGGTTGCAGGGAAAGCTCAATGAATTCTGCTTTGGCCTTCCAATGTTTGTGAAATGTTGGGAAAGTGTTGACACAAAAATATTTGTGAGGCAGGATGTCTGAAGAATTTAACCATACAGAAGTGAGGTGACAAGAGATGAAGATCTGGAGTCAATTAACAAATTTAAAAAGAAATCACTGCATATGGATAGGATCCAGCAGAGAGTGTTGGAAGAATCTGCATGTGAAAAAGAGCTGTTGTTACTACATACTCGTAGTACCATCTGTACATATGGTGTTTTACAATGAACGCACTTTGGACTTTGCCAGGTTACTAATGTGAGGGGGTGGTAAGTGGGCAACGTGAAACTCTCTGGATATTGTTGATCACAACTTCCAGCATTCCTTGCCAGTGCCAATGCTGTCTAAGGATGATGAGAGTAGTAGTTTAACCTCTGAGACCCACAGATTCTACATCTCTTGCCTAAATGAAGGGACTTAGAATCTGAAAATAGATCAGAGGGAACAGCAGAGGAATGAGTAGGCTTATCTCTGTGTGTGGTTTGTGTGCGTCTGTATAAAGTGTTGTGAGGGATAAAATGGTAAGAATGTGTGATTATTTCAATCACATAGTTTGGCTTCACTGCAGTAGTATTTTGAATGGCTTTGCGCAGAAGTACACATGTTGTCAATACGTTCTATATTCTCTCACCTAACAGTGTATGGAGCATCAAGCTATGACATGAGGAAATGCTAGGGCTGCCTGTGAGCTGAGCTAGGTAGGACCTCATCCTGAAATAGATGGGTGAGCACTTCCTCCCACATAGACTATAGGCCACTAATTAAATATCTTAATATCTCAATAGTCTAATATTTTGCCATCTTGATTCTTTGGCTTATTTACTTGTTTTTGTGCAAAATGTGCAAATGTACTGATTGTTTTCAAATTTGTGCCCTGACTCAAAGGCATTGCCAACTGGGCAATACATACAAATTTTAAATCAACAAAATAAAAAAGCAGTAAATTTCACAAAGTGAGTATTACAGAGAGCATATGGGACTGTGATATTCTTGCACCAAGCATACTAATGCTGAACAGCCTCATGGTGCAGTGGTTAAACTGCTGCACTGCAGTGAAAACTCTGTTCATGGCCTGGTTCAATCCCAGCGGATTTAGGTAACCGGCTCAAAGGTGACTCAGCCTTCCATCCTTTCAAGGTCGGTAAAATGAGTACTCAGCTTGCCGGGGGGGGGGGGGGGCAATGTATAACCTGCATAATTAAATTGTAAATCACCCAGAGAGTGCTCTAAGCTCTATGGGGTGGTATATAAGCATCTCTCTCTCTTAACTCTGCTCTGCTGTTCACACAGAGGAAAGAATGCCTGCAGGTGCAACATGTGATAGCCTGCATCTGGTGGAACTTTCTTCCATGCAGCTATTATAGGCATAGGAGCACATTTGGAAACTGGTCTTGGCAGCCCTGCAAACAACTGTTCAGAGCACAGCCCACGTGGGAAACAAGCCAACTTGGCCTGATAATGCCCATCTGTTTTCTTATTTGGGGAGTAGTGGTGGCCCTCCTCTAAATCTCAGCACCTCTGGCATTCATAAAACATCCCAGTGCATTTCCAAAACTCCAGCCAGCGAGCTTCGGCTCCTCCATTCATTGTTATTCACTTGCTGAGCTGACTGCAGCACCGACTCCTGGGCCTCACACACCGAGTAGCCTGGCAGCTGCTCCTGGATCAGAGTGATTATCCAGGGGATGCGGCTACAAGAGCTGTTTGGCACCAAGGCCTTTTGAATAAGAAACACACTGGGAACTCCTCCGCCCCACCTTTTTAAAATTCCATAACGTGCTCCCATCTCCTCCCTGGCTCTTCCCACCTCAGGTGGACTGCAGCCAAGCTGCCCATTTCTAAAGCCAGCCCTCAAAAGAGTGGGGGAGTAGGAAGCAGACAGAGAAGACGCAAGAGTCCCCAGATCAGAGACTTCTGTCATTTCTCAAGATGCCAAGACGAATCCTCAGATCTGGATGCTAGAGAACTTCGTGAAGCAAGGGACTTTCAAATCAAGCCCCAGATGTTACAATTACACCGAAGCAGCAGACGTCTCGTCATGCTATTCTGAGCATGACTAGTCATTGATCCCAAAATATTTTCAAAAAGCGAAGGCCAGCAGGGTTGGGTCAGTGTCCTCTCCTAGACACAGCTTAGAAAAGTGACTTTCTGGGACTACAACTCCCAGTACCCAGCAGCCCACCCTGGTTTGTTTGTTTTGATTTTAAATTGCAATCAGAAAAAGTAACTTCCCCGTGTTATATCTAAAAGGTGGGGTTGTATGTATCATGGGAACAATGCCAATGTTGCTACTGTGAATGTAGTTCTGCAGAGGAGTGGTTATCTGTATACTTTGCAGTTAAAATATAGCACTGCCACCCTTCCAGCTCTCTTGAGGTTTCTGAGCATGTGCAAAAAGGAGGCCACAGTGGGCTTACGCATATCAGAATATTCTAAATAACTGTGACCCTCAAAAAATATGAGAAACCCTGTATCAGGGAGTGAGGACACTACTTTCCATCTTCCAGAGTTGGATTCCTGCAGGTGAAATCTGCCAGATCCTAACATGTTAAATAATGGGTAAAGCCAGAACCCCAAAGTAGGTGGGTCCAGAGCAATCCTCCACTTTTCTCATATTTTCTCCTTCACTCCCAATTAGAGATGGGCACAAGGTTCATGCCAATTTGTACACGTGGCACCCCAGGTGCCGCACATTCCCTCCCTCCCCCTCCCTGGCTGGATCTCCCACTCACCAGCTGGCGTGTGCTCCTCTCCTCCTCCCCTTTGGCTGTTCAGCCAGTCTCTGGCAGTGGCAGGGGCTTTCCTGCCCCACCTCCTTGGCTGATCGTCGAAAAGGGGGCAGGACAGGCAAACCGGTGCTCCTTCTGGGGACTGGTCGAACAGCCAAAGAGAAGGAGGAGAGGAGAGCATGCTAGCTGGTGCGTGGGTCATTGACCAGGGAGGTGGGGAAAGGGAATGCATGACACCTGTGGTGCCGTGCATACAAACCGGCATGAACCTCCAAACCGAGGTTTGTGCCCATCTCTACTCCCAATCCATGCACCCCTTTTCTTCCCTGTCCTCCTCCTCCCATCCACTCCTCTTTCTCTGTTCCCTTCTCTCTCTCCCTCTCTCTGGCTCTGCCACATTTTCATTTACTCTTTTTTCTGTTCCTTACCTTTTGCTTTCCTCCTTTGACCCTGCCCACAGACAGCAAACTGGCTTTTCACAACACACATGCCAAAAAAAGAATCCCCAAAAGTTTTGGAATGAGCATCCATACAAATTCCTCAAGATCATCAGTATTTTCTAATCCAGATTATTTATGGCGGACTTTGGGCCACATGCTCTCTTTGAGCCTCCCCCTCCCCCTGTCACAAGGTCAATATGAAGGCAAAACGGGAGAGGAGAGAGGCTCTGGTGAGCTCCTTGAGGTAATCTTGTTTTCCACCAGCTCCTCCTCATCTCACCTTAATCCAGTAATGGGAATATTTTCCATCCAGAGTTTGATGGTTAGAGCTGACAGAAGTGGTAATCGAACAACATTGATACCTCCCCACCTCTATTTTCAGTGGTCTTAGGCTGAAAGCAGGGATATGGCCATTCCCATCCCACCCCTTGACCAGTTCTTCCTTTTGCCTTCCTCCCTCATCTGTGACAGCAGCAGGTAGGAAAGGAGGTTAGTGGAGGGAGGGACTAGCAGAACAGCAGAGAAGGTGGCGCCCGAGAGCCCCTGAAAGCAGGCTTAGAACTTGCTGAATCAGAAAACAAAAGGGTGCTTAGCACCGGGCTAGGGTATTTATTTATTTATTTATTGCATTTTTACCCCGCCTATCTAGTTGAACGACCACTCTAGGCGGCTACCAACATATATAACAACATGTAAAATATAACAAAAAAAATTTTTTTTTAAACATCAATAGACAAATTATTCAAGATGAAAAAAAAAGAGAAAGAAAAAATATATAAGAAAAAAGAAAATCAAGTATTAACTGGAGGGAAGGCCTGCGTAAACATCCAAGTTTTCAGTTGGTTCTTAAAAATGCCCAGCGAAGGGGCCACACGAATCTCCGGAGGAAGGTTATTCGAGAGGCGAGGAGCCACCGCCGAGAAGGCCCAGTTTCTTGTTTTTTCCTTCCGGGCCTCCCTCAGCGTCAGGCTCCTCAGCCTCACCTCCTGGCTCGATCGGGTGATACGGGTAGATCTAGGTGGGAGTAGGCGTTCCGCCAGGTATCGAGGCCCTAAACCGTTTAGGGCTTTATACGTAAGCATTAAAACTTTGAAGTCAATGCGGAAACGAATGGGCAGCCAATGCAAAGCGGCCAGAGTGGGAGAGATATGCTGATATTTTCTCACTCCACTAAGGAGTCTGGCCGCCGCGTTCTGCACCACTTGGAGTTTCCGCATCAACCTCAAAGGTAGCCCCACGTAGAGCGCATTACAGTGGTCTAATCTCGAGATTACAAGTGCATGTACCAAAGTAGTGAGCGCCCCAACATCAAGATAGGGACGCAGCTGGGCTATCCGCCGAAGATGAAAAAAGGCGGTACGGACTACCGACGCCACCTGAGTTTCCATGGTGAGCGCCGGGTCCAGATGGATCCCCAAGCTGCGAACCTCACTCTTTGCGGTAAGAGTCACCCCCCCAAATGTGAGAGAGTTTCCCAGACCGCTGACGGTGGGGCCACCCACCCTCAGGACCTCCGTCTTGTCCAGGTTCAGCCTCAGCCCATTTTCCTGCATCCATTGCAGCACAGACTCCAAGCAGCGCTGAAGGGACAGAACGGCATCCACTGCAGTTGGAGAAAAGGAGATGTAGAGCTGAGTGTCATCAGCGTACTGATGGCACGACGCCCCACACCCCCTGATGACCCCGCCCAGCGGCCTCATGTAGATATTAAACAGCATTGGGGAGATGATCGAACCCTGCGGAACCCCACAATTGAGGGTCCACGGGGCCGATAACCTCTCCCCAAGCTGTACTCTCTGAGGACGGTCCCCAAGGAAGGATCGGAGCCACGCAAACGTATGGCCACCAATTCCCAACTCGGAGAGCCGCCTCAGGAGGATACCGTGGTCAATGGTATCGAAGGCCACCGAGATGTCAAGGAGGACCAACAGAGATGTTTTACCCCTGTCAGCCTCCCTGAGCAGGTCATCATACAGGGCAACCAATGCCGTTTCTGTACCATGGCGCGGCCTGAAACCCGACTGGAACAGATCCAGGGCATCTGTTGCATCCAAATGAGCCTGAAGCTGATTGGCCACCACCCTCTCCACCACTTTGCTAATGAAAGAAACATTGGCGACGGGCCTATAATTGCCAATTTCGTCCGCCGCCAAACTAGGTTTCTTCCTTATGGGCCTAATGAGTGTCTCCTTGAGGGCAGGAGGAACCCTGCCCTCAAGGAAAGACCCATTAATTATTGCAGTGGCCCATTCTGTTGTTATAGGCCTGGCTGCTTTGATTAGCCAGGCCGGGCAAGGGTCAAGGGATGAGGTGGTGGCACGACAGCGATCAAGGGTATATGTGCCCCTTTGCCCCCAAGATATTGTTGGACTGCAACTCTCCTTGGCCCTAGCCAGCACAGTCGTTGGTAAGAAATCATGGGAATGGCCGTCCAGCAATATCTGGAGAGCCACTGGCTTCCCCTTCCAGGTTGAAGGTGGGATGATGATGGCAGTGGTGATGCCATCCTTTTCAAGAGCATACATTGATTCTCTCCCCCCTCTGTCTTCTGCTCACAATAAACCTGAAAAGTTAGACTGAAAGTTAGATGAAAACAAGATCTGGAGAACCACCTGTTCCCTGCCTCAGCTTTCCTTAGCAAAATAAAAATAAAGGAGAAGCAGGACCTGTCCCAGATGCTGCCAGGTCTTACACTGAAGATGACCGGTATTGAGCCTGATATACATTTATTTATGCTAAAGCTCTCCCACAGCATACCCAGTGTTGCCCACAGCACAGCGAAGGCAGTAATCCTGCCATTTAACATTGCTCTTGTCATCTGGTGCTGAAAAGGCAGGTCTGGGAGCAGCCTCTGCGGGCTCTTTTTGCAGGCTTTATTCTTTTGCTGTGCACAGGAGAGCTTTGCTTAAGACTCTCTCCAAATCCATCTCTACCTGTCTGGCTGGCAGTCATTTTAACAGGGCCTTGGAGAGTGTGATCCCAGAGAGGTGCCTGCGGTGAACTCCACAAAACAAATCACTTGATGTGGGTCCCTGCAAGCGAGTTATATTAATAACCAGCAAAGCCCGCATGCATGGCCCTGTGTGCAAACTCTATTAGCAAAGCTGATTTTCCCTGCAGGCAGTGAGGGCAAGGCAATACCTCCCTTGCACTCAAAGGATAAACTGGAAGATGTAACTGCACTGCAATTTCTGCCAGAGCTCGGCACAGCTGCCCGCTGTCTTTCCTTCTCAACACTGCCTGCCTCCCCTCCCCAATTGTGATGGCATACAGAGTGACTCCCAAGCACTCTGGATGCTGGATACAATCTGATCCTTTTCAGACATGTTCCTTTCTAAACCTACTTTCTGCAAGCATTGTTCTCAGCTCACGAGTACAAACATACGCATGCATACATATATTCTTTCCAAAGGAACTGAAACCATCTCACAGGGCAGTGGGAAAAGCAGGGCTTGCTCGTCAGCTTTCATCAGGACTGTTCACTAATATTGGTTTGTCATGGGTGGATGGGCCAATTTTTTCCAATTGTCTTCTCTCCTAACAAGCAATCATGGCAGTATCTGAGTCTGGAGGTAGGTGACCCCTAGAGCCCTCAGTGGGCTGGATTTTGATTCTCCAAGGGCCACATGTGGCTTTACTGCCCAGAGGTCTCCCACTCTCAGTTTATAACTTGATGAACTATGGAATCCAGAGCTGTAATCCTCTACACCGGGAATCAACAGACTTGTGGATCTCCTTTCTTTTTTATGAGAACCAACCAGAGCCAGGCAGAACATGCAGTTGAATATACACTAAGAATTAAGGAACAGGGTGCCTCTGTGCATGTGCTACACTTAGGAATTTGTGTCAAGTATCAGAGCCAAGATATCAAGTATTTTCTCACAAAAGTCTACTTCTAGACTTTCCTGTCCCAAAATGCTTTGTCAGTCACTTTATATACTGTGAGTTCCCAGGGTCTTCTTGGCTGCTGCTATTGTTGCACAACCGGGCATCAAAAACTTTGTGATTTACCATAAATTTCTAAGAGATCTAATAACAGATCTTGACCTATCACCTGCTATCCATACTTACCTCAGAGTAAGTCCCACTTAATTCAATAGAATTAATGTCTGAGGATTGCACTGTAAACTTCCTGTATTGGAGTTGCTTCCAAATACAGAAAATCTGGCTGATGAATGCCCTCCAGGCATGTCATAGCTGTCCTTCCCTGACCTGTGAATCACTCATTTCCAGGCTACAAGGACAAGACTTCTGGGAAATGCCTCTTTTTGTAAACTAAATAGACCGAAAAAGAATCTTCCCACCAGATGACAAGGAGAAAGGGTCTAAGTCTGAAAAACAATAGCAACACACACACACAGTTTGGATGTCACAACAAGCCAGTGCTCATGTGCTATATGCTGATGCCTGCTGCCCAATTCTTTCTTGACTGCAAGCTGGAGTGATTAAACAAGCCATGAGCCTTCTGTCCATGGTTTATTTATCGTGACATCTGAACCCAGCAAGAACTGGCATTCTAGATTGATTTCTCTTCTGACAAGACTGAGTGCCAGGCCCTGCCAGGTTCAGATTGTCACCGTAAAGAAACCCTGTGCAGAACGTTAGTGGATTCCTTCTACAAGGAGTGGGAGTGACTTGTTTGTATGCCCCGTACTTGCTTTACGGGCATGTATCACCAGCCAGATTTCATGTATCTTGAAGCAGATTTCATATATACCGAAACAGATTTCGTGTATACTGAAGCTATACACTGTAAATATGGGAGATTTACAGTGTATAGCTAGAGCATTGCTGTGACTACAAGGAGAACATGATATAATGTCTACTTTGAACTGATTTCAAGAACAAGCCCAGTAGCACCCTTCAGTGGTTACCTTACATGTCTTTCAGTTTCCACGGGATTCTTGGTTGTTTTTGCTGCAACAGACAAACTCTGCCCCCCTCTCAAAATGAATTCAAGAAGGAATACCTGGGCAGCTATTCTACCTGTCAGAGCACAGCAAAATAGAGTATACAACTCCAGACAAACTACAGGAGCTTCCAAATTCATTATGCCACAAGCAAAGGTTGGGAAGTTAGTTTTTGGATGAGACGTCCCTGAATCCCTCAGCCAGGATGGCAATGGAACTGTAGTACTGAAAATGATTCTCCCCCCCCCCCCCCGAAATCTGACCATTTGTAGCACAGCCTTCTTGTGGAAGTGCCACGTGCGATGTCAACAATTTCATGGCACAGAGACATATTATGGTAGAAATCTCAGTATTAGATCTGAAATTACCTGCCAGATTAAACACAACTTTCAGCTATACACTTTTCAAAATGGTGAGAGAGGAAGGTGGGAAATGATACAACGTACTGCCTTACCCAGAATGGGATTATTTTTCTGAGGGATTTATTACATAGCAGCAGCCATTCCAATATGTTGCCATGTGCCAGTCAGAAAAGGGTGCAGCTTACTTACCGTGACAGTTTTTATTCGTCCCAGTTGCTTAGTGCAGCTCCACCCTGACCGATTTATTAACAACATGCACTGTTCCCCATCATCACAGGGCTCCATGCCACACCACTGTTTGTTGACAATGATCTGGGCTGCCAGAGGGATGCGGCCACGGAGGTAGAGAAAGGGGGAAGGGGAAGAGAGAGAAGGGACATGCATTAGTCACACATCCAGAAAGACTGATTACTAACACACAGGGCAGCTGGGCTCTCTCCAGATGTATCGGTTGAGACTGATGGAAACTGCAGGCCAACACATCTGGAGGAAGCCAGGTTGGAGAAGGGTGATACAGGGATTTTCCAGGTGTTCACTCCCTCCAGCTCAATAAGGTTGTGTGTTTGTTGAGATGCCACCCTCCCAATTGCTACTGCCTCCCTTCTGTAAGGTCCGCCCATTTTTCTCCTTTTCATGGAAATAACTATGTGGGACTTGGTTGAATATAAGATTAGGGCAACAATTCTATGCACAATTACAAAAGAGTAGAGCCTACTGGAAAATGGGACTTATTTCAAGTAAGTATTCACAGATTTATGTTTTCTTTATCATCAAGGAATCTCCTTGGTTGCAAAAAGGAAGGTCAAGAGAAGTGAGAGGCAACGAAAAGGAAAAGAGGAGTGGAAGCAGGAACGAAGTACAAGAGAAATGTGGGAGCAAGAAAGGAGAAAGAATAAAAGTTATTCTGCTTGATGCTCTCATTATAACACCTCCAATTATGAGTTAACAACCACCTGCAGGCTCAGAATAGCCTCATAGTCACCACACGTACCAAACACCCACCCACAGCTAAGGGACACATCCCCCCCATAGCAACATTAGGTAGCATGCTATTGCTGCACAAGCACAGCACATAGCAACACAAGACACCACATGCCCACACACCAAAGCCTCAGGAAAGCCTTCTGCAGGGCCAGTAGGTCCAAGAGAACACCCAGAATATTTTCCATTCTATTTCTCTTGATGTGGCTGCTCCTCAAAACAAGAGTGTAGAGAAGCTACCTTCTCCCCAACTATGACTCCCAGATTGCTCAGCTAGTATGGCAAATACCCCCCTCTCCACAAAATACTTTCTCCAGTTTTGCTCTAAAGGACAAGAGTATCGGATTCCTTGTGCTTGGTCATTGGGAAGAAATTCTTGGGTTTTTGCAAGCTTGTCTGACCCCTTGGGATCTGTTCATCACAAAATGGCCCATCTTCTTATTTCTGAGCTATGCTGAAGAATCAGAGTTACTAGACAAACTATTGGCCTTTCTCTGATCTGGGCTGTGTTTGGAGAAACTCAAAACTCTGGTCTGTCTCTGCAAATGTGAACCCCCCTGTTTTCACTCCCTTGGCACAGCCTGGAGATGTTTAACTTTGCAAAAGAAAAATCTGCAGTCTCTTCTACTACTGGGAGGTTCACTGAGGTGGTGACATGTGCATCAGTGCAAATACAGGAAGCCTCAGTATCTTCCAGCACAGTTAAGGTTTTCTGTTCTGGGTAGGGCCTGATGCATGAATCGTTGGGACAGCTGACTGAAAGAGAAAGCAACCCTACTCTCTTACCATCCACACAGGCAGGCTTTGCTTTTGTGGTCCCAGCGACTTGGCCCCTCCTACAGGCACACCGAGCAGTCTGCCTGGCAATCGTCCTCTTGGGCTGGCTCATATCTCTGTCCAGGGCTGTGATTTCACACGTTCCTACCTCCAATTCTTTTCCTGTAGGAAGACATTGGGTAAACAACAAGAACACTTAGCAGCACAGCCACATGACCCTGAACATACCAAATCTCATCTGACTTTGGAAGCTAAACAGGATTGAGCCTGGTTAGACCACCAGGGCATACCAGAGGCTTCCAGGTAGGTCTAGGAATGATGCCTGCTTGAAATTCTAGAGTGTCACTGCCAATTAGAGTGACAAACATTGGGTTAGACCCAGGGTGAGCAGCTGCCAGAAGCTGGGTGGGTGGGTGGTCGGCGTTCACCCATCCCTGGGCCTTCCAAGCAAATCTATATTTTCAAAAAGCACCACCAGCAACAACAAAAACCTGTAAACATTTTTGGAAGGTCTGGGAGTGCTGGAGCGGCCAGGGGAGTTGTTGGCTACCCTGTGGCCCCTGTGGGCTGCATGTTTCCCACTCAGAGTTAGAGGGGTCAAAAATTTGACTTAATATAAGGTTCCTTCCTATGTTTTAATAGAGCTTCACTAGAGAAGGAAACTGAAAATCCAGGCCTCTCTGATGCAGCCGAAGGGAATGCTAATCATCCCTGGCGGCCCATCACTGATTAAGGAAGATACTCTGGGACAAGACAGCACATTGTCAGCTCACCAGAATGGAACAGGCCTCATATCTAATTTGGCATCAGGGAGACCAACACACACAGATGAAAACAATACAACATGCAACCTGTAACCCAGTATTGGCTTTATCTACATACAGTACCTCTTCTTAAAAGAAAGACCCTAACAGGGTGGCACAGTCCATAGTCATGCATACTCACAGTACATGCAAGGGTGTTACACTACAAATGCAACCATGCTGCATCTTGTGAGCACTTCTGTGTGCCCTACAACTAGGTGAAAACCAAAAGTTATTCTACCTAATTGTTCACTGATTATTATTGTCTCTACATGTTCCCATTCTGGAAACTAGCCAAGAAGATGAAAACTGAGCTGTGTCTGCCCAGTTTCAGCTGCCTGGCTATCAAAGTAGTGACAGGAGAATCTAGTTTACTGTAGTAAGATAGTTGGTTAGGGCAATAGCAAAAGTCAGTTAACCCACTTGTTAGTTAGAAAACTAAGTTCTGTAGCGTGCACACATCACTATCTCTACAAAACAGTGGATCTCTTTCTCATCTCTCACTAGTTCCAGCAGGCCAGAATTTTATAGAACTATTTAGTTTAACATTATTACAGTCTATGCAACAAGCATCAAACAAACATAAGAACCAAGTTGTCTCCCAGGCTTGCTAGCCTTCCTCATTTTTTAAAAGACGGATGTTCTGTGAAAACTCCACAGCTAATAAATTTATTATTGTATGAGCTTTTGCTTTCTTTCTGTCACTTCTTCAGATGATCTTCTGGAAAGAACTATAGGTCACAAGAGCTCATGTTATTAGTTTTTTAAAAAAAAAATTAAGTTACTTGTAGACTGTTCTTTTGCTGTGACAGACCACCCAATCTCTGCCTTGTATCCATGTTCTTGGCAAACTGCTTTGATTGAGTCTCACCTCTCTGCCTTCTGAGAAATGTGTGTGATATGACTGGCCATGCCCATGGTATCACTCATTTTGTAAGGGGCAAAATCTCCCCGGCAGTCACTGTGTAAGAAAACCCTTGACACTCTTTTGAAATTCAAGTGATAAGAACCCAACTCCTTGGATTCACACCATCATAATGTAGGAGAATTATACACTTGCAAGAGACCTGTCTAATCCCATCCTCTGCCAAGGCAGGAAACCACAGCTAAAGCATCCCTGACTGATAACCATTCAATTTCTGATTAAAATCCCCAAGCAAAGGAGAGCCCATCATCCTCAGAGGCAGTAGTCCATTCCACTATTGATCAGCTCTTATCGCCAGGAAATCCTTTCTAGAGTTTAGTGAAAAACTCATTTCTTGTGATTTGAATCTGTTGGTTTGGATAATTTGAATCCATTGATTTGGGCTGCTCAGTCTAGCTGTACTCCTTTTACTCCTGTTTCCATGAATTTCCTGCAAGCCCTGGCGGTTGTAGTGTGTACTATACTTGGGAGATTTTTCCCTTCTTCTTCACTTTTTAAACTCCTGTCTCTTTAAATAACTTCAGAAATCTATCTGCTTCCCTGGTTCCCTGATTATATGGGTAACAACAGTTTCTCATTTCCTCACATCTTCTTCACTGGCAAGTCGTGTGATGAAAACATACAAGATCACTGAGATTTATACAGGCGCATGCAGCAGCCTTTTCATATTTATTTCAACTGTAATATATACATTCAATCTCCAGCTCACACACTCTCTCTCTTTCACTTCTAGGAAGAGTTATTTGTTATCTGAATAAGCAGATGTGAGAGGCTAAGACATTTCTATTAGAACTGCACTCCCTGGGAATGATTTACCTTGTTGCATATGTTCTTTGTGAACTTTTCCTGCTTACAAGGACTTGGGGATTGATCCTGTAGGGTGGTTGCATGCTACTGAAGCAACAGAGTGAATATACTCATTACAACTTTGTTTTGCAAAATAGGGGCACCAATAACCCCTGGTCTGTTCGATCAGCCTAACCAAGGGTCCCCAAGTTGTTAATGTCGGACTGTTGTCATGACCTAAGATTGCTGAGGATCTGGGTTGGCTCCAGATATTTTGCTGCCTAGGGCAAAAGACAAGATGCCCCTCCCTCACTCTACATATTGAAGCAACCAGTCTTAGAGCTAAGCTTTAATTTAGCCCCAGTGATGAGACAGCATCCTCCACCACACTAGTGCACAGGGAGGGGAGAATGTGGCACTGACAACTCCACTTACTAACACAGTTCTTCCCAACCTTGAGTAACCCAGGTGTTCTTCAACTACAACTCCCAGAAACAGCTAGTGGTGAAAGCTTCTGGGAGTTGCAGTACAAGAACACCTGGGTTACCCAAGGTTAGAAGAAGCTGTACTAACACCTTGTCACCACCTCCAGCAGCTACCTTGCTCTGTGTAATGACTGGACTAGCTCAAATGAGAAGGCCAATTCATTGAACAGTTGTATTGCAGCTACACTACATGTTACCACACAGTGGCAAGTCTGGCCCTTTCATTCAGCAGATTGAGGTAACTGAATCAGGTGGCAGATGCTGGCAAACAGAGATGGCAACCCTCCATCTGTTTCTCCTGAGCTCCCCAGTCCTAGATATTAACCTCGTATGGGGTGATGGACTAACTGGAACTAGCATGAAGGTGATGTTTGTAGCAAGCTTTATCTTTCTATTTCCATGCCAGGCAGATAACCATTTGAGTTGAGATGGGTAAAATGCATCCACAAGGCTACATACAGCTCCCCTCCAGCCATTTTTGGACCCAAGGATACCACTTTTCCTGGGAAAAAAATCTGTCCCCTCCCAAAGGCCATTTTCTACTTACAGAATCTCCACTGTGGTGCTTCTGCAATAAAAATGGGTGCAGAGCTCCCTCAGTCTTCCCCAAATCAAAAGCCATGCACATTTGCACACACAAAAAAGCAGAGCAACACAACTGAAAGTGGAATTCCAATAATATTCAGAATGGATTTTCCAGGGTTTTTTGCTCATATTCAGAGGTGGTCCACTGTGACTCTCTGGTGGATCCTGGGATCAGAAAACTGTCCCCTGGACCTTCTGAAACTGCTCCCTGACTCACCCATCCAACCCCCCCCCCAAACGAGATGGTAACTATCCCCAATGAAAGGCAATTCAGTAGCACAAGTACCAAGATATCTGTGCAGATGATTTCAGGAGGTGTAACGGACTGGGATGAGAGTACATGGGGATACTTTTAGGTGTGGCTGCTTGCTTTAGGAATACTGTGAAAAGCAATTTATAGGTGAAATATGCAAAATCCAGCATATAATTCACAAATGGTAAATATGCCTTGGAATCCTGGGCCAAAACTAACAAAATGAATTTCAACAGGGAGAAATGTAAGGTCCTACACCTAGGCAGAAAAAATGAACTGAGCAGATATAGGATGGAAGACACCTGGCTAGACAACAGTACCTGTGAAAGGGATCTAGGAGTCTTGGTAGACCACAAACTGAACATGAGTCAGCAGTGTGATGCAGCTGCCAAGAAAGCCAATGCAATTCTTGGTTGCATCAATAGGAGTATAGTGTCTAGATCAAGGGAAGTGATAGTACCACTCTATTCTGCTTTGGTCAGACCTCACCTGGAGTATTGTGTCCAGTTCTGGGCACCTCAATTCAAGAAGGATGTTGACAACCTGGAAAGTGTCCAGAGGAGGGTGACCAAAATGGTCAAAGGTCTGGAAGCCATGTCCTATGAGGGAGCTGGGAATTTTAGCCTTACAAAAAGAAGGTTAAGAGGGGACATGACAGCCATGTTTAAATATTTGAAGGGATGTCATGTCGAGGAAGGGACAGGTTTGTTTTCCACGACTCCAGACACTAGGACAAGGAACAATGATTTCAAATTACAGGAAAAGAGATTCCACCTGAATCTCAGGAAGCACTTCCTGACAGTCAGAGCTGGTCGGCAGTGGAATAGGCTGCCTCGGAGTGTGGTGGAGTCTCCTTCTTTGGAGGTTTTTAAGCAGAGGCTGGATGGCCATCTGTCGGGAGTGCTTTGATGGAGTTCCTGCATGGCAGGGGGTTGGACCCTGTGGTCTCTTCCAACTCTGTGATTCTATGATTCTATGACCCTTGCCCAACCCATGCTTTCAGGCCTTATGGTATTTTCAGTTGTGCAATCACAGAAGTATAGAGTTGTAAGAGATCCCCAACAATCCACAACCTGCCAATGCAGGAATCCACAACTAAAGTATCCCCACCAAACCCTGCCTAAAAGCCAACAATCAGAACTTCTGTCTTATAATCTGAACCCGATTTCTTATTGTTTTCTAAGGATATGCCCTGAAACACATACTGGAAAGAGCCAGCCCAAACTACACCTGATCCTAGACATTATTCCTAATAAAGGGCACTTCCATGTGGTTGTTTTCCCCAGTTATTGTTATCCAATATGGTGCAGTAGACAAAGTGATGAACTGAGGGCAGGAGACCTAAACTCTAATCCCTGCTTGGCCATAGAAACTCACGGTGGAGATGGGAGTGGTAAAGCCACCCCTTAAACATCTCACTTACTTTCAAAGCCTAAAAGGTCACTATAAATTGGATACAGCTTGACAGCACATGGCACACAGCAGTCTTACACAGAAAGGTGAGACAAAGGTATGGTGCAAAACGAGAACAAACTAGCTTGGAGATTTTCTACTGTCATCATAGGTCTGGCACCAGATTTGCTTCGACCTGAAAGTGCTCTAGTACTTGACTTCTGGATTTTGTATTTCATTATCAACTGTGCAATGAGGTACAAAATCCAGACCTCAAGGACAGCTAGTTGATTCTTAGCTGGCCAACAATGTTCTCTACAGAGTCTCTGTACATAACCGTCTATATGGAAGTAATGACCCCTGTGGCCCCTGTGAATGGGCCTCTCAGCCTACTATCTGGAAATGAATCTACTTGTAAGTAGGCATTCCATTTTGCCCTTTAAAGCAACAGATTCATGCCTGTCATCCATCACAAATATGCAAAGAAAAAAAAAGCACTAAAACAAAAAGGGACAACGAGAGATGAGGGACATATCAAAACGAAAACAAAATGAAAAATTGAGGCTTGACTCTGAAAAATATTGATTGAGATGAAAAAGTGTTAACACTTCAGTTACTTTAACTATCTGAGCAAAGAGGTGATTAAGGCACATTAAGGGATAGCTCCCATGTTCTGTGATCTTAGAAATATGCCCTAAAGTGTAGAAATGCAATTATAATTTGTGTCAGTGATTGCAAGAGGAGAAGCAGACGGTACAATTTATTCAAGGCTAATTCTTTCTGGAATAAAAATGGCTGCTCTTCAATATGCAGTTTTCCTAGCGTTTGGGGTACATTAATTGGAAAAATAATCTTTTCTTCCTATTTGCCCAATATTGTAGAATGTTCTTCCTGCACATTCACATCAAGGTCTCAACTGAAATACAAGAAGCAAGCACTAAATGCCTGTGCAAAATCACCTCTGTTGCATTTAACTCTTTCCTATGCTTTAGTTTCAACCAGCAGGCTGGATGAGATCTCAAAACTGCCTAGTAGTATGGTGGTTTTCAACTGTTGGCCTTTAGGATATTTTTGGACTTGAACTCACAGAAGCTCCAACCAGCACAGCCAATGGTTGCTGGTTCTAGGAGTTGAAGTCCACAACATCTGAAGGACCCAAAGCTGAGAACCAGTGATCTAGTAATGCAACGTTCCATTCTAAGGCAGAAGCGCTAATGTGCCAAGGCTGAATCACACCACATGGGAGCCCAGAAGCTGGAAAACTTGTCTCTCTGTGTGTGTCTGTAACTCTCAGAATTTTCCTAGTCAACATGTGCCAGGCTGACAACAAAACAACAACAACAAACAAACAAACAAAAACCCCACACTTTTTCCAAGCTCTACATAAAGAATGACAGATCTCCTAAACCAGGATGGTCAGGACAAATAAGGATGTACATGCCCAAGTGAGGAGTAATAGATTATGAAGGGTTTCTGACCTCAAGTGGTTTAGCCATAGCAAGAATGAAAAAGCTCTGTCACCCCTAAATTAGACTATTAGAATCACCAGTATGTAGTTTCTCGGATATAGACTTTTATTTGTATTCTTGGTCGTAATTCCATAGACTGTAGTAGGGAATTCCTGCTTTCTCCTGGGCCACCCGTTTACACCAAGCCCCACCTTCCCAGGACTTTGCATCTGGGTCTGATTGATGTCCCTGAAAAACAACAGATTCCACAAGCTTTATGTTTACCTACACCTATCTAAACAATAATGAAAGGAAACTGTAGGGATAAGCAAGATGCTTCATGTGAGTGCAGCCCGCAGAGTTCCAATAAATAATTTACTGACAATTTGGTATAGACTGGTTAAGAAACAGCAAGTTCCTGGTTCAAATCTCTTATTGGCCACAAAATAACTGTAATACTTTATGTGCCTACTACTCAGAGGCCAGTTTAATTGAGCACATGGAACTTATTCCCAAGTAAATGACAGCAGGTTTGCAGCCCAGGTGGCCTCTAGGCAAATTGCTGTCTCCTAGCTTTATTCTTCTGTTTCCAACACAGAGGCAATGCTGGACTACTTTCTACAGGTAAAAGAACGGTTTTGTTGAGGGTTTTTTGAGGGGGGTGGGAGGGAGAATATTCCTTCCCTACTGTAACTGTTATCCTACTTTAGGGTAGAATTTTCTTGATTTGCCTTGTCTCCCTTTCTCTTTCTCTGTGTAGATTTTCTCTGCCTATCAGCATAATCAACAGTTAACACTTGTTTATCAAACTATATTTGCAAATTTTGGTATTAATAACAAATTCTAGTACACCTAAACTGATGCAGACATGAGATATTTATTACCTCTCCTGGGAAACAGGGAAAGCTAAAACTACCCAAATTCAGCTTTGAGTCTATGTATTCCAAAGGTTTTTTTGCCAACATCCCCATCCCCAGTGTGTGTGTGAGAGAAAACATACAAACATACACATCGATCCTATATGGATGATCAAATAGGAGCCAAATAAGACATGGCAGCATTGTTTCTGAGTTTGCTTAAAGAACAAGTGTGTAAGCAGAGGCTTTAGTTCACACAATGCCATACTGAAGGAACATGAAACACCTCTGTTGTCTGTTATGCATAACGGTACTGGACTAGAATTTTCTGCATGTGTACACAGCTTTACAAACACCATGTCCCACTAGATAATAAACGATAATGAAGTCAAGACACATAGTAGTACTGACTCTAATTGAAGGAGCATTAAGTTTTTGGATGGCACCTCAGGAAATTTCAGCCTCTGACTCTGTCAGAGCACAGGTGTTTTGAAATGCAGGTACTCCAGATTTCAGCACCTTCAAAAATCCATTACAGCATATATTATTCAAGGCTTTATTGCATTAGTATAAACAAGTCATTGCCTTGTTACAAACAGGCCAGGGGAAGTACAAAATAAGTCAAATGCCAGTTTCTACTGGAATAAATATACTAGGACGTCTCAACAGATCAAGCGGAACAATAATACGGAGCACCCTTTCAAGGGGAATAATAGTACTACTTTTTCTTGCTATGATCAGACATTACCTAGAATACAGTTCTGGGCACCACAGTTTAAGAATGATATCGAGAATGTCTTCAGAGGAGGGTGACCCGAGTTGTAAGAGGTGTGGAAACCAAGCTCTGTGAGGAAAGTTCGAGGGAACTTGGCATGTTTAGCCTAAAGAAGAAAAGGCTGAAATAGCTGTCTTCAAGAGGTGTCACATGGAAGATGGAGCAAGCTTGTGTTTTGAAGCTCCACCAGAGGATAGGACCAGATATAACAGATTCTAATTACAAAAAAGGGAGTTGTTGACTCCCTTTTTAGGAAGAACTTCCTAACAGTGAAAGTCATTCACCAATGGAATCAACTGCCTTGAAGGGTGGTGGACATACCGCCACTAAAGCTTTTAAAGAAGAGGCTGGATGGTTATCCACTAGGAATCTTTAACTGTGGATTTATTTGGCAGGGGACTGGACTCAATGACCTTTGGTGTTCCTTTCAGCTCTACAGTTCTGTGATTCTAAGATGCTGGCTGGATAACTCAGTGAATTAAATATCTAACTGCAAAGCCAGATGTAGGAAGTTTGATTCTCCACTGTGTCTCACGGGAAAAGAGTCAGTCTGTTGTATCCTTATAATTATTATTGAATTATGATGCTATTGGTTCTGTAGCATACACATTTCATAGATGAACTGAACCCTTTCAGGAAAAAAAAATAGCAAAATGCTACTTGGAACAAAAAGATAAAAGGGCCTATAGTCACTTAATGGCTAAACCAGTTTTTAATGAATCAGTCTTTATATGTGACAAATAAACTAATTCGCTATTAAGATGCCGGAGTCTCCAATCATTTCACATATGTAGAGGTCTGTGTTACTTTAAAGGGTGTCTGTTTGCAGAACCTGGCTGACCTAGACAGAGTGGGGGGGGGGGGAATGACAACAAATTAAATAGCAGAACATTTTCTGCCCTTTCAGCCTGCTCAACCCTTGCTGTCTGAGATGGCTGCCATGCTGTGCCTAATGGTATGACTGGCCCACCCAGGGTCATTAAAGGCTAAAAATTAACAGTATCACACCTTATCAGTTGCCGTAACTCAGGCAAATAAATCACCACAGCCAGTCCAAAATTACTAGATTCTTCCTGTTAAGCACCTCTTTCCATATATTCCATTCACCTAATAGTAATGATAAAAGCGTCAAGGTTTTGGGGTGAGGTGGGTTAGTTGTTATTTTGAGGCCCGGAGCTTTCCCTGCCACGAGGCACAGCAGAGAACAATACATTAAGCCTCACCTGAAGTGCCTTGCAAAATGCTCGGTGGAGGAAGCTGTGTAACAACTGGTCTTGTGACCTATAACACACCTAGGGCTCTTGAGAACTGAGAATTTGGCAATATCTCACCCCTTGCCTGCTGGAGGCCAGTGCTCAGTTCTTCACTCCTGCCTGATGAAGGCTGCCTTTGTTTAAATGACTGCACACACCTTTAGTTACAGTTGCTAATTGTGGCGTTATTTATGGATCTGCACAGATCTGCAAAGTGCCCCTCACACATCCTTGTTTGCAAGCGGGCCTGTCTCCAGAGCAGCTCTCAGTGGAACATTTATGCTGACAGTGCTCTTTACAGTTTCTGGGTGAGTGAACATCAGTGTTGGGTTTCTCTTCTACAGTTTCCAAGCTTGTAATAATTTTACACAATGTAAGCTGGGAGGAAATTAAGTGTGGAGGGAGACCCGCACTGATGAATCAGTGACTTGCTCTAGCTACCTTAACACCCCAGGTTTTCTCACTGCAGTGTTTCTTCAGTTCCTGTGAAAACAGACAGACAAATAAACACTGGGATCCTCCTGGAGACAGAGATGTCTGCCATACCAAAATGCTAGATTTTACTTGGAAACCAACACATGAAAGTGGAAACCCCAAAGGCAAATAAATCCAAACCAGAATACAACCAGCATACATATGCTGCTGGAGGTTGAGAGGGGAGTGTCTCTCTCTGCACCCCTGGGGCTAACAGGTCTCTAACTGGGCAATATTATTTTGTTTAATCTCTCTAGTCTGTCTCCTTGAAATGTACTGGACTACAAACACCTGAATTCCTGGGGATAATGGGAGTTGTAGCCCAACTCATCTTGAGGGAACCAGGTGTGGAAAGGGAAGGCAGGTTTACCCTATTGAGAGTGGAATAGTCAAACGAATAAGGCTCTTGTCCTCGTCTCTCCATATTGGCAGAACTAAATAAAACCCACAGCTGAATTTTGTGAACCGTCCCCAGGCCACTCTTCCGAAAATCAAGACTTAATGAATTGGGTTGAGAAGTCAAAGGGGGCAATACCAAAATCCTCTAACCAGTCCCTTGGATCCAGAAGGTTGTTTTTCCTTTAGTGCATTCTATGTCTTTCTAGGTAGACCTAACCTATAACACAGTTTCTGTCCTTTCCTTTCCTGCTTCTCTAGCGTTTTTCAGTTAAGGGCTTTGGGGCCATAATGGATAAGCTGTGTTTCAGTATACAAACAGCAACTGGGAGGGAGGGAGGGAGGGGGAGAGAGAGAGAGAGAGAGAGAGAGAGAGAGAGAGAGAGAGAGAGAGAGATTGCTATTTTCTAGAAAGGACCCAATAAAAAGGGCCTCCACAGAATCCACTGAAGAGGTCTATGTGGAACAATAGGTAGAAGGTTAGCCTGGGACTTGGGAGACAGGCGTGCCTTTGCACAGTTAAAACTGGTGCACCAGCTGCGCCCATTTCTTGAGAGGTCTGATCTGGCCGCAGTGACACATGCCCTAGTTACATCTCGGTTGGATTACTGTAACATACTCTATGTGGGGCTGCCTTTGGAAAGTGTTCAGAAACTTCAAAGGGCCAAAAATGCCACCACCAGATTGTTAACTGGGCTGCTTACAAGGAACATATAACTCCTCCAGCTGCCAATCTGTTTCTGGGCACATTTCAAAGTGCTGGTTTTAACCTACAAAGCCCTAAAGAACTTGGGTCCAAGCTATCTAAGAGACCACATCTCCCTCTATGAGCCTGTCCGAGGGTTAAAGTAATCAGGGGAGGCCTTTCTCTCAGTCCCACCAGCCTCACAGGTGCACTTGGCAGGGACACGGGAAAGGGCCTTCTCTGTTGTTGTTCCCAGACTCTGGAACTCCCTCCCACAGGAGGCCAGGCTGGCCCCATCTTTGCTGTCCTTCCGCAAGCAGACGAAGACCTTTCTCTTCAGACAGACTTTCTCTGAGTGACTGGCTGCCTGAGTGGGGTTTTTAAATGGATTGTTGTGCCTTACTGCTTTGAACTCTTTCTCAGCCTCAGCTACCTCAAAGGGTTGCTTTCAGGATAAAGTTGAGAATGGGAAAGAACTATGTACACCACATTGAGCTTCTTGAAAAGGATGAAAACATAATACTATGTTAAGGCAGAAAATATAGTAAAACAAGCAGGATCACAAATTCAAGCTACTTGCTTGATTGGAATGTGGTTTTATATACAAGGCTGCCATGCACAAGGCTGGACCACTGCTTCCCCCAACTGAGTACTGTCTACATTCTGACTGGTAGTAGCTCTCAGGATCTCACACCATCCCTTTCCATTACTCACTCCTTGATCTAATCCCATGTTTCAATGCTAAAACGAAATAGCAGTGAAGGTTGGTGCCTTGGTCACTTACCCCTCTCTTCCTGGACACTTCTTTCCCACCCGCTATTTCTGGCCCTCAGGACCTGCTACAGGCCAAATCCTCTCCAGAAGTGGAACTGTTCATTTCTTTTCGAAGCCAGAACAGTTAAGGAAAATTAAAGAATTTCAGGAAAAATAAGGAACTTGAGAGAAAAAAAGTTTCCTTGAAAATTCCAATTTTAAGGAAACAAAGAAGCAAGCAAACAAAAAAGCTCACGAACAGAAGATCATTACACACAAAAGCAAAGCTATGTGCCCTATTCTCCTAGAGTCTTTCCAGAGTAACCAGTGTTCTCTCCTACCAATAGAGGTTTGGGAATAGAAGGGGTTCAGGGTTCACCAAAAGTGGCCTTGAGGTTGTATAATACTATGGGCTGCATGATTCTGATCCCAGTTTAGAATATGCTTAGGCTGGCACAGCACTTTACCTCGTGGAAAAGCAGGAGCAGCAGTGGGTGGATGAGTGGGTGGGTGGTGCTGGAAAGAGCAATAAAATCAGGAAAATCGTTAACTCTCAATGTCAAAATCAAGAGTGGGAAAACCCTTCATTAAACAGAAATGATTTTACTCCAGCAGACATGCCCCAATGTTTAGCATGGTAAGAAGTACTGCGAAACCCGCAAGCAAAGAAGGGTAGGCCTAATTTTTAGGAGTTTCTCCAACTGAACAGCAGGTTTCAGACTCAGTCTTTAAACTCTCCTGCAACAAACAGGGCCACGCCACAATCCACCTGCATGCCACTGCTGCTCACAGGCAGAAACACTCCACAGCCTTGCTTGGCAGCTGGAACGCTCTAAGGGAATATGATTTTCCCTTTCTCTGTGGGGGGCCTTCTGGTAAAGTTTCCCCTGCAAGTAAGGGGTGTGAGTGAGGGTGATTGTTTTATGAAAAAAAGCAAATGGCCCACTAGTCAAGAGCTTGTAGAGGAAGTCCAGTGACACACTTCTATAAAAAGACAAAAATATGATTGCTCTGGGCAAGCACAGAACCTGCAAACCAGCTCACTGCAGACAAGCTGGCATTGAAAAGGAGTTTTCACAGGGAAAAAAGGGAATTCGGAGGGAGAGCTTGGGGTGCCTCATCAGAAGCAAAACCCCATTTGACTTCAAGGGGCATTACTCCCAGCTGCCTTCAACCTGGTACCCTACAGACATGTTGGACTACAACTCCCACCATCCCCAGGTGGCAAGTGTTGGGAAACTAGCATATAGGACTGCAGCCACAATAGGTGACCAATAGACTCCAAGGGCCCTCCTGTTTCCCCCTTTGCTAGTCCTTTGTTTTTGTTTACAGCATCCAAATGGTTATCAAAACAGGCTTCCTCTACCTTGACCAATGGTCTGACAAGTCCAGAAGCCACCTCAAGTACAGAAGCATCAAAATTAAAATCTCATGCAACCTGAGCCTAGAAAGGTTTGCTTTGAAGCCCAATTGTGTTCAGGATGCCCCATTCTCACATAACACTGCACAGAATTATAGCTTTAAAGTGAGCTAGTGGAAGAAAGAAAACCTGTAGGAAATGAAATACTGTTCTATGCCTTTGATATTTAAATTCTGATAATGACCCAGAGAAGGAAGATCTAAGATTATTGAAAGTGATTTCATCAGTCCCTTAATCGTTTGTTTTTAAAGGGAGAAACTGACTATTTATTCATTTTAAACACTGAGGAGACTGAAATGTCACTGATTAAATGTATCCATACCATTTTCTCAGACTTCAGCAGGATCCCTCTCTGATCAACCTAGCCTTAATTCCTGGTTTAACTGGGGGCAGGGTGTGTATGTGAGCTTTATTGCAAAAGGCTATCCAAGCTCCCTGGCTTTGACAGCCCAGACTAGCTGCTATGCCAAAGCACTAAGATTTCAGCTACCTTGGATTTCTGCACTTTTCTGTGCCTCTATACTTCAACCATCATAGTTGTAAAAGAAAAAAAAAGTACATTTTGCCTGCAGAAATCTAAATGTACCCTACTTTTTTTGGGGGGGGGTAACTTCAAGATATTACAGGCTTCTTAGGTTTAGAGAATTTGCAAAGTGCCTTCAGTACCAAGAAGCCAGAAAGGAGACCCCTGGCCCCATGCCCCTGTTTGGCCTTCTGGCCATAGCTTCCTTCTCCAGCCCTAAACAGGTGCTGATTCTGGCAAGATGTCCAGGGGTAGGGGGTGGTTCAGATGAGCTTTCCCTACTCTTGCCTTCTTGTAAGCAACCCACTGACCAAGATGTGAGGCTTAGGGATGAAGCGACAGAGGGACAGAGTTCCCCACAAAGCATCCCAGTCTCCTAAGGTCAGTCTGAACCTGATCACTCATGGCGTTTGAGACCTCAGATGGGGGAATGAAGCCCCTTTCTGGTAGACCGTAAGCTCCAGAGGGAGAAAGCAATGTACAAAACAGCCATAAACTTACCTTCCTTGGGTGGATGAGAGTACAGGAGCCAGAAGAAGAGGAAGCAACAAAATATAGCACTTATCCCTGTAGACAGCTCTCTCCATCCGGCCAGCATCCTTAGAGAGATTCCCCCAGATGGGCCACCCGCCTGGGGCCGAAGGAGGGACGGGCCCTCCTTCCTCAAAATCGGGACTTCCTCTAAATCCAGCTACCAGGGGGGGATCGGCCTGGCACTGAGGGGCTCCGGCTGGAAAGGGTGCCCAGCTACATTCCAGTGACAGAAGGACAGCCAAGCGGCAGACAACAGCATTGGGCTTTCGCGGGGAGGGGTACGGAGCGGGGATGTGCAGTTTCGACCACAACTTCGCAGAGGTTCGGGCTGCCTCTTTAACGATCCGGGCGTCTTGACCCCCCCCCCCCGCTCCAAAATCCAGGGGCGCCAAAAGTCCTCTATCTGTTTGTTTATCTCTTTATTTGTGTACCCCCACAGGATCCCTGGAGTGCTGGGGTTGCCTTTTTCTGCTGCTTCTTTTACATGCTATCACAAACTCTACCTCCCCCCCCCTCCCAACGACCTGAAAGGAGGAAACGGCGGAAGATTTGCACCGGATTAATTGCTCCGAAAGTATGAGTGCTGGAGGAGGGGAACCCCGCCCCTTCCTTCGGTGTCCTCCGAAGTCCCGTCCGTCCGTGCCTACTTCGGTTCTCGGCTCGGCTCCGGGCCTTTCCCGTTCTCAGCAGTCGGAGGGGCCGCGGCGGCGACCACCGATCCCCTCCCCGGGTTGTTGCAGTTGGCCGAGCGGAACCCGCCCTGCCGCCGCGGCGATCTCTTCTGGCCCCGGCCCCCGCGCCCCCGCTTGGCTCCCCGCTTGAGCTGCCGCCGCCGCCGCCGCCGCCCGCTCCCCCGGCCTCCTCAGGGCGCAAGGGGGAGGATTCATCCTGGGCTGAGGAAAGACGGGCGGGCGGGCGGGCGAGGAGGGGGGGATGCGGCGGGAAGAAGGACGGGGCCCCTCAGCAACAAGCTCCCGCTTCGAGGCGCGGGTCGCGCGCGATCTCTCGAGCGCTCCCGGGCGCTTGGTGCCTGCCTTGCGCCTTGGTCGCTCTTTCTTCCTGACGTGCCGGCCAAGACTGCGGGCGACTTTGGCTACCTGTGGCGGGCGCGCCTGCAGGATCCCAGCCGCCCCCGGCTTCGCCAAAGCCACAGGAAGGCGGATCCAGGAAACAGAGGCAAGCCTCGGCTCGGACCGATCGGGAGCGAATGTGAAGTCTGGTGTGTGCCTCTTAACGTACACGGCAAAACAGACAAGCGGGGAATAAGGCGCCCACTCCCAAGCCGGGCACGGGCGCCCCCGTTGGCACAAGCAGCGCAGCCTCACCTACCCGGCTCGGCCGGCGCTCCCGGGCTCTCGGCAGCGGGAGAGGGCTGCGCGTTCTCTGCGATGGAGGCGCCCCAGCCCCTCGGAGAGTCCGCTCCGGAGGCCCAAGCTGCCGCCGCCGCCGCCGCCGCCGGATTTGCTTTCTTCCCTGGCGGTGTCTCGGGTCGCGGAAGAGGCAGCGCCGCCGGACTCCGCCGAGGCGCCCTTGGGGGGCTTCTCTCCCGCGCTGCGCCTCCCCCAAGGGCGCCGCTGATCCCCGCCAAAACCTGCCCCCCCGTTATGGCGGCAGGCGGTGTCCCAGCGCACGCGAGCCCTTCTAGTGGGGCGACGAGACCCGCGGAAAGTTTCTCTGTTCCCGATCAGCCGCCTTCCGCCGCTCCCTTTGCCCGCCGGCCGCCCCCCCAGACCGAGGCCACCTGCTCCGGATTCTCCTTGGCCGAGCGTCGCCCGCTGCTTCACCCCTTCCGCGCTTCTCGGCCAGCAGTAGCTGCCTGCCCAGCTGTTCAGCTCCGAGCTGCCTGCCCGCCCGCTGCCGCATTCCCTCGCACGGTGGGTTCACCCTCTCCCGCGCTCTCTCGCTCGCTCTCCCCCCCCCCCCCAGTTTCCCCCTTTGCAGGAAGAGACTCCAGCTAGGAGGCGCGACGCGCGCCCTCCTCCCCTTAGCAAAGGTGAAATCCGCAGGGCATGGGTGGGCCGAACGGGCAATGCCGCATTCTGGGCTTCCCCGTCCAGATCGGCGGTGGAGGACCTGGAAGCCGGCAGCCGCCTCTTGGGCGAGCGGGCTGAGGGCTCCGCTGGGCGCGGCGGAGGTTATTTACTCGTGGGATCGCCGGGATGAGAGATTTGCGCGGTGCCCTCCCTCTGCGCTTCTCGATTGTCTGGACCCCACTGTCGGCTGCTGGGGCAGCGGGGCGCCCTGCCCGCCTGTGGTACCCAACGGGGCGACTGCAGAAGCAGCCAACGCCACATACCATGCGCAGAAGCCTGAAACGGGAGGTGAACCGGAGTTTTATGGAGCTGTGTGGAAGGCGCCTGTTCTGGAGAGCTTTGTATCGAAGGCGTCATGGAAAAACTGTCAAGTAGGGACGAGATCTAGCTAGAGATCAGGGCGGTTGGGATCGCCTGAGTCCCGGGCATCTTCACCCAGTTAACCCTCATGAGGGTGGTTGGCAGCCAGGAAAGCTATTCAAGGCAGTTTTCATACTGGAGAGTCGGGATGCGCTATCAGCCTTCCTAAAACTGCTAGCGCCATCTAAATGCACTTGGACTGCAGTGGCCATCATCCACATCAAGCCGGGTAATGGTGACTGTAGTACGAATGCACCTAGAGGGAGCCAGGTCAAGGAAGGTTAGTCTCAAACTCCCTTTGAGGCATCCATCCAGTAAGCATGGGTGACACCCCAGCTGTTAACATGCGGAATGGCTGCTGCACCCACAGTTCCACCTACCTTTTGCCTGCTCTGTAGTTCTGTGCCAGAAATTTCTTTCTTCTTGTAGAAAGAAACCTAATAGCTTTCTCCTTGTTTCCATAAACTTGATTGTGCAAGTATATTAGTACAGACTAACACAGCTACAACTTTGAAAACTTGACTGCAAGTGGTCAGGAAATAGTGCAGGGGTTTTATGCCATCTTTCAAAGGAAACCCCAAATTCCTTGGCTGGAGTAGGACTGTTGAGCTCAGAACCATTGTGCTTGATCACTGTTGGAAACAGGATGCCAGAGGGGGTAGATTTTTGACCTGATCCAGCAAGGCTGTTCTGAAGTTATCTTGAAAGAACTGGTTTGTAGCTTTGTTACCAGAGACTCAGCCATTCCCTTTTACCAACTGTAGCTGCGTCTGCAGTTCTGGCCATGGACAGGAATAGTTTGGCTGCTGTCATCTGTGGTGACAGAAGTAATCACCTGGTTAGATTCCTCTAATATGTTCTGTGTGGAGCTACTCTAGAAGGCAACCTGGAAGCTTCAACTAAGTGCTGTATACTCTGTTGGATGACGGATGGCAGATGTATGGTTTTAATCAATTAATTAAATAATTAAATACAGATTATACTAAGTTGTGTACATGGACACATACAAACATGTCTGGAGCTAGCATGGTCAGTCCTATTTCATTTCTGTACTTCTCACAATGGTGGTGGTGGGGAACAGGTCAAAAGGCAATGTAAAGTATCTTCTCATCTCCTGAAACTCAACCCAGATGTTAGTTTCATCCATAAATCCAGCTCATCACTCCTGAGAGATTTCACCATGTGTTCAGCAAAACATTTCCAAACCTATATTCATATTCTTTCTTTCATACCCCAGTTTTCATCCAGGGAGCACAGTATGCTGTATTTGGTTCCCCTTCCCCATTTTAACCCCATAACAACTCAGAGAGGTAGGTTAAGCTGACAGTGGGTGGCTTGGCCCCATCAACCCATAGTGGAATAGGAATTTGAAGCTGCGTTTTTCAAGGTTCAACAATTAAGCTGGATACAGACCATAGAGATAGGACATAGTTATTATTCAAAACACTTTAATGTTGCACAGGTGATTAAGATGATTTGTGTTTGCAAGATTAGACTTCAAATGAATGCTATCCTTAAATCCTGAAGACCATCACAAAGTAAGGTGTTATAATTTGCCCAATCTGGGAGGTGAGAGAAGCTCATGTGGTCATACTCAGATGCTCCCGTTAGGTAAAAATTTCCCACTACCAGTCATGGGCCATTTGTAACATCTGTTCCTGGCCTTAGTCTAACCACCGTGCCACATCTGCTCTTAAGAGCTGGGCTTTCTTTTTCAAGTGGCATTCTCAGGATGCCAACCTCTTTCCATCACCTGTGTAATTTTTGTGCAGTTTAATAAGAAAATCACAGAAGGTGCACACTGCTGTCAAAGAACTGTTATCTCCTGGGGTCCCATCACTAGATCCCTTTGCTTTCTCCTCTGTGTTAGTACTCTTCAGCGCTCTAAGTTTGGGGGCTGGCTCTTTCTAGTTTTGGGTCACTCTAGGGTTGAAAGACTCTCTTCCAAAGCATTGGGCAAGAGACCGAGTTTCCTTCATTCAAATGCAGCCAAGGGAGCCTCTCCCTCTTCATTGGCGGCTTCTACAGTAATGAAAAGCCCATGCGTCCTCTTTTTTGGCTCTCTCCTTTGATTTGGGGGAAATCAATACATGTGTTCCACCACAGCAGTGCCTGTGACTGGTTTGTTAACTATAAGGGACCCTGAATGAATAGCACTCGGGCGGGTAATTTACCATCAGATCTGTGGGGATAAAGGGAAACCAATATAAATAGTCAGTAATAAAACTGTTTACTGACACTGGGCGTTCTTTAAATGAGATTTGTATGCAGGGGAGTGCACCTCCGATAAGCTCTCCAGCTTACAATTATTGACTCTCTTGTCCAGTGGAGCTGGGGCTATTATTAGCACCAGAAAGCTTGGGAGACTCTGTCTTCATAAAGCACCTGATCATATTAATAAGGAAGGCAACCATATCAGAGTTGAAAAGGAGCTGGAGCACAAGTCAGCATTATTAGTCCTGCTTAAAGAGTAATTGTTGACTGCTGTCAGGGCAGGCATTCTTTTCAAGGGGCAATGCAGCAAGGCCCATTAGACGTCTATTGATTTTTCATCAGGTGCTAAGACTGCCAGAACTCTGTGGGACTGGGTGGGCCCAAAGTGCAGACTTGTGTGTGTTGTGTATTGAAGAAAAATGTCTTGTGGTCTGCTTTTAAAATATATAGTACTGACCAAGACACACACAGAGAGAGAGAGACACACACACACACACAGAGGGAGAGAGAGAGAGAGAGAGAGAGAGAGAGAATTGACTGCACATTTTGGTTCATGTCCAGTTCTTAGAATATTGAATTAAGGGAATCCATACTTAACTTAATTCAGAGGGTCTTCTCTAGTTGGTATAAACAGCTGGATTTAACCCCTTTTCTCACAGGAATGTTTTGCCCCTATTTTAAAGATGTCGGACATTTATTTATTTCAGAATTTACAAACATAGAAACATAATGCATCTAGTCCAGTGTTTCCCAAACGTTTTTGATTTGGGACCCTCTTTTATAATATCTAAGTAACCTGTGACACCACCACCACCACCATATTTGCATTAAAAGATGTTTTTAATGGGGCCTTGGGTATGTCATGGGTCCTCATCTCCCTCTATGAAAATTCCGAAGCATAATCCTTTTAAATATTGCAGTGTAGCCATACTGAAATAACTAAGTGTTAAAAAACCTTTGTGGTGAAATTTCTTATAAAAATAATTGCAACTAAAAATAACCATGGCGGCCCTTCAGAAAACACTTTGTGACCCCCTTGGGGGTCATGACCCACAGGTTGGGAGCCCATGATCTAGCCCCAGTTTGCAAACTCGGACTAGCAACATATCACCACAGTTTTAGGGAAGATTTTTTTTTTCTAGTCCTAGCTGGAGGTCTTCACATTTCATACCATCATGATGCTAGTGAGTATGATGTGTGGGGTGAAGCATATCTGGAGGAAGGACATTTATTCATGTCCAAGGGCGAGTATGTCATGGCAGATCTGTCCATGAATTGTGATGATGATCAGGACTCCTGGTTTTAGAAATCAATTAAAACAGTGAACTGGTCTGTCATGATATTATGTTCATTCTTGTACAGACAATTACTGTTCATGGCATCAGCAAAGAAATGTCACAGTTGCTCACTGTTTACACCACCAACTCTGGGAGAGTCATAAAAGAGGTTTGTATAATATTCCAGATGTCATTCATTGTGAACTTTTGGTCTTGGCCCACTGAAATGGTATTGGAATCTCTTTTAACTCCAAAGAGGTTGACAGTGGCCTATGGGATTTGAGCAAAGATTAAGATTTTCAAGAGGATGCAGTACAAGAGAAAGCAAGATTATTCAGCACTTATTCTCTGTTTGTTCCTTAGAAGTTATTTTCTGCACTTTTGCTTCTGATAAAAACTACCCCTCTAGCCTGAAGGAGGAAAAAGGAATCTGCTGAGCACCTCCCCTTCACAATGGCATTTTGGGAGAGAGGAGCCTTATAAAGTGCTTACCAGGCTAGTGAAAGTTACTAATGAGTTCCTAATTAAAGTCAATGAGAGAGATTAAAAGTAGGAGAAATTAGGGCAGCAGAGGCACAGAGGGAAATGAAACCATTTTCCAATGAACTAACGGAAAAGACATCAAAGGAAGGGAAAGGAAAAGAAAACCACAACTCTTCTTCACAGTGTTTTGAGCTGCTTTTCTCAAAGGGGTTGTCCTTCCGACTACCACCACCATCCCATAATAATACAGACATATCCTAAAACTGGCCTCTTCTGGGATAGACATTCTATTTCTATAGACCAGTTACTTGGTGCATCTCCAACTACATTTTCTTCCACAACAAAATTTGACACTGGATCTTAACTCTTCAGCCTGTTCTGTTACAGATAACCTGTCTGTGTCACAGGTAGGGAGAAAAACACAAAGCCAGCAAATAATAAGGTGCTAGCTATCAGATGAATCCTTGTGCCTGAAAGGGAATTTGTTTGAAATCCACAGGGTTCCTCCTTGAGGTAGAAACAGAAGAGAAACCATCTTAGATTCAAATGAGCTTTTAAGGGGAAATTCATTTTTCCTCTTGCAACAGGTGATACATGTCTTGGACATCAGCCACAAGATTTACAACTTAAACTGATGTTTAACTTCCAATGACCAGTCACAACACTCAGCATGCTCAAGCAAGATAGGCACTTGAAGAAAACCATGTGCCATGAAAAACAGACATCTACCATCATTTGAAGAAGCATCTCTTCTAGGTATGTACTAAGCATATCCTCTCATCGGACCCTAAACCAGACACAGATACTTCAATGGTGGCAGCAAACATCAGTGCAGAATTATCAGAACCTCAAGACAGGTAATGGAGTGTGCTTAATGGCATCTATTTTATATTCACCTAAACAAGGCTGAGGTTGTTGTACTTTGTGTACATCGTGAGAAGAAAAGACTTGCTGCAAAATACAATAATATACTAGGAAAAGTTGAAGATAACAGGAAAAGAGGAAGACCAAATATGAAATGGATTTACTCAGTACAGGAACCACAGTGTTGAGTTTGCAAGAGCTGAGCTGGGCTATTAATGTTAGGACATTTTTGAGGTCACTTATTTATTGGGTTGCCATAAGTTGGAGGCAACTTGATGGCATGTAACAACAACAAAAATAATTTAAAATGTACTTTACTCCAGTGTCTGTATTCATTTGACAAAACACTGGAAAGCGAGGAGCAGTTACACTGTTCATTGGACAGATAGCTAAAAGAATATAAGCCCTGTATTTTCCTTCTGTTTCTAGAGAGAGGGGGCTGTAAATGTACAGATTTGTTTTAATGGAAGCTGATTATTCCAGAAAAGGGTCTGAGATAGGAACAACATTATTTGGCTTATATGTGGACCATGGGTCCCTGGATCTCACTATTGCTACATGTCATGTTAAACCATTGTTTGTATAACTATGATTTGTTGCTTAAGCCACACATTGCAGGGCAGATGACCAAAATAAACTATGACTGATCTCCCACATCTCTGGTTTGTTTCTTTCCCAGTCCTATTGTCAGTTCCTGTTTCATAGTTAGCAGCTGAGAAAACAAGCTAAGGACAAACAGATTCAGACCTGTAGGTTTAGACATTATAACAAGCTATGACAAATGGAAATTGTCAGTTAGCATCAAATCATTGATTCAGACTGTGGTTTGTGGCTGGTCAACAAACCATGGCTTGTCAGCAGAGATGGGTCTGCACACCACTCTAAGCCAGGGTTCAGCATGTTATAGCAGTGGTCCCCAACCTTTTTAATGCCAGGGACCGGTTTTGTTGAAGACCATTCTTCCAAGGACCGGCGTCCGTGAATGGGGGGGGGCGTGGGGGGCGTCCGTGCGTGGGGGTACCACTAGGGGGAGAATTTTTTTTTTAACCTAAGTTCCTCCTCGGGGCTCCCCGCGCCCATGGCGGGAAATTCAAAAGGCGAAGGGCGGCAAAGAGCGCAGAAGACCGAGGAGGAAAGAGATCAAAGTGATTCCCCAGCTGCACTACCTTTGCAAAGGCAGTGGGTCTTTGCAATGTCTTGGATCTGGCTTTGCCCCTCTTTCTCTCCCCAGCGGCATAGAAAGAGGGCGAAAAGGATCAAAGCAGTCCCCTTGCTCCGATCACTTTGAGCTCTCTCTTTCGCCCTCTTTCTATGCCGCTGGGGAGAGAAAGAGGGGCAAAGCCAGATCCAAGACATTGCAAAGACCCACTGCCTTTGCAAAGGCAGTGCAGCTGGGGAATCACTTTGATCTCTTTCCTCCTCGGGGCTCCCCGCGCCCATGGCGGGAAATTCAAAAGGCGAAGGGCGGCAAAGAACACCGAGGACCGAGGGGGAATGGAGCTGGAAGCCGAGAAACAGAGAGAGAGAGAGAGAGGGACCGCGAGGCGAGGCTGGAAGGAGGGCTTGCCGGGGTCGCCTCGTAGGGGATGCTGCCCTTGGGTTCCAGGCCTGCAGGGCTCCGGGCCAAGGGCTGCCGCCACTTCTGCTCCTCGTCCCCTATGCCAGCAGCGGTGGTGGCGGTAGGGTGAGGAAGCCGTTTAGGGAAGGAGAGGCTCGGGGGGGGGGGAGCCGGAAGGCACAGAGAAAAAAGAGTCGCCCTACCTTGCTTAGGCTGGCCTGGGTCTCCAGGCGACGTCCCTTAGCTGCCTCCCTTTCCCACAGCTTAGAGACGAACCCCCGGCGCTTGCTCACAATCCCCGTCAACAGAACCTTCCTCTTAACCGCCCTTCTATTTAATTTTTTTACTTTGTGCGACACGCCCCCCCCCGTGGGCGGGGGGGCTGAGATCTGTGTCCGCGGCCCAGTTCAAGGAGGCCCACGGACCGGCACTGGGCCACAGACCGGGGGTTGGGGACCCCTGCGTTATAGTATATACTGTTGTGACATGTGACTAATTGGCTCTCTAGGGTTTCAGACATACTGTAGTCCTTTCCTAGACCTTCTTGTAGAGGCTGGGGTTGAGTCTGGTGTCTTCTGTATGCACAACATGTTCTCTATCATTGACTTATGATCCTTCAAGAGCTTGCTTTGGGGTGGAAAGCCCTAAGAAAGATGATAAGGAAGTTAATAGAAAAAAAATGATAGGAAGGAAAAGAGTGAGAAAAAATATGAATGAGAAAGGTAGAGAAAGACAAAAAGCACTTCAAGCACTGCACAACAAGTCCACTTGACTTCTTTGCAATTATTACTGTTCACATACATTCAGTTGCTGTCCTACAGGTTTTTAAATAATTGTACTACATTATATGACTAATCAGGTCCACCCACTTATGCTGATCAGACTCATAGAACTGTTTCTTGTATCATGATTTCTGAAATAGAAGATAACTCTCCCATTTCTCTGTTTTTAATATTTCTGTGGGTTTTTGGTTTAGTCACATCATTCCCTACATTTTTGGGGCCCTGAAGCTTGAACTGTTATGGCGGGTCCCCTCGCAACCATCAGGGAGGTCTGGGTAACCGCTGTTGTCTTTTTCAGTGGGGTTCTTCCACAAGAGATCAACCCAATTTTTTAAAGAATGTGGGCTAAAGTTGATTCTGGGGGCCCGCTGGGATCAGGGGTCCTGAAGCTTAAGCTTCATTAGTATCATAGTCAATCTACCCCATATTGTATTCATTGTTCCTTTTAGTATTGTATACTCATTATTACTAACTTGAATACTGTCTTTTAATTGTTGTAAGCCACCCTTGGTCCTTTTTAAGGAGAAAGGTGGGTTAAAATTATTTTAAAGAAATAAGAAAATATTCAACACAGAGCTGTCATTTTGGCCAATAGCCCCAGTGTTTTAATCCATGCAAAGTGGATTAAATATGCATTGTCTCCTTAAGTACAACTCATCTCCTTTGCTCATTCCATTCAAGACTCTGCTGCAGGCCTAATTTAAAGGCCTGGCAGGACATTCTATATATAATGTTGAATAAATGCGGCTGTTGCCAACACCTGCCTGGAACTGAACACTTGTCAAAAGTTTAACAGAGACTCATATTTCTTATTACAGGTAGTTCTGTAGGACCATATTTTGAGAAGGATGATCTCAGAAAAGAAAGCAGTCCAGTCAAATCCCTCCCACTAAGTGAGAACCTGTAAATTTTAAGTAAGCATTTGTAGTCAAGGAAGCAGGACCTTAGCAGGGCTGCTAATGACGGAACCCTTTGGAATTCACTAATTCAGAAGATCACCATTAAGTTGGAAGCAACTTGAGGCACTCAACAGTAACAAAGTTAAAGTACATTTTGCTGCCTGAGCTGGAGCAGCAAATGGCACACACACACACATCCCAAGCCATTCTACACAATACTCAAAGCCAATCAAGATATTTTGACAGGTGAAGCAGAAAATTCCATCAGTACCTCTCCATTGTCCCTGGCACTGAAAATGCAATAACTACAAAGTAAATTGTTAACAGTTTGCTGTCCTTTCACAATGCCCTAAGGCAGCTGCCTCGCTCTGCATAATTTTAGGGCCAGCCCTACAATAATCTGTAGTGCAGGGAAGTCCAGAATAACCTTAGGGTAGTATCATCTACTTAATGGAAGGAGTGAACTGAATTTCCTAGGCTACATTCAGATACTTAACATCATTTTAATGCATTTTTAGCCTTTATTACCTCACAGTGCAATGTATGTGTGTGTTATATGAATTGGTGACCTTTCCAATCAATTGCCAGTCTCCAATCCCTCTTAAAAGGGAAACTTTACTCCATCAGGATGTTAAATAACTCTTGTGTTGCCATCTAAGGAAATAAAGATGTTGAAAAGAGATAAATTATACAAAGTACCTACGATCCATCTGGGGATGATTTTATGTTACATTCTCAACTAATGAGTGTTTTAACACAGCAACTCCTAACCTTCTCATAAAGAGCATCTCTCATATAGCGAAGTGTAGTCACTTGGAGATGACACAGACTTCAGAAGTAAAAGATCGACATGTGCAATGTGGATATCAACATCTGTTGACATGGAGGAGATCCAACCTTCTGGAACTGCTGGAAGGGCTGCTTTGTACAAATCTTTTGTTGTTGGTCAGAGATGCTCAATGCCATTCTGTGAGCTACAGAGTGCGGCCTTTCTTTGAATGAAGATTGAGGCCATCCACTGAGACCTTGACTCCGTTAGTGTGGCAATAAGTCATATGAGATATCTGGGACCCGTCTCCTCCAGTTGTATGGAGTCAATTTCAGCTTGTGATGCCTGATGATATGGACAAGGCACTTGCACAATTTAAGGCCACCACCTCTTGGTCAGATCCATGCCCCTCTTGGCTCTTGAAATCAGCAAGAGAGGTGACAGTTGAGTGGACCACACAGATTGTGAACTCCTCCTTGCAGGAGGGTTATATTCCCTCCTGCTTGAAAGAGACAACGATCCAGCTCATTCTGAAAAAAGCCAACCTGCCAACTGATGACTTAAACAACTATTGTGTGGTCACTAATATGCTGTTTATGGGTACACTGATTGAGAGAGTTGGTGGCCAGCCAGCTGCAGGCATTCTTGGAGGACACAGATAGTCTGGATCCATTCTATTCGGGGTTTAGGCTGTGTCATGGGACTGAAACAGTTTTGGTTGCTCTGTTATGGGAAGCCAGTGTGGGAATGTGGCCCTGTTGGTTCTCCTGGATCTCTCAGCAGCTTTTGATCCTGTTGACCATGGTATCCTTCTGGACTGGTTGTCGGTATTGGGGATTGTCAGCACAGCATTGTGCTGGCTGCAGTCCTTCCTCAGTGACCAGTGCCAGAGGGTTCAGCTTGGGGATGCTGTTTCATCCCTGTGGGCTCTACCAGGTGGTGTCCCAGAGGGATCAATCATCTCCTCACTGCTGTTCAACATTTATATGAAACTGCTGGGGAGATCATTTGGAGATCTGGAGTGTGTTGTCACCATTATGCTGATGACACGCAGCTCTATGTCTCCTTTTTGTCTTTGGCAGAGGAAGCTGTGCAGACTCTGAAGCACTGCCTGGCCATGGTTACGGACTGGACAAAGGCTAACAGACTGAAATTGAATCCTGACAAGATGTAGAGCCTATTGTTAGGAGGGACCCCTGACTGATTAGGCTTTTTGCCTGGTCTAGATGGGGTGACACTTCCCCTAAAGTATCAGTTTCATAATCTCTGTATGCTTCTGGACCCAGCCCTCTCCATGGGGAATCAAATCTTAGTTGTGATTAGGTCTGCCTTTTTCAAACTTAGGCAGATTGCACACCTTTGCCCATATCTCAGTGGGAAGTCCCTAATAGTGCTGGTAATCTTGAAGATAGACAACTGCAATGCTCTCTATGTGAGGCTGCCCTTGAAGGCAGTTTGGAAGCTACAGCAAGTGCAAATCCTACCTGCCAATTTGGTGTCAAGGACTTTGATATATGAACATATTTTTCCTATGCTGGCCCATTTGTACTGGCTGCCAGTATGCTTCCAGGCCAAGCTCAAGGTACTGATGTTGACAAATCCTAAGCAGTTTAGGACCTTGCTACTTGTCAGAGCGCCTCTTCCTCAGAGTGACCTCCCATGCCATCTGCATCTTCGAATCCATGATGTTACAGCTGGCCTCCCCAAGGGAGGCCTGGAAATTCACAACCAGGAATTGGGCATTCTCAGGGATTATGTGCCATATATCTTGTTCACCCGGCAGGGCTTGTATGTGTATATTTCAGTGTTTCTGTTCACATTATTTTGTCTTATTTGGGCTTGTGTGATTGATTGTATCATTCCTCTGAGGCCGTTGTTGGGTGTGTTCAGATGACCTAATTGATGATGGATGTGCAGAATGGGGTGTGTTGTGGAAGTGAACGCTGTTCCCTTTATCAGCCTTCCGCTTGCACTGATCAGGCTTACAACTGCAGTACAATGCATAACTTGTATTTCTAAAAATATTTTTCTCCTAGTTTAGTGCTATTGTGTGTATATTTACTTCTTGAAAAATATTATTGTGCTTTTAATTTGTATTTTAATTATTGCCAGCTGCCTTGAATCCCTTTTTAGGAGAAAGAAAGCATAGAAATGGTATATATAAACAAACAAACAAACAAATAGCATGAAGCTGGTATAGTGCTGACTCAAATGGTTAGTGTGTCTTTTCAATACAGTATTATGTCACTTGCTAAACATTTTCAAAAAAAAGAAGGAAGGAATTTGTTTTTGAGGCCTCTCGCCACTCTATAGACTCTCGTTTCTCCATAAAATAAGAACTGCTATTCCTGAACGCCTACAGAAGTGGCAATTTCAACCCTGTGACAACCAGCTCTCGTGAGGTTCAAGCCCTGTCTAGGCATAAAAGCAATCCTTCCTCCAAGCTCCAAGCTTTGGTCTCCTATGAAGACTTCCCCTGAAGAAGATTAGAGGCTCTTGGGCCCCAGTAGAGTTAACTTGGGGCCCAGGCCAAACTATCACTTGACAGGGACAAATGACGTTAACTCTGCCCCTGGGAAGAACTTTAGGAGTGGAGTGAACTCCTGAACCTGTTGCTTCCCATTCCCTTGTTCCAGTAAATACTGTTGTTGCTGAGCCGGACTGAGTGGAGTCAATGGAGGAGGGTTTGCCCACCAACAATGCACGGTGGAAGGCAGTGGGGTGCACACTATGACTATTTATTGGCATATCACCTGCCAAGACTGTGTGCAGGCATATGCTCCAAACGTCTATTATTCCTCTGTGGAATAGTCTCTCTTAGTCAGGAAAGCTGGTTTGTCCCTCATTGGTCTCACAGCAATGGTGAACTGTCCACGCTATGCATAGGCATGGATGGCGACAAACTGCTGCAGTCTACAAAGTGCACTAGCATTTAGGACTGGCTGTCACATTAGCAGTCCTTGAAGTTGTCAGTGTTTGGTACCTGTTGGCCAGTAACTGTACACTCTTCTTTCCTTTCTTATAGTTGAGAGCCCAAACCTATACAGATCTGGGTCTCCAGGCACTTCAAAGAATTAAGTGATCAGACAGAATGGATGTCACACTTTATCTCATGATTGCTAGCAAAGTATACCTGAGAGGCGCAACACAATTCCAAAGCAGCAAAGAAATATATGGGTTGTCTCTTGTTGAGTTTATGAAGCAGAAGCAATGGAGGGCTAAATTCGCAGGAGGCTAAGTAATCATCAAGACATATCATCAAGTTAAGCAGTCGCCAAGGTTGTGAGATATGCCTGCTGGAAGTCTTCCGTAATCAGAAAATACCCTTGCCATAGTATAGTGATCCTGGACTGTTCATTTAATTGTCCAGTCCCACCCCTCCTGCCCCAAAAAATACTCAGGAAAAAAAGCCATAAGCAATGACATGAAAGATAATAAATATACTGTTGCAGTAAAAACATTTACTGAAGAGTATCTGTATAGAATAGCAAGTGTCATTACCTGTTTTGGATGGACATATCTGGTGTGCCACTGCTGGAATAGACTCAGGTTTACAACTATGACCACAAGGAGGATTTCACATAATATGTGCTATCTTGTTCCTTGTATGCAGAACAAAGGTGGAACTTCTGCTTCAACATCATTAGCCAGTGAGTAGTAAGTCATCTCAGGATGTTAGCCAGAATTCTATTACTTGCATTCACCAGCGTAAGTCAAATGGCATACACTGCTGTGGCAAACTGCCACTGGTCAAGAAGCTGATGCTTGTATTTCTCATCATGCACTACTTGCATGCCTTTGTATGCAGTGATAAATAAAAGCACTGAATTCTTAACTAATAGCAGTTTGCTTTAGCCATATATAGTACTTAAGTTATGCCAGCATGTGTAAGTAATAGAGTTCCAGCCATTACAGTGGAACCATTGTATGATGTTTGGCTCTTTTAATTACATGGTAGCTCTGTTTATAATGGCTGCAAGGAAATTATGCACCTGTATTCAGAGATGTTGCCAAGTCTTAGGGTCTGAGTCCCAAGTATGAGTATGAGTCTTTGGTACCAAGTCCCAAGTTCCAAGTCTGAGCCTCTATTTAAAATAAGCCCTCCCCAAAGGGAGGGGTGTGTGGGTTCTGAGTCGCAAGTTCGAGTCCAAGTCATTGGGAAAATAAACCCGAGTCGAGTCACTGGAGTGACTTAATTCCAACTTGACAGCAAGTCCTGCTACTTGAGTCACCATCCCTGGCTGATTATGACGAATAAATGTTTAACTGTTGGCCTCAGTTTGTTTTCTGCTCTTCTTGTGAGTGCATTTTTTAAATAGATACAATGGATTTTCAGAAAGACAAATAATTGGGTGCTGGAACAAATAAAACCTGAAGTTTCTCTAGGAGCAAAAAATGCCTAGCCATCATACTTTGGGCACATCAGATGAAAAGACTCATTAGAAAAGGCAACAATACTAGGAAGAGTTGAGAGCAACAGGAAAAGACAAGGAGTGAACATGAGATAGATTGACTTAATAATTTGTAAGAGTTCAGCAGGGCTCTTAATAACAGGACCTTTTACAAGTTACTAATTCATAAGATAGTTCAGTATCTGGCTGTGGAGCCAGAGGTTGGGAGTTTGATTCCCCACTGTGCCTCCTGTGCGCAGAGCCAGGCTGTGTGGCCTTGGGCAAGCTGCACAATCCTAGGGTGCCTCCAGAAGAAGGGAATGGTAAACCACTTCAGAGTACTCTCTATCTGTAAAACCCTGAAAAGGCTTGCCATAAGTCAGAGTTATTTGACAACACACGGGGAATTCACAGGAATGCCGTGAGAAGTGACTTGATGATACATAACAGCAACAGTGCCATAGCCAGTGCCTAAAAACAAACAAAAAAGTATCATCGTCATCAATGAAATAATATACATTGTCATTAAAGACCCCTCCGCCTTTGAAAAAAATATTCCATCCAGAGTCTAAAGCAAATTAACCCCATAGAGGTCTGTCTTTTATAGATTGACTGTGAGTTAGGTTGCCTTACTGCTATTCTATGAGATGCCCTTTGACAAATGAATTTCCTGCTACAACATATGTTGCCTTTCACATAGATTTGAAGGTGAATAAATGTTTGAAAATGTGTTGGGATTGAAGATTCCACCCAGAAGAAATAAGCAGAAGGACCCTAAAATGGAGTAGGACAGGAAGCATACCATAATTTGAAGTCTGAGGAAATGGGTTTTTGATCAGGGTGTAGACAAAAGTAGGGGAATTATTGGCGATTCTTGGTTTTTGCCTTTGCTTGTTAAAATCACAAGGAATAATTTTAGGGTAATTAACTTTCTGTTTGTGCCCCAAAGTCCTGCCATGAATGCCGCATTTTCCTGAAGAGAAATCCCCGCGTACAAAAGAAAGATACTCCAGGCTGTTAATGAGCAGTATATTTGCAATACACAGTTATTACAGTTTGAGGCCCTGAGAATTCCTTGCTGGTATTCTGGGCAGTGCACTCAAGCTCTCTTGCAAAGAATTCTAAGTAACTCACCAAACCACAAATTTGGACTCTTTACAGTAGACCCTTGGCAGCTAAAGCAGTGTCAAAAATTGTGGAAATCCCCTTGGTTTAAATGTCTAACCTCAAAAAAGTTAGCCCCCCAACAAAAAAACCTACACAAAGACCAGTACCCAATTGGTTATTAGTTGGCTGGAATGCTCAGTGGTTTAGATAAATGACTGAGAAGCCAGAGGTTAAGAGTTTGATTCCCCACCATGCTTCCCGTGAGTAGAGCCAGCCTGTGGGGCCTTGGGCAAGCTGCACGGTCTCAGGATGCCCCCCAGAAGAAGGGAATGGTGAACCACTTTTGAGAATTGTCTAACTGGAAAACCCTGGAAAGAGTTGCCAGAAATCAGAATTGATTTGATTACTGAAAAATATTCAAAAATACTAGGCACAGTCAATCAAAATTATAAAAACATTGACTGGTATTATATAAGATATACAAGTTTTACCAAAAAACTAAATATCTGTTAAATATCAGTATGTATGCTTCTTCTTCTTCTTCTTCTTCTTCTTCTTCTTCTTCTTCTTCTTCTTCTTCTTCTTCTTCTTGCAGCAGTGTAAATTGTGGCAGCCAATTGCCTCTAGTTTAATGACCTGCTACTTGTATTCCTTGTTATGTGCCAAGTGACACGACTGGTGCATGACAAGGAATACACGTGCTGACTTATTCACTAGCAGCAATTTGCCACTGCAGGTTATGCCATTGCAGTTATGCTGGTGTAAATGACAAATAAGATTCTGGCCAATGAGAAGAAAAACAACTTTCCAGTTTAAAGCCTTCCCAGAAGCATCATGTTTTGGCCAAACCTGTCTAGAGTCTGCTGTCTTACCAGATGTCTGCAAGGATTACATGTGTTTGAAACACTTTACATACTTCAAGGGGCATTATAAAATGCTGCTGCTGCTGCTGCCACATTTATGCACATTTATGCTGCTCTGTGTAAGAGTGGAATATTACTTGTCAGTGTAGCAGTGTATTTGCCTTTATGGAGAAACAACATGGAAGAATAATACTCAGGGCCGGATTAAGAACTTTAGAGTTTCTAAGCACTGAAAAGATTATGGTGCCCTCTATGAATCTAACAGGTCCCGTTGCTTGAAAAAAACATATAATGTGCACATTATGTGCATGAAAATACGGCAATGTAATTGTATAGCATGTGGCAAAAAAGAACCACATATCATATACAAAATCGTACATATGATCAAATTACTAACTTCCAGCCATATCGTGTGCTTTCATGCTTTGATTAATGTAGACAGGTTTTGTCAGAATCTGTAAACTGAAAAGCTCAAACGAGCTTAAACCCCTTTGGGGGCGTTTTTAACAGTGGCTGTTATTTCTTTGGCTTGCACATATAGTGCACAGGCCAAAGGTCTAAAAGGCCAGCAGCTCTTTTTATCCTTATCTCCACCCAACCTCTCAAAACAAGAGTTTTCTTGCTAGGCAAGTCTTTATACTTTTTAGTTTTTACTTTCGGTAGGGAGGTGGTTTTCTTGGGGCTATTTCGGGAGGGAGGGAGGGAGAGAGCTGAGGGATCTGGATGGATGGATGTGGTTTGTTAAGGAGGGTTCACCATTTGCACCATAGTCCATGGTAAATCTGGTACTGAAAAAACACTCTGTGGTGCTCCCTTCCCTTGTTGATACCCTAAAGCAGGGGTCCCTAACCTTTTTCACCCTGCGGACCGGCTGGGGAAGGCGGGGCACCACCCGCGCTCGTGCGCATGCGTGAACAAGCGCGTGCACTCTCTTGCGTGAATGAGAGAGAGCGCGCATGCACAAACGGCGGCGCAGAGCTCACGCGGGCGCTCGGGCGCATGTGCAAATGGCAGTGTGGCACTTGCACGGGCGCGCTGGAGCACGTGCACATGCGCAAATCAGCTGTGTGGGGGTGAGTGCGTGAGGGGGAGGTCTGTCTCCGCGGCCTGGTCCAGCTCAGGCCACGGACTGGCACTGGGCCGCGGACTGGGGGTTGGGGACCTCTGCCCTAAAGCACGTGCTTGTTTTGCTTAATGGTTAATCTGGGGCTGATAATATTCAGTGCAATAAACATGTTGCTGCAGCTCTGCTCACTAACTAGCCAGAGCCATGGTGTCATAGTTGCTGAAATGTCTTGGACCTGGAAGAGTTGAGCGTCTTACCTGGCATCATTCTCTGGCTACTTCAGCTCTTCATTTGTACAGTAGAAATATTAAGGGTGCATCTTGTGGACCTGTTGTGAAGAAGGCTGATCACCAGGTTTGCAGAGAGTGAGGCATTGTATTAAAATAATTACTCTAGTCAACTACTGGTGAGGTCATGTGCACAACTGCCCTCTTCTGCAGGCAAATTAGAATTACTGAGCTGATTGTCATCCTAGGAGCTGGTTCTGCCCCTCCTAACCCGGTATTATTGTCACAACAGCAAGAGCAGGCAAGGCAGGGAAATGCACTGTGCTCAGGGGTCTTGGCAAAAGGCTTTGGCTCTTTTCCACCTAAGGCAAACTGGTGTGTCAGACTGGGTATAATTGTAATGCTATCCAGGCCTCAAGCATGGTTAGAAATCTGGGAGGAAAATAAATTATAAACAGAACATGGGAGGACCTAGTTACAAATAGGTAGTTACTTGTAATTATTTTCTTTCCTCAATAATGATGCTAATACTAATGATACTAATGCTAAAGCTGCATTATATTACAGTTATAACTTAATATGGGATAATTTTTGCAAAATAACTATACATTTCTGTTATTTTTATTGTAACAGGGGTGTAACCTCACTTAATGTTGGAAGAGGAATGTTATGTGACTCAGCTGACCCTTGTGCTATGAATCAGTGGTTCTCAAACTTGGGTCCCCAGATGTTCTTGGACTGCAACTCCAAGAAATCCTGGCCAGCACATCTAGTGATGAAGGCTTCTGAGAACTGCAGTCCAAGAACATCTGGGGACCCAGTTTGAGAACCATTATGTTGTGGATGTTGAGCAGCGACTAGATGGAGGGAAGGAAACTTTGTTTAGCCACTGGCTTGCAGGATTCAGATCCAGTGCTTTTTGTTTGTTTGTTTGGTTGGTTGGTTGGTTTTATTTTTTGAGTATTTACAAACTATTTTACTTTCTCTCAAGAAACAGGACAGGATAGAGTTACTTTTAAAAGCTCTAACAAAACTGTGTCTAACTATTTCCTTTGGGTACAGTGGAACTATAACTGTAACTATTTTTTTTTAATTGGCTCTGAGTAACACAGAGAAACTGATAAATAGTTCTATTTCCCTTAGCTAGAGTAAAAGCAGTGCATAGTTTCCCCCACCATACAATTCTCTTCTCTGCTTCATGGCTTCATTATTTAGGAGCTCATTTCTACAGCTAACCCTCTGGGCATTGTGAGGGTGTCAGGGTGTCAGACTGGAAGCTGACAGTCATGTCAGTGTAGCCATATTGGTCTTCAGGAAGAATAATGAGAACTCTGGTAAGATCTTAAAGGCTAACATGATCTTCCCCGACTCTGTGCCCTAGAGATGCATTGGATCCATGGTCCCACATCTAGCTAATGTGGGAATTGTTTGGATTGTAGGGATTGTAGTTCAACGTATCTGGAGGCATCAAGTTGAGGAGGCCTGGGTAAACCCATTTGTTGTGGCACAACATTTCAGTGACTAGTGTAGGTGCATGGCTTTGACTGATACACAAACAGAGATACATGCTAAAGTACAAAGGAAAAAAAGTTGTAATCAATAGAGGCAAACAACCATGAAATGCAAAGCATGGAAATAGGTCTGTCATATTTCCATTCACAAACAATTGAACCAAGTTGCTAATTTTCTGGCTTCTGCATTGTTTAAACTGGAAGGCCCTTAGTTCCTTTTCAGCAAGCAAAAAAAAAATCACCTATAATGAATTGAATTATTGCACCCAAGAGAGGTAGGAATCCCAGATCCCGTGTGTGGACATGCAGCTTTTGATACCAAGCTGCCTATTGCTATTTTCACACCAAGTCAGGGCCTTTTACATCTCAGTAACCTTGTAGCACCTGTTTGCCAGAGAATTTAAGCATGGTGCGCTAAGGTGCCGACCAAGTTACATCTCTGCATCCCCCGAAGCTCTGTATTCATATTCTACATGCAGATGTGCTGATGAGGGTGGAGGGACACTTTCTTCCTTTCAAATCTGGCTAATACATTAATTGCTTTCTTAAGGCTGGCACTCTCCCAGTACAATTAAGATTCTAATAGATCAACAATTACAGTCCTGCACTGTGGGGAAGGATTAAATTGATCCCTGTTAACCCCAAGGCTCTGAACTGAACCAAGCTCTAACATCTTTCTGCTTTGCTGTTAACAGCATGAAAGAGCATCTGATTGAAAGTGCCTTTGTAGTGGGCAATAACTGAGGATGCAACTCTGTTCTTTCATTTGTCATTCTCCTCCATCCTGCAGTGTGCTGAATGCCCTTAACTGGCAGAGTCGTGAGAGTTTAGCAACTTTGGAATTGCATTGGTACTTTCTAGGTTCATCCTTTGCAAATAAATGTGAGGGGGGCTGACTTGATCCCCGCATTTGTTAGTCAAGGACTTGGAAGCAGGATTAATGGCTGTTCTAAGTACTCTGCAGTGAAGGCTCCAGCCATTACTCCTTTCTAAGTGCTCCTAGCAAAATGGCAGTACTTGGGACTAATGCCAAGGGTAAGCATGATGGGGCACATATCCAGGCCCAGATGACTGCAGAGGGTCCCCTGTCTAAGGTGGCCATGTATCTTCATTTACAGAGGACAGTTATTTGAAGGACTGCCCAGTCTGAGCCTTATTCAAAAATAAATAACCAAAAGGTGTGAGATCAAAAACCATGAAATTGCACATTCACATGAACAGCTAAATCAAAGCATACTTTTTTATTAGAGCCTTTTGGAGTTGAGGATCATGGCCTACACAGATTTTAATGCAATTGTTTTTAATTTTGTGTTTTAAACGTTCAATTTCAAATTGTTTTAAATATCTTGTTTTTAAACATAACATATTGATTGTAATTCTGCTTGAGGACTCAGAAAAGAGCAAGGAAGTATAAAATTTGTCTAATCTGCCTGGATTTTTTGATTGATAAGATATACCAACTGTGGATATACTTTTAATATAAGCAGTATAGAAGGACATCGGCAACCATCTCCAACATGCCAGATTGGCAAGGGCAGATGTTGGCTGTATCGAACAGGTGAACATCTTCTTTCCAAGAGTGTTGAAGAGAGCAGCTGCCTAGTCCTAGAGCACCACTAGAAGAAGGGACTTGTAAAACACTTCTTCTGCATATTTAGGAATCCCTGGCAAGGGTTGCTGTGCTTCAAAACTGACTTGATAGCACATGAATAGTAATTATTCATATGCATGAAAGTGCCCCTTAAGGTAACCTGGTCCCAAATTCTTTTGAAACTTTTGAAGGTTTGGCCTGTGGCACTCTTAATCTGCATAAAAGTGGTATTACATGTTCAGGCTTCTTCATCCTCAATAGCATGTGGAGGGCCACATTTTGCATCACTGACATTTCAAAACTGTTTTCAGAGACAGCTCCACAGTGTATAACACAGGACAGTTTGGTTATAACTAGAATATGGGTAACTGAGAGGGGTTTTGCGAACTGCACAGAGTCCAAACTGACAAAGAAACCTGTGTTTGCAGAAAGGAGTCCAGGCCATTATCTTGGTACTGCTCCAGACAGCAGTGAATCCAGGAACACTCCAAGCTGCCTATCTGGGCCTTCAGAGGGAGCGCATTCCCATTCAAAACTAGGCAATAATAATAATAATAATAATAATAATAATAATAATAATAATAATAATAATTATTATTATTATTATTATTATTATTATTATTATTATTATTATTATTATTATTATTATTATTGCGCTCTATACCAGAGCGCATTCCAATAGTCAAAAACAGTTAAAATACAACCATAACATAATTACAATGATAAAAACATACAGTAAGCAATTATCATTCAATAAGGCAATAAACAAACAATCGAAATAGCTATAGTGCCTTGACTGTGGAATGCCCTCCCCTTGAGGGCTCAATTGACCCTGACAATGGCATCATTTGGGTGCCAAGTCAAAACATACTTATTACTGGCTTTAGAAGTTGAGGATTGTGGCCTGGGCAGATTTTAATTCAACAGTTTTAGTGTTTTAATGTTGAGTTTCTTTATCTAGCTTGATTCCCAACTGACAAGACCTCTGTCTCAGCTGGATTCAGGTGCATCCTTGTCCATCCCCAAACTCCATCCAGACAGTTGTTGTAGGTTTTTCGGGCTGTTTGGCCATGTTCTGGAGGTTTTTCTTCCTAATGTTTCGCCAGTCTCTGTGGCCGGCATCTTCAGAGGACAGGAGTTAGAACTCTGTCTGTGTTCTGGTGTAGTGTGTGGGATAGTTGAGTATTTGTAGCTGTGGGATCAGCTTTTTTTCCTTTTGAGGAGATTGGGTGATCACGATTACACCAGAACACAGACAGAGAAAAACCTCCAGAACACGGCCAAACAGCCCGAAAAACCTACAACAATCATTGGATCCCGGTCGTGAAAGCCTTTTAGAATCCATCCAGACAGTTGCTCAGATACTCCCCAAGTGCCCTTGGAGGACAGGAGAGGTAGGGCTGTGGGCCAGCAGTATGTCTTCAGGGCACCATGAAAATGTGCACCATAATAAATGTGATAAGTTTCAAGATACCTCAAAACTTTTGTTGCAAAAAATGACACAGCTGTTTTTTGATGCAACAGAATAAGACAGCTGCCGCTCTGAAAATTTATGATTGTAAACTGCTCTGAGGGCATTTGCCAGGCTGATCTTACATAAATTTGCTACATAAGCAAACACTGATATACAGTATAAATAGTCTGGTTCTTACTGAGGCAATTCCCTTGTTGTTTGGCTATCTCACTTCAATCTGCAGGTACAAACCCACATAATCGAATGTTCCCCGCTCTTTAAAAATCCCTATATATTAGTATAAATTATTCTCTAGGTTAGACTTTTCCTTTATATGCCAGTTTTCTATGTGTAGGGAAGTTGTTTTGTTTGGAGGAGCATTCAGTCTTGGGAACATCCAGTTGGACTTTGGAGTGGTGCAACCCCGATACATATTTACTGCCTTGGTGAGAAGCAGTCCCCAGAGCATGTAAATCTCCAGGTGTTGATGAAGTACTCTCATCTCTCAGGTGTTTATGGCCTCCCATCATCTATTGACACTAGCCAGGATGGTTAGAACTGGTGGGAACTGGAATTCAGCATATCTGCAGGGCTAGAGGGGAGATAAATTTCCATCGTCACCAGCTTGGATGACCCAATACATGACAGATGTGTTAGGATCCCATGCAACCTCCATCCACCGTTGGTGAAAGAATACTGGGCTAGATTGGAACTCTGGTCTGAGGCCCAGCATATACTCTAGAGATAGCCCATTACTGGAAGCAGCAATTACTTAAGCACCAAGAACAGCAGGAGAATTTCCCACCGCCCATAGCTGGCAAATAGCTTGCTTTGTTCTGTGATTGGTTGGGAAGGTATGTGCATGTCAGCAGTGGCTTCATTTGCAAGTATGATGGCTCAGTCACAAAAGTCTGATGGAATCATGTCTCTACAACACCAAGGGACTTCTTCCAGTGGTGGGTTGTAGTCTGGCCCTAAATCAGAAAGGCAATCCTTTTGTTTTTAAATACAAAACACCAGCAATATGCTTATTCTGAAGAAGATAAGAGGACAGTCACTTGCTTCCTATAAGATAACCTCTTATGAAATGAACCTTGTATGGGCTTAGTAGCTGAGTAGGAGAGAGAACAGCATTGGAACAGAAAGAGGAGGGGGCAAATCCAGAAAGGAAAGAGGAAAGATTATGCCAGCCACTCCACTTTGAAATGTAGCAAATTTGCTGAATTGTGTCAGTTGCTTCAAACTGCAGGGCTCAAGGCAACATAGCAAAGTTGCAGGTTAGTCTACAAATTTTGTCCATTAACGTCCCAAAGGCGCTCTTTTACAAGAATGGATGGAAAGCCATTAAAAACAATTGTGGAGTGTGAAGACAAAAAAGGTGTGTGTGTGGGATAATATTATAGTGTGTCTTTGAGAAGAATGATTAAACTGAGCCTGCTGGCAAGCAATTTCAACAATGGAAAAGGGCAGATTGAAAGAGCTGAGTGTCCCCATTGGAAAACCTTGCTACTGATATCCTGAAGTGAACCTCTACCCTCTCCAAAGCTTTTGAACAACACACAGGAGGAGATGGGTGTTATAAACGCTCCCTAAGGTCATGAATTGTGAGAGGAGGTTGGGCTTTTTTCTCAATAGCCTTTGGGTTTGTTAAGTACTCTGCAGTGAAACAAAAAGAAGAGAAAATGATGTGAATGCCAGCAAGCTCAACTGAACCATTCACTCCCAAACTGGCACCCTCATAGATGAGTTTGGATTCTGGGCTAGCCCTGCGGTTAGGTAAGCTAGGAAATTGTTCAGGGCACCAAGTTGAGGGAGGTTCCAAATTAGTTGAAAGTGGTGCCAAGCTGAGCTGAGGGTTTGTGTTATTTTAGTGTACTCTCTGCAATGAGCTTAGGTGGCAAAAACCCATTGTCTGCCTTGTTTACTCCAAAGCTGTACAGGTTGTTTGGGTGACAGGTCAAAGAGGACCCACAGGTAGTGTAGTCTGTGCACGAGGTAATCTTCACAAGTGGCTTCCCAGCTTTGTACACACATGCAGGGTCTTTGCAGGGAACAGCAACAGGTGTCCTTAACACTTCGCTTGCTTCATAAACCATCTAGGTGGCCCTGCAAAGCTGACCACTAGCAGTTGTCCTTGTCCAGGATGTTATTTATGCCTAGGGCCAGCCCTCATCAGACTACAAACCCCACCATCTGGCTGAGGGTAGTGGGAGATGTCGTCCCACACATTTGAGCTGCATCAGGCTGAGAGGGCTGGTTCAACTTCTGATTCTGTTCAGTTTTTTTAAAGGGACTGAAATCCTAAATACATTCATTTGGAACTGTGAGTGAATACAGACAATCACTTATCAAGAGAGGAGGTGCTGTGCTAGATAAGCAGCCACATTGTGAGATAAATACCTGTAGCATTTATTCTAGAAAAGATGGGACATTTTGTCACACATCCATATCCAATCAAAAAACCATGGGCCAGCAGATGATTTTTTCTTCTTCTGAGCAATTAGGCAAAATATGCAATCTCAACAGCATTGTCTCCCTAATTGGTATGTTAGAGTTTGGCAAACAACTGATCCATACTCATCCTAAGAAAAAACAAAATGCTCTTGCAAAAGAGTTATTTTCTCATCATAATCCAAGGTGGATTTTAGCCTCACCGCTTCCTTTCCTTCAAACTAATCCTCTTAACACTTTTTTTCATCTGTGGATGTCCAACAAGAATGATAACAGTGGCATTCCTTTTTCATCATTCTTAAAGTGGAAGCACATACAGCATTTTTTCATTAAAATGTTATGACTTAGTATATAACAAATCTCTACAGAAAACAAATAATTTAGACAAAATGATATACTATAAAACAGGAACTAAATAGAACAAATGCAAATGAAACGAAAATATCAAAGGTTCAAACCTATGGAATTATAAGAATTGTAATATTTAATTGTTTTAATATAGTCTTGCAACTTTTTCATCAAAGCAGAAACTTTAACAGGAGGGATAAAACAATTACAACAGCTTCATTGATCTGCTAATTTTTTTAAGAAGTAGAAGTTGACAGTATGATGAGCTTTATTAATAATAAATAAACTATTTTCAAAGATTTAACAACCAATTTAGCACACAATCAACCCTCTTCTTTACGGGCAATTTCCTATGCCTAAATGAATGAACACTTGGACAAGACTACGGTTTTACTCCCTGTAATGATAGCTCATATTATAGTATGATGGGATTTTAGTAACTGACAGCATCCCCTTCATGGATTGCTGCCTTGTCGTGGCGAAGGGGCTCGAGTAATTCAGAGAAGCTATGGGCTATGCCGTGCAGGGACACCCAAGACGGACAGGTCATAGTGGAGAGTTCTGACTAAACGCGATCCACCTGGAGCAGGAACTGGCAAGCCACTCCAGTATCTTTGCCAAGAAAACCCCATGAACAGAAACAAAAGGCTAAAAGATATGACGCTGGAAGATGGGCCCCTCAGGTCGGAAGGCGTCCAACATGCTACTGAGGAAGAGCGGAGGACAAGTACAAGTAGCTCCAGAGCTAATGAAGCGGTTGGGCCAAAGCTGAAAGGACGCTCAGCTGTGGACACGCCTGGAAGTGAAAGGAAAGTCCGATGCTGCAAAGAAGAATACTGCATAGGAACCTGGAATGTAAGATCTATGAACCTTGGTAAGCTGGATGTGGTCAAACAGGAGATGGCAAGAAGAAACATTGACATCCTGGGCATCAGTGAACTAAAATGGATGGGAATGGGCGAATTCAATTCAGATGATTACCATATCTACTATTGTGGGCAAGAATCCCGTAGAAGAAATGGAGTAGCCCTCATAGTCAACAAAAGAGTGGGGAAAGCTGTACTGGGATACAATCTCAAAAATGATAGAATGATTTCAATACGAATCCAAGGCAGACCTCTCAACATCACAGTAATCCAAGTTTAGGCACCAACCACCCATGCTGAACAGGCTGAAATTGACCAATTCTATGAAGACCTACAACACCTTCTAGAACTGACACCAAAGAAAGATGTTCTTCTCATTATAGGGGACTGGAATGCTAAAGTAGGGAGTCAAGAGATAAAAGGAACAACAGGTAAGTTTGGCCTTGGAGTTCGGAACAAAGCAGGGCAAAGGCTAATAGAGTTCTGTCAAGAGAACAAGCTGGTCATCACAAACACTCTTTTCCAACAACACAAGAGGCGACTCTACACATGGACATCACCAAATGGGCAATACCGAAATCAGATTGATTATATTCTCTGCAGCCAAAAATGGAGAAGCTCTATATAGTCAGCAAAAACAAGACCTGGAGCTGATTGTGGCTCTGACCATCAGCTTCTTATAGCAAAACTCAAGCTTAAACTGAAGAAAGTAGGAAAACCCACTGGGCTAGCCAGGTATAATCTAAACCAAATCCCTTATGAGTACACAGTGGAAGTGAAGAACAGATTTAAGGAACTCGATTTGGTGGACAGAGTGCCTGAAGAACTATGGATGGAGGCTCGTAACATTGTACAGGAGGCAGCAACAAAAACCATCCCAAAGAAAAGGAAATGCAAGAAAGCAAAGTGGCTGTCCAACGAGGCCTTACAAATAGCAGAGAAGAGAAGGGAAACAAAATGCAAGGGAGATAGGGAAAGTTACAGAAAATTGAATGCGGACTTCCAAAGAATAGCAAGGAGAGACAAGAGGGCCTTCTTAAATGAACAATGCAAAGATATAGAGGAAAACAATAGAAAGGGAAAAACCAGAGATCTGTTCAAGAAAATTGGAGCCATTAAAGGAACATTTTGTGCAAAGATGGACATGATAAAGGACAAAAATGGCAGGGACCTTACAGAAGCAGAAGACATCAAGAAGAGGTGGCAAGAATACACAGAGGAATTATACCAGAAAGATCTGGATGTCCCGGACAACCCAGATAGTGTGGTTGCTGACCTTGAGCCAGACATCCTGGAGAGCGAAGTCAAGTGGGCCTTAGAAAGCATGGCTAACAACAAGGCCAGTGGAGGAGATGGCATTCCAGTGGAACTATTTAAAATCTTAAAAGATGATGCTGTTAAGGTGCTACACTCAATATGCCAGCAAGTTTGGAAAACTCAGCAGTGGCCAGAGGATTGGAAAAGATCAGTCTACATCCCAATCCCAAAGAAGGGAAGTGCTAAAGAATGCTCCAACTACCGTACAATTGCACTCATTTCACACGCTAGCAAGGTTATGCTCAAAGTCCTCCAAGGCAGGCTTCAGCAGTATGTGGACCGAGAACTCCCAAAAGTACAAGCTGGATTTCGAAGGGGCAGAGGAACTAGAGACCAAATTGCTAACATACGCTGGATTATGGAGAAAGCCAGAGAGTTCCAGAAAAACATCTACTTCTGCTTCATTGACTACGCAAAAGCCTTTGACTGTGTGGACCACAGCAAACTATGGCAAGTTCTTAAAGAAATGGGAGTGCCTGACCACCTTATCCATCTCCTGAGAAATCTATATGTGGGACAGGAAGCAACAGTTAGAACTGGATATGGAACAACTGATTGGTTCAAAATTGGGAAAGGAGTACGACAAGGCTGTATATTGTCCCCCTGCTTATTTAACTTATATGCAGACATCATGCGGAAGGCTGGACTGGATGAATCCCAAACCGGAATTAAGATTGCTGGAAGAAATATCAACAACCTCAGATATGCAGATGATACCACTCTGATGGCAGAAAGTGAGGAGGAATTAAAGAACCTCTTAATGAGAGTGAAAGAGGAGAGCGCAAAAAATGGTCTGAAGCTCAACATCAAAAAAACTAAGATCATGGCCACAGGCCCCATCACCTCCTGGCAAATAGAAGGGGAAGATATGGAGGCAGTGACAGAGTTTACCTTCTTGGGCTCCACGATCACTGCAGATGGTGACAGCAGCCACGAAATTAAAAGACGACTGCTTCTTGGGAGGAAAGCGACGAGAAACCTAGACAGCATCTTAAAAAGCAGAGACATCACCTTGCCGACAAAGGTCCGCATAGTCAAAGCTATGGTTTTTCCAGTAGTGATGTATGGAAGTGAGAGCTGGACCATAAAGAAGGCTGACCACCGAAGAATTGATGCTTTTGAATTGTGGTGCTGGAGGAGGCTCTTGAGAGTCCCCTGGACTGCAAAGAGAACAAACCTATCCATTTTGAAGGAAATCAACCCTGAGTGCTCACTGGAAGGACAGATCCTGAAGCTGAGACTCCAATACTTTGGCCATCTCATGAGAAGAGAAGACTCCCTGGAAAAGACCCTGATGTTGGGAAAGTGTGAAGGCAAGAGGAGAAGGGGACGACAGAGGACGAGATGGTTGGACAGTGTCATCGAAGCAACCAACATGAATTTGACCCAACTTCGGGAGGCAGTGGAAGACAGGAGGGCCTGGCGTGCTCTGGTCCATGTGGTCACGAAGAGTCGGACACGACTAAACGACTAATCAACAACAACAATGATAGCTCATATTATAGTATGATGGGATTTTAGTAAGTGACAGCTGTTGCTAGAGTTGGTATTAATGTCCACATACTTTAAAAAGGGAAAGGGCCCTTAGTGGGACAAAGTACAGAAGAAGGTTGGGGAGGTTAGAAAACTCCTCACACATCCAGGGCATGCCACATTTATTCTAAATCCATGCTGCTTCTGAAATCTTGGAATTCCCTGATGCAGTTGTCATAGCTCACTTTGTTGAAGCAAGGGCTACTGCTATGGCTTGTTCAGCCTCTTTACTTGCCGGAGCATCAGAAATATCTATCCTGCTCGACCCTGGCCTCTATAGGCAGCTCCTGAAACTGACATATCTGCAAAGCAGAGATATCTGCAGTCTCAATCTATATTAAAAACTTAATGTGCTAAAAATATTATATGCTCTTGTAGGGATTCCAGTACAAAGGCCCAGCAAATCTTGGTTCAGGCAGTGTGATTCCTTGGACCAATGCAATGGGCAACTGGAAGCTCCCCTTAACTGAGTACCCATTTGTCTCCAAATTGCTTATTTATTTTTAAAGGCTCTGTGCTAGTACTGGAGTGCCAGAGCAGCTAGAAGGCAAAAAAATAATAAAATAAAATCATCATCGTCATCATCATCATCATCATCACCACCACCACCACCATCATCATAATAAAAAGAATGAAAAATTAGCAGAGAGGAGGAACTTGGAAGCCAGCCTTCATTTGCAGCTTGCTAAGGTAGCTCTACCATTGCCCTGCCTCCTGCAAATCTGGATAGCTTCAATAGAGCCACTTTACTAAGGTGCTAACAAATGTGGATTGGTAATTTCCTCCTTTCTCCCTGTTGATTTCTGTGTGGTTGGCGAAAGCAAATTCACCCACAGAAACCCAATTTTCCATTTGCAACTTTATAGCGGATCACTTCGCATTTTTTCTGCTGTGCAGTCACACCCTAACACAGCTATCCTTCTGGAACATTTCACCTTTTATCCTTTTAAAAATGTTTATGTAGCTAACATAGCATGTGAAAAAGCACAGAGCTGAATCCAGTGGTAGTCATCTTTAGAGCATGACTGACTTAAGTAATGACTGTTATATGTTCCATTGATTTCAGTATGACTGAAACCAACTACTTTTAAACTGAAATTAGATTTCCTATAATTGTAATGACCACTGCGTTCAAAGTCTATGATATTTATAATTAGTTCTTGATTCCTTAGGTGAGAACAGCTTTGCTATAAGAAGTCCTCAGAGCCATTTTTACCATAAAAAATATAGTATTCAGATGTTGAGGCATGACTTGTCTTGAATTAGTGGGTACAATAGTTTCTAAAAATACAAAATGTCAACACGTGAAGGTGCATGATGTGAATCAGTGTGAATCAGGCAGGCAGGTAGGCAGAGATGGGGGGGGAAGGTAGATGTGCTCATATCCTTTGTGAAAATAAACTTAACACACGAAGTCAGACTACAATAGATTTTTTTGGTTCCATACCTCCTACCTCCCTGAGTGGACCAAAGTTCTATTAGAGTTATTTGGCATTTTATCTTTCAAAGTGCAGTAGTCTAGTGCTGAGCCAATGGTTTTCTCAGATAATCACCCTTGTTGTTGTTGTTTAGTCGTTAAGTCGTGTCCGACTCTTCGTGACCCCATGGACCAGAGCACGCCAGGCCCTCCTGTCTTCCACTGCCTCCCGGAGTTGGGTCAAATTCATGTTGGTAGCTTCGATGACACTGTCCAACCATCTCGTCCTTTGTCGTCCCCTTCTCCTCTTGCCTTCACACTTTCCCAACATCAGGGTCTTTTCCAGGGAGTCTTCTCTTCTCATGAGATGGCCAAAGTATTGGAGTCTCAGCTTCAGGATCTGTCCTTCCAGTGAGCACTCAGGGTTGATTTCCTTCAGAATGGATAGGTTTGTTCTCCTTGCAGTCCAGGGGACTCTCAAGAGTCTCCTCCAGCACCACAATTCAAAAGCATCAATTCTTCGGCGGTCAGCCTTCTTTGTGGTCCAGCTCTCACTTCCATACATCGCTACTGGAAAAACCATAGCTTTGACTATGCAGACTTTTGTTGGCAAGGTGATGTCTCTGCTTTTTAAGATGCTGTCTAGGTTTGTCATCGCTTTCCTTCCAAGAAGCAGGCGTCTTTTAATTTCGTGGCTGCTGTGACCATCTGCAGTGATCATGGAGCCCAAGAAAGTAAACTCTGTCACTGCCTCCATATCTTCCCCTTCTATTTGCCAGGAGGTGATGGGTCCGGTGGCCATGATCTTAGGTGTTTTTTTTATGTTGAGCTTCAGACCATTTTTTGCACTCTCCTCTTTCACCCTCATTAAGAGGTTCTTTAATTCCTCCTCACTTTCTGCCATCAGAGTGGTATCGTCTGCATATCTGAGGTTGTTGATATTTCTTCTGGCAATGTTAATTCCGGTTGCTTCCTGTCCCACATATACTGTTGCTTCCTGTCCCACATATAGATTTCTCAGTAGATAGATAAGGTGGTCAGGCACTCCCATTTCTTTAAGGACTTGCCATAGTTTGCTGTGATCCACACAGTCAAAGGCTTTTGCATAGTCAATGCAGCAGAAGTAGATGTTTTTCTGGAACTCTCTGGCTTTCTCCATAATCCAGCGCATGTTAGCAATTTGGTCTCTAGTTCCTCTGCCCCTTCGAAATCCAGCTTGTACTTTTGGGAGTTCTTGGTCCTCATACTGCTGAAGCCTACCTTGTAGAATTTTGAGCATAACCTTGCTAGCGTGTGAAATGAGTGCAATTGTACGGTAGTTGGAGCATTCTTTGGCACTGCCCTTCTTTGGGATTGGGATGTAGACTGATCTTTTCCAATCCTCTGGCCACTGCTGAGTTTTCTAAACTTGCTGGCATATTGAGTGTAGCACCTTAACAGCATCATCTTTTAAGATTTTAAATAGTTCCACTGGAATGCCATCACCTCCACTGGCTTTGTTGTTAGCCATGCTTTCTAAGGCCCACTTGACTTCACTCTCCAGGATGTCTGGCTCAAGGTCAGCAACCACACTATCTGGGTTGTCCGGGACATCCAAATCTTTCTGATATAATTCCTCTGTGTATTCTTGCCACCTCTTATTGATGTCTTCTGCTTCTGTTAAGTCCCTACCCTTTTTGTCCTTTATCATGTCCATCTTTGCACAAAATGTTCCTTTAATATCTCCAATTTTCTTGAACAGATCTCTGGTTTTTCCCTTTCTGTTATTTTCCTCTATTTCTTTGCACCGTTCATTTAAGAAAGCCCTTTTGTCTCTCCTTGCTATTCTTTGGAAGTCAGCATTCAATTTTTTGTAACTTTCCCTATCTCCCTTGCATTTTGTTTCCCTTCTCTTCTCTGCTATTTGTAAGGCCTCGTTGGACAGCCACTTTGCTTTCTTGCATTTCCTTTTCTTTGGGATGGTTTTTGTTGCTGCCTCCTGTACAATGTTACGAGCCTCCATCCATAGTTCTTCAGGCACTCTGTCCACCAAATTGAGTTCCTTAAATCTGTTCTTCACTTCCAGTGTGTATTCATAAGGGATTTGGTTTAGATTATACCTGACTAGCCCAGTGGATTTTCCTACTTTCCTCAGTTTAAGCTTGAGTTTTGCTATAAGAAGCTGATGATCAGAGCCACAATCAGCTCCAGGTCTTGTTTTTGCTGACTGTATAGAGCTTCTCCATTTTGGCTGCAGAGAACATAATCAATCTGATTTCGGTATTGCCCATCTGGTGATGTCCATGTGTAGAGTCGCTTCTTGTGTTGTTGGAAAAGAGTGTTTGTGATGACCAGCTTGTTCTCTTGACAAAACTCTATTAGCCTTTGCCCTGCTTCGTTTTGAACTCCAAGGCCAAACGTACCTGTTGTTCCTCTTATCTCTTGACTCCCTACTTTAGCATTCCAGTCCCCTATAATGAGAAGAACATCTTTCTTTGGTGTCAGTTCTAGAAGGTGTTGTAGGTCTTCATAGAATTGGTCAATTTCAGCCTCTTCAGCATGGGTGGTTGGTGCATAAACTTGGATTACTGTGATGTTGAAAGGTCTGCCTTGGATTCGTATTGAAATCATTCTATCATTTTTGAGATTGTATCCCAGTACAGCTTTTCCCACACTTTTGTTGACTATGAGGGCTACTCCATTTCTTCTATGGGATTCTTGCCCACAATAGTAGATATGATAATCGTCTGAATTGAATTTGCCCATTCCCATCCATTTTAGTTCACTGACGCCCAGGATGTCAATGTTTCTTCTTGCCATCTCCTGTTTGACCACATCCAGCTTACCAAGGTTCATAGATCTTACATTCCAGGTTCCTATGCAGTATTTTTCTTTGCAGCATCGGACTTTCCTTTCACTTCCAGGCGCGTCCACAGCTGAGCGTCCTTTCGGCTTTGGCCCAATCACTTCATTAGCTCTGGAGCTACTTGTCCTTGTCCTCCGCTCTTCCTCAGTAGCATATTGGACGCCTTCCGACCTGAGGGGCTCATCTTCCAGTGTCATATCTTTTAACCTTTTGTTTTTGTCCATGGAGTTTTCTTGGCAAAGATACTGGAGTGGCTTGCCAGTTCCTGCTCCAGGTGGATCGCGTTTAGTCAGAACTCTCCACTATGACCTGTCCGTCTTGGGTGTCGCTGCATGGCATAGCCTATAGCTTCTCTGAATTACTGAAGCCCCTTCGCCATGACAAGGCAGCAATCCATGAAGGGGCTAATCACCCTAGAGATTGGTAATAAAGCAAAAAAAAAAAAAAAGAGGAACTCCTTGTTTATTATCAAAGAAATCTATTTACAGATGGTCCAGAAGGAAAAAGTATTCCTAAACCTGATTAGAGAAGCTCCTAAAGCTAGCTCCTAAGGTCTGTTCAGCCTTTATGGAAAAATCACCTAAGTTAGCCTCTGTCCAAAGAGAGGAGAAAGCAGCAGAGACTGATTACAAAGGAAGAAAGAGGAAGGAAGGAAACATGAGACTAGCCATCCGCATGTAGATTTGGAAAAGACAAGAGAAAGGAAGCCCACCCCCACCCCCAATCTATGTATCTCCCTGTTTCTTCTCTCTCAAATCATTTGCTACTTACTGTATGTTGGTGTTCTGTTCTAATAAGTTCCAGTAGCAAAACACTGGGGTTTGCTTTTGTTGTTGTTGTTGTTTGTTTGTTTTTGTGTATATGTGTGTTTTGTTTTGTTTTTGTGCCATTGGTTTTACTAATATCAACATACCCTACATGAAGTCACGGACAATTTCCAGATAAGTACCAATGTCACCATCATAGAGTATTCCCCTTGCAACTCCAAGGAGCATTCAAATAACTTACACCTTTGTGTCTTCAAAATTGTAAACAACTGTTTTCTAACATGCACATTTGCTTTTTTCCCTAGTTCAGTAAGTATCCAAATCCTGTTTAGTGTGTATTGGTTGCACCACTGAAACAGCGCACATTTTATTAGTTAGAGAACTACTTCCTAACTCAACCACTCTGAACTCTGTAAACATGCCTAATAGTTGACTGGCCTTCAAGCAATAATTTAGTGCAGCATTCTGTTTATGCAGCTGCCAACCAGATGCCTCTGGGATGCCTCAAAACATGAGCACAACTGCACCTTCCTGCTGATGTTCCCAAGCAACTGAGATGCAAAGACATCTTACCTCTGCAATTGGAGAGAATATCTGTTCAACTCATAATGACTGGTGGTAATTGATGTATTCTCAGAAATTGTCCCAGTGTCAAGATTCAAGGAAACATAATGCTTGCTGAGATAGAAATACGTGTATGGAGAGAGGACATGAAGAGAAGACATAAAGAGAAGATGTGTACAGGCTAAGACACCAAAATACACCTGAGGGGTTTTGGTTGTGGTATCCAAGACCAAGATTGTGCCTCAAGGTTTCCAACTTTACTTATTTATTAAGTACATTACCTAGGCATTTCTTAAAGCCTCAAAACAGGAGGCAGAACCACTCATGATAGTTTCAGTACTTGAAAAAAAAAGAATCTTGAAGTAAAAAGAACAGAGGGCTTATTAGGTCAATAAAAACCTGACTGGTTTAGACCAACTTGTTGAGTATGAACATACTAAACCAACGGCCAAAATCCTGTTGCTTGGCATACTGCATCACACTAGAATAGGACCATTGAATCAGTGGTATTTGGTAAGTCAGCTCCTTCATAAATCCCATTCAGTCTAACTGCAACTTTCTTTAGCATAACTTACACAGGAAACAACTCACTAAATCTCCATTAACTTAATGGGCCTACTCTAGTGCAATATAGTATACTAAGCAACAGAAATTTAGCTATTTTATTTTGATAGCTATTGTCCAGCACTTGGAAGCTGTGAGTTAGAAGTAACATTGTTACCTTTTAACAGGATGTATTTGGGAGAATCAAGAGTGTAGGTCAGATAAATTTTGAAAGTAGTGTATAAGGTAGGAAAAAAACATACACTGCTATTAAAAGTAATGCTTTCTAGTTACTTTCAAAATTTCCAATTAAATGCCTTTAAAGGCATTTTTAGAAGAATTTAAGTTCTATGCCATTTTGTTATATTGCCCAAGATTTTTTGTTTAAAATAGTGGAAAATAAGAAAAATGTAATGAACAGCAACATGGTTAGCTCTGCAACATCATAATGACCAAAAACAAAATTTTATATCTCCAATACTGTACTGACTAATGGGAACAAATAACTTTGAAAAAGAGCTTATCCAGATCAGTATTTGTTGTAATAAAAGCATCAAGTTATGTACTGATTTTATTAGTATTTTTCCCACCATGTGACATAAGATTTGCCTCTACTTCCCCAGTGCTTTTTTCCTTGACTTTCTGCTCCTTTTAAAAGGCTTTAAAAACAAGTTCATGTTTAATGTTTTAGTATTGCTTTGTACCAGGAATAAAGTTTAAGCAACCAGAGCTTTCCTATGTGCTAGCTTCAGAAAAAAGTGTTCAAGGACGTGGAGCAAAGATATTTCTGCATTTCCAGCCCACCTACAGAGTGGTTCCATAAATGCTCCGTTGCCCTTGGATCAATTCATGTGTCGCCACAAATCACCAACATATGCTTTGATATTTTAGGGATTAAAATGCTGAAATTTGAAAAATAAAAGGTTTCTGTTATAAATTGGGAAAAATGAAACTAATGCTGTAGCAAAAGAAGGAAATGCCAGAACAGAGAGGGACTGATAACTGAAAGTCAATCTCTCCACTGGAAATTCCAATCACTGATCTCGCCAGACACTATATATTCCTACCCCCATTACCCCACTTTGCATCCAGGAATGGCAAAGAGAACATGCTCCCTTACTTAATAGACTGGCCACCTAGTCTCCCCCCCCCCCCCCACTTTTCCTTTTCATTAGCTAAGTATACTAGGTTGTCATTGCACTTAGGATTGTGTGTACGTCTGTGTGAATGTGGGATGGATGACTGACTCTTTTATGTGGGCTTTGATTGGATACATCAAAGTAGCACTAGGGACTATTTTTCCTCACCATCATTTTCTACAGTGTCGTACATTCTTTCATTTTTAAAAGTGTCTGCTGCTGGCTGATGCAGAGTGGATTCATGGAAAACAGGAAGTTATCAAGGAGTATAATACACTGTTCCCTGGAGATGGGGAGGGTGAAAAGAAGAAAGGTGGTAGGAGCTTTGGACCACACATCATATTCCTAGAACTGACGGAGCTATTTAGCACTCCCAATCCCAGGTTATATATCTGGAAACATACTAATGCAAGAGCAAATAGATGGCCACTTCCAAAGGTGAAGTGGGTTATAAGTCTGTTCCAACACCAATTGGATCAGATGGTTCTTGCATACCTCTACTTCCCAGTGTGAACCTTTAAAATAATGCTAAACCATCACTTAAAAATAACAATAGCAACAAAATTGAACAAAGAAGCTTATCAAGATCAAGAGTTCTGCAATATTTTGAAGATTTATTTAAGAGGTTTAAAAAAATGGTTCCTAAAAAGATGCAGATTGCTTAAATAGAAGAGAATTGGGGTTTTAAATATAAATGTGGATGCAAATTCTGGTGAATCCTGTATTCTTTGGCACCATGTGGCAGACGGGGGGGGGGGGGGGGGGGCAGAACAAATGCTCTGGTTGTAGGAGACCTGACCTTTCAATCTCTAGAGTAGTCTCCAGACATGACAAATAAAGACAGGAAGGTGTTTATAATGTGAGATAAATAAGGACTAATGAAGATATTTGTTAGTAAGGAACAATGTTTCGTGTTGTTATGTGTTATCAAGCAAGAACAGATTTACAAAAGGTCTTTCAAGGTAAGTGAGATATTTTAAGGAGTGGTTTACCAGTTCCAAACCCTCAGTGAGCTTTCAATGCTAAGAGGGGGTTTGAACCCAGGCCTCCTGAGTCCTAGTCCACCACGCTATCTACTACACCATACTACACTACATGTTTTATTGGGGATGTTATTCTACTTTAACGGTAGAATGCAACAGTAAGAAGGAGAATATACAGCTAGAACTGTTAATATTCAGGGGCTGGATTCATACACATATAATATAAGTGGAATGATATATAGAAGTTTGGGCAGAATGTCTTAAAAACCAAGGGAATATAGGGGATTTGCTTATATTTAGCCTGCAAGTGATGTTATTTAATGACCTAAGAAACTGTGTAAATGAAAAATGGAGCAGATTGGTTGATTATTTATTAGTAGCTGCTAAAATGCTACTAATTTAGCAGGTCCATGGGGTCACGAAGAGTCGGACACGACTTAACGACTAAACAAAACAAAACATGTTAATAGTTAAAATAGGAAGTGTAATAAGCAGCCATCCTTTAAGGAAGAGTTTAGAAGAGCATGGAGTGTGATGTTAATTAGTAAATTAACAGCCATCATCAGATTTAGGAGGTGGAAAACTATGCCAGGATGTGTTTTTGTCGTCTTGTCTCTCCTTGACAGTTGCTGAAAAACTATATTCAGGGTTCTGACCCTATTTCTGTCATCATTTGCTTTTGCTTCTTGCCTGTTCTTTACAATTTTAAGTGTTTTTTCTGTTCAGGAAAAATCAGGATAAGGCCACATGGTCATGGAAACAAGACAAATGCAGGAGTAGGTGATACCTTTAATGGACCATTAAGAATATAAAACAAAAAAAATCATAGAATCATAGAATCATAGAAAAGTGAAGTTGGAAGGGGCCTACAAGGCCATCAAGTCCAACCCCCTGCTCAATGCAGGAATACAATCAAAGCATATCTGCCAGGTGATTATCTAAGTTTTTCTTGAATGCCTCCAGTGTTGGAGCACTCACCAACTCCCGAGGGAACTGGTTCCACTGTTGTACTGCTCTAACAGTTAGGACGTTTTTCCTGATATTCAACCGAAATCTGGCTTCCGTTAACTTGAGCCCATTGTTGCGTGTCCTGCACTCTGGGAATTATATTTAGTCCACCACTAAAATAAAAACAAAAAAATAAATAGCAAGCTTTTGATGATAAATCATCCTCTTCAAGGCTGTGCATCAAGTTCTTGTGGGCAGTTCCAAACATATGTGCTGTTTTTAATGTCCCAAATTCACATGGTTGATGGGGTAGAGGCCAGGCAAGCTTCTTAGATGGAAACAGCTGCAGCACGTAGGTTGGTTTCAAGCTGTTCTACAGCTAGCAATTTGGAATTTATGGTCCATCTCTTAAAACAGAGGACAGTCACAGGCAATCCGGGGGGCCCCTTCTTCTCCCTTTCTGCCTTTATGAAACTCCAAGAGCTTCTCTTTAGCTGGGGGAGGGAAGGCTGCCCAGTTAACATGGCCTGCCTCTAACAGAGATGGGATTAGGAATTGAGATGGGGGTATTCGTATTCGTATACGAATATCCCCCCCACAGGTGGAGATAACAAGGGTCCAGTCCCATGGGGCTGGACGGTCCACTCACGGTTGCGTCACTGCCGTGACTGCCGCGAAACCTTCCAATGGCTCCAGAGATTGCGTTCAGCGAGCCACTCTTCGACCTAGCAGAGAGGCTTGTTGTTCCGCCTCCTGCCAGGAGTGGCGAGCCGAACACGATCTTCGGAGCCATTGGAAGGCTCCGCGGCGGTCGCAGCAGCAGCACGATCGTGAGTGGACCGTCCAGACCCTCATTATCTCCACGTGTGGGGGGATATTTGTATTCATATACGAATATGAATACCCCCATCTCTAATTAAGAATTTAGTTAAACCACTAGGAAAAGTCAATTTAAGCCAAATTAAAGCCAAATAAATAGTTTTCTTTATGCTCTCTTTATCATCGAAAGCTCGCTATTTGTTTATATATATATAATGGTTGATTAAAAACATAACTTACTCCTGCATTTGTATTGTTTTCACGACCATGTAGCCTTATCCTGATTTTTCCTGAACTGTAAAATACCATAGAATATCCAATCAGGGCATCAACAGAAGATCAACATGAGTTCTTGGTCATCATGAATTCTTGACATCAAACAAGCAGTACTGAATGCTAAAGAGAGCATCCACCGGGTAAAACTATTTATTCCAATTGCATAGTTTTTTTTAAATTTCTGTATTGACATCTGGTGATGTTCATATGTACAGCTGTCTGTTTGGGTGCTTGAAGCATGCATTTACAATAAACAGATTGCTGGCTTTGTAGAACTCTATGAATTGTTTTCCTGCTTCATTTGTGTTCCCTAGGCCAACTTTACCAACAACATGTGGTTCTGCTATGTTCTCTACTTTTGCCTTCTAGTCACCTATGGTATTATAAGCATGTCTTGTTTTGGTGTGTGATCAATTTCTTCTTGGATGCTTGCATGAAAGCTTTAAATTTCATTTTCTTCAGCATTGGTAGTTGAAACAAATTATAGTTATGTTGATAGGTTTTCCACAGAGCCTGAGTGATATTACTTAGTCAGATTTCACATTATACCTCCCTAATGATAAGTGGCAAGAAATACCTGATGTATAAGCTGGATTCCAAAAAAGAAATAGGTACTTGAGATCATATTGCAAATATCTGCTAGCTACTGGAGCACACCAAAGAATTTCAGAAGAAGATCAGTCTATGCTTTATAGATTACAGTAAAGCCTTTGCCTGTGTGGGTTGTTCTTAAAGAAATAGATGTGCCTTAGCATTTGACTGTCCTGATGCATAACCTATACTGTGGAAAAGAAGCTACCATTAGGATAGAATATGGATAGACAGAACAGCTTCCTATAGGCAAAGGTGTCAGATAAGGGTGCCGTTTGTCCCCTTATTTGTTCAGTCTGTATGCAGAACATATCATATGGAAAGCCAGACTAGATTCAGATGAAGGAAGAGTGAAAATTGTTGGAAGGAATATTAATAATTTAAGATACGCAGATGACCCCATCTTATGGGCAGAAAGCAGCAATGACTTGAAACAACTTTACTGTAACAAATGTGTTAGTCTTTTAGGTAGCCAACTAATTTGTTTTTCTGCAATAGATTAACATGACTATCCCTTTGGATGTGAAATTCATTCATGCTTTTATTACTCAGAATTTCCTCCCATAGAAGAGGGGTGTGACTTCCAAGCGTCCACCCATGTCTTTGAAAACTAATATGAGAGATGTAGCCAAGAAGTAATTAGTATATGAAAAGATGGTCATTTCCTTCAACCTACAAACCAAGAATGTCTGCAGAAAGAATATACTGCCGAGCAATACAAACGTCTGTAAAGTATATGTGCATATATTGAATTTTAATTTTAGATCTAATGAACTGCCCTGCTCTCCCAGAAAATCTCAGGATTTGTACTTTGGTGAATATGTTGAGAATTTTCTCCTGGAGAGCTTTAGTCCCCTCTATAAATTACCATTTTCCTTGTCCCCTAATCATTAAACCAGTTTTAAGTTTATCCCGTGGATGTCCCCTCAGAAATCCTTCACTGCAAATCCAGAGTGTTGTATGCAGCACATGAAGGCAGTAAATGTGTATGTGTGTGTCTATTTAAATTAATTACTTTGGGGATTAGTTTTTGCAAGAATGTGCTCTCATACCCTGAGTTAATGTTGTCGTAAATCAATCCTCATATAATCTTGTATAGGTCTATACCAGCAGATAATTAAAGGAAAATTTAATTTTCCTGTACTGAAAGGCAGTTGTTTTGTTTTAAAGAGCATGGAGAAGAGGTGATTCCTTTCTGAGGGAATGTGTTTATTTTCTCTCTCAAGAGAAAATAAAAGCAGATCTTTAAAACCCAATCAGACTCCGTCAGGGTAAGGACAGTAGAAAGAAAAAGTCATGTGATTGTCAGCTTTCCCACTGACTTGTTTTGGGAAACTTTATTTTTTAAAAACACTATTATTTTGTTTGTTTTTAAATGACTATATGAGATGTGGAAACTTGGAGGCCCCTTCAAAGTAGATAGTCCCTGTCCTAACTGTTGTAGTCAGGTAGTTCCTTTTGCTAATCATTCACTGTTAAAGTTTACACACACATACAAATGAGATGTCTTTTTAAAAAGCATTTGCCGACAGTTGAGTGCTCAGCAAATTCCAGTTCATCCTACTTTCTGAGCTCTAGTGTCCTGTATATGTGTTGCTTCTGCAGGAAAAGACTGTGCATGTAACTAACACAGTACAATTTTCAGGTCAGCACAGTCCCCTAATACTAAAGACGCCGTGCTAGAGCCACTAAGAGTGTTCCCAAGGTTAAGAGTCCAAGTACTGTTGCAATGAAGAGCACAGCTAGAGGTCCTTCGGGTGGGCGCCCCAGACATCAGTGGTCTGGGAAACTCCCTCTCTTTTTTGGGGGGGGTGACTCTTACCACCAAGAGTGAGGTTCACAGCTTGGGTGTACATCTGGACCCGGCGCTCACCATGGAGACCCAGGTGTCGTCAGTGGTCCGTTCCGCACATTTCCACCTTCGGCGGATTGCCCAGCTGCGTCCCTATCTTGATGTGGGGGGTGCTTACCACTTTGGTCCATGCGCTCGTAGTCTCAAGATTAGACTACTGTAATGCACTCTACGTGGGGCTGCCTTTGAGATTGACGCGGAAACTTCAGATGGTACAAAATGCCGCGGCCAGACTTCTAACTGGGGTGAAGAGGCACCAACATATTTCCCCCACGTTGGCCGCCTTGCATTGGTTGCCCATTCGTTTCCGCGTTAATTTCAAAGTTCTTACGATTACTTATAAAGCCCTAAACGGTTTAGGACCTTGATATCTGGCAGAGCGCCTTCTCCCACCCAGTTCTGCCAGAGACACTCGTTCTAGCCAGGCCGGGCGATTGAGGGGCCTAACACCGAGGGAGGCCCGGAAGGAAAGAACGAGGAACCGGGCCTTCTCGGCAGTGGCCCCTCGCCTCTGGAACAACTTGCCCGTAGAGATCCACCTGGCTCCCTCTCTGGGTGTCTTTAGAAATAAACTTAAGACATGGCTATTTAGGCAGGCTTTCCCTCCTGCTGTATTTTAATATTTACATTTTTACATCTTGGATTTTGCATGTTCATTGTTTCTATTGTTTTTAAATTTTGTAATGCCGCCCAGAGTAGACTATCTGTCTAGATGGGCGGGGTATAAATCTAATAAAATAAATAAATAAAATAAAACAGCTAAAGAGCTGAACTAGTGGGCACAGTTAAAGCACTCTACTGAGGACAGGATGCTGATAGCATACATACACATGCACACATTTATATTATGGTTGCCAAAATGATACATTTAGTCTGGAGTGTGGTTTTGGCAACCATAATGTAAATGTGTATGTTTATACACTTGCATTTTTTTTAAATAGCAAGTCATGCCCCCTTGTTCCTTTCTCAATATATGTCACACCCATCTTCTCTAAAACAGCAAAGCACTGGAAATTCGCAAGGGATGCAATCATAGAAGAAAAATCACTTTGACAACTTCTTAATATATCCATGTGAATATACCCAAGATAGAATGTGATTGTTGCATTTATCACAGGGCAGAAGCAGTTTTATGACTCAGTGGCATTCTTACAACAAATCAATCTGGCATTAGAAGATTTTCTCTGGTTTGCTTGCTCCCAGACGAAGATTATTATTATTCAAAAATACCAGGCACAGTCAATCAAAATTATAAAAACATTGTCTGGTATTATATAACACATACAAGTTTTAACCAAAAACCTAAGTATCTGTTAAATATCGACATATGATATATGCTGTTCCTAATATTGCTGTTTTTGTAGCTCTGATGATGCTATTTCTGAAATCTGCAACTGTTCATAATATTGTGTGAAATTTCTTGATATTTTCCCCAAAGCCCCGATATTTATTATTATTATTATTATTATTATTAGTAGTAGTAGTAGTAGTAGTAGTAGTAGTAGTGGTGGTGGTGGTGGTGGTGGTGGTGGTGGTGGTGGTGGTGGTAGTAAAATGGACTCTGGAACAGAGAGACCCTGAGAAGTTGTCAGGTTATCCCCTGTCTTGCTTGCATAATTCATGCAGGGAGAACAGCTTTTAGTTTTTAATCCAAATATTAGGTGGAATCTCTCATGTTGCAGTAACAGAGCAGCCCTCTGCTCTTCCTGCTTCTGTCTCTTCCTCTTCTGAGATTTCCTTACATTCCAAAGGGCGAACTGCTGTCAGTTGCTCTATCAGCAATTTTGAAATGCAAATAGGAGATGCTGTTTGCCAAGCAGAGCATTAGGAAATGTCTCCATAGGGGATATAATTTTTGGCCTGTTTTATTCAAACACAGACACTGTTGTGCATTTTGAGACTGGAAAACTTGAGCTTTATTGTAGAAGGGAACAGGTTGTGGGTGAGTCTTTAAGGACTGACACACCATCCAGGTGTTGTGCAGCTGGGAGGGGCAACATATGGCCATCCAGATGTTGCTGGACTACGAGTCCCATAATATCTCGCCATTGGCTATGATAGCTAGGGTTGGTGTGGGTTGCCTTCCAGCAACATCTGTGGAACTACAGGTCCCCCTCAAAGTCTACAGATTTTCCTCTGTATCCTTTAAATATTCGGTAACATCCATTTGTCAACTTTAAGCAGCTTTTTTTGGTTAACCTTTTCACATATTAGTCTTTAACAGACTGCAAAATAAGAAACAACCTATTTATATTCAATTTTTGAAAAGGAACAGTTACTGCTCACTAGTCCCAAGGTTTCCTGCTTTTATGTATTGGAGCTTAAATATATGATAATGTGGTGGAAGCTACACCAGCATTATGTGCCAGCTTGAATCCCACTTGAAGCTACAGTATTCTGGTATCTTTAACATCACCGTAGGATGCTTTTATCTACCATTTGGCATGTCCCATTCCAAAGAGAAGAATAAGAATAACATGAATTCATAACACACCAACAGGTGTTTATTTTGTACATATCAAAACATAGGGCGGGGAAAGGACTTCTAAAACTGCAGATTCATAGTGTTTAAATGCAAAAGAAATATTTGTACCACCAATACATGCTAACCCTTTTAAAATCTATCATCTCTTCATAAACCTATTGTACGCTGTTATTAGATATGTCATTGGATGTTTAATGAAAAAGAATTGATCAGAACACTTAAAAATAAGAAAAATTATTACAAATTAATTCTCCCCTCCCCTGTTTCTTGGTAACACTCAGAGGCAGGTACTACGTATGTGGTGAGGTTGTAAATTTTTACCACCTAGTTTGTGGGCATCTGAATCCACTATAAAAAAAAATTAACAAACAGTGTAAATAAGTGCATGTGTGTAAAATAGTGTGTCCACGTGTGCATTGTTCTGGAGTCAGAGCAATTTGGTAATTTGCTGCTGCTAGTACTTAGGGTCCAGAGATTTTAATAGTTACATTTTTTAGACTACAGCTCCTAAAATCCTCTCACCATTGTAGTCTGTGATCATTATGGTGGGGGAATTCTAGGGGTTGGAATTAAAAAAAATTTTTTTTCAAAGGCCGGCTTCTTAACCAGTATGCGTTTAGGATCTGTCTTATCACTAACACTTTGGGTGATTTAAAGGCCAGAATCCTGTTGGTTCAGCTCCACATGCATAAGGCTAACATGTCACCTACTATCACCTTTAATTAAAAGTTTCCTATCCCCTCTCAGATTCAGAGGGTCTTCAAGGATCTCTTTCATGCTTGGGAAGCTTCTGGTGGCCTCGAGGCTGAGAAGAATATTTAATTCGGAAAAGCACTGCCGCCAGGTCTGGATGCAGCAATTTTTAGACCCCAAATATTCCCTCCTCCATCCCAAGGTCTTCCCAGGTCAAAAAGGATCCCTAGGAAGCCTCTGAAACTGAGAGGTGGGATAGGAACCTTTTAATTAAAGCCATGGCTGTTGACATCATCAGACTTACATGTGTGGAGCTGTGCCAACAGGCTGTCAGCCAATATGTGCTTACATTTAAACATTGTTACCCCCTCCACAGTTCTCCAAGCTCTGAGAAATAACAAGACAGTGCCTATCCAGGATTCTTTTCTCTTAAAGAAGATATCCTTGGGGATTTAAGGCTGAGGGACTGTGATAGCTGAACTCATTTACAAGATGAATGTAGGCAGAGTCATAACATAACATTACTGCAAGCACCACATCTGTTGTCCCATTTCAGATTTCTGGAGACAGGCAGCCCCCAAATTTGCTTTCCAGGTAGGATCAGCCCCCCATGATTAGTCTAAAAGAGGCAACAAGCTCAGATGGCAGGTGCTTGGTGGGCAGCAGTGGCAGCATTCCAGCTGCTCCTTTTGAGCCCCTTGGCTTTTCCTTGTCTTAGAACAAGGGTCCCCAACCTTTTTCACCCCGCGGACCGGCTGGGAAAGGCGGGGCACCCCCCACGCTCATGCGCATGCACAAACAAGTGCACACACTCTCTCGCACAAACAGGCTGTGCGGGGGTGAGTGCGTGTGGGGCGGGAGGTCTGTCTTCGCGGCCCGGTCCGGCTCAGGCCATGGACCGGCACAGGGCCGCGGACCGGGGGTTGGGGACCTCTGTCTTAGAAGACACAGTTACGTGTATCACACAACTCAGAATATGGAGTCGTCCCTGAGTTAAGTCACCTGGACTTTATGTTCTCCTGAACACTGTGTTTTCCTGCATTGTGCTTAGCAATCTGCTTAGGGTAAGGTAAATGCTGCAGATTGCATTGTCTTTTCCTGCTCATAATTTACTTCTAGGGTTGACTGTGTATGTGTAGAATGTCTGTGTTCTTGTGCAGACTTTGAGCACTTAGTTAAGTTGAAGCAGCAAGTTGACATGGTGCTCTCCAGCCTTGACCTCCCCTTCTCCTGCAGCCAAATGCTGTTGCTGTAGGAAGACTTTACAGAAAATATACAGTTGCAAACCTTCCCAGTTGAGTATACTGTACAGGTGGGGTTGTAATCTTTCTGCTTCTGTGGTCTAGATACTCTGTTCCATTAGGTGCATTTACACCTTTATCTCCTCAGCCCTTTATGGTGGAGGGACACTGGACAATTCACAGAGCAAACCAACACATATGTGCTCAGAAATAACCTCTGCAGAGTTCACTGGGGCTTGTTCCCATATCCTTGGACATGGAATTGCAGCCTCAAAAACAGGCTGTAGGGAGACAAATAAGCAAGGAAATGTTTCTGGAGAAGGAAAACAAAATATTTCTTGCACCTGAAAAAGCAGGCTGCAATCTGCAAAAGGTTTATGCCTAATAAAACTTGATAGTCTTCAAGGTGCCACAGCACTCTGTTGTTTTTCAGACCAACCAACCAACCAACTAACCAGCCAACCAACCGCTAATGCTTAAATTAAAGGGGGGTGCTCAGGTGGAAGCAGACCATTTGCTCTTGCTAAGAATCATTCTTTTCTGGTCTGATGTTCTTCCTGCTGAATAAGGCTGAATTGTTCTCCATGAAGTAGCAAGTGATTGACACACTCTTGCTTGGCTGCCTTGCACTAGACTCTTATGACACAGCCTGCACTCACCTTTGAGTAGCCATTTGATTTCTGCAGCTGCTGTAGCTATGAGTGGCTTCATTTCCCATAAAATGTTGCACTCTTTTTTTCTTGTGCTTTTGCCAGGTCTCCTGGCTATTTGTCAGGACAGGATGACATTTCCCTGTGCCAGATAATTTCAATTTCTAATTCTTCTTTTGTAAGCACATGTATGCAGGCATATCCATTGCACCCATCTGCATGCATATAGATGCTCCTTCAGGTGCTTGCATTTGCTTGATGGCTAGTGAATTGTGTGAGCAATTTTGTGTCACATGCCAGCGGTGGGAAAAGAACTTTTACCAATCTAGTTATTGGCAAAGGACAATCATATTATGCCATAAAGCCCTCTCCCACTGATACCCAGTGTTAGTGCATGCAATTGCTATTATCCCAACAAATCTAGGAGGATGAGCTTCTGCTTTAAAGCTGACCTTTTCAAGTTAGGGTAAAAGTTGCTTGCACAAGAGCAGCAATGCTCCAGGCATTCATATATCTCAAATCAATGGTGCATTAGTTATTGTCAGGAATAATTCAGCACTGCAAAGCTACACGAGATAATTCAGCACTGCAAAGCTACACAAGATAATTCAGCACTGCAAAGCTACACGAGATCAGGTACTTTTGGCTACTTCCTGTGTCATCATTGGTAAACAACTCATGCTTCCTCCAAACCACATTTTTTTCTGTAGGGATAATTCTTCTTCAGAAGAAGAAGGAGGAGGAGGAGGAGGAGGAGGAGGAGGAGAGAGTTGTGTGGGATCTGGGAAAGAACTAGCATGTGGGAGTTATCTTAGAGATAGCATCTAAGGGCTGGCATGTGAGTCAATCTTTAATACCCAAGTTTACAATATTACCTGTGAATGCTGCCCAAATCTCAAGTCAAAAAATAAATGATAAAAACAGCACTTGGGACAAAGCAATGTTATTTCTAGGTATATGTACATAACACAGAGATGTATTGAGTGAGACCAAATGGTTAACATTAGGCGTATATAAGCAGTATGGGAACATTTTGGGAGAACCTTTTTGCTGCCAGAGCTTGAAAAGGTTAGTCCTAAAGCTAATTTGTTTAAATTAACTCCAAAACTAATTGGTTAATCTAATCATTATAGTGAAATTATTATATTTATGTTTCACATTCATGATTAATAATGGCCAACATCTTCTTGTGTAGCTGCACCAGTATAAGGCTGACAGTGTAACTTGTGGAGGCAAATTGCTTCAAGTAAAGAAATTGCCATGCATATTACTTGTTGCATGCTGAGTTGCATGACTCAACATGCAACAGAGAACATCTGCTGTGATTTTCTTAACCTGAAGAAATTTGCCTCTGAAACTTATATTGCTAGTGTTGTGTTATGGCAGTGTATCTAAGCAAGAGGATATATCTAATGTGTTAGTAACACAGATTATTTGTATAATCAAAAACCCGATCACTAAACAATGGCAAATCCTACTAAATTGCTCCTCCCAAAATAAGAAATCGAAATGGCAGAAATGGTGAATCATTACTTAACCTCTTAATGTATCATTAAACAATTTAAATACTCTTTGGTCCACAGGAAGCTCATTCACTGGGCTGGGCCTTTGCCCTCCACAGCTGCCATGCCGTTATGCCAACCACCAGCACACACTTCTCTGCATTGGTTCAGGTGATCATGCTGACTGAACCAATGCAAATGGTTCCATATTGTTAAAAGGTAGAAGCCCCAGCAGTTGAGCAAAACACTACAGCTTTTTGGGAGGGATAATTTCAATACTGATTCACATTTCTTGTGTGTCATGTAGGCAATAGGAAAAAAAATGCAAATCAGTCCATCCCAATCACATAGCATTTCCCACGCTGTTTGTCAATGCGGTCACACCCTCAGACTCCTTTTCTAAAAGATTGTATAGCAGCACTAGAATCCAAAACATATATTACAACTGATGTCATCAAATGTTGCTGCTGTACTGCTCACGATAAGCCACTCTTGAGCCTTGGTTGTCTTCTGTTTATATTTTATGTTCCACCAATCTCTCTACCAAAGGACTTCAGTACCATTATAATAGAAACAAGAAGCCTATTTTCCCTATAAAAGACACTTATATGTTCACAGGCATTCTGTTATCACGTTGACCATTTATGGTAAGTTTTAAAGATATAAAAATTGCAGTAGCATTGCTGGGAGTAAACATAAACAAAAATAAGAACCCCATTAGTAGCAGAAATTATAATTTCAGGTGAAAATTGTAATGATACTGTTGAGTATAAATTTTACTGATACAGCAGTTGTAACACACCAAGGTAATGGCCTGAATCTTATTGGTTACCACAGTTAATCGCAGCTAATTGACAAAATGCCAGGGCACATCTTGGCCATCTGGCTGATCACACACCTAAGTGCAGAACCAAAACTGTCTCTGCACTTTATCAGTTCATCATAAATAACACCAGCAATTTACAGAAACATCAGTAGGATTCTGGCCAATAAATAAATATTCCAGCAGCATTACTAGGAACAGATTTTATTGCTAAAACTAGAACACAGATGACAATAACAATCCTATTATCATTTGAAACAGTACTTCTGAGGCACTCACTGAGGAGTAGAGGAAAGGGGAATAAGGAGAAACATCAAGGTCAGAAACACGGTGGGTTTCAAGTCAGCGTTCTTACCTCTCCATCACATGCTTGTTCTCATACTGGTCACATGATCAGTCACACAACTGGCTGTATAACAGAGAGGCTGCTGAAGCAAGAGAATGCTAATGCAATTTCCCTTCTGCTCCACATTTAGGCAATAAACTACAAGCCCAAGTGTCCAAAGTGACTGCTAGCTTGGATAATCTGTGGTAGCATTAGTAGACAATAGCTCATCACATTTGCAGGTGAGCATGAGAACAGACAGGAAGTTCTTGATAATTGTTATGAAAACGCTACATCTCTCACTTAGACTACTTTGCTATTCCATCAAGTGGTGTATGCATGTACCACACTACCTGAGAACCATGGCTCTAGAGAATGATTCCATTCTCCATGTTTTAAAATAAAAAGAACACAGTATCTACTCACATCCGTGCAACAGTATCTATGCTTTTAAATTTCTTGTCTAGAACTGTTTAGACCAGAGTGTGCAACAGTTTTGTGGACTAAATTCACCCCTGGAACCTTCCATGGGCAGCAGCCGATCACTGCTGGAATCACTGAGGCGGTGGAAATAAATTAACCCTTGCCCCCTTATTTTAACATTTCAGTACACCCCACTAGGCATGCGCGCCTCCTCTCTTAGCCCCTCTGAGCAGAAACCATATAGAAGCACTATTTTAACTAGAAATAAGGATTACAGAGTGTGTACCTTGTTTACATGGCTTTCTGTCTCCTGTGCTTTCTTGTTATGACTTAGCTTCCACAAAGACACTTCACAAGCTATCAAGAATGTTTTGTCAGGTTTCAAAGGGCATCGCCTTGGAGTGATCCATATGGATATCTTAGAGAAAGCGCAGAGTTGGAAGGGACCCCAGGGACCAACCAATCAGTCCTCATCTTACAGCAATAAACTTTGATTTTAGTGCCAATGGAAATAATTTTGGCCTTTTGTGTGCTTGACAAAGACCTACTTTATGTTCATCTATTGTATGTGCCGCTTCATTTAATCCCTGAACTGTTTCTGAGTACCTCAGTATCACATCATACCATAGACATTGGGTCATGCTAATTGAGCTTGTGGGTAATGAGAAGTGTAGGTGCCTTTCCGTCTGGGAAGGAGGAGGGTGCTCTGGTATGTGCCTTGGTAGAGGCTACACCAAAACTATCCTTAGTTGGCTGCCCTCAACACATTAAATCTAACACCTTTTTGCTAAGCTCTGTTCCTACCATCTCAACCTGCATGGTCGATGGAGGGGCTCATATCAATGGTGATGATAAGAAGCACAGTTCACCATATCTGGGGGGACACTAGCCAGGGAAGTTTGCTCTCAGAAGACCATAGTTCGATAAGCTCTGGCTAAGCCAATTGCCATCTTTGCTATAAGGATAGAATTGCCTTTAGTGTGAAAGGTTCTTTCTGATGAGCAAACATCTCTTGTGTTCAACAAGTCTTGGGCCCCTCAAGCAAAATGCTTGCTCCCAAAGGCAGCCACATGCTAACTCTTAGGGAGTGTCGGAGTTAGTTAAGCTTCCTTCATAGAGTAGGAAAACAAACAAGCCAGTTTCCATGACAACTCGGGCAAGAATTGCTTCAAATGACAACAAAACAAGATAAAATTGCTACCAGAGGAGAGTGGAAATTTCTGAGGGAGGAAGCACTTGCAGGATTGAAGCAAAGTCTTCCAGCTTTAAAAAATGATAATAATAATCAGAAAGAGGTCCTTGTGATAAACACCACAAAAGGGAAGCAGGAGACAGTCAACCATGTTGGTTGAAACGTGCTCTGTTGTGTAGGTATTGGCTTTCCATGACACTTGTTAGCTCTGGGCTTGCAAAGGCCTTTAGATCATCTCCCAGTAATCTGACTCCCAATAAACTGGTTTGAGGTCTGTTTAGCATGTGCATGAGATATGAACTGCTTTGTAATCATGCTCACTGTATGGTCATTTTCACTATGGATCTTGAGATGCTATTTCACAATGCCACGCACAGAGTTATGAAAAGGGCACATCCAGGCCTGCTTGTAGAAATAAGAAAAACATGCCAGTTAATGCAACTGGTTCAGGGCTCTCTTCTGCTTATTTAATATGAGGATCCCTCGTATCAACTTGCCTGAGCCATGGGACTTGCATTTAAAGCCCATGTGTATCTCCTGATGACCAATCACAAAGGAAAAGAAGTATGGTGTTTGAACTGCATTGGTTCACAATTGTCCAGTGCTGGATTATTGCCTGCTAGAAACTCTAGAATTACCTGTTGTGTTTCCAGCAGTGAGATTTGGAGTCAGGCATACAACATGAGTAATGCAACTATAGCATCTAGAGATAGGGGCTTTGTATTCATAGACAAATATGAAGCCCACCGGCACAGGTGGCCAGCCTGATAAACTCCTGCCCTCAGAACACGCTGGTCCACTTACAGCACAGTGCATGGCGTGCATAGCTATCAGCAGCAGCAGCACACCAAACATGGCAGTAGCCCAGCTGCCGCAGCCCCGTCTTCCTGCTCGGTCAGCCACTCCACGGCTGAGCAAGGAGACTCGTCCTCCCGCCCCCTTGCTGGAGTGTCCGGCCAAGCAGGGAGACAGGGCTGCGGCAGCTGGGCTACTGTCACGATTGGCACACTTGTGATGACGGTGGCCATGCATGCCGAGCACCATGTGCTGCACTGTAAGTGGACTAGTGGTTTCTGTGGGCAGGAGGTAATCAGGCCGGCCACCTGTACCAGTGGGCTTCATATTTGTCTATGAATCTAAAGCCCCCATCTCTAATAGTACTTTTAATAGCATATTACTCACTGTCTTCACTCCTGGTTTCTTCTTTCTATCACTCATTTATGCCCTGGTCACATGAGGGAAATGATCTCTAGTTATCTCCCAGTTAGTTTGTTGCTTTTTTCCCCCCTGGTCACACGAAGCATAGTCAAGATTGCCATCTGGTACTGATGCATTCCTTAGTGGGATTGCCTGGGTGGATGACCTGCCCTGCTTCTTCTCAGAATCGAAGCCAGGAAGGTAGCCACCATTATTGCGGCACACATATTGAGTTTTCCCCCACAGCTGGTACATCGATACATTGGTATTTTACCCTTTTTAAATAAACGTTTTATATTTTACCCAAGTGTGATTCTTGGAGGAACAAGGGTTTGAGTGCCTAAAGAAGGTGCCTTAGCCTCCAGGGCTATGTTGGCTATTTTTGTGTTCTTTGGGTGTCCTACTTGGTAAGTCTGGTGTGCAATGTTTAAAGTACACAGCAAAGAGTATTTGATCCCAAATAAGGGAGGAATTGGAAATCTAGGGTTAGAAGCTTGCCCATAGTTGCCCAGTCACGCACCTTCTAGGTCTCACTCAACCTAGGGAGTAAAGGGTGGTGGATGATGAGAACTAGAATTTGGCACCTTCCCCTAGTCGAATGGCACCTTTAAGGAGGTGCATTCCTTACAGGGCAATTTAGCCCCTTGGTATATATATTTATCCATACATCGATATATTGGGAAGGGGTTTCTGTCAGGGAATGTGTCCTCTGTTGCACTGGCTGCTCCTGCAGAAACACATTGCACACATTGTCCCCTCGGTGACATTGACATACCAATGGTTCGATGTATCTCCTAATAGCAATTTAAAAAATTATTACCCGCCAATAATGTAATGGCACCTCCCTGGTTCTATAACTTAAATCAAAGTCTCTGCTTCTTGATGGTATCCAATCAGCATACAGTCCTTTGTCCACAAGTTCACACCCAACTTGTAACTTTCCATCCTCCGGTCTCTCATTCCCAGGCTGGCAAGCAATTAGGATGGAATTCAATGTTTATCAGTCTTGAGATGTAGCCTTGACTCGTCTCCTCCAAAAGTCACAACACGAACTGGCTCCTAGGCTGAGACTCTGAACGGCTGTGGAACTCTGAAAAGCAAGTACTACAAAACCCATATCTTCACATGCCCCTTGAAGGAAGAGAGAAACTAAACCAGTACCATGGTGTAACCAGCCACAATGATTCAAATAGGAGAAAATAATTCAGTAATACTAAAAGTTTTTGGGACATTCACCCTGGTATATAAACCACATGACTGTGATTCAATATCACAGCGGTATGGAAAGTATTGGAAGAACTAGACAACAATTCCCTCATGTGACCAGGGCCTTAATCCCAAGTGCCTCACAGGATGAGGCATTGTGGGCTGGGTGACCAAGGACATTTCCCTGTGCCTCCACAGCATAGATAATCTCTGTGGCTACCCTACCTAAAATGCCTTGGTCTGAGTACCCTACAGAGCAAGGTGGTCTCTGAGAGTGGAAGGCTGCACAGCAAGAAAGCAGCTGGATCGCTTCTCCAGAACCTACCAAGTCATGTTCCAGAAATCTTGCCCAGTCAGCTGCTGGTTTTGGCTTTTGTCACAGCCAAAGAATTTTTAGTGGACCTTCCCTTGCTGGCTGGCTGGCTTGTTCTGTGAGTTCTTGTCTGAAAATAACTTTGCTAAGCTACAAATTTATCCAGGTTGATATCTGTCCTACTATTAATCAACAAGTGAGTATATATTTCAGTTTTCCACTTCCAGGAGACACGGTGAGTGTCAACAGTCTTTTTAATTTATACTTTAGATTATACACAAATATATGAACAAACACAACAGACAAGTATATGACCATACACAATTGCATCACTCAGAATGCATATATATGAAAAATACACAGGAACGTACTTTATTCAGCTGGGAAAATATAGGAAAAATTGTACATTCAGAAAAGGGTGTATTGAAATATACAAAAAATTCTGTTTAGGGAGGAAAAAACAAAGTCTGACAACCTGATAGGAAACAAGGAAGGGAAGAAAGTGTAGGTGGCATCTGGAGAAAGACAACAAAACTGAGAATGACAGATTTTCATATCTGTATCCCACAATGAGACCATGTACCATAAGAGTTTGTGACTCTCTGCTCTGAAAAGGTTGCTATGAAAAGGTTGAGATGTTATGAAGTAATAACTGGATAAAAAATGTAGCATATGAATTCTCCTTCAACTCTCTGTCTCCCTACAGACATGCAGTTTTTTTTTTTTTCCTAACTGCAATACCTTGGAATGTGGCAGGGAGAAGAGCACATCCTTTCTAAGGGAATAGATAGGGATCCCATTAAGCTGGCTGGATGTTTAGCTATCAGGCCATGGAGTCAGAGGCTAGGAATTGGATTCCCCACTGTAAGAGTCCACTCTTGAGAGTCCCCTGGACTGCAAAGAGAACAAACCTATCCATTTTGAAGGAAATCAACCTTAAGTGCTCACTGGAAGGACAGACCCTGAAGCTGAGGCTCCAATACTTTGGCCATCTCGTGAGAAGAGAAGACTCCCTGGAAAAGACCCTGATGTTGGGAAAGTGTGAAGGCAAGAGGAGAAGGGGACGACAGAGGATGAGATGGTTGGACAGTGTCACCAAAGCGACCAAGATGAACTTGACCCAACTCCGGGAGGCAGTGGAAGACAGGAGGGCCTGGCGTGCTCTGGTCCATGGGGTCACGAAGAGTCGGACATGACTTAATGACTAAACAACAACAACTGTGCCTCCTGTGACACAAGAGTCAGCCTGTGTAGTCATGGGCAGGCTGCAGAGTCCCAGCCCCCCCCCCCCCCCCAAAGAAGGGGATGGTAAACCACTTCTGAATATTCTCTTCCTAGAAAACCCTGGAAAGGGTTCCCGTAAGTTGGAATTGACTTGATGGCACACAACAATTATTATTATGGATCTCATTCAAGTAAACTGAAAAAAGGGCAAAATGAGTGTTAACAATTAAGAGGTTTACGGGTTGACATGTTGAATTGTTCTTAGTACCACAGTGCTAAAGGCACAAATGGGAAATGTCATTTTTACTACAACTCCCGGAATCTCCTAGCCAGCAGGATAACATTGCCCATGGTGGCTGGGAGATTCTATTCGAATGATTGCACATTATTTTATGTTGCCTTTAGGGAGTTTAGGCTGGGAGGGATCTTTCTGGACTGGGGTGAATATAAATCAGTCCAGTAGCAGCCAATTGTTCCCTCTCTGCCTCAAAGTTTGAAGAGAGTCACATTTTTCTACCTAAGATTCTTTTACTGGTCTTTTCAGTCAGGCAGTCTGAAGACAGTTAGAGCAATGTATTTAGTCAGTCAGTCATAAAGCTAGTTAACTAGTTAAGCTCTGTTCATGTAACCAGTTATTATTTTTCTATAGAATGCTGTTTGTTTTTGATCTATGAAGAACTGAGAGTAAATGGAACATGTTTATTCTTTTCTCTTGCCAGTTTCTCTGAGTCAATTATTGAGACAATAAATGCCAGTTGAGGAGAACTAAATAATAGGGGATGATATACTAAAGGGAGATTTGACACTAATTCTGTTCTATAGTTCCCTGCTTTATCTGCTTCGTTGTTAGAGGTTTTAAGCCAATAAATTTCTACATTCTGCCAATAGATTCTGGGAGATGTAGTCTCTGAAAGCAACTTTTCCAAGTTGTGGCTGAAGGATAGGTAATAAGCCCAGGTAGTGAACCACTGGAGTTAGTATAATGTGGTCCAAACAACATCCCTACAAACAGACAATCTAAGAAACAGGCATTGTGTGCCAGCTAAAAGCTTTCAGATGGTCTTCAACGGCAGCCATAGAGCAGGTTGCAATAATCATGTCTTTAAGTTTACAAGGTTGCAGTTCAACAAACCAGAGTCTGAAAGAGGGCATCTGGCCCTTCCCACCAGAAAGTGGTGCTCTCTTTTTGACAGTTTCATTATAATTTGCAAATCTTTTTTTCTTTTTGGACTGGCATTTGGCGTGTCAAGTAGATTTTAACTGATTCCCTGGAGGTGAGTGCATGGAAAAACTGTTTTAATCTGCTGTCTTTTAGCCTGCTTGTTTCTCTGATAATTGTTGATTGATAACTGGCATATTTTAAGTAGAAATGATGTGGGGGGGTGGGTAAGGCAGATCCATAAACAATAGACATATTACATTGAAACCAACAAAGAATCTTGTGGCACTATAAAAACTAACACACTTCATTTGCATTCACTTTCATGATTTCAGCATCATGAAATATTGTTTGGTGGTTTTGTTGCCACAGACTACAGACTAACATGACTTAGATACGTCATGGCAACTGGATCCAGGAGACCCACTTCTGCAAATGAAATACCAAGGAAAGCAGATAGCCCCTCTCCTTGTCTGCCCACCCCCACTCCCAACCTCAGGCCACAAGATCTGAAGATCATTATTACTCTAGCCTTGTCTGGGGTTTATTACAGTGAGATCATCTGTGTGGACTACTCAACAATGGCTAAATGTATGGAGCAGGATTCAAAGTGGATGTTGTGCCAGATACCAAGATGCAGCCTTCCTCCAGGCTGGCTCCTGGAGGAGGCAGGGAGACAATCTGCTCCTTTGAAGTCTGCTACAGGCATGATCATCCAGGACTGAGCACAGCAGATGGAACGCTGGGTGCAGCACTACTCTGAGCTATATTCCAGAGAGAATGTAGTAACCGAAGAGGCATTAAATAACATCGAGTGCCTGCCTGTCTTGGAAGAGTTGGACAGCGAACCAACTTTAGCAGAAATAAAAGCGGCCTTGGATTCCCTCGCCTCCGGCAAGGCACCTGGGAAGAATAACATCCCTGCTGAAGTGCTGTAAAGAGATCATCACCACCGAGCTGTACCGTGTTTCCCCAAAAATAAGACAGGGTCTTATATTAATTTTTGCTCCAAAAATGCATTAGGGCTTATTTTCAGGGGATGTTTAATTTTTTTTCCATGTACAACAATCTACATTTATTCAAATACAGTCATGTCATCTTCTTCTGGTTGCTGCACAATGGTGGAGGGTGAGGTTTCACTTAACTGGGGCTTATTTTTGGGGTAGGGCTTATATTACGAGCATCCTGAAAAATCATACTAGGGCTTATTTTCAGGTTAGGTCTTATTTTCGGGGAAACAGGGTAAGAAATCTTTTGTCTTTGCTGGAGGGAAGGTGGAGTACCACAGGACATGAAGGTGCAAACATCATCACATTGTATAAGAACAAAGGCGACAGGGGTGACTGCAATAACTACCGTGACATCTCTGTTCTCAGTGTTGTAGGGAAGCCACTTGCCCGTGTCGTGTTGAAGAGACTCCAGGTGCTTGCAGACAGAGTCTATCCAGAATCACAGTGTGGATTTCGAGCTAATAGATCCACCACTGACATGGTATTTTCCCTCAGACAGTTACAGGAGAAATGTAGGGAACAACAACAGCCACTCTTTGTGGCCTTCATAGATCTCACAAATTTGGTTAACAGGGACGGCCTTTTTAAAATACTTCCAAAGATTGGATGTCCACCTCGACAAACATCATTAGGTCCTTTCATGAGGAAATGAAGGGCACTGTAGTTTTTGATGGCTCAACATCAGATCCCTTTGACATCCGAAGCGGAGTGAAACAGGGCTGTGTCCTCGTGCTGACCCTGTTTCGGATTTTTTTTGCTGTCATGCAAAGGATATCTGCAAGTGGGATCTGAAGGCCTTAAGAATGGACCTCAACAGATGGGAAACCTTGACATCTGAGCGTTCAGCCTGGAGGCAGGCGGTGCAGCATGGCCTCTCCCAATTTGAAGAGAGACTTGTTTAGCAGGCTGAGGCAAAGAGGCAGTCCCGAAACCAGCAAAATCAGGGAGCTGGACAGGGGACAGATTGTACTTGTCTTCAGTGTGGAAGGGATTGTCAGTCTCGAATTGGCCTTCTCAGCCACACTAGATGCTGTTCCAAGTCCTCTATTCAGAGCATGTTACCATAGTCTCTCGAGACTGAAGGATGCCTAATCATCTACAGCAAGCTTTTGGAGGCACGGGGGTAGGCAGGAAAGGGAAGGAATGACAAGGTCCACATTCCTAAGTACACTATACTTAAGAGAAGGGGTGAGGAAAAGGACCCCTTCACCCAAGCTGGAGACCCACACTTTTGAAGACAGGCAAAAGGGGTTTGAGAGAAGCCTCACTTTGTTTAGTTCCCATCTACATTTCTCCCTCATGGGTGAAGATGGAGAATGTGTACTCCTCCAGATGTTGCATTACAACCACCATCATCTGGCACCACTGTCTGGCTAAGGCTGGGTGCTAAAAAACTGCTCTCCATCTGTGTCTCTCGGGGGGGCAGAGAAAGAGAGGGAGAGAGCATAATGAAAATTTCCTTTTCTGGCTGTAAGAAAGCTGAAAAAGAAGGCAGGAAAACATGTTAGACATAGTGAAGAACATGATGTAGGATACCAATACGAGCAGAAAATGGCTAATAACAAGTGTTAATGTATCAGAGAAAATCTACCCTCTTTTCTTCATTAACAGCGAAGCAGGCTTCAGCTTGGGCATTCTTTGTGGCAAAGAGACAGCCCAGCTCTGTGTTGTCATTACATTAATTTGTGCTGACCAGACACTTCAGCCAGCGTGTTGCTCTGAGGTTAACACAGCCTGACTCTGATGCAGTGACTGTAAAACACATGTTGGCATAGCTCCCAGGCTAGAGCTCTATCCCCTGCTTGACAGGGTCGGACTCTGCGCAGAGAGGCAGACCAGGGGATTAATAGGTGTGAACAGTTATTTTCTCAGCTTGTCTCCTTCAGGAATAATTGACTTGACTTGGCTCTTCACGGAAGGGAAAAAAAAACCCTCCTTCGCTCATAGCATCTCCAACACCACTTAACACAGCTGGACAAATGCTAATGAAGCAGCCTGACTTCCCTGCTCCTGAAATATAGACAGATTTTTAAATTTATTTATTTATTTTTTGTGCCCAAACACTACAAAACCTCTGACAGGTATGTGAGTATCCCTGCAAATTATAAGCTCTCCCTTTGGCTTCCCTTCTTCTACTGTGCACGCGTACATATTTTTTATTAACCCTTTTAAAGTAGAGGTGGATAAAGTGCAATCTCCAGGTGATTATGGAAAAATGCTCCCATCAGCCCTAGCCAGGATACACATGGGGAGCAATGCTGGTTGTTGCAGTCCAACAACATCTGGAGGGCCACACTTTGCCCTCCCTGTTTTAAAATGAAGCAAGTTGCACAAGAATATTGATGCTTCATTTTATCTATTCATTTGAAAACTTATCAGTAGTATTTAGGTTAAACAGTAAATTGGAAATCAATGTATGGACCTTATTTTCCACAGCTTCTAAGAGCTACGTGAGGTAGACTAATGTCATCTTGATTTTGCAGGTAACCAAATAAGGCTAAGTGACCATGATTACTCCACAATCATACAAATATGAACATTGTGGAGATCTGGAGCTGGGTATCTTAGCTCAGTGAGTTGCAGTAGCTGATTGTGGAGCCAGGGGATGGTAATTGAATTCTCCACTACCTGCCCCATCCCAAATGACAGCCAGTGGATCTTCTATCTGTCCTTCCATCCATCCGTCCATCCAGTATACTGCCCTACAGTGCATAGCACTCTCTGGGTGGTTTGCAACAGTAAATTCAATCAAATAAAACCCAGAACAAAACAAACATATAATTTAAACCAACAAGTGATTAGTCCCCTGCCACAAGCAAACCAATTCTAAATAAAATAAACATTTAAACCACTTAAAATCCCAAGTCAGCATTAGTAAAAGCCACTTTTAAAAGTTCCATTCACAGCCATTTCTTAAACACTTGGAATGAAGGAGCTTGTCAAACCTCTCTTGAAAGTTTATTTCAAAGAGACAGGGCCGCTAGCAAGAAAGAACAATTTCTGGTGCACACTTTTTAGGCCTCCTTTGGTGCCACTATGTATCAACAATAGGAAATGTAGACCACCTTGAGCAAGCTAGTGTGCCACCACTAGCTTTGAATGGTAAACCACTTCTGAATATTTTGTAACTACAAAACCTTGAAAAAGGTTTCTATATGTAGAGTTGACTTGATGACACCTGATTATTATTGTCTCAGCAGAACGATCTACTGATTGAAATGTACCAATGAGCTATTTAGTGATGAGCACTAAAAGCCAAAAGAGATTATCGCAGTACAACCTGGACTAGAAAAGAAAAGAAAAGACATTGAGAGCAGAATAGCTTTAAAATAAACATTGCAGAATTAAAACCTAACTCTCAGGCTATTCAGGTTTCTGCCTTCTCTGAAGCCAGAGTTATATCTATTGTCTCTGTAATCAACAAATCCTTGAGATTTCATAATAAGAGCATAATCATTTTATATATACTCTGCTATGTGAGTAGATAATTTCAATCAGCAGTATTATCATCCATAGGCCTTTTCCAGCAACATTGCTTTTTCTTTTTGGCCTTTTTTTATAGATCACTTTTTCCAACAAGGTAATGTTCATGTCTTTAATGAGAAAACATCGTAGCAGGAACAATCCAAGCATGGATTGTTATGCTTACGAACGAAGATTTTAAGCACAGGATAAGTCACATGGAACTCAGTGGGCTGTATTTCTGAGCAGACGCAAGTATGTTGTGAACTCTGAAGCACATGCTTAACTTTCCCATTAAAATCAATGGGGCTTCAAAGTGTTTAACTTTGGCTGGATCCTGCTGTATGGAAATCAGTAGGTGCCAAGGAGAAAGGCAAGGTATGGACCTGGAAATAAATATGGCCATTCAGACACTTTCTCCAATATTAGTTTCCACACAGGAAAGAGCAAGGTATAAAATAACCCTCAGCTGGGCCAATCCCGTGGAAGTGGCCATAATGAGTTAAGCATGGTGGAGTCCACCGGCCAGTACCCTCGAGTGTGATGACCAGTGCAATGAAATTCAGGCTCACAGTTGAGCCACTGGGATTTTTCAACTGGCAAGGATTATGGCATCATCTGCTACCTGGCTCAGGCTTAGCTACAAGCTTCACAGTAGCTAGAGGAAGAAGTGGGTTTCCCCAGCATCAATATATGGTTGAGAGTCACCCTGCAGCAAAGCATTCTGGAGTGGCTCAAGCTTGAATGGGCACATAAGAGCCATTAGGTTTAGATAAGACCGGCTCCTGGTACATATGAAAACTGCCAGAACTGTTTTGTAGATATGATTAAAAAAAACTGCTAATAATTTTGAATTCTTCTTGAGGGGCATGGCTACGGGAATAATCGTGATGAGAGCCCGCACTTCAGAGTTTACTACTACACCCCTGATAGTGAGGAACAGGAAGCTGCAGATACCAGGGGCTGAGTGATCATTCCTCCTATTCCCTTTCCTGTTGTGCTGTTTTGAAGCAAGATCAGGCATATTCAGTCCATCCATTCACACTCCTAATGACCCTGTGAGAGTCCAAGGCATTTAACACATCTTGATGAAAACATCCAGTAGCTGCCAGCATCTTCAGAAGGTGCAGAATAGGAAGGATGGCATTTGGAAATCCACCCATCAGGATCTGACCTTTAATACAGAGCAATGCTGACATTTTTACCATGTCAGAAGGCATCAAGCCTGCTTGACTAAGTGCATAAACGGAAGATGCAGGGTGAAATGGCAAAAGACTGATGCTATAGGAATGGAGAATGAAGTGTCAGACACACCTGCAGCCCTCTAGAAAGGAGTTCGATGAACATTGCCTCGGAAAGCAAGCATTTTCAAGGCTAATAGAGTTCTGGTGTCATGCTACCAGGGCCCAGAGACAAGGCTTTCATTTGGTAGGAACAGGCCTGCCTCGGCTTACCTTGTACTTATTTATTTCTGATTCAGTCTGAGCAACCTTCTGCCAAATGTCTCGTTCTGCCCCAAAGTGGTTGTTTGTCTTGTGACAACACCTGGGCGGATGGCAAGGCTAGCTCAGGATAATGTCAGTTTCCTTCAGGGTTCTTTCTCCTACAGATTTCCCACATGTAACAGACTTCTGCGCAGGAATCAGCATGCAACGTGCATACAGATCGTGATGTGTTATCAGCACATACACATTGTAGTCTGTTAAAATCCCATCAACCTGCTTTTATCACCAATATGAGAGATGACAAACAATAATATAAACTAAAGGATCAAACATTGAATATAAGGAAGAGGGGGGGAAAGGGGGAGTGTTTTTGACATGGGTACATTAAAACCATTTGGAGCTAATTATTGATAGCTTGTTCATTACATAATGGACCAATGGTACCCTTATATGTCCTACTTTTGCTATTATTTGTATAGCTCAGTAATCTAGGTATCTGGCTGTGGAGCCAGAGGTTGGGAGCCCAATTCCCCACTGTGCTTCCAGTAAGAAGAGCCAGCCTTGTGTGGTCTTGGGCAAGCTGCCCAGTCCCAGGTCACCCCAGAAGGAGGGAATGGTAAACCACTTCTGTATATTCTTCACCTAGAAAAACCTGGAAAGGGTCTCCATAAGTCAGAATTGACTTGATGGCACATGATTGTTATTATTACTATAGCAGTATATTATTTATAGCAAATAGTATTATATGGGATTTTAGACAATAAAAGAGGAAAAGTCCCTGCCCTGAGAACTTTACAACTAAAATTTGATACAGGAATAACAGCAGAAGAAGGGGCAGGAATGGGAAAGCAGGGAGAAACAGGGGAATAAAATCAGAAGTGGTTTCACTTGCACATACCCCAGCGTAATTACAGGCTGCACATGGGATCTGCCAAAGGCTTCACAGAAAAGATGGATTTTGAAGTGAGGATCAAAGGATGTAAGAGAAATGGCACTGCATACGTATTCTTCTGGGAAGCAGCAATGCTATATGGACCAACAAAGAAGAATGAGCAGAATCTTCTAATGGAGCAGGAGATCTTTGGCCAACAAAGATTTGCATTGCTGGAGAAGTAGACAAGATCATACTAATATTTCATCACATTTAGATTCAAATGTTTGTGATGCAGTTCAGTCAGGGACAATTGCTCCTAAATATTATCAGGTATCCTAGTTTCGGTGGCTTTGGGCTATTTTCCTATGATTTTTTCAGGGAGGCAAGTCAGCATATTGCTTGGGTCATGAAGTGTACCTAAGGATGTATTTACTCAGCTGGGATAGCTATTTCTTCCCCTTGACATGGAAAGAATTTAAAAGCTCAGACTGTGCTTAGGCAACAATGTGAGTTGTAGCTGGTTCCCAGTCCCAACTCTGTGGCTGCCTGTGGCCTACCTCTCGCAATAACCATTTTGTATTAATAAAGTTCAGTCCGATAGAATAGTTCCTGGCAGAATAAACGCTCTACTACATCCAACTGTGCCTCTATTTAAAATATCTCCACATTGTTCCATACCTAACTCTAGCACTTCTACTCAGCATCCCAAACTACCTGAGGTCGTATGAGTGAATCCAGTGATCTTCAGTTATGTGCATATTGGGCCAATAAACATTTCACATCTTTCAGCCTTTGTGACCAAATGCCCACATGTAATATTTGTATGCCTGTTTTCCACTATAAATCATTATTCCCACAGCATACTAATTTCCATAGCATAGGGTTTCTTTTAAAAAAAATATGTGTATATTACTGGTGATAAGATTTCCAAATCCACTGGAATCAGGATTTTCTCTTCCTCCTCCCCTCTTCTTGCAGCCCTCTGTAGTACCCAAAACCTGCCCCACAGAGTTTGCCAGCCCTCTGAAGGAGAATTTCAAGGTGGATGGATGGAAATGAGGGGTGGATGGAAGGATTGCAAGAGGGAAGGAGATCACCAGTCTTAGGGAGGCAGCAGGATTCAACAGAAGCACACGGAGGCAGCCCAGCATTAAATGTTATAAGCCTCAAATTGTTATAAAGATAGATTGTGCTAATACAAGACTGTTGAACAAATACCATGGCATAATATGGCAGCTGCACAGAGCACTCCTTTTGTCTAATTTTTTAAAAGCAGCACACACTAGAAGTATGTTGGGAAGAAACACATGCAATCCCTCTAGATCAGTGGTTGGGTCTCGGAACAGGTCTCAGAAATCCTGGCCTGCACAGCTAGTGGTGAAGGCTTCTGGGAGTTTTAGTTCAAGAACATCTGGGGAGCCAATGTTGGGAACCACGTTCTAGAGTGACTGCAGCCAATAACCTCATCCAGTGAATTTACCCACACACCCAGTCAAGGAAGCAGTAGACTCACTGTCCCTTTCCCTGAATGATGTCATATGGCCAAATCCAATTGACTACATACCACCTAATTAGCATCCACATTGACAAGAGTTTGATTGATATGTCCTGACGGCAGTAGACATGAGTAGGGTGGTGTCACATCATCTACCCTGCCCCCAGGTTGAGCTCATGACTCCTCACCTTTTCTGTAACACCATGATTGGAGTTTTGGCTGAAACGAAGGTTTACAGGTATACAGTTGTCCATACACAGGTCTTTTCTCTCCAAATGTCATTCTGAACCTGTGTAAGGCTCTGTTGCCATGACGTTCATTGGATGGCTCTGGATCAGTCACAGTCTAAATGAACTTACCAGTTTATTGAGAGGATAGTGAAGGTGGGGAAGAACTATGTAGAGATGACCCAAAGCCCCTTGGAGAAAGGGTGAAATATAAGGGTTTAAAAGCAAAACCAATAACAAAATGTTGCAGCATGGAATACTCCTGAACAGGATTCCTGACAGACAGCCATGTCCTCTTCTGCCATACTCCACTCCCACTCTCCTCCAGTTTTCTTCCTCTAACAGTCCGCCAGCATTCTAGGTCTCCCTCCATAATTCCCTGCTTTTCTTGCTTCTAAAAGTTTTCTCCAAACTTGCTGTACCTCCATATGTGTGCAGAAGGATCCATTTTGGCTATATAAGGATGGGAATTCAGATGTGTTTAATTTGTTAATTTTAAATATGATGAATAAATAAATCCTCTTTCTGTTTTTTGCAAGCTGAGCACCATCCTTTCCACTAAGTTCATCTCTCCTACATAATGGAAAATGAAAATACAATTAAAGGACTGGCTATGTATGGCCTCTTATCCCAGTGATTCCCATATGTTTTTTGGCACCATGTACCCTATTTGATTTCTGAGATATTCTCATACCCCTCCATGTCCCCTTCATCAGCATCCAACCTCCTTCTAAGGAAAAAAAAATTGTAATTTAAAATTAAAAATAAACACAAGAGTTAATAAGAATTATGCTACATTAATGTTGTGGTATGAACTTTGAAAATAAAAGAATTGTTTAAGCTGATAAAAACAATGTTCTTGCATTATGAAAATCTCACAGTCTTGTCACCCCCGCTTCCCATATTTTTTCACATATTTCCTGGAAGAAGTGTAACCCCACCCCACCTCCAGTTTGGGAGTCAATGCCCTTTTCTATCAATTCACATTGAAGTTCAATGACACCACTTGTTGTGATAAATTATGTATGCCTAATTTGAATGACAAGATATATTTTCTTTCTTTTCTGTCATGTTTTGCTAAATTGTTCTTTTGAATAAGATGCTTTTAACTGACTCATTACAATTTTGTTTTGCTTTCTGTGTTGCATGGCATGGTACTTTTCTCGATGATAGCATATGGCTGTACCAACTGAATGACAGGGCAACAAGATCTTGGTTATTGACTGTGTTGTTTCTTTTGACAATTTTCTGGGGAGAAATGGGCACACATTAGTTAAATTAGTGGAGAAAAATGGTTCTCTTTCTTAGCATGCTGGAATTTTGCTCCGTTGGCAGTAAACAGTATGACATCCCATTCATTTATACTAGATGAGCATCCAGGTCTTTTGCACTGAATGGATTCTTGAAGAATCTGGCACATCTTGATGATTGATTCACAAACAGCCTGAGGAATTAACTGCATTGCTACGTTCCTTGATGCCAATTTTAAAAAAAGAGAAAGCTGCTTTGAAGGAATGCAAATAGAGGCAGTAAAGATTAAATATGTAACAAAATCGTACTCAGAGAGTGCTTATCAATGGCTCCTTCTCAAACTGGGAGAAGGTAACAAGTAGGATATTACAAGGCTCAGTCTGGGCCCAGTGCTTGTCCACATTTTATGAATGACTTGGATGAGGGAGTGCAGGGAATGCTCATGAGATTTGCAGATGATACAAAATTAGGTGGAATAGCTAACATCTTGGAAGACTGAAACAAAATTCAAAAAGTTCTTGATAGGCTTGAGCCCTGGCTGAAAACAACAGAATGAAATTTAACAGCAACAAGTGCAAAGTTCTACACCGGGGGGAGGGGGGGGACGGACCAAACACACAGTTACAAGATGTGGGATACTTGGCTCAGTAATACTATATGCAAGAAGAATCTTGGAACTGTTGTAGATTAAAGGTGTATACAGTATAAGCCAACAATGTGATATGGCTGCAAAACAGGCAAATGCTATTTTAGGCTGCATCAACAGAAGCATAGTCTCTGAGTCCTGTGAAGTACTAATTCCCCTCTATTCGGCACTGGTTAGGCCTCATCTTCAGTAAACTGGATCAAGTTCAGAGGAGGGCAACAAAGATGATCAGGGGACTAGAAAACTAGCCCTCTGAGGAAAGAACTTGGCTTGTTTAGCCTTGATAAAAGATAGCATTCTTTAAATATCTGAAGAGTTGTCATACAGAGGAAGGACAGGATCGTTCTCAATCATTCCAAGTTATAAGAAGCCAGATTTTAGGTGAACATCAGGAAAAGCTTCCCAACTGTTAGAGCATTATGATAGTGGAACCATTTACCTCAGGAGGTGATGAATGCTCCAACACTGGAGGCATTAAAGAGAGAATTAGACAACTATCTGTCAGATATACTTTGATTTGGATTTCTGCATTGAGCAGAGGGATGGATTTGATACCTTATAAGGCCCCTTCCAACTCCATTATTCTATGATTCTTCTTCAGCGGATATATTAAAATCTCAAAAGCTGCAAACTGCTCTGAATTGTTTTGTTTTGTTTCAGATGAAAGAAAGGTGGGAGAGAGAGAGAGGTTGCAGAGAAATGTAAACAAAAGTTTTGAGTGAAGGGTACAAGTCTATATTGTAGCACCATAAAATTAACTCTATATAGATCAAGTTGCCTTCGTATGCATCAGCCGGGACAAAGGAATTAGCTCCAAACTGGCTTGTATTAAATAGGAAGTGTTGAAAAACGGAGGTGATCCTTAGGGAAATATCCATCTTTCCTTTCTCTGTACAGAATGAAGGTCCTACAAAAGATGGGCTTGCAACTGCCAGGCATGTGAACCTATTAACTGCGACATGACACAATCCTTAATACTCTTTGTGATATTCTTCATTGCACAACTGAGGTAATCTACTTTGATACTTCTTCCTAGGAAAAATAAACCCCACCCTCAACGGTTCTTGGCTCTGTGTTAACTATAATTTAAATTGCTGGCTTCTTTACTTCCATTTTCATTCACCCTCACACACAATTAAGTTTCTACTGTGTTCTATGTCTAAACTATCACTCTTGTGTCTTCTTGTCCTCTTAGAATCTTCAGCAGAGGTTGTACAAACCAGACTTCTTATATATTGCATGTCAAAAGAAGAAGGGGGAACAGATTTCTTAGCAGTGATGGTGTATGGTGGTTCAGGATAAATTCTGTGAGGTTTGTTGTGGGGTTGGAGTAGGGGGATGGCTGCTGAGAAAGACCTATCTCCCTTCCCCTCAAGGGAAGTTCAAGATTCCTTGAATAGGAACAATAATCCCTAAAATGTGGAGAACAACTTTTCATGTTTCATAGTATTCTATTCTGAATGGAAGGTAAAAATGTGAGTTGGGGGAGACACCTCGTCTTTTCCTTATTCTTTTGTTTCTGGAAAGTCAGTGGGAAAACATCTCACCTGTGGTTTTATTTTTTGAGATGGGGATCCATAGCTGTAGATACATAAAAATATTACAAAGTACCAACATACTTTATAAATTAGTTGAATTAACAGCAACTGAGGAGCAATTTATGTGCATTTGGGAGGATTTGTTCCCCCATGCATGCTCATCACCAAATGACTACAGCATCAAATGAAGATTGTCAAAGATTAACAACCCATCCCAGATCACACACTGTAAACCTAACATTCATATAACTCTTGAAACAAAAGGGCATCAGTCCACAGATTTAAGGAGCATGCTGACTCGAGTCCTGAGAAATCAGATTATAAACATACATGCATGAACAAACCACAGCTAGTGAGTTGATAAGAGTCGGGGGTGGGGGGCTCAGAAAAAATTATCTTTTAAACTACAGCTCCTCTAACCAGTTGGATGGGGGATTCTGGGAGCTGCAGTGCAAAGAAGGACCTTTCCAAGGCCCTGAGTTAGAATGAGTTACTAGATACTACATCTGAATGTGTTGGAGCTGAGCAAGGCTCTTAATGATATGACATTTTGGAGGTCACTCATTCATAGCACTGCATAAGTTGGAGGCACTTAACTAACAAACAAACAAACAAACAAACAGGACATTGAACCATGCACTTTCCCTCCTTTGTTTTGAAACAACACCCAGTGCTTTGGAAGAGAAATTTAAGGTTGTACAAAATGATGACATTCTAAAGGAGGGGAGGGAGGACAGCCATTATCAGGAAGTGCAATTTGTGAGAAGATAAGGATACTGACAGAATGAAATGAGCTGAGAATGTTCCAATGAACACATTTGGGATTTGCCTCCAACAGTAAGAAAGCTCTGCTTTGCAGTAGAAAACAGAGTGCCTAGTGCTATGATGGCAAGGGAACTGAGCCTATGTGCTCAGGCACTTCAAAGATGCAACCAAGTGTAAACAAAGCCCAACAGACACACCAGAACAAGAGACAACTGCAATCAGGACTGCGGAATTTCAGACTGGAGTCTGATCTCTTCTGTGGGGGTATTAATTAGATAATTCCAGAGCGAAGCAGACCATTAGCAATCAATTACAACAAAGCACTAGCAATAAATGCAGATAATTAGGCTTCCAAAAAGTAATTACGTTTGTTCCACTCCAGTGAACTTTTTATTTTAATAGTAATTAACTTGGGGCAGGAGACAGAAAGTTGGAGTGACCTGCTGTGCCCAGCCCAGTCTGCATGAAAAATGGAAGGATGTCCAGTATCCAGCTGTGAGCTTTACTTGAGAGATTCAGAACCACCTTCTGGGCAAAGGGGACGGTAGTAAAAATATTAATGGGAGTAAACTGGAAAGCTGTACCACAGCATAATAATGATTTCATTGTTTCCTGTGTTCAAATGTGTTGAATGACACATGGTATCAACTCAGAACAGGTGGTCTAAGCAAGGAAACCTGTGGCCACATGGACCCTCTTCAACCTATAATGGCTGCCATTAACAGGCCACTTTTTGAAGGATTCATCTCTTATATGGGAAGCCCCGAGATCCTCTTGAATGAGCCTGAAGCAAAGCTGCCAGTGCTCCCAAACTGCCTTTTCAGGAAAACATGCTGGTTAATCATTGTATTAATTTTCCCAGCCTGCCTAAAGAGACACTTACTTCACCTTTTGCTGTTGCACATTACTTGACACTAGGCTTAGCTCCAGCTTTAGCAGACTGGCTCAAGCAGGTTTCAGATTACTATCTCTGAATGCCCCAAATGGCATGAACTATTTCATATACCCACCTCATTGGTGTAACCTTTGCAGAGAAACTAAACTCCCCTTTGATCTCTAAAGCCACTGTCCTGCTACACCAGTCATTCTGGCACGACAGTGGAGTGGGAAGGTAGAAGAACCATGTTGAATCAGACCAAAGGTTTATTTAGTTCAGCATTCTATTTCCATTGTGGCCAAATTGCTGCCTATAGGGAGCCTGAAGACAGCAAGCTCCTTCCACTAAAGCTAACAAAACTCAATCTGGGCTCCCTTTTTGAGATGATGCGATCCCATATTTATGTCTAAAGTGATAATGCTTAGCACAGGGATGACGAACATGCAGCCCATCAGGTGGTAATGGACTGAATCTCCCATGATCCCCTAACTTTGGCTTAGGCTGGCTAAAGCTAACAGGTGTAGTCTAACTCTGAAAAGCCAGTCACTCCCTGCCCCTATTCTAAGTGATGACTAAGCTAACTCGGATGTAATATAGGTCAATGAATTCTTGCTTCAAGAACAGGAGAAAAGCCTAGAATGGAACTTCAAAAAGAAATAACTGTGGAAATTAACCCTCATGGCTCAGGATAGGACATTTTAGTTCCCAGTGTCATATACTGTTAGAGAATCATCACAGAATTAGACCTAAAAGGTAGGCGTTCTATGGCAAGGTCACCTAAAGAGTTGTAAAGAATGTCTTTGAATTTTAGCAACTTGTTATGTACAATTTTTTTACAGATAAAATGATGGACCAAAATTTGCCCAAATCTATTACTTTCTGCCTTTGTAGTACTTCCCCATCCCATGCTATTTTCTGGGGAACCATCATGCCAAGATGCAGAAGTGGCATACTCTGATTCTCAGTAGGTTGGCCATATTGGGGGTGTCCCTGAATTCTGGGTAGGTTCCAGAAATACAGGATATGTATGTTAAGTGCTAACTTGGGGCAGACTGTATGTGCTCTATGGGCCATATATAGCCCTCACAATCCCAAATGGAGTTCTCTAGCACCCTCTAAATATTATTTTTTTAAAAAAAGTGACAGGCTGAAGAAGGCCCCCGTGACCTCCAGAGGGCATGGGGGGAATTTTACCATGTTTTGTGGGGTCTCCAGCACCCCTTGTTCCCACAATAAAATTAATTTTTTTTTATAGAAAATTGGCCACTAGACTAGAGGCTTTTGTAGTTTTTTAAAAAATAAATTTATATAAGAAAAGTTTAGGGTGAGGTAGGCATAATGGGACTGGCCCTCCAAGCTCTGAGGTTGGTTATGTGAGGCCCTCATAACTCTGGTGAATGACTGCCCACTCCTGCTACTCTCAGTATATTTCCATGAAGACAGCCATGTTAGAGTGAAAATAGCAAAGAGTCTTGTGGCACCTTTAAAACCAAGAAGTTTTATTTGGCTTAAGCATTTGTGGACCACAGTCATCTCCTTCAGATGGACTGGACATCTGAATACACTGAAATTTTCACGAGGTCAGAAGACACCCCCAAACTCACTCAATGCAATTTTTTTAACCTGGTGGGAGAGGGTTAAGCTTACCTTGGACTGGAGTGTGCTGCAGTGTGAGATTCATTCAGGAAAGGGAGCAAGATACTCAAAAGTTTTATTGCCTACTCACAACCTCACAAAACCTACCAAGAAGAAAAGATGAGCAACTTGGGTTGGTTTTCTTTTTTAGTCATGTTAAACTAACGACCACCAGATCGCTGTCTCAGAGGAAGCAACAAAAGGCACACACAGAAAAGAAAATCAAGTTAGAATGGCTGAGAAAACAACTCTAGGTTTGGAAAGCAACTTGTGAGGACACTGCTTGGTGTTCAAATGGCAACAAAGCTCCTCTGCCTTGATGTGCCTCCAATATCCCTGGTACTACCACTGGCTAAAAACCACAAGGTTGCTTTTGTTTTTTGGCCCCAACAAGGGGAAAAAGACAACTGAGGATGGTGCAGTTGGAAGCCTAGTGAGATGAACAGAAGCCAGAGGTCAAGGCTTGGCACTAATAAGACTTTGTCTGCTGGCTGGAATAAACTTGTTAAATTAAAAACAAAACAAAACAACCTTTTGTTGGTCAAAAGTCACACTGAGACAATGGTAAGAAAGGAACTTCGTAGAAAAAGCCACCACCTCTTCCTATCTCCTCACAAGTTCATAGCATTGAAACAAGAAGCCCATCTTCCCCCGCTACCCCAAGACCTGAAGAGACAGCTGAAGACTCCAATCAAGTTTGGGGAGCGGGGAGGCAGAGAGGCTGGGATCCATTACCTGTCTCAAGAAGCGACCTAGAGCAATATACAGGCAGGGTCTTAGTCACAGCTGCATTGCTGAAGGAGTTCTAAGGACTGCAGTGCTTTCTCGAAAAGAGTGTGCTCAAGTGCTGATAGGGAGGGCAGGCATCCTTCAGATCGAATCCTGTCAAGTCCAAGGTGCCCACGCTCGCAGGTATGCACTGGACTCTCATTCAGCAGGATTTTGTTTGGAGTCAAATATTTCCTGACAGAAATGAAATGTGCATGTTTGGGAAGAGGGCCAGCAGAAACGTGCTAGTGCAGATGGGCCCAGAGCTCCGAAAACCCTGATGAGCAGGGGAAGGCAGGAGACCCACTGTTATTAGTAACCTAGGCAGCCTTTACACACTTGGAACTCACATTATAAATATAAAATCATATCTGCTACAAACAGAAGACTTATATTGTACATCTTTGACCCATATACACAAGAACACAATATACACATAATGCCTTGGAGGAGTATCATTGTCACAGAAAGGAGAATTTTTGAAGCAGAGCTCTCCCCCCTCCACTTCATTTCACACAGCACCTCAGTCAGTCAGTCAGTCATTCAGTCACAGGAAGAGTCCTGTCTTGCTCATTTATGTCACTCCAAACTGTGCATGGACAAGACAGTTGTTTGAACACATGTGCACCAACTTTGCAGAGATATGCTGCACATAAGACTGTGTGTGTGTGTGGAGTGTGTGTGTGTGTTATTAACTCTTGAAATGCTGTACTTCTTCAGACACGCTGAGTGAAGCTAGCCCCTGAAAGCTTCTAGTGTCCAATGGCACTGCCATTGCCTGGGCGGAACTCTTTGTAAGGCATCTTCATTGGGGAGTTTGATTGAACAGCATCTGAAGAAACAAGAGAATACAGGCCCAGTTTGGAGTGTGCAACTGTGTCAGTGCTCAGGCGAGTTAACAAGAGGCTGCAAGGCTTTGATGGCCCAGGCTGGAGCTTGGAGTTTACTTGTCCAGTCCCGAGTCCTTGAGCTCACGCCACCACCATAGCACGGGACACTAATGGCACATCCACACATGAAGTGGCAGGCAGGCACACGCAAAAGTTAAGACAGAAGTTTGTTGTAAGCTTTTTACAGCAACAGGTGGCTCCTGGTCAGAAAGCGTCCAAGGACTTGAATGATGAAATGCCACAGTGATTGGGATTGGGCCAGCATAAAGGGAGCAGAGGCAGAACCCTGGGACCTATCGGCGGTAATGGTTGGGGGCGTCTGCAAACATATATTTGAGCCTGTAGGCTTCTGCAAGGAGGAGTCCAATCTCTTCATTACCCCAGTGTATTGTGGGCAGATTTTGTAGCAACATGAGAAGGCCCTGGAAAAAAGAAAGGAACTTAGCACAGAGGTAGCAGCCAGGTGTGAATCTTATCTTAAATAAACAAAACTTCCATTTGCATTTCTGTGGCTTGACATGTCCAGCTTCCTCAGCTAATGGAGAAACATTAATCCACACTGTGTTTCATTAAGTATGCATCACAAACACCAAATAACAGATCTGTACTACTTTAAAGGGAATGGGACAATGGTGACCATGTCAACAGGTGGGAAATAATGTCATGCATTTCAGAATTGGGATCACATTCCAAAAAAATTGAATATTTTATTTTTGTTCTAACACGCAAGTTTACAAAACTGCACAGTCAGGGTGACTGCTGCATTGACTGCACACACAGAAAGTGTCTGGATTTCATCTCTGGATCAGCTAATTTCTCTCACATATTCTTATACCAGATGTACTGTTCATGTTGCAGTCTGTTGTTTCAGAATAGGCAGATAAATTTCTCAAGCAAGAGAATCATGGCGCACTCCCTCCTATCACCTCAAGATTTACCTGGAAGTCTTTTTCATCCAAGATCTCTTTCCGCCACTTAATCAAGAATGCAGCACAAACATATAAATGGAAATGAGAGAACCCCTCTGGCTCAGACTGTGAAAAATCAAAAAGGAAAAATATTTAGGGTTAGAAAAGAACAACTTGGATTTCAGTGCTTCTCCACATTTTATGGGTGATGTGCATGTGGGAGTATGTGGGAGCTTTTTTATATCTTTGTATGAATATACTGTCATGACAGCTAATGGTACAACCTATCCCCATATAAAGCCATTGCTGAGAGTGAAAAATGCCTACAGCAGATAGGGCAGCAATCCGTGGCAGCAATACACATGTATACCAAGGCAAGTTCCCCCCACATAGGTAGATAGAGTAAACTCCCATACCTGGTAGGTGTCCCAAAGGCGAATTGTGCAGCGAAGAGGAAGCTCTCTCATTAGTAAATTGTTCATCCAGCGAAAGGCAAACTGCAGGTATTCGACTTCGTATTCCCTAAAGTGATTGTGTACCTGCTCTGAAACAGCACATTCCATTTACTCTGCTGAACACAGAGTGCCACCCCCCACAAACCTTGCAAGGCATCTCCCTAAAGCTCCACTTTCATTCACACAGCCATCAACCTCAGTCTGTTTGTCCAACCAAATCCCTCCAGCACAACCAACCTACATCAAATGCTTCCCACAGGTACAGTTTAGACACTGCGGCCCCCTTAATGCTGAATCACAACCTGTCTTGCAGGCCTATCAGCTAATGGCCTCTTAATCTCCCTGGCAGTGCCCCATTTCTAACATCCTTAACAAACAGTCCTATTTCTACTTAAGAGCTTGGATGTCCTGATCCATCCCCACCCCCCTTAGCACAGCTGATTGGCTAAAGAAACTTTAGAACTCTGCTTTAGGCTTCATGGGATCACAGGGATCACAGAACTCTGCTTTGGGCTTCATGGGATCACAGGGATCACAGAACTCTGCTTTGGGCTTCATGGGACCACAGAACTCTGCTTTGGGCTTCATGCCCCTTCACGGATTGCTGCCTTGTCGTGGCGAAGGGGCTTGAGTAATTCAGAGAAGCTATGGGCTATGCCGTGCAGGGCCACCCAAGACGGACAGGTCATAGTGGAGAGTTCTGACTAAACGCGATCCACCTGGAGCAGGAACTGGCAAGCCACTCCAGTATCTTTGCCAAGAAAACCCCATGAACAGAAACAAAAGGCTAAAAGATATGACGCTGGAAGATGAGCTCCTCAGGTCGGAAGGCGTCCAACATGCTACTGAGGAAGAGCGGAGGACAAGGACAAGTAGCTCCAGAGCTAATGAAGCGGTTGGGCCAAAGCCGAAAGGACGCTCAGCTGTGGACGCGCCTGGAAGTGAAAGGAAAGTCCGATGCTGCAAAGAAAAATACTGCATAGGAGCCTGGAATGTAAGATCTATGAACCTTGGTAAGCTGGATGTGGTCAAACAGGAGATGGCAAGAATAAACATTGACATCCTGGGCGTCAGTGAACTAAAATGGACGAGAATGGGCGAATTCAATTCAGACGATTATCATATCTACTATTGTGGGCAAGAATCCCGTAGAAGAAATGGAGTAGCCCTCATAGTCAACAAAAGAGTGGGAAAAGCTGTACTGGGATATAATCTCAAAAATGATAGAATGATTTCAATACAAATCCAAGGCAGACCTTTCAACATCACAGTAATCCAAGTTTATGCACCAACCACCGATGCTGAAGAGGCTGAAATCGACCAATTCTATGAAGACTTACAACACCTTCTACAATTGACACCAATGAAAGATGTTCTTCTCATTATAGGGGATTGGAATGCTAAAGTAGGGAGTCAAGAGATAAGAGGAACAACAGGTACGTTTGGCCTTGGAGTTCAAAACGAAGCAGGGCAAAGGCTAATAGAGTTTTGTCAAGAGAACAAGCTGGTCATCACAAACACTCTTTTCCAACAACACAAGAGGCGACTCTACACATGGACATCACCAGATGGGCAATACCGAAATCAGATTGATTATGTTCTCTGCAGCCAAAGATGGAGAAGCTCTATACAGTCAGCAAAAACAAGACCTGGAACTGATTGTGGCTCTGATCATCAGCTTCTAATAGCAAAACTCAATCTTAAACTGAAGAAAGTAGGAAAAACCACTGGGCTAGTCAGGTATAATCTAAACCAAATCCCTTATGAATACACAGTGGAAGTGAAGAACAGATTTAAGGAACTCGATTTGGTGGACAGAGTGCCTGAAGAACTATGGATGGAGGCTCGTAACATTGTACAGGAGGCAGCAACAAAAACCATCCCAAAGAAAAGGAAATGCAAGAAAGCAAAGTGGCTGTCCAAATAGCAGCCTTACAAATAGCAGAGAAGAGAAGGGAAACAAAATGCAAGGGAGATAGGGAAAGTTACAGAAAATGGAATGCTGACTTCCAAAGAATAGCAAGGAGAGACAAGAGGGCTTTCTTAAATGAACAGTGCAAAGAAATAGAGGAAAATAATAGAAAGGGAAAAACCAGAGATCTGTTCAAGAAAATTGGAGATACCGTGATTCCCCGAAAATAAGACAGGGTCTTATATTAATTTTTGCTCCAAAAATTAGGGCTTATTTTGAGGAGATGTTTTATTTTACAGTCATGTCATCTTCTGGTTGCTGCACAATGCTGCACAATGGTGGAGGGCGGGGTTTCACTTAACTAGGGCTTATTTTTGGGGTAGGGCTTATATTTTGAGCATCCTGAAAAATCATACTTGGGCTTATTTTCAGGTTAGGTCTTATTTTCAGGGAAACTGGGTATTAAAGGAACATTTTGTGCAAAGATGGACATGATAAAGGACAAAAATGGTAGGGACCCCACAGAAGCAGAAGACATCAAGAAGAGGTGGCAAGAATACACAGAGGAATTATACCAGAAATATTTGGATGTCCCGGACAACTCAGATAGTGTGGTTGCTGACCTTGAGTCAAACATCCTGGAGAGTGAAGTCAAGTGGGCCTTAGAAAGCATGGCTAACAACAAGGCCAGTGGAGGTGATGGCATTCCAGTTGAACTATTTAAAATCTTAAAAGATGACACTGTTAAGGTGCTACTCTCAATATGCCAGCAAGTGGACAGAGGATTGGAAAAGACCAGTCTACATCCCAATCCCAAAGAAGGGCAGTGCCAAAGAACGCTCCAACTACCGTACAATTGCACTCATTTCACACGCTAGCAAGGTTATGCTCAAAATCCTACAAGGTAGGCTTCAGCAGTATGTGGACCGAGAACTCCCAGAAGTACAAGCTGGACTTCGAAGGGGCAGAGGAACTAGAGACCAAATTGCTAACATGCGCTGGATTATGGAGAAAGCCAGAGAGTTCCAGAAAAAACATCTACTTCTGCTTCATTGACTACGCAAAAGCCTTTGACTGTGTGGACCACAGCGAACTATGGCAAGTCCTTAAAGAAATGGGAGTGCCTGACCACCTTATCTATCTCCTGAGAAATCTATATGTGGGACAGGAAGCAACAGTTAGAACTCAATATGGAACAACTGATTGGTTCAAAATTGGGAAAGGAGTACGACAAGGCTGTATATTGTCTCCCTGCTTATTTAACTTATATGCAGAATACATCATGCGAAAGGCTGGATGAATCCCAAACCGGAATTAAGATTGCTGGAAGAAATATCAATAACCTCAGATATGCAGATGATACCACTCTGATGGCAGAAAGTGAGGAGGAATTAAAGAACCTCTTCATGAGGGTGAAAGAGGAGAGCGGAAAAAATGGTCTGAAGCTCAACCTCAAAAAAACTAAGATCATGGCCACGGGCCCCATCACCTCCTGGCAAACAGAAGGGGAAGATATGGAGGCAGTGACAGACTTTACTTTCTTGGGCTCCATGATCACTGCAGATGGTGACAGCAGCCACGAAATTAAAAGACGCCTGCTTCTTGGGAGGAAAGCGATGACAAACCTAGACAGCATCTTAAAAAGCAGAGACATCACCTTGCCGACAAAGGTCCGCATAGTCAAAGCTATGGTTTTTCCAGTAGCGATATATGGAAGTGAGAGCTGGACCATAAAGAAGGCTGACTGCCGAAGAATGGATGCTTTTGAATTGTGGTGCTGGAGGAGACTCTTGAGAGTCCCCTGGACTGCAAGGAGAACAAACCTATCCATTTTGAAGGAAATCAATCCTGAGTGTTCACTGGAAGGACAGATCCTGAAGCTGAGGCTCCAATACTTTGGCCATCTCCTGAGAAGAGAAGACTCCCTGGAAAAGACCCTGATGTTGGGAAAGTGTGAAGGCAAGAGGAGAAGGGGACGACAGAGGACGAGATGTTTGGACAGTGTCATCGAAGCTACCAACATGAATTTGACCCAACTCCGGGAGGCAGTGGAAGACAGGAGGGCCTGGCGTGCTCTGGTCCATGGGGTCACGAAGATTCGGACATGACTTAATGACTAAACAACAACATTGGGCTTCATGGTAGCTTTGCACAACTCACACCTAATGTACACAAACCATCAAGTTCAGATTTTCTTTTAGTAGCTTCAATCTCACCTACCATCAATCCGGCTGACAAGTTCCTCCAGTGCTTTGACTTTCTTTTGGATCCCTGGTTGTGCAAAAGTGTAGTTATCCTACAGCAAAAAAACCACATGAGTTTAAAAGAACTGAGTCCAGTGAAACTAGCTATAGACTGGAAGTACTTCCCCATAATTTCAAGCATTACATGTAGCATGTTCTCTTGCTAAACAATGAACCACAGGACGGTGGCAGGAGGGAAACCACTGGAGGGATGAGATTCTTTGAGAAGTTTTGTTAGCAGCAGTGAATAAGAGAGAAGAAAGAGTTAAGCTATTAACCATTTATGTTTTTACTGGCTGGATTACTGTAACACACTCTCCTTGGGGCTGCCTATGGAAAGTGTTATGAAACTTCAGCAGGTCCAAAGCACAGCAGTCAGATTGCTAACTGGGGCCAGTCACAGGGGTCATAGAACTCCGCTGTTACAGCAGCTCTACTGGCTGCCAATCCGCTTCTGGGCAGAATGCTGGTTCCAGCCTATAAAGCACCTAAATGGCTTGGGCCCAAGCCATCTGAAGGACTCATCTCCCCTTATGAACCTGATTGAGTGTTAAGACCATCAGAAGAGGGCGTTCTCTCAGTCCCACCACCTTCATAGGTGTGTTTGGTGAGAACACGGGAGTGGGGCCTTCTCTGTTGCTCCTCTCAGGCTTTGGAACTCCCTCCCACAGAAAGCTAGGCTGGCCCCATCTTTACTTCTGCAAGCAGGCAAACACCTATCTCTTCAGGCAAGCTTTCCCTCAGTGACTGGTTACCTGAGTGGGGTTTTTAAATGGATTGTTGTACCGTACTGTTTTGAATGTGCTTTGGTGGTGCTTATGCTTTTTAATATAATATTTGTTCAATCCTTTCTAGTAATTGTATACTCACTGTTGTTAACTTTAAAATACTGTCTTTTAATGATGTAAACTGCCTTGGGTCCTTTTTTAAGGAGAAATTTGGGGTAAAAGATAGTTTAAATAAAAATAAATTTAAAAACACCATAACGAGCCATTTTTCTCATGAGTCTGTATGAAAAAAACCCCAATGTAAGTATGGATAAAGATGGAGGAATTGCTAGACAGCCCTCTTCCCCATCAACAAGTACACAAGTACTTTTCTCTCTGTGTGTAATACCTACTAAACTAAGAATCTACTATACATTTATATCCTTTCCAATAGTAGTAGGGAAGCTTTCTTGGCCCACCAGCTGTCTTAGATTTCAACTCCTAGACCCCAGATTTCAATTCCCTCTTCCTTCTTCCACAATATGCCTTCCAACTTAAAATTCATAGGTACTGGGAAGAATTTTTAGTCTATAGTTTCTTAGAGGGATAAATTTATAGGCTGGCTGCCGATAATGAGAGTTGTAGTCTAACACATCTGGAGAGTGCTGGATTAGAAAAAGCTGTATTTGATTTTTACATTGTTCTCTATGATCCTTTCAACTATTGCTGCATTTAGCGTCAAATACAGTGGGTAAGGCTGAATTTATTTCAACCAGCAAAATATATGAAGTAGAATAAATTAAGCAGAACAATGAAAAGTATGCAAATATTGTGAATTGCAGGAATTCATGTAAGGGAAAAGTTAGTTCTTTAGGTGCAGAATTCAGTTTGCCTGGAATGTAGTATTTTATGTTTTGGAAGGTTTACTTTTTAAAATCATGGTTGTTACAGTTTTCTACATATTCTCTCCTATGAAGGTTCAAAGGGGACAGGAAGCAAGAGTAAGGAAGTAGTATCTACCTGTATCCCATCTAGGAGTTTACTCATACACCAAAAGCTGTCTGCTTCAATGCTCCGCATCACATCCTGAGAAAGGTTTCTTACATCAAAGTTCTCCACATCCTCTTCTGAAAAAGAAAGGGCAAAAGATATCAAGAAAAGAGTAAAGAGTAGGGATGTGGTTCCTGACTCTGCCTCCCCCATTTTTCAATGTCGTTCTCATGCATCTCTCATGCTTGCATGTTTAGATGCCAGCAAGACTGCTGTCCTCTGTCTTTCACTGTAGGTCTGTTCTTCATCACTGGAGCAGCTGTTATTGGTGATGGCTATTACTAAATGCAACACCACACAAACAAGTATGTGTTTGTGTGCAACTCAGCACTGGACACCTGAGAAACTCATTTCTCTTGGGTTATTTCTTTAAATAAATTAGTTTCTGATTCTTATGATTGCAAAGATAAGTTGAAGGTGCCCGGTAAAACGTTAGAACCCAGAGATGATTATCATGACTGTCATTGTTCTAGACTGGAGTACCATGCATAGTTTGAGGCTCTATTCCAAGAGTAGCTAAAATGAGCCACTCTTAGCACAGACTACTGTCTTTTTGCCTTTTCACTACAGAACACACCCAGGCCTACCTATGTACAAGATTGCATTAAGACACACAAGATGCAACCTTCAATCTCTTTTTTTACAAACCATTCCTGGACCTAACTTGTAAATGTGGACAAGTACAGTGGTGCCTCGCAAGACGAAAGTAATTCGTTCCGCGAGTAGCGCCGTCTTGCGAAATTTTCATCTTGCGAAAAGCGGTTTCCCATAGGAATGCATTTCAATGCATTCCTATGGGAAACCTCGCAAGACGAACGAATTATTTTCGTCTTGTGAGGCATCAGTCTTGCGGAAAAAAAAATCATCTTGCGAAGCACGGCCATAGAAGAAGCCGTCTTGCGAGTCACCAACACGATCGCAAAACGCTTTCGTCTTGCGAGTTTTTTGTCCGGCAAGGCGTTCGTCTTGCGAGGCACCACTGTATAGCTGTTAGCATATGTTCTTAGACAAGGTGTCCAAGTGGGAGGTTGCCTGCAGACTGCAACAGACTTGAATAAAACTATTAGAAATTCTTTTTTAATCAGTTTTGAAGCTTAGGTTTGGAATGGAAATGGTCTTGATTGCTCTGTAGCTCATGGATCTCTCAGGGGCCTATAACGTCATCAACCATGATATTCTTTTAGATAGATGATTTTAAATATCTTTTTAGATAGATGGAGGTTCATCCTCCTATATTATTAAGATCAACACAGAAACAATCAGAGCGGTCATTCAGAAATCTAGACTAAAATATCATCAATACGTGAAGACACCAATTCTCTTTTTTATCGTAGTGACTAGAGAGACAGTGTGCAAATACTCAGCGGCTTGCTCCTTTTTATTACTTCAAGTATTTTGGGACTGTGCATATAGTCCAAAAGCAGACAGGGACTTTAGCTTCAAGAATAAAACCTCACATCCTCTCACAGATGGGGAAAAAGCAAGGAGGAACATTCAGAAGAAGAAACACTGGAGGAGGAACATGGAAAGGGAACAAGAAGAGGAAATGGGGTGGGGTGATGTATCATATGACTAGATGGAGGATTTCCATGACATTTCACATTTTCTCTGCAACCTACATTTGAACCCATGTTAATGAGTAATCGGGCCTTTCTCACCATATTACTCATAAACATGTCCAAATCCACCCATAAACTCAAGCATAGGTTGAAGAAGAAGAAAATGACATGTCATACAAATCCTGCCATCCAGAGACCTGTGGGAGAGAACCAAAGGTATGCAAGCGGTGGCTGTTCCCAGCCATCTAGAAGCAACCAGGGCAATCTTTAACCTTGGCAGAAAGGGAACTAAAGGCGATGACTTACTTAAAGAGATTTTGTTTTGCTGCATTTTTGCTAGGACAGAGTGACAGAACTCTCCACACAGGATGCCTGTTGGTTATTATCCCTCCTCCCTGCATTTTGCGTAAAGCTCTGCAGAATCATTATTCTGTTATATTTCAGAAAGGATGATGATCCCCTGTACATGATGGAGCCTAAAACTGTGGAATATAAATATTTTTTTGCATGGGGCACATCTTCATGTGAAGTCCTTGGCACACATTCCATAACAGCATTGTGGCATTTCTAACAGATAATTATAACAGTTTGTTATATCAATTATTGTTTACAATAGGTTCCAGGCATGAATCACAGGTCCATTCTCAAGTGACTTTTAAGAGGCGCACAAAGAGTCGTGGAAGTACGCTGAAATACAGAAAAGTGCTGCATATTTCTAAAAATGAAGACCAAGATTTGTAGTGACCAAGAGTTAACAGAAATCATTCTGAACTATAGAGGTCCACTTTTGTTGGAGGTAGAATCGTTTTCTTCTCTACTTCCAAATTACTGGACATTGTTTGCACTTACTAGTATCAGCCTTATGTGATGATTTGAAGGACAGAAGCACCAACCAACTTTCATATCATTCACAAGCCCCTTATATTATAAGTCTCAATCATACTTTTGCAACAGAGGGGAGAAAAGACTAGACCAAAAAATAATAATTGTAGCCATCAAAATTATGCAATACTGCTGTCCAAATTCCCCTCGCCCCTACAAAGGCCAACTTATCTAATCAAAATATACAATTAAAAAAAAAAAGTTAAAATGATGCACAACAAAGAGGTTGACATTCTGGTCACAGGATCAGGATTGCTTTTAAGGAACAGAATTCCAGGCTGCTTCTACTTCAAAAGGGGAGGTTTTGAGCCAGAAAAATCTTCCACATCCAATCAAAAAGAGAAAGAAAAAAGTCATGTGGTCCTTATATCCAGTCTGAAGACAATGATGGGCAATACCTTTATTATACCCCAGAAAATGGCATTTCTGGTCACTTGAGACCCATAGCTCCTCCATGACCTGCCCTGTCCATCTAGGCCAGTGTTGGGGTATCTATTCTGCAGGGGTGGGCTATGTGTGGCCTGCACACTGCATTTAGCCTCCAGAGGTCAAAATGTGGTGTCCTGTCTGCTCTAATGCCTGTTCTCGACAAGGAATGCAAATCCTGCTGCTTTCTGCCTCTCTCCATGGTGGCTGCTTTACTAATGGATATCGCAGAGTGTCTCTGTGAAGAGAGGCTTTGGCTGGCAGCATTGAACAGGAGGCTATGCTTCCTTCATGCTTCTTTTACAAAGCCAAGGACAAGCCATTCAAATCTCCTGCAGTGTTAAGAGCTACTGCTGAGGAACTGGCCTAGTTCTCTGGTTCAAGGGATTGAAGGCTAAGAGCCCGGGAAGGGCAGCTGCTTTGCAACACAGACAGGCAGGCACCCAACTCTATATGCTGAATTTGGGAAAGATGGATCCAAATATGCTTTACATTCTAGTTCCTTATCTGAGTTTGCTGCTTATGCGATCCTGTTAGCCTAAAACATGTTTAACCTCCATTTCAAAAACCAAATCCTTACAGAATAACTGTCATTCACTGATCTCTATAGGAAAATTGCCCTGTCCTGTATTCCTGGTTACCCTGTAACCTAATGACTTTTGCATTTTAATCCAGAAAGTGAATTTGGATGAATAATTCAGTATTTGGATGAAAAAAAGTTAACAAAAACACATGTATCTTTGATGAATTTGATGACAGCAATGATGCTAGGATAAGGGCTTTTTAACCTTATAGTTATGTGCTGCTTTTCTAAATTAAACCAGTTCTACTCCGAGCCACTGCTTACCTTGCCAGAGAAGGGGAAATGCAAATGCCTCCCATCCTCAAAGACAAACACCAGCTGTTTTAACTAAAAATAAAAGCACTGGGACTGCCTATCTTGGACTTTCTGTATAATATGTAGTCCTGTTATTAAGTTTCATCAAGTCGTTTGTAACTTACAGCAGCCCTGTGAATTAATGACCTCCAACAGGTCCAATTATTAATAGCCTTACTCAGAACTTGAAAACTAAAGGCCATAACTTCCTTTATTGAGTCAGTCCACTTCATGTTCAATCTTCCTCTTTTCCTACTATCTTCAAGTTTCCTAGCTTTATTGTCTTTTCCAGTGAGTCTTGGCTTCGTGTCATGTGTGTAAAGGACAACAGCTTCTGAGCTTCTAATGAGAGATCAAGCTTGACTTGGTCTAGCACTCCCTTGTTTTCCTTCTGGGCAGTCCATGGTATCTGTAAAGCCCTCTTTGATCCTATTATGAATTTATTTATTTGTCAGCATTCTTCATTTCCAGCTTTCACATCCATACATACTGATATCGGGAATGTTATAGTATGGATCATCATGGCCTTACACTTAAGGACCTTTTCTAGCTCCTTCAGAGCTGCCATTCCAAGTTTGTGTCATCTTCTGATTGCAGTTTGATTCATGACTGAATATTTAGCTTTGTCTTAAACAGAAGGGCTAATCACAGCATATGGCTCTTAAAGATGTTTGTGTCAGCCAAAGATTTGAGCTGCCACAGGTGCTGTGTGCTACTTGAATGCAAGCCCTTAACATCTAAAGTACTTAGGGTCAATTTAAACTCACAGTTGGCAGCATTACAGTGCTACCAGCTAATGCAAGTTGAGTTACTATCTGGGTGCACAATGAAGTAATCACACAACTCCTTCTGTACCATGCAGCAAAATCAGCCCAACCCCATTCAGACAGTCATAAAGATTCTTAGAATAGTCTTTTTATAACCTGAAGACAGATTCACATTTTCTCTTAGGTACTCAACATCTAAGCTGGCAAATGTATTACAGTAGGAACATAAGGGGCATGTTGGAGCAGACTAAAGATCTATCTAGTCCAGCATTTTGTTAACAAGGTGGTGTGATGTAGTGATGTCAGTCAGCTTGGGTGACTTTAAAAGGGGATCAGACAAATTTGTAGGGGCTATCAATAACAGTAATCACAATTCCTATATATTGCCTCCAGTATCAGAGGGACACTGCCCCTCAATTACAGTAGCTGGAGTACAAAAGAAGGAAGGCTGTATTGCATTCATATCCCCTGAGAGATTCCCACAAGCGTCTCATTTGCCTTTGTGGAAACGGAATGCTAAATCAGGCAATTCTTTGGTCTGATCCAGCAAACCTAGCTTATGCTTTTATGATTTATGCTCTTTTATGCTTGTTTGCTGTGGTACAACTTGGCCATGTGAATGTGCATGTGTCATTTAGTTAGTGTTTCGTGTAGCTTTATTTTTACAACTTAAACCTAGATGACTCTGGTACATGAACAAACACACATACATAAATATACGTATATTTACCACCAGCAAGCTTGTTAAAGCCTATTCCCATAACCTAATCAGAATAGTGAGGAAAACTGATTGGAACTTGGATGGCATAAAGAAACCGTTGTGTTAGTGATCCAAAAAGCCGTGGGTGGAAGTCCCGACTGCATTCAGCTATGCTCAGACTGATATTTAGAGCTTAAAGGATTAACTGGGTGCAGCTGGAGGGCTGCCCATTTTTTCTTTACCCCCTAATAGATACCTCCCACAAAGAACAACATGCCAGCTCGGGAGAAAAGACATCACAGAACAGCAGGAAGGTCCGATGCTATGGCAGCCCAGCAGCAAACAGCATATGAGGAGCATTAGGACAACACAGAAGGCAGCAGGGGACTAACAGGCAATGACAGCGAAGGAAGGAGAAATGGGAGATGGTCCCAGGCAGCCATCCTGAGTTTTTGAAACACACATTGTCATCAGCACTAACTGCAGCTTCATGAAAACCCTCCAGAATTACAAGGGCATAAGAGCTCTTAAAACAATGTCTTACCCATCAAAGATCTGAAAGTTAAATCTAGCTCTGAGCAATTAATGTTTGCAGCAATGATGACCCCTCAGTTCTCCGCATCAAACCTGAAGGAAAGGCACCATGCACTGTTCTGAGCCTAGGGGCAACAGCCTTTTAAAAGAGAGAAACCAGTTTGCTGCCCAGTTTTCCCAGTACTAGAAAATTCAGATTCCAGCAAAAGAGGTTTTCACTCTTCACAGAATCAAAGGGAGCTTTACAAACTAAAAAAGTGCCTATTAATTTGTGTGTTGTAGGACAAGATTTTCACTGTACTTGCAGACAAATTTAGAGATTTATTTGTTCAATCAATCAGCTGCCTTTCAATTTTACCAACAGCTCAGTCTAAGCTGCTTTCTTCAGAAATTAAAAGAAGTGGGAGATGCTTATTCCTGTAACACACTAGAATCAAAGTAGCCTCATAAAATTCAAGTGTTCCCACCTCTATCAGTTCCAAGACCTATGCAGATCAATACGGTCCACTCTGAGTAACCAATGGAGGTTTCTGGCAATTCGTCTGTAGATTAAATGTTACAGTCCTAGGCAATGGGTGAGAAATTCAGGCTCAAGGGAAAGAGAATGTGGTACCAGGCAATACCACAAGATCAACTGTACTGCCGTCTTGTAGAATTTGTCTTCCCACTCCCATTAAGAGTGAATATAGGCATGTCAATAATGAAGATGGGGGCCCCGTGGACCAAGAATCAAGTTGGCATCAGAATTTATTCAGCACATACGTCTTTATACAGAAGTACTACAAGCTGTAACAACTATCTGCTCTGAAAGTTTGTGTTTGATTTCATCAACGATGTTGGTAGAATAAAGGGCTGCACTTCAATGTGCTTTTTAAAAATTTCTTATATACAGTTATCTCTGTTTTATATGTACATAGGGTGGAACTGGAATGAGCTGAGAAATAGACTATACGGCTGGAATCCTGATAGAGAAAAAAAATGTGTAATGGCAGTTGTGCAAGCTGTCCAGTGTCGTGTCAGTCACACAGTCAGTTCCACCAGTGCAGCCCTAGTCATACATTAGACACCTTGCCAAGAGGGGGCATTTCTGCAGTTACTCTTTTGCACATGGTATTTCCCAACAGGATGCTGCATAAGTATGTAAGCAAAAATGGATACAGAGAAGTGCATGACTTGAGATCATTGCCCATTTATCCATCAGAGAAGCCCACTTTTTAAAAACATCCAATTTAGCACTCATCAGTCTATGTCACCTTCTCTCAGCCTTGTCCAAATGAACAGGATGATTTTCCTATATACTGCCGAACACTTCTTCTGTTACATTTTTGAAAGTCCATAGTCTCTGATTTGCAGCCATGGTACTTTATTCTGCCTTAGAAGCACATGGTTCTTTGGTTAATATGTTCCCAGTCCTTGGTGTCATGAGTAACTCCATCAGGAAGATGGTTCTCATCCAATCAAAAAATACTGTTCTATTAGCACAAGAGGTGAGAAAGTCCCATTATCATGTGTAGACAAAATCTTCAGCGCATGATGCAACAAATCATGCCACATGTATCCCACATCCTAAGTTAGCCCTGCATCCCAAGGGGTACCACTGCAAAAGGTGTTTCCAAAACCAAGAGATTCGGCATCCACTAGCAAATCTAGAATTATGATGGATCTCCACAATGTGATGAGGTCCCACAGACATCAACCTACAAATCATGCTTTGCAAAGCAAGGGTAAAACTACTGAATAAACGTGAAGTCTTGAATTAACAAGCCCTGTGATAACAGGGCTCTCAAACATACAGCTATTTTATTCTTTTAAATGGTTGCAGCAAAACACCTGAATTTAATTGGTACTTGCCATGGTAACTGGCAAGATACATTAAATGGTTGTTGATGCTGCACATGTCCATGCACTTCATTAACACATACTGTGGAGCTCACAGCTACTAATGGCACCGTACTGTACATGTACTGTGCCTCTTGAGTATTTTGTGACGTACACCATGCCTTCACACTTCACCCACATTCCTCTATGAACACCAGTAAACCCAGCTGCTATGTGGAGTGTGAAGCAGTCCTTAATTTCAAGAGTTCAAGCCTATCTAGTAGTCATTCCCCTATTTCCAAAAAAGTGATGGTCACAGCTATTTATCTGTTTGTGGACATTTCCAGAAGGGTAGCAGTGTACATTTGAGGCAGCAAAAGCAACAAAGATTCTTATAGCACCTTAAAGACTAACTAGTTTCACTTTGTGAACAGCAATCTCCTATGACTAGAGGATTCTGGAAGTTACAGCTCATGAACATTTCTTTAAGGTGCCACAGATATGGTATTTGTTTGCGGGCTTGTGTACCTGCTACACAAGAGTGGGGAAAAGAGACTTTTGCTTTTTCATGTATTCTATTGTTGTATTTGGTAGAAACTTTGGTCATAATAGGATCCTAACTGTAGGATCCTAATCATATAAAAAAGCTTCAGAGTACTGAGTAATAATGTGGCTAAGCATGCTCACTTCATAGCTAGCTGGCCTTCTTAGGGAAGCTAGTATCGCTCAGTTTTAACTACTCCCTTGAGCAGCACAGGGAAAATAGTACTGAAGCACCTTAAAAGGCTGATACCAGGAAGATTTATTCAACCTGGTGCCCTCTGAATGTGTTAGACTAGAATTTCCATCATTCCCAGCCTTCTACCTTTCCTAGCCAGCACAGGAGGGAATGACAATCCAATATATGTGAAGGGTTCTAATCCAACACATCTGGAGGGTGCCAAATTGAACAAAGTGGACTTAAGGACTAGTCAGGGTGTATACAAAGCTTTCTTTGATGCCTTATTATTGTCACAATTTTTCATATTAATATTCAAAGTTTATAAAACTCTGCATTATTGTTTATAACACTCTGAATTGATCATTGATGCTTTCCAGGAAAGGTAGTGCTTTGTTTCAGAACATGTACATGCACAATATAGGTATATGAACTAGTATAAATAACAGTGTTTAATAATTTGAAATGTTGGTTTGGAACTCAGAATATTTTAAATGATGCATAGTAATATATATATATATTTATTTCAGATGCAAGTAGATAACACCATGTGATTTCATTGCACTTGCTTACACTTCTTGCTCTTCTGGAAGCAAGAACTTGGAACAAATTAGGAGCCAACAATATGGTGCACTAATTCAAATTGCCAATGCTATGCTAGCCCATATTAACAAGAATATGGTTTCCACACCTCAGGAATTTATTTCACTGCACCTGCTATTAAGGCTTTACTGGAACTACTGTGTTCATTAAAGTGGAACACAGAGCAACACAGATATTAAGAACATGAACAGAATTCTGCTGCAAAAAGGGTACAGAAAGAAAATATACTTTACAGGTCCTCTTTAAATCCTAAAATTAAAGATCAACCAATTCAACCTCAAACTGTCTGTATCATCCTAAGTAGCCTGCCACCAAGGAGGCACAAACCGATATGTTAAACAACCTCTGTAAGCCCAGCTGGCATGGCTACTAGAAATCATGGGACCTTAGTCCAACCTGAGAGGCACCAGGTTGGAAGAATGATTCAGAGAGCTAAGAAAATTAAGAAAGGTGGCTTGGATGGCAGTTATTTAAGAATTTCAGAGCCAGCAGGAGGGAGAGAGGCACAAGAATAATTGTTGTCTGCTGTTACACCAATAGGACAAGTGAGCAAATTAAAAATTAAGCTAGTTTAAGTAATTTCAAGATGGGTTATTGTGTTCTGAGATAGGCAAAGGTAAAGGATCCCTTTGACATTTAGTCCAATCGTGTCCGACTCTAGGGCGCGGTGGTCATCCCCGTTTCCAAGCCGTAGAGCCAGCGTTTGTCCGAAGACAGTTTCCGTGGTCACGTGGCCAGCGCGACTAGACATGGAACGCCGTTACCTTCCCACTGAGGTGGTACCTATTTATCTACTCGCATTTTTACATGCTTTCGAACTGCTAGGTTGGCAGGAGCTGGGACAAGCGACGGGAACTCACTCCGTCGCGTGGATTCGATGTTACGACTGCTGGTCTTCTGATCTTGCAGCACAGAGGCTTCTGTGGTTTAACCTGCAGCGCCACCATGTCCCCTCAGCGTTCTGAGATAGCTATGGGTAAATATTTTATTACAGTATCTGCTTTTGCAGATTGTAGCCCATCATCAGAGACAAAAAGCAGCGTTAAACTGAAGTTCAGGTATATACACATGCTTGTAAACTGTATGAACACACTTGCAGTTCTGATTAACACCTCATACATCTGATAAAATGGCCTATAATCCACAAAAGCTCATCCTGTAATAAATGTGCCACAGAACTCTTTGCTATTTAGACTAAATGGTATCACCCAAAAGTCCCAACCCCTTTCTAATTGCAGAAGTGGCAGCAGTGAATTAAAATCCTTTTCCTTAAGGCTTTTCAAGTAAACACTTAAGTTGTACTGGGGTATCTAAAGTACTTATCGACATAATCCATTATATATTAAAGAAATGCAACTTTTTAGAGGATCTATGCATGTGCCAAGAACAAAGACAAGCCAGGAATTATATTTCATATCTATATTCATAGCTGAGCTTTGTAAATTCACTCATAGTTCTAAGTGGCAATTTAAAGACTAACAACTTTTATTAGGCATAATCTTTCACAGGCTAATCAAACTTGTCAGTCTTTAAGAGCTTACAAGACTCCTAGTGCCATGATGCAGCAGCCGCTTGAGACAGAGCACTGATCATAAATATAGTCTGTCAAGTTTTGTGAATTCAAAAGCAGTAGCAAACAATTTAGAGTAGACCTAATGAATCAGTGGAATCTTTCCAAGTGTTGTTTTAACATTTATCAGTTGATTCAAGGGGACTACTCTCATTGAAACCACCAACTGAATTTATGCCACCTTCTGGTATTCAGATTTGGTAGCCCTTGATGGAATATGTTTTCTGAGCTGAAACACCTGTTTTATTGGCAGGGGATGAAGGATTGCTGGATTGCTCATGTGTGCAATTAAAAGCATGGAGGCCCATTCAATGCTATTAAAATAACAGCTATGTTCATGCTTATACCCGAATAGGATACATGAATACAGGTAAAAGGAATGAGGCCACACATCCCTCATGAATACCTGTATTGCTTCCAAGATCACCGACTTATTCAAGCAGCAAGATCTACAGTGGGCTTCTACTCAGGTTCAGGGGAAAAAGCTAGGTATAAGTAGGGATGTGCACCAGCTTTAGAAAAAAGTGTCCCAAAAGGGTAGAGCAGGGATACGTGTGCATTTTTGGTTCAGCTACAGAGTAGTTCAAGAAGCCCTCAGTTATGCCTCTATTAATCACTGAAGTTTTCTCTTGTGTTTTTTTGGATTAGAAATGCTGTGATTTGGAGAGAGAAAAACTTAGCACCAGTTGCTATGGCCGAAGTCTCAATGAAAGCCATAACCTTCTACAGAAACTTCAGTAGCTGAGCCCTTAAGGATGACTCAGACCCATCTCAACAGATTCTACGTATTTCAATGCACTCAACCAAGCAGATATTTCACATCCAGGCATGGCAAAAGCAAGGTGTGTGATATCATTTATTAGACAGGCTGTGTTCTAGAATTTTCTTCTTTCTTTCAGAAAGCTAGCTACACTGAATGTTCATTACACTTAGAAGAGAGAGAGAGAGAGAGAGAGATGAATGATTAGCTGTCTCATGTAGGCTCTAACCAGCTAGGTCAGAGTCCTGCTCCCCACCCCACCCCTTTCTATTTTCTTTTTTAATACCTGCTGCTGGCCATAGTTGGGTGGATAAATGAAGAATGGGAGTTGAGTCATAAGTAGAGTGCACAGCTCCTGGAAAGGACGCTGAAGAATTTTTGCCTACACACTGAAGGTTCAACACAGTCCTAAAATTGATCGCACTATATAACTCCTGCCTTCCCCCAATCTGGAAACATATAAATACTTGCATGAACCCAAGAACAAACTGGTGCAGGCCACTGCCAAAACAGCCATAGGTGAGTTGTCCTGATCTGTATAGCACGTATTTGTATAAAAATGAGATTAGACAGTACTTGTACTTCCCTACTAGAAATCTTCATACTACGACACCTGATAAAGCAGGTTTCCACTCATGTTCCAGTAAAGATAGGCAGACGTTCCCTGCAGATTTCTCTGCCAAACACAGGGATGTGATGGGATACTGGGGGTGATGCTGAGGTGCACAGACCCATCCATTTTACAGGATGGGTTGTGAATTATGAATCTGGAAACAGGCTTGAGTAACTTCTTCAAACCAGTACTTCAATTTACTTGTTTTCCCTCCCATTTTTTTGGCCGGGGTATCAAAATTCAAGAGTTGGACAGATGGCTCAATGAGTTGGAACATGTGGCTGCGGAGTCAATATCAGGAGATTAATTTCCCACTATCTCCTGGGAGAAGAACCAGTATGTGTGGCCTTGAGTAAGCTACACAGTCCCACAGCATGCCTGAAAAACAGAACAGTAAACCATTTCTAAGTCCTTTATGCCTAGAAAACCCTGGAAAAAGTAGGAATAACTGGAATCAACTTGACAGTACAGATTTATTATGAATGAACAACTTCAGAAATTGATTATCTTGTGTTTTAATATTCATGTAGCACCCTGAAAAACATAAGCACTTTATATAAGTGTAGTGGTTACAGTGTTGAACTGAAATGTGGGAGAGCCAGGCTAATGAACCATGGAACTGAATGACATTGGACAGTCACCCTCTCAGCCTGATCTGATGCCCAGCTCTTATTTTGGATTTGTGTTTTTTTAAGAGGCTAAGAACTACACCATATTTATAGAACTATGAAAACTATATGGAAATATAACTAAAATGATGTGGAACTATTACAAACTATTCTGAAATCATAAGAAGCTTTAAAAGTATAGTTCTGGATTTTTATACGGCCCCATGTTTTTTCAGACCAAAACTCTAACATTCTCTTAATGCAGTGGCTAACCAACTGCTTATGTGAAGCCCATACAAAAGACATAAATTCAACTACAGCCTCTGTTCTCCAAAGACTGTCAACATGGAGGGCTGGGAAAAGCCCTATTTCCTATAAGCTAAAACCTTGGTTCATAAACAACATGGATTTCTGCAGCTGCACAGAACATACTTTTAAAACTACAAATGGTTCCTTTGGTATAAGAAACAGGATATACTTTTGGCTGGAAATATTGTCATTTTTAACACAACAGTGGAAATCCTGTTACTTAGCTTAGTAAACCTTACTTAGAGCAGGCACATTGAATCAATGGGGATTTAGTGAGTCATCGCCTATATAAATTCTACGGATTCAAATGGGCCTACACTAGTTGTGATGTACTATGCTAAAGCAAGTTGCAACTATATTAGGTCTATTTGAACTGACGGAACTTACAGAGGAGCTGACTTGCCAAATCCCCACTAATTCAATGGGCCTACTGTAGTGCAACTTACTATGATAGCAACAGGATTTCAACTAACATACTCTGTGTTTTCATTGTTTTTATAAACATTTAGGAGTTTTCATCATTTTATCTCTCATTTAAATGATATTTTAAGATGAGTTTTTATTTTTGTCATGGTCCCAGCTTAATGTTCACTTTCCATATTCTGGTGGAGTAAAATACTGGAAACCAGAAAATCTTTCTCAGGGCTGTTGTGAGAGAACACAATGAGACAGAATATGTAAAACTCAGAGGTTGGGAGTTTGATTCCCTCTGGTGCCTCCTTGACAGGGCCTGGATTTGATCCATAGGGTCCCTTCCAGCTCTGCAGTTCTAGGATCGTTATTAGAAATGGGCACGAATGTTTGGTTCAGCGATCTGTCCCAGTTCATTTACCATCGCAACAAGTGTTTGGTGGTTCAGTGCCCTGGCCCCTCTGGCGGGGGCCCACTAAGAAGCAGCTTCTGGAGGAGGCAGGCCAGGGAAGCCAGGACGCTGCCTCCAAGTGGGCGCCTGCTAGAGGGGGTGGGACGCCAAACTGCTGAACACCTGTTGCAATGGTAAATGAACTGGGACGAACCACTGAATCAGCGGTTCGTACCCATCTCTAATTATTACTATAATAAATAGATTATAGATAAATAATAAACATAGTTGGGTGGGATTCCTACAAAGTAGCTACTGTGATGTTTACAGAACAAGCTCAAATGCTGTAGTAGTTGCAGCTTCCCCATATAATTGCCTTTCTCCCTACTCCCAAGCATAGCTAGAAGTGCAAATAGCACAACCAGTGCTAAAAACCCAAACTGTGAGTCCCGGCAAAAGAGGATTTAAGGGTAATTCCCTCTTGAGCATATCACTCAGTACAAACATCTGTTTCTGAAGAAAACTAGACAAGTTCCAGATAAAGAACCTGGATAGTCAACATATGGCTCTGACAGGAACTGAAAGGCAGCCAACAGCTCTGCAGCAAGCACTCAAGGCTGGCGTGAAGAAGAATCGGCCATAGCTATGATTGACACCATAATACAAGGTACTTTGGAGGCAGGTGAGAAGAGAATTGGCACCTTGCTACGCATATGGTTGCTGGAAAGAACAAAGTATGTTGGACTGGCAGTCAGCCAACAAAGCAGGGCACTGCACTGGTAACTACGAAGTGGAATTAATTTTCAGCAGAACTGGAGTCTGGTTCATAGGTTTCTTTGCAAGTACTATCTGAAAAAGGTATTTTAAAAAATTGATACAACCATGCCTTAATTGAGACAACTACACAGACAGACAAGACTGCCCTCAGATATTTTTCCAGCCACAAGCCAAACCCACCTGCCCCTTCCATTTTATTATTATTATTTAAACATTACTGCTAGCCATACACAAGACCAAATGAAATGCCAGTTTCCAGCCCTCTACTTTAACTTCCCCAGAATTCCTGAGTTCCCCATGGGCCTGAATACATGACTAGAAAAAAAGGCAGAGAGGTGAAATGGCATTCCAGTCTGTAGCAAACTAGACTATCCAGTAAAATGTTTTGCAAAAGAAAACATGCTGCCACCTAAGAAGTCATGCTACTGCAGAAACTAACCAATCTGAAGCAACAAAGCAGACAGCATCTCTTAGGCCTGCATAATTAATCTGTATTTGTACACATTATATATCTAAATGAGTGTACGGGCATGTAGGAAAGAAGGCTGCTTGTATGTGTAAGGATGTATTTTGGTCTGGTTTGAGAAGGAGTGTGTGTATGGATGATAATCCACAGTGAGAACAGAGATACAAAAATAAGTTGGCATGGGGGAGAGAAAAAGATTTTGCCTTCTATGAAACTGATTTCCATGGGTTCAAAGATTTTTTCCCCCACTGCTGCTTCATATTGAATTTAAAGTGTGTCACAAGCTTTACTTCTGTGAAATTGTCACATCATGTCTGTCTCTCTGATACAAACATTAGCTATTTTGTGAATCATCACATGTTCACATCAGGCATTTGATGACAGCATTCATCTCATTTCTTCCAAATTCCAAATATGGCCCCAACTCAAAAAGGTTCTGGGCTCTTGCTATAACTAAACTAGTAAGTTTAAAAAGGATGGATAGAAGGAGAAAGAACTCTGGAGCCTGACTTGGCAAATATAAATGAACAGAGCTTAGTTTCCGAGTGTGCACAGTAAGGTACTTGGAGCCATTTATAACAAACAATTGAGGGCAAAAATACAATAGAAGGCAAATTCCAAAGAGCACTGTGTCGCCAGATGCCAGAAAAGGGGCAATCAATACAAGTTCCCCCTCTTTATGGTACTTTTATTGTTAACAAGTTTTACATTTCTCCTCTCATATCAAACATCATGTGTAGTCACGATTTCCATTTTACAAAAATAAAGCAAAAGGCATCAATGGAATTCAAAGTTCAGATATCAACACTGTCATCTAGACTGGAGTAGCACCAACATGTAATTGCTGTGATTTAACAAGGCATTTAACAAATCATTTCCCATCATACCATATGGTTGTCTTAAAAAACAACTGAGTGTCCTGTATCCACTTCTAATGGCCACAGATAAATGGAGTGTTAGACCATTTAAAATCCTTGATGTCCTACCAAAACACTCATACCCTTCCCTCTTTTTGCTCAGAGAATCCATTTATGCTGGTGACTACTTGTACATGCAACTAAAATCTCATCCAAAAGACTGCTCAGCAAGCCTGGCACTTTGGAACCTTTGGCAACCTACTATAACTCCACCTGTGGGACATTCAACATCCACTGCCGCTCCAGCTCTGGCAACTCCCATAAGCCATTCTGTCAGACATAACTCGCTGAAACAAGCAGTGCTCAGCAATGTTCAGCAAAAGCAATTGATCTGATGGGAGCAGAAGACACTCTGTATATAGATCTGGCAGAGGTCCAGAAGTGCTTGTGCACTCTGCCAGCTCACAAAGGCAACTGGGTCTGCAGAGCAGGCCAACAGTGGACATCATGGAAACAGGCAACGAAGAGAAAACTGGGATGAGACAATACTTGGTCCATCCACTGGCCTCCTTTTCAGTGGGGAGCAAGGAAAGCAGTTTCAGACAATAAGAGAATCTGTGAGCCAAAATAAATGTTCTTTCTTGTTTGATTAATAAACCAGCTTGCTAGATTCTTCTTTATGTTTGGGCTTTTGTGAAGATCCTTCAAATGCCTACTATGAAACCTTTTCCAGTTGTCCCATATTCTTTACAAGACGTCGTTACTGAATGAGCAAAAGATGGCATCAGTGCAAATTATCTCAATAATGTGGTAAAAGCAAATCAATACACATGGTGTATTTGTGGTGTGGCAGCATAAAGACAAATTAATTTATTATAGTATGAACTTTCATGGCAGCATATGCTATCATAAATTTTTTTGTATTTAAGGTGCCACAAGACCCTTGCAGTTCAGCTGCAACACCGTAACACAGCTACACTTTCTGAAACTGTCACAGTACTAGAGCATAATATTCAAAACAAATGGCCTTCCCCGATTACTGAGCTGTTATCAAGCTTGGTAAGTTTAATTCCTTGTATGGTCCTTGAGTTTAAAATGACCAAACTGAGCAGCAGATCTTTCTGTAAGAAGTTTCTCAATCATAAAAATAAGCTTAGGAATGCAATCCTTATTTCTATCAGAGAAGCATTAATGAATGACAGTGGCCTTGAGTCAATGACCAAGGATGCCAACTGAGAGGCTAGTAAATACAAAAGTAAAAGGCACAGGCATCACAATTAATATGTAAGTGTGTTTGGGGATACGTTATTTTAAAGGGTGTGCACCCTCAAACAAAGATTTCCTACACAAAATGCCCTGGGACCCTCTGGTGGCTTGATGACTCCAACATCTATGCTACAGGCTCTGCTAAAAAGGGATGAATATGTTTAGAAATGACTCAGACCAGATAACAAGCATCTGTTTCAAGAAACCTGAAATGGGAACAAGTAACAAAGTTTACTACTGCTAGCTCCAGATACTGATGCTTAACATCGGGGAAGAGAGGCAAGCCATTTATATCCACAGTATGAATGAAGCATAGCATGCCGTTCACAATAAAAAGCAGAAAGTCCCTTGCTTGGCAAAGTGAAAGAGCAAGTCACTTCTCAAGGCTAAGAAGCTGGTGTTGAGAGAACAAGGAGCACAGCACCACTTTGAATTCTGAGGTTGCGCATTGAATTCCAGGTGCTCTTGGATCAGTCTGAAAGGAAACAATATAATTAACATGCTTTGGGTCTGATTTTGACACCAAATAGCTTTGGCTGCCCTCATGAACAAACAGAGCCTCTGGATATATTCTGATACTCTCCATTGTTGTGTTCTTCACAATGGGCTCTATGGATTGAGAACCAGGGGCAGGGTGGTCCACTGGTTCCAGTCCTAGAGGACTGATTCTAGGTGCTGGGGTGTGGGTTGGTATCATGTAGCCTTGTGGCACGTTTGCTATGGGGTCCATTTTGTCACCTGCATTTTCACACACACACAGAGAGAACACAATAATTTAGGGATTTTCTTTTACATCTTATCCAGTTGTTACAAATGTGGTAATTCAGTGTCTGGGATCATTAATAGACTGTGTGAGGAACAATTAACTCAATCCTGCCAAGACTGAAGCACAACTGATGATGATTTATTTGTTCAAGTAGTCTGTTCAGTCTATGCAGAGAGGGGTCGACACATAATTCATACTCTGGAAGTGCACATCAACCCAGCATTGTTGACAGAGATCCAAACTTGCCAGTTATTGATGCTCTGGCAAATCCCAGATTAGACAAGTGCAAGCCATTTCATGGTGGTGTTGTATTAATTCAAAGTAAAGCTATTTGCTTACTAACTGGGACAAGTCACTGGAAGCATCTTTCAACAGCACCCAAAAAGCTCCCACTCCAACCCCCATTTGTTTCCAAGCACAATTCAAAGTGGTGGTGTTTCAAAGCTCTACATGTCTCTCAAAAGTCTATGCATATTACTAATCCAATCTTCTGAGGCCAGGTGCCCCTAAATCTGAAATAAAGTGTGTAGCAGCTAGAGAGGGACTTGAATTGAAGAATCTCTCTTGTGGAATGTTGTCCATATTATCAGCTTAGTTCCGCTTTAAGCATCAGGCAAAGATCTTTTTAAATGCTTACAGCAATGAATTCTCTTCTTTTATACATTAGTGAAGCATCTTTCTTTCCTATGAAGGGCTCCTGACTGCTGAAATAATAAATCATGGACTGCTCCCAGTCATGGGCAGAACAATAGTTAATGGTGGCCTGTTTGCAGAGTTGCGAGACCACATACTATCTTCTCTCCCTACACAACTGATTCCTTATCTCTTCACCCCATGTGGATGCATGCATGCACACACATTGTAGTCTAACTCTCAATCACATAGGCATGAGAGAAAGAGCTGTCTCCCACTGTTTTCCCCCAGTGATCAGCATACAGAACAATGAGCACATTCAGCCCTGGTTACTAATCTCCCTAATTTTACATACCAGCTAATTTTTAAAGCTCTGCTCCATTTCTCCTGCTGTTTGTACCAAGGCTAGAATATACAAACTAGTGTATTCCAAGCATGGTCACAAATAATTATCTGATGTAATTTTTACCAGTTCAACCAAAAGTGTGACTGATTTGGTTTCATTCATGTCCAAACATTCACACAACATATGCAAAATACATAATTTAATCTGTTTACCATGAAATTTCAGAAACTTTCCAAGTCAGTGTACTATCATTTGTTGTGCAGTAAAAATGAATTTATGAAAGCTACCAAGGCAGGTCAAGAAATAACCACATGAGCAAAAGAATAGCAAGTGGCATGCATGGATGAACTTCACAGCGATAGGATTAGTACATTTTGGCTTTGTGGCCCCCAAGATTTTTTAATCAGCTCATTTTTACAAATACATAATCCAATCCCTCTGCCTTTAAGGCTAAAACCACATATTACTGTTATATGGCCCCTTTAAGGGAGGCTCTCTCTTCCTGCATACTATGCTTGAATTCTGTTCTGAAATAAATACTACATATTCCCTATATCAAAAATGAAAAATAAAAGTTGTTCAGTGTTGACTCCTGATGTGGTAGTTTTTGATTTTCTGCAGTAGAGAAGAAAAACAACTTGAATGATAGACTTTGGGTGCAACTACACAATGGGGAAAACTCACTTTGATCTGCTATGACCTGACGTTTTTCAAATGGGATCCTTGCTGGTTTCCACAGGTGAGTCCTCATAGTCATCCAGACAAATGCAAACAATTATTGTTTTGCAAGAGTCATCAGTGGCAAAGGTGGAGGAAGATGTGAATGTGTTTGCACAGAGCTCCAGAAGTAGAAGCTGCCTTTGATCAGATGAAGTGCCAACTGGCAATGTCCACTGGAAACATGGTTTGAATGGGGGAAACCTCATTTTGTTCCCGAACTACATCATTGTAGCCAATGCATATATGGTAGTTGATCTCCACAGTAAAACAATCTTGGCATGTACCATGATATAACTTTTCCAGAATGCAAGTGTGATAAATCATCTGCCTTAATTTACCATTCTCTTTAACTTTCCAAACGTTACAGAAAACAAACAAGGGTTCTCTTGAGTGACATGTAACAGTGCATTCTGATCGCAACAGATTGGCATCCTTGGTAAAGAATTTAAGACTTTTTGACACAATTCCACCCTTGATCCTTATGGCAGGAGTTGGAGACCTGTGGTCAGATACTATGAATTTCAGTGCTCATCAATCCCAACCAACATGCCCAATGATCCAAGATGATGGGAACTGTAGTCCAATAACATCTGGACAGACACAGCTTCTCTGCCCTTCCTTTGTGGAATTTCAATATTAAAGTCAATTGTAAGTCCCTATGAGGGTGTATCTATTGAATGAATGAGACATACTTAAGTGCGGTCTGCTACAGGTTAAGACTAAAATGTCAATTTAGCCACATGTCACTCATAGCTTATTTTGGCCTACTAGAAAATATAACTAGATTCACATTCAAAATATGTTCTTATTCTCAGTGTTAAGAATGGTATGCCACTGACAAAAGCCAATCCAGGAGAGAAGTGAGAATAAGCAGTCTTAATTTTATATAGCAGCCAGCAGCAAAGCATTTCTGGCATGATAAGGCTTATCTGATAATAATCTGAATATTCAACAACACAGGATAAGAACACACTGCAGCCATAAGCATCGCTTACCAACATATTCAGAGAGGAACACGACAAAGAATGGAGTGACCAGGTCATTAATCCCCTGCACGTAGCCGCTGGCTGGGTGTCGGATGGCCCAGATAAACAGGATTCGTTCAAAGATCTAGAGAGGAAGAAGGAAAGCCAGGTGCTTGAGTTAGCCATGCCCAGAGGAAGAGAGAGAAGGAGAAAGTTTGGCAAGCAAAGGGGCAGTGAAGTGTGTAGTAGGAGGCAGAAACACACACATGCTGAGAGTACAACCAAGTGTGGGATTCCTAGCAGAACAGAAAGATCCATCACAAGGTGCTACCTGGAGCCAGTTGAAAACAAAATTACTACTCACTCAAATGAGAACTCTCTGCACTGAAAACAACTGACTGCAAAAGAAAATGTTTTGTCTGTTGCTCTAGCTTGCTTAGATACAGAGAGGGAAACAGATGGCAAGGTGAAAAGGGAATCAGATGCAGTTGCAGGACTATCTAATTTCACTTTCACTCCGTCCACACAGCAGCAGATGGAAGGCTAGTTTTTGTTTATTTCTCCCCCCCCAAATGAATGGTAGTAAGAGAAGCTCTATAGGAGCTCAGTCTTCTATTTTCATTTCAATACAAAGGAAACTCTAATCTTTTTTAAAAGAAGAAAAACACATACAGGCAGTATCATACAAAATTATTGAGTAATTAGTAAGCAAGTTAACTTATATGTAAATAAATAGGAGAAGTCATGCAGGAAGAAGAACTTATTGGCAGAAAAACTATAAAGACTGTATAACCATATAACACAACATTATGTTTCAGAGCTGCCAAATTCAAAGTGAAAACAGTCGTGATGACATCCAACCTCTGACAGGAGAGGAACAAGAAGTAGGCTTTTTTGTGTGTGTGTTCTAGAAATCCCAAACAAAACAAAACACCAGAATGACTGGTTGGCAGTTAATTATTTGTATTTTAAAGAAGAAATGGCTGCATTTAGGTCTGGGCTCTCATCAGGCCCTTCAATGCACCTCAGTTTCTGGCTGCTAGTCTGGCACAATGCAGTTTCATTGCCAGAATTCATTCGTTTGCCTCAAAATTGCTTTCTCGCTTAGTCATTGTGTGAGGAATGAGAATAGACTAGAAACAAACTAAAACACATTAAAAAAAATTGAACTGAAAAAGTCCCCTTGTACCTTCTAGTGGTTGCAAATTTTGATTTTATTTTATTTTTTTAAATGGAGGAAAGGTTACTGGGTGAGTGTATGATCTCGACCAAGACCCTAAATTTCACACACTGACATGTGTCAAAATATTGTGGGGTAGTTCTTCAGGTACTGTGATGTATTTGGGCCCCTGAGAGTTTGCATGCAGCCCACATGTTGACTTTGGCTGGTGTACAGAAAACGCAACATGCACAAACTGCAGTTTTATTCCTAGACCCCCAATGAAAGCAATATTTAGCTAGCCAACCTTCAGGATCTTGGGCAGAGTAGCATGAGAATGTGTTTTGTACTGTCAAGTTTAAGGACACTGTTAGTAAACATGAGATCGGCTTTTCCCCAGATTTGGCTAAGTATAACAAGGCCTTGTTATTTCTATCAGTCAAACAGAGCCCTCTCAAAACGTATTGGGGGAGGGGGAGGAATGTAGTTAAGGGCACATGCTTCATATGCAGAGTGCTCCAAATTCAGTGCTGATGGATCCCATTAAAAGGATCACAGGGTAGTTGATAGGAAACACCCTACCTGAAATTTCAGAAAACTGCTGCCAGTTGGAACATAAAACCAGAGAGTATGACCCAAGGATACTGCAGCTTCCTACAGTCTTAGTTCAACACATTACACTCTCCTGCTCTGACATATTAGGCAGCCTTACCAAATCACTGCTATATTCTCCTGCTCTGCAGATACCATTAAACCCACTGAAATATCATTAAAGGCCTCTCATCTTCCTTGGCAATGTTTCCTGCTCATAAATTCAAGATCTTCCCATGAGAATAAGGCCCAGTCACCACTGCATGGTAAGGAAGTAACTTATCAGCCACTGGACCATGCCACTACTTGATGGTGATTCAAGTGAGCACTGCAAAGCAAAAAAACAAAAACAAAAAACAAACAAACAAACAAACAAAAAGGCATTGTTATGCTCACACAAATCTCTCCTGGCCAGTTAGTGTCTCTTTTAAATTTATGAACAAGGATTCTAACCTGATGGCCCGGTACACTTTAAGATTTCACCTGATATTAGAAAATATTATTGCCACAATCATGAAGGCTAGAAGGTTGTTGCTCCATGTGGAGTAACACTCATGGAAGCTGCTGTTTAATAAGGTGCTGGGTACATGACTGGTTGCACAACCAGACACCTGTCTGGCACCCTACCAAACAGCCACTTCTACGAATACAACTCCGCATACAGCAAACAGCAGCAGGATTTGGGCCTTACTATTTTAGGCACAGGAGAACTGAACTCTTCAAAACTGTTCTAGTCTTTATATAAAATTTAACATGAGGATCACAACCTTGCTTTTAGTACATTGATGGGTTGTTTGTTGGACCTCAATGCATTTGCATTTGAAATAAGTGAATCTGGCAGACAGGTAGGCAGGACGAGAAAAGCCTAGTTATTTAACAAAAACAAACTTAACAAAAAAGTTTAGAAGGTATGTATTGCTAGTCATAGGAAACCTGCTGGACTGTTACTGAACAGGCACCATTCCCACTATCTTGGGTATGGAATCCTCGAGAAACCCATTTGTGTATGTTCATTTTAAAACCTTACAGGTTGTTCAGCAATTATATTCATCCCATTTACAACAGACAGCTCCTATTCATCACGCTAAACACAGTCTGCATTACAGTTTGCTTAACAGGACCACCACCTCTAAAACAGTGAAGTTCTTTGGCTTTTAGATTAAACAATGTTTTATCCCTGAATCTTGTCTGCTACAAAAGAGGATACACACCAGCAAACAAGGTATTATTACAACAGTAATGACAACGGGTCTCAGAATAGTCATGGACCTATTTCTAGCCAACCCGCAGGACTTTGTGAGGTATTCATTTATAGGACTCACTGTGTGCTTCTGTGCTCCAGAAACCTGAAGATCTGAATCAAACTTTCATGCTGGCAAGGCCTGTGGTTTTAGATAGTCCTTGCATTAGTTACCATGAACGTCAACACCCAATCAACAACTGGTTCTTAGATAAAGGAAACATCTGTAACTTCACTATGCACAAGAATTTTGGAATGGATTAAGCCCTCTGAAATGAATTAAGTCTACTTGGATTTGACTGAAACTGTGATCTGCAGGCATTAGGAAATAGTCAGCACAATCAGATTGGTCAAAGGATTATCAGCTATATAAAAGATGCCAGCTTTTGCTTATGAATATTTGCACTTTTGTCTAGTACAGCCAAAAGCTGACCCCACTCATGGCTCTGTCACCAAAATGCTGTGAGGCCTTAGGCACTACACATTACTACTAGGAAACTTTATCTTCAGCTTTGCTGCACACACATTGACATAGCAGCTTCAGATCTCTATTTCCTGCCATGTGCAGAAACGGGCACTTGGCCTTAGAGGTCCCTTTTTAACGTTCCCCAGTAATGGCGAGCCAAGTATTGCCATGCCCCGACACTTTTTACTGTAACACCAAAGCAAGCAAGCATGATCATGACTATCTTCCACAGAAGTCCAGAGACTATACTCTGATTCCCCCACCACCAATGGTCAGCTGTCTATTATGAATAGAAAAATGTAATGAATAGAATCCAGTCCTTGCCATGTCAGTCCCCATATTCCCAATTATATTCAATGTTTGTATGTGACAGAAAAGAATGTGGATCCATATGAAATGTAAACCAGAACTAGACATTACAGAGTAAACTTGGTAACAGATGAAAATAACAGTCTCACGTTTCTTTCTTGTCTCTTCTCTGCAGCATACAGCAACAGACGATATAAAGAGACCTATCAGCACATTGCAAGCAGTATTAAATGCTTGTGTTATATATATTTTCCAACTCCACCAGCAATAATGAAGTGGAGAAGGGACAAAGCAATGGAATGTGATGACGTAATTTGACACATTCTGCATTACAAGACAATACCAGGAAGGAAGAGGGAAAACTGTAACTTATTCTAAGATACAAGATATACCCATCCCTGACTGACTTTTCAGACACAGGCACACTCTCTCTAATGTCTAGATGTGGTCATTTCAGATGGTGTGAATGTTTGGAAAAGAGGGAGAGTTTTTGCCAGGACCAGGATGTTGAGAATAAAGTATGCAAACCAACTATACTCCTGAAAAAGAAACTTTTTTACATACATTGGACTTAAAGAGGATGGTCTGAGCACAGAATATGTATTTGCAAGTTGCAGAATTCAGAATTGGATGGTGAGTAGAAGGTCTGCCTGGTATATTTAAATCAATGTCAATTCCCTGGTCTATCAGAACAACCTTTGCATAAAACAGAAAGCAGCTGACTCAGGAAGAAAAGTAACACGTTGAATAGAAAAAGAGAATCCCCAGGAAGCTGTCTGTGGCCACAACATAGCCTGGTACATTGCACTGCAGAATGGGAAAAAGAAAAACAGCTCTTCTCACCTCCTGAACTAATGGTTGCTGAAACAGAGGGATGAGGGGGTTCGTCCGTGGAATGTCTATATGGATCTGAAACAAAATTTTAAAACATCAGAGAACATTTGAGGATTGCCGATCTCATGTTAAACTTCAACACAATGTATTTCCAAGACTCAAAACAATGCAGCAATATGACGACTCATTAGTCATCCTGACACCAAGAACTGCTTGCTATTCCTTCAGTAATACAGAACAGACTTTTCAATAAAGATCCCTGCATAAAATAAACAATTCTTATAGCCTATCAGCAATCAACTCCACTTCTTATATTTAGAGCAGGGGTCAGGGAACTTTTTTACCTTTTACCCCCCCAAAAATTTATATACGCCGACATTACCCCCTTGCTTTGAAAGGAAGGAAATCATACATTATTTGAATTCAAAATCTTATTGAATCTTTTCAAAATTACTTTGATAGCTTCAACCGGCTGGGTGCCGAAGAGGGAAAGCCGAGGCAGGCACCCTCGCTCTTGATGCTGCGGTTGAAGCTAATTCACGAGGAGTTCTTGACGGTGGCTTTACTGGGCTGTTGAGGGCGGTCATGTGAGATGAGGAGGGAGAGAGAGGGATGGGAAACACAGCGATTGTCTGGGGAAATGGCGGGAGAATTCCGCCTACTTTAGCTCACTTTCTCTCTTTTGCAAGAAACAGGGACTGAAGCCCATTGAAGCCTCCTTTCCCCTCTCATCCCCGACCCCCGAATGACTTCCTCAGGGGCCTTGGGGATGGCAAAAAAGAAAAGGGCTGGGAAAGCGGAGCGGCGGGGGACATGGCTCCGCTTCCTCGGGGACCCTGAGGTGTTTTGAGTCAGGGCTTCCCTTCCCCATCCACCTCCTCCACCTTTTTACATCTTCTCAGCCATTCTGGCTTTTCCCTGAAGGGGGGGATGCCTGCCGCCTGCGAATAGCGCCTCCAGGCTTGCGAAGGCGAAGGAGGAAGAGGCAGGAAAGCTGGGCTGGCCCCTTACACCTGCTGCTGCTGCCCCCTTTCCAAATTCTTCTTGGGGCTGCCATTTGGGTATTTGGCTAGGCTGGGCATGTAGAGCCGCATGGGCGTGCACCCTCGCTGTCCCCAACCCCACCTCCCCACCAGCCCGCGCGCTTTAAGGTGAGGGCGAAGAGGAAGCGCAGCCTGACGGAGACGTGGTCTGCAGCGACGAGCGCGGGAGGAGCTGGGGGGGGAGAGGACTTTGGGTGCCAACGGCCAAAGACTCTTCCCAGCGCTCGCTGGCTCGCTCTTCGGCTGCTGTTGCTTGACGCGGCGCAACGAGGGACGGCTATGAGGAGTCGCCTCTAGCCGAAACCTTCCCCTGTGGATGTTTGTCCCTCATTCGGACCTGCTCTGAAGAGAAAAGGGAGCGGAGGTGGTGTGGCGGGGCGGGGGTAGTAGTGCGCTGTGGAGAGCGAGGAAGCCTGGCTGCGGTACCTCCCCTCCTTGCCAAGTTGCGCGCTCGCCCGCTCTCTTCGCCTCTTCTTTTGGCAAAGCTTGCCCGCAGCAGCAGTACAGCATGTGGACTGGCTCCCCGGCTTCCTCCAGTGCTTCCGGGACCCATCTCTATCAGCAAGGCAAGTGCGCATACACAAGGACCTGACGTTGCACTGCACATACACATCATGGGAAATAAAATGCCTGGGGGTAATGAGGACGGTCGCGCTGCCCCGACCATCCTCATTACCCCCAGGATTTTCATTTTTACCCCAAATGGGATAATTTACCCCTGTTCCCCAACCACTGATTTAGAGTAACTGTAACAGGAGTGAGATTTGAGAATGCAAAATCAGAGCAACTTTAAGAATCTGGTTAACTGTCAAAATGCATCTGTTCACTTTTGCCAACAAACTCTATAGCCCTAATACCATACCAGAGCTGCAAGTCAAAGAATGAAGGATGGCTATGAGGGGAAATCTTTAAGACCCTTGCTATGGAATCCCCCAAAGCTGCAAGGGACAGGAACTGCAAGAGGCAAATGTCTGGATACCTGCCGGTATGTATCCTGATGATGCTCTTCATTTCTGGAGTCATAATACTGCTCAATGAAGCCAAAATACTCTTCACGTTTGCGCTGCAAGGTTAGCTTTCTCCTCTCCATGCTGGCAGGAAGATAACCCTGTAGGAGAAGAGAAATCTGTCAAGGCAAGACAGAGTCTTGTTCCGTCTGCTGTATTCAAGACTAGAGATGGGGGTATTTGTATTTGTATACGAATACCCCCATCTCTATTCAAGACCTATTTGTCGTTCCATCTTGTTCCTACCCCACTGCTGAATTGGGGTTCCTACCTCAATTAGAGAATCATCTTAACTTAGATAGTGACTTCAACAACAGAGAAGCTGAAGTGACATAGGAATTGCCTAGAAAGCATAAGTTCTACAAGTCCAATTTCTTCCATGGGCAGGCTGCTATGGTGGGAGAACCTGCATGTGCCAGAACCTCCTCTAAAATCAAACGCTTAAAAGCATTTGAGGCTGGCTTGTGCTGAATCCAGCAATCCTAATTCTAATAATCATTCCTACTCCCTGATATGCACATGCATTATCCAGGTGTAATCAGCATGACAATTTGGGCAATGTTCACTTCTAAATTTTGTTTTTAAAACCTAGCAAAGAAGCATATGGCTCTCCCACATTACAGGAGTGGTACTTCTCGCTCCAATTAAAGGATTTTAAGGAGCAAGGCTCAGAGGTACAGACTTCAGCCAGGAGCCCAGAAAACGGTCACATCGCCCTATAGTCCAGTTATGCCTCATGTGTGTATTTTTCATCTGGAAGATACATTCAAATTGCTCTCACTTGGAGGATGCAGCACTCACTGATAAAAGTCGCCACGTTACAGGCCGGACCTCTCTGGGGACACCAGGCCAGCTGCATTTTCTCAATTCATCTGCAAATGAACAGCAGTTAGTTTTTTTCGCATACAGTATCCCACCTTGTATTCCTAAACTTGGGAAGAAAAGCAACTTCTCCAGAACGTCAAGGCCATAAGCAGGCTTTTTCTTTGAATATATCAGTTTCTATGACAATAGTGTCTCCAGTGGGAGTTTTGTATGTGATAATGACTGGTTTCTAATTATATTTATCAAAGTATTATGTACATGTTTTTAATCTATATTAAAAGCAGGCTCAAACACAGAGAAAGGTGCATAAGAGATAAGATGTTTCAACACGTACAGAGTGGTATGCTTTATTATCAAGACCAGCCTTCCTCAAACTGGTGCCTTCCAGATTAATTGGACTACCATGCTGACCATTTCCATACTGATTGGGGCTGAAGGGAGAGGTCATTTGGAGGGACTGGGTCATGGAAGGATGATTCAGACTAGGGTAGACAACACATAGCCCACGTGTGGCTCATGGCCTGTCTTCGCCAACCCTGCTCAAATTTGGCAGCACTGCACCAATGCAGTACAGAAACATCATATTTTTTTTCAACTGAAACAAGGAGAATTGCTAGAACCACAATTCTTCTTTAGGACAATGTGTATGTCTTCACATGTCTTAAAATGAAAATGTATGTTAAACAGGCAGAACAGTGTTCTGTGCTTTTGTCACTGAATTTCAGTAAAATTCTTTCGTGGGGTTGATGCAACCCATGGGAGGTTCTGGGGCATGACGAGAAACTAGTGTCTTCAGTTCTATTTTCAACACAGAAGTCTTTTTAGTGTGCTTCTGAAACCAGCAGGGCGACAAGGGCTTACAGCTATCCCATCTTAGACTCACCTAGATCAGTGTTTTGACTGGACAGAAGCTGCCGGAATTTCTCCAAGCGGGTTTTCTCACGCACTGTCATGGGAGGTGCACCTGAAGCATTCTGGTCAGAGATGCGAGCAACAAGTGGAATAATAGGCCGGAGCGGGAGGGACTGCTGTTTGTGGAGGGGGTTGCGCATACAGGCATCCTCTGGAAGTTTTAAAAAGCTTCATCAGGTCATGAGCAAACCAGGCAGCAGCAAGCCTTGCCTTGGGGTCTAGAATCTATTACTTTCTCCATGCAACCAGAATTCTCAATTGCAAGAAGGCTTCTACACCTTAGCCACGTATATGGAAGGAAAAGACTCCATACTTGTGCATTTCTCCTCCCATCTCTTAGTGATGGCAGAAAGTTCATCTATTTACCATATTGTTACATACAACGACAAGTATAACTCCATGTCTAGATGATATACACCTTAAACTCATCCACTCTTGCTGGACTAAATTGCTCTGCCTCAACCTTCCATTGTACAGAACAATGAGAATCCCTGCATAGGAATTCCTTACAGTTAATGGAATGCTTTGGGATCTTCACTATGACTAGTATGACATTTCAGGAAAAGACTGAGAGGGAGCCTCAATCACTTTTATTACACTAATGAGTGTGGTAGGGAAGGCAAGATGTTATATTGGGTTCTATAGCCACTGTTCATGAAGGACCCTCAGGCTACTTTGGTTAACAGACCCCTTGGCCTGTCCTCCAGCTCTAAAATATGACTAGGTTTTCACTGCTTCCTTTCCATTTACCTTCTCTCTTCCCTTGCTTCTTCCTTTAATATGCTGAAAAGCAAACTCAACAGTACATAACAGAAAATCTCAGGCAATTTATAATACCAAATTCCTCTAAACATCGTTAAGTTTGAGATGGGCTCTGATGCCATCTGGTGGTAGTTATGAAACAGGAAAGTGGATTTTTCAGAGCCAGACAGCACTCTCTACTGGGAAGGTACATAAGTTGCAAAGTAGAGCAAGGTAACTTAAATTCTGTGCCAAGAGACAATAAGTTCCATAACGAAAAGAAAGCTACCAGATCAGATCCAGGATTTGTCGAGTTTAGTAATCTACTGTCAACAATGCCTGTAAATTATTATATAAACTAATCATATTTTTATATATCTGGTTTAATTTACTCTGTTCTTCCTGAACACAGGGCAAAAGTAAATAAACAAGTCACCGAAATCTTACCTTCAGAGTACAGTACTGTACTCTAGAGATGGGCATGAACCGCAGTTCGGCCCAGTTCAGCACACGCACAGGTGTTCTGTGGGTGCCGCACACTTCTCTCTTCCACCTCCTCCAGGCGACGGCCCGCTCACCAACAGGAGCATGCTTCCCTGTTCTACCTCCTCCAGGCGATCACCCACTCAGACAAAGAGGTGGGGCAGAGGAGCCCGTGCTACTGCCAGTAAGTGGGCAATTGCCCAAGGAGGTGGCGGAGGGAAGCTGTGCAGGCGCTACACCAAACCAGGCTGAACCGCAGGTCATGCACATCTCTACTGTACTTACCATCTCTCGAGCTTTCAATATCTTATCAGTAATTTACTACATACATTCAAGTGTATTTTTTTGTACCATAAGGAAAAGAAACCCACATTTCTCAGCTAACAATCAGGAGTCTCAGATCCCGTGACTCTGAATGTGACTACTGTACAGAACTATAGAAAGCTGTATAACTTTGATAAAATCACAAGCTGTAAAAAAGAACGATAAGGCTCTTACCAGGCATTTTGGATAGCTGGGCATCACTACTGGACTTGATGACTTTACAATTGGTTGGTGCTTCACTCAGAGGTGCCTGGGGCCGTTCAGGTTTCACACGCAATCTGCTGTGATTCTCCAGCACCTGCACTGCTGTGGCCTTGGCCACCTTAGAGTTCAAAGTCTGAAAAGATGAGAGGTCCTCATCTTCATCATCCCCAATGTCCCAGGCATCACTTGTGTCACGAGCAAACTCATGAAAACTGCTGGCCTTCTTATTCTTCATGGGCAGTGCATTGATCTTAGATCGTTCCTTAACAAAGCTAAAAAAATAAAGGGTAGCTGGTACCACTGCAACTTGGAATCAAGTCTTCCCATGTCTGTGGGAAAATTCATCATCCATTCATTTCCCCTGTGCATCAAGCCATTCTTCCCACTATTACTTCATTCCACTGTATAATCCCTTCTCTTCTCCTTAGAGTAAGGAAAAGGAATGCAAAATCCTTCTACTTAACCCCCCTCCAAGTACAAAGGTTGGAGTATGAAACTGAGCTTTAAAGTATGTCAAGCGGCTTAATGAAGAAAGGCTGTTACAGACCTACTGTGTGCTAAGCAAAGTGAGGTAGGAGACTGGATTCAAATCCAGTCAGCATGTACTGAATCTTAAAGAAGAGCAAATATATATATAGATACTATTTGAAAGTAACCATATTAAGAAAAAAGGAATCAGGACATTGTAGCCATAGACACACAATTAAGGTAATTATTCTATCTACTCTGCACACTGCATTTGCTTTATGCTCAGTTAAATGAATCAAAGTCACTGTGCCAAAGAACCCAAGAAACACAGAAAGTACATGTATTCCTTGGAGGGAAAAGAAGAACACTCCAAGCAAGCCTGGAGATACGTGAAGAGATGTGCAACCAGCAACAGCACGTGCAAGATATGATCCAGACAAAGACAAACTAATGGTGTTAGTTGTACTAGTCTTCATCATATAAGATGAAAGGATAACATGAACCCAGGATACACATTTTAAATTGTAAATCTTTTATAAAGTCTTTTTTCCTGATATTCAACCAAAATCTGGCTTCCTGTAATTTGAGCCCATTATGTGCCCTGCCCTCTGGGATGAATGAGAACAGATCGCACTCCTCCTCTGTGTGACTCTCTTTCAAGTACCTGAAAAGTACTACCATATCTTCCCCCAGTCTTCTTTTCTCAAGGCTAAACATGCCCAGTTCTTTCAGTACTTCTTCATGGGGCTTGGTTTCTAGTCCTCTGATCATCCTTGTTGCCCTTCTTTGAACTTGTTCCAGTTTGTTGCCATCCTTTTTAAAGTGTGGTGTCAAGAACTGGACACAGTACAGATGAGGCCTAACCAGTGGTGAATAGAGGTGGACTAATACTTCATGGGATTTGGAAACGATACTTCTGTTAATGCAGCCTACAATAGCATTTGCCTTTTTTTGCAAGAAATCTGGAAGGTACCAGTTTGAGGAAAGTTGGTCTTAATCATAAGTGTACAATTCATAAAGCAGTACGAACACAGATGACCAGCTTTGGGGTGCTCCTGGATTCATCTCTAAGCCTGGATGCCCACATTTTGGCAATGGCCAGGAGTGCCTTTCACAGTATACCAGCTGCACCCATTTCTGAAGAGGTCTGATCTGGTCATGGTGACACATGCCTTAGTTATATCCTGGCTGGATTACTGTAACACACTCTACTTGGGGCTGCCTTTGGACAGGAAACTTCAGTAGGTCCGAAGAACAGCAGCTGACTGGGGCTGGTTATAGGGACCACATGACTCCCATTACAGCAGCTCTACCGGCTGCCAATTCGGTTCCAAGCACAATTAAGAGTGCTGACTTTTACCTATGAAGCCCTAAATGGCTTGGGTCCATGTTATCTCCCTTTATGAATCTGCCCAAATGTTAAGATTATCAGGGGAGGCCTTTCTCTCAAAACCACCATCTTCATAAGTACATTTGGTGGGGACACAAGAGAGGGCCCTCTCTGTTGCTGCACCCAGACTTTGGAACTCCCTCCCACAGAAGGCCAGGCTGGCTCCATCTTTGCTGTCCTTCTGCAAGCAGGCAAAGACCTTTCTCTTCAGACTGGCCGAGAGGCATTTTTAATAGAGTCTTGTGCTGTATTGCTGTAAACCTGCTTTTGATGTTGATTTTGTTTACCATTTTTAGTGTGGTATTTGATGCTTTTTTAATATTTGTATACATACTCTTTTAGCTTTTAAATATTGTCTTTTAATGATGTAAGTCATTTTGAGTCCTTTTTAAGGTGGTGGGGTAAAAATATTTTAAATAAATAACTGAAATGCCAAATTCTTCTTGTTCTGTTTTTGTCTTCAGCCTTACAGGCTTCTGAGTGGAGTGTGGAACACAAGGCTTCCGTATGTTGACTTAACCATTCAACTTCTCTCTGTGCACACACGTAGTACTTGGAACCACTTGTTGTTCAGCTAGTCAGACTGGAAATTCCTCGTCACATCCCAGCTGCAAACTTACATTGGGCATTTGCTGCAGAAGGCAAAACTGCTGACGGGAAACGTTTCATCTGTGATGGGCGGGCTTGTTTCCAACAATAAAGCTTATGTTTGAAATATGCATGTGTGTGTATATATATGTCTCTGTGTGGGGCAAAGCATCATTGGAAAATAAATTCAAATAAGAGACAATTAGTCCAAAATGTTTCCAAAGGTTTAACACATTTTTCAAGTTTTAGCAGGCAAGACAGTTACAGAAAATTCTGTTCCTCTCAAGCTTCAACTGGTAAGCAGTTAGAAAAATTTATAGCAGATAAATGTATCCACAGTTGTATTGTAGAGGCTATACATGGAAGACAGACATCTAGTAGTAACATTTGTTCAAAGACAAATGGACTGGGCTAGAGGGGGATCAGTCTGAATGATTACAGCTTTGTAACTCCTAACAATTGTCACTATGCACTGTCAAGTCTCATCCAAGTTAGGGCAACCTTAATAGGATTTTCAAAGTCTGTGAGCTATTTCACAAGTGATTTTACTAGTGCCTACCTCCCCCATGAGTTTCTATGGCTGAGTGGAAATTTCAGCTCATGTCTCCTGAGTCGTGGTCTACCCTCTATATCAGGGGTTTCCAAAGTACGGCCCGTGGGCCACATTTGGCCCGCCTGGCCTTTTTCTCTGGCCCGTCTGTGCGGGTGTGCGTGCGGGTGGGCAGGTGTGTGTGTGTGTGTCTGTATGCGTGCGGGTGGGTGGGCAGGTCTGTGTGTGCATATGCATGTACGTGCACGCTCCTTCAGCCCTCGAAAATATCAAAAATATATTATGTGGCCCTCCGTGTGAAAAGTTTGGAGACCCCTGCTCTATATCACACTGGCAGCTTTACACCTAACAGTAAAAACCACTTTTTAAATCATGAAACTGCATATTTATATCCTTCAAGAGAAATATGGCCAACCTTATATTCACAACATGGGATAGGGAACATCAGATTTTTAGTAGGGTTATGCCTTAAACGTGGACAACCCATCCCAGCAAATCAGGAAGATACAAGATTTGTTCTAAAGGTCTTCCAAAACTTTTCTGAAAGAAGTCTGGGTTCCCCCAAAGCTTTGTGAGCAACATGGAGGGAGATGGACACTGCATCCCTGTACTCTCAAGCATTCAACTATATGAAGTTCCACGATTCCCAAATCTGTGTCAAGCTCCTCAGCATTTTCTTTCTGGCTGCCAGTATAAGGAGGACATAGTACCACCATACTGTTAAAGGTGGCACTTGTCAGCAACATGCAAGAGGGTTACACACAAGCTCCAGCCAGTCATGAAAACCCAGGTGAGGGGTAGAGAACAGCAGCTGTTTTGCCACTTCTAATGCCTCCTCACCCACTACTTAACATGCAGTTCCAGCAATGAGCTAGGATTCTGGCCCTGATCAATAACTAAGGACATTCCTTCTTTCACTGGAATTACAAAGGGGTGGTGGTGTGGTGGAGAGCTTTCACATTTGACATACAAGTAGGGTTTTATGGTTGCACCAAGCACTAATAATGTATGTTGGCTGTTCATGCATGCACAGATTTATGTGTGCATGAGACACAGCCATACACCAAAGAATACAGATTTCCCACAGAAGGATGAAAGGAATCCTTTTAAAGAAGACCTCTAGCTTTAAATAGTCCCCATGTGCAATATACTGTCCACAAGCTCAATAGTATACATTTCTATTTTCAGCAATGTGCCATCCATTCACTGCATCAAAGATGAACTCTAAAAGCACGGTTCCCACACTTTTTGGCATTACATCCCACCTTTGACTGCTGAGAAGCTCTTGAGTCCCTCACTTCTCCTTTATCACCCATTTCAACCCATACATTTTAGTTCATAATTAAAACAAACACAAAAATGCACTAAAATAACTTAAAACCTAAAGTAAGAACCAAGAGTTGGGGTAGGGGAGAGTGTCACAAACAATTAATGAAATGCAGCAGAAAAATGCCTGAATGGAATATTTTGAAATTTTACAGGCTTCTTTTTAAGGCACACCTATATAATATGTGCCATTTTCATATGGATCCCCTTCCCCTAAACACTTGGGAGTAAACTATTCCCTTTCCTGAAATCCCTGAATTGTAAAGTTTGCTCTTAGCACAAATCATGCACCTCTTTTTTCACTATTCAGTTTCATTTGCACAGAATTCATTTGCCTGCAAATTTCATCCAATATAGTACAAAAAACCAGGAACATTATAGTTATTTGTTGTGAAAGATTCCCTGAATCACAATTTGGATTTTGAATTAAGTTTGGAGAACTCTGAAGCTACCCAAGGAAACATGGCTTGTTTTCCAAAAATGTTGAACTAACTTTGAAATTAAACTTTGTTGTCAGTACACATCCCTAATTCTACAGCCTAATCTAGAATGTTACATTACTTATATACAGCAAGCAATACATAGGCCAGAGTGGAACTCCGTAGCCTAGATATGCTCATCCCTCACCTTCTCCTTGGTGAAATTCCCTTTAGAAATTAAAATGGGCATTTGACTCCCCAATCCATGAACCTCTTGACAAGCAGTGAGGACAACAATTGTGATGGAAATGCCTTCCCACAGTGACTTAACACTAAAGCTACCAGTGACCAATCATTTTTGCCGATGAAAGCAAAAAGAGAGACAAACCTCAAATTAGTGCCTGAAGGAAAACCAATAGTTCAAAATACATTAGTAGTGCATTTCAGCAGAACATCATCTGCTCTCACAAAGCTCTAGTTCACATAGAATTTTCAGTTCTTGCCCCCCAAAACGATGTTTTATTATTTAATCCACCAGCACTAAATTTAATCCAGTAAATTGACTTTCAGGTACAAGTATGAAGTGTCTTTTCTGTTTGAAATGGCAATTCAAACTAGAATTTGAGATACGCTATTCCACAAGAAAGCAAAGTAAACAGAAAAACTGTAAAGCCTTCCTCCCACAACAGAACATCTTATGATAATGAGTGTTTAACTCTTGCCTTCTGATGAGGTAAACAGTGAATACTTACTTTTTTGTGAGCCGGGGATCCAGTGGGGGGTGCTGAGCTCCATAAACAGGTTGAATACTATAGGGGTGGATAAGAAACTATAATGATTTGTGAGAAATTGCTCTAGTTTCAGCTGTAAACATATCAAGAGCCACACACAAATGACTTTAACAATGCTACATGTTCAAAATCATGTAGAGAAGGAGGATAATCTTTCTAGAATTGTAGTTTCTTCACTACTGTTAACATAGCACAACTGATGTGCTACTGAAGCAGAGGTAAGAAGAACAAGGCCAGACACAACCTGGCAGGTGGACAGAACTTTCTTAATCCAAACCACAATTCTAGACATGCAATGTAGATTTAAGAATTTGTATATGCAGTCTTACAAAGTCACTGTATGCTTCTTAATAAATAAGCAGTCTCATTCATGCAGATTCCAGTGATTATTTATGCATTATCTCCAAACCAAGAGTTCTACAATTGAATCTATTTGGTTCGCAGAATCTGTGTTTGAACTGATCATGTGCTAATAACATTAATTTCACCATCTTTTTCCCCCCCAGTCCTAACAAAAATTGGTTATGCCAACTGGACTTTTAATCATTTGTGAGCCACCTTGGGTCCAGTAATTGGGAGAAAGGCAGCACTGAAATAAAACAAACAAACAAACCAAATAAGTATGCTATTTAACAAGTCTATCACACACAATGGGCTAACCATAAGACAACATAACCTGCACCAAAGCATCCACATGTATGCAGAACTATGGGGCTCTACTGACCCAGAAGTCAAAGGACCCAACTATCTGACCTAGAACAGGATAATTTATGTGTCAAATCACACATCGAAACATGTCAAAATCAAACCCTTCCAAATTAATTTGCATTTTCCAGATCACAGCTTCCCAGCAAGCAGGCAACAGGAACAAGTCTTCTGTAACAAAGCTACCTGGACATTTCAAGGAGGTCAGCAGACATTGTCAACTACCTCCAACAAGTCTAGCTATCCACTACAGGCTAAAGCAGTATCAAACTGGCAATCCCCTATGCCCTCATAACTCCTTTCTTTACCTCTTCTTTGGTTGGCGCAGAAAGAAAGCATGGGAAACATTCCCCATTTCAACAAGCTGCTCTTTGAGAATTTCCATCACCTTCTAGTCCCAATCAAAATATCTCTCCCTCCCCTCTCTGCAGACTTAACAGAGGCCAGTTCACATGACTATATGTAGGTCAAGTATTTTTCTTTTCAGCCTGGACTACACTGCACACGGGTCATCAGAATTACTTGCCACATGCCCAACTTTCCCAACACAAGTTAATACAAAAATGGTGATTTATGCTCAACAAACAATTTGAGCCATTTATTCACAGCTTGCAGTGTAACATGAGTGGGGAGCAAGGCAAGTCTGTTGTAGAGGGGTTGTGTGTACTGATTCTCAGAATAATCAATTTCAAGCTATGTGTGCTTCATAAAAGAGCAAGTGAGAAATATGTATTAAGTACTATTAAGACAATAGTGCACGTGCACAAATCAGCTCCCTTCCATTGCTTTTAAATCTTTCAGCAGCTGGCAGACAACTTATACCAAAACTGGATGAAGTTGACACTCGCTGGTCGGGCTGAAGTTCAGGTTGGCTCACTTATTTTCCCAAAACCGGTTTGCCAGGTTGAGTCAACTTTACTGTTTAAAATGGCTATAGATGGAAATGACGCTCTCCTTTAGAGAGAAGCAGAAATATACATGCAAGCAGGATGTGATAAAAGAATTAAGATAGGGAGATGCTAGCATATTTGCAAAGATAACGTGTGTTATCATCTTAAGAATACATTATACAGCAAGTATCTGCAGCTTTCCCACACATCTAAACTATCCTTGCAATTTTATGTTTGACGGGAAAGTCAGCGTGTATTAGAGGCAGAAATAAAGAATTACCTAGCTTGGCAGGATTTAAAGCCAGCTAAGCATTCTAGAGGGGCTGCAGTGGCAAACTGTATTAGGAATGCAGGGTCAAGATGACATTAGAGAGCATGTGCAGAATATAACACTTATATGAACTACACAGCCTTATCCAAAACACACACCCATGTCTTGGTTTTTATTTCAGCTTTCTTCCAGGGCATATATGCCTGATGATATCAACAAGGATTAGGTAGGTCTTAAACTCTTTTAAATTAGCCAAGAGCTGTGTTGAGTTTTCCCATACTTTCAAATACATTCCTAGTGGGCAAACAGCCAAATTGAACCCACTTTCTTAATCACAAAGATATAACCAAATCAGGGGAATAAATTATCCAAGACAATTAGGTATAAGACAATGATGTTGTCAGTATATAGTGTGAGAAACCTCTCCTTAGAACTTAGAGAAGTTTGTCTAAGCTCCAGATGTTCTCCAGCAATAGCCCAAACATCTTGTCAATAGTAGTTTTCCACAGGCCAACTTCCCAAATAATACAGTAATAGAGGCGGGTGGGAAAAAGAACCCGGTACTTGGTTCAGTACTTCTTGCGTGCACAAACATATCTATCCAATCTATGAACCCTGAAAGAAGTCAGGGTCCTTCTAAGCCCCCATAACTCAAGAAATGCAAACTTCCACTTCACCAACTTTGGAAGTGGGCACTATGGGGACGACTCATGGCACAGCTCAAGAAAAGAATTCTTAGCAGAAGACGAGGAATTCTGCTTCAAGGTCTGCCTTGTGTTCTGAAATTCTTCACAGAACTTTCCAGCTGAAACAGGGAAAAGGTTGCCAGTTGTTATTTCACCTTAGGCCTAACCCTGTTGTTGTTGTTGCCGCTGCTTTTAAAGAACAATGCCAGTTCCTTTTTATTACCTGGATTTATATTTAACCTGAATCACAGCGTTCAGCAATACGCATCAGCGTAATAATCATATACAGATCCACACCGATTGAAGCATGGACTTCCTAGGCAAAGAGCAATCCTCCCTCTGCAGGGCACCGATCTCGCCCATCTCCTCAAGACGAATGGCCCAGGCGGGAGAGGTGCCCCAGGACTTCGCCAGCTCCACTATTGCTCTAGGACCAGCTTCTGACCGTGGGAACCAAGGAAGCCGCTGTCCCGGCGCCGCTTCTGCTGCTCCATTCATTAGCAAAGGACTTCAGATTGCGGTTGCTGCTGAGTACCGGAGCCGGTACTTTGTGCCTGAGAGGAACCGTGCCATGACCCGAACAGCGAGACCAGCCTCGGGGAAACCCCAATACAACCTTTCTACACAGTTTCCCCTCTCCTCCTCCTTCGTGGCCACAGATCAGTTTCGGGGGGAGGGGGACACCCGGGAGCCCTCTCGCAGAATGAATGGCGGCAGATACTCTCCGCCAAACTGCCATCGCTAATCGCTGCCTGACTCAAGGGTGGAATGCCTGATTAGTCGGCACCGATGCCAGAGAGGAGCCCGGCCGGCCGACCCTCCCTCGCTCACCTGCCAGGCAACTTTGCGCTCCGCTTCCAAAACTGCTTGCTGCTTTCCGCCGCCATGGCTGGGACCCAAGCCGAGTCCCCCCGCTGGCTCCGGGAAGGAGGGAAAGAGCCAGAGCGGTGGGGCCCAAAGCCTCCAACCGAGGCCGCTTCACCTCCTCCCTCCAGGGGCCCTATTGCCAGTCCCCAGCACCGCCATCTTGGACTCGGGCGAGCACCCTCCAGCCATTGGTCGTCTGGCGGAGAGTCTCCGAGCCTGGCCAATCCCGAGTCAGATTTCTAAAGCAACGTGAAGCAGGAAAAAAAAAAAACATACACACAGCAGCGAGGAATCAGAAGCTGCGCAGAACACAAGGGGCGGGACAAGTCGCCCAGAGAAACGGAGGGGAGGGGCTCAGAGATGGGAGGGCGAGAAGGCAGTTTAACCGTCGTAGCTCGCCTTAACTGCTGTAGTTTGTCGCGCTCTCGGAGAAGCGGGAAAAACTCGCTATGGTTAAAAAAATCAACTCTAAGGACGGGGGGGGGGAGGGGTAAAAACTATCCATAGAAGGTATCAGCTGAGAGGTTTCAAAGGTCACTGTAAGGGGGCCGTCAGCATCAGAAAATAAATTGCCAATTATTCATTTCCGTGACGGCTTTCAAATGTAGGCGCATAGATTTGAAATTGGCTCCGCCCTAAGGCAAGGCTCTGCTGCTGAAAACTTCCGGATGATGCATTTACTTTTTGGGAAAAATAGCTCCAGACGGCTGCTTTTCCCAAACGGTAAATGCCTCAGGCAGTGTTTGTTGAAAGCGGTCAAGGGGGCCAACGTGGGTCCAAGCCCCGGGTGAAGTTGCCTCAGTGGCACTAATCGAGACAGTAACGGGGGCAAGGACTGGGTAGCACCAGTGGAAATGCTGAACGATCGTGTCGCTACGATGTTTAAAACTGCAAACTTGTACGTGCTTGCTTGGTATTTGACTCATTGAACTCTAGGGTGTACCTTGGTGTAGTCCATGACTAAATGGTTAGTAACAAACGCCTCGGAAAGTCTTTCAAAATTATTGACTACAATCGTTTCCCATCAGCTAAAAGAATTAGAAGGGAAGAAAAGTAAAATGCAGATCCATGAAACCAAGAATGGATCCTCATGATTTCATATGACTTTTATGTGGGATCCTTGCCAAACCAACATGAAATCATGGATCCCATCTGTGCTCACTACACCACAAAAATTATGGATCCTTCAGTGCATGGCTTTTTAGTGGCACGAAAACATGGATTCCAGGCATGGATCCTCATGATTTCATAGGGTTTTTAGATGCAATCCTCTCCAAACTACTGTCGGATCATAGATCCTATTTGCATCCCCAGACTACACCACAGAAGTCATGGTCCCTCAGTGCATGGCTTTGCAGTGGCACAGAAACATGAGCTACAGTATCTGCTTCAGTCACTAGCCAGAAGGTTACCCTAGAAACAACAGGGAGTGAGGGCTGGGACATTTATTTCTCCCCAGAGTCTGTAGGCATCTCCACATGGTGCTGCCCTCTTTAGAGCCCAGAATTCTCCAAACAGTTAAAATATGAGTATACAGAGAGAAAGGGGTTTGCTACAAGTTATGGGGATAGGAAGCAGAGGGAAAGGATGGAGAAGCACCTGGAAGAGGAAGAAAAGGGCCAGAAAGGTTTTTTTTTTTAATGGGGAAGTGAAGAGTAAAGAAAAGGGTGAAAGAAACAAAAGGATCACCAGGGTTGGGGGAAGCAGCAACTAAAGGGTTTTCTACTTATTACTTCTGCTAGTATTGACTGAGGAAAAATTGAATAGATGAAATTACAAAACAGTTATTGCATACTAGGATGGGAATGATTTGCTTTGACATTCATCTTAATTTTTGATGCTAGGGAGCACAACATGGAATGATCCATCATCATCCCCTTTCTCTCTGTATACTTGTGTTTTAACTGTTTGGAGAATTCTGGGCCCTAAAGACAATAGTACTATGTGGAGATGCCTAAAGGCTCTGGGGATAAATAAATGACCCGACCCTGACTCGATCTTTGTTTCTAGGGATACCTTCCAGCTAGTGACTGAAGTAGATGTTGCTGTTCTGTAAACTGAAACTGGAAAATAAATTTACACAGGTCCCAATTTTATAATTTTCTGAATGCTGATGGAGTTGAGCACAAATACTACTTTTTCATTCCAAGTCAGAAGCCACTAATTCTGGAAAGCAAGCCTACAAGGAGGCATTGTTGCACTGCGAGGTTACCAAATCTGAACCCTGGTAGGATGACATAGTTCTGAAGGAAAATGTTCATTCCTTATCATGTAATCCTGTACATGTTTATTTGGAAATAGGTTCCAAGTGTTTAGCAAAGTTTATTCCTGAATGCATATGTATCAGATTGCGTTCTAGGTGGAACTTGATATAACAGGTTATCTTTCAAAGAGAAGATGTTGCCCATTTCCTTGTTCTTCATGCACTCAAATGTGCATCAGTACTATTGCCTTATGTCTTGTACCCAAAGTTCATTTTGATCTCTTATTCTAAATATAGGTTTAAACTAACCATCTAGGTTTTTTTTAAACTTAAATAGCTCTGAAACATTTTCTGTATCTTGCACTACTGATTACAATTTTCTTTGTCTTTCAGGTTGATTTTGGAGAACAAGTGATCAACCTTTGTGCAGGTGGCTTCTGTGGCATAACACCAAAAGCAGGATTGGTTCTAGCTCATGTGTATATGATTTTGATGACCAACATGTACCTTATCTTTGAGCGTAGTCACCTAAACTGGTCCATATCTCTTTTGCAGAGAGTCGAGCCAGATCAAAGTATTACCATAGCATGGGTTATCCTGTATTGGTTTTTATGTACCAGTTGTCCTGGCTGTTATCACTTATCCATTATGGTACTTCCTCTGTTCAGCTCAGAAGCAAGACACTGTCATCTACCTTTCTTGGATAGTCTTCTGTGACATACCTAACTGTGCCATTATAGTCCTGACTAGCAAGGCTCCAAAGACTATGGGGTTACCCCCCCCTCAGTTCCTTGGAATTGTTTGGTTTGGTAATGAGTATAATCGTTGACTGCTTTTGGCTCTTTTTAAAATTATAACATATGCTCTGTTGATATTCAAGGCAGACAATCAGGATGGATGTTATCAAGAACAAGACGGATGTCAAAACGTATATCAAAACTTTCCAAGCTTAGTTTGGGTTTCCGTGCAAGAAGAATTCAATGAGAGCTGTTGGATTATGATGATATGCATTTGTGAACACCAGGTTGGCACTGCTTGGGATGTCAGAAAAAACGTTTAGCCCACCAACCACATATTGCTATCCATTGGTTACCTCCAGTTATTGACTGCTGCCTGGAACTACAAAAACAGGGTGATTGTTATGTACATGGCAGGCCATAATGAATGGCTAGTAGACTGTGTTTGTTTTCATGAGTCAAAAGTGCAGAGTTGGTGTATTTATTTATTTAACTTATATACCACCCCGCTAATGCACAGCATTATTCTGGGTGGTTTACATATAAGACCAAACCGGATATAACAACCAATCCAAATGGATACTGCAGCCAAGAAATCAGCAGAAGACTGGGACTAGGATGGGCAGCAATGAAGGAACTAGAAAAGATCATCAAGTGTAAGGATGTGTCGTTGGAGACCAAAACCATCTACACTGTTGTAATTCTAATCACCATGTATGGGTGTGAAAGCTGGACAGTTAAGAAAACAAAAAAATGATTTGTTTGAAATATGATGCTGGAATAGAGCTTTGCAGATACACTGAACTGCCTAAAGAACAAATAAGTGGGTCCTAAATCAAATAAAATCTGAACTGGCTCTGGAGGCAAACATGTTAAAACTGAGTCTGTCCTACTGTGGCACAACACGAGAAGACAGGATTCTCTGGAAAAGACAATAATGATGGGAAAGGTGGAAGGCAGGAGGAAAAGAAGAAGACCAAATATGGGATGGACTGATTCCTAAAAAGAGCCATGGGCTTGAGTCTTCAAGAGTTGAGCAGGGTGGTTGAGGACAGAACGATTTGTATAGGGTCACCATGAGTCAGAGGCGACTTGATGGTACATAATGACAACAACAAAAATAATAAAAATAATGAACGTAAAATAGAAACAACAGGAGAATAAATTGGCAGTAAGCCCCAAAAGTGAAGTATTTCCAAATAAGGCAGCAGGGCAAGAGGCGAAAAATTCAAGTGATGCAGCCTTCAAAGGACTCTCAAAAGAGAAGCATCTTCAGCAGCTTCTTAAAAATGGAGTGGGGGGAGCCAGGTGCTCATCCAGGAGCCAATTCCAGAAAGCTGGTGCCACTGCTGAGAAGGCCCGACTCCTTGTTGAACATTTTCTGGCCTCCTTCCACTCGGAGGAACATAGCCTGGTAGGATCTGGTGATACAGGAAGATGACCTTGGGGAAAGACACTCCAATATGTAACAGGGTCCCAAACCATGAAGGGCTTTATAGTTGAGCATCAAGACCTTGAACTTGATCCAAGAGGCAACAGGTAACCAGTATAAGCCAGCCAGGACTGGTGAGATGTGATTGAATTTACTCACTCCCACCATCAACCTGGCAGCCACATTCTAAACCTTCTGTGGTCACAAATCGTGTCTGCATTTATTTTATTTATTTATTTAATTTGTATCCCGCTCCCGTTAGTGTCACAGCACTACTCTGAGCGAGTAACAGCTCGTAAAACAGAAAACAGAAATAAAAATAGAAACATTAAACACCAATTGCAACAGCTCTTAAAACAACCACCACCACCAGGCAGGACTCCTCTTCTGTGGGTTCAGCGAATTCCACGGCAAGAAAAGAGCACCCACTCCCCTAATCCATTGTTTTCATGGCAGGCAGCTCTTTTGGAAGATCCCTTAATTTAAGACTTAAAGGGGTGGGGGTGAGGATACAGGAGAATTACAGTTGGCCATCGCCTTTCAGGGGTCCTGTGAACCAAGTGAACGCCCTTAAAAATTCAAGCCGTCCTCTGCTGCACACTGCCAACAAGGTTTCCAAGAAGAGGATGGCGGAGAACAACGTTCTGGTGCTCCAGAGACTGTAGGCGGGGGGAGAGAGCACCGTGGCCGTGCAGAGTGTGACGACGGGTGGGATCCAGGGGGAAGGAAACCCAGGAGTCCACCAAGCCCCAAGAGGAGAATGTCCTTTCTCAAGAACCCAGAGTTCTCGACTCCTCCTCTTCCTCCTAATTCTCCTACGTTATCCTCAAGGAGCCACCGGGACTGGGATTGTGGCCTTTTCCGTGTTCGTGGGTGCCCATTTCTTCCCCAGCGTACAGTGACCAATGCCTTTGGTGCCTGGGAGTTCATACCCAGCCTCACCGCTAGGTAGAAATGGTTAACGCTCCTGCTTCGGGTGTTTTGTTTCCCCTAGGTTGCTCCGCTGAACAGCATCTGCAAACGTAGGTGCACCTGAGAGAACTTCTCATTCCTCCGGTGAAGTCCATTCCGGGACACCGACTCCGTTATCTTTCTAAACCGGCCAACCGTCGCGATGCTCGTAGGCCCGTGGTCATCTCGGCTCCTGCAGACGAGCGCAGCAAGTCCAACCGCCACACAGGCATGACAGGAACAGAATGAGAACCTGGGGTCTGCACGGACATTAACTGACAGGCCCATTAAAAGCACTCTGCGTGTTCTGGTCCTCAGGCTCAGGCTGCTGAGAGTGACCTTGCATTGGCCATAGAGCAGATGCGCAATGAAACACAAAGAAGAGGGCCACGGTACTCAAACCCGAACCGCACTTTCTATTGTCCTCGGCGGGAAAGAAGGAGAGATGGAAGTTCTCACAAATCTTCACAAATCTGAAAAAAGTATAATGTGTTCTAGTGGGTTGCCACTAGATGGGTGAGATATAAGTTCAATAAATAAATAAAATTAAAAATAGATTATTTCATTAATTGACTGGAATGCCCTGATGAGCTCAATAGGCATAAGTTTCCTACCTGTTACAGTGGCGCCTCGACTTACGAACGCCCCTACCTACAAACATTTTGACTTACGAACAGCTCCGCTTGCAAAATTTTGCTTCGACTTGCGAGCGGAGCTTCGAGGGAAGAACAGAAAAAGGCAGGGGGGAAAGGCGGGAAATTCAAACCGTTGGTGGTGAAGAGGCTGCTTCTTTGTAGCTCTTTTGCCCCAACGGTTAGAGCAGGGGGGGTCAGGGAACTTTTTTTACTCCTGCGGCACAGGAGGAGGAAGGAGAGGCGGGGGCGGCTCCAGATCGCCGCTGGGCGCGGGAAGCCGGTGCGCTCCCTGCCCATCCCTGGCACGGGTCTACTCATGAGCAAGGCCCGCCAAAGGCGCGGGTCTACTCATGAGCAAGGGCCCCCTCCGCCATGGGCGGCCCCGCCGCCACCTCCTCGGCTGCCCTACGCCGGGGAGTGAGTGCCTTTGGAGGAGGCTTCGATCTGCCTGGTAGGTGCTGCTTTTTGCTTTTTAAAAACTTCTGGGTGGGTTTTGCAGGGTGGATTTGGGTTGAGGGGGGTTATGTTTCTGTGCTGTGTTGTTTTTGGTGATGATTTTTTTTTTTTTTTTTTTTTTTTTGCAGTCCCAGCGTGGGGATTGCTCGATGTTTATTTTTGGGTGTTTGTTTGTTTTTTTGCAGCCTTTGGGGCTTGCTCTGTTTATTTTTGGTTGTTGTTTTTTTTTAAAGCCCCAGCACCTTCCGATGGGGCTTTCTGTGTGCTTTATTTTTCTTATTTTTGGTATTTTTTTGAAATGCTGGAACGGATTAATCCCGTTCCCATGCATTTCAATGGGAAACGGTGCTTCGACTTACGAGCATTTCAACCTACGAACACCATTCCGGGATTAAGTTCGTAAGTCGAGGCACCACTGTATATTGGATTGTTTTCTCACAGGCTCTCGTTTTGCATCACTGAATATGAGGAAATGAAACCGTGACACCGGAACATTGGAGCAGGATGATGATTCTGTTTCTAGCCCATAATCACAATTATGTGCCTCTGAAAACTAGGATTGTACTGCGATGGAAAAAGGTGGGGCCTACTATAATGTATAAAGCATTTGGATATGTATTTGTATTTTATGTATTTAATAACATGATGGGGATATTTTAGTTCTAGATTATAAAATGAAAGAAAAGCTAGTTTGTTCTCTCCCTCCCTCCCTTTTTCTCTCTTTTTTAGGCCAGTGCTACACGTTCCCACATGGGTACTGAATAATATGCATGCAGAGGTGGGGAATTTGCAGAAAAGCTGCCGTGATTAAGAGAGAGAGATAATCACTTTTTAGCTTAGCTGTTAGCTGCTTTTCTTTCATCAGGATACAAGCCTGGAAAGAAATCTGCTTGAGGAGAAACTGTCTCAGGCATATGCAGAGGGAAAGTGTCAAAAGGAGGAGCTAAGCACATGCATCCTACCACCCATCACATCTTCTCTCCCCCAGCATTTATATATTTCAACAAATCCAAAGATCAGGGAAGAACTCTTGTTTGCAAATGTGACATAGTTCTAGGCTTATACCCAGTTATTTGTGCAGTCAGTCAGTCAGTGTGTATTTACTGGCACGACGGCCATAACAGTAGTAGGAATTATGTTGGTGTTTGTGTATGTTTTGTGTAACTCAGCTAATTAATGAAGTACTGAGATGCATCTCAGTTACTCAGTTTGGCACCTGGCCAGGCACATGACCAAGATGCACCCTGACAGCTCTCAGCCATAATTAGCTGTGGCAAGTTATACAAATCTTACGTGGACACCAACAGGATTCTCACCACTGCAAATTAGATTAGGTGCCATTCTGTTTAGGACAAATACAACTTTTTGATATTTCTAATAGTTTACAAACATTGGTCTATAGAATTTGGACAAGGTTCTGCCATCCAGTACCTCGACTTACAACCGTCCCTACTTACGACCATTTCGAGTTACGACCAGCTCCGGCCGCAAAATTTTGCTTCTACTTGCGGCTGGAGCTTCCAGTTACGAACACAAAAAGGCAGGGGGAAAAGGTGGGAAATTCAAATTGCTAACTGTAGGTGGCGAAGAGGCTGCTTCTTTGTAGCTCTTTCGCCCCAGCAGTTAGAGAGTGTGCGATTGGAGGAGGCTGCCTGGTAAGGTAATGTGCTGTTTTCTGCTTTTTGTAAACTGTTCTGGGTGGGTTTTGCAGTGTGGTTTTGGGCTGGGGGGGGGATGTTTCTGTACTGTGTTGTTGTTTTGTTTTTTGGTGATTTTTTTTTTGCAGCCCCAGTGCCTTGTAACGGGGCTTGTTCCTTTGTTTATTTTTGGTTTGGGTTTGTTTTTTTTTGTTTTTTTGCAGTCCCAGCGCCTTCGGGGGCTTGCTTTGCTGTTTATTTTTGGTTTGGGGTTTTTTTTTTTAAGCCCCAGCAACGGAGCTTGCTGTGTGCTTTATTTTTGGTTTGTTTGTTTTTTAAGCCCCAGCGACGGACCTTGCTTTGCTGTTTATTTTTGGGTTTTTTTTTAAAGCCTCAGCAACGGAGCTTGTTTTGCTGTTTATTTTTGGTGTTTTTGTTTTTTTTAAAGCCCCAGTGCCTTCCGACCGGACTTGCTGTGTGCTTTACAGTATTTTTTTTGTTTGGTTTTTTTTTTTTTTGGTTTTTTTTTTTTGCCGGAACGGATTAATCGCGTTCCAATGCATTTCAATGAGAAATGGTGCTTCAACTTACGACCATTTCGAGTTACGTCCATCTTCTGGAACGGATTATGGTCGTAAGTCAAGGCACCACTGTACTGCAAAAGATTCATCGTTCTGCATTCTAATTTGAGATTTATGTGAAAAGCAAATCTAGTGACCCTAGAAAGCTAATGGCATTGACAACTGTGACTGGTAGGGCTCTCCAGGATTTCAGGCAGAATTCTATCTTGGCTCTAGGTGGAGATGCTTGAGGTTGAATCATGGATCTTCTGTCTGCCAAGTATGTATTTTGCTGTTGAGGAAAAAAATTAGCTCCTAAACAAGAATGTGAAAGGAGTGCACAGATATTGAAGCATATGTATTTAAGAATTTTCCTTGATTAATTTGTTTAAAAGGTAGCGTGACATTCCTCTTATTCCTCATGAGTGTGTAACAAATCTCGACAAATTGCCCTTTAAATCTTTGATTGCTTTAAGTCAGAAATAGTTATGTTTCATGAAATAAATGGATAGGTGCAGTAATCTTCTGTGCAATCCATTTTTTCTTGCAGAGAAGGGAATAATAAATTAAAAATAATCTACTCTGAAACTAAGGAGCTGTGGGAATGGAAGTACCACACTAAATATATATTATGGCACTCTGTGCAACCTATGCAGCTGTAAGAAACATGTTATAAAAATACCCTAAGTCTCTGTTACTGTTTCTCATCAGAAGCACATGAAATCTTAGAAAAGGCTGTCCCTCAGATTTCCTACAGCTTGGGGAGACAGGATGCACAACACAGCACTGAAGAAAGATACATTATTCCTATTCTTCTGTACATGCTTCGAATAATACAGCAGGGGGTGTTGTTTCCCTGTAATGTTGGAGACTAGAATGAATGAATTATTAAAGTAGTGACAATTTGGGAAACAACATAGGAAGCAATATTTGTCAGGAAAATGGCATCAGGTTCAACCTTACCTCTAGTTGTTGCTCAGTTCAAGTTTACAGTAAGCCATATCTACATGTCATTTAAAAAAAACGTAGCAGGGGCTGATTGTGGATCTCTTGTAGACTATTGGTTCTTCACTTTGCCTATTTCAGAAGCTGAACTGAAAAATTCTGAACTTCTTTCAGCACTATCTCTTTGTAGTATACCTTGCATTTGATAAAGTAGGCTGCCACCCAGAAAAGGTTTTGCAGAATAAAATTTGTTTGTCTTTAAGGGGCTGCAAGACCTTTGTTATTTCTTAAAATTGCAATGGTTGCACATTTTCTAAACAGAAAGAGTGGAGAATTTCCTGGTATGGTTAAACTTCGGCTCCCATCATCTCTAATCACTAGTTGTGTTAGTATTTGCAGATGGGAACTGTAGTGCTAATCAGGATTACGTTCAGGAGGCCTGCAGATTTCTTTCCACTGTTGGATAGCTTTACTCCAGGTTGTGTTTTTCTTGTCGGAACACCTCACCATCTCAGCACTTAACAGACAATATCTTAAATCAGTATTTGCTGTTTATTTGTCCCTGTATTTGAAACTACATGAATCAACTTTCTAAAATATTTATTTTGCTCAGTAGCTATGCAGCTGCCCCTGTTCTGTGAAGCCAGTGCTAGTCATTCTGTTCTGTTTACTGAAAGAGCAGTGAAAGAGTAGCACTCACCACATTTCCAATCTTAAATACCGTGTTTCCCCGAAAATAAGACAGGGTCTTATATTAATTTTTGCTCCAAAAAACGCATTAGGGTTTATTTTCAGGGGATGTTTTATTTTACAGTCATGTCATCTGGTTGCTGCACAATGGTAGAGGGTGGGGTTTCACTTAACTAGGGTTTATTTTTGGGGTAGGGCTTATATTACGAGCATCCTGAAAAATCATACTAGGGCTTATTTTCAGGTTAGGTCTTATTTTCGGGGAAAACAGGGTATATTGCATTACCACCAATGGATTCTGAGATAGTTCAAATGTACTGCAAAGAATAATTATGTGGAAGTTCAGTGCTAGGTTTAGCTGATCAGATATGAGTTGGGGTATATTGAAAGCAGACTTTAGGCTTCTATACCTCCTCACTGCATGGTGATATGAGTCTAGAATTGTATATCCTGAATTTATCTCAACACAGGCTTATCCTTAATATGTGAAATAAAACATATTTCTAGCAGACATTTGCTTGTAGCCAAAGAATATGTATGAGCATATGTCTCATATAACACCTTGCAAATCTTGCAAGCACTCCTGACACCAGTTGCTATGTAACAGTAAGCAAACACCCCATCATGCTGTTAATATTGATGTTTGCATTTCCTGTAAGCATGTCAACACAAACTATTCCTATCATACAGCCAGTTACTCCAGTGCTTCTTGGCAGCAGATTACAGAGGTGGAGAATGTTATTTCTCTAATTCACTGTAGATGTCATAACAGTATTTGCAGGAGCACAAGAGTCATTGAGTTCATATCCCAGCAGGACTTCTCTTAGCCTTTGTATCTCTGAGATGAGCCAGAAAACACCTTCTTTCTGGCCCAGTGATGACAGGTACTATCAATGTGGTGGATAAAACATATAACCAAAAACAGAGATACCAAAACTATTAGTTGCAAGTGCCACCTTCTAGCAAGTGGTAATCTGTTTTTCATTGGGATTTAAGCTTTCAGCTTCTGCATGATAAGTTAGGAAATGCTGCTTCTGCCACATCAAAACAAATTGTCGGAGCTGATGCACATAAGCAACAAAGTACAGGAAGAACAGACATTGTTAAGACATGCTAATGTTTGAGGATCATGATTGGTTCTTAGTTCTTTTTTCAATTCAGAGATATAAAACAAGCCTGCATCTGAATTGAGTAAAGAATTAAGATAAGGACTGCAAACAAAGAACTAGGTCAAAACCAAGTTCAGTGACACAAGAGTCACTGCTCCTGTTTTTGATTGTGGCACAGGAAAAATGTTTTAAGAGCATGTTTACTCTGCAGCATTTCCTGTAGCTGTTATCATAAAACCTCTAGACAGTTGTCACAGAAGTCAACAAGCTTCAGTAAATGCATTATAGAGTATAAGGCACAGACTTCAGGGGTGATGCTGAGTTTCCTGCATTTTTGGTTAAATTATCTCATGGTGATATGCTACCATGCATATTGACTGGATTTCACAATAACCATATTAATTGGGTTGTTTCAGTCATCTGTCATTCGTACACCATGAGAGGTTGGTGTGTGAACCTCCAGATATGAACAGAGTTGTAGCATGTAAAGTTGTGATTTGTGCTTATGGATAATTCCAAATGAAGGTCCCAAGCGTACAACAATGCAGGCTGGGAAGAGGGGGTTGGAGATAGCTGGTTTATCATTTTAACCAAAGACCCAAGAAGACGGTACAGTGGTGCCTCGACTTACGACCATAATCCGTTCCAGAAGATGGACGTAACTCGAAATGGTCGTAAGTCGAAGCACCATTTCCCATTGAAATGCATTGGAACGCGATTAATCCACAAACAATAAATAAAGCGCACAGAAAGCCCCATCGGAAGGCGCTGGGGCTGCAAAAAAAAAAAAAAAATCACCAAAAAACAAAACAACAGAGCACAGAAACATAGCCCCCCCCCAGCCCAAATCCACCCTGCAAAAGCCACCCAGAACAGTTTTTAAAAAGCAAAAAGCAGCACCTTACCAGTCCGAAGCCCCCTCCGATGGCACTCACTCCCCGGCTGCAGCCAAGGCGGCGGCGGCGGGGCCAGCCATGGCGGAGGGTGAGGCCGGGGCAAGCGGCCGGAGCACCCTGGCCAGGAGGAGCCTCTCCTTCCAGTGTCTGGAGAGGTGGATCGCGGCGGACAGGGGGCGGCAACGACGGTGGCCTGGGCCAGGCTCAGCCGTGCTCAGTCCTTGGCCCCGCGGGGCGGCTCCCCTTCTCCGCCAGTGGGCGACTCCTGAGCAGCAGGTGGCTCGCCCGCTGGGGCGCCCGACGCCGCCTCCGGCACCGGCTCCTCGCCGCCCTCCGCGGGGCCGCTGCTGCCGCTGCTGCCACTGCTGCCGCTGCTGCTGGGTCCCAGTCCTCGGCATGGGGGCGGAGGGGGCCCTGATCCCAGCTCCTGGAGGAAGGGTCCTCCCGCGCCGCCGCCTCCTCCTTCCTGGTGGGGAAGCGCCGCAAGAGGCTCTGCCAGGCCCAGCCGGGAGGACCGTTCCTCCGGGAGCCGGGATCAGGGGCCCCTCCGCCCCCGCGCCGAGGCTGAGGACTGGGACCCAGCAGCAGTGGCGGCATCGGCCCCGCGGAGGGCGGCGAGGAGCGCCGAGGCCCAACGCGGCCGCCCTGGCGAGCAGCCACCGGAGCTGGTGCCGGAGTGGGAGGCGGTGTCTGGTGCCCCCGGCCAGTGAACCACCTGCTGCTCAGGAGCCGCCCGCCAGCGGAGAAGGGGAGCCGCCCCCGCGGGGCCAAAGACTGAGCGCGACCCTAGTATGATTTTTCGGGATGCTCGTAATATAAGCCCTACCCCAAAAATAAGCCCCAGTTAAGTGAAACCCCGCCCTCCACCATTGTGCCGCAACCAGAAGATGACATGACTGTGTTTGAATAAATGTAGATTGTTGTACATGAAAAAAATAAAACATACCCTGAAAATAAGCCCTAATGCGTTTTTTGGAGCAAAAATTAATATAAGACCCTGTCTTATTTTCGGGGAAACACGGTAGTTGCCTGTGAAAGGGGTAAAGAAATGTGGAATGCTGTATCAAAACACAAATTATTGCAGATGTCTGGGAGCATGATTGAGAAATAGATGTGGCCATTTAAAAAAGCTGATGTGTACTTTCCATATTGTATAGTTAGGCCCTCAAGTTCAATGAACTGGGAATACCGCTTACCCCCTAATTAAAAACTTGTTTTCTCTTCCATTCTCTTATAGGGCTTGGCTGAGGGAAGTGTGTACTTATTCGTATGCAAAGCATGGGGCCCAGTATTCTCTAACCTCCAAAGCCTATTGGAGGCATGAAGTGCAGAATATGGCTCCTTGTTCATGAACCTTCACTGAGCTAAGATCTCCAACCACATAGCTTTTCCCTGCTACTGTTACAACACAGTGGGGAGGATGATAGAAACTAGCCACAGAAGGAAGTTGCTATCATTAGATCCGGCTCTGGGTAGCTGAACTTTCTGATCATACTTTTGTCTCCTTTGTGGGAAGGATTTCTTAGAATAAGTAACAGTCAATCAGCCTTTACTGGAATAAGGGTGGGTCTATAACCATAATGCTAACACCCACCGATGTGAAACTTCCACAGAAATTAATCAAACTTTCTTCCATATATTGTATTGAGAGAGTTTAGTCATTAAGTCATGTCCGACTCATCGTGACGCCATGAACCAGAGCACGCCAGGCCCTCCTGTCTTCCACTGCCTCCCGGAGTTGGGTCAAATTCATGTTGGTAGCTTCGATGACACTGTCCAACCATCTCGTCCTCTTGCCCTCACTTTCCCAACATCAGGGTCTTTTCCAGGGAGTCTTCTCATGCGATGGCCAAAGTATTGGAGCCTCAGCTTCAGGATCTGTCCTTCCTCTTAATATCTGAAGCAGCTAAAGTACATAGTATGAAGGTGAATCTATGACTGATACTAATATAATCTGATACTTTCAGCCAAATTCATCTTGAGTGGATTGTAATTCTGTTTTCAGAACATGCATTTTACTCTTTGCCCTACTGCCATTTTCCCAATCAAAAATGGCTTGGGAGGAGGAGGGGTTAAAAATTCCAGTTACCACTGCTCCCATTAAGTGGGCAGCCTCTGATGGCTATGTTTCAGTGAAGCCAAATTAAGCAGATTCTCACCCTAATGTTGAGTTTCGCCAAGTTGTAAAAATAGCACAATAAAGGTGTTATTTCCCAAATACAACTGTGAAACCTTGTTTGGAACTCCCAGGATAATTTATCGAAACACTGTCTTAAACTTGAAGAGTTAAGAGTGCATAAAATTGCAGGTACAACGATCATAAGTCGTAGTTATGATATCAAAATGCAGGAGAATAAAAGATTCTTTTTAAAAAAAAAAATAAAAGCAAAGTTCTTCCCAGTAAATAAGTACAGTATAGCATAGCTTAGCCTTTAAAAGTATAACACTGTGTACAGGTACTTGAGAGTTAACTACTGGAACTGAATTCGTACTGCATGAATAAGGTCAGGCTGCACATTTAAAGGAAAACCAATTATCACTAGCAAAATGTAGATCATGGAAAACTGTCACAAACCCATGAGAACATGAAAGTTGGGGTGGGGTGTCTCTGTTAGTAAATGGCAAATGTGAAGGTCCCAGGTATTAATCTAGGTATTAGTGTTTCATTTGGTACAATTAAGTAAACAAGGCTCATCTGAAACAAGTCAGTTTAAGGAACATGCAGCACAATCCTGTGCATGTTTATTATTTTTTAAATCCCACTGCATATACCTAACATATCTGAATTCCCACTTACAAGCTCAGTCTTAACCATTATATGAGCCACAATTTATTCTCATGACTGAAGTTTATGCTCAATTCCACCCACACCTGTTTCCACCAGCAAAACTATAGCAGTGCTGGCCAGACTCTAGCTGGGATACATGTGCTTCATCTGCAGATGTGAGAAAAAATGACAGATCAGCCAACAGATGAAGACTCGATATGGTTGCAGCAAGTAATGATCACAAAACTTCTAGCAGTGATAGCAAATATGAATCAGGGAGGGGCACCAAGCTTTAGGAAAGTAAATGTGGATCTGGGTCCTGTGAATGGCTTTATGTCAAAGACAAAATGAAAACCCATGGGGGATGAGGCAAAAATCTATCAGGAGGCAGCTGCACTTATTTTGCCTAGATCATTGGTGCACAGTCTATACTGACCAAAATATAGAACTTGAATTGGCAAAGATCTTTATAATCTCAGACAGGAACTGGATATGAAATTAGACTAAGAGAATGTTCACCACATAAAATATCTGAACACTGCAAGTTATTAATTGCTACGTGACTCTTTCCACCCTTATCTTCCTGCTCATGTCCTGGGCTCCATCAACCCGCCCCCCAGTAGAAGATTCAGGAATCTAAACTTTATGTCAGGAACTGTATCGTGTCATATAGATGAAGCATTTGTCTCACACAATTTATTGGTGCCATCGATTATACCTGAACTTTGTTCACAGTATAATGCCACTTACCTCCAGTTTTCCCTGTCACTTGACTGAACATTTTAAAGCTATAAAATAGTGCTATGAGATCTGAACTATGAACTACAGCTAAGCGTTTTAAAAACGTAACACAAAGAAAGCAGGTAATGTCTACCTTTGATTTATACTGGTCATTAAAGAGCCAGAACTCTGATTAAATCAGGTGATTCAATTTTTATTTAAAACAGCATGTATAAAAAAAATAGCATTTTAATTCCCTGTACAGTATTAGCTATTTAAAAAAAACAGCAAACTACACACCAAATTACTTATACAAGCTTGACAGTGTTGAAGTCCAAAGTATCTTGCCCCACTTTCAGTAAGAAGAGCACTATATACACATGCTGTATATACACACAGATGCCCTCCCCACCAATACCTGTGGAAATACGTCTCAAACCTTCAGAGAAGCCGAACAGCCACAGCTTAAAGTATTTACAGATGGCTGGGGGATGGTCAGCTGCTCCATACAGTGGCAAGACATCTAACTGAGCAGAACATACAGAAGACAACACAGTGAGGAAGGGATCTGAGCAGAAATAAGAGGGGGCAATGTGACAGGACACAAAGTCAGCAGCTGTAGCAGTGAAGTGTAGGCCAAAAACCCACATGATTCATAAATAAAATAAATAGGATCCTACAAGTTAGGACATTCCATTTTAAAACCCTAGAAATAAATTAAAAAAACAGAAGTAAAAATAGTATAAACTACAATCTTCTGTACACCAAGCTTTTTTCCTGTACTGTTTTGTACAAATTTTACAGTTAGTTGGGTTGCATTGTTTGTGCATTTGAAGTTGCCTTCACTTTCAAGAGGCTGCAAGAACAAACTCAAAAGTTCATACTGGACAACATGTACAGCTACCGTTTGCCAGTGTATCACCCCCATACTCTTTTGAAGCAGGTATTCCAAGAAGATGGAATAAACAGTAACTCAGGAGAATCTTGAGACAGCAGCAATGAAGGAATACATTCAAGTATTTTCCCCCAGCACAGCTACGTTTGCAACTGAAGGCACTCAGAACATGATGACACAGTGAAGACAGGGCGCCAATCCAAATTAGTACCTTCCCTCCCTGCTCCCATATCCAGATTCCCCTAGTTGAAACATATGCACTAGTCCTCTGCTCCAATCGTTTCGTATTGTAGGATTCAGCAGGTTATGGATGCTCATGGACTTGCCTGATTCATCTAGTGGCAAGGAGGGTTGCAAGGTAAGCCTCAAGGAGTTGGGAGTCCACTCTACCAGGAGGGATGTGGTTCTTGATGGTTGGATAAGTTTCCAGGCAGCCTGCGTCTAAAATGAGATGAATTTTGTTCCTGTAAAAATCCTCACTCAGCTGAACGCAGTAGAGCAGAATTCTGTTTTGCACCCCGCGTGGACGACACACACGGCTATTTGCTAGACTCTTGTATTAGACTGTGCAAATGGATTTCAGCTGTTTCCTGAGGCAGAAGAACATCTTGCATCCAAGAATGGTTCAGAAGGTCTTCAAAGGATGGTCTGTCAGAAGGCCTCAGAGCTAAACACCATTTAATGAGATGCTGGCACTCTACAAAAGAAAGCACAAACTTAAAAATTCATTGGCCAGGAGAATCCGCAAAAGTAAGCACATATCTTCTGCTGTAATGTCTCCCAAACTTACTCCATAAAACAAGGCTACCTAATGTCAAAATTACATTTGAACAATTTATTTCCCATTTAGTGGCTATTTCTGGCAAAGCTAAATAACACCAGAATTCCTTGTGTTGGAAGGAAGTTTGGCAACAGGAGAGAATGCTGAAAGCCAAGGAACAGAATGTTTTGTGAACACTACTTCATAAACTTTACCTAGTAACATGCAACTAAGTTCAAATTCTGAGAGTCTGTTTCCATGCTTACATACTTCAGCCTAAAGTGAAAACTCATATATGGCAGCACTATTTAAAATGACCACAATTAAAGATACCCAGAATTATTCTAAGTGCCACTCTTGCAAAAACAGAGAGAAAAGGCAAGCACCAAGCGTCCTCTCTGCATCAATTGCTGATTGCCTAAAATGCTGTTGCTCAAGAGATACATTCCACATAGAATCCCAGCGGTCCCCAAGTTAGCCTCCTACCAGATAAAGGCAACAGGCACTTACCTGGAGAAACCCTTTGCCGAAAATAGACCTGCCCCCTTAGGATCTCCTCATCATGCTCGAAAGGGATATCTCCACAGACCATGTCATAGAGCAATACTCCAAGGGACCAGACAGCAGCAGATCTGCCATGATATCGGTGATACCGGATCCATTCTGGAGGACTATACACACGAGTCCCTGAAAAAGGAGGAGGCAAGTCTCCTTAGCAAGAAAATTAAAATTGTACAGAATTCAGCTACTAAAATCCTTTGGCTTTAGTTATTTGTAGTGCTTGGTCACACTGATAAGAGACATAAGAACTCATTTCAATGGCAGTGAGCCTATTAGGCATTGAGGTTTTGAATTGCAGTTTTAATTTTTTTTTCCTGCAGAGGCAATTTGCAAATTTAGTGCCTGTGTAGCCCTAATACCACATATATGGAGAGGGGGAATTAAATATTCCCAAAGTTGCCTGTATTATAAGAAGCTTTCAATCCCTTTTTAATTCCTGTTAATAGTCAATCTGCAGAAAAACAACAAACGTTCACCATACATTAGGGCAGTGAATTGTAAAAACAATTAGGAATTGTAAAAACAGTAATTATGAGATGCTCAGACTGCATCCTGCTTGCACCTGTGCAGATGCTCTTGGCATGGAAGTACCTCTGCCTTTGTTGTAGTATCTAGTATCCCTCCCCTGCTGGCAGGAAGCAAGGATACTGAGGTCAGAGCAGCTCCTCTCGTTTCCAATCACGTGACTGTTGTTTACAAACTTTGGGTTGTAAAAAAAGACCTCACTATCCACCAGAGGGCAGCACACGCTTTGGAAACAGTGCCAGAAGGAGGGCAACATGGGGAGGAGCAAGTCCATCCCTGGTCATTAACCGTTAAATTAAAAACAAAACAAAACAAAAAAATGCAAGGCAGCTCCTGTCACTCGGGGAGCTCAAGAGGAAAGATACAAAACAAACCAAAAGCCTGCGGTGATTTTTTTGAAGGCAACGGTTCTTTGTGAGGAAGAGTCCCTAGCAACACAAGAAGCTTATTGGTTTGTTTTCTGAGAACAATTTGTGTACAGAAACAGATCACACTTCTTTTTTAATTTTAACACTGAAATCCTTGAACTGCCTTCTCGTGTTCCTTTTTTTTTTTAAAGGTAGAAATCAGCTACTTGAATTTCTTAGTAAGAAAGGAAAAGGGAGCTGGCTGTAAACAGATCTCTTCTAGATTAGGTTTCACAACATCCATGCCATGATGATAACCAACTTCTCAGTAGCAATGATTAATTCAGTGAGATGACGAAGGCAACAATCCTTAACAATTCCCCCACTGCCTTTTTACTTTGCCATTAGGAAGGGTAGAAAACAAAATAATCTCTTCCATTTATTGCACTTAGAAAGATAGCAAACTATATATTCTAAGCTTTTCACTTTGGCTGCAAGATTAGCATTCCTGATTTCTGAACAGCATGGCTGCAAGCATGTTTACATTCAGCTTAGCATTGTCCATAAAAACCCAAAGCCCATCTGCATTACCTAGCAGGTGAATTAGTCGTCATAATCTCCAAAGATTTACTGTAGATCTCCTGGACAACTTCACTTTCTATGTTCACACTGCCATCTAAGCCTATGGGTCCATCAGACTTATAAAAAGGTAATCTCTAATCAGCAGCAAAGACTAGCAATGGATGGGAGTTACATCTTTCAGCAACAGAGGTTTTTGCCATTTTAAGCAGGCAATTGGTAATCAGTCTAAAATGTATTTCACAGGGACAATTCCTACCCTTCAAAGGAAGAACATGTTCCACTGCTGTAAAGTTACTGAACATTCAAAGCCAGGGAACACAGTGTTTTAGAAAGGAAATTCCCTGGCTCTCAGCAGTGAAGGGAAACTGACAACACTCACCATCGAAGTCTGTGTACACAGTGTCCTTGAGGAGTGCTCCAGAACCAAAGTCTATAAGTTTGAGCTCTCCAGTGCTCAAGTCAATCAGGATATTCTCGTCCTTGATATCCCTGTGCAGAACGCCACAGCTGTGACAATGTCGAACGGCCTCCAAAACCTGACGGAAAAAACTGCGGGCCAAATCCTCGGGCAAAGCGCCCCGCTCTGTGATGAAATCAAAGAGGTCCTGCACAGGATCCGGCCGTTCCAAAACCAAAATGAAACTATCTGGCCTCTCAAACCAATCCAGGAGCCGAATAACCCCTCGAAAGCCGGAGCCAACCTTCTTCAAGAGTAAAATCTCCATGGGCACCCTCGTTCCACCAGGCTGCAAGGAATGTGGGAGGGGGGAAGGGGAAAAAAGAAAGAGGAGTCCATGAGCAGGAGAGCAAGTGGACCCACGCAGTAGAACAGGATTCAAATATGTGTGTGCGGGTTTCTCCAAAGAGGGGCCACCCCAGCCATTCCTGCTGCCACACACTTACCAGTTCTCCCCATTCCGAAACCCGGTCCCGGGACACATGCTTGATGGCCACCTGCAAACACAGCAGATAAGGGGGGGGGAGAGGAGAAATGAAAACCAATCCAGATGAGAGCCAGTGTCAGAAAAAAAGAAAACACTGAATTGAAGAATGGATACACCAGAAAGCTGGAAAACAACAACAAAACGAATAGGGAGCCGGACGGATGCGGAGGGCACGATCCACCAGCCAGCCACTCACCGGAGCTCCGTCGGCCAGCCTGGTGCCCGAATAGACAGAGCCGAAGCCGCCACTGCCCAGCAGTGGGCCCACCTGGTACAGCTTCTCCAAGGGCTCCTTCTCTTTTCCTAAGGAGAACAGAATCGGGGAGGGAGGGAGGTCAGCTCAGCGCGCCCCATTTGTCTCCTGCTCGCCTCTCTCTCTCTCTCTCTCCCCCCCCCCGAACCAAACCCACCACCGCCCCCCGACCCCATCAGGACCGATCCTGGCCATGTGAGGTGGCGCGTCCAGGGCGGCCACCCACCGGCCAACCGCGCGTGACTTCTTCCCTCTGCCCGCACCAAGCCATCTCTCCCTTCCACCTCCCGGTCTGGCTAACCTGGCAGCGGCTTCACCGGGTGCAGATCTCCGCCGGGCGCCGAGCACAGGTGGGCCAGCGAGTTGATCTTGGAGAGCAACATCCCCGCCCCGTCCGCGTGTTCCAAGCAGGCCGGGACCGGCGGCGGCGGCGGCGGCGTCTCCTCTAAGGCGGCAACGACGGTAGCTGCTGGGCTGGCGCCTCCTCGGCACGGGCGGGAGCTGCGGGCGGGGTCGTGCCGGGCCAGCCTGCTCCCTCCCGTGTGGCGCGGCGGCCCGGCTTCAGCCGCCTGTAGTAAAGTGGGAGGGAGCAGAACTGGGGCGGAGCCGGGGACAGCCGGCGGGCAGGACCCCGGCATCGGCTTAGCTCCACCCACTGGCGCGGCTTTGGCCAATGGCGGCCGCGCCTGCTAGCCCGCGCCGAGCCTCTTCGTCAGAATGGGCTGCTGAGGAGACTCGACGTGGCGGGAAGGAAAAGGCGCCAAAAAAGGGGGACAGGCGGGGCGGGGGAGGCAGAAAGGGGGCGAGAATGGAAGTGGGATGGAGAGGCTTGAAGGGGTTAAGGAAGCCGGGCTTGGGGCCTGTGGCGGGAAAAGGAGAAAGTGGGGAGGGAGGGAGACGCACCATTCAAAGGATTGGCGGGGGAGCGGAGAGCGGGGGAGAAGCCTGTCCACGCCGGCAGTGGCAAAGGCAGCGGCCCTTCTCATTCACACCTCCCGTCATCATTGTATTCTTCTCGCATAAATTTGACTTCAAGGAAGGCATGTCCGGCTTCCACTTTTTAATGGCTCTTCTGTCATTCCAAGCTCTATGAGGGGCACAAATTCCAATTTTTCCCCCCTTTATTGCATTTTTACGTGGGAAGAAACGGCGCCTTTTGAATGCCAGCCTATCGTGCAATCGTTTAAGGCACGGGAGGTCCTTGCACTTTGGCGAGGAGTATTTTTCTTTAAAAAAAAAAAAAAAAACGTCGGCAGGCACGGTGTTCCTCTTAATCGTTCGTCGCCTATACTGTACTGATGATGATATTATAATTGCAATATTTTCCTTTCTTCCACCCCTGGAGAAGTAAATGGCAGCTATTGGCAGTGCTGACAGCCCCAGCCAGCACTATTGAGTGTTCAGTGGTGATGGGAACACTTCCCGTGGTCCTTCTCTCGGACATATAAAAATTGTTCCAAAAAGGCCAAGGTCTTCCAAGCTAATTGATCCCTGTAGCGAAACTTAAAACAAATGATGAGTTGAGGCTTAATAGGTTTCATACTCAGGTTTAGTTGAGGCAGGCAAAACTTTTTCTGCCTCAAGTTACTAGTTCTGTGAGATCTGCAAAATAACCTCTAGTAGATCACCTCTCTTTGGAGTAGGACCTGTTTTCTCAGGTGGTCCCTAAACAGCCTGTCAGCTGAGCTGCTGTCCTTCTTTCTGTCCAACAGAAAGTGCTAAATGCAGAGCCATGAAAAAAAATTACACAAATGCTTATAGCAGCCATTTGGGCCATGAGGTCTTCTGTGTGAAGCTGTGCAGAAGAGTATTGCAATCTAGTCTGATACTAGCTGTACATTCCATAGGATCGGAATGACTCTAGATAAGGAGGCACACATTGTCAACAGAAGCTACTTTAATATCTACTTGGTCTTTAATTTTGGAGAACAAGTATAACAACATTCCTGATGATTTAGTTAAACTTTACATTGTGATGACTCCTGATCTGTACAAGTGTAAATGAACTCTATAAATCCCAATAGTTTTTTAATTTAAACTGGAGTCAAATCGTATAGTACTGTGTAATCACAGAAAATCTCATTAATTTCCTTTCATTGGTGGCCCTGAACAGCTGCAAGTAAAGATTTTTGCAACCTTATTCCATTCTTGCAGAAGGGCCAGAAGGTGAAAAGTATATTGTGGTGCAAAGGTAGAAACCATGCAATATTTAAAGAGAGGCTTTCAGTTTGAGTTTTGCTCTTGTTTTTATTAATCATAAATATGCTTGTTCAAATAGCTAAAAACAACAACAAATCATTTTGCAGTATTGTTCTTTCTGACTAACTGGATGGAGAATAACTTCTTTAAAAAAACAAAAACCCATCAAACCCTTCTTACTTGGAAGTAGGCTACTCTAGGAATCTGAAAGTGAAACTGGCTATAAATATAAGTGAAACTGACAGATTCTTGTCAAATGCAAAAAACCAAGTCCTGCCTGGTGCAGAAAAACAGTAGCAAAGAGTAATTTCAAGACTTCAGCTTCCATAATTTTAGTATTTTGTCAGCTGGGTGTAAAATGCAACAAAACCAGACTTCTTCACTCATCAGCCTATTTTGCAAGAACTAGATGAATATGACAGGTGAAGACATCAGATATTTTGTATTCTTCCCATTTTAGTGCTTATATTATTCTGCAATTTTAAAATCTTGTATACTTTAGAAACAGTAATAAAGGATGGCCTACCAGTAATATTTGTAAAAGAATGACAAATATTACCCCCTCTTTTATGGAAGTACATGGAAGGGTATGGTACGTCAACCTTGAGGCTCTACTTGCACCTGTGGAGGCCTCTGCAGGCATAAATTTACAACAGGGAAAAGCCACAAACAGGACTTCCCTAGGGTAGAGTGGAGCAGGGCAGGTGTATAGGTTCTGAACTGTTGAGGGGAGGGAATTAAAGGGGAATCGCCCACAACTAATAGGACCTAGCAAAGCCTTGACACTCTTTCCTGCTTAGGACTAATCAGTCATTCATAAATGAAATATGTTGTTAATTACACCTATCCAAGAAAAAGTATGACAAAAAAAGAAAGACAATGGCCAAAATCCTGTTGCCGAACATAGTAAATCATACTAAAGTAGGCCCATTGAATCAATGGGGATTTGGTGAGCTCTGTAAGTTCCATTGATTCAAATGGGCCTACTCTGTGACTTACTGTGCTAAAGTAAACTGCAGTTAGAATTAGGCCTATTTGAATCAATAGAGTGTATGAAGGAGTTGATTCAACAAATCTCCATTGATCCAGTTGGCCTACTCTAGTGTGATTTACTATGCTCAGCAACTGGATTTTTGCCATTGGTTACTGCATGTGATATAAGCTGTTATCCTCAAGTAGTGCTGGAAAGCTACTGAGGACATGCATTTCTCTGTTGTTTGTATTTGAGTTCATAAATTCTGTAGAGGCTACAAACATAGTGGAGGAACCACCGTGGAAAAGAATCACAGAAGCAAAAGAAGAAGAAGACACTCTTTCCCGGTGGAACTACAAAACCACTTTTAGTTACTTGAAGAAGAGTCTGTCAGACAGCACACAGAGGAGACCCTACAGGAGGACATGAGTAGGGCTGAAGCGCAGCTGAATACAGTAGTTGAACCCACACCCTACAAAAAGAAGAGGAGGAGAGTAGTTGTAGTAGGGGACTCCCTGCTACGTGGAATTGAGACCGAAATTTGCCGGGAGGATCCATGGACTCTCCAGGTATGCTGTCTCCCTGGAGGATGGATAAGGGATGTGATGGAAGGATTGCCATCACTCATAAAACCTACAGATACATATCCCTTTCTTCTTGTCCACATGGGAACGAACGACACAGCCAAGAGGAGATAACAAGAAATCATATCTGACTTTGAAGCTCTGGGAAGGACCGGGCCGCGGAGACAGACCTCCCGCCCCCCGCACGCACTCCCCTCCCCACAGCTGCTTTGCGCACGCGTGCCAGCACCGGCATGAGCGCTCCCCCACCCCTTCACGCATGCGCCTGAGCGCAGGTGTGCAGGCGCTCATGCGCGAAGGGGTGGGGGAGCACTCATGGCGGCGCTGGTGCGTGCACGCTCCCCCACCGCTTCGCGCATGCACCCAAGAGCACGCGCACCTGCGCAAGCGTGGGGGGGGTGCCCCGCCTTACTTAGAGGCTTAGCCGGTCCGCGGTCCCAAAAAGGTTGGGGACTGCTGTCTTACACAACTTCTCGCAGGACTGCTTGCAGCTTCTGTGGAACATTTTTCCCCCAGATTGTGTTATTGGGGTTAATATATTGTGGATGTTACAGGGGTATCTACATGTTGAGAGTGAGCATGTAGCATTTTTATGCCCGCGTATACCTGACTGGCCTGCATAGATTAGCTTCCTCCCTATTTGTGTTGTGTAGGGGATGTTTTCTCTCTTACGTTCTGGCTGGTGGGCAGCAGCAGTGCTAAAAAGGGTGCAGGAGGATCAAGTGGAATGTATCCCTCCTGACTTGGGCTCATGTTGTTGATGTAGTGGGACATTTGTGTGGCATTCTTTATTGTTGTTTCCACCATATTCTTCTCTGCTGGGCTGAGCATGTATTCTGTTACTGGCCTAGGACTGTGGTATGAGATTGAAGTCCTAATCACCTTTACTTGAGACCATATCCCATTGCATTCTGCTAAATCTGCAACTGAGTAAATATGTGTTGGACTGGGTAGCATAAGTTCAGAAATTAATCATAACAATAGTGATCAGTGTAGTGATGTGGGTGGTGGATGGGGCTGAATGTGCATTTTTTATCCAAATGTGCAGAAGTGTGGGTTCTCTGTCTCCCTGTGTCCAAAGAAAGTATAAAAAGCTTGTCTCTACCATGTGACCAGAAACAAATGGAGGAAAAGCTCGCCACCTTGGGAGACCGTTTGTTTCATTTACATCTCATCTCATCCCCAGTGAACTTAAGGAGGTATGCTTCACCTCCCCAATTTATCCTTACAACAACCATGTGGGACTGGTTAGGTGGGGATGGTGTGTCCGGCCCAAGGTCACTCAGTGAGCTTCAAGGTTCAGTAGGGATTTGAAACCACATTTCCCAAATTCAAGTCCCATACCCTAATCACAACATCACATTGGCTCTCTCTTCTCCTTCTCAAGGTTTCTCACTTCCAAATATTAAATACTGCCCCAATAATTTCCCAATAGATAAGGATATTTGTGTCTTGGTGTCACACAAGTGGGGAAGAACACAAACCTACCATACTACTGCAGTTACTTACTGGCCTCAGGTGCGAATAACTGTAACAGGTATAACTAGATCATATAAGCAGTTACAAACCTTTCCAGACAAATACTTGTCTCTAGTACAGAATATGTTGTGATCCTCTACATAGATGAACATATGATAAAGAAGAGAAATCAGGGATCAATTCATGCTCTGTCCAACTCTGAAAGAAATAGCATGTAATTGAATCCTCCTTCTGTTTTCTACAAGTTATAGTGATGTTCCATCAGTTAAAAACTGGGCTCTAGTGCACATAGCTACTGTACATGATTATTTGCAAGTATTAGGGGCTTTCTGACAATAACAGCAAGTGTCTTTGTCACTGTCACAATCCTGATTTGTTTGGCTGCCATGGTGAAATTAGTCTTGATTGAAATTTTCTGCTGTTCCTGTCATGAGTTCATCTTTTCCTGAAAATACCAGCAGGGAAAACTTAGCTGTTGAACTTCCTCCCTAACCTCCTCCCTCTTTCTTTAGTCAAAATAGAAATCCCAGCTGAGAATTCTTGATCACATCATCTTTCCATAGAAGTCTCTGGACGAGATGCTGTTTTGAGTTCCAGACATAAGATAAATAATTTACTAGCGTAGGGTTCTGATTACTCAGTCTATTAACATTTAGAGCAAAGAGCTCTAGCCAGCACTATCTAAATTGTTACAGGTGAAGCACAGTGTGTTTGTGTTGTTCTTTTCTTCACAACAGAGATGGGGAACCTGTGGCTTTCCAGAGGTGGTAGGACTCCATTGCTGCTAGCCCTAACCATTGTCCATACTGGCTAGTACTGATGAGATTGTGATCTGCTATCATCTAAAGAGACAGAAGTTCCTTATCCTTGCTTTCCAAACATAACTGGAGTTCTCAGCATCCCACACATACTTGGAGATGAATTGCTGGGATTCAGTGGTTTTACTGGAAATTCTCATGATTTTGTTTTCTTTTCTTTTTAAAAAATACACACATACACACACAGCTGTTCAGGCTTCTTGTTGAGTTGAAACAAAAGTATCTAATCATTTTTCAAGCTCACCCAGGACTGAATATTTCACTTGGCATTCCAACCTCAGACACTGTAAATTGTCCCAAGAGATGTTTCAGGGGAAACAGTGAAAACATTTCATTGCAGTGATGTAACGTTTTCTTAACAGTGCTCCTAATTTCAGAATCAGTATAGTATCATGTGCAGGAGGGAGGCATGTTTAGTCAGCCCACATATAATTTTGCAAGTGATGGAAACAAGATAACAAAAGAGCTACACCTATAGTTGTTGCACCAACCAATCCACTTGGAATGCTGGGTAGTATAAAAGATGAATCATATTCTAGTAGGATAAACAAAGAGCATGTGACAGATAGGCACTGAAATGACTACCTTTTCCATTCATTAAGCCTAAGATATCTGACAAAATATCTAATCTCATCTTTTGTTTTGTTTTCCTTTTGCTAAGTAGGGAAAAGAGAAAAAGGAAAGTGTCATGCCTGACTTTATGATCATGCTCCTTCTGAGCTGAATTTTTAAAATCTAAATCTAGTGTGCTTTTTGCTATTGCTGGAATATGGCAGAATATGTCAAATATCAAAGGATAAAAGAAGAAGGCTCCACCCAATTTCCATACGTATGGATATCTATTTATATGAGTTCCTAAATACTAGGGCCATAAGCAAGTTCCCTGATCTAATTTGGATGTCAATTCAGAACTTCGGAATACATCCAAATTTGGTCTAGAGTAATCTGTGGCCCATCTGATTTGATCTGTGCCTAGGATCTGAATCTCATGTTGGTGCCTTTCATTGATTTGCACTGGAAAGCCAAAGTGGCTATACTTTCTTCTTTCAGGGCTGATATACAGTACATGAAATCTGGAGACATGATATACCCTAAAAATAGTAGTAAACCTTCCAAATTTCATAAAGCTAGTTTTAGAGTTTCTTTTCTTTAGAGAAGACAAGAAAAATGATGGTCCTGTTGCTTAGCATAGTAAGTCACACTAGAGCAGGCCAGTTGAATCAATGAGGATTTGCCAAGTCAAGTCCTTTGTACATTCCATTGATTAAAATGGGTCTACTCTTGTCATGACTTACTTTTGCATCATAAGTCAAAACTAGAGCAGGCCTATTTGAATCAATGGAACTTACAGACAAGTTGACTCACAAAATCCCCACTGATTCAATGGGGCTCCTTTAGTGCAACTTACCATGCTAAGCTACAGGATTTTAGTCATAGAATCTATGCCTACTTTCCCGTCCTATTATACTCTTCTGAAGAAATATCTTTGTCTGCTGTGGACACTATTTATTTACTAAGGAATAGAGTTTCCTACAATTATATAAAAACAAGGAAATGATCAGTTCCTTTGGCTTAATGATGCCTAGAAAACTAGTAATATCAGCAGTTCAAAATGAACCTTACAGCGATAGTGTATAAAATGGCAGGCAATGTGCACCTCTGCTTTGGCTTTTGCCAGAGATTTGAGCAGCTGTGTGCTGTAGCAGCTAGAAACATTAGATTAGGACTACGAAGCCCCAGCATCAGATCCATATTTACCACAAACTACAGACTGTATCCAAAAGAGCTGTCTCAAGACATTTTGCTGTTCAGGGCAGAATAGCAAATGTTATCCCTCCTTCCAAATTCAAGTGCATCAAGGTTCAGAGCTAATGAAGTTATTTATCACCTGAGGTATTAAATGAAGAAACATTTCTTTTGCAGAATACAACATAATAAATAAATTAGTAAATGCAATTTGCTGCCTTCTCATGATATCCTAAATAGCCACCCAAGGCAGTTGCCTTGTTCAGTTTGATGGCAGCACTGGCTCCTTTTCCAATGTTCAGAAGTCAATTTGAAAAGCTACATTTTTGGTTGAGTTGCATGGGAAAGAGCTCATCATATTATATATTGCTTAACATGGTAAATTGTACTAGAGTCAGCACATTGAATAAATGGGGATTTGGTGAGTTAATTTCTCCCTATGTTCCACTGATTGAATGGGGCTACTCTAACTACAACTTATTATGCTGAAGCAAACCACATTTAAATAGACCCATTGAATCAATGGAACATGCAGAGGAGTTGACTCACTGAATCGCCATTCATTCAATGGGCCTACTCTAGTGCGATTTACTGTACATAATAACACAAGAGCCCTGCTGAATCAGGCCAAGGGCCCATCTAGTCCAGCTTCCTGCATCTCACAGTGGCCCCACCAGATGCCTCTGGGAGGACACGAGACAACTAGATACCTGTCTCCTGATACCCCTCCCCTGCAGCTGGCATTTTGAGGTACTTTCCTTTTAAGCCTAGAGATTATACATCCCCATCATGGCTTGTAACCTGTGATGGACTTTTCCTCCAGGAATCTGTCCAATCCCCTTTTAAAGGCATTTAGGCCAGATGCCATCACCACATCCTGTGGCAAGGAGTTCCACAGACTAGCAACACGCTGGGTAAATAAATATTTTCTCTTGTCTGTTCTCACTCTCCCAGCACTCAGTGGATGTCCCCTGGTTCTGGTATTGTGTGAGAGGGAAAAGAGCTTCTCTCTATCCACTTTATCCATCCCCTGCATAATTTTATAGGTTCCAATCATGTCCCCCCTCGGGCGCCTTTTCTCTAGACTAAAGAGCCCCAAACACTGTAGCTTTTCCTCATAAGGGAGGTGCCCCAGCCCAGTCATCATTTTAGTCACTCTCTTCTGCACCTTTTCCAGTTCCACTATGTCTTTTTTGAGGTGCGGCGACCAGAAGTGTACACAATACTCCAGGTGTGGCCTTACCAGTGTTTTGTACAATGGCATTATAATGTTGGCTGTTTTATTTTTCAATCCCCTTTTTAATGATACCTAGCGTGGAATTGGCCTTTTTCACTGTTGCCACACTCTGAGTTGACACTTAAATCAAGCTATCCACCAGCACACCAAGATCTCTTTCCCGATCCATCACGGACAGCTCAGAACCCATTAGCCAATAAATAAAGTTCTGATTTTTTGCCCCAATGTGTATTACTTTACATTTTCTTATATTGAAAATGTTATATTTGCCATCTTGCCGTCCATTCTCTCAGTTTGGAGAGATCCTTCTGGAGCTCTTCACAACCCCTTCTGGTCTTCACCACCCGGAAAAGTTTTGTGTCATCTGCAAACTTGGCCACCTCATGGCTTATCCCTGTCTCCAGGTCCTTTATGAACAGGTTGAAAAGCACCGGTCCCAGGACAGATCCATGGGGCACACTGCTTTTCACCTCTCTCCATTGTGAAAATTGCCCATTGACACCTACTTCTGTTTCCTGGTTCTCAACCAATTCTCAATCCATAAGAGAACCTGCCCTCTTATCCCCTGACTGTGGAGTTTTCTCAGCAACCTTTGGTGAGGGACCATGTCAAACGCCTTCTGAAAATCCAGATAGACAATATCCACTGGTTTGCCCTCATCCACATGCCTGTTGACCTTTTCAAAGAATTCTAAAAGGTTTGTGAGGCAAGACTTAGCTTTACAGAAGCCATGCTGATTTCCCCTCAGCAAGGCTTGTACTTCTATGTATTTTAAGATATTTTCTTCGATGAGGCTTTCCACCATCTTCCCTGGAACAGATGTTAGGCTAACCGGCCTGTAGTTTCCCAGGTCCCCCCCCCCTCCTTCCCTTTTAAAAGATTGGCGTGACATGTGCCATCTTCCAGTCCTCTGTCACTGTGGCCATTTTAAGGGACAAGTTGTATATTTTAGTTAAGAGATCAGCAACTTCATTCCTCAATTCCTTAATTACCCTTGGGTGGATGCCATCTGGGCCTGGTGACTTATTGATCTTCAATTTATCAATTAGGTCTAAAACATCCTCTCTTTTAACCTGTATCTGATTTAATTCATTAGTCAGGAGGGGCCATTCAGGCAGCGGAATCCGCCCAATGTCTTCTGTCGTGAAGACAGATGTGAAGAACTTACTTAATTTCTCTGCAATCTCCAAGTCCCCTTTTACCTCCCCTTTCCCTCCCTTGCCATCCAGAGGGTCAACTGCTTCTCTGGCAGGTTTTCTGCTTCTAACATATTTAAAGAAGCTTTTATTATTCCCCTTTATATTGCTGGCCATACGCTCCTCAAAGTCTTGCTTTGCCTTCCGTATCATCTTCCTACATTTCTTTTGCCAGAGTTTGTGTTCTGTTTTATTTTCCTCATATGGGAAGGATTTCCATTTATGGAAGGACCCCTCCTTGCCCTTCAAAGCCTCTCTAACTCTGCTTGTTAACCATGCCAGCACCCTCTTGGACTTAGTTGAGCCCTTCTTTCTTTGCGGAACACACTTCCACTGGGCTTCTACTACCGTTGTTTTAAACAGGCTCCATGTACTATGGAGAGATTGGATTCTTTTTACCTTCCATTTCAACTTCTTTCTAACTAGTTACCTCATCTGAGGAAAGTCCGCCCTTCAGAAATCAAGGGTTTTTGTGTCAGATTTGCTTGACACTCTCCCCCCCCCCCCCCCGCCAACATGCATGGCGAAAGAGATCACAGCATGGTCACTATTCCCTAGTGGCTCAGTGACATTCACATCCCTTACCAGGTCCTGAGCACCACACAGTATCCAGAGTCACCTGTCCTCTGGAGGGCTCCATGACAAGTTGCTCCAAGGCACAGTCATTTAACATGTCAAGAAACCCAGTCTCTCTTGACCCAAGCACACATTGACCCAGTTGATGTGAGGATAATTGAAGTCCCCCATGATTACAATCCAGTCCCTCTTGGACACCTCCCTGATTTGTCTCCTCATTTCAAGGTCCCCCTCAAGTTTTTGATCTGGAGGACAATAGCACCCCCCCCCCCCACTATCACATCTCTCCTTGGGCCTGGTAGTTTAACCCACAGTGATTCTATGATGGAGTCAGACTCACCATCCATTTCCATTCTGCTGGGTTCTACCCCTTCTTTGACATAGATGGCCCTCCAACATGCCCCTCCCTATCCCTCCTATAGAGTTTATAGTCTGGGATTGTGGTATCCCACTGGTTCTCCAAATTCCACCAGGTTTCCATTATGGCCACTATACCAGTGTTAATCCCTAGCCCCCAAATGTTCCAGTTCTCCCATCTTTGCTCGGACGCTTTGGGTATTTGCATAAAAGCACCTGCGTACGGGGGTCCCCCAAGAAGTACTGTGCTATGCAATAGGATTTTAGCCAAGGTCTTCTCCTCCTGAGTTTAGTGAAAAAGCCTGGTTCTGCATGTTTGGAACAGAAGCTGTACACACTGTGTGCTGGTATTGGCTATGGGTTTTTTTTATGCCACAGATCTCCCAGTTTCCCAACTCTTCATGGAAAAAATGCAGAAGGAACAAAAGGCAAATATCCATTCTGATGTTAATTCTGACTAACCTGACAGTGTGAGTGATGAAGAAAGCTGTTGCAAGAGAGCTGATTTAATCAGTGTTAAATTAATTGATAAATATCTCTGACGAAAGCATCACAAAGGCAGGTCTGACTGTGAATCAGACAACAAATTAACAAGGGTTTTTAAAAAAGGAATATCTGCCTGAATCCTAAAGAAAGCAAAGTAGTCTCCAAAAATCAACTCACAAAGCAAAACAGAGCCAACAATTTCTCGATGGACAAACAACAGAAATAAGGAATGTCCTTTATAAACAACAACACAAGTGGGGTTCATGCTGCAGATGTCCAGTCCAGATGTAGCAACAAACCAGAAAGATAAGATGTCAGTCCTGTTCAACAGATCTCCTCCAGATCCATCCAATTTCCCCCTTCATGGCATTGAGTTTCCACCTCTGATTTGAGGGAACCCTTCCTTCAGGTTTTTTATTAGAATATTTTACCTTCTCCCCGATTTCACTTTTTTTATTTTCCACAACTATTTCCTAGATTTTGCTGACAGTAAAAATAAACATGTTTTCAGACCAGAGTCAGTAGCAAACTGATGGCTGCCATACTGTGATTGTTGTACTGCATAAAACAACGAGTGGACCAAATTAATAACATCTGAAGTATTACTACTCACTAAAGTTAATTCAATCCCTTTCACATTTGCTTGTATACCATCTCTCTCTCTCTCTCTCTCTTTGTTTTTTTTTTGCACAGCTACAAGAAGCACTTAGCCAGGAGGACCAGTTGCAACCTCCCTGCTGCAGTCATCTCTTGGTCATGAAGCTATTTTTCCCTGGATTCAGAGCTGCTGCTTTTAATTTACCTTTAAAATATGTGAGCGTGACATACAGAATAGGAAAACAGGTATTGTGGCTGACAGAGAAGGAGATGATCTCCCTCAGTGCAAGTCCAAGACATTTCAGTACCTGTAGCAAAGGACAAGATGGTGCCCCGTTCCTTATACAGACATATACAGAGTAGACCTGTGTCTAGATGGGCAGGATAGAAATCCAATAAATAAATAAAATAAACTCAATTGATAGTTCCCCCTGCCTTCAGTACTGGTGATGGGGTGATTTCTTCCACCATACTTATGGCAGTAGGTTAGTTTATGGTGACTAGAAGAAGCTATGTAACATATATAGCTCTGTCCTCCAACAATGAGGATTGACAAGGGAAGGAGCTCAGTAGCACCACTCTGGCCTCAGTATCTCCTGTCCGAGGTGGATGCCTCAGTCTTCCTGACAGGGCTAGCCTTGGTTTCCCCCCATCCAGTTAGAACGGAAAGATTCTTTTTTAGCCCACTTTTAAAAATGAGCTACATTAGAGCAAAGCAGACGTCAAAACCATGAAATCATAACAAATTCCTCCTATATTAGCAGTTTTTTAAAAGGTGAAAACAGACATAAGGGGAAAAAAAATAGGCGCTGAAGACATCCCTCAAGTGTTTGTTGATTATTTCCTTAAGTGAGCTGCCTTGCTGACTGAGGATTTTGTTTTTCTATCAGCAGCTGATTATGAACACACTTGCCTGATTGGATTGTTTGTTTTGTTTTCTCCTTAGATCCCAGACTTGTGCTTGGTGAAGGGGTCACGAGAGGTGTTCGCAGTTGGCCCACATCACAGAGAAGTACATCCCCACACACTTTCTGGAGATCTAGGCCTCCCATAACCTGTTTACCTTAAGCAAACTTCATGTTGCTATTTGAAAACTTCCGGCTCCCATATGCTCAGCGCAGTCATGTGAAGCCACGCTAAGAAGCCTACGCTCTGGTCTATGAATGGATTATTTCTGAATTCTTTAAACCAGTGGCAACCTGGCAGCCTGAGAACTAATCTTCTCTGTTTACAAACACTAGACAAAGCTGCCCTATTAACATGCATCATCTGACCTGCAGGGATATACAACCAACAGAAAGCTGTCTGCCTGTTTCCATCATCTATCTGTCCAGAGTGATTTGGGTCAAGTCCCAATAGCACAAGTAATGAGGGAGAGTTCTGGGTGAGTATCACTGGGCTGTGCTATGCCAAAGGACATGCCCTTAGACTGATCCTGCAGGATCAGGAAGAGCTCAGGTTTGCGTACCCCAAGGCCTTACTGCCTCTGGGTATTTCCCCAGCCACAGCCATTAGTTTCCATTGCTCCTATACAAAAGCCTATTATAAACCAACTTTGCTGATAGCTGTCCTAAGAGGACACCTTTCCCAAATACTGAGGTAAGTTATCTTTTGCCTCTGCAAATGGCCTGCCAAAAAAAACAACTGAATTCAGCACTTAAAAGGAAATGGTTGCTATTTGTACTTTTGATTACTCTCAACAGCTGAAAGACAGGTTGTCCCTTGCTAATTCCTAAAAACAGGATTGTGCTTCCAGGGGCTTGTTTGCATACACAATTAACCCACCCAGGACCCAGAAAAACTTATTTTTTATTATTATTATCATAACTTTCAGAAATACTTTAGCCAGCATGGCCAAGCTCTGATTCTGGGTAAACAAGAATGTCAGTCTTTGATTTGTGCAGTTATTCAAAGCACCGATCAGAGAATACAGCAAAGGAAAGAGTGGCAGAGTATCCAGGACTTTTAACCAGATATAAATTTAGAAATTATACTAACAATATTGATAAGTAACAAACCAGGTGACAGGTACTGGAACAGGAGGGACAAATCCTTGCACCAGCATTGAGGAGCACCAATGGTGGGGAGACCGTGTCTGCCCCATAGTCCACAGGCATGAGTTTTACTGTTGGTTTCCACCAGTGGTAAGCACCAAAACTGGACAGTCTAAAATCAGGGGTTGGGGCAATTTTGGATCCACTGAATCCAATGCCAGTCTGTTCCCTGTGGGACTGAGTCTCCTGTTTATACCAGCTACAGACTGAAATAAGCATTTATCTACAGCTGGGATTCCAAGGCTAATACATGGGATTCTCTGCTTGTATTAACACAGAGACACCCAGGCCTACAGCCAACATTTGGGTTAGTACATTCCAGCATAAATAACCCTTCCCCTCTGCTTGCTATCTTACTATCCAATCAACAGAGCACAAGAAGAACCCTTTTCTGTGCCTTTCTTGTGCCTTGTGTCGTCTTGCCCATTTTAGGGTTCTTCCAGATTAGGCTTTCATTGTGCAGTCATCTGGCTCTGGAGAATTCTGCAGCTAGGATCTACAGAATAAGAGGTTCCATTTGTTATCCTCCCCATTGCTTCTTCCATCTTTCTTGTACCAGGAAAAAGAATCCCTTAAAAATCTCTGGTGTGGAGGGCAGCAAAGAAACTTTCCTTGTCCACTATCATCACATGCAAACAGAATATATGGGTGATGCTTTTCGTAATGTGCAAGGCCCTTTTCACTAGGATGTTAAAGAGGAGGAGCAGAACATCTGGAGGCATTTCGTTAACCATTTGCTTTGATTTTTGGCTGATAGCACTGTTTCGATTGGCCTCAGTGTTTGGACGGCAATTCCCAGAATACTCTGGCCAGCATGGCTGCTTGCACTGAAGGTGGAGATGGATTGAATTTTGCATGTGAGATGGCTTAAAAGCCTAGGTACTTATCCCCACCTTATCCCATATGACATGATGGCAGTCTAGTGCAGAAGCATCTGTCTCTGTCTTGTGCAACATCAGTGCACCAGGAAACAGGAGTGATGAAAAAGGGATAGGGAGAGAACTGATGAGTTCATGAGCTTGGGCTGTTTGTGCCATCCGGAGCAAAGGAGGGAAGAAAGTGCCGTTATCATCACTCATTAGCTTTTATTGTTGCACAAGCCCACATACAGTATACTACTTTGCAGTTGCTACATGAGGGACCACCTGTGGTATTACAAAGACCCCAACTGTGTGTTCTCCCTAGGACCTGCCCTTGGGTTTAGGTTTTGACCCTGAAGTTTCAGGAAACAGGAAGCTGCTGAGCTAGCAGTCCTACCAGCCTAGAGTGTCTTATGTGCCACAGGATTCTTTCTTGATATCCGTGTTGCTTAATATATACATGAAACCACAGAGGCCATCCAAAGTTTTTGAGAGTGTTATCAGTATGCTGATGAAGCATTGTTCTAGTGATGTCTTTCCTCCGACTTCAAGAAAATGGTTGATACTTTTGTGTAGGTTCTGCAATGAGCTGGAAGCACCTCATGCGCAGCATTAACAAACAGATTAAACCTGGCCAGGACATAGATGCTGTTGCTCAGTAGAAAACCTGGCTTGGGAACTAGGTTTTGACATGATCTGGAAGAGGTTATACTCCTCTTCAAAGATAAGTTCCTTAGCTTGGGAGTCTCTTTAATTCTATGCTGTCCCTGAGCTTTCAGATGACTATGGTAACAGGAGAGTATTTGCACAACTATATTAGTCGCCAACTGTGCCATTTCTGAATCAGTCTGATCAGGCAGCAACAGTTGTCTTTGTTACAAAGCATTTAGACTGTTGCAATACACTCTAGACACGACTCACCTTGAATAATGTCTGCAAACTTCTCTAATCAGTGCAAAGTATCATGATCACATCATTGCTCTATTGAAAGATCTTTATTAGTTGCCAGTTGTTTTCTGGGCTCAACTCAAGGGTTGATCTCACTCAACCTTTAAGGCTTTAAATGGCTTAGGGACAGGCTGCCACCTGTGTTATTACGATCCTGTCTGGCTATTAAGATCTGGAGAGAAAACTCTTTTAGAGATATCCCTGTTCACATAGATCTATTGGTTAGGCATGTATGAAACAGTTTTATCCTGCATCATTTCCAGTTTGTGGAATGCTGTACCTTTAGAGCTACACTTGGTCTCCTTTGATCTCAGCCCTCTCAGCTTTCCAGGAAAGAGGACAATGATTTTCAACCTTGCATATCTCACAGCAATCATTCTATCAAAGAACCTGGCTTTGTCATGATGGAAATAAGGCGCCTACTGTTTCTGAGAAGGACACTGATTTAATCACAGACATTCTCTACATTTATAATTTAGGATAGGTTTTAAGGAAATAAAAATAGTTATAGTAAACTGCATGGTTATTGCAGAGTAAACAAGCAAAGGCAATAGTTCCATTAGCAATTTAAAATTAGAACTGCAGTTATTAATGTTAATAGTTAATATAATCAATTGTTATGAAAACCATGTACTTACACTGTTTTCTGCATTCCACCATTGCTATGTGTTCCAGGGGTTTTGAGAACCACAGGATATAATCAGATGGTTAGAAAGGATTGTGTCTAATTGTCCTGGAAAGTGTTGTCTTACTGGGAGTGATCTCCTTAAAGTGACCCTTCTGTTCCTACATGAATTATTCCACTGAGCCCCCAAAAAGAGTAGCCCTCTCACTGGACCAAAACAATCTAGCTTGGGCACAGAGCAAGGTTGAGCTGGTTTACAATCTCCTGTGTGTGTTGCGATTGCTGGAAAATAGCCACAAAAGGTCCAAAATGTGAGCTGTTTCTCCATTTGATTGCACCCTTAGCAAGTCCTCTGTAATTTGGTTTTTTGAATTGCATGTAGTGGTTTTCATGTTATTTTAATGCTGTTTCAATATGATTTTATTGCTTGATATTCTTATGTATTATTGTTGTTATTTGAAATGGTGTACACTTTCTTGGTGGTATTTGGGGAAATGTCATATAAAAATATTGTTAGTTTTTTCAACGATGCTGCATAGCCAAGCTGTTTGTGCTTCACTGCTTGTACACAGATATTTAGATATCTTGCACAAAGTCATTTAGAAAAGCTGTCCACTGAAATTTGGTCCCAGTAGTCATTATGCTATTATAAAAGTACAGTGATAGCAAGTTGGTCAGCAATCTTAAAGTTGTAATGTTTTGAAATCCATGAGGAGAATAAGTCATCCATATTACTGAATCACAACCTTACATTGCTTTGTTTCCTAATTAGTGGTAAGCAGGAAAGTTATTTGTATTCCCTACATACAACTAGTTGTGTATAAAATCCCTTATCATATAAATTATGGCTTCCATTTAGCAGTTTTCTTACTTCACTTATGTTCCAGGGTTCCCCACACAAAGAAATAAGAATGCTCTTGATGTGAATAAAGCTGGCTGGATAGCTCAGTGGGTTAGGTATCTGGCCGTGGAGCCAGTGGTTGGGAGTTTGATTTCCTGCTGTGCATCCCAGAAGACCTAGCCTGTGTGGCCCTGGGCAAGCTGTATAGTCCCAGGATGCACCCAGAAAAAGAGAAGAATAAACCACTCCTGAGTATTCTCTATCTAGAAAACCATGGAAAGGGTTGCCATAAGTTGAAATTGACTTGACAGCACTCAATTATTATTAAAATTGATGTAAAGAAGGAATTCCAACTTGGTATCTTTTTTCCTGCTTGTCTAGAGTAACCTACTTTCCTAGCTGATATCACCAAATACCCTGCCTTCCACTCTCACTTTCAGTTACAATGCAAGCTGCTAGGGATATCAGTTGCTCATTAGCTATTACAGTTCACTTTAACACCTTCTTTGGGGTGCTTTTACATAGAGATATTTTTGGCTCTCATTGGCATTCCATTCAATGCACTTGAGATCCAAAAGATGCATGGTGTCTGTGTGCAAAAACACCTTGTTTCTTGCTTTTCTGTGGGGAACACACTGAAGATCCCAGGCTTAGACAATAGAGCTTACAGATATAGGTGTCGGTGTATCTTGGGACTATTCTCCACACAGTTACTTATTAGAGTACGAACTAGGTGAGCAAGAAAGATCCATCCTATTTATTGACTCTGGGTGACAATAGGGTTTCTTTCTTTGCTGGGGTGCTACAATCAATCATTCTGCCATTAGGATTCCATCTGTTTGCTGTTTCCATCTGACTCCTGGGTGGAAAGGTAGATTAGGAACTTGGAATGTAGGAAGAGGCACAGGAAGGACAAGTACATATTAGCAGAAGAACCTAGAGCTGCCACATTCACACTTGGTATAGCTCTGTTGATGTCCAGCTTGTAGTAAGAGGGAGACAAGAAGACGAAGCATGTGCTTAATTGCAGTCTGTGTAATCAAGGCAAATCATGGAATCAGAAGCAGAGGATCCTTCTAAGAAGAATGAGCTTTAGTGTGGTGGTCAAAGGCAGTAGGACTGGCTTATCATATTTTGGTTACTATTTCAGTTACTCATTGCCATTGAAAGAGATGAGTCTGAAGTCTAAAAATTATCTGTGTATCTGATTGACTCAGTAAAGGAACCCATGGCCTTTTGTCTGCAAGAGCTGCTCAGAGCTATTAAGGATAGGACATTGCCAAGATCAGTGGTTGTTAGACCACTGTCTTCAATTTGAAGGCATCCTCTTTTAAAAAACAATCCTAAGAAAGAAGAGCAGGGGCCTGGCACTTGTTGGTCCACAATTATTACATGTACAGCAGGCTGAGCAGGCATATTGGTCACCTGGTCACTGCCTTTCACACACCATTGTGAGATATACCATATTCTTATTTAAATGATTAAAATACATTTGAACATGTGTGTACCAATCATTATATGCAAATTGTTGTCTTCTGTCTTTGTCTGGTGGTGCTGTTAATCAGTTTTTGGCAACAAGTAATTAGCTGGCTGGATAGCTCAGTGGTTTAGATATCTGGCTGTGAAGCCAGAGGTTGGGTGCTTGATTCCCCACTGTGCCTCCTGCGAGTAGAGCCAGCCTGTCTGGCCTTGGGCAAGCTGTACAGACCCAGGGCACCCCCAGAAGAAGGGAATGGTAAACCACTTCTGAGTATTCTCTACTTTAAAAACCCTGGAAAGGATTGCCATAAGTCAGAATTGACTTCAGGGTGTACAAATTTAAAGTCAAGTAGCCGTACTGCTCATTGGATCCAGTTTGGCTTCTTGCTGCTTCAAGCACAAACTGGGAATAAGTATCTCTAGCTTAGTCAAGTTAAAACTTACTTTTATGCTGACGCACATTTGAACCAGTTTCTCTGTGAGATTAGCAGAGTGGATATCGAACACCTTTACAAAAAGATTGAGTGACAAGGAGAAGAAAAGGAAAGGTTACTTAGTCTTCCTCTGTCCCCGCAGTCGGCATAACTTTCCCCATTCTGCTAGCAATATATTGTGCTCACAAAAATCACGCACTGCATTTGGGACCAATTTTTCTGTTTGTGCTCTGGTGGCTGAGAAGCAGCTTCCATGCAGACATCAAAGGGTCAGTTCTTGCAACATTACAAGCAACCTAACCCTGTTCTGCAGTCTCTTCAGCTGCATTCCAGTCTAACCAGAGCTGCCTTGCATGATAATCAGCCCTAATTACTGCTTTATCCCTTTATTATTGTGCTAGGCCTTTGGAAGAGTGGTGTCCCTTTCTCAGCTACCATGTATACTCTCTCACTCCCACCCACCCCCCAACTCTTTCTCACTTTCTTGTTCTTGAGATCCTTTGGGGATTTTACCATTATAATTAGTAAATAGGTTTCTGAAAAACCAGAATGGTTGGTATCAAAACCTGCTTGTGATTCCAATTCACTGAGCAGAAATAACTGGAATGTCTCTCCATAGCTGTCAAATCTAGGCTCACAATCCATTCAGTCCTGGGTTTTAAATTTTACATTGAAACAAAGTTAATCTAAGCAGATACAGGCACATCCTAGAACATATGAGCATTCTGGTTCTTCGTGGATACCATAAGACCTGAGTTCAGCAAAAGTCAATGGATTTTGATTATGTTCTAAATGTTCACTTTCTATTGAATAGATTCAAAAACACAGAAATCGCCATCCTGGCTTTAGACCCATTGGCCTTGACGTCAACAGATTGCATTTAGCACAGTTTTACTTCAGAGTAATGAAAACAAAGTGAGCACACCATGTACCTGTCTGAAAGCAAATAAAAGTTGTTTGTGAGCAAGTCTTGAGTACCAAGTTAAAGGTGCACAAAATTGGTAGGCATTGTGGGGGAAAACATACTAGCTCCACTGTTCTTTTCAGCTTCACTTATTTCATGGATGGGCAGTTGTCAAGTTATGGCAGTGGTGGAGAATCTTTGGCTCTCCAGATGTTTTGGAATTCAGCTTCTTGAATCTTCATCCAGCAAGGGTAATTGTAGTAGGCTGTGGGCATTATAGTCCAAAAAACACTGGAGTGCCAACAGTTTCCCCACTCCTGGATTTGGATTCAAATCACCTCTGATTGTAAACTCCATAAAGTGTACGCTCTCCCCCATTAGCCTGTTAGCAGAAGATGAAATGATGAATATCAGCATTACAGCCCCTATGTTAGTCCAGCATGTTTGGTTAGTCTTTCTGTATTCAATAAAAATGTGTTTAAAGACTGCACCTTTTTTATTATACATAAACAAATTCTCTACCACAAACTTTCTTTTCAGGTATTGATAACCGGCAGCTCCCAATGATCATTAAGCATCATTGGCAGTGACAGGTTTAGGAATACACAAGAATTAAGTCTGAAGTCTAAAAAAGCAGGCTGAGTTGTCAAAATCCAGATGCTACAGTAAAAGTGTCTTGGGTCCCAGGGTTGGTTGCTGTTACTTCCCACAGGGTAATTTTTTTCCTACTTCTGCTCCTTTTTTTCTCCTTCGTTTTTGGGGAATTGGGTGGCAGAAAGAAGCTCAATGGAGGCCCTGTTGCCATCCCTGATCTGCTTTGTGAATGGAGCCACATGCGGGGGGGGGGGGGGGAGTGCCGGTTGGGGGAGGCAAAAGTAGCTACATGCCTGAAATTCCTTTGGCTGGGTGGGCTCCTTCTTGCCAGACTCTCAGGATGTGGGAAATGGAAGATGAAAGAAACTGCATTTCCAGCCTATCAGGTTACAATGCCTAAACCAGAAAAGGATGAAGAAAGCAGGGAGGGGGATTTGCAGAGGGGGAGCCTTCCCTCAGCCCCTGCTTTATTGGAAAGTGTCATTGAGAGAAAGAGAGAGGCTTGTGGGGGCGCGCGGGAGAGCTTGGCTGGGACCTGGGATGGCAGCTCATGTTTTGTTTCACATCACATCAGAGCTGTGGAATTTCCTCTGTTCTCGGGGGTGCCTCGCAGAGAAGGGGCAGGGTTTAAGGTTAGCCTGAGATGAATAATAGGCCAGCAGGCAACCGATTAAGAGTGTTACTAAGTGACTGCTGTTTACAAGCAAAACCTTCTGCAATGGTGTGTGTAGAAAGAGAGATCTGGCTGGGGGTGGAAGAAGTGGACTTGTGTGGTTTGTACGGCAAACCCCATGATGACAATGAATAGAAACTATATGTCAATACTGCTGTATACCTGCTTATGTCATATATATTTATATCTCTCTCAACATGAATACATACATATACATAAGTGGGTTGAAATAAAAGAGAGCTGTGTAGTTATTACACAAAACAAATGCAAGGAGTAGGCGATATAACTTTAGAACCACTAACTTACATCTGATACAAATGCCTGGAAAAATCCAACCAGCAAGAACTTTTGGACCCTAAAACATTGGTGCATACCTAAAGAAGTGTGCATTTTTTTATTATATTAGTTGTTATATGTTTTGCCTACTTGTATAAACTGCCTCAAGTTGTATTCTCACTAAGCTGGGTGCTCTATAAGCTGAATAAATAAATAAATAAATATCTCATCCACCAAAGCTTGCAGATTGTATGATTTATTTAGTGGTCTATAAAGTTATCACCTACCCCTGCATACATAATTGTGTATTTTAACATTCATAATTACACCAGAACTTCAGGCATACAACACACACAGTGTGGTGACAAAATTGTGAAGTACAAGTGCCCATGATGCCAGTCCTCAAGGAGAATGAAAAATGGTAGATGTGTTGATCCCTATCAACAAACCAGTTCTAGCAGTTATCACCACTATTAGGTACAAAGCTTTTGTCATAGTTGCCTACTCAAATCCAGCTCACTTACAAATGTTTTGCATAATAACAGGGATGGCCCAGCACAATGCATTGTTGCAGGGAAAATTCATTGCCTGGATCCAGCTACTGAGGATAGTTTGTGTAAATTCAGTGGGATCATGGAAGCCCAAAGAGGTGATAGGTTATTTCCCCTGTTAATCAAAAGAGCCAGCACTCTGACCTTCTACGCCCTGAACCTATCCACTGAACCATTAGATGAATTCCAGATTTTGTTGTTGTTTTGTTGTTTAGTCGTTAAGTCGTGTCCGACTCTTCGTGACCCCGTGGACCAGAGCACGCCAGGCCCTCCTGTCTTCCACTGCCTCCCGGAGTTGGGTCAAATTCATCTTGGTCGCTTCGATGACACTGTCCAACCATCTCATCCTCTGTCGTCCCCTTCTCCTCTTGCCTTCACACTTTCCCAACATCAGGGTCTTTTCCAGGGAGTCTTCTCATGAGATGGCCAAAATATTGGAGCCTCAGCTTCAGGATCTGTCCTTCCAGTGAGCACTCAGGGTTGATTTCCTTCAAAATGGATAGGTTTGTTCTCCTTGCAGTCCAGGGGACTCTCAAGAGTCTCCTCCAGCACCACAATTCAAAAGCATCAATTCTTCGGCGGTCAGCCTTCTTTATGGTCCAGCTCTCACTTCCATACATCGCTACTGGAAAAACCATAGCTTTGACTATGCGGACTTTTGTCGGCAAGGTGATGTCTCTGCTTTTTAAGATGCTGTCTAGGTTTGTCATCACTTTCTTCCCAAGAAGCAGGGGTCTTTTAATTTCGTGGCTGCTGTCACCATCTGCAGTGAGCATGGAGCCCAAGAAGGTAAAATCTGTCACTGCCTCCATATCTTCCCCTTCTATTTGCCAGGAGGTGATGGGACCAGTGGCCATGATCTTAGTTTTTTTGATGTTGAGCTTCAGACCGTTTTTTGCACTCTCCTCTTTCACCCTCTTTAAGAGGTTCTTTAATTCCTCCTCACTTTCTGCCATCAGAGCAGTATCATCTGCATATCTGAGGTTGTTGATATTTCTTCCGGCAATCTTAATTCCGGTTTGGGATTCCTCCAGTCCAGCCTTTCGCATGATGTATTCTGCATATAAGTTAAATAAGCAGGGGGACAATATACAGCCTTGTCGTACTCCTTTCCCAATTTTGAACCAATCAGTTGTTCCATATCCAAGAATTCCAGATAGATGCATTTAAAATTGCACACTTCCTGTTACATGTATCTATTTATGAAAGGTTGCTTACCATCAGTACTTAAGAAGAGCTGCTCTGGATCACACCAAAGAGCCATTAAGCCCAGCATCCTGATTCCTCCAATAGCCAACTGGAAACACACAAAAAGCAGGGCATGGTGGCAATAGTCATTTCCTACTGTTATTCCCCTGCAGTTGATATCCCTACCCCGTAGTATATCTCTTCTACATCTTAAGATTCAAGGGGTATCTTTCTTGTTTCCTGGTTACGTGGCAGCATCCAGCCAGATGTCAGCAATCTGAAGTTGATAATGAGGCAATGATCTGGTAAAAATGAAGCACTTCTTAGGGGTGGGGTCTAATTTAATTTCAATAACAGCGAACCGGTATGATGCAGTGATTAGAATGCTAAGCTACAACACAAGAGACTTGGGTGCAAATCCCCTCTCAGCCATGAGACTCATGGCTAGTCAGTTTCTGCCAACCTGACCATTTGGCACTTCATGTCTGTGGATGAAACTTTTGTCTCAACTATGTGTACTCATGCTTGAATATTTGCTGACCCCATAGGGAATATTGTAGCGATGCAACAGAGTAGACAGTCAATGACAGGGGGAGCAAGCTTTAGGTTTATGGGATCTATTATGGTTTTTATTAGAATCTGGAGATCCATCAGCTCAAACCAGGTACACAGTACAAATATTCAAAATGAAGGAGTCTTGATCCCAAGAATTTGTTTTGGAATCATATCAGAACTGAGGGAATCTCACAATACTTATGCTACAAAAACCTACTCCTTGTTATCCCAAAATTTGTTTATTTCAACAGTATAATTGAGGAGACAGCTGTAACAAGAATGAAGCAAATGAGGCACTTGTCTCAGATATACAAAGTTCAGGGAGAAATATGTATGCAGCATGCACATGCTATCCCAAGCACAATGTGCCATTAGGAAAAGGGCACATTTTAGTTTCATTATTTTCCAAACATGCAGTCATGGTTTTCCAGGGTTCTTCTTGCTTGCATGTATAGCATATGTGTGAGCCAAGACATCTTCTCTACAGCCTTGTAACTTTCCACATGTAGAAATTGATGATAGAGAGGGGAGAGGCTTGTTGGTCGCCTCTGGGGGCCTGTCCAGATGGGAATATAGATCACTATTTGGATTGCTGTTGGTACGATTTAGTGCAGACCTAGTTATGAAGTCCACACCTTCTTGGATTGCCATTCCTTCTGAAGCAGCTCCTTTGTTAACATGGCACACACTAATGCTGGACCACTGCTCATGCTTCATGGCATATTTCAAAATAAAAATGCCCCAGGCTCTTACTTACTGAGTATTGGCTGCCACACAAGACCATTTTTCCAAAATTCACATTATGTCCTCACTCAGGATTTCCAAAGAATCAAAACAATGCTACTGCCAAATGTCATCGTGTTCCTCCTGTTGATCTTTCATTTTGTGAGAGACCTGGCTTGGGCTGGTTCTTGGGACTTCCAAAGCAGTTGCTGCACCAGCCTTTTAGGTGCAGAATGGCAAAGAGCAATGGAAGGACTGGTGGAGAGAAGTGCTCCAGGAGGCAGCTGTTGGTAGACCTCTACCTTCCTGCATTGCTTGCCCTGCATTTGCCAGTTGGTTGCATGGTTAACTTGCTTGTTATGCATCCATCCACCCAATATTGATATAAAAGTTAAAATTCCACCAATCAGCTGTTTCGGAAATGGAGTAAGTGACTACATTCACCCTTCCCCAGTCTTCTTGTTCCGCTTCAAAGTGTAACATATAGTGAGATTTTAAATTGCATTTTTCACAGTTTCACAGTTCCATGACCTGTCATGTGGTCATTCTCCCTAGTGCTTTTTAACAGCCAGCATTTCTTCTTTCTAATTTTTTAAAAAAATCATCATTTTTTTTCTGTACCAAGCATGCTCCTATAAAGAAAGTGTTTTAAATGAATAAGCATGTCTCTTTTTTGCTTGCAATTGCAACGGCTGATGCAGGATCGTTCCACCCAAGTGACTTTGTCCATTCAGGATGGGCGCTGAGGGATCCAAATCAATGCAAAGTGTAGCATTATTGCATTTTTGCTCTGGTTTTCACAGAATGCTACATTTTTAATGTCATCATTTTACTGTGTAACATTTGACAATTTTACTTAAGGGTGGCATAGAAATGCCTAAAATATAAATAAATGTAAATAAATCCAAATATTGCACTGTGTGAAGCCCTAGCGATAAATCCGCTTTCAGCTGATTTAAAGATGAGCAGTGTTTCAGCAGCACTTAAGGGCTCTAATGTGTAAGAGACCTGATGGATCAGGATATGGTCAAATAATACTACTGCAGTATCAGGCTGTATTGCTGGTGGGCGGCTGGAGAAAGACCACTTGAATGCTTAGTTTGTTGAACAACTTTCACTCAGAGTTTTTTCCTGGACCATCACAGCATGCCATAAGAAGCATAATGAGAGGCTTCAGGTGTTGAATTCTATATTTACAATAATAATCATCATGTGCCATCAAGTCCATTCTTCAGGACTCCACTGGTCATATTTTTGTTCCTTTTGTTTTCTTTTTAAAATGGAGATCTAGAAACACCCAGATCACGTCTTGGGCCCCAGGACTGAGTGGGCTGGAATATCTCCTAAAAGGTACAGGTCAGGCCGACCCCAATTGGGTGCCCCTTATTTGGGCAAACGCTGCACTGAGACCCTTCCACCAGATACTCCTAAGCAATGCTGTTTCATGTTGTTAGAAATGGGTTGATATGGTTTTGCTATTTTATTAATGTGCAAAGTTCTTTTTGGTAGTGGATCTTCACTTAAAAAACAAACATTCCCACAAAAAGGAGGGTGATGATGGCTATGACCTGGGGAGCTACTTAACATCCGACTGGTGTGGGGGGACCACCTCAAGTGCATCTATGAATCATTATTCCACAATCAGACACACACTCATCTAACTCAATGAAATTGGTCAGCTGCTATTCACATTTTTTATCTGAGAAAAGGGCTGTTAATGATAGCAGTTTCTCACCTGGAAAATGCTTCTCCTCGAAACTGTTTCACTCCTAAAGGGATTATAACAATTGAGGCAAAGGTTGTGGGGGGTGTAGAGGATGGGGGCATCTCTCCTCCCAATTTTCCAGTATACAAATAGACAGCAAAGGGGGAGGAAAATAGCATTACAAAAGGCATGGAGGTCCAGCAATGCAAGTGCTGGTGTCGCATAACAATGCAGAAACAATTGCCATCAAGTCCAGTGAAAAGGGTAAAAAGATCTAATCAGAGTAATGACAAAGAGAGCCACTCCCAGCTTCTCTGCAGTCCAAGTCTCTTAATGCTGAGGATTTCCATAGGAATTTTAATTCAGGAGCTTCACTATGGAAGCTCCAATTGGCATTTTTTAATTTTATAAAATTTATCTTTTCAAGTCTCATAACGTTGGGGATTTGCATAGGGATTCTAATTCAAAAGCTTCAGTCTGTAGAATCTCCCTGGCATTTTTTTCTTTTTCTTTTTTATGTTTATTTCTCTTTTTCTTTTCTTTTCTTTTTTTTATAGCAAAAGTACGATGACTGTCATGTCTGTATCCTGGGAGACTGAAAGGGTTTCTGAGTGTTAGCGTTCGTCATGTCTGGTTCTCACCAGTTGTAAAGCAGATGCAGTTCACTTTGGCCAAGGCGAATAGCAGAAGCGAGCCAAGACATTTCGCTCTTTTGAATCAGCAGCAAGTGGTGCCCACTGCCCACCCTGTGCAAAGTGGCCGGTACCCAAGGCTGGGCAAGTTATTTTTAGACCCGAGACACAAAATCCCACAAGCACCTCTTCCCTCCTTGGCAATAAAAATATGACAGCTACAACAACAAATTAAATCACTGACAGTTTGCTGTGCTTTCCTGTCAACCTGAACTGCCTGCTTGCAGGAGTTGCCTTCCTAAAGGTAGAACAAGCTCTGGCATAATGGAAAAAATCCTGCTGCTAATTACTACGGTCCTTAGTGATGCTTCCAAGCCATGTAAAGCTGCATAAGGGAGCCCGCGGTAGCCCTTCTGACGAAATAAGGTCCAGGCTGCAGTGAACTTTGCTCCTTTTTTGGCTTGTACTGTTCAGTCAGTATTGGCTCAATAGCCTTTTCCACAAGCTCCCCATCAGTAGAATCAATAATCCCATCTGCCCTTATAAATCTCTAAATGAAAAAGATGATCCAAGCCATGCTTTATTAAGAAGCATTGGGAGAGTTCCCAGTAGAAGCAGCCAGTCACTTTTGTAACCTCAAGTCTAGTCACAGCAGCTGTTTCCTTATCAGTGATCAAGGCTTTAGCCTGGATTTCATGTAACATTCTTCCATCATATACACATATTTCCTCATTCCCTACATGCCTCTTGATCACTCATTCATTTTTCAGGGTTTTTTTAAAAAAATTATTTTGTTCTACTTTGGGATGGGACAATGAGCACATGCCTTCCCTGGGTTCAGCCCTGCTCACTGCAAACTAGTTAAGTGGAAAGGTATAATTGCCAGGAACAGGATTCATTCAGAAGAAGCCAGCTAGCATGTGGCTTTGTTGCCATAGTCTGGTTCTTGAATGGGCCTTGCTAGATTTTGCCCATTCAGAAAATCTAAGTCAGAGTCAAGTTCAGTGCCAGAATACACATGAATGCCTATGCAGATGCACCAAGATGTACCACCACCACCACCACACCAAGGGTGATTTCAGGAACTGGGTTCCAGCAAGATGTTGTTGGCAATGAAATGTTAACAGGAAAATGGTTCAGAATACATTATACAGCTGTGATAGTAGCAGCTGCATACTCTTGTCAGGACAAAACTTAAATACCATCCAGACCATTCAGAATGATCCATTTCTTTTTTTATTCTATACATGGTCCTGCCACTTAAAATACAGGTGCCTTGGCTCTCCCCATACCCACCCCACCCCAAAGGCTAAGTTACTTTGGCTAAGATAGTAGAATTTGTGCTATGATCCAGAGCTTGTTAGAAACAAGGTACAAAGAAGAAGTTCCATGCTATTGATTGTTTTTTTTTTTTTTTCAATAGCAAAGGTAATGAGGATTGGATAAAAATGTGGAGGATGAGAGTTTTAAGATTAATGTCGACAAGGATAAAGGAAAAAATTTTCAAAATCTGTTTAAGATGGTATTTGACTCCTGTAAAACGTAATATAATAAATCCAGCATACCCCAAAGCATGTTGGAAATGTGATGAGGAAATTGGTACGTATTTTCATATGTGGTGGGAATGCAAACTGGTTAAGAAATTTTGGAAATTGATTTTTAAGGAAACGTGTGATATATTTGGTAAAGACATTGATTTTAATGCTAAAATTGCTCTATTGTCAATTTTTGATAACATAGATTTGGATTATTACTCAAAAGAATTGATCACTAATTTTATGACAAGTGCTAGAATATTAATAGCTAGGTTTTGGAAAGACAAAAATGATATTAAATTAGAAGATTGGTATAGTGAAGTATGGGACATTGCATTAAACGATAAATTGACTATTGAACTTAAAATAAAAAGAGGGGAAATAAGTTCTAACAATTTTTATGATATTTGGGGTAAATTCGTGGAATTTGTGTTAGTGAAAGGAAGGGGGAAAGCCTCTAAAGAATATTCAATACAATTTTGGAAAGGTAGTTCGTAATAAAAATATTGTTAAATGGGGTCCCGTGGGTATGGGGTGCACGTTAGAATTTAGTCTGTAATAAGCACTATTTGTATTTTTTGTAATTTTGTTGTTGTATTTGTTTGGTTTTTTTTGGTCTGAAAACAAAATTTTTTAAAAAAAAATTACATAAAAAGCAAAGGTAATGACGATTACCTTAGGGTTGTATCATAATCAAGGACAATTTTGCTGCTGTTGTAGAGTAACTGGAAGGGTTTTGTTTTTGTTTTGGTTACTTCTATGGTTGCAGGGATTTGGCATTCCTAAATGGTAGAGGAGGCATGTCACATAGTTGAAGTACTGACTTATGCTGTGTGGAGGGTGCATTTTGTATTATGGGCCAACATATTGCAGCATTCCACTTTTTTTTAAAAAAAAGGTACTACAAAGTAACATTTTTTCAAAACATGGGAAAGTAAAATGCCTCTTTTTACAATTTGTAACTATATAACCATACTGTAACAGTAACTAATTAGTTTTGGTGGCCTTCAAAATATAACTCTTCACTTTTTTTAAAAGGTAATATTCCAGGCTTTGAGGTTACCAAGAAAGGAACCTGTTCTGCTGCTAATATCTTAAACTATATGATTCAAGGTCACTGATTTCTGCACTTATTATCTTTGGAACATGCTCTTTTGGGGCCAAATAAAACTGGGATGGTTATCTTTTGACTTCAGTGTTTCAATAGCATAAAGAGCAGACAAGTAGCTTCTGTGGAGTTGCTCATCTGAATGATAACATACTCCTGCTGCACTAGCAGCATTGATTGCAAGGGCAGGGATGCAGCATGCTGTGGTCCTATGTAGACTAAAATGTATGTTTTTACATGTTTTCTTCTTAGGATTTTGACAGATTCATTCTCTGTGGCTTGAAACAATTCTGTCGGTATTCCAGCTACTCCTGGTGATTTATTTCTTCCTAGTGCTTTCAGAGCAGCTTTCACTTTGCTTTCTAGAACTGCAGGTTCCTCATCATAGGATTCCTCTTGAAAGGAGTCTGTCATCCTCTTAGCCCTTCTGTATAGGTCTTCAGTGTACTGTTTTCAGTTTCTAGATTCAGATGAAGGAGTGAAAATTGGTAGAAGAAACATCAAATTATTTAAGATATGCAGATGACACCATCTTACTGGCAGAAAGCAGCAACGACTTGAAACGATTTTTAGCAAAAGTAAAAGAAGAAAGTGCCAAAGCAGAACTCCAGTTGAATGTTAAGAAGATAAAAATCATGACTACAGAAGAACTACACAGCTTTAGCATTGACAACGAAGAAACTGAAATAATTAGAGATTTTGTATACCTTGGTTAAATCATCAGTCCAAACAGAGACTGCAGTCAAGAAATCAGAAGAAGACTGAGACTAAGAAAGGCATCCATGAAGGAATTGGAAAAGATAATCAAATGTAAGGAAGTGTCATTGGAGACGAAGATCAAGATCATCCAGTCTGTCAAACTTCTGATCACCATGTATGGTGGGTGTGAAAGCTGGACATTTAAGAAACCTGACAGGAGGGGAAATGATTCATTTGAAATGTGGTCCTGGAGGAGAGCTTTGCAGGTACCTGGACTGTCAGAAAGACAAACAAGTGGGTCCTAGATCAAATCAAACTGAAGCTGTCCTACTTTGGGCACATCATGGGAAGACAGGATTCTCTGGAAAAAACCAATAATGCTGGAAAAGCAGGAAGGCAGCAAGAAAAGAGGAAGACCAAAGATGAGATGGACTAACTCTCTAAAGGATGCCACAGGGTTGAGTTTACAATTGCTGAGCAGGGCCGTTGAAGACAGGACATTTTGGAGATCGCTCATTAATGGGGTCACCATAAGTCAGAGGCAACTTGACAGCACATAAGAACAAGAATCAGTTGCTTCAGGAATAGTGGCTCTAAAAGTTATAATTTTAGACTCTTTTAGACTAATATGCCCATGTTGTAGTGCAGTGGTTCCCAACCTCGAGTAACCCAGGTTTTCTTGGACTGCAATTCCCAGAAGCCTTTAGCCCCTGCTGTGCTGGCTGGGGCTTCTGGGAACTGCAGTCCAAGAACCCTTTAGTTGTAGTGCAAAAACAGAAACAAAAACAAAAACAAAAAAAATCTTTCCCAAACCTGGCCATTCAGAAGCAGGCAGCACCAAAGCGCGGGTGCAGAGGGTTTTTATTAGAGAGACGTAACTTTCCTGCTGAATATGTGGGGCCTCCCAGGCAGCTGTCTGGGGCTGGCCAGTTGTGTGCACAGCACGATAGCCCTCATTAGAAGCCTGCATGCACGCTGCTGCTGCCGCCTCCCCTCTCTGATCTCAGCTGGGTCAATTTTCACGACATGCCATTGAAATTGTATTGGATGGGGGGGGGAAGAGGGGAAGCAGAGGGGCCCCCAGCTTCCAGGCTCTGAAAGCCAACTAATGCTGTGATTGGTGAGAAATGATGTCATGTACAGGGACCCCAGACTTGGGTAGCAGTGACCAGAGTGGAAAGGGAGAGCACATGAGGGAGAGAAGAGAAGAGGAAGAAAGGGGGGCTGTGCCAGACCTGCTTCCTCTCTCACTAAAGTTTGATTCAAGCAGATGAAACAGCTATCAAGTGTCAGTTTGGTGTGTAAGCCTTTCCGTCTTTCAGAGATCAGCTTTCTTATGAAAAAGAGCTGCAGACAGCAGCATCTCTTTCAGGAACCACAGCATGTTCCTCTCATTGCTCATGGCAGGTGGCCCTCTTTTGCTCGCCTTGGCCTTGATCCCTCCCTCCTTCCAGACAGACAGCAGTAAACTGGTGCAAGAGAAGGAATTCCAGCAGTCCCAGAGAATGGCCATTTAAGGGGCTGCTCCTGGATCCCAGTGGCTCCCTTGTTTATCCTTTAGGGTGGGAACAGAGATAATAAGCTGCTCTGTTTTAAACCAGGCTTGAAAGCTAGAGCTGAACTGCGTGGCTTGAAGCTGGGCTGACTAGATACAGCCCCTCTGCTGGATCACAGAGGGGCCAGGAGGGAGCCGGCAGGCAGAACTCCTGGGTCCGATCAGCAATAAGGAAACAGAATGTGATCGTTTGCACTTGGGGGAGAAGGAGGAATGAGAATAGTGACTACAGTGGAGGGAGGAATCAAAGGCTACCAGATTTCATTAGTGAGAAAAGATGTCCTGTGCAGGGACCCCAGATTTGGGTTAGCAATGACTAGAGCTGCGTTGCAGAGAAGTGGGATGCCTGGAATTTGCCCAGATTATAGGGGCAGGGGTAGAAGGCGGCAGTCAGTACTTCTGCCCAGCTTGTTTTCAGAATGTCAAGGGGGATGGTGTCACCCACCTCCAGTGGAATCAGAACAACTTGCATTAGCCCCAACAAGTGCCTTGTCCAGTCAGACAGTTCAATTGCTTTTGATGCACTGCAAGGGGAACTGGTGCCTCTTGTGCTGGAGGGAAAGAAGGCACAGCACAGGTAGGCAGAGCTAGGTGACAGACAGAGCCAGGGGCAGAAGTTAATATTCACACAGGGGCACACAGCCGCTCAAGCCCACACAGAGGCAGACCCAAGCAGGGAACAAGGAAAGGGGCCCTGATCCTTTGACTCTGATGAGATGGGTAGGAAGGATTGGACTTGCTGGGAGTAACCTAAGCCTGAGTTGGGCCAAAGCCCTAATGGACAAGATACCACTGATGTAGTAGTGCCTGTAGGAAGAAGAATATATATTCAGAACAGAATGCATTAATGTATCGCAGGGTTTGGGGTTTAATTTTTGCCAGCAGCAGAAGGTTGAGCTTTTGCAAAAGTGCTCAGTTTTTCAGCAGCACCTGCTCTATCACATTCTCTGTACAATAGGACCATCACTGAGAAAGGCCTGGATCCAATAATCTGTGTAAGAAGCATGCCTTATGTGCAAATCAGTTAATCTGGAGAAATTAGCTTTCATATATGACTCTGATGGCTCCTTCATGCTATGTGTCTGTACAGATGCAAATATGAAAGGAAGGAAGGAAGGAAGGAAGGAAGGAAGGAAGGAAGGAAGGAAGGAAGGAAGGAAGGAAGGAAGGAAGGAAGGAAGGAAGAGAGGAAGGAAGAGAGGAAGGAAGAGAGGGGGGGGGGAGAGAGAGGCCAGATCAGATGAAGGGCCTAAGTGGTCCAGGATTCTCTTCCCACATTGCCCAGCCGGATGTCTATAGGAGACCTAGACCTGCAAGCAGGTCACAAGCTAGCTGAGCCTTGCTACATCATATAGAAAGCATAGCATATTTACAGCATGCCATGACATCTCTAGAGTCATATTAACCCTCTTCTTCAAGGTTGGAGTGATATTTCCTCCTCCTCCTTCAACCAATCAGGCCTATTTGTAGAACATACAAGAGGGAGAAGGGGCATTTGCTTTTAAATAGTCAGCATAAAGAGAATCTAAAGGAAGAACTTTAAGTCCTGAAAAGGCATCCAAGAGCTCAATGAAAATGTGATTGGCATAGCTACGCTGACATGACTGTAGACAGCTGCTTTGTGCAAAATCTGGCACCTGGACAAATATAAAACCATAGGTCAAAGTTTTCTTAAGAGCATTTGCTGACTTTGGAGCTGAATTCAAGAGCTTTCAGAAGTGGATTTTCAGATCTCCAGCACTAGCTAAGAACTGAAATATGTATGTCTATTTATACATCATCTCCTGAAAGCCACCCTACACTCCACCAACTCCCCAGAATGTACCTTTGAGCTCTTTCAGAGTCTTTTGGTGTCTGAGATCTAGGTTTTTCTTGGGGATTTCAAAAAGGTCCACTGGATATAGTGTTGCAATAAGGAAGCTCTTTCCACCTTTCATCTCATGAGGTATAAATAGGTGTATCATTGGTATTGAAGCAGTAATTACAGAAGCCATACAACACAAACCCCTTCTGATGCAGGTCTTGCAGATACAGGCCAGGTTGGGTATTCAGTTCACTTGAAAATTCTGCCCCAACATGTCCTAAATTCTGCACCAACAAAGATGGTGTTTCATTGCCTGAATGAATTATGCAAATATGCATGAGTTACCGTGTTTCCCCGAAAATAAGACAGGGTCTTATATTAATTTTTGCTCCAAAAAACGCATTAGGGATTATTTTCAGGGGATGTTTTATTTTACAGTCATGTCATCTTCTTCTGATTGCTGCGCAATGGTGGAGGGCGGGGTTTCACTTAACTGGGGCTTATTTTGGGGGTAGGGCTTATATTACCAGCATCCTGAAAAATCATACTAGGGCTTATTTTCAGGTTAGGTCTTATTTTCGGGGAAACAGGGTATATTATTTTGCCTAACTAATTCTGCTGATGTTAGTCCTGCAGAAAACCAGGTGCTGTAAGGGCTACTGGACTATAAGCGTTCTTCAGCTCCTCTGGCACTTCAATGTTGCATTCCAGGGGGTCATTCTGATACTGCTGTCTTCTACCACTTCTTCCCACTTGTGGGAAGCCTGTTTTCAGCCTTGAGCAAGTGGCAAATTTAATCTGATGGTTCTGCTTGCACCACCTGTTGTATCCACCTGTTGTATAAACCTTTCTACAGGAACTATTGCAGCAGCCATTGTATTAGGTATTGCATAAACCATTCCAATACCAATTGCACAGGCCATCTCAGGGCAAATTTCATAAGCCATTCCACAAAATGTTGCACATGGTACTGGGGTTGCCAGTTCTCATGGTGATGTCTCAGGGAATTACTATGCTTCCCTTGGTCTCTTGGTGAGGAAGAAAATCTCAGGGTTAGTGGTGGTGAAGACGGAGAAAGTTTGATTTCATTACGTGTGGGGGTCTAACTGCATGGGCACCCATCTCCTCCCTACTCCCAACTGCCAGGGTTCACTGGCTCAACATAAAGATGCTTGTATTTGGGTTGGACATATAGGCTAGCATCCAATTGCCTAAACACAGAGCAGAAAGGCAAACATGAAAGAGTTCTCCACTGCTATAGCATTCCCATGGCATGACCAGTTGTGTGACCAATCTTGCATCCAATGCAGAAACAGGAACACAATAGGGAGCCTGCTGGAGTGGGGCTGGGATGCTTATGCCATTGCATTTCTTCTCCACCTGCAGTAATAGGATACTGACTATAGCATTTGTTTAGGAGATAGTGCAGGAAATCCACATTGACTGAAATCCTACTGTTAGGCCAAGTAAGGCTGATGACACCTCCCTCTGTGAATATGGCTTGGAAATAAGACATTTCCAACACACCACACCTGGGAGGTCCTGAGTGACCTCTGGAGGCCACTGGGATGACTTTACCGACAGTGGCAATTTTCAGAAATGAAAGACTCCTTCGCCCCTTCCCGTGGCCCCTGAACAGCTTCCCCACAACAAAGGAGATTCCATGGGAGCCTCAGGACCTTCAGAAGGATTGGACTTTTATTTTTAAAATGTGACACAAATGAGATAGCTATGGGAACAGGATTTCAGCCTAATGGTTCACTGTCTCATATATACACACATGGCCACTTACTATTTTTCAGTGGCTACAAAAGGGGCCAGCCTCCAGTAATGTCATGAAGGCTCACCTGGCTGTTTCCAGTTCTGGTCCTGAAATCTCAGGTTGAATGCAACCTTCTGATTTCAGCAGAACTTACCTCCCCTGTGCACAGTGTCTGCAACTTCAGAGTCCAGCTCTGCAACCGTAAAGGCTAGAATGGTCTTTTATTTCATTAAATGACACCTGAGTTTTCTCAGAAGGCTAAATTGTGGAACCTGTAGCAGTATCACTTTCTGCTTGCCTTTTCCTGCTTCAGGTAAATGGCTCTGGCATCCACATAGTCCTCCAGAGAAGAATCAAGAGCTCGTCTCAGCAGCTGTAATGGGAGGATGGCTGCATTCAGGATCGTCCCTCAGGAACTGGCATTGCACGGTTTATATGAAAACTCCAGAATGACCCAACCCTTTCCACAAAGTTTGTGGGATGATGAACTCTTTATCAGCAACAAACTTCCCCAACTGAGTAGCATTCAGATTTGTTTGACTACAACTCCCACCATTCCCAGCCAGTACTGCACACTCCATCTAGGGAAACCAACCTGTTGCAGATCAGGTGACTCGAAGTTGCAGCATTTTAAAAGGGAAGGGAAATTCCCTATTTTCACTCTTTCATGATATATTTATTTATTTTTATTTGTGTAACGCCTGTATTGTGTGCTGTAGTGTACACAGTGTGGTGTAGTGGATAGAGTGACAGACTAGGACTCTGGAGACCACAGTTTAAAACCTCACTCAGCCCTTGAAACTCACTGAGGGAATGGAACTGGTAAAGACGCTCCTTAAAACATCCCACTCATCTTGAAAGCCCTATTAGGGTTGCTATATGTTGGTTCTGACTTGATGGCACATAGCTAACTCATGCCTGTATGCATTTCCTATTCTGCTCTAAAATATGAATCTAGCTGGTATGTGTGTATGTGTCTGTTTTTTTTAAGAGAAAGGCTGCTAAAATGTTCTACCTGTACAGTCAGATTTTGCTTTAATTACTCTACACATCTGGCAGCTTCAGCATCTAGCTAGCATGGTTCTCAGACTGTTCTGTTTCTCTGGAACTTAAGCTCTGCAATGACCAGTCCGATGAAGAGTCCTTCAGGACTCAAAAGTTCCAGTATCATAAAATAATAGTACTGCCCGCCTCAGATTTGGAGTTTGCACATGGGCTACTGTCTGCACAGTGCTGTTTCTTCTTCTTTTCTACTTCCATAGAACAGCCACATCTCACTCACTACCAAATGCAGACCACCTTCTATGGTGCATGGAAACAATAGTATGCCATGGTTCTTGAGAAGGGATTCATTAAGAACTGCCCCTCTCCCCTCCAAAAATTCCCTGCTGTTGGGACTACACCAGTCTTCCTTGACCTGCACGCTACCTGGGGGTGACTGCAGATCTAACCAATCTGGAGTGTATTTTGACAGATCAATGTGGAAATGTCCTTGGCGTGACTGAGGATAGGCCCGTTCACATTAGACATGGCCAGGAAGCTGTGGTCATGTTTGCCCCTGAAGCATCTGGTCCTTGGAGTGGAGAGCAAATGGCTCCTCTGGCATTTCCTTTTCCTATTAAAATACATTCCAAAGCACCTCACAAAAGTGGCTCTTCCCAAGTCGGGAGCTGCTGCCGCTGCCGCTGCTGCTTCCATTGGAGATGAGCTAGCTCTGGGCACACCATTCTGTGTCTCTGCATGTTGTCTCCTGGAATGAAAAGAATGGCTCATTTCTCAGGTGCATTCCCCACATTCCTGGCTTTGTGAGCACAGGCAGGAATGCTGACCTTGCTGACCATGGGAAAGCCTGCACTCTGCTGTAGGGAAACAGACAGGTCCCAGAGATCAAGAAGGGGAGGAGGAAGTCGGTGGAAAACGGCCTTTCATCTTTTCATGGTCTCTTGCTGCACCCAGCCAGTGCAAACAACTTGGGAGGCCCCATGGCAAATATCCAGAACTTGGAAAAGGGTGTGTGTGTTTTGTGTTTTTGGTGGGGGGGGGGGTTTGGGATGACAACACTCAGAATCCCCCAGTTAATAGGTCCAAAAAGCTGTCAATGAAACTAAAGCACATAGGAACACCCTCTTACTTCAGCCTGCTGTTCTTCTGCTCAACAATCATAGAATCATAGACTTATAGAATAAGTCTGTTCCAAGGGGTTATAATGCCATTGAATCGAACTCCCTGCTTAATGCAGAAATCCAAATCAAAGTATATCTGACAGATGGTGGTCTAATTTTCTTGTGAATGCCTCCAGCATTGGAGCACTCCAATGGAGTTGGTTCTATTGTTGTATTGCTCTAACAGTTAGGACATTTTTCCTAATATTCAGCTGAAATCTGGCTTCTTATAACTTGAGCCCATTATTATGTATCCTGCACTCTTGAACAATTGAGAACAGATCCTCCCCTTGATTCTGGAAAAGAGGTTGACTCACTGAAAAGAGACTGGGATGGGGTTCAGTCTAGGAAAGCATTAAGGAGATTTCCGCCACCCCCCCTCCCACCCCTTTGGGAAAGCACAATTCATTCCCAGAACCCAGAACATGCAGTGGGGCTGAACATAATCAAAGTGTGTCCCACGAGACATGTGGTTTTCAAGTGTGGTACTTTTCTTCCTCCCACTCTGTTCATACTGCTCCTTCTGGCTGATGCATATCAACCATGGAGTAATAATAGTGGAAGTGAACTCTTTAGCCTGATTTCTAAGAGGTAAACATAGTATCTTGCATCAGGCCTTTGCATTCTATGGCCAGGAGTCTCTTGAAATGCACAGGAAATTGACACTAAAAGCTCCTTAAGGAGGTGGGAGAAAATGGTGTGTACAAATCTTTGTTTGTTTGTTTTCAGTTTTATCCTAATCCAGGAGGACCAATGGTCCTGTTGGAGGGAAAAGTACAGAAAGAGTGAGGACAGGCATTTTGCATGGCCTGCTGCTAAATGTGAGCTTGGGAGAGGTAAGTGACTGGCATCATGCCCTAAAGGTACAGAGTAACCATTAACACTTGGGAGTCACGTTGCAGCAGGTTCCATTGTGATCTGGAACGGAGGCTGCTGGTGTTGGGAGGTGATGGCTCAAGCACACTTTGCACCTGCTTTGCTCTCCTTCTGCTGTTCTGATTGTAGGCGACAAGAACAGTGTTTGCCTGCCTGGAAGCCGATTACAAAACAGAATCCTAGGGTTCATTGCCAGGCACCTTGTCCTCCTCCGCCCTTCACCTCCCTGTTCCACAATGGCTACTTCCCTGAATGAGAGCATCACAGTGGTTTAGCAACACTGAATGGAAGGGGCTTCCAAATAAGAATTATGCTCCAAGCTGAAAGGACCTACCTGTGAAATGGATGGCTATGCCATGGTATGCAAGGCTGGCCCATCCATGAGGCAAAGTGAGGCAGTTGCTACAGGCAACAGATGCAGGGAAGTGACCGCAAAGTGGTGAAGGAGACCACTGAGTGCCATGCTGCAGGACCATCATGCCTTGGGTTAGTTTGCTGCCTCCAGAAGTGGGAGAGGACACTCTCTAGTCACCACCATGGAAGAAATGTTCAACTGCCAGTCCACTTAACTTTTGGGAAGGAGCAGACATTCGTTATTTGCCTCAAGCAGCAAAAATGCAATGGCACTTGGTTATTCCAGATGTTGTGAATGCACTCTGGCAAAATGCCTTGGGGCAGCCCTTGGTGAATGATGAAACGTGCTTCTGGGAGAAAGAAGAGAGAATTGGGTAACCATCTGCTTTGATTTCGATTCCTTCATTGAGCAGGGGGTTGGACTTGATAGCCTTACAGGCCCCTTCTAACTCAATTATTCTATGATATCAATACAATAGGGAAACAGCACCACTTGTTCTAACACTGTGTGTGCTACCAATCAGTGATCTGTATCGCCCTCAGATCGAGGATATGGATCCTGAGCATGCAGTGGGAGCCTCAGGGATAATCTTGCCGAGACTGATTCCAGCTCAGCCATAGCTCCCCAGTGCCAAGACTATTCCCTAGTCTGGTTTCCTAGATACAGGTTATTGTTAGAACTGTTGCTTACCACCACCTCTCCTCTTACGTACACTCCCCCACAGAGAAGAAGGCAGGGGGAGATACAAAACTTGCCCCTTAGGAACTGTAAACTGAGGAGGTGAATGATATTTGCCAGAGGTTGGAAAAGTTATATTCTGGATTACAGCTCCCTTGCCACCACTGCTCCTTCCAGTAGTCATGCTGGCTAAGAGATTATGGGAGTTCCAGTCCAAAAAAGTAACTTTCCAAGCACTGTGTTTGTTGTGTATAACCAACAGCAATACAGTCAGAGGGATGGTGATCATTCACAAACTCAGCTTTCTTTTGATGAAACAGCTGCCTTCAAGATTCCCCTTCAGGGAATAAGCCACAGCTATTCACCAATGCCCATGGGTTTTAGCTGGGATCACTAGTAGTTTTGCTCACCTGCTGCATCAAGAAGTAGCTTCTTTCCTTTTGTTGATGAAACACTAGGGTAGCTACAAGCTCTTGCAAGAGCAGTGCCCTAATGTGCTGTGGACACCTAGCATGCAGCCTCACATCCAGGGATGCTTCCATAGGATCAAAGTCTCGAAGAATTATTTTTAAAAGGAAAACTCTGAAGATGGGAGCAGGGATACCATATTGTCTTGTGTTCCTGTTCATTTTGGCTAGGTGCATTCTTGTTTAAGAAGGATGAAGCATTGGCTTGTTTCTTTTCACTCTGATTTAGGAATATGTGTGATAATGCACTGTATCTGGAAATGGAGTCATGGCACTGAATGTTTGCTTTCTTGCCTGGGCTGTGAGTGATTAGGCTTTAGACATTTTTAACATGACACAGTCTGTTACTCACCCCATTCCTTTATTTTTGTTCCCTGTGGGTTCTGGGAAGAGATATAACCCAGTGGGTTGGAGTGCCTGGCTGCAGAGCTGGGAAAATTCCCCACTGTGTCCCCCAGAAGAGAGAGCAGCTAAGATCACCAGGAGTGTACAGGGCTGATGGTGTTATGTGCCTGGCTATCTATATAGCCCAGAGCATGTTGCATATTCCCAGAGCATCACCAGAAAGGCAAACTGGTAAAACTACTCGTGAATACTTTATACCTACAATCCCATGAAGGTTGTCATTAGACATGGGCTATTCACATTCGTATTCCCAGGGAATGAATATTAATATCCCATGTCTAGTTGTCATCAGTTGGCATTGACTTGATGGCAAATTGGTTTTGGGGGCTTCCTTCTTCATTCCCCACTTGCCTTCCCTAGGTTCGGGCCTTGTGCCTGGTGTCAGCCAAAACAAACGTGCTGCTGCATGAGTACATTTGTGGCCCTCCCACATCTGCCCTGACCTCCACTACGACGCATGCTCATTCCTGAACTGACAGGACTGAGCAGAAAACAGTGGCAACTTTTAAAGGAAAAGTTTGGGGGGGGGGAAGAGAAGAATGAAGAAGACAAGCACATTTTGGAGATGACTTGACCCCAAACTTGGAAAGTTTTCTGTCTGGAACTTCACACAATTAATCCTTTCTTTACGCTTTACCATCTCACTAAATTTAATGGTGATTTTAACATACTCCATCCACCCACCCGCCCAAGTCACAGTCATTGCAAGTCCTATTCAAGTGAATGGGAGTTCTAGATAGTTTGAAATCGGAATATCAGCTTGAACTGGGCCGGATTGGAGAAGGCCTAGGTTTTGCTGCATTGAATTAAGGCCCAATCTGAAACACTGAATCAGCACCCAGATCAAATCAAGGGACCCACTTGGAGCCCGATTACCTACCATCAGATTGTAGACTGTAAGCTCCCTGGAACACAGAGCTGTGTTCGGTTATGTGGTGGTGCTATGCAAGGTTACAGTCTTATTAAACACAGAAGTAAGCCTTATTGGCTGCAGAGGGGCCACCTCCAGAGGAAACACACAAAAGGACAGCACTGTGCATAGCATTCAGCAATGTTGATAGTACGTCTGTGACAGCTGTGATCTTAAGAACCTCAGAATAGCCTCTCAGGGTGTGACTGCACCAACCCTCTTGGTGTGGGCCAAAAAGGTTGCTTGAGGTCAGGGGGAGGAGCAATATACCATTTGGTGTGGTCTCATGTCCAAATGATAGAGGAGCAGAGGAAATGAAATTATTAAATTTTTGCCTCTGCTAGACCATTGCTATTGCGCTGAATCACTTAGATGATTTTTTAAAAATTGCTTTGTGCATAGAGCTAATTGGATACTGCCAGTAGTCGTGGTTTTGATCAGTACTTCACATAAATGCAAAGGATTTTTTAAAACTTAATCTAAATCAAACTTTTTGGACTCATGGCTCCCCTAAGTAGCCACAGCAGCAGCAAAGCAGGAAGAGTAGTGAGGGGTGTGGGGTGGAGCAGGAAGCAAAAAAGCCCAAAGGAGCCAGAACTGGAGTTGGAAGAGCAGCAGCAGCACCATTGCTGGCTTGGCAAAAAAAAACAACAAAGAGAAGTTTTGCTTTGCTCCTGGCTGGCTTGATGGTGCCAGGGTGCCGCAAGGGCTGCAGGGTGCCATGGTGCACACTTTGGGAACCCCTGATCCCAAGTGACTCAGCACACCAGCAATGCTCTAGGAAAGGCTATCATCTTTCAAATATACCAGACACATCAATCAAAATTATAAAAACATGGACTAGTATTATATAACAGACACAAGTTTTAACCAAAAACCTAAGTATCTATTAAATATTGGTGCAATATGTATGCTGTTCCTAATATTAGGGTGGTGTTTATTTTTTGTTTGTTTGTTTGTTTTTTGAGCTCTAATGGTGTTATTTCTGAGATCTGCAACTGCTTATAATACTGTGTGAAATTTTTTGATATTGTTCCCAAAGCCCCGATGACTACGGGGACCACTGAAGTGTGTTTCATCCACAAGCGAGATGTTTCGATTGCCAGGTCTCTGTACTTCGTTAGTTTTTCCAGTTCTTTATTTTCAACTCTGGGATCCCCTGGAATTGCAATGTCATTGATCCAGACATTTCTTTGTTCTATTTCTGCTGTGTCTGGTGTGTTATGTTTATGGTGTCTGTCAGTTTGGATCCGAAAATCCCACAAGATCTTAACTTCATCATTTTCAGACACCTTCTCTACCTGATGTTCCCACGGGTTTTTGGAGACCAGCAAGTTATATGTTTTGCATAATGACCAGTGCACTGATTTTGCCACTCTATCATGTCTAATTTTGTAATCTGTTTGTGCAAACTTTGGACATTTACAGATGAGGTGTGACACAGTTTCATCATAGAGGGCTATGGTGCACATTTTGTGAACCCCTGATCCAAGTGTTTCAGCACACCAACAATTGTCTATTATTACCAGCAAAGACTATTATTATTACTATTATTACTATTACTATTACTATTATTATTATTATTATTATTATTATTATTATTATTATTATTATTATTATTATTATTATACTTCCCTTGCACCTCCACAAAGGAGTAGGGGAAGTGTTCAATTTACTGATATCCTGAAGCAGCTAACTTATTAAACCACTTCATTATATTAGAAATAGACAGCAGAAGGAGTCCTGGTTGTTTCGATGATCGCATGCACTGGGAAAAGACCAAAGCAGAGTGCACACCAAAAAAGTAGGTCCCTGACAGGAGCTCAAAAAGGTGTGGGTAGGGGCACTCTGGGGCAAATTGGTCCACTCTAGAGATTATGTCATGTGATCTCTGGGGGGGGGGGAGGAAACCAATCCACCCCTGCAGTGCACCGGACAGCAGGACAAATGCCCATCTGATCCACCCCTCAGTCAGGACATCAGCATGGTAGCCCAGCTGTGTTATCCAACGATTAAGGCAGGAACCTCAGACTCAGGGAGACTGAGTTATTTTCACAAGGTCACACAATGAGGCTGCATCGCCAACCAAGCAGCAAGCCAATCCATAACTACAGTCTGGGCCAGCATTCACACCTTTGGTATCACTGAGAAACTAAGGAAAAGCAGGATGTCTGACTCCTACGTGTGGGAAGTGCATGTGTTTATATCTGACCTGGTTTTCTAGAGCTCAGAGCAAAAAAATATAAATATATTTCTCTCCCCCCTCCCGCCACTTAAAGATAAATCCCATAGTGATATCTAGGGCAACAAGAATATCAATTCATGACTGCTAGGACCCATTTTTGTGCTAAAGGAAGCAACGGGTAGTCCTGTGATCAGACTATATGTGCCGAAATCAACACAGCTATTTGGATTGGATCAGCTGATGATGCACCTCAGAATGAGTAAGGACTGACCTAGATCCTTTTCTGTGCTGCTCTACAGCTGGGTGAGCAAAGGACAGCCTTCAGATGTCATGGGGACAAATATTCCCATCAGCCCCAGCCATTATAGCTAAAGGTGAGGAATGCTGGGAGTTGCAGTTTGCAGAATCTGACCTTGTCCACTCCTCCTTTACTTCTGCTGGTGGGGACCACTTTCAGTTACTCTGGGTTGTGGGTGTAATGAGTCATTTATGCACAGGGCTCACAGGGTTGATGTGTGGAGGCATTTCCCCCTCCCTTGTTACCACAAATGTCAAATATCCCAATGAGGTACACAGAGGTGGGACTCAAAAGTAATTTTCCCAAGCTTTGTGTATGGAACACTATCACATCTCTTATAAATTGAAAAGTAAGGTCATCCACTGGTCCTCCTAACCCAGTACACTGTCACTGACAATTGCCAAATAGAAATAGACATTTTAAAAAGTATATAATGGCTGGCATACTGTGTTGTATTACAACAGGCCCATTGAATCAGTGGGGATTTGGAGAGTCAGCTCCATGAGTTCCAGGGATTCAAATGGGATTGTTCTACATATAACCTACTACACTAAGATAAATTACAATTAGGCCCTTTGGAATCAACAGAACCTATGGAGGAGCTGACTCACCCAATCCTCATTGATTCAATGGGCCTACTTAAGTTTGACTTTCTGCACTAAGGAACTAAGGAAATGATGGAATATCTTATTTCTTCTACCCCTCTCTTTGAGTATTTAAAGCAGTGCTTCCCAACCTCGGGTCCCCAGATGTTCTTAGATTGCAAAAATCCTGGCCAACACAGCTAGTGGTGAAGACTTTTGGGAGTTTTAGTCCAAGAACATCTGGGGACGCAAGGTTGGGAATCACTGATTTAAAGTATTAACCTTTTTAACAGTTAAAATTCTTAGCATAATTTTTCTCCTTGGAAGCCCATGGTCTTCCAGATGCTGCTGCACTTCAGTTCCCATCAGCCCCAGCCAATATGTCCAATGGGCAGAAATGATGGAAGTTGGAATCCAGCAATATTTGTAGGGCTGCTTGATCTCCACACTGTGACCTAGAAAATAGCAGTTGATGTTCTTGAGTTTCAAGAATTAAAGCTGGGGACTAGGTGAAATACTCACACTACCTTATGCAGTGGTATCTGCATCCCACCAAATCACCCCATCAAAACATTCTAGTCCAACATGATAGAAACAAAAAATCTACTTTTTAAAAAAGATTTACAGGACATTTATAGGTCTACAATCAGTATTTAAAGTTGAAAACAATGAGTATACAACGTTGGTTAACATAATTAAAAGATGATATTTAAAAATTATGAACAATGAATAAGGATGCATCTGACATCAATTAACAGGCAATATTAAGGCAAAGATCAATAAGTATACAAATGTTTTTAAAAATGTCACTCTGACAAATGGAAAACAAAAAATGGAAAACACAAGTAGTACTAACAATCCAGTCAAAGCAGTAATACATAACTATCTATCTACAAATCACACACAGGTTGTTGGTTACTGAGGGAAGGCTTGCCTGAAGAGAAAAGTCTTTGCCTGCTTGCGGAAGGATAGCAAAGATGGGTCCAGTCTGGCCTCCTGTGGGAGGGAGTTCCAAAGTCTGGGTGCAGCAACAGAGAAGGCCGTCTCCTGTGTTCCCATCACACACACCTGTGAAGGTGGCAGGACCAAGAGAAAGGCCTCTCCTGATGATCTTAACACCTGAGCCAGCTCACAATGGGAGATGAGGTCTTTGAGATAGCTTGAACCCAGGCCTCCCAAAAGTACAAGATTCTGGCTGGACCATCTGGAAGTCACTTAATAGACTTGGAAGCAAAGTTGGAAGATCAAAGAATAACCAAGTAAAATGGGGCTACTTGGATACAGGACAGATTTTCTGTGAATATGGAGAAATTCAATTAATGCAGCATTTATGTGCGAGCAATTTATGTCCCACCATGTGTACTAAAGAAGATCTAGTAAATGGACAAAATAGCAATATTGAAAATGCCCTCTTCTGTTCATAGCCAGTTTAGTTATATTAACATTTTAAATTTGTCTGACCTTTATCTAGAATTCATATTTGTCCATAATTTTAAATTGTGCAACTCTCTGACACAAATAAAGAAAGAAAGAGGAATTCCATTACTGCATTTATCATTTTTGTCAAGTTGGTGGACAAAGAGAATCAGGGATTTAGAGAAACAGAACGTCCAAATTTACTACAAAAAGGCACAGAAGGATAATTCCTGGAAGGCAGAGTTGATAAGAGATGGCATCAAAATTGCAGGAGGACACAGGAACTACAGGAAAACCCTGCATTCCACCCAAATGATTTCTGTGTCTCACTGATGGTATGTGTACCATTGGTTGAGAATGGAAGGCTTACTGAGCAACTCTGACCTGAGGGTGGATGTAAAAAATTTTGGGAGCTGGTATTGATCTGGAGTCCTGGACTTTCTGAATAGTGTCATTTAGCATTTGGCCAATATGTCAACCTCATAAAAAACATCCATCCACAGTGCTACAAGTGTAGTGTATGGCCCTTCCTCTTTCAGGGTTGAGATGAAAACACATTGGTTTTGTTAATAAGCTTCAAACAATGGGTTCTGCCTATCTAAAAATGTGTCCCTCAGATTTTCCTTCAACAGGCTCATCACAGCCAACCACTGGGAAGATGGCAACATGAAATTCATAGTCCTATGGATTAACATTATCATAATCTGAAGCCAAACAGCTTCCAAAACTATATTCCCTTGCTTTTCACAGCCTGCTTGGTCTGGAAACACCAGACTCTTGCAAAGCTGAATGTTGGGACCTACCAGGGTCTTTAAGAAGAGGGATGGAGGAGACTGTGAGTTTACTGTCTGCTACATGTCTTTCTATGCTCTGCCCAAAAAAAAGCACTGGACTACCGCCTTCCCCAATAAACATAGCAGTGTTGATACTATGCTTGCTCTGTCATGGTATCACAACCCATCTCTGATTGGGACAGAATATATGCTTTTAAGAGCATGCAGTCTTTCACTTAAATATTGTCTCCTCCTGATTCTGTGTGTATTTGGAAAAGTCTGCTTCACAGAGTAATTCATAAACCTGTTTGCAGTTTACCAGGTCCAGTTCTCATAAAGTTAGTGGGACCAAGGTCTGAGGACTAAAGTAAGATAGACAACAGCTAAATGAATCTGTGGTCCTCATTCCACATTAGATCTGGGACCAGAGGGCAGATGCACTTGAGTTCCCTTGCTACTCAGAGGAATGGGGAGGTTGAGCCCACAAACTTGGCAGTATGTGTATCATATACAGTATTACCTTCTCTATTGACTTTCAGGTTTCTTTGTGTAGATTTGACATCATCTGCAGGCTCTTTCTGTGAGTACGGCTTGATGGTGATACAGATTCCAAATCTATGCAATGCCTCCAGTGTCAAGCTGTACTTTGGGCTTGAATCCTGGCGTAACTAAATCAGAACCATCTGCTTGTAAAGCACCTCTAAAGTTCTCTGGAAACTGTACCTGAATGTCAGCTTGAGCAGCACAATCCTGTGGAGAACAACCCTCATCCCTGAGCCATCATATCATTGCTATATCTGATTCTCCAGACTTTTTTTGCCAGACCATGGCTACCCCCAGGACTCTACCTATATGACAGAGTGTGCCAGCAGGACCATTTTTCCTGATTATTCCAGCAGCAACTTACGCTGTTTGGTACATAGAGAGACAACTTCCCAACTGCTCGTGGGGCTGTTACGAATAGAATGGATGTGCTGGTAACTTCTTCATAAAATGCTCCCATTTCTCTCACCCTGTGCTTCTTGCTAAGACACATATTAAGATGTGTCTACATGGGAACTTTGAAGGGGAAGGAAAATATCCTTTCAGCAGTCCTTGAAGTCTACATAGGCCAGTTCATTCCATCCTATGCAGTTTTCCTGTGTTCGCTTTCAGTGTAAGCAAATAATGTTGGTAGTTGAGCATAATGTCAAAACATGTCAAATCTCTTGTCAAATCACAGTGCTAACTATGAATAAGCAGCAGGGATTAATGATACCACCAGCCACATCTCAGGGAAAGGGTTTCTTTTCCTTCTTGGATATTCCAAGCAGAATTTTACACATATGTGTAGATAGAATATGTGGAGGGTTCACAGCCACTGCCCCAGTCTCTGCCCTTCATAGACACATTGGCAAACTGAGTCCTTCATAGGCAATGCTTTTGTAGAGAATCAACACATACAGAGCACAGCAACATAACAACAACAAGCACCATCATATGTGTGCTGAGTTGAACATTCCAGTGTATGGTTTGAGGGCATATGATGTAGCTTGAAGCTAAGAAGATCTTAATCTGGTCAATGTGAGGATGGGAATCTACATGGGAATATTGGGTATTTTGCCTTGAATTCCACAGAAAACAGGTGGATTATAAAAACAGTTAAAGATAGTAATGATAAGAACATCATGAAGACACTGGTAATGTCAAAACAGGAGGTGTAAGTCCATAGACATAGGATTGAATTGGACTAATTAATGCAGAGGCCACTGAAGACATTTTCTTGCCTGAGATAGGAAAGAAAATAGTTCCACTCATGAGCAGAAATGGAAAAGTTACTCTTTTTTTGGACTATAACTGAGTATTTCAGCCAACATGGCCACTAACCACGCCACCTGTCTCGCTAGGATTAAGCTTCAGTTTATTTGTCCTCACCCAGTCTATTACAGATACCAGGCATTTGTTAGCCAACACAGTTTTTTTTGCAATTAGATGATAAGGACAGATAGAGTTGGGTGTTGTTAGCATTTGGATGGCACTGAACCTCAAAACTTTGGACAATTTCTCCCAGTGGTTTCATGTGGATCTTAAATAGCATGGAGGACAGAACAGAATCCTGAAGGACACCACAGGCCAAAGGTCAAGATATTGAACAGGAGTCCCCCAGCACCACCTTCTGAGTTCTCTGCTTCAGGAAGGGCAAGAGCTACTGTAAGATAGTGGTTCAAAGTCCTATTCCAGTGATGTGACACAGAAGGATACCAGGGTTGATGATACTGAAAGCTGCCTAGAGTTGCAGCAGAACTAACAGGGACACACTCCCCTTGTCCAGTTCCCAGCATAGGCTGTCCACTAAGGTGACAAAAGCTGTCTCAGTCCCATAACAAGGTCCAAAGCTAGACTAAAATAGATCTAACAATCGGTTTCATTCAGGCACCCCCATAAAGTGGCTGATCTCAAAATGAGTTCCTTTCCACTCCCGTTCCCTTTCCTCTTTCAATAAAGAAATTGTGAAAAACGAATTTAGGAAGATCTGTCCATCCAATAGCTGAACATCAGTGAGGAGCACACAGCAGAAGGGACTTCACAAACAGAGTGTGCAGTGGGGATAATCTTGCACAGATGCTGGCCCAGACGTTGTACATGATGCAGCAACAGGCCAAAAAACCACCACCCAGGCCATGTCAGCACAAAAACCCCAGGAGGAAAGAAGGTCATGTTAGGAGAACATTGGGCAGGGTTATATTAGGGCAATATCACTTTACAGAAGCCAACCCTAGGAACACATTATTATGCCAGTGACTATCTTGGGGGAGGTGGTTGTACATTCAGTGCACATTCAAGGCCTGCTATCCATGATGCCTGCAAAATTTCACGTTGTGCTATTTTCCTATGTCTGCCCACATTACAACCAATGCCAGGAATGTCAGTTGCATTTCAAGCATGCCAAAAATAAAATGAAGAGTATTTCCTTTATAGGCTGCAGTATGTGAAAACATACGTAAAACATGCACACACAAAGCCAATTGCTGTCTGCATGACTCTTAGTTTAGTTTAGTTTAGATTTCATTTCATTGCATTTCATTTCATTGCAACAGACTAATATGGCTATATCTCCCCAAACAATCTGTTTTCAAGATACTTATATTGGTTTGCTTTCCTGCTTCTTGTTTCATGCTCCACCAATAAACAGAGACTTTGGGAAACTTCTTTCTGCATAGACCTTTACTGTGCAAAGCTTGGGAAAGTATGCAAGTTGTAGGATTCAAAAAAGTAGTTTGAAAAAGTCACTTTTGTGATCTAAAAAGTAACTTAGCAAAGCTTTGAATTTTCCTTTCTGTCAAATTCATTTTGAATTCTATTTGTGTCTCCTGAGGTGTTAGCAGACCAATTTTGTGTCTTCTGACAATTTGATAAAAATTTCACTGGCCCATTCATATAGGTTACTGTTAACTATGCTGAAAAATACTGGATGTGGCACATATGCCCACAAGACACCACTTATATATTCAGTGTAATGGGGAGCAAAAAATCAACACTCTTTCAGAATGGCTTTCTAACCAGCTTTGACTCCATCTGAAGGTATTATCCTATAACATTAATTGGGAATATGACTAGATGGCCCAATTATCCCAGCCTGGATCAGTCTATATTGTGCTAAACAGATGTGTGGTATGTCATTTGGGGCAATCATTGCATCCACATGCAAGGGTCAACACACTGAACCTCAAGCAACCCTGTTTAGCATGATATAGACCAATCTTCTTTTTCTTTAAAGGGCAAGAAAAAAAAACCCCAAACAAAAACAAAGAAAAACCCCTCTGTCTCCTCCTCTATGCTTTACCTAAGCTGCTTAATAATCTTCAGAAATGGAAAGCTTCCCTCTCTCCTCCTGCAGAGGAGAAGGAAGAGGAAGCTTCCCATTTCTATTTAATTGTTGTTAACTGACACACTGCCTCAGCAATGCATTGAAAGAGCTCTGCTATTCCATTTCAGAGCTCTGCTATTCCATTAACAACAATTTAAAAAATGGAAAGCTTCCTCTTCCTTCTCCTCTGCAGGGAAGCAGGAAGGTATCCTTCTATTTCTCAAAATTCTTAAGAGGGCTTAAGCAAAGGGACTGTTTAAGCCATTTGCTTTGGTTCAATCACACATTCAGGAACTAAACCAAAACAGAGTGATCCTACCCATACAAAAAAAAAAAAAAAAAAAAAAAAGGAGCCCCTGACAGGGACCCAGAAAGGTGTAGGTAGGCATCGAACGGGGATGGGCTGGTTCACAATGGCATGTATTTCATGTGGCCACTGGATAAAGGAGTGAACCAACCCATCCCCAACCAGGACCAAATCACAGGACAAATGTCAGTGTTGTTGCACCCTAGGAGTGTTATGTGCCATCTAGCCAATTCTAATTTACTGCTACTCAAGTAGTGGGATTTCCAAGGCAGGTGAGCCATTTAAGGTATGGTTTTACCAGTGCCTCCCCAAGATTCCATTGTTGAGCATGGATTTGGACCTCAGTCTCCAAATTACTCTATCTATTACACCACACTGGCTCTCATTTAACTAGGTAGTTCAACCAATTATCATCAGCAATTTTGCAGAATGTACTGTTGAAGTCAATAAATCACATCCTTTGCAATTCCCACAATCCATGAAGCTAGGAAACTGGCTTTAAAAAGAGAGATACAATTAGTTTGGTAAGATCATCCTTATATCCTAGAAAGATAGGAAGAAATGAAAAATCTGCCCCTTACCTCTGTATCTGGAAAAGGGATTTTCACTTTCCTTCCACTTTTTTCATATGTCCTGCAGAAAAGTAGACACCCAGAACCTTCTCACCTGGATTATTAATTAACTTGGAAATGGAGAACTCTTGTATATCATTATATCTGTTAATTTCTACGAATAGGTGCATGTACAGAAATAATTCAATAGAAATACAATACACCTCGCCATGCTACGGATGAATGTGACCTGATTATCTATGTGCCTCTTCTTTCCACTCTCTAGCTGCTAAAAACTAATGGGCAACTTCAGCTGCTCTCCCTTCTTATGCTTCTTTAAATTGGATTAAGGTTGGGCAGCCTGTGAAATAGACACCATCTTCTGCGAAATAGGATCCATGGCCATCTCAGTGTGACTTTTAAGGTATGTCAAAATGACTCCACACAGAGACCATGAAAGCCAACCCAGATAGAACATCTCCTGTGAAGCTCAAATATACCACCTCAGCAGATGTGGCTGAATTATCTCTCTTTAACAAATCAGGAAGTATCTCTCACTTTCAAAACCTCAGTGCCAAGACATGATCCCCTTAAGAGACTGGTGTATCATTCATGATTGTTGATCTCCTTCTTAAGTACCTTCTGCATAAAGACCACCATCTCCAGAAGCAGTTGTTCTAGTCCTGCACTTTGGATCGACAAGAAATATGTCTTTCTTATCTTCTTTATGACAGCAGCTTGAGGATAGATCTCATGTCTCTTCCTAGTTATATGGGGTAGAATAGGGAGGTTAAGGATCCTGATCACAGATCCTCCATGTTGTGGCTCGTTATTTCCACTCTCCCTTTTTTAGTTTTATTTTTAGTTTTAATAAGTTAAATCTAGTGGTTAGCATGTTGATCTCTGAAGATCTAGCTACCAATATCTGCTAAACCATAATGCTCACCCTCTCTCAGCCTAAGAACTACAGTTGTTATGAGTATAATGTGGAGTCATTTTGACATACCTGTCTTTGACAACATTGCTTCCACCTTGAGTTCCTTGGAAGATTATGGAATATACAGTATATATCTTAGGTAAAGGTAAAGGTTCCCCTTGACATTTAGTCCAGTCGTGTCCGACTCTAGGGGGCGGTGCTCATCCCCGTTTCCAAGCCGTAGAGCCAGCGTTTGTCCAAAGACAGTTTCCGTGGTCACGTGGCCAGCGCGACTAGACACGGAACGCCGTTACCTTCCCACCGAGGTGGTACCTATTTATCTACTCGCATTTGCATGCTTTCGAACTGCAAGGTGGGCAGGAGTATATATCTTAACAAATGCTAAATAACAGCATCCACAAGGAACTCTGGAGTCGATCAGAGTACTGGCATTGGAGGAAATGGGGTTGTTCCATTGTTTCTCTATGCCATTTTCTTAAACAAGCTGCTGTTTCTGAAGTTTCTGCCAAGAAAGCTCCATCCTCGTAGCACTGCTCTGGTTAAATATAGAACCCTTTGCCATGCAGAACTTAGAAAAGTGACTTTTTGAAACCTTAGCTCCCAGAATCTTGCAGCCATCATGCCACACTGGCTGTGGGATTCTGGAGGTTGTCATCCATTACACTAGCATTACATTTCAACTCAGAACTCACAAATTTGACAGGTCCACTTGAAGAGACAGGATGGAGAATCACTGTTTCCCAGCAGTTCAATTCAATTTTGGTAATGATTTGATGGGTGAGAAATTGCAGTTCCAACAATAAAATGCTTGCTGGTGTAATATTACCTGAATCATGCTCACAAATTAGGAAATAGATCACAGTCTCTTCACAAAACTCACCACTGCTGCAATTAGCTAATGTTTGACTTTGGACTTAATGGTCTTAAAGGCTCCCTCCATTTAGATCAGTGTTTTCCAACCTTGGGTCCCCAGATGTTCTTGGACTAAAATTCCCAGAAGCCTTCACTGCTAGCTGTTCTGGCCAGGATTTCTGGGAGTTGTAGTCCAAGAACATCTGGGGACCCAAGGCTGAGAACCATTGGTTTAGATAGTAATGTGTATTCCCTGCTGCCCCTTGCTTCAAAATGTGGTAAGCCAGCCTTTAGTTTTAAGGATAGCATGGACTACCAGAAAGAAAAATAAATGGATTCTAGATCAAATCAAGAACCAACATGGAACAGTGGATAGAGTGATGGACTGAGACTCAGGAGATGTGGGTTTATATCTGCTCTTGGCCATGAACTCACTGGAAAAAGACAATAATGCTAGAGAAAGAGGAAGATATAACATGAGAGAGATGGACTCAGTGCAGGAAACCACACTCCTTAGTCTGCAAAACCTAATCAGGTATTTGGGAGATCATCAATTTATAGGGTCACTGTGAAAAATTGGAAGTGACTTAACAGCACATTACAACAAAGTGCTACTAAGTAGAGGAATTCTCCTGCTCATTCTGCTACATGGTGCACCGTGCCCCAAATTGCCCCAAATACTGCCCTGGTAGCCCCACTGAACCAGTTTTCAAACATTGTGGAGTGGCAGGAAGACATGAGTTTGGAAAAAATTATTTTCCTGAATTGCAACTCAGCATGGACATGCAGAAGAGGAAGTGGCTCTGCAGTGAGCACATTGTTGGACGTGTGGTCGAAAAAATGTCTGCCTCCCCTAAAAGTTTTATGGTGGTCTCCTCAACTAAAAACCTGGAACCATGTATATGTGTGCAGACCTAATCCTGCCCCTCCCCCTAATCCAGGTACTGTACATTGTCTAGAAAAGGTCTAAAATAAAAGGGGTTCTGCTATTTGGACAGACCTTGGGAACTATACATCAGGAGAACAGGAAGAAACCTAATAAATATATAAGCACCAAGAGTGCTATTATGCAAATATTCAATAATGCTAACATGAATGCATC